>OY728153.1:934354863-939354863 GCA_963277665.1 Viscum album
ATAGTACTCCTACATTGATTGATACATTTTCCAGTCAAAATTCAATATATTTTTATGATTTTATTGAATCCATTGATTAATATTTTCCTTCCATTTATAAAAACAACATGTCATAGGTATACATTATATGAGATATCAATCCACTGCAAAAACTATTGGAGAATGGCATAATTATCCCATCATTCATCCCCTTCTTGATGCTTCTTCTATGGGATTCCATGATCAAGATAAAAAGTATTGGGGATAGTGGATCTCATTCTCATACCCCCCCAAAAGACATAATGAATCCAAATCCAATTTACGTCAATGATATCATGATCCATGGATATTGATACCATCTAAAACAAAAATCATTGAACCAGTTATTAAAAACAAATTTCTTCTTCACTCCCAGGATAAAACTGAAATTCATTCTATCATAAGAATTATCCATATAAACCTTAATCATAAAATTTGAACTGATTGTTCTTTTATTCAAATCATCAACCATATTTTTGTAATATTCATAGCTCATTGAATTCTCTTCTATTTCATAAATATGTGCTATTTATTTGAAAGAAATCATGTAATGACATTACTAATTCTTATTTTGATCAATTTGGATATAGATTTATAGTAGAAATTACATAAACAAATTGTCATATATTGATTTTAGGAGATATGATCTTTCAATTTAAGAATAAAAACCACTCTATAGGCATAAGAAAAGTCATTAAAATATATATTTATTTATTTATTTATTTATTTAATATAAAATATTTTGTGTATAATATAAGGTTATAATAATTTTTTTAGAAATTATGTGGAGATAAATAATTCACATTGAACTCTAAATTGTTTTTTTGAGATTTTAGTTGTTTTTAGTAGTGAGATTGATGAAAATGGTGTATGTATATAAGTTGTTTAATTGATTTTTCAAATTGAAAAAAAATTAATCCATTACGGCGTAGATTTCACCATGATTTGTTATTCGATGGAGGTAAGAAGGAGGTTTATCCAAGTTGTTTCAGGGTATGGTAGGTAGAGACATAAAAATTTGAGTTATATAATGAGGCTATTTTAGTGATAATTTGGTTTCCGTATGGTTGGTTGCAGGGTTTATATTGCATCGTGATTAGTTAAATATTAGAATTATTTTATTTAGTGTTGCATGGAGGTCATGACCATGATTGTTTTTTGTGTTTCTCTATTTTAACTATTTGGGTCATGGGGATATTAGTTAGGATAGGTATTTTGTTATGATGAATCAGGTTCTTATAAGGGAGGCTAAGGATTACACCTTGATATTTGAGGGATGAAGTATTTTTTTAGGGTGATGTATTATATTTCATGACGTTAAATATATATATATATATATCTTTTTTAAGGGTCTTTGGATCACCAAAATTCAGGTAAATTGTACATTGATTTATGTAGGGTTAGCTCACTGATGACCTTTGCAACATGATCATGACTATCACATTGTGATTTTATCCTTTTGTTTTATTAATATCAATTTTAGGTGCCTCGTATATTATAATTGATTTTTTTTTGGATTAATACAAGCCCAAAAAAATAAATTGGATTAGTTTTGGTGCTCATTGATCATCAAATGATGGATTTTTATCATTAGCCACACATGATTAATTCCTTATAGTCTTAAGTGATCTTATAATCTCTAATATAATCTTACCTTATATTATATTCCATTCATTCCATGTCCCTGTATCTCATGATTTCATACGAGAGGAAATATAATTTTTTTAATGTTGATTATCAATAAGTGATGAAGTTACATTGATTCATGAATAAATAATGATTATGATTTATGTTCCTTATTTTGAAAATTATTTTCATCTTTTATATAGTTAGAATTTTCATAATATATTTTTCCAATATGGTTAATTATGAGATGATGATATATCTTCTGGGGATTCTTGTTGTTTTTTTATTGGGTGTAAAGTTTAAAATGATTTGAATGTATAATAAGTAATCCTATATTTTTTTTGAATTTTTTTATGTAGGGATATATAGAGGTTTATGTGAATATGTCATAATTTTTTAGATATATATATAATTCATTTGAAATAAATTGAATGATTAGTTGGGCTGGGTTATTACAATATAAGATAATTTTGGAATACTAAAAATAAACTAAATGATTAATCGAAAGTGGAGTGGGTTGTGTTGATATGAGGTGCAAGAGATGAATAATGAAGTGTCACTGGTTATATGTGGTTAATGAATATGTAAAGTGGTTAAAATATGAAGTGATGGATAAGTGAAATATTGTAAAATGAATTAATGATATGAAAATTTTAGTGTTTATATGTATTTATATAAGAGGGATATTAATGAGGCATAATGAATGTAATATTGGTGGTAAATTTTAATGTGTAAAATAAAAGTATAAAATGCTAAATATGTGATGAAAGTAAAATAAGATATATATGATTTTTTTTAGTGTTTGTGTGAATGTTATGTGGTTTTTATGTGGTTAATTTTTTTGGGTTTTTATGGTGGATATAGGTTGAAGTGATATTAATGTTTCATTGATTTAGTTGTGACTACAATGTCATTTTGTTAGGTTATAAATCCATATGATGGAAATGTGTTCTATTATGTTTTCATTGTAGTTTATGATACTTATAATGCACCACCACCTTATTTGGTAAATGTGACTAATTAAAATATGTGTTTTTTGGGTTTTTGTTATACCCCAATAATTTTGGATAGAGGTATTACCGATTTATAACTATTCCCCCTTGCACACACTCTATTTCATATGTGGAATAATATATGATGGTTTGAGGTTATAGTATGAGGAGATGTGGTTTTGATTTTGGTGTGTAGTTGAGACATAGGTTAGAAGATAATGGAATAAGATTATTGTATTCTAGGATGAATTATATAGCATGACTTAATATGTGGATGTGGTATGAGGCTATGGATATATGGTAAATACATAGTATGTTTTTGTGGTGAATATATACTTAGTTTATGACTATGATAATGATATTTGATATTGCACTTACATGAATGCATGGGATCGTAAGGGCATATTCCATTGGTGTGTGGGGGTGACTAGTTTATTGGGTAAGTGGGTATGGGGAACCATCACATATATTTTTCTCAATATAATATATGTATACTTTTATTTTATTTTATTTTAGTGGGCCTTGGTGAGAATAAATAAATTAGTTGACCTAGTTTAGGAAGGGGTCGGTTCATCTATTTATTTACTAAGCCATTAATGTTTCCATCATATTTGAATGATAGGTTTTGGTGGGTATCCTCCTGATTTTATTATTATGGATCTCCTTACTATTTATATAAAATTATTTATATGTAATTTGAATAGTGTTTTTGATCAGGATTAATGTTACTATCTTAGGATGATGATTTATCTAGTGTTCATAGAGCCACAACCATAGTTGTTTATTATTTATGATATTTACATGATTTATATATAGAATAACATGCATTATTGTATTTATTATATTTCTTTTATGTAGTTGATTTTAGGATTCAATTGATGTTATTAAAATTTTGGAAGGTAACTAATCCCAAATGTGTGTTTTCAGGACCCCTGTAGTTGTTTCCAAATTATCACATTTTAGAGGTGGGATCCTGAGGATATAAATATCCTAAATACCTTCCCTTGAGGGGTTATAGTGAGGATGGATCATGAATGTGTGGTATCAATGATTTAGTTTGATAAATATTATATAATTTAGAGTTAATGACTAGAAAGGAATTTATGGGATGGTATTAAAATAGTATCAACCAAATATAGCATATGATCCTAGATAGAATGGCAAGAAAAGACATAAATGGTTAGGCCCCCTATGATTCAAATAAAGAAACACAATCTTACTAATCATACTATGTCCAATGTATTTGATTATAGGGTGTATTCCTTTGTGTGAAACATGAATCAAACATGATTATACTTATGTTTAAATTATAAATTTTGGGGTAAATTAAAATTAAATTAATAAATTAAACAAAATTAATTACATATAAATTAGATTAGGTGAGTTTTTTACTTTTGAAGAGAATGATAAATAGAGTTGTCCACAATTTGTTAAATTTGGAGAGGTGTTTTAGGATACACTTGTTCATTATTAGAGGGTTGACCAAGAGGATATTATTCTTGGTGGAAGACACCATGTGTGTTTTACTGTCACATCTCACTAAAGTATGAGGGGTATATTTTAGATCTGGCGATTGTGAGGTGGCTAGAGTATCATTAGGTATCTATTGATTTAATCAATGTGAGGAAGGATCATTGAATCCAATATCCATTAAGGGTTTTCATGAACCTTCTCACCAATAGTGGGCCTTGTTTCTCAATGATTTCAGGGAGTTATAAGATTAATGGAAGAAGTTTCATAGTTCATTTCAGGATTAGTTTCTTTATTTTATATTTAATGTGGTGTGATATAAGGTGTTTTTTACTCTTATATGGAATCTCTAGTGTATGGGAGAATGGAATTTTGTTTAGTGATATATTTTTTTATACTTTTGACCATATTTATATGGATGAAGAGAATGTTTGACATTTTGAGGTGTTGTTTTAGCCAGTGATATAATGCAAGGATTACATATTTATATTGATGGTGTACTATGAGGTTTTTGGTAAATCTTGTGATAACAGATAAGATTAAAGTGTGGACTAGTTCATCTCTAGATATAGGTTATATTAATTTTATATCTAGTAGAGATATATTTGTATGTTATTAGATGATTGAGTAGTTAATGATTTAACCTTTAGGGAGTCGAACTCATCTTAAAATTTTCTTTATTCTCAAGTGTTGGTAGTTCTATAATCTAGAATAAGGCTTACAGAGATTCCTATTTTTCTAACTGATTTTGGAGGCATCAACATCATGAGTTTCCCACCATCCATAATGCGCATTGTGGAGTTATTGGTCTATTTTTGTCTTATCCATTAAAATTGTAACCTTTTAGGTATGGTTAATAAAAATAGTAATACACACCCACTATTGTGTAGTAGAGATTTTATTTTTTAGGTATAGGCCCTCTTGATGATGTTCTCTATCCTCTAAGATACATTTTTGAGTGAGGTTATGGCTATAGTTATAATCAGTGGTAGTGAGGTAGAGGAGAAGGGTGAGATCTTATGAATAATTATATATTTTTTTTATAGGTTTCTCAAATTAAATTTGATATACCATATATATATATATATTTCACACTGGAATGTTCATTATTTAATTTATATTTTTTACAATACTTTGTTTCGCCTGCCTTATTATGGGTATTAAGACTCAAGACAGAGATGATTTTATTTATCTTTGTGTTTTATATACTAGTTGGTGGTCAATGAATATTGTTTAATATATCTCAAGGTTTTGTATATAATATTTGGTGACAATAAGATTTTTTTCTTGGAATGGATTGGTTATATTCTACCAAAGACATTATTGATGGCCTCCATATGGGGTTATATTTGTTGATATTGATGTTAAAAGAAAAAAAATCAATATTTAATAACATAATTATATGGATCACATAAATATGGAGAATATCTATAGGTAACTACGTGGGATGTTTTTTGGAATCTAAGTAGGTCTATTTAGAGGTTTTTTAGAGTTATGGAAGTGTTCTCTAATTTTTTTTCAAGTTGTTTGTAATGCTTTCCCTCAATCTAACAACTAATATAATATAATGTTAAAAGTATTTTTCATATGATATCATTAACTATGTATAGGATGGTTCCTCCTATGTTGGAAGTGTTATATATTTAAATCTATGATCTATTTTCAAATTTTTTCTATGATCCATGTATGTTTCCTCAGATTGAATTATTGTTACTCATGAAGAATGTTGATGGTTTTATCATTATGGTAAAATAAGAAGGATTATTGTATTTTTTTGGGTATTTATTAACTTAAGTTGAATCTCATGATAGTGAGAAACAATTATCCTCTTCTAAATATTGATGATTTATTTTATCAGTTAATGGGAGATAAATAGTTATTAAATATTTCTCTATAATTTGGATATCATCAAATGTTCATGAAAAGAGGGGATATCACAAATACTTCTTTTAGATTTAATTATTGAATCTTTAAGTAAATATAGTTTCCTTACAGTGTCATGAAAAATAAAATTATTTTCCTAGAAATGATAAACATGGTGTTTAATGAGTTCTAGGATCATATTATGGTAGTGTTAATTAAATACATCCTCATGTATTCAATTTTAGAGGAAGATCATATTGGTCATTTAAGGTTGTTGTAAAATTTATTAAAATACATTATATCTTTTGTAATATATCTAATTATAATTATAGGATAAGAGGTGTTCATTTTCCAGGAAATTTATTTCATTAAAAGGTATTGGTGGTTGAACTTCAAAATATTACGTTAGTTGTTTGTTGGATAGATCCCAAGAATGTTTTAGTGGTTTCTAATTTACTTGGTCATGTGTGAAATTATCTGAGTTTTTTGTTTAATATCTATTATATTTAGACTCCATTTAAAATTTATATCAGTAAGGATAAATCCTTCATATATAATTATAATTGTTAGATTCTATTTTAGTATATGAAAGATAAGTTGATCAATTGTTCAATTATATTATTTTCAGAGGGAGGGGACATGTTTTATGTTATTCTGTGATAATTTACATCTTGATATCAATTATGTTTAGATGAGGTAGTTTCTAGTGATATTCTATATATATCAAAAATTAATTCTTCTAGAGTATAACATCACACACATGATCATTATTTTATAGTAGTTTTGTTTTTATAGATTTTATGGTGGCACTATATCATGAAAAATTGGTTTTTTTATTCAAAGATCACAAGAGCTAATGATATATCTTCTCCTAGCATGATTTTAATATGAATCAACTAGTTTGGATTGTGTTCTTACAATATTAGGACATTGATATATCTTATAGTATAGGTAATTGTAATATGGTAGTGGATTCACTATATAGAAATTATCATGGTGTTGTACCTTGTGATTATTAAGCTTCATAGAGGTTAATGGAAGAGATTATAATATTCATTATTAACATGGATACCATTTTATATAATGTTTTCCTATATTATATGACATTGAAATTATCATTGATCATTTATAAAGATGTTTCTTTTTCGAAAATGCGTAGGTTTAGTATTTGAGAGATCATTTTATCTATGAAGATATACCTGAATGATTGGTTAAGGATTATCAGGATTGGTTATTTTTCTTAAGGATGATTTTGGTTCCTCGAGTAATGAGATTGGCAGTTCTTTATGAGTTCTATAGATCATTTCTTGTTTTAAATCCTGGTATATCAATGATGTACCATAACATGAGGTTTAAAATTTAGGGATCATCTATAAAGGGGTTAGTTGCAAATTTTTTGCATCATTTCTTGATAGGTTAGATGGTGAAAGCTAATCACTGTGATTTAATAGGTTTGTTTCAACCATTGGGTGATTCAAAGCAGAAGTGGGAAGAAATTGTTTTCAGTTTCACTTGTATTTTTTCCCATTATTATTGAAGATATGTGTAACACCCCAGGTAAAAAAAGAATATGACATTTTCACATTTATCCATATTTGTGAATAAAATATTAATATAACTTTAAAGGGGACGCTATGCTTAATGGCGTACCCAATACGCAACAACGAGTTTCTTGGGAATCTTACGTTGCACCCTAATAATAAAATAATATTATTTTAAATTGTAGTTAACGCCCAGCCGTTGTAATGGTGGAAATGAACAGAACTAACTACAAAATGATTATATATGTTTGTCAAATATTTTCACTTTTTACAATAAATGTTAGAGGATTAGAAATTCAAATGAATCCAATTTTAAGCGTAAACATTCTAATATTCTTTAAAAGGTCGATTAACCGCCTTTTAATGACAAAACTCTTTTAAATCCACTTTTTTACAATTTTATGGGTTATATTTGACAAAATAAAATTCTTCTTTAAAATCGGGACATCAAAATTTACTTTGTCTAAATTTTAGGTATTTTTTCGATAAAGTTCATTTTTTAGTGAATAGTGAAAAATGTTGTATTTTAATTCAAAACCTCTTTTTAATCTGATTTATTTGTATGATTAGATTATATTTTTAATTGGTTTTAAAGTGAAATTAGAATATATTTTTACCATTTATTCCAATAGTGGTCGTTGGAATTAATTTCATCTTGAAATTGGACTTAAACTAGTGTCAATCTTTTGATACTTATTATTTCATAAAAACAAGCTATTTTCTCTGACAGTGGGAATTAATTATTAAATTAATTAATGTAACTTATATTTTGTGAATTTTTTAAAATAGACATCATTTTTTAATTTGGAATATCAAATATAGCTTAGGGGGAATTTTTGGTATTTTTCTAGAAAACATCAATTCTAGATGAATAGTGAAACCACTAAGTGGTAGTTAAAGAAACTGATTTTTCATTTAAATGAAACTTTTCCACTTCTGTGATTTGATTTTCAAAAATAAGACATACATGTTTTTCATTAAGAAGTAAAATGTGGTTCAATGAGATTAAAATAATTTTTGTTGAATAGTAACTTTTAAGTTTTATTAATCGCGATTAAAGGTAATTAGTATAATTTAAGGTAAAAATAATGTTTTAATAATATTAAATGACCTAGACACATTTCCTACCCTCATTGGATGTGTCATGGCCGACCAAGACAATCCATGGGTAAACTTGGGGACCCCATCGATCCACTTTGGTAGGAAAATGACATAAATAACTTTTTATTTAAAATTAAAATAAAAATGTCACAAACATGAGTTGTTTTACTAAAACATTTTCTAAATGGGGTTATACAAGTCATATTTTTGACTATAAACATTCAATAGAAAGATAAAAATATTTCCTACATCGTGATAGTTTTTTTATAATTTTTTGACATTAA
Source organism: Viscum album (assembly GCA_963277665.1). Lineage (NCBI taxonomy): Eukaryota > Viridiplantae > Streptophyta > Magnoliopsida > Santalales > Viscaceae > Viscum > Viscum album. The sequence goes on from OY728153.1 coordinate 934,363,759, forward strand.
ATAAATTAATTTATTTATGACACCGTGATGATGCAGTGATTACCTCATAAATGAACAATTTGAATAAAATGAGCATATAGGGTGAAATATAAGTCTTACACTTGTCAAAAACCATTTGGATGGGTTTATTTCGAAACCTTATCACCTTATCCTAGAAATATATCCTTTTGGGACCTTTTAATTCCGAAAAACATTTTAAAATAAAGTAATATTTTATAACTTTCCAAGAGTTCCCCTCCTCTCCTATTATAAAAGGCCCCCACCTCTACCACCATACACACACCTCTCAAGCCTTTAGCTCGGACAAACCCTTCCCATTTCATCTCTCCACATCCTCCTCTTCATCATTAAAGACTAGGATGAATCCTTTCCATGGAAGCCTTTGATATCAAATCAAAGAGAGTTGCCCGATTTAAAGGTAATGTCTTCCCTTGTGTTCTTTTGTCTTATTTTGCTTCTCCAAACCCCTAAACTCTTTAAATTACTTTTTTTGTAACAACAACAGTTTCTTAAATATACTATAATGTTTTTATAAGAAGGATTAGAGATACACTTTCACACACCTTAGTCGAATGGTTAAAGAACATACTGTTTCTGTGGATGGCGAATTACTGCCTCATGAAACGATGATTGTTCAATATTCTTTTAACACCTTCCAAGGCAGCCATTAAGATGTCACTATATTTATATATGATATATAATATGTTTATGTTTTCCTTAAGCTTCGGTATTTTTTCATTTATGGAATACCGTTATGGTCTCCATTATCGGTAAATGCGATATCTTCATTTTAGGAAGTGTGGACTACCGCCCCCTCAAAGTGATTTGATTCGTTAATGCCATATATGGGACGTATAAAGGATGGAATTAATAGTATTACATATGATATCCTATTAGAATTATAATATACCTTTATATGATTATTATTTCATTCCATTGAATAATAATAAAAAAGAAATGAAAGTAGCGTTCATGCGTACGTACGGCTTACCATCTCCATGAACGGTACATTTCATTTCTTATCTCCAAATGTTATGTACTATTATAAGTACATATATATAATGGATATATATGTAATATATTACATATAAATGATATAAATAATTCTGTAATTATAATATATATATCTCTCATTTTGTTTTAAATCCATTAATATGACAAAAAATAAAAGTAGCGTTCATGCGTACGTACGACCTACCGTCTCCATGAACGGTGCTTTTAATTTTTTTTCCAAATGCTATGGAATAGTATAAAATGAATATATACTGGATATATATGATATTTAAAAGATAAATACTATTCTGGATATGATGTACCTATAACTACATGGAAAATTCTTTTCCGACATGTTCAATTTATACTCATGTACCGAACATCGAAAAAAACGTCTAATATGAACTCATTTTATTAACCAATTATTATAAAATTATAATATGTGATACGAACTGAATAATAATATTTAAAGGAGGTACTTATGAAATTATAAATTGACCAAATTTTATTATTCTGGAGATTAAAGAACAATCGAGTCATGTCGGACACGAGGTAAGGGATCCAACCTCTCTCTTTCTGTTTAAGTACTCTCTTTTATGCCATTTATTTTAAGCTCATCTTTATTATGTTTGGGGATGTTATTTTATATTCATCATACTTTACTTTTTATGTTCATATTATGAGAGACCCTATTTGATCTCATAAATCCATTTTTGGAAGTTTTAAGTGGCGTCGTTAGGCTGTAGAGTTTTCGTAAGGGATTTTTCATCTCACTTGTATTCCTGTGACATTTATGCTACGTTTGCCACTATTTCCTATGAGTGGTGTATATACTTCCCATTATTATACTCTTTGTGTATTATAATTTCATTTATGGGTATTTAAATCTTCATTTTATGACCCTTCTTCCATGGGGTGTACGTTTCGAAAGTTACCCTACTCGGTAAGGGGACCTTTCACCCTCCTCTTTTTAAAAGACTTCTTTTGTTATGTCTTTTAATTCACATACTATTATGTTGGGATATGTTTTTCTATATCCTTATTTATGTAAATTTTATTTCCAAGTGATGAGATACCATTTTCTCTCTCATCAACTCATTTTCTGAATTTTAAAGTGACGTCGTTAGGCTGTCGGATTTCTATAAGGGAACTTCTTACCCCACTTTCAATTCTTTGGGTTAAACCTCTACTTTGTGATTTTATAATGCCAAGATTATGTGTGGAATCTCTATGATGTAATTTCCAAAAAACGTTGTGTAGATATACTATTTTTACACAAAATCATCTCATTGATAAATTCTTACGAACTTGTATGGGAAATAATAACCCAATCTCATTTCATTGAGTTAAATACCTATGTCATTGGTTTTGTTTTTCCATGATTATGTGTGAATGACCACTGATTATTTCACACATAATATCCACTTATATTGGGTGTATTTATATTTCTCACACATAATTATGTGATAGATTTATCCTTAATTTAAGGATACCATCTTTATAAAGGATTTCATCTCAATTTACATTTCCATTGATACTTCATTGTTATTATGCACCAATTCACACTTATATGGTGTGTATACTCTCCTTTGACATATTATATCATGAATACATTTATTCTCATGATATTATAAAGCTCAACTTAAATGTTATTCCGCAATTATTTGTATTCAAGTGTCTCTCATTTTGTTAAAAACTCTTCAACAAAAATATCGTTTTAAATGTTTTAAAGATTTATTATTCTAAATCTTTATCTTTAATGTCCATGTTTTCAAAATGGTTTTCAGTATTTATTTATTTGGACATTAATTTTTTAAAATTATAATTCCATTAAAATCATCAAAGTGGTATGGGACACTTTGATTCAAAAATCTCTTATCAATTGTTTTTGAAAATGGATTGATTAATTCAATATCTTGGAATTACATATTGTGATTGCAAATGAAATGTTGTTATTAAAATGTCTATATTTTCAATATTTTATGTGTAATGATGGTACTTGGACATTTTACGGGTGGTTACGTGATAAAACATATGATGGGTGGTGCCCTGAATACCAGGACGGGTAGTTACGTTATAACCTCCAATGCATTGGGTATGGAAGTTGGTCGTATGGATATTCCATTAAGAATGTGTGGAAGTCGACCGTATGGTTATTTCATTTAAGTATGTTTATGTCCCAAGATACCTTTATATATTATGTTTTCTTTATGTGGGTTTTATGGTAATCTTTTGGTTACAAAAGGGTAAGTAATGGTCTTTTATTCCAAGAATAGTTTTTACTACTTCATAAAGGTGAAAAGTATTACTTTGGTAAAGTATTCATGGTTTACCGATTATTTTGAAAAACCAAACAGTTTTCCTTCTTTTTGTATCCTTTACTGGGCTTTTTATGCTCATCCCAAGTTTTTTAAATGTTTTCCACATGACTTAAAGATGAATAGGTTCAAGGATGGTTTCAAGGAAAGGCATTCTATCTAAAACATGGAACTAGACATGTTTCTTTTTAGGAGTTTTTTTATTTTATGGAAACTTAGTAGAAGTGTCTACTATGTAATCTTTTGAGATGTAATATTTATGACCTAATTATCTAAAACTCTAAACCTGAAAAGATCCTCTTTGTGAATTATTCATTTAATTCATGATTATGTAAGGTTTAAGGCCGAGGCCTTATAGTTGGTATCAAAGGTCGGTTTAGATAACATTAGAGGTTAGTGTATTCTCTAAGCATAAGTGACATTACCATAATGGTTAGGATTTCAGAAAGAGTCCTAGTCTTGATAAAGTTAATGAGTAAGTATGTCTTAGTGTTTATCTTACTCATTAGTACATGATGGTTTTGTTGATATAATCACACTGACATTTCTGTTTTTAGTGAATGGATGGATCTAGCAGGCACCAAAGTGACAATAAGATTGAAGAAAACTGTGGTGGTTCTCTGATTAAGAGACTGGATGAAATGGGGGATTCAATGAGGACACTCATGGTTTCTCTAAACCAACTATCAAGGAGTCATGATCAACCCCTTGTACCTTGGTATGTTCTTGTAATGCATCATGTACGAGATGACCAATCGATGTGGAAGTTCAGGTAATAATTATAAAGGTAACCATTAGGGTTTATATGATCCTTACTTTTGAGGTAATTAAGGTTTATTATATGTTATTATGGAAAATGAAAGGCATGAGATAAACTTGAGGTTAATATATGTTATGATTATTTTTGAAGATTTTATCTCATTTTGGGGAATGTTTTAAGAATTATGTAGTTTTGGAAAAAGGACAACACGCAGACCATGTGACAACCCGTGGCGTCGGACAAAGCTGTGGGAATCGAACCCACAACCAAAGTGCGAATGGTATTTATCGCCTACGACTGGACAACGTGAAGTCCCTACTTAGTTTGAATAATTATTTTTAGTTAGATGATTTTAGGAATCAAGAGTAATTTTATTTTGGGTTATCTATGGAAATTATTAACCTATCATAGAGGATGTGTGATTAGGTTAATTAATTTTCAATAGGAGACTTCAAGAGAAACTGATGTTATTTGGAGATAAATATTAATTTGTACCTTGGAAGAATATGACATTAAATCCTTAAAATATTTGGGTTTCAATCTTAGTTTGGATTAATTTTAATAATTTTATGGACAAAATGTTTATCTAATGGTCTTCGTTGAACATTGGGTTTGTTGGACAAATTTTGGAGATTAAGATTTTCTTTTTTATAAATGAAAATTTATTTGTTGATCTTGTTCTAACAATTTTTGGTTTTGTATTTTGTCTAATGACATGGGAAATATATAGTTCTCTTTTTTGGATTAGGTGATTCTCAAGAATTTGATTATAGTACTCCTAATGCGAACAAGTCTTCCTAAATACTCGTCTTTTGGAGAAAATATGAGTTTGATTAAGGAATCTAGTAAAAGTTGAAAGTCTACGTGACAAGTATGTATGTTTCATTATGATTTAGTTAAGCTCAAAAATAAATTCCTCATTGAAGATTAAGTTTAAAAAAAATGTTGTCTGTTAACTTTTCCTACTGGGGAATCGAATACCATTTAACCCATCACAAGTTTGTGATTTTCTTATGGTTAACTTTCTCCTAAACATGTTTGCTATCACACTCCCTCAGAACATGAGCCTTTGTTTTTTCCTCCATATCCATGTTTTCCTACATGGAATCCTAGTATGAGTTAACTTGGGTGACCTTTGTACTCCTCTTTCTTTGTTTTAAAGTGATTGTTTTACTGACTCTTGTTTCGATGTGGGATTTTCAATGAAGATTCCGAACCCGATTTTAAAATTTCGAGGACGCAATTCCCAAAAGGGGGGAAGGATGTAACACCCCAGGTAAATAAATAATATGACATTTTCACATTTATCCATATTTGTTAATAAAATAATAATTTAACTTTAAAGGGGATGCTATGCTCGATGGCGTACCCAATACGCGACAATGAGTTTCTTGGGAATCATACGTTGCACTCTAATAATAAAATAATGTTATTTTAAATTGTAGTTAACGCCTAGCCGTTGTAACGACAGGAATGAACAAAACTAACTATAAAATTATTATATATGTTTGTCAAATATTTTTACATTTTATAATAAATGTTAGAGGATTAAAAATGCGAATGAATCCAATTTTAAGCGTAAACATTCTAATATTCTTTAAAAGGTTGATTAACCACCTTTTGATAACGAACCTCTTCTAAATCCACTTTTTGAAAATTTTATGTGTTATATTTGACAAAATAAAATTATTCTTTATAATCGGGACATCAAAATTTACTTTGTGTAAATTTTTGGAATTTTTCCGATAAATTTCATTTTTTAATGAATAGTTAAAAATATTGTATTTTAATTCAAAATCGCTTTTTAATCTAATTTATTTATATGATTATATTATCTTTTGAATTTGTTTTAAAGTGAAATTAGAATATATTTTTACTATTTAATCCAATTGTGGTCGTTGGAATTAATTTCATCTTCAAATTGGACTTAAACTAGTGTCAATCTTTTGATACTTATTGTTTCATAAAAACACGCTATTTGCTCTGACAGCGGGAAATAATTATTAAATTAATTAATGTAACATATATGTTTTGAATTTTGTAAAATAGACATCATTTTTTAATTCAGAATATCAAATATATATGAGGGGGAATTTTTGGTATTTATCTGAAAAACATTAATTTTAGATGAATAGTGAAACAACTAAGTGGTAGTTAAAGAAATTGATTTTTCGTTTAAATGAAACTTTGCCACTTATATGATTTGATTTTAAAAAATCTGACAAACATGGTTGTAATTATTAAGTAAAATGTGGTTCAATGAGATTAAAATATTTTTTGGTGAATAGTAACTTTTAAGTTTTATTAATCGCGATTAAAGGTAATTAGTGTAATTTAAGGTAAAAATAATGTTCTAATTATATGAAATGACCTAGAAACATTTACTAACCTCATTTTATGTGTCATGGCCGACCAAGAAAATCCATTGGTAAACTTGGGGACCCCATTGAGCCACTTTGGTAGGAAAATGACATAAATAACTTTTTATTTAAAGTTAAAATAAAAACGTCACAAACATGAGTTGTTTTACTAAAAAATAATTAAATGGGGTTATAAAAGTCATATTTTTTACCATAAATATCCATTAGAAATCTAAAAATATTTCCTACATCATGATATTTTTTTATAATTTTTATACATTCAAAAAAGTAATTTATTTATGACACCGTGATGATACAGTGATTACCTCATAAATGAACGATTTAAATAAAATGAGAAGATAGGGTGAAAGATAAGTCTTACACTTGTCACAAACCTATTTGATGGGTGGATTTCGAAACATTATCACCTTATACTAGAAATATATCCTTTTTGGACCTTTTAAATCCGAAAAACGTTTTATAATAATGTAATATTTTATAACTTTCCAAGAGTGCCCCTCTTCTCCTCTTATAAAAGGCCCTCACCTCTACCACCTTACACACACCTCTCAAGCCTTTGGATCAGCCCAAACCTGCCCATTTCATCTATCCACATCCCTCTATTCATCATTTAAGCCTCACTTTGGGCATAATCCTTTCCAAGTAAGCCTCTGAGCTCAAATCAAAGCGAGTTACCCGATTTAAAGGTAATGTCTTCCCTTGTGTTCTTTTGTCATATTTTGCTTCTCCAAACCCCTAAACTCCTTTTATAACTTTTTTAAACAACACCAGTATCTTAAATATACTATGATGTTGTTATAAGAAGTATTCGAGCTACACTTTCACACACCTTCATCTAATGGTTAAAGAACATATTGTTTCTGTGGATGGCAAATTACTGCCTCACAAAACGATGATTGTTCAATATTCTTTTAACACCTTCAAACGTGGCCATTAAGATGTCACTATATTTATATATTATATATAATATGATTATGTTTTCCTTAAGATTCTATATTTTTTCATTTATGTCATGCCTTTATGGTTTCCATTATGGGTAAATGTGATATCTTCATTTTAGAAAGTGCGGACTACCGCCCCCTCAAAGTGATTTGATTCGTTAATGCCATATGTGGGACGTATAAAGGATGGAATTAATGGTATCAAATATGTTATACTACTGGAATTATAATATACCTTTATATAATTATTATTTCATTCGATTGAATACAAAAAAAAATGAAAGTAGTGTTCATGCGTACGTACGGCTTACCGTCTCCATTAACGGTACATTTCATTTCATATCTCCAAATGTTATGTACTATTATAAGTACATATATATAATGGATATATATGTAATATATTACATCTAAATTATAGATATAATTCTGGAATTATAATATATATATCTCTCATTTTGTTTTAATTCCATTAATATGACAAAAAATGAAAGTAGCGTTCATGCGTACGTACGGCCTACCGTCTCCGTGAACGGTGCTTTTAATTTTTTTTCCAAATGCTATGGAATAGCATAAAATGAATATATACTGGATATATATGATATTTAAAACATAAATACTATTCTGGATATGATGTACCTATAACTACATGGAAAATTCTTTTCCAACAAGTTCAATTTTTACTCATGTACCGAACATCGACAAAAACGTCTAATATGAACTCACTTTATTAACCAATTATTATAACATTATAATATGTGATATGAACTGAATAATAATATTTAAAGGAGGTCCTTAAGAAATTATAAATTGACCAAATTTTATTATTCCGGAGATTAAAGAACGATCGAGTCATGTCGGACATGAGGTAAGGGATCCAACCTCTCTCTTTCTTTTTAAGTACTCTCTTTTATTTCATTTCGTTTAAGCTCATCTTTATTATGTTTTGGGATGTTATTTTATATTCCTAATACTGTACTTTTTATTTTGATATTATTATACCCTATTTGATCTCATAAATCCATTTTTGGAATTTTTAAGTGGCGTTGTTAGGCTTCTGAGTTTTCGTAAGGAATTTTTCATCTCACTTTTATTCCTGTGACATTTGTGCAACGTTTGCCACTATTTACGTTGAGTGGTGTATGTACTTCCCATTATTATACTCATTGTGTAATATAATATCATTTAGGGGTATTTACATCTTCATTGTATGACCCTTCTTCCATGGGGTGTACGTTTCGAAAGATACCCAACTCGGTAAGGGGACCTTTCACCCTCCCCTTTTTAAAAGACTTATTTTGTTATGTCTTTTAATTCACATACTATTATGTTGGGATATGTACTTATATATCCTTATTTATGTAAATTTTATTTACAAGTGATTAGATACCATTTTCTCTCTCATCAACTCATTTTCTGAATTTTAAAGTGATGTCGTTAGGCTGTCAGATTTCTATAAAGGAACTTCTTAAACAACTTTCAATTCTTTGGGTTAAACCTGTACTTCTTGATTTTATTATGAAAAGATTATGTGTGGAATATTTATGATGTAATGTCCACAAAACATTTTGTAGATATACTATTTATACACATAATCATCTCATTGATAATTTCTTACGAACTTGTATGGGAAATAATAAACCAATCTCATTTCATTGAGTTAAATACCTATGTCATTGGTTTTGTTTTTCCATGATTATGTGTGAATGACCTCTGATTGATTAACACATAATATCAACTTATATTGGGTGTATTTATATTTCTCACACATAATTATGTGATAGATTTATCCTTAATTTAAGGATACCATATTTATAATGGATTTCATCTCAATTTACATTTCCATTGAGACTTCATTGTTGTTATGCACCAATTAACTCTTATATGGTGTGTATACTTTTCTTTGACATATTATATCATGAATCCCTTTATTCTCATGATATTATAAAGCTAGTATTAAATGTTATTCCGCAATTATTTGTATTCAAGTGTCTCTCATTTTGATAAAAACTCTTCAACAAAAATGTCATTTTAAATGTTTTAAAGATTCATTATTGTAAATCTTCATCTTTAATGTCCATTTTTTCAAAATGGTTTTCAATATTTATTTATATGGATATTAATGTTTTAAAATTATAATTCCATTAAAATCTTCAATGTGGTATGGGACACTTTGATTCAAAAATCTCTTTTAAATGGTTTTTCCAAATGGATTGATTAATTCAATATCTTGGAATTACTTATTGTGATTGCAGATGAAATGTTGTTATTAAAATGTTTATACTTTCAGTATATTATGTGTAATGATGGTACATGGACATTTTATGGGTGGTTACGTGATAAACCATATGACGGGTGGTGCCGTGAATACCAAAACGGGTGGTTACGTTATAACCTCCAATGCATTGGGTATAGAAGTTGGCCGTATGGCTATTCCATTAAGTATGTGTAGAAGTCGACCGTATGGTTATTCCATTTAAGTATGTTTATGTACCATGTTACATTTATATGTTATGTGTTCCTTATATGGGTTTTATGGTAAAATTTTTGTTACAAAAGGGGAAGTAATGGTCTTTTATTCCATGAATAGTTTTTACTACTTCATAAAGGTGAAACGTATTACTTTGGTAAAGTATTCATGGTTTACCTATTGTTTTGAAAAAACTAACAGTTTTCCTTATTTTTGAATCCTTTACTGGGATTTTTATGCTCATCCCATGTTTTTGAAATGTTTTCCAGAGTACTTAAAGATGAATAGGGTCAAGGATGGGTTCAAGGAAAGACATGCTATCTAAAACATGGAACTAGACATGTTTCTTTTTAAGAATTTTTTTTATTTTATGGAAACATAGAAGAAGTGTCTACTATGTAATCTTTTGAGATGTAATATTTATGACCTAATTATCTAAAACTCTAAACCTGAAAAGATCCTCTATGTGAATTATTCATTTAATTCATGATTATGTAAGGTTTAAGGTCGGGGCCTTATAATATGATTCCACCAGGGTGATTATGGATTGGTTTAAAAAGTCATGTCAAATTTTAGTGATCATGGAGTTGATCATAGTGGATTCTTTTGTGCGGGTATATATGAATGAGGTGTCTTATTTATGTGAGTTGTCTAGTATGGTCAACAATAATCATAATATTCATTTTACCTTTTGTTTATAGAAGTGTCTATAATATTATTTTTTATCTCAGTTATTCCAGATAACTTCCTTATATCCATAGAAATTTGTTCAGGGAGAGAGCATGATCCATGGACTGAAATACATGTTTCATTCCTATATTCTAAATGTTATAGGTTTTTTGTTTTAATGAATTTATTTTGTTTACTTTTCATAAAATATTATTTATTACACTTTTATTGGCATGGATCTATTTGAATCATATTATGGGAATCCCTAAAGATATAAATTATATGGGAACATGTTTGTGGGGTTAGGGAAATTTTGGACATGGTCTGGTGTATATAATGGTAGTGTGACTAATGGATATTTATAAACACATGAACCCATCCCAAGACTATCATAATTCTTATATCGGTGATAGTATATGAACTTTGTAATTTAATGTTATTGATCTCATGTTTTGTATGGTTTATATATAACATTTTAAGTAGAGTTGTGATCAAGGACCATTCTTTATTTTCATTTTTTATATCGAATAATTAATTAAATTTTGTTGGAAATGTGGAATATCACATGGATATCCCTCTACAAATGGATCATAGACAAGATGTTTTCCAATATTTTCTGGTTCATTGATGTATTTATATTGACTTTCTTGTTACTTATATGGGTGAGTTAGATGTTGAGGATGATGTGATCTTTTTGGAAGACCCTATTGAGATTCAAGGTCATTAAGAGAAAGTGTTTTGATGGTATGCTATTCTTATTTTATGTGCCTTGTAATGGCTCGGTGTCTTGGTGGACTATATGTGGGAAGGTGAATTATTGATGAAGGTTCATACTCTAGATTGTTTTTTAAACATAGATTCATTTTAACATGATCAATTTGGTATTTAATTTATATGAATTTATTTGATCTTATAGTTTCTATTTCATTTTTCCCTCATGATGGAATGATTCGTCTTTGAGAGGTATCTTATAGTGTGTTTGGTTTCGATATTTTTTATTTTCTTTTTTATTTTCATTTAATTATTAAGGTTGAGAAATGTTTCATAGATATATAATTTAGAGTCTTGGATTTAAATTTGTCTTTTACATAATATTTTGAAGTAGGAAAAGTTATTTGGGAGTGAGATTTTGGTAAATTGTGGATATGGAGGTTTTTAAGATAAGTTTTAGCTGGAAGGACAAATGAAACTATGATGGTTTGTGTTGCACCATATTTTATTAATCAATGGAGTTGAGGGATATTGTTATATTGTTTATACAATGGTATGGATAGTTTCATAGAGAAGATAAGGGTTATAAAATAGAGCTCAATCTATGAGAATATTTAGCCATATGGTTAAATATGAGTAGCCTGTTGCACCTTGAATAGTTGGATTACGGTGTGAATGTCTATGTTGTGTTGTGGAGATTTTGGATGTTTATTTTTAGTGTAACTATATTTTTCTGGTAATTCCATAGTGATCTTGGAATCATCATTCTTATAGTTGAGGGTTATCAGGTTTTCTGTAGTGATATTGAGGATTGTGGCATGATATATGGTGGATTAAGCATTATAAAATTGGGAGGAATGTTGAGCCCTATTTTTTATTTTTTATATCAACATGAATGATTATTAGATACTATAAATGTGAGGATATTGCACTTTTATTTAGAAATGTATGGATAACTAACAAAAATTATAGAGGGATCATGACCATATTTTCATCATTTTATTCCTTTGAGTATTTAATATTAATTCACAATTCTTCTCAAATTCCCCTTAATCCATTAAAATTTCTTATATACCTTTATTTATTGACATTTTGTAGTCCCCCTTGATAATATATTGGTAAATTTTGATCCTTGAAATCATGTGATCTAGTCCATTTGGATTGATGTGATCTTCCCTTTGTTGCCCTTCACTTCACTTATCTTTTATTCATTCCATGATCTTTATTTCTATAAGGACATGGAAAGGTGTTGGATAGGTTTTTTTATTTTTTGTTAGGTTCTAAATGTAGAATGAAATATAATAGTTGTGGAGGGATTTTTTGGACAATCCTTTGGGGTGAAATCATTTTTCGCTTCATTTTTTTGTACTAGTTATTGATTCTTGGTTTAATTTGTGATAATAAAAATATCTCTTAAATATTTTGGGTTAAATATATAATTAGTTTGTCTATGTTTTCAATTATTAAGTGTTTATAATGAACCTATTAAAGATAATAAAATATATTAAAGAAATTAAAAGAGGAATATATATTGTATTTGGTTTATATTTTTAACATGATATTGCTTGGGTATTATTTATTACCTTGATTTGATAATCACACTTATATGATCCATTGTTGATATTTCTGTTGAAATTTTTCAATATATTAACAAATAGTTAAGTAATATTATGTTTGTAATGAAAATATGGATACATAAACTCTATAATTTTTATTTGATATTAATTATGAAAGAATTTTTGAATAATTATGGATTCATGTATAAATTAATTTGACTATTTTTGTTCCATTTTTTGTTTTTTTCCATGGTTAGGTATTTTGAAGTATGGTTGGTCACTATATTGAAATAGAGGGTGACAATATTTTGTTTTTGTGTTGGTAGATTGATGTGGTTGATGTTGGGTATAGTGGGTGATGTTGAAAAAGTGGTCCAATTGATAGTGTATATAATGGAATGGTTGTTTAGATAGCGATGTGGATTGATAGATATAGTTGTGTCATATTTTCCATAAAACGATTAATGTGGTGGAAATCAATGAAATTGTTAGTGGGGATTTTTGTTATACAATGAGATGATATTGTAAAAATTAAATAAATGTATTAATTAATTTAATATAGGATGGATTTTGTGGAAACAAGGCATTGGAGTTGAATAATGAAGTGGTACTGATTATATATGGACAATGAGTATAAAAATTAGTTGATTTATGATGTAAAAAATAGATTATATTGTGTAATTTGGATTAATGATGTTTAAATAAGACTGTTTATTTGTTTTTTTATTAGATTGAAAGAAATATTTAACAATTATTTCAATACAATTGGTAAATTTCGAAGTATAATTTGATAGTATAAAATAGTAAATAAATGTTGGTGTTTATGCCCGCCAAATAAGAATCAGAAAAATAAAAGCGGAAATACTTGAATTAAGGTATTACCATCCACACAAAATAAAAGGAATATAGACTTGTGAATCACATGAGCCTCTAATGGGATCGTGATCACATGACCATTTCACGGTCATCTAATGACTCCACATGTAGCACATAACCTAAGAAAAATCTAATGGTTCCCCCCTTCAATAAAAATTCCTTCTCTTAAAAAGGCTCTCAAGGAAATTGAATGTTCACCCCCAAGAAACATGGTTTGTCATTGGAATGTTCCTGAAAAACCATCCAAAATGATTTTGAGAATAAGTAGGAATAATATCCAAAGGGAGAGAAACTCGGTGGTTGTAGAGCTCATGTGACATATCATCATTGGGAAGAATAAAATTCCATGATGATATCTAATAAAACTCACAAGAACCCCAATCCATGGTATAAAAAAACAAAGTAGATAAAGGGGAGGAGGTGAGAGGTACTCATGGTTGCTAGATGACATGTGTTGCGCCCATGGGGATCTGCAAGGCATCAGGAGTCCACAAAGGCATGTCTGCCTCATCTCATGAAATCCCTTTGTCTTTTTAACCTCACCATGTAGAATTCCATGGGTATGTCTAGGAGACTCTAAGCTTCCTATTAGGTGCTCTAAGGACAAACAAATAATTTTTCCCACAACATGTTCTCGCATCCTCATATGACTCATATTGGTCAATCGAGGGATCATCAAAAAAATAGAGTAAATATACTTAACATTACAAGTAAAAAGTAATGTAATTTCTATAATCTATAAAATAGAACAAATGGGATAAAAATAAAGGATGTGAGAGCTCTTGCGGTCACTGAAAGACATGTTATGCACTGGTACGTCCACAATGTGGCCTTAAGAGTACTCAGGATAAGTCAACTAGATCTCACAAATATGGTTGGATAAGCCAACCATTCCCCAAGAATTATTCTTGGAAAGACATAATATTATCACAAAGGTCCTCAAATATGTCTATAGAGGAAAATAAAAATTAATTTTTCATACCCATGTGACCAATCATGACTTCATCAATTAGAAAAAAATAGGAAAATAGAGGCATTGATGGAAGAGACTCACGATTATTGAAAATAAGGTGACGTAATCAAAAAGACCCACATCAAAGACACACAAATCCATCTGGTACCATTAGCTTTAACATATTCTATCCTAGGTTTACGCTATATATGTCATGCGAATCAAAAAACTGTTAGGGTAGAGAGGCCTATAAATTCCCCACCACAACATCAAAGAGGAGGACTTTTCTAATCTCAAAAATCACCATAACTATAAATGGATTGACTCTTGAAGTATCATGCTATTTCTAGAGATTATTTCTTAAAGAAATCAATCACATGAATGTACATCCTTCCATCAGTTAATAAACTAGTGGGCAACTATAGTAGTCATGTTCCATTCATGAGAACTTCACATGATCATTCATAGATTAAGAAAAGGGACTATGGTGGGCTATGTGAAGAATATCATGCACTCTCATTAAATCACACGAGACTCAAGATAAATGTACATTGAATATAACTATGTTATACACTAGGAAAAGGATGTAAAAAAGGATAATGGTGGAAGACTTAAATTAAAACTTGTTTCATGACCCATGTATTATGATCATGATCCTCTTAATGACATGAGATAGCACCATGACACATTTACCAAATCTCATGATGCTCTTTTAGCATGCTACATGGGTCATACGAAGCCCTCTTGACATGTTATGGAAAATTCACATGACCCATTTTGATGTATCACCATAGTCTCAATAAATTCCACATAGACATGTAGCCAAAGCCTCGTGACGTCCTTTGGATGCATCACCCAACGCTTATAATAGAATTTTCTCCTATTAGTCAAGTCCTGCAAAAGAATATGGGTATAATAATGGGATCTCATGACATCCATTGGACATATTCACTAGAACTCGCGAATCCTTCTAGGGATGTTAAACAAGACATACGATATCCTTTGTACAAGTCAACCAAGTCTTGGGAAAGCATTAGGCCATATCAGTGGGCTCTCACGACATCCTCCAGAAATATCGTCCATGACATGAAGCACCATCTAGGCATTTCAGTAGGGAGATGTGATAGGTTTTGGAGGAAACCAATTGGTTCTTGTAATCTCCCTCAGATAGTTCAACAGGGTTATGCGACACCCTATAGACACATTGGGCTAGGTCATCCGGGCATCCTAAGATTTGATTTTCTCATCCAGCCCCAGTGTGTAGGCTAGAAATAAAAGGGTAACCTCATAGTGTAATCCCCGGTCAAGGAAACTATGATGACTCTAATTCATGAAATTTTCAGTATATTTAGGCCACCTCTTCAAGGTTCTAGTTCCATATTGACCCTCACGAGTGATCCCTGTATCAAAGACCCTTACCCAAATAAATGGAATTGATCACTTGTTAACCCATGTTTATCAAATTTATCATGACTCACATGGGCTTAGGGAGTTTCATTTATCATTCCATCTTTACTATAAACCCCATGGTTATAAGGGTATCCTACGTGCATAAGACACAACTACCGACGTCCTATAGAATATCCTTGATCAATAGGGCATCCATCTCGATGTATCCCAATAGAATTATTGAAACCTTGTAGATGGTCATAATGTCCCGAAGTTTGATCATACATCATAAACTGTCTATAGGATAAGGGATAATTGAACTCTAATGACTCTGAATAAGGCCACACACAATATACATAGGATTCCTTCTTAAGGCTTGATCTCTATACCAAGCACCCAAAGGATTGTCCCAATACAGAAGTCCCATATCTACACACCAGGAGACTGATCATCCATTCCCCCATGTTTCTCACACTGATCATATCTCATGTAGGCTTAGATAGATGAAATGGACACCTCATTATGAATCATGAATTTCCACTAACCAGGGAGATCCTGGTATGTAAGCCCGGATGAGTGCCATTAAATTAACTCCCCTTTTATAAGTGAATATCCATTAGGGCTAGTTCTAAGGGCATGATTGGACTATGATAAATATAATTCATGGAATAACAAGGATACATAGGTCATCTCTCTGAGACCAGATCTCAAATATTTTGTGTCTTAGTACTCACAAATATTTCCTCTTCAAATGATGCTAAACCACACAGGATTAACAAACTTTTTTCGGTTCTATTCCTACAATAACTAGGATACGTTGGATGCATCATAATCACTCAATCCTCTCCTCAGAGTATTAACTACCTCCTCATGTGGAAAAACATTCTGAAGAATTTGATCACAAAACTTCAGCAGATAATGTATATATTATATTTTAATAGAATGGATGAAGAACCTTAGATATATACAAACAGATTAACTAATGATATAACACTCCCCTCGGTTTATCAATGAGGATCATTTTAATTGTTTAATGAAAAAATTAACCAATGATTCATTATTTCAGGGTAACTGGTCCCATATTGGGATTAGTAATAGATTCATGAACATACCTGAAATCTATAATAGAGTCCTGGAGTTGGAAATTATTCCCATGAAAAGTGTGTGATGAGCCCAACCTTTCATCATCTTAACCAATGCGAGTCCCCGAGAGTCACTAGAATTGAAATCCCAGATGCGCATTGGACATTTGAAAACATGTTTCTACCTAGTTGTATCTGGCGGAACCATTTGAAGTTTCTAGGAAAGTGACAATGGTAACCCAATGAACGAAACCCATTTCATTCCTTAAAAACCCAATGAAGAAAAAATGGTGAACCCAACATGAATCACTCCAATGAAAAAAGGATTAGTTATTATCTGTTAAGCCGTTTCATTTTCCCCTATATGAAAACAAAATGGTAAAAATGATGTGAATTTATACAACAACAAAAAAATAATGTTATAATGTGTTAGGAAACATTATTTTGAAAACCCAATATAAACAAAGTAGTAATATCAGCATAATCTCATAAATGATCCTCTGTGACCAAGGTTCTTATGAAATAAGTCCAAACGAGCAGAATACATGAATCAAGGAATATTACGAAAATTGTGTTAACCATGCATATATGATTGATCCCATTATACCTATGATATTTCAATAATTAGTATCCTTGTTACTTAATGTCTACAAGACTTTAGATATTGATAATATACCAATTTGATACAATGTCTTCATTATCCAACATTCGCTTTAGAGAATTGTTCGCAACCACAACCTATATGAGTCATATAATAATTTAACCTTCTCAGAAACTCCAATGATAGGTGGAAAATATGATGGTCCAGTAATACCACATACATGGTTTAATCTCGACCATGGATGCTTCATGAGAAATTATCGATGAATGATGAGTATTGAGTCTACATTTCCCCTAAAAGGTTGTTTTTAAGCTAGTATACCTTGTTCTTACAAACAACATCTTTTGGAGGATATCCCTATAGTTTGAAAATTTCCACATTTTATAACTGATGAAGGTGGACTAGGAGGCCACGTAAGGCTCCAATTTGATTCTGGTTCCCCTGAGGTGGGAACCAGTCAACCGCCATCCCAAACGCCATCCTGTTATTACCAATCAATCTTTTATTAGTGGTAACATTTGATACACAACCGCCTTTTTCCCATTATTATTCTACAAGGAAGACTCGTCGGAGGAGGAAGGCATTGAATATCCAAGAGAGGGCATAGATTCCCGAATCGTCCAATGATGACTACCAACATACTCAAGTAGAAATGAGGAAGAAGTCTGATATCCATTATTGTTCATAACAATTTTGTTTTCATATCCCCATAGATTGAATGGGGGTTGCCCATACTCATACCTCCATGCACGAATCCCATTGGAATATTCAAATGGAAAAAGAAGGAAAAAAGTGATAACATATCCCTGCATAAATTAAAGATATATACTATTTTATTACGGAGACATAAAATGTGTAGGACCATATCCCTGCACACGCATTTCAAAAATGCCAATATATTTTAGCAACATATGAAGAACTCTGTTAGCATATTTTGGAACTAATACAGATGAAGTGACATGGACATACTCTTATAACTATAGCTAGGAAAACTGAACACTCTGATCATTAGAAACAGGTGTCTATACTAGAGTAAGCGCAGACTCATTATCCCACCTGGGAGGCTCTCGGTATACTACAATGAAGGTAGAGGCTTCATACTAGGCTCATATTCTTGTTCTAACTAGGGCTTAATAGGTGAGAGCAGAACATGCCTCAGGATAGGGGAACATTCCTTTTGAAGAAGTATGATGACATATTCAAAACTACCATGATCAGGCACATATACCCATTATTTTTGGGGATAACCACCTGATAGGGGAACATGCCTTTGGCCAGGCTCATATTCCTATCAATGAAGTCTAGTGGTATACTCCAAAGCCCCTAGATCAGGCACATATCCACGTTCTGGTTGGGTCCAACAAAGTGAGCATGGAACAAGCCTCAATACAGGCTCACATTCCTATCAATGAATCTTTATGGCATATTATGGAAGATCAATGAATCGAGGCACATATTTTTAGTTTCAGTGACGCAAGATTTCTCTAGTATAATTACATGGAAACCCATGGGGAGGAACATATTCCTTATCCCATTCTATATGTATGTTAGTATATCCTGATGGGGAATGTATATTCAAACTGGGATCGTATTCCTGATATAACCAGTATTAACCTTGTGAGAGATCCACATGAATATGGGAAGGCTCATAATTATACCATGAATGACCATAGTAATATTCCAAATGCTCAAGAATGAGATCAAATCCCCACCCTAACCAAGGCTCTCCATGTGAGAATGGCACATGCCATAGGATAGGCTTACATTCCTTTTAATTTTGAGATATATCATTGATATATTCTGATAGAATATCAATAGAAGGATCATACTCCAACAATACTGAGCTATTATATATAAGTTCTAGCAGCAACCACGCAACAGGCTCACATACCTACAAAATTACAAAATGCAGGTCATCATATTCTGACCACGACATAGAACATGGATCATAATCCTAATCTTGACTCTCTTAGTGTTTTTGAGGTTATTCAAGAAACATTCTCTACACCAAAAGATTTTTTCGACTCTTCTATCAAAGTGGAAACAGAAGATTTTCATTACCATGATAGTCCTCCTCATGTTAGTGTGGATACACATGGTAGGGACCTTACTCTTAACAAGCATTGTGGTCAAACTCCTCATGATGATATCTCTCATGGGAAATGAAATAACTACTTTTTTTAGAAAACTATGAATGGGGAGGTGTTCAAAACCCTAACACCTTTCTATAGAGAGGGGATTGAATCATTAAGGTTAACTGTATATCCTTCCCCATTAACTTCCAACAGAAACCCACTCCTGTCAGCAGGCGAATATCATATCCATCAAGCATGGTTTGACCATTTGGATGCATATAAATCTAATGATAAAGAGGTATACATTGAAATAGGGATATAGGTATCCAAAAACAACAACCCCATCATGTTCTAGCCCCTCATTACTGGTTAATATTAGATCCCAAATGAGCTAAAAATGAGTGAATTCCTTACATATGACAGAATATGTGGGATACACATTATAAAGTAATGATTTGACATCTTCTTTATCTAAGATATGAGTCTCACCTTAACATAATCAATATAATCTCTTTTTAGCTAGACTTTACTGCTATCTCCATGGCCCGAGATCCAAAACTGGAAAAGAATAGTGAAAATATGAAACACGCTTTCCAATGCTTCATTAAAACTCATCAAAAGCTTATCTTCAAACCCATGTCATGAATTTTTATTCAAGGATGGGGATAGTGTGGAGCCTTATACTTTGCCTCTACCTAGGAACATAAATTAACATCTGATTCAACATGCTTCAATGTTATAGCCTTCAGTGAAATTTGGGGACAAGGTAATGCTTGGGCTAGTTGGTCACTACAATAGAATCCCCTGCTTCAACAGTGCCCACACACAAAATACTGGGAGAGAGGATAAACAACATGATTTCAAAATAGGCCCCTCAAGACAATAAGAGAACATTACAAACATGGAGACCGAAGTTTCTATCACCAAGACAACTTCTAATAAGAAATATTTTTTTCCCCTGGGCATTCATCGTGCCATTCTCATATGTGACTATGATGAATCACACAGAACATAGTAGAAGTTATCATGGAATCCATACAAGGGAGGAATCATCCCCCTAGGCCAAAAGAATGACTACAACAGTCACTACCCCTAGGATCGTCAATTCCCTATAGGATTAAGGAAAAACACTCAACAGTCATAGCTAAACCCCATCCCACTGGGGTAGAAGAATTTATATATCAATCAGCATATCCAGGTTCATAATCCCCAAGAGGACCCTAGATACATCATCAGTGATTCTAGGTAACCCCCTCCACACTGAGATAGGGGTATTTATATCGTCATATACATCCCGGGAATCATCATGTACTAGACTAGAGAGATTAAATACTTAACAACTAGACAAATACCTACCAATTGCATCCCCAAATGACCCCCACCCCATATGGATAAGGGAATTTCATCATTGGCACCACCACATCGGGAATCAGTCTTGAATAGGTTGGGACAAATTAATCAATAGTCATCATTACACTAAATCATCTCATTATAAGGAAAACCCCTACTCCTTAAAGAACATTCTACAACCATGATCAAAATATACCTTGGAGTCTCTATTTGTAAACCAAAACGGGAGGAATGTATGATGAATTCAATCATACCCTGCCGAGGCAGGAAGCCAAAATGGATCTACATGGCCAAGGGTTTAAATAATGACCCTGGATAAGACAGCGTAGAATCAGCCTCTTGTGTTGAGAATAATTTCACAACCACAATTCATTGATATTCCTCTGTAAAAATTGTCACTATCAACATGGTTGATATTGATCAGGATATATGGTCATAAGGTTTTGACATGAAAATTATACCTCAGGAGGAGCGTAAATTTGATGCACCAAATGAGGATGCATGCACCAGCAACCAAAGATTGATCCAAAACCTGGAACCAATGAATATTGAGTTTCTACCCCCACAATGGAATATTAAAAAGGGTAAGTGTAGATACACATCCCAATCACCTCCCAGAATATATAGGGTTCCTTCCCTAGAGGAACGGTGGTCACACTATGAGAGAGAAATATAAAATCTCTGAAAACATAATGAGAAGACACATAGAGGCAATATTCTCACTGGGTGTCATCTTCAGGTAGAGACGAATACTCTTCCCCCATATCCTATCAAATATAAAGGGATTTATATGGTAATCAATTTGGCACTGGATCGAGACAGCCATTCGATATAAACAAGGAAGTAAAAAAAGATCGTTACTTATATCTATTACAGCAACGACCTATCCCTCTCTAGAACAACCATTAAATCAAGAGACGAATAAAAATTTGTATGAGATATAAGTGGGTCCTCCTCATTAACCCCCATGATCTCTATATGGATGGGATATGGCTGATGACATGGTTCCCCCAGAGCTCCATAACATCACTAGGTATCTGGCTACTTGAAATGAATTCATGGAAGAGCGATGAACCCCTATCCATCCAAATAGGAAGCTATATCCCGATTGGGTGGATGATACTTTTCCTCCACCCAATTTTGTAAATCCTACATTCTCTAAATTTGATATTGTGGGAGGCCCTAAAAAACATCTCACACACCTCATGTCTTGATGTGGGCTAATTACGGGCCCTCGAGATCAATATGATGCTATAATATTGAGGTGTTTTATACTAACTTTGGAAAGGATATCCTTTGTTTGGTATAGTAGTCTTCCACTAGGATATGTGTTGGGATGGGAATACCTTCTTTTTCAGTTCTTTTAATAATTCAGTTCTACACGGGGGAAGATAAGGATCATCATCGTTATAAATTGAAAACAATACTAGAATTAGAGGGTCTTTGACTTCATATCAAGGTGGAAGGTTTTAACCTACTCACTCAGAATACTTATTACGCAAGAGTAGCTTCTGGATCTATGTAATGAAAATATCAGGGGTGAGTTATAGAACCCTCTTATTCCAATGAAATATTCTAGTGGATTCCATGAGATTGTTGAAATAGCGCAATATCTAGAAGAATATATCTAGTGAACTAAATACAAAATATGACTCATTCCCACAAAATATAGAAAAAGGATAGCTAGAGTAGATGCAACATTGTTTCTGATGCTTTCGTCGGGGCGCGCGCATCCGTCCGTCCGCGGAGGAGGATGCGCTGCACTTGTTTCCCCGCATTCCCGCTTTCCAAAGGCGGGCGCCATTCGCACCTTATTCAGGGACGCCTGCTCCTTGATCGAAATGGGATGATGGGATGTCGGTTCTTCCTTCTGTGGATTCCTCCTCAGAACTCATCAACTAGTCCGGGTCTCTCTCATAGATTTAATACATTGTTCGTGAAACTCTTCCCAGTGCCATGTTTCCATGGACACCGATTAATTACACTGCTTCTGTCGAGACATTCCAAAGGTTCCGGTCAGGGCAGCAACCTTCAGTCAGGGGAGTAGTCACGTTGAGGCATCAGTAGCGTGTCTGGATGCTGGCGAACCCGGCATGTCTGTCTATTATCCCTGGTCACAGGGCTTCTCGAGGGCGTGGAAGCCCGAGGCATCCCACATCGAGCGCGGGGAATTATATGCTATAGACACATATCTGAGGTTTTCCTCAGCTTCCCGTGTTTAACACTGGGCACGCCGCGAGTTTAACGTCTAGCGGAGGCAGATCAGCCCGATCAGAGCATTAGCTAGAATAGATCGTATTGAGGGATTTAACTTGAAGGGGTGCCGATACCGGGACCAGCCCATGGGCAGCTGTGAAGAGGAGCGTACCGACATGGACTCACCAGGATATGATGGTCTGGGCGAGAATCAGGGTGGGTGATGGATGGATGAATGAAGTCTAGGGGGAATTAAATGGGACCATCGTAGGGGCGAAATTGAAGTTGGGCTTGAGCCTTGAAGAGGCTTCCTACATATCCATGTGGTAGGGAATCAAAGTCTGCGTAGTTCGGGATGGTGCCGGTGAACCGATGTGAAGGTGGACCTT
The DNA here is from genome assembly GCA_963277665.1 of Viscum album. NCBI lineage: Eukaryota > Viridiplantae > Streptophyta > Magnoliopsida > Santalales > Viscaceae > Viscum > Viscum album. The sequence continues at coordinate 934,387,465 of OY728153.1, forward strand.
GGCCCGATGGATGTCTTCAGTAAACTAACATAAAGGTGGACCTTGGTCCGATGCATCAGCGAACCGACGTGAAGTTGGACCTTGGTCTGATGGGCATCGTCAGCGAACTGATGTGAAGGTGGACCTTGGTCCGATGGGCATCGTCAGCATACCGACGTGAAGGTGGACCTTGGTCCTACGGGCATCGTCAGCGAACCGACGTGAAGGTGGACCTTGGTCCAATGAGAGATGGGCATGAACCTTGGGGAGGCTTCCTACGTACCATGCCTTGACATGGATCAAAGACTTCTTAGTTCAAAGGGTTTCATCAGTGAACCGACGTGAAAGTAGACCCAGGGGTCCCCTAGTGGTGGGCTTGAACCTCGGGAAGGTTTCCTATGTACCATGCCTTGAAATGGATCAAATTCCTCATAGTTCAAAGGATTGATGGAATATAGTTCAACGTCATGCGGGACGGTAGTGAACCCTGACATGAATAAACGACGAGCGGTGGGTTTGAACCTCGTGGAGGCTTCCTACGTACCATGCCTTGACATGGATCAAAGTCCCCGTAGTTCGGAATGGATGTGGGTGTCGGAGATCCGACGTAAATGTGGGACCTTGGTCCGATGGGAGATGGGCCTGAACCTCTGGGGGGCTTCCTACGTACCATGCCTTGACATGGATCAAAGTCCTCGTAGTTCGGGTTGGTCACAACGGCTTACCGTCGGACTGGAATGCAGTTTAACGTCATGCTGGACGAAGGTAGAACTTGACGTTAATTGGATGATGGGTGGGCTTGAACCTTGTGGATGCTTCCTACGTACCATGCCTTAACAGGGATCAAAGACCTCATAGTTCAAAAGGGTGTGCAGTTTACTGTCATGCGGGACAAAGACATATAGTTTAACGTCATGCTGGACGAGGGAATGCATTTTAACGTCATTCTGGACAAGGGTATGCAGTTTAACGTCATGCTGGACGAGGGTATACAGTTTAACGTCATGCTGGACAAGGGAATACAGTTTAACGTCATGCTGGATGAGGGTATGCAGTTTAACTTCATGCTGGATGAGGGAAAACACTTTAACGTCATGCTGGACGAGGTATTGTCATGGGCAATGCCAAATCTAAGTCCACGTGAGTCATGCTCGGTGTGAGAAACAAGAGGCAGCAAGGACCTGACGATCACGCCGCGAAGGGTGCGTCCGTGAGAAGCGAAGAGGGGCTTAAACATTAGGCGACCCATGGTTCTGGGACTTACTCCAGGATGGAGTCCCGAAGAAAAGGATGATGATAGTTTCAGGATTGAGCCTGGAAGAGGCTTCCTACGTATCCATGTGGTAGTGAATCAAAGTCCGCATAGTTCTCCTGATGACGGCTTACCTCCGATTGGTTGGTTTCAATGGATTACAGTTGGATTGAGTCAAAATGGCTTACCGCTGGATAAGGATCACAACGGCTTACCACTGGATGGGATCACAACAGCTTACCGCTGGATGGGGATGTGAACAGCTTACCGTTGAATGGGGTCGAAATAGTGAATGGGGATTATGTAAGGAAGCTGCCCAGGTGCCGCTATGGAGCGGCAATGGTGAATGGGGCTTATGCAAGGAAGTTGCCCGGGTGCCGCTATGGAGCGGCAATGGTGAATGGGGATTAAGCTAAGAAGCTGCCCGGGTGCCGCTATGGAGCGGCACTGGTGAATGGGGCTTATGCTAGGAAGCTTCCCGGGTGCCTCTATGGAGCGGCAATGGTGAATGGGGCTTACGCTAGGAAGATGCCTGGGTGCCGCTAAGGAGCAGCAATGGTGAATGGGGCTTACGCTAGGAAGCTGCCCGGATGCTACTATGGAGCGGAAATGGTGAATTGGGCTTACGCAATGAAGCTACCCGGGTGCCGCTATGGAGCAGCAATTGTGGATGGGGCTTACGCTAGGAAGTTGCCTGGGTGCCGCTAAGGAGTGGTAATGGTGCATGGTGCTTACGCTAGGAAGCTTCCCAGGTGTCATCCTCATGTCAAGTCATGAGGGTATCCCAACTCACTGGTGTGTTGAGGACTTCACCTATACACTGGTGCACAAGAGGGATAATACCAAGGGGCATTGGAGTCATACCACTGTAGTCATGGCATTGAGCATCTTATTCTTGGAGCATAAGGTATCTCTTGTTTTGTGCGAGAGGCATCCCATGATCGACATATAGGGTGATCACTACATTTTAGAGTCTTATAGGTAGGACTGTTGGCATCTCATGCGAGGACCATAAGGCATATCTTGTTCGGAGCAAGAGGAATCCTATCATTGGGTAGATAGGGAGTACTACAGTTTATAGTCATGTAGAAAGTACTGTTGTCATCTCATACTATGATCATGAGGCATCTCTTGTATTGGGAAAGAGGCATCCTATATTGATCATATAGGGGATACTATAGTTTAAAGTCATATAGATAGGACTATTGTCATCTTATGCTAGGAGCATAAGGCATCTCTCGTATAGGGAAAGAGGCATCCTATGTTTGGAAGATAGGTATTACTACAGTTTAAAGTCATGTAGATAGGACTGTTAGGTAGAAGGTGCCTAGAAATGGTTGGTGTCAGGACTTATGCAAGGGCGGCCCTTTCTGGTTCAACCTGGCATAGGAGCCAAGTGATAGGTTTTGGAGGAGTTTCCTGAGGAATGGTTGGACTCAAGGTACTCAGGGAAATGATGATGAGAATCTCAACTCACAACATGGAATGAAAACCAGAGGAATATGTCAACTCAAGGTGTTTCATGGTGTGTGGAGGAGCATCTCTAATCATGGTATTCCATAGGTGGAAGGTGGGAGCGCATAAGTGCACAATGGAAAAGCCCGACATCCCGGACTGAAAAGGTCACAGTGCGACTCCATATTTCAAGGGGGTCTATGATGGTAGCGAAGGGACCGGCCCAGAGGGCCGGGACCGGAGCCCGACAGTGACCCCGAGCGGGGGTGCGGGGGTGAAGCCCCCACGGTATTGACCGGTGGGCGCGAAGGTAGGATCCTCGCAAAGTATGGGTCTTCACAAAGTAGCTTCACGGAGCATGGCCTCACAGAGCAAAGGGGTCTTACGGAGCATGGCCTCGCAGAGCAAAGGGGTCTCGCGGAGCATGGCCTCACGGAGCAAAGTGGTCTCACGGAGCAAAGGGGTCTCACGGAGCAAAGGGGTCTCGCAGATCTTGGTCTCGCAGAGCAGCATCGCGGAGCATGGGCTCGCGGAGCATGGACTCACGGAGGATGGTCTCGCAGAGTAGAATCGCGGAGTATTGGATCGCGAAGCATGGACTCACGGAGCCTCGGCTCGCGGAGCAACAACGCAAAGGAAGCTACTTGCGGAGCATGGCCTTGCGGATCCACAATGAGGAGCTCTGCTCGGCTACCCAAGGGGCGAAGTGGTCGTGGCCGTCTCCCTAGAGAAGGGGGGTGAGCTGGGTATTTATAGGAAAGGGGCGCCGCGAATCAGAACTCCTGCGCCACCTCAGGTGCTTCGTGGCGCGCTCGCGAACGTCAAATTCGTTCGCTGAGAGGTACCACCTCCAGAGCTTCGTGGCGGGCTCGTGAACGTCAAATGCGTTCGTGGAGAGTTACCGCCTCCGGAGCTTCGCGGAGGGTCTTCGTGGCGCATCGCGAACGTCAAACAGGTTCACGGAGCTTCCCACCTCATTGCTTCGTGTTAGTGCTCCGGGATCATGGAGGGGGCTTCGCGAATGGGCTTCACGAACCAGATTTCTAGCCAAACTTCAAACGTCCATAACTCTTAATCCGTAACTCCGTTCGGGCCCTACGACCTTCCAAATAGAATCATGCGAAATGGACTACGATCTTGGATCATGTATGGGTTAATTTGGAAAATTTTGGGGATGTATTTTCCTTGGTCTACAAACATTTGTCAATCTCAAGCCATCAGCAATGCGAACCCAAATACCTTGACATGCCACGAACCACCCAACACCTCCTGTAGAGCGGTGATAACCATTTAATCTCCCTCGACCAGAAGTACAAAGAAATATTGGTCATCTGGGATTTAGATAATGAATGAATAAGATGTAATACTTCCAGAATTAACAAGTCCCTGGTTCTTTATTAGAATTCCTTGACAATAACCTATTCACACTCCCACAACACAGGAATCCCGATGATGTAAACCACACTGACCATCCAAATTATGGCCCTTTAAAATTATTTTTGGGTCATTATATACATAATTTTATCATCATTAATGTAGTCCATCAAGGATTGATAGATTCTGTAAAATTGATGTTAGATAAATCACCAGATTAGGTGGCTTAAATAACCTTGATCCAACTAGAAGAATAGGGTTATTGAAATATGTCCTGACCAGACATGCATGATAATTCAACCACTGGATGACCTGAATGATAGTTTATCGAGCCCATGACACTTTGAAATCATAGTTGAAAATTCCCTCAATAGCTCCACCACTAACAAAAGAGACACCAAATTTTTCACTTGAAGGCTAGTGTGACCACCAAGTGTAGGAATAGATAGAGGGGGAAGAGTATTATTTCCTTTAAAGAGAGCATTAACTCTCTTTGAATTATTCTATGCAATATCTGAAATATGGGTAATTCCCCACTAAATGGAACCCTCATGAGATGATGAAATCATGTACTATTCTTCCAACATGATATACTTGTTGGAAACTTTATTTGATTATGATTATTCTCAATAGCATGAGTTTCCTACAAATAACCAGGGAATATGAGGTCGCATCTGTAGGAATTTAGGATATAGAGGACAATGTGGATGTGTTTGGACACAATATTCTAGAAAAGTCCATATAGAAAATACATATGCAGCTAAGACTCATGGGAAAGTTCTCCGGTGCGACGAGTAAGGAAAGGTAGGTGTATCAGAACCCTCCAACATCCTTCCATACATTATTGTCTTGCATAACCGCCTAGAAGGGGCTCAGCCCAATTAGCCCCGAAAAAGGGGGAAACAGGATAACTTACACAACTGATAGAAGATTCTCCCACAAACCATACACAAGCATTAGGTTTTTCCACCCAAAATTACTATTCTCCTCATCCACACATCCATTATAGGCCCCAGATTAAAAATTGATAACCTCTAGAACAAAAGTATGCTGTTATAAAAAATCTAGTGGAAATCTTATCCAATATTTATTCCTTTATGCACTTCATCATTCAAAACATCTTAGGGGGAACTTGTTGACAAACATCGAGGGAAATAAGAGTTCAATACAGAAGTCTCTATAGGCTAGGTCAATCGATTGAAGACCAAGGAATTCGAGTGTCACTTTGCCACCCCATTCAATAATCAAGGTCAGGAAAAGGTCCTTCAAAGACACATCATACCCTTATATTTCTTAGGTAGACTTAATAATCTCAATATCCCAATTTCTCTAGTTTATAATGGTTATATGATAAATCTTATCCCTATCCAAACCATAAATGGGTTGGGATTTAGAGAAGGGGATTTGTATCCCACTAAGTTAACCATTAAAGGTTATGATAGGAATGACAAAATACCTCTTAGTAAGATCAAGATCAAATATCTTTTTGGGGATATTACATCTTATGTGGAGTTTATGGTAATTCAGCAAAACACCCCATATAACAATCTTCTAGGAAGTCCCATTCTCCATAAATACCTGGTGATACCTTCAACATTCCATCAGTGTATGAAGTATCCCATTAATGTAAAATTCAGTTTACTATGTGGTGATAATGCTAATTTCGAGACTTGAGGGGCCACATATGCTGAATCATATTTCTATAAAAATTGGGGAAAATGGACAATGGATGGTGATGATGTATAGGTTTCCACTACCAATGGCTAGGGGACCACCCCATTGAATCCCTGGAGTAAGCTAGATGTGACTATGTACTCTCAATAAACCTATTCAAGGTCACATATATAATCCAAAAGGTCCAAGGACTTATTTTCCCTAATGAATGCATCGAAGACTATCAGTCCCGAGATATATCTACATGACTCGGTCAACATGGGATGACAATATATCTTGTAATGTCCTCTCTCTCCTTGATAATGATAGCAAGGAACCCAGATTTATATATTAATTTGAAAATATCTCCATAGATTATAGGATGTAAGAAGACAAGGAAGGCCACAGGAACGCCCCTCCATCGTTCAAGGAAACTCTCTCCACCGCCATCGACGAAGTCATAAAGATAAATCTGGGAATAGAGGAAGACCCATGACCTATAATGATTAGTTCCACCATGCGCCTAGAATAGAAAATATTTACATTTCATTTCTGAAGCAACATCAATATGTGTTCACATGGAACTACACAAAAATGCTCTTACTAAACCCATATGTGTATACGCACCATATCGGGCTACTAGATGAGTATCAGGGGTTTAGTCAGGCATCCCAGGGGAAAAACAATCTAATTCCACAAATATATAATCATAGGATGAAAAGATGGTCAGATCCAACATCATCTGAGTTGTTAAATATCGAATATTTCTTTCCAACATCATCACTCTCAAGAAGAAGAATTCAAATATTAGGCTATGCATTTATTTTAGAGACTATAATAGGAATTTTCCCAATGGATGATTTCCCATTACAGATCACAAAAATATTGATCTATGTAACTTTTGGTATCCATTCCCTCTCTCTCATGGATGGGTACTCAGGGTACATTCAAATAAATATGGCCCCCAAAGATGAAGATGGCACTGCCATCATAGAACCTCATGGGATAATATTCTTTTAGTTCATTCCCTTTGGTTTGATGAATGTTAGCACCACGTATCAATGCTCCATACACTATATCATTAATTACATTAATAGGAATGAAAGTTGATGGTTATTTCCATTAACTGGTGGTTAAATATAGATAGTGGTGTGACCACATCAGGAACCTTCAAACAATTTTTTTCAAACTGAGACAGAGAATTCTAAAGATAAATCCACTGAAATATGCTTTTGGGGTAACATCAGGGAAATTTTGTGGGTTTGTGGTACTCCACCATGGAATTAAGGTCGACACAGATAAGAATAGTGTCGTATTGTCATTGGATCCTCCTAAAAATCTCAATTAATTAAAGGGTATCTAAGGGAAACTCGCATATATTAAGTGGATCATTTCAAACCTGGCTAAAAAAACTCTCTCATTCACTAGGATAATGTAGAATGGAATCACCTACCAATGGGATATAAATTCCAAAAATCCATTAAAAGTATGAAGTAGTTCCTTCTATACCCACAAATAATGATACCTCTAATGTAAGGGATTCCATTCATTTTATATGGGTCCTCTATGGAATACACATTGGTTGACCTCCTTGTAAAATAGAATGATGTAGGAAGTGAGAATAGTCTCTATTACCTCATCCATAATTTTCTAGGTACTGAAACCCGATACTCTGATGTCGATAAGAAAAACCTCATAATCATCCTCGTAGTGAAAAGGATGAGGCATTACATGAAGGACCTTGAATTCCAACTAGTCTCTCATATCAAACCGTTCAAATACATAATTTCCCATCAAATACTGATTGGGTGCTTGGACTAATGGGATGTCATTCATTAGTAATATGAAATTTAGATTATGACAATGATGTCAATGAACATGAAATACATATCTGATTTCCTCACATCACATCATGCCCTATAAAATAAAGCACATGACACTATGCTCCAAGAAGAAGAGGTATTTTGTGGCCATAAAACTCCACGGTCATGGGATATGTGTTTTTAGGGAACCTCATGAATTCCTATCAGAATAAGGATAGAAAACCCGAAGCTAAATCGAGTTGGAATGGGAATTATGTTTGTATCCCCTAAAATAGTGGTTTTCCCAACTCTTTATCATTATCCCAAGGATGCACAAATAATGAAGAAGAATACCAATACCTCATCACTAGCTCGGAATTAATCCTACAACTGCAACTAAAATACCTAAACATCAAAGGGGACTCATAGTTAGTGATAGAGTAGGGAAATGGTTAATATTTCATCAACAAAGAGGAATTGGATCCCCTCAATGTCTAATGGAATAATCCCTTTTGATCCCACATTGCATCATTTTACCTAATTACATAACACTTGCACCAACACATTGGCTAATTTAGCCACTATCCTGGTCGATCCTGATCTGAAAGGTGAAATCATCGATATTACACATTGAAGAATTGTCTCAAAAACCATCATCTACGATATGGAATATATCAACTAGGTCGAAACCATCCCAGATCATGATTCACCAATAATCACCCCTGGATGGATGGAGCCCATAATAGGGTATTTGAAAAATGGGTATCACTAAATGAATTAATCCATAAGGGGCATATTTAGCATCGTGCAACAAACTATACACTGTGGGATAGCTCAAATTAGAAGAAACCCCTCTATAAGTGTGGATTTGATAGGATCCTCCTTAGAAGCATACTGAAAAGAGATATTTCTTCCATCATGGAAGAAGTCCATGAAGGCTCTTGTGGATCTCATCAATCTAGGAACAAGATCTCCCACCAGATCAATAGGATAAAATATTACTGGAAAACCATGATACAAGACTGTGTGGAATACACCATGAACTTTCATGCATACCAAATCCATGAAAACTTCACCCATCAACATCTAGGATTAATACATAAAACTAAATCTTCATGTCTATTATTTTAGGGGTGGATTTCATGGGTCCATATCCCCCAACCACAACTAAGTAGTTTAAGTATATCCTTACTCCTACCGACTTCTTTTTCAAATGTTCTGAGGTGATACCCCTCAAGGAATTTGGGAATAACAATACACTCAAATTCATAATGTTCAATATCATCACTAGGTTCGGGGTCCCTTATATAATATTGATCGACATCGACACCAATTTATCTTCTACAGAATCGAAGAAGTTGTACCACAAGTACAATATCAAGCCTCATCACTCATACAACTATCATGTAGTATAAAATAGACATATAGAGGCCTTCAATAAGACTCTATAAAATATACTCCATAAGATGGTGAAATGGATATGATGTATTGGTCGGACAAACTCTTCTCTGATTTATGGGCCTACCGTAATACCATGCATTCTACTACACAAGAAACACCTTAATTACTGGTATATGGTACCAAGGCAGTGTTACCCATGGAGTTCTAGCTTCAATTGCTATGAGTATCCATATCTGTGTAACTCTTAGTTGATGAGAACTTGCAAAAGTGACAATATGAATTGAAAAAACTTTAATGGAATAGGTTTCACAAACCGGACAACCTTGAGGTCCCCCTGAATTGGTTTTAACAAGCCTTCAATAAAAGGTTTTTCCTCTGCTCGTTTCTCCAATGGGAATTGGTGTTGGTCCTTATAACCCCAGTGATACCTGGAAAGACCTCCCCAAATTGGTACCTAAAATGGAGGGACCTTACATCATACATAAGGTCTACCACAACAGGGCATAGTCATTGTCTATAATGAATGAGGAGACTATGAAACCTCCCAATAATACAAGATATATCAATAAATACATTGCATAGATTTTAGTACAACGGTTCCCATATCTATTTAAGTCCAATCATTCATACTAAACACATAATGTTAAACTATAAGAAATTCTCCCTAATCACACAATGTTAGACTACACAGAATATGTCTTAACCAAATGATGTTAAATTGTACAAAATTCATCCTAACCACATGACATTAAACTATATAGAATTCATCCTAACCACATGAAGTTAAACTATACATAATTTTTCATTAAAGGAAGACATTAAAATTCAATCAGAATGTCCATACCAGATAATGTAAAACTGCATGGATCTATGATGTCCATCTCTATTCACATCAAGTCACCTAAATCTTTTCCGCATGATGTAAAACTACATGGTTCTTTTAGAACATTGTATGGATTCATTCTCACATACAATGAGAAACATAGGGATTCATCAATCTTATATCTTGTTCCACCCACTATATGATACTAACAACCCTTATTGTACCCTCAACCATATTTATATTGTAGGGAAAACCTTCCAATTCCTTTTTTCTCAAAACGTGAATTAGTCACATGATATTAGGAATTAATTCATGGAATTAAGCTGACAAGAAATGCATAATAGTACACAACATGTATATTATGGTCTATAATGAAATACCTTAAAAGTCACACCATATGTCTTTGTTGCATGACATTTAACAGAATGGTCAACCTCCTTGTACAAGACTTTAAAATGCAGATTTCTTCATAACTATGTATGATTTGATTATCATTATGATGAGATATGTAGTGATTATCAAACTTTTACCCTAGGTCTCAACCAAAATATTCCTATCAATTCATGTCAGTTACCTCTATCCTCAGGTTATGATGGTAAAATACATGGGATTTTAAGTACGTTGTGTTGTTTGATTCTCCTACTCATGAGATAAGTAGTTAAACATGAACTTATATCATTGGGCCCACACACAGAATTTCAATTTATTCACATTAGTTCACCCTCGTTCTCACCTTCAGATGTTAAAATTATTAGATCATCAAGAACTGCATGTTCCTTGATTCCTATCATCACAAGATATATAGTAATGCTTGGATATCCAATCCTAAGCCCTGCTGTAATGGTCAACAGAAATAATACCCACCTCTACTTATGGGTCAGACCCGTATAGAGTATTTCCAATTCAATAAAAATGTGTGACTCGATTCCTACCCTCATAAGATATGTATTGATGCCTAATTTCCAACCCCAAGCCTAGTAACAATAAATAAATATAAAAATTTCATATGCATTGCATATGGGCCAGACCTATGTAGGGAACATCATTTTGGACTATGTGTGGCTTGATTATCATCCACAAGAGATATGTAGTGACATCCAAGTCTCTGTATATGGTCCCAACTATGAAATTTCCACACTTTCATGTAGGTTCCCTCAACCATTCCTCATGAAGGTAAAATGATCAGAAGTACGCCATCACCGCACAATATTAAACTTCATAGAAGTATGTCCTTGCTACATGTTGTTAAAATATACAGAATTACATCATGACAACATGATATTAAACTATATGGATGTACATCCTTACCACATGAAGTTAATGTGAATGGAAGTACATCCTCACTAAATGACGTTAAAATCCACATAAGTACATCCTTTACGCATGATGATAAATTGCATAGAAGTATGTCTTTACAACTTGACATTAAAATGCACGGAAGTACACCCTTACCATATGATGTTAAATTGAATGGTAGTATGTCCTTATTTTATGAAATTACAGTGAATAGAAGTATGTCCTTACTTCGTGACATTAAACTGCACATAAGTAAATCATTACAACATAACATTAAACTATATGGAAGCACTTACTTAACGCAAGATGATAAAATACATGGGAATACATCTTTACCACAATAAATTATACTCTATGGTAGAAATAACATACCAATTATATGACATAAACCTATGTAGTCCATCACCCATTTTTCATCCTCTATCCGGGAACTACATGATACAATCCCCAGTCAACCAGAGTTTTGGGTTCTTCTTCTATATTTTAAAATCACCTCAATCCATATACCACACCTCATTCCATGAACACATCAGGATGCCAAAAACCTTCCACAACCATTTTAAAAGATATAAGGCTTGAAGTGGCCATTTTACTGACTATGAATGCATTTCTATGTCTCTTGCATATACGCCTATGGCCATCAACCAAATTTGTCACTCTAAAAAAAGGAAAATATGATCCTTGTGAGCCATGACATTATCATGGAAGAACTATACACATTAGTATGATCTGAACCTATCCCCGTGTAACTGTCCCATTCCATTACTCATGATATAAGTAACTCAATCCCCGATTTTACAACATTCTTATATTCTTCTTTGAAAGATGTTGGAGTAATTTTGGCCCTCTATATCCTAACTAGGCCCTTGTGTATCATCCTCCATATCAAGTCCATGTGCGACATGACCATAAATTTACTGAACTTTTGTCAAATATGCACGAACTTAAACTCTAGCCTATAGTATTCCAAATTGCAAGACTTTAAACAACTTGTAAACAAGAAACATAACTTTTCAAGTTTCAAACACAAAAAGGGATGCCTGAGAAAAAATCATGTCTTTTATCTATAAACACTTCATCTTTCATGTTTATGAAAAAAACTAGGGCATAAACAAATAAGGAATAAAACTCATAGGATCTAATTTGTATCCATACTAAAAGATAATTTATGTTATCTATACCCCCTATTATAGTAAAAAGTTATAGGAATGTTTTTTCACATCTCCTCGCTATGAGAATATGTTCGTTTGGTGGTGGAAAAACTTTTATAGTACTCAACCCCCCTGTGGATTTTTCACTTTTCATAGATCAAACTTCATGAGTTGGGGTGTCTCGAATCAGCGCAACATCAAGTCTGTGCTAAATGTACTTAAACAAAAAGAAACATTAGGTCTACGCTAAAAGACCCTAAACTAAATCAAACTTGGGTCTAATCTAAAAGACCCTAATCTAAAGCATGAAAACAATTCATTCTACAAAAGCATAAAATGCCACCATATAGACCTATAAATCATGTTATGCTTACCAATCCTATCATTTTCGACAAATCATAGAGCACTCTACCTCTAGGACATATATCTTACAATATAACTAGAATAGATTCATGAGTAAGGAATTCCATGTTAGTACGAATTCATGAGTATTAACTAAAATAAATCCACAAATTGAGAAATTTATATTTATTCCAAATCGAAAAAATTTTATTTTAGGCCTTGGATGGGTATCATTATTGATTATCATAATATCAGAACAAATAAATATCATACAAATAATGAAACTACTACAAAATAATCATTTAACAGTGCCTGAAAAGGTCTTTATCAGTGCTAAAAATCACTAATAATCAAAGTGAAGCTAAAATCCTGAAACTTTTATCAGTGCTAAAAAATAACTATTAAAATCCCCCTTTAACATCTCTAATAAAATCACCGATAAAGGGTCCCTTTAGTAGCACTTTTTTAGCACTTTAAAAGTCCATCTTTATTATTTATTTTTAGCACTTTTATAGGGGGGCCTTTAACAGTGCTAAAAACTCTGATAAATGTATCATTGATAAAGTGTATATAAATTTATTTTCACAGGCTCCAACCACCCCCATTTATCAGTTCTTCCCACTCAGCCATCACTTTATCTGTACTTCCTTCACCCCTTTATCAACACTTTAGATAACCCCATCCTCCTACATGCACCCCTGCCTCTAGTGATTTTCGAACCCTAGACCTCCAGTATATACATCAATTCTTTTTCAACACCCCTATACTAGTTTGTTTCACATTTTATGATCTATCTAAATATTTATTTATAATTCGTTAAATTTTTTATCCATATATTTATATATATGTATATATATATGTGTTTATATATTAATAAATATATTTTATATATAAATATGGTTAATTTATTTACTTATAATATTAAAATGTTATATTTGAATATATAAAAAATATTTCATATTTTTATATATTTGATTATAAATAGAATTATGTTATGAAAAATGATAAAATTTAAAATCCATAATATCAATATGAATGCAATACGTGGGAATAAATTCAGTACCCAATGAAAATGGGAAAAAATACCCACATAAATTAAGATTAAAATCCATCTAAAGGAAAACTATTGGGGTACCCAGACTAAAAACAGAGTTTGGAATCCTTCTGCACCTTTTCTAGACTTAATTGTTTTACCAGGTTCCCCCTAAGCATGATTTCGTAGATCATGTTATAGGGTTCTATTTGATATGTGGTACAGCCCAAACAGACACCTGGATCAAAAGATATGGTAGATTGAATATTGAAATATATTTTTAGTTTATTTTATATATTTTATTTTTTTTAAGATTTTTCTATCTTCAATTTGATATTAAATGTCTATTACTCTATTATAAGAAGAAAATTATAAGTTAAAAATATTTTCATAGGTATTTTATAATCCATTTTCTCAAAATATTTTATATTTTAAATGTAAATTCATATTTAACTTATCTAAAACATATCTCAGAAAATATATATTATATTTATATGAATATAAATATATTTATATATTACATTATTATTTTTATTTAAATGTTAATTTTGAAGTATACTTTTGTCAATGATTGTAAAAAATAATTGATAAAGGGAGTATTTATCAACACTTCTAAAAAATGATGATAGACCCCCCTATCATCACTTTTCAAGGACTGAAAAAAGACCCCATTTATTAACAATTTTAAAAAAGCATTGTTAAAAAGACCCTTTAATAGCACTTTTTTTGCACTGACGAATTAGGTCTTTAACAGTGTTTTTATCTAGCACTATTAAATCATTAGTGCTAGATAATCCCTGTTTTGTAGTAGTGTGGACAAAAGAAAACTAGATGATATCATATAAAGTACATAAAACTTATTCATTGATACCATATAAGAGGGATATCCACATGGTGAAGCCTCTCCTGTAAATGTGTGAGATAAAATGAGATTGAAAAACTTATCCTCCATTACAACATATTCCCAGATGAGTTTTTAAGATCTATAATCTGTCACTCCAATAAAGCCACAGATTTTTGTAATTGATGGATTGGTTAAATCTCCACCTTCGCAGCATGTTGCTGCTACTCCATATTTTCAACGGCATCAAGTCTGCATTTCTATACCATTTTTAATATTCCTTTCTGCTCAATGATTTTCTTTTAAAATATATGGAATGAATACTAAAACTAAGACAATTATTTCTGGAGGTGATTAATATCATACTGGAGATGATCATTTTGAATCTTTTCAGTATTAATTTCTTCTTAGTGGGTATCAATCACCATGAGACTTCAGGTAGCTTCATTCACATCTTCGCTCCAATTCTGCTTCACTAAAGAGTAAACCTCAGCAACTTCTAACATCAAGTCAAGTTCTCTCTTCTATTATAAAACAAATATCACCTCCTTTACCCAAAAATTAATGGATGAATAATCAAATTATTCGTATATGAAGTTGTGAAATAAGAATTGAAGATGAAACCTATATAGATCATCAACAGACTCCAAATATCTATTCCTCTCCCAAAATTGTAACGACCAAAACTTTTGTTAATGAAAATTACTCTTGATCTAATTAAATGTCTCATTATGTAAAATAGTTATATAAAATATGCACTTCCTTGATTTTATGATTTTGTATTTCAAAATACCATTATAAATTGTTACTATTTCTAACATACTCATTGAACAATGATCACATGTTTAGTATAAATATAGGACTTTAACAAATCCAATTTACTCAGACAAAGGAAGCGATGGCCCCATCCTATACCCTTTCCCAGTATAAAGCCCATTCTTTAGAGCTCGGAAAGAAGGAGGAGTCATTGGGATTCTCACTTAACCATCCCATGCCGATCTTCATCATGTCAAGCTAGAATGGAACCTTCTATAGGATAAGTTTATGTTGTTAGAGATTACCACCCGAACGATGTTATCCGAGCCATCATAAGAGTCTATCGCCATCAGACACCATACCCTTCAGTCAAATGAGGGTGTTATAAAGGGTTATGTAACAAGACCTTAGCACTATGATTATGTTTATTATTTTTGTATATAATAAATAATATACATTAATTTTATTATTGTTACGTTGTAAATAGTTTTTAATGAACAAATAGTATTTTTAGTCAATAATAAATTGTGAAATCTATTTTGATGAATTAATGGATTTTATAATTAAATAATATTTTAATAAAATATTATTAATAAATTTCATTTTAATCAGTATAAATGATAATATAATGTTTAGGAATACAATTGTAATTTTTATTATCGTTTGAAAACTGTTATTGTCAAAACCCATGAATTTTCGATAAATGCCAGTTTTTATTATAAAAGTAAAAAATTAATATATTTAGAAAATTAGTTAGATAAATTGAATATTATTTTTTGAATCAGGACATCGAAATTTTCGAACGTTGAATTTTTCATAATTATCTGAGACAGTTCAATTTTTGGGTAAAAATTAAATACTGTTTAATTATATTATATGTTGTATGACATCATAATGACCCAATAGTGAAGTAATAAAATACAATAAGTGCGATTATAGACCAATATATGTTTTAACATTAAAATAATGTGATTTCCGGTTTATTTTATTTATTTTACAAAGCCTAAGTGGACCATCCATGACTTATAAAAAATTTTATCTTTTTTAAATGATTTCCTTGAGAGTGTGACTCACATCCACATAATCAAGACTAATATTTTAATAATTTAGGCCATTGTACATATAAAATATTTTCATCCACTACTATTAGAAAAATCTATGGTAAAACCCATGGTATGGTGTGTAGCTTTGATTAGTTTAATGTATAAGGTCCAAAACATAAATAATAAAGAATTCCTTCACATTTCCAACATAAACCCACCCAAGATAGCACTTTCTCTTCACTCAAAGCCTTTTGAGCTAGACCAAACTCTTACCTCATCTCTCTATAATCCTTCAAAGTTGTCCCAAACTCTCAAAGAGCCTCTCTCAAGCCCTTCCCAAGTCTTTGGGATCACACTTCCAAGTACGGGATTTCTTCATATTTCATTTTTTCTCAATTTTAATTAAGTTTTTAGGGCCTTTTATTTTCAATTAATGATGTTGGGGTATGATTTCATACCTTCCCCATACTTCCCTATTTTTGTTTTAATTATGAGATACCCCTTTATCTCTCATTAATGCCTCCAATGTACACCCTTTACCATGCCAAAATTATGTAAGGAATTTTTCTCTCCTCATTTATGTTCAAGCAATTATTTTGTATTATGAATCTAAAATTTCATTACATATGTTGGAAAACGTATCTATATGAACCCCTTACTATAAATTTCATTTAATTATGATGAGACACACATTTATCTCTCATAAACCATTTTTATGAATTCATATGTCACGATGTTATGTTGTAGAAATTGCACCATGATTTTCCAAGCCTAAGTCATTGTGTCGTGAATAACATTCCAATTTATCTATCAAGAGTATTCACCTTTATGCACATGTAATTATTGATTATAGAGTTTCATGTACGAATTCCACATTCCTTTATCGTGTAATAAATGAGTGTCTTTAATGATTCCATATTTATGATCCATATGGCACACTTATGCATGAAATGAAATGTTTAAGAAGGGTTCACCCAAATAGCGCTCCAAAGCATTGGGTAAAGATTAGTATCATGATACGTCATGTGAAATGTGGATTTAAACATTCTAATTCAAGTGATATGTGGTTTTACTCATGCTAATTCAAGTTAAATGAGGTTTTACTCATAGTTCATGTACAATGAGCCTTAGTTCATGCTAATACCATGTTAAGTGATGTTGCCACATTTCCATGTTATGATAATCATGTTATATCATGCCATTATGATCATTTTTCTCTTATTATCCATTGATATTCCTATTTAGTAATTTATACTATATTCTTCATGTTATTCCTTTTTTACTCCCTTACTTGGCTTTATAGCTCACCATTTTCTTATGCATGTCCTCAGGTTACCCCATGCAATGCTATGTTTGAGGGAATGTGGTGGTCATGTAAATGAAGTTTTCAACAAAGATGTTGTGTTTCATGTTTCAAGTCATTATGTAATGTTAATAATCCCAAAATGCACTATAACTATTCATATTATATGTTGTATTATGTGAATATTTTATGTAATAAATCATGTCTATGTTTGTAATAAAAAGTGGGGTTGTTATAGTTGGTATCGGAGGATAGGTTTATTTATTTTTGGGATTAGGAATAGAAAACCCTACTGAAATCCTTAGGGATAAGACTATGTATAATACAAACAATACTAGATTTTTGTTAGTATTGAGTATGTGTTTTATCAACCAATACATCTCTGTTTGAATACGAGCAGGTAGAGGTGGCTCTGGAACAGATGTATCTAGGGGTAAAATCTAAAAACAACGCTTTGAGCAAGACTCGAACGGGAACTGTTGCACAAAAACGGGCCTTGATACACTCTTGGTTATGAAAATCCTTGGGGATATTATATTGTGAATTCATAATCTTAGTATGAACCATTATTAAAGAAAATAAAAAAATCCCCTTAAATATATGTTGGGAGGTAGATCATGGATAACATATATAGAAGCCTATAAATTCATAATTTATGGGAATAAAAGTAATTTATAACTCATAAATTTTCTTCGTTGGATTACCATTTATGTGTTACCCCTAAATTTCCTTTTATTCTGGCCAATGGATGATAATATGAGGAATCAGGCTAACAACCGACGCGAAGATCAATGTGATGATTGTTCTAATGAGATGCCATATCCAATAAGAGCGGGAATCGTGAAATTTTTCACAATACTCTCTTAGAAAACTCAAGATTTGAAAAGAAACATAGGTCAAGAGGAACATTCAACCCCCCCATGAAATAATGTAACACCCCAAGATTTCATTGTAATTTATTTAAGTAATTCAATAGCTTGCGCTACACGCAACACCGAGTTCGAGCGCACCACGACTTACCAAACTAGCCGTTCAAAAAGAGGTAATGAATAGTATTAACATATTTTTGAATTTTATATACTAAATATAATTTTAGAATCCATATTATTTGTTTCTTAGACATAATATAATAAAAAATTCATTTTTCCAGATAAAAGAAGTATTTTCCAAAAAATGAAATTTTACCACCATTGAATGGGAAACCCTTTTTAAAGCCAATATTTGACACTTTTATATATTAAATTTAATGAAATTAAATTCTTCTTTATAATTGGGACATAAAAAATTATTTTGGATAAATATTTGGTACTTTTCTGATATTTTTTATATTTTGATGAATACTGAAAAATACTAAATTTTAATTGAAAACAACTTTTTTAATTGAAATAATTTATAGTGTTAAATTATTCATTTGAATGGGATGGAAGTATAATTTGATTATATTTTTATAATTTATTACAATTTATGTCATTATATGTAATTTCACGTTTAAATTTGACATAAACACACATCAATCTTATTATAGTTTTTACTTTTTAAAAAACCTGCTTTTTGGTTTTAACAACGAGGATTAATTTTAAATTAATTAATGAAACTTCTATGTTTCTAATTTGGTAAAATAGAATTATTTTTTGAATTTTTAATATCAAAATTATCTTAGGGTGAATGTTTGGTATTTTTCTGAAAACATTCAATTTTTGATGAATAGTGAAAAAAACTGTGTTATTGTTTAAAATCGACTTTTTATTTAAAAAATAATTTATTTTGTTTATGTTAAGTCGAAATAGATATGTAATACCTATATATGTTAAATTTAATTCATTTTATTCATTTTATAATAAGTTTAGATATATAAAATTTTATTGAACCTTTTATCGTCTTTTACCCACCTTCTAGGTGCATTTGAAAATTTGCATAAAACTTAATTTTAACGCTTCTGTGTGTTGAATTTAAAAAATCTAAGAGACACGGTTAACATCAGTAAGTGAAATTTGGTTCAATAAAATGAAAATAATTTTTTGGTAAATAGTAACTTTTGACTTTTATTTACCACGGTTAAAAGTAAATAGTGTAATTAAGGGTAAAAAAGATATTATAAATACCCTAACACATTTCCTAATTCTATTGGATAAGTTTAATTCAACTAAAAACAACCATAGGAATAAAATATTATCCTTTTTGGTCCACTTGGATTATATTAGGACATTTATTATTATTTTATTTAAAGAAGAGTTAAAAGTGTTAAATTCAATGTTTCATAACTAAACCATTTTTAATATAGGGTTACACATAAGATAATTTTAACTATAAATATTCATTAGAAATATAAAAAGTTTCCTACATAATTTTATTTTATTTATAATTTTTATACATTAAATAATTTAATTTATATATGACATAATGATGATGCAGTAATTACCTTATTAATGAAATATTAAAAAAATTGATATTATAAATAACCAAATAATTTTAAATTGAGACTTATGATGAACTACACTAATTTTATAGGTTAATATGAAATGTTAGGGTTGATTAAATAAAATTTATTCGAAGTGATAAAGTTTTTATGGCTTTCAAAAAAAATCAAATACTAAATAGTGTCAAAATTGACATAATTGTCTTTTTAAAACAAATACGATATTATTAATTGATATAATATTTCTAAAAATATAAGGATCAGATAAAGGACTTAGATAAGGTTATATATATTAATAATGAACCACTTGGGGTTCTCTTGTCTTGTTATATTATGTTTATTAAACATATAATATAAAAATACAAAGAGACATGGTAAATATCAAACTATTTAACTAAGAGTTAAATCTAAACGATAAGGTTAATATGGTGACCTAAACCTATATAAAACCTATTATTTTATATTTTTTAGACCAATACAAACCTTATAATTGAAATAAATTATTTTTGAGCCGTTAGAAACCGAAAATTATTTTATTATAAAATAATATTTCAGGCTTTTCCTAAAGTGACCCTCACCCCTCTTATAAAAGGACACTTCCCCTTCTCTCATAATCACACCTCCAAATATATTTTTCTCAGAAAACCCTACCCAAATATCCTCCCAACTTCCTTAAAATCAACCTAGAGTCCTTACTTTGATCATAAATACAAACTAAGGATCCCTTTTGATCAACTCAAAAGAAACACACAAAGAAGAGGTAATAATTTCACGACCCTCTTTCAAGTTCATTTCTTCTTCCACTTCCTCTTTATTTTTTGTTTCCATACCAAAATAATAAATCCATTACCTTATACATAATTTTATGTTATTATAAATATTGTACAACCATATTCGTTATTTTATCCATCCTATAAATGACAAAGTCACCATACGTCGGTATGTACGGCTTATCGTCTCCACGCCGTGGTGTAGTTTGTTATTCAAACACTTCATTATTTGGATGGGTATAATAATGAGTATAAATTATATAAATAACAAATATAACATTTTAATGATTCTTTATATATGATATACCATCCAATTACATACAATTTCACCATCAATATAATGATATTGTCGCTCATGCGTACGTACGGCTTACCGTCTCCATGAACGTGATGAGATTCATTCCCCATCGTAATCATTAAAGAATAATTTTCATTTTATGATTACAAATAATGTTTAATAACTTAATATCATTATGTATATGAATCAAATATATCCTATACATAACAAACATGACTTACATAACACCATATATAAAGGAAAACAAATCAGTTAACAACCAAAACAATGATACTACAGAAATATCAATAACAAAGAAATATTAGAATATCATATATGATATCATATTTATGTATTTGGTTATTTTATAATTTAATAGCAATTATTTCACCAATATACAAGAGTTTAACCTACCCTATACTAAGTAAAAGTACAAGGTAATGGGTTTCTTATATCACTTTTAATTTAGTGAGATTTTCATTATTCACCACTTATTTTTTGCATGTGGTTTATTGTGTACTGGAATTAGATATATATTATCATGATTCATTTTTTATTCACGGTATTCTGTGATTCATTTTGTGTTTATTAACTTTTGGTCATATGACACGATTGATTACAACATGGTAAGTGGTTTTCATCTCACTTCTTATTTCCGTGATATTCATATATATTGCCACCATTTCCTTTTGTGTGGTGTATGTACTGCCCATGATTGTATTCCTTATGTAATATAATTTAATTTATATTTATTTACATCTTCATTATATTATTCTTCTTTCATGGGGTGTATGTTTCATAAGTCACCAAATCGTTAAGGGAATTTCTAATTTTGATTTCTACTCATTGGGTATTATGAAAACTTCATTGATTATTTGACTCATATATTATGTGTGAAATCACTATTTATTTAATTATGTATTAATTTCCACTCCCCTTTGTGTGGGTATTATTTTGATACACATAATCACTCTATTGATAAATTCTCAATTCATCGATATTAACTTGATAAGAGTAATCTTAACTCAAGTTTCATTCATTGAGTTAAACATAAAAGTCATTGGTGTTATTGTTACAAGAATATGTGTGAATGTACTATTATTGTTTTACACTTAATATATAATCATACATAGTGTATGTAGTTTTTTCACACATAATTTTGTCATTTATTTATCCTTAACCTAAGGATACGGTCTTGATAAGTGATTTCATCTCAACTTACATTCCATTGAGACTTCTTTGTGGTTATGCACCAATTCACTTTTATTTGGTGTATATACTATACTTTGACATAATATGTCATGAATCCATTTATTATCATGATATTATTATGTTTTTATTACCTCAATTATTATTATTCAATCATCTCTCATTTGGATAGTATCTCTATGTTTTTATTATGTATTTATATCCATTTGGGTTATTTATGTAAATTATTAACCTATCTTAGAGAATATGTGATTAGGTTAATTACTTTTAAATATGTTACTTTAAGAGTGGTCGATGTTATTTGGAGATACAATTTAACGTGGAAGACTGCATAATAAAATTCTTATAAGATTAGGGTTTCAATATTAGTTGGGATTATATTGAAGGATTTTAAGGAAAATTGATTATTGAATGGTATTTATTGAACTTTGGGTATTGTTGGTTTAATTTTAGAAATTAAGATTAGTATTCCATTATCTAAAGGATTATCCTTTTTGGGATCGTCTAATCTTCTACTAAAAATTTTGGTTTTTTTAATATCTAAAGACAAGGTTAACATATTGATTATCCTTTGTGGATTATATTATTCTATAGAAGTTGACTCTAGCGCTTTAGGTGTGACCAAGTCAACTTGAATACTCCCCATTTGAAAAAAAAGATGAGTTATTGGTAGAAATTTATTAAATAATTAAACTCTTATTAAAAAGTATTTATATATATTTAGGTTCTTAGTCAATATATAAATAAATTCTTCAAATTTATGAAATGGAACTTAAAAAAAATGTTGTCCATTTACTTGTCCTAATTTGAAACTAATAACCATTTATCCCATCACATGTTTGTGGTTTTGTTGTTGTTAACGTTATCCTGATCATGTTTTCTATTACCCTCCATCAGAACTTTACACTTATTTTATCTTCCATATCCATGTTTCCCTACATGGAATCCTAGTATGGGTCATCTCGAGTGAACTTTGTACTTCTCCTTTTTCTTTTAAAGTGATATATTTATTGACTCTTTTTCCAATGTGGGACTTTCAATGAAGTTACCAATCCCAATTTTAAAATTGCGAGGATGAAATTTCCAAAAGGGGGAAGAATTTAACACCCCAAGATTTCATAGTAATTTGTTTTTTTAAAGTAATTCAATAGCTTATGCTACACGCAACACCGAGTTCGAGCGCACTACGACTTACCAAACTAGTCGTTCAAAAAATAGTTCTGAATAGTATTAATTAAATTTTAAATTTTATATGCTCTATAAAAGTTTAAAATCCATATTATTTGTTTCTTAGACATAATTTAAGAAAAAATTCATTTTTTCGGATAAAAGAATTATTTCTTAAAAAATGCAATTTTACCACCATTTAATGAAAAACCCATTTTAAAACAAATATTTGAAACTTTTATATATTCAATTTAATGAAATTAAATTATTCTTTATAATTGGGGTATAAAAATTTGTTTTGGATAATTTTTGGTAATTTTCTGATAACTTTCATATTTTGATGAATACTGAAAAATACTAAATTTTAATTGAAAACAACTTTTTTAATAGAAATAGATCATAGTGTCAAATTATTAATTTAAATGGTTTGGAAGTATAATAATATTCTATTTTTATAATTTAATACAATTTAGGTCATTATAAATAATTTAACATTTGAATTTGACATAACCATAGGTCAATCTTTTGATAGTTTTTACTTTTTTAAAAACCTGCTTTTTGGTTTTGAAAATTGTAATTAATTTTAAATTAGTTATTGAAAATTATCTGTTTTTAATTTGGAAACATATAATTAATTTTTTAATTCATAATATCAAAAATATCTTAGGTTGAATTTTTGGTATTTTTCTAAAAACATTCAATTTTTGACGAATTGTGAAAAACACTACGTTATTGTTTAAAACCAACTTTTTATTTAAATAATTATTTATTTTCATTATTTTATGTCAAAATAGATACATAATACCTATATATGTCTAATGTAATTCATTGATTTCATTTTATAATAAGTTTAGATATATAAAATTTTATTGAACTTTTTACCGTATTTTACCCACCTTCTAGAAGCATTTGAAAATTTGAATAAAACATAATTTTACCGCTTATTTAAGTTTAATTTCAAAAATCCAAGAGTCATGGTTAACATCAGTAAGTAAAATTTGGTTTAATAAGATGGAAATAATTTTTTCTTAACAGTAACTTTTGACTTTTATTTACCACAACTAAAAGTAAATAGGTTAATTAAGGGTAAAACTGATATTATAATTACCTTAACACATATCCTAATTCTATTTAATAAGTTTAATTAGAATAAAACCTACCTTAGGAATAAAATATGATCCTATTTGGTCCACTTGGATTAGATTAGGACATTTTATATTATTTTATTTAAAGAAGAGTTAAAAAATGTTAAATTCAATGTTTAATAACTAAACCATTTTTAATTGAGGGTTACACATAAGATAAATTTGAATATAAATATTATTTAGAAATATAAAATTCATTCCTAAATGGTGGTATTTTATTTATAATTTTTAGTCATTAAATAATTTAATTTATATATGACACAATGATGATACAATAATTACCTTATTAATGAAATATTAAAATAATTGATATTACAAATATCCAAATAAATGTAAATTGAGACATATGATGAATTAAAATAATTTTATAGGTTAATATGAAAATTTAGGATTGATTAAATAAAATTTATTTGATGTGATAAAGTTTTTATGGATTTTAAAAAAATCAAATACTAAATAGTGACAAAATTGACATAATTGAGTTTTTAAAACAAATACTATATTATTAATTGATATAATATTCATAAAAATATAAGGATCATCCAAAAGACTTATATAAGTTAATATATATTAATAATTAACCACTTGTGGTTATATTGGATTGTTATAGTAATTTTATTAACCATATAATATAGAAATACAAAGAGACATGGTAAATGTCAAACTGTTTAACTAACAGTTAAATCTAAAAGATAAGGTTAATATGGTGACATAAAACTATCTAAAACCTATTGGTTGAGATATTTTCGACCCATCCCCACCTTATCCTTGAAATAAATCATTTTTGAGCCATTAGAAACCGCAAATGAGTTTTTTATAAAATAATATTTCAAGCTTTTCCTAAAGTCCCCCTCACCCCTCTTATAAAAGGGCACTTCCCCTTCTCTCAAAATCACACCTCCAAAGCCATTTGTCTCATCCTACCCTAACCAAATATACTCAAAACTTCCCTCGCATAAACCTAGAGTCATTAATTTAATCATAAATCCAACCTATGGAGCCCTTTTGATCAACTCAAAAGGAAACACCCAAAGAAGAGGTAATAATTTCACCACCATCTTTCAAGTTCTTTTCTTCTTCCACTTCCTCTTTATTTTTTGTTTCCATAAAAAAAATACTAAATAAATTACCTTATAAATACTATGATGTTATTATAAATATTTTACAACCATATTTGTTATTCTATCCATCCTATAAATTACAAAGTCACCATGCGTGCGTGCGTACGATTTACCGTGTCCACGTCGTGGTGTAGTTTGTTATTCAAACACTTCATTATTTGTATGGGTATAATAATGAGTATAACTTATGTAAGTAATAAATATAACATGTTAATGATTTGTTATATATGATATACCATCCAATTACATAAGATTTTACCATCAATTTAATGATATTTTCGCTAGTGCATACGTACGGCTTTCCATCTCCACGAACGTGGTGAGATTCATTCCACATCGTAATCATTCAAGAATAATTTTCATTTTATGATTAAAAATAATGTATAATAAATTAATATAATTCTGTACATGAATCACATTATTTCTATAAATAAGAAACATGACTTACATAACAAAACATATAAAGTAAAATGAATCAGTTGACAACCAAAATAATGATACTACAGAAATATCATTAACAAAGAAATATTAGAAGATCATATATGAAATCATATTCCCATATTTGGTTCCTTTATAATTTAATAACAATGATTTAATCATTATAAAATATTTTAACCTACCCTATACTATGGAAAAGTACCAGGTAATGGGTTTCTTATCTCACTTTTAATTCTGTTAGATTTCCATTGTTCGCCACTTATTTATTGCATGTGAAGTATTTTGTGCTTCCATTTTATATATATTGTCATGATTAAATTTATATTCATGGTATTATATGATTAATTTGGTGTTTATTAAATGTTTTTCATAAGACTCGATTGATTACAACATGGTAAGGGGTGTTCATCTCAGTTATTATTTCTGTGAGATTCATGCTATATTGCCACTATCTCCTTTTGTGTGGTGTATGTACTGCCCATGATTTTATTCCTTTTTTAATATAATTTAATTTATGGGTATTAACATATTCATTTTATTATTCTTATTTCATGGGTTTTACGTTTCGTAAGTCACTAAATCTGAAAGGGAATTTTTAATTTCGATTTCCACTCATTGGGTTTTACGAAAACATCATTGATTATTTTACTCCAAGATTTGTGTGAAATAACTATTTATTTATTTATGTATTAATTTCCACTCCCCTTTTTGTGTTTATTATTTTGATACACATATTCACTCCATTGATAAATTCTCAAGTCCTTGATATTAACTTGATAAGAGTAATCTTATGTCAATTTTTATTCATTAAGTTAAACATCCTAGTTAGTGGTGTTGTTGTTACAGGAATATGTGTGAATGTCCTATGATTGTTTTACACTGAATATCCAATCATACATAGTGTATTTGTATTTTTTCACACGTAATTATGTCATTGATTTATTCTTAACCTAAGGATACATTCATTATATGGGATTTCATCTCAACTTACATTCCATTGAGACTTATTCGTTGTTATGTGCAATTCAATTTTATTTTGTGTATATATTTTACTTTGACATAATATATCATTAATCCATTTATTCTCATGATATTATTAAGTTTTTATTACCTCAGTTATTTTTATTCAAACTTCCCTCATTTGGTTAGTAACTCTAACTAAAATATCATTTCAAATGTTTCTAAAATTTATTCTTCTAAATATTTCTCATTAATGTCTATGCTTTAAAAATTGTTATAAGGATTTATATATATGGAAATTATTGCTTTAAAATTAAAATTACTTTGAAAAGTTTCAATGTGGTATGGGAAACTTTGATTCAAAAATCTATTTTAAAAAACTTATTGATAAATAGTTATACTTTAAAATGTTTTCAAGAAAAAGGGGGATATTTCTCTCAAATAGTTTTGATGATTATTTTCATATATGTCAATATCCTTCATTATTCTCGATTGAGGTTAAATTATTATAATAAAATCTTCCATATTGTATTGAATGAGTTATTTTTTACTGTGGATGTGCTATTTTTATACCATTCATAGTTTATGGTTAAAGTATTGATATTTCGTATTCTAGTTTTAATACGAATGTTTAGATTATTTTCACCATTTCATATGAGGAATACATTGGACTTAGTGGTGTGTGGAGCCTGCTATAGATCCTTGATGCATCAGTAGGTCTCATCAGACAAACTAGTGTATTCGCACAAGGCCTTAACAAAATCTTATTTTTAGTCTTTGTACAAGGCCTTGACTATTTTTTTATGAAGTCTCGCATTATGAAATCCATCATTTTAAAATTGGATACTGATATTGCATGTGATTATTCAACTAGTAGAATATCCATGTGAATAAGTAAATGGAAATATTTTGATTTATATTTTCCATATTATGATGAATTTTATGTTTAAAAGGATCTTCTTTTAGTCTTATACATTTCCTAATGTGTTTATGATTATTTATGAAAGTTTACACTATATTGTTATCCTTACTGAGCATATGAGATCACCCCTTTCTTATGTTGTATTTTTTCCAGGATGCAAAGAAGTATATTATGATTAACCTACAGGAATAAACTAAGGAATATAGGAGTGTTAAAAGGGGACACAATGTTGTATTTTTTATTTCATGATGTAAAGTAAAACATATGTATATATCTAGTACTTCCAAGGATACAAAACTGATCGGTGTTTCGGGAAATGATTCCTAGTATCATGCCAATGTTATGTAATAATGAACCGATTCTAGGTAACTGGGGTCAGGGAATTACATGTATCACCAGCTCACCTATAATTATATTGAGTATGAAAGAAATACCTACATGGATTATGTGCATTCATACAGTTTCCATTCCTTCTACTAGGCAACATTTCTAAACAATTAAATACATTATATTAGTTTATGAATCACAATACATAATTCCAAACTTGTAAAAAACGTAAAATAAATTGAAAATTTCATGGATATAATCCATAATCATAAAAAAATGTTTCCTTTGAGAAGTTATATACTCATAAATCCTTCATAATGGTTTGTCCGGAAAATGTGAATTATCCTAAGAATATTCCCTAGGAGTGGCATAACAAAGAGTGCAGCAAGACCCATTATCGTGTAACAGGATACCCCGGGTCAAGCCCGAGACTCCATGTTGGAGTTTCCACTCCTAGGTACATCTGTTCCAGATCCGCCTCTACCTACTCGTATCCAGATCGGGATATATTTCTTGGAAAATACACAAAATCTCTACATTTCCAAAATTCTAGGAAGTTCTTCTATACCAATCCCCAAAGTCTGTCTTACGGTAATGTGCTCTAATCATAGTTTCTCTAAATATAGTTACCAAGGTTTTTACTAAGCATCCTTTGATACCAGCCATAACACCCTGACCCCAGTTACCCAGAGTCAATTATTATTATATAACATTAGAATAATCAAAATGGATCGAAATCCTGAAAGAATGATCAGTTTAGTATCATTGGAAGAACTAGATACATTAATAAGTTTTACATTACATTATAAAATGAAAAACAACAACAACGTTGTCTCTATTTATAACATTCTTCCCTTATAATATCCCTATAAGTCTGTCATAATATACTTCTTCGCATCCTGGGAAAAAATAAAACATAGAAATGGGTGATCTCAGATGCTCAGTAAGGATAAAAATATAGCGGAGACTTTTAATAATAAGCATAAACATTTAAGGCAATGAATAAGACTAAAACACAAGCCTTTTAAATGTAAACTTCATCATAATATGGAAAAGATAAATCAAATAATTCCATTTACTTATTCACCTGGATATTCTACTAGTCGAATAATCACATGTAATATCAATATCCAATTCCATAATGTTGGAATGCATAATGTCATACTTTATGACCACATAGTCAAGGAATTGTTCCAAGACTAAAAATAATATTTTTTCAAGGCCTTGTTCCAAGACACTAGTTTGTCTCATGGTACCTACAGGTGCATCGAGGAGCTGTAGCAGGCTCCACCCATCACGTACTAAATCCAATGAAATCCTTATATGAAAAGGTTTAAACATAACATAAACAATATTCATATTAAAACTCGCATAAAAAATATCAATACTTTATCCATAAACCATGAATGGTGTAAACATAACACATACACAGTGAAATATATCACAAAAACTTGAACACAATATAGGACTTTAACAAATCCAATTTACTCAAACAAAGGAAGTGATGGCCCCATCCTATACCCTTTCCCAGTATAAAGCCCATTCTTTAGATCTCGGAAAGAAGGTGGAGTCATTGGGATTCTCACTTAACCATCCCATGCCGATCTTCATCATGTCAAGCTAGAATGGAACCTTCTATAGGATAAGTTTATGTTGTTAGAGATTACCACCCGAACGATGTTATCTGAGCCATCATAAGAGTCTATCGCCATCAGACACCATACCCTTCAGTCAAATGAGGGTGTTATAAAGGGGTATGTAACAAGACCTTAGCACTATGATTATTTTTATTATTTTTGTATATAATAAATAATATACATTAATTTTATTATTGTTACGTTGTAAATAGTTTTTAATGAACAAATAGTATTTTTAGTCAATAATAAATTGCGAAATCTATTTTGATGAATTAATGGATTTTATAATTAAATAATATTTTAATAAAAAATTATTAATAAATTTCATTTTAATAAGTATAAATGATAATATAATGTTTTGGAATACAATTGTAATTTTTATTATCGTTTGAAAACTGTTATTGTCAAAACCCATGAATTTTCGATAAATGCCAGTTTTTATTATAAAAGTAAAAAATTAATATATTTAGAAAATTAGTTAGATAAATTGAATATTATTTTTTGAATCAGGACATCAAAATTTTGGAATATTGAATTTTTCATAATTTTCTGAGACAGTTCAATTTTTGGGTAAAAATTAAATACCGTTTAATTATATTTTATGTTGTATGACATCATAATGACCCAATAGTGAAGTAATAAAATACAATAAGTGAGATTATAGACCAATATATGTTTTAACATTAAAATAATGTGATTTCCGATTTATTTTATTTATTTTACAAAGCCTAAGTGGACCATCCATGACTTATAAAAAATTTTATCTTTTTTAAATGATTTCCTTGAGAGTGTGACTCACATCCACATAATCAAGACTAATATTTTAATAATTTCGGCCATTGTACATATAAAATATTTTCATCCACTACTATTGGAAAAATCTATGGTAAAACCCATGGTATGGTGTGTAGCTTTGATTAGTTTAATGTATAAGGTCCAAAACATAAATAATAAAGAATTCCTTCACATTTCCAACATAAACCCACCCAAGATAGCACTTTCTCTTCACTCAAAGCCTTTTGAGATAGACCAAACTCTTACCTCATCTCTCTATAATCCTTCCAAGTTGTCCCAAACTCTCAAAGAGCCTCTCTCAAGCCCCTCCCAAGTCTTTGGGATCACACTTCCAAGTACGGGATTTCTTCATATTTCATTTTTTCCCAATTTTAATTAAGTTTTTAGGGCCTTTTATTTTCAATTAATGATGTTGGGGTATGATTTAATACCTTCCCCATACTTCCCTATTTTTGTTTTAATTATGAGATACCCCTTTATCTCTCATTAATGCCTCCAATGTACACCCTTTACCATGCCAAAATTATATAAGGAATTTTTCCCTCCTCATTTATGTTCAAGCAATTATTTTGTATTATGAATCTAAAATTTCATTACATATGTTGGAAAACGTATCTATATGAACCCATTACTATAAATTTCATTTAATTATGATGAGACACCCATTTATCTCTCATAAACCATTTTTATGAATTCATATGTCACGATGTTATGTTGTAGAAATTGCACCATGATTTTCCAAGCCTAAGTCATTGTGTCATGAATAACATTCCAATTTATCTATCAAGAGTATTCACCTTTATGCACATGTAATTATTGATTATAGAGTTTCATGTACGAATTTCACATTCCTTTATCGTGTAATAAATTATTGTCTTTAATGATTCCATATTTATGATCCATATGGCACACTTATGCATGAAATGAAATGTTTAAGAAGGGTTCACACAAATAGCTCTCCAAATCATTGGGTAAAGATTAGTATCATGATACGTCATGTGAAATGTGGATTTAAACATTCTAATTCAAGTGATATGTGGTTTTACTCATGATAATTCAAGTTAAATGAGGTTTTACTCATAGTTCATGTACAATGAGCCTTAGTTCATGCTAATACCATGTTAGGTGATGTTGCCACATTTCCATGTTATGATAATCATGTTATATCATGCCATTATGATCATTTTTCTCTTATTATCCATTTATATTCCTATTTAGTAATATATACTATATTCTTCATGTTATTCCTTTTTTACTCCCTTACTGGGCTTTATAGCTCACCCTTTTCTTATGCATGTCCTCAGGTTACCCCATGCAATGCTATGTTTGAGGGAATGTGGTGGTCATGTAAATGAAGTTTTCAACAAAGATGTTGTGTTTCATGTTTCAAGTCATTATGTAATGTTAATAATCCCAAAATGCACTAGAACTATTCATCTTATATGTTGTATTATGTGAATATTTTATGTAATAAATCATGTCTATGTTTGTAATAAAAAGTGGGGTTGTTATAGTTGGTATCGGAGGATAGGTTTAGTTATTTTTGGGATTAAGAATAGAAAACCCTACTGAAATCCTTAGGGATAAGACTATGTATAATACAAACAATACTAGATTTTGGTTAGTATTGAGTATGTGTTTTATCAACCAATACATCTCTGTTTGAATACGAGAAGGTAGAGGTGGATCTGGAACAGATGTATCTAGGGGTAAAATCTAAAAACAACGCTTTGAGCAAGACTCGAATGGAAACTGGTGCACGAAAACGGGCCTTGATACACTCTTGGTTACGACAATACTTGGGGATATTATATTGTGAATTCATAATCTTAGTATGAACCATTATTAAATAAAATAAAAAAATCCCCTTAAATATATGTTGGGAGGTAGATCATGGATAACATATATAGAAGCCTATAAATTCATAATTTATGGGAATAAAAGTAATTTATAACTCATACATTTTCTTCGTTGGATTACCATTTATGTGTTACCCCTAAAATTCCTTTTATTCTGGCCAATGGATGATAATATGAGGAATCAGTCTAACAACTGACGCGAAGATCAATGTGATGATTGTTCTAATGAGATGCCATATCCAATAAGAGCGGGAATCGTGAAATTTTTCACAATACTCTCTTAGAAAACTCAAGATTTGAAAAGAAACATAGGTCAAGAGGAACATTCAACCCCCCCCCCATGAAATAATGTAACACCCCAAGATTTCATTGTAATTTATTTAAGTAATTCAATAGCTTGCGCTACACGCAACACCGAGTTCGAGCGCACCACGACTTACCAAACTAGCCGTTCAAAAAGAGGTAATGAATAGTATTAACATATTTTTGAATTTTATATACTAAATATAATTTTAGAATCCATATTATTTGTTTCTTAGACATAATATAATAAAAAATTCATTTTTCCAGATAAAAGAAGTATTTTTCAAAAAATGAAATTTTACCACCATTGAATGGAAAACCCTTTTTAAAGCCAATATTTGACTCTTTTATATATTAAATTTAATGAAATTAAATTCTTCTTTATAATTGGGACATAAAAAATTATTTTGGATAAATATTTGGTACTTTTCTGATAATTTTTATATTTTGATGAATACTGAAAAATACTAAATTTTAATTGAAAACAACTTTTTTAATTGAAATAATTTATAGTGTTAAATTATTCATTTGAATGGGATGGAAGTATAATTTGATTATATTTTTATAATTTAATACAATTTATGTCATTATATGTAATTTCACGTTTAAATTTGACATAAACACACATCAATCTTATTATAGTTTTTACTTTTTAAAAAACCCGCTTTTTGGTTTTAACAACGGGAATTAATTTTAAATTAATTAATGAAACTTCTATGTTTCTAATTTGGTAAAATAGAATTATTTTTTGAATTTGTAATATCAAAATTATCTTAGGGTGAATGTTTGGTATTTTTCAGAAAACATTCAATTTTTGATGAATAGTGAAAAACATTGTGTTATTGTTTAAAACCGACTTTTTATTTAAAAAATTATTTATTTTGTTTATGTTAAGTCGAAATAGATACGTAATACCTATATATGTTAAATTTAATTCATTTAATTCATTTTATAATAAGTTTAGATATATAAAATTTTATTGAACCTTTTATCATCTTTTACCCACCTTCTAGGTGCATTTGAAAATTTGCATAAAACTTAATTTTAACGCTTCTGTGTGTTGAATTTAAAAAATCTAAGAGACAGGGTTAACATCAGTAAGTGAAATTTGGTTCAATAAAATGAAAATAATTTTTTGGTAAATAGTAACTTTTGACTTTTATTTACCACGGTTAAAAGTAAATAGTGTAATTAAGGGTAAAAAAGATATTATAATTACCCTAACACATTTCCTAATTCTATTGGATAAGTTTAATTCAACTAAAAACAACCATATGAATAAAATATGATCCTTTTTGGTCCACTTAGATTATATTAGGACATTAATTATTATTTTATTTAAAGAAGAGTTAAAAGTGTTAAATTTAATGTTTCATAACTAAACCATTTTTAATATAGGGTTACACATAAGATAATTTTAACTATAAATATTCATTAGAAATATAAAATGTTTACTACATAATTTTATTTTATTTATAATTTTTATACATTAAATAATTTAATTTATATATGACACAATGATGATGCAGTAATTACCTTATTAATGAAATATTAAAAAAATTGATATTATAAATAACCAAATAATTTTAAATTGAGACTTATGATGAACTACACTAATTTTATAGGTGAATATGAAATGTTAGGGTTGATTAAATAAAATTTATTCGAAGTGATAAAGTTTTTATGGCTTTCAAAAAAAATCAAATACTAAATAGTGTCAAAATTGACATAATTGTCTTTTTAAAACAAATACGATATTATTAATTGATATAATATTTCTCAAAATATAAGGATCAGATAATGGACTTAGATAAGGTTATATATATTAATAATTAATCACTTGGGGTTCTCTTGTCTTTTTATATTATGTTTATTAAACATATAATATAAAAATACAAAGAGACATGGTAAATATCAAACTATTTAACTAAGAGTTAAATCTAAACGATAAGGTTAATATGGTGACCTAAACCTATATAAACCCTATTATTTTATATTTTTTAGACCAATAAAAACCTTATAATTGAAATAAATTATTTTTGAGCCATTAGAAACCGAAAATTATTTTATTATAAAATAATATTTCAGGCTTTTCCTAAAGTGACCCTCACCCCTCTTATAAAAGGACACTTCCCCTTCTCTCATAATCACACCTCCAAATACATTTTTCTCAGAAAACCCTACCCAAATATCCTCCCAACTTCCTTAAAATCAACCTAGAGTCCTTACTTTGATCATAAATACAAACTAATGAGCCCTTTTGATCAACTCAAAAGAAACACACAAAGAAGAGGTAATAATTTCACGACCCTCTTTCAAGTTCATTTCTTCTTCCACTTCCTCTTTATTTTTTGTTTCCATACCAAAATAATAAATCCATTACATTATACATAATTTTATGTTATTATAAATATTGTACAACCATATTCGTTATTTTATCCATCCTATAAATGACAAAGTCACCATACGTGGGTATGTACGGCTTATCGTCTCCACGTCGTGGTGTAGTTTGTTATTCAAACACTTCATTATTTGGATGGGTATAATAATGAGTATAAATTATATAAATAAAAAATATAACATTTTAATGATTCTTTATATATGATACACCATCCAATTACATATGATTTCACCATCAATATAATGATATTGTCGCTCGTACGTACGTACGGCTTACCGTCTCCATGAACGTGATGAGATTCATTCCCCATCGTAATCATTAAAGAATAATTTTCATTTTATGATTAAAAATAATGTTTAATAACTTAATATCATTATGTATATGAATCAAATATATCCTATACATAAGAAACATGACTTACATAACACCATATATAAAGGAAAACAAATCAGATAACAACCAAAACAATGATACTACAGAAATATCAATAACAAAGAAATATTAGAATATCATATATGATATCATATTTATGTATTTGGTTATTTTATAATTTAATAGCAATTATTTCACCATTATACAAGAGTTTATCCTACCCTATACTAAGTAAAAGTACAAGGTAAGGGGTTTCTTATATCACTTTTAATTTAGTGAGATTTTCATTATTCACCACTTATTTTTTGCATGTGGTTTATTGTTAACTGGCATTAGATATATATTATCAGGATTCTATTTTTATTCACGGTATTCTGTGATTCATTTTGTGGTTATTAACTTTTGGTCATACGACACGATTGATTACAACATGGTAAGTGGTTTTCATCTCACTTCTTATTTCCGTGATATTCATATATATTGCCACTATTTCCTTTTGTGGGGTGTATGTACTGCCCATGATTGTATTCCTTATGTATTATAATTTAATTTATATTTATTTACATATTCATTGTATTATTCTTCTTTCATGGGGTGTATGTTTCGTAAGTCACCAAATCGGTAAGGGAATTTCTAATTTTGATTTCTACTCATTGGGTATTATGAAAACTTCATTGATTATTTGACTCATAGATTATGTGTGAAATCACTATTTATTTAATTATGTATTAATTTCCACTCCCCTTTGTGTGGGTATTATTTTGATACACATAATCACTCCATTGATAAATTCTCAATTCATCGATATTAACTTGATAAGAGTAATCTTAACTCAAGTTTCATTCATTGAGTTAAACATAAAAGTCATTGGTATTATTGTTACAAGAATATGTGTGAATGTACTATTATTGTTTTACACTTAATATATAATCATACATAGTGTATGTAGTTTTTTCACACATAATTTTGTCATTTATTTATCCTTAACCTAAGGATACGGTCTTTATAAGTGATTTCATCTCAACTTACATTCCATTGAGACTTCTTTGTGGTTATGCACCAATTCACTTTTATTTGGTGTATATACTATACTTTGACATAATATGTCATGAATCCATTTATTCTCATGATATTATTATGTTTTTATTACCTCAATTATTATTATTCAATCATCTCTCATTTGGATAGGAACTCTATGTTTTTATTATGTATTTATATCCATTTGGGTTATTTATGTAAATTATTAACCTATCTTAGAGAATATGTGATTAGGTTAATTACTTTTAAATATGTTACTTTAAGAGTGGTCGATGTTATTTGGAGATAAAATTTAATGTGGAAGACTGCATAATAAAATTCTTATAAAATTATGTTTTCAATATTAGTTGGGATTATATTGAAGGATTTTAAGGAAAATTGATTATTGAATGGTATTTATTGAACTTTGGGTATTGTTGGTTTAATTTTAGAAATTAAGATTAGTATTACATTATCTAAAGGATTATCCTTTTTGGGATCGTCTAATCTTCTACTAACCATTTTGGTTTTTTTAATATCTAAATACAAGGTTAACATATTGATTATCCTTTGTGGATTATATTATTCTATAGAAGTTGACTCTAGCTCTTTAGGTGTGACCAAGTCAACTTGAATACTCCCCATTTGAAAAAAAAGATGAGTTATTGGTAGAAATTTATTAAATAATTAAACTCTACTTAAAAAGTAAGTATATCTCTTTAAGTTCTTAGTCAATATCATAAATAAATTCTTCAAATTTATGAAATGGAACTTAAAACAAAAAACGTTGTCCATTTACTTGTCCAAATTTGAAACTAATAACCATTTATCCCATCACATGTTTGTGGTTTTCTTATTGTTAACGTTATCCTGATCATGTTTTCTATTACCCTCCATCAGAACTTTACACTTATTTTATCTTCCATATCCATGTTTCCCTACATGGAATCCTAGTATGGGTCATCTCGAGTGAACTTTGTACTTCTCCTTTTTCTTTTAAAGTGATATATTTATTGACTCTTTTTCCAATGTGGGACTTTCAATGAAGTTACCAAGCCCAATTTTAAAATTGCGAGGATGAAATTTCCAAAAGGGGGAAGAATTTAACACCCCAAGATTTCATAGTAAGTTGTTTTTTTAAAGTAATTCAATAGCTTATGCTACACGCAACACCGAGTTCGAGCGCACTACGACTTACCAAACTAGTCGTTCAAAAAATAGTTCTGAATAGTATTAATTGAATTTTAAATTTTATATGCTCTATAAAATTTTAAAATCCATATTAAGTGTTTCTTAGACATAATTTAAGAACAAATTCATTTTTTCAGATAAAAGAATTATTTCTTAAAAAATGTAATTTTACCACCATTTAATGAAAAAACCATTTTAAAACAAATATTTAAAACTTTTATATATTCAATTTAATGAAATTAAATTATTCTTTATAATTGGGGTATAAAAATTTATTTTGGATAATTTTTGGTAATTTTCTGATAACTTTCATATTTTGATGAATACTGAAAAATACTAAATTTTAATTGAAAACAACTTTTTTAATAGAAATAAATCATAGTGTCACATTATTAATTTAAATGGTTTGGAAGTATAATAATATTATATTTTTATAATTTAATACAATTTAGGTCATTATAAATAATTTAACATTTTAATTTGACATAACCATAGGTCAATCTTTTGATAGTTTTTACTTTTTTAAAAACCTGCTTTTTAGTTTTGAAAATGGTAATTAATTTTAAATTAATTATTGAAAATTATATGTTTTTAATTTGGAAACATATAATTAATTTTTGAATTCATAATATCAAAAATATCTTAGGTTGAATTTTTGGTATTTTTCTAAAAACATTCAATTTTTTACGAATTGTGGAAAACACTACGTTATTGTTTAAAACCAACTTTTTATTTAAATAATTATTTATTTTCATTATTTTATGTCAAAATAGATACATAATACCTATATATGTCTAATGTAATTCATTGATATCATTTTATAATAAGTTTAGATATATAAAATTTTATTGAACTTTTTACCGTATTTTACCCACCTTCTAGAAGCATTTGAAAATTTGAATAAAACATAATTTTACCGCTTATTTAAGTTGAATTTAAAAAATCCAAGAGTAATGGTTAACATCAGTAAGTAAAATTTGGTTTAATAAGATGGAAATAATTTTTTCTTAACAGTAACTTTTGACTTTTATTTACCACAACTAAAAGTAAATAGGTTAATTAAGGGTAAAACTGATATTATAATTTCCTTAACACATATCCTAATTCTATTTAATAAGTTTAATTAGAATAAAAAATACCTTAGGAATAAAATATGATCCTCTTTTTTCCACTTGGATTAGATTAGGACATTTTATATTATTTTATTTAAAGAAGAGTTAAAAATGTTAAATTCAATGTTTAATAACTAAACCATTTTTAATTGAGGGTTGCACATAAGATAAATTTGACTATAAATATTATTTAGAAATATAAAATTCATTCCTAAATGGTGGTATTTTATTTAGAATTTTTAGTCATTAAATAATTTAATTTATATATGACACAATGATGATACAATAATTACCTTATTAATGAAATATTAAAATAATTGATATTACAAATATCCAAATAAATGTAAATTGAGACATATGATGAATTAAAATAATTTTATAGGTTAATATGACATTTTAGGATTGATTAAATAAAATTTATTTGATGTGATAAAGTTTTTATGGATTTTAAAAAAATCAAATACTAAATAGTGACAAAATTGACATAATTGAGTTTTTAAAACAAATACTATATTATTAATTGATATAATATTCATAAAAATATAATTATCATCCAAAAGACTTATATAAGTTAATATATATTAATAATTAACCACTTGTGGTTATATTGGCTTGTTATATTAATTTTATTAACCATATAATATAGAAATACAAAGAGACATGGTAAATGTCAAACTGTTTAACTAACAGTTAAATCTAAAAGATAAGGTTAATATGGTGACCTAAAACTATCTAAAACCTATTGGTTGAGAGATTTTCGACCCATCCCCACCTTATCCTTGAAATAAATCATTTTTGAGCCATTAGAAACCGCAAATGAGTTTTTTATAAAATAATATTTCAAGCTTTTCCTAAAGTGCCCCTCACCCCTCTTATAAAAGGGCACTTCCCCTTCTCTCAAAATCACACCTCCAAATCCATTTGTCTCATCCTTCCCTAACCAAATATACTCAAAACTTCCCTCTCATAAACCTAGAGTCCTTAATTTAACCATAAATCCAACCTATGGAGCCCTTTTGATCAACTCAAAAGGAAACACCCAAAGAAGAGGTAATAATTTCACCACCATCTTTCAAGTTCTTTTCTTCTTCCACTTCCTCTTTATTTTTTGTTTCCATAAAAAAATATTAAATACATTACCTTATAAATACTATGATGTTATTATAAATATTTTACAACCATATTTGTTATTCTATCCATCCTATAAATTACAAAGTCACCATACGTGGGTGCGTACGATTTACCGTGTCCACATCGTGGTGTAGTTTGTTATTCAAACACTTCATTATTTGTATGGGTATAATAATGAGTATAACTTATGTAAGTAATAAATATAACATGTTAATGATTTTTTATATATAATATACCATCCAATTACATAAGATTTTACCATCAATTTAATGATATTTTCGCTAGTGCATACGTACGGCTTACCATCTCCACGAACGTGGTGAGATTCATTCCACATCGTAATCATTCAAGAATAATTTTCATTTTATGATTAAAAATAATGTATAATAAATTAATATAATTCTGTACATGAATCACATTATTTCTATAAATAAGAAACATGACTTACATAACAAAACATATAAAGTAAAATGAATCAGTTGACAACCAAAACAATGATACTACAGAAATATCATTAACAAAGAAATATTAGAAGATCATATATGATATCATATTCCCATATTTGGTTCCTTTATAATTTAATAACAATTATTTAATCATTATAAAATATTTTAACCTACCCTATACTATGGAAAAGTACAAGGTAATGGGTTTCTTATCTCACTTTTAATTATGTTAGATTTCCATTGTTCGCCACTTATTTATTGCATGTAGAGTATTTTGTGATTCCATTTTATATATATTATCATGATTAAATTTATATTCATGGTATTATATGATTAATTTGGTGTTTATTAAATGTTTTTCATATGACTCTATTGATTACAACATGGTAAGGGGTGTTCATCTCAGTTATTATTTCTGTGAGATTCATGCTATATTGCCACTATCTCCTTTTGTGTGGTGTATGTACTGCCCATGATTTTATTCCTTTTTTAATATAATTTAATTTATGGGTATTAAAATATTCATTTTATTATTCTTATTTCATGGGTTTTACGTTTCGTAAGTCACTAAATCTGAAAGGGAATTTTTAATTTCGATTTCCACTCATTGGGTTTTACGAAAACATCATTGATTATTTTACTCCAAGATTTGTGTGAAATAACTATTTATTTATTTATGTATTAATTTCCACTCCCCTTTTTGTGTTTATTATTTTGATACACATATTCACTCCATTGATAAATTCTCAAGTCCTTGATATGAACTTGATAAGAGTAATCTTATGTCAATTTTTATTCATTGAGTTAAACATCCTAGTTAGTGGTGTTGTTGTTACAGGAATATGTGTGAATGTCCTATGATTGTTTTACACTGAATATCCAATCATACATAGTGTATTTGTATTTTTTCACACGTAATTATGTCATTGATTTATTCTTAACCTAAGGATACATTCATTATATGGGATTTCATCTCAACTTACATTCTATTGAGACTTGTTTGTTGTTATGTGAAATTCAATTTTATTTTGTGTATATATTTTACTTTGACATAATATATCATTAATCCATTTATTCTCATGATATTATTAAGTTTTTATTACCTCAGTTATTTTTATTCAAACGTCTCTCATTTGGTTAGTAACTCTAACTAAAATATCATTTCAAATGTTTCTAAAATTTATTCTTCTAAATATTTCTCATTAATGTCTATGCTTTAAAAATTGTTATAAGGATTTATATATATGGAAATTATTGCTTTAAAATTAAAATTACATTGAAAAGTTTCAATGTGGTATGGGAAACTTTGATTCAAAAATCTATTTTAAAAAACTTATTGATAAATAGTTATACTTTAAAATGTTTTCAAGAAAAAGGGGGATATTTCTCTTAAATAATTTTGATGATTATTTTCATATATGTCAATATCCTTCATTATTCTCGATTGAGGTTAACTTATTATAATAAAATCTTCCATATTTTATTGAATGAGTTATTTTTGACAGTGGATGTGCTATTTTGATACCATTCATAGTTTATGGTTAAAGTATTGATATTTCATATTCTTGTTTTAATACGAATGTTTAGATTATTTTCACCATTTCATATGAGGAATGCATTGGACTTAGTGGTGTGTGGATCCTGCTATAGATCCTTGATGCATCAGTAGGTCTCATCAGAAAAACTAGTGTATTCACACAAGGCCTTAAAAAAATCTTATTTTTAGTCTTTGTACAAGGCCTTGACTATTTGTTTATGAAGTCTCGCATTATGAAATCCATAATTTTGAAATTGGATACTGATATTGCATGTGATTATTCAACTAGTAGAATATCCATGTGAATAAGTAAATGGAAATATTTTGATTTATATTTTCCATATTATGATGAATTTTATGTTTAAAAGGATCTTCTTTTAGTCTTATACATTTCCTTATGTGTTTATGATTATTTATGAAAGTTTACGGTATATTGTTATCCTTACTGAGCATATGAGATCACCCCTTTCTTATGTTTTATTTTTCCCAGGATGCAAAGAAGTATATTATGATTAACCTATAGGAATAAACTAAGGAATATAAGAGTGTTAAAAGGGGACACAATGTTGTATTTTTTATTTCATGATGTAAAGTAAAACATATGTATATATCTAGTACTTCCAAGGCTACAAAACTGATCGGTGTTTCGGGACATGATTCCTGGTATCATGCCAATGTTATGTAATAATGCACCGATTCTAGGTAACTGGGGTCAGGGAATTACATGTATCACCAGCTCCCCTATAATTATATTGAGTATGAAAAAAATACCTACATGGATTATGTGCATTCATACGGTTTCCATTCCTTCTACTAGGAAACATTTCTAAACAATGCAATACATTATATTAGTTTATGAATCACAATACATAATTCCAAACTTGTAAAAAACGTAAAATAAATTGGAAATTTCATTGATATAATCCATAATCATAAAAAAATGTTGCCTTTGAGAAGTTATATACTCATAAATCCTTCATAATGGTTTGTCCGGAAAATGTGAATTATCCTAAGCATATCCCCTAGGAGTGGCGTACCAAAGAGTGCAGTAAGACCCATTGTCGTGTAACAGGATACCCCGGGTAAAGCCCGAGACTCCTTGTTGAAGTTTCCACTCCTAGTTACATCTGTTCCAGATCCGCCTCTACCTACTCATATCCAGATCGGGATATATTTCTTGGAAAATACACAAAATCTCTACATTTCCAAAATTCTAGGATGTTCTTCTATACCAATCCCCAAAGTCTATCTTACGGTAATGTGCTCTAATCATAGTTTATCTAAATATAGTTACCATGGTTTTTACTAAGCATCCTTTGATACCAGCCATAACACCCTGACCCCAGTTACCCAGAGTCAATTATTATTATATAACATTAGAATAATCAAAATGGATCGAAATTTTGAAATAACTATCAGTTTAGTAGAATTGGAAGAACTAGATACATTAATAAGTTTTACATTACATTATAAAATGAAAAACAACAACAACGTTGTCTCTATTTATAACATTCTTCCCTTATAATATCCCTATAAGTCTGTCATAATATACTTCTTCGCATCCTGGGAAAAAATAAAACATAGAAATGGGTGATCTCAGATGCTCAGTAAGGATAAAAATATAGCGGAGACTTTTAATAATAAGCATAAACATTTAAGGCAATGAATAAGACTAAAACACAAGCCTTTTAAATGTAAACTTCATCATAATATGGAAAAGATAAATCAAATAATTCCATTTACTTATTCACCTGGATATTCTACTAGTCGAATAATCACATGTAATATCAATATCCAATTCCATAATGTTGGAATGCATAATTCCATACTTTATGACCACATAGTCAAGGAATTGTTCCAAGACTAAAAATAATATTTTTTCAAGGCCTTGTTCCAAGATACTAGTTTGTCTCATGGTACCTACAGGTGCATCGAGGAGCTGTAGCGGGCTCCACCCATCACGTACTAAATCCAATGCAATCCTTATATGAAAAGGTTTAAACCGAACATAAACAATATTCATATTAAAACTCGCATACAAAATATCAATACTTTATCCATAAACCATGAATGGTGTAAACTTAACACATACACAGTCAAATATATCACAAAAACATGAACACAATATAGAATATTTTATCCTAATAATCAACCTCAAACATGTTTAAAATCCATCAAAGGATGTTAACATAGATGAAATCAAAACTTTTTGCAGAGAAATATCTCTTTCTATTTGGAAATCATTTAAAAGTCATATAATTATAATTGAAAAAAATTATTTTGAAAATATTCTTATAATATTTTATGGGAAGATTCAATTATGTTATAACGGCAAAAAATATCTGCACCCA
The DNA here is from genome assembly GCA_963277665.1 of Viscum album. Taxonomy (NCBI): domain Eukaryota; kingdom Viridiplantae; phylum Streptophyta; class Magnoliopsida; order Santalales; family Viscaceae; genus Viscum; species Viscum album. The sequence goes on from OY728153.1 coordinate 934,431,873, forward strand.
CTGTATAAGTTAAAAAAATACATTCTTACCTGAATTTTGTCGAGAAGGTCATAAAGTACCTTGTTTGGAAAATGATGGAAAGATTTATTTCAAAAAATAAGCGGTCAAATAATGGTATAAATGAATTTAACCCATAGTCTAGTAAATATTAAAAGTGTTTTGAATTATATTTTTAAGAAAACATGGATGTGGATGATAAAGAGGTCCTAGTAGATACTTATGTATTAACAACCTCAAACAAGTAAAGAGATTGTAGAATTAACCTTTACCTTGTACTTTTCCTTATTTTATGGTATGTTAACCTCATGTATAATAGTTAAATTTTTTTATTAAATTATAAAAGAACTATATACATAAATATGATATAATATATGATTTTATAATATTTCTTTGTTAATAATATTTCAGTACTATCATCGTTTCGGGTGTTAACTTATTTGTTTTCCTTTATATGATTGGTTACGTAATACATGTTTGTTATGAATATTATGTATTTTTTCATATAAATAATTATATTATGTTCATAAACATTATTTTTAATCATAAAATGAAATTTATTCTTTAATGATTGTGATGGGGAATGAATCTCATCGAGTTCGTGGAGATGGTAATCTGTACGTTTGCACGAGAGAAAATATCGTTATATTAATGGTGAAATTGTATGTAATTGAATGGTATATCATATATAAAGAATCATTAACATGTTTTATTTATTATTTACATTAGTTATAATTATTATTATACCCATCCAAATAATTAAGTGTTTGAATAACAAATTACACCACGACGTGGAGACAGTAAGTCGTACGTACGCACCTATGGTGACTTTTTCATTTATAGGATGGATAGAATAATGGATATGGTTGTACCATATTTATAATAATATCATATTATATATAAGGTATTGGAATTATAATTTTTTTTTGGAAACAACAAAGAAATTGGAAGTGGAAGAAGAAAATAACTTCAAAGAGGGTGGTGAAATTATTACCTATTCTTTAGGTGTTTCCTTTTGAGTTAATCAAAAGGGCTCATTAGGTTGGATTTATAATCAAATTAAGGCATCTAGGTTGAAGGGAGGATAGTTTAGAGGATATTTGGGATGGTTTTGGCCGATCCAAATGGCTTTGGTGGTGAAAAATTTAGAGAAGGGGATGTGCCCTTTTATAAGAGAGGTGAGGGTCACTTTAGGAAAAGCTAGAAATATTATTTAATAATAAATTAATTTTATGTTTCTAATGGATCCAAAATGATTTATTTCAAGGATAAGGTGGGGATGGGTCGAAAAAATCTCAACAAATAAGTTTTATAGAGGTTTATTTCACCATATTAACCTTAACATTTAGATTTAACACTTAGTTAAACAGTTTGACATTTACCGTGTCTCTTTTTATTTTTATATTATATGGTTAATAAACATACTATAACATTCCAAGAGAATCAAAATTGATTCAGTATTAGTATATATAACCTTATCTAAGTCCTTTTTCGTAACCATATATTTTAAGGAATATTATATCAATTAATAATATAGTATTTGTTTTAAAACTCAATTATGTCAATTTTAACACTATTTAGTATTTGATTTTTTTGAAAGCCATAAAAACATTATCACTTCTAATAAAATATATTTAATCAAACATAAAATTTCATATTAACCAATAAAATTAGTTTAATTAATCATAAGTCTCAATTTACATTTATTAGGATATTTATAATATTAATTATTTTAATATTTTATTATTAAGGTAATTACTGCATCACCATTATGTCATAAATAAATTAAATTATTTAATGTATAAAAATGATAAATAAAATATAATTATGTAGTAAATCTCTTTATATTTCTAATGAACACTTATACTTGAATTTATATTGTGTGTAACCCTATATTAAAAATGGTTTAGTTATCAAACTTTGAATTTAACTCTTTTAACTGTTCTTTAAATAAAATAATAATAAATGTCTTAATCTAATCCAAGTTGACCAAATAGGATAATGTTTTATTAATAAGGTTGTTTTTGGTAGAATTACACTTATACAATAGAATTTGGACATGTTTTTGGGTAATTATAATATCATTTTTACCCTTAATTACCATATTTACTATTAACTGTAGTAAATAAAAGTCAAAATTTAATATTGACCAAAAAATATTTTCATCATATTGAGATACATTTTACTTACGGTTTTCAACCATGTCTCTCATATTTTTTAAATTAAATTTTCAGAAGTGGTAAAATTACGTTTTATGCAAATTTTCAAATGCTCCTAGAAGGTGGGTAAAAGATGGTAAAAAGTTCAATAAAATTTTATATATCTAAACTTCTAATAAAATGACTCCAATGAATTAAATTGAACATATAGAGGTATTATGTATCTATTTTTACCTAAAATTAATTAAAATAAAATAACTAATTACTTAAATAAAATGTTAGTTTTAAACAATTAGGCAGTGTTTTTCACTATTCATCAAAAATTGAATGTTTTCAGAAAAATACCAAAAATTCACCCTCAGCTAATTTTGATATTCTGAATTAAAAAATGAAGTACATTTTAAAAAATAAAGTTCATAAAATTTTAAAAAAGTTGGTATTTCAATTCATAATGACTAGTTTGATTGGTCGTGGTGTGTTAAAACTCCAAGTTGCGTAAAACGCAAGCTATTGCATTATTCAAAGGGAAACGTACCGTGGAAACGTGGGGTGTTACATACATCATGGAAATATGTAGTTTGTTCCTACATCTTTTCCAACATATATATATCATATGTCATCTTTATGATTTCATGTGATTGTTTACTTGGACTGTGACTTGGGTTGGTTTTTGAAAGTATCCAACACAATTTATATAGTGTTCCTATATATGTGTATGGTGGAATATTTCCCAACAGACCATCAGAATGGACACAATCAAGTTATTTGATTATGTACCTTGATTTCAATGAGGTATCTATTAAATAAAATAACAACTATAAATTATAACATCTTTTTATCAATAACTTATACATGAAAATTATTTTAACCAATCCTTTATTAGGGAAAATTATTGTTAAAGAAAAAAATGAATGTGTAAAATTGTGTATCCTGTGTGGGTATAGTGTTGTTTTAGTTACTTTTTGGTATTGACCCTATGCAGGGGTAGTCTGGGTTCTTTATTGTGTGTGAGATTTGTGAAATCCCAGTGATGTTGAGGTATTAAAACTGAGATATAGTATGACTTAGGTCAAGTTGTGTGTGACCTGACTTCAATAATGGGAAAAGAGTGGGTAGATAGAAAGATATTGTTTGGGGGAACCTTATGGCATGGTGTGTATATGATAGTGGAATGCATTTCTTATTAGAAATTATGTTTTAAATTTAAACTAGATTTGTGGTGTATAGTGAAAACTTATGTCCTTTGTGGGTTGAACCTAACCTGAGATATTTTGGGGTATATTTGATTTGAACCAGTGTTGAGAAATTGTATTGGTCATTTACCAAATTAAATAAAATTTAATTTTGAAATGGAAAAAAGGGATTTTACCATTATCTAGTTTTTTAATGGATTGACCATGGAGTTAGACACAGAACCCCTACATCTTGAGATTTGACCCATTCATAGAAAGCATGTATTGGTTTTCTTAAGTATAACCCAAAAGATGGGGTTTCACATGACCTTTAGTGGTCATGGGACAAGGATCACGGGTAACTACTCGTGGATGACACTAATACATGGAGGGTGATTTTAGTGTGAGGTATGGGATGGTGAGACCATTTGTGAAATTTGAGATTCTATTTCCATATATATCCCGATTCATATGGATGGGTTTGAGAAAGGGTGTGTTGATCATGTAGAGTGTATTAGTTTCAGGGATGTTTTTTGGGAAATAACATTAAGATTCCTAGTCATTTCATTTCCTTGTGTATTTATAATGCACAATCAATAGTAACCCGAAGTGATTTAATATGGGGTGTATAGTTCATTGTTAAATGATCTTGGTTTTAGAGAGTCTTTTGGGATAATAAATGTTTTGAAAATATTTTCATTGTGGAAGTTTGATCTGGTTATGAAATGTATTGAGGGTGATACATCTTGATGATAATGGCATGAGGTGGTGTCTTGGACAACAGATGAAGAATGTGAGCCTAGTTTTAATGGGATGTGACTTACTATAATTTGAATCATGTCTTCTCAATTAGTTTTTTTAGGAGCATTGAAGCATTGGGATTTGAAAAAATCAGTGAGGCATGCCTGTAGTAGATATATTGCATACTATTGGCTTATTATTCGAGTTGTGTGGGAGCATACACCCATTATACTTTAAATTTTTTTTAGGATGTGGGAGTTGGTTACACATGGTTCTTTTTGACTCATAATTTAGTGAAAATTAGTTTTTAGGTTAAGGAATGACATGGGTTTGATGAGAGACCTACATGTATAGTGTCTAGGGGATTTTAGATAAGAATCAAGGTGTTGTTGTGGTGAGAGTGAGAATGTGGATGAGTCATGATGTGGTACAATGGTCAATCTGATCTTGACCCTAGTTATGGGTTTTCATAATGAATGAATGTTTCTTGGGTGAAGTGATATCCGTACATTGATTATTATTCCAATTGAGATCATACATGAGGACCGATATAAGTGTAACCACATGATTGGGAGTTCACGAGTGTGTGGTTAAGGGTGTGGCACTCATTTTGATTAAAGATTTTTAGATTTTGTGGATTATGTTCCCTGTAATCTTAGAACATGTGGTAGTTAGTGTTTCAGGATGATTCCAAGTCCTCAAACGTTCATCCACATATGGTCATTTTATATGTTGATAAATGAAATAATTTTCTAGGAGCGTGATTTTTATAAATGAAGTGCTAATGAGGATACTCTTATTGTGGTGAGTTTTGGTTCCTTCACAAGTGTAAACTTTAGTTTGGGTTAGGACATAGATATAATTAGAAAAAACATGAATGATCGAAAAGAATCTGAGATATTTTTGTATAAATTAATATGGGATAATATGGTTTTGTGGATGATACTATATTTGTAGTTTAGATATGTAATTAGAAGGAGTCTGTATTTTATCATCGAGAATGTGGTTAGATTTTGGGTTTTTTATGGTTATATAGTGCGTGTTTTAAGGAATTTTTGTGTTTTTTGTCGATTAGAGAAATAATCATTAGATGATAAATGTATTTAGGATCATAATATGATTTAAATTAATTAATGATCTTGGGATGACTCAATAGTTTATGAATCATGATTAGTTGAAGTAAAAATTCATCTATGATAATGAACGAGTGTTTTGAAGAGAGTTGTCTAGAGGATGTTTGATCTTTGGTGTTTTGTTTTGTTGGATGTGGTTGGACAGAAAAAAATTTAATTGTATCATTAGAGTGTGGTGTGGTGTTTTGTTAATAAATTCCAATGGTGGGAAACCATGGATCAGAATTGTATCCTTTTAGTAGATCCATGTTGTGGGAAGAATTGTTGGTTGGAAAATGGTTCATATGTTGAATGGATGATATATCAGGATACGTAAGAACATTAAAGCATCATATTAGAGTTATAGTTATGGAAATTGTTGGTTAATTGTTTTTCAATGAGTATAGAAACCTATATTTATGATCACATTGGAGGAGCTCGTTCGGCACTTTGGTGTGGAACCTGATTAATTATTAGTGGTTTGGTGACTAGTGTAGATTGAGGATTTTAGTTGAATGGTTGGTTAAAAACCTAGGGAAAAGAATTATTAAGGTGTACAGATAATAAAAACTCCTCCATTTTCGAGTTATGAAATTATTTGGTGAGGGTGGGTTTAAATTTTTTGTGTGTGGTGGATGGTCCATTTTAAAACCTGAGTTTTAATTCAAGAATTTTATATTTTGAATATCTTGAAGAAATATTTTTGGATGGTCATTGAGATATTTGAGGTGCCTTTAGTTCTCCTTGAATCTCAGGGGAATCAAGTTAATTTTTGAATGATTTTGGAGGATTCCATCCTAAGTACATTATTGTTTGTGAATATTTTAGGGCAATCTAATAGGAACCCTAGTGTTGAGTGATTTTCAATATAGTTTGTATAGTATAAAATTTTCTAGTATGACTACCGCATAGTTTTGAGGAATCTATGTACATCTCAAAGTAAAAAAAAATCATAGTGTATTATACCTAGAAATTTGTATAATGTATGTGCACATTTAATGAAAAATCACGTGAATTATTAAAGAGGGTTCTAGAGATGATTTCCATTCTTGGTGCACAGTTGGTAAATTGTGTAGGACAACCATGAAAAGATGGGTTTTTTGAGGCAGAACTAGCTATACTATTAGTGAGAGGTTTGGAAAACTATGTAGCCACACCATAAACCCCTTAAAAATGGAATTTTACCATTTTTACCTTGTGATTTTATGACCTAATGCACATTCTCCCACCCCTCCATTTCATCCAGAATCCCCTACATTATACCTCATATTTCTCTCCCACCTTCTATGGTAGATATACCTTATTATATATCCAAAATAAAATTCTTAAAAAGTGTTGGAGAGACTAAGGTATGTATACAACTCTATTATCTCCTCCTTGTTTCATTCACTATCTAGTTTCTCTTTGTAGTTTCATATAATATGTCATATTTTTGGGTAAATTTTCCACTTCTTTGTTCTATTATATTTTAGAACTAACTAACGTCCAATATTAAACATGAGGACTCTTCTAAGTCCATGGTAGGCGATTCTTAAATATAACCTATAGTCTGTTTTTATTTTTCCAAGTATGTGTGTTGTGTTTCATGTTGTCCTTATCATTTCATGACCTAGTTTAATCTAAATATTTTGAAATTTTCTTACTTTTGTTAAATTGCCCAAATTTTATGTGCTAAAACCCATGATAGAAGGTGATTCCAAGGGAATTATTCTTTTTAATATTTGAAACTGATTATATAAATTCCAAAATTCATGCCACCTAATTAAATAGAAAATGAAGTCGGTAAATCTCCTGGGATAAATGAATTAGTAATTTTTTTATAAAGAGTTAAAAAGGGGGTTATTCTTAGATAAATTATAGTGAAATGGAAAATCACAATTATCGATGTTAGAGAGAATTTAATTTCCAATCATAATGTAAATCCTTAAATTTAGTTATTGAAATTGTGAAATGACGTGGTATAGATAAATTCAAAGGATTATAAATGGTATTTTTCTTCCATTATTATTGAAGATGACCATTGGGGATATATTCTAAATGAACCATCATGTGTTTAGAGATATATTTTTCATAATAATTATGTCACGACCCGTCCTCAGGGCCTGTGCTGTGACTACCCCAAGCCCGCCTTCCATAGGCCAAGGGCTGGCGACTAGCACCAAGGCATAATTCCCAGTAAAAAGGGAAGGCATTGCCTTAATAAAGTAAACAAACACCACAGAGCAAGTAAGTAGAAGTAAACACTAGGTAAAAACTGGGTACAATAGTATGTGCGGAAAAGTAAGTGGGCCATAATACAAACCCAAACTGAAAGTAAAGTACAACTGGAATGGGAAAACAACAACTGAAAGTAAAGCCGCAGCCTTGAGCCGTCCACTGGAAGACCCACCTGAAGGGTGGGTACATATAGCATCCACAGTTCCTCGGGTCCAGCCGTCCTCTCCGAGTACGCCCTGCTCAGTGATCCACCTCCGGGTACCGACTTTCTCCTCGTTCCTCAACTACGATCAGCACTGGCCATCGTCTACAACCAACACAACGTAGTGCGGGAATAGCCCGTGCAGGGGTGTGTATAAGCTACTCAGTAGGGACCCCGAGACCCCCCGAAGATCTCCCAGAATCCACAAAGGATAAGCCATAAAGGAATGATACAATCAAAAAGTAACATCCAACACTACTTAGGTATATGACCATAAATATACCTAAGTCATAAATTCTCATTCGGCTCCAACATCCGATCCCGAGTTCGATCACATCCACACAGGATAGCACAACACAGTCCACATAGGAATGAAAATCAAGATTCATCTCACATAGGTATACTTCTTCATAAGACGATAGAGATGATCATATATTTCCACTGATTCTTCTAAGTTGTCGGAATCACACAGGATCGATAGGTACTAACCCCCACAATGAACCACAAAGGATCGATAGGTAACTAACCCCCACAATGACCCACACAGGTCGGACCCACACAGGATCTATAGGCGCTGGCCCACACAGGACTGCTGAGCGCTGACCCACACAAAATCTGACCCACACAGGATCAGTTTCACTGATAAACGTAGGATCGCTGAGTGTTATAGTCATCCCCATCGAATCCACGGAGGATTTTTGTACAGTCATCATCGTCGTCGCAGTCGCAGCTAGCTCTAGGGTTTCCGCACACAGTAAGCTCATTCGAGAGGGTCCGCTCCAAAAGCCGAGGGGATGATTCATCAACTGGAACGTAGTCCAGAGTTGATGTATCCAAAAGTTCTGTATCTTCAACAGTAACTCAACGCGATAGACGGTGCGTCAATCGGACGCCCGGTCTGAGAGTTATTGGCATTTTCGTTCTAGGGGCCCTGTTGGTTTTTAAGTCAAAACCAACCCAACCGTACTCTAAATTCACCCAAAACTCGAGTGGAGTAATCCAAAAGGTCTGTATCACTAAGAAGAATCCATCAAAGTCGATGGAACGTCAATCAGACGTTCGAAACTCAAGTTATAAGTGTTTCCGCTCCGAGCGCCCGGTTGGTTTCGTGTACGAACCAACCCGGCCGAACCTAAAGTACTCCGAAAACTTGAGTGTAAAATACCGAAACGACCGTCTCGTTCCAAGGATCACATCGCCACTAACGGTGTGTCGATTGGAGGTCCGCATCCCATGTTATGGGCAACAGACTGAAACAATCCGGTAATAGGGAGTTCGGGCCCGGTCCGACCCGGCCCGATACCCTCTAGGTCGGCCCAAAACGGGTCGACCCGTCCCGGGTGCGGGTCAGCCCGCATGGGCGCAGCTCGGCCCAGCCTAGGCGCGGCCCAGCCCGACCTGGCGCGGTCTGGCCCGGCCTAGCGCGGTCCGGCAAGGCGGCCCGGCCTGGCGGTCCGGCCTGGGCAGCCGGCCCGGCGCGCTGGCGCCAGCCAGGTGGCTCGACCATTCGTCCGAGCAGATGTGGGGCTGGCTTCCCCCTGTTTCGTAACCGAGAACCCCATTATGGGGCCACTCATGCTGGCCAGCCAGGGGTTGTAACCCCCGGCTCTTCCCTTGTCCGGTCGGCCCGCTCCGGCCGACCGACTATTGCCGCCACGGGACCGACAAAGGCCAGTCCCCCTACTCCGACACCGGTGGCCCAGAACCGGCCGCCAGTTACCCTGCTCCGCCGTGGCCCCGCTCCGGCCGTGGTATTTTTGTGATCCTCCGGCGCGGCGGAACGGTGCTGTGACCTTATTCAACTTCATCGGCGCGGTGCATCGGCGCTGCGCATCCTTGCCGCACGATCCCATGCGGTGCGTCAGCACCACATCATTTTCCTTCGAACTGCAACAATAAAAGAATAAGGGAGGAGGGTCGGCCATGTTTGTGCGGTCCGGCCCCCTCCTGTTAATCGATAGCAAGTGGCTAAGTTTAACGAAGAACGACAATATAAGTATTCAGGAACAACAATTTAAATAAACCCCTACCTCGTCAAAATTGTTGAGCGAGGGTTCATCGTGGAAATAACCATCACGGAAGACGACATCGCGGAAGGAGGGAGTCGTGTCATGGAGAAATGATTCATCGGCATCGCATCGTCGATCTCCGAGGATCCGGCGTCCATCGCGTTCTTCGTGTTCTTCGTCGAAGAAGAAGAAGAAGTTCTTCAAGCTCCTCAACTTTTCTCTAAATACTCACACAACAAGATTTCAACCAAAATAAAATAAGTTCATCTCTTATTTTATTAACATAAATTAAGAATTTGAATTTCAAAAGTTGAATTAATTCCCTCAATTAATTAACTCAACATGTCTTAACAAATGGAGGGTTATGGAAGGTTAGGGAAGATGAAGGGGTGGGGTTCATGTGGGCCCCACCACTCTCATAACCTCCCATGGTAAGTTGGGTGGTTACCCCAACTTCCACTCAATGGATAAACAACTTAAAAGAAATAAAAATTGTAACTTAATTTTTATTTTATCTTCCAGAAATTTTTAACAACTCCTCCCGTGAAAACGCAACTCCGAAAAAGGTGTTCCTAAGGAAATACCGGCGCTGCGAATTCATCGGTGCCCTCAGAATTCGATTCCGAGAATCGATTCAAATGTTTGAAAAACCTGCTCGTTCGTTCACTGAACGTACCCGAGCTAAACTTCAGATAGAAATTTCGCGCACACCAGGCCTCAAAATCAAGTGTCGTCAGAAACCGCGTTCTTGTAAAATACCAAGGAAAATTAAGAAAACATTTCCCTTGAATTTTATGGGTCTTTAAATTACTCTCACCTCAGGGCTTTACGTCCCCGTAAAGATACATCAAAAACTAGGGAAACAAATGTGGGTACTGGGAACGCATCTGAGCCTCCCGTTCCCAAGTTCTCTCCTGGAGGTTCTCGTGCTGCCATCAGATGCACACTAGAGGAATCATCCATCTATGTAGGACCCACTCCTGTCGATCCTCGATCTCCACTGGGACCTCCACAAAAGTCGCCCCATCCTCAAAATGAAGACCACTGCTGCTAACTCCAAGTCATGGGTAGCGTAGTTCTGCTCATGCTGCCTCAACTGACATGATCCATAGGAGATCCCTGCCTGATCCTGCATCAGGTCACATCCAAGTCCAGTCCCTGATGAATCGCAGTAGACTACGTACCCTACACCCTCCTCTGGTAGCCTCAAGATAGGTGCACTGGTCAATCTCTGTCTCAGCTCCTGGAAGCTCTGCTGACATCTGTCTGACCACACAAATTGTTTCCCCTTCTTCATCAAAGCTGAGAGTGGTGCCGCTACTCTGGAGAAGTCTGGAAGAAATCTCTGGTTGTATCCAGCTAGTCCCAAGAAACTTCGTACCTCTTTCACGCTTCTAGATGGCTCCCAAGGTAGCACTGCCTCGATCATCGCAGGATCCACTGCAACTCCCACCTCAGAGATGACGTGTCCTAAGAAGTGGACCTCACGTATCCAGAACTGACACTTCGAGAGCTTACCATAAAGCTGGTTCTCTCGGAGTCTGTCCAGTACAACCCGTAAGTGGTAGGCGTGCTCCTTCTTAGTCGTCGAGTATATCAAAATGTCATTGATGAAGACCACGACAAATCGATCAAGGTATGGCTGAAAGATCTTATTCATGAGGTCCATGAACACTGCTGGAGCATTGGTTACGCCGAATGGTATAACCAAGAACTCATAGTGGCTATACCGACATCTGGAGGCCGTCTTTTGCACGTCCTCGTCCCGAACTCTGAGCTGATGATATCATGATCTATGGTCTATCTTTGAGAACTACCGTGCTCCCTTGAGCTGATCAAAGAGGTCATCAATCCTCGGTAGTGGATACTTGTTCCTCACTGTCACCTGGTTCAGGTGACAATAATCAACACAAAGTCGCAAGATCCCGTACGCCTTCTTGGAGAACAATATCGGGGAAGCCCAGGATGAAACACTGGGTCAGATTAATCCCTTGCCCTGCAAGTCCTCCAACTGTACCCGTAGCTCTCGAAGCTCAGTGGGGGCCATCCGATATGCTGGAGTGGATATCGGGGCTGTCCCGGGGTATAGATCATTATAAAAGTCCACCTCTCTGCGAGGAGGTTGTCCTAGAACGTCATCGGGGAAAATGTCCGTATACTGATCCACCACTGCAGGAAAACTAGGACTCCACACGTCAACCACTCCTAGGATGAGTCTAGACAACTGATGGGTGATGGGTTGTCCTCTCCTCTACGGGAGTCCATCCTGTGCTGCGAAGGCTCCCTTCTCACCGGTGAAGGTGAACCTGCTCCCATCAGTGCGTACACATCGCACCTTGCACCTAATACAGTAAATATGAGCATGGACTGTAGATAACCAATCCATGTCCAAGATGACATCATAAGTCCTCGACACCGCTACAAGAAGATCCCAGCCGAAGCTCTCTCCTCCTAGAGTAAGCTCACACTGCCAGCACCAGTGCGTAATCATCGAGTCTTCTCCCGTAGAAGTCTCTAGCCGTAAGGATCGAGCCAACATCTCTATCGGAATCTCCGAGCTCCGAACAAGGGAAGCTGCTACGAAAGAAGGACTCGATCTTGTGTCTATAAGAACTACATCAAGGGTGTAATAGACATAGATAGTACCTCGAATCATCTCGGGTGCACTTTGGTCATAGGCCTCCGCTGCCTGAAGTTGTGCCTGTCTCTGCCCGACAGCTCCCTGTTGTCGGGGTGGAACTCCTGGTGGTGGTGGTGGTAGAGCCTTAAAGCGTCGCCCACCACCTGCTGCTCGGCCAGCTCCTCTGCCTCGTCTGCCTGCTCCCTGTGGACCATCATGATCGACCCTCTGCCTCTGCCTGGGTGGTCCCTCAACCGTCTGCTGCTCCTTGGTACGGCGGGTCGGGCAGTCACGAGCCATGTGTCCATGCCCACTGCATGCGTAGCACTGTCTACCTCTCGAAAGACTGGCTTCACGCTATGTGCTCCGCACTGCTGAGCCAGTGTCCTGAGGTCATCTGCCTGAGGGTCTGGTCTTCCTGGACCCATGAGTCATCTTTTGACTTCCTGCTGTAGAAGACTCTACTACGTGTCTCCCTGCGTTAGGTCTCTCTACTGATGTAGGCTCAGCAAGGAAGCTCTCGATTAGAAGGGCTCGCTCCAGTACCCCTGCCTGTGTTAGAATGCTGAGGGTGATCAGCGATGCCCTGATCTCATGACTCCATCCCTACTCAATGGTTCGGGCCCGGAAGAATGGGTCACGTACCATGACTGTCGAGTAGCGTGGGAGATCGGTAAATCTCACCGAGTACTAGGCGACCGTCAAGCTTCCCTGTCGCAGCTGTAGAAGCTCCTCGATGCGCACATCACGAAGGGTGGATAGGAAGAACTCCGAGTAGAAGAGGCTCTCAAAGTCCATCCAAATTAGATATGCCTCATCGTGCACCTAGAGCAACAAGCTCCACCATCTGCCTGCTGCCGCGTGTAGGAGGCTCGCTGCGAGGATCACCATGAGGTTTGCTGGTGTGCTCACTAACCTGAAAACCTATACAACTACCTCCATCCAGTCCTCAGTTGCCTGAGGGTCCATCTCCCCGCGGAACCTAGGTGGTCACTGATGCTGAAACTCGTGTAGTTCACTAAGGCGACGTGCATCATCAGCGGTTGGGGCTGGTATCATCGGTGGCTTGGCGGGTACAGGTACCGCTGGTGCCTCTGCTGTCAAAGGGCCCTGTACCGAGGCCTCATCGCTCGTAGGGCTGTCGTCACGCACAACTCTCGGTACCCTAGCTGGCTGCCATCATGGGGCTATCCTTAAAGGAAACAGGTGTTCCACGATCAAACAGTATACCTGGTGAGCTGACATAAAGTAATCACAAAGAAAACTTTAATCACACATGCAATAAATGTTTTCGTGTATTAAGTCAGAAATCAGAAGTCAGGGTCCTGGTGTACGGATACATCGGCCGCCACACCAACACTGGACTCCCTGGACTAATAACCACACCCAATATGCTTAAAACTATTGCTTCACATAGAAGAAAGATCAGAGTTCAATGTTCTGTGGTAGAATCGAACTCCTCTGATACCAATTTTTCACGACCCATCCTCGGGGCCCATGCTGTGACTACCCCAAGCCCACCTTCCATAGGTCAGGGGCTAGTGACTAGCACCAAGGCACAATTCTTGGTAAAAAGGGAAGGCATTGATTTGTTTTAAAGTAAACAAACACCACATAACAAGAAAGAAAAAGTAAACACTAAGTAAAAACTGGGTACAACAGTAAGTGCGGAAAAGTACGTGGGCCAGAATACAAACCCAAACTGAAAGTAAAGTACAACTGGAAAGGGAAAACATAAACTGAAAGTAAAGCCGTAGCCTCGAGCAGTCCACTAGAAGTCCCACCGGAAGTGTGGGTATAGATAGCCTCCACAGTACCTCGGGTCCAGCCGTCCGCTCCGAGTACGCTCCGCCCAGTGATCCACCTCTGGGTACGGACCTGCTCCTCGTGCCTCAACCACGATCAGCGATGTCCGTCGTCGGCAACCAACACAACGTAGTGCGGGCATAGCCCGTGCAGGGGTGAGTATAAGCTACTCAGTAGGGACCCCGAGACCCCTGATGGTCTCCTAGAATCCACAAAGGATAATCCACAAAGGAAAGATACAATCACAAAGTAACATCCAACACTACATAGGTATATGCCCATATATATACCTAAGTCATCAATTCGCGTTCGACTCCAACATATGAGCCCGAGTTCGATCACATCCACACAGGATATCCCAACACAATCCACATAGGAAAGAAAATCAAGATTCAGCTCACACAGGTATACTTCTTCAAAAGACGATAGAGATGATCAGATATTTCCACTGATTCATCTAAGCCGTCAGACCCACACAGGATCGATAGGTACTAACCCCCGCAATGACCCACAAAGTATCGATAGGTAACTAACCCCCGTAATGACCCACAGAGGATCACACCCACATAGGATCTGTAGGCGCTGGCCCACACAGGACCGCTGAGCGCTGACCCACACAGGATCGGTAGCACTGATCCACATAGGATCGCTGAGTGTTGTAGTCGTCGCCGTCGAATCCATGGAGGATTTCTGTACATTCGTCATCGTCATCGCAGTCACAGCCAGCTCTAGGGTTTCCGCACACAACAAGCTCATTCAGGAGGGTCCGCTCCATGAGCCGAGGGGCTGATACATTAACTGATACATAGTTCGAACTTGATGTATCCAAAAGTTTCGTATCGTCAACAGGAAGTCAACGCGACAGACGGCGCATAGATCGGACGCCCGGTCTGAGAGTTATTGGCTTTTTCGTTCCTGGGGCCCGATTGGTTTTTAGGTCAAAACTAACCTAACCGTACGCAAACTGCATCCAAATCTCAAGCGGAGTAAGCCAAAATGTCCGTCTCACTAAGAGGAATCCAACAAAGTCGACGGCATGTCAATCGGACGTCCGAAACTGAAGTTATAAGCGTTTTCGCTCCGAGGGCCCGGTTGGTTTTGTGTACGAACCAACCCGGCCGAACCCAAAGTACTCCAAAACCTTGTGTGTAAAATACTGAAATGACTTTCTTGTTCCAAGGATCGCATCGCCATTGAAGGTGCATCGATCGAAGGTCTGCAACCCATGTTATGGGCAATAGCCCGAAACAGTCCGGTAATAGGGGGTTCGGGCCCGGTCTGACCTAGCCCGATACCCTCTGGGTCAGCCTGAACTATGTCGAACCATCCCGTGTCTGGGTCCGGCCTGCTTGGGCACCACCCGGCACGGCTGGCGCGGCCTGGCCTGGCAGTCCGGCTTGGGCATCCAACCCGATGCGCTGGCGCCAGCCAGGTGGCTCGGCCGTTCGGCCGAGCGGTAGGGGGGGTGGGGGTGCCTTCCCCCTGTTTCGTAACAGCGGCCCCCATTATGGGGCCGCTCATGCTGCCCAGCTGGGGGTTGTAACCCCCGGCTCTTCCCGTGTCCGGTCGGCCCGCTTCGGACGGCCGGTTGTTGCCGCAATGGGACCGGCAAGGGCCGGTCCCCCTGCTCCGATGCCGGCGGCCCCAAACCAGTCGCTGGTTCCCCTGCTCCGCCGCGGCCTGAGTCGCAGCCTTGGAACACCTGGCGCGGCGCGACGACGCCTTGCCCCTCCGCCGCGGCCCCGCTCTGGCCGCGGTGATTTTTTGATCCTCCTGCGCGGTGGGACGGCGCTGCGACCTTATTCAACTTCATCGTCGCGGCGCGTCCGCGCCGTGCATCCTTACCGCCCGATCCCGCTCGGTGCGTTAGAACCACATCATTTTCCTTTGAACCGAACCAATACAAGAATAAGGGAGTGGGTTCGGCCGTGTTTGTGCGGTCCGGCCACCACCCATTAATCGATAGCAAGCGGCTAAGTTTCACGAAGAACGACAATAAAAGTATTCAAGAATAACAATTTCAATAAACCCCTACCTCTTCGAAATCGTTGAGCGAGGGTTCTTCTCGGAAATAACCGTCGCAGAAGAAGACGTCGCGGAAGGAGAGAGTTGCGTCGCGGAGAAATGATTCATCGGCGTCGCGTCGTCGATTTCCGAGGATCTGACGTCCTTCGCGTTCTTCGCGTTCTTCATAGAAGAAGAAGAATAAGTTCATCAATCTCCTCAACTTTTCTCCAAAGACTCACAAAACGATATTTCAACCAAAATAAAATAAGTTCATCACTTATTTTATGAACATAACTTAAGCATTTGAATTTCAAAAGTTGAATTAATTCCCACAATTAATTAATTCAACTTGACTTAATAAATGGAGGGTTATGGAAGGTTATAGAAGATGATGTTGTGGGGTTTGTGTGGGCCCCACCACTCTCATAACCTCTCGTGGGAAGTTGGTTGGTTACCCCAACTTCCACTCAATGGATAAACCACTTAAAAGAAATAAAAATTGTAACTCAATTTTTATTTTATCTTCCACAAATTTTTAACAACTCCTCCAGTGAAAAAGAAACTCTGGAAAAGATGTTCCTAAGAAAATACCGGCAGTGAGAATTCATCGGTGCCCTCAAGATTCGATTCTGAGCACCGGTTTAAAAGTTAGAAAAACCCGCTCGTTCGTTCACTGAATGTACCCGAGCTAAACTTCAGATAGAAATTCTGGGCACACCGGGCCTTGGAATCAAGTGCCATCGGAAACCGTGTTCTTGTAAAATCCCAAAGAAAAATAAGAAAAAGTTTCCCATGAATTTTATGGGTGTTTACAAATTATGTGATAAATTTCACATGAAAATGTTGAGATAACCAAAATTAAATAACGAATGGGTTATTTTAAATTGGTGAGTAAAATGATGATTTGTGAGTTTACTTGTTGATTAATTTTGTAATAAAATGAAACCACCCTTGGGGGAGATCATGATTCTTATATAGAAATAAACCGTGGGGTGAGTTTTGAGGTTCTAAAAAAATTCCATACAACGCTATCAGGGTTATTGGTTAAAAAAACTCATGTAGATGTTGATTTTGTTACTTATTGGATTGTGTCATGGAAGAAAACAACTCAGTAGGGATGGTCTTCATTACTTATTATCTTATTTCATTACTGAGAAATCACCCCTAAGGGAGTTTCATGTTACTTATTAGCTTATGAAGTTTTTATGAAAACTCACATATGGGAGGCCCATGTTAGATTATTATGTATAGAAAGTAAACCCGAGTTTCTATATTATGGTTTTCCTAATCATCACAATGATCATAGAGGCACCATGACATTTTCTGATGATGGTATGGTTTATCGGTGTCATAATCCTTTAGATTGAAATTGGTTTAACCAACATTAGGATTCTTCACAAACCCCTAGAATCAGTGGTCATTTATTTCTTCTGTTTTATTGTTTTTTATGTTAAATGGTTTATTATATAACTTCTATATGCACTTTTTAACTGGATGGTTATATTAATGGAAACCATTAGTGGTAGATTACTTAGTTGAACTCACACCCTCCTCAAGATTCCATGACACATGGGTACCTGGGATAAAGATATATGATTCTATTTATGGGTTTTGGATAGGTCTAATTATTGATGATTTACATATTGGGATGAAGTATAGGAATTTGGGATCATTATAGGACTTGGGACCATTTCATGGTTCATTCTAGTTTGTCTTTTGGCCTTTTGGGTTATGATATAATTCTAGTCTGTTTTAATGTATGTCTTCTTGAAATTTATTTCCCAATTTGATTTTGATATTTAATGTTTTATTTTGGTTATGTGTTGGAAAATTATAAGATTTTTCTTCATTGTTATCTTTATTTGGTCAATGGGTAATATTTTTATTACTTTTCTATTGTTATACTCTAATATATAGGTTTGGATTCCACACAATAAAAATTTTGACCCATGATGCTAGTGGGTCTCTTATGGCATATAGGGAGGCAAGAATATGGTAAAATAGTTACCGTTGGTCCATGAATCATTCAGTGGTATGAGGTAGCTGAACATTGAATTTTACTCCATAAAAACTATGCATTTTGATTTTTTCACAATGGAATGACTTGAGGCCTCTCAAAACTATAAACCTGAGATGAAAAGTGTTGCATTAACCGCAATCCCTACTAACCATTTCAGTCAATCATCCATCAACTATAAACCATTCCTCTCAATAGACCACATGAATAGTTACAAGCTAACAATAATATTTCACTTAGTTGTGCATTAAAATCAAGTCAATAATATGTTTTTAATAAACCACATTTATCAACCACAAGTTTATGTCCAATTGGCTAGGACGTTCCAATCAACCACATTAAGTGTCTCAGCCATCCATGAGTGGAAAATATAAAATGTACCAGACTGACTGCACATAGACTTCATAATGTGGTTTGAGTTTTCAAGCTAGAACATATTGACTCTATGCTACTATATAAATATCCAATATATAATAAAGAGAATAAAATTTGAGGATTCGGTTACCTTTACATAGAAATTCATTTCACCCTTACATGCATCCTTTTTTACCTTAACGCAACCTAATTGATGAAAACTTCAACATTGTGCATGTCATGATTCCAAAATTCCCCCTCCATATTTATTATCAATGTCTATATCACTCCCCCAAATTCAAAACATCCTCAACATGACCCGAAATAATACATCTGCATTCATAATTATTCTCTTCCATTCACAATATAATCGAAAGGTGGGTAAGTTAAGAAATTATTCCTTCTAAATACTTTCCAAAATTAAAAACCTATAAAATATAGGAATTAATATATCCTTAAGCATTAAAAATCCTTGTATGAGTGTCAAAAACAACTAAATACATCAATGAATAAATTTAAAAGAAAACTATCCCTCTCAATCTCATCCTACCATTGTATAATATCTCCCCTTTGTCATAGAAAACATGTTGAACCTATATATAACAGAATCCATTAAATAATATGTATATATATAAGGGGATAAGTCCTTAAAGTCAAACCTCATTAATGGGAAGGAGGTGGTTAAACACTAAGATACAACTTATGAATTGTTTGATAAAGGTTGGGTTAAAATGTTAGATACTAGTCAATCAGTGCCAAAAAAATCATTTTAATAATACCTTGTTCCACTTTTCCTTTGATAAACTCATATCAAATAGAAATGGGCTTAATTTGAGAGTGGTAAACATAATTCCTTGTATTTTTAATGGAACTTTATTTACTATTTTTATAACCATAGGTTACTAGTTTAATTATCCATGATATTCAAAAAAAATTCACCAACAAATTAATAGAGCTAAAATATTTATGATTATTATATATTCTTCATCAACTATTCTTGTAGAATTATTATATTTCTTCATTCTTAACACACTAATATATTTTTTCTAATAATAAAATATCCTCTACAAATGGATTTTCTATCCACTACATCACCCATATAATTAGAATTTCAGAAGAATGAGAGCTCATAAACCTTTTCTACATTAAATAACAATCTATAAAATGGTGTTCCCATTATGTATCTCAAGATTCATTTTGGATTTAATATTTTATCTTTATTAGGTTATATTTTAATCCATTTTTACAAAGTTGTTTGATATGAAATGTTAGGCTATGTTGCTATCAAATATAATATACTCTCAATCATCATTCTCTACGAAGTAGAATCCCCAGATTTCACATATTCCCCATATCCCAACTAGGTTTCTATTGCTATAGGGGATGACACTATCCTTGAATAATAAATTAAAAACCTATAAATCTTTTCACAAGCATAATTATTCTATGAAATAATTGTAAAATATTCCTTTTTAACAACCAAAAAATTAATAAATTAGGTGATATCACCTATCATTAAAATATAAAACTATCATGCATGATGGATAAAAACTACACTAAGTGTTACATGTTACCTAATAATTTAATATTTTCTATATCTATCTATACCATGAACTGGTCATTATGGAAAATTTTAACAAAATTTGGAAAATGAAAGAGGTCACTATTTCAACCTCACCATTCAAGAAACACTATTCATGAACTCAAAATTTTGCAAAGGAAAGAGGTCATAATTGGAACATCACCATTCTAGAAACATTGTTCATGAACTCAAAATTTAGAAAAGGAAAGAGGTCACCGTTGGAAACTCACCGTTCTATAAAAACTGTTCACAATCTCAAGATTTGGAAAAGGAAAGAGTTCACCATTGGAACCTCACCATTTTGGAAACACTTTTCATTAACTCAAAATTTGGTAATGGAATGAGGTCACCGTTGAAACCTCACCGTTCTGGAAATACTATTTGTGAAGTCAAAATTTGGAAAAGGAAATAGAGGTTACTATTGGACATCATCATTTTGGAAACACTATTCATGATCTCAAAATTTGGAAAAGGAAATAGAGGTTATCGTTGGACCTCACCATTGCATTGTTCACATAGGGCTACCGATGACACTGTTCACATAAGGTAACCGTTGCACTGTTCACCCAAGGCTACTGATGACACTGTTCACATAAGGTTACCATTTTATTGTTCACATAAGGCTACCGATGACACTGTTCACATAAGGATACCATTGCACTGTTCACATAAGGTTACCATTTCACTATTCACAGAACTGGAAATTTGGCAATGTTTTCGGGATAAGTCACCTTAACCTCCTAGAACACCCCAGACACCAGATTTTCATAAAGGAATGGACCAGAGAGGTCTGGGTCATTACATACATGGTTGTAATCACTATAATATTTTTGCTCTAATAATATCAACTTATATTTTTACCAAAATGATTATTGAAAGTTATTAAAATTAATTATAGTGATTAAGGTAAAATTAAGCTTAACAATGGACTAAACCTTAATCTTAAGGGACAAAATGACTTGGATACTTATACAAAAATCATTTTATGCCAATATTTTTACCAAATCACCTATTTTATCTAATTTTATCGGTTATTAGGATATTATTAAATTTAATTTCCCTTTATAAGAGATTCAGTAAGGAAATATACAAAATGGGAACTTTCTTTGACTTTAAGATTTATAAAACATTGAGATATGTAAAAAACATCATATTTTTTGTTAAACATATCCTTTTGAATTATAAATGTATATATTTTATCATAATAATTTATCATTAATTTTTAAATATGATTTGGTTACATAAAATTATTAATAAATGACAATGTAGTGATTATTTAGATAATAATTTACAAAATTAAATGACACTATTAATATTAAAAGTGAAGTATATTTATTGAATAATTGTCTTTAATTATTTCTTTAGATGAATATATCATGTTACATAGATATAACTTAATATATTTTAATTAAAATACTGTTTTATATTTAAAAATTATAATTAATTAAATAATGTCAAAATTGACATTATTGTTATTATACAATAAATTACATTTTACAAAATGATTTAAAATTAATAAAAATATTATATTATTACAAGTGTGTTTTTAGTGTTGATAAATATTAAATATGTTCTATTGATTGACTAATTTATCTTTTATAATTATCATATTTTCCCTTATACTGTAAAAACGTCATTAACACATTCTGGCTTTAATCTGTGTTTTAGCGCTTCACATGTGCATATTTTAAAATAAATTTCCAAAATACATTTTATTTTTATTTTATATCTTAGATATAATATTAATAATTATTTGGATCTATATTTTCTAATAAAAATCTATTTAATTAGTCTTAACGGTTAAAGTAATTAGGTTTGACAACATGGTTCTTTAATAAAAAACAAAATGATAAAACTAGGGAATCATTGGCTCTAAAGAAACAAAATATTAAAATGAAAATATTTTTTTTGGAAGAGGTTTTTATCTCACATTATTCCAATTTAATCTATTTTTTCATTTTAGAGACCCATTATTTAAGGTATACTTCTAATTAATGAATACCTTTTCATATTTATAAGAATTTCATCCCTCGTTCCTTATAAAAGGCCACCCCCACTTACTCACACCTATCAAACCACTTAGGTTTAGAAAATATCTTTTTATTTAACTTCATAAAATCCCTCCATTAATCTTTGGATCCTCCCTTTGGGAAGAAATCAATCTAAGGAAGCCTTTCGGTAGAAACCAAAAGGAGTTACCTGATTAAGAGGTAACATCATTTCTTATACTCTTTAGTTATATTTCCATTCCCCACTCGCTAAAATCATGTTATTACATGATTATTTAACAACACCAGTATCCTCAATATACTATTAAATTTTATGTTAATATTTTAACCTGAATTTACACACACTTCCATCTAATTGGTAATGTACATATTGTTTATGTGTACGCCGAACTACTGCCTCACGAAACAATGATTGTTCATTTTTCCATTATTGTCTTTCATGTTCTGTCATTATAATTGACAACCCCTTTTATATGTTATATATGATATTTATAATTACTTTATACTTATTTTATTATTATATAACACATACATATTAATGTTCTATATTGTTGGGATATGATAATTGATTGTGGACGTGTGGACTACTGCTTCCTCAAAATAATGTTATACATTTACACACTACATGGAATGTATTATGGATGGTTTTAATTAAAAATATGTGACATAAAAATAATATATATAATATTCATGAAATAATTAACTCTATGTAATATATAATATATAATTTTATTTATAACCCTTTTCACACACACAAAAATGATAATGCATATTGTGGATGTGTGGACTACCACTTCCCTGATGTGATGTGATTCATTTTACATCACAATAATTCTATATAAAAATATATATAATTAAATAACATGGTATTTATTATATAATTATCATTATATAATTTTATAGTGTTACTTACCTTCTTTCTATAATGATCAATGAAAAATGGGAATGTTACTAATATGTATGTACGGCCTACAGTCTCCATGATTGTAACGTTGGTTCATTTTTCATAGCCATATTACATGATTGTTTCTAAAATTATAATTTATGTATAAATAGAATAATTATTTCATTATTATTATTGTGGATATGTTTATATAATAACCTCTTTGACCATTGTTGACCTGCCAAAATCATTTTAACACATGAACCAAATTTGGCCAAAACACCTGATGAAAACATAATTTTTTCATTAGTTATATACAACATTTTAAGAAATCAAATAAAAGTAATAATAAACATGAAATTGGTTCTCAATAAATTAAATAATTAATATTTTATTATTATTCAATAATATAATGACACGCGTGACAAGTCAGACTCAAGGTAAGGGATTCTTGACTCACTTTTCCTTCCGTGAGGCATACACCATTAACACCACTTACTTAATTTGTGTAGTGTAACAACTAATAATTTTGATATACTAAATAATTAATTCTTTTATTATCATGGTATTTAAATTTTTATGTTATGATCATTACTTTTGTGTCTTCCAATTCATATGTTACCATAGTGGTCAGGGATTTTGTCTCAATTGATGTTCCATTGAGACTTAATTGTTATTATTCACCAATTCACTTTTATATGGTGTATATACTTCCCTTTGACATGTTATTTCATGACTATCATTATTCTAATGATACTCTAATTTTCATTTAATTCATGGGTAATTATGATTTAAATGTTTCAATGTGGTATGGGACTCTTTGGAATGTTTAAATATTATTTTCCTCAAGAATGTTTTAATGGTATTTAAATGGTATTTACATTCATCAACATAAAAAAAACTTATTGTTATATATCCTCCACTAGGAAATTATTCATAAAATCATATTATTAATTCAATATGTAAATTTTAGTATAATGAACATTACTTTTTAATTAAATAAATTATTATACATATAAGGAATGCATTTAACTTAGTATGATATGGGAGGGTCCCACTATATCCCCTCGATGCATCAATAGGATTACTGAGATAAACTAGATATGGTTATGTCTAAGGCCTTACCCATTTATTAGATTCTTGGCATGAATCCTTAATAGTAATAGATTCTTGGAATGAAGCCTTGACAATATTAGATTTTTGGAATGGAAACATGAAGGTAATTAATTATTATCATGACTCCTCGATGATATATTTTAGATACCCTCCTTTTTGAATTCCATCATTATGTATTCGGTTACTACTATTCTGTGTGAATATTCCATGAGTTATAATATTCATGGTTAAGTTTCAATATCTTTTTATTGATTAAATGTAATGTGTTTCAATAAACTACCTTTACATGTTAGTTTATTCTCATTGTTTCCTTATTGCTTCTACTTTTACATACTGTTATTGAGAGTATTATCTTGCCCATATTGTGCTTTGTTTCATCAGGATATGAAGAGGAATTTTTTTAATGAGTTTCAAGGATGTAGATTATTTCATTTTATTATGTATCATGTTTATTTATTTTTCTATTTTCAAATTTATATTGGGTATCATTCTTATAATCTAGAATTCCAAGACTTCTAAACTGATTAGTCCTTTAGGATTTGATTCCTTATAATGATGATAATATAATAAAATAATTCACTGGATCCAATATTCTGGGGTCATGGAATTATAGTTGATGTCAAATGAAGTATAGTAGCATCCCTTGAAACTAGATTTAGAAAACATATATTAGGAAACAATACCGTAAGGTAAAATTTGAGGATAATTATATAAGAATATCCTAGAACTTTTTTAAGGTAGATATTATCTGTGTATTCTAATCAATATATCTCAATCTGGATAGTAAAAGTGGATTTCATTCGGTTATAGATTTACCTTGTAGTAACAACTCTGATAAGGTGTACTGGTCATATCTCAGTGTAACCTAGTACACAAAAATGGTCCTTATTACACACCTGGTTTAACACTAATAGGGGATACTCTTAGGAGATATCCCATTTTTTTAACTACCATTATGAAGGATTTAGAAATAAATATATCTCCAAATAATCGATGATTATGATTATGATATTAGTTGTGAATATATTTCTTAATTTATTTTTCACCGTATTTTGTATTATACAATGATTATTATATTATTATCTAATACATTATATGTCATTATTTAGAAATGGAACATGGATGGAGAAATGTTATCAATACACATAGAAAATATAGATATTTCCCTACTTATGAAACCAATATAGCTGGTATTTGAACTGAGAATGTTATAGAAATATTGGAGAATCTTAATCATATTATGACATGTATCCTTTCCCAGATGGGGAAACCAGTTACAAAATTAGACTCTCCTTTGTTGGATAACATTATGTGATATAGACCCCATCCTTCAGTGGAACTATATATCCAATTAAAACTGTGAATTGAATTATATATTTAGAGAAGATATTTTCAGCATTGGGATGTGGTGAAAAGGAAAAGGTTACGTATGTGGTGTAGTGTCTCAGAGACGATGTCAATCAGTAGTGTTAATTGATTTAAAATACCAAGTAGGAAGAGAAGATATAACTCATTTAATACAAATCCATTAAGGAGAAGTTATTTAATAAATAATTCCCTCGTGATAAACAAATTGAGATGGAGATAAATTTCATTAGTTTAAAGAAAAAGGGGGAATAAAGTGTTTTAGATTATGAAGATACCTTTAAAAGTTTAGAAATTTATGCTACTGATTTTAAAAAATGGAATGCACGATTGATCATTTATTTTATGGACTTATGCCAGGTCTCCAAAGTGTTCTAGTGTCTCAACCCTTTTCTTCATATGATGAAATAGTTTTATGTGATATGAAAATTCAAAAATAATTCCCCAAGTCTTATGGATTCAAAGGGTATCAAGAGAATAATAGGAAGGAAGATAAAATAACATATAAATAGATAAATGGAAAGAATTATTTTACAACATGTGAAACTTGTGGAAGGAAAAACATTGGTACACACTAAAAATAAAAAATAGTATTCATCTTGTGTGGAGAGAAAGTCCACCATGCTTAGGATTTCAAGTGAATAAAATAATTCTATAGTGTTAAATGATTCAAATGTAAGAATATGAGGAATTATAAAAATTAATTCCCTAATTTTATAGGGAATATGCCTCAGAAGAATTTGAGGTATCATGGTAAAGATTATGTTATTGATATTGATGAAGTGTAATGATTAATGTGACTATGTATTTGGATACTTTATTATTGTTGTAAAAGTATTTTATCAGTGATGTAATAGTTATAAGAATTATTAAATATATATGTATTGTGTGAAACTACTTTTTTATCATGTATTTAAAAGATTATGTAGATCATTACTGAAAAACATGAAAAGTGATTTAGTAGAAAGTGGAACTTGTTGTAAAAAAGGGGTTTAGGGAAAGATAAGCATTCATATGTCCCTAATTCTGAGTTAATTATTTTTTCACAAATAGACTATTCATATGGATAAATTAAATTGGATACTACTAACTACCAAAGAAATTATTCTAAAGTGTTGGATCATGATCTTTTGGGAAGGTTAAACATTTATGAAATTGTTTAATATTAAATTTGGATGTGTTTTTTTAGGTTAATGTATTACTTATCTATATGATGCTACATGTTCTAAGAGATCAAGTATAAATAGTTCAAGGCACAATCAAAGGATATGATTGTGTTTATAGAAACATATATTTACTTATTTCCTTAGAGAGTGAAAGAATATACCAACCCTAGAAAGAAAAGATCATAAAATAAAACATTTTGTCCTACTGTAATCATTTTTGATTATGTAAATTACCTTTATTGACACCTCTAGTTTATTGTTTTTCGGTCTACATGTTTCAGCTGAGAATATTCCCTATCACTCTCCATCAAAAACATGATGCTGATATTTCTCTTATATGTTCAGGTCTTAACTAACCTTTCCCTATTTGAAAGCCTAATTTGTTGGTGACCTTCACATTTTACATTCCCTATTATAAGTAAATTGTGTTATTAACCCTATTTACGATGTGTGTTTTTCAACAAGATAATTTTCAAATATAAATCTCTTCATTATAAAGATCATGTTTCAAATTACGAGGAGAGAGGAAAAAATTTAAATAATGTTGAGAATATATAACATCCAAAGACATTAAAATGTTTTAATTTTAGAATAAAATTAAGATTTTTGTTATCTTTCATTATATACAACACCTTTGTTAATCGTATTCTATATAAAACAGGGGATTAGCTTGCAGGAAAAATAATGGTTTACCCCTTTCTAATGGCAAACCTTTTTAAAACTAAATTTTTACAGTTTAATAAATTTTATTTTCAAAAATAACCGTCATATTTTTATTCAGAATATAAAAATTATCTTGGGGTGAACATTTGGTATTTTTCGGAGAAGTTTTTTTTCATAAATAGTAAAAAATACAGCATTTTAGTAAAAACTACAATTTCATTTGAAAAATTATTTGTGTTAAATATTACATTAAATTGGGTTTTGTAGTGAAAATAGATAAATTATACATATATTAATCCAATTTTGGTCATTATAATCATTTTTAAATTTAAATTAGATATAAAAATATATTGAACTTTTGAACATTATTACTTTAAAAAAATTCTTTCTCACAACATATGTCAGATTAGAGTTATTATTAATTTTTCCAACTCTATGATTCAAATTTTTTTAATATAGACATAAGTTTTTTTCATCAGTATAATATTTTTATTCTTTAAATATAAAATTAATTTTTGACCCAAATGATTAGTGAAAGTGAATAAAATTAATTATGGTGATTAAAATAAAATTAAGCATAATAAGGGACTAAACATTAATCTTAAGGGAAAAATTTACCTATATTCAAAAACCATTTTAAACAAATATTTTTTCCACATATCCTCTTTGATCAAATTTAATGGGTTATTGGGATATTATTAATTGTATGTTCCCTATATAAAAGGTTATGTTAGGAAAGATACAAAAAGGGAACTTTCCTTGCCTTTATCATTTAAAAAACATTGATATATGTAAAAAATATCATAATTTAGGTAATCCATATACTTTTGAAATATAAATGGGTATATTTTATCATAAAAATTTATCATTAATTATTAATGATGATTTAGTTACATAACATATTTATGAAACTCCAACATAGTGATTATTTAGTTAATAATTTACTATATTAAATGATATAATAAAAATTAAAGGAGAAGTGGATTGATTGAATTATTATCATATATTATTTTTTTTAGATGAATATATCATGATACAAATCTATAAACATAATATATCTAAATTCAAATACTGTTTTGATATTTTAAAATTAAAAATAAATAAATAATATCAAAGTTGACACTTTTGGGATTTTATAATAAATGATATTTTATTAAATAATTTAAAATTAATAAAAATACTATATTCTACCAAGTTATTTTTTGGGGTTAATAAATAATAAATATGGTCTATTAATTTGCATTTTTTTATAATAAAAACATTTACCCATATACACTAAAAACATTGTTAACATTGTCTGGGTTTAAGTAGTGTTTTTTCATATTATGTACGCTTGTTTTAAAATTACTTTCCAAAAAAATAGTTTTTATTCTATAAATTATATATCATGTTAATAATTAATCTTATCTATATTTTCTAATATATCTCACTTTAGATAGTTTTAATTTTCAAATTACATTTGTTATAAAACTAGATGCTTTAATAAAAACCAAAATGATCAAATTAGAGAGAAACATATAAGCTAAGAAACCAAATTTTTAAAATGAAAATATTTATGGGTGGTGGAGGTTTTTATCAGCCATGATTCCACTTTAAACAATTATTTTTACATTTTTTAGACACATTAGGAATGTTATACCACCCATTAATGAATACTGTTTTGGTATTTTCAAGAGTGTCACTCCCCCTCCCTTATAAAAGGAAACCACACCTCCCACTTCCTCACACCTCTATAACCACTTAGTATAGATCACTATCAACTCAATTAACTTCAAAAAATACCTCCCTTACTCCTTTAATCCAAAATTTTTGTATAAATTAATCCAAGGAATTATTTTTGTATAAAGAAACAAGAGTTACCAGATTAAGAGGTAACATCTTTCCTTAAACTCTTCAGTATTATGTATATTGCAAACTCCTTAAAATCATCTTATCCCATGATTATATAACATAAAATATATCCTAAATATAATGATATATTTTCTATGTTAATATTTATACCTTATCATACACACACTTCTATCTAATGGCTAATGAACATACTTTTTAAATGTACTGCGAACTACCCCCTCACGAAACGATGAATGTTAATTTTTTCCTTTACCACATTTCATTGTTGGTCATTATTATGTAAACTCTATTTTTATATGTTATATATGATATCTATAATGTATTTATACATATTTATTTTTTATAAAATACATAACTCTGCACGTTCTATATTGTGGTGATATGATAACGTCGTTTGTGGATGTGTGGACTACTACTTCATAGAAGCGATGTGATATGTTCACACACTACATAAAATGTAGTAAGGATATGTTTAATTAAAAATATATTAAAAAATCATAATAAATATTATATTAATTAAATTATTAACTTTATATAATATATAATATATAATTTTCTTTATTACTATTTTCACACACAAAAAAAGTGATAACGTTGATTGTGGATGTGTGGACTACTGCCTCCTCGACGTGATGTGCTTCATTTTACATCACAAGAATTATATATATATATATATATATGATTAAATAAATTATTATTTATTATATAATTATCATTCTATAACTTTATAATGTTACTTACATTCTTTCCATAATGATCACTAAAAATGGGAATGTCACTCATGCATACGTATGACCTATCGTCTCTATGATTGTAACGTTGGTCCATTTTTCTTAATAATAATTCATTAATGTTTAAAAAAGTGTAATTTATATATTAATATGATAATTATTCATTGTTTAATATTATTTATATGTTTATATAATAACCCCTTTGACCACAGTTAACCTAACAATGTCGTTTTTACACATGAACTAAATTTGGGAAAAACAACTCGCGTAAACTTAATTGTTTTTGTAGTTGTATTAAAAATTATAATAAGTGAAATAAAATAAATAATAAATATTAAAAAGGTTCTAAATCATATAAAAATTAATTATTCTTTTAATATTATGGAATATAAAGACACACCTGACAAGCCACACTCATGGTAAGTGATTCTTATCTCACTTTCCTTTCCAACAGGAATATTCCATTAAGACCACTTATTTCATATTTTTAGTGTAGCTACTATAAATTTTGATTTAATCAATCAAATGTTATTTTATTATCATGGTATTTAAATTCTTAATTTTATGATCATTAAATTTGGGTCTCCTAATTAATATATTATCACATTGGTGAGGGATTTCATCTCATTTTATATTTCATTAAGACTTATTTGATTTTATGAGACGAAAAACTTTTATATGGTGTATATATTTCTTTTAATAGATTTTATCATGAATCTCCTTATTATCAAGATATTATGTGTTTTTTTAATTCATGTAGAATTGTGATTTACTTGTTTCAAAGTGTTATGGGACACTTTGGAAGATTTTAAGATTATTTTCGTCAATAATGTTTTAATGGTATTTAAATGGTATTTCCATTCATCAACATAAAACAGAGGTTTTGTTAATTATCCTCCATTGATAAATTACTAATAAAAAATATTATTTATTCAGTATGGATATATGAGGAAAAGAAATAATATTTATTAATTAAATCAATTGTTTTATATATCAGGAATGCATTGGATTTAGTATGTGATGGGTGATTCCTGCTGTAGTCCCTCAATTTATCAGTAGATTTCATGAGACAAACTAGATATAGTTTTACTTGAGGCCTTACCCATTAATTATATTCTTGTCGTGAATCCTTAACATTAATATATTCTTTCCATGAATCCTTGGTAATATTAGATTCATAGCATGAAGCCTTGAATGTATCCAATTATTGGGATAATGCATAGACAATTTATTTTAGATATCCATCGTTATTCATTCTATCAATATGTATTCATTTTTTGTTATTAAATGTGATAATTCAACTATTTATAAGATCCATGGTTATGTTTCAATATCATATTATTTATTAAATGTAATGTGATTCAATTATCTACTTTTTTGTGTTGATTTATACCCATTGTTTCATTATTTCATCCTCTTTACTTACTATTGCTAAGTATTTGAGCTCACCATTATTATGTTTTATTTCCCGAAGTTATGAAGAGGATTATTTTGAAAGAATTTTAAGGATGAGGTTTATTTATTTTTATTATATATTATTTTCTATTTTCTATTTACGAATGTATTATGGGTATCATGTCTATAATTTGGCTTCCAACACTGCTATAATAATTGCTCCTTTAAGAGTTTATTCCTTATAATCATTCGAATGTAATATAATAATGCACCAACTCTAGGATTTTTGGTTCGATGCATTACACTATTGTTCTTCCATGATAAGAAGGAATATTTCATTAAGACTCTCCCCTTGAGCATGCATAGATCCGTTGTCAACATTACCTGATGTAATATCCTGAATTTTTATAGAGGTATAGATTCAGTTAAATTCAATCAAACCACCATTGAGTTTTTATATTATATTATGACTCAGTAACTATGTCTTGATGTTAGTCCAGTTATTTTTTGGAATGTAAGGCAGTGCAGAGGTGCAACCTAGTTGGAGAGAAAATTCATGACGTGAATTTATATAGATAGAACCTAAGATATTTTGACTAGTGTGAATTCAATTAATTCTATACACATCATGAATTAAATTCCGAATGTGAATTTCCTAGTCCATACCCAATGATCTTTTACAAGGCATGAATTCAATACACACCGTGAATTCAATACACGCCATGGACTCAGTTCACATCATGAATTAGCCACATTAGAACCAATAGATGACATGAGTATAGTTTTCACATAAGGTAGAAAACCCCAATCATTTCATGAAATAATAAATAATCACATCATGATTATGGCATGTGTTTTATAAGTGGAAGAACCCAATTATTTTTTTCACCCCTCTCTTTCTGCATATTAGCAACCACACAGGATAGAGATTCATTTTATAGTCCTATATAGGTTCCTTTTTCCCCTCTATATAAACAATAATCAAGTCATCTTTTGTCACATTTGTTATCCACTAGTAATATCTTTGATCCACTATCTTCTTTTCTTTGTTTTCTCTCATGATTTTATGTTTTATTTTAATGTGAAAAAATATGACTTATTGTCAGGGTATTTTTCAATTTCTCTATTTACTTCTATTCTACCTCGATTTAGAGGATAAAATTGGAAAATTGGTTTTATAACAAATTAAGGTTGGCGGTCTAGTTATTTTCAATAAATTCATCTTAGTATTTATCATGAACTATTGTTCTGTGCTCCAGAATCCTTTAGTGATTCCTTCTAAATGTTTAGTAGATTAAATTATTTGGTAACCCATGTTTAATCTAGTCATATAAACCCAAAAATTAACATTGTAGGCTGGAAAACCTAACATGATCCACCTTTAAGGGTGTTCCTTCCTTAAAGTAATAGGTTCCACATGCGTTGAATTATTCAAAACCACTTTATCAAGTGTGTGGAATTCCCCTTATAATAAATTTAGTTATTTGATTAAGTGGTATGAGTTTTCATGATAGTGAAACTCATACCCTTTCTTCGGGATGAGGGATATACAAGTGTTCCAAATTAAGGAATCCTTGGATGGGATAATCAATCATTGTAAATTAAAATTTTGTTAATAAATCTAAATATGATAAGTGATATTCTTGGCTTGTTTTTTATAATACCTTGTATGAGGGCATTGGGTGGATACCTTATATACTTTTCTTGTGAGTAATTCCTAGTTTCCTAGTGGATTAACATGTATGGCCTCAATGTTAAATGTTTCTATAAGATTCCATGAGTGATACATGGTTCCCTCTATGGTATACCATGGATTGGATCAATGGTTTATTACTTTAGACTATGCCTAGAGTGATAATGTGGTTCCACTTATGGACCTCCTTCGATGGACTCTTATGGTGATAGATATTGATAGAGCTCGTAGAGAGATCATTGGGTTCCAATTTACATATAGAAATGGATGGTATTAGGATACCCCATTATTAAGAACATAAGATTCCTTTTTCTATGTTTAAGTATGAGTTTTCCAACCAAAAGAACATGATTGTGTTGGCCCAGATTCCCACATGGCACATTGATGGCCTAGTTATACGTTCCATACATGTATTCTAGGATACTTTTTCAATATATATATATATATATACTATAATATTATAAGTTAAAATTGGTTCAAATATATCCATCTTAGGACGAAGAAGGTAGTTTCAGTAGGGTATCCCATGAGGAACTTGGACCAACATTTTTTATTTATTTGTTTTTTTATGAAACCTTAGATTTACTTGAGCACTTCTAATTTTATATGCATGGACTGGACAGTTCTATACACCATTGGTGGTGTACTTATGAGTATATCTCAAACCCTATTTGTGCCACCTATGGTACTGGAAAAGACTTCGTGATTATACGGACAGACAAAGGGATGTTCTAAGCTTCCAATGCATTATTTTTAGTACTAGGATGTAGTATGTGAGAATAGGACTGATATTATGCTTTTACTTATATTGGAGTAAACTTTTTTTATTTTTTTCTATTGTTAAACATGTATTATATGTTTATAACCATTTATCCCAAGTACTTACTTTTTTTATAGCATCCTGAAATTATCATCATTTTGTATTTGAAATTGATTTAGCTTCCAAATATTTATTATCTAGGTGGTTTTTCATTATTTAATTGATTTTTCATTACAACATCAACAATTTATCATTATTATTTAACACCATTCTAAACTCTAATAAAGAGGGAATATTATCCCCCTGGACACACCCTTTTCCCTTGCTACTATTTGAAATCATCTAGCATACATGGAATCATGCTTCAAGTAAGGTGGCCAACCATATTAGGGAACTACTTAGTGGATTCCGAGTCGGAATGCTACATAGTGGTAGCAGATCTTCTTTTACATATTTCATTTATTGGGTATTAGAATGGAGACTAGGAATGTTTCACAATTATTTAATGATCATGTTCCAAGAAAAAGGTAAACCACGTATAGTGGAAGCCCAAATTATCTCATATGGGATCTTTCTATTTTAGATTATGTATGTTTTTTTGTACTAATTTTACTATTGAAATACGTACATGTCATTTTACATTATTATGGATGATATTATTCATATGGAATTATTTTTTCCTAGGCCTAGTATATAATGGAGGTATCATCTCATTCATAATTATTGGAAATTGAGGATTCTCATGTCATTAATTATGCCATGACATATAGACATATCTTATTACTTGTATTACCTATTATTTTTATGGTTGATTCAATTATTATATATAGAAATGTTCTAAATTTTTATGTTGGGATAGAATAATTGGATGAATTAAAGTGTTTGTATCAATATAAATGTTGATTTCCAAAAAATGATGATGGAACCTTAATTAACCAATTACACCTTGTCTGAGTTAAGGACCTATGGTTCCATGGGATGAAATGTTAGATGATTTTGATTACATGAAGAAAAATTGTTATTCATGAAGAATGTACTTGTATAATTTGAGAAAGGTAATTCATTTTATCAAATAATTTTAATGACCTATTACATTTTGATATCAGATGTCAGGGTTAGGTTGCAGTTCCATGATGTACCAATTTCAATTAGTAAATTATATGGGCCTTTATAAATTGTGAATCATGATTCATCTGACTAAACTATGATATAAATATGCATATAAATGAGAAATAACATAAATAGATGAGAAATTTTTTTAATGAAATGTTTACTATTAAATGTGGATTGCAATATAAAATTAATGGATATTTTCTATTATAACCTTCAATTGAAAATCCATATAATGGAACCTCTAATCTATAATGTGGGAACTTGACCCTGAATTGAAATCAACCTTAACCATGGGATGTAGGCAGTGTTAGTTGTGATCTTCCTCATCACATATACCTAGATTTTGGATCAAGTAGAGATGTGTGACTCGTTTATATGAAGTTTCTGTACCCTTCTGCTCCTTTTTTCTTATTTCTATCTATTGTAAAATATTACTTGAGGTAGACATTTGGAAATTGTTTAGCTATGCTACCATGACGTCCTTGAGTCATGTGCCAAGATGTTGGTAATTAATATACTACGGAGGTGGTGATCATGAATTCATTATTATTACCTATTAAAGTGCCAATACAGGCAACTCCTAGTATTAATCCACTATGAACAGATGCTCAATTTTGATAGATCTTCTTTCACTTCATGCAGTTTGTATAGGGAGATCCATAACCTTTCCCTACCATGAAAGAGTTGAGGTGAGAATTTCAGTAGCAGCATCCCCCAACCACGACAGGGGATGGTGGACCTTGGGCTGATGATTCATGAATAGAGGCCATGTTATTGAGAATCAAGAATTTTTTTAGGCATCCAGAGAAGAGTTCCAAGATCACCACCTATATGCTTCATGATTCTGCTAACCACCACCAACATTACGATTTTTATTTCATAAAAACAACTCAGCTACAAATTGTCAACCAGCGAAGTCCACCCTACGATGGACGAAAATAATGCAACCCAAGTGAGTCACCCCTAATCAAATAGACCCCCTTGGGTCTAATGGGCGACACATTATCTATCCAAACACTAGTGTACCCAGGAACCGCAATAGAAGCAATGTAGTCCGCAACTTTATTCCCTTCTTGCCAGGTATGAGTTACCTTGACGTTGTTCCCCATGATATCCTTGCACTACCTAATAGTGTAAGGGATCCTCCACGGCGTCATACCTTGTCCATGTAATGCATCATGGATAATCAGGGTATGTTCTGGGAATACTTCTATAAATACTTTTGTGATTACATTCTATATAAAACATTGAGTGAAGGACATGATAGAGAGTTTATACACCTACAACAGGGTTCTATTTATGATATGGAGTATTTATCTCATTTTAATGGGATTCACTGTTTTTTGTCGACACTAACGAGTGACAAGTTGATGAGAATGTGACAATTCATGTCCGGGATGTTGTATTCCATCTAATTATAGGTGAATTATTTTAAATTCATCACCATATCATATATTGTTATCTAGAACCTCATCAATGAGAATATCCTGTGGAAAGATGTATTTTTGAGTCGAGGAGTTTTAGAATCAGGGAAGGGAGGTAGTTCTTCTAGTAGAAGGAAGCATCCCTTCAAGTCAAAAAGTGGGACAAGCAGTAAAAAAATGTCACCTAATGATTTTTATATGTTTTTTCACTAGATTGGTCAAGTATTCCATAAGAATCCCTTGTGTACGCTGGGACTAATTGTGTTCTGAGATTATGGGAGGATGGGTCACCTTCAACATTTATGCTGAACATTACATCCAGTTCCTAGTGATAAGGGATCTGTAGAAACAACACATTTGGGCATTGAATCAGTATACCCACTTCAGATATAGATTTGAAGTAATTTTGGACCATTAAGACAAGGATATGGCCATGGTTGTGGTAGTCGGGCTCAATACCTACTACACCTGTATATTTAACTCACACACAGTATCTTGGTTATAAGTCATGGTTGCATATCTAGTCATATTTATGTAGTGCATTATGCTCTTGAGGAGATGATTCCATGGATTTCAAAAGTTATAGGAATTATTCTTGTAGCCTATACATTCGTATCTTCCATATTTAATATAGGAACCTCACGATCCTTTTTATATGCAGCAATTATAGAAAGAGTTTCCCTAAAAATGGAGTACGTTTGCGATGTTATGAGTTTGGATACTTCTCTAGGATAGTGATAAGATAATATATACCTGTATAGGGATTTCCCTCTTACTTTGGGAAAATATATAATCCTATAGAATTATTTTTCCCACATGATGATTGTATTTAATTTTATTCTCAAGATGGATAGTTGGTTCTAAACATTACCATGTTGATTTGTATCCTCAAATGGTTGATTTTTCATCAATTGATGGAAGTACTAATGTTCATAAGGGAGAATATGATGCCTAGGGAAGTTGAGATGGATGATAGCCTTATGTTCTTGGAGGAGAGATATCACAGAAGGATAGTCTCATTATGAATGATCAGGTAATGGGATATATAGAATTCCCTCCCATGGTGGATCGTTTTAGGGATGTTTTCCAGGATGACTTCTCAATACTTCCACTTGTGATAGAGGTGGAATTTACCATGGATCTAGTTCCAAGATAGGGACCATCATCTATTACACTATATAATATGGCACATACATATCTCTAGGAACTCAAAAATAAGTTATGAGTATTGTAATTTAAGGTTTTTATATGGCCTAGAACTTTGAAATTGGGTCCACCTATTATTTTTACCAATAAGGAAGATTATACTCTTAGATTGTGCATGGATTACTATATGTTAAACCATCTTATGATTAAGAACCATTACTCAATTCTTTTTATTAATGACCTATTTTACCATCTTTAAGGAGTGATGGGTTTTTCTAAGATTTATTTGAGGTTGGGTGACATCATGTGCATGTTTGGCTGCAAGACATACCACATATAGAATTCCAGAGTAGATATGGCTTTAACGATTATCTGTTTATTCCGTTTAGCCTTATGAATGAACCATAAGTTTTCATGGATATAATGAATAATTATTTACACAAGTATTTGGATTAATTTTTTATTATCTTCATGAATGATATCTGGGTGTATTCTTGCACTAGATAATACAATACCAAACATCTTGAGATCATGCTGAATTCACTAAGTGATCACTGGTTATACAATAAGCTCACCAAATTCCACTTTTGGATCGAAAAGATTCACTTATTATGTAAAATAATTTCAGAGGAAGGAGGGTTTATTGATCTGTAGATTTTGAGCGCTGTATTTTCATAGGAACATACCAAGAATGTCTTTTACATACATAGTTTCTTGGGGATTGTTGGGTAATACAAGAAATTTACTTAAGACTTTTCAACCTTAGAAGCACCACTCATGGGATTAAATAAAAAGGGAATTTCATTTTCATGAATACACACTTATGATATAGATTTTTAGGAGTTAAAAGGAAGACAGACTTCAATACCGGTATTTATTTAGACAGAGCTGGGAATAAGTTATACAGTTTATTATGATTCATCAATAATTAGGATTGAAACATTTTTTATTATGAGTGATTAGGTTATAGAACACGGGTCCCTCCAATTAAGACATCATGAGCACAATTATCCTAGGAATGACCTTGCGTTGGTAGACATGATTCACACTTTATGCTATTATAGGAATTGTATTATGGGTGAATGGTTCATCATTCAAAAATACCATAAAATACAAAAATATATTTCCACACCATGTGATTGGAATATTAGAAGTATATGTGGGTAGAATAACTAGAGTCATTCGACATTGAGATTTATTATACACATGGAAAGGGAAATGTATTAGATGATACACTGAACTAGATTTCATAGACATAGGCCTTCAAATAGGTCAATAGTGAGTTGAATTTAATGGTCCTATTTTCTTAGAGGAATAAAGAGGTTTAAGAATATCATTGTTTCCTTTTTTGGTAGCTTTGGTAGTGATATATTTAATTCTATAATGTATAAGTATGAGAGAGATCTCAAAATCCAATGGCCTTATCCTTAGGGATATAATCTTAAGTATGGACTCACTACCTAGTTTGATTATTGACAAAGATGATATCCTATACTTTTAAAGACATGTTTGGGTGTAACACCCCCAAAGTTTAAAATATTAATATCATATTTATTTTTATATGTGACATGCAACAACAAGCATATAAGGGAATATATAATCCAGATACATTATAGTATATTTACTATTTTTTATAAATTCAATCTATGATATGACATTCATTGAATGCAATACTTAGTTTTCATTACATGCAACAACAAATTTCTTTGATAGCTAGCATTAAACAAATGGTTTATTTTTAGCGAATACTATTAATATTATTATATAAAATGAAAATTATCTCCTAGAAATTAATTTGGATGGTATAAATAGGATTAAATAACTTATCAAAATATATGTTTGAATTAATTGGTGACCAAATAATTATAAATTAATATAAAAATGAATTAAATATAAAGGAAATGTTCTTCTAAGAAACTATTTTTATACACCCAAAGGAATTTTATGATAATAAATTAAATTAATTAAATTTTGTGAATTATCATAATGAAATTAATTTATTATATATTCAATAATATGATTACATTCATCAAATAGATTTTATAGGCATAATATATGAAAAAAAGTCTAACATTAGGTTTAAAATATGTATTTTTATAAAGGTAGTTTTACCGCCTTTTAATGATGTACATGTTATAAAACCAAATTATGAAACTTTTATAAATTTTAATTTATAAAATAAACTTCATTTTTTAATGAGTAATTTTAATTTTATCTTAGTGTGTATTTTTTGTATGTTTCGTAAGTAGTTTTATTTTTTGATGATTAGTGAAAAATACTGAATTTTAATTAAAAAATAACATTTCAACTAAATAATTTATAAGGTTAATTTATATATTGAATTAGTTTTAATGTAAAATTATAAAAAAATATAAATATTTTAATATAATTTATGTAATTTGAATCAACATTATATTTAATTTTGTTATTTAAATATAGAATACATTTGATCATTTTCACTTTGAAACCTGGTTTTCTCGTTCCATCTAAGTGATTAGTTTTAAATTAATTTCATTCTCATTTGTGATTTTAATTTAGAAAAATAATTCCAATTTTTTAATAAAAATAATTTATAATGTCTGAAAACATTAACTAAATTTTTTACCATAATGATTAGTGAATGCAGTTAAAATTATTTATGATGATTAAGGTATAAATTAGTTTACTTAGTGGTAAAACTTAGAGTATAAGGTGTAAAAATTACCCTATGTTGTTAAAATACCCATTTGATGAATATATTTATACAAAACACTCTTGTATCAATAATTTATAATTATTGGAGCCACATGAGCTAAGGGGTACTGTCCAATAGGGTTTATTTTTTATATTTCTAAGAATGTCACTCCACCGCTATATAAGGGAACCCACTCCCCTCACTTATTCAAACCTCACATGCCATTTAGATTATCCAAAACCTAAAAAAAATCACTTCACAAAGTCCCTCCACTTATACTAGAATCTATATATTAGGATGAAATCTAACATAGGAAGGAATAAGTTCAAGCCCATGGAGGATACCAAAAGAAGAGGTAATGTTTTTCTGAAAGCTTATTTGTTTTATTTTCTTCTCAAACTTCTTTAATTATTATTATATAATTCTTATATAATAACCTTAGTATCTTAAATTTTCTAAAAAAATTATTTAAACGGTAATTCCTATAACCACACACACTTCTATCAAATGGGATATGCAATCATCATTCGTGTGTACGGAGGACTACCACATTGCGGATTGATGTCGTTCATTTTTTCCATTACCAACTTTCATAGCTAGAAATAATTAATAATACATAGTTTATATATGATATATATTATATTTATAATGTATATGTTTTTTTTGTAATTATTATATAACACATAACATCATTCCTTCCATTTGGTGGGAATATGATAATGCCATTCGTCTGTATGACATACTAAGGCCTCGTGAAGCGATGTGATTTATTCACATGTTACATGGAATATATTAAGGATGGGTTTAATAATCATATATGACACATATATATATATAATATGATAATATAATGATAATATAAATAAATATCTCTCACTTTTTTTATTTAATATGATAAGAAAATAGAAGCATCGTTCATGCGTACATACAGCATACCGTCTCCATGAACGATGCATTTCATTTCCCGTCAATAAATTTTTTGTATTAATATAAATGCTTATATAATGAATATATATGATTTTTAAATCACGGATTACATTATTTAGATCATTAATTCATTATTTTATTAAGATGAAAAAACAAAAATTCAAAACATACTCAAAACAATGAGGCAATTATCACTAGAAATAATTAAAATATAGAAATATTATTAAAAAATGGTTTGTAAAATGTTATAAGAGGATAATTTATGGTATTATAAATAATAATATGGTTTCCCTATATGTTCATAACTTTCTTAAAACCATTATATATAAGTTTAAATTGCTTTCTACCAAAATTAAGTGTAAGGTAAGGGATTTCATATCAATTTCATTTCATCAAGGCAGATTATATTGTTACAAACTTTAATTCTTTTATATGGTTTATATACTGTCCCTTAAATATTTAATTTCATGAATAAATAATTATTCATGGTATTTTTAGTTAATATTTATATAATTAAATATAATAGGATTTGAACTAAATGTTATCAAGTGGTAAAGAAATTTCATAACTCAATTATTTTTCATCAGAATGTATTACTTCCTCATTATCTTCAATATTATATGATTATGTGTATAATGAATTTTACTATCTATTTCAGTATTTACACTTGTTTTATTTGGATTTATAGTTTATATTAATAATTTACTCATTGATTCTTTATCACTTGAATGTTATGATTATTTTAATGGGTTTATTTCACAATATTAGTCTAATCATCATTATTTATTCATGAATTTACATTAAAACAATAATATGATCTCTTTTTAATAAAACTATTAATTTTATTTTATAGCGGTTAATAATTATATTTTTCAAGTGATAGTTTGATTTTCATATCATTTTGTACTTAAAATTATTTAAGAAATTAATTAATAATATCCTACATCATTTCTCTCTTTGGCCGAAAATCCATTTTCTTATAAAACCATATTTAAAAAAATTATAAAAAAATTCTTTAAATGTTTAAAATTGATTTATTAAAATAATATTTTACCCATTTTTTCTATTCAAAATTTTTTCAAAGGAATATTCTAATTGATATCTGATCAACTAACTTTTATAACCTTATTACAACTAAAACTAAATGTTTATTTCCTTATAAAATATTAACCAGTGTCATTACATTAAACCTTCCTTTTCAATTTTAGAATGATATTCTTAAATAAAATGATATTAAAAAGTGATTTTCAAATCAATTATTCCTCAAAATAATTTTCAAAATGAAAATAATATTTTTCTCAATTATTTTTTAATGATATTTTTATTATGTTTCCACTAATCAATGACAACATCCCTTTTTCTTACTCTAATGGAAATATGTAATATTTATACCTTCCTTATTCTTCTTCTGGATTTATTATGATAATTTTTAGTATGGATATTATTGAAATTAACTTCTATGAATCATTTTTTAGTAATTAACATCCCCTCAAGTTGTCCACTTTCTAGTAACCATTAAACATTAAATTTTCCACAAATATACACATTATTTATCATGGATATTTTTATTTCCTAAAAGTTATACCATTTTTAAATATAATTTTTCTTTGGTAGTAATTTGATTATATAGGGAAATATTGATAAATTCATTATCTTTACTCAACATAGATATTTGATAAGGAACATTATCTATAAATTAAATTGATTATTCGATATATAAGGAATGATTTTGACTGGCAGTAAAGGGTTGGACCTGGACATTATATTGCCCCTTGATGCATTGATAAGTTCTCATTTGAAAAATTAGTTGGCCAAAATAAATGGTTTTCTAGGTGTAGTTCTAAACCTTTTTTTGGAAGGTCTCAATGGCATAGGTTTTCATATGCCTCAGACATGACATCCAATAATTAAGAACTTCATTTATTTAGTATTTTAGTTTATATTTATCTATGAGATTGTTTATTTCTAATCATCTATAGATTTATTTCATTATCATTTATTGATTAAATGGAATGTCATTAAAGTATTTATCTTTCTATATTGATTATGCTCATTCACTCATTATTGCTTCCGATGAACATAACCTTTAAAAATCATTTGATCTTACCCTTATTTTATTCCTTTCTATAGGATTCCATAAATATTATTATGACTAATAAATAGGGATAAAATATATAGAATATATTTATAATGGAAAAAAGGTATGTTTTAATTTTTGTATTCCAAATTTATTATAAGACTCATATATGTATCTTGTTCTCCAAGAATACTAAATTGTTCATTCATTTGGGATGAATTTTATTTTATGTTAGGTCTTTGTAATTTTATAATGCACTATCACTAAGATAATGGGGTCATGGTTGCTATAGTTAGTATCATAGGAAGTTTAATAGAGATTTTACAAACTATATTTAGTGAAACATAGATTATGGAATAAAACCCTATGATTGAATATGGGGATATGTATATAAACATATCCATAATTTTTGGTAAGGTAGAGTTTTTGTGTGTTTTCATATAAATACATCCCTATCTAGAAATAAAAATAGACATCATTCTATAAAATATATACCACGAGGTGATAACTCCAAAAATGATGCATTAGGCTTGACTTGATTGTAACATGGTATACAAAATGTGCCTTACTACACACCATGAATAACACTCCTAGGGGATATGGTTAGGATAATTAAAATTTTCATTATAATACATTATGAAGTATTTGAATAGATATTGGAAACGAATTAACTAGGTTAATCCTTAGGAATTGAAGGACCTAAATGGAAATAAAATGGATGATGTATTTATGTATTGGGATTCAATAATTTAATTGTATAAAAAAATTAACAATGGGTTTTATGTTTTAGGAATCCTGATACATGTAAGGATTGTGTTAAAATTTTATGATAAATCATGTATTCATTCACCTAAGAGCTAAAGATACTATCTTGGGTTTTTTATTTTAATTTTGATCATTTATTAAAATTCATAAACACCTCATTTTAGGTTTTATATTATTGGAGTCTACCAAGAATAAGGAAATTATTGGACAAATTAGGTGAAAGTATATATTCTTGTGGAAATGTTATTTGAATAATAATTATTTTACATTTTATAGAATTAATATTAAATTTTTTGACAACATTAGGGTTAATATGATTAATAATGAAATTGTATTAATAGTCAAATTATATTATTAGAGTTTGAAAAAAATATTTTTTATTGAAAAACTTAGTTTATCATGTTATTTAATGAGTAAATATCATGGATGTACACAATTTTTTGGGAATTTTATATGAAATATATTAATATAGTTTAGATTAATTTCAAACTCTATGTTGGGTGAAAACCCATCATATATGGAAATGTTGTAGGTCTTGAACCCACAACCGAAG
This sequence comes from Viscum album, assembly GCA_963277665.1. Lineage (NCBI taxonomy): Eukaryota > Viridiplantae > Streptophyta > Magnoliopsida > Santalales > Viscaceae > Viscum > Viscum album. The sequence continues at coordinate 934,476,179 of OY728153.1, forward strand.
GATGATAAGGGTATAACATCAACAACTTACCTACGAAATTTCCTAGTTAATATTTCATTGTTTTTAGTTGAATAATTTGAAGAAAAAATATTAATTAATAACCAATGGTATTACTTTTGAGGTTTAAATATTGATGTATTAATTGTAGTATTTTTGGAAAATTCTTTGATACAAACATACAAATGTGTTTTATGGATATTATGATTCGTTAAAAATAAATTTTAGTGCTTCAGGTATAAAAAATTTATTAATGGGTATTAATTTCATGGAGTAAATTTATAAATATGAAATTGATATAAGCAGAAAAAAGGATGAAATTTTATTGATGAACTAGAAATATATCAAGTATGTGTATTTCTTTATATTCGTAGATAGTAAAATAATTCCTCGATCATAGAAAATGTGACTTGAAAAAAATGATATTTCATTACATTCATATCCAATAGATCATATGTTCTTTAAAATATAAACATATTTATGGTTTTTAGGCCCTTAACTATACATTGATAACTAGATTTATTATGATCAATTAACCCAATCACTCTCTATAGTTCTTTTTATTTTCTTTCATTACATTTTTTCATTTTTTAACTATCTTCTTATACTTGGGATCCTCGTTAGGTAACCCTTTTACTTCAAATTCACTATTATTAAGAGTAAAATTTTATTAACCCTTCTATGATGTGGGTTTCTCAATAATTTAATTCTAAATTATAAATCCATTTCTTATCATGATCAAGTATAAATTGTGAAGACACAATTTATTTATGTTGGGAAGAATGTGACACCCTAAAATTTTAAAATATGAACATCATATTGTTTTGCATATGTGACATGAATCAACCAGAGTATAAGGGAATAAAATATCTTGAGACTTACAATATTTTTAATTTTTTAAATAAATATAATCTATAAAATATATTTCAATACACATAACACTGAGTTAGTTTTCATTACGTGCAACAACAACTTTCTTCCATATCATGCATTACCCACAAGAACAAGTTTAATCAAATATTATTAATATTATTATTTAAAATGAAAATTATCTCCTAGACACTAAAATGGAGGTTATAAATATTATTAAATAAATTATTAAAATATATGGTTGAATTTATTGGTTACCAATTAATTATAAATGAATATAAAAACAAATTGAATATAATGAAAATGTTTTACAAAAATACTATTTTTATGCGCCCAAAAGAATTTAATCATATTAAATTAAATTAAATAATACTAGGTAATGATATAAATTAAATTTATACATTATATATTTAGGAAATTTTTTACAATCATCAAATATATTTTATAGGCATAAGATAAGAAAATAATCCAATTTTATGCATATAAATCTGTATTTGTTTAAAGGCATTATTTCCCCCATTTAATAGACCACTAGTTTTCATACAAAATATTGACAATATTATATATTTTATTAATAATATAAGATTTATTTTTGAAATAAAAAATTCAAAATTATCCTAGGTTTAATTTTTTTATATTTTTGAGAAGACTCATATTTTATGAATAATGAAAAATATATAATTTTAATTGAAAACTGAAATTTTTTAATTAATTTATAAGGACTAATTATATTTTTAATTGGTTTTAAATGAAAATTAAATCAATTATAAATATATTAGTAAAATATAGGTCATTGGAATCAATTTTATATTGAATTTATAAATAAAAACCTAGTAAACTTATGAACATTTTCACATTAAAAACCTGTTCTCTCATTCCGTCCGTGGGATTAATTTTAAATTATATTTTTCCATATATGTGATTTGATTTTGGAAAAATTGATTAAATATTTTGTAGTTAGACTAATTTATAACATCTAATAATCTGAACTTAATTTTTTACCATAATTTATAGTGAATTCTCTTAATATTAATCATAGTTATTAAGGTAAAAATGAGTTTACATAGTGGTTAATCTTAGGGTATGAGGTGTAAAAATTACCTTACGTCTGTCAAATACCCCTTTTATGGCCATATATTGAAAATATCCCATATTTAATCAAAAATTGGATCATTATTGGAGGATAATTTTGTAATTGAGACCTCTCAATAATGTTGACTATTTGGAAATTACTAGAATTCTACTCCTCGACTATAAAAGGGAACTCACACCCCTCACTTATTCACCCCTCACAAGCCATTTGGATCATCTGAAATATACACAATTCACATCCCTAATTCCCTAAAATCATCCCAAAAACCTTATCATAGGATTTAGTCCAACATAGGAAGGAATTAGTGCAAACCCAATGAGGATACCTGAAGAAGAGGTAATGTTTTCATAAAGTCATTTTTTTATTTCTCTCTCCACCTCATTTAATTTTTATTATATCATTATTATATAATAATTTATGTATCTTGAATATACTAAGATGTTTTTATGTTATGTTTACTACCTGAAACCATAAATCCTTCCATCCAATGGGATATGAAATCATTGTTTTTGTGTACGGTGGACTACCGCCTCACGGACCCAAGTTGTGGTTCTTCCATTACCAACTTTTAAGGTTGGTAATAATGGTGGATTTACTGTTTATATATGATATATATATTGTATTTATAACTTATTTATTCTTTTTGAATTATTATATTACACATACCTTCATGTTTTCTATTTTTTAATAATTTGATAACACCATTTGTGTGTACGGTGGGCTATCGCACGGCGAAGTGATGTGACTCATTCACACTTTACATAGAATCAATTAAGGATGGGTCTAATAAAATTATGTTATATATATAAAATAAATTATATAATTTGATTAATATATATATGTGAGTGTAAATTTTCTTTTTTTTAATATGATAGTAATATTGATGAAATGTTCATGCAAACATACGACCTACCATCTCTAGGAATGATGCATTTCATTTCCTATCACTAATTTGTATGGATTACTATAAATAAAAATATAATAAATAGATATTATATTTACATCATGTTTCAAATCTTGGATATGATAAAATCAAGATCTCTTTTAGTGGAACAAAAAATAACTTGTCAAAACATACTCGAAAAACAAGGAAATTTATCACCCAAAATAATGAAAATAAAAAAATTATTATTAACGAATGCGTGTTAAAATGTTTTAGGAGGATATTATATGAAATTGTAATTTTTAATATTGTTATTTAATATGTAAATTAATTCTTAATACCATTATACATGATTTTAAAGACTGTTCAACAAAAATAAAGCATAAGGTAAGAGATTCTGTTTCAATTTATTTCGTCGAGGCATATTGTAATGTTATGCACCCAGTTTCTGTTGTATGGGATATATCTGCCCCTTTAAAATTTAATATAATGAATAATAAATTATTCATGATATTTTTATTTTCAATTTGAATCATTACTTCTAATGGTATTTGAATATAAAGTTACCAAGTGATAAATAAATTTCATAAGTCAATTCATTTTCATTGGGTTATAGTACTTCCTTTTTTTCATTAATATTTGATGATTATGTATATAATGACATGGAATATATATTGACTTATTTACACTTGTTTTATTTGGATTTATATTTAACACACATAACTGATTCATTGATTGATTCTCACTTCAATGTTATGATCATTTTAAGGGTTTATTTTATAATCTCACTCTAATCAAGATTGTTTATTCTTTAATTTCATTTAAAAGAAAATATACATTCATTTTTTAATATAACCATTAATTTTATTCACCAATGGTTATTCATGATATTTATTCACATGATAGTGCCATTTTTCACTCTTTTTTACTTAAAATTATTGAGAAATTATTTTAATAAAATCCAACTTCATTTCTCTCTTAATCCAAAAATATATTTTCTTATAAAACCATGTTTTATAAATATGTTTTCAAAATGATTTATTTATTAATTTATAAATGTTTTATTAAAATTTATTTTTACCCATCATTATTTTCACAAATGTTTTCAAAGTTATTTTCCTATTTCTTTCTAAACAAGTCACTCTTCTAAAATATTTATAATTCAAAAGGAATGTTCTTTCTTAAACTGTACAAAATTAACCACTATCATTTCATTGAATATTCCTTTTCAATTTTACATATATATTTTTAAATAAAATGTTTTCAAAAATTTATTTTCAAAAACAAAATATTTTAAAAATATTTTTTCAATTGAAAGGGATATTTTCCTCAAGAATTTTGTTAATTCTATTTTTATGGAATATATATTCCTAGATAACAAGAAAACTTATTATTACATAAATTTATATAATTATTATTCATAACATCCTTATTCTTTGTCTGGATGTAAAATGATTATTTTGAATAAGGATCGTATTTACATTTACTTCCTTGAGTCATTGTTTTTAATCATTAACATCCTTTGAGTTATCCACATTCCAATAAACATTAAACATTAAATTTCCCTTAAATATGAATATTATTTATCATGAATATAATTATTTCCTAAACCACGTACCATTTTTACATATTGTGTTCTATTTTAAAGATATTTTATTTTTTGGGGGAAATATTTAGAAATCCATATTCATTACTCAATATAGATATTTGATAAGGAAAATTGTTTTTAAATTAAATTTATTATTCAATATATGAGGAATGATTTGGAATGGTAGTGATGGGTGGGTGATGAATTTATATATCATGTCGATGAATCAACATGTTCTCATGAGAAAAATATATTATCCAAATTAAATGGGTTTCTACCTGTAGTTTTAAACCATCTTATAAAAGGTCTTGATGGTATAGGTTTTCATATGCCTCAGTCATGAAATCCAATAAGTAATCATTTATTTCATTCGGAATTTTGGTTATTATTTATCCATGAGATTTTCCCTTTGATATTATATATGGAAACATTTTATTCTTAGTCTATTGAATAAATTTCATTTATTTTAGTTATTTACCTTGACATACTGATTTTTTCTTATCTTATCACGGTATTAAATTTATTTAAATGTACCATTTTTTTAGTTATTTACCTTTTTATATTGTTATACTGACACATATATCATCAGTATTGGTGGCATATTCCAAGGATCCATATTTCACAATAGTTATTCTACGAGTCATATGGTGAAGGTGGAGAAATAGTAGCATGTATGACTTCTATATCCTCTATCCATTATAGAGTGGAAATAAGAAGTCATAAATATGGATTTAATGATGGGATTATAGGTCCACTCATGGTAGTGATGTGGTATGATTGATCTTCTATATGTTAAACAAGGTCACACACTTCCTACCTATACTAGATAACTTTTCAGTTGATGTTCTATGGAATAATTATATTTGGGAGATTGTGCTCCTTAATGTTGTTCTCCATTCTATCATAGAAAACCAGGATGTTCAGATTATGTCAAGATTCTGGTAGGGGTTATAGAGAGCACTGGGTTCACAGGTACTCCTGAGTACATGTCACACCCCAACAGCAGTCACCTGTTATTTTTTCTTTTTTCTGGTATCGTATTATTTAGATGAGGTTTAGTTGGGTCCCGGTTTGAACTCTTTTAAAGTTTTATGTTTCTGGTGGGTTTTGGTCTAGTACGCGATCACTGTATCATTAGTGGTGCTCGTGCATTCGGTCTTGGTGTATGTGTAATTACTTATGGTTTAAATAAATAAATTAAGTTGATTGAAAAATAAAGTTAAATAAAATTTTACAACGATAAAAACATGGTTAATGTTTAAATTATAATAATGAGAATATTATTGTGCAAATGGTATTATTATTATTATTTAATTTGGTATTAATACTGTTATTTTTAAACTATTATAAAAATAATTATTATTTAACATAAAATGGAATAAAATTTTCATTTTAATTATCATTAGGATTGTTATTAATTTCTTATGTTGCAATTAATATTATTATTATCATTTTTCTATAAATATTATTACTATTATTATTATTGTAACATTGATATTCTTATTATTATTTTTACTCAAAATAAAATGAATGAGAAATGATAATTATTATTTGTTTTATTAATATTTATTTGTTTTATTATTATTATTATTATTATATTTTATTATTATTCTTTTTAACCCTAAAACTACCCCATACCCGTATTCCCCCTTCCACTCTTACTATCTGCACGCACCCCCCCCCCCCCCGGACCTATTTCTTCCTGTGTGTTTCACACCTGCACGCCACTGCCGACCCCCCCTCCCCTTCTTCCATCGGCATGCACCGAATCCCTTACCAAACCGGCCTCCTCGGCACACCAGATCCCCAACTCTACCTTGGCCTGCAGGTTCCAGCCTCCTAGTCCGGCGTGGCCTTCCCCTCTTAGTCCAGCATGGCCTCACCAGTCTGGCGCAACCTCTCCCGTCCGATCAGCTTCTAACCAACGCCCTACCCTCATTGTCTCATCCTTCGGCCAGCCTCCTCCAGCCTCCCGCTTGACCAACCAGCATGTCGACAACAATTTCCTTCGGTATATTTTTCTATTTATGGTGTTTTTTTCAAATTAATCATCACTCTAATACAATGGGTAGTTTTTTTGCATTTTTCTCGGTATCTAGTGTTTGTGTTTGGTTCACGGAGTGATATTCTTACTTGTTTCAATGTGTTGTTGTGTTCGCACAGGTTGAGGTAGGGGTTACATGCCTTTTTTCAATTTAAATCCATTTGATGCTTGAATATTTATTAATTAATATTTAAATTATGTTTTTCACCACTATAATGAGTATGGTTCATTCTTGGAACCATTTTTTCTTGTTGGTAGATTTGATTAAGAATATGTTTTAAATTGTTTCATTTCTTATGTCCAAAAATATTTTTAGCTAACTTGGTTGGAATTAGTGTCCTTACCTTGAAATGGTTGTTTTATATTTTTGTTGATGTTTCCTTGTGAATATATTTTATAGAAATTATTTCATTTGAACTGGTTGGCATATGGAACTTGAGGTTTTGGTGAAATGTTTTGATTTCTCCTCTCTCTTTGAAAAGCCTTTCCATGGTTTACTATGTGACATTGTGTGGTTTCAAAATTATGTGATACGTTTTATAATATGTGGTGTGTTTAATGATTAATTAGATTGGTGCACATTCTGTTTTTATATGTGGCGGTGTGCATTTTCACAAATGAGGGTTCTGGATGGGGTTTGTGTGTGTAAATCCTTGGATTCCTCTTTAAAATTGTTTTATAAAATTTTAAAAGTTTTGTTATGTAATTAAAGTGGTGTGAATTTCGTTTTATAAATTTATAGAGGTGTGTGTGATTTTAATGGTGTATTTTTAAGGTGTGTTACATTTTTGTCAAGTTGTGCACATTAAGTTTCTTCTCTAAATAGCTCTATTGGCTCTTTAATATGACTAGTGATTTATCGTGGAATGGTTTAGTTTTTGTAAACACGTTTTTGAAGTTCAAAGTGACGCTTTAAATCTTGGAATGGGTTTTTCACATTAGGTGCTTAGTGGTATATGCATCATTGGTTGTTGCAAGTGTCTTCTTATTTTAATTGGTCCATGAGATTGATGAAATGAGTTTTAAATGTATGCCTAGTTGCGAAGGTGGGCTGTGTGCCATTATTTATTAAGTAAATTCTTTTTATGAAATGTTTGTAAAGCCCGTTTGGCCACATTGGTAAAAAGAAGTAGTTTGGTAGAGTTTTTGTAAAATGGTTTCTAATTGTTTTTGGAAAATGGATAAATGTTGTGATGTTAAGGGCCCATTTGGCATTTTTATTCAATAAGTATTTGGAAAAACCCTCATAGGTAGAGTCTACTGTCTAGTTGGTTGATTTTGAGTTGGGAGGGTCCTCGGTATGTGACCTCCTATGAGTAATTATTATATAAGGCATGGGACTAACTTTGAGGTAGTTGAGGTGGTGTCGGTCTGTGCAGTGTGTGTGTGCGTTGATATATGTATATATATGTGTCTTGTTGTTTAAATTGGATGGCACACCCCTTTGTGAAATATACATGGGAATCTATCATAACAAAGAGGTTTAATGAGAATGATTGTTGCACTAGATAGGGTATGTAATCTTAGTGCCCCATAGCAGGTGGATGTTTTGTTTTTATTGCAATGGGATTGAGCCCCTCGACCAGGCCAGGTAGGGCAACAGTCGGGTGTTAGAGTGTTATGAAGTTATTGAGTAAGGAATGCCTTCAGGATGAGTCACATGTATAATACGTTCTGGTCTCCTCTAAGTTCCTAGGATTTTCTGTGTTTCCCCATTACGAGTATGACTAGTGTTGTTTCCCTCGCTGTTTAGACTACCTATTCTTTGTACCTAGTTTTGGTTTTTATTTGGAGAACGGTGAACGTTTTTTTGGTTTTAAAAGTTTTTATAAGTGGAGGTTTGAAAAAGAAAGAACAATTCCTTGTTTCCATTCGTGTGCCTTCTTTTAAAATATGAGGGCAATGGACCATGTTATTTTTTTCTATTTAAAATGAAAGGTAGATAGAGAAATATATTTTTTTATAAATTTATTTCAGACTGGTATCAATGGAAATGTTTTTGGAATGAATTTCATGGAATTTGTGGTGTTTCCTACTGAGCATTTTGGTGCTCATCCCTACTTTATCTTTCAATTTGCAGGTTCATTTCTCATGCAGGTTCCTGGTTCACCTCATCAATGTTGGAGAAAGCTTGGTTCTAAGATGGGTGGTGACCTTGGAGGTCACAAGGAGGTAGGTGTTGTTTTTTCTCGTTCCAATGCTATTTTTTTCTATCGTTAGTTTCTGTTTATCTATTTATCTTTTGTTCATGGGCTAAATCATTATCAATGGTTAAGTGTTGATTCCCGACACAAGTTTCGAGCCGATGGGGATCGATAACTCCCCTTGGGACATGCCACGGACCGGCTCTAGTGCCTTGCTCAGGGTCCACCAAGGTTGGTTCATGAAAAAATGGTATCAGATGAGGCCCTTTTTATTTAGGGTGTTCGGTAGAAGGAGGTTACAACTGTTGGGGCTCAGGGGGTAGGTTATGGGTCGGTGCATGATCACCACCACTCACGATGAGACCTGAGTTACCATGGGTAGTCCAGGATCTCAGCCTTTTATCTTTGGTTGTTTTGGACTGAGGGGTGATAATGGGGTTGAATCGGTCCGTGTTGCGGCCTCACATGGGGTGGTGACCCATATGAATTCCAAGTGCCCGGTTTATGGTCCTCCTAGTGTTATGAATTACTTGGGGCATGGATCACCACCATGTCGCTGGGTTAGGCCCATACACTAGTTCCTCATTTCGATGGTTTATAGTTGATTGTTTTTAATTTTGAACTCAGTTGATGTGAGTGTGTATTAAAAATGAAATTGATTTAAAAATGAAAAAAGGTGTTTCAATAAAATTGTTTTGAAATTAGTAAAGTGGGTTTTTAAAGATCAGGTGTTTTTATTTGGAAAATTTTTGTATGTGTTTGTGTTTGATTTGGGAAGGAGATTTTTGAACCTTGGCATTCTTTATGGAGGGTCACATGTGCATGGATATGTGAGGAGAGTGCGTGGGAGCACTTGTCCATAGATGATGTAAGCGGGATTGAATAAATGCACCTGTGATTGTTCATAAGGTTCCATAGGTGAGTTTTAAAATTGTAAAGAAATAACGATTTTGGAAAAGTGATTTAGTCTTCTGTTTGTATATGTTTGGATTATGGGCATGTTTCCCTTGGCTTGTGTTTTCTCTTTGATTGAGTTTTGGCCTGATGCCCATTTCGATGATGTTTTATTCATGTTTTTATGAGTATGCCACCCAGAAATCATCCAAAAGTTTTTAATTAGTTATGTCCAATTCCCTGTTATTTTTGTGTGTTACCTTCTTATCAAGGTAATCGAATTCTGTTAAAGGCAGTTGTATAGTTCAGAAAGATAGTGTGTCTTCGGGTTTTTGGGAAGTCCCAGGGTAGTTAAGGTTCATACCGTCCCAAGGTTATTTGAGGGTTCAGATCTAGAATAGTAAAGGTGGTATGTCTCTTCATCGTTAGAGTCTTAGTTGTAGTTGGTGGGGGTCGGCTCTTGTGAAGGTTCCCCATCCGCCAAGTATCTTCGTCTGTACCGACTCCCAGTCTGTTGGACCATTCTATCGCATGTGACTAGTCTGGCCAGTTCTGGCATTCTAAGCCACCTTGTCTCATCCCTCTGAAGTTTTGCTACTGTGTGACTGTTCAGGCCACCAGGGAGAGTTCTGAAATAAGTGTCATTTGGTAGGTATGAGTTAAGGACCAGAGGATGCAAATGCTTGACTGTAAGGGAGGAGATTCTTCAGCCATCAGGGCCCCAGCCACAGGTCTCGGGGTGAAGTTTGTGCACAGTCAGGAGTTCCCAAGGGTGTGCGGAACCTCGGTCCAGATAATGTTTTCAGCCTTGGGATAGAAATATCCAAATTTTCCTTGTTTTTTTCTCATCGATATTGTATGGTCATCCTTGTTGTGCTGGCGTGATGGATCGTTCCACCACAATCAAAGAAATCTTATCTACTCTCAGCGTGGTTTCCAAATCATTTGGAATCCTTGAAGGGCATTGGGCCCATGAATAAATCGACCCGTTATGATTTTGAGCTGGTCTCAGCTAAGTTCATTAGAGGGATCTTTTATTTCGTGAAATTTATGGGAGGTGTTGTGTTAATTTCTCATTCCCAAGTTGCTGGGTTGTTTCGTAGCAAGATTTACAACAATGTCTTAGGTGTGTTGTTTGGTCCATGTGGGGAAAATGAAAGAGATCAGTTTGGGAGTTTCCCAAGTTTCCCCCCTGGGGGTGGTTTGTTCAGGTTTCAAGGGTTTTGGTATTAGTGAATTCTTTTGTTGGGGGAAACCCTCTCATGTTCTCCCATCAATATCGGGCAGTGGTTTTCCTTGAATTGGTCGGGTGTGATGTTTTTGGGGAATAGTTACTTTGAGTCTCTCGTTTCCTTTGGTTTTTTCTGGACATGTACTCAAGTTGTATCAACTGTTGTATTGTTGAATGTTTGAGAGAAGAAAGTGTTTTTGGTGGGGATAATTGTCGCACCCTGACCACGGACACCTATTATTTTATTATTTTTCTATTCTCGCATCATTTGGATGAGGTTTAGTTGGGTCTCAGTTTGAAGTTTTTCAATGTTTAATGTTTTTTCTCGGTTTTGGGACAGTGCTTGATCATTGTATCATTAGTGTTCCCCGTGAATTCGGTCCTGGTGTATGTGCAGTTGATGATTGTTAAAATAAATAAATTAAGTTGATTGAAAACTAAATTTATATGAAATTTTACAATGATAAAACAAGGTTACTGTTTAAATTATAATAATTAGAAAATTAATGCCCAAATGTTAATTTTAATATTATTTAATTTTTTAGTAATAATGTTATTATTAAATTTTTTTAAATATAATTATTATTTAAAATTAAATGTAATAAATTTATAATTTTAATTTTCATTAGGTTTTTTATTAATTTATTCTGTTGTTATTAATATTATTATATCATTTTTCTTTTAATATTATTACTATTATTATTATTATAACATTGATATTATTATTATTATTACTCAAAATAAAATGAATGAGAACTAATAATTATTAAATTTTTTATTAATATTTAATGGTTTTATTATTATTATTATTATTATATTTTCTTATTGTTTTTTAAACTACAAACCTACCCCATACTTGTATTCCCCCATCCCCGCTTGCTAGTTGCGCTCACCCCCTCCCCCACTCGACCTATTTCCTCCTAGGCGTTGCACACCTGCATGGCACCACCGACCCCCCCCCCCTTCGTCCATCAGAAAACACCAAAGCCCCTGTCACTCCAGCCTCCTAATCGCACCAGATCCCCAGCTCCACCTCGCCATGTGAGTTCACGCCGCCCAGCTGACCCAACCGGCTCCACCTCGCCCTGCGAGTTCCCTCCGCCCAGCCTCCCAGTCCGGTGTGACCTCCCCCTCTCGGTCTGGCATGGCCTCCCATGTCTGGCACAACCTCTCCCATTCGGTCGGCTTCCGACCATCACCCTCCCCTCGTTGTCCCATGCTCCAGACAGCCTCTTCCGTCCTCCTTCTTGACTGACCAGTATGATGAAAATAGTTTCCTTCTGTATTTTTTTCTATTTTTGGTGTTTTTCTCAAATCAATCATCACTCTAATACTGCGAGTCGTTTTTGTGCATCTTTCTTGGTATCTAGGTTATGTGTTTGGTCCGCGGTGTGATATTCTTCCTTCCGTCAATGATTCGTTGTGTTTGCACAGGTTGAGGTAGGTGTTCCATGACTTTCATTTCAATTTCAATCCATTTGATGCTTGAATTTTTATTAATTAATAATTAAAATATGTTTTTCACCGCTATTATGAGTATATTTCATTCTGGGAACCATTTTTCTTGTTGTTATATTTGATTAAAAATATGTTTTGAATTGTTTCTTTTCTTATGTCCATAAATATTTTTAGCTAGCTTGGTTGGAATTAGTGTCCCTACCTTGAAATGGTTGTGTTATATTTTGAGTGATGTTGCCTTCTGCAAATAGTTTATAAAAATTATTTCCTTCAAACTGTTTGGTTTATGGAACTTGAGGTTTTAGTGAAATGGTTTGATTTCTCCTCTCTCTTTAAAAAGTGGTTCCATGGTTTACTATGTGACATTGGGTGGTTTAAAAATTATATGAAAATTTTATAATATGTGGTGTTTTTAATGATTAATTAGATTGGTGTGCATTTTGTTTTTATATGTGGTGGTGTACGTTTTCACAAACAAGTGTTCTGGATGGGTTATGTGTGTGTAAATCCCTAGATTCCTCTTTAAAATTGTTTTATAAAATTTTAAAAGGTTTTTTAAGTAATGAACGTGGTGAGAATTTATTTTTGGAAATGTCTAGAGGTGCGTGTGATTTTTAAGGTGGATTTTTAAGGTGTGTTACATATTTGTCAAGTTGTGCACATTAATTTTCTTCTCTAAATGGACTGATTGTCTCTTTAAGATGACTGGTGATTTATTGTGGAATGGTTTAGTTTTTGTAAACACATTTTTGAAGTTCAAAGTGATGCTTTAATTCTTTGAATGGGTTTTTCACATTAGGTTCTTAGTGGTATATGACTCATTGGTTGATGAAAGTGTCTTCCTATTTTAATTGGTTTGTGAAATAGAAGAAATGAGTTTTTAAATGTATGCCTAGTTGTGAAGGTGGGTTGTGTGCCATTATTTATTAAGTGAACTGTTTTTATGAAAAGGTTGTAAGGCCCATTTGGCCACATTGGAAAAAAGATGATGTTTGTTAGTGTTTTTGGAAAATGGTTTCTAATTGTTTCTGGGAAATGATTAAATGTTGTGATGTTAATGGCCCATTTTGGAATTTTTTTAAATGAATATTCGGAAAACCCCTATTAGGATGAGTCTCCTACCTAGTTTGTTGATTTTGAGTTGGGATGGTCCTCGGTATGGGACCTCCTTTGAGTAATTATTATTTAAGGCATGGTACTAACTTTGAGGTGATTAGGGTGGTGTTGATTTGTGCAGTGTGTGTGTGTGTGGTGATATATGTATATATATGTGGCTTGTTGTTTAAATTTCATGGGACACCCCTTTGTGAAATATACATGGGAATCTAGTATAACAAAGTGGTTTACCAAGAACGATTGTTGCACTAGTTAGGGTATGTACTGCTTGTGCCCCATAGCAGGTGGGTGTTTTTTTTTATTACTATGGGATTGGTCCCCTCGACTAGGCCAGGTAGGGTGACGGTCGGGCATTAGGGCATTATGACATCATTGAGTAGGGCATTCCTTTAGGATGAATCACATCTATAGTACATTCTGGTCTTCTTCTGAGTTCCTAGGATTTCTCGTGTGTCCCCATTACGAGTATGACTAGTGTCACTACCCTCACCGTTTAGAATCCCTTTTCTTTGTACCTATTTTTGGTTTTTATTTGGAGAACGGTGAATGTTTTTTTGGTTTTAATGGTTCTTCTAAGTGGATATTTGACAAATAAAGAACAATTCCTTGTTTTTATTCTTATGCCTTCTTTTAAAATATGACGGTAATGGACCATGTTATTTGTTTGTATTTAAAATGAAAGGTAGATATAGAAATATATTTTATATAAATGTATTTCAAACTAGTATCAATGGAATTTTTTTTGTAATGAATGGCATGGACTTTGTGGTGTTTCCTACTGAGCATTTCGGTGCTCACCCCTGTTTTATATTTCCAGTTGCAAGTTCATTTTCTTGTGCAAGTTCCTGGTTCAGCTGCTCAATGTTGGAACAGGCTTGGTTCTAAGTAGGGTGGTGACCTAGGAGGTCAAAGGAGGTAGGTGATGTTCTTTCACATTCTGCTGCTTGTTTTTTAGGCTATCTTTAGTTTCTATTTATGTATATATCATTTATTCATGGTCCAAATCATTCCCAATGGTTAAGAGTTGATGCCCCTCACTAGTGCTAGCCCGTGGGGATTGGGAACACCCCTCGAGACATGCCACCGACCGGCTCGGGTGCCCGGTTCAGGGTTGACTTGGGTTGGTTTGTGATAGTACAACATATCACCCACATTTTATCTATCAGTATGAGAATATGATACGGGTTCTTAGGGAAATTATTCGAGCATGTGTACGAGATTTTAGAGGTTCTTAGGAGAAGAACCAATCTCTTATCATGTTTTCCTGTAATAAAGTATTTCATGAATCTATTCATATGGATCCATATAAGTACCTTTATGGTAGGTCATGTAGATTACCCCTATCCTGGTTAGAGGAATGTGAGGAAACACTACGGGGAACATGTCTCATTTTAGAGACCTAAGAGCTTCTATATCTAATTACAATGAATATGGATACATCTCAATCTCAACATAATTATTATACTGGTCATTATCACTGACCTCTATATTTCTTGATGAGACATTGATTCATTTAGCAAGTTTCTCCTAGATTGGGTCATTGATAGATTAGTTTATAGTGAAATATATTACCTCATTACATCAAGCCTTTCAAGAACATATACAGAGTCGGGCTAGTATCCTATTAGTTGGACTTACCTCAGAGGTACTAGGACATGCATGATGTCTTCCTTGTATTTCAGCTTCATCATTATTACTCTGACCCTTCCCATTCATTTGGTCCTATGGAGATAGAGCTCAAGGTAGATTCCTCCTTTTAGGTGAATTCTATATGTATAATTGATCGAAAAATGAACGCTCTTCGAAGAAGGTAAATTCCTCTAGTCCAGGTTCTATGGAAGTATAGCCATGTTTAGGATGATATATGGGAGAGAGAGTTCGATGTACGAGCTTAGTGAAAAAAAAACTTTTCTCAAATGATACTTTATTACCGATATATGGGAAACTCAAGGATAAATTGTTTTAAGGAGGGGAGGTTTTAATGTCACCAATTTTTAGAGAGGTTTGGATTGTTCTAAATTCATTCAAAACCCCACTGATTCACTCTAGCATGACCCCATGAGTTTTTTTACAGGGCATGAATTCAATACATGTCACAAATTTAATGCACACCGTAAATTCAATTCTCCTTTATAATTGGCCTATGAAGACCCCATAATTGTTGTGATTTTTTTTACTTGATGGTGAAACACCTATCATTTCATGAATTAAAAAATAATTACATCATGAATATGTAGTGGGGTTTTTTATGGGGAATAAGACATTTCTTTTTCTCACCCCTCTCTTTCCACACAACAGTATCCACACATTGGTTAGCTCCATTTTATCATCCTACGTAGTTTATTTTTTTCTCTTCTATCTAGAAAACTATAAAACCACCATTCATTATGTTGGATATCCAATGATAAAATCATGGATACACTATCTTCTTTTCTTAGATTTATCTCTCTATCTTCTGTGATATTTTGGTGCAAGTTAATATGCCCTATTTTCAGGTAAATTTTATATTTTCCATTTAATTTTATTATATCTTGATTAAAATACCCAAAAATTAATGAGGGGTCGTCTACCAACTAATGGTAAGTGGTCTATTTCCTTTCCCAAAATATATCATATTTATCATGCACCATTGTGCCGCATGTATGACTCATCCAGTGATGTGTCCTAAATGTGTACTAGAATAAATAAATCGGTATCCCATGTTTAATGTAGTCCAAGAAACATTCGAACTAAAATTATATGGTGGACACCCTAACATGAGCCTCCCCGAAGGGTTTTACTTCCATAAAATACTAAGAGTATTATTCCTTGAATTGTTTAAAAGGGAATATTTTAGTGTTTCAAATTCCCCTTGTAATGAATTTAGTGATTTTTTTAAAAGGTATGAGTTTTCATGATAGATAAAACCAAACCCTTTCTTTAAGATGAGGGTGATACAATGGTCCCTATATAAGGATTCCTAGGATGGGATTTTCAATCATTATAAATTGTAATGTTGCAAAAGAATATAAATACACCAAGATAGATACATGGTTTTTTTTGTAGAATGCCTTGGATGGGATAACTAGGGGATGCATTATATACATTAACATTGATGGATACCTTGTTTCCTAGTGAAGTACCATTGATGAGATTAGTGAGAAATGTTACTATACCATTCCATGGATGATACTTGGTTCTCTATGTTTTATAACATGGATGGGAAAAGAGGTATGTTCCTTTAGACCATTCCAGGAGTGATATTGGGGTTCCATATACAGATCACCTTAGATGGACTCTTATAGTGATAGATTCTGAAAATTATCCTAGAGGGGAACATAGCTTCCTTTTTACGAATCACCTTTGATAGACTTAGGAAGACTCTTTGTTAATAACTAAGGATTCATTTTACTATTCTTAAGGATGTTCCTTCCAAGCTAAAGAACATGGTTAGATTTAGGAAACATTTAAACATGGATCTTTGATGGCCTAATTACTCATTAAATATATGTGTATAATCGGACTTATATGGTATCTACATATAAATAATATATATATATTACATTTGTATAAGTTGACATCAGTTCAGAGATAAATGTATTAGGCCAAAGAAGGTAGTGTCGATAGGGTGTCCCATGAGGAATCTACACCGACATGGATTATTTATTTGTTATTTTCATTACCCATAGAATTACATGCACACTACCAAATTTATATTCATTGAATGAATAGTTATAGACACTATTGGTGGTGCCCTACTGAGTATATCTCACACCCTATTCTGGCTGCCTATAGTACCCGAACAAACATCATGATTGTACGGATAGAAAATGGGAAGCATCCAACTTTCATTGCTTGATTTTTAGTACTATGATGAATTACGGGAGCAGAGGACCAATCCTATGCTTGTGATGCATGTTGAGGTATCTTTTAGTTTTTTTTTATTTTTTCATCATGTTGGTTATTCTAGTACCGCTATATCCTATTTACTTCAATTTCATATAGCATCATGACATGATCATCATTTTGTATCTAATATTGATTTAGCTTCTATAGGTTTATCTTATGGATGATTTATTATTCCACTACTGATTGTTTATTACTATTTCCTCTTATTATCATTATTATTCATAGATTTACTACACTCTCATCAAGTGGGAATTTTCTGCCCACATACAAACACTAGGACTTTACTACTGGTTGGAAGTCTCTGGTGTATGGGGAGGCGGGATTGAATTCATGTCTAAAACCTGATCGGCATCCCTCTTATTGGTTTCTAGGTTAATATTATACACCAGAGACAATGGAATCCCTTGACCTTGAGGTATTCCTAATTTTCTTAAAATTCTCAGGATGATTCCTCTACTTAGAGAGGGAAAAAAATATCATTAAAAATTTTTCTTCATAGTTCCCTATATCATGAAGTACTATAAAAATAGGGGTAAATTCTCATAGACTTACCTAAAATTATGATCATCCCTAGTTCTACAAAAAACTGCATTCTCCATCAGTGTATAATTCAAATCCACATACACTAATGTTCTGCCTTTGAGGTGGCGTGTCTCCAGGAGGTGTAGAAATTTCACGATGAGGATCATCACCCGTCACTTTTTCTATAGATACGGGCTCTCTTCCAATTTACCATTCCTCTATTTCAACCTGTGCAACATCATTATCCTTTAAATAAGGTTTAATTAAACTTGGGGTACTGTTGGTCCCAGCGGGCGATTGTGTGGGGTTCAAGCACTCATGCAGTCGGTCCTTCATGGATATAACTTCATTAGATGGTCTCCAATGGGTTTATTCATAGAGCCAAGAATGCCTAACTTAACTTTTATCCATGATTCATGGACCTTCTTTCTAAATGAAGGCACTCGTTGATCGATGATTCAACCAATAAAACTTAATGACTCCATTGGTCGAGAAGATGGGAGGTAAGGCTCACCACACCCTTTCGAGGGAGGATTGTTACCTATTCTGGGACTCTCTTATAGATTTAAGTCATGTTCATATGTTCGTGAATACTCGGTTCATTCCCAAAGAGTGTGTCCACTGGCTTCCCTTGGTTTGTAGGATATTCATTGCCATGCACATATTTGTTTCTACATAGGTCACACTAAATTGAGCCATGTAATAAGGAGCTTTGGAGTTTATTATCATCCTAAGGGAACATAAGGTAACTTGATGTTGGGATTAGGCCCATAAAAAGGGATTTCTACGTATACTCGGAAGAGGAATCATAACTCGTACAGTTCGAAGGGTGTGGGGATTACACATGGGAGCTTCCCAGTTGAGAAACATGATTAGGTGTACCCTTATGGATGGGAACCCTTTTGAGTTTGGGCCATCTGTTAGGCATCCTACATATCCTGTTTTGGCTAGGAATCAATGTTCTTGTAGTTTATAAGGTGTGGGGATTACGCATCAGAGCTTCCCTGTTGAGAAACATGATTGGGTGGACCCTTTTGGATGGGAACCCTTTTGAGCTCGGGCCTTCTGGTAGGCATCCTATGTATCTATTTTTAACTAGGAATCAGAGTTCTCGAGTTCATAAGATGTGGGGCTTATGCATGGGAGCTGACCAGTTGAGAAACATGATTGGGTGGACCCTTCTGATTGGGAAACCTTTTGATCTCAGGCCTTCTAGTAGGTATCCTAGATATCCTATTTTGACCAAGAATCAGATTTCTCATAGTTGACAAGGTTTGGGGCTTATGCATGGGAACTACCCAGTTGAGAAACATGATTGGGGGGACCCTTCTAGATGGGAACCCTTTTGAGCTCGGACCTTCTGGTAGGTGTCCGAAGTATCCTGTTTTGACCAAGAATCAGAGTTCTCGTAGTTCAAAATGTGTGGATGTCACAATTCTCACAAACCTCTAGGCCCATGTCAGTTATTCTTGGTGTTAGAATCAAGAGGATGTGAAATATTTGACAATGTGCATGCCTCCTCCAGTGTTGGTGGGGGAGGGATAGCATGCGGAAGAAGAGGCCGAGGTGACCGTGGGAGAGGGTGCGGAGCAATGAACCCTTCATTGTGAAATGAAATTGAAGGTTATGCGACCCTCCCTTAGATGATTGGGGATTTACCTCAATGGGAGGGCCTCAGAGCACATTCTGGGAAGGGGAGGAGTTTCATCCTCATCAAAGGGGGGAGTGAACATAAACCCTTCGACTGATCACTATTCCTTATTAAATGGAAAAGCAAGTGATCACCCTTAATCCCTAGAATATGGAGGTTCACGTCGATGTACCAAGGTTGGGATTGGGGTTACCATGGGAATTTAGCCTCACAAGCATTCTCGATGCCCACACCTTTGTGGGGAGGGCCTCCGTGACTCCGCTTACCATGGTTATGTAGACTCGATGGGGTGAACTGATGCAGTCGATGGTCTGATCATATGGGTCTGCTGTCTTTGGAGTATTCTTTTTCCTAATTCTAGAGGACTGGTTAGAAAAGAGACCATGAAGGACTGGACGATAGTGAAGGGGTAAGGTTGGAACTAATGGAAACAATACCTGAAAACACCCCATTCCGCATACTGAATTTTTATGTGGGATGGGGGAGGCTCTACATACCATAGTGGTATGCGGTCAGAGGGGTTATCTACGTACCACTATAGTACATGAGCATGGGTATAGGACACTAAGTACCATAGTGTTATGTGGACCACCATGCCACTTTATTTCCATCCGCGTACTGAGGTGGTACGCGGCACTATGTTCAGTCTTTGTAGCGGTACGCTACAAAGAGAACCACATCAAACGGGGTCCAAGGGATCATCATTCATGCTGAGTTCATTTGCAAGAATCCCTGGGTTCGTGGTTCACTAGATTGGTTCGTGGTTCTATTATTATTATTAAATCTCTAGTTTTTCTGTTTCGTGACCGGCTGTACCTGCAGAGGGAGTGGTTTACGGTTCGGGCTTTTCTAATGAAATAAGACAAAATCTAGAGTGCAACCTCTAAGTCTCCCTTAAGCTTTCATCATCCATCCTTTTATCTATCTGTCTCCATCTATGTCTTTTTTTGTGCTTATACCATGCTCTTTTTATATAGAATTTGAGCAATTGTATCTATTGGGCATGAGACACCTTTTGTGGAGGCCCATTGAAGAAATATCATGACCCATGGAAGACTCAGTCAATATAGGGTTTGCAGAGGATTCTGTTCGAAATAATGGTTCGCGGAACCCTACTGATTCACTTCGTCTGTGAACTAATGAGTTCACGGAATGGTACGCAGATGGTCCTCACACGTATGAATCTATAAGTGACTCGGTTCGCGGTTTTCCTTGCTTGTTGTCTATCACCTCATGGGCCAGCAATTTGTGGATCATCCCACATACCTGGTAGTTCGCGGTCAAGCTACCTTGTATACCTTTCCCAGTGATAGTACACAGGCCACTTGAAATGCCTTGAAAACGTGAATTCATTCATGTTTCTTCAAATAATTGCAACTCAATTTGAGTCCATTCACCTTGATAGACTTGTATAAGTACTTTATTCCTTCTACAAAGTAGTCATGGGGATATTTTCATCCATTGGAGTAATATTCAGGACCCTAAAAAATTCCCCCCATCAGAATGTGGTCTGTTTCGAATGAAAAGGTGACTATTCTGATCAAAAGCGGTCCTGAATGGAAATGGTTTGCATTAGAACAGGAGGAAACATTGGGAGGGGACCACCACAATATATAGGGGTCCATTTCATTTGTCTTTTTCCATTTCTCATGGTGAAGGGGTACTCACGATTTCCCTAGATTCCCTTGTTGTCGTGGACCGTGCTCCTTACGAAAATGTCATTCACAAACTTCTTTGTACATTCCATGAACTAATTTCCTCTCTATTTCACCATCCACATACCATATTTCACATTTATTGAACATTTTAGTGGAACATTAAGACTTAAAATCCTGATTTTTCATATGAGGATGCTATACGGTTGGTTTGTCCACGCACCACACTTGGATCGGTGAACCAGACGTTTAAGAATATTAATGATCTAAACATAAACATTAATCCACCATTTCTAAACAAGAACTTAATCAAAACATGGGTTCATGAGCCATATTTCGTGTACATTTCTATTCATCAGCCAATGATTTCTGGGCCAATACCTCCCAGATGTTTCCGTACCATGGTTGTACACGGTAGATCGTGACTGTGTACCATATCTGTAAGCGGGGTTACTTCTATGTATCATGTGGTATGCGGGATGTGGCTACCACATACCTTTTATAGAATCAATATGCAGAGCTTAATGTTGACATATTTTGAGTCCTTCAACCACTCTTCCATAGCCTTTATCCAATAATAATTTATCAGGCTGACTTATCATCGGCTTCTGGATCTTCTTATACATGATAAAATGGCTGATTCACAGGTTGCTTCTAACATCACTGCTTCTTCTGAGAATAATATTGCTACTCCAGTTTCTTCTATTGATGAAAGATCAAAGTATATGGAATCTTTGGTTGATGAAAAAACTTTGTTCGTTCCATTTCACCAATCCCTTGTAAATCTACTTATAGTGGGTCATTGGGAGTACCTAGTCTCAGATAGGATGCCTTCTTAAGGTTTTTTCCTTTTCTCTAACACAGTGATCCCGACACCAAGACCAATTGATCATCCCACTACCTAGATAATTGATAATTCTATTCTGAAGGCTTCGATCAGTTCCAAGGAGAGGTACCTTTAGAGAGATACTACCTCTGTACCTTTGCGGCATTACACACCTCAAACCTTAGAGGGGGCGCAATGGAAGCCTGATCATATGTTCCACTATTACCAGATTATCTCAAGTAAGGATTTAGTGAATGAGCAGCATGGTTGGTCATCTCGACAGGACCTTCGTCTTGGAGGCACATCTGGCTTTGACTAGGGGTGTCCCATTTTGGTTATCCAAAGTTGTGAAGAATTCAAGGCTGAGCTACAGACTATGGTACTGTACGAGGTCGCCTGGGTTTCTCATACATACACCCTTTATACTAATTCTCTTATTTAATATCTCTTATGTAGGTGGAGTCCATATTCCAACAATTTCCATCTAACCCACAGGGAGGTTGGCATCAGACTTTGGGAAATCTGGCTGATTCTGGGAGTCACTATCATTGGGGACATTTATGATATATTTCTTCCTCCCTCCACTATTTGGGATGATGAGTAAAGACCCCCCCCCCCATCCATGAAACTAATCATCCAAGTGAAGACACTTATGAAGGAAATCCATCTCTATCCGATGCAGGGCGTTCTGTTTGATGACTAGTTTTGTGCTTTTACTAATCATACTGGTCTCGAGATCAATCCACAGATACCTAGGGATTTCCCCACCAAATCCACACAATTTCAAGCATGTACATACTTTCCCACACTAGAATTGGTGGATTTCTGGAAATGGGGATGGGGTATCATCCCTGACATCGATCAATTATTTCGACTAGAGGCTTTCTTGGCCATGTTCCTAAGTGGTTGGCTCCTACCAGTGACATAATATGTTGGTATAAGAACCTCAACCTTTATCATGTCCACAAATTTGGCCACTGGAAAATACATCAATTGGATATCCTAGTTTTGGCCAAGATATACTACCTACTAGGCCAAATCAGTGAAGGGGGGTCACCCTACGGAATGATCGTACCTTTTCAAATTCTTTAGGGATATATGGGAGCCCGCAAAGGGGGTTACTCCTTCATCAATTCCCTGCCAATTATGTATTCTACCCTCTGATAGTACCTTCAGAGCACCAGTGGGGTCATGCCAGTGCCTTGGGATTCACATGATAAGCAAGAGGAGATGAATGAAAGGAAAGAGCATGGCATAATGGCTTGTCTCAATGTTCCCAAATGTTTCTCTTACCACCCTTATGATTCCCATACTATTAATATTAAAAACAATTCTTCTGAAGACTTCATCAACCAAGGTTACTTATTTATCTACGAGAAGGTATCCTGGTTCCCCGTATTGGAGGGAAACTTATCTGCGAGGGATATGTGCCAAGAAGATTTAGTCAACAACTCAAATACGTTTATAAGTTGTATCCCCCATCTCTCAATAGTGTTCATCATGAAAATCACATGATGATATCCCGCCAATTATGGTTGATGTTCACCCAGGAGGAAACCCAGAGCTAGGCTAGTCATCCGAATTATGTGGATTCCTTGCACTTCCTTACGAATAATTTTGCTAAGGCCTCGGTTAAATCATATCTCGATGTCCAATTGGACGATCTAGTACTAATTTTGATGACTTCCAACTCATCCAAGTCCAAAGGAAAGGGGGATAGAAAGAGATTTGTTGAACACTCTCGACCGAGAAAAGTCCACTAAATATATGTTCGCTCCCCTCTTAGGAAAACAGTGAAATACGGGGTTATGACCTCACGGGCGGCCAAACAAGCTGCTGGATCTGTTGCCTGGAATCCATCATCCATTCTTTATGAGGTGATTTTATAATGGCCTAGAGGCAATGGGACCCTTTGAAAGGTCATTCATCTGCCACTGACCAGTCTCCCCGTTAATTATAGCAGCTCCTCTAGACTAGGCAAGTATCCCTTACTATCATTAGTTACGTGTTATCACCGACTATCATTTCTTTTGAGGAGGATCCAGATTGGGTGAGTTGGTATCTTAGGGACATTGATACCCTCATTCAAACCCAAAGTGTTCACTGTAAGTACTCGAATTGGGTACTTTCCATGCGGCGACAATAAACCATTGAGGTTGGTGACAATGTTTTTGGCTTGACTATTGCGACTGCCATGAAGAAATATTATTACTTTACCCCATCATCTCATAAACTCCCCTCTTCTTGAGTTCTAGAGTTTACAGGGACACCTAGGAAATGTTTGCGGTTATCGAAACCTACCTATCTCCCTTGTATTGTCCTTCCAGTTCTATCTATCCCAATTATGGCTTTATTTCAAGAGGCATGGAGGGTTTGGGATGAATTGAGGGCCAATGCCTCAAATTAAGACATATGGAGGCTTATTCAAAGGGAAATCTTTGATCATATAGGTTTTGGTGGATCAATTTCTCCTAACTATATTTTTTCCGATGAAGAGCTCGGTGAGGTGGTAGCTTACATGACTGATATAGATAGGTGTCTTCATGCTCCTGCAAAAAGGTGTTACTGTTTGGATTGCATGGCGTTGATGGTAGTATTTCCATGGCTAATGAGAGAGGTCTTATATACAACCTTTGGTCTAAAATTATTTTATTTCAAAGATAATTAATGTTTCTCCCTTCGCATCTTATTTTCCTAGGACCTATCGGATCTCAAGAAATGACCTTTTCCCCGACATATTCTCCCAACGGTACAGTGGATGGGGAGTATTCCCCCTCAATAGTAGTGGTACTATGGAAGGATCCTCCAGAGCTCAAGAATATATGGAAGCGGTTATCACAATCCCTTCCTAGGCTCCCACACCCCCAAGCTTCTCTTGGAGATCTCATTTAGGTTCCATCCCCTCAGCAGTCAATGAAGCAAAAGCAAGCCTATCATCTATCCAAGTGTATTCAATGGGGGGTCAAAAGTAATTTTTTGTTTACCTAGTTATTGATCCATGTACCCTTATCTGTTCAACTTATTAGTACCTAAATTTACCTTAACATAAGGCATATAGGTGACCAGACGATGATCTCTCATTCATCTATAGATCATGTCCCTTTTAGGGTGGAGGAAGGGTCGAAATCAACCATGGATAATCTAAACAGGGAAGAATGGACATTTGAAGAGATTTGGGGTGTTGTTGACCCCTCGGATGTGCCTTCTCCAACTCAAACAATCTCTACCCCATCAATTGAAAGGCATCCAGAAGACGTGGGCTCACATGACTATGCTGAGCTGACTCCCATGGGATGAGACAGGGTTGTCTTTATGGCATGGGCTAAGTCCAGTGACAAGACCTAGGCCTTTCTGGATCTCAAAGGGTCTTCAAATATTGGGGAGCCAATAAATCTTGATCGAGTGACTTTTTTCCCTATAGAGGGAGTCACTCTAGAGACTACTATTTTATCATCACATAGTGTCTCTGGTAAGGTCATAGTTAGAGGGGCTGATGTTCTGCCCCCTGAAAATTTGGAGCAGGCTATTGTGTACTTTTTTCCAGTTCTAAGAGGGGTTATGATTTCTTCTCCCAGGATTCCAAGACCAGTACCTTATCTAGACCGACCATCCCTTCATGCCTCATATTAACCGAAAACCATTTGAAGTCCATCTTGAGGGTTACTGTTTTGGTCGAATATGGCCCTTGATTTTTAGTCTTTCCACATATCTACGGGGATCCATTAATGATTAGAGATGTATAATCACATGTTTTAGGAAGAGGTACCATTGAGTAGGTGGGAGATATTGCATTTTTCTCCCCTTCATCCCTAAAACCACAACCATTATCCTTATAAATGGAATTGGATACCCCTACCTTGTCATTTATTACCATTAAAAGAGACAAGGTTGTTACAGGGTCAAGTAGTGTTATTGTTGATGGGTTAAGTATATCTATAGTTACATCCATTCCTGACTATATATCATTATTAGAGAGTGATTCTGAGACCAATCTAGAAATCTTAGTCGATCTCCGTCCCACTCTATGAAAGCAATGGGGGAACATTTAGAGATTAATCCCCCAGAATCCATTGGATGAGATACCAGTGATGTTTTCCAAGCTACAACACAATTTTTTGGTCCAGGTATTCATTGTATTAAACTATCATGGCATTTAATATATAGTAAGACATGTAGTTGCTACTCAGAAAGCAACTGGTGCACTTGAATCTCAACTCTCTATGGCAGAGTCGATATCTTATCTGACTGTTACAAAACAAATTCTCATTGACAAAGCTGACACTCATTTCAGAATGGTTGTGATGTTGAAAAAGGAAGTCACAAATTAGGATTCTTTGTTGGAACGTCTTGACCATGATGTGGAGATCCAAATCCAGAAGATGGAGTAGCTCAAATAGGACCGGTCCCGGGCCGCAAGCACTGTCGAGGAGGGGCGATGGCAAATTTAGGAGGGAGTGAGGACTGGCCTCCATGTCATGAAGGAAGTGGATGTGCTTTGAGTGAGTGAAGAGGCCGAGACTATGAATTTATTGAAGCTTCACTAATCCATTGAGGAGTATCACCAATCATTGATGCAACTCTATGACTCTATTGAACATATCTTGTAAAGGTCCTGTATTTCTTGTAAGGAGAGGCTCCAGGATGTGGATGCCCACTATATATTTTTATGAAATATGAAGGAACTGATTTGAATCTAAATCCTCACTCTTTAACTTTTTCGGTCATATCAACACCATTTCAATCAGGCATTGATATTTTTTTAAACCATGACTTGAAATCGGTATACTGGGATAATCGAATCGAGCTCTAATTTTTACCTAAGCCACGGGACACAGCTAGTATAGATTGACTAATGCAGGGGTTTCATGGAAACCCCCATGAACATTGTGTCTGTTTTTTTACCCTAAATTTTACCTAATCCTTCTTGGTATGGGCTTAGTGGGCATAACTTGGTTTTTTCTTAGGCCGCCCTTTGAATTTTTTTGACCTAACAAACTTTACACCTTTTTTGAGGGATAAATGTTTTCCTTTTTTTAATGAAACAATAATTGACTTTTTTAGAGGTTCCCTTTATGGATATTTTTCTCAATAATGTTTGGAATCTTTCTTACTGTCAGTTCACATCCTTCCAATCAATCTTATTACAGATGTTTTCGGTCGAACAACTTTGATCGGACTTAACGAGTTAGGTCCCTGACATGGGACTGTTAGCCAGAAATGTTATAATATCCTTCAGACATGGATTAGGGATTTTTCTAGACCCTTTATTTGTTTATTCTTCACTTGCATGAGGCTCAGGATCCGCTTTAGGCGTATAGAGGTAAGAGAGGACTCTCCTAGGTAAAAATGTTCATTTGATTAACATCCATTTTTTTGTGGGAGACATAAGCAGAGCCCCTGAGGCATGATGTGCATATTAAATCAATGGTGTCTCAAGGGCACTATCCTTCCATTTCCTATGGCTAGGTGGGATTTTCAACATTTTGACTTTATGTTGATGTTGTGATCCATAGTGGGTGGTTGGCTTGAGTAGTGGTGTCTGAAGACATTAGAGGCATTTATGTTGGTTTTGAGTGGGCTATTGTTCCTAAACATTTCTTACTTGCGTGAGGGGGAGATGGTGAATGGTCGGGTTAATTAAGAGTCTTTTCACTGTCATGGGAACTTGGGAAAAAGGAGGTCCATAAGCAGCTATCTAGGAGTTTTCCAAATATGAGGTGTGACAAGATTTGGATGTCATTTGAGCATACATAAGCTAGAAAAGACTCTCCTAGCAGTATTTTTTCCTTTGATTGATGGGCATTTTTTGTGGGCGACATACATAGAACCACCGAGGCATGATATGAATAGTCATGAAAATGTGTCTACAGGACACTGGCCTTCAGACTTCGATGGCCATTTAGGATTATGGAGATTGGAAACATTTTGGATATGGTACGTGGCCTTCAATGAGGGGTTCTCCTAAACACAAAAGGAGGAATTTTAACTGAGCTTCTTTGGGGGAACCCAGAAACGAGTGGGGGCACTCTTCTTTTGCATGTGGTATCAACATCAGGCACATATACAAGATATCTTTAGAAACCACAAAAGAGACCAGAGATGAATCAGTTCAGTATGTTCCGATATATCTTGGTTATGTGTAAGGTGGAAATTGTAAACCATGACTCTAAGGGTCGTTGAATTAGGAGGGTTGGTATGAGTATTGGAATCCATTGGACATACTAATATAGGATAGGACTCTCCTGGGTACGAATTAGCCTTTTATTGACGTCCATTTTTTTAGCAACATATGTAGAGCCACCGGGGCATGATGTGAATAGTTAAGAAAAAGTGTATGTGGGAAATTTTTCTTCCCTCCAAGATGGCCTTGGAGGGTTATGCGGATTCACGATCGCTTAGAGAACTGATTCTGAAATTTGGCAGGAGTGAATCCAGACATATTGGGGAAATTTGGGCTATGATTTACTAATGGAATTGGGTGTCCCTTTCATTGATATGACTCGTACGCAGGGTGAGGAATTTTTTCCATCTATGGGATACCCGGTTATTTAACATCACATGGCTAGGACATGGGGTTCCTCTCATGGGAGGGAATTGTGACACACCTTTTAGGGTTTCACTTCTAGGAAAAAATTCCTTGATTTTTTTTC
The DNA here is from genome assembly GCA_963277665.1 of Viscum album. Taxonomy (NCBI): domain Eukaryota; kingdom Viridiplantae; phylum Streptophyta; class Magnoliopsida; order Santalales; family Viscaceae; genus Viscum; species Viscum album. The sequence goes on from OY728153.1 coordinate 934,504,689, forward strand.
CATAATTCCTTGGTGGATATCTCTCTAAAATCCCTAAGCTCACATGGGCTATGCTTGGTGTGATAAACAAGGGATTACGAGGGCACTATATCATTTCTTAGGAAAAGAAAAATCATTATTAGAGGTAAATTTTGGGTTTAAACCACTATTATGAAGTTTAACATCGTACAACAGGGACGATTTTGTCCTGGCAGTTTAATGTCGTACGGTGAGGATGTGGCCCTAGATTCACGTAGTGAGGATGATTTTATTTTCATAAAGATCTTTAATAGTTTTAGGATAATCGTAACCAGAATGTTCTAGCATTCCATAGACGTGAGTGATGGCAGAAGGTGTAAACCATAGTCTCGGGGGAAACTTGAATCAGGAGGGGTTACATGGGGCTTAGAAGTCATTGGGCGTACTGAGATAGGAGAGGGCTCTCCTGGGGAAGAATTTTACTTTGATTGAGGGCCATTTTTTAGGAAAAAAATGCAGAGCCACCAGGTCATGATGTGCATAATCGAGCAAAGGTGTCTGCAGGACATTGGTCTTTCATCTCAGAATGCCTTGAATGATTATGTGGATCCATGTTTTCCTAAGGTATGGAGTGTGAAAAATGGGAAATACGTTCTTAGGAATGTGATAATATGCGGACCGTGATTAACCGTGAACTACATGGAGATTCCACATTGGTCTAACCAATATGTATAGGGGGAAGCATGATATTTTGACTTCCCATGAATGAGAGGCATGTGCAGAATCTCGAAATACTGAGGAATGATCCACATATAATTCTTGAAGAATTTCAAAATTTTATTATCATGCGTTAGGAACTTTCATGGAATCTCCATAAAATTATGACCTATGTATGGGGGGGAAAGGGTCATTTTTTGTTGGTGGTTGGGCCAGGATCAAAGATCGAGCATCACTACGTATCCTGTGAGGGTATGAATCAAGCCACATGTAGTTCTAAATATTTCCTACAAGAGTTTTCTCGATGTGTTAGGGACAGTTGAGGGAAAATAATTTTTTTGATGATGATGATGGTTGGGCCGAGAATGAAGATTGAGGCATCACTGTGTATCTTACGAGGGAAGGAATCAAGCCACACGTAGATCTAAATGTTCCCTAAATGCGTTTTATCAATGTGTTAGGGACAGTTGAGGGAAATAAATTTTTTTGATGATGATGATGTCTTGGCCGGGATTGAAGATCCATGTGTCACTACGTATCCTACGAGGGTGGGAATCAAGCCACATGTAGTTCTAAAATTTTCTTGAATCGATTTGGCTTGGTCCATGTGTGAGGACATGTAAGGGAATTTTTTTTATTATAATTAATACAAGTGATAGGTCTACCATATTGTCCTATGATTTATTTGTGTAAGATAATCCTCACCACTGATCCTAAGCTTATGTGAGTTATACTCAATGTGAGAAACAATTAGTGGTCATAGAGTCTCCTTTGCATGTTTTGGGAGGTAGGGGATATGATATGGGAATTTTATTTTTCTTTCCTAGTGGGGTAGATCCAAGATCAAGGATCATGGCCTCTCTAAGTATCCTGTGAGGATAGGAATCAAGCCGTATGTAGTTATTTATGTACCATGTACCAATTTGGCTCGGTCCAAGGGGTTGGGGCATTTTGGTTCTATCCATTATGGTTTCTAGGTCTACCGGGAAACTTTATAGTTGTCTTTCATAAAAGAATCCCTATGACTAATCCTAAGATCATGGGAGTTACACTTTATGTGAGAAACAAGGAGTTATATGGGTTTTCATTATGGGTATGGGTAGATAGAGGGCGTGATGGAGGCATTTGTTTTATGGTGGGGTCTAGGATAGGATCGAAGACCGAGGCGTCAGTACGTATCTTGTGAGGGAAGTAATCAAGCTGTTTGTAGTGATTTTAGAGATCATGAAATTTATTATCATGTGATTATATTTTTTTTCATGTACTTTAATGTCCAATTGTAATGAAATGATTCAAAGTTTATGTTCGTGTTTCAGGGATGAGTTCTTTACAGTTTATCATCATGCGGAAAGGACGATGAATCATAGTATAAGGTCTTATGGTTTTGAACATGAAATTATAGTTTAATTTTATGTTTCATGGACTAATACCATACAATTTAACATCACTTGGCCATGATGATGACTCATAGTTTAAGGTCTTAGAGTTTGGACCATGGCACTGGTGGTTTATGACTCATTGTTTAGGGTCATAGAGCTCAGACCTTAACATTGTGGCACATTTTTACTCATAGTTTAGGGTCATAGTTCTTATACCATAACATCATGGGGTGTTTTAATTAAACATAGTTTAAGGTCTTAGAGTTTGGACCATAACATGGGGGGAATTTTTATGGCTTGTAGTTTAGGGTTATAGAACTTAGACCATAACATTTTTATTATGTGAAGTATTTCTTCAACAACATTCCATTTATAGGATTTGTGATGAGTTGTTTGTCCATTGATATCAGGGAATATGCTCCATTGGAATAGACCCAATTTATTAGATATGGTCCTCCCCACTTTTGTTCAAGATTTATGTAATTATTCTTGAGTATCATCAAGGTTCTGAGGACTAACACCATTTCTCCTTTGAAGAAAGATTGAAGGAGAACCTTTTTTTAAGGCTCATGCAATCCCATTTTGGTAGACTTAAAAATGGTGTAGAGTGTGAATATTTTTTCATCTGGATGTTTCAACTACATTTGAGGACTAACACCATTTATCCTTTGAGGAAAGATCGATGGAGAACTTTTTGTTAAAGGCTCATGCAATCCAGTTTTGGTAAACATCCAAATAGTGCAGAGTGTGAAACCTTTTTTTATCTAGATGCTTCAACTCATCAAAACATATTTGGGATTTCTCGTCCACATAATGTTGATCAAAAATGGCCACACACAGTGATGGAACTTTGATTTTTATAGGTAACACCGCCTCTGTCCCCATATACTAGTGATTATGGGGTTGCCTAGGTAGCAGTGCGGGTCATGGTCTGGTAATCCCAAAAAGCATGAAGGAGATTATCTGGCAATGATTTCATACCCTTATCGACCATATTTTGAAGTATGTCTGAAAAAGTATAGTTGAAAGCCTCTATTTTCCCATTGGTCGCCACATGGTAGCAGGATGAATGTTTGGATTTAATTCCATAATCCTGGTATAGCTTTTCCAACTCAGCAGTTTAGAAGTTGGTTCTGTTTTCCTTTAGGATAGTATGATGGACACCAAATATGGTAATGATGTTGGCCATCACAAAGCGGATGATTTTTTTCACCGTGACTTCTTTAAGGGGTATGGATTCTTCCCATTTGGAAAATAAGTCGGTCATCATGAGTATGAAGTTGTATTTTCTAGCTATAGTGGGAGGACATGGTCCAACAACATCAATCCCCCATGTGAAAAATGTCTAGGAGTGCATATAAGTATGAAGTAACTCCTTGGGGAAGTGTATGAAATAAGCATGAACTTGGAAGGAATGGAACTTCTTGGTAAACATGGAAGAATCATGTATCATGGTGGGCCAGTAATACCCAGGCCTTTGGATTTGGTGAGAGAGCTTGGTTGTTGATTGGTGCACTCCACAAGCTCTGACATGCACCATTTTCATGATGGAAACTATTTATTCTCCATAAATTCACCTGATAAGGACTCCATAAAGGCCTCAATTTAGATGACATTTTCTTGGCTTATCCCATTGTATATGACAAAGTTAACTACCCGTCTTTGGACCTTCTCCCTTTCAACCCTATCTTTTGGTAGTTCCCCATTACAAAGGTAAATTTCCGTGGGAATTATCTAACCAATAGTATAATAAAAAATCTCTAAAATGGGACTAATTTCATTGATTTCCTCAGTATTTCTCTAGATGAATGGAAGGACCATCCAGCGTTAAGAAATGCTAATGATTGTTTCATCCCGGTCAGGATAGGCCAAGGATGTGGCTATATTTTCCCAAGTGTCAACTTGGTCATTCTGTGACTGGGGGACATGAGTCAATGTTGGTTCTGATGGGAATTCTTCCATCAGTTCTCGAACATGGTTCACCAAGGGAACAAATACTTCTTTCTTGATAGCATAGTAATCATTGACCTGTTTAGTGACTAGCTCTGAATCACCCATTATTTTTAGGTGCTTGTCTTGAACCTAGAGTGTTAATTCAAGGCCTATAATGAGGGCCTGATACTCCAATTAATTTTTTGTGCACCCTACCAAAAGAAAAAAAAGAGTAAGGTATGATGGCCTTTTCAAGGGATATGAGTATGACTCCCAACCCCACATTGTTCATTTTAGAATCCTCTATCATTTTTATTATCGGGCTTTAGGAAGTACCATAGAAGTACATTTACCTTGTCTAGGGGTTTTTCAAAATGGAAAACACTTCTTCATCTAGATGTTCAGCATCCAATGTTTTTTTCTTATAAGGGGTGCCCGTCTAGGAAGTCTGCTAATGCCTTGATTTTTATGGCCTTCCGGGGAAGATATCATATGTCAAAATATTGTAGGATGATCTCCCATCATGATAGGAACCATTCAGCATGCGATAGTTGAGGATATATTTGAGCGGGATGCAGTGGGAGACCAGGTGGACCTCATGGTGGTGCAGGTAATTCCTGAGCTTCTGAATAGTGAATATTAGAGCTAGGAAGCTCTTTTTAATTTTCTAATAATGAGTTTCAGCATCGATCATTATCTGGATAAGGTAATATCGGTTTTTCTCACTTCTGGCATCATTATTCTATGCGAGGAAGGCACTTAATGATCGTTCCTGGGTAGTTATGTATAAAATGAGTAGTCTACCCTCAACTAGTGGTATGTGCACTGGTGGGATTAGGAGATATCTTTTAATATTGTCAAATGGTTCTTGAACATCATTATCCCACTCATACGTAACTCCTTTCTTAATGATCCTATTGAAAGGAAAAAATTTACCTTCTAGGTTGGCTATGAAGCACCGAATGTTGGTGAGGTGCCCCTGGAGACCTTTCAGCTTAGTGAGGTTGCGATGTGGGGACATTCCAAGGATGGATTTTTTCTTTTTGGGATCGACATCGATGTTGGGATGGCATACGATGAAGCTGAGAAATTTTACCAAGGTAACACCAAATTCAAAGTTAAGGGGATTCATCATTAAACTATGTTGTTGACACATATCTATGATAGTGTAAAGATCATCTAGGCGGTTCAAATGTTGTCATGATTTAACCACCAGGTCTTCGACATAACACTTGACGAATTTTTCCAAAAATGTCTTGAAGATGTGATGAATGGAATGCCGATATGTCACGCTGGCATTCATTAAACCAAAGGGAATCACTTTATAACATAACACACCCTGAAGGGACCTAAAAGAAGTAGCTTCTTTATCACCTTGGTCCATCTATATTTGATTGTATCCATAATAGCCGCCCATGAAAGAGAGGGCTTCATATCTGGTTGTCGCATCGATCAACAATTTTGTAATCGGGATTGGGAAGTTGTCTTTTAGAAAATGCTAATTAAGGTCCCTGAAGTCAATGCAGATTCTAATCATACCATTCTTCTTTTTGATAGGGAATATGTTTGCTAGAATGTTCAGATATTAGACCACCCATATAAAGTTGGCTTCGATCATCTTGTCAACATCAGCCTCTATTTTGGAATCGTGCATCGGGTGGGTCCTTATGGAGGCCTATTTATAACCCCGATGAAATAATGGTAAGGCCATATGATGGGTGGAAACCTCAGGATCGAGGCCTGGCATTTCTGTGAATTTCTATGAAAACACATCTCAATTCATCTTTAAGAAGGAGGTGTACACATCTTGTTCCTTGGCAGTCATGTCCACACATATTAGAGTGGGTTGTGGGTCATTTTCGATGCCCTGATTTATCTTCTTATGTTCATTGATTGTGTGGAGACACATTCTTCTAATGCACTAGGGGAATCTTCGAGGTAATCATCCTCTTCTTCTTCTTATTCTTCATCTTCAACAATTCATCATATTCATCTTCTGATGGAGAAAGGATTTTCCAGATGAACTCTCCAATGTTGACAAATAAATCATCTTTTGGCTTAGTGTGTGAGAGAAGGGTAGTTTGATATCATGAGGATGGGTCGGGAGCATCTTTGATAGAGCTTTTCCAGTCACCATGTGTAACACCCGATACATTTATGAGAAATATTTTGTTTTTATGTTATATAAATCATCAATGGAATCTTTCACTACACACAACACTAGCTTGGATTGCTTTACACGCAACCGCCGCCTTCCTCGATAGCTTGCGTCGTACGCAATACCGAGTTTCACTAAACAACGATATGCTATTAAAATATTTTTAAAACTAGCCGTTATGAGTAGTATTAACTGAATTTTGATTTTTATAAAATTTTAATTCAACTTATACATTTTCTAGAATGAGGTATAAAAGCAAAATCAGTTTTTTTTGGATAAAAGAAATATTTTTCAAAAAATACAGTTTTTCCGCCTTTTGATGGCACACCCACATTAAATCCAGTTTTTGACATTTTTATAAGTTAAATTTGACAAAATAAAATTCTTATTTTCAATTAGGGTATAAAAATTTACTTTGGATAAATTTTTGATATTTTTCTGATAACTTTCATATTTTGATGAATAGTAAAAATACGCTAATTTTTAATTAAAAACAACTTTTTTTCATTGAGATAATTTATATGGATAAATTATAATATTGAATGGTTTTAAAATATAAATAGAATAAATTTTTACCATTTAATATAATTTATGTCATTATCATTAATTTCACATTGAATTCATAGGTAAAAACATTTCAATCTTTGGCAATGTTTTAACTTCTAAAACCCGTTTTCTTAACAATGGGATTTATTTTAAATTAATTACTGCAACTTATATGTTTTGAATTTTGAAAACTAGATTCCATATTTAGAATCAGTGGGTCCAAATTATGATAATAGGCTACTTTTTATTTTTGGGCATTATGAATAGTAACTATGGTAAATTTTATTTACCATAGTTAAAGGTAAATCGGGTAATTAAGGGTAAATATAAGATTGTAAAATTATCCTAACACCTGCCAAAATGCTATTTTATGACTAAAAGTAGACCCATACCACCTAAGGGTCGGATTAGATTCATTTAATGTACTTTTTTCCATGAAAAGAATTTAATTATTATTAAAACCAAAGAATGTGACAACATGTCACTTTCATAAATATTATAAGTATAATAATTGTAATTTGGTGATAAACTTAATGAAACTTCGAACATGAATAGTCTACAGAAAGCTAATACAATTATAGACATCATAGGAATTTATTTAGAATTTTTAGGGATTAAATAATCAACATTAATTATGACACAATAGTGATGTTGAAATTATTTTATTAATTAAAATATCAAATAAATTGTTTTAAAAATATTAAAATAAATATTATATGATCTATTTAATGTTCTAAAGTAATTTTCTAGATACATATGACATTTTATGAATCTATTAAGGCTTTTATTTCGAACATATCTTTTGTATATATTTTATTTAAATTCAAATAAATGAATATTGTCAAAATTGACACTATTGTTATTTTATAAAAATAACATATTATAAAATTGTTTAAAAATCACAAAAATATTTAAAAATTATAAATTAATATTTATATGGTCTAAAATGTCATAAAGTGTCAAATTATGGAAAATTCACAACACATATGTAATTAATTATAACAATTTATAATTTATAATATTATTACCACAAATAAAATTAAATTGATAAATAAGGATAAATCAAGTTGATAATGTTTAAAATGAATTCCTAACATGTATAAATTTTATTGGTTGATGGTATTACAACCCTATCTCATCTAAGATTTTGATATGAGTCATTTTGGAAGTTTTTAAGTGGGGATGGGATTTAATATAAACTAATATTTCTTATATTACCAAAGGTGCCCCTCTCCTCCCTTATAAAAGGGCACCTCCTCCCTCTCTTCCTCACACCAATTTGAGCCTTCAAGATCAGCCAAACCCAGACCATTTCACTTCCCCACTTCCTTAGTAACCTACTAGAGGCACTGGTCTTATCAAAAGACCAACTCTAGTGCCTTAAGAGAAAGTTTAAAGGAGGCACTTTGAGAAAGAGGTAATACCTTCTACCGTTTTCTTCAACTTCCATTCTTCTTCTACTCTCTCTTCATTAGTTGTTTCATTATGAGGTAATAACATTAGTATCACTCATATACGGATATGTTATTATAAATATGAGACAACCCTATTTCACCTCTTATCCATCCTACGGAAAACGAAATCACCGCGCGTGCGTACGTACGGAATACCGTCTCCACGCCGTGGTGTAATCTATTTTCCACCACCACCTTACTTGGATGGTTATAAGGGTGAAAGTAATTAAAATATATGATTATTTTAAACTGGTATTTATTCTTAAATAGTATACATACACTCCAATACAATTCCATGATCATTGGAACGATATCATCGCTCGTGCGTACGTACGGAATACCCTCTCCACGATGTGATGCGATTTGTTCTACATGATCTTCATTGCATAATGATTATATAAATGAATTGAATGAATGAATATGATATATATTACACTAATACCATTATTTAAATGAGGTATCTATAACCTAAAGAGAAGAATAAGAATTTATTCAACAAACACGCATAAGATCAAAAAGTAATAAACACCCGAATAACAACTAGTAATGAAATATTACTAATAAGAAGCTAAGAATATGACCATATATGATATCATAACAAAAAGTATGATTCTGTAATAAGTAAATAACATTATTTAAATCATTATACAGGAGGTTCGGACACTTACGAAGCAAATCGGACCTAAGATAAGGGAAAATATCGCCATCTCAAATATTATCCGAGATTGTTTATACTTCAGAATTTACTAGGGTGTATTTTATCATCCACATCCATGTTTCCTCAATATGTAATATTGTTCCATCCACCTACCATTTTTTAAATCCAATTTTACCCTTCAATGAGTTTTTAGTAAAAGATATGAAAGGAATCTTTTGTCGTTTTTCGTACGAGTTACTTTTTGACTTTTCCGACAAAAGTACGAGAAGAATGTTTTTTTAACTTATACGGCATGAATGGATTTTTAAAACATTATTTCCATGAAGCTTACTTTACATGTTTTCAAGTTTATTTTTAATCAACTTCTTTTAGTTTAAAATTGTATGACATGTTAAAGAAAGGAAATTTTTTTTGAATTAAAATGGATATTTTCCTCAAGAATGGAGTTCAAGTGCTTTATCAAAATTATTTTCCATCTACGATAATATAGGGTTCTGTTTCTATCCCTATTATTACATTGATTTGATTATGTTGTGATGGAATTAGTTTTATGAATATATGAATTGTTTTATGATGTCATGTTGTTTAAGAATCCTATTTTTACTACATGGGTTATGCAATGATGTATGGTTTATGATTTTGTGGCACACATAAGAATGGAATCATTATGAGATGGGTGGGAGATATATCTCCCTCCAATGCATTGGGTAAAGATTTTATATATCATGAGATAGACATGGATGGAACGGAAGGTTAAACTGGTTCAGTGAAACAAGACTGAAACGAGGAGTGAACTCGGTTCAGAAATGGACTTTGTCCACTAAGATAGTCTTGGAAACAAGTATTGACTAATAAGAAATGATTATATATGATTATGTGTGTATTCCACAAAGTTTCATGTTTTAAGTTATGATTATTGGGATTTCATTTCACTACTATGATTTATCCCATGTTTGGAAATTATGCTCACTTTTGCAGGTTATGATTTCCAAAATGTTATGATCTTATGAATATGATGTGATTGATATTTATTTTGTTTACCCTTACTGAGCATTTGAGCTCACCCTTTTTTATGTTTTCTTTCCCCAGGTCAGGAAGAAGGTTATTAAGTAAGATATGCCAAAAGGTACTATAGATATGATGAAATAAATGGGAGACAGTGTAGACGCTTTATGAACCAGTTGTTTATGTTTCCCAGTTTCTAAAGACACTATACCTATACGGTCATTTCATGGTTTTGTTATATTTTGTAATAAGTATTCTTCAATTTTGAGGTAATAACAATGTATGTAAAGTATGGGTTGTTATAGTTGGTATCAGAGGTAAAGGTATAGTCAACCTTTGGAAACTAGGATGTGAAAGCCTTAGTAAGAACCCTAAGGAAAATTCTAAGCATAGAACACAATATTAGTGTTTTAGAAATGACCAAGAATAACCTAGGATAAGACCTTAAGTGTGAAATTTTATTCTTGATTATGTGGTTTTCCTATTATAATTAGTGTTGCTCACACTATTCTTCTTGGTTTTAGTCAATGGCTGGAACCCGAAGGAACCGTGTTAATGCGGAATGTGACAGGCAATGCAATGATTGTCCCCCTGAGCAACCAAATGTTATGGGAGATGGAATGAAAAATCTTGTAGCCATGCTCACACAGCTTTCTCAAGCTATGAATCATGCAACACTTCCAAACGAGCAAAGTAAGGAGCAACATTCTGTTGAATCCTTCATGAGGCAGCGTCCACCTTCATTCAGCAGGTCTACTGATCCATTAGTTGCTGAAAATGGATTAGTACTACTGAAAATATATTTTCATTTCTTCAATGTTCTGAACATGATAAATTCATCCTAGCAGTGTATCGTTTTTAAGGAAATGTTGATCAATGGTGTAATCTTATTAAGAATACGAGGCAAAGGGATGAAATTGAGTCCATGGAATGGGACGAGTTCAAGAACTTATTTTTCAATAAGTACTTCCCTCATATTCTCTGAAAAAAGATGGATAAATAGTTTCTTGAACTGAAGAAAAAGGATGATGAATCTGTTGGTACCTATGAAGCAAATTTTACAAGACTTGCAAGGTATGCTTCTGGTATTATTATCCAACCTGAGAGTAAGATCGATCGATTCTTTAGTGGCTTAAAACCAAGTCTTTGAAGGGCGTTAGCCATAAGGGACTTCAATAGCTATGAGGAAATCGTTCGATGTGCTCTCAAATTCGATATGGAGATTGGACTAACTCATCAGTCATATGGGTTTGATAAGAAGAGGAAAATGGAATTCAAAGGAAAATCTAAAGAGCACACTAAAAAGAAGATGAGCTTTCCATTATTCTCAAAGTGTGGAAAGAATCATGGAGGGAGTTGTATTAAAGGGTCAAGTAAATGTTTCAAATGTGGAAAGGATGGTCATCGGGCATTTGAATGCCGCAATGATGGGAAGAATATGTCTAATGATGCAAACAAAAGAAGGGACACACAGAATGAACATACTACACTTCAATGTTTCAAGTTCAAGGAGATGGGGCATTATCCCAATAAATGCCCTAATCCAAGGGTTTTTTATGACGATCTACATCAACAAATTCTTAAGGATAAAGAAAAAGGAAAGTCACATGTAATTTCTATCAGCGATGTGGAGTACGATAACGATGTGGTGAAAGGTACACTTACCATCCACTCTAAAGTACCAAATGTTTTATTTGATTCTGGATCCACCCACTCTTTTATTTATTAAGTTTTTTCTATGTGTATCACCGTATTACCTCAACAATTAGATGTTGAGTTAGATGTGACAACACCTAATGGCACAATAGTCGCATCAAAAGTTTATAATTCTTCCTCGATTGAAGTTTGTGGAAAAGTGATTCCTGAAAATCTTGTGATCCTACCTATAGTGGAATTTGATGTGATTCTTGGCATGGATTGGTTTTCTTTATATGGAGCTCATATCACTTTCCAAATAAGGGAAGTCACATTTCATATTCCAGATCAATCTATGATCGTCTATCGATGCAAGGATGAACATAACCTTCCAGTGGAAATTTCTTCCATCTTATGGGTCTTGATTCCACTTAATGAAGGTTATTTATCTCAAATGGTTGGTGAGAAACTCACAATTAAAAATATTCCCATTGTACGGGAGTTTGATGATGTCTTTCCGGAGGAATTGTCGGGTCTTCCACCAAATCGTGAAGTTGAGTTTTCAATAGAACTCGTACCGGGTGATTTGCCTATTTCAAATACACCTTATAGAATGGCCTCAATTGAGTTGTAGGAATTGAAGAAGAAACTCCAAGAGAATCTTGATAAGGGATTCATACTCCCTAGTGCGTCACCTTGGGGAGCACCTGTTCTGTTTTTTAAGAAGAAATATGGATCAATGAGACTCTGCATTGATTATCGAGAACTTAAAAAGATCACTATCAAGATCAAATATCCTCTCCCATGCATTGATGACCTATTTGACCAACTACGCGGAGCTCAATACTTTTCCAAGATTGATCTTAGTTCAGGGAATCATCAATTAAGGGTCAAAAGGGAGGATATACCAAAGACGGATTTCCGTACAAGGTATGGACACTATGAATTTATAGTGATGCCATTTGGTCTTACTAATTCCCCTGCTATCTTCATGGATCTGACGAATAGAGTCTTTAGATACTACCAGGATCAATTTTTGGTAGTCTTTATAGACGATATTCTTGTCTATTCAAAGAGCAAGGAAGAACATGAAGATCACTTGAGAATTATATTGAAGACCTTGATAAAGGATAAGCTTTATGCTAAATTTACCAAGTGTGAATTTTGGCTTCAAAAAGTTGCATTTTTGGGTCACATAATCTCAAAAGAGGGGATATTTGTGGATCCAGCAAAAACAGAGGTTATCGAAAGATGGTCGAGACCAACAACAGTAACTGAGATCTGAAGTTTTCTTGGTTTGGCTGGATATTATCGATGTTTTGTGAAAGATTTTTCACGATTATCTAATCCACTCACTAGGTTGACTCGAAAAAGAGTTATGTTCGTGTGGACGGACGAATGTGAAGAGAATTTCAAGGAGTTGAAAAGAAGGTTATCCAGTGCACCTGTACTCACACTTCCTTGTAGTGGAGAAAGGTTTTTGATCTATAGTGATGCATCCAAGAAGGGACTGGGATGTGTTCTCTTGCAAAATGATATGGTGATAGATTATGCCTCACGACAGTTGAAAATCCATGAGCAAAATTACCCAACACAAGATTTGGAGTTAGTTGTGGTAATCTTTGCATTAAAGATTTGGAGGCATTATCTTTTTGGAGAAAGGTGTGACATTTATACTGATCATAAAAGTTTAATGTATATTTTCACACAAAAGGAGCTGAATATGCGCCAAAGAAGATGGTTAAAACTGATTAAGGATTACGACTGCTCAATTCATTACCACCCTGGGAAAGAAAACAATGTGGTAGATGCATTAAGTCGACAAGACCATGCTTTCTTATCCATGATTTGGATCAAAAAAGATCCAATATTTCTGGATTTACAAAGGATGGATCTTGGAATTTTAATGGAAGGGGGAAAATCGTATCCTTCTCAAATGAATGTTCAACCATCTATACATGTGAAGATTATAGAGTCACAAAAAGAAGATTTATAGTTACAAAAGAAGGTGAGAAATATTCCTGAATTCAACCTTGATTGTCATGGGATAATAAAGTTCAGGAATCGGGTTTGTGTTCCTCCCATACCTGAATTAAAGAAGGAGCTGTTGGACAAGGCTCATAGTTCTTCATTCTATATTCATCCTGGAAGCATAAAGATGTATAGGGACCTAAAAGTGTACTTCTGGTGGGATGGAATGAAAAGAGATGTTTCTAAATATGTCTCTCGATGCTTGGTTTGTCAGCAAGTTAAAGCTGAGAGACAGAAGTCTAAGCGGATGTTACAACCATTACCCATACCCGAATGGAAATGTGAAAACATCACTATGGACTTTGTCATAGGACTTCCTAAAACATCCAAAGGCAATAATGCTATCTGGGTCATAGTTGATCATCTTACAAAGTCTACACACTTCATTTCTATTAGAGAGGATTTTTCTCTGGATCAGCTTTTTAGGATATATGTAAAAGAAGTGGTAAGATTGCATGGAGTACCACTTTCTATTATATCTGATCGGGATCCTAGATTTACCTCAAAGTTTTGGTGAAGTCTTCAACATACACTGGATACAGAGTTGAGTTTCATCACTGCTTATCATCCTCAGACAGACGGTCAGTCTGAGAGAACAATTCAAACTCTAGAAGATATGTTGAGACCTTGCTCTATAGATTTCAAAGGTGTTTGGGATCAACACCTACCTTTGGTGGAATTTTCTTATAATAATAGCTTCCACTCCAGTATTCAGATGGCTCCTTATGAAGCTCTCTATGGAAATAAATGCAGGACTCCAACTTGCTGGGATGAAGTTGGGGAAAGAAAGCTATTAGTCCCTGATCTTGTTGATGAGATGGTAGAAGATGTCTGATCTATTAAACAACACATAAGAGCAGCTCATAGTCAACAGAAAAGTTATGTCGACAACCGATGAAAAGACCTAAAGTTTGAAGTGGGTGGTAAAGTGTTCTTACGAATATCTCCCAGGAAGAGGGTCATGAGATTTGGAAAGAAGGGGAAGATGAGCCCTAGATATATCGGTCCATTAGAAATACTTGATCGTGTTGGAATGGTAGCTTACCGATTGGCGCTTACACCGAATCTCTCACAAGTTCAATATGTGTTCCATGTATCTCTCCTGAGAAAGTACATACCTGATCCTTCACATGTACTCAACTCAGAAGTTGTACCGCTGGAGAAAGATCTTTCTTATAAAGAACAGCCGATAGAGATTCTAGATCGTAGTGAAAAAGTCCAACGGAACAAGACCACTCACTTGGTGAAAGTTTTATGTAGGAACCACCAACTAGAAGAATCTACATGGGAGCTTGAGGATATAATGAGGGAGAGGTATCCTCATCTTTTTGTTAAAAAGTGACGAATTTTGAGGGAAAAATTCATTTTAAGGGGGGTAGAATGTAACACTCTAGACGTTTATGAGAAATATTTTGGTTTTATGTTATATAAATCATCAAAGGAATCTTTCACTACACACAACACTTGCTTGGCTTGCTTTACACACAACCGCGACCTTCCTCGATAGCTTGCGTCGTACGCAATACCGAGTTTCACTAAACAACGATATGCTATTAAAATATTATTTAAACAAGCCGTTATGAATAGTATTAACTGAATTTTGAATTTTATAACATTTTAATTCAACTTATACATTTTCTAGAATCAGGTATAAAAGCAAAATCAGTTTTTTTGGATAAAAGAAATATTTTTCAAAAAATACAGTTTTGCCGCCTTTTGATGGTGCACCCACATTAAATCTAGTTTTTGACATGTTTATAAGTTTAATTTGACAATATAAAGTTCTTTTTTTGAATCATGGAATAAAAATTTACTTTGGATAAATTTTTGATATTTTTCTGATAACTTTAATATTTTGATGAATAGTAACAATACGCTAATTTTTAATTAAAAACAACTTTTTTTTCATTGAGATAATTTATATGGATAAATTATAATATTGAATGGTTTTAAAGAATAAATAGAATATATTTTTACCATTTAATATAATTTATGTCATTATCATTAATTTCACATTGAATTCATAGGTAAAAACATTTCAATATTTGGCAGTGTTTTAACTTCAAAAACCGGTTTTCTTAAAAATGGGATTTATTTTAAATTAATTATTGCAACTTATATGTTTTGAATTTTGAAAAATGGATTCCATATTCAGAATCAGTGGGTCCAAATTATGTTAATAGGCTACTTTTTATTTTTGGGCATTATGAATAATAACTACGGTAAATTTTATTTACCATAGTTAAAGGTAAATCGGGTAACTAAGGGTAAATATAAGATTATAAAATTACCCTAACACCTGCCAAAATCCTATTGGATTACTAAAAGTAGACCCATATCACCTAAGGGTAGGATTAGATTCATTTAATAGACTTTTGTTCATGAAAATAATTTAATTATTATTGAACCCAAAGAATGCGACAACATGTCACTTTCTTAAATCTTATAAGTATAATAATTTTAATTTGGTGATAAACATAATGAATCTTCGAACATTAATAGTCTCCAGAAATAAAATACAATTATATACATCATAGGAATTTATTTAGAATTTTTAGGGATTATATAATTATCATTAATTATGACACAATAGTGATGTTGAAATTATTTTATTTATTAAAATATCAAATAAATTGTTTTAAAAATATTAAAATAAATATTATATGAACTATTTAATGTGGTACACTAATTTTCTAGATACATATGACATTTTATGAATCTATTAAAGCTTTTAGTTCGAACATATCTTCTGTATATATTTTATTTAAATTCAAATAAATGAATAGTGTCAAAATTGACACTATTGTTATTTTATAAAAATAACATATTATAAAATTGTTTAAAAATCGCAAAAATATTTAAAAATTATAAATTAAAATTTATATGGTCGAAAATGTCATAAAGTGTCAAATTAGGGAAAATTCACAACACATAGGTAATTAATTATAATAATTTAAAATTTAGAATATTATTACCACAAATAAAATTAAATTGATAAATAAGGATAAATCTAGTTGATAATGTTTAAAATGAATTCCTAACATGTCTAAATTTTATTGGTTGATGTGATTACAACCCTATCTCTTCTAATATTCGTATATGAGTCAATTTTGATGTTTTTAAGTGGGGTTCGGATTTAATATAAACTAATATTTCTTATATTTCCAAAGGTGCTCCTCTCCTCCCATATAAAAGAGAACCTCCTCCCTCTCTTCCTCACACCAATTTGAGCCTTCAAGCTCGGCCAACCCCTTCTCATTTCACTTCCCCACTTCCTTATAATCCTACTAGAGGTACTGGTCTTATCAAAAGACCAACACTAGTTCCTTAAGAGAATGTTTAAAGGAGGCACTTCGAGAAAGAGGTAATACCTTCTACCGTTTTCTTCAAGTTCCATTCTTCTTCTACTCCCTCTTATTTAGTTGTTTTATTATGAGGTAACAACATCAGTATCACTCATATACTGATATGTTATTATAAATATGAAACAACCCTATTTCACCTCTTATCCATCCTACGGAAAACGAAATCACCGCGCGTGCGTACGTACGGAATACCGTCTCCACGTCATGGTGTAATCTATTTTCCACCACCACCTTACTTGGATGGGTATAAGGGTGAAAGTAATAAATATATATGATTATTGTAAAGTTGTATTGATTATGAAATAGTATACATACACTCCAATACAATTCCATGATCATGGGAACGATATCATCGCTCGAGCGTACGTACGGAATACCGTCTCCACGATGTGATGCGATTCGTTCTACATGATCTTCATTGCATAATGATTATATAAATGAATTGAATGAATTAATATGATATATATTACACTAATAACATTCTGTAAATGAGGTATCTATAACCTAAAGAGAAGAATAATAATTTATTCAACAAACACGCATAAGAACAAAAAGTAATAAACACCCAAATAACAGGTAGTAATGAAATATTACTAATAAGAAGCTAAGAATATGACCATATATGATATCATAACAAAACGTATGATTCTGTAATAAGTCAATAACATTATTTAAATCATTATACAGGAGGTTCGGACACTTACGAAGCAAATCAGACATAAGGTAAGGGAAAATCTCGCAATCTCAATTTTTATCCGAGATTGTTTATACTTCAGAATTTACTGGGGTGTATTTTATCATCCACATCCATGTTTCCTCAATATTTAATATTGTTCCATCCACCTAAAATTGTTTAAATCCAATTTTACCCTTCGGTGAGTTTTTAGTAAAATATATGAAAGGAATCTTTTTTCGTTTTTCGTACGAGGAACTTTTTTATTTTTCCGACAAATGTACGAGAAGAATGTTTTTTTAACTTATACGGCATGAATGGATTTTTAAAACATTATTTCCAAGAAGCTTCCTTTACAAGTTTTCATGTTTATTTTTAATCAACTTATTTTAGTTTAAAATTGTATGACATGTTAAAGAAAGGAAAATGTTTTTGAAGTAGAAATGATATTTTTTTCAAAAATGGAGTTCAAGTGCTTTATCAAAATTATTTTCCATCTAAGATAATATAGGGTTCTGTTTCTATCCCTATTTTTACATTTATTTGATTATATTATGATTGAATTATTTTTATGAATTCCTTTATCTTATATGAATTGTTTTATGATGTCATGTTGTTTAAGAATCCCATTTTTACTACATGGGTTATGCAATGATGTATGATTTATGATTTTGTGGCACACATAAGAATGGTATCATTATGAGATGGTTGGGACCTATATCTCCATCT
This sequence comes from Viscum album, assembly GCA_963277665.1. NCBI lineage: Eukaryota > Viridiplantae > Streptophyta > Magnoliopsida > Santalales > Viscaceae > Viscum > Viscum album. The sequence continues at coordinate 934,522,929 of OY728153.1, forward strand.
AATGAATTGGGTAAAGATTTTATATCTCATGAGATAGACATGGCTGGAACGGCAGGTTAAACCGGTTCAGTGAAACAGGACTGAAACGAGGAGTGAACTCGGTTCAGAAATGGACTTTGTCCACTAAGAGAGTCTTGGAAAAGAGTCTTGACTAATAAGAAATGATTCTATATGATTATGTGTGTATGCCACAACGTTTCATGTTTTAAGTTATGCTTATTGGGATTTCATTTCACTACTATGATTTATCCCATGTTATGAAATTATGCTCACTTTTGCAGGTTAAGATTTCCAAAATGTTATGTTCTTATGAATATGATGTGATTGATATTTATTTTGTTTACCCTTACTGAGCATTTAAGCTCACCCTTTTGTATGTTTTCTTTCCCCAGGTCAGGAAGAAGGTTATTATGTAAGATATTCCAAAAGTGGCTATATATATGATGAAATAAATGGGAGACAGTGTAGATGCTTTATGAACCGGTTGTTTATGTTTCCCAGTTTCTAAAGACACTATACCTTTACGGTCCTTTCATGGTTTTGTTATATGTTGTAATAAGTATGCATCAATTTTGAAGTAATAACAATGAATGTAAAGTATGGGTCTTTATACCATGGGAGTCATCCCACTCTTCCAGGTCCTTGGACTTGGTGGTTGTAATAGAGACCATCCAGACAACTGTTACTTCACCTGGACTTGCGTTTATGCATTCAACTTGGTTGATGGGTAGTACATACTCTTCCCCAAGTTTCTAGAGGGGGTCGGCAGGAGCCATCTCCAATCCATTAAGGGCATTGATCTAATCAACTTCATAGATAGAAAGATGTTTTTCTTCTAACTCATAGAACCCTGCGTCGATATAATGTGATTCACAAGATTCAAACGGGGATTTATCAGCGTGAAACATCTTATTTTCCATTAGTGCAATATTTGGTGCACTGAAGGTATGAGGACGGAATTGAATCATGCTGATATAGCCAAGGTCTCCCTAACATGAAATTGAATTCCATACTTTACCGTACAACTAGGAACTCAGAATATGATATGAGATCTCTGAGACATGTTTTATGATTAACTCATTCCAATAGTTTTTTCTCACTTTTGTCATATCCCAGCAGAGTTTTAGTTTGTGGTGTCAAGATATCTTCGTCATATCCTAGAAGATGAAGCATTCACAGTGAGAGTAGGTTGACCCCAGATCCGTTGTCTATGAAGATCCTCCAAACATCAATTTCATTTATCTTTCTAGACACATATAAGGGATTGATGTGCCCCTGCATGATGGTGTCTTCATCCTTGTTTGTGGAGGAGATGATGCCAAGACATTCATCAGGACCGGTCTTTGTCCGATAGACTTAGACTACTGCTACTTTAGCCTCAAACTCCTAGGGACTTCGCAAGGATTCGATGAGTGCCTCTCTATGATCTGTGGATAGGCTCAAAGCATCTAGGATTAACAAAATTTCTGGTACTGAAGCCAACTACTTTAAAATATCATACTTATGCTCTAAAGTTTGGCTCTTCCTAGCTCAAGGTTTCTCTTTTACAGACACTTTAGGGGTTTGAGCCTTGGATTTAGATGTTTTGGCCTCTGTGATAGGGGTCAGCAGTGCTGGAGTCCTTTCCATGTTTGGCTTAACCGGTCCGCCTATATACCTTGGGTGGTTCATTATTTTTTATTCCCCTGATTGATATTCCAAGATAATTGGTCTTGTATTTATTCCTATGGGAGTTAAGGAGAATTCTGGTTCTTGTTGTGTCAATTGGGGGGTCCTTCCATGAGTTTCTTCAATGTTAATGGTTTGACTTGTGGCATGGTCAGGAATTTTACTCCTGCCACAATCTTGCCTTCCAGGAAACCTCCATACTTTGAAGGCTCTTCTTCCAGCTCTCAAGTTGGGTGCAGGGAATTTGGGTTTGTTGCCATTGTCTTTGTTCAAGAATGGGTCAATTAAGTGATTGAAATTAGTGGATCTGAGGATCAGTTCTTGATCTGACACTGTTTATGTTTTACTGTCTCCTTCTGATGGTTCCATTTTGTGGGGTAGTTCTCATTGAACCATTTGGAAGGGCGGTTCTCATTGGACCAAGACTATTGGCATAATGTCTGAAACTTTCAACACTGACTTTGGATTTGGTTTCATCTCATCTTCTTGCCCTTTCTTTCTAACCTTCTTTCCTTTAGAGTACCGCAGGGCCAAAAAGGATTGTTGTACAGTACTATGAGCTTTTGGTGGCACATTTGGTTGTTTCAACTGTTCTTAGAGGATTCTATGAACTTGTTTGGTGTTATATTGGGTCATCCATTTTTCAAAAAAATTCTCCTTCATGCTGGTGATTGTATTCCATTCCTCTTCTTTTCTTGAGTCCGAGGTAGAAGCATATGCTAGTTATGCTAGTGGCAGGCTCAACATGACTTTCCCAGAGTCCACCATTTTTGATAGAGATCATTGAAAACAAATCATTGTTGGATGATGTGTCCTAGTATCCAGTGATATGTAAAATAATTTTTATTTTTTTCGAGACCCACTTAATTGGCTAACATTGGCTCTGTTATCTAGTGAAGATTGCAATTCATGGCTGCTATGAAGTTTCCACGGACCTAGTCATCTCAGAACAATTAGACATTATTTCTTTGTACTTATAACTAGTTTCTTCTAGAACTCTATCGCTTGTCTTGTTGAGGCTGGGTGGTTATTGGTGTCTAGGGGTCCCGTAGGGTTTGTTGGGGGCCTCATGACTAGAGTTAGTGTTGGGGGTGGCTTAAGCGTGACAGAATCCGCTTCATCTTTTCCCATTATTTTTCTGGGGCTGATGGGGCCATTTGGGACTTGAGGTTGGTCCATTGCAAGGAGTATTATAACCTTTGATCAATATCCAAGAAGTATCTAAACCAACTTGGGTACTTCACCAGGATGAATGGTGTTCTCAATTCATCCTGTAGGTTATCAATGTACATGGTGAGCATCTCATCCTGGGGGAGTGGCTGGTTTAGAGAATATGCAAGGCCCTTCTGTATGGAAATAAAGTATGAGACTCTATCGTTCTCTCACTTAATGCAGTTCATGAAGTCACTGACATTCATCTTGGGCAGCATCAAACTAAAATATAATAGAAACTATCGTCGGCGGTCCTCATATTCGGTAATTGAATTGGCTGGCAGGCTAGTACACCATATGAAGGATGAACCCTGTAGGGTTCATACGAATAACCTAAATTTCACAGCTTATTACATCTCTAGAGTTCCCATCATGGGATCACAGTAAGAGATATAGTGCATCAAATTCTATTCCAGGACCCTCAAGCAATTGAATACTGGGAATACGTGGATCCTGAAGTTTGGTGGTGGTGGGAAATTTCTCACCGACTCAACGTAGGGTTTTCTATCTTGTTTTATCAGAGTGTGCCACCCCTCCATTGCTTCTAGTTGAGCCATTAACTACTCAAAAGTGTTTAAGATACCTTTATATATATCCTGTCGGGCTTCAGCTTGAGCTGGTGCAGCAGCGACCAAGACTGGGTGTGTCGACGCTGCTGGAATTTGGGGTGGATACCTAGTTGGGGGTATGATTTGTGGGTTTACCTGGAATATATTATGGATTCCTTCCTAGTGGGGGGAGTCTTGATGTCCTTCTAGGGATGGGTTGAATGGTCATATGATCTTGGTTTTATTCAACGGTATGAGTTCCTATGGCATGGGAACCTCTTCTAGGAGCACCTGATGATGCTCCTTAGGGGGGGGGCACATCTGGAAAGATAGATCCCTCGACATATCTCGGTATTAATTCGCCTAATCTCTTTCATTTATTCCTCCTGCATGGGAAACCTTTCCTTGAGGTTGAGGGGTGCAATCACAGGGGGAGGAGGATGCGGGTCATATATGACCATGGATTTAATATTCTTCTTTCTGGAGTTTCGTAGTGGAAGTAGTGATGGATTAGCTGAGGGGGAACCCAAATTTAGGTCTTCCCTCTGGTTCCAAGTATGCACACCATCAGGTTCGGTATGGGATGCTTCTGGGAGGGAATTGTCTTCCTTCGCATCCTCCCCCCTAAGTCATTTTCTGTGAGATCCGTGGGGTTGTCATTTACCATGTTCACGGAGGCATACTGCATTTGGAGTAGTGTACCATGTGTTGAATGGTAGTAATGATTAATTGTCCCTTTATTAGACCTGTTTATTTCATTCTGTGGTATTATTCAGGTTTCTTGGCGATGATTGACTCAAAGGGATCCCTGGTCTGACCTCGTAACACCTATTTTTCTCAAAGGGTGAGAACCATGAGAAGGGGTGGAACATGTAACTCCTCTGTCCATCGTTCTTCCTAGAAGGTGGAAGACAAGCGTCCGATGTGTGGGGATCTGAGGTAAAAATGACCCCATCCATATAGACTAGGGTTATTACCATTCTCTTGATGATGTGCTATGACCTGGATTTGTTGGTCTTATGGAGAAATTTTGATTTAAAAATACCCCCATCCCTATGGGATAGGTTCATTCTTATATTGCAGTGGTAGCTTCTTCTATATCCACCCTTTCAATTTCATGTACTACCACGTGGGTATGAGACAAGTATGGAATTATGCCTACACAGATTCTATGGCCTTTTGAAGACATGGGCACTGCTTGCTGGTTGGCTTCCCTGAGGTGGGAAACCTGCTAGATGTTCCTAGTTGCCTGACTCAGAATCTATTTGATGGCTTGATCCCTTTGACCATGACACTTTTGAGACTTACTTTTGGACAGTTTTTGTAGAGTATCCCATATTTCTTGAGTAGGGGTTTCAATTGATTATTACCTCCAGGTGATGAAATTGTAGGATTTCATTTCCAATGGGGCCTGCTGGATGGGACGTGGGGTGAAGTGTAGAGATCCATGTTCTCCCCATCCCCGAATGTGAACTCCAGTTGGGGAATTTCTAATGAGACGACGTAACTTATGAAGTGTATGGAGGTAGACAAGTTGAATGTTTTTCTTTCTCCTTTCTGATTTTGGATGCCTTGCGGATGGGAGGGCTTCCTGGTCAATTATATGGGGAATCTCCTCTATCATGATGAGATGGTCTGCGTACCCTTCATAGGGTATAAAATTTTCTTTAATCTTTCGAAGAGTTCTCTATATATTGAAGCGAATGTCCTTCATTCATTCCCCAGACATCTCTCCTGATATATTGAAGTGAGAAGTGGTTGTATGACAATACATCACTGGTATATTATCCCTAGTAAGTTGTCCTCTCATAATCAATATATCATGTTGTTGTTCTTCAGGAGGCTCCTCTAATTGATATTACCAACTCAACTACTTATTAATAATTTTGTTCCAAGCAACCGGGCTGGTGGGAGCCTTACTGATTTTTGGATATTGTGGGGGTGGATCAGAAGACGATCATGGCCCTAGACCATCCTCTAGTTGAGAAAGAATATCACTCGTTATAGAGGGAGTGTCTGATGTTTCTAACTCCTTTTCAAGTTCCTTAGCACAGGAGGGATTTCTCACATTTGTTCTGGCAAGGGGAGGACTTTCATTCCATCATGAATTTTGGTTTCAAGGAGGACCTTCGCAAGTGGTGCTACAATGGCAAGGGCTACCGTTGCAACATGATGCCTGCCCACAAGAATTTTCTTTACGGTTATACCCTAGGAAGAACCTTCAGGGAGGAAAGTAGGATGTGGAGGACCTTCTTGCTGCATGATGGCACTATGGGGAGGTCCTTAACAACAACCATCATTGCGGGGAAGGCCTTCACAATGACCAGCATCATGGAGAGGACTACCATCATGACATGATATCTAGGTGTTGGGAGAATTTCTGCAGTGTAAATCCTAGGGAGGGCCTTCGGGATGTACTCTAATGAGGGGAGGACCTTTTCATTGCTTGGAGTTTCCATGGGGAGGACCTTCAGAGAAAATGTCATTGCAGGGAGGGCCTTTGTAATGACCTTCATCATAGCAAGGATTACCATAATGACTTGACGTCCGAATATAGGGAGAAGCATATCTGCAGCATATACCCTAGGGAGGACCATTAGGGTGGATGACAACAAGGGGAGGACATTCTTGCTATCTGATCTTCAGTCCGAGGGGAGGGCTACCCCAATGTGCATCAGGAGATAGGCTCTCGTGATCGATCATTCTTGACCCATGGAGTAAGCCCCCATGGGTTCTCTGTGGATGAATTTCATAGCTACTGGTAGATACATTATGGGGAGGACATTTGAAACTGCTAATGACATATCCATAATTTGGTAATGGAAAGATAGGGTCATGAGCCTTTGTCAATATATGTTTGAGGGCACTAAGAACCCCAGCTTCTAGCAGAGCAAGATCATGTATGTGCTCTTCATTTTCCATTTTCCTTTGACACTTTTAATTATTGGGCACTCTATTTCATGTAACTGGGGACATATTCTATTGGTAATGGCCTTCATATATGGTTCCTTGTCTTGTTTGGTCCCGTGATGTCATTAGGATACGTTGATAGGCATCTTGAGTTTTTGCATGGATATATGCTTTCCCTGGAGTGTCCACCACATTGGGTTGGAATCCCCAAATTGGAATGGGTATTTATTATCAATCTAGGTGTCTTTATGTCATGGGATATTTCCTTCAACCCTCCTGGCCGAGAGCAGAGAAGAATAACTTCTCTAGAGTGAATAACTCATTTTGGGAGTGAGTCATCTCGTTCAATGAAACTGAGTCATGGGCCTGATTTCTCGCCTTTTCCGCTGATTCAATGATATCATGGAATGTTTGGAGGATTTTTTCTAGAATAGAATTCTAATATTCCATAATTTTCAGGATGTTCTAGGATGCATATTTGGATGTAATGGGTATGAAGGCCCATTCTGATGTTAGATCATGAGTCGATGCTTGTTCCGGTCCTCCATGATTTTCCAGTAGATACTAGCAGTTCTCCTATGATGGTGCATAATAATGAGTCTACCACAAGTTTTATTCTCTGGTTCCCACCATTTTTGATAGGTGGTGTTCATATTCACGAGCAAATATTTTCATCTTCTCTCTTGTTGTTGTATCTGTCTCATGGTCTTTGTATGCATCAGTAGGAATTTGAATCTGCTTGTATTTGGTTTCCACCCAATTCTGGTGGCAGGAATGAAATGTGTCATACGGTGTTTGTGCCTACGTGTAGCTGAGTTCTTCCCTATTTGGAAGGAAGGATTCTGTGGCTCAGTAGATATTTGCCTCTTTCTATAGTCTGCTGCTCTGTCTACACAGCGGGACCAGCGAGCATTAGTAGTAACGTGCATGTTCTGATATTGTGCCACACTATTTCTGTGGTGGGCTTGGGTGGAGAGGGTAGAGTCATATGTCTTCCCATTGAATGAAATCGTGTTAGTACAGAATAGTTGCTCCTCATTAACCAGGGTAATATCATGTTCCTGGATATATATTCTCTGCCCTTATCAGGAAGCTTGAGGGGTCTGGGTCTCCTAGACTTTAGCAGGTGCCCTTTCCATAAGGTCCTCCTCAGTGGGAGGAGGCCTGGTCATCCGGTGTTGGAAGTGATGTTCTCTAGCAGGGTATTGTGGGTAGGACCCCTGTGCAGTTGAGGTGAAGTATTTAGTGTCAACTTCATCTGCCTCCCTAAGATAATTTAGGTACTCGTTTCCATGTTCTGGGGACAGGCTCTCGAAATGGTTTGAGATGACCACTAGGGCCACCATGTCCTGGGGTGCCAACAGCGGCTAAAGGGGTGGATGGCGGACCTTTGCAGACAAGAGGGCTTGTCTTGTGGCCTAAAGCATGGAGAGAGTACTATATTTGTGGTAATACCTAATTAGTGTGTTGGATACCCAACATTGAAGACACTGGGTAGGTGATGGGGTCCTTCTCTTCATTGAGGCCTCGACCGCCTGTGGGATCACAGATGTGCATGTCTGCATGGATGTTTGGGATGTCATTTGGATTGAAGGTCACTCTATGGGGACCTAAGATATACATATATCACATATAGACCACATCACATTGTCAAAGTATCATTTCTTTAATTATATGAATATTTGGTGATTCATCTTGGACCCCTTCCCCTTTTCTTTTGCTTCAGGGCGAAGGGGCCTGAGTGGGGTGAGACCGCCACCTTGGTTAATGATTCACATCAGGTTCACCATTTTTTGTTCTGCCTCTGAGGTGGTGCATTTCCACATAACGGTGTGAAAAAAATGGTTTGACTTGAATTATCCTTTTTCCTTTTACCATTGGGGTAGAACTTCCACCTTGGTTATGGATTCTTGTCAGGTACACCATTTTTGTTTCTCCTCCGAGGGGGCACATTTCTGCGAAATGAAAAAATGGGACGATGAGGATCATCAGACATCTCGCTATCTATAGATACGAGTTCACATTGAATTTACCTTCCTTTTTTTGACCCGTGCAGTGTCCTTATCCTTAAAAAGGTTTAATTAACCCTGCGGTAACTATTGGTCCCAACGAGCGATTGTGTGGGGTTCAAGAACACGTGAAATCAATCTTTATCAGATATAACAACCTCGGATTGTCTCTAATGGGTTTATTCATTGAGCTAAGAATTCCCAACGGCCTTGGTATCCATGATTCATGGACCTGATATCCAAAGGAATGTTCTCATTGATCGATGATTCAACCATCGACACTTAAGAACTCCATTGGTTGAGAGTATGGGAGTTCAGGCCCACCGCACCCTTCCGGGGGAGGATTGTTTCATGTTCTTGGAATCTATTATAGATTTAAGCCGTGTTCATATGTTCATGAATCATTGGTCCATTCCCGATGAGTGTGTCCATGGGAAACACTTGGTTTGTAGGATCATCATAGTATTGCATATATTTGTTGCTACAGAGCATATGTTGACTTGAGAAATGTAATAAAGTGCTATGAAGTTTATCATTATCTAGAGGGAACAAAAGGTAACTTGATATTGGGATCAGGCTCATAAAATGGGATTCCTATGTATCCTTAGAAAAGGAATCAGAACCCACATAGTTTGGAGTATGTGGGGCTTACACATGGAAACTTCCCAGTTAAGAAACATGATTCAGTGGACCCTTCTAGATGGGAACCCCTTTGAGTTTTTGAATTTTGGTAGGCATCCTATGTATCTTTTTTTGACTAGGAATTAGATTTATCATAGTTCATAAGGTGTGGGACATACACATAGGAGCCGCCCAGTTGAGAAACATGATTGGATGGACCCTTATGGTTGGGAACCCTTTTTATCTCAAACCTTTTGGTAAGCATCCTACGTATCATATTTTGACCACAAATTAATGTTCTTATAGTTCAGAATTTCCGGGGATGACACATGAGAGATTCCTAGTTGAGAAACATGATTGGGTGGACCCTTCTGGATGGGAACTCTTTTGAGATGAGGCCTTATGGTAGGTCTCCTATGTATCCTTTTTTACTAGGAATAATAGTTCTCGTAGTTCAGAAGGTGTGGAGATTATGCATGGGAGTTTCATAGTTGAGAAACATGATTCGGTGGATCCTTCTAGATGCTCACCCTTTTGAGATCGGGCCTTCTAATAGGCGTCCTATGTATCATGTTTTGACTAGGAATCAGAGTTCTCATCATTCAGAAGGTGTGGATCTCGTAATTATCAGAAAACTCTATGCCCATGTGAATCATGATCGGTGTGAGAAACAAGAGGATGTAAAAGATTCTACAAAGCACATTCCTCATCTCCTATTGGTGGGGGAGGGAGAGCCTACAGCGGAAGAGGTCGGGGCGACCATGGGCAAGGGCGTAGAGAAATGAACCCTTCAATTTGAAATAAAATTGAAGGTTACACGACCCTTCCTCATAATATTGGGGACTTTCCTTAATAGGAGGGCCCCAGAGAATGTTCTCATAAGGGGAGGAGTTTTTTCATCATCAAAGGGGGCAGAAAACATAACCCCTTCGACTGATCACTATTCCTCATTGAATAGAAAAAATGTGATCACACTTAATCCTTAGAATGGGGAGGTTCACGTCAGTTTCCCAAGGTTGGGCTTCAGGTTACCATGGGAATGTAGCCTCACAGGCATTCCTGAAGCCCACACCATTGTGAGGAGGACCTTCATTACTCCTCTTACCATGGGTATGTATACTCAATGGGGCGCACTAATGCACCCGATGGTCTAATCATACATGTCTCATGTCTTTAGAGGGGACTTTTTCCTAATTCCAGAGGACTGGTTAGTAGAGGGACCATGGAGAACTGGATAGTAGTAGAGGGTGAGGTTGGAATTGGTGGAAACAATACCTGAAAACACCTCATTCCACATACTGACATTTTATGCGGGATGGGGGGGGCTCCTCATACCATAGTGGTATGTGAGCAGAGGGGTCGTCCGTGTACCACTAAGGTATGAGGGAATGGGTATAGGAAACTGCGTACCATAGTGGTATGCATACCACCACACCGCTTTGGGTTACATACACGTACCAAGGTATTACGCGGTGCTAGGTTCAGTTTACATAGTTGTACGCTACGTGGAGCACCATATCAAAGGGGGGTCCAGGGGATCATCATTCATGGGGAGTTCATCAGTGAGAAGTTCTGGGTTCACTGTTCAATAATTAGGTTCGCAGTTCTATTATTATTATTCAATTACGTAGTCTTAGGTTTTGTGGTCGGTTGTACCTATAGAGGGAGTGGTTCGCGATTCGGGCTTCGCCGATGAAACAAGACAGAAGCCGGAGTGCAACCTATAAGTCTCCCTCAAGATTTCTTCGTCCATCCTTATCTTTGTCCAACTTCCTCTATTCTTATATTTTTTACTTCTAATATTATCCTTTTATAGAGAATTGGAGCAATCATATCTATTGGGCCGACATCACCATTTGTGGAGGCCCATTGAAGCAATATCCTGACCCACGGAAGACTTAGTCAATCTGGGGTCTGCGGAGGCTTCAGTTCAAGATAATAGTTTGTGGAACCCTGCTGATTCACTTCGTCTAGGAACAGATGATTTTACGGCATGGTACACAGACAGTCCTCACATGCATGAATCCATCGGTAACTCGGTTCGTGGTTTTCCTTGCTCGTTGGCCTTCGCCTTGCAGGCCAGCGATTCGTGGATCATCCCGCAAAACCGGAAGTTCGCGGTCAAGCTGATCTACATACCTTTTCCGATGATGGTATGGAGACCACTTGAAATGACTTGAAAACATCAATTATTTAAAGTTTCATTAATGAATTTCAACTCAATTTTAGTCTATTCACCTTTCTAGACATGTAGATGTACTGTTTTCCTTCTGAAAAACATTAGTGGGGGTATTTTCTACCCTATTTTGAATTTTCAAGACCCTACAACTAATAATCTTGAGATATTTTTGAACCTGTATTTTTAGTTTTCTTTTTAGTCATGATGGGAAATCCCATAGCTGAGGCTATATAATAACGAATATGTAGATGCCATAAAATCATGTTCAAGACAAAACACTCAAATCCATACCTGAACATTGGTGTATCTGACATCATATGGATTGAAACATGAATCCCATTATTGAATGAAAATGGATTTTTTACATGATATCACCCCAAATCCACATTCCTTTCTCTTCAGATAATCATTAGGTAATATAAGGTTGTGGTACCCACACCCTATTGGAATACACTTCCATTATTTAAATCTCCAAATTTTCGAAAAAAGACACATGAGATCAACCACTATCCGAGGTCTAATTCCTAAATGTAAAACCAAATGTGAAATTAGTGATCATTTTCAAATCATAAATTGTTTTGAGATCACATCTTTATTTTCTATAATATGTGTACAATTACATCTCTTAATGATTCTATCAGGAAAACTGTGTTTCAAAGATGCAAGGTCACACTAATGAACACCATTGATCTTAATTTTGCTTTCAGCATCACATTTGAGATCTTCTTGGAACTTCTAAGAGGAACATTCCAAATCTTGAAAACCGGGTCCCTTAACAAACAAGTCAACCCCAATTCCCTTGTAAAATCCATCTTCCTCAATGAACCCTTGGTGCCATCGTGGTCGTCATAATCGTCTGAAACTGCTGCTTCCATCACTCCCCTAAACACTCATAAGTATTATAAATAAATAGTAAAAATATATATAATATAGAAATATTAAATAGATATATGTTAAAAGTGTATAAATAAAAAAATATTAAAATTAAATAACTATTATAAATTAATAGATAACAATAATTGAGAAAATACTAAAAAGGATAAAATAAAATAATTAAAAATGAATAAATACCAAAAAATATGGAGAAAATGAATTAATGATAAATAGTTATATAAATTAATGAAATATTAAAAATTAATAAATATAGAAGAAGAAAAAAAATTACAAATTAAATTTAAAAACAATATATTTATTATAATTTATTAATTAATAATGAATATATATAAATTTTATAAATATTTAAATATAAATATAATAAAATAAAAATGTTAAAATATAAATTATATAAATTACATAAAAATTAAAAGTTTTGAATATTAATATTTAAAAATGAATAAATAATTATAATAAACGAATACGTCACAAAAATATTAAATTAATAAATTTTAAAAATTAAAAAAATATAAAAATATTAATAATGGAAAAATATGAAAATTTAATATATATATATAATATAAAATTAAGAAATATAAAAAAAATTAAAATTTAGTAAATTTCACAAAAATATTAAAAATCGAATAACTAATATTAATTATATTGGTTTCAAAATTATTCAAAATGAATAAATATTTTTGAAAATAATTTGGGGTAATATCTATTTATTTAAAAGGAAAAACAAAAGTGGATAGGACAGGGCCAAAAAAATTTATCTTCCCTCATCAATTACAAACAAAACATTGTAAAAAGTCACAAGTCATGATTTTTATCAATCTTCGCTTAAGCGGGAAGGCTCTCATTATGATGTGCTTCCCAATTAATTTGACCACATCATCAACCTATACCCTATGTATGAAGACCCATTCTCCAAGTCTCCCCTTACAAGAAAGAGCCACCAGAGACTGTTGAATCCTCAGTGTCAACATCCTAGTCACTTTCTAATTTCAAATCATCTCCCTTTTGGGGAATTTTGTTAGTCCAAAGCATGATTTTCTTCCTTCCCCAAAGTATATTTATTTTGTCTCAAGCTAGGAGATCCAATACAAATATACACACCCTAAACAATAGATGAAAAGGGATTGGAAGTCAAAACATGGCCAAACTTCTTAATTGTGTCTTTTCCATCATCTTGGAAAACATCGGTGCTATTACAACCTATTTTATTATTGAAAAAACAGTAATGGGTTTTGATATTTTTAGATCTTATTTGGTAGTACCACTTTCCTTTTATGAAGTACCCAACAAATAATTCTTAAATAATGATTTAGCTTCCATATTATATCATCCTTTTCATCCACAAGATACCATCATCGTTACCTCTTACTACAGTTACTTATCAACATAAGACCGAACATCCAATTCCAAAGCTATCTGATCAGCCTCATCAATTATATGAGAAGTATCATCCTCCAAATCAATAAAACTATCTTGTACATTTAAAAATGTATCCAAGACGACTAGTCTTATAGTTATTGCTTACTTCTATTCCAAAGGAGTATCTTTATGTATGAATGGTGTAGAACTTGATAAGTCTACCTTCCTTGATATAATCTCTTTAATCAATGATAAAATCCCCTCCCCCTATTTCATTCTACCCTTAGGCACTTTTTCATCATTCAATTTATCAGGAGAAAATTTACCAAGATAAAGTGATCCCTGTTATATTAGCTTCTCTAAAGAACAAGACCCCAGGACATTCTCAAGACATTGGACCTATGGAATTGACCAAACCAACCAAGAACTGATATGGCCAACCATTGTGCCCTTTCCATCATAAGAGGGACCCTATTGTGAAGGTTGACCATCAGTAATCTAGATAAAAAATATTAAACCATATAGATTATCAATCAAATAAGTTCCACCCCCAACATCCTCAAAAAATTACATTTCGAGATTGCCCCTTTGTTAGTCACCCATCCTTTGAAACTTTTGATACTTCCTCACATCATTCCCCTTTATGGAACTAAAAGAGAAAACAATATCCCTATAATAATTATCATAATAGTTCTAGATATATTGACATACCATATAAAAGGGTGGTATACATTCAAAGTTGATATGTAGAGTCCATGAATCTTCTACAAAGGAAAGAACCACTTTGATAATCATGGTAGAACTATGATCTACTTACACCAGAACACAGGCATAATACCAAAAAATGATCTAATTTAATGACCTTGTCCATGTTGATAGAAATACCAACCAAAAAAGAAAAATCAATCAAAATTAATGGGTACCAAAAAATCTAATCTAGACCTATGATTTTAATCTAGATTTGAGCTCTTGATTTCTTATGTTTGAAAGGATTAAACCAATAATCCATTTTGTGAATATTGAGCATACATGATTTCTATGTTGTAGATCAATGTCCCCAAAAATATTTCTTCAAGTCATCAGAATGAAAGATAATATGAATGAAACTCTTTATAATTCGATTTCAATCCTAATATAAGAATCCCTAAATCGTAAATAGATGCTGAAAATGGATATATGACTGCTAGAACCTATTACCAGCAGTAAAAAGCATTCGAGCGATGATAGAAAACATAAATTGATCCAGAAATTGAGGAATTTATTCTTGATTCATAGATAAATGAGCTATAGATCCATTCATAGTAATATGAACCCACTCATAGTTTTTTATAATAGATAAATGATTCTGATTAAAATTATACCCCACCAAGACTATAACACCCCATGATTTCCTATAATGTTATTTTCTTAAAATTAATTCAATAGCTTCTGCTACATGCAAAACCGATTTCGAGCACAGCACGACTTACCAAACTAGCCATTCAAAAAAAAATTATGAATATTATTAAATAAATTTTGAATTTTATAGACTCCAAATAATTTTATAATCCATATTATGTGTTTCTTATACATAATATAAGAATAAATTCATTTTTTTCAGATAAAATAAGTATTTTTCAAAAAATCCAATTTAACCACTTTAAATGGAAAAACCATATTTAAAACAAATATTTGACACTTTTATATATTCAATTTAATGAAATTAAATTTTTCTTTAGAATAGGGGCATACAAATTTATTTTTGATAAATCCTTGGTGCTTTTCTGATAAATTTCATATTTTGATGAATACTGAAAAATACTAAATTTTTATTGAAATTTTTTTAATAGAAATAATTTATAGTGTTAAATTATGCATTTTAATTTTTTAAGTATAATTATATTATATTTTCATAATTTAATTTAATGTAGTTAATTATCAGTAAATTCACATTTAAATTTTACATAAACACAGGTCAATCTTTTGATAGTTTTTACTTTTCAAAAACCCTCTTTTTGGTAATGAAAACGAGAAATAATTTTAAATTAGTTAATGAAACTTCAATGTTTATAATTTGGTAAAATATAATTAATTTTTGAATTCTGAATATCAAAATTAGCTTAGGGTGAATTTTTGGTATTTTTCTGAAAACATTCAATTTTTGATGAATAGTGAAAAACACTGCATTATTATTTAAAACTAACTTTTTATTTATATAATTAATTATTTTATGTCAAAATAGATACATAATACCTATAAATGTTCAATTTAATTCATTAAATTCATTTTATAATATGATTAGATATATAAAATTTTATTGAATTTTTTACCGTCTTTTACCCACCTTCTAAGAGCATTTCAAAATTTGCATAAAAATTAATTTTACCGCTTCTGTGAGTTTAATTTAAAAAATATGAGAGACACAATTAACATAAATATGTTAAATTGGGTTCAATAAGATGAAAACAATTTTTGGGGAATAGTAACTTTTGACTTTTATTTACCACGATTAAATGTAAATAGTGTAATCAAGGGGAAAATGATATTATAATTAACCTAACACATTCCTAATTCTATTGGATAAATGTAATTCAACTAAAAAACCCTTAGTAATAAAATATGATCCACTTTAGTCCACTTGTATTAGATTAGGACATTTATTATTATTTTATTTAAAGAAGAGTTAAAGGTGTTAAATTCAACATTTAACAACTAACCCATTTTTAATATAGGGTTACACATAAGATATACTTGACTATTAATATTCATTATAAATCTCAAAATATTTTCAACATAATGGTATTTTATTTATAATATTTACACATTAAATATTTTAATTTATATATGACACAAAGATGATGCATAAATTACATTCTTAATGAAATATTAAAATAATCGATATTATAAATATACAAATAAATTTAAATTGAGACTTATTACTAATTACACAAATTTTATATATTACTATGACATTTTAGGGTTTATTAAATAAATTTTATTCGAAGTGATAAATTTTTTATGGCTTTCAAAAAAATCAAATACTAAATAGTTTCAAAATTTACATAATTGAGTTTTTAAAACAAAAACTATATTATTAATTGATATAATATTCCTAAAAATCTAAGGTTCATCCAAATGAATTACATAAGGTTATATATATTAATAATTAACCAATTGTGGGACTCTTGTATTTTTATAGTAATTTAATTAACCATATAATATAAGAATACAAAGAGACATAGTAAATGTGAAACTATTTAACAAAGAGTTAAATCTAAAAGATAAGGTTAATATGGTGACCTAAACCTATCTAAAACCTATTGTTTGAGATTTTTTCAACCCATCCCCATCTAAGACTTCAAATAAATCATTTTGGATCCATTAGAAACCGAAAATAATATTATTATAAATAAATATTTTAAGCTTTTCCTAAACTGCCCCTCACCCCTCTTATAAAAGGGCACTTCTCCTTCTCTCAAAATAACACCTCCAAAGAAATTAGGCTCGTCCAAACCATGCCAAAATATCCTCCTAACTTACCTCACATAAACCTAGAGTCCTTAATTTGATTATAAATCCATCCTAAGGATCCCTTTTGATCAACTCAAAAGGAAACACCCATAGAAGAGGTAATAATTTCACCACCCTCTTTCAAGTTCTTTTCTTCTTCCACTTCCTCTTTATATTTTGTTTCCATACCAAAATAATAAATCCAGTAACTTCTACATACTGTGATGTCATTATATATATGGTACAACCATATTCATTATTCTATCCATCCTATAAATGATAAAGTCACCATACATGCGTACGTACGGCTTACCATCTCCACAAACGTGATGAGATTCATTCCACATCGTAATAATTCAAGATTAATTTTTATTTTATGATTAAAAATAATTTTTATGAACTTAATATAATCCTGGATATGAATCAAATACAGCCTGTACATAACAAACAGGACTTGCATAACAAAACATATAAAGGAAAACTAATCGATTAACAACCAAAACAATGATACTACAGAAATATAATTAACAATGCAATATTTTAATATCATATATGATACCATATTCATTTATTTGGTTCTTTTATAATTTAATAACAATTATTTCACCATTATACATGAGTTTAAGCTACCCTATACTAAGGAAAAGTACAAGGTAAGGGGTTTCTTATCTCATTTTTAATTAAGTGAGATTTCCATTGTTCGTCACTTATTTATTGCATGTGGTGTATTATATACTACCATTTCATATATATTATAATTATTCTCTTTATATTCATGGTATTATGTGATTAATTTTGGGGTTATTAACTTTTGGTCATAAGACTCGATTGATTACAACATGGTAAGGGGTTTTCATCTCACTTATTATTTCTGTGAGAATCATGCTATATTTCCACTATTTCCTTTTGTGTGGTGTATTTACTTCCCATGATTAACTTCCTTATATAATATACCACAATTTATGGGTATTTAAATCTTAATTTTATGATCCATATTTCATGGGGTGTATGTTTCGTAAGTCACCAAATCGGTAAGGAAATTTCTAATTTCGATTTCCACTCATTGGGTTTTACGCAAACATCATCGATTGTTTTACTCCAAATGTGTGAAATCACTATTTATTTATTTATGTAGTAATTTCCACTCCCCTTTGTGTGTTTATTATTTTGATACACATAAACACTCCATTGATAAATTCTCAAGTCATCGATATGAACTTGATTAGAGTAATCTTAACTCAATTTTCATTCATTGAGTTAAACATCCAAGTCATTGGTGTTGTTGTTACAAGAATATATGTGAATTTACTATGATTGTTTTACACTGAATATCCAATAATAATTAGTGTATTTATATTTTTTCACACATAATTATGTCATTGATTGATCTTTAACCTAAGGGTACAGTCTTTATAAGGGATTTCATCTCAACTTTCATTCCATTGAGACTTCTTTGTTGTTATGCGCCAATTCACTTTTATTTGGTGTATATATAGTACTTTGACATAATATATCATGAATACCTTTATATCATGATATTATTATGTTTTTATTACCTCAATTTTTTTTATTCAAGCATCTCTCATTTGGTTAGGAACTCTAACTAAAATATCATTTTAAATGTTTTAAAATTTTATTCTTTTAAATCTTTCTCATTAATATCCATGTTTCAAAAATAGTTTTAAGAATATATATATATATATGGAAATTAATGTTTTAAAATTAAAATTCATTTTAAAGGTTTCAAAGTGGTATGGGACACTTTAATTCAAAAATCTATTTTAAATATCTTCTTGAAAAATAGTGATACTTTTAAATGTTTTCAGGAAATGGGGTATATTTATCTCAAATAGTTTTGATGATTATTTTCAACTATGTCAATATCCTTAATTATTCTCTATTGAGGTTAATTTATTATAATACAATCTTCTATGTTTTATTTATTGAGTTATGTTTGACTGTGGATGTGTTATTTTTATACCCTTCATGGTTTATGGATAAAGTATTGACATTTCGTATGCTATTTTAATACGAATGTTTAGATTATGTTTCACCCTTTCATATGAGGAATGCATTGGACTTAGTAAGTGAAGGGTGGAGCCCAATATAGCTCCTAAATGCAACGGTAGATCTCATGAGACAAACGAGTGTCTCAGCATAAGTCCTTGAAAAAAATCTTATTTGTAGTCTTGGTATAAGGCCTTGACTACATGGTTATGATGTCTGGAATTATGCATTCCATCATTATGAAATTGGATATTGATATTTCATGTGATTATTAGACTAGTAGAATATCCATGTGAATAAGTAAATGGAATTATTTTGATTTATATTTTCCATATTATGATGAAGTTTATATTTAAAAGGCTTTTTTTTAGTCTTATATATTTCCTTAAATGTTTATGCTTATTTATGAATGTTTTCGCTAAATTTTTATCCTTACAGAGCATCTGAGCTCACCCCTTTCTTATGTTTTATTTTTTCTAGGATCAAAGAAGTACATTATGATTAAACAACAGTAATAGACTAAGGAATATAAGAGTGTTCAAAGGGGACACAATGTTGTTGTTTTTTATTTTCTGATGTAATTTAAAACTTATGTATGTATCTAATAATTCCAAGGCTACTAAACTGATTAGTCTTTCGGGACATGATTCCATGTATCATGCCAATGTTATGTAATAATGAACTGATTCTGAGTAACTAGGGTTAGGCCGTTATAGATGGTATTAGAGGATATTTAGTACAAACCTTGGAAGCTAGATTTAGAAAAAAAACTATGATTAGGAAACACTATCATAAGATAGACATTGAGGATTAGTAAAGAGGAACATCCAAATATTTTGGTAATGTAAATATTATGTGGGTTTTCCAAGAAATACATCCCTGTCTGGATATTAGCAGGTAGTGGTGGTTCTGGCACAGATGTACCTAGGAGTGAAAACTCTGACAAGGAGTTTCGGGCTTGACCTAGGGTATCCTGGAACACGACAACGAGTCTTGCTGCACTCTTGTTTACGACACTCCTGGGGGATATACTTAGGATAATTCACATTTTCTTCACCCACCGATTTAAAGGATTTTAATATAAGATGATAATAATTAAACTTGGTTAATCCTAAGGTGTTTTAGATTGAAAATAACGTGTTGTGATATTCTATAAATGATTTTATGACTCATATTATGGTTTCTTGTGTTAGTCAATGGCTGGATTCCAAGGAAGTTATAATAACATTGAACATGATGTACAAGGTGGGCACGGTGGTGTAAATGAGCAACGAAAAGGAATGTTGATAGGGTTAAAAGATATTGTGTTCATGATGAATCAGTTTTCTAAATATATGTTCAAAAACATATATATTAACCAACTCTCGGACTCAACAAAGAAGAGAAAGGCGGTGACTAATAAGAGCTCCAACAGTGGAGACTATGGAGAAATGAAAGCTCAATTTTCATCATGTAGGAAATATGGTAGGGGAAACCTAGGGAAGTTTCTTAATAGAAAAAATAGATGCATTATGTGTAGGATAGATGGACATAGAGTAAAGAATTGATGAGGAAAAATGAAGAGTACTATGGATGAAAATAAAAATGATCCGAAGAATACATTTATAGTCATTTTTCGTAAATGTAGGGGACCTGGGCATTACTCGAGTGAATTCCCTATTCTATAGGATGACATATTGTTCAAGGAAGGACCTATGTTGAAATAAATGGATAGTGAAATGTTTAAATTTATTAGTTCTCTTTGTTGTTTGGATTACTTTGGAAGAATTTTCTCTTGTATGAGTAACCCTTTTGTTTGTTATGTGAAAATGCTATTTTGGGAAGATTTATCTTTTCTATTGTCGATATAGTTATAAATAACCATTTGGGTTTATATGATCCTTGAATTTGAGGAAATTCCAAGTTATTAAATTTTGGGATGAAAATGCGAGGTATGAGATAACATTTGTGGTGAAATTATGTTATGGTTTTTTGAATAATTTATCTCATTTTGGGTATGTTATAAAATATAGTTTTTTAAAAAGGACAACATAGAGACCGTGTGACAACCCGTCGCATCGGACAAAGCTACAGGAATCAAACCCACAACTAGAGTGCGATTGGGATTTATCGCCTACCACTGGACTACGTGATGTCCCTAGTTAGTGTTACTAATTATTTTTAGTTAAATGATTTTATTGATCAATAATAAGTTGATTTGGGATCTTATGAATTATCAAATGGATATCCTTAGTATAGGAAAATGATTTGGTGATTAAGTGATAAATGTTATTTTGAAAGATGTTCGCTCTGTTGGGAATACTATATGCCTAAGAAAAATAGAATACTATGGGATTTTATTTGAGGAGTAATGGTGGGTTTTT
This sequence comes from Viscum album, assembly GCA_963277665.1. Lineage (NCBI taxonomy): Eukaryota > Viridiplantae > Streptophyta > Magnoliopsida > Santalales > Viscaceae > Viscum > Viscum album. The sequence goes on from OY728153.1 coordinate 934,544,185, forward strand.
ATCTATGTTTTTATTTTGGTTTTATATATATTTGGGTTATTTATGGAAATTATTAACCTATCATATAGAATATGTGATTAGGGTAATTACTTTAAGTATGTGACTTTAAGAGTGGTCGATGTTATTTGGAGATACAATTTATCGTGGAAGACTGCATAATCAAATTCTTCTATGTTCTGGGTTTCAATATTAGTTTGGATTATATTAAAGTATTTTACGGACAATAGTTTATTTTATGGTATTTATTAAACTTTGGGGATTGTTGGTTTAATTTTAGAAATTAAGATTAGTATTTCTTTCTCTATAGGATTATCCTTTTGAGGGATTGTTTGATCTTGTACTAACCATTTTGGTTTTGGTTAATCTCTAAAGGCAAGGTAAATATATAGTTTATCTTTTTAGATTATGTAATTCTCTAGAAGTTAACTCTAGAGCTTCAGGTGTGACCAAGTCATCTTGAATACTCGTCGTTTGAAAAAAAAGATGAGTTAGTGGAAGAAATTTATTAAAGGATGAAACTCTACTAAAAAAGTAAGTATATCTTTTTGTGTTCTTAGTCAATCTCATAAATAAATTCCTCAACTTTATGAAATGGAACTTAAAACAGAAAACGTTGTCCGTTTACTTTTTCTACTAGGTAACTAATGACTGTTTATCCCATCACAAATTTGTGGTTTTCTTGTTGTTAACTTTCTCCTGATCATGTGTTTTATCACTCTCCATCAGAACTTGACAATTATTTTATCTTCCATATCCATGTTTTCTTACATGGAATCCTACTATGGGTTATCTCGGGTGAGCTTTGTACTTCTCTTTTATCTTTTAAAGGGATAGTTTTATTAACTCTTTTTTCGATGTGGGACTTTAAATGAAGTTACCGAGCCCAATTTTAAAATTACGAGGACGCAATTTCCAAAAGGGGGGAATAATGTAACACCCCAAGATTTCATAGTAAGTTATTTTCTTTAAAGTAATTCAATAGCTTGTGGTACACACAACACCGAGTTCGAGCGCACCATGAATTACTAAACTAGACGTTCAAAAGGCATTAATGAATAGTATTAACTAAATTTTGAATTTTATATACTCCATATAATTTTAGAATCCATATTATGTGTTTCTTAGACATAATATAATAACAAATTCATTTTTTTAGATAAAAGAAATAGATTTCAAAAAAATGAAATTTTACAACCTTTTAATGGAAAGACCTTTTTAAAACCAATATTTGAAACTTTTATATATTAAATTTATTGAAATTAAATTCTTCTTTAGAATCAGGACAAATAAATTTTTGGTACTTTTCTGATAACTTTCATATTTTAATGAATACTAAAAACTACTAAATTTTAATTGAAAACAAATTTATTAATTGAAATAATTTATTGTGTTAAATTATGAATTTTAATGGTTTTGATGTATAATTAGATTATATGTTTATAATTTAATACAATTTAGGTAATTATATGTAATTTCACATTTAAATTTCACATTAACACAGGTCAATCTCTTGATAGTTTTTCCTTTTTAAAAAATCATTTTTCGATATTGACAACGCGATTTAATTTTAAATTAATTAATGGAACTTATATGTTTTTAATTTGGTAAAATAGAATTAATTTTTGAATTCATAATATCGAAATTATCTAAGGGTGAATTTTTGGTATTTTTCTGAAAACATTCAATTTTTGATGAATAGTGAAAAACACTGCGTTATTGTTTAAAACAGACTTTTTATTTAAATAATTATTTTATTTATTTATTTTAAGTAAAAATTGACACATAATACATATATATGTTCAATGTAATTCATTGAATTAATTTTATAATAAGTTTAGTTATATAAAATTTTACTAATCTTTTTATCGTCTTCTACCCACCTTCTAGGAGCATTTGAAAATTTGCATAAAACATAATTTTACTGCTTCTGTGAGTTGAATTTCAAATATCTGAGAGACACAGTTAAAATAAACAATTAAAATGTGGTTCAATAAGATGAAAATAATTTTTCCGAATAGTAAATTTTGACTTTTATTTACCACGGTTAAAAGTACATAGAGTAATTATGGGTAAAAATGATATTATAATTACCCTAAAACATGTCCTAATTCTATTGGATAAGTGTAATTACACTTAAAACAACCTTAGTAAAAACAATTATCCTTTTTGGTCCACGTGGATTATATTAGGACATTTATTATTATTTTATTTAAAGAAGAGTTAAAAGTGTTAAATTCAATGTTTAAAAACTAAACAATTTATAATATAGGGTTCTACATAAGATAAATTTTACTATAAATATTAATTAGAAATCCAAAAATATTTCCTACAAATTGGAATTTTATTTATATTTTTTAGACATTAAATAATTTAATTTATATATGACACAATGATGATGTAGTAATTACCTTATTAATGAAATATTAAAATAATTGGTATTATAAATATCCAAATAAATGTAAATTGAGACTTATGATGAATTAAAATAATTTAATAGGTTAATATGAAATGTTAGGGTTGATTAAATAAATTTTATTCAATGTTATAATGTTTTTTTGGCTTTCAAAAAAAATAAATACTAAATAGTGTCAAAATTGACATAATTGAGTTTTTAAAAAAATACTATATTATTAATTGATATAATATTCAAAAAAATATAAGGTTAGTCCAATGGACTTATATAAGGTTATATATATTAATAATAAATCTCTTTGGGTCTTCTTGGCTTGTTATAGTAAGTTTATTAACCAAATAATATAAAAACACAAAGAGACATGGTAAATGTCAAACTATTTAACTAAGAGTTAAATCTAAAAGATAAGGTCAATATGGTGAGATAACCCAATATAAAACCAATTGGTTGAGATTTTTTCGTCCCATACACACCTTATCTTTGAAAAAAATCATTTTTGAGCCATTATAAACCGAAAATGATTTTTTTATAAAATTATATTTCAAGCTTTTTCTAAAGTGCCCCTCACCCCTCTTATAAAAGGGAACTTCTCCTTCTCTAAAAATCACACCTCCAAAGCAAATTTGGTTTAGAAAAACCCTAGCCAAATATCCTCCCAACTTCCCTCACATCAACCTAGAGTCATTACTTTGATCATAAACCCAACCTAATGAGCCCTTTTGATCAACTCAAAAGGAAACACCGAAAGAAGAGGTAATAATTTCACCACCCTCTTTCAAGTTCTTTTCTTCCTCCACTTCCTCTTTATTTTTTGTTTCCATAACTAAATAATAAATATTGTACCTTCTAAATACTTTTATGTTATTATAAATATGGTACAACAATATTAGTTATTCTATCCATCCAATAAATGACAAAGTCACCATACGTACGTACATACGGCTTACCATCTCCACGAACGCGATGAGATTCATTCCCCATCGAAACCATTCAAGAATAATTTTCATTATATGATTAAAAATAATGTTTAATAACTTAAAATAATTCATTATATGAATCAAATATATCCTATATATAACAAACATGACTTATATAACAAAACATATAAAGGAAAATGAATTAGTTAACAACCAAAACAATGATACTATAGAAATATCATTAACAATGCAATATTATAAGATCATATATGATATCATATTTATTTATTTGGTTATTTTATAATTTAATAACAATGATTTCACAATTATAAAAGAATTTAACGTACCCTATACTAAGGAAAAGTACAAGGTAATGGGTTTCTTATCTCACTTTTAATTCCGTGAGATTTCATTTGTTCGCCACTTATTTATTACATGTGGTGTATTGTGTACTGCCACTTGATATATATTATCATTATTCTATTTATATTCATTTTATTAGATGATTAATTTGGTGGTTATTAACTTTTGGTCATATGAATTTATTGATTACAACATGGTAATGGGTTTTCATCTCACTTCTTACTTCTGTGAGATTCATGCTAGGTTGCCATTATTTCCTTTTGTGTGGTGTATGTACTGCCCATGATTGTATTACTTATGTAATATAATTTAATATATGGTTATTTACATCATCATTTTATGATCCTTCGTTCATGGTGTGTATGTTTCATAAGTCACCAAATCAGTAAGGGAATTTCTAATTTTGATTTCCACTCATTGGGTTTTACTCAAACTTCATTGATTATTTTACTCCAAGATTATGTGTGAAATCAATATTTATTTATTTAGTAATTTACACTCCCATTTGTGTGGTTATTCATTTGATACACATAATCAGTCCATTGATAAATTCTCAATTCATTGATATGAACTTGATAAGAGTAATCTTAACTCAATTTTCATTCATTGAGTTAAACATCCAAGTCATTGGTGTTGTTGTTACAAGAATATGTGTGAATGTCCTCTGATTGTTTTACACTGAATATCCAATCATACATAGTGTATTTATATTTTTTCACACACAATTATGTAATTGATTTATCTTTAACCTAAGGATACAGTCTTTATAAGGGATTTCATCTCAACTTACATTCCATTGAGACTTCTTTGTTGTTATGCGCCAATTCACTTTTATTTGGTGTATATACTATAATTTGACATAATATATCACAAATACCATTATTCTCATGATATTATTAAGTTTTTATTACCTTAATTGTTTGTATTCAAGCATCTCTCATTTGGTTATGAACTCTAACTGAAATATCATTTTAAAGGTTTTAAAATTTCAATCTTCTAAATCATTCTCATTAATGTCCATATTTTAAAAATGGTTTTAAGGATTTATATATATCGAAAAAAATGGTTTAAAATTAAAATTTCTTTTAAAAGTTTCAATGTGGTATGGTAAACTTAGATTAAAAAATCTATTTTTAACAGCTTCTTGATAAATAGTAATACTTTTAAATGTTTTCAAGAAAAAGGGGGATATTTTTCTCAAATTGTTTTAATGATTTTTTTCATCTATGTAAATATCCTTCATTATTCTCAATTGAGGTTAATTTATTATAATAAAATCATCTATATTGTATTGAATGAGTTATGTTTGACTGTGGATGTGCTATTTTTATACCATTCATGGTTTATGGTTAAAGTATTGACATTTCGTATTCTATTTTTAATACAAATGTTTAGATTATGTTTCACCCTTTCATATGAGGAATGCATTAGATTTAGAATGTGATGGGTGGAGCTTACTATAACTCCTCGATTCATATGTAGGTATCATTAGACAAACTAGTGTCTTGGCATAAGGCAATGACAAAATCTTATTTGTAGTTTTTCCACAAGGCCTTGACTATATGGTTATGAAGTCTGGCATTATGCATTCCATCATTATGAAATTGGATATTGATATTGTATGTGATTATTCCACTAGTAGAATATCCATGTGAATAAGTAAATGGAATTATTTTGATTTATATTTTCCATATTATGATGATGTTTATGTTAAAAAGGCTTTTGTTTTAGTCTTATACATTTCCTTAAATGATTATGCTTATTTATTAATATTTTCACTATATTGTTATCCTTACTGATCATCTGAGTTCACCCCTTCATATGTTTTATTTTTTTATGTATGCAAATAAGTATATTACGATTAACCTGCGGTAATAGACTAAGGAATATAAGAGTGTTCAAAGGGGACACAATGTTGTTGTTTTTTATTTCATGATGTAATGTAAAACTTATATATGTATCTAGTACTTCCAAGGATACTAAACTGGTTGGCCTTTTGGGACATTATTCCCCGTATCATGCCAACGTTATGTAATAATGTACTGATTTTGGGTAACTGGGGTTAGTGCGTTACTAAGACTCTCAAACATGTATCTAATATTTCACTTACCTACCAATCCATATCACCCCAAATAGAAGATAAAGCATAATCTCATGAGGAAACACCATTTTTATATTATACCCCAAGTCATCACTGTAATGGTCACACATATAATCTCTCTCAAACCCCATCATCCATTGAAAAAAAATCATAATAAATTAATAATTAAAAATGAATAAATAATAATTATATGAATATTTAAATAAAATTTTATTAGAATAAATAAGAATATATATTAATTATATAAATGGAAAACATATTAATAATTTAATATATTAATAATTTTATATGTATAAATAAATTTCAAAAAATGAATAAATTACCAAAAATATGAATTGCATATATATATATATATATATATTTCTATATTTCTATATAAAATTTTATTGATTACATTATAAAAACCAAATGATATTTCATATGATTATGTGTACATATATTTAATTATATACATACTATAATAAGATATGTGAAATTAAAAAAAACAAATTAATTTTCCTTTTATATAATGATATATTCATATAGATATACACACACCCACATATTACACTAATAAACTTACACACATACAAACTTGTATTGTAGAGGCCCAAAGCTTGACGTACATGGACATTACATTACTTTTGCAGAATACTTAGTACATAACAAAAACACACACACAAGGACTGTAATAGTTTAGTGTCTTTGGAAACTCGGAATATAATCTTCTAATCATGGTGAAAGATTTTCAACATCTCCCATAAAGATCTTGATTTTTTTACCTAAAACCTTTCTTTTTATCTTGGGGAAAAGAAAACATAAAAGGGTGAGCTCAAATGCTCAGTAAGGGTAAACAGAAGAAATATCAATCATATCATATTCATAAGGACATAACATTTTGGAAATCTTAACCTGCAAAAGAGATCCTAATATCATAACATGGGATAAATCATAGTAGTGAAATGTAATACCAATAATCATAACTTAAAACATGTAACATTTTTTCATACACACATAATCATAGAGGATCATTTCTTATTAGTCAAGACTCATTTCCAAGACTATCTTAGTGGACAAAGTCCATTTCTGAACCGAGTTCACTCCTCGTTTCAGTCCTGTTTCACTGAACCGGTTTAACCTGCCGTTCCAGCCATGTCTATCTCATGAGATATAAAATATTTACCCAATTAATTGGAGGGAGATATAGGTCCCACCCATATCATAATGATACCATTCTTATGTGTGCCAAAAAATAAAAATAAAATCATACATCATTTCATAACCCATGTAATAAAAATGGGAATCTTAAAAATCATGCCATCATAACATAATCCATATAAGATAAAAGGACATCATAAAAATAATTCCATCATAACATAATCAAATAAATGTAAAAATAGGGATAGAAATAGAACCATTTATTATCTTATATGGAAAATAATTTTGATAAAACACTTGAACTCCATTCTTGAGGAAAATATCCTTTCTACTTCAAAAACACTTTTCCTTTCTTAACATGTCATACAATTATAAACTAAAAGAAGATGATTAAAAATAAACATGAAAACTTGTAAAGTAATCTTCTTGGAAATAATTTTTTTTTAAATCCATTCATGCCGTATAAGTTAAAAAAACATGCATCCCGTACTTTTGTCGGAAAAGTCAAAAAGTACCTCGTACGAAAAATGACAAAAGATTCCTTTTATATCTTTTACTAAAAACTCACCTAAGGGTAAAATTGGATTTAAAAAATGATAGGTGGATGGAAACAATATTAAATATTGAGTAATCATGGATGTGGATGATAAAATACACCCCAGTAAATACCAAAGTATAAACAATCTCAGATAAAATGAGATTTTGATATTTTCCCTTACCTTAGGTCCGATTTGATTCAGAAGTGTCCAAACCTCCTGTATAATGATTTAAATAATGTCATTGACTTATTCCAGAATCATACTCATTGTTATGATATCATATATGGTTAACTTATGACTTTATTTTACCCGTTCTTTTGTAAATTCCATGTTAAAGAGCGTTTTGGGTAAAATCGTTTCATTTGTCGTCTGTGTTTTGACTTGAAATTTTTAATATGATTAATTAAATAATTTTAAATTAATTACAGAATATAAAACATTATTTATATATAATATATATTCAGAATATACATATATATAATAGATCAGTAAATGGAATGAAATACACTATTCATGGAGACGGTAGGTCGTACGTATGCATGAACGCTATTTTCGTTTCCATATTGAGTTGAATGGAATTAAGTAGATGACATACACATAATTCCAGTATCATTATTATGTCATATATTTGATGATTACTTATTATTATATATACTTTATAATCATTCATGAATGGTTAACGTGGAGAATGAATCTCATCGCGTCATGGAGACGGTAGTCCGTACGTACGCACGAGTGATGATATCGTTCTCATGATCGTGGAATTGTATTGGAGTATATGTATACTATTTCAGAATCAATATCACTTTAAAATAATCATATATAATTATTATGTACACCATTATATCCATCCACGTAAGGTGGTGGTGGAAAATAGATTACACCACGGCGTGGAGACGGTATTCCGTACGTACGCATGCGCAGTGATTTCATTTTCCGTAACATGGATAGATGGTGAAATAGGGTTGTTTCACACTTATAATAACATATCAGTATATGAGTGATACTTATATTATTACTTCATAATGAAAAAATCTATGAATAATAAGTGGAAGAAGAAATAAAGTTGAAAGAATCGGTAAAAGACATTACCTCTTCTTTGAAATGCCTCTTTGAGTCCTCCTCTTAGGGAACTAAAATTGGTCTTTGAAGAAGACAAGGACCTATAGGATGTTTCTAGGGAATTGGAGAAGAGAATCTGGCAGGGGTTGGCTGAGCTTGAAGGCTCAAAGTGGTGTGAGGAACAGAGGGAGGAGGTGCCCTTTTATAAGGGAGGAGAGTGGCACCTTTGGAATAACTAAAAATATTATTTTATTATAAAGTCAAATTCGGTTTTAAATAGATCCAAATTAATTTATTTAGAATCTAAGGTATGGATGGGTCGAAATAATCTAATCCAATAGAATTTAGACAAGTTTAGGTCATTATACTAACCTTATCTTTTAGTTTTAACTCTTAGTTAATTAGATTGACATTTACCATGTCACTTTGTATTTTTATATTATATAGTTAATACACTTACCATATACATCCAAGAGACCCCCAAGTTGTACATTAATGATACAACTATCTTGATATACATATCTTGGTTGAACCTTAGATTTTTAGGAATAAAATAACAATCAATAATATAATATTTGTTTTAAAAACTATTTTGTGTCAATTTTGACAGTATTCAATAGTTGATTTTTGTGAAACTCATAACAGAATGATTACTTAGAAAAAAGTTAATTAAATCAATCCTAATATGCAATATTAAAGTATATAATTAGTTTAATTCATAAAAAGTCTCAAATTATATTTATTTGGGTATTTATAATATCAATTATTCTAATTTTTCACTATTATGGTAATTACTACATCATCACTATGTCATAAATAAATTAATTTATTTAATGTCTAAAAATTATAAATAAAATATAATTATTTATGAAATATTATTATATTTCTAATTAATATTTACAATCAAATTTATCTTATGTATAACCCTATACTAAAAATGTTTTAGTAAATAAACATGAATTTAAACTCTTTTAACTCTTCTTTGAATTAAATAATAATAAATGTCCTAATCTAATCCATGTGGGCCTAAATGGTCTTATTTTATTCCTAAGGTTGTTTTTGGTCGAATTACACTTATCCAATAGAATTAGGACGTGTGGTAGGGTAGTAATAATATCATTTTTACCCTTAATTATCCTATTTACTTTTAACCGTGGTAAATAAAAGTAAAAAGTTACTATTCACCAAAAATTATTTTCATCTCATTGAACCACATTTTATTTACTGACATCAACAGTGTCTCTCAGATTTTTGATATTCCACTCACAGAAGCGGTAAAATTACGTTTTAGGAAAAATTCGTTTTTTTTAACTACCACTTAGTGGTTTCAATATTCATCAAAAAATGAAAGTTTCCAGAAAAATACCAAAAATTAGGCCTAAGATATATTTGATACTATGAACTCCAAAATGATATCTATTTTACTAAATTCAAAACATATAAGTTGCATTAATTAATTTAAAAATTAATTCTCGTCGTCAAAACAAATATCGTGTTCTTAAAAGATAATAACCATCAAAAGATTGACACTTATTTATGTCTGGTTTAAATGTGAAATTACATCCAATGACCAAAATTGTATTAAATTGTGAAAATATATTATAAATATAATTTAAAACCCCTAAAATCGATAATTTATCACTATTAATTATTTCGATTAAAAATGTTGTTTTTAATTAAAATTTAGTAATTTTCACTATTCATCAGAAAATGAAAGTTATCCGAAAAGTACCAAAATTTCACCCTAAGCTAATTTCGATATTCCGAATCCAAAAATGAATTCCATTTTGAAAAATTAAATTTCCAAAATTTCAAAAAGTGGTTATTACTATTCATAACAGCTAGTTTTAATAATATTTTAATAGCATATCGTTGTTTAGTGAAACTCGGTATTGCGTACTACACACGCTATCGAGGAAGGTCGTGATTGCGTGTAATGCAAGACATGTCAAGGATGTGTGTTGTGAAAGATCCATTTGGTGTATCGTACAACACAAGACATTAATGAAATTAAAAAGAATATTTTTCATATAATATCGGGGTGTTACATTCTACCCCCCTTAAAATGAATTTCACCCTCGAAATTCTTCAGGGTTATAAATGGTTTACTATTCGAAAGTTTCTTTAATAGAAATCCACATCGTAAAAAGGAATACCAAAACCAATCTTTAAAAACAAAAGTATGAAATGTAACGGTTACCCAAATAAACTAATCCCTGGGTTTCCACATAGGTGAAAATATGGATATGGAAGAGAAATCTAACCATAATGTTCTGATGGAGAGTAGTAGAGAACATGGCTATGGAAAATCCAGCAATCATAAAGCCATAGATTTGTGATGATCTAAGGTACCATCTGATTCATCGGATATAAGAGCAATAGGACAACATTTTTGGTTTTCAGGATCATTTCCCTAAAGTTGATGAAATTGGAATTAGAATAAATACTTTTGTTATTTTGGTATAGTCTCACCGTTGGTAGTTCATTGGAAAATTTCCACTTCATCTATTAAAGAAATGAAGTTGAATTTGTCATTCGAGATGTGTTAGCAGATCATGTGATAGAATGATGGGTCATTTCATCTGTCTCAAACAAAAGGTTAGAAAAGTTATCAAAAAATACATAAGTCCATTTATAGTGAGATTAATCATATATGGTTCCTAAAATGGAATTATACTTCATATATCATACTGCTTAATATAATAAAACTATTTTCTACTAAACATGGACTTCCTGTAGGCCAGTGGTAGGTGATAAAGGCCAGTCGCACTTAGGTTGTGGGTTCGATTCCCACAGCCTTGTCTGACGCGATGGGATGTTGCCCATCCTGCAGGTTGTCCTTTTTCTAAAACTACATTACTGTGACATCCCATAAATAACATCAAAAAAACTTCTATCCTTAAACAATACTAACTTATGTCCAACATAATCCATTCCAATATTTAAGCTTATCCAAAATAATGATGTCTAATCTCATATTATAGTGAAAATGATTACCAAAGAGTTCATACAACTAGCATGTTAATACCATTGTTGATCCCCATATATCGTGAGATATGTCTTGTTGGTCACATTCCAAACATTCAAAGGCCTTAATCATGTATTCTCTTGAAAAAAAATTATTACCCATTGAACCTTATTGAAAACATGAATGTTGTTAAAAGTTAACTCTTTCCACATACCAAAATCCTCAAAATTCTATATACTCAAACCATTATATCACTTAGTCCTTATATCAATCATGAGATCATGAATACTATCAAACATTTAATTTTCTCCTTATCCCTTCATTATGCGCATATAATATTTTTTCCAAAAATATCTCAATCACTTTCCATGGTTACCGGTACCATAAAATTATTGAAAACCACAATAGACCAATACATAAATATTCCAATATTCCATGATACTATATACAACATTATTTAGGAATCCCATTACATAAACACTTAATCATTCCACCACATCGTTGTCATATTCAACATCACCAATGGTGATCGCATGTGACTTCCCTTTGTCCTTTGCCTTGAGTGGTTGCTCATGTCGATCATCACTAACCCTTGGATTAGGTCATTTATTAGCATAATGCCCCATTTCCTAGCACTTGAAGCATTGGAGTGTAGCAGGTTCATTATCTGTATCCCTTCCTTTGTTTGCATCATTAGACATCTTCTTCCCATCATTGCGGCATTCAAATGCCTGATGACCTTCCTTTTCACATTTGAAACATTTACTTGTCCCTTTAAGACAATCTCCAACATGCTTCTTTCCACACTTTGAGCATTAGGAAACATTCATCTTCTTTTCACCATTATTCTGAGATTTCTCCTTGAACTCCATCTTTCGTTTCTTGTCAAAACTATGAGATGGATAAGTAACACAAACTTCCATTTCTACCTTGATAGCACAACGCACAATTTCTTCATAGCTACTGAAGTCTCTTATAGCTAATTCCATTCGAAGATTTGGTTTTAAGCCACTGAAGAATCGATCAACTTTACTTTCAGGTTGGATGATAAATCTAGATTCTTACATTTCAAGACTTGTAAAATTCACTTCGTATATAACAACAAATTCATCATCCTTTTTCTTTAGTTCAAGAAACTCCTTCTCCATCTTTTTCTGAAGAATACGAGGGAATTACTTATTGAAAAATATGTTCTTGAACTCGTCCCATTCCATGGACTCAATTTCATCTCTTGGCCTTGTATTCTTTATAAGATTTCCCCATTGATCAGCATCACCATCAAAACGATACACTACTAAGATGACATTATCTTGTTCAAAACATTGAAGAACTGAAAATATCTTTTCAGTGGTAAATATCCATTGTTCAGCAACAAGTGGATCAGAAGACCCACTGAAAGAAGGTGGGCGTTGCCTCATTAAAGACTCAATAGAATTTTGTTCCATTCTGATCTCATTTGGAAGTCTATAATGATTCATAGCTTGTGTAAGTATAGCAATAATATTTTTCACTCCATCTCCCATAACATTTGTTTGTTCAGGAGGAAAATCATTTCATTGTCCATTACATTGATCAACACGGTTCCTTCGGGTTCCAGCCATCGTCTAAAACCCAAAAAGAATAGTGTGAGATGAAAAAATCATGCTAGCGAAAACTACACAATAAAGGGGGAGTACCTTTAATATCTAACATCTTGGGTTACCCAAATTTTAGTACTATAACCTATACTTATACTTAATCTTAGGGACATCCCTAGACATACCTTAGAAATATCTCTAGGGATCTCACTAAAGTTCTTTCATCCTAGTTTCCAAAGGTTGACTAAACCTTTCCTCTGATACCAGCTGTAGAGGACCAAATCTTGACGTACATGGACATTACATTACTTTTGCAGAATACTTAGTACATAACAAAAACACACACACAAGGACCGTAATAGTTTAGTGTCTTTGGAAACTCGAAATATAATCTTCTAATCCTGGTGAAAGATCTTTAACATCTCCCATAAAGATCTTCCTTTTTTTACATAAACCCATTCTTTATATCCTAGGGAAAGAAAACATAAAAGGGTGAGCTCAAATGCTCAGTAAGGGTAAACAAAAGAAATATCAATCACATCATATTCATAAGGACATAACATTTTGGAAATCTTAACCTGCAAAAGAGATCATAATATAATAACATGGGATAAATCATAGTAGTGAAATGTAATCCCAATAATCATAACTTAAAACATGTAACTTTGTAGCATACACACATTATCATAGATGGTCATTTCTTATTAGTTAAGACTCATTTTCAAGACTATCTTAGTGGACAAAGTCCATTTCTAAACCGAGTTCACTCCTCGTTTCAGTCATGTTTCACTGAACTGGATTAACCTGTCGTTCCAGCCATGTCTATATCATGAGATATAAAATCATTACCCAATGAATTGGTGGGAGATATAGGTCCCACCCATCTCATAATGATATCATTCTTATGTGTTCCACAAAATCAAAAAAATCATACATCATTGCATAACCCATGTAATAAAAATGGGAATCTTAAACATCATGCCATCATAACATAATCCATATAAGATTAAAGGACATCATAAAAATAATTCCACCATAACATAATCAAATAAATGTAAAAATAGGGATAGAAATAGAACCCTTTATTATATTATATGGAAAATAATTTTGATAAAACACTTGAACTCCATTCGTGAGGAAAATATCCTTTCTACTTAAAAAACACTTTTCCTTTCTTAACATTTCATACAATTATAAACTAAAAGAAGATGATTAAAAAAAACCTGAAAACTTGTAAAGTAAGATTCTTGGAAATAATTTTTTTTAAAATCCATTCATGCCGTATAAGTTAAAAAACATTCTTCCTATACTTTTGTCGGAAAATTCAAAAAGTACCTCATACGAAAAACGAAAAAAGATTCCTTTTATATCTTTTACTAAAAACTCACCGAAGGGTAAAATTGTATTTAAACAATGGTAGGTGGATGGAAACAATATTACATATTGAGGAATCATGGATGTGGATGATAAAATACACCCCAGAGAATACCAAAATATAAACAATCTCGGATAAAATGAGATTGTGATATTTTCCCTTACCTTAGGTCCGATTTGCTTCATAAGTGTCCGAACCTCCTATATAATGATTTAAATAATGTCATTGACTTATTCCAGAATCATACATATTGTTATTATATCATACATGGTTCACTTATGACTTTATTTTACCCATTCTTTTGTAAATTCCATGTTAAAGAGCATTTTGGGTAAAATCGTTTCATTTGTCGTCCGTGTTTTGACTTGTAATTATTCATATGATTACATAGATCATGATTACTTAATTCCAGAATATAAAACATGATTTATATATAATATATATTCAGAATATACATATATATAATAGATCAGTAAATGGAAAGAAATACACCGTTCATGGAGACGGTAGGTCGTACGTATGCATGAACGTTGTTTTCGTTTCCTTATTGAGTTGAAGGGAATTAAGTAGATGAAATACACATAAATCCGGTATCATTATTATGTCATATATATCATGATTACTTATTATTATATATACTTTATCATAATTCATGAATGGTTAACATGGAGAATGAATCGTTTACGTGGAGAATGAATCGCATCGCGTCGTGGAGATGGTAGTCCGTACGTACGCACGAGCGATGATATCATTCTCATGATCGTGGAATTGTATTGGAGTGTATGTATACTATTTTAGAATCAATAACACTTTACAATAATCATATATAGTTATTATGTACACCATTATATCCATCCAAGTAAGGTGATGGTGGAAAATAGATTACACCACGGCGTGGAGATGGTATTCCGTACGTACGCACGTGCGGTGAATTCATTTTCCATAGGATGGATAGATGGTGAAATAGGGTTGTTTCATACTTATAATAACATATCAGTGTATGAGTTATAATTATGTTATTAATTCATAATTAAACAAGCTAAGAAGAATAAGTGGAAGAATAAATAAAGTTGAAAGAATTGGTAACAAACATTACCTCTTCTTTGAAGTGCCTCTTTGAGTCCTCTTAGGGCACTAAAATTGGTCTTTGAAAAAGACCAGGACCTCTAGGATGTTTATAGGGAAGTGGAGAAGAGAATTTGGAAAGGGTTGGCCAAGCTTTAGGCTCAAAGTGGTGTGAGGAAGAGAGGGAGGAGGTTCCCTTTTATAAGGGAGGAGAGGGACACCTTTGGAATAACTAAAAATATTATTTTATTATAAAGTCAAATTCGGTTTTAAATAGATCCAAATTGATTTATTTCGAAGCTAAGGTGTGTATGGGTCGAAATACTCTCATACAATAGAATTTAGGAAAGTTTAGGTCATTATACTAACCTTATCTTTTAGTTTTAACTCTTAGTTAATTAGATTGACATTTACCATGTCACTTTGTATTTTTATATTATATAGTTAATAAACATACCATATACATCCAAGAGACCCCCAAGTGGTCCCTTAATAATACAACTATCTTGATATAAGTATCGTGGCCGATCCTTATATTTTAAAGAATAAAATAACAATCAATAATATAATATTTTTTTTAAAAACTATTTTATGTCAATTTTGACACTATTCAATAGTTGATTTTTGTGAAACTCGTAACCGAATTATTACTTCGACAAAAGTTAATTAAATCAATACTAACATGTCATATTAACCTAGAAAACTATTTTAATTCATAAAAAGTCTCAAATTATATTTATTTGGGTATTTATAATATCAATTATTCTAATTTTTTCACTATTATGGTAATTACTGCATCATCATTGTGTCATAAATAAATTAATTTATTTAATGTCTAAAAAAGATAAATAAAATATCATTATGTAGTTAATTTTATTTTATTTCTAATAAATATTTAAAATTGAGTTTATCTTATGTGTAACCCTATATTAAAAATGATTTAGTAAATAAACTTTGATTTTAACTCTTTTAACTCTTCAATGAATTAAATAATAATAAATGTCCTAATCTAATCCAAGTGGGCCTAAATGGTCATATTTTATTCCTAAGGTTGTTTTTGGTCGAATTACACTTATCCAATAGAATTAGGACATGTGTTAGGGTAATAATAATTTCATTTTACCCTTAATTACCCTATTTACTTTTAATCATGGTAAAAAAATTAAAAAGTTACTATTCACCAAAAATTATTTTCATCTCATTGAACCATATTTTATTTACTGACATCAACCGTGTCTCTCGGATTTTTTAAATTCCACTCATAGAAGCGGTAAAATTAAGTTTTATGAAAAATTCATTTTTTTTACTACCACTTAGTGGTTTCACTATTTATCAAAAAATGAAAGTTTCCAGAAAAATACCAAAAATTAGGCCTAAGCTATATTTGATATTATGAACTCAAAAATTATGTCTATTTTATCAAATTCAAAACATATCATTTTCATTAATTAATTTAAAAATTAATTCCCATCGTCAAAACAAATAGCGTGTTTTTAAGAGATAATAACTTTCAAAAGATTGACACTTGATTATGTCTGATTTAAATGTGAAATTACATCCAATGACCAACATTGTATTAAATTGTAAAAATATCTTCTAAATATACTTTAAAACCACTAAAATCAATAATTTATCACTATTAATTATTTCGATTAAAAAGGTTGTTTTTAATTAAAATTTAGTAATTTTCACTATTCATCATAAAATGAAAGTTATCCGAAAAGTACCAAAATTTCACCCTAAGCTAATTTCGATATTCCGAATAAAAAATGAAGTCCATTTTGAAAAATAAAATTTACAATATTTCAAAAAGTGGTTATTACTATTCATAACGGCTAGTTTTAATAATATTTTAATTGCATATCATTGTTTAGTGAAACTCAGTATTGCATACTACACATGCTATCGAGGAAGGTCGCGATTGCGTATAATGCAAGACAGGTCAATGATGAATGTTGTGAAAGATCCTTTTGGTGTAGCGTACAAATTAAGACATTAATGAAATTAAAAATAATATTTTTCATAAAATCTCGGGGTGTTAATGTATGATAAGACATACATACACACATGTACATATACACATACACATACACATACACACATATAGATACACATAAATATACACAAAAACAGACATAAATGAACATACATAAAAGTAAATGCACATATATATACATATATACATAAACATATGCATAAGAATACAAATACACAACACATACATTTATACACACATACATAAACATTCACATACACATACACAAAACATACATACACATACATGAACACGCATACACATACATACACACATATAAAAATATATACAAAAACATACACAAACATTTACATACAAACACACACATACACGAGCATACATGAGTACGCATACATCCATATACGTAGACATGAATACAAATACATACAAATATATGTGTATTTCTTAAATTATTTAATATGAATATAAATATATTAATTAAAATATGAAAAACATATAATGTATTGATATATTTATTTATATAGTACATATCCCTATATTTTAATGTATATATGTATACACATATACATGCATGTGTAATTGTTATTTTTATTATATGTAGAGTAGTTTATAAGAAAAAAATACAAACACAAGGAACACTGGTGTATGAAGTCTCATCCCTCCCTATATGGAATATCAAGTACGCACTGGACCTATTTAATTACAATATATGTGCGCAATTACAATAATATATATAATTATAAATAAGTACAAAATAATAAAAAATTATATATATTTTTATTATATTAGTCATATTTATGAATAAATAAATATTTATACATTATATATATATACAGATATTATAAATAAAACGAAGTAAATATTTATTTATTTATTTATATATTTATAAAATTATATGAATAAAATTACAATATATTATATTTTTATACACATTTTTTATGTTTATAAATATATAAATAAATTTTTTTATTTATTAATATAAATTTTAAAAAAATATTATATAAAAAATTACTAAAATAAGATTGATAATAAATTTTTTATTTTAATATAACTATATAAACAAATTTTTTATAACATATATACTTATTTTTTTTATAAATCACATTTAAATAAATTTATATATTTGGGGGGTAGGCTCGCCTGGGTTTGAGTATTTGGGAGAATTTTTTTCATGTACGTTATACTCAATAGATATATAATATAATATAGTTTATATTTTATAATATTTAATTATTTATTTTAATGATATAAAATCATATTATTAATGTAATATAAATATTATTAAAAATATATATAAATATGTATGTATAAATTAGTTTTTTCATTGTTCCCTTTATAAGTACTTCATTAGAAACGTTAAAGTGGACCCTTTTATCATGACTAACTATTGTGTTGATGAATGGTAATAGTTAAAATTACTAAAAAATATGTTTCTAAAAAGGTATCTTTTATTAGTGCATTTTTTATCGTTGATAAAAGGACCATTTATTAGCACTTATTGTTTTCACTGATAAAAGTATCCCCTTTATCATTATTTTTAGTGATGATAAAGGATGAAATAAATAAATTTTAATATGTAATAGTAGTAGTAGTATTTGATATTAAGAATAATAAAAATAAAATTTACATATTTACCAAAACAAAAAAAAAAAGAAAAATAAAATTGGGTAATAAAATAAAAAAATATTACTAGTATAAAATTGAATTCCACTAGCTCAATGTCCCTAAGAAAATCATACACCATAATAAGAAGTGAATTATCAATAGGATCAATATGTATTATAAATATTCGATAGAAAATATAGTGAATATGAGAAGCTATTTTGGGGGATGGATAAAAGGGTATATAATTTATTTAAATAAGGAATATGATCAGAGCACCTTCAATCATTGGATATACGATCATTAAAAATATGATTATTACTTATTTTTCTATGAATTTATTTATTAATATAGGAGGGGATTACAAAACACATGCACATAGACATAAAAAAAATTGATATAGTGTATGTTTCCCTACATCCTTCCACACTAGGATTGGGAGGGATCATTTTTTACAAGAGACCTTACAGTTGACATGCCCCGAAGCCCCATGGACATTGAAAGACATAATTAAAATGAGTCATGATCCCAAGGGATATAAAATTCCCCCCTTATAATAATAATTTCCAAATTCATTGTTCAATCCTTTTTATGGCCTACTTTTCTAGAACCATCAACTTTACTCCTATGTGACATGCCATCATGCTCAACTACCCCCCAGACATTCATCACTATTGTCTCCCACCCATATTGTTGAGAAGCACCCCTCCCACATCCTTTTCCACCTTCTACATGAGGAAAATGACTCGTGTCATCACTTTCACCCACCATCGAATATGGGTCCATGTCTACAGTGAACCACCACCATCACAGACCATCGGGTACCCTTCCTCTTATAACTCGGCTAACCTATGTCAACCTACCAGCACCCCAACGAGCTCTGATGACCCACTGCTCAGTAGTCCTCAATGTGAAGGCGTGTATAGTTCTAAAGTCTATATCCAAATGGTAAAATCACCATCCCATTTTATTTATTTTGTTGAAAAAATTTTATATATAGGATTTGATCATGGGATTGTTCAAAGAACAGTTGGGACCTAGATTTCTTACTAGGATGGGTGTATTTGCGGGGAATTTTAAAATTTGGTATATGACTATTGAGCACAAATCCATTAAAATCATGACTATTAATCATGGTCTAGTATATTTCGGTTACTGTACCATTAAAATTAAAAATTATTATAACATAAAAAATACATATTAGATATTTTTATCGGCATATTTTTCATATTGAAATAATTTTAATTATTATATCTATATTATGAGCGTATATGAATATCTATATATTTAATAATGAGAGGGTGGTTGAATCGGTGTTGCACAATATCTCAATTTCTTCAATAAAAATCAGCTCTATTTAATTATTATAGTGACAATAAACTACATCATAATTAATAGGATAACTCCTAAGTAAAAATAGAATAATGATACTAAGAAAACATTAATTTTACAATCATCACCTAAAATGTGGGCACTATGATGTTTTTGAAACTAGAATCATCTAGTTTAAATAATAATAAACTTATATAATAAATATATTAAAAGAAGTTATGGGAAGTTTTCATACATTTCCTAAAATGATTGGAAACCCAATAAATTGTAGGAATATGTATTGTCTATAATGAATGAATGATACATAATGAAAATTTTTCTTCAAAAAATATATTTTCATGAATCAATCATACATATTTTTATTTTTGTTAATATTATTTGAATTTTTTTAAAATATATTGATATAAACGAGCATATCCTCCATCACATACTTGTTAAATAATAATTCAATTAATTATATTGTTCTCTCTCTAATCATTAGAAACATGAACTTATTACAATTCATTGGTCATTTAACCATGAATATGTAAATAAAATAAAAACATCATTCACTATCGATTACTAGAGGAATGATTGGATATTTACAATTAATCGAGAATCAAGAAACTACCCACTATCATATGTAGTGTATAATTTCCAAGTGGCATGTGTGTGAAAACTAGTGAAAAAGGGAATAAGAATTTAAATGAACAGAAAAATGAAAACCTATTACTATCAAAAAAAATTAAACACATACATATAAATGAAGAAAAATATGTTTAACAATAAAATAAAAAATTCCTTGGTAGTGAACTAGGGAGATTCTCTTATACATGAACACTAAGGGAATAGTTTTCTATCCATGGAGAGTGCAATGAATGAAAAGAAAGAAGTAAATTTAATAGAATCTCAATATAAATAAATTGATAAGTCATCGTAAATATATAGTGAAAATTCATCCTCTAATAGAAGTATATGGATACTCACATATTTCAACATCCTCCTATCCCACATGAGGAACACATACTACTTCTACCTATGAAAAACCTAGTTCCTTTGGAATCCTCCTATTTTTTAGCGACCCAATAAAATTTATTTAATGGATATCATCTGTAAATTTGTAGGGTCAAGAATCAATATCTGGGTTACTCAATCATTCCCATCTGGGATCATCACTATAATATTATCCCTATCTTTATTATTTTTGTTTGATGATGGTCGTATGCAAGTTGAATAGTGTTATATCCTAATTTTGGATGAATAATAAAAATGGGAATTATATTTTATGATGAACACCACATATCTTAGAAATTTTAGTTTTTCCATTATTTTAGAAATGACTCAATGTCTGACATGCAGTAGGAAGTCTGATTCTTGTCTTGAAACATTCACATTTAATTCATACATGATTGTTTCATATAAATGGTAACTTAGTCTGGGAAGTCTGACGATGAAGTTATATGATGAGGTCATATGGTGAGTTCCTACACTCGATAAAAAATTATTATGTTTGGAATAAAGTTATGAGATTGGTATCGCCAAATTCATACAATGGATGTTATAAAAAAATCTTGAAATTTATATGATATGGATAATGTCTCACACTCATTGAAGTGTGAGCATGAATTTGTTTTAATAATAGAATGTTTGGATGAAATATTCATATAAAAATACTATAAGTCATACTATATCCAAGGAAAGTTATGCAAGATGGAAAACTCCAAAATCAAATGCTTGGGCTAAGGTAATGCTATTTGAAATGCATTACATTGACATTTTTATTCCAGAAACCATGAAAATCATTTAATTAGTGTATTATTTTCCCTAATTCTAATTTAGATGAATTAAATTTAAAAAAATTGATATTTATTTTAATATTTTAATAAAAACATCTATGTATGGAATTCACAATAATTCCATGAATGACTAAATTAGTAAAAATCATGATTTAATCAATTTTAGATTTAATTCCAAATTCATTTATGAGAAAAAATGATAAAATTACCCAATATTCATCTATATTATAGAGTTATTTTCCATCAAAAATAGATTAACATTTCAAAAATATTAGCTGTCATCACGTGATATTTTTTTAGGAAGTTTCCTTTCTAATAGACTTATACATTAATAGATCTCAATTATTTCCACTTTTATATAGTCACTTTATCTCTCCTATATTGTAGACATTAAAATAATATCGAATATTTAATTAAATTATATATTTTTTTAAATATATATATATAACAAACCATGAGCATTGAATTTCCTAAAAAAATTCTAGTTATACAAAATAACACAAATAAATTTTTCCCACTAGGTAAAAATATTTAAGATAGAAAATAACATCAATAATAATTATATCTTAGTTTATTTTGATGATTTATTTTTTACGTACATGTCATGAGGGGTAAATATTTTAATGAAGTAGAATTATTCTAAAAGGATGCACAGTTGTATGGTTTAACATGGAGTTTGGAGAAGATTGAGTGAGAAATCTAATTTTGTTTATATAGGAACCCTAAACCACACCACAGAGGAAGAGATCACATAATGATAATTATTATTCTAATATAAATAAGAATAAATATATAATCAATTCACTCCATAACATCAGATACAATGATGAAACCATTATACATATGAATAAATTGAGACTACTGTTTTTGAGCATTGCACTATGAATCATTGGCTCATACTAAAGGATGAGCTATAAGAGAATAAAATCTAGGATGAGGGAAGATTTGACACCACAAAACATCCAATATGTGAATTGTGTGTTTCTCTTGATTGTGATGTCTAATTGGACCATGATACAATAGGAGGATTACACTTCTATAGAGATGTCACCACTACTATGGTTTGTGATGAATGATTAGTTTTCATAATGATGAGATAGGTCATCTCATGATGCATAATGATATGTGGAAAGACTAAACCATATTGAGTCCCTATTATTTTTTTCATATGATTGGGTTTACTATAGGATAATCCTTGAATCATGAAAAAATCACTCATTACATGACACATCTGATGAGATTTTTAGGGAACATGTAAATTTAATGGTTTCATGCCACAATTAAATTTATCACACTATTATTTATGTAATATGTCATTTAATGAAAAGGTAGTTCAATTTCATTATAATATATTCCCTATCCACACATTGTGATGAGGAAGTATCCATATAATCATTTCATGATTTAAATACATGTTCATGATAGGTATTTTTATAAATTGTGAGTAGTTTTTTCATGATTATGGTGGGAATTTTTAATTATTAATAAATGGATAACAACTAAAAATTTCAAGGGTGATGACATCATATAATTTATTATAAAATTACATAAGAAAATGGATAAATTATTATAATGGAAGTAAGATATTTATATATTTTTATGTAATGTGAAATAATATCATACCTATGAAGTCCAAGGAAGTCTCGATTATTTTATTTTTATATCAAAATGAAAATTTTTATTCAATATATAAAGAAAACGAAAAAATAACCATAATACAGAAAGGTCACAGTGTGTGCCAAATCCAAACCACATGAAAAACAATCATCCTATTTTAAAAGTAATCTACTCCACTAACTAAAAAAGGAACCACCATAATAATCCATTATAATGAAGAGATATATTGGAATGGTCAAACATTAAGTAATGAATGGTAGTCAAATTGTTGGATCAATAGAAATATACTCTAATACAAAAAAATAACAAGATTTATCATCAAAATAAGGAAGAGTATAAGGAAAAAAATTATATAAGAAAATATAAAAAATTAAAAGCTAAATCACTTCAAATACAATCAATAAACTTCAAGAAGAATGTTTTAATTCATATAATTGTTGAGGGGAACGTTTTTTTAAACTAAAAACATCAATGTTTTTAGATTCTTTGGATACCTATTATATAAAATATTCCCTACTTTATATTCAATTTCGGATCCCAATGAATCGTCATTCATTACCCTAATACTTATTATATGATGAAATTCTTAATGATGTTTTCTCTATGAACAATGATACTAGTAGCACACACCTCATGTATCTCATTATGAATCTACAAAATTTATATTTGTTTAGGGAAACTCTACCACTCCTCAATTAAATAGAAAAATATTCTAAATAGTTAGAATTATCCTCAGACTCTAAATCAATCATCCATCAAGAACATCATCCTTCTGAATATAGCCTTCCTACTTGGTAGAAGTATCACCTTTAAAGGAAACATAATCTCTAGTCTTATAATTAAAAATACTGATAATTTTTCATTCTGGATTCAAATAGTAATTTCTAGCTCTAGATTATTGATTTTCTCATGAATCATAGTCTTTAGGAGGATCTGTATCACCCTCCTTAGTAGTATAAGCCTTATCATGAGATGGGAAATCACCATTATATAGAAGTGTTAATATTTAATTCAATTGATTATCTTTATATAATACCTCTTTATCATTTACCCACACTAAAACCTTCATATTAACCCAAAATTGGGAAAATTGTATCAAAAAAATGTAACTTCTATTTTAGTAGTTTCAATCATAAAATATTCTCAATTGGTGTAACATACTAGGTAATTATAAAATAAGTAATTTTTATATCAATTAATATTTATGAATTAGATATTAAGGTTACCTAAAATTGGACTCTATGCATGATATAGTACTTGACACGCAATAATGGGGTTTTCCAAAATATTATCTGGCACACAAGTTTGTGTTATACTGAAAAATAATAAATTATTACTGTTATTATTTTAAATGGTTGTTATCACCTAGTCGTTTTATTGGAAGAAATGAATATAACTTACAATATAATGTTTACACTTGTTTATTAAATGTTTTTACTTTCATCTAGTAAATTTTAGAGGCCTAAAATGAGAATAAATCTAGTTTTAGCATAATATAATCTTAAATTTTTAAAAGTTATTTTACCGCCTTTTGATGGTGAGCCATTTTTAAAAAAAAATTCTTTTATATGTTATATTTGTCCAAAATAAAATTTTTATCGAGAAACAGGACATAAAAATTTTCTTTGGTTGAATTTTGGTATTTTTATGATAAAATTCATTTTTAATGAATAGTGATAAATAATACATTTTAATTCAAAAATACCATTCCATATAATTTATTTATATATATAATTTTAATTGTTTTATAATTTTATTTGGACTATATTTTTATTATTTAATCCAATGTTAGTTATTATAAGTAGTTTCACATTGAAATTTGAAATTAATACATGTCAATCTTTTGATTGTTTTTACCTTTAAAAACTTGTTTTCTCATTTTGACAATGGGGATAAATTTTAAATTAATTACTAAAATATCAATGTTTTGAATTTGGAAAAATGGATTCCATATTTGGAATTAGAAAGACCAAATGGTTTAAATCTATCCATTTTATTTTTGGACATTATCGATAGTAACTTTAGTAATTATTTTTATTTACCACTGTTAAAGGGTAAATCAGGTAAATATGGGTAAAAATAATATTATAATAACATAACACTACCCTAAAACTTGTCCTAATATTATTGGTTGAGTTTTTTTACTATAAAAACCTTTAGGATACAAATTTAGACTTTGGAAGCCACTTGGGTGTGATTATTACATTTATAACATTTAATTTAATGTAAAGATAAATATAACATAAACATGTATTTTATTACTATTTTTTATAATATGGGGTCATAAAAGTGAGATATTAGATTATAAATAGTCCTTATAATTATAAAAATATTACCTAAATCATGTTATTTTATTTATAATTTTAGATTATAAATAATTAAATTTAATTATGTGGCTATTATGATGCAATAATAGACCTACTGATGAATCAATCAAATAAATGATACTATATATATTAAAATAAATATTATATGATATAATTTATGTCATATTTGTATTTTATTGGTGAATATGATATGTTATAAGACTATTAAATGGTTTTTTCTGAATTTATCACTCTGTTTGGATTTTATATAAATTCAATGAAGTGAATAGTGTAATAGTAATTTATGAAATTATTTAAAAATCCTAAAAATATTTTCAAATAAAAAATTTTATTTGATAAGGTCTAAAATTCCATTATGTTTCAAATTATAGGAAATGTATCTGAAATATATATAATTCATAGCCTCTTAATTTTTAAAATGTTGGTTCCATAATTAATAATAAAAGATAATAATTATGGGTAAACCGAAAAGATAAGGTTTGAAATAAAATAAATACATGTATAAAAATTTTTTGATGTGAGGATTTAGATATATAATCATCTTATAATCAAAACATTTAAATTTTGAGTCATTTTTATTAAAAAAGTAATTTATATTAATTTAATATTTTAATAATTTTCAAGGGTACCCCCCTCTGCTATAAAAAGGTACCCTCTCTTATATAATACTCAAACTTCCAATTCATTTTTTTCTACCAAGATATTCCCAAAAATCTTCCGATAATCCCTAAAAACATTCTTGAGCCCATATTTTATGCAAAACACCATTTTTAGTGGTGTTAAGGCGTTCTTTAAAGTTGATCAACTGAAGAAGAGCTATTGTTTTTTAAGAGTTTTTATTTTATTTCTTAATCCATTTACTTTAAATATTCTTCATCCAATTTGAAATAATAAATCCAGTATCCTCAATATACTAAGATTTTATTATGTTAATATCATCCCATAAATCCATTTCTACTTCCATAAAATTGGAATGGAATTAATCATTCATGTGTACGTGTGAATTATCACCTCCACGAATCAATTTAGTTTTTTTTCCATTAACATATATCAAGATTGGTTATAATAATGGAATTAATATTAATATGTGATATTAATGACATATTTATCATTTTAAAATATTAATATTTCAATTATGTTCCTACCTTACATGCACATAAAAACAATATCTTTGTTCATGCGTACGTGTGAACTATCAACTCCACGAAGTGATGTGAATTGTTTTTATTCACCAAATCACTTATATGATATATATAAGTATATTTAAATGATTATGTTTTTAATAATA
This sequence comes from Viscum album, assembly GCA_963277665.1. Classification (NCBI taxonomy): domain Eukaryota; kingdom Viridiplantae; phylum Streptophyta; class Magnoliopsida; order Santalales; family Viscaceae; genus Viscum; species Viscum album. Next base: position 934,571,639 of record OY728153.1, read on the forward strand.
TAATAATAATTCATAAATTATAAAATAATTATTATCTTATTTTCATAATGATCAATGAAAAATGAAAATGTTACTCATGTGTACATACGACCTACCATCTCTATGAATATAGCACTATTCATTTCTCATAACCAAGATTAACGCTTTGATTTAAAAAGTATGACTAATTTATCAATGTGATTATTATTTCATGAATACTATTCTATTGATAATTCAATTATGACCACATGGACTAGTGACATCAAAACCATGTTCATTTTTTACTCAAGTATTGTATATTGACAAAACATCTTATATGAACATAATTTTTTTTGTAATTTTTATAACATGACAATAAGTGACATAAAAGGAATAATAAGATTGAAAAATGATTTAAAGAAATTATAAATTAAACTAAGTTTATTATTCAGGAATATAACTATTTTATGTTATGATTCGAACTCATGGTAAGGGACTTTGTTTAAATATTCATTGAGGCAGAGTTTGATAATATACACCACCTTATTTTTACGGTGTATAATTAACCCTATGACTTGTAATTTCATTCAATGGTATTCAAAAGGAATATTTTTCTTCTAATATTTTTACTAAATAAAAAAAATCAATGATTGTTTAATGTACATGGAAACAATGACATTTTCGTCATTGTGACTATTATTTTTTTTTTTTTGCTTCCTCTACAAGAAGTAATGTTTTTACAAGAAAAATAAATACCATATTCCATTTTTTGGTATGTTGGAATTGAAAATGGTTTTGAGAATGGATTTATTATATCAATATCTAAAAATGATATATTATGATTGCAGTGTGGAAATTTTTTTTCTTCATTATGCATGTCTTATGTGTTATTATTATGTTATGGTTCTTGGGCATTATTTATGTATACAGGTGGTTTTGTGATAAAACGAGGGGGGTGCGCTCGTGATAGCCCTCAAACGAATTGGGTAATGAGACATAGTTAAAAAATTTGTTTTATTCTAATAGACTTAGGGAATATATGAACTATACATCTTCTTAGTGAGGGTTAAACATGGAGAACACGCCACACGCACCAGCTCTATTTCAAAAAAATTCAACCATTGTGGCATCTTCCACCTGCTCTACGTCGCCTTCTACAGATCCACCCACCTTTGATCTTGAATCTCGCATCCCTTATTCTCCAAATCCTTCTTCTTATGATCTTGGTCGAGCAGATCTATGGTCCCTGGCATCCCCAAGGTTATTGTGATTGACCCCTATTCTACAGTGTTCTCCCCCAATCCTTTTGGCATCCCTTCCAAAGCCTATATTTCTTTTCGCAATCCTCATTGTGGACCTTCCTCATCCAATGTCCATCCTTGTTTCCTGATGGTCTCCCTAGGGTGGTCTCAGTCATCATGTGACAGATCTCGGATCTTTCTAGATGTCTCTGCTTTGGCATTTCTGTAAGATTTAGCGTGTTTGCATCTCACCCTGGTATCCCGCTTCGGTGTCGATAAACCTTCTCTCATGGAATTTCAACGCTTCATGGACTCTTAGGTCCTTAGACTTCTGGTGTGGATCTTTGCTCTCTATATTCATTCCTTATGAATTATTATTCTGTCACAAGAGGACTTCATATAGGGGTGTTGTAGGGCCTCTCACTCATGGGGTCGATGGAGTTTTAGCTTTTCTAGATGGTTGGTGGATGCGGATAGAAGGAAATAAAGCTCTCCCACTGCGGTTTTGATCAATAACATGGGGATCCCACTTCTATTTCAGAATGAAGGTTTTCTTCAATCTATCAATGAATCCTTGGGTGGGTTCATGTGCTCGTATCCCTAGACCAACTATGATGTAGAGGCCTCTATGGATCGTATTTTCATCGAACTAGACCTATCCCTTCCTATTGAAGATTAGATTGACCTCAGGGTGAATTAATAATTTTTTTGGATTAAATACATTTCTTATGTGGTGTTCTCGTGCTTCTGTTCTCACTACCTTTTTCAGGGGCACTCTGTGCAGATGTGTCATCGTCTCTGTCAGGCTAGGTGGCATCACTCACTTCCACTAACAAATATTAGAGGTGAATGATCATCTTCTCCAAATGAAAATATTACAGGGGTGAATTCAGATGTATTCTAGGATCATGGATTGTATGTGATGATTATATTAGTATACAAGGCCTATATGAATCCTCCTAGATCAAATTTTGAGGTCGGGAAAGAGGCGTGTTTGGACATAGTGCCTTTTCTTGTGCGGTGCCTACCCTAGGATCAATTTGGCACCCATCATTCTACTCTTGTTCTTCCCATGGGCCTTCAACCCCTTTCCCCTTTATATTTATCTCTAGATCACTATGGTATTAGATTGGAGGAGAGATCTATTACAATAGTTCCTCAAGGTTACTATTTTAAAGGTTCTACACCTCTCAATGCAATGAGTTCCACCTCAGCTCACAACACAACTGTTCCACAGTAGAAGTCTAATAGACTATATAGGGAGTCACATTCTCTCCCACGAAACACTAGGAATCCTTGAGGCCCTCACCAATGCTTCATCTCTCCATACATCCCTTCTTGGTCTAATGGTATAGGTTTTTGCACAAGATCCCAGTCTAAGAAACTCATTGGTCATATGTCCTCCCACTTTTCCCATGCCATGAAATTTGGGGCTAGTCCCATATCCATCGGTTTCCAGTGATTCATTTTCTCATCTGGAATTCCCTAGGTATTAGAGATCTTTTTAAAATGTATTTAATATATTTAAATATCCTCAAAAACAATTTCTCAGGGGTGGCCATCCTTGATCATAAGAAATAATCAAGCATGATTATTGAGTTCTCCAAAAAAACTTAAATTGGGTGGCTACATGCATGAGGAACTGACCAAAAAACACATATAGTTCTTCTGGAACTAATATTTCTCAGTGTATCTAACCCATGAGTGGGGATTAGTTCATAATTGTTAAGGTTTCCCAAGACCCCCACTCCATCTTTGTCTCTTTTATTTATGGATGATATGAATCTCACCTTCAGGAGTTTTTGTGGAGTAATCTCAACTCTTTAGACCTTGGTAATCTTCCTTGGATTGTAGGGGGGATATAAATTTTGTTACTGATCCAGAGGAATGAAGTGTAAGAGGTTAATTTGACAGGAAATCCAGTCTCTCTTTTTCCCAATTCATGGCCGGTAAAGTTCTCATAGACCTCAGATTCTCCGGCGACCGCTTCACTTGTTGTAACAAAAAAAGGGGATTCTGTAAGTCATGGAGCCACTTGGATAGATGCCTGTCCAACATGAATGTGTTATCTAATTATGAAAATACTCAGGTTACCCACTTAGCGTGTGTTATATTGGATCACTCTGTGCTCTTTATCTCATTATCCTCTGGAAAAGATCATCACACTCGATTTCATTTTTATCAACACTGGAAAAGCATTTATGGATATAGGGATATGGTTCATGACTCTTGGGATTCCCTTATTCAGGCCCATACATGGTGTAATATCCACAAAAAATTAAGACGGCTCAAGAAGAGTCTTCAATTTAGTCGAAGGATTTTCCATCATCAGATAGAGATATGAATGTTTTCATATAGGATGTTGATTATCTTGAAAGGTGGATTGAAGAAGATTGGAGTGACATGTTATTTGAGGAGAATTATAGAAAAAATGCTTCTTTCAGACATGATTTTCAGGAAAGAATTCTAGGATAAGGAGGATTCTAGGATAAAGTGTATTAAAAGGGAGATAAAAATACCATGTTTTTTCAATATTACATCATCGGAAAGTAAAGGTGGATCAAGGAAAATATTGATCTGGGGGATGACTCATACAAAGATGGTAGGGACATGGTAGGGTTTCATTTTAGATCTCACTTTTGTGACCTGCATACTAGTCATAGCATACAAATTCCAAACGGGTTTACAAGGGGTGACATGGGGATCCTTGAGATCCTTCATCCTAACTTCTATGCCTGTGAAAATGATGTCCTAAGTGGTATTCCCCAAGAGTATGATATTTTTCAATCCATGATTAATTTGGATCTTGATAGTGTGGTAGGTCCTTATGGTTTCCCTAGCGACTTCTATAGAAACTTCATGGGGAATTGTAAATGTGGAGTAAATTATGTCCATCCATGAATTCATTAGGGACGGTCCTCTTCCTAGAGTTACTTGTGCAACAACTGTGGTTCCCATTCCCAAATCCAAGTCTCCCACATCCATCAATCATTTTTTCCCTAATTATCATGTGAAATATTCCTTACAAAATCCCCAAAAGTATTATTAATTCAAGGCTATCCATCCATCTTCCCAAGTGAATCTCTAAGGAACAACATGGCTTTTAGAAAGGGTATTCCATCAAGGGCTGATTGGTTTGGACATGATGTGATATCACCCTCAAAACTCATGGTTCTAACGTGGATATGAAATTGGATAGGAGGATGTCCTATGATCAAGTGGAGTGGAGCTTCATCAATAATGTTATTGCAGGTATGGGATTCTCTCCTTGGAACATCGATATCATATTTCAATTCTCTAGTTTAGCTTATATTTCTATCTCGTTCATGGTAAACATGTTTGGAATTTTCAAAGAAACATGTGGGCTTCATCATGGAGATAAAATCTCATCAAGAATATTTATTATCACTCAGGAAGTTCTCAACCGGGTCATTCACCACAACATTTCTGGTTGCAAGATCCTTCCCTTCCATAGATGGATGTACTTATCCTATGTGTCTCACCTTATGTTCACATATGAATCCATCATTTTCATCAATTCTTCCATAAGCTCTATGTGTGGCCTGAACAGAGTGTTGGAGGCATATTTTATTTAGAGTTGTCAGATCATCAATAAAAGTAAGATCAATTTCAATATCACTAAAACATGCTATGATATGCGTATCCTTAATATGAGTCTTATTCAGGGCATGAAAAAAGTTATTATTCCCATGTTGTATTTAGGATCCCCTATCATGTTAAAGCCTCTATGAATTCGTGATTTTGATTCCATAGTTTGTAGAATCAGGGATAAATTACTTAACTAGAAGAGTTGATACTTGTCCTTCGGAGGTAGGATAGCCTTAGTGAACATCGTTCTTCTCGATACCTCAATACATGATCTTTCTGCTATTAAAGTTCCTAAGAGGGTTATTTGCAACATGGACAGGATCTTTTTTGGTTTTATTTGTGACCCCATGACTAAGGGAAGGAGGCACTGGTTTTCATGATGTAATATAGAGGGGCCCATCAGTTATAGTGGTATCAACGTCATGAATATTATTGATTCCCTTACCTGCATGGATCATAAAATGGCCTAGGAAGTTCTGTAGAAGCGGATGTTATGGGTAATGACCATTCATGGAAGTTACGTTTGGAATGGGGTTGTCAGGGATGGTCATTCTTCCCCCTTTGGTGTCAGATCAGTCCTATGGTGAAAACGCTCAGACCTAATGCTCATTGGATCATCAGAATAAGGGACGCCTCTTTTTGGAATGACAATTGGTGTGGGGAGTATATTGGTTACTCGGGTTTCCCTTTAACTAACATTTCATTTATGGATACCAGAAAATATTCTCCTTTCATCAATGTTTTTCTTGACACAAACCATAAGGATTTTTTTCCACCTCATCAAGCTGACTACGATATCTGGTCATTGTGTGTTCAACCCGTCTTCTTCAGGATTCTTCACATCCAGTGATTATTGTTGTGTGTCCATCATGGAGGGAGTCATGGATGTCTAGAGCGATGTTCTGTGGGATAGGTCCATCCCCACAATGTTAAACTTCCTCACTTGTAGAATCTATCACAGATCAATTCCTACATATGAGAATATCAAGTAGTGTGATTTGAGAATGGCCTCCAAATGTGTTTTTTGTAAGAGGCATAGGGAGGAAACCTTAGATCATTTGTTTTCCAAGAGTTATTGGGAGAAAGTGGTTTCAATGTTTATTTTACATTACTTGAATTTCTATTAAATCCATTGAGGACCAATCCTTCCATGTTCGCTGGTTCCATAGCTCGGGTACTGAGGGCCCGAAGAGGAGAGCACGCTCTATGGTGTTGCAGGCTTGGTGATGGTGCTTGTGGCAGGAATGAAATTGGTATCTTCATGATGGGGTGGCCTCATATGAATTCATGATCTTTATTCGAACAAAAATCTAGCTCATTGATATGGTTTGGGTTCACAACACTTGGAGGGAAGCTCCTACCCTTTAGCGTCTTCTTCATACATTTCATAATCCCCCTCCTTTCACCAACTCTTTTTTGGTAAATGTGTTTTATGGAACCCTCCCATTCATAACTTTAAACTCAACACCAAAGGTTATTGTGTTGCAGGAATCATGCATGGAAGGGGTCTCATTCGTGATATCAATGGCTCGGTCATCCTAGCCTTTTCTACCTAGTTGGATCACGACACCTCACTCCTCGTAGAGGCGAAGACCATGCTAGCTAGTCTCCATGTGTGCAGGCAAAGGGGATTGTATCCTATAGAGGTGGAAAACGATTCAATTCTCATTTCTAATGCTCTTCTGGGCCTCGACATTGTTTCTTAATCTATTGAGTATGATATTCAAAAGTGTCATGGTATCCTTGTCTTCAACACAAAAGTGTCTAATACCAGGTGGGAGGGGAATAAAGCTACGGATTATCTAGAATCGCTTGATAGTTCTGGATCAAAGGACCTTATTTTTCATAGCCATCAAATTCTGAAACAAATGGGGAACAATATTATTAGAGTGTATGCCCTCGGTCTCCACTATTTTAGAACCCCATACTCATGTTTCCCTCGGCCTTCTTTTGTGGCCCTTGTGTGTTCCATTTAATCTCTTTGAATAAAAATGTGCATGATGATGATGAGGGAATATACTTTGATGGGTATTCAAAACCTAACCCTGAAATTTACTCTTCATGTAGTAGTGAATGATACAATGTAAATATGATATGGATTCCAAAAGTTACCTTCATTATTTATGATTACTATGATGTTTTTCATGATTATTATGATTTCATGGGTTTATAATAATTCATTTAGTAACACTTTATTTCTTTATTTTATATCCCTTACTATGATTTTTGTGATCATCCCATGTTTTTAAAATATTTTTACAGGGTATAAGGATGGGTATGATAAAGGACTAATTCCAGAATATTTTTATCAAAAAAAATAATCATGTTTACTTTTAAATATTTCATATTATGGAATAAATGGATTATTTTTTTTGTTGTATCCAATTTTCATATAATAGTTATGGTTGAATTATCTAATACAATAAACCTGAAAAGATCCTAAATTTTAATTCTTAAGTTAAATCATTATTATAAAATTTTTAAGGATATGGCCTTATAGTTGGTATTATAGGTTGGTTTAGATAATGGTAGGGGTTAGGATATTATTAATAGAGTATCCCAAAATGATTTTTACTTTGTGGTAAAATTAACATGATATAACATTTGAATATTACCATATTTCTTCGTTTAATATATGTTTGTTCAGAATGGTTTTCCACAATGGAAATAGGGATGTTATGATGGGACAACATCAAGAAGAAAATAACATTCAAAATCAATAACATGAGATGGTCAGAATCAGAACTGAATAGTTTTTTTAGTGATGGCGTAGTTGACTCAGGATATAAATGGTGGTGGTATACATCCATGAGATCATCCAGATCAACTATAGAGAAACATGTCGGTAGTGGATCATTTCAATAGGAAACATTATTTATCACTCACAGAATTATCAGACCCTATGCTTGATGATGGTTGGATTAAAGTACAAGAAAAGGTTTTTGGTGTCTTGGGGTGTTCAGAAAATAAAAATGGTTTTCTTATTGTTTACCTTTTTGAAGGTGAAGATGATCAATGGCAGTCAATGGTTAAGAATATCTGAGATAGTGAGGAACATGATGTTATGGATTGGGATGAATCCAATGGTATCATTCTTGAGAAATATTTTCCTCGGGAATTTTGACTTAGGATGGAAAAAAAAATTCTTGGAATTGAGGCAATATGAGGACTCAGTGGCTACTTAAGAAAAACAATTCACTCGAATTGCAAGGTGTTCTCCAAATTTCATTTAGAATCTTGATAGTAGAATCAATTGTTTTTACTCAAGATTAAATCCAAATTATCAAATGTAATTGACTTATCATGAGGAAAAAAGATACAAAATACTTGTTCAATATGCAAAGAGGTGGAAATGAAGTTTTCCAATGATCATGTATTCTTAAAAAAACAATAGAATAAGAGGTTGTGGTGGAAGGTGAAAGGGAATAATTATTCAAAAAAAATTAACAGTAAGGAAATTACGTTTACAAATTATGAAAATAGTGGTAAACATCAAACCGGGGAATGCCTTTTGAATTCTGGTAAGTTCTTCTGATGTAGTAATATGGGACATAAGGCTCATAATTTCACTGAAAAATATAATGATAGTGGTAAGACAAAATCTGATTCACAGTCTATGAAATGTTCTAAGTGCAAAGAGATAGGTCATTATGAAAATGAGTGTCTGATGAAGAACTCAAATGAAGGGAATAAATCTGACTATACATAGAAAGGTGTGGTGAAATCCTTTGAAACTACATCAATAGATGTTGGGACATCAAATGAAGTGGTATCAGATACTATTTTTTATTGAGATTATTCCAATGTGTTGTTTGATTTTGGGTTTACACATTCTTTCATTTTAGAGAAATGTTTTGTGAAATTTAAAATTCTACCTCAAGAAATGAATCCAAAACTTCTAGTAAAAATACTTGGGGGAAATTTGGACACAAAACAAATTATAAGAATCTTTATATCCTTATATGTAGAAAAAAATTACCTACAAACGTTGTTGATTTTCTTATATTAGAGTTTTATGTTATACTAGGTATAGATTTACTTTCTGTTTACCATGATATGATTGAATATATATCTAAAAAATTTTGTTTTCATAAAGAGTTTTAGTTTCTGTAAAATAATGAACTCGTGCCTCTGATAGCATATGAAGAAGCTGAGAAACTACTAAAAGATTGTAAAAATTCTAACATGCATATATTGTTGAAAACAAAGGAATTATTCAGATTAATGATGTTCTAGTAGTAAATTAATATCTTGATGTTTTTATAATGAGTTACATAGTATTATACCAAATCGAGAAGTTTAATTTATTATTTATTTAGTTCCTGAAATGAATCCAAATTCAAAACCCCCTTCTCAAATGTCTCAAATTGAACTTGTGGGGTTAAAGAAGAAATCGCAGGAGTTATTAGATAAAGGTTTCATTCAACCTATCACATCACCATTGGGTGCTCCTACCATGCTTGTTAAAAATGAATATCGTTCAATGAGACTCTGAATTGATTATAGAGCCTTTAATAGCATCATTTTTAAGAACAAGTATCTTTATCCTCATATCAATGATTTGTTTGATCAGCTCCAGGGAGCACACTATTTTTCTATGGTTGACTTGAGGATGGGGTACCATCAATTGAATGAATGGATAAAGACATTCCAAAGATCGTGTTTCATACTTGATATAGCAATTATTAATTTTTAGTTATGCCATTTGGATTAATTAATTCACATGTTGTATTCATGGATCTTATGTATAGAATTTTCCGTTAGTTTTTGGATAAGTTTATGGTTGTTTTTATTGAAGACATTTTGGTATTTTCTAAAAGTAATGACGAGCATTAAAGTCATTTAAGGTTTGTCTTGAAAACATTAAATGAAAATAAACTACATGTAAAATTAAGAAATATTGTCTTTTGGTTACAAAAAAAATCATTAAATAGTAACATTGTTTCAAAATATGGAATAACGTTTGATCCTGCTAAAACCAAAGTTGTTGAAGAATGACCATGAACCACAAATATAACCAATATTAGAAGTTTTATTTGTTTATAATGTTATTAACAGATATTTTTTTGAAAACTTTTCGTGGATATCTAGCCCACTAACTATGTTAACTCAAAAATGTGTTATGTTCATATGTACAAAAGAATATGAAAATTGTTTTTAATAATTGAAATGAAGATTGGTGAATGTTCCAGTTTTGAAATTACCTTCTAGGAATTTTGAATTTGTTATCTACTGAGATGCTTTGTTGAGATGACTCAGTTGTGTCCCAATTCAAAATGATTAGGTAATTTCTCATGCTTCATGTTAGTTTAAAATTCATGAGTTAAATTACCCTACCCATGATTTCGAATTAGCTACTATAGTTTTTTCTTTAAGAATTTGGAGGCATCATTTGTATGGAGTGAAATATGAAATATATAATGACCAAAAATGATTGAAGTATATATTTTATCAAAAATAATTGAACATGAAACATAAGAGATGACTAGAAATAAATCACGGATTAAGATTGCATGATTCATTACCATCCAAGAAAACCAAACAAATTCTCTGATGCATTGGGTTATAAACGTAACGCAACATTAACCATTATATGTTTGGGACATGATCCTTTGGTTAATGATTTGATGAATTTGGTCATGGAAGTTGTTGGTGTAGGAAATTACTCTATTTTGTTTTAGGTGTCAATGAAATCATCTATGTGACACATAATTATGAAATCATAAAAGGAAGACAGTGAGTTTTATAAAAAGGTAGAATTTGTTAAGAAGGGTATGTTGCTATAATTTAATGTTGATAAAGATTGTGTTTTGTGATTTGGGAAAAGGTTTTGTGTTCCTTATGATAGAAAAATGAAGAAAGAGTTATCATGTGATGCTTATAGATCTTGGTTTTTAGTTCATCATGGTAGTACAAATATGTATGGAGACCTTTGAGTGTATTATTGTTGGGATGGAATGAAAAGAGATAATGATGACTTTACTGTAAAGTGTTTAACTTGTTAGTATGTGAAAGAAGAAGAAAAGTTTCCAAAAGGGATGATTCAGCCTTTTCCAATACCATAGAGGAAATGGTAAAATATATCCATGAAATTTATATTGGGGTTACCAAAGACATCTCGAGGTAAAAATGTGATTTGGGCTATTCTTGATAAATTGAGTAAATATTCTAATTTTATTTCTATTCAAGATACACTATCTCTAGATCAAATTTCTAAGTTGTATCTTAGAGAGATAGTCAGGTTACATGTAGTTCCTCTCTCTAATTTATATGATCATGATCTATGGTTCACTTATAACTTTTGGGAATGCCTTCATAAGTCCTTGGGAATTGAATTAAATTTTTGTACAACTTTTCATCCTCAGTCAAACGGGAAGTCAAAACAAATAGTTCAGACCTTAGAGGACATACTATAATCATGTTCAATGTATTAACAAGGAATTTGGTGTCAACATAATTCTTTGGTTGAGTTTTCTCTTGATAATAGTTTTCATTTCAGTTTAGATATGGCACCATTTGAGGAATTATATGGAAAGTGGTGTCAAACTCTATATTATTGGGATAAAGTAGGTGAAAGGAAGTTGATGGGACCTAAATTTGTATATGATATGGTAGAGAAAGATTAGTTGATTCAGAATCACATGAGGATAGGTCAGAGGAGACAAAAAAGTTATGTGCATAACTATATGAAGGGTCATTATTTTGAGGTAGGTGATTATGTCATTCTCAAAGATTCACCATGGAAAAGTGTGATGTGTTTTGGGAAGAAGGGAAATATGAGTCTATAGTTCATTGGACCCTACAAAAATCCTGAATAAATCTAGATTATTTTCCTACAAAGTGGATTTACCTCTGATTTTATCCCAGGTACACAATGTTTTTCATGTCTCAATTTTGAGAAATTATATTTCATATCCATATCAAGTTTGAAGTCCATAAGTAGTTCACTAGAAAGTGCTTATTTCTTATGAGGAACAGCCAGTCTAGATTCTTGATCACGGAGAGAAAGTGTTATGCAATAATTTGATTCATTGGGTTAAGGTTTTAAGGATAAATCATATGGTTGAAGAGGCAATAAAAGAATCTAAAAATGTTTTGAGGGAGAAATATCACCACTTATTTGATAAGTAAATAAAATTGTGAGGATGCAATATCCAGAAAGAGGGAAGGATGTACCATCCAAAGTAATTATAAAATAATACATTTTCATATCTATTAATATTTAGGAATTATATAGTAATTTTACTTAAATGGGAATGTTATGTTTGATAGATTACTTGACACGCAACAACGGGTTTATCTAAAATATTATGTTTCACACAATACAGAGTTATATCGATAAATAATACATTATTAGTATTATTATTTTAAATGGTAATTATCGGCATGCCATTGAATTGGTAGGAATGAAATGAAATAACTATATTAGGTTTACACATTTTTATTAACTATTTTTACATTCATCTAATTAATTTTAGTGGCTCAAAATGAGAATAAATATAGTTTTAACCATAAAATACTCTAATATTTTTAAAAGGTATCTTTACCACCTTTTGATGGTGAAACATTTTTAAATATAATTTTTGTCACTTTTATATGTTATATTTTTTAAAATAAAATTCTTCTTTAGAAGCAGGGTATAAAAATTTACATTGGTTGAATATTGATATTTTTACGATAAAATTCATTTTTTAATGAATAGTGAAAAATGCTGCATTTTAATTCAAAACTGCAGTTTCATCTAATTTAATTATATAGTTATTTTATCATTTTAATTGGTTTTTATGTTTTTTTGGAATAATTTTTTTTCATTTAATCCAATTTTGGTTATTAGAAGTAATATCACATTGAAAATTGATATAAACACATGTCAATGTTTTGATTGTTTTTACCTTTAAAACCCTGTTTTCTCATTTTGAAAATAGAGATTAATTTTAAATTAATTACTAAAAATTATATATTTTTTAATTTAGAAAAATTGATTTAATATTTGGAATCATATGTACTAATTTTTTTAAACAGGTCCCTTTTATTTTTGTACATTATGAATAGTAACTTTAGTAACTATTTATATTTACTACGGTTAAAGGGTATATCAGGTAAATAAGGGGGTAAAAATAATATTATAATAATATAAAATTACCCTAACACTTGTTATAATCTTTTTGGATGAGTTATGAACAACCAAGAAAACCCTTGGGATGCAAATTTGGCCATTGGAAGCCACTTGTGTGTCATTATGACATTTATAACATTTAATTTAATCTAAAAGCTAATATAACATAAACATGTCTCCTATTAATAAAAAAATCAATATGTGGTTATATAAGTAATAACTTTTACTATTAATATGTATTATTTGGATAAAAATATTACCTATATTGTGTTATTTTATTTATAATATTTATACATTAAATAATTAAATTTAATTATCACACAATGATGATGTAATAATAGACCTATTAAATAAATAATCAAATAAATGATTTGACATATTTATGTCATAAATGATATTTATTGGTGAATATGACATGTTATAATAAGATTAAATGGTTTGTTTAGAATTTATCTCTCTGTTTGAATTTTATTTAAATTCAATGAAATGAATTGTATAAAAATTGACATAATTGATATTCAATAAATATAGTAATTTATTAAATTATTTAAATATGATAAATTTATTTGAAAATATAAAAGTGACTATGATAAGTTCTAAAAGTTCATTATGTTTTCAATTATAGAAAATTGGTCTGATATAAGTAAAATTTATAATATACAAATACTTAAAAATGTTGTTACCATAATTAAAATTAAAAGAGAATAATTAAGTGTAAACTGAAAAGATATGGTTTGAAATAAAATCAATATATTTATAAAAATTATTGGATGAGATGATTTAGAAAAATACTCATATTATCTTCAACATATTTCAAATTTAAATCATTTGGATAAAGTATTAATTTATATTAATTAAATATTTTAAGAATTTCCAAGGGTGCCACTTCCCTCTCCTATAAAAAGTTAACCCGTTTTCTCTAATACTCACACATCAAATGTCTTATGGATTGGTAAATCTATTACCAAAAATAGTCCTAGAATCCCCCCACACACTCTATAGGCCTTAGTTATGGAAGAATGTCCTTCTTAGATGTGTTAAGGTGTTTTTCAAAGGTGATCAACCGAAGAAGGGGTATCTCTTTTTAAGAGTTTATATTTTATTTCTTCTTCAAATTCCATTAATTCTTATTCTTACAAGATTAAATAATAAATACATTATCCTCAATATATTCAGATTTTATTCAGTTAATATCATCCTCTAAATCCATTTCTACTTCCATAAAATGGGAATGGAATTAATCGTTCATGCATATGTGTGAATTATCACCTCCATGAACTGATTTAGTTTGTTTTACATTAACATCTATCAATATTGGTTATAATAATGGAATTAATATTCATATGTGATATTCATGACATATTTTTAATTGTAAAATAATAATATTTCAAATATGTTGTTACCTTCCATGCACATAAAAATAATAATGTTATTTGTGCGTACATGTGAACTATCACCTCCACGAAGCGATGAGAATTGTTTTTATTCACCACATAACATTTATGATATATAGAAGTATATTTAAATAATTATGATTTTAATAATATTATTATCATTTTAGAAAGATAAAATGATAATTAACTTATTTCCATAATGATCAACGAAAATTGGAATCCTTACTCATGCCTATGTACGACCTACTGTCTCCATGAATATAACATTCTTCATTTATCATAACCATAATTAATGGTTTGATTTAAAAAGTATGATTAATGTATAAATTTTATTTTTATTTAATTAATTTTATGACCACGTAGACTAGTGTCATCAAAACCATGTTCATTTTCAACTCAAGTATCGAATATCGACAAAACATATGATATGAACATAAATAATTATGTAATTTTTATAACATGATAATAAGTGATATAAAATGAATAATAAAAATGAAAAAGTTTCTCAATGAATTAGAAATTAACCTAATTTTATTATTCATGAGTATAACGATTGTATGTGATGATTCAGACTCAAAATATGTGTCTTCGTCTCAATCTTCTTTCATTGAGGCATATTATAATAATACACACCACCTTCTTTTATCTGATCTATAATTACCGACTATGAATATTAATTTCATTAAAAGGTTTTCAAAAGTAATATTTTTCTTTGAATCATTTTATTAAATTTCAAAAATAATTATTTCTTAGCTTATGCAGTGACAACGAAATTTTTTTCGCCATGATGATTATTTGATATTTGGCTTCCTCGAAAATCCGTTATGTTTTTAAAAGAAAAATAAATACCATATTTCATTTTTTTTGTATTTTGTTATTGAAAATGTTTTTGAGAATGGATTGATTAAATCCATATCTTGGAATGTTATCTTATGGTTGTAATGTGGAAATATTTTTTTTCTTTATGCATGTTTTATGTTTTATGAATATGTTATAGTTATCGGACATTGTTTATGTACATGGGTATTTCAGTGATAAACTGAGGGTGGGTGATCCCGTGATAGCTCTCTGATGCATTAGTTAATGATACATAGTTAACCAATATGGTTTCTCCTAATATATTTAAGGAATATACTATAATTGGTATTCCAAATGGAAATATGAAGTTTTCTCTCTATGTATATGTGAAAGCTACAATATAAGTATGATATGGATGCCACAAGTTGACTTTAAGATTTATGATTTCTATGAGGTTTTTTAGGATTCTTATGATTTTATGGGTTTGTAAATATTAATGGACTAACATTTTAATTCCTTATTTTATATCCCTTTTGGTGATTTTTGTGCTCATCCAATGTTTTTAAAATGTTTTCACAGGTTATAAGGATGGGTAAGAGAAAGGAAGAGGTCAAAAATATTTTTATCAAGAAAAAATCTCATGATTACTTTAAAATGTTTTATAATATGGAATAAATGGATTCTATTTTTGTTATATCTACTTTATATGTAATAGTTATGGCCCAATTCTATAAAACTCTAAACTTGGAAATATCCTTAATGTGAATTCTTGATATAAATAATTATTATGAAATGTTTATGTTTGTGGATATATAATTGGACCTTGTAAAATTCCATATATTCCACCATCACAAACAACCATGAATAAATAGTTTTACGGAACACCAATAGTGTTTATAGTTACAAATATATAATCATAACCTTTATCCTTCACAATAAGAGAAGAAACCATCATCAAGCCAAGTGAGGTTTACCCAGCCATCAGAAGGGGGATATTCTTATTTTTTTGGACGTAACATACTTCAACATTTGTTCAAAATAAAAAAAATTGAAATGAAGAAGAATGTTATAAAAAAAACATTATGCTAAACTCATAAATTATCCTTCATGTAATATCTTCCCCTCCCATATACCTAAAATAGATAAAATATGGTAGAGGAAAAGAGATATCCATATTAGTATATAACTATGTACCTAGTATAATATTCCTAGTGAATATTATACAATCAACGAAATGAAGTCACCGAATAAAAGTTCCACACCAAAAAATAATTTTAGGATTCTGAAAATGTACCAACATGTTGTTCCATGTTGCTTCCCTATGGTAATACCTGTTAACATTATCCTATTAAAAAATTCAAAACAAGTGAATGTTGAATTAATTAAAAATGAAATGATTATGATCACATCAGATTAAAAGCATCCATACAAACACAATATATTGAATATAGGTGAGGACTCATGAATCCAACTATTGAAATGTGATTCAATCCCTACTCAAAAATTTAATATCCATTGAAGTCAATAGATAATGGAATTAAAGTACTAAATTTTGCAACTAATTTGAATGTTCTGACACTAAAGGTGTCAAATATTTTAGTAATATAAATCACAATCAATTGCATCCCCTCAAGAAGCTGAGAAATAGTATGTTAAAGAGAAAAATAAATGATATTGGGAATAGACACAATGTTTTAGAATGGAAAAAATATATATTGGCTCAAAATCCGTAAAAATATGAACACAACCCTTCCCACAGACAGGGGAGGGTCTTAGACCTATGATTTGACAATATTTTTATGATTATCATTGTTAATAATTATTATGTATTTTTAAGTGTAGTAATTGAGTTCTTATAAAACAAGTATCTGTTGGTTGAAAAGGGTTCAATTTAATTCCCTTGGCCATGGTTTTTATTGATAATAAGAGATTAGTTATCTAGGTGTGGGATAAAATACACTAAACTTTAGTGACGTTGTAACCCATATTGGGGAAAACCTTCTGTAAGAATCTATGATCATCAATTACATTCAACATGGACTATGTTTGGGTGATCATTTTTTACCAATACAAGAGAGTTTGTGCATGATGATTATTTTTTTCAACACCAATTCAACAACCCCCTATGTGTTGAGAATTATTTAACATTATTATAATAACAAATATTATATATAATTTTCTATATGGGATGTCTTCTATCAAGAATTTCTATGGATCATCACAATTTTATAAAAGATAAAATTATTCCAAACATTAATGAAAAATACCATTATATTTGGAATGAATTAATGGAACCATATCTACTTTACCTTATACTTTATGATCTTGTGTTTTTATATCAGCATTTTATAATTCCAAAATCATTTTGTTCCTGTCCTGAATTGTATAATATGAATGTTGATAGTGATACGAAAACAAATATTTTATTCCATTAAATATTATCTAATATAGATATTACCAAATTCTTTGGAGAATTTTTTTTGTAAATATAAGAAAAACTTCTTAAAATCTATTAATGTGACAAAATAAAAATAAATCATGCTAGAATAAATATCTCCAGTGAGTTTTTTCTATTTTGGGTTGTGTTTTTTGACATGGAATTTTGAAAAACATCTATAACTGGTGATTCATGATGCATTAATAAAAATATGGTTTCTAGAAATCCATGGAGAGTGTTGCGTAATGCCTCAAAATGTATTGATTGAATGAACAAGTTTTTTGAAAAATTATTGAGGAATAATTTTAGTGGAAGGAAAATATTTTTTTGTTGAGGAAGTGATTTTTGTGAAGGAAAATAATTTCCCAAATGAAATAATTTTAATATGGGAATTATTTTTTTGAAGGATAAATAATATATAGTATCCAAAAATAAAATATTTTTTTGAAAAGAAGGTCAAATAATAATGAAGGAAGAAAATTAAATCGTTTTTGTAAAGATATTTGTTGTTTTATGTGAAAAGGAAATTTAATACAATTTAATAAATCTGATAAAGAATATTTTTTAGATGTAAATGAATTTTATGATGGAAATTGTTTTACATAAATTGAAAAGATTTAATCTCATATGAAAAATGTTTTTTGGCCCCTTTTACTATAAATAAGACACTAATTACTTCATTATTAGTGGAGAAAACATTAGTAGACTATTTAGTAATAAATATATTGATTTGTGAAATGTGTAATTATACAAATATAGTGACTTGAAATTAGTTTTCCATAAATTAATCCAAAAAAATTACAAAAAACATTCTAACACAAATGTTTTTTATAGATTCTATCATAAAGGAATTTACCACAATGGAAATATAAAATCAATCTTATATTAATCAGTATTTTTATTTAGATGATTTTTCACTGAGAAAATATCACATTGTGAAGGTGAATTCATCTCATTGATGAAAAAAAAGTCTTATTTCACACCAATTTTAGTTTGAAAAAATTAAGATATAATTTAGATATTTTTATAAATATTATATTTTAAGGGTTATTAAACTTTTTTTTGAGAGAGAAATGAGTTCTCAAAATGTGAAACTATAGTGAGTTTACCAAGTAATTATTTATAATACATAGGGGAAATTTAATCCACTTCAAACATTTTAAAGAATAATTGTTCTTAGTGATTTTATTACATCAACCCATCAATATTTTATACTACATGTGATATCCTAATAAATATGAACTATTTAAAAATCACTTTTGTATATATTTTACATCCTTTATCAATTCCTATAAGTTGTGAGCGAGATAGGTGTTCTTAATAACCTTAAAACAACTTCATTGGAGTGGGATATTTGAAGAAATAGACAAACTCAAATAAACATCATACACTAATGTTATATACATTTATTAAGAATTTAATTAATTATAAAAGATAAAGGTTCATGTCATTTGAACTCTCCTCTAGGTGGAAGTTGTGGTATCAGTAATTTTAAAAATGGATTACAATATTTTATGGAAAGAAATTTTAGCATTAGAATAATTGGATTCTAAAATATTTCTTTTATGTAGTAATGTAAATTTTCACAGCTCATATACATGGTAAATATTCCAATATGGATAGTAGATCCATGTCATAGAGATTTGAAAAATAATTGGATGCCGATTCTATGGAAATCAATGCATTATTAAAAAAAATTATAACATAATCTACATGATTTTGATTTCCTATAAATCCTCATATTATATGAAGGAAATTATTTTTAATATCTATTAAGATGAATCAAAATTATAAAAAAATAAAATTTAGGATCTATGGAAAATGTATGTGGACTTTAGGATAGCCTCGAATAAATATATTAATGTTATTTTGATAAATTAAATGTGACTATAGTGGAAATGTATAGACTCAGTGAAAACCATTATGATATTAAAATCATCAAGTGAATCTTTATAATATTACCACCTCAATAAATCCAAAATTATACATGATTGAGGATAATGATCCATAGTTGATTTAAGATATTCATCATATTACTCTTATTTTATATGAGATGAGAAATAATAAGAGTGGGGTTATAGAAAATAGAAAGGATAAGGATGTGGAAATTAAATAATTAACAAGATCCCCTATGGTGAATGAATAAGGGGAATAAGTGGCTATGGAATTTATGGAATTCCATCCCATAAATCTAAAATTTGGAAAAGGAATGTTAAAATTAAAGATTCTACTCAATATATTTTTATGTGGAATGATTGGGAATATCCCATAAAAGTTTCCTAAAATGTTTAAAGATAAGGAAAAGTATTATTAATTTCCCACTAAGAAATATTAAAACAATTTTAATAGTGTGAGGAATACTAATATTAAATTATTTAAGAAGAGTAAACTAATTTCAATAAAGGAATTCATTATAGAAGAGATAGATTCTGAAATAACTAAGTACTAAAAAGACAATAAATATATGTTCTCAGGGATATTGTAGAAAATTTACAAAAAAGGAAATTCAATTATTATTAAGGTTAATAACTATAATTCAAAGTTGATGTCAATGTAGAATTCGTGCCTTCTCATGATTAGATAGATATTTAGAGATACAAAAATAATTAAATACAATGTTATGGTTCATGGAACCAAATAATGTATAAATAAGTAGGAAGAAGAGAAGTTTGAGCTCAATGTGGAAAATAAAAGGCTCAAATTTAAAAACTAGAAATCTTAAATAGGGATGCTACGTAAAATATCAATATTGAAGATTATACATGAATTATAAATGGTTCGACCGAAACAGTTAAATATAAATTCTAATATATCAATGATGATGATTAATAATTCATTGTTCTATGAAAAAAAATATCTATAGTGTCTCTTTACACTCGATATGATATTGTAAAATTTTGATTAGTGGTCTGTAGAAGTGGTGGAGAATCATGGAGGTCAAAAAATGATGTTATAGGGTTTTCATTGGATGGAAATAACACATAGAAATAAAAATATTCCATGTGGCATGATCACAAGATAAATGACTTATTGTTTGATACCCATTAATAATAACTTTATCTATTATTAAAGGACAATTTTTTTGTGTCTCAGAATTAGAATAATCAATCAAACCAATGCATCACTTATGTTATGGAAACGACATAAAAGAGTACACCATAAATCAAGTATTAATATTGTGAAAAATTGGACATTCTAAAAATGTGTGTTACATAAAAAAGGTATTGGTAGGAACAAGAGTTGTAATGGTAGCCATGAAAAGTGAAAGAATCAAATTATTCCTTCAATGGATACAAATTTTGGTATAGTGGATATGAATATATGAAAGGTATTTCTCATCATGGATGTAGATTCATTTTACTTTATATACTAAATATTATTTTATAGAGAAGCTCATAGAATCATCATGTGGGATGAAAAAGAAAAATTGATTTGAAGCTTCCCAAATTATTTTAGTACTTTATATTCAGAGAGGGTTGAAATGTAAAAATCACCACTAGGTGTGAAGTTAAAGTTGTTGATAAAGGAGAAAAGAAATGATATGGATGTAGTTGTTGATATTTCCTTTAATGAATATAATAGTTTTGTTTTATTTATTTTGGATAGAATCTTTACCTACCATATGACTAGAAATAAGTATATAGGCATATGTATCAATAAGAACAAATGGTGTATTTATATATGGAAATGGTGAAAGGATGAAAATATTGGATTTGAAAAGTAAAAAAGTTTGGAAAAAACATGACACATAAGGATGTGTTATATGATAAAGGTATTAGCCACACATTTCTAAGTGTTAGTCAATTGTGTGACTCTATACTTGAATTGAATTTCACTAATAATAATTGTATTTTTAACGATTAAGATTTTATAGTTTTTATGAGAGTTAACCACAGAAAATTGGAATCCCTACCTTATCTATATTGAAGAATATATGTGTTATCTATCCAAAAAAAAGTAAAATGGATTTTTTCATAAGGGGTCATTTATATGAAGTTTTAATACTTTCATGACATAATGATGAATGTCATAGTTAAGTGTATCCCAATATTATCATGTGATCAAACACTAATATAAAATTTTAGTCAAAAATGTAAAATTATTTTCAAAAAAAAATCTAAAAGAAAATAAGATGACAAGTTTTAATGACTTATTTTATATTGATATGTGTGGGACGATATCTCCAAGATCCATTAAAGGGATAATATATTATGTATTTTTCATTGATGATTACATTTGGATGGAATGGTTTGTTGTCATCACTCACAAGTCTGAGGAGTTTAATTTCATTTCTCAATATCAGAGGAAGGATTTAAGGATACTTGGGTATAAATTTATAAAATTATAGATTGATAATGGAATAGATATTACTAATAAATAGTTAGTGTATTATATTGATAATGATTTGATAAGGAACTGTGTCTATGTAGTGAAAACTCTTCAAAAAATGGGATTGTTTATGTGGAAAACTTGATCATTCACAACAATGAATGAATTATGACAATGTTGAAATACCTAATAGAAATTTTTTTAAAGGATGCATTCCTAAAATAATTCTATTTTTTTAGTACATCTCTATTTTTTATGATAGATGAAAATAATCCATAAAATATATGGTGTGGATAGAAACCAGTTTTGAAATACATTTAAATCATTCTAAGAAAGAGCATTTTTCTCGATAATGAGAAATAAAATAAGTTTCAATATTATATTGATTAAATTATTTTTCTTGGCTACTCATATAAGATAAAAAAATTAATGTTTTTCAAAAAATCATTGTAAATATTATCAGAATCTAATACATTACTATAGTGGAAGATGAGAAAAAACAACAACAAAATACTTATAAAATTCTAGGACAGTGTGATTTGGAGTTGATTAAATCAAAGGGGTCATAAAGGGATAATATTAATACTTATGAATAGACTAATAAATATAATAATTTCATTAAACCAGTTATTAAAAATAAACCAAAAATAAAGGATGGAATTGATGAGACAAATATCATTAGTGACCTAATAAAACTAGTTCAAGTGAGGAGTAAGAAACATATATAAAGAAATTAATTCTTATCTCAAGTAGTGTTAATGTTTTTTGAAGAGGATATAAAGGATAAAAACAATGTCCATGTGGTACATGATTATATTGATCAAATTTATAATAATTATACATGGGATATTATTCTGAGGCTAAAAGATAAGAACATTATTGAGACCAAAATAGTTTTGAACAAAAAATTAATTAAATAGTACCTGGTGATTAAAAAAATTCATGAATTATTTATTTGTGATACTCCCATATTTATGGTATAAATATCTATAACACATTTTTCTTGGATATTTTAATGAAAAGGAGGTTCATGGTTTTCTAGCTGAATTTCAATTCATCAATTCTAAATGGTTTATTTTAAGAATAATTTTATATTTATGATTAGAAGGTTTAATTTTTCATGAAGATAATACAACAATGTTTTGACTAAATAAGTCAATTTATGTGTTAAATTAAGAATATAGGGAATGGTATTCATGACATAATTAGTACATGAAGATGCTCGGTTTCCATAACATTATAGTTCATCATAATTTATTTATCTAGAAGGAGAGTCATAAAAGGATGATAGTGATCATTAATATAGATCAAATAAACTTGTGTTAATTGAATGATTCATAGTGAATATATTTTACAAAATTGTCAAGGTATGATTATGATGTATTGATGATTAGACGGTTATTATTTTTTCATATCTTATAGGTGATACAAGGAATGATACTTTCAAGCCTCAATAAAAATTTTCTGTATAGGTCAGTAATATATTTTGTTTTGATAATTATAGTGTAATAAAAAACCAATTTCTACCTAGATGATGTCTATAATGGATGATGATGGAAAAGAGGTCAATTTTAGGAAATATAGGTAGGTCTATGTGAGTTTTCTATATTTAATAACAATAATTCTTGATATTGTTTTTACAATTTTCAATATTTATGGTACCAAAGTAGTCCCATGGAAATCATCATGCCAGTGAAGTAGAAAATACTACTATATATAAAAGGAACAGTTTATTTTATTTTTCTCTACTATGAAGCATCAGAGAATTAGTTATTGGGAAATATAAATACATAGTAAGTTGGTACAAAAGATGATAAAAATACACAACATGAGGTGAAATTTATCTTATTGGATTGTTAATAAACTATTTTAGTAATAAAAAAGATTTTATTTCACTTTTTGTAATAAAATATGAATATATTGTGACCACTTAAGTTTACATAAAACTATTTTTGGTGAAGATATAACATGAAAATATTGATTGGAAGTTATTTATCCTATAAGATTGAACTGAAATAGTCCAGGTTCTATTAACCTTATTAGAAAAAATTTTCATTTATCATGTTAGTAACACATTAAAATAATGTATCACTTAATCAATGAGAAAGTTGAACATGGGTTAGTAATTTTATAGTATCTTCTTATCAAATTTCATGTTGAAGATATTTAGATAAAGGACATTCCCATAGATGGGTTCGAAAGGAATCAACTACCTCTGGATGTTCAGTCAGACCATATTATTTAGATAGTGTGTATATGGGACCCACACAGCCCAAGAAGTGGTATGAATTTCCTCATGTATTGATAATTTTAACTTTTGCTCTTATAGATCATAAATGAGTGACATTTTGTTTCGTTGAAAATATGGGATAAATATCATTCATGAATTTGGAATAGATTGTTCTACTTTTATAACGGGATGAGGATGTTTGAACATGATAATGGGGATATATTTTTTATTTTAAATAAAAGGGATAAAATATACATAGGGATAAGTAACATTCCAACTATGTTCGATTTCAAACATTAAGTGCAAAACATGAGTTAAATGAATTTATACATTGATAATATTTTCTTTTTTATTATGGTTTTTCATCATGAGTCTAACTCACATGGGTTTAGAGTACATGTTGAATAAATCATTGATAATTATTAAGAGTTTTAGAGGGATAATGGTTTCATAATAATAAATTATATATATTTTTTCAACAATACGTTTAAGTTGTATAATGTACATTCAACAATATTGAGAGAATATATTTATATTGAAAATCCATTAGGTGTATTTTTTGGTGTATTTGGGTATTGTTTTTTGAATTGGAATTTTGAAAAATTCCATAAAGGATGAATTTTAATGCTTTCCTG
Organism: Viscum album; assembly: GCA_963277665.1. Classification (NCBI taxonomy): domain Eukaryota; kingdom Viridiplantae; phylum Streptophyta; class Magnoliopsida; order Santalales; family Viscaceae; genus Viscum; species Viscum album. The sequence goes on from OY728153.1 coordinate 934,596,386, forward strand.
AAGATATAGAGTTTCATGGTGTTTGGTTTTGGTTTTGTGATATACATGAATTTTTAGAGTCAACAAATAAGTTTTGTGTAAATATAGAAATTAATGAAATTACACAGATTAAATTTTTTAACAAAATAAAAAAAACTGAAGAAAATATTTTCTCGTTAAAAAAGGTTTCACAAAGTAAATTTTATTTTGAATGATGAACCATATATATTATCCTTAATGGAAATATTTATATAAAATAAGGAAGATGTTTTTTGAGGAGGTAATTTCATAAAAAATGAACAAACCTTATAATGTTAATTAATTTCATAATGGAGAATACATTCATAAAGGAAAAGGTTTTACGTAGAGGTTGAAGGTATAATGTAATGTGAAGAATAATTTTTAGGGAACTTTTACTTTAAATATATCCTTATTTAATTAATTAGTCACTGAGAAAGAATTATAAAAATATTAGAGTTTCAAATAACATTATTTGTTAAAAGTTGGATAACATGAAGAAAGTGTGTGAAAATAATTCTACCATAGAGTAATATATCACAATGATTTGTATAGAATAATCTTCTGTAAATTAGTTTTTCACAAAGGAATCTATCTTAAATTATTCTTCCACAAAATAATTACACATTAATTTTTTGAATAAGTAACTTTTTTTAAGCTAAGTTTTCAAGGATAAAATATTATATGGTGAAGGTAAATTATTCTCATTGATTAAAATTGAGATTTAATTCACACAAACATTAGTGTAAACGATTATAGAGTTTATTAACACCATCTTAGGAATGTTCTAATGGAACAGTGAGTGTAATCTAGTTGAGAAAGTTGTGAGGACTCAAATTGTGAGAGTGTAATGAGGTCAAAAATATATTTATGTTTAACCTTGGGTAAAATGAGTCAACATTGAACATCATAAAAAATAAGTGTTTTTTTATTATCGTAATTCATCACATCACCAAAATATACTCCATAGAGTAACAAAGTGCTTGTGAACTTAGAAAAATCTCGTATGCCTCTATTTTAGTTTCTTTATCACATTTTATTTTTTAGGGGGGAGAGATGTGTTCCTACAACCAATGGTGTAAGATCATAGGAGGGGGATATTTAAATAATTTTATATACCTTGATTCACCACCCTATTTTTGTATTAATATTTCTTATGGAAAAAAAGTTATAGTTATGTAGAAGTCATTTTAAAAATGTGATACTGTAAGATGATGAATCTATTGATGAGTGTTTTACTAGAGTTAACATGATATTTATCCCCATAAAATGATATAGAGAAATACCTGAAGACTATACAGTGGTGAAGAAACTTATGATTAATCCTCAAGATGAGTTTTATTCCAAGATATCAACTGTTGAAAATAGAGATCTCATTGATTTTAAAATTGAAAAAACTTCAAATAGGAATTGTATCCTATGAGGTTATAATATGTGTTTCTTTATGAAAAATTCAATGAAGGGGATTGGTATTACATTTAAATCATTCAAAAAATCTAAAAAATAAATATGAGAGGTATATTCTTGTTTATTATTAGAAACATGGAAGGTTTTCATATAGAAACCAGATCCTTTTACACATATTGTTACAAGAATTTTAAAATTAGCATCCATTATTAAAATACATGGATCGTGATACATAGTTTCTTTTAAAGACTAGGTTCGTAATAAAATGAAAGGGAACTAAACATTAATTCCATATTTTATTCTCCACGATGAGATATTAAATATTTTTGAGCTCCTAAAACATCATGGGATAACTTAGGGAAATAGATAATGAAAGTGGTGAACTAAAAATCCTTAGAAGGAAATGAACATGATAAGGAAACATAACTTGGTAGTCAAAGGTATCGCTTAACATTATAGAATATAATTACCATGCCTAATTACATAATATCAAAATAAAGTAATATGGTATCATTGGATCATGGTAACATAAGAAATGATGCAGGAACATAAAAAATCACATAAATATAAGTTAGTTCTAATTACCGAGACAACATCACATGGTGGAAATGGTCCCATAATGGATTAGTTTCACTCTCTAATCCCATACATGATGTATAAAGAGACTAAAATACTACTCAATAAATTGGAGGGATATATAATTTCTGGACCACCCATAAAAATTATATCATTTAAATGAATATTTATACCACATAATGATATCAATAATATGTTATAATCATCGTAATTACCAATGGAATGAAAATGGGTTTCATAATCTTTCATCATATCATAATCAAAATAAATTTCTTAAGGAAGGAATCTGAAAAATAATAATAATTTGTGTATTACCCCATCAATTGAATGGAGAGTGAGCTAAGTATACATGTAAAAGTCATATATATATAATTTAGAATAATTACATAACATCAGAGAGAGAAAACATGAGTTAGAGATAGAGTGGTTATGGCCTGAAGGAAATGGTGGTTTAGAGAGTTCCATTACATCAATCTCAACTCATCATGGGTGTTCTTTATATTCCTCTTCTTCAAAACTCTACTTTAGAATTATACCGAAAGTATAACTATATTTTCATTATAATTAATTAAAAACTTCTAGGATATTTGGTAGGAATTAAGGAAGACATATGAGAGGGATTGGATGAACCCAAGGGATTTTTATTTGTGGAAAATAGAGGATAGTAGGCTCCATTTAATAAGTGATAGGGAGTTAAACATCTATAGATTCCAAAAACTATTCATTAATGGGAAGTCAGTATAAATGAAATTTCCACAAGATTTGATAAAAAATGGAGTTTATGGGTGATAGGTAGATCTACACTTTCATAAATCAATGGAAACATGTTTTAAACATGTTACCACTTTATTTTAACCCCTGGAAAAATTGTTTTATCATTGATAATAAATTTTTATAGTTTTCACTATTAATTATGATATAAAATTACATTAAAAATATTATATAATATTAATTAATATTATTGAAAATATGTAATTAATTTTTATAAATTTAATTCTCAATATTTTATTAATATATTTTAAAAATAAACCCGTAGACATGAGGAAAAAGTGGGCTTTCAATGAAAACATCTTCATAAGAATAAAATGTTTTTATAGAATAATTCGACAAGAAATTTATTTCAATGACCTAAATTGGATTAATCCAAGAATAATTAAAATAATGATACATTTAAACCATTATGAATCATATTATAACATTGTAAATTATTTAAATGAAAATTTAGTTTTCAATTAAAAACCATTATTTTTCATTTTTCATTAAAAAATTAAACTTTTTAGGAAACTCCTAAAAATTCATCTGAAGATTATTTTAACATTTGTATTACATAAATAATGGTTATTTTTTCAAATAAGTATTATAAAATTGAAAAATAATATTTTTTTTACAAAAAATAAATAAAAATTATTTTTTGAGAAAAAGGTATTTTTGAAGCCTATAAAGAAATTAACAAAAAGTAAATATTTATTTATAAATATATTTATTTTTTTACTTTATACATAAATATAAAATTTTGTTTATTCATATTCCTAACCCAAAATATAATGTCTAGGTTATAACAAGCATGGTTAAATAATAATATTAATAGAATTTTGAGGCTCGTTAAAACTCAGTGTTGCATGTTGCATACACTATTGAACATAGATTTCTTTTCACAAATGTCTAAAAGTAACAATTTTACCATAAAAATTATTATTCCTTAAAAATTTCATATTAAAAATCAAGTTGAAAATATTTTAGGGTAATTTTTACTTTATTGATTCCTCCAATTCCCAGGTTTCCTCTTCATATTTATGGTTCCGCCACACCACTATAAATATGTGATTCATCTTATTGCATAAAAATTTATATCTATGGTATAATATCATAAAAAGATTATCCTAATAATAGAGGTCATTTTCTAGCTACACAAAATCTGGATTTATTATATGTGATGGATCTGGTTTGTACTTCCTCAAGATGGATATGTTGAAGGCATTGTGTACTTGAGAAATAGTTAGTGATAATGCTAATCGATAAGCCCCAATTCTGATAGAATCAAGAATCTAAAAGCGTATTATGTACATGAATCTTAAGTTTCCTTTATTACCTAATCCCATGACTATATCATGGATATATATGTAGAAACACTTTTTCCCCAACATCAAACTCCAGGTCTCATCGATGATTGTCAGCACAACTCTTTTGTCGACTCTGAGCATCCCTTATGTATTTCTAAATGGCCTGGAAATTTTCTACCATTTCCTCAACCATTTTAGGTCACAAAATATTCTTTTCACCAACTTCGTCCCTAAAAGGATGTTTTTAAATCTCTTTACATAAATGGATTCATAATGATTCATTTGGATTCTTTAGTGGAAACTATTTTTGTATGATAATTCAACTAGAGGAAGATATTGATCCCATTCTCCATTGAAGTACATTAAACCATATCCTAACATGTATTCTAGAATATTAATATTCTACCATATTGGATATAATTTTGGGGGAGATAATACATAATAGAGTTCAACTCAGTATTTAGAGCATGTTGGAGGGTCTTCCAAAACATGGATCTAAATATCTTATCTCGATTAGATAAAATATATAGTGGTGTTACATTCCACCTCACTACCTATCTAGTGTATATCCTTAAATTTTGATAGAGCAAGAAGTCTTCTCAAACTGTAATGAAGTGAGAAGGCTTTATAATAAGTATCACCATAACCCATATGATATTATTTTATCTTGATGTCTTAGGAAGACTAGCGAAAATGTCCATGGTGATTTTATCCATTTTTTTATTGGAATGGGTAATGAATACATCATTTCATTAGACATAAAACTTACAGCCTTAACTTGATGACATACCAAACAGTTTTATATATATTCCTAAATCCCCTTATTTACATTGACAGACCTATAATGCACTTAGAGATCTCGATATATATTTGTACACCCTGGGTGGATAGAGAAGGTTGAATTATGTGAGTAATTTTTTAGTTCATTTTTCCTAGGATTTGATAGTAACATAATCAAGAACCAAGTCTTACAAATCATTCCTAATCAGTTTTGAACATTGAGGATTTTCCTTTTCTTATGGCTTCAAACTTCTTCTAAATTTCCACATCATCTATTTGGTCACACTTTAACATCCCCATAAGGGATATATGAGACATAATTTGAGGAAGGAATGATGATGTTTTTTAATTAATTATTCCCATATACATCCCTTTAAACTATAATATTATTAGATTGTTCTTAATTCATATCACTGATAAAGTCACTAGATCCTTTTTACTTGTTTCATCTTACAATTGTTTTCCTATTTAGGAATATAATGGATTGAGAATTCAAAATCCTTAATTAGTTCTAACTATCCTTTTTTCAAATATTAATATCCTTGTAAGTGAATATATAGTTATTTATCTTATAGTCTATATAAATTTCATCCCCATAGAGATATTGTCACTGTATTTTCAATGAAAATAACACTACATCCAAATATAGATCATGTGTGGTATAGTTCTACTCATGAACATTCCACGTTATTGGTAAATTTATTATAAATTTATAAATTTTGATTTGTAAAAAACATAATCCTATCACGAAATCATCACAATATACCATGAAGAGTTCACCACATACAGGAAACATGAATAATGGTGCAGTGATAAGCAACCTTTTAACTATTTAATGATATATTCTCATTTACTATTCTAGAAAAACATTACACACTTCCATGTTAGTATGGTTTATGGGGTTGAAAATCCTGAGATGTTTCTCACTAATTATTACAAATACCCAGCTAGTCCAAGGATACCATAAATCACTATTACTGATGCTAGTCTAGGCTAGTTTTTAATTTATTTTATCTTGGGAGGGTCCAAAGTTATCCATTTTTAGGTGGTAATATTCACCAATAATGATATATCCTCCATCCATAACTCATATTTCTTGTACTTGGAATTTAAATCCTCTTTTCTCAAATCCTTATTCACTATATTCAAATGATACTCATGATCCTCCTTGCTTTCAGAGTAAATAATAATATCACCTATAAAAACATCCCAAATTTTTTCTAGGAAATATTTGAAGACTCTATTCATTAACTCCATAAATATTACTGGAGCATTCTTAAGTCCGAATGGAATCGCAATGAACTCATAGCCTCTATACCTTGTTGAAAATAATGTTTTGGGAATATCTTTCTCCCCCCAATTGGTGATATCCTGACCAAATGTCTAGCTTATAGGAGTACTAAGCTCAATGAATCTAAAAAAAAGTCATAATTCTCCATCATAGGATACTTTTTATTTTTCTTGATATTTCTAGGCTCACTATAATAAATGTTGAGGTTTATTGAACCATCATTAATCTTGAAGAATATGATCAGTACACCATGTAGTGATGCACTTGGGCATATAAAACCCTTATCTATATTATCTACTAGTTTATTCTTATTCTACTCAAGTTCAACAATGTCCCATGTATACGGAGTCCTGTATATTTTCAAGGATTCAACTTTAATCTCGATTTAAAATTCAACCTCTCAGATAGGGGGAAGATAAGGAATCTCTTCAGGGGATACATTAGTATAATCTCTCAAAATGGAAAAATTATTTGAGCATGACCTATTCCTTAATCTCAATTATTTGAGAATGATACACATGGTTAGAAGGAAAAAAAATTTACATGGGTAAGATGATGATGCTAGAGAAGAATCGTCCTCCTCCTTGTTATTATATTGAATTGAAGGGATATTCACAACATAGAGGGTATTTCCTTCTCTCATAATTTTATGTTGGATTTATATAACATTTCATATACATGCCTAGAATTTTATCAAATTCTACAAAAGTAAGTATCATAAGGTTTTCTGGGAAGTTAAAAAATCAAATATAGAAAGGGGATGAGTTATTTCTCAGGAATCATTTATTAACCCATTTTTTGTCTTCACTAATAACTCGACTTCCGTGTATTAAGTTTGTTCTTCAATCATTTCATTAAACATGCATGATATGAAATAATTCATAGAACTAGAATAAAAAAGTATGTTCTCTACTCTTGGGTGAATAACTTACTTACTTTCAATAACTTCATTGTTGGGATGTACCTCCACAGTTGTGATAGTATAATCTCAACCTTCCTCTATAGGCCTTTGATGATATTTTCATTAGTTTTCATTGAAAACCCTTGGTGTAATGGCCTTGAACTCACGCTTATGGATTCAGCACTAAAACATGGTGTGTAATTTTTTATAAAAGATAACTTAAAATTACATACTATTTTATACAATCGAGGACATATTCTAGTCTAGGTTTTGGAAAATTAGAAAATACCTTAAAATTTTATAGAGTTTACAAAAATAATATAAAATAACTCTTTATATTCTTGTGTTCCAAATATTTAAGAGAATATGTCCATTTTAAAACATCTAATATACATGTAAAAAACAATTTACAACATGGGATGCACATTCAATATCCCATTAAGGATTTTAAATTCAATTACAATCACTTTAAATGTGTTTATTTTAATAACTCTTTTAAAACCACATTATATCATATTAAAATATTTGATATATATAGTGATTTTCAAAACATTTCAAAAATATGTAATATTTTGAAAATCAATTTCCAAATAATAATTCTTTGAAAAACAATTATATTTCTTCTAAAAAATCATTTGAAAATATTAATATTTTTATGGATTAAAATTATACTTGAAGGATCTTATAAACCCATTATAGCGATATGAAATTTCACCTGTAGGAAAATCTCCTATGAGGTCATGGGTTCATTCCATGTTCTTCATTCCCCCACATAATACCCAGATGCTGAAAAAACATTATAGGAAAACATTCTGTGAATTTATGTGTTCCACATAAAAACCCCATTAAAACATTTCAGAAATTACTTAAATAATTTTCAACACATAATATAATTTACATGCTCAATACTTTGTCAAAAGAATGATTATCATAAAACTCTTTAGCCTTTGGAGAAATCAATAAATTTAATAAATTTAAATACAGTACAAAAAATTAAATTTAATACATATGACTAATATAAAATTCATTGAATTTTGATGATGTGCATCATGAATGACCATGTATATGAAAATGAAACATCAATAATTATGATTCACATAAAATGATAATTTATAGAATTTAATACATTTCTCTACCATGAATTATACAAATTTATTTTAAAAAATATAATTTAAAAATAAGATATAAATTATTTGAAACAGTATAATTCAAACTATTAAATTAATTGAGTGAAAATATAATTTTGGAAAAATCAATCTTTGCAAAAAAGAATATTTTCTCTCAAAATAAAATTTTTTTAATACCAAAACATTTTGATAACAATTATATTATTTAAATTCTTAAATAAAACATAAAAATATTTTTCTTTGAAAATTATAACTCACTGAACAAATATAAAATAATATGTGTGTTAAAATAAATATTCACTTAATATAATTTAATAAAAATAAATAATTGAAAATTGTTTATTTCCCTTACTATAATATAATATAAATAATTATCTGAAGAACTATTTTTTACCCTTAAAATTAAATTTAATCGTAAAAATCAAATATGTTTAATTAAATAATAACACCTTACCTCAAAAACAAAAAGGTGAACCAGTAGAAGATTTTATTTCTATCCTATTTGTCTCACGAAGACCATGTATCACCAAAGTAGTGTGACACTTCAACCAGGATTTGAAAACATTTTTTTTGGTTCTTCCAAAAAAATATAAAATAAGGAAGGCAATGAAAAATATAGGAATGAGAATACTATTTATAGTCTACTTCAATTTCCATTATAATATATTCACTTATCTCGCTTCTATAAGAAATAAATGAAGAGTATAGAACCAAATAATATTGTGTGGCTCAAGTGAAATGATTATAGTGAAAGATGAGATGATAATAATAAATAAATATATATATATATATATATTTATATTGATACATTTGATCGACACATCTAAAAAGAAGTCAGGAAAGTAAGATCATGATTGGATCCAGAATTGATGATAAATTTAATAAAATGAGTAGAGAGATATCAATTGTCAAAATATAAAACAACTGTGGAAGGAAATTCAATGTTTCACAAAAAATGAAATCTGAGTCACTACAATCAAATAGTATCAATGAAAATTTCGGAAAATAACAATAAAAACTGAATTTAGTATATGCAATGAAGATAATAAATGAAGATTTCTTTTATTTAGAGATCTGATCTGGGAAAAAAGTATAAGGATATCAATAGAACTAATAAAAAATTGATTATACATGAAGTAATTTCCATGGCCGGAAAAATCCGTGTATACAATAAATATATCCACATATTTATTGCACATAAAAGAAAAAGATAGATGAAGAGAAGCATCTCAATAATGATCGATGGGAGAAAAATAATTAAACACCCTAACAAAATAAGGGAAAATTTTAATACTAGTAGTAAATATTCAAGGCGTCAACAAATATGGTGGAAGGAAGATATAATTAATGTACAAAAAATGAGTCACCTACCTACAACATATCTATAAATTAGATAAAGGGAAGAGATAACGAGATCTTCGTGTACGACCATCTTCACGGTAGGATCACCCATTTATATTTGGGACCACTCGAGAACCCTTTTGCGATATACCATGAATCAAAACACTTAATCTTTGTTCGATTTGCGGTCGGTCCTTCATTCAAGGTTGAATCCCTCATTTAAGCATGTGATTTCTCCCAAAGAAGAACCCATTCTCAGCACACATCTTCCACTGATCTCAGTTTGACCCAAGAGTCCTCTAGACCACTCGACTTGAACCCCTCGATTAATTTTACCTAATAAATGAAGTTTAGCCTCATTTATCTCTTATCCATTTATCTTTTTTTTCATTTTTCTTCAAAACATATATTATTATTATTATTATTATTTATTTAATTTAATTTCATCGCTAAAATTGTATTCATATCTAATAATTAACACCATTCATATATATTTATAATTTCATAATTATTATAATTTCATTAATATAAGAACAATTATAAATTGATTTCACATATTTATATTGTTAAAATTTTATAAAACAAAATAATAATTCCAAATAAATAAATTAAATTATTTAATATATTTTATAATAAATAATATTTCCTTTAATATCATTGCAGCATAGAATGTAACATTTTAGTTCGTTTCAATTATTGTTTTTAAAAATATAGTTACCTTTAAAATTAATTTAAGTGTCTGTAATTATAAATCAAATTTGAAAAGAGAAATTCATTTTATTAATTATAAATTAATATGAAAAAATTATATGTATATAATTAATTTATATAATTTAATTATTAAAAACATTATTTACTAAATTATCACGTTCATAGTGTCATTATAATCTCTTTATTTTTTTAATTTTTATTTACTTTCTTCATTGATAATTTAGTATTCATTTACAATTTTCATATTAATTTTATTATTAATAACATTGAATTAATGGTTAAATAATAATACTAATAATAAAATAAATATTTTTTTATTAATACATGAGATATTACATTCTCTCACCTTGATTGAATTTCTCCCTTGCAATTTGTTCTTCAGAAATACGAAAATTAGGAATTTACATCTTCAGAAATAAGAAATTCCAAAACTCATAAGGGAACATAATTACCTTGAAGATCAATTAAAATCATATCTCTTAGTTTTTTTCTTCAAAAGATAATTTCTAATCTCCAAATTTTTCTACACTATTCCTTTTATAGTAAATATAAAGACCCTGAACCCGTGCTTCCAAATTCAGCACTAAAACATGATGTGTCTTTTTTTATAAATGATAACTAAAAAGTACACAGTTCATTATACATTCGAGGAAATTTTCCATTATAGTTTCTGGAGAATTAGAAAATACATTACAATTTATCATAGTTTACAAAAAAATTAAATAAAATAACTCTTTTTTTTCTCTTGTGTTATCTCTATAAGATAATAATTCCATTTTAAAACTTCTAAGATGCCTGTGGAAAAAAATTAAATAATATGATTAATATTCAATTTCTATGTAGTAGTTTTAAAATCAATGATAATCAATTTAATAAATATAAATTTTTATTACTCTTTTAAATAAACTTTATATCAAATGTGAATATTTAATATATATAATACAATTCAAAACATTTCAAAAATACATCATAATTTAAAAATAAATTTCAAAAATACTTCATTGAAAATAAATTGGATTTCACCAGTTAAAAAATTTGAAAATATTAATATTTTTACTAATTAAAATGATACACGACTGATCTTATAAAACCGTTGTATCCAAAAGAAATATCAATGGTAGGACACTGTCCTGTGAGGTCATGAGTTCGATCCCCATTCCTTATTCTTTGATGAGATACCCAAATACCGAATCAAATTTTTAAGAAACCATTTTTTGGAGATCCATATTTCTCATAAATAAGCCATTAAAATCATTCATTGAGTAATTAAATTATTATCAACACAAAAAATAATTTACATCCTGAAAACATTTTCAAATGCTAGTTTTTCGAGAAACTCGTTATACTTTAAACAAATGAATTAATTTAATAAATTCAACGGAATAATATATAATTAAACGTAATGATGATGTTTAATATAAAATGAATGGAATATTGATTATGTGCATCATGCATGACCATATATATGAAAATGAAACATTAATAATTATGATTCACATAAAATGATCATTTATATAATTTTACACAAATTTCTATCATGCATTATACAAATTTTATTTTAAAATGTTATTTAATCATAAGATATAAATTCTTAGAAACAAGATAATTGAAACTATAAAATTAATTGAGTGAAAATGGAATTTTGATAGAATCAATCATTATAAATAAGAATATTTTCAATCAAAATTATAAATTTTTAATTCACAAACATTTTAATAATAAATCAATTACTTTAAATTATTACATAAAACATAAAATTATATATTCTTTTTGAAAATCATAACTCATTTAAAAAACATGAAATCATATATGTTTTTAAATATTTATTTACACAATATAATTTCAAATAAATAAATATTTAAAAAATATTTATTTTCCTTCATATAATATAAAGTAAATTAATATTTGAAAAATGATTATTTACCCTTACAAATAAATTCCATCAAAATAAAATATGTTTAAATAAATTATAATTTCATACCTCGAAAACAAAATGATAAACAAGTAGATGGTTTCATTTCTATATTATTTGTATCGTGAAGAGCATGCAACACCCAATTAATGCATCACTTCAACCAGGGCATGAAAATAGTGTGTGCAACACTTCAAAAAAAACAATGAAGGGAGGGTAAAACCATGATCAAGACACATGTAATGCTTGTACAGAAAGATGATATACTAATAAAATATATAAATATATATTTAAACATTTGATCAACCCATCTGAGAAAAATTCAGAGAAGAAGGATCTTGATTGGATCTATAACTGATGATAAATTGAAAGCAATGAGAATAAAGATATCAATTTTAAAATATGAAAACATCAGAGGAAGGAAATTTCAGTGTTGGAAAAAATGATGTTTGAGTAGCCAAAAATAAATCGAATGTAAAAAAGTTTTATAAAATGACAATCAAAACAAAATTTAGTGTATGTAAAGAATGTCAATAAATGAAATTTTTTTTATTGGAGCAATGATTATCACAAAATAGTATACTGATATGAATATGACTCATATAAAATTGATTATACTAGAGGAAAAAACCATGTATGAAAAAATCAAAAGATAAAATAAACATAGACAAAATTTATTACATATAAAAGATCAAGGCAAATATAGAGTAATATCTTGATAACTATCGACCAGAGAAAAATAAAAAGATATGTTAAAAAATCAGTTCAATCATTCAAAAAAGTATTAAATAATCAAAGTGTCAACAAATACAGTGGGAAGAAAACGAGTAAGGCCTAGAAAAAACCAACCACCCGACAGCGGGGTTTTCATTCAAAAAAATGTGGTTGAGGGCATGACTATGATTATTTGGTTGGTTTATGAGGATGTGGGAGGGTTCCTAGAAGGTCTGCCACTAAAGGGATAACTTTGGAGCAATAAAAGATCAGGGAGAATTATTATGTGATCTTTAATCAAAAGAACTCATAGTAAGAGTGAGAATCTACCGGTGATGATGAGGACTCTGATCATGATTATGAACCTACACTTGATGTAAAATATTCTCTTTTTGGATGAGGGAATGTTGTTGTTTAACCCCAAGCTTTTACTTCCTCTATTGTCTTTACTTTTTTAATAATTTTTTTTAGGAGTTGGCTCGCCTATATTCTGAACCCTTTGAGTAAAAATGTACCAATTTATAATGATTAACGTAATTTTTATATAATTATAATTTCATAATTATCATAATATAATTAATATATTCACAATTATAATTCTATTTCATATATTTATATTGTTATCATTTTATAAAAAAGCCATAATTCCATATAAATAAACATAATTATTTCATATATTCTATAACAAATTATGTTACCTATAATATCATAAAAAATAATTTATAACATTGTATTTAGTTTTGAAATTATCTTATAAAATTAATTTATAGTTACCCTTAAAATTAATTAAATATTTATAAATATAAATAAATTTTTAAAATGATTAATTCATTTTCTTATTGTTAAATTAATATGAAAACCCTGTTTTATGTATATAACTAATTGATAAAATGTTATCATTAAAAATCTAATTTTCTAAATTCTCTTGTTCAGAGTGTCATTATAATTTTTTCATTTATTTATTTATTTATTTTATTGATGATTTTATATTTTTTTTATAATTTTTTCATCATATAACGATTGGAGAATGGAGAGATTTTCACTCAAGGATGGAGAGTTTATCTCTCCTCAAGCTCGTGGACAGTTTCAGTCACCAATATCTGATGATATTGTTAACCATTATATGATGTTTGTGGCTTGTGGAAAATCAAGATCCATTTCCAATTGTTTTGAGGAGGAAAAAGATGAAATCCCTTCAAAGATAAGATGTCTGGAGGAATCGACAGTGAATAGGGGGCGGTGTGGATCTAGCGGCCGGTGGACAAGTGAGGAGAGGCAACAGAGAGGCGAGGCATGGCGATGTCATGGCGGAGAGGCGAGGCCTGGAATAGAGGCGGGGGTTCGTGTTGAAATAGTGGGTGCCCTAGACCCAACTCTTCAGTACTTTTGATTACCATGACATGTATATAATTAGTAATACATGATGTTATCTTACCATTATAGTGTAGAATTTTTTGCATTCACAGTTATAATGGTAATGTCCCAAGATTAATTGTCATGTCGAGAGGTTATAGCATATCCCAGACTATAATTAGATCCTCGAGATACTATGAAATAAATCTTAAATATATGTTCTATAGTCTAGATACAACTGACTGACTGGACACAGTAGATGTATGACTATCAGGTGTTGGGGGCTCATAAGCATTAAGAATTCTTCTCATAAAGTTCTCACTTGGTCATCTCTAGTAAGTGAGATCATGAGGAAAGACTTTCCAATATGAACACCACGTGTTTTAGGTGTCATTAATTGTTCCTATCTACAAACACGTGTATTGGTCTCCTGACTTGAGATCTTACCAATGTGTACCATTTGATTACGTACTTTTATGCCTGACAAAAACCATGACAATGAAGTCGTGGAGAGGTTGTTTGTGTTGAGTGCGTCATTGGTGGTATGACATTGATTGAATGGTCAAGAAAGGATTTGTCGCTTCCAAGTTTAGAAAGTTGTATATCTCTTGCCTGGTTGATCAGGATGGTGTTGCCTTCATAAATCTCTTGCCAGAGTAGTCGAAAGGAAAATCCATTAGGTAAGATCAGAAAATAATAAAACCAAGAATGTACGACGACACAAGTTTGCGTCCTGCTTTATGAGATATTTAATGACAAATAGATTATTGTACACAGTCAGTTTTTTGTAGGTTGGTTGTCGTTTCTATGACAATTATTATCTCTTTAGGGGCCATGATGGGTTGCTAGACTCCATTCTTGGTCAGTTGATTTATTCACTGTTATCGAGATAAGGACCTAGAGGGTCACACACAATAATGTATTCAAGAATCTGTCATATTCAGTCGAATAGGTATATGGACATAGTGGGCCCTGCCATGGGGTCCCAGCGTTATCCAAGTTATCGATCACCAAAAGAATGAAATAAATTCATTAATATTCTAGTTATGAATATTTGGGATTGATTTTATTTAATATATTTACAAGTTTAGTAAATATGAGAAAGATATTAATCGAATGAATATTATTATAATATTCAAGATTCTTTCAATATTAAGCTGGATAAGGAGTCGAGTTAAACTCCTCAGATTTTATCAAGTAATATATTTTATATATATTACAAGTATGTGATAAAATAATAAATAATATTTATGTAGTTTAGTTCGTCGAAATTATTTATTTAGTAGACGTTGAAATAAACGGGGGCCAGGGAACCTAACCAGGTATTTTAGAACATCACTATAAATATAGGAGGAGGTTCTCTCTTATGGTGTGTAATTTAGTATTCATCCATTCCATGGAGTGAATTCCAGAGCCTCTCTCTCCTCCTGCTCTTTAGAGAGATAAACTCTCGATCCAAGATGCTTGGATCAAGATCTCACTTCCGCATCGAAGGAATCTCGATGAGATGATCATCGGGACGTCGAAAGCGTCATTGAATCTCCGTACTAGCACTCTGAATTCAATGATCGACGCTCCCAAGGGTTTTTAAAGCATGTGTGGATGATCTAGAGGGTTCTTTCTTTGGATCCATCAAGCGAAGATCACCATAGACTAGTTGCAGTCGACCGGAGATTCATATTTGAAATGAGTATGTTTTCATTTTTTTATTTTGTGTTCTTAACAATTTACGCGAGATCCTCATACCTCTCAAAGGCTCAGATCGTCGACGTTGACAAGTACCGTTGATCTGTCGATGAAAATTTTAAATTTCCCGGCCCACCGACTTCCGCTGCGGGACCCAGAACCAAATAGTGGTTTCAGAGGGATCATGTAAATTTTCTGAGACAAATAAATTTAATTTTCTTAAAATTAAGCAGAGGGTTCAAAGACGGTCCCAACGGTTCAATCTGCGTGGCTATCCGATGCAAAATGACCAAGTTATGGTCAGTTTAAATTTTCGGAGTTGATTGAATTCGCTGTTTGATCTTGGGTATTAAGTTTTATTCATTCGGAAGAAGCGATCATGTTTAAATTGGTTCATCGAATATAATTAAAACTGTGCAAATTATAAAATTTTCAATTTATTAATTTGTATAATAAATTTATTATTATAATAATATTTTTTTTATTATAATAATAATAATATAATAATACATTATTATTTTAATATAATAATTATATTATTAATACATTTAAAGGCTATTTGAATAACCTTTAGGAAGAAAAATGATGTGTGGAATTTTTTTGATGACTTGACTAAAAATAAAAAAATGAGTGAGAAAGCCATAAAAAAAGTCTTAAATTTAAAAAAAATCAATGTGGGGAGGGTGTCAGATTTTGTGGGTCAAGCAATGAAAAACAACAAAAAAGGACTGCTACAGGGGTCTGTGTGGACCCCCCTCCTCGAGTTTACTCAGGATGCCACGAAGCAGGAGGCCGCGTCGCCCGACCTCTGAGCCCGCCTCCTGGATGCCGCATCCTGGGCCGCTGTCTCGCCTGCCTTCCGACCTGGTGAGACCGCCATAGAACCGTGCTGCCCTCCCGATCGGCCCACGCCCTCAGCCTCCTCCCTGCGCTCTCCTGCAGCAAACCAAGCCAGATGCAAACCCCTGCTAACCCGGTTGTCAACTCCCTTGTAGGCTCCCTGCGAATGCAGAACGTGCTGCACGACGCACCAGGAGTCGACCTTAAGAGACGCCACGCCATGCAGCCGCCCGCAGGCCTTCGACACCACCTCCCTATCTTCTCCAGCTGCGACCCCAACGCACCCACACAGGCCTCCCGCATCACCCCTCCTCACCAACTAGCAGCAGGCTGCTCCTCCCATGCTCCTCCCAGTAGCTCGCGTCGACTAGAAGGAGGCCCCAATGTCGTCGCACCCTGCTCTGGCCCCCTCCGTCGCACCTGGACTCACACCGGCCGACTCCCCTTAACACAGCCGCCACCGGCTCCTCAAGCAGCTCGCACCGGCCAGTTAGCCCGCTACCGCGCACCAGGCACCAGCCACAACAGACCTCTGCCACAGCAACGTGCCTCTGGTCTCAGTCACCGCTTTCTTCCAGGCATATCCCGGTCTACCTAGCCAGTCTCCATGGCTTGTGGCTCGATCTAACGTTGGAGACGCCACACGCCTTACCTGGCCGACACGCACCATGAGAAGTCAAGGTCCGAGAGGTATGTTCTTTTGTCTGTAAGTTTTTTCACATAACACATTTGGGTCTGAAACGGTCGGGGCAGACCTGCCCAACCCGGAACGGGTTTGGACAGATCGGTTCGGCCCAGTTTGGCCCTACACGGCCTCGTAGGGCCCTGCGCAGGTTTGGCCCGACCCGCACATGCACTACAATCATGTTTCGGGGACCGACCAATTAAATTAATCAAAATAAATTAATTTAATTAATTAAATTTTAATTATTAAATTAAATTAATTAAAATTAATATTGGTCAATTTGTTTAATACCTGAATAAAATTAATTCAATTTAACTATTAAATTGAATTAAGTTAAAATAATTTAAATTTGGAATTAAAATTAAATTAATTAGTGGACCAATAATTAATTAAATTATTTAAATTTATTAATTCATTTAATTTAATTTGACAACCCTCGTACTTAATTAATGCATTTTAATTTTATCGCGCATTGATTTTACCCGCATTCTATTCTTGAACATCGACCCGTGTATGTAGCCGTTTATTTAATTAATTATTTAACTACATGTGATAAATGTAATTAATTAAATAGATGGTCTACCCATCATCTTTATATTTCGGTTAAAATGTATAAGGGCGTGTGCGTCCAATTTACCTGATGTACATTTATACCTGAGTCCCCTCTCTTGTGCGTGAGTAATTTTGTACTTCAGATGAAGACGACGAACGACATAGGCGATGCAAGATGTGACGTCGACCCCACCAAGATGAGGCGGTGTACGTAGATCAAGATGGAGCAAGACGACACGTGGATCCCACCAAGATGAGGCATTACTCCAAGATGTGATGTAGGAGATCACCAAGACAAGGTGATGCTCCAGAAGACATGCAGACATACATGACAGGGAAAGCTACATCAAGAGTCAAGTTATGACTCAAGTACGATTCCCTTAGGCCGTTTAGATGCTCAAGACCAGCCGGGTAGTAGTTTAACCTTTATCCATTTGTTAATTATTTTATACAATTTAGAACAAAGAGAAAATACCTAAAATAATAAATAATAAAATGCATAAATAAGTAGCGTATGTTTTTCTATTAAAGTTCAATTGTGAGCGCGACAACATAGATGAACATTTTTTATAGAAATGGATTACATTCATCGAGAGAAAAAACCAATAAAACCTTCAAATAAAATATTAAGTCACAACAGCCTTTTATCATTCAAGTTTGAACAAAACTGGGTGTTCAAGGTGTCAATCATGCCATAACTGAGGGTGCCTCTTACTACTGGGGAGTTCTTATCGGAGTGATGGGTCGACTTAAATAAAATTACAGCAAAGAAATAGTTATATCTAGATTTTTGTAATATTAGAGGCAAGCATTGGGTAAATCATATTATGATTTTTGAAGCTGTGACTTCACTCAACAGATCAAGGAACCGCGAGTTAATGTGGTTGGCTAGTCAAAAGCCTACCTTGGACCCTTGGAGTAGTGGCGTAGCCATAGCTTATAGACAATGAGGGAGGTTCAGGGATCCTTGCCAATAGAATACTCAAGAGTATTCTGATTCTCGTATAGAGGGTTCCTAGAGTTCAAAAAATTAGTGGGAGACATTTAATGATTAAATTAATCAGTAATTTCACATTTGGTAATCAACATTTAAAGTCCAATCTGCTAAAGTTTATTTGTAGAGAATTGAAATTAATACCACAATAAAACAATGATAAAATATTAGAAAAAGTTAATGTCTTAACTAAGCATGAAATTCCAAGTGTAGTATAGGAGCTTGCAAAAATTACTACTATAACGAAAATTCAAGGTGCTTGTGTCCCAACCTGTTAAGCCACCTTAGTAAGCAAGGGTGTAAAAATTTCTTACAAAGATACTATTGAATCAAGCATATGATGGTTCTGTCATAATGCTACCATAAACGTATGATGTTAGTTGTGGTCACTTCATCATGACATGGATGATTTTACATGTAGTCTCAACTCCACGAAGTTTCCAAGGAGAAAGCTAAGTAAGATATGAATGTGATGATTCCACTCGCTTTGTGTAAAGTGGATGATAGTTTACAATCTTTCACATCATCCCATTCTTATATCTTTTACACCCAATTACTCTAGTTTCGATTAAGGATACAAACGAATGGTATAAAGTAAGCACTTCATTATCGTTAAGGTAACATTTTCCAAGTAATAATAATATTGGAGATAACACCATATTTTAATTTTATGGAGAATATATTGAAAGGAAGCGAGAAAAAACCTATGGAATGTTATGCCAAAGGCACTTTTGTCATGTCCTTCAAGGAAAAGTGGTTGATTATTTAACAAGAGGTTATTTGCATCAAATATTTAAATAAATTTTATGGAAGTTTAAAAATCCAATGAACTGAATTTTAGATGCAAGTACCTGCTTCTCACTCAAGTATATTCATCAAATAAATTAATGTTTCTAACACACTTCTTGGGTATTGAATACAATATGCCAATACAATATGTGTATTAAACTACAATAACCAAGTATAGGAACATTACAAAAAGTAATGTTTCTTCTCCAAGCATCTAATAAAGGGTGATTCCTAAGTCAGTAGTGCGAAAAACATAACTTAAAATTTCCAAGTGATTGACTCAAACTGAACAAGTTGTTGAGTATAACCAAAATAGTTATCTCACATTCCCTTTGGACATAATGAGTCATCATTCCATGTTTTTGGAATGAATTTGGTTTGTGGTAACATACTCAAAAAAATAGTTCATACATACTTGAATCAAAGGCAATACATACTTGAATCAAATGCAATACATGATGAATATAAAATGTAAGACCTACCTAGTTGTGGAAATATGATTCATTGAGACATATAACATATAGTGGACATCAGGAAAATACCTAGTATGGTATTTAGGCTTGGCACAGCTAAACACCATTGGTATTATTGACATCCTTAGTTTAGACAAAGAAACCTTTAGAAATAAAGGCATGCCACAAATCATTCGAGGTTAGTTCAACAAAAGAGTATGAACAATTCCAAAGAAAGAAAGAGGTAAAGATACTTCATAAGATTTATTTAAGTCATTAGGAAATGTACGAGTGAAGTATAAGATTGGTCAGAAGATATGAGTTGCTTCATATTGGCATGCCGAAGAATATCTTGACGAAACATTCATCGATCATGATAATGTATCGTGGAGTAGCCAACGAGACCGTGCCTGGGTGGTAATGGCTCCTGCTTGGCATCCAAGAGAGCCGGGTTCAAAACCGATTGGAGGTGAATTTCTGGGTTACTGTAGCAGTACTGTAGCAGTCACGATGGAAGTACTGTAGCAGTCACTGCAGCAGTTACTATTCAGTACTATAGCAGCCGGAACTATTCACCCGATTTGGGCCTTCGGGCCACCGGTTTGGGCCTACGGGTCTCCAGGGCCTTCGAGTCATCAAAGGACTTTAGTCCACATGGACTTTGGGTCACGTACACCATGGAGTAGCCCAGTTCACACAGAACAGGCCCTAGAAGGGGATCATAGCAACAGGAGTAGCAGCCACCAGATGCAGAGCTAACAGGATTGGAAGAATGAGAGGGTATGGCAGCCGCCATCGGGACCAGACATCGTGCAGCTTTGTACGGGGCAATGCTAGCCGATCAGCAATGCAAGGTGGGGAGCTAAGTGATCAATGACGCAGAAAGCTGGGGAGGGGCAGTTCAAGTGTGCTGGGCCTATGGATCATGTATTGGGCATGGTATGCCTCTGGGCCTTCGGGTCATGTATTGTGGGTTTTTTGGGCCTTGTGCCTTGGGCATAAGGGTCATGTACGAGTTCCCCTTAAACACTTAAAAGGGGGATTATCCATAATAAAAATAAAAAAGAAGGCCTTTGGTCCATTCGGGCTAGCATGGAGTAATTCCTAAACACATGTTACCTTATTTACATCACTGTATTGATGTTCATAAGGAGGATTGATGATGAGTCTTGCATGTTAACATTGATCAACTAAATGAAGCAAGGATAAATTCCTAAACGAACATTTTATACATCAGAGTTATGATATATGAAGTATCAATGTTACAACCTGCAATAACTTTCATTATATTTCATGATGTGTTTTGCAAATAACGGCATAAACCTATAACCAATATGCCAACTGAAATGAAAAATGGATATCATACGATTCATAATATGATGAAAAATCCATTACGTCATAGGATATGTTTTGAAGATGCAATGAGTTTGTTAACATGTAAACAAACATGCATCAAGATAAACACATGGTGCATCTAAATAAATATCCTAAAAGTTTCTTAATATATTACATAAATCTCTAAGATAGAAAAGTTGTAGTCAAGTATTAGACTACATTTAAATATAAGGGTGCACATATCTATTAGAGATAGTGGGAGTTGAGTTGACTTGGACTTAGTCAATGCTCGAGATACACAAATCGTTGACATAGGAACAAGTTCCACAAGTACATGTAGAATAGGCTTGTTCCAGTGAAACATACTGCGTACGAAGGATGAAACCATGGTGATGATTTTATATTCACCATGGTTGGTGATAAATTATTTATTAAGAATAATAAATACCACAAGTAAGAAGTATATGATAATTAACTAATATTGAAAAGAATAAATAAATTCAATAATGGATTCCATGTATCAAATTGCAAAGGTTCTTATAAAATGAATACTATGGTGGGTATTCAAATGACATGATACATGGATGGTACAAGCCTGGTACCAATAAGGCTCAATTGGTTATACCAAGTCAGTATGCCTAAATCTTTTAGAATTTTTCTTGTCATAGCTGACCTCTAAGATCATTAAATTGGTCATTTAATGTCATGATCATCTTTTATGGAAGGTATCTATATGACACAACCAGAAAGGGATGATGACACCATCATATGATGCCAATGAGGGTTTCAAGTTACTAAAATCTAGTTCTGGATTAAAGTAAGCAACATGATCATTGAGAATTCATTTCAAATGAATCTTTGCCTTGTGTCTACCAAAGGTAAGTGGGAGTGCCAATGTTTTCCAGGATAAATATGTTCAGCATCATATGGGAAACATTTATTGGTCTTACTGCTAGATAAGACTAGGTTAAAAGTAAATCTCCAATAATTGACTTAAAGTAGCAACCTATGTTCTAGGAAACAAGATCTACTGAGGTAGATCTAATGGTTTCTTGGACAAATTCAATCGTACATAAAGTGACATTGTATTGAAAAAACACTAGATGGAACAATTCAAGTTTAAAAATATTGCCAATTTCACATGGATTAATCTCTCCAGTTTAACATGTTCGGAACATGGGGAGAGATTAAAATTGTGACTTGAGTACCATGCGCTTCAGTGGTTGATCAATCATGTATTCAATAATACGTACAATAATTGATATTTCCTGAGTATACATTATAGTAGGCAAATATCAGTTATATTAAGGTGCACTGCAAGTGATGCAATTAGAGCTATCATCTTGTACTTTGGTGAGTACAAATGATATGTACCTGGTATATGGAGAAGAATTCATACTAAGTTTTGTGGGACACAAACTAGTAATCCTTAGATCAATTTTATCTAGCACCATAGTTAGGATAAGGCGATGAGAGAGTCAATCTCATAAAATCTAGTGGTATCCATACCTACAAATACCAAATACGTTGCAGTTTCTAAGGTAGCTAAGAAGTATTTATCAATTGAAATGATTTTCTCCAGTTCTTGGATTCACACCTACTGAGAAAAGTATGATCATAATGTAAATTATGATATTCTTACTATCCAAGTTTTCAAGTTATGATAATGGACAAAGGTGATATACTCGGGGATACCTTATCTTGAGAAGTTTTACTCAAGGAGATGAGGTCTTATATAGCATATATGCCATTTAGCGAAAACATGGCAGTCCTTATAGTTGAAGACATTAGACAGAAGAATCATGATCTTTATCATATGAGTAGCTAACAAGTTTGGTTAGAAAGTTGGATCTAGTGCAAGCTGGAGTGTTGAAATAGTGGGTTCCCTAGACCCAACTATTCAGCACTTTTGATTACCATGTCATGTATACAGTTAGTTATACATGATGTTATCTTAACATTATAGTGTAAATTTTTCTGTATTCACTATTATAATGGTAATGTCCAAAGATTAATTGTCGTGTTGAGAGGTTATAAAAGATCTCATTCTATAATGAGAACCTCGAGATACTATGACATTAATCTTAAATATATGTTATATAGTCTAGATACATCTTACTGACTGGACACAGTAGATTTCTGACTATCAGGTGCTGGGGGCTCATAAGAATTGATACTTATTCTCATGAAGTCTGCACTTTATGATCTCTGGTAAGTGAGATCATGAGTAGAAACTTTCTAATAGGAACACCACATGTTTTAGGTGTCATTGGTTGTTCCTATCTACAAACATGTGTATTGGTATCCTAACTTGAGACCATTACCAATGTGTACCATTTGATTACGTACTTTGATGCATGGAAAAAACCATGACAATGAAGTTGTGGAGAGTTAGTTTTCGATGGGTGTGTCATTAGTGGTATGACATTGGTTGAACGTTCAAGAAAGGATTTGTCACTTCCATGTTTTGGAAGTTGTATATCTCAGGCCTGGTTGATTAGGATGGTGTTGCCTTCATAATTCTCTGGCCAGAGTAGTTGAAAGGAAAATCTATTCGGTAAGATCAACAAATAATAAAGCAAAGAAAGGATGACGACATAAGTGTGCATCCTGCTTTATGAGATATTTAAGGACAAATAGATTATAGTACACAATCAGTGTTCGTAGGTTGGTTGTTGTTGCTATGACAATTTGTATCTCATTAGGGGCCATAATGGGTTGCTAGACACTACTCTTTGTCAGTGGATTTATTGATTTCTATCGAGATAAGGTCCTAGAGGGTCGCACATGATAGCGTATTCAAGAATATGCCCTATTTAGTCGAATAGGTAGATGGACATAGAGGGCCCTGCCACGGGGTCCGAGTGTTGTCCAAGTTATCGATCACCAAAAGAATTAAATAAATTCATTAATATTCAAGTTATGAATATTTGATATTGAATTTATTTAATGTATTTACAAGTTTAGTAAATATGAGAAAGATATTAATCAAACAAATATTATTTTAATATTGAAGGTTCATTTAATATTAAGCAGGATAACGAGTCGAGTTAAATGGCTTGGATTTTATCACGCAATAGATTTTATATATATCACAAGTATGTGATAAAATAATAAATAATATTGATGAAGTTTCATTTGTTGAAATTATTTATTTAGTGGACGTTGAAATAAATGGGCATTGGGGAACCCAACTGACTATTTTGGAACGTCAATATAAATATAGGAGGAGGCTCTCTCTTATGGTGTGAAATTCACTATTCATTCATTCTATGGAGTGAATTCTAAAGCTTATCTCTCCTCCTGCTCTCTAGTGAGAGAAGCTCTCGATCCAAGAAGCATGGATTGAGATCTCTCTTCAGCATCGATGGCATCTTGATGTGATGATCATCGAGATGTCGAAAGCGTCCTCAGATCTCCATGCTAGCACCCGAAATTTGACGATCGATACTCCCGTAGATTTTTGAAGAACGTGTGGAGGATCTATAGGGTTTATAATTTGGATCCTTCAAGCGATGATCACCATCTTCTACTTGCAGTCGACCGTGACTTCGAATTTGAAATGGATACATTTTCATTTTTTATTTTGTGCTCTTAACAATTTACGTGAGATCCTCAGACCTCTGTGGGGATCAGATCGTCGGTGTTGAGAAGTACCATCGATCTGCCGACGGAGGTTTTAAAATCTCCAGCCCACCTTCTTTCGTTGTGGGTCCTAGAACCTAATAGTTCGTGAGGCTGGCGGCCAACGAAGTGGTGAGAAGTGGTGACAAAGAGGCGAGACTTGGCAGAGGATTGGAAGAGCGATGAGTCCTGGAGGAGATGCATGGGTGCATTGGTCTGGAGGCCGATGGACAAGTGAGGCCTGGGGGATCTGGCCGCAGTGGACCATGAGGTTTTTAACCTGTAGTGGTCTGTGTGGTGGTTCGACGCGAGAAGGGGAAGGGCCGTGGAGGTGTGCACAGTTAGGCGGTTCTGGCTTGTTTGCGACGCAGGGTTCTGGCGGGAGGATCTAGGATCCCAAGGGCGGGACCTTGCTGTCCGCTAACTGCTGGGGCGCGACGATCATGGGTTATGACCTATGTTGTAGAGGAGGCGTAGAGATGATCTCAGATTGTGGCGACTCTACAATGCATGTAGGGATGACCTCACAAAATGGGGGAGCAGCGGCATCAACTGGCGACCGATGATGATCGAAACCCGGAAACTCCAGTCTGACAGTGATTATACGAGATTTATAAATCTATGATGTTGTGATAGGGATGGTTTTTGTAATGCAGGATATCTTGGGAGGCTATGAGTTATCGTTAATGTTTACTTTGGCTGGATACAGGCTATTTCATGCCCTATCGGATAGGGACCACTGTAGATGGTATTCAGGCATGTTAATGGTTTTTTAGTTTTGGGAAGATTTGTGATGCAGGAGTAATGGATGGGCCTTCCGTCTTTGATGGTCTTGGCATCCTTTGGCATTGTGGCTTTGCAGGTCTATATTTGGTGGTCTTTGGGGTCTTTGGTTTTTGGGTGGCATTTTTGTCACTTATGTGGTGTGGTGGTGCTTTTTGTGTCACATTTATGTCTTGTTGTTTCTATATTTTATTAAATAATTTTTTAGGACCGAGCTTGCTCGAGTCCTAAAATTTCCGGTATAATTTTGTTTGCTTAATATTATTATTACTAACATTGATTTAATGTTTAAATAAGAAAACGAATTAGAAAATAAATATTTTTTTATTAAAACTTGGGATGTTACATTCTCCCCCATGTTAATGAATTATACCCTCACAATTCATTTGTCGAACTTATGAAAATTATGACTTTCCATCTTTAGAAATATTAAAAAATAGAACATATTAGGGAACTTTATTTCTTATAAGTTCAATAAAAATTATATATATTATATTTCATTTTCCACAAGAAAACAATGTCTAGTGACTAAATTTTTCTAGACCATTCCTTTGATACCAAATGTAATGGTGATGAACCTATGCTTTAGAATTCAGTGCTAATACATGATGTGTAATTTTTTTATAAATGATAAAAATAAATTAAATATTACTTTATAAAATCAAGGAACTTTTCCTATCTCTGTTCTGTATAATTATAAAATATAGTTCAATTTATTAAAGTTAAAAAATAATAATCTTTCGCTTCATGTGTGATGACTCCTTATGATAAGACCTCAATTTTAAAACCGATAAGACACCTTTGAAAAACATTTTAAAACATGGGATGAGCATTCAATTTCGTAGTAAGAGTTTTCAAGTTATTGAAAATAACTTTAATAAATATTTATTTTAAAAAAACATTTAAAACAAATTTATATCAAATAAAAATATTTGATATATATAATACTATTCACAGTGTTACAAAAAATCATAATATTTTGAAAATAAATTTCAAAAAAAACTTCTTTAAAAAATAATTAGATTTCTTCTAAAAATTAATTTTAAAATGTTATTATTTTTATGGATTAAAATGATACTCAAAAGCTTTTATAAAAACATTATGCCCATAAGCTATATCACTAGTAGAACAATGTCTTGTGAGGCCATCAATTCACTCCCCATTCCCCATTCTCCCGCCTGATACCTATGTTCTGAATCAAATTTTTAAGAAAAGTTTTTCTAGAGATCCATCTTTCTCATAAATAACCCATGAAAACATTTCAAAAATTACATAAATCAGTTTTTACTCATAAAATAATTTACATCCTAAATACATTTTCAATAGACAGTTTTTCATAAAACCCTATAGACATTTTCGAAATCTAAAAATTTAACAAATTTGATGGATTAACATAAAATTAAATTTAATAGTGAAGTTTAATATAAAATTCAAAAAATATTAATGATGTGTATCATGCATGGGAATATATATGAAAATTCAAATTAATAATTATGATTCACATAAAATGATAATTTATAGAATTTAATACATCATGTTATAATGCATTATACCAATTTGTGTTGAAAATTTTATTTAAACGTAAAATATAAATTATTAAAAATAGGATAATTGAAATTATTTAATTACTTAAGTGAAAATAAATTTTTTACAAAAATCAATATTTTCAAATAAATATAGTTTATCTCAAAATTATAAGTTTTGAATATATAATTTTTTTATAATAAATCTATTATTTAAATTAATACATAAAATGTAGAATTATATTTGTTTTTAAACATTATAACACATTACACAAACCTAAAATAATATGTGTTTTAAAATAAATATTCACTCAATATAATTTCAATGAAATCAATATTTGAAAAATAGTTATTTCCCTTACTATAATCTATAGTAAATAATTATTTGAAAAATGATTACATAACCTTAAAAAATAAATTTGAACATTAAAAAATTAAGGTTAAATAAATAAAAATCCATTACCTCTAAATTTTTCTTAACAACCAGATGCATTTCTTTCTATCTTATTTGACTCATGAAGAGTATAAAACACCAAAGCAGTGAAACACTTCAACCAGGATGTGAAAAAAATGTGTGAAACACTTAAAAAAATAGAAAACAAGCAAGGCAATGCAAAACAATGGAACAAGACTCATATTCATATTATAACTCAAATTACACTATATGTTATTCACTAATATCGTTTCCATAAGTAGCTGATGAAGAAAAAATATCCAAATAAAAAAGTGTGGCAAAGGTGTAATGCTTGCAAAGAACAATGAAATACTGATAAGAAAAAAAATATATTTAAACTTATGATCGACACATCTGAGAAAAATTAAGAAAAAAACATCTTGATTATATATCAAAGTGAAGATAGATTTAAAGAAACAACTAGGGAGATATCAATTGTCAACATTGAAAAACAAATTTGAAGGAGAACCTAGTGTTTAACAAAAAAATGATGTCCGATTCACCACTAATAAATAGTGTTGATGAATCTTTCAGAAAATGACAATCAAAACCAAATTTAGTGTATGCAAAGAAGATCAATAAATTAAATTAACGTTTTTATTATAGCTTTGATCTAATCAAAATAGTATATGGATATGAATATGATTGATAACAAATTGATTATCCTCAGAATAATAACAATGACTGAAAAAATCAAATGATACAATAAATATAGCTACAGATTCATTACACTTAAAAGAAAATGATAGATTAAGAGCATTATATTTATTATGATCAAAGTGGGAAAATAAGCAGATACTTTGACAAAATCATCTCAAATAATTAAAACAAGTATTAAATAATCAAAGTGTCAATAAAAATTATGGGTGTAATATGGAATTATTGAACCAAAAAACGAGACACCTACACCCAATAGATCTCACTATAAAAAAATAGGTATTTAGCGGTGGTTTAAACCACCGCTAAATTGTTCTATGATGGTTTTGAAAACCCACCACTAAATTGTGGTTCTACATTTCTTTAGAAGCTGTTTATTTTTAAAATATTCAAAAATATTTAAAAATATTATTTTAATTTTAAAAATTCATTTATTAGTTATTTATTAATTATTATTATTCATTTAGTTATTTTATTATTATTATCATACTTATTTTTTTATTACTGTATTATTATTATTATAATTTATTTTTATTATTCTAGTTATTTTATTATTATTTTTTATTTAATTTTATTTATAAATTTTTGAATTAAACCAACTAATTAATTTATTATTTATTACTATGGACCTGAAGATGCACATAGACATGCACATGCACATGTGTAAGATATATATAGATATTCTGTGTTGGGTGAAATTTGAACCCTTTACCTATTGATTCTTCTTCAAAGACTTTACCACTCCAGCATGCTCTTCATGTGGTGAATAAATAAATTTAATATACATATACATATATATATATATATATATTGATGTATAAAGAATAAACTGAGAATAAATAAATATGTAAATAATAAATAAATAATAAACAAATAATTAAGAAATAAATATAAAACAACAATGAAATATAATTAAATAATAAATAAGAATTTATAAATAAATTAATAGAGAAATAATAGTAAATTAATAACAAAAAATAAATAATATAGAAATAATATAATAATATAATAAATAATAAATAGCCAAATAATAAATAATATAATATAAATAATAAAGAATAAATAAATAAATAAATAAATAAATAATAAATAATAAATAAAATAAAATATATAATGAATTATATATTATAAATTATAAATAATAAGTAATAAATGATAAAAAATTAATAATTAATAATAACTAATAACTATTAATTGGTAATTAAAATTTTGAAATTAAAAATTAAAAATTAAAAAATTAATAAATAATAATTAGAAATTATTAAATAATAATTAATAATTAACAATTAACAAATAAAAAATAACAAATATCAATTACCAATTAACAATTAACAATTAACAATTAATCATTAATATTTAATATATAATATATAATAAATAATAAATAATAATTAATATCTAATTTAATATATATGTACTAAATAATTAAAAATTAAGAAATAATTAATTAATAATTAATATATAATAAAATAAATAATAATTTATTAATACTTTAACAATAAATAAATAATTTTTATATTTTTAAAAAGTAAAGAATAAATAAATAATAACTAATAATGAATTATGAATAAAGAATAAATAATAAATAAATGAATCAATGAAATAAATAATTAAATAAAAAATAAAAAATAAATCATAAATCATAACAAATAATTGATAATTGATAATTAATAATTAATAATTAATACTGAATAAATAATAATTAACAATTAATAATTAATAAATAAGTAATAAATAAGTAATAAATAATTAATCAATAAATTATAAATAATGAATAATGAATAGATAAATTATAAATAATAATCAGTAAACTATTAATAAATAATTAATAATTAATAATTAATTAATAATTAATAATTAATTAATAATTAATGTTTACAAAATAAATAAATACTAAATAATAAATAATAAAAATATACATAATATATAAATAATAATATAAAATAATAATAATGAAAAATAAATAGATAATAGATTAATAATAAATAATTAATTAATAAATAAATAATAGATAAATAAATAATGAAATAAATAAATAATGAAATAAAAAATAAATAATAAGTTATAAGTAAGAAATAATAAACAATAATAAAATAAATAAATAATATTTAATAATTGAATAAATAATAAAAAATATAAAATAAAGAATAAAGAATAAAGAATAATGAATAGATAATATATAAATAAATAATAATAATTAATAAACAAATAATTACTAATTATTAAATAAATTACTTATAAGTAAATAATAAATAAATATTAAATAATGAAATAATAATAATTAACTAAATAATAAATAATAAATAAATAAACAAACAAACCCTCGAACGACAAAACCCACTAAAACCCCTAAAAATTCTAAAATAACCATAAAAACTGATTTGGGAGTCCTTTGATAGATACACAGCCAGTCATACCAAATATCCTGATACAATCTTCAATATGATATGTGGTACAGGCCATACAGGCACCTGAATCAGATGTTATAGCCGTTTGAATTTAAAGAAATCAGGGTTGGTGAATAAAAACACTGTTTCGGAGGCTTTCTAGGACTTTCATGAGGAAAAGTGGGACAATTCTTGAAGATATTTTCCCATACCTATACAGTGTAGAGCATGTCGTAGGCTTCAATTTGATATGTGGTAGCACCCAAATAGACAACCATATCAAAAGTTATGGCAATTTGAGGTTCGAGTATAATTTTTGAAATTTTTTAAAGTATAAAATATTCATTCTTTGTTATCTCATGATCAAATATCATACGGTTTTAACTCATTTAATAAGCTTCGATGTGATTGGTTGTAGATAAAAAACAGACTCCTGGATCAGAATTTATGGTCGTTTGATACCAAAGTCTTATTTTCAGTTTTTTTGTAGATTTGTTTTAAGTTTGAAGTTATTATTAAGTAATAACTAAAAGTATTTATTAATAAACACATTATAATTAGTTATAATTATAAATAATAAACTATATATGTGAGTAAAAACTAAATAATGAATAATACATCAAAAATATTTTATTTTAAAAAAAATTCCTTTAATTTAGCGTGTTTTTTTAAACTACCGCTATTTCTCATATGTTTTTTACAACCCATCATTATGAAACATAGATTTTTCATTTGAAAGAAAATAAAAAATAAAAAAATAAAACAAATTTAAAAACATTTAACATCATTTTAAGAAACAACCATTAAAAATTTTCAACTAAATGCCTATTAGGAACACAATTAGCAATGGTTTTCAAAATCACCACAAAGAAGCCACTGCTAAACACCATTTTTTGTCAGTTTCTATAAACTATAGAAGGGGAAGAGACAATGAGATCTTCGTGCTTGATCTTCTACATGGTTCAAAACCCCATTTTTATTATTGGCATGTATAGAACCCTTGCTCGATACACCGACAAATGGAACCCTCAATCATTGTTCGATCTCACCTCAAGCCTTCGTCTGTGGTCAAATACCTCACTATCACATTTGATTCCTCCTGATAAAGAGCCCATGCTTGGATTGAATCTTCTGCTGAGCTTTGTTCCTCATAAGTTCCCTCTGCACCACTCGACTAAAACCCTCGATTCATTTTACCCCATATACGAGGTTGATCCTCATTTATCATTTTCTTTTTTATTTTTTTATTTATTAATTTATATTTTAATATATTATTATTATTATTATCATTATTTAATTTAGTTTATTTAATAAAATTGAGCTTATATATAACGATTAACACAATTCTTATATATTTATAATTTCATTATTTTAATAATTTCATAAATTTATTCACCATTATATTGTTATCATTTTATAAAACAAAATCATAATTGCAAATAAATATAAATAATTATTTTTTATATTTTATAATAAATTATATTAAATTAAATTTCATAAAAATATAATATATAAAATCTTATTTGGTTTTAATTTTTTTATAAATTTAATTCCTACAGTTACCTATAATATTAATTTTATTATCTATAATTTTAAATCAATTTTTAAAATGATTAATTCATTTTCATAATGAACATTTAATATTTCAAAAAATAATATATATATATATATATATACAATTGATAAAATTTAAATATTAAAAAAATTATTTACTAAATTCTCATGTTCATAGTGTCATTATAATTTATTTATTTTATTTATTTATTTATTATCTTAATTAAAAATTTAATATTTATATAAAATTTTGTTTTATGAATATTATTATTTCTAACATTGAATTCATTTTTAAATAAAAATACAAAAATAAAATAGGTATTATTTTTATTAAAACTCAAGATGTTATACTTGTCTTTGTGGATTTATTATCATAGTTTCCTTATTTCTTTAACTTGACACATTGTACAACAGGATGGGGGTTGGGATGAGAATTCTTTTCAAACATTGTATTGGTGGGTTTCTCCCATCAGCAATCACTAGCTTGGTGCCCTTCCTTCCTATGCCCAGTGCACTCCCTTTCCCCCTTTAGAAAATTTCCAAGATTCTTCTTTCCTCACTTTTGACAAGTGGGATATTAACATTTCATTCCACTATTAGTATAAGGACCCATCCTTACACATTACATAGCAGAGGACCTTTTACCGGTCTAGGTTCTAGAGAATAGATACAAACTTTCAAATTATCAGAGTTTCAATAAAAATATAATAAAATGAACAAAAACATGAGGTGCGCTAACATCTCAAGCTAATATAATGCCTTCGAAAAATTGCACGCGACCTGTGGAAAATAATTTTAAAATGAGGGGTGAGAACAAAAATACCCAGTAAGGGGTTTAAAAACCATCGATAAATCATTTTTTTAAATATTATTTGAAAAAAAATTAATAAATACATAAAGAAATATCATTTTAAAAATACTATTTAAAATTTCTTACGGCTTAAAATACTATGTCATTTTAGAAAATACTTACATTCAAAATTGCTTAGACATAATCCAGTGTTTTTATGAAAAAAATACGCAAGCTTTTGAGAACAAGACACTATTCCGAGGTCACTCAAATCATTGAAGGTTGTCTGGGCCTACCCACTTTGTGAAGGATGGGTTCACTCCCTAATGACCTTCTATATTTATAATGATCAAGCACCAGATTTTCTAAAAAAAATTTAAGCTTGATTTACTTATAGATATATATATTATCACTGGAGTTTTAAATCTTTGGTAAAACATGTATCTACATTAAAACTCATTACCACTGATGTTTACATGTAGGTATGTACATATATATACATATATACAAAAATAATATCCACCTTAAACTGATAATACTTGCGAGTTTGGTTACAACCAATCCCTCACCAAAAATCTTTGTATAAACTGTAAATATATTCAATTCATTTTCCAAAATATATTTGCGATGATTGGTCATAATAATTAATCAGGTTCCTCACATAAAATGGAAATAGAAACATTTAAAATAAAATACTTTCATTTAATTCCATGTACTTTTTAGATACGAAATTTAAACCTTATAATTTGAATTGGAATCATGAATTTATTGTAATGTGGCAGATTTATATGTTATGCATACACACATGGCCATGTTTATATGTTCTTGAGACATCCATAATTCTAATATACAATGATAAGAAAGATATGTGCATTTTTTTGAATCATGTCAATAGCAATAAGCATTTCATACAAATATACATATATATATACACATATATATACTAAATATGTATGTATGTATATATATCATGGAATTTATTATATATTTAATATTTATTAAAGACTTTGACCAAAAGATTATAAGTTTCTAACAAAATCACATCATAGTATTGATTAACGTTAAATACCATACTTACACTCCATGTATTAAAACATGTTTTTACAAAAATAATTCATTTCTTATTGAATTTGGACATATATTTAAATAATAAAAATTCTTACAATATAGCAGGCGACAAGTTAATTGTGCAAGTGAAGCATGATATTATAGAAAATATATTTTGCACAATAATTTTTATACAACATAATTTATATACTTAAATAAATAAGTAGACAGCGAAATTCAGGAATAAGAACTTAAACTAACATAATTTGAAATATAAGATTAATCCCTTACGCAAACCAAAAAATATAGAGTATAAAGAAATAAATAAATTTCCCTGAGAAACATGTATTTTAAAATAAAGATTAAATCTCTTACCTGATGGATAATGGAGAAGAAGCTGATGGCCAAGCCAAGAGGGGAGGTGGGGTTATTTATGTGTTTCACATACTTATAAAAAAATTTGTGTGTGGCTTAGCTTCTTAGAGAAGCTAAGAAAAAGACCCAATAAAAAATCTCCATGGTTAAACAAAAAATGAAATGGGACACTTTTTCAATCAAGTAGTTTTTATCATTATTATATATATATTGTTTTTCTTTCATTTGGTTTTGGTATTTCATTTGTTTACCAAACATCTCGTTTTGTTTAATCAACCCACTTTCACATTTCAATTATTTTGATTCTTAGGTTGATTTTTTTCAATCAAAAATTTATATTATATTATTATATTTTAAAACACAATTATTGGTTTTGTTTTTCTTTAATCATTTCACATTATTATATGTTTCCATTACATCACATCATTTGACTTTTTCATTATCTTTATTTTTTCTCATATTTCTTTTTCTTATAAATATCACATTTAAAAAAACAAAGTTTGAAATTCGTTTTTTATTAACCTATACTTTAAACGTTTATTTTTTTAATTAAATTATTATATATATTTATAATTTATAATTTTTTTCAACAAAAACATATTATACTTTCTTATATTTATAAAATATGTTCTAATAATAATAGTTTTATTTTAAAAAAAGTTCACCTTAATTATTATTAATGTAATTAACATTATTGTCATTAAAATATTAATTAGCCTATATGATAAAATTAAATATCATTTTACAAAGTTAAAAAAAATAGTTATATTAAAATATTCTTTTATGAAATGGAAAACAATATTGGTTTTTAGAATAAATTTGAAAAAATATGTGTGTAATTAATTAACTTGTAATAAAATTAATTAAAACACATAATATTAATAATTATTTTAAAAAAACCACCTCAAAATATCATTAGTTTGTTTTAATTATAAATTAATCTATTTAATATATATATATATATAATAAAACCAGGATTAGAATTTTTGGGTTGTCACAATTAGATTTCTCCATTGTATCTCGAGAATTAATCTCCATTTTCTTCTTCTTATCCATATGAGGACATTGATAATCGATTATCTCCATTTTGAAATTGAGGGAACATTGAAAATTTCCTCAAGGATATAAATGTTTTTAATTGCCAAATCATTTCATATACATGGATTTATCCCACCAAACATGAGGTCAAATTTATTTTTGGGGGAGATGAAAAATATAGAGGTGTATCATGAATGTCGAGTGAGGTTTTCATCACATTCACTAATGGTTTTTTCATTATTTTCCATAAGGATAAGGAATTACCTCTATATATTATGTCATAGAGTGGGAGGAAAATATTATTCAATTTTTTTAATTCCTTTCATTCCATCACAATGATCTATTCCCTAGGATTCATAATTTTTTACCAATGTCCACCATTAATTGTATTTCACCACCATATGATGAAAATACATTACAACCTTGTCTTTATCAAAGTATTATATGATAGAGAATATTATTTCAATATAGTTGATCCATTTTTCAATGATTAATAAATCAGAAGATTAATAGAAAGTTGGAGGCCTTCTGTAACACCCCAGGTAATTAAAGAATATGACATTTTTATACTTATCAATATTTGTGAATAAAATATTAATATAACTTTAAATGGGACTCTATGCTCGATGGCATACCCAATACGCAACAACAAGTTTCTTAGAAATCTTACGTTGCACTCTAATAATAAAATAATATTATTTTAAATATTAGTTAACGCCTAGCCATTGTAATGGCGGGAATGAACAGAAATAACTACAAAATGATTATATATGTTTGTCAAATATTTTTACTCTTTACAATAAATGTTAGAGGATTAAAAATGCGAATGAATCCAATTTTAAGCGTAAACATTCTAATATTCTTTAAAAGGTCGATTAACCGCCTTTTGATGGCGAACCTCTTTTAAATACACTTTTTGACAATTTTATGTGTTATATATGACAAAATAAAATTCTTTTTTATAATCGGGACATCAAAATTTACTTTTTGTGAATTTTTGGTATTTTTCCGAAAAAGTTCAATTTTTAATGAATAGTGAAAATTGTTGTATTTTAATTCAAAACCTCTTTTTAATCTAATTTATTTATATGATTAGATTATATTTTGAATTGGTTTTAAAGTGAAATTAGAATATATTTTTACCATTTAATCCAATAGTGTTTCTTGGAATTAATTTCACTTTGAAATCGAACTTAAACTAGTGTCAATCTTTTGATACTTATTGTTTCAAAAAAACACGCTATTTGCTCTGACAGCGGGAATTAATTATTAAATTAATTAATGAAACTTATATGTTGTGAATTTTTTAAAATGGACTTCATTTTTTAATTCGGAATATTAAATATAGCTTAGGGTGAAGTTTTGGTATTTTTCAGAAAAACCTCAATTTTTGATGAATAGTGAAACCACTAAGTGGTACTTATAAAAACTGATTTTTTGTTTAGATGAAAATTTACCACTTCTGTGTTTTGAATTTCAAAAATCCAACATACATGGTTGTTATTAAGAAGTAAAATGTGGTTCAATGAGATTAAAATATTTTATTGGTGAATAGTAACTTTTAAGTTCTTAATCGCGATTAGAGGTAATTAGTGAAATTTAAGGCAAAAATGATATTATAATAAAATGAAAATACCTTGACACATGTCCTACCCTTATTGGATGTGTCATGGCCAACCAAGAAAATCCATGTGTCAACTTGGGGACCCTATGAAGCCACTTTGGATGGGAAATGACATAAATAACTTTTTATTTAATGTTAAAGTAAAAATGACACACACATGAGGTGTTTTACTAAAACAATTTTTACATGGGGTTATACAAGTCCAATTTTTGACTATAAATATTCATTAGAACGATAAAAGATTTCCTACATCATGATATTTTTTTTTATAATTTTTAGACATTAAATAAATTAAATTATTTATGACATCATGATGATGCAGCGATGACCTCATTATTTAACGATTTAAATAAAATGGAAAGATAATGTAAACTCTAAGACCTAAACATTGCCAAAACCTATTTTATGGTTGGATTTATAACTATTATCACCTTATCCTCAAAACACATCAATGTGGCACCTCTTAAATCCGAATACCATTTTAAAATAAAGTGACTTTTCTTTACCTTCCAAGAGTGCCCCTCCCCTCCTCTTATAAAAGGCTCCCACATCTACCTCCTTACCCACACTTCCAAAGCCATTGGCTCGGCCAAACCCTTCCCATTTTGTCTCTACAAATCCCTCTATAACTCTTTGAAGCCTCACTTTGGGCAGAAGTCTTCCCAAGGAAGCCTTTGAGCTCAAACCAAAGGGAGTTACCCGATTTTAAGGTAATGTCTTCACTTGAGTCCTTTTGTTTTATTTTGCCTCTCCAACCCCCTAAAATCTTTTTATTCATTTCTTTTGTAACAACTAAAGTATAATAAATATACTAGTATGTTTTTATAAGAATTATTCGAGCTACACATACACACACCTACATCTAATGGTTAAAGAACATACTGTTTCCGTGGATGGCGAATTTCTGCCTCCCGAAACGATGATTGTTCAACATTCTTTTAACACCTTCAAAGGTGGCCATTAAGATGACACTATATTTATATATGATATATAATATGATTATGTTTTCCTTAATCTTCTTTATTGTTCATTTTGGCATACCTTTATGGTTTCCATTATGGGTAAACACGATATCTTCATTTAAGGAAGTGCGGACTACCGCCCCCTCAAAGTGATGTGATTCGTTAATGCCATATGTGGGACGTATAAAGGATGGATTTAAAGTTATTATATATGATTTTATACTGGAATTATAATATACCTCTATATAATTATTATTTCTTTCCATTAAAGTATGTGATAGAAATGAAAGTAGCGTTCATGCGTACGTACGGCTTACCGTCTCCATGGATGGTGCATTTCATTTCTTATCCCCAAATGTAATGTACTATTAAAGGTACATGTATATAATGGATATATATAATGAATGATACATCTAAATGATGAATATAATTCTGGAATTAAAATATTCATACCTCTCATTAAGTTTTAATTCCATTAATGTGACAAGGAAATGAAAGTAGCGTTCATGCGTACGTACGGCTTACCGTCTCCATGAACGGTGCATTTAATTTCTTACCTCTAAATGATTATGTAATATTATAAATACATTTATATGCTGGATATATATGATATATATTCTATCCAAATCAGGAATGTCATTCTGGATATAAGGAACCTTTGACCACACGAACAACATGTAATTGTAAGAAGTCCACTTTCGACTTCAGAACCAAATATCGACAAAACAAACATTATTAACTTAAATGATTAAATAATGTTTATAACATGGAAATAAGTGATATAAAAGGAATAATGAACTTGAAAATGGTTGTTAAGAAAATATAAATTAACTCAAGTTTATTATTCAGGACATTAAATAACGATAGGGTCAAGTCAGACCCGAGGTAAGGGATCCTACTCCTCTCTTTCTTTTTAAGTACACTCTTTTATGTCATTCCTTTAAAAGATCATATTTCTTGTTATTGGGATGTTATTTTATATTAATATTACTTTAAATTTTTATGTTCATATGATTAGAGACCCTATTCTCTCTCATAAATCCATTTTGGAAGTTTTGAGTGGCGTCGTTAGGCTGCCGAATTTTTGTAAGAGATCTAACCTCTCTCCTTCTTTTTAAGTACTCTCCTTTATGTCACTTATTTTAATCTCCTCTTTGTTATGTTTGGGGATGTTATTTTATATTCCTCTTTCTTTAAACTTTATCTTAATATTATGAGAGACCCTATTTGATCTCATCAATACATTTTTGTAAGTCTTAAGTGGCGGCGTTAGGCTGCCGAGTTTTCGTAATGGATTTTTCATCTCACTTTTATTCCCGTGAGATTTATGCTACATTTTCCACCATTTCCTTTGAGTGGTATATGTACTGCCTATTATTATACTCTTTATTTAATATAATTTCGTTTATGAGTATTTACATCAATGATGTATTGACCTTCTTTCATGGGGTGTATGTTTTGAAAGATACCCAAGTCGGTAAGGGAACCTTTCACCCTCCTCTTTTTAAAAGACTTCTTTTGTTATGTCTTTTAATTCACATAATATTATGTTGGGATATGTTCTTTTATATCCTTATTGATGTAAATTTTATGTCCAAGTGATGATATGCCCTTTTTATTTCTCATCAACTCATTTTCTGAATTTTGATGTGATGTTGTTAGGTTGTCAAATTTTACCAAGGGAACTTTTTAACCCAATTTCGATTTCTTTGGGTTCAACATGTAGTTATTGAATATCTCATCTTTTGAATATGTGTGAATGACATTTTATTGTTTTACACTTAATATCCACTTATATTGGGTGTATTTATATTTGTCACACATAATTTTTAGATTGAATTATCCTTAATTTAAGGATACTTTCTTTATAAGGGAATTCATCACATTTGACATTTCTACTGAGACTTCATTGTTGTTATGCACCAATTCACTCTTATATGGTGTATATACTGTCTTTTGGAATATTATATCATGAATCCATTTATTCTCATGATATTATAAAGTTCTGACTAAATTTTATTCCTCAATTATTGTATTCAAGTGTCTCTGATTTTGGTAGAATCCCTTTAACCAAAATATCGCTTTAAATGTTTTAATTATTTGTTCTTATTAATATCCATGTTTTAAAAGTGGTTTTAAGGATTTATTTATATGGATATTAATGGTTTAAAATTTTAAAATCTTCAAGGTGGTATGGGACACTTTGATTCAAAAATCTCTTTATTAAATGTTTTAAATGGTTTTGGAAATGGTTTATTTTTGAATGGATTCATTATTTCAATATCCTAAAATGTTATATTGTGTTTGAAATGTGGAACTGTTATGTTTAAATTATGCATGTTTTATGTGATACCTTTATGTTATGGTTCTTGGGCATTGTTATGAAAATGGGTGGTTCCATGATAAACTAAGGGCGGGTGAGCCCGATATAGCTCTCCAATGCATTGGGTAACGCGAAGGAGTGAAACGTTAAGGTTTCTCCAAAGAGATTTATGGAATATACTATGGTGGTTATTCCAAATGTAACCAAGAGGGTTACTCCATACGTAAGAATGTAATGAATGCCTCAAGTTACCTTTATGTCTTATGATTTCTATGATTTATTCATGATTTGATATGCCTATGTTTTATGGGTAAAGTATGATTTCATTCTAATGTATATATGAACTCATGTTTCCTTTCCATATTTTTATAACTCTTACTGATCTTTTTATGCTCATCCCATGTTTTTGAAATGTTTTTCACAGGTCAAGGGAAAGGTACATGATGTGATGATAGTGTCAAGGATGTGTCAAGAAATAATCTGTGTTTTATTTTAAATATGTTTCCGTTGATGGGAAGAATGAATACTGTCTTTTATGTAACCACTTTGTTTAAATGTGGAATGTAATTCAAGTTTCATGATATAATTCTCTAAAACTCTAAACCTAAAAGGATCCTCAATGTGTAATCTTGTAATAACTCAATATTAAGTAAGGTTTAAGGCTGGGGCCTTATAGTTGGTATCAAAGGTCAGTTTAGACAACTTTAAGGATTAGAAGTTTTTGTTAGACACATGATTAGTCCCTATATCTATTATTTCAGTTAAATCCTTGTTTTATAACTTTTTTCAGGTCAAGTAATGTCAGTTACGAATGGAAGGAGAAGGATCTCAAACGACATTCCTATCTCTTCCTGATGACATGCTTGCAATAATTATTACAAAGTCATGTTCGGATGATTGTGAAACTTTTTCTAGCATACAACTCACTTGCAAGAAGTTGTTTGAGATATCAAACACCTCCACTATACCTCGTTATCATCGTGGATCATGGCTTGTTTTTAGAAAAATACTATTTCCACAATATTCTCATATTTTCAAGAAAGGTAAAATATTATCAAGGTATTTTCATATATTTTACCTTGTCACAAGAATTTGAAGCATATTATGATTTTAAAAATGGTGCTGAGGAAAGAGACCCTTGCACAACCTATTTATATTTACTTTTAAAATATAGTCTCTCAGCACATACATATGGTATTTTAAAAGGACCAATAATAGAAAGTTTCAACTGAAATTTTGTCCAACTATTTTATAGAAATCATGTTTTATCAGATGTTTTGGAATTATATGTCATACATGATTATTTTCCAAAACTATTTTTCTGTGAACACCAATATGACCCATGTTGTACAAGGTGTATTTGGATGGAGGAAGAAAATGATTTTGAAAGATCTATAAATAATTATTGTAATGCATGAGACTTCTACCTACGTGAACAAGATGACGATGAAACCGAGTGGACGCAATAATCAAGGTATGATGTTATTCATTTTGGGAATCATTTTATTTTATCTTATAGTGGTGAAATAAGACTTCATGAATTAAGATGTTGAGATCGTAATGAATTTGGATGAAAATGATAGGTATAAGGAAACTATTGAGGTTAAAACATATTAGGGTTATTTTTGGAGTTTTATAAAAAGGACAACACGCAGACCGTGTGACAACCCGTCGCGTCGGACAAAGCTGCGGGAATCGAACCCACAACCAAAGTGTGACTTGTATTTATCGCCTACCACTCGACTACGTGAAGTCCCTGGTTAGTTTGACTGATTCTTTTTAGTTAGATGATTTTAGGAATCAAGAGTAAGTATATTTTCGGTTATCTATGGAAATGATTAACCTATCATGGAGGATATGTGATTAGGTTAATTACTTTTCAATATGAGAATTTAAGAGCAACTG
Source organism: Viscum album (assembly GCA_963277665.1). Classification (NCBI taxonomy): domain Eukaryota; kingdom Viridiplantae; phylum Streptophyta; class Magnoliopsida; order Santalales; family Viscaceae; genus Viscum; species Viscum album. The sequence goes on from OY728153.1 coordinate 934,638,935, forward strand.
ATATTATTTAGAGATAAAAGTTAACTTGTACCTTGGAAGACTATGTGATTAAATCCTTCAAATATTTGGGTTTCAATATTAGTTTGGTTTACTTTGAACAATTTTGTGGACAAATTGTTTATCGAATGGTCCTTGTTGAACATTGGGTTTTGTTGGACAAATTTTGGAGATTAAGCATAGATTTTCTTTTTAAAGGGTTATCCTTTTCTGGATTATCTGATCTTGTACTAACATTTTTTGTTTTGGTTTTGGTTAAAGCCTAAAGAAATAGGAATCATATAGTTCTCTTTGGTGGATTAGGTGATTCTCTATAAGTTGATTATAGTACTCTTAATATGAACAAGTCTTCCAAAATACTCGTCTTTTGGAGAAAATATGAGTTTGTGTAAGGAATCTAATAAAAGTTGAAAGTCAACATGATAAGTGATTATGTTTCCTTATGAATAAATTCCTCAATAAGAAGTAACTTAAAACAAAAATGTTTTCTATTAACTTTTCCTACTGGGGAATCGAATACCGTTTAACCCATCACAAGTTTGTGATTTTCTTGTGGTTAACTTTCTCCTAAACATGTTTTCTATCACTCTCCATCAGAAAATGACCCTATGTTTTCTCCTCCATGTCCATGTTTTCCTACATGGAATCCTAGTATGGGTTAACTTGGGTGACCTCTGTACTTATCTTTCTATATTTTAAAGTGATTGTTTTACTGACTCTTGTTTCGATGTGGGATTTTCAGTGAAGATTCCAAGCCCAATTTTAAAATTGCGTGGACGCAATTCCCAAAAGGGGGGAAGGGTGTAACACCCCAGGTAAATAAAGAATATGAAATTTTTATACTTATCCATATTTGTGAATAAAATATTAATATAACTTTAAATGGGACTCTATGCTCGATTGCGTACCCAATACACAATAATGAGTTTCTTAGGAATCTTACGTTGCACTCTAATAATAAAATAATATTATTTTAAATGGTAGTTAACGCCTAGTCGTTGTAATGGCGGGAATGAACAGAAATAACTACAAAATGATTATATATGTTTGTCAAATATTTTTACTCGTTACAATAAATGTTAGAGGATTAAAAATGCGAATAAATCCAATTTTAAGCGTAAACATTCTAATATTCTTTAAAAGGTCGATTAACCGCCTTTTGATGGCGAACCTCTTTTAAATACACTTTTTGACAATTTTATGTGTTATATATGACAAAATAAAATTCTTTTTTAGAATCGGGACATCAAAAATTACTTTGTGTGAATTTTTGGTATTTTTCCGAAAAAGTTCAATTTTTAATGAAAAGTTAAAATTGTTGTATTTTAATTCAAAACCTCTTTTTAATATAATTTATTTATATGATTATATTATCTTTTTAATTGTGTTTTAAGTGAAATTAGAATATATTTTTACCATTTAATCAAATAGTGTTTTTTGGAATTAATTTCAATTTTAAATCGGACTTAAACTAGTGTCAATCTTTTGATACTTATTATTTCATAAAAACACGCTATTTGCTATGACAGCGGGAATTAATTATTAAATTAATTAATTAAACTTATATGTTGTGAATTTTGTAAAATTGAATTCATTTTTGAATTTGTAATATCAAATATATCTTAGGGTGATGTTTTGGTATTTTTCTGAAAAACTTCAATTTTTGATGAATAGTGAAACCACTAAGTGGTACTTATAAAAACTGATTTTTTGTTTAAATGAAATTTTACCACTTCTGTGTTTTGAATTTCAAAAATCCGACATTCATGGTTGTTATTAATAATTAAAATGTTGTTTAATGAGATTAAAATATTGTTTGGGTGAATAATAACTTTTATGTTCTTAATCGCGATTAGAGGTAATTAGTGCAATTTAAGGCAAAAATGATATTATAATAAAATGAAAATACCTTGACACATGTCCTACCCTTATTGGATGTGTCATGGCCGACCAAGAAAATACATGGGTCAACTTGGGGACCCCATGGAGCCACGTTGGTTGGGAAATTACATAAATAACTTTTTATTTAATGTTAAAGTAAAAATGACACACACATGAGGTGTTTTACTAAAACAATTTTTACATGGGGTTATACAAGTCATATTTTTGACTATAAATATTCATTAGAAATATAAAACGATTTCCAACATAATGATATTTTTTTTATAATTTATAGACATTAAATAAATTAAATTATTTATGACATCATGATGATGCAGCGATGACCACATTATTTAACGATTTAAATAAAATGGAATGATAATGTAAACTCTAAGACCTACACATGGCCAAAACCTATTGGATGGGTGGATTTAGAACCCTTATCACCTTATCCTCGAAACACATCAATGTGGGACCTCTAAAATCCAAATACCATTTTAAAATAAAGTGACTTTTCTTTACCTTCCAAGAGTGCCCCTCCACTCCTCTTATAAAAGGCCCTCACCTCTAACTCCTTACCCACACATCCTAAGCCTTTGGATCAGCCAAACCCTTCCCATTTTGTCTCTCCACATCCCTCTATAACTCCTTGAAGCCTCAGTTTGGGTAGAAGTCTTCCCAAGGAAGCCTTTGAGCTCAAACCAAAGAGAGTTACCCGATTTTAAGGTAATGTCTTCACTTGAGTCCTTTTGTTTTATTTTGCCTCTCCAACCCCCTAAACTCTTTTTACTCTTTTCTTTTGTAACAACTCCAGTATCCTCAATATACTAGGATGTTTTTATAATAAGTATTCGAGCTACACTTACACACACCTACATCTAATGGTTAATGAACATACTGTTTCCATGGATGGCGAATTTCTGCCTCCTGAAACGATGATTGTTCAACATTTTTTTAACACCTTCAAAAGTGGCCATTAAGATGACACTATATTTATATATGATATATAATATTTTTATGTTTTCCTTAAGATTCTGTATTTTTGATTTTGGGCATACCTTTATGGTTTCCATTATGGGTAAACATGATATCTTCATTTAAGGAAGTGCGGACTACCGCCCCCTCAAAGTGATGTGATTTGTTAATGCCATATGTGGGACGTATAAAGGATGGATTTAAAGTTATTATATATGATGTTATAATGTAATTAAAATATAGCTCTATATCATTATTATTTTTTTCCATTAAAGTATGATATTGAAATGAAAGTAGCGTTCATGCGTACGTACGGCTTACCGTCTCTATGAACGGTGCATTTCATTTCTTATTCCCAAATGTAATGTACTATTAAAAGTACATGTATATAATGGATATATATAATGAATGATACATATAAATGATGAATATAATTCTGGAATTAAAATATACATACCTCTCATTAAGTTTTAATTCCATTAATGTGATAAGGAAATGAAAGTAGTGTTCATGCATACGTACGGATTACCGTCTCCATGAACGGTGCATTTCATTTCTTACCTCTAAATGATTATGTAATATTATAAATACATGTATATGCTGGATATATATGATATATATTCTATCCAAAACAGTAATTTCATTCTGGATATAAAGAACCTTTGACCACACGAACAACATGTAATTGTAAGAAGTCCACTTTCGACTTAAGAACCAAATATCGACAAAACAAACATTATTAACATAAATGATTACATAATGTTTATAACATGGCAATAAGTGATATAAAAATAATAATGAACTTGAAAAAGTTTGTTAAGAAAATATAAATTAACTCAAGTTTATTATTCAGGATGTTAAAGAACGATCGAGTCAAGTCGGACCCGAGGTAAGGGATCCTACTCCTCTCTTTCTTTTTAAGTACACTCTTTTATGTCATTCCTTTAAAAGCTCATCTTTCTTGATATTGGGATGTTCTTTTATATTAGTATTACTGTAATTTTTATGTTCATATGATTAGAGACCCTATTCTCTCTCATAAATCCATTTTGGATGTTTTGAGTGGCGCCGTTAGGCTGCCCAATTTTCGTAAGAGATCTAACCTCTCTCCTTCTTAAGTACTCTCCTTTATGTCAGTTCTTTTAAGATCCTCTTTGTTATGTTGGGGGATGTTCTTTTATATTCATATTTCTTTAAACTTTATCTTAATATGATGAGAGACCCTATTTGATCTCATCAATCCATTTTTGTAAGTCTTAAGTGGCGTCGTTAGGCTGCCATGTTTTCATAAGGGATTTTTCATCTCACTTTTATTCCCGTGAGATTTATGCTACATTTTCCACCATTTCCTTTGAGTGGTATCTGTACTGCCTATTATTCTACTCTTTGTGTAATATAATTTCGTTTATGAGTATTTAAATCAATGATCTATTGACCTTCTTTCATGGGGTGTATGTTTCGAAAGATACCCAAGTAGGTAAGGGAACCTTTCACCCTCCTCTTTTTAAAAGACTTCTTTTGATATGTCTTTTAATTCACATACTATTATTTTGGGATATGTTCTTTTATATCCTTATTGATGTAAATTTTATGTCCAAGTGATGATATGCCCTTTTATCTCTCATCAACTCATTTTATGAATTTTGAAGTGATGCAGTTAAGCTGTCGAATTTTACCAAGGGAACTTTTTAACCCAATTTCGATTTCTTTGGGTTCAACATGTAGTTATTGAGTATGTCATCTTTTGAATATGTGTGAATGAACTTTTATTATTTTACACTTAATATCCACTTATATTGGGTGTATTTATATTTGTCACACATAATTTTGAGATTGAAATATCCTTAATTTAAGGATACCTTCTTTATAAGGGAATTCATCACATTTGACATTTCTACTGAGACTTCATTGTTGTTATGCACCAATTAATTCTTATATGGTGTATATAATATCTTTTTGAATATTTTACATGAATCCATTTATTCTCATGATATTATATTGTTCTGACTAAATGTTATTCCTCAATTATTGTATTCAAGTGTCTCTAATTTTTGTAGAACCCCTTTAACCAAAATATCGCTTTAAATGTTTTAATTATTTGTTCTTATTAATATCCATGTTTTCAAAGTGGTTTTAAGGATTTATTTATATGGCTATTAATGGTTTAAAATTTTAAAAGCTTCATGGTGGTATGGGACACTTTGATTCAAAAATCTCTTTATTAAATTTTTTAAATGGTTTTGGAAATGGTTTCTTTTTGAATGGATTCATTATTTCAATATCCTAAAATGTTATATTGTGTTTGAAATGTGGAAATGTTATGTTTACTTTATTCATGTTTTATGTGATACGTTTATGTTATGGTTCTTGTGCATTGTTATGAAAACGGGTGGTTCCGTGATAAACTAAGGGCGGGTGAGCCCGATATAGCTCTCCAATGCATTGGGTAACGTGAAGGAGTGAAACTTTAAGGTTTATCCGAAGAGATTTAGGGAATATACTGTGGTGTGTATTCCAAACGTAACCAAGAGGGTTACTCCCTATGTAAGAATGTTATGAATTCCTCAAGTTACCTTTATGTCTTATGATTTCTATGATTTATTCATGATTTGATATGCCTATGTTTTATGGGTAAAGTATGATTTCATTCTAATGTATATATGAACTCATGTTTCCTTTCCATGTTTTTATAACTCTTACTGAGCTTTTTCTGCTCATCCCATATTTTTAAAATGTTTTTCACAGGTCGAGGGAAAGGTACACGATGTGATGATAGTGTAAAGGATGTGTCAAGAAAGAATCCGAGTTTTATTTTAAATATGTTTCCGTTGATGGGAGGAATGAATACTGTATTTTATGTAACCACTTTGTTTAAATGAGGAATGTAATGCAAGTTTCATGATCTAATTCTCTAAAACTCTAAACCTGAAAAGATCCTCCATTTGTAATCTTGTAATAACTCAAGATTAAGTAAGGTTTAAGGATGGGTCCTTATACCTTTGCAATATAATGGTCTAAATTATATTTTCCCCTTTTTTGATGGGGTTTAGGGGTTTCAACATGATTCATTTTAATATTCATAATTTGAGTAATTTGAGACACCAATTCTATGTTTCTCTTTGCTTAGACACCCATAAGATTAGGAATATCATTGGGGAAATAATCTCATTTCCTTTCATGATGGTTGTTGTCACAATTTCTTCTATTTCCAAACATTAACTAAAAGTTGAAAAAAAGATGATAATACATTAAATAATAAATTTAAAAGAGTGAAATGTGAAAATATAGGATTATTAACTTATAAATAAAATGTATTTCCTAAATTTTGAGTCACTATGTTTTAATCGAGGTTATATATGGAAAATAAATAATTTATTTTTCTAAGATCATAATTATTTCAAGTCATTCATAATGGTTCATAAAGTGTTTTTTTTTTAATTTACAAACCATATACCTTGATATTTTTCAAGCCAATTGTGGAGAAAGGACCATTTTTGTGAACCATGTGATGATTGAGTCAATATTAATGTTCCCTTTTTGAGTTATTATCCCTATGTACAAATTCTGAGATCCACATCCATTTTTAGTGTCTAGATAGTGATGTAATTTCTTAGAAAAAACTCACTCAATACATCAACAAAATTCTAGGATATTTTTATATATGTAGACCTATATTTAGACTTATCCGTAGGGTTATCACAAATTTTTTATCATCCTAGTTCTAAAGAATAATTAAAAATTATCTATAATACCAATTATAATGACCCAATCTATTTACACATATTATTACATGATTTTATCCTAAAAATACATTAATAAAAATATAATGATTGTGAGGCGTAGTGTATTTGGATGACTGGGATTATAATACAGAAAAAGTGAAATAAACATTAATTCCATATTTGATTCTTCATAATGAGGTTCCAAATACATTTTAGCTCCTAAACCTACATTGGATAACCCATGGAAATACATAAATAAATGAGTGAGTTAAAAAATCATGTTATGAGAATATACATTATAATAAAACATAACAATTGAGTCAATGTTATAACATAATATCATAAAATAGAAGGCTAACGAGTAATCACATGGAAGAATAAAAAGAAGAACATAGTATAATAAGATCATGGTAATGTTTTAAATGTTGCAGCAACACAAAAAAACATAATCATAATTCAAGAATAACATATAAGATATCATCATAGGATGCACAAAGTCCCATAATGTGTTAGGTTCACTCCCTAATCCCATATATGGTGTCTCACAAGACTTAAAAAATACCCAATTCCTTGGAGAGAAATATAATTCTTGTACCACACATCAAATTAAAATCATATACATCCATATTTGATCTATATAAGTATTTAAATAATAAGGGATAAATATAATAATTATCCATTGAAGGAAAATGGGTTGTATAATCTTTCCACATATTATAATCAAAAGATATTTTTTAAGGAAGGTATTTGAGAAAAGATTATAAAGCATGTATTACCATATCAAATTAAGGGTGTGTGAGATAGGTGTTCATATAATAAACATATATAATGAATTTACAATAATTAAATAAAATTATAGTGAGAAAAAGTTAGTTAGACAGAGAATGGTTATAACCTGAAGATAAAGGTAGTTTTCGAAGATCCCTTACCTCATCCCGATTCATCATTTGAATTATTTATTTTCATCATTATAAAAACACCTATTTTAGATTATAAATAAATTCTACCTAGACTGTATTTATGAATAATTAATGTCATCTAGGACATTATAATGTATGTAATGAAAATATCAGTGTATGTATTTTCCAAACTGAAGGGATTTTGATGTGTTAAAATGGGAGGAGATGTGGTTCCGAGTGACATTTTTTGTAGATAGAGAAACATATTCAATAATGGGAAGTCACTACCAATAAACATTCTTCCACATTTGATAAATAAATTAGTGTGTGGGTGATATAGATTATCCACATCTAAAAATTTAAAAAAAAAACATATTTTATTCATGTTATCTCTTTAGTTTAACCCCCAATAAAATGGTTTTAATATTACCTATGGTAATTAATTTTTACTGTTTTGATTATTCATTAAGAAAAAAATTATTCTGAACATATAATAAAATATAGATAATGGATATTAAAAATATGGAATCTATTTTTAGAAATTATATTTGAGAATATGGCTGAATTTAAATTAAAATTAATCCCGCAAATACGATTCAAAATTGGGGATTGAAAGAAAATGTTTTCATATGTAAAAATGGTATTTATATTATAATTTAACAAGAAATTAATTCCAATAAACCAAATTTTATTAATCCTAACATTATTGAACTAATTATACTTTTAAAACAATTTTTTTAAATAAAGATACGTAAATGATTTAAACAAAAAGAAAAATTTCAATAAAAACCCAATATTGTTCAGTATATATTCGAAAATAAATCTTATTATAAAAATAAATAAATTATTCCTAAGATAACATCGACAAGTTAAATAAAAAAATTAAGTTAATTTTTTCAAATAATTTTTCTAATCGTAAAAAATTAATTTTATTATATGTTTATGAAGTGTAATAAAAACATTTTTTGGATAAAAATATTTTCCACCCTATAGAGACATTAACAAATATTATATACTCATTTATCAAAATATTTCCTTTATCCTTCAAAAACAATTTTAAAAAATTTGTTTATTCATATTTATACTATCAAAATTAATTTCTAGGTTTTATAGATAATTTTAAAATAATAATATTTATAGTATATTGAGGTTCATTAAAACTTCATGTTTCGTGTCGTATATAATATCAAAAATAAATTTATTTTTTAAAGAACCCATGAAATTACGTTACTTGAGATTACCTCTTTTCTTTTAGTAAATGTTAAAATTTTAATAGGTTAGTATAAATTTAAATTACCTTTTAAATGTATTATAAATTTTAAAATTGATAAATTTTTTTACTTAATGATAGTGAAAATTCCAAAGATCAATCAAGAACATTGATTACTTTTATAGAAATTAAATTACATTGAAATGGAAAAAAATATCCCATTTATATATTTTTCTAGAGTAGATGGAAATATAGGATTAAAGGGGGGAGTGAATAGTACATTAAAACATTCAAAAAATAATCTCCCAGAAATTATTGTTGTATGAAACTGCAGTGGAATATAGTGTTTAAAATATAATTTAGATGAAATAAATTCAGAACATAGTATTTTGATAATTGATTAATTTTTCATGATACTAATATACTCATAAATATTCTCTTTTGGTTATAAGGATAATACCCATAGTGAAACTGAACTTTTAAAGGCATGATAACCTATTTACAGACCCTGCCTTTTGTAATTCTCAAATCCACAACCAATACATAAATGTTTATTAGAGTCACAACCTAATCTGATAATTTTTTTACAGGGATCATAACCTAATAATAATATTTTTTGTTACTAGATAATAGTTACATGTATTTATTTTTATTGGGATGTTCTTAAAATTATTCTCATAATTACAAAAATATGAATACAATTAACACAATTAAAACCAGAAACCAATGATGATCCGTAGAGAGAAGAATATGTGAAATTCAATGTATCTCACATAACATTGATCACTTCATCTTCAATTAATGGTACATTTAATTTTATTCATGAACACATTAATGAATTACTAGTTATAAAATATCTAAGTCAAATATAACAAAATTATTGTTAAATTATCTCATTTTGAATGCTTGATAATTAATTTATAAAAAAAACCAATGGTAATATATCTCCCTCCATTGATTATTGTTGAGCGAGAGTTTCCTAAACTCATCACCCCAATAAAGTAGTTTGAAATATTTAAAAATATGGAAACAATTTATCTCAATTTATGTATTACATATATTCAAAGAATAAATTTTACACACTCTATTTCCTATATTGAATTTATTAAAATGAATTATAATTTTATTGGTGGAATAAAAGATATTTTTCATGTATATAAAAAAATAAAAACCATATTGAAAATATATACATAATTTGATAATTCAAAAAAAGTTGAGTAAATGATATATAATTCATTACATAATAATCTTTAAAAAACACTTCCATGTTATTTTCTCTATAAAATATCTTACACATAGTCGTTATATTATTTATTTATTTTAGAAATAAATTTAATGAATAAAATAATTTTAATGAACTCGGTGTTAATAAAAATATCAAAATATCCAAAAATAGTGGATGATGTATAATTCTATAAAAAATATAACATCGAAGAAGTTTTGGATCAATCATTTGTTTCACAGTCAATACTCATAATGAATAGTTGTTAATTTATAATGTTTCATTGACATACTTTATCAGTTAACACTCATTGTATATCCTTAAGGATAATGCTTTATTTTATTGTAAATATAATAAGTTTTATGAAAAAGATATATACATATGATAGTTTGTTAAAATAATGTATTTTTTCTTAATTAGTTTACTAAAAGATGTAGTTTTATACCTACGTAAGAGTCATTTTTCCATGCATGGATAAAGGTGAAAAATAGAGAAAGTGTGTAAGGGTAAAATGAGTTTTACATTGGTTGTGTAAGGGTATCTTGTACTGTATGTGTTCTATGTAAATGTTATTATATAGGTCATGTAAAGGTAATATTAATTCTTTAATTAATTTGTAGAGGTAATCATATAGCTCACCTAAGGATAAGCTATATAAAGGTATTTTGAATCTCACGTAACAATAGTTTGAGTTTTTAAATACCCATATAAGGTTAAAATAATACTTGTGTAAGGGTATCCCACTACTTATATGGCATGTATAAAGTTAATAAATATCTCATATAAAGAGAGAAACAAATTTTTAAATATTTCACAAGGGGTGAATTTTAATTTTGTAAAGATTATGCGAAAATTAAACTACCTACATAAGGGTAGAATAAAAGTTACATAAGGGTGTGATATAAAATATAAAGGTCGGATAAAGGTAAGTTGAAATTTATATAAGGGTAAAGAAAATACTTAGAAAATAAAATTTTTACATGGTTTACCTAATAATAATACGATTAACAAAAATAAATGATAAAAAAATAAATGAAACATAATATGATTAAATTAAAATATTGAGAGGCATAAAAAATAAAATAATATTTTTCTAAAAAGTAATTATAAAGATAATGGGTGTAATTTGTAATAATTAAAACATAATAAAAATAGATAACACATATATAATAAAAATAAGACAAACACTCTCCCCAACAGTAACACTCCCTCCCTTCAGGGAAATTATACATCCGAACAATGATTTTTAAAAATTATCCCCCTTTTTAAAATTTATCATAAATAAATTTAGATTATATTATAAAAAATCCCCCGAAAATATTTGAAAAATAATATAGTATTTTCAAACTAAATTTCCATCATTCCTAGTGATGGTTCTAGGCATAGTGGAAGTACAAAAGGGATGGTGCCCAACTTTACATTTTTCCATTATCAATAATCAATCTGAGGTCTATTCTAACGAAGAACGTCATGACCAATAGAATTAAATAAATGAAAAGGAAAGGGATTGAAAAACCTAAAAATAAGAGAGATTAGATCCACACATGTTGTTTATAATTAATTTAATTAAATAATAATTACCTCCAAGGTTATTCTTTCTTCGTTAATGCATCCGACCAGTGATCTATAGTGGTCCACCATTGTGTTGTATAATTGAAGCATATGATTTCTCTTATATTGATCCAAAAGTGCTCCATGTATCTCTGGACATTTCTAAATGAGACTCTTATTTCTAGATTAGAATATCCTTATACTTGTGATTTCCGCCTTTGATCACCTTGAGAACTGATTCCAAAACATTCTCATTGATCTGGTGGAGGAGGATATCTCTCGTTCTTGAGAGAATTCTTGGAGAGGGATAAACTCTCTTGGGTTGAGATCTTTTCTTAAAGTCTTTTTTCAAAACCTTTTTCTTGGTTACGTCTTTGGCTAAGTGAGAGAATAATATAACCGAGAATTTAATTCTTTATGGTAGTAATAAAATAATTTGAACAAGTGAATTTAGTTATTTCATTAATCCTAGAGAAACCCCATGTCAAATAAGAACAAAAATATTATTATTTCTTGATATGTGCTTAACCTGCAAGTTAAAATTAAATATTATTTAATCAAATAATATTTAATATTATTATTTCTCATGGGGCCCTACAAATTTTCCTGCCAATCAACCTCAATATTTATCAGGTCATGAATAATAAATATTTTTTTATTAAATAAATATCACGGAAATATTCACTGATAAATAAATAATTATTTTGTTCCCCATAATAGTAAATAAATATTTACTAATCATTCCGCTCACAATATATTCTCTCAAATAACAAGTGATATAATAAATGTGATCTAACATACATGAATAATTATTAAACCATGTCCAGGAATAATATTTATTCAACTTGTTAAATAATAAATTATTTAACTGATATTCTAGATACTCTTAGAATGTGACCCTTTAGGCCTCTTTATCAGTGGCATTAGGTGGAGCAACCTAATGAAGAAAGTTAAAATCTAGAAACATGACAAGAAATCCATAGAGAAAGAAGATAATACTACGATGAAATTTCACCTCATATGGATGCATAGCATGCAATATAATACCTTTATGACAATATCTCTAATCAAGTAGGTTTCATTCTAGTTCCATCAACCTATATGCTTGATATCTATTTCTTTGACTTTCAAAAAATAGAACATACATATTGATCACCATAGCCTTGGATTTATTTAGGCGATATCGTTTCATTAAAAGGCCCTAATATATTATCTTCCTTTAAAGAAAATAAGGTATAAATAATTTCATACATTATTCTTTAATGAAATATTACTCGTGACACACCCAATATATCTTACATCACAACAAACATGTGTCATTATAGTTTTTTTCAATACATCTAAGTGTGCAAATCATAAAAATTCATAATAATAATCATAAATTCTATGGACCAATACACATGTCCATAGATAGGAAGATCAAATTACACATAGAAATGTGGATTCCATACTGGCATGTCGTGTTCTCATAATATTCTCCTACATATTACCAAGGGTGTACACCATGAGAAGGTTCCTTAATGTTCCCAGAGTCTCCACCCCTAATAGCCTATATCATTTGTGTCCCTCAAATGATATCATCTGGCTATAAAACATATATTCAAGAATATTACCATAGAAATTACAATTTCTCATTATAACGGGTATCCATTATTACCTTTTAGTGTGACAGTTACCCTTAGGAAATTATCACATAAAATTTTATACAGAATAATAAGTATGATGTTATAAAAAATTAATATATATTCAATACCATGAATATATGTTATTATAAAGTAAAACATAAGGTTTTTCTAGGGAACCAACTAAAATAGACTCCCACTTTCACTAGATCCAAATGATAACGACCTTTAGTGTGATAGATCTCAAATGATACTCATGGTTATGCTGAGATAAGCCTTTAGTCAAGGGGTCAACCATGTTATCTTTAGTGGATACTCTTCTCCATACAAATTCACCCCTTTTATAAAAATAAATTAAGAGGTGATACTTCTGAAGTATGCACTTTATTCATTGATGTGACCTTAACTCATTTGCAAGATCCACCCCTACCGTATTATCATAATAAAATGTTATTGGGTATTTACTAATAGGTACTAATCAACCTCATCGAAAAAGTTCTAAATCCAGTCAGCTTACTTGGCTGTATCAGAAGATGCTATGTTTTCATTCTCCACTATAAAACTAGCTACAACGGGCTACTTTGAAATATTCCAGCTCACAACTCATCAGTTGACAATGAAAACATATCCTAATTGTGACTTTAGATAATTCTGATCATTTTGAAAACTAGCATCAACATACACACTTATGAAAAGCTCCTCATCTCCACCATACACCAGGAACCTATCCTTAGTTCTTCTTAGATACATGAGGTTAGTCTTAACAGTAGTCCAATGCTATTATCCTGGATATTCTTGATGTCTACCTACCATGCTCAATGAATAGGAAACATCAATTATAGTACATAAAATCGAATACATGATTGATCTTATCACCAAAGTGTATGAGATCTTACTCATTATATCTTTCCCCTAATGTGTCTAGGGACACATTTTCTTATAATGATGTAAACCATGTGACAATGGAACCAATCCTCTATAGGATCTTTCCATACTAAATCTCTTTATTATTTAGTCTATATATGTACTTTGTCTTAGCCAAATCAACCTCATGGATCTATCATTAATGATCTTGATCCCTATAATGAAGGCTGCTTCTATTACATCCTTCATGGAGAAGAAATTTTTTAACTAGTCCATAACAAATTTTAAGACTAGTATATCATTTATAATAAGTAATATGTCATCAACATATACTACTAGTATAATGACTGCATTCCCACAAAACTTTATGTAAACAAACAGATCACATTTGTTTTTAATGTAACAAAATTAATTTATGGATTAATCAAATCAAATGTTCCATGGCCTAGATGATTGCTTCAATCCATAAATGCATATTTGAAACATGAAAAATATTTTATCATTACCTAGTTTCACAAGACCTACTGGTTGTGTCATATAGAAATCATCTTGATGTTTCCCATTAAGGAATACAGTTTTGAAATCCTTCTACCAATTCTCATAGTCAGGGTTGGATACTATGTAAAATATGATTTTCATGGATTTAAACATGGAAACTACATATAATGTTTCATCATAGTCAATTAATTGAAACTATTTAAACCCTTTATCTACTAGACTTGCTTTATATGTACATTCTTTACATTCCCTATCTAGATTCCTCTTAAATACCCATTTATACCCAATAGGTTTTACATTAACATGTGTATCTACTAGAACAAAAACTTGGTTCTGATACATGGAATTCATCTCAAAATTCATATCTTATATCCTTCTAGATACTTCTGAGCACTCTACTACCTCCTTATAGGAGATAAGTTCGTTATTTACCAAAAATAATGAGTCACTATCTTCGGTGACTATAAAACCATATCTCTCTAGTTACCTTACCTATCTTGGGCTCCTACGCGGTACTTGTGTTTCATAAACAACTTCTTATATGGGGACATGTGGAACTTGTTCCTATACCAAATCATTTTTATCATGAACATCAACTTCATTGAAGTCAATCTTTCTCCCACTATCCATTTTAGGGATGTGCTCTCTTTCAAGAAAGATGTCTTGTCTGGAAATAGTCACGTACATGTTTGATGGGTTGTATAGGAAGTATCTATTTTTTTAATTGGGATACACTATAATGATACACTTCATGCCATTAGTTTCTAGTTTGTTTCTTGGAAAATCTTTAACAAACACCTTTCATCCCCATTCATATCTATGAGATAAAATGGTTTTCTTTCCACTCCATAACTAGAAGGAAATTCCATTTGTCACTTTAGTTGGTACTCGGTTTAATGTGTATTCCATAGTTTGTAATGAATATCCCCAAAAGGATAAGATATGATCTGCATGACTCATCATCGAACTTACCATGACCAACTAGGTACAGTTTCTCCTTTCACTAACACAATTCCACTATGTTGTATAAGGTGGAGTGAGTTGAGATAGAATCCCAATATCCCATAAAAAGTTGATTAACTCTGTGTTAAGATATTATCCAACTTGATCTGATCGAAGCTTATTTATCTTCTTACCAAGATGATTCTATACTTCACTCATGAATTCCTTAAATTTATCAAAGGACATGAACTTATACCTCATCAAGTAAATATATCCATATCTACTCACGTCATCAGAAATAATTATGAAGTATGAATATCCACCACTAGCCTCTATTGGAAATAGTCCACACACATCTGTGTGTACCAATACAATAATATCCATGGCCCTTACACCCTATCCACCAAATGGTGGTTTGGTCATTTTCCATTGTGAACAAGTGTGACTTTTATCTAGTGGTTTTAGCTCAGTAGAGTCTAAATAGCTATCATGATGGAGCTTTGTCAAACAATTATTGTTTAATTGACTAATGCAGTGATGACACAATAGGGTGTTATATGAGTCATGTGAACATGATTCTTTATCGATTGAAAACACATGGATTTCATAATTTAATACATACAGGCCGTTATTTAAATGTTCCAAACCATAACATATGTTTTCCTTATACAATAAACAAATTTATTTCCAAACATGAAAATAAACCCATATGTATCTAAAAATGATACAAAAATTATGTTTTTGGTAATAATAGGTACATAATAACATTCGTGTAAAACCAAAATCATTCCCATCAATAATGAATGGTGTTAGTCACCAATATAAAGGGAATCCAACTTTGCACCGTTGGTAGCTCACAGATCCACCCCTCTGTAAATTTTTCTAAAATCTACATGGTTCATGAATTCAGATAAATAAATGAGCACCATAATATGTATCAAATACCCAATGTATAGAAATAGAAATATTGTAATCGATAACAAACACACCTCTGTCTTCCCCTTACCTATGGGTGCAGTTATTCTTCTAGTGGCCTGAATTTCCACATACAAAATATAATACATATTTTTCCATTTCATGTCTTTGGATCTTCTTCTTCTTAGTCGGATAGTGCTCAAGGGATATAGATTGTTTATATGTCTTAGGCCCCTTTTCCTTGTCCTTCATCTTCCTATTCACCATAATGACTGTGGAATTTTCACGCCCCATGTCCCTATCCACTTGGAGAATAAAATTATGAATTTTTGATAGACTCTTATCATTAGTACTCATATTATAATTCATAATAAAATTAGATAAGGTTTTTGGAAGTGATGAAATAATGAGATCGATATGCAGCTAATCTGGGAATTTATTCCCTAAGATGTCGAGATGCTCAATCTTGCCGATAAACATGACTACGTGAGGCCAAACCAGCGTAGACACTCTAAGAATAGTCATGAAAAAAGAGTTGGAGATCCCATATCTATATTGTCTCTCCTTCTCTTAATAGATTCCCCAAAGGAGATACATAATTCCATATGCATTCATTTCCTCAGGTTGCTTCATGATATCATTGTATATGGATGAGATCATGAAGCATTGAAAATCTATAGCACCATTCAATGTTTCTCATATAGAGAGAGCACTTTATCACTCACCTAATTTCTAGGAACAACTGGTAAATGTTCTTCTAGCACATAAATTTTCCTCTCATTGCAGAGGATGACCATGTAGTGCCTTTTCCACTCCTAGAAATGAGTGTTGGTGAGAAGGCTTTCCTTCTTGAATATAGATCACAATGATATGTTTGATGTCATTTTGATAATGTTTTTACAAATAAGATGAGTAGGATTTTAATACTTTATCTAATAAAATTTAGATAAATAAATAAATAATATATATATTAGCTTCCCATTATTTTATTGAAAAACAATAGCCCTTACCATTGGATTCGAAATATCCTATTGCTTGGACATTCAAGTGGTAAGGATCCATACTTCTCTTATCATTACCCCAACTTTGGTTGTTCAAGAAACATAAATAGTTTTAGTTAGGCATTTCAAATTCCAAATTTGTAAACTCACAACTCCTTGATCTTTTGAGTGGACTACCAAGTCTTGAAATCATTAATTGAGATTTCATAATCCTTTGCCCCTTGATTACACCAAGTACTACTCTAGCAGTCATCCCTTGATGTCAAAAAAATTATGTCCTCCCAAAACCTAAAATTAGAATTACTTGATAATTCGAAGTACACCAACATTAGATGGCCAAGGACATTGAACTATGGTTAGATTCTAACCTAAGTAATGAAAGGCTATACCGACATCATATTTTGTTGAGGGATTTTATCCATTATGCGTAAATTTCCAATTATTATCTTTTCACAATACTGTTAATATTATGTGGGATATGCTTAACTAATTAAACATGTGTTAGATAATATTTATTCATAATAAAGTTTACTTTAGTTCTATCTTTCATTCTTGTTAATTCATTTATTATTTTACCACAACAAAACATCCATAATTAATAACCATGAAATCTGAAAGAAATAAAATAAATGGTATGATCATGAGATTGTTCTAATGGTTAGTTTATCTAGAATTTTATAAAATAACCACTAACCTAAGGGAGAAAGACTTTGAACCATTTATGGTTTTTGTTTACATGTTTCCACATGTCTACCTTTTCATCTCTTTATATTGGTTTCGCCTTATCAATTAATTAGAACCACCTCCACTAGCTTGGGAGCTCAATCCATTACAAATTCTTTAACTCACACACAGGTGAAGTTTAAAAGGGGGTTTAAATAAAAGAAAACATGGCCATGAATTCCCTACACATTAATGGAGATATAAGGCACACATACCAACAATTTAATTTAATAATAAATTAAAAGGAAACTAATCACATACAAAGGTCTTGTCCAACTCATGATCATCCACATGAATTCAAAGAATTGTGTATTTAATAAAACCATCCTTCACTTATTTAATTGATCTTATTTATGATAATTCATGCTTGAATCGATTAATTATTATCTTTAATTAATCAATAATTTTATCTTAAATGTTTTCTAAATTCCTTGAGATTCTCATCCATTATAATTTTAAAAAAATTAATAAATTCATTTAAAATTAAATGTGTACATAGCTTGTACCTTGGAGGTAACTCGGTGAATACCCATCCAAAACTACCAAACATGTATTATAATTGTATACACTTTATTCTTTTGGACATATAGAATTGAAAAAACAATAACAACATTAATATAACTCATACATGATGTGAAGATCATGAATTTTATGTAGATGTTAATATATATATATATATATATACCCAATCCTATCACAAGGAATGTGCCATCTTTATGACCACACACAAGCACATGTATCAAGGGTTAAATAATATAATAAATTTTATTTCTACATAACTGGTAAACATACATGATAGGTATATATGATCTACACAACATCTACATTATTCACCGTGTATCCAATGTACACACCTAGGGACATGGCATGTGAGGCATATGTCAAAAATCATTGAGTAACTTTACATCCAGCGGGCCACACGCTGTATTAACTCTGTGTTACATAGTCACTGGACATGTACACCTTGTATGGAATACATGGACCAAACCTAACCCAAAGGGACTAAATGACGTGTCCAGTGGGTCATACAGTGTGTACTCTGGCTGACCATGCACTAGTATGTCCTGGTAAACACGTGATGTAATAATTAATTACACGACATTTAATTAATCTAAACGGGTTGAGTAATTTCCGAATTAATTCCCAGTGCATTGAACATGAGTACACGAAGTGTAATTCTAATTACACGATGTGTACTCCTGTGTTATCTGGTAAGAATCCTTGGCACCTTCGGATGAGTTCCTCGATTTTATTCTAATCATAAAATTAATCATTTATGATATATGTGAAAGAAATAATGGATAAAGAAATAGATATCACAATTAATATTTAATGAATGATTAACATGAATTGAAAAACTAAATTATGAATGCATAAAAAATCAATGAAACTAAATAAATATAATAAATGATGTGACCCGCTTTGATACCACTTATAGGTTGTGAGGGTAGAATAAGCACGAGAGGGATGCTTCCCAATTTGTTTCTGTGATTGATAATCAATCTGAGGTCTATTCCAACAAAGAATGTCATGACCAATGGATTTGAATAAAATAACAAGAAATGGATATAAAAAACATGATCCAGGAGAGATTAGATAAACACATAATGTTAACAATTAATTTAATTAAATAAGAGTTACCTCTAAGGTTATTATTTCTTCATTGAAGTGTCCTGCCATAGATCTTTAGTGTGCCACTATTGCATTTTACAATCCAAGTGTAAGACTCTTCTAGAATTGATCCACACGTTTTCCACAAAACTATGTTTGTCTCCAAAGGAGTCTCTGGGTGCCAGCGTGGAATATCCTTACACATGTGATGTCTGACTTCAATCGCATTGAGAACCAATTCCAAAGTATTCTCCATGATATGGTGGAGGAGGATATCTCTCATTCGTGGGAGAATTCTTAGAGATGGATGAACTCACTAGGCTTGAGTGATTTTCTCTAGTTCATTGGGAATAACCATTTTCATGGATAGGTCTTGGGCTAAGTAAGAGAATAATATAACTGGGGATTTAATTCACCAGGCTAATAATAAAAGAAATTCCACAAGTTCCTTTAATTAATTCGTTAATCATAGTGAATCCCTATGTCAAATAATAACATCAATATTATTATTTCCTGATATTTTCTTAACCCCCAATTTACAATTAAATATTATTCAATCAATTAATATTCAATATTACTATTTCTCACTAGACCCTTAAACTTATCCCTCCAATCCTCCTCGATATTTATCAGGCATTGAATAATGGTAATTTATTTATTAAATAAATATCACTGCATTATTAATCGATAAATAAATAAATATTATAATCACCGAAATATAAAATAAATATTTGTTAATCACTCCCCTCACAATATATTCTCTATAATTACTAGTGATGGAATAAATTCGATCAGGGATACATGAATAATTATTAAACCACGACCAAGAATAATATTTTTTTATTTTTTTTTAAAATAAATTATTTAACTGAGATTCTGGATACACTTAGTGAGTGACCCTCTAAGCCACTTTCTCAACGACATTAGAAAGAGCAGCCTAGATTTCAAGGTTAGCATCTAGAAACATGACATGGAACCCATAAAGATGATGTTTATTACACAATGACTTGTCACATCATAGGAATTATTATCGTGTATTATAATCCCTTTATCATAATATCCCTAATCGATAAGGTTTCATGCTAGTTCCATCAACCAATATGCTTGATATGACTTTATTTCACTTTCTAAATATAGAACATGCCCCTTGATCACCATGGTCATTGATTTATTTATGATATATAATTTATATTAAAGGTCCTGAGATATTATAATTTAGTAAAGAATAGAAGGGATAAATCATTTCTTGCATCATTCATTAATGTGATATTACTCATGATTCACCCAAAATATACTACCACACCGCAAATATCAACTATCACAGTTTTCATCAATACATCTAAGTACATGACTCATAATACTCATTAATAATTATATGATTGAATAAGGACTAAGAGACACATCCGCATATAGGAACATCCAATGGCACAAAAAAATGTGGATTTCTTACTGTTGGGTCTTGTTCTCATAATATCCTCATAGAAATTACAAAGTTCGTACACCATGAGAAGGTGCTTCAAAGTCCTACGAGTCTCCACCCTTGATATCCTATATCATTTATTTCTCTTAAATGATATAATATGGTAATAGAACTTATATTAAATAATAGTGTAATAGCACTTCTGAGTTCTCATCAGAGTAGGGATCATCTACGACCCTTTAGTGAGACAGTTACACTTAAAACATTATCACATACTAACTTATGTAGAAGAAAAATCATTGTGTGATAAGGAATTTATTACTATTTGAAACCATGAATATATGTTATCATAAAGTACAAAAGAAGTTGGCTCCATGGCATCGACTCCAACACCATGTTCAAATATTCATTTCTGAAATATAGAAAAATACAACAGTTTAGTAAAAATTTTAGCATGTTGTTTTAGATGAATCAAACTCTAAAATAACATCTCCTTTATTTACATGATCCCTTAAAAATGGAATTGGTCATTTATTTTTTTCTAGAGCATTTAAAATGATTTTTAAAAAATTCAAATAGTACTATAATTATAAAAAAACATCGAATTCTAAAAAATGTTAATATTATAATCACATAAATTATGTTTAATCCAAATACATTGAGAACAAAAACTAGTAATAGTGAAATTTTCATCCTCAGTTATATATAAAGAAACTAATAGTTGTTTTCTAGAACTATATGAAGATAAATGGTTAGTGATAAAATGAAACAATCCTTTTATACTTTTTATAAAGCATACAATGTAACACCATGATATTTTATGAATTATTTTCCTATAATATATTTAAATTCTCCTAGTTCTTTTGTTATATAAAATACCAAGTCTTAATGAAATACAACACACTACTAAAATTTCATTTTTTAATATGATATATATCAACTAACAATTGGAATGGAAGGTATGAATATGATTAACTAAATTTTCAAAATATGTGGCTTGCACATATATATACAATTATTTATTAGGTGATAAATTATTTATAAATGGAAATTAAAGACCATTTAAAAATAGATGAAACATTTTTCTGAAAATTTATTATTACGAGCACAAATGATTATTATCTAAAAAAATTAAAATTATTTAATTATTTTAATGAAATTTATATATTATATATTCAATATTTTTTAAAATTCATCTTATCCATTTTTTAGTCATGAGATAATAATAAGTTCAATTTAATGTGTTAAAACATAAATTTTATAAAAAAAAATTCAAAATTTTAAACTAATTTTAAAATTAATTCTTGAAACATTTAGATAATATATTTGAAATAATTAAATTTATTTTTCAATTAATATTGTAATAATTATATTCAAATGATGTTTTGATAATTTTATTAAAATATAAATTTTTTAATGAATAAAGAAAAATAGTTTTTTTATTAAAAAATACATTACCATTCAAAAAAATTACAAAATATATGTTATTAAAATATGTTTTAAAAATAATAATTAATTAAATTATATATCTATCAATTAAATTCATTTCATTGAAATCCATTTCATATTGAATTTTGTTATAAAAACATTTTAAACTTTCTAATATTTCCTCTTTTGGAAACCAATTTCTTGTCACGTTTGTGTGTTTAATTTTAAATTAAAATTTTAGACATCAGAGAATGGAATTTGGAAAATTGAATTACATATTCGGAATCATAATATTTTATAAAATGTGATAATTTCAACTTAATATTTGTTCAAAATGAATAATAAAAATAGTAAAAATTACTTACATTGGTTCAGCATTAAATGGGGTTCCTAGGGTTAAGATAAAATGATAAGGGGTATAACAATATATAAAGTAGTATAAAATCCATTTTAAATCAATTGGTTTTTTAATGACCCCTTTTTATCATTTTGGAATGTGAAAATCATCATTGCACTTAATTATTTTTAAAAATTCATGTGTGTTCTCTCCCCAACTTATAAAAGGAAACCCCTATCCTATCATCTGCAGACATGAAAAACCCTTTTGTTTAGCCAAGAACTGAGCATATATAATTCATAAATACCTCATCACATACTAGATTCCTTTTTTGTATCTTAATGCAAATCTATTATAAATTTAGGTGAAACCTAAAGAAGATTCACAAAGAAGCGGTAATGTTTAAAAACTATGCATTTGTTGTTTTACATCATCTTCTAACTCCTTTAAGTATTATTAAATAATAATAATTTAATAAACATATTATATAAAATTTAATGATATCTTATTAGGTTTATGGAATAACCTAAATATATCTCCTCGTATATCAAATGGGATATGAAATCATCATTCATGTGTACGACAGACTACAGCCTCACGTATATATGTTATTCATTTTCCATCACCGCCTCTCAAATCTACATAAATGATGTATTTTATGTTTATATGTGATATTTTTGAAATTATTAAACCTATTAAATTATAATTCCACATCTACCTTATTAACACTCAATCTGTAGGAAAACAATATCATCAATCATGTGTACGGAGGACCACCGCCTCACCAAAAAAAGTGATGTGTTTTTCATTTCTATTTTATGTGGATGAAAATAAATAGGGTAATAACAATATATTCAATGAATATATATGATATTTTTGACATAATGTTTCTTTTAAAATTATTATATCACTTATATCTTTTAATTTTCGATTCCTTGGGGGATATGATAATGTCATTCATGTATACGGTGTACTACCACCACATGCTGCAATGTGATTTGTTTATAACTTATAATTTTCATAGAAGATAATAAGAGTAAATTTAATGAATTTATGTGATATATATCATATGAAAATTATTCTACAAAGGTAATATATTATTTACCTTTATTTTTTCCATCCCATGAGTAAATGGAAACAACGTTCATGTGTATGTACGACCTAGAGACTCTATGAATAATATATTTAGTTTTTGATATCTAAATTTTATGGATTAAAATAAATATATATAATGAATATATATTATATTTAAATAATTTTTATCATTTTGGTGGTTATTGAACTATGATAAAATTAAGTGGATTGAAAATAAAAAATCATAACATATAGAAATTGATAATAAATGGGTTACAAGTAGTCATAAGTAAATCATATATGGTATTATATATATAATAATGGTTCTGTACTAGATGTATAAAATACATATAAATTTTATATATTATGTTTTTATATGTATGAATGAAATCGATACATAAGTAATGAAATTTTCATCTCAGTTTTATTTTGGGTGAGACACATGCCATATTTACCATCTATTTCTCTTATGTGGTGTATATAGTATCCAAGAATGTATTTTATGATTATTATTCTAAAAATTAACCTGATTTACATATCCATTTTAGGATATCTCTTTCATGGGGTATATGACTCAAAAAATTAAAAAATAAGTGGTGGGTTTTTTGTCTCAGTTTGTCTACTTTGGGACATACATTATGTTATGA
The DNA here is from genome assembly GCA_963277665.1 of Viscum album. Classification (NCBI taxonomy): domain Eukaryota; kingdom Viridiplantae; phylum Streptophyta; class Magnoliopsida; order Santalales; family Viscaceae; genus Viscum; species Viscum album. The sequence goes on from OY728153.1 coordinate 934,663,474, forward strand.
ACATATCTTCCTTGATGAGGTGAATATATATACCCTTTTATATGTAATATCATGAATTATTTTATTATCATTATATTTTATGTTTAATTTAATCTTATTATTTCATGGTAGTTATGATTCAAAGTTACCAAAGTGTTAGTGGTTTCATGATACAATCTCATCATTTATCGAGGCTGTTTATGTTGACTATTCTGATAATGTAATATTATGATATATCTTTCAAGAAACTCATGAATTTTATTATCCTCTGTTTATTTCAAGAGAATAAAATTTTTAACTTCATTTTTAAATCTTTATTTACCCATGATTCAAAAATAATGTTTTTAATGAAAACTTACTTTATTTCTCCATTTTATCAAAAAAACTTTTTTATTCTATATCCATGTTTTATAAAAATGTTTGAAAAATGATACAATGTTATTATGGAATTATTAAACATAAATTTTAACCTTTTATTAATTTTTTAAAAAAATTCTAAAATGAATCTTCATGTTATGTTCAAAACAATTACCATTTGTTTTTTTACCAAAAATGTTTCAGGAATATCTTTATTAACATGTATGTAATTTACTGGCGTCGCAACCACTCAATAGTTTAATGATTCCTTTATAATTTTACATGTATAATTTCATAGGAAACTATTTCAAAAATGTTTTATGAATTTTTCATTGAATAAATTATTTTCAATGGTTCTCTTGTTCATTGAATGTTTTAAATGATCAATAAATCTTCCTTTCTATGTTTCTAAGGTAATTTTTTAAATAATATTTTATGATTACTCTATAATTATTTAATGATGTTTTCAATGAAAATGATTTTTAAAATAATTTTTGAATTTCCATTTTTTTTAAATGTGATTTTCAAAGAAATTTTATTTTTCTCAAGAAATGATCAAAGTGTTTTTACTTTGAAAATCATATTCTATCTAAGAGTTCATCAACTAAAATTACATAAGCTTTAATTGGGATATGATCTACTGATACCATATTTATAATTTAACTATTTGGTTTATGTTTATCATGAATGTATTTTTATGAGACCCATTCCTCTTGCATGGGTTATAAAATTATGAAATGCTAATAAAACTCATTCCTCTTACATGGATCATTATTTAATGAAATGAATGTTATTTTAATTATATTTACAATTTATGTATAAGAAGTTTGGGTATCTATAATTGGTATCAAGTCATGGTTTATTTAAATATTTGGATAATAAGATGATAAAACCTAACAAATAACCCTTAATATAATCTTATGTATAGGAGAACTTCATAAGTTATGGTAAAATAAGGACTACGATTTTCATTAAAATATATCCATGATTGGATAATATAAGTGGATGTGGTTTTGGATTATATATACCTAGGGTTAATAACTCAAAAAATGAACATCATCCTTGACTCTAGCATTACTTGATTCATTAAAATGGGCCTACTTCTCACTTAGTTTGACACTCACAGGGGATATTCATTGGAAAATTAAAAAATATTTATGAAACATTATAAAGGATTTGAATAATTACTATGAATGAACTTGGTTAATACAATGGTTTCATAAATTAAAAAGAAGATGTCATGATTTAAACATCCTATTAGTGACTGAAAATTAAATTTCTCGTAGAAAATGATGAGTCGTCATGCAAGCACCCCTTTATGGGGGATGAAAATTGTGAAAGCCTTGAGCATCACCTTTAGCTAAGAGCATGAAATCACTAGGTAACGATCCCAACATAGAGTACAAAATCATATGCTCACCTGTACTCCCTTTTCTAGATAGATCATCGACAACAGGATTCCTGTCCCTCCAAGTGTGATTGTTGGAGACGTCTTGATTGAGAAAATATATACAGCTCTTGATTAGATAACTCAACTCCCAATAAATAGAAACCTTATTCTATAGAATTACAATAAGAATAGTATAATCAGTCTCAAACAAATAAATTTGGATGCCATTCTCTCCATAGAGATATATACCAGTGTGCATGGCTCTTGACTCAACACCTAAGGACGATCCTGGACCCTAAAAGGCAATGAAGCTGAGAATAACAGAACCCATCATGTCTCTTACTAGGAAACCTCCTATCATTAGTCCATCACAACACGAGCCATCCAAATTTAATTTGAACCCTTATTATGGAGGCTTCCAATAAATCCAACGACCCTAGTAACTATTTATATTACCTAAACTCAAGCAGCATGTTGGGATAGTGCTTATAAAGGTGAAATAATCCATAATGCCTTTGATCAAAAACCCCAGTCTGGCCACCATAATTTTGACACACACCTGCACAAAGATTAGAGACATTTTAGCACCTTCCCTGGCCTTGTTTCAGGCTTCATATAAAACCCAATAGATCCCTACAAAAACCAAGACCCAAGCCCTGAGTTCCACCCCAAAAGACCCAGCACCATGAAATAAAGTGTCCATAATGTCTTTCATGGAGCCCCAGTAACTGGTGATGTTATGTTCCTACTTCATATAACTGTAAATACTATTCAACCATTCTCCTTGGAAGAATACATGCCAACCTATTTCACAATGGGGAACTGCACAACACTGGTAGCGAGACGCTAGGTAAATACCATTATTTAAGATGTTGTTATCTATGGTAAGACACTGATTCCACAATCATGAAAAGAAATTTTATTTTCCCTAGAATATCCCTACACCATAGTTTACTCTTTAATCCATCAACACTACCTAAATTATGAAGGAGATTCCTGTAATAACAGCCACATAAATTTCCAGAATCCGACCCCATAAAAACACACTAGTCCAATTCATCAATCCGCCTAATGGTATCATAAACATTTTTTTGACTCACTATTCATTATGGAATCTAGAAATAATGGAAAAAGGAATGCCACTTTGAATGAAATAACTAGAGTATAAAACCCTTGGAAATAAAAAGGCCCCCTTTCACAATTATTAGACCATAAACTGATTTCTCCACAGCCAACAATCTAATGGTTGTTTGCCTGAAAATTCTCAAGATGTTATTTTAAGCTTCTATAAAGACTATACATTCTACTATTTTGATCATCCTAATTTGACAAGTCCTCCCCAGACCTATTTCTCATAAATCATGCCCACAAATTATTCCATTAAAACACATACCATGCCAATCTTTCTTACATTCCATACATGGTTTCAACCACACTATGGAGAGCCACACTACCTTCCTCAATAGGCTTGGCAATGCGCTTCTAAGAGGCTAACTGACAGTGACCAACCTGGTTGGAATCCCATATAAAAACATTCAATATATTACCCAATTTTATTATAGTACATTTTGGAGGCTTGAGGATGGAGAGAAAATGCATTAGAATAGACAAAAGAACACTATTGATAAGTGTGATCCTCCCTCTAAAGGAAAGAAACATGTTCTTCCCATTACAAATCCTCCCAATTATCTAGTTTAGAAGACCTTAAAAAAGGAATTTCATAAATCTACCATTGGATATAAGATCAACAAGGTAGATCATTGGATGTTGTTGCTGCATCATTCCCAAGTTATCTTGAATTTCCTTACATCATCTCCGACAGAATTTATCAGAAATAAAAATGCTTCTTTTCCTGAAATTAACCTTTTGTACACTCAGATTCCATTAGGGATACATAATCATGACAAGACCATTGATTGATCATTGGATTCCATTAATAAATAACAAGATATAATCAGAAAAAATGAGGAGGGAAACCAAATTATTTCTAGATTTGTTCTTGAAAGGTAATAACCTCACAACATTGAGGCCCATATTGATGTTTCTAGAGAATGCCTCCTGAGCCACAATAAACAAGCTGGGTTACAAGGGATCTCCTAATCTAACATTGTGAATAGATTAGACGAAACTTAAACCCTTTCCCAATAATGGAATGGTAATCCATGGAGAGGCACAACATCTGAAGAATAGATCACATAACCAATCATGAAATCCAAAATTCCTCATGACCTTTAAGATGAATCCCCATTCTAATCTATCATAATCCTTATCCATATCCACCTTGATCATCACATTCGATCCAAAAGTATTTTTAATGTCTTCAACCATTTTCTTGGCGATGCCAATTTCCACTGGATGCTTTGACCTTGGAAAAAACCATGTTGTTCCTTAGAGATAAGTCTCAGGAGGACCTTGATGAGTCTCCTATTAAGAAGAATTTAATGGATCATATAAGAAATGTTGAATAAAAATGGGTCATCACTAATTAATATTTTTGGGATTTTTCACTTTATGAATAAGGAAAAATTTGGAAGAACATGATACTCGGTTAAGTTCACTGCCTCTGGGAAAATCCTATACAGCCCCCTTGACATTCTCCTTAATTACAACCCAAGCTATAATAAAAAAGGCACCAGGAAATCCATCCGGGCCTGGGGAGCTTTCCTTGTTCATACTGCCAATAATAGATTTGATCTCTTATTCTCCTAGAGTTTCCTCCAAAAAACTTTTATCCCCATCCACCACAAGACTCAAAATGCATCCTATAAAATCATCATCATCACTTCCTCAAAATCCTCCTCTAATGGGGTTGTTTGACTCTACTATAAGATCCCTGAATTATTCTAGAGAGAATTGACCCAGCACTTATATATCAGAATTAATGAACCTATCTTATAGTTTAATATTAAGTATCATAGACCCATGCCTTTACTTCAAGAAGACCTAGAAATAGTATGTATTTTTATACCCTTCCTTGATCCAAACATCCCTATATTTTTTTCTACAAATTCTCTCCATTTACAGAAGTTTTTCAGGCAGAATGTCTTATTTTTTAAATAGGAGTCCAAATATGTCATCAAAATAGGAAACTTGTAAGTTTTCCTAAAAAATATTAATATCTGCCATTAAATTTTATATATTGAAATCTTATTTTGGTTTATTGTCATTCCAAGAATTTAGATACCTTTACTGTTGTTTAATCCACTTCATGAGACAAGACGAAGCTGAACCATCCATAGGTAGAACCTCGAGGATCTTTATTGCTTGCAAGAAATCCTTTTCCTGATTTTAGATGGTGGATTAATAGATATTAGAACTCCAACCATCCCTCCTCTTAATTAAATCCAGTAAAGGATATTGGTTGAAAACACTTATAGAGAGACGAGTAAATGAGGTCATATAAGGAAATGGGAAAATTTTAAATTTGGTAGGTAATACGTTAATTAAGAAACAAATGGGATGATGACTATGGTGAAGGGAATTATGATTATTCACAATTTATTATCAAGATATATTATCAAAAACTTATTCCTTAAAAAACTGTCAGACACACCAAATGTTAGATGGAATATTTTTAATGAGATCTCGAGTAGTGGAGAACATGGATAAAAGAATATTCATCTTCCTGAATTTAAAGAATGTGGGAATAATCAATCATATGAATGCATCAAATGAACAAGAATATGTTTAATGTATGGAGAAGAAGGACATTGAGCAATTAAAAATAGAGTAAAAATGGAAATTTCATTAAATGAAATCTATGAGAATATTGGTCTCCCAAACCTATTATCAATGGATGAATGTTTCAAATGCGTAAAGTATATGAATTATGAAAATAAATGTAATAGGGGGAAATATATAGAATATAATCATTACGTAAATTTGAGTAATTGTTTTTTCTATTGATGATGATGAGACTAAAAATGAAATATGAAAGGAATAATTTATTATGGAATTAGAGAATTAATCCTTGTAAATGAGTTAAGAATGAAGTAGAATGATTAAAGTGTTTTTAACTATAATTATAGAATTTCATGATTCATGAAATATATATAATGATTGTTAAGTAGAAGTTTTTTATTGAGTATTTTCAAGAATATTTTGAGTGGTACCAATGACATAGAAATGTTATTTAACAATAAAGTGATATTTTATATAAACACATGATTAAGAGGAAATAACCCGTAATATGCCCCTAATGTCGGGAAAAAAGTGTGTGGTTTTGATAAAGAGATAATTGATATGGATAATGTAAATTGGATATTATTGATGACCCCATAACTGATTAATGAATTATTAATAATGTAACACATGTTATCATTGATGGAGTTTATTGAATTTTTGTATTTATGGAATATATTAAATATAATATTATTTTATTGAAGGAATAAAAAATAATTTCTATTTTCATTAAGGTTTAATGGTAATTGTGGTTATTAACTAACTTTAGGAGAATATATGTCCCAAGAATTCACAAATTTGGTATGTTACCATTAATCACTCCTCAATTATTTTTAGGGGATTAATGTTAATTTGAATTTGGAATATTTAGTGACCTTCTTTATAATTTTTAAATTTGAAAGAGTCATAAGGTTTAACATTTATGGAATGGTTTAATTTGACCTTTGGATTTGTTTTTAGAGACTAGTTTAAAAATTCACCATATAAATATTTATAAATATTTCATAACATCTACTAACCATTTTGTTATAGTGATAATTTTATATTAAAGTAAGGACTTATCATTCTATCAAATATTTTGTGATCAACTAGTAGTTCAGGCAGAAAAAATCATTTTCATTCATTGGAGTAGGATGAGAATTCAAAATTGATCGAAGAACAATACAATTAAGAAATTTTACATAAAAATATTATGGATATCTAAGACTTAAGTATATTGGTCCCTTTGAAATTCTTGATCATATCGAGGATGTATCCTATCAATAGGTGCTTCCACTAAACCCCTCTAAAGTCCATGAAGTGTTCCATATATCCCTTATGAGGAAGTGAATACATGGTCCTACACATGAACTGAAGATATACGTTACACCATTAGAGCATGATCTTTCTGATATGGAACAATCGGTTGAGATTCTGGAAAATATAGACAAAGTTCTATGAAACAATACAACTAACCTAGTCAACATTTCATGTCGAGACCACAAGCATAAGAAAGCTTCATGAGAACATTTTGTGATGAATTTTGGGGGAGAAATTCATTTTAAGTGGGGTATAATGTAACAAACATGATGTTAGTGGAAAAAAATTCAAATAAATTTAAATTCTTCAATAGCATGAGTTACATGAAATATTGAGTTTTAGTGAAGTAGAACAAACTACTAAAATATTATTAATTAATATGACAGTTATCACCTAACCTCTAGAATAGTGGGTATTAATTGGGTTAACTATATTATGAAAATATAGGTTTACACATGTAATTTAAACTAATTATTTAAAGTCGAATTATTTAGAAATGGTAAATAGAAACCATTTTAAAATAAATGAAATATTTTTCTGAAAATCTATTTTTATGCGCACAAATGTGTTTTATCTAAATAAATTTAGTAAGTAACTTCATTAAATTATATTAATAAAATTTAATTATTATACATTCAATACAATGTTTATAATTCATATTATATTTTTTCAAGGCAAGATATAAGAATAAATCCAATTTTATCGAAAATAAATGCATTTTTCTAAAGAGTAGTTTTTTTCTCATTATGAACACTTCTTTGAAAATTAATTTTTGGAAACATTAGAAAATATATTTTAAAAATTAACTTATTTTTTAAAATCTACATGTAAAAATTATCATAGTTTTTTTTATAATTTTCTAAAAAGATAAATTTTTTAGTGAATAGTGAATATAATGGTTTAAATTAAAAAAATGTGTTTTCATTGAAATAAATTTTTAGATGAAATTTTTATTATGGTTTTAAAATTAAATATAGATCAATTATATATATGTTAATAAAATTTAGGTCATTTTAATATATTTATTATTTCATTTTCATATAAAAACATCTTAAACTTTAGAACATTGTTTCATTGGAAAACCGCTTTCTTATCACATTTGCTGGTTTAATATTAAATAAGAATATTACAATTCTATGAATGGAATTTAAAAAAATGTATTACATATTTTAATTCAGAATAATATATATTTTATAATAATTTAAACATAATTTTGGGTCAAAAAATAGTAAAAACTGTAAAAATTAATTAATACGAATAAGGTTAACACATGTTTATCGAGGGGGGTTGATCTAAAAAGATAAGGGTTAAATGACTTAAAAAATAAAAAAAACCAATTATATGGACATATTTAGACCTTATTACATATAATATTAAATAATTACCCATTTGGGATCCCTTTGGGATGTGAAAAACATTTGTACACGTTATATTATTCAAAAATTCCATGTGTGTCCTCTCCCCGTCTTATAAAAGGACACCCCATCTTCTCTCTTCTTCACACATCCAAAACAGTTTAGTTTGACCAACATAATAACCAAATCTATTTAATAAAAAACTTCCCACATCATAGAGTAATTGGTGGGAAAATAAATCCAATTCAGTAAGGATTTTGATAAAACAAAAAAATATTGTTTGAAAAAGAGTTAATGTTTCAAGGAATGAATTTTTTGTTTTCATTCTTCTTAAAAATCTATAAAATAATAATAAATTAAAATTATATAGTAAAAAAATTCTTAATTATAATTATACATTATTTTGTTAATGGAATATCAAAAATCAGTCTCTTTATCCATCAAATGGGATACAAAATCATCATTCATGTGTATGTCGGACTACAACCTCACGAATTAATGTTACTAATTTTTCATCACATCCTCTCACAATGGAATATAATGATGAATTAAATGTTTATATATGATATTTATGATATATTATTCCTATAAAACTATAATACCAAATAAATATTCTTACCACCTAACCTGTTGGAAAACAATAGAGTTTCTTATGTGAACGGAGGGTCATCGTCTCGTGAACCAATGTGATGTATGTTATTAATTTATATGGATGGTAATAAGGATAAATTAAATTAATATATGTGATATTTTTAACATAATTATACTTATTTAATTATGATATCACATATACCTTCTTACATTTCATTTCATGGGGGATAAGATAATGTGGTTCCTGTATACGGTGGACTACCGCCTCGCAAAGAGACGTGAATCATTTTTCACTAACACTTTCACTAGAAGTTAAAAGGGTAAATTTAATGAGAATAAATGATATATTTTAAATTAAAATTATTCTATAAAGATAATTTATCATTAAAAATTCCATAATTTCATCCATCGAGAAAATGGATACAACTTTCATGCGTACGTATGACCCGTCGTCTCTATGAACAATGAATTTCATTTTATATCTCTTACATTAATGGATTCTACTAAATACATAAATACTGAATAAATTTGATATTTATATCAATTTTAAAATTATTGAGATTATATAAACATTTAAAAAATAATAGTAATGAAAGTAAAAAATAAAAGCATATGTGGAAAAATTAATTATTACATGAAACAAGATTTTAACATGGAATTGTTAATAAATAGTTAATAAAAGGCCATAAATAAATTTTACATGGAGTGATATATATATTTATAATTATATAATATATGTCTAATAAACTTATATTTTTTATTCGGGTGGTTTGGATGTGTAATAAGTATGTCGATAATTAAGGTAAGGGATTTTTGTATCACTTATATTCTCGATGAAACACATTCTATATTCACCACATGTTTTTATGTGATGTATATACTATCCATGAATTTCGTTTATGATTATTATCTTGAAAATTATGGACAATTACATATCTATTTTAAAATATCTCTTTCTTGGGGTTTATGGTTCAAAAGTTACCAAAATGGTTTGTGATTTTTGTCTCTATTTTTCTTTTTTTGGATGTATGTTATACTATAAACACATCTTATTTTATGAGTTGCATATAGATCCACTTTGACATGAAATAGCATGAATTTATTTATTCTCATGATATTTTAAATTTTTTTTAATGTTATTCCTTCATGGTGATAATGATTCAAAGTTACCAAAGATGGAATAGTTTCATCATAAAATCACATCGTCTATCGGGGTTGATTATATTATTGTTTATGATGATGAAATATCACGATATATCTCTAAAGAAACCAATTAATTTTCTTTTCATATGTTTATTTCTTGAGAATACATGTTTTACATTCATTTTACTCTCTTTATGTACTCATGAATCTATTTTTTTAAAATATAACAAACTTTATATCATTCTTCATTCGATATCATTTTTTTCTTTCATATCCATGTTTTAAGAAATATTGTTATTTTCTACTGGGATTGTTTAAATTAATTTTTATCCCTTTTTACCTTTTAATTTTTTTAAAAATAAATCTTTTTTTCTCTTTCAAAATTATTCCCTTTTGGATTATACCAAAAATGTGAAAGTAATCTTTATTTTACCATGTACGACATTTCCCGCTATCATTTCCATGATATGATTTAAAGATTCAGTTATAAGATTCAATGTTTAAATTAAAATAAAAGGATTTACAAAATGTATTCTGATTTTTGTGCTTTAAAAAGTTATTATAAATTAAATTTTATCTTCCTAAAGAAATTTTTTAAGTGATCTTTATAGATTCATTTCAATTTTTTCAATATTATTTTCAAACGAAGGAATTTTGAAAATGTTTTTGTGTTTTAATAAGTGCTTTTCATGTGGAAAGGATATTTTCACATGAACTATTTAAAATGATATTTAAATATTCCTCTTTATGTTTTAAAGGTTATTTTTAATGAAAATGAATTCCTTAATACTTTAAGTATTTCTATTTTTAAAAATGATATTTCAAAAAAATGTTATTTTTCTTAGGAAATGTTCCAAGTGATTTTCCATTACAAATAATTTTCAATCCAAGATTACATCCTTTGAAGTAACATAATCTTTATTGGTGATAATATCCAATGATACCATCATTATTATTTCACTATATGTTTTATGTGTATGATGAAAATATTTTTAATAATCTCGTGTCTCTTCTATGGGTTATACTGTAACACCTCGAGATTTTATGAAAAATATTCTTTTAATTTCATTAATGTCTTGTGTTTTATGCTACAACAAGATTACCTTGCGCTATACGCAACACCGTATTAGCTTGCAGTATACGCAACACTATTCCTGGATCGTGTTTCACACAATTTTGATAATAGTTATTCTAGGCAACATTGAGTATATATATATATATATTCAATGTATAAATGTAATATGGTTGGATTTTGTTATTCGAAACAACGATGGATTCTTTCACAACACACAACCCTGACTTGGCTTGCATTACACGCAATCGTGACCTTCCTCGATAGCGTGTGTTGTACGCAATACCGGGTTTTACTAAACAACGATATATTATTATAATATTATTATGAACTAGCCGTTATGAATAGTATTTACTAAAATTTGAATTTAATAACATTATTATTCATCTTACACATTTTCTAGAGCATGGTATAAGAACAAAATAAATTTTTCGGGTAAAATAATTATTTATAAAAAATGCAGTTTTGCCACCTTTTGATGGCGCACCCACGTTAAATATAGTTTTTGACATGTTTATAAGTTCAATTTGACAAAATAAAATTCTTCTTTGGAATCAAGAAATAAAAATTTACTTTGGATAAATTTTTCATATTATTCTGATAACTTTCATATTTTGATGAATAGTAAAAACATGCTATATTTTAATTAAAAACAACTTTTTTCATCACAATAATTTAGATGGTTAAATTATAATATTTAATGGTTTTAAAGTATAAATAGAATATATTTTTACCATATAATATAATTTATGTTATTATCATTGATTTTACATTAAATTCGTAGGTTAAATCAATTCAATCTTTTGCAATGTTTTAAAGAAAAACCCGTTTTCTTTTGACAACGGGATTAATTTTAATTTAATTTCTGTATATATTGTGTATTGAATTTGGAAAAATGGATTCAATATTTGGAATCAGTGGGTCCAAATTATTTTAATAAGATACTTATTATTTTTGGGAATTATGAATAGTAACTACGATAAATTTTATTTACCATAGTTAAAGGTAAATCGGGTAATTAAGGGTAAATATAATATTATAAAACTACCTTAACACATGAAAAAATTTTATTGGATGGATAAAAGTAGACCCATATAACCTAATGGTCTGATTAGATTCATTTTATGGACTTTTGACCATGAAAATAATTTATTTATTATTAAAACCAAAGAAAGTGACAACATGTCACTCTCTTAAATATTATAAGTATAATAATTTTAATTTAGTGATAAACAACAAAAAACTTCGAAAATTAATAGTCTACAGAAATCTAATAAAATTATCTACATCATGATAATTTATTTAGAATTTTTAGGGATTAAATAATTGTCATTAATGGTGATACATTAATGATACAGAAATTATTTATTAAGTGGAAAATAAGTAATATAGTTTTTATTGAAATAATATTACGCATTAAAAGGCCCAAAAACCTGACCAAAACTTATTGTTAGTGTATATATACACCTTAATCATCCAGTGACTTAATAAATAACCGTTTGGAGCCTTATAAAAGTGATTATGACACTTATATTATTTTATTTTAAATGATGCCAAAGTTGTCCCCTTCATAATTTAATAAATATAACAATTTAAATATTGTGATTTTAAGATGATAAATTTGAGTAAAAATATTATTGTGAAAGGTAATAGATTTATATTCATCATAAGATTTTTTTTTAATTTTTATGCAACAAATAAGTATATTAAATAATTACACAATAATGTTGTAGTAATTATTTTATTAAGAGATAAACCAAATAAATGGTTTTAAAAATAATAAAATAAATATTATATGAACTATTTACTGTTATCCACTAATTTTATATATACATATGACATTTTATAAATCTATTAAATCATTTAGTTCGAACATATCTTCTGTATATATTTTATTTAAATTCAAATAAATAAATAGTGTCAAAATTGACACTATTGTTATTTTATAAAAATAACATATTATAAAATTGTTTAAAAATCACAAAAATATTTAAAAATTATAAATTTAAATTTATATGGTCTATAATGTTATAAAGTAAAAAATTATGGAAAATTCACAACAAATAAATAATTATTTGTTATAATTTAAAATTTAAAATTTTATTACCACAAATAAACTTAAATAGATTAAATAAGGATAAATCAAAATTATAAGGTTTAAAATAAGATCCAAACATGTCTAAATTTGATTGGTTGATGCGTTTACAACCCTATCTCATCTAATCTTCTAATAGGAGTCATTTTTGGTGGTTTTTAAGTGGGGTTAGATTAATTATAAATTAATATTTTTAGGAATTCCAAAGGTGCCCCTCTCATCCCTTATAAAAGGGCACCTCCTCCCTCTCTTCCACACACCACATTGAGCCTTCACGCTAGGAAAACCCATTCCAAATTATCTTCTCCAGTTCCCTAGAAACATCCTAGAGGTCCTGGTATTATTCAAAGACCAATTTTAGTGCCCTAATAGGAGGTCTCAAAGAGGCGCTTCAAAGAAAAGGTAATGTCTGTTACCGATTCTTTCACCTTTATTTCTTCTTCCACTTCTTCTTCTTAGGTTGTTTCATTATGAAGTAATAACATTAGTATCACTCATATACTGATATGTTATTATAAGTATGAAACAACCCTATTTCAGCATCTATCCATCCTACGGAAAACAAAATCACCGCGTGTGCGTACGTACGGAATACAGTCTCCACGCTGTGGTGAAATCTATTTTCCACCACCACATTACATGGATGGGTATAATGGTGTAAATAATTACTATATATTATTATTGTAAAGTGATATTGATTCGGTAATAGTATACATACACTCTAATAAAATTCCATGATCATGAGAATGATATCATCGCTCGTACATACGTACGGAATACCATCTCCACGACGCAATGAGATTTATTCTCAATGATTAACCATTCATAAATGATTATAAAGTATATATAATAAGTAATCATGAAATATATGACATAATAATGATACTGGATTTATGTATATATATATGAATATATGTCATCGAATTAATTCCATTCAATTCAATGAGAAAACGAAAACAACGTTCATGCGTACGTACGGCCTACCGTCTCCATGAACGGTGTATTTCTTTCCATTTATCGATATATTATATATATGTATATTCTTAATATATATTATATATAAATAATGTTTTACATTCTGGATGTAAGTAATCATGAACTATGTAATCATATGAATAATTACAAGTCAAAACACGGACGACAAATGAAAAGATTTTACCCAAAACGCTCTTTAACGTGGAATTTATAAAAGAATGGGTAATATAAAGTCATAAGTGAACCATATATGATATCATAACAATTAATATAATTCTGTAATAAGTCAATAACATTATTTAAATCATTATACAGGAGGTTCGGATACGTACGAAGAATATCAGACCTAAGGTATGGGATAATTTTGCAAATCTCATTTTTATCCAAGATTGCTTATTCGTAAGTATTTACTGGGGTTATTTCTATCATCCATGTACATGTTTTATAAAAGTGTTTTCATGTATGTTTAAAGTCCTTTTTACCCATTTTTTACTTTTACTACATGGAATGTAAGGAATGTTTCTTTTGTTTACGTTACGAGGTATTTTTTGACTTTTCCAGCAAAAGTAAGAAAAGGTTATTTTTCTTTTAACTTATACGGAACGAACATATTTTTACGATTTTATAAAACCTTATTTTCCTGAAGCTTCCTCCAAAAGATTTCATGACTATTTTCAACAAAATCTCTTTCTTTTAAAATTGCATGACGTTTTTTGAAAAGAAATTGATTTTGAAGAAGAAAGGATATTTTCATCAAGAATTCATTACAAGTGTTTTATCAAAACCATTTTCCATCTAAGATGAAATTATTTCATATGTGTATGTTTCAAGTGTAATGTCTCTATGATTGACATGGTTTCACTTTTCTTATTATGAAATGATATCCATTTCTTTTATATGGATTATGTGATTATGGGATGATGTTTATAAAACCCATTTTATTCGTTGGGTTATTATGAATGATGTATGTTTATTTTGTGGCACAAGTCAGAATGATTTCATTATGAGATGGGTGGGACCTATATCTCCCTCCAATTCATTGGGTAAAGATTTATATCTCATGAGATAGACATGGCTGGAACGGAAAGTTAAACTGATTCAGTAATACAGGACTGGAACGAGGAGTGAACTCGATTCAGAAAGGGACTTTGTCCACTAAGATGGTCTTGGAAGCAATGCCATGGCTACTATGGAAATCATTACATGTGCTTAATGGATGCCACAATTACATGTTTTATTCCCATGCTATTTTATCATTCATAATGTTTCTTTATGATCTATGCCTTACGTACTTCCATGTTTTATGTCATTTCTCAAGCTTTTGATGTTTAAACATTATGTTCATGTTTTTAAGTTCAAATGTATATGGTATGTTTTATTTTATCCATGCTTACCCTTACTGAGCATTTGAGATCTCCCTTTTTATGTTTTATTTTCCCCCAGGATTAAAAGAAAGTTTTTAGGTAAGAAAACAAAAAGTGGAAGATCTTTATGGGAGATGTTGAAGATCTTTCACCACGATTTGAAGATTACGTTCGACGTTTCCAAAGACACTAAACAATTATGGTCCTTGTGCATCTGTTTTTGTTATATATTAAGTATTCTGCAAAAGTAATGTAATATCTATGTACGTCAAGCTTCGGGTCTCTACAGTTGGTATCAGAGGAAAGGTTTAGTCATCCTTTGGAAACTAGGATGAGAAAACTTTAGTGAAATCCCTAGAGATATTTCTAAGGTATGTCTAGGGATGTCCCTAAGGATTTGTATACGTATAGGTTATAGTCCTAGAATTATGGTAACGATCTTTGAATTAAACCTAAGATGTTAGGTATTGAAGGTACTCTCCCTTTATTATGTTGTTTTCCCTAGCATGATTTTTTCCTCTCACACTATTCTTTTTGGGTTTTAGATGATGGCTGGAACCCGAAGGAACCGTGTTCATCAATGAAATGGAAAATGCAATGATTTTCCTCCTGAATAAACAAATGTTATGGGAGATGGAGTGAAAAATCTTATTTCTATACTTACACGATCTATGAATCATTCTGGAATTCCAAATGAACAGAGAAGGGAACAATATTCTATTGAGTCCTTCATGAGGCAACGTCCACCTTCTTTCAGTGGGTCTTCTGATCCACTTGTTGCTGAACAATTGATCAGTACCCTTGAAAAGATATTTTCATTTCTTCAATGTTCTGAACCTGATAAAGTCATCTTAGCAGTATATCATTTGGAAGGTGAAGCTGATAAATGGTGGAATCTTATCAAGAATACGAGGCCAAGAGATGAAATTGAGTCCATGGAATGGGACGAGTTCAAGAACTTATTTTTCAATAAGTACTTCCCTCGTATTCTTCAAAAAATGATGGAGAAGGTGTTTCTTGAACTAAAGCAAAAGGATAATGAATCTGTTGCTGTATACGAAGCGAATTTTACAAGGCTTTCAAGGTATGCATCTGGGTTTATCATCCAACCTGAAAGTAAAGTTGATCGATACTTCTGTGACATAAAACCAAATCTTCGAAGGGAATTAGCTATAAGAGACTTCAGTAGCTATGAATAAATTGTGCGTTGTGCTATCAAGGTATAAATTTACGTTGGTGTTACATATCCATCTCATAGTTATGACAAGAAACGAAAGATGGAGTTCAAGGAGAAATCTCAGAACAATGGTGAAAAGAAGATGAATGTTTCCTTATGCTCAAAGTGTGGAAAAAAGCATGGAGGAGATTGTTTTAAAGGGACTAGAAAATGTTTTAAGTGTGGAAAAGAAGGTCATCGAGAAGCTGAGTGTCGCAGTAATGGAAAAATGGTTTCTAATGATGCTAATAAAGAAAATACTGCACTACCAACACTTCAATGCTTCAAGTGCAAGGAAATGGGGCATTACGCTAATAAATGCCCTAATCTAGGGGTTAGTGATGATCGACATGAGCAACCACTTAAGGAAATTGACAAAGGGAAGTCACATGCGGTCACTATTGGCGATGTTGAATATGACAACGATGTGGTGGAATGATTAAGTGTTTATGTAATGGGATTCCAAAATAATGTTGTATATAGTATCATGGAATATTGGAATATTTATGTATTGGTCTATTGTGGTTTTCAATAATTTTATTGTACCAGTAAACATGGAATGTGATTGAGGTATTTTTAGAAAAAAGATGATATGCACATAATGAAGGGAAAATGAGAAAATGAAATGTTTGACAGTATTCATGAGCTCATTACTGATATAAGGATAAGGTTATATCATGGTTTGTGTATATAGAATTTTTGGATTTTGGTATGTGGAAAGAGTTAAATTTTGACAGCATTCATGTTTTCACTAAGGTTTAATGGGTATTCATTTTTCAAGAGAATACATGATTAAGGTACTCACATGATTGGAATTTGACCAACAAGATATATGGGGGATAAATGATGGTATTCACGTGCTTGGTTGGTGACATTTCATGTAATCGTTCTCTTTATACTATGAACTTGGACCGAACTATTTTAGATAAGCTTAAAGATTGGAATGGATTATGTTGGACAGAAGTTAGTATTGTTTAATGATAGAACTTTTTTGGATATTATTGATGGGATGTTATAGTAATGTAGTTTTAGAAAAAGGACAACCTGCAGAACGGGCGAAAACACATCGCGTCGGGCAAGGCTGTGGGAATTGAACCCACAACCAAAGTGCGACTGGCCTTTATCCCCAACCACTGTCCTACAAGAAGTCTATGGTTAGTATTAAGTGGTATGAAATATTAAGTATAAGTTCATTTTAGGAACCATATATGATTAATCTCACTATAGATAGACTTATGTATTTTTTGATAACTTTTCTAACCTTTTGTTTGAGACAGATGGAATGACCCATCATTCTATCACATGATATGCTAACACATCACAAATGAAAAATTCAACTTCATTTCATTAAGAGATGAAGTGAAATTTGTCCAAATAATGACCAGCGGTGAGACTGTACCAAAATCACGAAAGTATTTCTTCTAATTCCAATTTCATCAACTTTAGGGAAATGATCTTGAAAACCAAAAAATGTTGTCCTAGTGCTCTTATATCCGATGAATCAGATGGTACCTTAGGTCATCACAAATTTATGGCTTTGTGATTGTTGGCTTTTTCATAGCCATGTTCTCTACCACTCTCCATCAGAACTTGATGGTTATATTTTTCTTCCATATCCATATTTTCACCTATGTTCTCCTATGTGGAAACCCAGTGATGAGTTAATTTTGGTAACCATTACATTGCATACTTTAGTTTTTAAAGCCATGTTTTGGTATTCCTTTTTACGATGTGGGTTTCTATTAGACAATCTTTCGAGTTTTAAACCATTTATAACCCCGATGAATTTTGAGGGTGAAATTCATTTTAAGGGGGGTATAATGTAACACCCTGAGATTTTATGAAAAATATTATTTAAATTTCATTAATGTCTTGTGTTGTTTTCTACACCAAGATTACCTTGCGCTATACGCAACACCGTATTAGCTTGCAGTATACGCAACACTATTCTTGGATCGTGTTACACCCAATTTTGATAATAGTTATTCTACGCAACATTGAGTATATATATATATATATATATTAAATGTATAATTGAAATATGGTTGGATTATGTTATACGAAACAACAAAGGATTCTTTCACAACACGAAACCCTGACTTGGCTTACATTACACGCAATCGCGACCTTCCTCGATAGCGTGTGTTGTACGCAATACCGGGTTTTACTAAACAGCGACATATAATTATAATATTATTATGAACTAGACGTTATGAATAGTATTAACTAAATATTTAATTTTATAACATTATTATTCATCTTACACATTTTATAGAGCATGCTATAAGAACATAATAAATTTTTCGGTTAAAATAAGTATTTTTCAAAAAATGCAGTTTTGCCAACTTTTGATGGCGCACTCAATTTAAATTTAGTTTTTTACATGTTTATAAGTTAAATTTGACAAAATAAAATTCTTCTTTGGAGCCATGAAATAAAAATTTACTTTGGATAAATTTTTCATATTATTCTGGTAACTTTCATATTAGGATAAATAGTAAAAACACGCTATATTTTAATTAAAAACAACTTTTTTCATCACAATAATTTATATGGTTAAATTATTATATTTCATGGTTTTAAATTATAAATAGAATATATTTTAACCATTTAATATAATTTATGTCATTAGCATTGATTTTACATCAAATTCGTAGTTTAAATCAATCCAATCTTTTGTAATGTTTTAAAGAAAAACACGTTTTCTTTCGACAACGGGATTAATTTTAATTTAATTTCTGTAACTTTTTCATATTGAATTTGGAAAAATGGATTCCATATTTGGAATCAGTGGATCCAAATTATGTTAATAAGCTACTTTTTATTTTTGGGAATTATGAATAGTAACTACGGTAAATTTTATTTACCATAGTTAAAGGTAAATCGGGTAATTAAGGGTAAATATAATATTATAAAATTATCCTAACACATGCCAAAATTATATTGGATGGCTAAAAGTAGACCCATATAACCTAAGGGTCGGATTAGATTCATTTTATGGACTTTTGACCATGAAAATAATTTAATTATTATTAAAACCAAAGAAAGTGACAACATGTCACTCTCTTAAATCTTATAAGTATAATAATTTTAATTTAGTGATAAACATCATAAAACTTCAAACATGAATAGTCTCCAGAAAGCTAATAAAATTATCTACATCATGATAATTTATTTATAATTTTTAGGGATTAAATAATTGTCATTAATGGTGATACATTAATGATACAGAAATTATTTATTAAGTGGAAAATAAGTAATATAGTATTTATTGAAATAATAATACCCATTAAAAGGCCCAAAAACCCGAACAAAACTTATTGTTAGTGTATATCTACACCTTAATCATACAATTACCTAATATATAACCGTTTGTATCCTTATAAAAGTGATTATGACACTTATATTATTTTATTTTAAATGATGCCAAAGTTGCCACCTTCATAATTTAATAAATATAACAATTTAAATATTGTGATTTTAAGATGATAAATTAGAGTAAAAGTATTATTGTGAAATGTAATAGATTTATCTTAATCAGAAGATTTTAGTTTTATTTTTTATGCAACAAATCAGTATATTAAATAATTATACAAAAATGTTGTAGTAATTATTTTATTAAGAGATAAACCAAATAAATGGTTTTGAAAATAATAAACTAAATATTATATTAACTATTTAATTTTATCCACTAATTTTATAGATACATATGACATTTTATGGATCTATTAAGGCTTTTAGTTCGAACATATCGTCTGTATATATTTTATTTAAATTCAAATAAATGAATAGTGTCAAAATTGACACTATTGTTATTTTATAAAAATAACATATTATAAAATTGTTTAAAAATCACAAAAATATATAAAAATTATAAATATAAATTTATATGGTCTATAATGTTATAAAGTAAACAATTATGGAAAATTCACAACAAATCAGTAATTATTTGTTATAATTTAAAATTTAGAATTTTATTACCACAAATAAACATAAATAGACTAAATAAGGATAAATAAAAATGATATGGTTTAAAATAAGATCCAAACATGTCTAAATTTGATTTGGTGATGAGATTACAACCCTATATCATCTAAGCTTGGAATATGAGTCATTTTTTGAGGTTTTTATATGGGGTTATATTTATTATAAATTAATATTTTTAAGAATTCCAAAGGTGGCCCTCTCCTCCCTTATAAAAGGGAACCTCCTCCCTCTCTTCCACACACCCCTTTGAGCCTTCACGCTTGGCCAAACCCTGCCCAATTCTCTTCTCCAATTCCATAGAAACATCCTATAGGTCATGGTCTTCTTCAAAGACCAATTTTAGTGCCCTAAGAGGAGGTCTCAAAGAGGCGCTTCAAAGAAGAGGTAATGTCCGTTACCGATTCTTTCACCTTTATTTCTTCTTCCACTTCTTCTTCATAGGTTGTTTCATTATGAATTAATAACATCGGTATCACTCATATACTGATATGTTATTATAGGTATGAAACAACCCTATTTCACCATATATCCATCCTACGAAAAACAAAATCACCGCGCGTGTGTACGTACGGAATATCGTCTCTACGCCCTGGTGAAATCTATTATGCACCACCACCTTACATGGATGGTCATAATGGTGTAAATACGAACTATATATGATTATTGTAAAGTGATATTGATTTTGTAACAGTATACATACACTCTAATAAAATTCCACGATCATGGGAACGATATCATCGCTCTTGCGTACGTACAGAATACCGTCTCCACGACGCAATGAAATTCATTCTCAATGATTAACCATTCATAAATGATTATAAAGTATATATTATAAGTAATCATGAAATATATGACATAATAATGATACTGGATTTATGTATATATATATATATATATATATATGTATGTCATCCAATTAATTCCATTCAATTCAATGAGGAAACGAAAACAACGTTCATGCGTACATATGACCTATCGTCTCCATGAACAGTGTATTTCTTTCCATTTATCGATCTATAATATATATGTATATTCGGAATATATAATATATATAAATCATGTTTTACATTCTGGATGTAAGTAATCATGATCTAAGTAATCATATGAATAATTACAAGTCAAAACACGGACGACAAATGAAATGATTTTACCCAAAACACTCTTTAACATGGAATTTACAAAAAAACGGGTAATATAAAATCATAAGTGAACCATATATGATATCATAACAATTAGTATGATTCTGTAATAAGTCAATAACATTATTTAAATCATTATACAGGAGTTTCGGATACGTACGAAGCATATCGGACCTAAGGTAAGGGTTAATTTTGCAAATCTCATTTTTTTCCGAGATTGCTTATTCGTAAGTATTTACTGGGGTTATTTATATCATCCATGTCCATGTTTTAAAAAAGTATTTTTCATGTATGTTTAAATTCCTTTTTACCCATTTTTTACTTTTACTACATGGTATGTAAGGAATCTTTCTTTTGTTTATGTTAAGAGGTACTTTTTGACTTTTCTGGCAAAAGTATGAAAAGAATGTTTTTCTTTTAACTTATACCACACGAACGGATTTTTACGGTTTTATAAAGCCTTATTTTCATGATGCTTCCTCCAAAATATTTCATGACTATTTTCAACAAAATCTATTTCTTTTAAAATTTAATGACGTTTTGTGAAAAGAAATTGATTTTGAAGAAGAAATGATATTTTACTCAAGAATTCATTACAAGTGTTTTATCAAAACCATTTTCCATCTAAGATGAACTTATTTCATATGTGTATGTTTCAAGTGTAATGTCTCTATGATTGACTTGGTTTCACTTTTCTTATTATGAAATGATATCCATTTCTTTTATATGGATTATGTGATGATGGGATGATGTTTATGAAACCCATTTTATTCGTTGGGTTATTATGAATGATGTATGTTTATTTTCTGGCACAAGTAAGAATGATTTCATTATGATATGGGTGGGACCTATATCTCCCTACAATGCATTGGGTAATGATTTATATCTCATGAGATATACATGGCTGGAACGGCAAGTTAAACCGGTTCAGTAATACAGGACTGGAACGAGGAGTGAACTCGATTCAGAAAGGGACTTTGTCCACTAAGATGGTCTTCGTAGCAATTCCTTGGCTACTATGGAAATTATTACATGTGATTAATAGATTACACAATTACATGTTTTATTCCCATGCTATTTTATCATTCTTAATGTTTCTTTATGATCTATGCCTTACGTACTTCCATGTTTTATGTCATTTCTCAAGATTTTGATGTTTAAACAATATGTTCATGTTTTTAAGTTCAAATGTATATGGTATGTTTTATTTTATCCATGCATACCCTTACTGAGCATTTGAGATCACCCTTTTTATGTTTTATTTTCCCCCATGATTAAAATAAAGGTTTTAGGTAAGGACACAAAAAGTAGAAGATCTTTATGGGAGATGTTGAAGATCTTTCACCACAATTTGAAGATTACGTTCGACGTTTCCAAAGACACTAAACAATTATGGTCCTTGTGCGTCTGTTTTTGTTATGTATTAAGTATTCCGCAAAAGTAATGTAATATATATGTATGTCAAGCTTCGGGTCTCTACAGTTGGTATCAGAGGAAAGGTTTAGTCATCCTTTGGAAACTAGGATGAGAAAACTTTAGTGAAATCCCTAGAGATATTTCTAAGGTATGTCTAGGGATGTCCCTAAGGATTTGTATACGTATAGGTTATAGTCCTAGAATTATGGTAACGATCTTTGAATTAAACCTAAGATGTTAGGTATTGAAGGTACTCTCCCTTTATTATGTTGTTTTCCCTAGCATGATTTTTTCCTCTCACACTATTTTTTTTGGGTTTTAGATGATGGCTGGAACCCGAAGGAACCGTGTTCATCAATGAAATGGAAAATGCAATGATTTTCCTCCTGAATAAACAAATGTTATGGGAGATGGAGTGAAAAATATTATTTCTATACTTACACGATCTATGAATCATTCTGGACTTCCAAATGAACAGAGAAGGGAACAATATTCTATTGAGTCCTTCATGAGGCAACGTCCACCTTCTTTCAGTGGGTCTTCTGATCCACTTGTTGCTGAACAATTGATCAGTACCCTTGAAAAGATATTTTCATTTCTTCAATGTTCTGAACCTGATAAAGTCATCTTAGCAGTATATCATTTGGAAGGTGAAGCTGATAAATGGTGGAATCTTATCAAGAATACGAGGCCAAGAGATGAAATTGAGTCCATGGAATGGGACGAGTTCAAGAACTTATTTTTCAATAAGTACTTCCCTCGTATTCTTCAAAAAATGATGGAGAAGGTGTTTCTTGAACTAAAGCAAAAGGATAATGAATCTGTTGCTGTATACGAAGCGAATTTTACAAGGCTTTCAAGGTATGCATCTGGGTTTATCGTCCAACCTGAAAGTAAAGTTGATCGATACTTCTGTGACATAAAACCAAATCTTCGAAGGGAATTAGCTATAAGAGACTTCAGTAGCTATGAATAAATTGTGCGTTGTGCTATCAAGGTATAAATTTACGTTGGTGTTACATATCCATCTCATAGTTATGACAAGAAACGAAAGATGGAGTTCAAGGAGAAATCTCAGAACAATGGTGAAAAGAAGATGAATGTTTCCTTATGCTCAAAGTGTAGAAAAAAGCATGGAGGAGATTGTTTTAAAGGGACTAGAAAATGTTTTAAGTGTGGAAAAGAAGGTCATCGAGAAGCTGAGTGTCGAAGTAATGGAAAAACGGTTTCTAATGATGCTAATAAAGAAAATACTGCACTACCAACACTTCAATGCTTCAAGTGCAAGGAAATGGGGCATTACGCTAATAAATGCCCTAATCTAGGGGTTAGTGATGATCGACATGAGCAACCACTTAAGGAAATTGACAAAGGGAAGTCACATGCGGTCACTATTGGCGATGTTGAATATGACAACGATGTGGTGGAATGATTAAGTGTTTATGTAATGGGATTCCAAAATAATGTTGTATATAGTATCATGGAATATTGGAATATTTATGTATTGGTCTATTGTGGTTTTCAATAATTTTATTGTACCAGTAAACATGGAATGTGATTGAGGTATTTTTAGAAAAAAGATGATATGCACATAATGAAGGGAAAATGAGAAAATGAAATTTTTGACAGTATTCATGAGCTCATTACTGATATAAGGATAAGGTTATATCATGGTTTGTGTATATAGAATTTTTGGATTTTGGTATGTGGAAAGAGTTAAATTTTGACAGCATTCATGTTTTCACTAAGGTTTAATGGGTATTCATTTTTCAAGAGAATACATGATTAAGGTACTCACATGATTGGAATTTGACCAACAAGATATATGGGGGATAAATGATGGTATTCACGTGCTTGGTTGGTGACATTTCATGTAATCGTTCTCTTTATACTATGAACTTGGACCGAACTATTTTAGATAAGCTTAAAGATTGGAATGGATTATGTTGGACAGAAGTTAGTATTGTTTAATGATAGAACTTTTTTGGATATTATTGATGGGATGTTATAGTAATGTAGTTTTAGAAAAAGGACAACCTGCAGAACGGGCGAAAACACATCGCGTCGGGCAAGGCTGTGGGAATTGAACCCACAACCAAAGTGCGACTGGCCTTTATCCCCAACCACTGTCCTACAAGAAGTCTATGGTTAGTATAAACTAGTTTTATTTTATTAAGTGGTATGAAATATTAAGTATAAGTTCATTTTAGGAACCATATATGATTAATCTCACTATAGATAGACTTATGTATTTTTTGATAACTTTTCTAACCTTTTGTTTGAGACAGATGGAATGACCCATCATTCTATCAAATGATATGATAACACATCACAAATGAAAAATTCAACTTCATTTCATTAAGAGATGAAGTGAAATTTTTCCAAATAATGACCAGCGGTGAGACTGTACCAAAATCACGAAAGTATTTCTTCTAATTCCAATTTCATCAACTTTAGGGAAATGATCTTGAAAACCAAAAAATGTTGTCCTAGTGCTCTTATATCCGATGAATCAGATGGTACCTTAGGTCATCACAAATTTATGGCTTTGTGATTGTTGGCTTTTTCATAGCCATGTTCTCTACCACTCTCCATCAGAACTTGATGGTTATATTTTTCTTCCATATCCATATTTTCACCTATGTTCTCCTACGTGGAAACCCAGTGATGAGTTAATTTGGGTAACCATTACATTGCATACTTTAGTTTTTAAAGCCATGTTTTGGTATTCCTTTTTACGATGTGGGTTTCTATTAGACAATCTTTCGAGTTTTAAACCATTTATAACCCCGATGAATTTTGAGGGCGAAATTCATTTTAAGGGGGGTATAATGTAACACCCTGAGATTTTATGAAAAATATTATTTAAATTTCATTAATGTCTTGTGTTGTTTTCTACACCAAGATTACCTTGCGCTATACGCAACACCGTATTAGCTTGCAGTATACGCAACACTATTCTTGGATCGTGTTACACCCAATTTTGATAATAGTTATTCTACGCAACATTGAGTATATATATATATATATATATTAAATGTATAATTGAAATATGGTTGGATTATGTTATACGAAACAACAAAGGATTCTTTCACAACACGAAACCCTGACTTGGCTTACATTACACGCAATCGCGACCTTCCTCGATAGCGTGTGTTGTACGCAATACCGGGTTTTACTAAACAGCGACATATAATTATAATATTATTATGAACTAGACGTTATGAATAGTATTAACTAAATATTTAATTTTATAACATTATTATTCATCTTACACATTTTATAGAGCATGCTATAAGAACATAATAAATTTTTCGGTTAAAATAAGTATTTTTCAAAAAATGCAGTTTTGCCACCTTTTGATGGCGCACTCAATTTAAATTTAGTTTTTTACATGTTTATAAGTTAAATTTGACAAAATAAAATTCTTCTTTGGAGCCATGAAATAAAAATTTACTTTGGATAAATTTTTCATATTATTCTGGTAACTTTCATATTAGGATAAATAGTAAAAACACGCTATATTTTAATTAAAAACAACTTTTTTCATCACAATAATTTATATGGTTAAATTATTATATTTCATGGTTTTAAATTATAAATATAATATATTTTAACCATTTAATATAATTTATGTCATTATCATTGATTTTACATCAAATTCGTAGTTTAAATCAATTCAATCTTTTGCAATGTTTTAAAGAAAAACACGTTTTCTTTCGACAACGGGATTAATTTTAATTTAATTTCTGTAACTTTTGCATATTGAATTTGGAAAAATGGATTCCATATTTGGAATCAGTGGGTCCAAATTATGTTAATAAGCTACTTTTTATTTTTGGGAATTATGAATAGTAACTACGGTAAATTTTATTTACCATAGTTAAAGGTAAATCGGGTAATTAAGGGTAAATATAATATTATAAAATTATCCTAACACATGCCAAAATTATATTGGATGGCTAAAAGTAGACCCATATAACCTAAGGGTCGGATTAGATTCATTTTATGGACTTTTGACCATGAAAATAATTTAATTATTATTAAAACCAAAGAAAGTGACAACATGTCACTCTCTTAAATCTTATAAGTATAATAATTTTAATTTAGTGATAAACATCATAAAACTTCAAACATGAATAGTCTCCAGAAAGCTAATAAAATTATCTACATCATGATAATTTATTTAGAATTTTTAGGGATTAAATAATTGTCATTAATGGTGATACATTAATGATACAGAAATTATTTATTAAGTGGAAAATAAGTAATATAGTATTTATTGAAATAATAATACCCATTAAAAGGCCCAAAAACCCGACCAAAACTTATTGTTAGTGTATATCTACACCTTAATCATACAATTACCTAATATATAACCGTTTGTATCCTTATAAAAGTGATTATGACACTTATATTATTTTATTTTAAATGATGCCAAAGTTGCCACCTTCATAATTTAATAAATATAACAATTTAAATATTGTGATTTTAAGATGATAAATTAGAGTAAAAGTATTATTGTGAAATGTAATAGATTTATCTTAATCAGAAGATTTTAGTTTTATTTTTTATGCAACAAATCAGTATATTAAATAATTATACAAAAATGTTGTAGTAATTATTTTATTAAGAGATAAACCAAATAAATGGTTTTGAAAATAATAAACTAAATATTATATTAACTATTTAATTTTATCCACTAATTTTATAGATACATATGACATTTTATGGATCTATTAAGGCTTTTAGTTCGAACATATCGTCTGTATATATTTTATTTAAATTCAAATAAATGAATAGTGTCAAAATTGACACTATTGTTATTTTATAAAAATAACATATTATAAAATTGTTTAAAAATCACAAAAATATATAAAAATTATAAATATAAATTTATATGGTCTATAATGTTATAAAGTAAACAATTATGGAAAATTCACAACAAATCAGTAATTATTTGTTATAATTTAAAATTTAGAATTTTATTACCACAAATAAACATAAATAGACTAAATAAGGATAAATAAAAATGATATGGTTTAAAATAAGATCCAAACATGTCTAAATTTGATTTGGTGACGATATTACAACCCTATATCATCTAATCTTGGAATATGAGTCATTTTTTGAGGTTTTTATATGGGGTTATATTTATTATAAATTAATATTTTTAAGAATTCCAAAGGTGGCCCTCTCCTCCCTTATAAAAGGGAACCTCCTCCCTCTCTTCCACACACCCCTTTGAGCCTTCACGCTTGGCCAAACCCTGCACAATTCTCTTCTCCAATTCCATAGAAACATCCTATAGGTCATGGGCTTCTTCAAAGACCAATTTTAGTGCCCTAAGAGGAGGTCTCAAAGAGGCGCTTCAAAGAAGAGGTAATGTCCGTTACCGATTCTTTCACCTTTATTTCTTCTTCCACTTCTTCTTCATAGGTTGTTTCATTATGAATTAATAACATCGGTATCACTCATATACTGATATGTTATTATAGGTATGAAACAACCCTATTTCACCATATATCCATCCTACGAAAAACAAAATCACCGCGCGTGTGTACGTACGGAATATCGTCTCTACGCCCTGGTGAAATCTATTATGCACCACCACCTTACATGGATGGTCATAATGGTGTAAATACGAACTATATATGATTATTGTAAAGTGATATTGATTTTTTAACAGTATACATACACTCTAATAAAATTCCACGATCATGGGAACGATATCATCGCTCTTGCGTACGTACAGAATACCGTCTCCACGACGCAATGAAATTCATTCTCAATGATTAACCATTCATAAATGATTATAAAGTATATATTATAAGTAATCATGAAATATATGACATAATAATGATACTGGATTTATGTATATATGTATATATATATATGTATGTCATCCAATTAATTCCATTCAATTCAATGAGGAAACGAAAACAACGTTCATGCGTACATATGACCTATCGTCTCCATGAACAGTGTATTTCTTTCCATTTATCGATCTATAATATATATGTATATTCGGAATATATAATATATATAAATCATGTTTTACATTCTGGATGTAAGTAATCATGATCTAAGTAATCATATGAATAATTACAAGTCAAAACACGGACGACAAATGAAATGATTTTACCCAAAACACTCTTTAACATGGAATTTACAAAAAAACGGGTAATATAAAATCATAAGTGAACCATATATGATATCATAACAATTAGTATGATTCTGTAATAAGTCAATAACATTATTTAAATCATTATACAGGAGTTTCGGATACGTACGAAGCATATCGGACCTAAGGTAAGGGTTAATTTTGCAAATCTCATTTTTTTCCGAGATTGCTTATTCGTAAGTATTTACTGGGGTTATTTATATCATCCATGTCCATGTTTTAAAAAAGTATTTTTCATGTATGTTTAAATTCCTTTTTACCCATTTTTTACTTTTACTACATGGTATGTAAGGAATCTTTCTTTTGTTTATGTTAAGAGGTACTTTTTGACTTTTCTGGCAAAAGTATGAAAAGAATGTTTTTCTTTTAACTTATACCACACGAACGGATTTTTACGGTTTTATAAAGCCTTATTTTCATGATGCTTCCTCCAAAATATTTCATGACTATTTTCAACAAAATCTATTTCTTTTAAAATTTAATGACGTTTTGTGAAAAGAAATTGATTTTGAAGAAGAAATGATATTTTACTCAAGAATTCATTACAAGTGTTTTATCAAAACCATTTTCCATCTAAGATGAACTTATTTCATATGTGTATGTTTCAAGTGTAATGTCTCTATGATTGACTTGGTTTCACTTTTCTTATTATGAAATGATATCCATTTCTTTTATATGGATTATGTGATGATGGGATGATGTTTATGAAACCCATTTTATTCGTTGGGTTATTATGAATGATGTATGTTTATTTTCTGGCACAAGTAAGAATGATTTCATTATGATATGGGTGGGACCTATATCTCCCTACAATGCATTGGGTAATGATTTATATCTCATGAGATAGACATGGCTGGAACGGCAAGTTAAACCGGTTCAGTAATACAGGACTGGAACGAGGAGTGAACTCGATTCAGAAAGGGACTTTGTCCACTAAGATGGTCTTCGTAGCAATTCCTTGGCTACTATGGAAATTATTACATGTGATTAATAGATTACACAATTACATGTTTTATTCCCATGCTATTTTATCATTCTTAATGTTTCTTTATGATCTATGCCTTACGTACTTCCATGTTTTTTGTCATTTCTCAAGATTTTGATGTTTAAACAATATGTTCATGTTTTTAAGTTCAAATGTATATGGTATGTTTTATTTTATCCATGCATACCCTTACTGAGCATTTGAGATCACCCTTTTTATGTTTTATTTTCCCTCATGATTAAAAGAAAGGTTTTAGGTAAGGAAACCAAAAGTAGAAGATCTTTATGGGAGATGTTGAAGATCTTTCACCACAATTTGAAGATTACGTTCGACGTTTCCAAAGACACTAAACAATTATGGTCCTTGTGCGTCTGTTTTTGTTATGTATTAAGTATTCCGCAAAAGTAATGTAATATATATGTACGTCAAGCTTCGGGTCTCTACAGTTGGTATCAGAGGAAAGGTTTAGTCATCCTTTGGAAACTAGGATGAGAAAACTTTAGTGAAATCCCTAGAGATATTTCTAAGGTATGTCTAGGGATGTCCCTAAGGATTTGTATACGTATAGGTTATAGTCCTAGAATTATGGTAACGATCTTTGAATTAAACCTAAGATGTTAGGTATTGAAGGTACTCTCCCTTTATTATGTTGTTTTCCCTAGCATGATTTTTTCCTCTCACACTATTCTTTTTGGGTTTTAGATGATGGCTGGAACCCGAAGGAACCGTGTTCATCAATGAAATGGAAAATGCAATGATTTTCCTCCTGAATAAACAAATGTTATGGGAGATGGAGTGAAAAATCTTATTTCTATACTTACACGATCTATGAATCATTCTGGACTTCCAAATGAACAGAGAAGGGAACAATATTCTATTGAGTCCTTCATGAGGCAACGTCCACCTTCTTTCAGTGGGTCTTCTGATCCACTTGTTGCTGAACAATTGATCAGTACCCTTGAAAAGATATTTTCATTTCTTCAATGTTCTGAACCTGATAAAGTCATCTTAGCAGTATATCATTTGGAAGGTGAAGATGATAAATGGTGGAATCTTATCAAGAATACGAGGCCAAGAGATGAAATTGAGTCCATGGAATGGGACGAGTTCAAGAACTTATTTTTCAATAAGTACTTCCCTCGTATTCTTCAAAAAATGATGGAGAAGGTGTTTCTTGAACTAAAGCAAAAGGATAATGAATCTGTTGCTGTATACGAAGCGAATTTTACAAGGCTTTCAAGGTATGCATCTGGGTTTATCATCCAACCTGAAAGTAAAGTTGATCGATACTTCTGTGACATAAAACCAAATCTTCGAAGGGAATTAGCTATAAGAGACTTCAGTAGCTATGAATAAATTGTGCGTTGTGCTATCAAGGTATAAATTTACGTTGGTGTTACATATCCATCTCATAGTTATGACAAGAAACGAAAGATGGAGTTCAAGGAGAAATCTCAGAACAATGGTGAAAAGAAGATGAATGTTTCCTTATGCTCAAAGTGTAGAAAAAAGCATGGAGGAGATTGTTTTAAAGGGACTAGAAAATGTTTTAAGTGTGGAAAAGAAGGTCATCGAGAAGCTGAGTGTCGAAGTAATGGAAAAACGGTTTCTAATGATGCTAATAAAGAAAATACTGCACTACCAACACTTCAATGCTTCAAGTGCAAGGAAATGGGGCATTACGCTAATAAATGCCCTAATCTAGGGGTTAGTGATGATCGACATGAGCAACCACTTAAGGAAATTGACAAAGGGAAGTCACATGCGGTCACTATTGGCGATGTTGAATATGACAACGATGTGGTGGAATGATTAAGTGTTTATGTAATGGGATTCCAAAATAATGTTGTATATAGTATCATGGAATATTGGAATATTTATGTATTGGTCTATTGTGGTTTTCAATAATTTTATTGTACCAGTAAACATGGAATGTGATTGAGGTATTTTTAGAAAAAAGATGATATGCACATAATGAAGGGAAAATGAGAAAATGAAATGTTTGACAGTATTCATGAGCTCATTACTGATATAAGGATAAGGTTATATCATGGTTTGTGTATATAGAATTTTTGGATTTTGGTATGTGGAAAGAGTTAAATTTTGACAGCATTCATGTTTTCACTAAGGTTTAATGGGTATTCATTTTTCAAGAGAATACATGATTAAGGTACTCACATGATTGGAATTTGACCAACAAGATATATGGGGGATAAATGATGGTATTCACGTGCTTGGTTGGTGACATTTCATGTAATCGTTCTCTTTATACTATGAACTTGGACCGAACTATTTTAGATAAGCTTAAAGATTGGAATGGATTATGTTGGACAGAAGTTAGTATTGTTTAATGATAGAACTTTTTTGGATATTATTGATGGGATGTTATAGTAATGTAGTTTTAGAAAAAGGACAACCTGCAGAACGGGCGAAAACACATCGCGTCGGGCAAGGCTGTGGGAATTGAACCCACAACCAAAGTGCGACTGGCCTTTATCCCCAACCACTGTCCTACAAGAAGTCTATGGTTAGTATAAACTAGTTTTATTTTATTAAGTGGTATGAAATATTAAGTATAAGTTCATTTTAGGAACCATATATGATTAATCTCACTATAGATAGACTTATGTATTTTTTGATAACTTTTCTAACCTTTTGTTTGAGACAGATGGAATGACCCATCATTCTATCACATGATATGCTAACACATCACAAATGAAAAATTCAACTTCATTTCATTAAGAGATGAAGTGAAATTTGTCCAAATAATGACCAGCGGTGAGACTGTACCAAAATCACGAAAGTATTTCTTCTAATTCCAATTTCATCAACTTTAGGGAAATGATCTTGAAAACCAAAAAATGTTGTCCTAGTGCTCTTATATCCGATGAATCAGATGGTACCTTAGGTCATCACAAATTTATGGCTTTGTGATTGTTGGCTTTTTCATAGCCATGTTCTCTACCACTCTCCATCAGAACTTGATGGTTATATTTTTCTTCCATATCCATATTTTCACCTATGTTCTCCTACGTGGAAACCCAGTGATGAGTTAATTTGGGTAACCATTACATTGCATACTTTAATTTTTAAAGCCATGTTTTGGTATTCCTTTTTACGATGTGGGTTTCTATTAGACAATCTTTCGAGTTTTAAACCATTTATAACCCCGATGAATTTTGAGGGCGAAATTCATTTTAAGGGGGGGTATAATGTAACACCCTGAGATTTTATGAAAAATATTATTTAAATTTCATTAATGTCTTGTGTTGTTTTCTACACCAAGATTACCTTGCGCTATACGCAACACCGTATTAGCTTGCAGTATACGCAACACTATTCTTGGATCGTGTTACACCCAATTTTGATAATAGTTATTCTACGCAACATTGAGTATATATATATATATATTAAATGTATAATTGAAATATGGTTGGATTATGTTATACGAAACAACAAAGGATTCTTTCACAACATGAAACCCTGACTTGGCTTACATTACACGCAATCGCGACCTTCCTCGATAGCGTGTGTTGTACGCAATACCGGGTTTTACTAAACAGCGACATATAATTATAATATTATTATGAACTAGACGTTATGAATAGTATTAACTAAATATTTAATTTTATAACATTATTATTCATCTTACACATTTTATAGAGCATGCTATAAGAATATAATAAATTTTTCGGTTAAAATAAGTATTTTTCAAAAAATGCAGTTTTGCCACCTTTTGATGGCGCACTCAATTTAAATTTAGTTTTTTACATGTTTATAAGTTAAATTTGACAAAATAAAATTCTTCTTTGGAGCCATCAAAAAAAAAATTTACTTTGGATAAATTTTTCATATTATTCTGGTAACTTTCATATTAGGATAAATAGTAAAAACACGCTATATTTTAATTAAAAACAACTTTTTTCATCACAATAATTTATATGGTTAAATTATTATATTTCATGGTTTTAAATTATAAATAGAATATATTTTAACCATTTAATATAATTTATGTCATTAGCATTGATTTTACATCAAATTCGTAGTTTAAATCAATTCAATCTTTTGCAAAGTTTTAAAGAAAAACACGTTTTCTTTCGACAACGGGATTAATTTTAATTTAATTTCTGTAACTTTTGCGTATTGAATTTGGAAAAATGGATTCCATATTTGGAATCAGTGGGTCCAAATTATGTTAATAAGCTACTTTTTATTTTTGGGAATTATGAATAGTAACTACGGTAAATTTTATTTACCATAGTTAAAGGTAAATCGGGTAATTAAGGGTAAATATAATATTATAAAATTATCCTAACACATGCCAAAATTATATTGGATGGCTAAAAGTAGACCCATATAACCTAAGGGTTGGATTAGATTCATTTTATGGACTTTTGACCATGAAAATAATTTAATTATTATTAAAACCAAAGAAAGTGACAACATGTCACTCTCTTAAATCTTATAAGTATAATAATTTTAATTTAGTGATAAACATCATAAAACTTCAAACATGAATAGTCTCCAGAAAGATAATAAAATTATCTACATCATGATAATTTATTTAGAATTTTTAGGGATTAAATAATTGTCATTAATGGTGATACATTAATGATACAGAAATTATTTATTAAGTGGAAAATAAGTAATATAGTATTTATTGAAATAATAATACCCATTAAAAGGCCCAAAAACCCGACCAAAACTTATTGTTAGTGTATATCTACACCTTAATCATACAATTACCTAATATATAACCGTTTTTATCCTTATAAAAGTGATTATGACACTTATATTATTTTATTTTAAATGATGCCAAAGTTGCCACCTTCATAATTTAATAAATATAACAATTTAAATATTGTGATTTTAAGATGATAAATTAGAGTAAAAGTATTATTGTGAAATGTAATAGATTTATCTTAATCAGAAGATTTTAGTTTTATTTTTTATGCAACAAATCAGTATATTAAATAATTATACAAAAATGTTGTAGTAATTATTTTATTAAGAGATAAACCAAATAAATGGTTTTGAAAATAATAAACTAAATATTATATTAACTATTTAATGTTATCCACTAATTTTATAGATACATATGACATTTTATGGATCTATTAAGGCTTTTAGTTCGAACATATCGTCTGTATATATTTTATTTAAATTCAAATAAATGAATAGTGTCAAAATTGACACTATTGTTATTTTATAAAAATAACATATTATAAAATTGTTTAAAAATCACAAAAATATATAAAAATTATAAATATAAATTTATATGGTCTATAATGTTATAAAGTAAACAATTATGGAAAATTCACAACAAATCAGTAATTATTTGTTATAATTTAAAATTTAGAATTTTATTACCACAAATAAACATAAATAGATTAAATAAGGATAAATAAAAATGATATGGTTTAAAATAAGATCCAAACATGTCTAAATTTGATTGGGTGACGAGATTACAACCCTATCTCATCTAATCTTGGAATATGAGTCATTTTTTGAGGTTTTTATATGGGGTTATATTTATTATAAATTAATATTTTTAAGAATTCCAAAGGTGGCCCTCTCCTCCCTTATAAAAGGGAACCTCCTCCCTCTCTTCCACACACCACTTTGAGCCTTCACGCTTGGCCAAAACCTGCCCAATTCTCTTCTCCAATTCCATAGAAACATCCTATAGGTCATGGGCTTCTTCAAAGACCAATTTTAGTGCCCTAAGAGGAGGTCTCAAAGAGGCGCTTCAAAGAAGAGGTAATGTCCGTTACCGATTCTTTCACCTTTATTTCTTCTTCCACTTATTCTTCATAGGTTGTTTCATTATGAATTAATAACATCGGTATCACTCATATACTGATATGTTATTATAGGTATGAAACAACCCTATTTCACCATATATCCATCCTACGAAAAACAAAATCACCGCGCGTGTGTACGTACGGAATATCGTCTCTACGCCCTGGTGAAATCTATTATGCACCACCACCTTACATGGATGGTCATAATGGTGTAAATACGAACTATATATGATTATTGTAAAGTGATATTGATTTTGTAACAGTATACATACACTCTAATAAAATTCCACGATCATGGGAACGATATCATCGCTCTTGCGTACGTACAGAATACCGTCTCCACGACGCAATGAAATTCATTCTCAATGATTAACCATTCATAAATGATTATAAAGTATATATTATAAGTAATCATGAAATATATGACATAATAATGATACTGGATTTATGTATATATATATATATATATATATATGCATGTCATCCAATTAATTCCATTCAATTCAATGAGGAAACGAAAACAACGTTCATGCGTACATATGACCTATCGTCTCCATGAACAGTGTATTTCTTTCCATTTATCGATCTATAATATATATGTATATTCGGAATATATAATATATATAAATCATGTTTTACATTCTGGATGTAAGTAATCATGATCTAAGTAATCATATGAATAATTACAAGTCAAAACACGGACGACAAATGAAATGATTTTACCCAAAACACTCTTTAACATGGAATTTACAAAAAAAACGGGTAATATAAAATCATAAGTGAACCATATATGATATCATAACAATTAGTATGATTCTGTAATAAGTCAATAACATTATTTAAATCATTATACAGGAGTTTCGGATACGTACGAAGCATATCGGACCTAAGGTAAGGGTTAATTTTGCAAATCTCATTTTTTTCCGAGATTGCTTATTCGTAAGTATTTACTGGGGTTATTTATATCATCCATGTCCATGTTTTAAAAAAGTATTTTTCATGTATGTTTAAATTCCTTTTTACCCATTTTTTACTTTTACTACATGGTATGTAAGGAATCTTTCTTTTGTTTATGTTAAGAGGTACTTTTTGACTTTTCTGGCAAAAGTATGAAAAGAATGTTTTTCTTTTAACTTATACCACACGAACGGATTTTTACGGTTTTATAAAGCCTTATTTTCATGATGCTTCCTCCAAAATATTTCATGACTATTTTCAACAAAATCTATTTCTTTTAAAATTTAATGACGTTTTGTGAAAAGAAATTGATTTTGAAGAAGAAATGATATTTTACTCAAGAATTCATTACAAGTGTTTTATCAAAACCATTTTCCATCTAAGATGAACTTATTTCATATGTGTATGTTTCAAGTGTAATGTCTCTATGATTGACTTGGTTTCACTTTTCTTATTATGAAATGATATCCATTTCTTTTATATGGATTATGTGATGATGGGATGATGTTTATGAAACCCATTTTATTCGTTGGGTTATTATGAATGATGTATGTTTATTTTCTGGCACAAGTAAGAATGATTTCATTATGATATGGGTGGGACCTATATCTCCCTACAATGCATTGGGTAATGATTTATATCTCATGAGATAGACATGGCTGGAACGGCAAGTTAAACCGGTTCAGTAATACAGGACTGGAACGAGGAGTGAACTCGATTCAGAAAGGGACTTTGTCCACTAAGATGGTCTTCGTAGCAATTCCTTGGCTACTATGGAAATTATTACATGTGATTAATAGATTACACAATTACGTGTTTTATTCCCATGCTATTTTATCATTCTTAATGTTTCTTTATGATCTATGCCTTACGTACTTCCATGTTTTATGTCATTTCTCAAGATTTTGATGTTTAAACAATATGTTCATGTTTTTAAGTTCAAATGTATATGGTATGTTTTATTTTATCCATGCATACCCTTACTGAGCATTTGAGATCACCCTTTTTATGTTTTATTTTCCCCCATGATTAAAAGAAAGGTTTTAGGTAAGGAAACAAAAAGTAGAAGATCTTTATGGGAGATGTTGAAGATCTTTCACCACAATTTGAAGATTACGTTCGACGTTTCCAAAGACACTAAACAATTATGGTCCTTGTGCGTCTGTTTTTGTTATGTATTAAGTATTTCGCAAAAGTAATGTAATATATATGTACGTCAAGCTTCGGGTCTCTACATATACCATTATAAAATTATTATAAAAACCACATCTTTTCCATAGTTTATGATGAAGTGATAACATAATCATGAAACCTATTTTGGTAACATATGTTATTCTATGATGGACTTTTTATGAAACACATTTCTTATCAAGGTTTTGGATATAATTAATGTTTTATTATCTTTTTGAATAAGTATGTATGATTTTGATTATGTGATCAGCAGGACCTATATATCCCTCCATTGAATTGGATACTGATTAATGTTATATGAGATAAAAAGGTATATAAAAGGTTATCCCAATCCTAAAATAGGGTACAATGGAGGTCATCCCAACCCGAAAGAGGGTATATGGGAGGTTATCATAAGCTTAAAGTAATAAAGTGGTTATGTCACGACTCGTCCTTGGGCCCGTGTCGTGACTACCCCAAGCCCGCCTTCCATAGGCCAGGGGCTGGCGACTAGCACCAAGGCGTAAATCCCAACAAAAAGGGAAGGCATTGCCTTTGAAAAGTAAACAAGCACCACAGAGCAAGCAAGCGGAAAAGTAAACACTAAGTAAAACTGTACAAGCTGTGCTGAAAGTAAAAAGGGGCCGTAAATACAAGCCCAACTGTAAAGTACAACTGAAAGGAAAAACAGCAACTAAAAAGGGAAAACTGCAGCGTCGAGCCGTCCTCCGGAAGT
Organism: Viscum album; assembly: GCA_963277665.1. Lineage (NCBI taxonomy): Eukaryota > Viridiplantae > Streptophyta > Magnoliopsida > Santalales > Viscaceae > Viscum > Viscum album. Next base: position 934,702,369 of record OY728153.1, read on the forward strand.
CCCACCTGAATGGTGGGTACAGATAGCCTCCACTGCTCCTCGGGTCCACCTAACCGCTCCGAGTACGTCCCGCCCAGTGGTCCACCTCCTGGTACTGTCCTGCTCCGCACGCCTCCTCCACGATCAGCGCTGTCCGTCGTCTGCAACCAACACCACGAAGTGCGGGCATAGCCCGTGCAGGGGTGAGTATAAGCTACTCAGTAGGGACCCCGAGACCCCCGAAGGTCTCCCGAAATCCACAAAGGATAATCCACAAAGGAAAGATACAATCACGAAGTAACATCTGACATGGCTTAGGTATATGCCCATACATATACCTAAGTCTTCAATTCCCGTTCGGCTCCAACGTCCGAGCCCAAGCACAACCCAGTCCACAGAGGAAAGCAAAACGTATACCCACGCAGGATAGAGCAACACAATCCACAAAGGAGAGTAACACAAGATTCAGCTCACACAGGTATACTTCTTCGGATGACGATAAAGATGATCATTGAACCATCTAAGTCGTCGGACCCACGAAGGATCGATAGGTACTAACCTTGCAGTGACCCACACAGGATCGGGCCCACGCAGGACCAGTAGAAGTTGGCTCACACAGAACCGCTGAGAGATGACCCACACAGGATCGGGCCCACACAGGACCGGGCCCACGCAGGACCTGTAGGCGCTGGCTCACACAGGACCGCTGAGCGCTGACCCACGCAGGATCGGACCCACACAGGATCGGGCCCACACAGGACCGGCAGCACTGATCCACGTAGGATCGCTAAGTGCAGTAGTCGTCGCAGTCCGCTGAGGATCTCTGCACAGTCGTCGTCGCAGTCCACTGAGGATCTCTGCACGGTCGTCGTCGGAGTCCACGGAGGATCTCTGCACAGTCGTCGCCACAGTCCACTGAGGATCTCTGCACGGTCGTCGCTGGAGTCCACGGAGGATCTCTGCACAGTCGTCGCCGCAGTCCACTGAGGATCTCTGCACGGTCGTCGCTGTCGAAGTAGCAGTCGCAGCCAGCACTAGGGTTCCCGCACACAGCAAGCTCGTTCGGAAAGGTCCGCTCCACGAGCCGAGAGGCTGATACATCAACTGACACGAAGTCCGAAGTTGATGTATCCAAAAGTTCTGTATCGTCAACAGGAACTCAACGTCGCAGACGGCGCGTCAATCGGACGCCCGGTCTGAGAGATATTGGCATTTTCGTCCCAGGGGCCCGGTTGGTTTTTAAGGCAAAACCAACCCGACCGCACTCCACCTGCGTCCAAACCTCGGGCGGAGTAAGCCAAAAGATCCGTCTCACTTAGAGGAATTCAACAAAGCTGACGGCACGTCAATCGGACGTCCGTAGCTCAGGATATGAGCGTTTCCGCTCCGAGGGCCCGGTTGGTCTCGTGTACGAACCAACCCGGCCGAACTCAAAGTATTCCGAAACCTTGAGTGCGATATACCGAAACGACCGTCTCGATCCAAGGATCGTGTTTCCGCTGACTGCGAGTCGTTTGGAGGCACGAAGATCAAGATACGGGCGTTTGAACGAAAACGTCCGAAGATGGGAGGTACGGGCCCGGGCCGACCCGGCCCGACCCCCCCCCCCCCCCCGGGTCGGCCCGGACCGGGTCGACCCGGGTCCGACCCGGCTGGCCCGGCCCGGCCAGGGCCGGTCCGGCTCGGCCGAGCCGCGCGGGTGGAAGCCGCGGGCGCTGACCCGCGGCTTGAGGAAGGACCGCGGCCCGCGTGCGGGCCGCGCTGGCGAGCCGCGGACGCGCTGAGCCGCATCCGCCCGGATGAACCGGACCCGCGCGCCGCGGGTCTGTTTGGCCGCCGCCGCCGCGGCTTCAGCCGCGGCGGATTTCGTCCGGCGGCGCGCCGGCGCCGCCGCGCCGGTGACCCGCGCCGCCGGCAACTTCCGCGGGCCGCCGGCGTCGCTCCGGTGGCCCGTTTTCCTTCCCGTCTGCGTCGTTGCTCCTCCCGGGATTCGTTCTTTACTGCGGGATCGTCAACCGTCCGCTGCGGCACGTTCCGTCGTCGACCGTCAAATCCGCACAAAACGAAGAACGGCGGAGGGTCGTCGGGCCGTGTTCGTTCGGCCCGCACCCTCCGCGTTAGAGATAAACAACCGGGAGAAAAACGATCAACACATGATCCAACAATTTTAATTAAAATAAAATTGTTCATTGAAAACCGGCTTTTTAATTTTCAAGAACGTTCATGAGAAAATTAAAAAGGGGTAATTTTCCAAAATGAATCCCTACCTTGATGATCGTCGTGCGCGGGCGTTCTTCGCGGAAGAGACCGTCGCGGAAGATATCGATCGTCGCGTCGTCGCGGGGAGGCGTCGCGTCGTCGCGGATTCCGGCGTTGAGTCGGCGAGCTCAACGAATCAAGAACAACAGATTTAAATTATTAATATTTAAATCTGTGTTTCGTTTAAAACCAAAGAAAAGAACTTGAGAGGAAATCCTAAAGAACTCACCTCGAATGGTCGGTGATCGGAGATCGGAGATCGGAGATCGGAAGAGCGTCTCGGACGAAGGCGTCGTCGATTTCCGGGTTCGGCGTTCTTCGCGTTCTTCGCGTTCTTCACGAGGGAGAAGAAGTTGCGAGGGTTCTCCCAAATCTTCTCAAGCGCAAATAACCAGAGGTTAAGCGTTGGTCTTATTTTATTATTACGCCAACGAATTTGAAAAACTGGTTAAGAAACGATCCATCAATTCGTTGAATTAATTCATCGAAAGAAACGAACCATTTAATTCACGAAGGAAACAGCCCATTTAATTCACGAAAGAAACAGCCCATTTAATTCACGAAATAAACCGCCCAATTAAATGGTCTGTTAAGAATTTAGAAAACGCGTCGGTTGACTTTCATTAAGACGGGTTTTCACGGGTGCGTTTCTTAGCGGAAAGAAACGGCGGGGCTCGTGCGGGCCCCACCTCACAAATATCCTACCAAGGGGGTAAGATATTTCTGGATAGCATCCTATCCAGTTCAACTCAGTTCAAGCCTCCCTTAAGTGGCTTCAAGTGGCTTCCAAGTGGCTTAAGTGAAATAAAATAAAGCTGTCGCAAAATTATTTTATTTCTTAACTTTAAGCCCGAAAATTAAAAACCACACCCGAGCAAACGCAACTCCGGAAGAGGCGTTTCTAAGCGAATACCGGCGCTGCGATTTCATCGGTGCCCTCAGAATTCGATTCCGGGCACCGGTTCAAAAGTTAGAAAAACCCGCTCGTCCGTTCACTGAACGTACCCGAGCCAAACTTCAGAAAATGATTCCGGGCACACCGGGCCTCAGAATCAGGCGCCGTCAGAAACTGCGTTCTGGTAAAATTCCAAAGAAAATTAAGAAATAAATTTCCTTGAAATTTACGGGTCTTTACATTACTCCCACCTCAGGACTTTACGTCCCCGTAAAGATACATCAAAAACTAGGGAAACAAATGTGGGTACTGAGCACGCATCTGAGCCTCCCGCTCCCAAGTGCTCTCCTGGAGGTTCCCGTGCTGCCATATGATGCGCACAAGAGGAATCGATCGCCCACGTAGGACCCGCTCCTGTCGATCCTCTATCTCCACTGGGACCTCCGTAAAAGTCGCTCCATCATCCACGTCTAGCTCCTCATAGTCAATGATGTGCGTCGGGTCGTGCACGTATCTCCTCAGCTGGGATACGTGGAAGACATCGTGCACCCGGTGCAACTGAGGTGGCAGAGCCAGGCGATAAGCCACCTCGCCAATCCTGCTGAGGACCTGGAAAGGCCCGATGAAGCGTGGAGACAACTTGTCGCCTCAGCCAAATCTCCTCAAACCACGTCGAGGTGAGACCCGCAAGAAGACGTGGTCACCATCCTCGAACTCTAGTGGCCTCCGCCTCCTGTCAGCATATGACTTCTGCCGGCTCTGTGCTGTCCTCATCCGCTCCTGGATGAGCTGGACCTTCTCTGTCGTGGCCCGGAACATCTTTGGTCCCACAAGTGCTGACTCTCTAGGGTCTGTCCAGCACAAAGGAGATCTGCAAGGCCTGCCGTACAACGCCTCGTACGGTGCCATCCTGATGGTGGAGTGGTAGCTGTTGTTGTACGCGAACTCCACCAAGGGTAGGTGGTCCTCCCAGCTGCGACCAAAGTCGAGGACACATGCACGGAGCATGTCCTCGAGAGTCTGAATGGTCCTCTCCGTCTGACCATCCGTCTGAGGGTGAAAGGCGGTGCTCAGACGTAGTCGCGTCCCGAACGCCTCCTGCAACCCCTTCCAAAGTCGGGAAGTAAAACGAGCGTCCCGATCGGAGACGATGGTCGATGGCACACCGTGAAGTCGTACAATCTCCTGAACGTAGAGACGCCCCAAGCTCTCCACTTTGCCCTGCTCTCGGATGGGTAAGAAGTGTGCCGACTTGGTGAGTCGGTCAACAATCACCCATATGGAATCGTGACCTCTGGAAGTGCGTGGAAGTCCAGTCACAAAGTCCATAGATATCCCGTCCCACTTCCACTCCGGGACCTTCAAGGGTTGTACCAAGCCTGCTGGTACCTGATGCTCTGCCTTCACCTGCTGGAAGGTGAGGCACCGTGAAACGAACTCTGCCACAGCCTTCTTCATGCCCAGCCACCAGTGCTGTCGCCCGAGATCCTGGTACATCTTCGCCACTCCAGGATGTACCGCCAACGAAGAAGTGTGAAACTCTCTCAGCACCTCCTCTCGTAAGGCGACTGATACCAAGGTACGTCCTCTGAAAAGGAAATCGTGCTCTTCTCCAAGGGAGAAACCATCAGGTGCATGTCCCGAGGATATCTGTGCACGCCGCATCTCACAGTCAACATCCCCATGCTGTGCCTCTCTGACCCGCTGAAGAAGTGGAGGAGAGACTGTGAGAGACTGAAGGAAGGCTGCTCCGTCTCTATCCACGAAGGATATCTGCAAAGCGGCTAGCTACTCTGTCGCCTCCTCAAGTAGCTGGATGCCCGTCCTCCTGCTGAGGGCATCAGCCACCACGTTCCCCTTCCCAGGAGTATAGACTATTTCAAAGTCATAGTCCTGGAGGAACTCGAGCCATCGCCGCTGTCTCAGGTTCAAGTCCTTCTGAGAGAATATGTACCTGAGACTCTGGTGGTCAGAAAAGACTGTGAAGCGCTCGCCCATCAGATAGTGTCTCCATGTCTTCAGGGCAAAGACTACTGCTGCCAACTCCAAGTCATGGGTAGCGTAGTTCTGCTCATGAGGCCTCAACTGACGTGATCTGTAGGCAATCACGGCCCGCTCCTGCATCAGGACACACCCGAGTCCGGTCCCTGATGCATCGCAGTAGACTACGTAACCAACTCCCTCCTCAGGCAACCTCAAGATAGGTGCGCTGGTCAACCTCTGCCTCAGCTCCTGGAAGCTCTGCTGACATCTGTCTGACCACACGAAGGGTTTCCCCTTCTTCGTCAATGCTGAGAGTGGGGCCGCAACTCTGGAGAAGTCCGGCACAAATCTCCGATAGTATCCGGCTAGGCCCAAGAAACTCCGCACCTCTGTCACGCTCTTGGGTGGCTCCCAAGCTAGCACTGCCTCGATCTTCGCGGGATCCACTGCAACTCCCGCCTCAGAAATGACGTGCCCCAAGAAGTGGACCTCACGTAACCAGAACTGACACTTCGAGAGCTTTCCATAAAGCTGGTGCTCTCGGAGTGTTTCTAGTACAACACGCAGGTGGTAGGCGTGCTCCTCCTCCGTCGTCGAGTACACCAAAATGTCGTCGATGAAGACCACGACAAATCGATCGAGGTATGGCTGGAAGATCCTGTTCATGAGGCTCATGAACACTGCTGGAGCGTTGGTCACGCCGAAAGGCATAACCAAGAACTCGAAGTGGTCATACCGACACCTGAAGGCCGTCTTCTGCACATCCTCGTCTCGAACTCTAAGCTGATGATAGCCTGACCTAAGGTCTATCTTCGAGAACCACCGTGCTCCCTTGAGCTGGTCGAAGAGATCATCAATCCTGGGTAGCGGATACTTGTTCCTCACTGTCACCTGATTCAGGCGACGATAATCGACACACAGTCGCAAGCTCCCGTCCGCCTTCTTGGCGAACAAAATCGGGGAAGCCCAGGGCGAAACACTGGGTCAGATGAACCCCTTGCCCTGCAAGTCCTCCAACTGTACTCGCAGCTCTCGAAGCTCAGCGGGGGCCATCCGATATGCTGGAGTGGATATCGGGGCTGTCCCGGGGTACAGGTCAATATAAAAGTCTACCTCTCTGCGAGGAGGTAGTCCTGGAACGTCGTCGGGAAAGACGTCTGCGTACTGATCCACCACTGCAGGGAAACTGGGACTCCGCACGTCAACTGCTCCCAGGATGAGGCTAGCCAACTGATGAGTGATGGGATGACCTCTCCTCTGCGTGAGTCCATCCTGTGCTGCTAAGGATCCCTTCTCGCCGGTGAAGGTGAACCTGCTCCCGTCGGTGCGCACACATCGCACCTTGCGCCTAAAGCAGTCAATCTGAGCATGGACCGTAGATAACCAATCCATACCCAAAATGACGTCGTAAGGCCTCGACGCTGCTACAAGAAGATCCCAGCCGAAGCTCTCGCCTCCTAGAGTAAGCTCACACTGCCGGCACCAGTGCGTAATCGTCGAGTCTTCTCCCGTAGGAGTCTCTAGCCGCAAGGATCGAGCCAACGGCTCTGTCGGAATCTCCGAGCTCCGAACAAGGGCAGTGGCTATGAAAGAGTGACTCGCTCCTGTGTCTATCAGAACTGCAGCAAGGGTGGAATAGACACAGATCGTACCTCGAATCATCTCTGGCGTGCCGTAGTCGTAGGCCTCCGCTGCCTGGAGCTGAGCCTGTCTCTGCCCGCCAGCTCCCTGTGGTCGGGGCGGGCCTCATGGTGGTGGTGGTGGCAGAGCCTCAAAGCGTCGCCCACCACCTGCTGCTCGGCCAGCTCCTCTGCCTCGTCCGCCTCCTCCCTGCGGACCGCCACGGTCGACCCTCTGCCTCTGCCTGGGTGGCCCCTCCACCGTCTGCTGCCCCTCGGTACGACGGGTCGGGCAGTCACGAGCCATGTGGCCCTGCCCGCCGCACTCGTAGCACTGTCTGCCTCTCGGAAGGCTGGCTCCGGGCCGGGTGCCCTGCACTGCTGAGCCAGCGTCCCGAGGTCGCCTGCCGGAAGGTCTGGTCCGCCTGGAACCTTGAGTCATCCGCCGGCTACCAGCTGCCGAAGACTCTGCTATCTGCCGCCCTGCGGTGGGTCTCGCTGTGGACTCAGCCAGGAAGCTCTCGATCAGGAGGGCTCGCTCCAGTACCCCTGCCTGGGTCGGGATGCTGAGGGAGATCAGCGATGCCCTGATCTCGTGTCTCAAACCCTGCTCGAAGGTCCGGGCCCGGAAGAAGGGGTCTCGTACCATGTCTGTCGAGTACCGAGAAAGGTCGGTGAACCTCGCCGCGTACTGAGCGACCGTCAAGCTGCCCTGCCGCAGCTGAAGAAGCTCCTAGTGCGCACCGCTCGGAGGGTGGCCGGGAGGAACTCTGAGCGGAAGAGGCTCTCGAAGTCCGTCCAGATGAGGGAGGCCTCATCGTGTACCTGGAGCATCAGGCTCCACCAGCGTCCGGCTGCTGCGTGTAGTAAGCTCGCCGCGAGGATCACCATGAGGTCTGGTGGCGTCCTCACTAGCCTGAAAACTCGGACGACCGCCTCCAGCCAGTCCTCGGCTGCCTGGGGGTCCGACTCCCCACGGAACCTGGGTCGTCGCTGGCGCTGGAACTCGTTCAGAGCTCCGAGGCGTCGTGCGTCGTCAGCTGCCAGTGCTGGAAGCATCGGGGGCTCGGCGGGTAAAGGTATCGCCGGTGCCTCTGCTGTCAACGGGCCCTGTACCGAGGCCTCGTCGCTCGGCGGGCTGTCGTCGCGCCCTACTCTGGGAACCCTAGCTGGCTGCTGTCGTCGTGCCATCCTGAAAAGGAAACAAGTATGCCACGGTCAGAACAGTATACCTGGTGAGCTGACACAAGTAATCACAAAGAAAACTTGAAACACACATGCAAACAATGTTTTCGTACATTAAGCAAGGAATCAGAAGTCAGGGTCTTGGTGTATGGATACGTCGGTCGCCGCACCAACACTGGACTCCCTGGAATGATAACCACACTCAATACACTAAACACTTTTGCTTCACATAGAAGAAAGATCAGAGTCTGCGGTAGAACCGACCACCTCTGATACCAATTTGTCACGACCCGTCCTCGGGCCCGTGTCGTGACTACCCCAAGCCCGCCTTCCATAGGCCAGGGGCTGACGACTAGCACCAAGGCGTAAATCCCAACAAAAAGGGAAGGCATTGCCTTTGAAAAGTAAACAAGCACCACAGAGCAAGCAAGCGGAAAAGTAAACACTAAGTAAAACTGTACAAGCTGTGCTGAAAGTAAAAAGGGGCCGGAAATACAAGCCCAACTGTAAAGTACAACTGAAAGGAAAAACAGCAACTAAAAAGGGAAAACTGCAGCGTCGATCCGTCCTCCGGAAGTCCCACCTGAAGGGTGGGTACAGATAGCCTCCACTGCTCCTCGGGTCCACCTAACCGCTCCGAGTACGTCCCGCCCAGTGGTCCACCTCTAGGTACTGTCCTGCTCCGCACGCCTCCTCCACGATCAGCGCTGTCCATCATCTGCAACCAACACCACGAAGTGCGGGCATAGCCCGTGCAGGGGTGAGTATAAGCTACTCAGTAGGGACCCCGAGACCCCCGAAGGTCTCCCGAAATCCACAAAGGATAATCCACAAAGGAAAGATACAATCACGAAGTAACATCTGACACGGCTTAGGTATATGCCCATACATATACCTAAGTCTTCAATTCCCGTTCGGCTCCAACGTCCGAGCCCAAGCACAACCCAGTCCACACAGGAAAGCAAAACGTATACCCACGCAGGATAGAGCAACACAATCCACAAAGGAGAGTAACACAAGATTCAGCTCACACAGGTATACTTCTTCGGATGACGATAAAGATGATCATTGAACCATCTAAGTCGTCGGACCCACGAAGGATCGATAGGTACTAACCTTGCAGTGACCCACACAGGATCGGGCCCACGCAGGACCTGTAGAAGTTGGCTCACACAGAACCGCTGAGAGATGACCCACACAGGATCGGGCCCACACAGGACCGGGCCCACGCAGGACCTGTAGGCGCTGGCTCACACAGGACCGCTGAGCGCTGACCCACGCAGGATCGGACCCACACAGGATCGGGCCCACACAGGACCGGCAGCACTGATCCACGTAGGATCGCTGAGTGCAGTAGTCGTCGCAGTCCGCTGAGGATCTCTGCACAGTCGTCGCCGCAGTCCACTGAGGATCTCTGCACGGTCGTCGTCGGAGTCCACGGAGGATCTCTACACAGTCGTCGCCGCAGTCCACTGAGGATCTCTGCACGGTCGTCGCTGGAGTCCACAGAGGATCTCTGCACAGTCGTCGCCGCAGTCCACTGAGGATCTCTGCAAGGTCGTCGCTGTCGAAGTAGCAGTCGCAGCCAGCACTAGGGTTCCCGCACACAGCAAGCTCGTTCGGGAAGGTCCGCTCCACGAGCCGAGAGGCTGATACATCAACTGACACGAAGTCCGAAGTTGATGTATCCAAAAGTTCCGTATCGTCAACAGGAACTCAACGTCGCAGACGGCGCGTCAATCGGACGCCCGGTCTGAGAGATATTGGCATTTTCGTCCCAGGGGCCCGGTTGGTTTTTAAGGCAAAACCAACCCGACCGCACTCCACCTGTGTCCAAACCTCGGGCGGAGTATGCCAAAAGATCCGTCTCACTTAGAGGAATTCAACAAAGCTGACGGCACGTCAATCGGACGTCCGTAGCTCAGGATATGAGCGTTTCCGCTCCGAGGGCCCAGTTGGTCTCGTGTACGAACCAACCCGGTCGAACTCAAAGTATTCCGAAACCTTGAGTGCGATATACCGAAACGACCGTCTCGATCCAAGGATCGCGTTGCTGCTGACGGCGAGTCGTTTGGAGGCACGAAGCTCAAGATACGGGCGTTTGAACGAAAATGTCCGAAGATGGGGGGTACGGGCCCGGGCCGACCCGGCCCGACCCCCCCCCCCTGGGTCGGCCCGAACCGGTTCGACCCGTCCCGGGTCCGACCCGGCTGGCCCGGCCCGGCCCAGACAGGGCCGGTCCGGCTCGGCCGGCTCGGCTTGGCCGAGCCGCGCGGATGGAAGCCGCGGGCGCTGACCCGCGGCTTGAGGAAGGACCGCGGCCCGCGTGCGGGCCGCGCTGGCGAGCCGCGGACGCGCTGAGCCGCGTCCGCCCGGATGAACCGGACCTGCGCGCCGCGGGTCCGTTTGGCCGCCGCCGCCGCGGCTTCAGCCGCGGCGGATTTCGTCTGGCGGCGCGCCGGGGTGCCGCCGCCTCCGGCCGCCGGCGCCGCCGCGCCGGTGACCCGTGCCGCCGGCAACTTCCGCGGGCCGCCGGCGTCGCTCCGGTGGCCCATTTTCCTTCCCGTCTGCGCCGTTGCTCCTCCCGGGATCCGTTCTTTACTGCGGGATCGTCAACCGTCCGCTGCGGCACGTTCCGTCGTCGACCGTCAAATCCGCACAAAACGAAGAACGGTGGAGGGTCGTCGGGCCGTGTTCGTTCGGCCCGCACCCTCCGCGTTAGAGATAAACAACCGGGAGAAAAACGATCAACACATGATCCAACAATTTTAATTAAAATAAAATTGTTCATTGAAAACCGGCTTTTTAATTTTCAAGAACGTTCATGAGAAAATTAAAAAGGGGTAATTTTCCAAAATGAATCCCTACCTTGATGATCGTCGTGCACGGGCGTTCTTCGCGGAAGAGACCATCGCGGAAGAGATCGATCGTCGCGTCATCGCGGGGAGGCGTCGCGTCGTCGCGGATTCCGGCGTTGAGTCGGTGAGCTCAACGAATCAAGAACAACAGATTTAAATTATTAATATTTAAATCTGTGTTTCGTTTAAAACCAAAGAAAAGAACTTGAGAGGAAATCCGAAAGCACTCACCTCGAATGGTCGGTGATCGGAGATCGGAGATCGGAGATCGAAAGAGCGTCTCGGGCGAAGGCGTCGTCGATTTCCGGGTTCGGCGTTCTTCGCGTTCTTCGCGTTCTTCGCGTTCTTCGCGAGGGAGAAGAAGTTGCGAGGGTTCTCCCAAATCTTCTCAAGCGCAAATAACCAGAGGTTAAGCGTTGGTCTTATTTTATTATTACGCCAACGAATTTGAAAAACTGGTTAAGAAACGATCCATCAATTCGTTGAATTAATTCAACGAAAGAAACGACCCATTTAATTCACGAAGGAAACAGCCCATTTAATTCACGAAAGAAACAGCCCATTTAATTCACGAAATAAACCGCCCAATTAAATGGTCTGTTAAGAATTTAGAAAACGCGTCGGTTGACTTTCATTAAGACGGGTTTTCACGGGTGCGTTTCTTAGCGGAAAGAAACGGCGGGGCTCGTGCGGGCCCCACCTCACAAATATCCTACCAAGGGGGTAGGATATTTCTGGATAGAATCCTATCCAGTTCAACTCAGTTCAAGCCTCCCTTAAGTGGCTTCAAGTGGCTTCCAAGTGGATTAAGTGAAATAAAATAAAGCTGTCGCAAAATTATTTTATTTCTTAACTTTAAGCCCGAAAATTAAAAACCACACCTGAGCAAACGCAACTCCGGAAGAGGCGTTTCTAAGCGAATACCGGCGCTGCGATTTCATCGGTGCCCTCAGAATTCGATTCCGGGCACCGGTTCAAAAGTTAGAAAAACCCGCTCGTCCGTTCACTGAACGTACCCGAGCCAAACTTCAGAAAATGATTCCGGGCACACCGGGCCTCGGAATCAGGCGCCGTCAGAAACTGCGTTCTTGTAAAATTCCAAAGAAAATTAAGAAAAAAATTTCCTTGAAATTTACGGGTCTTTACAGGTTATCTCAAGAATAACATGTTATAAATGTCACAGTGGATAACCTTGGCATAAATTTTATATTCTTATGTGTATGCCATAGATATATGACCTATAATTATTTAATTCTCTCATGGATCATGATCATTGATTCCATTATGATAATTGAATTTTGAACTTCCATGATTTATTACATGACTCATGATTGTGATATCTTTACTAAACATCTAAGCTAACCTTTTCATATTTTTTCCTTCCACGTGTTAAGAAGAAATGTATTAGGGATGATTTTTCTAAGTAGAGTGATAGTTATGAAGTACATAGTTAGATATGATGTTGATCACTTATAAAACATTTATTTATGTATCCATGTTTCCAAAAGAACTTGAACTAAATGATTTTGGTGTGGATATTTATGATAGGAAATGCATATTTTTCAATTAAGATGAAATATTAATGTATGATAATTTTGGGTCTCTACATATAACCTTCAAAATTAGAGTCAAAATTTGATATTAAATCAAAACAACTCTGAGTTGAATAAAATAAACTAGTTCTAAGAGTTCCTTTGATTCATATAACAACTCATATAATAGATTTAATGAAATTTCTTTATGATTCTACTCAAATATAGTAAACAAACAATATGATCAAATTATATTCTTCCTATATTAAATCAATGAAAATAAGTTTCCTTTCATGATTTTATACAATTATTTAAAATAAAAAAGCATTGCAGACTCATCGAAACCCACTTTAGAATTTGTAATCATCACTGTTTTGAGACACTTTCATGAATCAAATATTTTTTTTACATTTTCTTTAGAATATATAGATTTATTTATGAGAATAAAGTATTTTATTGGGTTATTTTGTGAACTAAGAAAAAATTTATGTTCCCCCATTAAACTCATATAAAAATCACTAGTAATTTCATTAATCCCATATTTTTACAAGTACGTATCTCTATGATTTTTTCATTAAACACATTTTTTTGAGTTTTTACTCATCATTAATCCATGGTGGTCAGGTTTTGTCATCAATTTATGGTTATTTTACTAAACATAGACTTAGGTTATGAGGAATCATGAGAAAATTGGACATGATCTACATGGGGAGTGGTTCTAGGATTTTCATTTTAATTATTGGAGTTTGGGAATAAATATATCAAGAATTCACAAGGGTTCTTGGTATGTTGGTAATACATAAATGGGTTTGGGTTAGTATAAGAAAATTGGGATGAAAATTATATAGAGGACATTTACACACTGTGTTATTGGGTTATACAATGTATAAAATCCACCAAGATCATATTTTGAACAGATACATGATTTGAAGTGAATATACACTGTGCAAACATTACATGTCACATAATATTCAGAATAATTTTAAATTTAGAAAAGGATATGGGGTTTTTATCCTTATAAAAATAAATACACGGCATGTAACTATATTATACATCATGTAATTTACCAATAATGTATTTAAAGGGTTCCATGAATTTTATTTCCCATTAATATCATATGAATCTTTCCTCCCCACAACCTAAGGATCACATCCAAGTGATTTTAGAGTGCCTCTTTTATTTCTGGATTTCCCGAACTTACGTTTGATCCCTAATAAGTGGGTTTGTTTGGGGTTTACCCTATATTACTCTTTTTCTCCAAACGTATGTTTTATCATATTTAATGTTTGAATTTATGGTTTGATCATGATCATATTGAACTATGATCCTTCTTGAGATCATCTAAAACAACTTCACCATTGGTGGTTTCCATTGGTAGTATTGTATTTTTCACTGGTTAAAAGATGGGGGGTCTAAACCTTAAACCTATGGTTTTATTTTTGACAAGTATGTGAAATATTATAATTGCGTCGACATATCATGTGTCGAATAAATTAAATAATGAGTTGGATTTTTTCTTGTAGTCCCCTTGGATCCAATCACTGATTAACCTAAGTTATGTATACTATTTGGGTTAGTTAACCCTTTATTATAAATTATTTTTTTGTATAAAAGTTTGTTTATCATGACATGGTTTCTGGGTGATTTCATGATATTTATTCACAATAGCTTGGATTTTTGTTGTTGACATAACGAGAATGTTATTGGTTATGACCCAATGATAAATGAAATGTGTAATTGAATGATAAATGGTATTTTATTATAATTAAAAATTGATATGTATAATGTGATATTGTGATATCATTTCTACTATTACATTCTGTGTGATTTTTTTAATGATTATATATGGGGTGTTGGTCTAGTTTATATGATGAAATAATTATATAATGTTGTATTCCCAGAGACATACTGAAATTATTATATAACAAGCAATACCTAGAGACACATACTGAAATGCATATATACCAGGCTTGAACCTGAGACACAAGATAAAATAATTATAAAATGGGTGTGGCCCTGATACATTATGAAATGATTACATACCAAACTCATCTATGATTAAATGTTGAAATTCAAATATAGTGGGTTTTGAACAAGATTTGTGAGATTTAAACCATGGATATATGGTTATGGTTGGCATGTTTATGATATATGCATAGGTACATTTTAGAAAACCATAGAGGTAGGTTATTTTTTACAATATATATATGTTTAATATTTTCATGGTTATGATATATGCTGAGAGACATTTCAACATGGTGTCGAAGTAGGTTTTTGTGGTATTAATTTAATTATTTAATTAATTAATACACATGTTTATTTATTTATTTCATACACTTGTTATTAGATTGGTTATGTTTAGACATAGTGGTGTCCACCTATTGAGCAATAACCACACCCTATTAGAGCCATCATTTTGTACCAGATTAGATTACTTGGATTCAAGATTGGACAAGGGAAAAGGGCCTTGCTATTGATTGTTGCTTCTTAGATGGGATGGATTTTGGACGTCATACCGACATGGGGCTTGGGATTGGGGACATTGATTTGATATTTTAGTCTTCTAATTTATTAATTTTATTTTATCTTTCATTACATTTAGGTAAATTACATAATTCCATTAAATTATTCTTTTATTATTTATTAGATTATTCAGTTAGATTTTATTATTGGTATTCTGTTGTATTATATTGGTTCCATTATTTCCACAATGTGATATTTATTAATTTTTCCGGATATTCTACTACGTTGTATCTCTATAACCTGGGGGTATAGTTTCCCAATATACTTATCATACCCCCTGCTTCTAGTTAGAAACATTTAGAAAATAATGATGCATGCTTGATGTCTCGAAAGTAACATGTTTCAGTCATATGAGATATTACCCAATCGGGGTACATTATATCATTGTATAGAGGGGTTTTTTTATATTTCTTTACTATTTTGGGAAATGTAGAAATGAGTCTAGGTTGTATCAGGACCTGTTAGTGAGATTATGCATCAGAGTAACTAACCCATGTATGGGAAAAAATCATAGTGCCTACGGTTGTATTGCTATTTTCATATTATTGTTGATGTTATTTCACCTCATGTGATTCACTTGTTGTGTGGAGTTATTATTTCATGATTTTTTTAGTTCTTGAGATTTATAATCATATCCCAGTATGGTGTGGGGTGAGTATGCATTCATCATGATAGAAACATAGGGATTTATATATTTCCATGTATTGTTAATGATAGGGACATATTTATTTCATCTGATATATACATTCTTGTTTGAACTGTTATATAAGATAACTATTATATATGAGAAATGAAATAAATGAACTATTATATCATGCTAAAAACATGTAATTGATTTTTAGAGAGTTCATGTGTCAGTTTTTCTTTATTTTTTTCACCTTTTGAGGTAGACCATATTATAGCCAGTGTTCTAAGGAGTTTGTTTTTATTATAGAGAAAATACTTCTTCCACATCATTGAGTTAAGTGTTAGGAGAGTAGTAATCAACACTCTATTAACATAGTTGAACTGTAGATTCATTTAGTTTATGAGGATCATATGGGTGTTCATTATTCTAATAACTTCCTAAGGGTTATGAGATACATATAGAAGAATATTATTCACACAATTCTTTCAATGTATGCAATGATGAGAGAGTTCTAGCTATGAAATACATCAATGTTCACTAATGAGGGATTCCCCTAGGTAGCTCATTTTTTCATTGATATTGTCCAAAAATTCATTTATAATATCGAGAAACCCACATATATGAGGGTGAAACTTGTTGTATATATGCTTTTTGAACCAGAAAAACGTTTGTGGGACTTTCTGGAGTAGGAAGGGAAGTAGAAGGAATTATCCTAAAAGGACTTCGAGAAAAAGTTACTAATACATTTATATATTGATACCTTGATGGATGATAAGGAAAATGATTTCCTAAACCAAATATAGGAGGGAATGTTAGTGCTATACTATTTTAAACATTTGACTGAACTGTAGTGATTCACACCATCTTTTACAACTAATGAGATCTCTAGGGTGGGAGTTTTTCAGGATGGCATTTTCTATAAGATCAGGTCATAGGTTAACATGTTTCATCTGAGTAGTTTTGTATACATGATTAATTTGACACTCTTTATGGATGGAAATATAAGAGAGGTCCTGATTAGTGTCCAGGATATTTCAGTAGGGAAAACTGTGAGCTCTTATTTTAGTTGAAAAAACATCTCTATGATAGTTTTGGCCAATGATGAAATGGGTAGAGTAGTTGGGGAAGTGGGGAAACATCTTAGAACTGTATTCTTATATAGTTATATTTGTGTGAAAACATTGTCCCCAAATGGACTCAATGTTGGTAACCACTTTATGGTGTTATACATGCGGAAGGTTGTGCCACATATTGAGTTTTTTAGAGGCATACTGTTGTAGAGTGGTGGAAAGTGGAACATTATAGGTACTAGAATCTATGAAGGACTCAACTACTCTTGATTTGGATGGTATCTGGAGTTCTGCAAGATATTCTGGTCAAGGTAGGGGTTGTGGTACCCCTGTGTAGAAATTATAGTACTAGGAAGATGGTATAACTCAGTGGAGTCGGACTGAAGCATGAGGAAGAGGGAAACTTAGCTGCATGTTATGAAGATTAATCTATCTAGTATGGATGCAGGACCACCTACAGTCATATGTATGACTCCTGTGTCTTCTACTATTGTTTTTGTTTTTTATATATGAGAATCACATTCATTTTTTATCATCTATTTTTTGTAAATGCTTTTGGATTGGATGTAAAAATAATTGATGGTATTTATACCATTAAGACACTATTAGAAGTGTTTCACAAGAATATCATACATTATAAGGTGTTTTCTCTAGATATTGGAGGTTACCATTTATTTTGGTAACCATTAATGATGAAAATGGGAGGATTCGATTTAATTCTTGGTATATATTGTTTAGTTATATACCAGACTTATACAGACTATTATTGGAGGAGGGATACCTTTTATCTCCATAAGAAGGAATCTATTCTCCCCATGGTGATTAGGATCTTCATGCTAGACATTGAGAAACAGTTCAGTGCATGTGGGATTTTATCATGACCCAGATAGATGGTCATGATCTAGATGATTATGGTATGAAAAATTATTCTTTTCCTCCAATGGTAGATAGTTTCTAGATTTTTTTCTCATGAGTTCTACGACTTACCACTAGAATGAGCGATTGAGTTTGTTCCATGAGTAGAGCTAGTTTCCATTCTTCCTTATAAAATGGAACTAGTAGAGCTATAGGAGTTGAAAGTTCAGTGAGATGATATAGAATATAAAGGTTTCATATGGTTTAGTATATATCATTGGGGTTCTCCAATTATCTTTTCCAAGATGGATGATGGGTATTTTTGCTTATGTGGGGACTATTGGATATTGAACTAGATGATTGTCAAGACCTGGTATAGCCTTCCACACATCAATGATCTTTTTATTCAATTGAGAGGTGTCAAGAACTTCTCCCAGATCACACTGATATTAGGACACCATCCATTTAATGTGACACCATTAGACCTACCAAAAACTACTTTTAGGAGAAGGTATGGCTTGTATGAATTCATAGTGATTCTGTTTGTGTTGATTAATTCCCTAATGGTATTCATGGACTTGATGAATCAGATATTTAATCCTTTTTTGGATTAATTTTTATTATCTTTTGTCAATGATATCTTTTTGTAGTCCCAGTTAGTAAACAAGTATTTCCAACATCTTGAAATCACCATAAGTAGATTGAGAGAGCATCATATTTACACCTTCCTAACCAAATGTCGTTTATGGATTGATAAATTGAAATTATTTTATCATATCTTATTAGAGGCATGAGTTCCATTTGAATTACATAAGGCTAAAACCATTTAATCATGGTAGAATCCCAAGAATGTCTTTAAGATATAGTGATTTATGGGTTTAGAAGGTTATTATCACCACTTTATCTAGTAATTCTCATGTTTGGTAGCACTGATGTCACAGATGACAATGAAAAATGTAATGTTTGTTTCGTATGATGATTTAGATATATCATTTCAAGAGTTTAATGGTATAGGACCTCATAAACTAACCTCAATTTACCTATTATGAGTTAAGAATATGTCATGTATTTTGATGTATCTGGAGTTAGGCTCAGAGTAGTTTTCATGCAGATGGATTGAGTGGTTTTTTATGACTCCAGACAACTGAGACCACATGATAGGAATTTACCCACTCACAATATAGATTTACCTACAGTGGTGCATTCCCTAAGATGATGGAGTAATTATCTCATGGGTGAGAGGTTTTCAGTACACATGGACCATAATATCATCAGTTACAACTTTTCATAGTGGGACCAGGTCCTTCAGTAAAGAAGATGGGTTGATTATCTGTATTGTTTCAAATTGGAGTTGGATTATGCATTGGGAAAGGGAAATGTTGTTTTTAGTGCATTGAGATGAAAATGAATACAGAGGTGGTACATGAGTATTACGACGAGTGGAGGGTAATGGATCTCTTTGCAGACATATATCTAGATATTCTACTATTTATACCCATGATTTTGGACTAGATCAAGACTGAGTGGTCATCTAACTCATAGGTATTAGTTCTGATAGATAATATATATGGTGGGGAAACACCATCAACCTGGTCCCTTGGAAGTGGAAATTATCTTCTTTTATATGGCCGAGTATGGGTTTATATGGGATTTCATGAGGTGATGATGAGGGAGTTCCATGATTCAAGATGGGTGGTACATCCTAGTTTGAAAAAGATGTATCATGATCTATATAGATATTACTAGTGTTCAGGAATTAAGAAATAAGTAGTAGGATTGATGGTGAGATGTTTCATTTGTCAGCAGGTGAAAGCCAAGTATCAGTAGTTGACAATGATTTTTTAGTATTTTCCCATTATGGAGTTGAAATGGGATGATGACACTATGTATTTTGTGATAGGATTACCTAGGAAATCCTATAAGAATGATGTTTTATGGGTAATTGTGGATTGACTGAAGAAGGTTACCCACTTCTTTCTTATCAGGGAGACCTTCATAGTTGATGATCTGGGCAGTATTTATGTGCACAGGGTAGTTTGGATGTATTGTGTTCCTAGGAGTATCATTTTTTATAAGGATACTCATTTGAAATCATGTTTCCTTCAAGGTATTCAAAAGGGCTTGGGATCATATGTTCTCTTGAGTATGGCCTATTATCCATAGACTGATAGTCAATCTAAGAGGAATATTCAGGTTTTAAAGGATATGCTATGACTATGTGATTTGTATTTAAATGGTTCATTGGAGAAACATATATAATACATGGATTTTTCACATAATAATAACTTCCATGTGTCGATCCAAATGGAAAATTTCCAGGTTTTTAATGAAATGTTATTACATTTTCCTCTTTATTGGTTAGAGGTAGTGAGTCAGTACTTATTGGGACTAGTCTCATTCAGGATACATCTGAGCATGTTTAGTTGTCACACTATGGCCTTTTAAAATTTATTTTACTTTATTATTTTCTGGCCCCGTAAATTTTTCGCCATGGTATGGGTTGGAGCCAGTTTAAAATTTTGAGTACTTATTTAAAACACATGTTTTGTCTTTGACTGCGTCTACAGCACCGCAGTCGAATCTGCGTGACCTTGCTTGGTTCACCACACACCCTACTCGATGGTCAAATAATTAAATAAAATGATTTATTAATAAATAAATAAAATTAAATGTGTGAAAAAAATAAATTAAAATTAATAAATAATTTTAATGATAATAATAAGATTATTATTTGGGGATGTTATTATTATTATTATTATCATTATATTTATAATTGTTATAATTGTTATTTTATAATTGTAATTATTTTATTTTCTCGTTAAAATCTTGGTCAGAGTGCGGACCAAGCCAACTAAAATTTTACACTCTACTGATAAATGAATATTTTGGGCTTGGCAGCGTCCGACGCATGGGCAGGGGACGGTCGAAGCTGCGCGACCTCGCTCGGTTCCCCACATGCCTGACTGATGTTCAAACTAATTAATTAAAAGGAATTATTAATAATGAAATGAAATTTAAGAGAGATAAAATTAAAATAAAATAAAAAAAGGAGTGTGATAAAAATTTAATGGATCATTTCAATATTTAAGGATATTATTATCATTATTATTATTAGTTAGAAGGATAGAAATTTATTTAAGTTATTATTATTACTATAATTATTATTAATATTAATATAATTAATAGGTTTATTATTATTATTATTATTGTTATTGTTATTATTATTTTTACTATTATTGTCAAGGTTATAGTTTAAGAATAATATTATTATTAATATTGAAATTATTATTTGTTTTATTTTATTTTTTGTTTTACTTTAATTTTATTTATTTTTTCATTTTGGGTAGGTTTTGGATCCCCCTTCATCACGGCACACCCCTTCCCCCTTGGAATTCAATCGCGCCGCTCACCCCCCCCCCCCTCCTGCAAGCTACACCTCGCCGCCGACTTCCCCTCCTCATTTCTGCTCGCACCCCCAGATCGGCCGCTCCACCTCCCGGTGCTAGTTCTCCTACTTTTTCTGGCACCCCTGCTCCGTCCACATCGTGCCGTCACCCTGACCCCCTACCAGGTCACCTCATGCTATCGCGCGACCTTCCCCGAAAACCAAGCGCCACTCCCTGTCTCGACCGAACCCCCATTGCGTCGCTGCCGATCTTTCTCCCCTCCAGGTATTTTTTCTAGGATTTTAGTCCTACTAATTTCGGGTTTGGGTGTTTCCATCTTTTAGGGTGTCATTTAGGATCTTAATTTTAGGTATTTTTGTTCGATTTCATGAATTATGGTTCGCCTTTAGTTGGATTGTGGTGCGTTTGATGCGTAAATGAAGTTCCACACAATACCTCGGGGATTTCTTCACCTAAGGTAGGTGGTTCCATGCCCTTACATTTCTTATATAATTTAATTTGTTTTTTGGTTAGTTTTAATATGTTTTATGATTTAGTTACCTGGTGTGAATGTAGTTAGAAAAAATGATGTGAATGTGGTTGGAAACTGGTTCCTTTTATGGACTTGTTTTAATCAAATGTGTAAATCGTTTTGGGGCGTTTTATTAATTATGAAATGGATCATTAAAATTGTGTTGAAGGTGTGATGCACAATTTTATATGGTGAGGATGTGCAGTCAAATTTTAAAGAGGGTTTTCGGGTGTACCTTTGGTGTAAATGATTGGTGTGTTTAGTAGAGTTGCTTTATGAACTGCTATAATGGTTTATTAAATTATTTTGAATGGTGAAAAATATGTTTTTGAAGGATTTATGTGCTTACATGTTGAGTTTGGATTTTTTTACAAAAAATGGCTATGTTGTCTGTGTGTGTGTTTTAAAGTGGTGTTAAAAAAGGTCGTGTGAGTTGTTTGTAAGGTGCAATTTGAGTTCGGAAAATATTTAAAATAGAAATATGGTGTGTTTTTATTCTGTAAACCTTTTTTTACTAATTTTTAAGTGTTTTATAAATTGTTTAACTAGATTTATTAAATTATATGTGGATTACGGGAGTGGTTTTTGATAGAGATAAATGTGCATTAAGTATTTTTGAGGAACCTTATATGTGAATCTAGGTATATTTCAAGCGAAAAACATTGAAGGTCAATTTGGAAATGTTCTTGAAGTTGTTTAAATAATTTATCAATTCATGAAAGTGATGAGATTTATGATGTGAAATGGTTTGGGTGTGCGTTTAGTCTACAAAGGGGGATTTTGATTATGACATTGGGTGTAATGTTCTGTGATGCCTTCCGAAATTATTTTGGAAACTTTTTAAATGAACTGCAAAATATCATAAGAGGTGCGAGGCATATTTTGAAAGGTGTTTGAGTGTGCGTTTGATTTTGAAAGGGTATTTTGGGTGTATTTTGGTGAAAATACTTCTTGGTTATTCTTGATGTGATTTAATAAACTGTTTAAATTATTTATCAATTTATTTGGATGATGCAAAAAGTGGTATTTTGGAAGAATTGAATTTGCGATTGTTCTTTTAGTATGTTTATATAAAATGAAACATGTTTTTGGTGTAAAACGTCTTCGTGTCACATGTTGGTGTTTTATAAGTGGTGAAAATGGTTCTTTTAATTGTGCAAGTGGAGCAAAACCAGTTTTAGGGTGAATGTGTTAAGCAAGCGATTAGAAATGGCTTTACTTTGGAAATTTGTTATGTTTGTTGTGTAAGCCCATGTTCTATTTACTAATGATTTTTATGTTGTGCAAATTGATTATGTTATTCTTTGAGTGTTTCCAAATGATGATTTGTGAAATTACTATGTAACGACAAATATATTTTGGAAAGGTATTTTGGTGTGCGTGTATTTTTGAAATTTTGTTTGGGTATAAAAGTGGTGACTTTTGTGTGCAATTTCTTGTTTGTCGTATGATTTGAGAAAGAATTATACTATGTGAATGTGAAACTTGATTGAGCATAAGGGAAAACTTCAGGTATCTAGATGGTAAGACAAGAACTAGTGTGCTAGTGATCCGGAGGGGTATCGTCCCTGTTTCACTTAGCTGGATTGACGATTGCAACACTAACTAAACCTATGAATTTATGAGGGTCGTGGTCTTCTAAGACACATCTTCTAAGGTTTGTGGTCTTTTAAGACACAATTTTTGAGGGTCATGGTTTCTAATCCACGTTTCACTAAGACACGTGGTTCTAGGGCCCCATTCGAGCTAGATAAACCTTAGGGGATTTACCCACGATGCCCTACTATTCATGACGTGGTGTCTTATATCGGCATACAGAGGACCACTTGAGTATGTTCATGTTCTTTACGAATTTTCTCTTCCATTTTAAAGTAGTATTTGTGAAATAGTTTTCCTTCTAGTGCTCTTTTTTTTCCAGCTTTTAAATGTTTTCCTTAAAATCATTTTGAAAGTATGGTCTCAAATAAGCATGCTAAATTATATTTTTAATGTTGTGGCAGAGAACCTTTTTATTTGTTGGTATCCTACTAGGCCTTTGGCTCACACCCTGTAGTTGATTAGAGAAAGGAATCTCCCTTTTGAGTAATAGTTCTAAGTCTATTCCTTTTTCTTTTTGGTCAAGCGGATCCTTTTGCAATGAGACGACAGACGCAAGGGAAATTGAGAGGAGTTTTGTTTTCTTTGAGTTGTCTGAGTCTTCAGGTATGAAGTATCACACCATTGTGTCAGAAGGTTTTCCCCTCAGAAACGGTGAAAGGAAATCCCGTAGGAAAGGGTGAAGGTGGTTTAGAATTATAGATGCTGACCGATGTCTTGAAAGTTTTTAGTGCTTCCATCGGCCTCAAAGGTCATGTTTGGTGACGCCTCGTAGCGTGAGTCCTCTTTGAAGAGAAAGGGTGGATTTTTATAGAACCCTCCGATAATCCCTGTTTCCATAAGAGTCCTCCTTCCTCTTAGGGAGTTCTAATTTTTCGTATTTTGGATGGGAGTGTTCATCATACATCTTTCCATCTTAAGATTCCTGGATAAGGTGAAGAGGTGATGCTTTTTCATCGTATAATCCCCTATTCTGGTGGATTGTGTCGCGAGGGAGTATTTAAATGTCAAGGTATGTGGCGTTTGTTGGAGTTGTCTCGATTGTGGTGTGGATGCACACAAAACCAAAGGAAGAAATGCAGTTCGGGAGTCTCCAATACCTGAGTGCGAGGCATGAGATGATTCAATCATCATGTCTCCAGCCATAGGCCTCATAGTGTAGTTGGCTCGTGGTCAGGAACCCCAAGAGTGTATGGGACGCTGACCTTATTTCTGTCATCTGTGTTGGAGGTGAAAGCATTTTAAATCATTTCCTATAGATGTTTCGTTGTTATGACCCATTTGGGTACGTCAGATTTTCTATGGCCATAAGGAGGTGTGGTCGTCTTGTCACTTTAAAGTCTTGGGAGTTATGTTCCACCAGATGTAATCACATTTAGTGATACTTATGGGGTTTTTCAGGTAAATTGGTCAAAAAGTTGAATGGTGCTCATCTAGGGATGTGGAGATGTTGGTCTATCTTCGGTTGTGGTTTTGACACCCTAATAGTCGGGCCCGACCCTCCCTACCCTGTATGGTGGGGTGGTTGGTCACTGTCAGGAAAATTATCAAATTTATGTACCTTTTGTCAGTTTTAATGGTGGGGAGACCCACGTTGGGTCTCGCACGAAGGTCTCTGGAATGAATCGATGTTGGACATTTATTTAATGGCGGGGAGTCCACTCGGACCTCCCCGTGTCAGTTTTCCAATCTCATCATGGGCAGTGGTAGGTTCTTAATGGTGGGGAGCCCTTCGGGCTTACCCCATGTTGGCCTTTTGGTCTTGTTCCTAGATATTACTTGGTAGAAGGTGATAAGATTGTTCTGGGGATTTTATTTGATCTTTTTTGTTACTTGCAAACAAATGGTGGGGTTTTCGTTCTATGGTACTTGAGGCGTTTCAGTTTGTGAGGTTGTTTTCTGTGGGTTCAAGAGTTCATTTTCTAAAACAATCAACTGGAGGTGTTCTAGCTCTTTGGGACAGAAACAAATATCAGAATGTTTTTTTACACATTTCTTGAAATTTTCTTTAAGTCACTTTCTCTGAGCATGATGTGTTTTCCTCTCTTCACTTTCTTCTCATAGGGATCCTTTCTAAACCCCAGGGGGTTTCATTTCTAACTTTGGGCCTTGGCCTTGGGTGTGGATTTCCGGGGGAGGAAAGATGTGTGGTGGGGATAATTGTCACACTCTATCCTTTTAAAATTTAATTTATTTTATTATTTTATGTACATGTAAATTTTTCTCCAGGGTTTGGATTGGAGCCAGTTTAAAATTTTGAGTACTTACTTAAAACAGGTGTTTTAGCCTTGACTGCATATAGCACACTGCAGTCAAATTCGTGTGGCCCCACCTGGTTCACTGCACGCCCTACTCTTTGGCCAACTAATTAAATAAAAAGATTTATTAATAATGAAATAAAATTTAATGTGTGAAAAAATTAAATTAAAATTAATAAATTATTTTAATGATAATAATAATAATATTATCTGGGGATGTTAGAATTATTATTATTGTTATTATTATTATTATCATTATTATTATAATTGTTATAATTGTTTTTTATCATTTTTATTATTTTATTTGCTCGTTTAAATCTTGGTCAGAGTGCTGACCGAGCCAATTAAAATTTTCACTCAGCTGAAAAATGAATATTTTGGGCTTGACATCGTCCGACGCAAAGGCAGAGGACAGTCGAAGCCACGCGGCCTCTCCTCGATCACTGTGCGGCCTCACTCGGTTCCCCGAACGCCTGCCCGATGTCCAAACTAATTAAATAAAAATATTTATTAATAATGAAATAAAATTTAAGAGGGATAAAATGAAAATAAAATAAAATAAGAAGTGTGATAAAAATTTAATGGATTGTTTCAATATTTAAGGATATTATTATCATTATTATTATGAGTTCTAAGGATACAAATTTATTTAAGTTATTATTATTACTTCAATTATTATTAATATTAATATTATTAATATGTTAATTATTATTATTATCATTATTATTATTGTTATTGTTATTCTTATTTTTATTATTATTATAAAGGTTATAGTTTAAAAATAATAATATTATTAATATTGAAATTATTATTTGTTTTATTTTATTTTTTGTGTTACTTAACTTTTATTTTATTTTTTCATTTTGGGTAGGGTTTGGACCCCCCTTCATCGCAACACACCCCTTCCCCCTTGTAATCTCGTCACGCCGCTCACCCCCCCCCCCTCATACGCGCTACACCTCGTCACCGGCTTCCCCTCCCATGTTATGCTCGTGCTCCCACGTCAGATTCTCCACCTCCTGGTGCCAGTCCTCCTGCTTTTTCTGGCGCCCATACTCCATTCAGCTCGTGCCTTCACCCCGACCACCTACCAGGTCAGCTCGCGCTGTCGCGCAGCCATCCCTAATAACCCGACGCCACCCCCTGTCTCAGTCGAACCCCCATTGCATCGTTGATTCTCCCTCTCCCCAACATGTATTTTTTCTAGGGTTTTAGTCCTACTCATTTTGGGTTTTGGTGTTTCGAGCTATTAGGGTGTCAATTATGGTCTTAATTTTTGTTATTTTTGTTCGATTTCATGGATTAGGGTTCAACTTTGGTTGGCATGTGGTGCGTTTGATGAGAAATTGAAGTTCCACACTATACCTCTAGGATTTATTCACCTAAGGTAGGTGGTTCCATGCCCTTAAATTTCTTAAATAATTTAATTTGTTTTTTTGGTTCATTTTAATATGTTTTGTGATTTAGTTACATGGTGCGAATGTAGTTTAAAAAAATTATGTGAATGTGGTTGGAAACTGGTTCCTTTTATGAACCTAGTTTACGTAATTGTGTAAATGGTTTTGTGGTGTTTTATAAATTATGAAATGGCTTATTTAAATTGTGTTGATGGTGCGATGCATAATTTTATATGGTGAGGAAGTGTAGTCAGATTTTAAAGAGGGTTTTCGGGTGTACATTTGATGTAAACTATTGGTGTGTTTAGTAGGGTTTCATTATGAACTATTATAATGGATTATTAAATTATGTTGAATGGTGAAAAATATGTTTTTGAAGGATTGGTGTGCTTACGTGTTGAGTTTGGATTTTGTACAAAAATGGCTATGTTTTCTGTGTGTGTATTTTAAAGTGTTGTTAAAAAAAAGGTTGTGTGAGTTGTTTGTAAGGTGCAATTTGAGTTTAGAAAATATTTAAAATAGAAATAAGGTGTTTTTTTCTTCTGTAAACCTTTTTTTACTAATTTTTAAGTGTTTTATAAATTTTTTAACTATATTTATTAAATTATTTTTGGAGGGCGGGAGTTGTTTTTGATAGATTTAAATGTGCATTATGTTTTTTTAAGGAACCTTATTTGTGAAACTGGGTATATTTCATGTGAAAAACATTGTGGGTCAATTTGGAAATGTTCTCGAAGTTGTTTAAATAATTTTTCAAGTCATGAAAGTGATGCAATTTATGATGTGAAATGGTTTTGATGTGTGTTTGGTCTACAAAGGGGGATTTTGAGTATGTCTTTAGGTGTAATGTTTTGTGATGCTTCGGAAATTATTTTGGAAACTTTTTAAATGAACTACTAAATTGCATAAGAGGTGCAAGGCTTATTTTGAAAGGTGTTTGAGGGTGAGTCTGATTTAGAAAGTGGATTTTGGGCGTCTTTTGGTGCAAATACTTCTTGGTTATTCCTGATGTGATTTAATAAAATGTTTAAATTATTTATCAATTTATTTGAATGACACAAAAAGTGGTATTTATGAATAATTGAATATGCGACTGTTTTTAGTATGTTTATATAAAACGAGACATTTTTTTGGTGTAAACCTTCTTCGTGTCACATGGTGGAGTTTTATAAGTTCTGTAAATGGTTCTTTTAATTGTGCAAGTGGTGCAAAACGAGTTTTAGGGTGAATGTGTTAATCAAGTGATTTGAAATGGATTTCCTTTTGAAATTGGGTATGTTTATTTTATAAGCCCTTGTGCTATTTACTAATTCTTTTTATGTTGTTCATATTGATTATGTTATTATTTGAGTGTTTCCAAATGCGGATTTGTGAAATGACTAAGTAATGACAATTATATTTTGGAAAGGTATTTTGGTGTGCGTGTGTTTTTGAAATGTTGTTTGGGTATGAAAGTTGTGTCTTTTGTGTGCAATGTCTTGTTTGGCCTGTGAAATGAGAAAGCATTATACTATGTGAATGTGAAACTTGATTGAGCACAAGGGAAAACCCCGGGGCAGACTAGAACTAGTGCACTAGTGATCCAAAGGGGTATCATCCCTTTTTAACTTAGCTGGATTGAGGATTGCAACACCAACTAAACATATGAATTTCTGAGGTTTGTGGTCTTCTAAGCCACATTTTCTGATGGTAGTGGTCTTCTAAGCCACATTTTCTGAGGGTCATGGTTTCTAATCCATGTTTCACTGAGACAAGTGGTTCTAGGGTCCCACTAGAGCTAGATAATCCTTAGGCGAGTTACCCGCGGTGCTCTACTATTCATGACGTGGTGCCTTCTGTCGGCATACAGAGGACCACTTGAGTATGAGCATGTTCTTTTCGAATTTCCTCTTCAATTTTAAAGTAGTATTTGTGAAATATTTTTTCTTCCAGTGCTCTTTTTTTCAGCCTTTAAATGTTTTACTTAAAATCATTTTAAAAGTATGGTCTTAAATAAGCATGCTAAATTATCTTTTTGATGTTGTGGCATAGATTCTTTTTATTTGGTGGCATCCTACCAGGACTATGGCTCACACCCTTCATACACCTTTGGGTGTATGCAGACTCTATTGTCACTTTGTTTTAGGTTTCATTTGGTCTTCTCGTACAAGTTGGTGTTGATTTAGCCTCTCTTGTGGCCGGGCGGTTTCTGTTAGAGTTTTAGATTGGTTTCCTTTTTTATAGTTTCCGTTGTTGTATTTTTTTAAGGTGAGTTGTAAACTTTGAATTTGAAATGTGGTAAGGTTCAGTTTGGTTGTATAAAATCATTTTCATTCTGTTAAAAAAATTATTTGGTTTATGTTTATTATTTCAGGTAAATCATTCCCATGTTTTATTTTGATACGCGAGCACTTGTGCCAGCCTGTGGGGATTAGGAACGCCCTTCGGGCCATGCCACGGACCGGGTCGGGTGCCGGGTCGGATGGTGACCCGGCCTGGTTCGTGACATTAGTTCATTAAGAAATGGTTGGAGACCGCATAGATATTGCATACATAATACACTGGACATCAAATATGACCCCTATATTTCAAGGTTGGTCAATGTGTTTTCCTTAGGTTGTCACCTAATTTGGGGTAACACCATATAAGGAAATAGGGGAATCTAGTGCTCAGTTTTTTGGGCTTTTTAAGGCTTTATATGGGGTCAGTCTAGTGGCATAATGATTATCCCTTCCTCAATGCTTCAGTTCTATACTCGACATGTTTCACGTGTTACACTATTAGAGATATTATTAAGATATTTATCATATGATAAACATAGAAGACATGAATATTAGTTGCAATGTGTCCTTTAAATAGCATCTGATAAGTTTTGTGAACTGTTGCGAGAAGTATCTCTGAGGATGGACTATACAATTAGTTCGAGTGTAGTGGAATCATGGGCTAGTTCAGGAGAATACCTTTAAGAGGGACACTAATATGTGAGCATATTGGCCTAACTTGTTCACTGAGACCCCATAGTGATGCTTGGAGTAGCTCAGGTATGAGGTATTATATGGTAGGGAGGTTGTAAGATCCCATAATTTTCTAGTTATTTCTCTCTCTTAGTTTTCCATTAATCTTATTTCAGTTTAGTTTTCCCTCATCCTTAAACCATGTTTTTCGTTTTCATCACGAATGTCTGGTTTTTTGACTAAATGTAGACTTAGGTTGTAATGAAACACGATAAAATCAAAGAGGATCCATGAAGGGAATGATTCAATGATTTTTTTGAATTAATGGTTTCTAGGTATAAATGGGTCAAGAGTTACCAAGGGTACTTGGTATGTTTGGAATCCTTAAAACGGATTAGGTTTTTACAATGAAATTAGGCTGAAAACTATCTCTTTGACATTTACACAGTGTGAATGTTGGATACACGGTGTTTAATGTCTACTAGGCTCATGTCATGAATTGATACATTCCATGAAGTGAATACATTCTCTGAAGACATTACACATCATTTAATGTTCGAGCTAACTAAATATTTATAGGAGGGGATGGGTTGTTTGGTATATCCTTCTAAAAAGAAATACATGATGTGTAACTATATTACGCACCATGTAATTTACCAAGAAGATTATTGAAGGGTTCCATGAGTTTGATTTTTCATTCATCTCACATGAATATTTCCTTATCTTGACCTAAGGATCCCATACATACATATTTTGGAGCACCTCACTTGATTCCATACATACCAAACCTGCACTCGATCCCCAATAAGTGGTTTTCGTTTGGTTTTTAATTATTTTTCACTTTATTCTCCAATCATGTAGTGAATACTCATGAACATGTCTATTATTTGTTTTGATCCTCAATTATTTGATCTAGGATCCTTCTTGTGATCATTTGTACCTTCTTCCACATTTGTGTTTTCCATAGGAAGTATTTTGTTTTTCACTGGTTAAAGGTATGAGGTTTAAAACATAACTATATAGTTTGAGTTTTGACATGTACTTGAAATATTGTAATTGCACCAACATATCACACATAGAATAAATTATATTATTCTTTGAATTATGCCTTGGACACTATTTGGATCCAATTGGTAATTAATCTATATTTTGGATACTATTTGGGAGGGCATGCCATTGATTTTAAAAGAATTATTCAATTGTTTAATGTTTGTTTACCATTTATGGTTTTTTGTGATCTCTTAATATCGATTCTACTTGTATTTTCTTTTTTATTAAGATAAATATAATGTAATTGATCATGACCATATGTTAAATGAAATTTATTATTGAAAGATAAATGGTAATTTTCATAATATTATATTGATCCTTATGATGTGATATCATAATATCCTTTCTTATATTGCATTTTTTATGATTTATTTTTTTGTAATTATTATATAAGGGGTGTTGGCCTAGTTTATATACCGAAATGATTATTGTTGGTTAGAGTAGAGTACTCAAGAGGGGGGGTGAATTGAGAATCTATAAAAATTTCTGTTTAAAAAGGTATTCTTAAAAACGTTCCCCAATAATTAAATACAACCCAGTTAATCAAGGTTATACTATTATGAATGTTTGACTGTTTAAATAACTTTATAGAAGATTGATTAATTCTAAGTAATTCTAATAGAAATTGTTAACATTAGTTTTGAAGCTATTCTAACAAGGAAAAACAATTATAACTTCTTTCCAAGATTAACTATCAAAGTAAATTTAGTGTTTTCTGGATTAAATAGTAAAATAGAGAAAACTAAAGTAAACAACATCACGAATATAAAACAAGTGGTTCAGTGTCAAGTAGATACCTAATCCACTCCACTTGGTGATCACCTTACATCATGAAGGTTATATAAATAAACTTGATCATCACCCGGGATCGGGGTTAACAACAGCACACAAGGCAGTCTAGGTCACACGACCTCTTCCACAGTTTTTCATGGGTAATAACTAAAAAGTCACACAGGGAATTCTTCAACACTTATCTGTGGGAATAAATAGGTGTAAAAGATGTAAGAGAAAGGATATCTTTCGTCCTTCAATTTGATA
This sequence comes from Viscum album, assembly GCA_963277665.1. Lineage (NCBI taxonomy): Eukaryota > Viridiplantae > Streptophyta > Magnoliopsida > Santalales > Viscaceae > Viscum > Viscum album. Next base: position 934,733,945 of record OY728153.1, read on the forward strand.
CAAGAGACAGTGTGTGTTTTTATACAAACACGCACACTGATCGAAAGATAAAAATAATACACAACAGAGCAAAAAAGATGAGATATGTTTAGAAGTGCTCTGGGTGTTAGTCTATGTAGCTATGTACTTTTGGGATGAAGCAAATGCAGAAATCAAGTTCTCTAATGGAAAAGAGTGTTTCATAAGTCAGCAAGATCTGGCTTGTGTTCATCAGGGTATTGATTATGCGAATATGCACTCGATTATTATGATCTACGGTGTCCAGATTATCGATTCAAGAATGCTTTGTGTGTTCTTCAGGAATGTTGAGTTGCACGTGTCAGTTCTTGTATCCAGAAAAACCCGTGTGTACTTTGTTATTATGCTCTATCTTTTTTAGGCCGCAATTCTCTTTTATTCATGGAGTTCATGTGTTGGAGCTGATAAGATTCATGTATTTTTCACCTCGTACCTCATACTTTTAGATGATATGTCTAAAAAGAATCATTAATTATGTCAGTGTATTTAAAAGCATCAAAGATGACAGTTAGAAATTAAATTGAAAAATTGCAAAACAGATTAAGAAACGGTGTCACAGTTTGTCAATAAATGGGGTCTTCATTGAAACGGTGTCTAGATGGTCACGGTGTCTGGATGGTCACAATGTCTAGATGGTCACGGTGTCTGGATGGTCACAGTGTCTGGATGGTCACGGTGACTGGATGGTCACAGTGTCTGGATAGTCATGGTGTCTGGATGGTTACGGTGTCTGGATGGTCAAGGTCTCTGGATATTCACGGTGTCTGGATGGTCACAGTGTCTGGATGGTCATAGTATCTGGATAGTGATGGTGTCTGGATGGTCATGGTGTGTAGATGCTTTGCCAAAAAAACACAACTAGTGGCAGAATAATGGTGCATCAGACTTATCCAAATACTCGTATTTAGATTTAAGCAGTGATATTCATATAATAGATTATAGTTAACTATTCATTAAATAAATCATTTTCAATTAAATTAAATATAGTGCACAAGTTTTATTTAAATCATAAAGAAACTAATCATTTGTACACATGATTTAAGATAAACTACATAGGATTAACATGTTTTTAAAGAATGAATCGGATTTGTGATCATTAAAACATGATTAACACATGAGGAGTCCAAAAATCCCCCCTTTTGATGATCAAAAATCATGTGAGTGATAGATCTATTCTTAGGGAATGTGTCTCTTCTTTAGTGTGTATTTAGAGTGTATATGTCTCCAATGTACATATAAAATACATATTTCTCTATTCTTTATTTAATGTGCATAGTTCTACCCGTTATGGGATTATCAAAAAGAGTGAATAAGAAATAGACAATAAAAGTACACAATGCATTAGATAAATAAGAGTGTCATTACAAAGAGTAGATATCAAAACAAATGCAACAAGATCCATATCAAAAGATAGTAGTCACTATTATTCAGAACTGGTTGGTCTTCTCTTTTCCCTTGGCAACAGGATCAAAAGAAGAAGCCATATGAGTATAGGTAGAAGTAGAAGAAGGGAGTGAACTGGTTGAAAGAGAAGTAAAGGAAGACCTTAAAAGACATAAGGGTCCAAGGTAGGGGTAGTAAAAGACCGAGGCAACTTTTGATCAAGTATTACAGGACGAATCTAATGCAGAACCTGAGAGAATGACATAGATGTAGAGGAAAGGGTAGCAGAGGAAAAGGTAGTAAAACTAGATCTCAGGGGTGCAGCTGTAGGAGCCACAATGGTAGTACTCTGAACATGAAGATAAGGCCACAAAATCTTGATAAAATCATAAATAATCTCCCCACCATATTTCATTTATTTCTCAATGTCATCCTTGTTCTCCATAAAATTTTCTAACAAAGGAGTGAAATCTTTGTGCTTTTGGACTTGAGTTTTGAAAGCTTGAGTAACAGGAGGAATTCTCATATTCTCAACAAGGTAATTGAAGTGGTTGGTCATGACATTTTTGGATAAGATCCAATTGAAGTAGAAATACATCTTTTTAGAAATTTCTTGTTGATCATCATTGGAAATCTTTGAATGGATTCTCACCAAATCAAGAACTCTGTCACTATTCTTGATAACATCAGATAGAGATTCTTTATCAAAGCCACTGAGCACAACCTGAAGTTCTTCTTTGACAACTGTTTTGAGCAGATCACTATCTAAATTAGGTTGAGATTATTGGACAGAGGTATGAGAAGTAGTGACAGCCGAGGTAAGATATTTTAGTTGATTTATCACTTTATGAAGACAACCTTTATACTCATCAGTTAACTTGTTAAGACCAACAACAAGCTCTCACATCTCTTGAACAATTTTCGTGTTTGTTTCAGCCACCTTGTTAGCTAAAGAAGTCAGGTTACTTTGAATCAGGGAGGCTACTTCATGTGGAATATGACTACCAAGATCTTCAGTAGGATGAGAAGTAGGTTATGGTCTCAAGTTCATCACTTTCTTCATATCTTCAACCATAACTCTTAGAGTCTTTACTTCATCACTAAGGTGTTTATTCATTGTTCCGGTTTCTTGAATCTCAAAGAGAATTTTTGGCTGAATCTACTATATAATATTTTCCAATAATAGGATAACACATCTATAACTAAAGTTGGTTACAGGAGAAGGTTGATTATTCTTAATATTTACAACCCCAACCAACAAGGTAGCTCATAATTATTTCACATCATCCTTATTTACCAAGTTTGAAGGATCTTGTGAAGGCTAAGAGATTGAAGTTGAGACAGTCTTAGGTTCTTTGTTAGAGATAACTTCTGGAGTAGATGCCATTTTCAACTGAAACATAGTAGATAGATCAAGACCTTGGTCTGTTGCTTCATGTAAATCATTCACATCAAAATAACTGGGAAATTTATACCATGTATCCACTGATCTTGGATCAACCAGATTTAGTACTTCAATACTTTCTAGACTAGGGGATGCTCCCCCTCTACAGGTGCATCTTTCTCAGGACTGATAGGTTTAGGTCATTGATTTATTTCCATGATTTCATCCCTAATTTCCCCATCTATTTCCTGTCTAGCCAACTGAATGGCTAGCTCCATTCTCTCTTCAGCAGAGGGAATAACTTCAGGATTAGTTTGTTCCTCCTCATGTTCCTCACCAACAGATTCTTGAACAATAGACAAATCTTCTTCTATATGCTATTATATACCTTCCTTCTCTCTTTCAACAAAAAAAAATCTTCTTTTGAGGAACATTGTTCTTCCAAAACAACAACATTTTTAGAAATAGACACTTATTTCTCAGCGATGTCTTGAAGAATCGGTTCATTTTCCTCCTCATTCAAGACAGTTTATATTGTAGGTGCAACAACCTCTTATTCTATTTCTTATTCTTCAGGATATTCAAAAATTCATTTGGTTCTAAACCATGATCAGAAACATCTTTAGGTCTTGAAGGGTGTTATAACAGATTGAACTTTTCATAAATCCTATCATTGTATTCCACCCATGCTTTTCTCCAAGGATTCCAACTGATTTTCATCCTTTTTATTGTAACTTTTGAGAGACAAAACTCATAATCCTTGGTAAGTTCATCATTATATCCAACCAAACCTTTGGCATGAAGCATGGCTGAAATAAGCCTCAAATAGAATAGGGAGGTTGACTTGGAGGTGGTCTTCATCGATTCACACATATAGAGTATGACATACTTGCATAGATTGATCTTATGTCCATTTTTCATTAGATATATAAAAAATACATTCTGATACTTGACTAAAGTGAAATCACCTTTTCTGGGACTAATTAGATTCTAAAAAAATTTAAATAGAAGTCTGGTTTCTCCATCCAACTCTACAGCTATATCTCTTCTCTTACCTGTATTTCCAATTAAGCTTCCCAAAGCATCTTCCAAAACAAATATCTCACTTGGAGGTGGAGGACCTCTTTGTTAGTCCTCACAGATACCCTCATGAAGTATCCTAAGGTGTGTAGCACATAACCTCTAAGAAAAAGTGAATCTCTAGCCATTTATCCAACTTATCACAATATAGCCATCTTCTATATCAAAAGAAAACTAAACACACTGGTAAAACTATGCAACTAATTTCAGGTAAATAGTCTAATCCGCATTTATAAACCAATCTAACCATCCTTTCTCTTTAAATAATTTCAACACAAGAGACATAATTGACATGTGCGACTTGGGGAAATATCCTTTTCAGGCACCACTATTCTATCTACCAGAGTCAGATTCAGAGGACCTTTAGGTGCTATCTTCAATGCAATTTTCCTCTTCTTCTTTAAACTATATTTCTCAAGAGTTGACGATGATGGGCATTTTATACTGGGCATTCACTGAGGGCTAGAGAGAGAGATAAAATTAAAGGACTGGGGGAAGGTTTACAATTTCATAGAAGAGAGCTCGAGTGAAGAAAAAGTGAAACTTATTTAGTTTTTATCATTTAGGAATACCAATCGTCCCAAAAAAGAAAAGTGTGTTTAAGTAAAAGGGTAAAATAAGTAATTACCACAATATGGGTTCTAATTTATAAATGAAATAATAAAAAATCTTTACGGTGAGATAGTAACTGACTCTCATGGTGAGAAAATAATTGGCGTTCATGGTGAGACCATAACTATGTGATTTCTAAACTATAAGACTATATTGTTTGAGATATTAAGTGTCAGACAGTAGCTGAGAAATAGTAACTGTGAGACCATAATCATGCAATAGTAAGTCATGAGACAGTAAAATTATAGAACTGTTAGAGTTAAACAGTAATCTCAATATAGTGATTTGTGAAACCGTAAAGTGTGAAATAGTAATATATGAAACAGTAAGATATGAAACAGTATGATATGAAACCGTAAGATATGAAAAGTAAGATATGAAACAGTAAGATATGAAACATTAATATATGAAATCGTAAGATATGAAACAGTAAGATAACTTCTTAAGATTTATCATACCCAATTCAGGTATGATGTAATCTATTGTTTCATAATTTAGTGTTTTGGTGAATATATCTGCAAGATGATATTCAGTTCCAATTAATTCCAAAGTGATGTCACGTTTTTGATAATGATATCTCTAAGAGTGATGTCCTACATCAATATGTTTTGTTCTAGAGTGTGAAACATGATTTTTTGAGATGTTAATAGCACTTGTATTGTCACAATTTATAGGTACATGACTGAATTGATATCTATAATATAGTAATTTGTGTTTTATCCACAAAATTTGTGCACAAAAACTATCAGAAACTATTTATTCAACTTCTATGGTAGATAATGCAACAAGATTCTATTTCTTACTACACCATGATACTAGTGACTTGCCTAAAAAGTGACATGTTACAAAGGTTCTTTTTCTATCTAACTTACAACCACCGAAGTCAACATCAGAATAACTGACTAATTAAAATGATTGTCCTATGGGATAGAACGGTCCTAGATTGGGTTTATTCTTGATGTATTTGAAAATTCCCTTAACAACATTTAAATGAGATTCCTTAGGATTTTCTTGAAAATGAGCACACATACACACACTAAACAAAATGTTAGGTTGACTAGTAGTTAAGTAGAGTAAACATCCCATAATTCCTCTATAAGTTGTTTGATCAACAGATTTTCCATCTTTATCAAGATCCAACTTACAAGTGTTTCTCATTACAGTGTCACTACTTTTAGTGTTGTCCAATCCAAAATGTCTTAGAAGATATTTATCAAATTTTATTTGATTTAAAATAATACCATCTTCATTTTGAATGATTTGAAAACCAAGAAATAATTTTAGTTCATCGATTAAAATCATTTAAAATTTATTTTCCATTATTGTAGAAAAATCAATACATAAATAATTTCTTGAATATCCAAATATAATATTATCTACATAAATTTGAACTACTAAAACATCATTGGAAATTTGTTTTATAAAAACTGTAGGATCAACAATTCCTTTTTTAAAACCTTTGGAAATAAGAAAAGTACTTAATCTATCATACTAAGATCTTGGAGCTTGTTTTAAACCATATACAGATTTTGATAACTTAAAAATATGATTTGGAAAATGAGGATTTGTAAAAACAGGGGGTTTCTCAACAAAGACATCCTCAGCTATGTACCCATTTAGGAATGCACCCTTAACATCCATTTGATATAGTTTAAAATTCAGATGTGTAGCATAAGAAAGCAGAATTCTAATGGCTTCATGTCTAGCTACAAGTGAAAAGGTTTACTCACAGTCAATTCCCTCTTCTTGACTATAGCCTTGTGCAACCAATCTATCCCCATTTCTAACTATGTTACCATCTTCATCTACCTTATTTCTAAACACCCATTTAGTGCCTATGGTGAATGTGTCTTTGGGTATTTCAACAAGTTTCCAAAGTTTCTTCCTTTCAAACTAATTAAACTCTTCTTGTATAGCCATCACCCAAAATTAATCATTGATAGCATCATTAATGTTTTTAGGTTCAAGTTGTGACAAGAAGACTTGATGTTCAACCTGATTTCTAAGAGAAGCTCTAGTTTGAGTTCCTTTATCTAAGTCTCCTACAAAACATCTAAAGGATGGTTCTTAATAGTTTTAATATCTCTATAAAAATAAGGACTGGTGATTTCAAGTTCTTCAATAGGATCTGGTTCATTGTGACCAGAATCTAAAGAATTTCTAGAAATGGGAGTTTTCAAAAATTCCTTTACAAGATGGTTAGGGGATTTTGAATTAGTGTCTAGATTAGATACATCATCCTCCAAGTTCTATAGAGTGGTCTTAGGATCATGTGGATTTGTTTCATCAAATTTGACAGGGACAGATTCTTCCACACATTTAGTTATTTTATTAAACACTCTATAGGATTTAATAAAAATTGAATGTCCTAAAAATATTCCTTCATCACTCTTGAATGAAAATTTGTCAAGATTGTCCTTGTTATTAAGGATATAGACTTTGGAACCAGAAACATTTAAGTATCTAAGTTTGGGTTTTCAATTGTTCCATAACTCATAAGGAGTCCTTTTAAGAATAAGTCTAATCCACACTCTATTGATTATGTAGCATACTATATTTACAGCTTTAACCCAAAAAATAGGTAGATAATACTCACTAAGCATGGTTCTAGAAATCTCTTGTAGGGTTCTATTTCGTCTTTCTACAACTTTATTCTATTGAGGTGTTCTAGGGGCATAAAAATTATGACTATAGCCATTTTGTGAGAAAAAAGATTCAAACTCTTGATTTTCAAAATCACGACCATGATCACTTCTTAAGGATTTAATTTTATGTCCACTATGATTTTCTACAGTTTTTGCATATTTGGTAAAATGAGAGCAAGATTCACTTTTGTGATCCAAAAATAATGTCCAAGTATATCTAGAAAATTCATCTACAAGAACATAAACATAGTGCTTCCAATTTAAGCTATAAACTCTCGATGGTCCAAACAAATCCATGTGAACCAATTCGAGAGGTTGAGAAGTTGACACTTCATTCATTAGTTTGATGGAAATTTTGTGTTTCTTTCCTTTTTGACAAGGATTACACACTTTACCATCTGGAAACTAATGTTTGGGTAGGTCTTTGACAAATCCTTTTCTAGTCACCTTTCTAAGGGAGTGAGTGTCATAAGGTCCTAGTCTCCTATACCAAAGCCAGGACTCTTTATGAAACACACATAAACATGAATCATTTTGAGAATATAAAGAATGTAAGTTATCAGAATAAACATTTTCTTTTCTTAATGTAAAAAACACTAATTATTTTTTAGAATTAAAAAAATTGAAAGCATAATTTTCGAATATAACATGAAATCCATCATCGTATAATTCTGAAATACTAATCAGATTATATTTCAATCCATAAAAAAATCACTTTAGAAATAAAAACTGAGTTAGAGTTACTGATTTGGCCAAGGCCAATGATCATTCCTTTGGTATTATCACCAAAGGTGATATGTCCTCTATCAATTTTTATTAAATTCTTGAAGCATGAGTAGTCTCCTATCATGTGTCTTGAACACCCACTGTCCAAGTACCATATGCTCTTATAGAAACTCTTTAAGAAGCTTTCCTACAAAATAGTCAAATAAAAATAGATTTGGGTACCCATAATTGTTTGGGTCTAGTAATATTAGTGATAAGTTCTTTAGGAACCCATATCTACCTCATAGGTTTCCTATAAGCATTATGTAAAGTATTTGAAAAATAAACTCTATTTGGTTTAGAAAATACTGAAACAGTAGAAAGTGTGTCATAACTTGAACTAGTAGAATATTTTCCAGAAATGGGTGTAAAGATGTATGTCCTAGATTTAGAAACAAAATTAGTTCTTCCAAAATTTCATTTTCCATGTTGATAGCCAATGCCAACAGTATATTTAGGAGAAATATTTTTACCTAGAATGTGAGTAAGGGTATTTTTCCGATTAGTAAACATTTCTATGATTTTCTTTAATAGATCATTAGATAGTTTTAGTTAATTGTTCTCTTTGAGTAATTGAGCATTTTTCTCCCTTTCAACAATGAGTACAGTTTTAACAGCTAAGGTAAGAGCATGGTATTTCTTCAAATACATGTATATATATTTTAGGTCATTTCATATATGTTCTAGCATATTAAAATAATCAAACATTTATTCATTAGACATATTTTTAGAGTCACTCTTATCTCAAGAATAGTATTAATTGTGTACAAAAGATTTCAATGTTACCGCAGATGTGTTTTTCATAAAACACATATTTTTTTGTCAGCCTGTTCATCATGTGAATATTCTAAGTCACTTGAACTATCCTCAGAAGCACTCCATGTTGCTTTCATTTCCTTTTTATACTTTTTATCTTTGTCTTCAAGTCTCTTTGTACTTGAGCTTTGGACAATAAGCCTTGATATGTCATTTTCACTTACATTCATAGCAGACAATCTCATCAGACCTATCAATTCTTTTCCAATCTTTCTTCCAACTTCTTTTTTGATCATATCTTCCCTTGAAGTTAGGCTTAATGAAAAAATTCTTCTTCTTGTAGAATCTCTTAAACTTTCTGGCTAATTTATCCATCTCCTCATCAATGTCAAGTGATAATTGTTCCCTACTAGAACATTCTATAGAAACTTACAATTTCCCTTTTTCTTTGTGTTTAGAGGTGGTAGTCTTGAACAAAATAGATTTTTCTTTTGGGTTCATCCTCTTCCTTTTTGACTTTAAGATCCTCTTCATATATCATCAGTTTCCCAATTATTTCTTTTATAGGTAGCTTAATAATATCACATGATTCTCTAATAGAGACAGAGGTTCCTCTCTATATGTCAGGTAGGCATCTGAGAATTATCATGATCTGTTCCTTAGCAGTGACTTCTCTTTCAAGAGAAATCATTGTGTTGACAATTTTGTGGAACCTGAGATACATGTCAGAAATAGTCTCATCAGGTTTTATTTTAATGTTATCATATTTAATAGTATAGGTATTAAGTCTCATTTCTTTCACACTAGATGTTCCTTCATGTGAAAAAAATAAGGTATCCCAAATTTCATATGCAGTTTTACAAGTATAAATTCTATTAAATTCCTCATCTCCTAAAGAGCAGTATATAGCATTCATAGCTTTGAAATTGTTATTGTATCCAGTTTTGGTAGGTTCATCCCAAGTGAGTCTATCATAAGAAAGAATATTATATTCATATGTAATTGAAGACTATATCTCAAATCTCTTAATTTCTAAATGCATTTCCATTTTAATTTTCCATTGAGCATAATTGGTTCCATAAAAGAATTGTGGTCTGTTTTTTGCAACACATTCCAATCTATTATCCATGATAAATAAGTAACTTAAAAGAGCTATAAATTTAGAATTTAGTTAAATTTACTGATATTTAATGTAAAAATACAATCACAGTTGAATACCGTAAAAAACAGAGCTTTAATAAGATTAACAAACACCCCTATGATACCAAATGTTGGTCAGTGTAGAGTACTAAATAGGGGGGTGAATTAAGTATCTATAAAATTTTCTATTTAAATAGGTTCCCTAATAATTAAATACTGCCCAGTTAATCAAGGTTATACTATTATAAAAGTTTGACTGTTTAAATAACTTCTTATGAAGATTGATTAATTCTCATAAATCCTAATCGTAGTTATTAAAATTACTTTTGAAGCTATTATTATAAGGTAAAATAATTATAACTTCTTCCAAATATTAACTATTAAAGTAAATTTAGTGATTTCTGGATTAAATAGTAAAACATATGAATCTAAAGTAAACACAGCGAATATAAAACAAGTGGTTCAGTCTCAAGACGTGACCTAATACACTCCATTTAGTGATCACTTTCCACCAAGAATTTAATATAAATAAACTTGATCCACACCCTGGATTAGGGTTAACAATAGCACACAAGACTGTCTATGTCACACTACCTCTTCTAGAGTTTTTTTTGGGTAAATAGTAACAAGTCACAAAGGGACTTCTTCCACACTAATCCATGGGAATACACAGGTGCAAAAAGATGTAAGAGAAAGGATATATTGTATCCTTTAGTTTAATACAGGAGACAGTGTGTGTTTTTATATAAAAAAACACACTGCTCGAAAGATAAAAATAATACACAATAGAGCAGAAATGATGAGATTAGTCTAGAAGTGCTCTGAGTGTTAGTCTATGTAGATCTGGACTTCTGGGATGAAGAAGATGCATAAATCTAGTCCTCTCATAGAAAATAGAGTATTGTAAGTCATATAGATCTGGCTCTTGTTCTTCGTGGTATTGACTATGCAAAGATGCGCTTGATGATTCTAATATATGGTTTCCATCTTGTTGATTCAATAATTATTCGTGTGTTCTTCAGGAATGTTGAGTTGCATGTGTCCATTCTTGTTTCCAGAAAAACTTGTGTGTACATCGTTATTACACTATATTTTTTAGGCCACAATTCTCTTTTATTCTTGGAGTGCATGTGTTGGAGCTGACAGAATTCATGTATTCTGAGCCTCATTCCTCATACTGGTAGATGATATGTCTACAAAGAAACATTAATTATGTCAGTGCATTTAAAAGTTTAAATATGGCTGTTAGAAATTAAATTGAAGATGACAAAATAGATAAAGAAATAGTGTCACAGTTTGTCTGTAAATGATGTCTTCATTGAAAAGGTGTCTGGATGTTCATAGTGTCTGGATGGTCACGGTGTTTGGATGGTCACGGTGTCTGGATGGTCAGGGTGTCTGGATGGTCACAGTGTCTGGATGGTCACAGTGTCTGGATGGTCACAGTGTCTGGATGATCACAATGTCTGGATTGTCACGGTGACTGGATGGTCACGGTTTCTGGATGGTCATAGTGTCTGGATGGTCATAGTGTCTGGATGGTCGTAATATCTGGATAGTCACGGTGTATGGAAAGTCATAGTGTCTGGATGGTTACGGTATCTGGATAGTCACGGTGTCTGGATGGTCATGGTGTCTGGATAATTTGCTAGAAAAACACAACTGATTGCAGATTCACAATGTATCATAATTAGCCAAATATTTGTATTCAGATTTAAGCAGTGATACTCATATAATTGATTAGAATTAATCATTCATCAAATAAATCATTATAAAGTAAATTAAATAGAGTTCACAAGGTTTATTTAAAGCATAAAGATACTCATCATTTGTATGCATGATTTAAGATAAATTACACAGGATTAACATGTTTTTATAGAATGAATAGGATTTGTGATCATTAAAAAATGATTAACACATGAGGAGTCCAACACTTATATATTGGTCAATGGACTGGGACATGCTGATATGATTATATTGTGGGCTATGGCTAGAGATACAAGCTAAAATTATTATCTACTCGTCTTGGCTCTGAGATGAATTCTGACATTATTTTATATTGGGCTCGGCCCTGATACAAGAAAAATACTTATATACTAGGATATACCCAGATTAAATGATGAGATGTTTATATATTGGGTTTTGACCCATATTTGTGTGATTTATACCATGGTTATATGGTTATGGTTGACATGGTTACTAGACAGGCTTAGAGACATCTGGCATGATGCCGAGGAATGTTACGTTTTACAATGGTTATATGGTTATGGTTGGGATGATTATGATACATTCTCAGAGAAATTCTAACATAGTGTTGAAGTAGGTTGATGTGATATTAATTTAAGTGTTTAATTAATTAACACACCTATTTATTTCTTTATTGAATACACTTGTTATCAGATTGTTTATGTTTAGACATAGTGATGTCAACCAACTGAGTTATACTCACACATTATTCAGGCCTCCATTTGGCACCTAACCAGATTACGTGGATGCAATTTTGGAAAAGGGAAAAGGACCTTACTGTTGATTGTTGCTTGCAGGATGGGTTGGAGTTCAGATATAGGAACGACATGGGGTTCAAGACTAGGGACGTTGAGTATTTATTTCTATATACTAGTATTTTAATTGTATATTATATATCATGACATTTAGTTACATTCAATTAGATCATTACATTAATCATTTATTATTTATAAGATGCTTATGTTGGATTTTATTTTAAGTATTCCGTTTTATTTGATCATTTACATTATTTTTGTACTCTGATAATTTTTATTATTTTTGGATTATTCCACTATGTTACAACTCTTCAACCAGCATGTATAGTCTCCCCAGTATACTTATAACCCCCTTGCTTGTAGGCCGCAACCTCTGGAATATGAAGATGCATACTTATGGTATCATAATCAACCTGTTTCTGCCACATAAGAGAGTACCAGATCGGGGTATATTTCATCATTAATTTATAAAAAATAGTTCAAAGTAAATTTTTAAATAAAAAAATATAATGTCATCAACATCTATATATATAATCAATATATACATTGAAAAATTATTTTAAATAATTTTGGACCAAAATTTCCTTTATAAAAATTATTTTGTAATAAAAATTTGAGTTAGTATCTCTTAATAATGTCTATGTGCCTGTTTAGGACCCTATAAATCATTGCTATGTTTGAAAAAATATTTTGAAATCATTTTTTTTAAGTCCATGGGTTTTTTTAATGAATATTTCATCAGAAATTATTCCAATTAAAAACATACAATTTACATGGATTTTAAATAACTAGATATTCAGAAAAATTAAATTGAAATTAAATTATAATATCATTTATCCTATAAATAAGAGAAAAAGAATATTAAAAGTTCATTTCTCTTCCTGATAATAACCTTGATCCACTAATCTTACTTTATTTTTAGATATGTTTACTACTTCATATAGTTTATTACAAAAATTTAGTTAGTTATTATTATTTTTTTATCTTTTGGTCATTCAGACTAATTTTATACTTTATTTATTTCAAATTAATGTAATTATTTATAGATATAATTATCCTTATTCATATCATTTAAATTATTATCAGTATTACTAGACATAAACTCATTAACAAATTCAGAATTAACAAAGTAATTTAAAATAAATTTTCTATTTTATATTATAGATTAAATATTTCCAACTACTTTTTAAATATGATGGTATTTAAGAGTAATATAATATTTAGGAATAGTTTTAGAAGGTATTTTCAACCCACTAATTAATGAATTTTTTTTGATCAATATCATCACCATAATTGAATTTCATGAATTTAATATAATAATTTTTAAAATCCAAATTCTTCTTGTTATTTTAATTAAATTTTACATTCATAGAATCTTCATCAACTAAAGTTGTCTTAATGAAAACCACATATTCCATATTATTAGTATAAAAACCTAATAAATATTCCTTCATCACATTTGAATTGATTATTTTTAAATTATATTTTGTATTTAAAATAAAAAAGTTCAATGAAACACACTAAAATATCCATTTTGGAGGTTTGATCCCTTTAAAAAGTCATAAGGTGAGTTTTAAAAATAATCTAATATACAATATATTAAAAACATGATAAGAAGTATTACCATCTTCATCCCAAAATTAATTTTCCACTTCAAACTCTCTACTCATTGATCTAGCTGTTTCATGATTTGACATATTCCTTTTTTCAAACATACCATTTTCTTTTGGTGTACTAGGTGGAAAAATAATGTTTATATCCAATATCATCCCCAAATATATCAAATTTTAAATTATAGAATTTACCACATCAATCACTTCAAATAGAGATGATTGAATGATTTATGATATTTTGAATAATTTTGTAGAATGCACAAAATTTGGTTAGAGATTCACTTTTGTGTGATATGAAATAAATCCAAATGAATATGATATAATAATTAACCTTGAAAAATATACACTTATTTTTTAAAAACTATTATCTTGTATAATAAAAAATAAGTTATGATTTAGTAATTCAATACCTCAAGTAGTACTAATATCATTCATCAATTTTAACCTTTCTATATACTTCTTACCCTTTAAATATGAATTGCATATAAGATAATTTTATTTAATTTTTAAAATCATAGAACATGTTCATGATTTGATAAATTGTACAATAGTATAATTTTTTCATGTCCATGACTCTTTTTCCATAATACATCATCAATTTATATAGTATTTGAACACTTTTATTTATATTTGGCTAGATCTAAAAAATCAATAGTGTAAACATTTTTTCTATTTCAAGAAAATAGAACTGATTTTTTATCAAAACTAGGAATTTATCACTTTAGAAAATTATATTTAATCCATCATAAAATAGGTGTGATATACTTATTAATTTTTTTTGAAACCATCTACAAATATTGTTTGAGTTTGTCACCAAGAACTATATTTTTTTTGTACTTTTTGATAACTTGTATTTATGGATTTTAATATATATAAATTCATTATCACATCATGATTGTTCTTCTATGTAACATTGTATGTAATAATTTCCTAAGACTAAGTTTAAAATTAAAAGGTCATAGCTGATCCTTGTTATGATGAGAACCTGGAAGTGTTATGATACTATTCTTGAATATATGTCTTATAGCCAGATGATATCATTGGAGGGGCACAAATGATATAGGGTGTCAGGGGTGGAGACTGAAAGGACTTTCAGGAACCTTCTAATGGTGTACGCCCTTGGTAATGTTCAGGAGGATATTATGAGAACAAGACAAGTTAGTAGGAAATCCACATTTATATGTTTCATTGAATGTTTCTATCTATGGACATGTGTATTGGTACTTAGAATTTATTATTATTATTAATTGATATTATGAGTCACAAAATTAGATGTTTTGACAAAAAATGTGAGGACATATGTTTGCCGCAAGGGAGGATATATTGGATGCTTCAGGAGTAATATTACATTAATGAATAATGAGAGAACGGATTTATCACACCTATTCACTAATAAAAGCTAATATCTCAGGCCTCTGGATGGAAATGATATAGACTAAATAAATACATGAACACGGTGTTCTGAAGGAATGTTCTATTTCTGGAAAGTCAATGAAAGAGATATTGAGCATATAGTTTGATGGCACTGGCATGCGACCTTCTTGATAACAGATATTGTGATAAAGAGATTATATTACATGATAAGAATTTTTATGAGGTGACATGTCATAGTGGCCTTAACATCCTTCTCTACGGATGACTTAGCGTGTTGCTAGATGATAACCTTAGACTTTAGGCTGGTTCACCTAATTCATTGGATAAAGTGGCCTATAGGGTCACAAACTAAGTGTATCTGAAATCTTAGTTAAATAATTTACTATATAAAAAGTTGAATAAATATTATTCTTTGTCATGGTTTAATAATTATTCATATATTAATTATTTAATTTATTCCCACTCTATTTAATAGATAGAATATATTGTGATGGGAATAATTAATAAATATGGAGTAGGATTAGCGGACCGAGTTTAATGGTCCCGTGAGAAAATAATAATAATATATATTATTTGATTAAATAATTTTTAATTATAACTTACAAGTTAATCAAATGTCAGGAAATCATAATGTTTTTGTTATTATTTGACTTGGGGATTTCACTAGGAATAATGAAATAATTAAAGGCACTTGTGGAAATTATTTTTTATTACCCTAGTGAAATAAATTCCTAGTTATATTATTCTCTCATTAGCCAGAGTCAAGCCAATAGACACATATTGTGTTTTGAATAATGAATTGGAGGAAATATCTCAATACTAGAGAGTTATTTCATCTCTAAGAATGCTCCCATGAATGAGAGTGATACTCCTCAACCAGATCAAGGAGAACTATTTTGAACCAATTGTCAAAGCGATCGAAGGAGGACATCACAAGTGAAAGGATCTTTCATGTTAGAAACTGAAGACTCCTTCGATGATATATGAAGATATTTAGAACATAAGTGGATCACCACTAGAGTAGATCTACCATTGATCTCTATAAATCAACAACGTTACATATAAAAATTTATGTCTGAATGTATCAATGAAGAAAGAATCACATTGGAGACAATTCTTATTTAATTAAATTAATTATAATCATATAATGTTAATCCTCTCTCTTGGTTTTGGGTTTCTATTCCTTCATCCTATTTCTTTGATTCAATTCCATGGATCATGGTGTTCATCAACACATAGATCCCGTATTGTTCATTGAATATTGAAAAATATTAATGTTGGGCACCGTCCCAACCATGCTTCCACTGTTCCTAGAACATAAAAATATTATATTTGAGATAATATTTTTTTTAGAAAACCAAACATCTCCAATACCATTAATATGACCTTTAGAGTTTTCTTCAAATTTAATTATGCCTCCATCATATGAATTAAAAGATAATATATTTAAAATACCACCTTACATGTTTGTGGAAGGAAATCTATATAGATACTAGGAATCATTGAGACATAAATGGATGACTTTTAGAAATATATCCATCATGTATAATTTTTTGGTACCCATTCTATCTTGGGTCCAAGTATATTGGTAGAATATCATTTTATTACTCAAATATATTTAAAAAATCTACTTATGGACTATTCAGTGAAAAAACATTAGCAAAAAATGTTTTATTGTTACCAAGTGATTGTGTAAATCAAAAAGGGAATTCATTGGAATAATTCTCTCTCATTAAACATTTGAAATTTGTTACAGTTGAGATAATTACTTTTATTATTTTAACAAAATATTTATTATACATCTATGGTGAAATGTTTTTGTAACCAAAAAAAGTTTTGTTATAGTTTGGTTTCATCAAAGACATCAATTTATCATTTTATCCTTGCCATAAAAAAATTAGAATATATTTATTTTATATTAGAAACATCCCTTTTCAAATCCATATTATATTTTTTAATAGAATATAAATTAGTTTAGAATTTTTTTTAACTACAATATGTATTTCTCATTTTTGTTATTTTCATTCATAATCTTCTTTCTCTCGTTATCTACTTTAATCATTTACTATAAGATTAATTTAAACCTTATTCCATGATCTTTATCATTTACTACCAAAAAATCATTATTTTGGCCCTTTTTTTCTTTTAAATGTATATAAAACATAATTATTATTATAATCTTGATTCTAAGAAACACTAATTTTCATTTTTTTCAAACTCCATTTTATGTTTCTTGTTTTCTTTGAACAGTTTCATATTTTTTATTTTTTTTACTTTGGTATATTTTTCAATAATCTTTACACTATCATTCCTTAAGTCATCATTATATTTATAAAGTACATTAACATTGGTTTTCACAAAATGAGGATCTGAACTAGAATCAGGACTCGGATCATATTTAATTTAATTTCTATCATCAGTGACTGGATTATGATCAACATTTTTAAGAGTTATAAATTCAGTAAAAATGGATTTAGGCAACTAACAATGTGTATCCATCAATGTATAGTTCCATATATCATTTTCACTTCCTATGTCACTATTAGAATCTAGACTATCTTAATAGTATCATCCTCTAAAAAATTATATCTTTTCATTCCTCTTTTTATCATTATATTTATTTTATTTATTGAGATTAGGAAAATAAAACCTGATGTTTCCATTCTTCCAATAATCATAACAGGTTATCTATGAAACATCATTATTATTTCTTGTATTACCTTTCTTGTAATATGTTATGAACATCATTTTGAAATTCCTCTTTCCTCACTTTTTTCGTAAGCATGTTGATATTCTTGCTAAAATGAGCCATAACTTGATAAATTTCCTATAAAAATCATATTTATAAGAGTTAGAAAATTCATTAACATTATATTTAAAAGAAAAACATCACTTTTTCATGGACTCCTCATAAAAATATTCTTAAATTTAAGTTAATAACGCATCAAATAAACGACTAGCCCATCTAAATTTTACAATTTAGTATTCTTAATATCATTAATCAACACTTTATTTGTATTATATTTTTTTGTAATACATCCAGTACCATTTCAATAAGATCTATATTATCTAGTACCACACTAGTTTCAATCATACCAATAGAAAATCTTGTCAACTGATGAAATATTTTTTTAGTAAATAATCTTCTCTTATCTCAAAATCATTGTATTTTGTGCGATGTATTCCTATGCTTGTGCTTTTAGGCATGTCTATTTGATAGTGACTATCCTATAAAATTATACAAATGTTGTAGATTGTATTACATGATGGAAAAGGGATAAAATCATTTCTCACTACATCTTAATAAAAAAATAATATTTACTTTATAATTAAAAACATACATTTCCATATTATTACATAAAAATCTCCCTAGTTTATTTTTGGGTTGATCGTATTGTTTCTCCATGATTTTACAATGATCCTCATTTATCTTCTTCAAGTATTTTATAATCTATCTTGCAAATGTACATAATAACTTCCATTGAAAAATGGTGGTTTTCAGGTATCCAACTATCATTTATATTAATACCTACCATATTCAAGAACTAATATTTATTGCTTTTATAGTTAGGTATAATATATTTAGGATAGTCTAAAATAAAACAATTAATATAACCTATATCCAATGGAACCACCTAGGATACCAATTTATGGTTCGAAGTGCAAGGTAATAATAGACTTGGGGTTAATAGTCCATCAAAACCATTAAAAAATAATAAATAAAAATTTAGTATTTCATGTAACAATAGTGTAATTCAATATTTAGAATATAATTCAGTTGAAATAAAATATAGACACAATTTTTTTTTTGTAGTTTGGATCACCATGATCCAACTCTACACTTCATTCTTCTCCACTCAGGGAGAATATCGATACCAAATTAGAAACATCACATTTAATGGCGTGATGACCTTTTTATAGACAATGCATTTTATAATACCTAGAGGCACAAACAATGACTGATTTTTTATAGGGGGTCACAACCAAATATGACCTGAATTTACTTTTGGACTCACAAACCAAGATCATAATATTTTTTTGGTATAATAACCAATACCATTCCTTATATTTATTGGAAGAAATCATAAAACAAAAAATATAATTAAAAATAGTTTTTAGAAAATATAATATGTTGAAAACTAAAAAACAATGACAATCAATAGATAGTAGAATATTTAAAATTCAATTTCACTCATGTAACATTGATCACATTAGCAATAATGAATGAATAAAGAAGTTTCTTCAAGATCAAACTAATGGAATATTAGTCTCATAAGATCTTATTTGAAGGTAAATAAAATTATTCTTTTTTAATTATATCAAATTTCATGCCATTGTATTAATTTATAATGAAATTTCATATAGTCATCTAACAAAAAATACAAAATCCAGAAACACAGAGTCTATGTGTTATTCATTAAATTAGTATAAGATAGACGGTATCTCACTATACACGATTGATCAGTTTAGAAGCCTTGAAAAACTTGATACAAACATGATTCCTGCATTACGTTGGATATATAAAGTACATTTCATTAAAAATAATCAAACATCCTTGATATTATTCAATATATCCATTTGTTTATCCTAGTGAAAGGAATAAAAATAAAGGGAGATCTCGGATGTTCAATAAGTGTTACGTACAGTGGAAGTTATCAAGAGTAAATAGGGAATAATCAATTTTGAAGGGAAAATAATTGAAAACACATGTAATTAATTAATTACATGATCATGACATTTATCCATTGACAATATCAATGAAATAATCTCATGGAAAATAATAACTAAATTTATAACAAAGGAAATGATTAATGGTGGGAATCGTGATATCAAACATCATGATATATTTACCATCATGGCCTTATTACAATATAGATAAATCAAGTGGTAGGTATTCACCAAAATATCATTTAATAAGGATACCAAATTGGTTTGTCTCACAAGGCTTTTTGATGCGTAGAGGGGATATAAAATTATAGTGCCCATACATCACATTATTCTTAATGTATTCCTCATATTTTTAATGAAAAATAAAAATTCATAAAAAATATGCCATACAAAAAATATTGACATTTAGTAAAGGATATGAAATATGAATATTTTTCTTGTCAATCAAATAACCTTCATATTAAAACACCATATGTAGAAGCGGTATATGGTTTAGAAAAAAATCCATGTATATGAAAAAAAGAATATACATATTTAATAAAAATTTAATCTCCAAGGAAAGATTTTATTAATAAATTCAATGTTTATAGAGAATTTTTATGATGAAAAAATTAATTAGAGATACAATATTACTATCAATCCATAATAAATATAGATTCTGTAATAAATTCAAGAATTTTTTATTATAAAATAAAATGGAAGAAAAACATTAAATTATGTTTTCATTACATATTTTTTATTTTTAAAGCCATTGATTACTTGAATAAGAAGCTAAATACTATAAAATAGTTATGGTAGTGGGAAAATTTATTAATCTAAAAAATGGTAAAAAACATTAATTTTACTTTTTTTTAAAGAATTTTAAAAATGAAAATTTTAAAAAACATTACAATGATTAATTTATAAAAAATAAAAAAATAAAAAATAAAATAAAATATCCTTAATAAATCATTTAAGAAAATAAAAATAACATTTATAAAATAGTTTTAAAAATATTGGTATGGAAGGAAAATATAATTGATTAAAAGAAAAATAATATCCTATTTTCCATTAAAAAATTCTTTTCTTTATTCAAGTACAAAATAGAGTAAAATATTGAATATTAAATTTAATATCCTTAAATATCTAGAAGAAAAAAATTGATGTATTTTATAAAGGTTAGAAGATTTCTTTAATTAGAATAATGGAAATCCGAAAAATTATATAGTAATATAAATCCTACCACATTGGTAACGTTTAAATTGAAATCCAATCAAAAGATAAACATGAATTGAAACATTAATCATCATTAGTAAAAACTTATTCATGTTAAATAAATAAATGGTCAGTATATACACCACATAAAAGTAAATTTGTACGTAATTTAAAACATAGCTAAATGGTGTGAAAATTGAGATGAAATCTCTAAACTCTAGTTCTAGATTACCCAAAACTTCACTTAACATCCTATATAACAAATTTATATTTTTTATTATTAAAAACCAAGACAATATAAAAATTTATAATATCATACATAATCCATTTAAAACATATTATATCCATTCGGTTAATTTTTTATTATTATTATCATTATCTTGGATGTTAACAATTTCATTTTTCAGGAGTATTTTTGTTTGGTTATTCCAGTAATTTTACTTTAGTTATGAATCCATCATATCATGAATATTGATCATGATATAAATATCATATATATTTATTATATTTATATAGAGTTATTTATAAAAGGTAGAGATATAAAAAAGAATTACACTGTTCATAAAGAGAAAATTCTATATGTATGGATAAACACAATTTTCACTTATCAATGGATGGAATGAAAAAAATATAGATATAAATTCACCATTATAAAATAATTATTATATAATATAGATCATATATATTTATTATATATATCATTATTTCAATATATGTAAATAGGAAATGGTGAAAGGATTACATCACTTCATCAAGGTGGTAGTCCATATGTACGCACAAGCGATATTATTTTTTTCCAATGGATTCGTAGAGAAGAAAGTAGATATGATATTATAATTATTGAATTATTATTGTGTAATAAATATAATATATACTCATTTCTTCTATATTTAAAACAATCCTAGTAAAATGGTGGTGAAAAATGAATTACACCGCTATGTTGAGACGGTAATCCGTACGTACACACAAGTGATTTTTCACATTCCATAGGATGAAAAAGAGGTTTAATGTGGTTGTAATATAATAATAACAAAATATTATTGTATTTATGATAATGTATTTATTATTTTAGTATGTCTAAAATAGATTTATAGGATGTAAAATAAGAAAGAAATTTAAAATAGTCAGTAAAAACAACTATATATTCTTCAGTAGACATGCTCTAGATCCCACATTCATAACTATTGGAATAGTTTTTAAGAAAACATTAATCTCATATTTTTTTATAGGGATGTTAATAAGATAATTTTTTATTAGTTGGTTGAGCTATATGGCTCAATTTGATGTAAATAAAAGAGATAAGGGGTGCCCTTTTGAAAGTGTTGGGATGAGAACTTATATAATTTCTTGTATTAATAAATCAATATAAATAAATTTTCAAGAAACATTACCTAAACATCATTATAATATATATATAAGAGGATAATTAGTCAAAATAATCTCATAAAATATTTTCTGTACACGTTGTGTTTATATTTTTACCATTATCACTTAGTTTTAACAGCTCATTAACCCTTTTAACAATTACTACAGATACACATTTTCTTACTCCTTAAAGGTCATGATTGTTACCATAAAAATAAAAGTGAGCCATAAATGGACCTTGGTTGATTTTTATACCATATCCCATTAAATTGGACAAACAATTTATTTTTATTATTTTTAAATCATTTAATAAAAGATTTATTATTATAAAATATCATTGTTGTTAATTTTGGAACTATTTATTTACATTGACTTTAATATCAACAAGATCATTATGAAATTTTAATATAAACCTTTAATAAATCTCAAATATGTTATATGTATCTAAAAAATACATGAAACACAATAATTAAGCTAAATTATATTTTTATAAAAAATTTGGATTCAATTAATTTATTTTTAAATAATTTTAATAAATATCGTGTCAACATTTTATAAGGATTTAATGTAATTATAGAATCAATAAAAATTTAAAATAAATTAATATAAAATAATAATAATTAATCTTTCAAATAAATATATATAAATTAAAATATACTTTTTTTATCCTTATATAAATATTTAAGAGATATTAAATTCAAGAGAGTGACATTTTTTATTTATTCTTTTCATAAAATTATATTAAGGATGAAATCAAGGAATGATGGAACTATGTTACCATATTATAAAGGATTGGATTATTATGGTAGAGAAAAACTTATCTAATTTAATAAATTCATGTTTTACCATAATTTAAAATCCTTATCCCAATGTTTTAACAATGTTTTACCCATTTTACCCTAATCTAGGTGAAAAATATTTACAAAGGATAATAGTCATACAGACCAAAATTAAAAGGGACCTATTTTAAAAATTTGTACATCCTAATTCCAAATATGGAATAAATTTTATCAAATTAATTTTATAATAATATTATCAATGAAATCTTTAAATCATAGGGAATCAATTCAAAAGTTACCCTATCTCAATAAAATTGAACTACTTGATTCGATGGCTTCATTCTTTCATTTACAGTAATTGTAATAATGTACATTATCTTAACCCTTGTAAACAACATCCATTAACATTAATTTTTTATGGGTTTCATTTACAAAATTTTCACATGTTGGAATTTCCACTCATTCCTTCTTCATCATCATCATATTTCCTTTTTTATTCACCTCAATCATCCTCATTTATTCTTAATTTCATTCAAAAATAAAAGGCTTTAATATTTATTTTCTATATTAATTGAGCTAGATACTATATACTCATATATTGAAATTTTTTGAGAGCCTAATTCCATAAAATGATAGTATTTATCCCATAAAATAATCCATCAATCTTACTTCATGGATAATGCACATAATTACTAGCATAAGTTCTAACATTGTAAAGTTGGCTTCATATTCAATAATATTTTCCTCATTTTTTCCATATATTGTGTAATTTAATATCTATATCATCGCATTTCTCATGAAAATTGTATTTTTCAAGGAATACCTCCTTGAATGTATTCCTGAACATACTATTATTTTCCTTCGACTCTTTAGTGTTCATGAAGAATGACCACCATTCATTAGCGTCTCCCATAATATGATAAAAAACATGATAAACTTCAATCTTTCACAAATTCACAATGATTGAAACATATTTTATAGGTACATAATCCATTTCACATCTACTAATGAATTAGTATTTCCATTAAAGGAATGAGTTTTTTTCTTTATAATGTTCCAAGATCACAGAATCATGTAGTGATGTCATGTGTTTTTTAATATGAGAAAGGATTCTTGTCATAAGATAAACAAATGAATTAATATATTAAAAATAATCTATTCAACAACGCCATATTTTTTTAATTTAACATGTGGTATATTAATATATTAGTTATGGGTGATGACATATTTTTCATTCCTTATACTAGGAACCATTTATAAATCGTGGAATATAATATATTATCTCATAACATTACGAAATTTAAATCATATTGTATAATTCAAAATACGATGCAATACATAACGCAATTTAAAATTTATTTTTAAATAATAATATAATCATAAGATTAGTGTTTTGGGAACATATTCGAATCAAAACTATATTTTTAAATCCTTCGTAAATGTTTGTAACGATCATGTAAATCAACCAAAACATATCATCTAAGAGTGTCAAAACAAGTGCGCAATCTTAGGTCCACTCGTTTTTCATCTATTTTTGATCAATTTGATACTCAAAGAGCCTTTTTTATGGTGTTTACCACTAGGTGCATGTACTTAATAGCTGTAGCCATTTTCTAGTATCAAAAAATGGATTTTATTTCTAGTATTCCACACATTCTATACCTTACCAAAACTATAGTGAACCACACTTTTATAATAAGATATAAAATCTTATTATAGTAATATTAATTACATAACATAAATATCAACACCATAACCATATATTTTAGTATCTTTGGAAATGTGGACTCATAAACAATTTTTTCATAAGTGAACTACATCATCTCCATTTAAGTTCAATAAAACTAGAAACCTTCTCAGAATTATCGTACATAATACCATTATTTTACAGACTAGGGAATTAAAAAAATAAGAAAAAGTGAAATTATGTTCTTATTAAATAAAATCAAGTGAGATATCAACATAACATTATCATAAGGGTATGAGAACAAGAGAATTGCATTTGGAAACCATACCCTAAAAATCCTTGATAATAAAATTTAGTCATGGAACAAATATTAAAATTTCATAAGATATAAATCATAATGGAATAAATGAAAATATTACATGAGAGAATAAAATTTTTATAAGACACAGATTTATGTAAATCACCTAATTATTGAAAATATTATATCCAGGATTCCCACCAAGGAAATTATAACATTTTATCTTTGGCTTTCCACTCATGTTCTTTCTTAGGGCATGGAATAACACCCTATGTACTCTATTTTATTCCTCATATAACCTCCCATGTAAACCCTTATTTTGGTCTTGGGATAAACATTAGTGTACCCTCCTGGTTTTATCGTAGTGTAACCTCTCTTGTACACTCTTTTGTAATTTGGATAACCTCACATGTACCCTTTGAGCTCATAGGACATAATCTTTTATCAATTTATTGGAGATTGATCTATGTGCCCCCATCAAAAAATTAAAAACATAAATATATGTTAAAAAATATCATAAATCATCCATATTGTTATATCCAATGAAAATAAATTGGGTACATAATCATTTTGTCTTAGAATAACGCATGGAAAAGAAATGGGGTTCAAAAAAATTTCATCATTTTATCACCATATAACCCATGTAAAAGGAATTGATTTAATTAAAATATTGTCATATTAATTATACAACACCTATATAAATAATAAGGATGGTATTATTGGATCATATACCTAGTAAATATTAAGAAAAAAAGGATCTCATCATAGAAGTAAAATTATTTTAAAATACCACTTGGTGTAATTTTCAGCAAAATATCCATTCCATTTTTAAATCACTTATTTGAAATATAAGATATTATTAACTATTAAAGAAATAATTTTCATTGATATAAAATTGAAAACGTGTAATGGAATCATTAAATCAGTGTGGGTTCATGATGGTGTGACGTTTTGTTCATGTTGTACATGTAAAAATGATGATTCTGTTCACATTTTCGTTACAAACTAAAAAGATCCAGGATCAAAAAACACAAGAAGATTAATTTAAATATTTTTTTAATGATTAAAAAAACGGTAAAAATGAATTTAATGAATCATAATATAATAGTAAAAACATTATTGAAAAATATATTTATAAAAAGTAGACATATAAGTAAAATGATTTTCAACAAAAGAGAGAAATAACATTAAATTTAATTAAAAACCTTATTTTGGACTCATGAGTACATAAAGAGAGTTAAATGAAGTGGAAAAACATATTATATAGAAATAAATACAATATAATAAAATTCATGTGTTTCTTGATAGATTGATCATATTATTTCATCATTAGAAACATAATAAAAAATAATCCTAATAAATAATGAGATTGTTACATGAAACCTATACCACTTTGGTAAATATTGAATCATAGGACCCATGAAATAGAGAACCTAAGACTGATTTTTATATCCCATAATAATCATTATAATAATCCTAAAATACTTTAATTTATAATATATAAACCACACAAAAGAAATTAGTGGTGAATATAGACTGTGTCCCACATACATAAAAGGGAGTAGGAAATCCCTTACATGCTTTGGTAAATTTTCAATCGTAACCTCCATAAAAGAATAAATTTAGAAGAAAAATTTACCATAATTATAATCAATAAATATAATATATAAAATCTAAAAGATTAATTATATAAATCCATTAAAATAACATAATTTCATAATATAACATATGTCCCAAAGGTGATAATTTGAGTTAAAAACCCCTTACTTGCAACTTTTTAATCATAATCCACACGAAACAATAAAAAATGAAACTATAAAAAACACTAAGAAAAATAAATGTCGGAGATAAAATGTAAAATGGTGTTACTTACAACTTTTAAATGTATATAGGTCTATAACAAGACATATGTCCCAAAAAAACAATTTCAGTTGATAATCCCTTACATCAAGTCTCAACATCCTTCCTATATGTTCAAATTTCCCTTATAAGAAATAGTGACTTATTATAAATATAATAAAAACTAATCACATATATAATACTATGTATTATTACTTATAACCCATTATCAACCATTAATTAATAATTCCTAAAAATAATAGTGTTCCATGTCATAACTTCTTCTTTTTTCATTTATGCTTCAGTTTGGTAGTTTTTTGGTAATTGTATATTTATCATGGATTTATCTCCTCCATAATGATGATAATGATATAAATATTACATCAATATTTATAATCATCCATAATAGTTATAGATAGAAAATGAATTACACTATTCATGGGGAGGGTAAGTAGTATATACTCAGGAATGCTATTTTCATTCTTCGATGAATTTAAAAAATAATACTAAATTTTAATTAAAATTACTAGAATATTTTTATACAATATAAATAATATATATTCCAAAAATATATCTGTATTACCATATAAATCAAAATAAACTAAAAACCACATCACATCACAATTTGGTTGTGGTAGTCTGCACGTATGCACGAGGGACATTATTGTTTTCCAGCGGATTGGAAGGTAATAAGTTATATATGTTATTATAATTATTGAAGTATAATTATATAATAAATAAAATAAATAAAATAAGTAAAATAAATAAAATTTATATCCATCATTATATCCAACAGTGAGAGGAAGTGATGGAAACCAAATTACATTGGTTCGTGAGACGGTTGTCCAAACGTAGGCATGATCGTTAGTTTATCCCCATTTGATAAAGGAGTAGATGGATATAGGTTATTAAATTAACATAATAAAAACAAAATATATTTTACGTTCAGATTTTATTATATTATTATATTTTAGGATGATTTTGTTGAGGTGGAAGAAGAAATAATACCAAAACACTCGGTTAAAAATGATACCTCTTCTTTTGACAACCTTGATAGATTTTCACTAAAATAAATAATATGAGGGTTTTAAAATAAAATTAGGCCCCTGGGATGTTTCTAGGGAATTAATGAATGTTTTTGGTCTAGTAATGGATGATTTAAAAATCATTGGATGTATATAGAGGAGAGTAAAGGGGGATCACTTATATTAGTGGTGGAGAGAACACACTTGGAATTTTTGAAAATATAATGTTATTTGAATGTTTTACACATTAAAAAAGGATTAAAAATTAAAAATTCATGAATGTTATATGATTTAATGTCTAAATATGTTCACTAAATAAGATTTGGACATCTTATTAGATTATTTTAAGGGTTATATTTTTAGTTTAACTCCAGATAATCCCATTTTGACCTTAAGTGAGATAATTAATTATTACAGTTTTACTATTTATTATGATGAAAAATAAAGTTGAACTTATTATACAATATTAATTATGATAATTAAAAATAATTAATCTATTTTTACAAATTAATTTCACATAATTTGTGGAATTTAATTTTATAATTATACCCATAGAGGTGATGAAAAAAAGTTCTCCAAAGAAAAGGTTTTCATAAGTGTAAAAAGTTTTTATATAAAAAATCAAAAAAAATTTATTAAAATGAAATAAATTGTATTAAAAATAATATTATTAAACTTATTTTACTTTTAAATTATTTTAAATCAAGATATAAATTTTAAAATTCTTCAAATGAAAATGATTTTTTCAATAAAAACAAGTACTTTTTACTATTGCTCAAAATGGTATCTCAGATGCCATGTCTTTTGTGGAAGTTATCGCGGGTTCTGTTGATCTCACTAAATCAAAGATCTCTGAATGTGTTTCTCTAAAAAAATATAAATATCAAGGTCTATCGGTGATTTATTTCTCCAATGATGAGGTACATATATTCTCTTCAGATCTTCATTTTTTTCTCATTGGTAGATTTATCCAGCATCATCCATCATTAGTGTTTCTACGTAAAACCATAGAAAGAATAGGCTTTATGAATTTTCATATCGGATTACTGAATTCATGGAAAGTCCTCTTTCATTTTTCCTCATAGAATTATATTATATATTTTTATCCCATGGTTCCTAGTCCTTTGAGGGATCTTTTATGAATGTTTTCAAATGGTCTCCAGTCTTTGATGCTGGTTCTGAACCCCCCCATCATTCCTATCTGGATTGGTTTCCTGGGTTTGCCTCTACACCTATTAAAGAAGCGTGCCTTATTTTTTATTTTTGAACTCTTCATACATCCAATCAAGCTTGAATCAGCCACTCTGAATCTCTCAAGACCTTTATTTGCTTGTATTTATACAGAATTTGAAATCTCTCATGAGTTTCCATTGCGGTTTTGGATACAAAATGGAGGTAATGGGTTTATACAAGATGTTTTCTTTGAAAATGTACCACCCAACTGTAAAAAATGTTCTATAATTGGTCATATTATGAATTATTGTGAGTCTAATGCTCCTCCCCTCCCACATTTCAAGTCAATTTGGGTGGAAAAGGATGCTACAAGGAAGAATGCTACTTTTCAGGCAGTTGAAACTGTTGATAGCATCAATGTTTTAAAATCCATGGATGTTCCTATTTCTATTCTTGATCCATCAATTCCTAAAGACAATAACCTTATCATTGAGGGTAATGAGGATGCTACTATTGAGGAGGGTGAACCCTCTAATGCTATTGTCTCAATGCTTTCTCAATCTGTACCGAAATCATCTTAGGATGATGAGAAATCCACACAAATTGAGGAATATTTCTTAAAATCAAGCCTTAAAAAGGGAAAAAAGTGGTGGATGATGATGGATTTATTACTCCCAATCCTAAAAAAACTAAAAAACATAGGTACTACCCCCACCTTGAATTAAGAATTGTTATTAGATCGCTTGAGGCTTCTATAAAGGACAACCCTGAAGTTACAACACCAGCAGGTGTGGTTGATTCAATCGTTTCCATTTTGGATGCTTCCAAAACAATGGCTACAGATTTTCCTCTATAGATGGAGGTTGATTCTTCTATTGAAACTCCCAATGATAAACCTAATGAAGTATCTAACCCGGTTATGTAGGAGAAACTAGATGAAATAGCTTATCAAGGGCTCAAAAATGGTGACATTTTAGCGAAGACATACCTTGATATTAAACGTCAAATGTTTAATTAGAGGTTGATGTAGGAGTCCAGCCAAAATCCCTAACTATCTCAATCAGTGCTACTATGTTTCCAGTCTACTTTCACAGTGTTTTTCCTTCTTTTTTTTGAATTCATGGGCCTTTTATAATGGTTCTCTTCTTATTTTGGTTGTGTCAAAGCTTTATTTCTCAACCGATCCTGTAGAGCTGGACCTATTTTTGATAAGATACTGTGGATCTTGAGGCTGGTTTTCTTTCTGGCTCTCTTTATCACAATTTTATTGAAGATACTTTATGTTTCTTCCCTTTCAAGATGTCTTCTCATCATGTGTGAAGGATACAAGATATAGTTTGATTACTTGTTTCTGTGTTTTTTACGATATGTCACCCAATTTGGGAAGACCAAGACTCTTTCATCCCTACTAACTACACAAACAGCCCCTTTGGCTTCTTATCATGGATGTTGGGAGAAACCAACTTTGTAAAAACTTGGTTTTCTTCTCTTTTGGGTGTGTTGGGGCTTACTGCTTCATCATGTCTAGATGTGATGGACCTACTTTTGAGGGGAGTTCTTTTCATTTAATAGTGCTAGAAAATTTACAGATTGATCTCACTTTGTTTTTTTCACTTTTGAATCTTTTTTTATTTCATATCTCTTCTCTATTTCCTCCTAATGACAACATTTCTTGAGGAATTGAAGCATGCTTAGTGTTTCTTCACCCTTGGTATGATTTGTTTACTTACTTGATGGCGTGAGTTTTTTGGCAGTTTGAGTGAGCTGTTGTTTGCCCCTTTTTGATCCTTCATCATGTAATGCTCTCATTTTCAGGTTGGTGGAAATTCATTACACCTTGATCATGCATTGGAATACTTTTGTTTTAATAAATTTCCTTGGGGAATGAATTGGGTGACCAATTCGTGTCTCTGTTCGTATAAAAAGTGGACTTTTTACTATTCATAAAAATATTAATCTTTTTAGAAAATTATTAAAAAATAACTCAAAGATAATTTAAGCCATGTTTATTCCAAAAATAATGCTCATTTTTTCATATAACTTTTATAATATTTTAAATAATTTATTTTTTTTTCAAAGAAACAAATAAATACATTATTTGAGAGAAAATAATTTTTAAATCATATAATGTGTACTAAAAAATTATGTACATTTTATTAATATGTTTTTGTTTATATTATAAAATTATAATTAAATTTAAAATTGTATTTTTTTTCATATACATTTAGTCAAATTCAATTCCAAGGTTATAATGGTAAATGAAAAAATAAAAATATTATTAGTATATCACTTTTTGATAAATATCAGTGTTTCATATAATTCAAGATGTCCAATAAATTAAAACTATTTAAACAATATTTGGTAAAATATCGCACTATTATATTATTCCAAAATTAATATTAAATTCTCACTTGAAATTATTCACTCTGATACAACAAAATTTGTATACTTCTGTCTCATAATATCAAGCAATTCCCATGTCGCTTCTTAAAATTGATGGTTTCGCCACAAAACATTGACCAAGTGAGTGGTCCTATTTTATAGAACTTTTTATATAAGATCTATAATCTCCATAGGTTGTTATTAAAAAAATATATCATGATTTATCAGTATGAACTCTATGTTTAGTATATGTGAAGGATTAGATATATACTTCCTCAGGAAAAATATATGGAACACATCATGGATTTCAGAGATGTTTGGTGGAAGCACCAAATGAGAAGAAACCATACATACTTGAAAAATATTCTCAAAAGGGATGATATACCTATGGATCATCATTCATTTATTCCCAAATCTGATAATATTATTCCTTTTAGAAATTGATAGGAAATAATTCTCACTAACCACAAACTCTAGATCACACAGATGATTGTCTCCATAACCTTTCTGTTAACTCTCTTTTTTGATGTTTTTTTTGAATGAAAATGAAGCTCTCTACCATTAAATAATCTAAATATGGTACAAATAGATTTATTTCTCTAATTCATCTCATCATGTTGGACTTCTACACTTCTTTCCTTATAGATCATCATAAGGATCAATATGAATTCTTTAATGAAAGATATTGTTGTATGGAAACTCATCTAGAAGAAATTGTTAATACCTACCACCTTTTAAAGCTATAGATCCTAATATTATCATGTCCTATACGGTTTTAATGACTCACTCATTCAAAATATCTATCTATCTATTATATATATTATATAAAATCAATTATGTATCATGATCTTGCTGAAGAATTCAACCAAA
This sequence comes from Viscum album, assembly GCA_963277665.1. Lineage (NCBI taxonomy): Eukaryota > Viridiplantae > Streptophyta > Magnoliopsida > Santalales > Viscaceae > Viscum > Viscum album. The sequence goes on from OY728153.1 coordinate 934,766,496, forward strand.
CTATATGGTAAACCTCAGATATTAGTTAGACACAATTTATTGTGGAACTCCATGAAACCTTATAACTTATTTAATTTATATCTTGTTAATATTATCCAAATATAATTCTTATCTAATAGTGATAAATTATACTTACTTTATATGGTGATCGACTACAACCAAAATAGCACTATTCTCATTAGATGACTTTGGGAGTCCGAAAAAAATCCCTTGAGATGTTTTCCCATTTCCATTATAGAATGGGTAATGGTTGTAACATTTCCTTATAAATTTCTCAGATATCCTTATAATTATAATATATTACGAAAAGACATACACACTCTACAATATCTCTCTTTATTTCATCACACCATAAATACTCTATCTAATCTCTATAAATCATTATACATCTATTATTAATAGAAGATGTTGAACTTCTGTCCTCCACTAACCACTCATTCAAATATAGAATGGATGGAACACATATATATTTCCTAAAAATTATAATACCTTCATAATCAGGGTTAATCTTAGGAATGTTTCTTTCCTACATCTATTTCTCTAAATCTTTGTTATATACCTCCATAATCATCACTTGGTTATATATTTGAACACTTGTTTGTGAAAGATATGATTTTATCCTTTCACTTATATTTTCCTAATTTGTCATTTTAAAATACATAAATACGCAATCTTTTATGATCCACACTATATATAAGCTAGCATTATCCTTTCAATGAATGGACCACCTTGTTCACTTTCCCGAGGTGGTAATGTATTGAGCAGTAATAATCATTAATCAACACTAACCATATTTTCTAGTGAATATTCAAATTTTTATATCTGAATATATAGTTTAAAATATTATGATCAGTATATATATAACACATTTCTCCATAAATATAATGTCTACATATATTAGATGATGAAAATACCACAGTTTACTACAAAATCAAGGGTTGGGTAATTTTTATCATGAGCCTCTAATTGTCATGAGACATAAGATATCCCCATATCATTCTATATGAGGACGAATTACAATTCCTTTTTTATGCATCAATATAGATTATAGAACCCTCTCAACTATAGGGTTATGTATGTATAGTTTCACTAAATAACCTTCACATTATTTACATGAAATTTTCCTCACATCCTTTTGTCCAAAATAATATGGTTCCCTTACATGTTAACATGGTAAGTGGAATGTATTCCCATGATAAATTTTTCACAATGTGTCTATAATATCAAACCAAACAAAGGAATATATGGATCTTAGTGATCAGTTTTGGTATGGACCAATATTAAATAGCCTCTTTCTTTGATGGGTCAATCGGTATAACCTTTCTTGAGATTATATAACCAAAAAATGAAATCTTATTCAGAAAAAATTCACACATTGTAAACATTGCATATAGATTCTCATTCATTTGGGTCATCTGTAGAATCCAATGGCGATCTTCATTCCCTCCATTGTTATTTTAATTAATTTGAATATCATCTATAAAGACTACCAAAAACTAATCAAGGCAATATGCAAAGACCCTATTCATTAAATCCATGAATCTAGTCAGAACATTAGTAAGACCAAATGGAATCACTATATATTCAGAGTGTCCATTCACTATATGAAATGATATATTAGGTATATCATAATTCATGAACCTCAATTAATGATATACAAAATGAACACCCATCTTGGAATGTATTTATCCTTACATTGTTGATCAAAGAAGTCATCAATACACTTTAGAGGGTAATTTTTTCTAAATTGTGGTTTTTTAGTTCCTAATAATAAATCTATAGTCACATAAATCCATCATACTTCTAAAAAAAGATCTAGTTTACCCCATAGGGGCACACTTGGATGCATGAATCCATTTTTTGGATTCTCATTATTTTTATTTTTCTATTTTAGTTACTCATTTGGGACCATTCAATAGAATTTTTTTAAAATAAGTGTATCAACACGTATGAGTTTTGTTGAGAACTAAACTATATGATTTGGTGGAAGACTGAGAACATATTTTGTAGGGAATTATAAAAAATACATTACAATAGGAATATCATTGATCTTGAGTTTCTCCCCACCCGTATGAGATGAAAAACCCTTTTGAATAGGAACCAATACCCATAAAGTGGGTGTAATTTCCATTGGATGTTTAAATTTATCGTCTCACTACTAGATGATCATATGGTGCTTGAGAATATCAAACATAACTTCTCTTCCATTGATATTATGAGAAAGATGATACATGTCTAAGATGACATAAAAATCAACAATAGTTATAATAATAATATATTTTGGAAGAACATTCCCACAAACCTCATCTCGAGAAGAGTAATAAACACAAGATGATATCATCCATCCATTAGGGGTTTTCATTTATAATAAAATATCTAACAATTAAAGATATAAATTAACATTCCTTGATAATTTTCCTAATATATAAGTATTTATATAAATATTACCAACAATGGTAACTCATTTTTTGAGCTTAATTAAAACTAATGAGACATCATCATTCAATTTTCAATCCCATATTAAAACCAAAATGGTTTCTGTGTCCATCGGGAATAATTAATCCAAGGTATCAATCATGAAAAATCATTCATTGTATGTATAAATCAAGACACCTTGTTTTCAATGTATGACACCTTAGTTTTAAATAAGCTTATTCATGGTCATCATCAATTCAAATCATTTTTTATGGTTCATAAAGAGTTTTTGAATTTATAAAACATATCACATGGGAATTTCAAAGTAGGGGTGTAGATAGGCCCCTTGTCATGCACTATGGGACTATTGATTCCAATCCCAATGTTCCATATTCATAGTTATTACACTTAGATAAAACTATTATAGAGACAAATCAACTGGTAGTATGTTGAAAGGGATGTAATTTATTAGATTCCTCTCCCTCCATCCTTCTCCAAAATTCTAGGACATTTTCCTATATAATGGTGTATCCCTAGGGTTATCACTAAAGATTGATCATAATAATTTCCAATGTTAAACTAAACCTTTCTATGATACCAACTATAATAGTATGGACTTATTACTAGTAGGATATTATTTGTACCTATTAGAGCACTAAATGGGCGGTTATACCTCTTGGGAGGGTCTTATACCACTATCCCTAGTGGTAGATCTTTCCTCATGAATCCCATGGATGGAGAGACATGCTTCTCCAAAAATTCACACATATGAGTTCCCAAGGAAGAAATTACATCATATATATTGATAAAAACCATAACATCCCAAAAATTTCAGATATAGATATCACATCTTATTAGATGAATATTCATTACATGAAATATTTGTCCATTATAGAATCATATAGGTCAAGTATATTTGGAAAAAATGGACACATAAATAGGTGGTGTACAAGTCCAAAAAATTATATCTTAGTAATTTCTTTATAAATAGAAACCCACATAGAGATATCATACATAATACCTTACTTCATAACATAGGGAAATGATACATAAAAAATGATGATATCATATGCTCAATAACTGTAACCAAGGGAGATGTAAAGATAACATGAGCATAAGGGTATGAGAACAAAATGATAACATTATAAAATCATACCCAAGAAATCATAAATACTAAACATGAGTCATGGTATAAATATTGGTCGTTACGAAGACAAGAATCATATAAGAATCAGATAACATAAGAAATGGGGAAATATCATTAGAATATGAAATAGATTTGTGTCATACACATAATTATAAAAAATATTATGTTAAGGATACCTACTAAGACATTCATAACATATTTGTCTCTTGCTAACCACTTGAATAGCCACTTCAGGCTTGGGATAACCTCCCATGTACCCTCATTTATTCTTGGGATAACTTCTTATTTACCCTCCTGTTTTTGGATTGGGATAAACTCCCATGAACCCTATTATTTTGGTATTGGGATAATATCCCATGTACCATCATTTTTTCTTTGGACAAACTCTAATGTAACCTTTGAGCTCATATAACACTTACCATTTCCTAATGTTTTGGAGGGAGATATAAGTCGCACACATCACATAATTTAAATCATAATTATGTGTGATATAAGATCATAAATCATTTATAATATCATAACCTATGAAAATAAATGTTTTTCATAAATATTTCAATATATTATAAATAATGGAAATGAAATGGGTTTCACAAAAATTTCATCATTTCATCATAGCGTAACCCGTGGATAGTGAATGGGTTTCATAAAAATCATATCATCATTAATATAAATGACCCAATGAATGAATAATTTTTTTATTATTGTATAATATCTAAAATAAATCTTATGTAACATCCACAGATGATATCTCATATGAAAAATTATTTTGAAAGATCACTTTGAACATTTGTTGCGGAAATATCCCTTATATTTGGAAATAAATTTTAAAAATTATAAAAGATTGCCAAATATTAGGGAAAAAAGTTTCTTTGTAAATATCCTTGAAAATAAGAAAATGAAGATTTAAATCATTGAGTGGTCTTGAATGTGTGAAATATCATTCATGTCATACACATAAAAATGAATATTCTATCATCATTTTTAGTAAAATCCAGAATATCCTTATTCATAAAATTAAAAGAATATTCCATTTAAACCCATTTCTAAGAATTCAAACAAGAGTAAAAATTAATTTAAAAAATATTTCGAGAATTTATTAAAAAAATATTTTAATTTTTTTTTATAAAACATAGAGATGTAAGAAAAATGACTTTTTAATGAAGAGATAAATAATGTCAATGTTTCTTAAAAACCAAATTTCTAATATCTTGAGAAATTAAATTGAGAAAATTCGGTGGTAGTTTTATATTATTAATAAATAAAAATATTATATTAAAAATAATGAGTTTATTTCTTTATAGGTCATATTATTTCATAATTGTAAACTTAATCATAAAAAATCCCAATAAACAATGACATTGTAGCATAAATCCATTACATCATAGGTATCTTTTGAATCAAATTTGCATGAAATAAATGATAAAATATGGATTTGTATATTTGATAATACTCATGATAATAATAATGTAAAACTATCTGGGAAAATATATACACCATGAAAATCAACAAGTGGTGAATATGGAATGTGTTCGATTTACATAAATGTGAGAGTACAGTACCATATATGATTTTGTAACTTTTGAATCTTATTACACATGAAAGAATGATAATAAATAAAAAATTAAATATCTTGAGAATAAATATATTCATTATATATTTTTTATAATGGGATTTATATACTATTCATAAAATATTATAGGTGATTAGCATATCATATGTTCTAATTAAGATAATTTTTGATAGAAATCCCTTTCACGTTTGAAAAATTTTGAATCGTAATTTTAATAAATTTTGATAAATTTCCACATGACAAAATAACATCAAATGAGACATTAAAATTCATGAAAAAATAAATTTTTGATATAACATTTCAAAGGGTATTTCATAAAACTCATAAAATAATATAGGTTAATAATAAGACATATGTCCCAATGAAGACAATTTGGGTTGACAAAACCTTACCTCAAGTCTAGACATCCTTCATATGCATCCAAACAACCTACATAATAAATATAGGTCTATTATATATATATATATATTAAATAACAATAATTACATATATCATACCATTTATTATTACTTATAACCCTTTTATCACCTTTTTATTATGAATACTTTAAAACCTCATTGTTTTGGTTGATTAATTCATATTTTATGAATGCTTTGATTTGGTAGTCTTTTGGTCCTTGTATTATTAACATGGTTAAATAAAATACAAAATATTAATCATTTTATAAATATAATATACATTATTTAGGTGCATATTTAGTTTCATATATAAAATTAAGATATAGAAAATGAATTACACCGTCTATGGAGATGATAAGTCGTACGTACGCATGAACAAAATTTTCATTTTTTGAAAAATAGAAGGAAAGAAAGGAAAATATTAATTAACCATTCTAGATTTAGTTTTATATCATATTATATATATATACATATTCATTAAATACATCCTTATTACTCTCTATGTCAATATAAAGTGAAAAACATATCACATTGCTTCATGGAGGCTTCAATCCAAACGTACACATATGCAAAGTTATTGTTTTCCAATAGATTCAAAGGCTAGAAGGTATATATTATAATTTAATTACACATGTATAAATATCTCATAAATATATTATATATAAATAAAATCCATCATTATTACTAACCATGATAGGTGGTGATAGAAGATGAATAACATCAGTTCAAGAGGCAGTAGACCCCACATACGCATGATCAATGGTTTCATTACCCATTTGTTGGAGGAGGATATTGATATAGCTTTTGTAATTAAAAAAAACAAAATATCCTTAAATTTTATATTTTTATGTTATTAAATTATCATAGTTTAACAATATTTTAAGGAGGTGGAAGAAGAAATAAAACAAAAATTATATCTTTAAAACGATACCGCTTCTTCGGAAAACCTCCACAGGTTTGAAAAAAACCATTCATAGTAGGGTCTGTAAATCAATATATGAAATCTAGTACATGTGGATGTATGTAATGAATGGATTTTTTAATTTATTGGTGAAACCAAATGTATTTGGATGTGTGAAAATGATATGAGAGGGGGTACCCAATTATAATTGGAGGTGATTAAAATCATGGAATTGTTTAATAGAAAAAAGTCATACACATATATTACAAATAAAAAAGGAAACAAAATGTCTCACTATAAAAATTTATATGTGATAAGGATAAAATATGTCCCGAAACTAGGATTGGGACATGTTTTAGGTCATTTATACCTGTAGATTTTTAGTTTTCCCACCCAAAAAACCCATCATAACTTTAAACATAATAATTATTTTTTACTATTATTTAATATTAATTATGAAATAAATTAAGTTTCTAATATTTATTAATATTAAATATTACGATTCCAAATATGGAATAATTTTTAAAAAAAATAAATTTACTGATTTATAATAAATTAATCTAAAATTAAATCCACATGGTTGATAAAAAACTATTTATCAATGAAATGTTTTCATAAGTGTAAAAAGTTTATATATCAAAATTAAACAAACAATTGGTTAAAATAAACAATATGGAATTATTAATAATATAAATGAACTAAATTTACTTTTAAAACTTTTTAAAAAAATACTTACACTAGTAAATGAATTATATAATAACACCGACCCTAGTATTCTAGAGCCAGTGTCTACATTATTACATTAACATAGATAGAATGGTTCAAATCCCTATGGACCAATCCGATTGGTAGTTTTATAGAAAATTATTCATATATTATACCCATTTTACATTGCGATATAAAATAAAAAGTATATAAATAGGAATCACTTGGAATCATAAAACTCATTCTAATAATTCTTCATCATATCCTTAACAAGGAAACAAAATAAGCGTGAGATTAAATGCTCAGTAATGGATAAGTATAGTGGAAACTATCACAAATAAATATATAATTACCAATATTTAATGTTAAATAAATAAAACCACAGTCTATTTAAATAACTTTACTGCATGAATAGATAAGGCATAATCAATACGGTAAGGTAAATAACTGAACACACAGGTTATTTTATCAATAAATGGGAATTAAGTACATTGAGATATAATATAATTATAAAAATATCATGGATAATAAAAACATAAATATTATTGAATTTATTTCTTAATTATTTGATTCTATGGTCTATAACATTATGATACCTCTATCATCGACACCATTTGTAAGATAGTTTAAAACTATATGTCAAAACCTATTTAATTTGACAAACTAATTTATCTCATGAGACTAACCGACGCATCACAGGTGAATGTTATATCAGGACCCACCCATCACAATAGGTCCAAAACCTTTCTCATATATCTAATAATCCATAAAATTCAAGAATCAATACTTATCATCATAAAATATGGGTATTGAGTAAAGGATATAGATTTATCAATATTTCCCAACATAATTAAATAAATTTAAAAGTAAAGATTGTATGTAAAAATATTATAAGTTTTAGGAAACAATCATATGAATCATACAATAATATTTATATTTAACAGAAATTGAAATTATACTTAAAAATTATCACAATAAAGTGATTGTTTCAAGATAATGTTTATAATCACTAAATAAATTAAGATTGTTCAATAAATTTTAACACTGGTAATTTTAATGTCTTATCCACTTGGAGGAAATAATTCAAACTTAAACATAAAATATCATGAATTATGAATGAATCATGATATTATATTTGAAAGGGGAATTTTCTACACAACACAAAAGGAATTAGGTGTCTAACAACAAATAAGTCACAATGGAATATCAATTGACAAGAAATACCTTACCTCACACTTTCCTTTAGTTGAATTTGATTTAACCTCATATATAGGGGTTTTAAGAATTTTATTAATTTATAACATATCTATAATCATATTTATAAAATCATATATCATCATATTATAAAATCATACCTTCCTTTTGTTAAAAATATTGAATTATAATCCTAATTTCAAAAGTTCATTACCTTGTTTTCTCCAGTGTGTTTTTAATAAAGGTTTAGATTATCATACATTTGATATAAATTAATCATATTTATAATGGTAATAATTTTATAAATAACATATTTAATCATTTTAAACATTATTATATTCATTTATAAAAGTTAGGTGTGAAAAATTAATCGCATTACTTAATAGAGACAGTAGGCCATGTGTATGCATGAGCAACGACATTATTACCTTAACTGATGTAATGGTAAGAAAGTGGGTGATATATTAAATATAAATAATAAATATCAGATCATATATATCACATATATTCATTAATTTTACTATTTTTAAATTCTATGTAATGTGTATTTGAAAAACGACTCACATCGCTTTGTGTGGCGATTATCCGCCGTACAGATGGGAAGAGTTATCATATTTTTAAAAAATGAAACATAAAAGGGTATGTTGGTCAGAGTGGACACTAAAGAGGGGGGGGGGTGAATTGAGTTCCAATTAAAAATTTATATTTAAAAGATTTATCTTAAAAATCCCCCAATTAAATAACAAGATAAACTGTAGTGATTTTGTAAAGCAGGAATGGTTTCAATTAGTTTCTCAAAAATTGATTATTTCTCAGTTAACATAATCTGAATATTAAGCTATCTTTTGAAACTAACTTACTAACTAACAAAAATTACAAAAACTTTCTAGTTTAACTACCAGAGTAACATTAAAATCGATTTGTATTTAAAATACTTAGCCGCAGAATATTTAATATAGTTTAAACCAAAAAAACAAGCCCAACAGTTTTAACCAAGAGGTTCAATCTCAAGCTAAGACTTAGTCCTCTCAAATAGTTTATATAAAACATTGATCCACACCCTGGATCAGGGATTAAAACAGTACTCAGACTGTCCAGGTCCTCAGACCTCTACCACATTTATTCATGGGAAATAAAAAATAACAACAGATCACAGGCTGTCCAAGTCACACATGACCTCTACCACTATCCACAGTGGGATACAAGAGTGTAAGATAAAAATTGAGTGAGGATTTATAAATCCTCCAGTTCAGCACATGAGACAGTGTGTGCCTAAAAATACAGAGCATTCACACTACTCAAAATGTAAATAAATGAAAAACAATAGAGCTAATAAAATAGAGATCAGTTTAGAATGCTCTATGTGTTTTGAGTGAAGATCTGGAATCCTTGGATTGATTCAGATGAAGCTTTGAGTCCCTCTTTGGTTTTAGTCGAGAAAAATAGAGTGTCGTTTTTGTATTTGACTTCTAGGTCCAGGTTGATCAGTATGATCAGCTTGAGTGTAGGTTAATTCATTTAAGCTCGTTACTCCTTGAGTGATCAGGTTTTACAGATTCAGAATGTATTCTTCCTTATTCTTCTATGCATGTAAGACCCTGTGTATCTCTAGAAGGTTGTTTCGTTTTGTGCATGGAAAGACCGATCGATCTCTCTTTTTTTCCGGTTTTTTCAAGGTTCCCTTATATATATATATTTCCTTAGCTTTGGAAATGGTAATGATTACCTTTTTATAGGTACGAGGTATGGTTTCCTGACATGCCATCAACTATCATTAATTAATAGCAGATGCATTAAAAACATCAAATATGGTCGTTTGTAAATAAAAAAAAATAGAAATAGAGTATAGAGAAACAGTGAATAATTTTCATCAGTAGCTCTTTGTATCAGTGAGATTGTAGCAGTGGACATGTAATGGTAGGTCTTGTATCAGTAACTGTTAGACTCTGAAATGGTAGCTCACTTGAATCGGTAGATCCTTCTATCGGTAGCACCTTCTGTCTATATCTCCTTCTATCATTGGCTCCTTCTATCAGTGGATCCTTCTATCGGTAGCTCCTTCTGTCAGTAGATCCTTCTATCAGTAGCTCCTTCTATCGGTAACTCCTTCTATCAACAGCTCCTTATATCGATGGTTCCTTCTGTATCAGTAGCTGTCTGTTTGTATCGGTAGACTTGTATCAGTAGGTATGAATGCTTATATCGGTAGAATTGATTATAACAGTAGACTCTGTCTATTAGTGATCTTTGCTTATTAGTAGACTATGTATGTATGGGTGACTATGTATCAGTAGTTCTGTATCAGTGACTCAAAAATATAATACTTATATGTTCTATACAAATCATATCCAAAGTGAGTTAGTATTATTTCAACACATGTATAAACATATATAAACATTGATTAACATATTCCAATGATTATTTTGATATATTTGTCAATTTAACAGAAGGATGACATAATTTAACATATATATAGGATTATCAAAACATATTAAAACATAATTGAGATTATCAAAACAGGTGAGGTCAACAATCTCCCCCTTTTTGATAATCACAACTTATGATATTATAATCCAAAATAATCATTAATATATCAGTAAAAAATACATTGGGTATCATTTCTTATTGTGAGTAATGACAGTTTCAAATGTATCAGAAAATAGTGTATTACATGCAAATGTATCAGAGCTATAAAACCACTGTATCAGAGGTAGAGTTATAAAACAAATGTACCAGAGGTAGAAATTAATCATGCTCATATTATGATGCTCATATTTGTCCCCCTTTGTGACTAGAAAAAAGTAGTAAACGAAGAATGAGAGAAGTAATAGAAGGTAAAAGAGAATAAGATCATATATATTTCTTTGGGAAAAGAAAAATAGGGAGAAATACAAAATTGAGACCAAAAGAGGTCAAGTGATTCTTATAAAATGTCATAGCCACTAGTCAATCCACCTCCTCAACATGTGATTTGGATTTTCCCATGGAATCAGAAGAGGATTCAGGCTGGGTAGATGTAGGTGAAGGCTGGGGAACACCAGTGATAATCAGAGGAGGCTGAGCTACTAATATAGTGCCAGGCCTATAATTTGGAGCCCTCTGGGTGATCATAGGAGAGAGAAATCTGATTGCTTGAGCTGGTGTAAACTGAGGAATGGAGGTAAACTGAGTAGAGGCAGGCAGAGCTGGAGGTACAATGATAAGAGTACTCTCTACATGAAAAAATGGCAGCAACAGATTCCTAAAGTCCATAATGATTCCTCCTCCCCTTTCCATAGCAAAGATAAAGTCATCATTATTCTCCATAAACTTTTCTAAAGCAGGAGTCAACTCCCTGAGCATTCTTACTTTATCTATTAAATATTTAGTGACTGGAGGTAGTTTAATGTTCTCTAAAAGAAGCTTGAAATGATTGTTCAACTGATTTTTAGTGTAGACCCATTGGAAATATAAATCCACTTTGTCGTTTACGTCTTTCTGAGAAGCAGCGGCCTCTCTCATAAAATTTTGAACAATTTTTCCAATATCCCTAGTGGTAGTCACCACTTGGGTTAAGGCAAAAAGTCTATAGAGCCACTAGTGGAAGACTGTCCAATCTCTTCTCTCATTACAAATTGAATCTGATCAATATCCAAAGAAGGCCCGGTAGTACTCTAAGGTGAAATAGTAAAGGCTATTGTTTCTTTAAATGATTTATTCAGACCACTAATGAGATTTTTCACAATAGAGTCTTAGGTGCTGACATGCTATTCCATGGAAATCTTAAATTTCTCAAAAACTGATACCATCTGGATAACTACACTTTTTACAAATTCTAAATCCTTGTCTGCTTGAGATTTAGAGCTCATATAAGATTCCAGAGAGACAACTGATTTCTTTAGAGATTCAACATATTCTGCAAAGCTTGAAACTTGATTATGACAGGTATTGACTTCATCCAAAACACCAGAAACTGATTCAGTCATCACAGATTGAATAGAAGATACTAAGGAGGTTTCCATTCTCCTCATCTCTTCCATAAAAATGGTCTTGAGATCAGACTTCAACTAGTTTAAATCATATTTTCTTACTATATCCTCAGGTAAAGTTTCAGAAGGTAGATTATGAGAGACATGAGGTCTACTGATGGGTGTTTCATCTTCTGAATCAGGATAGTCCAAACCAAAAACTACAAAACCTGGGTGTTCGACCCAGTCTTCAATCTCACGAGATATTGAAACAGTACCATGTCTGATGGGATGCTCCATCTCAATCTGTGCATTCACCAGAACACGTATATCTACAGTATCTTGAGCAGGCATGTCTTCTTCAGAAGAATCCTCCACAACCATCTCCATTTCAACAACAAGAGGCTCATTAGGAATAAGTGCAGGTTTTTCCATATCAACCAAAACAGCCTCTTCAGGCATAGTATAATTTCCAATCAGTGGACTTAAGCTCAAAATACTCTCATCTAAATTATCAAAAACATGTTATATATTTTCATATACTTCTTCCTCAATCTCTGGAGCAGGCTAGTCTTCCTCATCAATATGAGATTTCTCAATGCTTACTCCCAACATAGTTTCCATTCTAGATGATACAACTTCATCAAATTGACTTGGAGGCAAGTCTGGATCCCTTCCATCAGCTACAGAGGTATCATCCTCATCAGTATCATCACTATACTGAGGTTCCTCTTCATCAGGTCATAATCCCGGATCTCTTCTGTCTCTTGGCCTATTGGGATGGTCAACAGGGTTGAACTTATCATACACCTTCTCATCATCAATAACCTGTTACCTTCTCCATGGGTTCCATCCAATCTTCATATACATACATATTGTGCTTGTGATGTAAAAATTGATTCTCCAAACTACTATCTCATCCTGAGACTCATCTACTCCTTTCACCTTGATCATTACCGAAATAAACTTTTCAAAGAAAAAAGCATTGGATTTCCACTTAGGCCTGGTCATATCCTCATTTTTGATCATCACCATCCTACACATATTTACCTTGACACCATGCCTCAGAAAATGCAACAAATAAATATTTTGTTATCTCAGATTTGCAAAGTACCCTCTTCTTCGACTTAGCACATGTTGGATGAATTTGAATAACAGCCAGTTTTCTCCATCCATTTCAGTAGCCAATACCTTTCTTTGTTTTCCACTATCGGTGAGATCATCTAAAGAAACCTCATAGTCAAATATGTCACTGGTAGGAGGTATTGTCTTCAATGTATACCCAAATACACCCTCATGAGGCACTTTCATACATTCAGACCATTCAACAGAAGAAAAAGAAATTTACATGCCCTTCACTTATGAAACCATTCTATTTTATTCTTCAGACTTCTCAAAACGAACAAAAGCATAAAACTTCTTAACCAACTTCAGATAATGAGGTCCATTATTGTTTTTAAAACATTAGAGCCATCCCCGTTCCTTCAAAACTCTTAGAACCAAATACTTTCTGGGAAAGTGCCATTCTTCACTGAGTTCCTTTTCGATTACTACTTCTCTATTCTACAAATGCGGGTTCACTGCACGCTTCCCCGACCTTGTTCTACTTTCACTGCCACTACCTTTAGGTAATGTTTTCATCTTCTTCACACATGTTTCATATCATTTATCCCAGACTAACGAGAGTTTTGTTCTTTCTATCTCCAATCGAAGAACTTAGGGTTACGCGTAATGCTGGGGTTCGAGAAGTGAGGATTGAAGATAGGAGAGTTTGTGGTGGATTGAAATGTGAATAAGGCATAGTTTTTATCATTTACTAATCGAAATGTAATAAAAATAATTATAATGAAAATAATAAGAGTTTCGGATAATGAAAATTAATAATAGACAACACATGACATATCAGTGACAATTACCGGTGAGAACCCTGATATTGAGGTTTATCTTTCAGTGAGGTCTCTAGCGGTAAGGTTTTCTAATGGGGAGATTTTCTAGATGTGAGGTTTTCTCAAGTGGTAAGTATTTGGATAATGGAGAGGATTTGGATAACGGTGAGGATTTGGCTAACGATGAGTATTTGGCTAACTGTGAGGATTTTCCAAACGGTGAGGATTTGGATAACGGTGAGGATTTTCTACAACAAAGTCTATCATTCCTAACTCATGTCTAATATACCTTAACCTATATGAACTTAAAGTCTTGGTGAATATGTTATCTAATTGATGTTTAGTACCTATAAATTCAAGATTAATATCACCCTTTGGGTAATAATCTCTCAAAAAGTGGCGCCTTACATCAATGTGTTTGGTCCTAGAGTGAGATATAGGATTCATTGAGATATTGATCACACTAGTGTTATCACAGTTTATAGATACAATTCTAAACTGATATCTATAGTCCAATAATGTATGTTTCATCCGAATAATTTGTGCACAACAACTACCAGCGTGAATATATTCTTCTTCAATAGTAGACAATGCAACAAAATTATGCTTTTTACTAAACCAAGATATCAGGGACTTACCTAGAATATGACATGTTCCATAAGTTTTCTTTCTATATAACTTGAAACTGGAAAAGTCAGCATCTGAATAACTTATTAAATTGAATGATTGTCCTTTCAGATAATATAATCCTATGTTAGTAGTATGTTTAAGATATTTGAATTTTTTTTAACAACAAGCAAGTGTGTCTCTGTTGGATTAGCTTGAAATCTTACACACATACACACACTAAACATAATATCTGGTCAACTAGTAGTAAGATAGAGCAGACTCCCTATCATACCTCTATAGTTGGTTTGATCCATTGGTTTTCTAGTTTCATCAGCATCCAACTTACAAGTGATACTCAAGGGTGTGTCATTACCCTTACTACTATCCAAACCAAAACGTTTCAGAAGATCCTTTGTATATTTACTTTGATTTAAGATAATACCATTTTCATTTTGAAAAACTCAAAATCCAAGAAAATATTTGAGTTCTCCCATTAAACTCATTTCAAATTCATTTTTCATACTCTTTGAAAAATCAATACACAAAGCATTATTTGAATATCCAAAAATAATATCATCAACATAGATTTGTACTATCAAAACATCTTTGGAAATTATTTTAATAAAGAGAGTTAGATCAGAAATCCCTTTAGAAAAACCTTTTGAAATAATAAAACTACTAAGTCTATCATACCAAGCTTGTGGGGCTTGTTTTAAACCATATAAAGCTTTATAAATCTTAAAAACTTGATTTGGAAAATGAGGATCAGTAAATCCAGGTGGTTGTTAAAAAAACATATTCAATTATAAAACCATTTAGAAAATCACTTTTAACATCCATTTGATATAACTTGAAATTTAGATGAGCAACATAGGCATGTAGAATCTTAATAGCTTCTAATCTAGCTATAGGTGTAAAGGTTTGTTCATAGTCTATTTTTTCTGTTGACTATATCCTTGTGCACCTATTCTTGCTTTGTTCCTAACTATATTTCCATACTCATCAACTTTATTTCTAAAAACCCATTTAGTGCCTATGGTCAAAGTATCCTTAAATCTGTCAACTAATTCCCAGACTTTGTTTCATTCAAATTGATTTATTTCTTTTTTAATAGACATTACCCAAAATTCATCATTGATTTCATCATTGATATTTTTAGGTTCTAATTATAAAATAAAGGCCTGATGTTCAACCTGGTTTCTTAGAGAAGCTCTAGTCTGTTTCCCTTTATCAAGATTACCTACAATAGCATCTAAAGTATTATTCTTTAGAATCCTAGTTGATCTGGTAAAGGTAGGACTATAAATTTCAGGTTCTTCACTAGGTTCGGGTTCATCAGAAGTAAATTCTGGAATATTTCAAGAACTGGTTTTCCTTACAGTAGGTTCACTAAAATTATCACTAAGGTTCAGAACAAACAAATCTTCTTCAATTTTTTCAAGAGATGGTTTAGGTTCATGAGGATCAGTTTCATTAAATTTTATGTGAACAGATTCTTCCAAACATTTGGTTCTTTTATTAAAAATTATATAGGACTTTCTATATAAAGATTAATGTAGAAATATTCCATCATTTCTTTTGGATTCAAACTTATCAAGATTATCTTTAGTATTGATAATAAATAATTTGCAACCAAAAACTCTGAAGTAACTACCTTTAGGTTTCCTATTATTCCACAGTTCATAAGGGGTCTTTTTAAGAACAGGTCTAATAAATACTTGATTTATAATATAACAATCTCTATTGATAGCTTCAACCCAAAAATAAATAGGTAAGTCATATTCATTTAGCATAGTCCTTGATGTTTCTTGAAGTGTTCAATTGCTTATTACTACTACACTATTCTGTTGAGGAGTCCTAGGGGAAGAAAAGTTGTTATTATAGCTATTTTGTGAGCATTATGATTCAAATTCATGATTTTCAAACTCACGACCATGATCAATTCTCATGGATTTAATTTTAAGTCCACTAATGTTTTCTACAGACTTGGAGTATT
The DNA here is from genome assembly GCA_963277665.1 of Viscum album. NCBI lineage: Eukaryota > Viridiplantae > Streptophyta > Magnoliopsida > Santalales > Viscaceae > Viscum > Viscum album. Next base: position 934,783,264 of record OY728153.1, read on the forward strand.
TCATAAAGTAAGAACACGCTTCAATTTTGTGAGCAAGAAAATATACCCAAGTATATCTAGAGAAGTCATCTAAAAGAACATAGACATAGTGCTTCCCATTTAAACTAGAATCTCTGGATGGTCCAAATAAATCCATGTGAACCAACTCAAGAGGTTGAGAAGTTGAAATTTTTTTCTTTGATTTAAAATAAACATTATGTTTCTTTCCCTTTTGATAGGGATTACAGACTTTATCAGGTGGGAATTCATGTTTAGGTAGGTCTCTAACCAAGTTCATCCTAGTCAGTTTTCTGAGTAAATGTATATAACAATGTCCTAATCTTCTATGCCAAAGGCATGAATCTTTATGAAAATTATTTAAACAAGTAATGTTCTGCTTAGCTAAAGAATTTAAATCCACAACATAAACATTTTCATTTCTTAAGGAAGAAAACATTAAAACATTTTTAGAATTAAAAACATTACAAGAATCATTTTCAAACTTAACAATAAATCAATCATCAAAAAACTAAGAAATGATTAATAGTTTTTATTTTAGTCCATCAACAAGTAAAACCTTAGATGTCAAATTCGAATCAGTGTCACGAATTTGGACTAAGCCAATGATTTTTCCTTTTGAGTTATCACCAAAGGTGACATGTCCTCCATCAACTTTGACTAAGATTTTAAAACATGATATGTATCATGTCATATGTCTTGAACATCCATTTTCCAAGTACCATGTCTTCCTACAGTAATTTCGTAAGTAGGTTTCCTACAAAACATGCTTAGAAATAATATGATTTTGGTTCCCAGATTTTCTTGGGTCCAGATAGGTTAGGAAGCAAAATGTTTGGTACCCATATTTGTCTAATGGGCTTCATATAATCAATAGATTCATAATACTTTCAAAATTAAACTTTGTTTGATCTATGACTATGTGAATAACTAGTTGAGACATAAGAATATCCAGAACTGGAAGTAGCAGTAAACTGTCCAGTTTTTTGAATAAATCTATTTTTGTGATATGTCTCTATCTAGGTTGATAGCCTAACCTAGTAGTACTCATTAGTGCTACTGTTTTTCCTTGCATTTGTGTAAGAGAATTATTTCCATTAGTAAATTTTTCCAAATCATTCTTATGTTTCTCATTAGACAGTTTCAGTTCAGTATTTTCTTTTAACAGTTGAGCATTCTTTTCCTTTTCTACTTCTAGTGCAGATTTGACAGGGCTAGTTAAGGCATGCTATTTCATTAAGGTTTTATACTTTTATTTTATCTCATTGAAATTATCTTCTAATATGTTAAAATATTCAAATAACTCTTTACTAGAAATTTTTTCCGAATCAAAATCAAAATCATCTCAAGAATAATATGAACTTAAAACAGGAGTAACCAATGTTACCTCAGATGTATTTGTCATGAAACATATATTAGATTTTTGAGATTTTTCATCCTGAGTGGAATCAAAATCACTTGAACTGTCTTCTGAAGCACTAAAGGTTTCTTTAATAGCTTTCTTATATTTTTTTCCTTGTACTCATATTTCATCTTGCACTTTAATTTTGGACTGTCATCTTTCACATGTCTTTTCCTCATACATTCATAGCAGACTGTGTCATGACTTTTGTCAGTTATTTTCCAATATTTCCTCCAATGATATTTATTGTTATAATTTCCCTTATAATTGGATATTTTCAAAAACAACTTCATTATATAATACTTCTGGAATCGTCTGGATATCTGAGCCATTTCAGCATCGTTGTCTGATGCACTCTCTTCACTATTTGAACTATCCCTTTCACTTTGTATGTTCAATTTTTCCTTAAGTTTTGAAGTAGAAGTCTTGAAAGCTACAGACTTCTTCTTTGATTCATCATCTTCTTCCTTGTTTACTATAAGTTATTCTTCATACATCATCAACTTACCAATGAGTTCCTTGACAGGAAAATCACTAATGTCACAAGATTCTCTAATTGAAGCTGATGTGCCTCTCCATCTGTCTGGCAGACATCTTAGTATCCTCATGATTTTCTCTTTTGCAGGAACATCTTTTCCAAGTGAGATCATTATATTTACAATTTCGTTGAACCTGAGATACATGTCAGAAATAGGTTCATCAAGCTTTATTTTAAAATTATCATACTTAATAGTGTAGGTATTCAATATTATTTTCTTAACATTAGTTGTTTCCTCATGGGAAATAGCCAAAGTATCCCAGATTTCATAAGCAGTTTTACAAGAAGATATTTGATTAATTACTTCATATCCTAAAGCAAAATATAAATTATTCACTGCATTACAATTATTATTGTAAGTAACTTTAGTAGGTTCATCCCAAGTAGTTCTTTCAGTTTTTGGAATCTTATACTGAGTCTCTATAGTAGTCCAGATATCAAAATCTATACTTTCTAAATTAATTTTCATTTTTAGTTTCCATTGGGCATAATTAACTCCATTAAAGAAAGGTGGAATGTCGGAAGCTGCACCTTCAAGTCTATGATCCATAATTAAATTTTAGAAAATATATTTAAAGAGATAAAAATTTAGAAATAACAGAAATTTTGAGATCTTTAAGATCCAACTAAAATCACAGTTAAAAAATAGAGAGTTTGAAAAACTTTTAAAAATGTCCTCTGATACCAAATATTGGTCGGGGTGGATAATCAAGAGGGGGGATGGTGAATTGAGTTCCAATTAAAAATTTTTGTTTAAAAGATTTATATTAAAAATCCACCAATTAAATAACAAGCTAAAATGTTGTGAATTTGTAAAGCTTGAAAGGTGTTAATTAGTTTCTCAAAGATTTATTAATTCTCAGTTAACTTAACATGAAGATTAAGTTAGCTTCTCAAACTAACTTAACAACTAACAAAAATTACAAACAATTTCAAGTTCAACTACCAGAGTAACTTTAAAATAGATTTGTATTTAAAATACTTACCAGAAAAATATTAAATATAGTTTTAACAAAAATAAAAAAGAACAACAATTTTAACCAAGAGGTTCAGTCTCAAGTTGAGACATATTCATCTCAAACAGTTTATATAAAACATTGATCCACACCCTCGATTGGGGTTTATAATAGTACTTAGATTGTCCATGTCCTCAGACCTCTACCATAGTTATTTTTGGGAAATTAAAAAATAACAACAGATCATAGGCTGTCCAGGTCACATATGACCTCTACCACTATACATTGTGAGATACAAGAGTGTAAGACAAATATTGAGTGAGGATTTATAAATCCTCTAGTTCAGCACATGAGACAGTGTGTGCCTAAAAATATAGAGCATACACACTGCTCAAAATGTCAATAAATGAGACACAATAGAGATAAACAAATAGTGATGAGTTTAGAATGCTCTATGTGTTTTGAGTGAAGCTCTGGACTCCTTGGATTGATGCAGATGAACCTTTGAGTCCCTCTCTGGTTTTAGTCGAGAAAAACATAGTGTTTTTTTGTATTTTACTTCCAGGTCCAGGTTAATCAGTATGACCATCTTGATTATAGGTGAATTCATTGAATCTCTTTACTCCTTGAGTGACCAGGTTCTACAAATATAGAATGTATTATTCTTTCTTCTTCTATGCATGTAAGTCCTTGTGTATCTCCAGAAGGTTGTTTCGTTTTATGCATGGAAAGACTGATCGATCTCTTTTTTTTGGTTGTTTCGAGGTTCCCTTATATATATATATATATATATATATATATATATATATATCCTTAGCTCCAGCAATGGGAATGATTACATTTTTACAGGTACGGGGTACAATTTCTTGACATGCCAACAACTATCATTAATTAACAGAAGATGCATTAAAAACATCAAATATGACCATTGCTAAATAAATAAATAGAAATAGAGTTTATAGAAACAGTGACTGATTTTTAACATTATCTCTTTTTATAAGGGAGCATATAGCGGTGGACGTGTAAGGGTAGGTCTTGCATCAGTAACTGTTAGTCTCTGTAATGGCCGCTCGCTTGAATCGGTAGCTCCTTATATCGGTAGCACCTTATATCGGTAGCTCCTTCTATCAGTGGATCCTTCTGTCGGTGGATCCTGCTATCGATATCTCCTTCTGTCGATAGCTCGTTCTGTCGGTAGCTCCTTCTGTCGGTAACTCCTTCTATCGGTAACTCCTTCTATCAGTGGATCCTTCTGTATCTGTAGCTGTCTGTTTGTATCATTAGACTTGTATCCGTAGATCTGTCTATTTATATCGGTAGACTTGATTATAATAGTAGGCTCTGTCTATTAGTGATCTTTGTTTATCAGTAGACTATGTCTGTATCAGTGACTATGTATCAGTTGGTCTGTATCAATGACTCAAAAACTTAATACTTATCCATTCTATGAAAATCATATCCAATGTGAGTTAGTATTATTTCAACACATTTATAAACATAGATTAACATTGATTAACATATTAAAATGATTATTTTGATATATTTGTCAACTTATGAGAAGTATGACATAATTTAACATATAAATAGGATTGTCAAAACATATTAAAACATAATTGATATTATCAAAACAGTTGAGGTCAATAGGGTATATGTGGTATTAAAATTATGGAAGAGTAATAATATAATTAATATCATATAAATTTGTTAAAACTGTCAATATACCCATCCTTGAAATATAGTAATGGAAAACAAACTACATCGATTTGTGAGACGATAGTAAGCCATACGCATGATCAATGATTTTTTCCCATTTGATTGATGTGGTGATGAACAAATATTACAATATAAAAATATTAACATATGATTAAATTAGAGGTACTTTTTTATTAAATTTTATATTTTATTACATTATTTAGGGCGGATAAAAAGTAAAGAAAAATAAAGATACTTGTTAATATAGTTACCTTCTTTAAGAAAAACCTCCTTTGGATATCTTATTAAAGACCATAGGGATGGTCTTTTGGGTAGATCATTAGGTATATAATGTGACTAATGGTTTTGGGGAGATAATTGGGAAGCTTTTTTTGTTTCAAATGAAATTTTATTTGTGGATAAATAAGGGGAGGGAGTACCCATTTAATAGTTAGAAAAGTCATCCTTGTTGGAAATTAGTTAGAAATTTCCCAAAATAATCCAAAATGATAAAATAATTCACAAGAAAAATAATTAAAAAATACCATATATTTGAAATTGGGAATTATATGCTAAAATATGGGTGTAAAAGTATAAATTGAAATTTTTTTAGGTTATTTTTAAACCTTATTTTCTTAGTTTAACACCATGTAAACCCATTTTTACCTTATTTTTGGTAAATTATTTTATACTATTTTCACTATTAATATTGGTATAAAATTAATTTGAAATTATTAGATAATTTTAACTATTATGATTCCAAATATTTAATTCATTTCTCAAAATGTTCAAAATATTACAAAGTTTTTATATTAAACCTCACCATGAAAATTATTCAAATGAACTAATTCATATTAATATATATATAGTTTAGCTAATTTTACAATAAATAAAATTCAATATATATTTTCACTTTTTAAATAATTAGAAGGAAAAGGTAGTTTTCAATAAAAAATTTAGTATTTTCATGATTCTTCAAAAAATGAATATTTTCAAAAAAAAAAATCGAACAATTCACCATATAATATTATTATTATTATAAATAAAAAACTTTAGTTCATTTTACCAAATAAATTTTCCAAAAATGGTTAAAATTAATTTTAAATTATGCATCAAATTCATGAGTAAAAATTATTTTAGAAAAAATTAACGATTCAATAAAAAAAATTCCCTTTTTACTTTAAATTTATTATTATTTTATTTATAATAAATAGATAATAATAATTTTCATAACATATTTAGTAAGATTAAGACCATACAAATTATCAACTAAGTGATAACTATCATATTAAATATTTATATTTTAATAATATAACACATTTAATTTAAAGTTGGTGTTGTCTATAACACAAGTTAAATTAGTGTTGAATGTAACACAAGATAAACATAGTGTTGAATGTAATTAAATCTAATGAATATATTAAATTGATTATAAAATAAATATATCATAAATTCTTAGGGTGTAATATTTTCTTCTAATCCTCGTTTTCCATGTCATCCTTACTATCAATTACAAGGTTATTATTTTATAATTTTTAGATGTAATGTTCTCCCCACATTAAATAATATTCACCCTTGTAATATAATCTTGATCTTGATAATCAAGGGTTTGATATTTGAAAATATTATTGAAATAAATCCACTTTGTTAAAAGGGATAATAAAACATCCTCTTAATAATAAAGTGCAATAAGTACAATGGTCATATGGAATTACACATACTAGGTTTCCAAATAAGATAACATAAGTGATATGTGATTACATAGAAATAAAATAGGAATATAACAGCCAAATACATAGAGAGATTGGTAGAGAACATGGTCAAGAGGAATTTAAAAACCTAAAATCCATAAATAAGAGGTGTGATAAAGGACATCAATATCATTGAAAATGATTGATAATAGGTAATTTTTTTATTGAAAACTCTTTTTTTAGAGGTGAGGAATTATTTCACTCTCTAGGAAAAGAATGAAATATAACTAATTGATATATTTTTATTTCATTGGAACAATTTAATCCTTTGGTTTTTCTTTTATTAATTTCCAATTCCTCTCTTAGTCCAATAACTAAATATTCACAAAATATTTTTTAGGACTGAAGCACTAAAATTCACTTTTAATGGATCCTAATATCCATAATAGAATGATAAGTCATTCCTTAAATATTTAGTTATTATTATGGAAAAATGTTTAGAAAATGTTAACCAATATGATAAAATTTCAATATGGTGTAATAATTTATTAATCTATAAAGCTTTATCAAATGTTTAATATTTACTATTTCATAAATGGTTAACCTTATGACCCTTCCCTATATTATTATTAAAAATTTTATAAGGAATGTCCCCAAATTTCCAAATTCAACTTATTATTGATCCCCCAAACAATATCATATAGCTATTAATCCTCACATACCAAACATGAAAATAACGTCATCATGTATTCTCTTGGAACATGGTAATAACATGAATTAATATTAGACATTATTAAAAATATTCAAACATCCATATTTATTATTTAAAACATAGATTATTGGATATATTCATCAAATCCAAATATATAGTAAATAACATCACTGATATAATAAAAAAAATCGTCAAAAAAATCATTAATCCATTTGAAAGTAGTTATAAATATCCAATTTACATTATCCATATCATTCATCTCTTTATCAAAAAATCATTATCTCAAAATTAGGAAAATAGTAAGTGTTATCATTCCCTTAATCATGTGTTTTCCCCAAATTTAAACTTTCCACTAAATCATTACCCCTGGTCATCAGTTTTGGTCAACAATGGTTTTCTAATAATTATTTAAAAATTACTATAGGAGTGTCTTTATACATTTCATAATTATTATAACTAGGATATCATTGATATAATACTCAAATGACATAATTCATGAATCCGAACACAATCACATGAATCATTAAACATCTTCTATGGTAAAATCATAAGCTTGAGCATGATCTATTCGATTATTTTTAGGTATATATTTCTTTGATTTCTGATATATTTATTTGTGTAGTTACCCATCTCTTTACAGTTGAATACTTTTACATTTGAAACTTTTTTTATTTCCCTTATAATCACAAGAATAATGGCCTCTCTCTCAATAATTATAGAAGTATCCCATTGCTTTTATTCGAGTACCAGGGTGTTTCTTTATCCAATTATCACATGTGGGGAAGTTCTTATTTCCATTCATCCCTTTATTTATTTTTACCTTCCATCCTATAATTATTTTGCTTCCATTAGAATATATAATATATATACAATTATTTCTCAATCTTTTTCGAACATGTTACTATTTCCTCATATGATGGGAATTGTTTGGAGGTTATCTCCCATTAGAATATTTTCTCAATACAAATAAATAAAATTAATTATAACTCTTTGTATTAAATGAATTTATGTGGTTTCCAATCATTATAGGGGGCACCATTTATATATAATGAAATAAACTAGATTATATCATCTCATTATGAAGAATAATTTATAATTTTAGAACTACTGAATTATTTAATAGAAATTGGAAATTTTATTCTTATCTAATATCATTACCATTAACATGGTTTCTTTGGGGATATATCTATTTTAAAATACTTCATAATGGTTTGTAAAGAATATATTAATTATGACTAATCATATACCCTAGGAGTGCCAACCAAGGCTCAAAGTAGGTCATGTTTTCATGAACTAGGTCATAATCGGGTCAATCCCAATGCACCCCTTTCAGAGTTGTTACCCCTAAGAACCTTTGTGTGAGAACCATGTCTAATTTTGGTATCTATACAAGGTTTTATTATAAGGAAAATAGACATAACATATACTATACCGAAACATTTAGATGTTATTCTACACATATCAACGATAGATATTCCAGGTTAATGTTCACTAATCTATCTTTTGTTAATTGTAGTTCCCAAAGTTTCAATTAATAATTCCCCAATACCAACTGTAATGACCTGAACCGTAGTATCTATAATCTGGTATATACCTTATTATATTAGAAAACATTCAAAGGGTAAAATCCCAAAAGACCAACTATATTTTTAGGTTTGAATCACCATACACATACAAGACGACTATTTTATATAGAGATAGGAAATAAAAATAATAGAAATGAAAAACACTTGGAATCCTTAAAATCCTTCCCATAATTATCAATCATATCATGGGGAAAGAATAAAAAATAAGGGAGATATCAAATGCTCAGTAAGAGTTTTTTAAAGGGGAATCTATAATGAATAGATATAGAATAATCAATATATCATGGTAAATAACTAAACATACATTCCATTTAAATAATTTTACAACAAGAATAGATAAGGCATAGTGAATATGGTAAGGTAAATTACTGAACACACATTCCATTTTATCAATAAATGAGAATGAAATATATATATAGATAATATCATTGTGAAAATATAATGGATTATAATAACATAAATCTTAAAGAATAAAATTCAAAAAAATCGGATGCCATGATCTCTGACATCATGATACATCTAGCATCATGAAATTTCATAAGACATTTTAAAAGTAATGTAAAGACCTATTTAATATGGACGACTTATTTGACTCGTGAGATCTAATGATCCATAAATGGTCTATATTATATAGGACAGAACTGTTTACTATAGTTCCAAAGAATTACTCATATAAAAAATACTTTAATTAATTAATAAATTAGTGTTCCATGCCATCAAATATCTATATTGAGTAAATGATATATATTTTTCAATATTTCCTAGGTTAATCAAATTATATTCAAAGTAAATACCATATCTAATAATTGTATTAATTTTAGGAAATAGTCATATCCATCATAAAAGTATATGTATATTTAATATAAATGTAATATCTAATGCAATATTATCACAACAATGTGATTATTTCAGAAGAAAGTTATCAATCACAAAAGTAAATGAGATTTTTTAATAACTTTTACCACTTGGTAGTTTTCAAGAAAAATACACTATGATTAAATAATTAAACTTGAATCATAATGTACCATAAATAATGATTTAATAATGATATTACATGACAAATGAGAAATATATACACCATATAAAAGGAATTAGGTGCATAATAACAAATAAGTCACCATGGAATGTTAATCGAGATGAAATTCATTTCATCACGATTTGCATTAGATGAAAATTATTTAACCTACTATATAATTTTTTAATCAAGTTATTAATTTATATAAAAAAAATAATCTTATTTAAAATATCATATATCATCCTCTTATAAGATTTTTCCACTTTTTGGTTAATAATATTCCATTATTTTCATTGTTTCGGGAATTAATTTCCTTGTTTTCTATACAGTGTTTTGTAATGAAATGTCAGGTTATTATACATTGGATACAAATAAATAATCTACAGAATTATATTAATTTTTAAAATATAATATTTAATGAGTTTATTCATTATTATAATCATTATTAAAATTTGGGAATGAATGATCAATCAGATCGATTTGTGGAGATGGTAGCGTATACGTACACACGAGAAAAAATATTATTCCCTAAATTAGTGAAATGGAAAGGAAGTGGGTGATATAATAAATTTAAAAAAAAATAATCATCTCATATATATGAAATAAATTTATTTAATTTAACCTTAATAAATTTCATTTTAAGAGTGTGAAAAATGACAGTCAATGCATTGTTAGGCAATAGTCCACCGTCTACACAAATGACATTGTCGTATTTTAGATGACATGAAACATAAATAGTTATATGTGATATTAAAATTAAATAAGTATAATAATATTATAAATGTAATATAAAATATTTAAATTCATAATTTTATCCATCCTTTAATAGTTGTGATGGAAAATGAACGTCATTGGTTTGTGAGGCGGTTTTCCACTTTACACATGATAAATGATTTTGTTTCCCATTTGAGAAAGTAAAGACAAAGAAATATAATTAGATCAACATAATGAAAAAATATGGTATATAATGATTTTATTATTTTTTAATTTTTAATAAATAATTATATATGGAAAAAGATAAAATAAGATGATAGAGTTCTGTTAAGATCACTGCCCTCTCTAAGAGAAACTACTTTGGATCCCCTCTTTAGATTGCTAGGGATGGTATTTTGGGAGGGAAAAAAGCTTTATAATGACATTGTACGTTTTGGTGATAAAATTGGGTAGGTTTTGGTCAAGAAAAATACATTGGGATGTGTGAAGAAATGATGTGAGGTATTTTCCATTTATAAGTGGGTAAAGGGGCCTCCATGGAAATTACATAGAAATTTCTCAAAATAATCTAAAATGATAAAGTCATTCACATGAAAAATGACTCCAAATGAAACTATAATCGAATTCATGATGTACAAGGTGGAAATATGGAAATAAAATACAATTTTAAAAAGTTTTTAGGTCACTTTTAATCATAATATTCTCAGTTTAACCCCCAATAAACCCACTTTATACCTTAAGGGTGGAAAATATTTGTTTTATTTTTTTTCATTATTCATGATTGTAAAAAATTAAGATTAAATTAGTAGAAAATATAAATTAAAATGATTAAAAATATAGAATCCATCTTTCTATATTCTATAAATTAAATTAAAAATTTTAATTTTAAATTATTCCTCCAGACTTGACAAGAGAGCATATTTTTGAAGTGAAAATGTTAAAAAGTTTACAAAGATTTTGTATAAAAATTCAATATGAAAATGTGTCCAATTAACTAAATTGGATTTTTAAATTTATAATTTTACTAATTTTAAATTAAATCCAATTAAAAATATAATTTATCTATATAAATAATTAATATTAAAATTCATTTTCAATTAATATTCTTTATTTTTCACAATTCAACAAAAAATGAATCTTTTAAGAAAAAACACAAAAATAAACCCCAATATAATTTTAATATTATGATTTCAAATATGAAGTTAATTTAATAAAATAAATTATCTAAAATTGGTAAAAATTAATTTTAAATAATGTTCCCAAAGAGTGACTAAACTCCATTTTAGAAAAGTAATTTTTTTTTCACAAAAAATTTCTTTTACTTTTAAATGATTCTTATTTTATTTCAAAACAATAGAAAATTCAGATATTAATAATTTAGTTAGTAATATTAATACATTAAAATTTATTTTCTCGGTTATAACTATCATATAAAATATTAATATATTATTTATATGTTCTTTTAAACATGGTTTTGCATGCAATGAAAGCTAGACTCATTGTTGCATGTTACAGAAGTTATACATTGTGTTGTTTGTAATTCATGTTATTGAAGAGATTGAATTTATTTAAAAATTAATATATTATAATTTCTCGAGGGGTTATATTTTATTGAATTCTTGGTGTTTCATGTCATACCCTCTATCGAATACAATTTTATTATTTTATAATTTTGATGTGTTACACATTAAAAAAGGATGTTTGAAATAAAAATCTATATTTTTCCCTATTCATTGAAAAATTAATATTTTTCCACAAATTCACAAAACAACACTATGAGATAATTTTCAAATGTTTATTTTAAAAATTTTGTTCATATATTCATAAAATATTTTTAAAAGTGGAAAAACATTATTTTTTTCTCAAAAAGGAAAACAAATTCAGAAAAAATATATTTTCACATAATAAATTGACATTAATAAAAAAATAACTATCTTTTAAAAATATGTTTTATTTATATAAACCCATTATATTTAATTTTAAAAAATTGGTTATTCTTTTCTGTACTACCAAATATAATGGCTAGGTTATACAAATCATATATAAATAATAATAATAATAATAATAACAATATATTATGGTTCAATAAAGTTTACTATTGTGTTTTACACAAGATATAGTCGAATTGAAATCTATTTGAAGGAAATATTTCATAATATATAAATGTGTTACAAAACATCATAGTATTATCTTATACTTATACTAATAAATTGTGTCAATTATACTGTTATGTTATATAATGTATGTTTTTCTAAAACTAGTTTATAAGGTATATGTTAAACATTTTTTGATATAAACTATATCACTTGACTCCTATACTGTGGATTTGGTGGTTATATTACTACAATAACACATTATATAAGAGATTGTGTCCCTAAGTATCAAAGAGTTTTTCATTCTTGGGAGACTATACACATAGTTGATTATCATATTATATATGAAAACATGAAAATCAACAAAAAATTAATTCGATAATACCAATATTTATTCTATTATATCCCAAGAGTCATTCATAGACCACATCTTAGTATCATGTGTAAATGAAACCAAAATAATATGTGACATAAAATTCTTAGTAAGGGAGATCATACAAGAGAAGCTATCATAGAATAAGTAAAGCATAAATAATATAGAAGTGGTGAAAAATAGTAGAATAGTTTATATACATAATTTCATAAAATGGGAATATATCAATTATTATTATTGAAAGATAAATAATTAAATGTATAATAATAAATAGTTTCATAATGATAGAGCTCACAATTTTAGACATCATAATCTTACTATCAAATCCTTATGTGAATAGAACATATATAAATTTATAAGGAGTACAACAAATAACAAATCTAGTTTGCCAAATGTGGCCTACTAATGCTTCGAGGGCCTATAATGAGCCCCACTTATCACTTACATAATCTAATTAATTATTTATATAAAATAAATTAATAATAATTAAATAATTAATCAATATAAACAATCAGGATTGAAAAAATAGCATATAAAATTATAAAACTGTCTTTAGTCGATCAATGGAGAAACATGTTCATATTCTATCTAGTGTAATATGGTTGAAAAAATAATTAGATTATATCCCTATTCAAGAATAATATTAAACCAAAGAGGGTAAAATAATTAAAAATAAATTAATGTTTTTACTAGAACATTTCTTGATGAAAACCCCCCTTCTATTTTGAAATAACATATCATAAATTTAAAATTGTCAATAATATTATAAAACAATTTCTTTGAAAATATTCATATAATAATTTAAAACAATCCTCATGACATAGGATAATGGGTAAATCTATTCATACTGCAAATGTTAAAACAATGATTCCATTTACACCAATGTTAAAAAGTACCTCATTTAGAAAACTGTAATAAAAATAATTTTAGTTTTTTTAAAAGTCAAAAATTGGTAAAAAATGAATTTAAGAAATAATTGGATAATTTTAAATGATTCTTGAAAAAAATTTGAACGAATTATGACGAAAAAGTGGGGAATTTAATCTTCAGGTGAGCGGTGTTTTTAGTTCAAAATATTTATTATTTTATCATTTAGGGAAAAGACTTATTATAAGTGATGATTCATATGAATTTGAAGGTTTATTCTAGAAATAATTATTTTTTTATTACATTAATACCATTAATAAAGCAAAATGAGTACTTAAAACACCATACTAAATGTAAATAGTAAAAACTATTATTTGAATAAAATATAACTTAGGAATCAAAATTTGAAACATAGGATTATAAAGTCAATTGAATTGGTTTGAATTCATTATTTTAATCCACAAATAAATTATATGTGGAGAAATTTTTTTCGTAAAATTTTAACTAATAATTATGTCAAAATTATTTTATCAATGTTATGGTATATGTAAAAATTTTAATTTATTTTACAATTCACTCAAAAAATCTAATTTTCTAGAAAAAATCCCAAGAATTCACCCTAAGATAATTTTGAAAGGATTATTTAGAAAATGAATCCAAATTTATCAAAATAAATTTCTATAGTTGGTAAAAGTTATTTTTAATGTCATTTTTCAAAAATAAATGAAAACCCATTTTTAGATAAGTGAGTTTTTATGAAACAATTTAACTAAATAAAAAATAAAAAATAATATTGATTATTATTGAATTAATCATAATATGTTTAATAAAATTGATTTTATTTGACTATAAAACCAAATAAAATAAATGTGAATTATAAATTACATTATTTAAATAAGTTATAATTTTTTTTCCAAAAATAACATTTTTTAGCATTCAATCAAAAATAAATCTGTTCTGAAAAATCCCAGAAAATCAGCCAATGAAAATGTTGATATTCTTAAATAAAAATTGATTTAATTTTATAAAATTTATTTTTTATTATTTATAAATATATATTTTAAATGAAAACATAAAATATATAGAAAAATAAATTTTATATAAAAATAACCTTTAAAAAAAATATATAATCTTAACATATTTCATGTAAATTAATAATCATTGGAGTACTGTGAAATATATTATTTTCAGAATATTACATAGAAATTTTATTTGAGTATACATAATGACTATATGTATGATGACTGTATATATACAATTACTATGTGTCTAAATAATATATATATATATATATATATATAACAATCATATTATACCCCTATATGAAACCTTACTTGTTTCACTAAAATTTATACATTTTATTCATTTATATCTCTCTAATAATATCTATTTTATATCAAATTATATTTAGTTTTTTCCATATTTTTAGTAGGAGTTGGGATCTTTTTGGAAAACCACGATGATAAAGATTTAATGATTGTGGTATAATTATATATATGTTCATTTACTCCACCTATACTTTTCATATTTTTGACTTTTATTATAACTATATAATGTAATAGTGTTTATATTTCCTTATGATATTTTTCATCAATAAATATATCATAGTTGATTTTAGTTCGATGTTTTTTGCATCACATGTTTTTTTATATAGTATTCTCAGACATAAATTTGTGGGTTTTCCCTATTCATTAAAGGTTCCTTCAAATGTTTCCATGTTTATTTTCAAAGATAATTTTTTTATAATATTATTGAAATTTTATATATTTTAAATAAGTGTATTCAAGCTAAAAAAAGTATTTTCCTTGAGAAATGTTATAGAGACATTATAGATGAATTTTTATCTATGAAAACATCAATTGATGTTACTTATGTTTCATTGGGGAAATGATCTAATGAGACCATCCAAATTCGTTCTCTAGACAGTTGTTGATTATGATGCTGAAATATTGATGAAACAGTTTTTCTTTTCCGTGGGATTTTCCTTGATGAAATTATAAATGTTTTTATGATCTTTTGGAATAAATATTATTGTATTATGGTTATGTAATGGATGGGTATATTATAGAATTATAGCACATTGGTTGGTTTTTATTATTTATGAGCTCAAAGGGTAAACATGATGCATCCACAAGAGAAGATCATGGTACACAAGAGGTTATACTTAGCCCAAAATAGGGTACACTGGAAGTTATCCTAAGCCTAAATAGGGCACATGGGTGGTCATCCCATGCCCAACATGTGTTTAATGTATTCATAGATATCATGGAAAAATTATTTCTATTATTCAAATTATTCCACACTTTATAACACTCATTTATGACATCTTCTAGTTCCAAATTTATAATTTCATTGATCATGATAATTGATTCTAATAAAATTAATGTCAAATGAAATGGGAAATCATTATTCCTAGATAATCCTCTATGATCTATGAATAATTGGTTATGATTTTCAAAATGTTAATATTAGACTGAAAATCCCTTATTATCATCTTATTCTTAATTATGATCATTGAATAATATCTCTGATTTTTACCCTTACAGTGCATCTATTCTTACCATTTCTAATTCTCAAATTCCATAGGTTATAATGATTGTTTTTATATATGGAGTGTTTATAAAATTTATTATGTGATATGAAACTATAGAAAATATTAAAGATATTTAACAGAATAAAATTATTCAGTATCTAGTATGAAAAGAATCTAAACCTTTATGGTCCTTAGGCTTGTATTTTTGAGAAACATATTGATTATTCAATGAAAATGATGATATATTTTCGTTATTATTTCTTGGTTCACCTCAAATAACGAAACCTAAAATCAATATGGCCAGGCATCCTATTAATCCTTCTCATGCAAGAAAACATTGAAATAAAAATTACTCCAAGTTATTTACATCGTGATAAATTATGATACCTCCATACCTAAAAAATAAATCTGATTGATCATCTTGTTCACTAACCACATAACCCAAATCATATACCCATGATTACTTATATAAGACATCAACAATTACGGGATAAACCCTGAATGAGTTACCCTATTATATATCATAGATCATCATAATGTTAATTACAAGGAAACCAATATTAGGTGCCAAATATCTGCCAACAGTATACACCAACCATCGTATAAAATTTTTATCACATAGGCTATTACTCATTTGGAAACATCCATGTACCCATCTCAAATATCATGATTAAATTATTGTTCCAAAAGTCCAAATATAGGGTTATAATATACGTATATATACCTAGAATCACATGCCTAGTCATCATCTTACTCATAAAAATTGATCCTCATTGAGAATTCACACATGATACTACCCCCTTAATGTTTGAAATATATTATATTAGCATTTAATGTAATCATATCATAATTATATGTTCCATGTAAAACTTTACCATATGGTTTAGTTATTTTTAATTCCACCAACAAGCCATATCAAACAACACCATACAGGTTGTTGTGAACACTTGAAATAACCGAACCATTTTTCCATTTTCCAATAACCAACAATATAATCACTGACGAGGGGTCGACCACCAAGGCACCAAATGCATATACTGATCTACTAGAATCATTGTATGTCCATTACATTGGGGGACTATATATCCATAAAAGAGCATCTCACAATACATACACATTGCATTCAATCAAAGTAAATATATTGTGGTTAATATTAATAGAAATTAACTAAGAATTTATACATGAAAATATTGTATAATATTTTTTCATCCCATTAAATAGATAAAACCACATCATTGGTGAAATAAATCATAAGATATCATGATTATGTCATGTGCATCTTTTGTTCCAAATATGATGAATGAACAAAATATTCTTACCAATGGGAAAACATAAATAAAATATATAAATCATAAATCATATAACTAGAAAACATTTCCATCATGGTAGATGGACTCATAAAATTATATAAGAATAAAACAAGAGTAACAACACCATTTCAATGGTATCCTATACTTTAAATTAGAAAAGGTGTTAAAGACGCACTGGTTTGAGGTCCGTCAAAATCACCATCACATTCTTAAATAAAATTTCTATCATATCCTAAAATAGAAATGAGAAATAAAAATACCCAATACCACATTATAGTGATCATCACCCTATACCACATGACTACTACCAATACCATTGTTCACGACTTTTCCTCAGCAACACCACCCAATATGCCAGAGGCTTCCAACTAGAAACTAGGGTCTACAGTTTTAATAGGGGTGACTATACCCTTATGTTAGAGAGAAATAATATTATAATTGACCATATATAATCCAAAATAACAAATAATACATGTCTGGAATATTAAATAGATATAGGTAAGTCATAAATAATAAAATATATCATATGGAGGCATGGTTGTTCACACATGTCAAATGATAACCCATTGGGATACTTAGAAATTATCAATATAATAGTGGAAATTAAATGTATAAGGATCTACAACCATGGAAAAGACACACCTAAATCCAATTATCCCAAGTAAACCTATGTTATCCCAGTCACTCATGAAAAACCAAGCCTCTGTCCAAGCTAGAAACATTATTCATGAAGTCTGCTTTGGTACCTAAGTTCCATGGGTGACCGAGAAGGGTGAGAGTACAACCCAGTAGGGTACCCCCACTGGGGTCCCATACATAACATGTAAATCATTGTATACACATTTGATATGATCATATAAATAATTAAATAAATTACAAAGTTTAAATTAATTAATCATCATTAATCCTTGAGACCTAATAAGAAACCCACAATTGAATATACATACTTCAGTTTGTGATACAATGTCTCTAAGAACATTGCATAACCTTTCCATCTAGTACAAAAACAAATGACTATATTATATTAGTTTCAAGCACTGATTCCAAGGTGGATGACCTTAGAAAATCTATAACATACTAGGAATATAACATATTTCTAAGGGGTGATCATTGAAAATATAGCAGTAGAGCCAGGAATACAAATTATTCTTGGGAGGATAACCCTAGGAAATCCATGAAAATAATGAATACTCATTAGATCCAAGTAACACCGAGGGTATCCCATAGTCATAAACTTCTATGGATAAATCCCATGTAATACCCTAATCATTCTAAGTATCAGGTGAATCCACATGATTCTAGACAATATAATAAGAACCTTTTAGATATATTAGTCTGAGAAACTAAATCTTGGGGAGTATCCAAAGAATCATATATAGAATTGGCATTAAATGGATCTTGGGTGTTAATTTTATGCATTACCTATAACATCAGGAGTATGAACCAAATCTTAGGAAGGTTAGGATTCCCCCCCCACACACATAAGGATATATATTGATATAACTCTGAGGGTAGTATATCCTTTTGATGATATCTAATCTCATATCCTATTTTATTTATAAGGTGAATCCCACTATCATCTATACTAATTCCCACAACCTCCTTCTGGATGAATTAGTACATATATATAAAACAAAGGCTCCAAATGGGGTCCCCTATATCACAACATAATAAATATTACCAACAGGGGATCCAATACCCCATTATCTAATCTAGGGTATTAAACAATTATTTAGAGTGAATAACTTCCCTCAGTATCTTTAAAATGATATCATTTCTGTAAAACCCCAAGATTTTATGAGAAATATTATTTTAATTTCATTAATGTCTTGTTTATTACGCTACACCAACATTAGCTTGTACTATACGCAACACCGTATTAGCTTGCAGTATACGCAACACTATTCATGGATCGTGTTACACACAATTTCATGTTCGTTTGATAGTAGTTATTATATGCAACATTGAGTGTGTGTATATATATATATATTCAATGTATATATGAAATATGGTTGGATTCTATTATACGAGACAACAAAGAAGTATTTCACTACATGCAACCCTGACTTAGCTTGTATTACACGCAATAGTGACATTCTTCGATAGCATGTGTTGTACGCAATACCAGGTTTCACTAAACAATGATATATGGTTATAATATTATTATAACCTATCCGTTATGAATAGTATTAACTACATTTTGAATTTAATAACATTATTATTCATCTTACACATTTTCTAGAACATGGTATGAGGATAAAATAAATTTTTCGGGTAAAATAAGTATTTTTAAAAAAATGCAGTTTTGCCCCCTTTTGATGGCGCACCCATTTTAAATATAATTTTTGAAAATTTTATAAGTTAAATTTTACAAAATTAACTTCTTCTTTTGAATCAGTATTTAAAAATTTACATTGGATAATGTTTTAATATCTTTCTGATAACTTTCATATTTTAATGAATAGTAAAAAACCGCTATATTTTAATTAAAAACAACTTCTTTCATCGTAATAATTTATATGGCTAAATTGTAATATTGAATGGTTTTAAAGTATAAACAGAATATATTTTTACCATTTAATATAATTTATGTCATTATCATTGATTTTACATTGAATTCGTAGGTTAAATCAATTCAATCTTTTGCAATGTTTCAAACAAAAACTCGTCTTTCATTCGACAATGGGATTAATTTTAATTTAATTTCTACAACTTCTATGTATTGAATTTAAAAAGACCTATTCCATATTTGGAATCGGTGGGTTCAAATTATGTTAATAAGCTACTTTTTATTTTTGGGAATTTTGAATAGTAACTACGGTAAATTTTATTTACCATAGTTAAAAGTAAATAGGGTAATTAGGGGTAAACATAATATTATAAAATTACCCTAATACCTGCCAAAAATCTATTGGATGAATAAAAGTAGACCCATATCACCTAAGGGTATGAATAGATTAATTTCATATACTTTTGACCATGAAAATGACATAATTATTAATAAAACCAAAGAAAGTGACAATATGTCACTCTCTTAAATCTTATAAGTATAATAATTCGAATATAGTGATAAACTTCATGAAATTTCAAACATGAATAATATCCAGAAAGATAATAAAATTATGTACATCATGTAAATTTATTTATAATTTTTAGCTATTAAATAATTATCATTAATGGTGACATAATGGTGATATTGAAATTATTTTATTGATTGAAATATCAAATAAATGGTTTTAAAAATATTAAAATAAATATTATATGAAATATTTAATGTTCTCCTTGAATTTAATAGAAAAATATGACATGTTATGAAGATATTAAATATTTTAGTTCAAACATATGTTTTTTGTGGATTTTATTTAAATTCAATTAAATTAATAGTGTCAAAATTGACACAATTGTTATTTTATAAAAATAACAAAATATAAAATTGTTTAAAAATCACAAAAATATTTAAAAAATTTAAATTTAAATTTATATTGTCTAAAATGGCATAATTTATACAATTATGGACAATTCACAACACATAAGTAATTATTTATAATAATTTAAAATTTAGAATCTTATTACCACAAATAAAGTTAAATAGATTAAATAAGAATAAATCAAGTTGATAATGTTTACAATAAATTCTCAACATGTCTAAATTTCATTGTTTTATGAGATTACAACCCTATCTCATCTAATTTTAGAATATGAGTCATTTTTTGAGGTTTTAAGAGGGGTTTCAATTTATTATAAATTAATATTTCTTATGTTTCCAAAGGTGCCCCTCTCCTCCCTTATAAAAAGGGTACCCCTTCCCTCTTCACTTCACACCATTTTGAATCTTGAAGCTCGGCCAACCCCTGACCATATCTCTTATCCACTTTCCTATCAACATTCTTGAGGTTCTGGTATTCTCAAAAGGCCAACTCTAGTCCATTAAGAGGAAGCTTAAAGTAGGTGCGTCAATGAAGAGGTAATATCTTTTACCGATTCTCTCAAGTTTATTACTTGTTCTACTTCTTATTCTTTAGTTTTATTATTATAAAGTAATAACATCAGTATTAAATATATAATGATATGTTTTTATAAATATTAAACAACCCTATTTCACCTTCTATCCATCCTACGGAAAATGAAATCACCGCGCGTGCGTACGTACAAAATACCGTCTCTACACCGTGGTGTAATCAGTTTTTCCACCACCACATTACTTGGATGGGTATAATGGTGTAATGAATAACTATATATATTTATTATAACATCGTACTGATTCTGAGATATTATATCATCCACTACAATTCAATTCAATAATTATGGGAACGATATCATTGCTCGTGCGTACGTAAGGATTACCGTCTCCACGACGCGATGAGATTCATTCTCCATGTTAACCACATAAGAATGATTATAAAGTATATATAATGAATAATAATTAAATATATGACATGATAAAGCTATTTTATTTTTGTATGTATATATATATGTTATCTACTTAATTCCATTCAATTCAATAAGGAAACGAAAACAGCGTTCATGCATACGTACAACATACCGTCTCCATGAACGGTGTATTTCATTCCATTTATCGATCTATCATATATATATGTATATTCTAAATATATATTATATATAAATCATTTTTCACATTCTGGAATTAAGTAAATCAGGATATAAGTAATAATATCATGAACAACAAGTCGAAACACGTACAATAAAAGAAACAATTTTACCCAAATCGCTGCTTTTACATGGAATTTACAAAAGAATGGGTAATATAAAGTCATAAGTGCACCATATATGATATCATAATAATGAATATGATTCTGTAATATGTCAATGACATTATTTAAATCATTATACAGGAGTTTCGGATACATACGGAGCATATCAGACATAAGGTAATGGATAACTTTTCCAATCTCATTTTTCTCCAAGACTGTTTATTCGTATGTATTTACTGGGGTTACTGTTATCATCCATGTCCATGTTTTATAGAAATTGTATCATGTATGTTTAAAGTCCTTTTCATCCATTTTTACTTTTACTACATGGTATGTAAAGAATCTTTTTTCATACGAGATACTTTCTATGACTTTCCGGTAAAAGTATGAGAAGAATGTTCTTTTTAACTTATACGACATGAGAAACTTTTATAATTTCATAACGCCTTATTTTCATGAAACTTACTCTACAAGATTTCATGATTATTTTCAACAAAATCCTTTTCTTTTAAAATTGTATGTCATTTTGAGAAAAGAAAATGATTTTAAAGAAGAAAGTATATTTTCCTCAAGAATTCATTTCAAGTGTTTTATCAAAACCATTGTCCATATAAGATGGAATTATTTCATATGTGTATGTTTCAAGTATAATGTCTCTATGATTTACATGGATTCACTTATCTTATGATGAAATGATATCCATTTTATTGTATGGATTATGTTTTGATGGGATGATGTTTATGAAACACATTTTATACTTTGGGTAATGATAAATAATTTATGTTCATGTTGTGGCACAAGTAAGAATGATTTAATTATGAGATTGGTGGGACCTATATCACCCTCAAATTAATTGGGTAAAGATTTATATCGCATGAGATAGACATGGATGGAATGGTAATTTAATCCGGTTCAGTGTTACAGGACTGGAATGAGGAGTGAACTCGGTTCAGTAAGGGACTTTGTCCACTAAGATGGTCTTGGAAGCAATGTATTGGATACTATGGAAATCATATTATGTGATTAATGTTTTACCACAATTACATGTTTTATTCCCATGCTATTTTATCATGATTGATGTCCCATTATGATCTATGCCTTACGTACTGCCATGTTT
Organism: Viscum album; assembly: GCA_963277665.1. Classification (NCBI taxonomy): domain Eukaryota; kingdom Viridiplantae; phylum Streptophyta; class Magnoliopsida; order Santalales; family Viscaceae; genus Viscum; species Viscum album. Next base: position 934,806,572 of record OY728153.1, read on the forward strand.
TATTTAATTGCTCAATATTTTGATGTTTACACATTATGTTCATGTTTTTAAGTTCAAATGTATATGGTTTGTTTTATTCTCTCCATGCTTACCCTTACTGAGCATTTAATCTCACACTTTATATGTTTTATTTTCCTCAGGATTTAAAGAAAGGTTTTAGGTAGGAAAAAAAAGGGGAAGATCTTTATGGGAGATGTTGAAAATCATTCACCACGATTAGAAGATTATGTTTCGAGTTTCCAAAGACACTAAACTATTACGGTCCTTGATTGTTGGTTTTTGTTATGTATTAAGTATTCCGTAAAAGTATTGTAATGTCTTTGTACGTCAAGATTTGGGTCATTACAGTTGGTATCAGAGGAAAGGTTTAGTTAACCTTCGGAAACTAGGATGCGAGGACTTTAGTGAGATCCCTAGAGATATTTCTAAGGTATGTCTTGGGATGTCCCTAAGGTTAAGTATAAGTATAGGTTATAGTCCTACGATTATGGTAATGATCATATAATTAAACCTAGGATGTTAGATATTGAAAGTAATCCCCCTTTATTATGTTGTTTTCCTAGCATGATTTTTGACTCTCCCACTATTATTTTTGGGTTTTAGACGATGGCTTGAACCCAAAGGAATCGTGTTGATCAATTTAATGGATAATGCAATGATTTTCCTCTTGAACAAACCAATGTTATGGGATATGGAGTAAAAAATCTTATTATTATACTTACGCAAGCTATGAATCATTATAGACTTCCAAATGAGCAGAGAAGGGAACAATATTCTATTGATTCATTAATGAAGAAATTCCCACCTTCTTTTCAGTGGGTCTTTTAATCCACTTGTTGCGGAACAATGGATCAAAACCATTGAAAAGATATTTTTCATACTTCATTGTTCAGAACATGAAAAATTCATTCTGGTTGTTTTTGGTTTAGAAGGTGAAGGAGATCAATGGTGGACTCTAATTAAGAATATGAGGCCCCGAGATGAAATTGAATCCTTGGAATGGGATGAGTTCAAGAGCTTATTTTTCATTAAGTACATCCCTTGTATTCTTCTAACAAAGATAGAAAAAGAGTTCCTTGAGCTTAAGCAAAAGGATGATGAATCTGAATGTATATACGAACCGAATTTTTCAAGGCTTGCAAGGTATGCATCTGGCTTTATCATTCAACTTGAAAGTAAAGTTGATTGATTCTTCAATGGATTAAAACCCAGTCTTCAAAGGGCATTAGCTATAAGAGACTTCTGTAGCTATGAAGAATTTGTGCGTTGCACTATCAAGGTAGAACTGGAAGTTGGTGTTACATATCCATCTCATGGTTTTAACAAGAAACTAAAGATGGAGTTCAAGGAGAAATATCAGAACAATGGTGAAAATAAGATTAATGTTTTTTTATGCTCAAAGTATGGAAAGAATCATGGTGGAGATTGTATAAAAGGTACTAAAAATGTTTCAAGTGAGGAAAAGAAGGTCATCAAGCATCTAAGTGCCAAAGTAATAAGAAAAATGTTTCTAATGACACGAATAGAGAAAAGACTACCAAGAACGCTCCACCAACACTTCAATGCTTCATGTGCAAGGAAACGGGGCATTATGCCTGTCAATGCCCTAATCCAAGGGTTAATGGTGATCGACGTGAGCAACCTCTTATGGAAAAGGATAAAGGGAAGTCACATGTGATCACATTTTGTGATGTTGAGTATGAAAATGATGTTGTAAAATGAATAACTATTTATGTAACAGGATTCTGAGATAATGTTGTGGAATCTTATTTAAAGTATTGTGGAATATTGGAATATCAATGTATTTGATCATTGTGGTTTTTAATAATTTTATGGTACTGATAACCATGAAAAGTGATTGAAATATTTTTGGAAAGCAGATGAAATGCGCCTAATGAAGGTATAATGATAAATAATATGTATGATAGTAATCATGAGCTCATGAATAATATAAGGAAAAAGTTATATCATGGTTTGAGTATATAGAAATTTTGGGATTTTTGGTATGAGGAAAGAGTTAACTTTTGATAGCATTCATGTTTTCACTAAGGTTTAATGGGTATTAATTTTTCAAGAGAATACATTATAAACGTATTCACAGGATTGGAATGTGACTAACAAGATATATCATGGATAATTGATTATATTAACATGCTCGGTAGATGCCATTTCTAGTAATTGTTTTCTTTAAACTATTATCTTGGACAGATGTATTTTGGATAAGCCTAAAGATTTGAAATGGATTATGTTGGACATAAGTTAGTATTGTTTAAGGCTAGAACTGTTTTAGATATTATTAATGGAATGTTATAATTATGTAGTTTTAGAAAAAGGACAACCTGCAGGACAGGTGACAACCTGTTGTGTCGGACAAGGTTGTTGGAATCGAACCCACAAATGAAGTGCAACAAGCCCTTATCTCCTACCATTGGCCTACAGGAAGTCCCTGGTTAGTAGAAACTAGTTTTATTTTATTAAGCGGTATGATAGACGAAGTATAAGTCCATTTTTTTGGAACCATATGCGACTAATATCACCATAAGATGGACTTATGTATATAACTTTTGATAACCTTGTGTTTGAGACAGATGGAAGGACCCGTCATTCTATCGCATGATCTGCTAACACTTCACGAATAATAATTTCAACTTTATTTCTTCAAGAGATGAAGTGGAAATTATTCAAGGCATGAACAATAGTAAGATTGCACCAAAATCGTGTAAGTAATTCTTTTACTTTAGGGAAATGATCTTGAAAACCCAAAATGTTGTCATAGTGTTCTCATATCTGATGAATCCGATGGTACCTTAGATCATCACAAATCTATGGCTTTGTGATTGTTGGCTTTTTCATATCCATGTTCTCTACCACTCTCCATCAGAACATGATGGTTAGATTTATCTTTTATATACACATTTTCACAGATGTTCTCCTATGTGGAAACCCAGTGATTAGTTAATTTGGGTTACCGTTACATTTCATAATTTAGTTTTTAAAGATATGTTTTGGTATTCCTTTTTTGGATGTGGGTTTCTATTTAAGAAACATTCAAGTAGTAAACCATTTATAACCCCGAAGAATTTCGAGGGAGAAATTCATTTTATGGGGGTAGAATGTAACATCCTGATATTTTATGAAAAATATTATTTTAATTTAATTGATGTTTTATGTTTTACGCTGCTCCAAAATTAGCTTGTACTATACGCAACACCGTATTAGCTTGCAGTATACACAACACTATTCTTGGATCGTGTTACACACAATTTCAAGTTCGTTTGATAGTAGTTATTCTACGAAACATTGATTGTGTATATATATATATATATATTCAATGTATAAATGAAATATGGTTGGATTATGTTATATGAGAAAACAATGGAGTCTTTCACTACACGCAACCCTGACCTGGCTTGCATTACACGCAATCACGACCTTCTTCAATAGCGTGTGTTGTACGCAATACCGGGTTTCACTAAACAATGATATATGGTTATAATATTATTATAAACTATCCGTTGTGAATATTATTAACTAAATTTTGAATTTTATAACATTATTATTGATCTTACACATTTTCTAGAACATGGTATGGGATCAAAATAAATTTTTCGGGTTAAATAAGTATTTTTCAAAAAATACAGTTTTTCCGCCTTTTGATGGCGCACCCATTTTAAATATAATTTTTGAAGAGTTTATAAGTTAAATTTTACAAAGTAATCTTCTTTTTTTGAATCAGGATATAAAAATTTACATTGGATAAAACTTTGATATCTTTCTGATAACTTTCATATTTTAATGAATAGTAAAAACGGGCTATATGTTAATTAAAAACAACTTTTTTCATCATAATAATTTATATCGTTATATTATAATATTGAATGGTTTTAAAGTATAAATAGAATATATTTTTAACATTTAATATAATGTATGTCATTAGCATTGATTTTACATTGAATTCATAGGATAAATCAATTCAATCTTTTGCAATGTTTTAAACAAAAACCCATTTTCTTTTGACAACGGGATTAATTTTAATATAATTTCTGTAACTTCTTTGTATTGAATTTAAAAAAATAGGTTCCATATTTGGAATCATTGGGTCTAAATTATGTAAATAGGTTACTTTTTATTTTTGGGAATTATAAATATTAACTATGGTAAATTTTATTTACCATAGTTAAAGGTAAATCAAGTAATTAGGGGTAAACATAATATTATAAAATTACCCTAACACCTTCCAAAACTCTATTGTATGAATAAAAGTAGACCCATATCACCTAATGGTTGAAATAGAATAATTTTATTGACTTTTAACCATGAAAATGACATAAATATTAATAAAACCAAAGAAAGTGACAATATGTCACTCTCTTAAATCTTATAAGTATAATAATTTTAATATAGTGATAAACTTTATGAAATTTCTAAAATGAATAGTCTCCATAAGGGTAATAAAATTATCTACATCATGTGAATTTATTTATAATTTTTAGGGATTAAATAATTATCATTAAGGGTGACACAATAGTGATATTGAAATTATTTTATTGATTGAAATATCAAACAAATGGTTTTAAAAATATTAAAATAAATACTATATGAAATATTTAATGTTCTACACGAATTTTATAGATAAATATGACATGTTATGAAGCTATTAAATATTTTAGTTCAAACATATATTCTGTGAGGATTTTATTTAAATTCAAGTAAATGAATTGTGTCAAAATTTACACAATTATTATTTTATAAATATAACATAATATAAAATTGTTTTAAAATCACAAAAATATTTAAAAAATTAAAATTAAAATTAATATGGTCTAAAATGTCATAAAATATCCAATTATGGACAATTCACAACACATAAGTAATTATTTATAACAATTTAAAATTTAGATTCTTATTACCACAAATAAAGTTAAATAGATTAAATAAGGATAAATCAAGTTGATAATGTTTAAAATAAATTATCAACGTGTCTAAATTTTATTAGTGGATGGGATTACAACCCTATATCATCTAATATTCTAATATGAGTCTTTTTTGGAGGTTTTTAAATGGGGTTTCAATTTATTATAAATTAATATTTCGTATGTTTCCAAAGGCTCCCCTCTCCTCCCTTATAAAAATAGTATCCCTTCCCTCTTATCTTCACACCCTTTTGAGCCTTGATGCTCGAAACACACCTAACCATTTATCTTATACACATTCCTATAAAAATTATTGAGGTTCTGGTCTTCTCAAAATACCATCTCTAGTCCCTTAAGAGTAAGCTTTAAGGAGGTGCGTCAAAGAAGAGGTAATCTCTTCTACAGATTCTCTCAACTTTATTTCTTCTTCTTTAGTTGTCTCATTATAAAGTAAAAAAATAAGTATTAATTTTATACTTATATGTTATTATAAATATTAAAAAACCATATTTCACTTTATGTCCATCCTATGGAAAACGAAATCAACGCGCATGTGTACGTACGGAATATCGTCTCCATGCCGTGGTGTAATCTATTTTTCCACCACCACCTTACTTGGATGGGTATAGTGGTGTAAATAATAACAATATATAGTTATTATAACGTCATACTAATTATGAGACATTATATCATCCACTACAATTCAATTCAATAATTATGAGAATGATATCATCGCTCGTGCGTACGTACGGATTACCGTCTCCACGACGCGATGAGATTCATTCTCCATGTTAACCACACAAGAATGATTATAAAGTTTATATAATGAATAATAATGAAATACATGACATGATAAATCTACTGTATTTATGTATGTATATGTATATATATCAAATACTTAATTCCATTCAATTCAATAAGGAATCAAAAAAAGCTTTCATGCGTACATACGACCTACCGTCTCCATGAACGGTGTATTTCATTCCATTTATCGATCAATCATATATATATGTATTTGATGAATATATATTATATATAAATCATGTTTTAAATTCTATAGTTATGTAAATCAGGATATAAGTAATAATATCAAGAACAACAAGTCGAAACGTGTACAATAAATGAAACGATTTTATGCAAATCGCTGCTTTTACATGGAATTTACAAAAGAACGGGTAATATAAAGTCATAAGTGAACCATATATTATATCTTAATAATTAATATGATTATTTAATAAGTCAGTGACATTATTTAAATCATTATACAGGAGGTTCAGATACATATGAAGCATATCGAACATTAAGTAAGGGATAATTTTCCAATCAAATTATTATCTGAGATTTTTTATTCGTAAGTATTTACTAGGGTTATCGTTATCATCCATGTCCATGTTTTCTAGAAATATTTTCATGTATTTTTAATGTCCTTTTAATCCATTTTGACTTTTACTACATGGTATGTAAGGAATCTTTTTTCATACGAGATACTTTTTTTGACTTTCTGACAACAGTTTGATAAAAATGTTTTTTTAACTTATACGACATGAACGAATATTTACGGTTTCAAAACACCTTATTTTCATGAAACATACTCTACAAGATTTCATGATTATTTTCAACAAAATACTTTTCTTTTAAAATTATATGTCATTTTGAGAAAATAAAATGATTTTAAAGATGAAAGGATATTTTCCTCAAGAATTAATTTCAAGTGTTTTATCAAAACCATTTTCCATATAAGATGGCATTATTTCATATGTGTAAGTTTCAAGTGTAATTTCTATATTATTTACATGGTTTCACTTTTCTTATGATGAAATGATATCCATTTTTTTATGGATTATGTTATGATGTGATGAAGTTTATGAAACCCATTTTATACTTTGGGTAATCATGAACGATTAATGTTCATGTTGTGGAACAAGTAAGAATGATTTCATTATGAGATTGGTGTGACCTATATCTCACTACAATGTATTGGGTAAAGATTTCTATTTCATGAGATATACATGGCTGGAATGGTATGTTAATCTAGCTCAGTGTTACAGGACTGAAACGAGGAGTGAACTCAGTTCAGTAAAGGACTTTGTCCACTAAGATGGTCTTGGCAGCAATGTCTTGGATACTATGGAAATCATATCATGTGATTAATGTTTTGCCACAATTAAAAGTTTAATTCCCATTATATTTTATCATGATTGATGTCCCATTATGATCTATACCTTACGTACTGCCATGTTTTATTTCATTGCTCAAGATTTTGATTTTTAAACATTATGATCATGTTTTTATGTTCAAATATATACGGTTTGTTTTATTTTCTCAATTCTTACCCTTACTGAGCATTTGAGATCACCCTTTATATGTTTTCTTTTCCCCAGGAGTTAAATAATGGTTTTAGGTAGGAAAACAAAAGGGTAATATCGTTATGGGAGATGTTGAAGATCTTTCACCATGATTAGAAGATTATGTTCCGAGTTTCCAAAGACACTAAACTATTACGGTCCTTGAGTGTTGGTTTTTGTTATGTATTAAGTATTCCAAAAAAGTATTGTCATGTCTATGTACATCAAGCTTTGGGTCATTACAATTTCTTTATTAGCATCCTAGGATACAATGTATAAAAACCACTATAGAGAGATGATATAAATCAAATCTTAATTACCAAGTCATATCAGTCTATCCCTCTCACCCAACCTAACTATAGTCCACCTAGATTACCTGACTTATCACAATATTTCAAGGGACTAAACATTTCCCTTGTGCTTATATCAACTATTAAAATACAATAAGGCATCTCAAGGTTCCACTAATACCTACTAGGTTTATTCACTCTCCTTAATCACATTCCTATACTCAGAGATCTCCATTTAACCTATACAAATGGACAATATGATCACTTAATTAATTTAATTATATACTCTCCTTGATGAATTTATAATAAGGCAAATAATCATAATGAAGGTCTTAACCGTCATCGGTTGAAGCAACAATCTAGTGCAAAATAGTCAGACATAAAACCTGGTACATTCTTCTAATAATTCATAATATTTTAATATTAACTAATAAACATATCTAAATTTAAATGTTTAATAACCCTAATTCATGAAACTACATATCAAAGATTACAAATCAAAAATAATTTACAATAAAATGGAATATATTAGAACCCGCTACCATAATTTTGGAGTCTTACTTTTAATGTAACTTAGTGTCTCTTACCCAATCAAGTCTAAGTACAAAATACTGTAACCCATCATCAAAATTCCTTATATAATTCCATAAAATTCAAATTAATTAATCATATTATAATTATAATTAATTAAACAATTACAATTATATTTATTACTTGAATCAGTTAGGCGTAATCAATGAATAACTCACTGAGTGACCTCAACAGCCGAAAAAAATTAAAAACCTATTTATTAATGTATATGAAGTTCTTACAAAATAATCCCATAAAAAATCATACTACATATTCCTTGTTTATAGAAAATTTATCTAAATTTATCAAAAAAACCTTGATAAAATCCACCCGATAATGTACCTTCAATAAAATGGAATTAAATGGAATGAAGTTATTCGTTTAATAAAACTTCTAGATATTTTGAGAAAATGAGCCATCATATTGGATGATTTAAACTATTGTATGGTGGAAATACTCTGAAAAACTAAAAGTAATCTTAATAAAATATTTTCAAACATATGGAAACCAAAAATGACAATAGAGGAAGAACATACTACAAAATACATCATGAATGCATCTGAAAACACACTAGACAATTGGGAAATCAAGATTGGAAGGGGTGGGAGATACCTAAATAATAATTTACACTCTCTATGTGTGTGTCAATAAAAAATTAAGGGTTTTTGAACTATAAAAATATATAATTTCAGTAATAAAATACCAAAAAGGGTCTCACCATATGTTGTCTTTAGGAACCACAGAAACGTTCCCTTAAATGGACTCCCTCCATAGTAAATACCATCTAGATAGCTATGAAGAAACTACCTTGGGGAGTTTCTATAAGCTCGAACTTCCCTCCACCATTCTATAGGACCACACTGTTCACTATTTCGAATAGGTGGTCCTCCTACATTCCGAACCATTCTATACAGTATGGTGGAGTATCCCTCAACATTTTCCATGCACCACGAGTTAATCATGGATGTTTTACCCCATTAATTTCACACTGAGAGGATTCCCAAGAACAATTCCCAAACTAAAAACCCACTCCCTACATAATTAAAATTTATCCCAATAACACAATGAGATACACATCATGGTTCTTCCCATGGTGTATCACTTACAAAAAAATAAGTTGTCGGTCCAATTTACCAAGCTATGTTGTCCACTATAGAACTCATAACACTCTAAAAGACTTTAATAAAATCCAAAATCACATTATTAAGATTTTCAATCTCGAAAAATTATAATCCACACCGATTTCCCAAAATTAATAACTCACATAAATGAATATAAAATTAAATTTCATTTAAATTTCATAACCCAAAAGGGGAGGATCATTACAATAATGATAGTTTAAAGACCACTAGATAAAATTATAGATTAATAAATCTTGTTGTTTTGATAAATATCATTTTAGAAGAAAATTAAGGGGTAAAAATAATAATGAAAATCAAATTGGCTGGTTATACTAAACTAATTTCAATGGTTATACCCAAAACTTTCGATGAGGATTTAGAGAAAAATAAATGTAATGAAGTTATGAATAGGGCGATGAATTTGATTTAATAGAATAATACATAAGATATTTTTTTCATTTGTCCTAGAGAAGATAATAATAAAAAAATTGGTTTTAGGAACAATATGAATAAAAATTTTGAGGTTTCTTGAAATAAACTTGTCACAAACCAGTCCGAGTCGACCCTGAACCGGTCACCCAGGCCAGCCCGCGACAAGTCCCAAGAGGCGTTCCCAATCCTCCCAGGATAGAGACAAGAACCAAGGGTATCAATAGAGTACACAAGGGAACAATTTCACCCATATATGAACAATCAAACAAACAAAGGAAAGAAACGGACAGCCCAAAATACATTTATATAAAAATTGAACTGAACATTATTTGTACCGGAAAATGAAAGTACAACTAAGAAGAAAACTCAAATGACCAAACCCGGTAACCAACTAACTCCATGTGACCCTTCTGGTCACTCTCCAAAAAAATTATCACACATCTCCCAAGGCGATCAAACTCAAGATAAATCCTGCACAAGGGCTAAAAACAGAAGAAGACTATAGGCGTGAGTACAAAAATTCAGTAGGTTAGCCCGATATTCTCTTCCCAATTCACATCCATTAAAATAAAAGAAACATCAATTTCTAGTTTTAAATACAAATGTAAAGTTGTTTCTTCCAAATGAGGTCCCATGCTAAAAAATCACCAGAAATAAACATGCAAGTTTTATAAACAAGAATGCAAGTAACAACTTTCAAAGCGGTGAAACTTTAAAATGAAAATAGTTTGAAAAATGGATGCTTTAAATAATTTTAACTTTTAAATAAATCACACACACTACTGAATTTATCAACCAAACACAACGTATGCCGACGGTGAGTAAAAAAGATCCAATGTTCAAAAGTCACGGGAACACCACTAGGCACTAGTCAGTTCTGAGCCCCAAGTACCTCATATCTCGGTGAAAGTAACCATTATAAATCTATGTTCTCGTGTACACGAGCCACTAGTAGGGAGCATACCCATAACGTAGTGGTCCCCCAAAAACATCATCATCATAGTTTAGTTAGTTTTGTCATCGTCAAACTTGCTACGTGAAACAGGGGCCAAACCCTCCAGGATCACTAGCATACTAGTACACGTCCACCCACCTAGATACCCAGGATTCCCTTTAGTGCTCAATCAAGTTACACATATTATAAAATAAAAATTAAACATAAAAAGTCTATTCCCAAACCATAAACACACAAATATCTCACAAGTTTTCTTCACATTTCTTTCACGAATCAACAAACCACTAAATATTTTCTTAAAACAATTTCAAAGAGTGTATTGAGGCTTTGCACAGAAAACTTATTCGAAAACACTCTTTAAATTATAAAAACACCTCAAAACCATACCAAACCATATTTTCAGCCCTAAAAATATTTAATAAAATCATTTCATGGACCATAAAACAATCCCAATTGACACAACATGGTATATACAAGTAAAACACTCATTCTTCATTTTTAGGAAAGGCCAAACAGTCCTTTAAACATTTTCTCAAAACTAACATTTCACAAAGTTATGTATTTAAATTTTATTAAGGAGGTGTGTACACACAATTTAAATAATAAAACCACACTCATAAATCCCATAAAACCATCAGCTAACATATTCAAAACACAACCATTTTCATAAGAATGTGAAACATGCCATTTTCCGAAAACTCTGGAAAAAACATGTTGTAAACAAAAACCCATTAATTTTTAAAAAGAAATACAAATTGGAAATCCATAAATGGATCCCAAAATATTTTTTTAAATTCTTCCAATGTATTTATAAATGAAAAAAATTCAATTTAAATTGCACTAGAAACATAAAAGCCAATCGGGAAATTTATTGATCACATGGCATGCACTCTTAAAAAAACTACTTATGTTAGGCACTTAAAATCATATAAAACACCATTTTCATGCCATAAAGTTATTCAATATACTTATAGATATTCAAAATACCATAAAACAACTGTGAAATCTCCTGGAATAATTTATCAAACTAGAGGAGTTCACATTTATACCAAAACAACTATATTTTTAACAAAATAAGTCATAAAACATAATTTTATCACAAAACCTTTAGAACAAAAGTTTCAAAGCAGCACATATCATATATCTAAGTTTATAACAGAATTAAATTGATGAAACTTAAATGATAAAGGTTTGTGAAAGGGATATCCTACCTTAAAACCTTGGCGTAACGGAAACGCACACCCGAAAACACCCGTCATGGGTTTATAAACCCTAAAACTATGAAGAAAAAACCTAAATGAATATAAATTCCATAAAAAACCATGGTATAACAGAACCCTAGGTGGATCATTACTAGGGGAGATTATAAAACCAAGAAAAATTGAAAGGAGGAAGAAGAGGGAGGATAAAGGAGATGGAATCTCACCTTCACCACTAGAAAACTCATCGTATTCCATTAGATCTACACCCCTAAAGAAAATGTAATGGGATGAAACCTCTTGTAGAGTCGCCTAAGGTCTGGAAGAACTAGGAAAAGAAGAGGTTTTTGGAAAAAGGCACGAATTGAATGAGTTATGTGTAAAAATATTTACCTTATCAATTCTGGATGATTTGAGGTAACCTGAGAAGTTTCACCCTAATCCGAGACTCAAATGAGCTCCAAAGGGGGTACATAGACAATGGGGGTAAGCATAGGGTTATTTTCTTCTAGGGGGTGGTCTAATCACCGAAAAATATTAAAAACAGAATTAGATATAAATGAAACAAATATTGTTTTTAAAACCGGAAATGGGCCCATGGGTGGGCCCAATACCTAAATATGTAACCCCAATTCACCATGCTTATGAATTTATAGTGGGTAGAAAAGGCTATGTATGTTTTAATATGTCAGTATAAGACAAGTGGGAAGTGGAATGGGTGAAAAATGATGAAAAACAGATGTGTTATACAAGAAACAAATTCAGTTTTTAAAACTTGAAATGGGCTCACTGTTGGCCCAAATCTTGAAGTAACCACCCTTTGTTCAAAAACTCCTAAACAAACAATGGGGAACCCAAATTAGGGTGATTAGACATATATGAAACTTCAAAAATCAAGATTAAACTCACCAAATACCCATGAAAATGATCGGTATTTCCAATGGACTGGATCCAAACAAATACAAAAAAAAACCGGGTGTGACGATTCTCCCCACCATTAATGCTTTCCACCCCCGGAAAGCCATAACACTTTCCAGCTGAAAAATCAACACCTAAGGATTACCTATCAACATAATCCAGCCTCTCAATAAAATTAAATATCATCTACCATAAATGGATTTTAAGCATCTAGCTCAAAAAAACACACTACTCAGAACCACTTCTGGAAAATCATTGGAAATATCAAGCCACCACCTCCACAACCATGCCAAGAACATAATTGTTGGGCCTTCTCCCAATGAACCCAACCATCACCCAAACCAAAGACCACCCAAAAAAACCAAATATTCTAGGGGATTCTAGGATGGACTCCCCACCATTAAGAAACAACTATCACTAGAAATGTTCTTAGGATGAAAATCCATAAGACCCATGGTGGGTTTCCCCACCGTTAAAAACTAACTAGCAATGAACAAACAATAATTCGAGATGATCTAGAATTGGGCCTCACTCACACATGCAAAAAAAACACTCCTACCAAAATATAAAATACCAAGTTAATAAGGCTACAACATGAACATATAAACCAGCCACTTCTGAACAGAGGGGACAAGAACTTGGCCAACACTTTCAGCATAGATCTGGACCCCCACCACTCGGGGATAGGAGGGAAGGGGACCCAATAATTTGGCCACTGAAACCAAAAAATAAAAAAAGAAACTACCCAAAACTCTCCACCTATGAATAAATAACACCAAGACTGCACCTGATTTTCAAAGGCGGTCCACACAGGGACATTTATTGAAAACCCACATCCATGAAGGCATAACCATAGACACACTGTGAGGGGTAATTCCACCACGCTTGTTGCGACAAAGGGAAATTAACAGAAATGAGGAACCAAATAATTGAAATAGAAACCAACTTACCAAAACAGAGGAGGAAGGATTCTAATCGATCACTCCACACCTCTGTTAATTTTCGGACTGCATGAAAAGATTCACTTCGAGGCTTATGTCTAGAGCCCTGATTCTTGAAGCATCTGTTGCACCACAGTCAGGTGATACGGATCACAACACTCAGAAAACCTCACTTGATCACCAAAACGAAATTTTACCCAAATAGGAACTCATAGATACATATAAAAATTATATCTCACTCCTAACGAGGGGTAGAATGGATAAGGAATACGACGAAACACATCAACATCACCGAACACAACTGCTATGTCCAAAAGAATTATCATGACCTAGAAGCACTTTTAATCGATCCCAAACAGCACTACATTCCAACAAATAGGTTGTTTCATCATCAAAAGAGGTGTATTTAACATTTTAAATGAATCCTTATGTTGATCAGTAGTAATGATTTCCAATAGGGAACTATACATGTCCACATCACAACATCAAACACGTCTTTATTAACCCAATGAACGTTACACAAAAACCGATCCACCAACAAGATCTCATCTCAAGATACAACAAGATTATGACTTCTAGATCAAAATTAAGCTTACTGAATAAACAAATCTTCTATGACATAAAAAAATCAAGCCACATTACCAATGGTTTAAAAAAATGCCATAATTTTTTAGCACAAAACACTTTTGAGAAACAAACTAACTTGGTGGGTTTCCACATTCACCAATGGTGTTTCATCAGTTCTCACCCACATGCACATTTCCATGCCACCCCAGGCACCCAACCACCATCCCATATAGTCCATACTTCCAGACATCAATAAAACTATGCATGTGGGCACCCATGAAAGCACCAAAGGATAAAACTATACAACATCATTCCAAAAATCATTTACCTTCAAAAGTAACACCAATAACCTTGTCAAAAACCCTTTTCATATTTGACAAAAAAACCACAATTCATTAAAAACCATTTTCATAAAAACCTACTAATTTTCATTTTTAACAACTTTTAAAATAACTAAGACACTCCAAACAACCCCTTACCATTTTTTTATAATTCATCAAGGTATATTTTCATAATCTGAGGTCCATTGAGGCCAATACCCTTTCTAGGAAAATAGAAACCGATCAAAACCAATTTCTAAAACCAATTTATCCAATTAAAAAACTTTTTAATGTCCCAAAATACCCCATTTAAAACAATGATCCAAAATCCCCTTAAAATGATTCACAATTTCAAAAAAAATTATTCCAACAAACCACAAGTTTAGAATATGGATAATCCAATCCCGTTAAATTATTTCAACTTCCCTCCATTATTTTCACAAAACACAACCTTCCAAAACCATTGTTATATTTAATTTTTGAAAATACCCTTTTTCACTTTTGAAAATATAATGCTTACTTTAAAACCCATTTCCAAAATTATCACACAAGGATTTTAAAATCAAAAATTCAGAAATCAAGAAAGGTTCAAGAGACCCAAAATAGGGAACTAGTGTCGGTTGGTGACTTGACCATATGGTTGGCGGCCATATGTCAAACAAAACTCCAATATAGAGAGACTTATTAGGACCATTCCCTAGCTCCACATGGCTTTCCAGGCCCTGCGAGCTCACAGAGGCTATCAGTCAAACTCCCCTTGTCATATCCCAACACCAAAAAAATCAACAAGAACAAAGGACACAAATAAAACCAAACTTCCCATGGAAACTCGAAGATTAGAACGAGAAAGAGTTCGCGATGCTCTTCTTGCACTTACACCTCAAGTCCCAACATTCCTACTCCATCTACCTTGACATCCCAAAAATAACAAGGGCGCTCTAAAAAGAAAGGCCTGCTAAGAGCCGACCTCTGATACCATTTTGTCACGAACCAGTCCGAGTAGACCCTGAACCGGTCACCCAGGCCAGCCCGCAACAAGTCCCAAGAGACGTTCCGGATTCTCACGGGATGTCAACAAGCACCAAGGGTATCAATAGAGTATACAAGGGAACGATTTCACACATATATGAACAATCAAACAAACAGCGAAAAGAAATGGACAACCCAAAATACATTTATATAAAAATTGAACAGAACATTATTTGTACAAGAAACTAAAAGTACAACTATGAAAAAAAATCAAATGAACAAACCCAATAACCAAATAAATCCATTTGACCACGCTGGTCACTCTCCAAAAAAATGATCACACATCACCCATGGCAACTGAACTCAAGCTGAAACCTGCACAATGGCTAAAAACATAAGAAGACTATAGGGGTGACTATTAAAACTCAGTAGGTTATCCCGATATTCTATTCCCAATGCACAACATTTAAAATAAAAGAAACATCAATTTCAAGTTTTAAATACAAATGTAAATTTTTTTCTTCCAAATTAGGTCCCAGGCTACAAAAAATTACCAGACAAAGACATGCATGTTTTACAAACAAGAATGCAAGTAACAACTTTCAAAGCGGTGTAACTTCAAAATGAAAATAGTTTTCAAAAGGGCTGGTTTAAATAATTTTAACTTTTAATTAAATCACACACACTACTGAATTTAGCAACCAAACACACCGTATGCCAATGGTGAGTAAAAAATATCCAATGGGCACAAGTCACGGGAACACCCCTAGGAACTATTCATTTGTGAGCCCCAGGTACCTTGTATATCGGTGAAAGTAACCATAATAAATATCTGTTCTCGTGCACACGAGCCACTATTAGGGAGCATTCCCATAACCTAGTGGTTCCCCAACAACATCATCATCATATTTTAGTTAGTTTTTTCGTCGTCAAACTTGCTACGTGAAACAGGGTCCAAACCCCAAAGGATCACTATCATACTAGTACACGTCCACCCACCTAGATACCCGGGATTCCCTTTTGTGCTCAATGAAGTTACACATATTATCAAATAAACATTTCACATACAAAGTCCATTCCCAAACCATAAACACACAAACAGCTCATAAACATTCTTCACATTTCTTTCTCGAATCAACAAACCATTAAATATTTTTGTAAAACAATTTCAAGGAGTTTATTGAGGATTTGCACATAAAATGCATTCAAAAACACTCTTTCAATTATAAAAACACCTCAAAATCATACGAAACCATATTTATCAGCCCTAAAAAAATTTAATAAAATCATTTCATGGACCATTAAACCATACCAATTGACACAACATGGTATATACAAGTAGAACACTCATTCTTCATTTTTAGGAAAGGCCAAACGAGCCTTTAAACATTTTCTCAAAACTAACATTTTAAAAAGTAAGGTATTTAAATTTTACTAAGGAGGTGGGTACACACAATTTAAATAATAAAACCACATTCATAAATCCCATAAAACCCTCAGATTACATATTCAAAACACAACCATTTTCATAAGATTTTGAAACATTCCATTTTCTGAAAACTCAGGCCAAAACATGTTGTCAACATAAACCCATTTATTTTTAAAAACAAATACAAATTGGAAATTGATAAATGGATCCCAAAATATTTTTCACATGATTCCAATGTATTTATAAATCCAAAAAATTAATTTTAAATTGCACTAGACACATAAAATCCAACCGGGAAATTTACTGATCACATGGCATGCACTCTTAAAAAAACAACATATGTTAAGAACTTAAAAAGGTATAAAACACCATTTTAATGCCATAAAGTTATTCAAGATACTTAGACATATTCAAAATACCATAAAAAAATGTGAAAGTTCCTGGAATAATTTATCAAACTAGAGGAGTTCACATTTATACCCAAACAACTATATTTTTAACAAAATAAGTCATAAAACATAATTTGCACACAAAACCTTTAGAAGCAAAGTTTTACAGAAGAAAATATCATATTAATAAGGTTATAACATAATTAAATTGATGAAAATTAGATGGTAAAAGTTTTTTCAAGGGATATCCTACCTCAAAACCTTGGTGTAACAGAAGCGTACACCCGAAAACACCCATCGCGGGTTTATAAACCCGAATACTATACAGAACAGACCTAAATGAATATAAATTCCATAAAAGAACCATTGTATAACAGAACCCTAGGTCGATCATCACTAGGGGAGATTATAAAACCAAGAAAAATTTAAAGGAGGAAGAAGAGGGAGGATAAAGGAGATGGAATCTCACCTTCACCACTAGAAAACCCATTGTATTCCATTAGATCTACACCCCTATAGAAAAAGGAATGGGATTAAAATTTTTGTAGAATCGCCTAAGGTCTGGATTAATGAGGAAAAGAAGAATTTTTTTTTGAAAAAAGGCACTAATTGAATGAGTTATGTGTAAAACAATTTACCTTATCAATTTTGGGATATTTGAGGTAACCTAAGAACTTTAGACCTAATACAAGACCCAAATCAGCTCCAAAAAGGGTAAATCGACAATGGGGTTAAGGATAGGGTTATTGGATTCCAGGGGGATGTGGAATCACCGAAATATACTAAATATTGAATTATATATAAAATAAAAAAATATTATTTTTAAAACAAGAAGTGGGCCCATGGGCTGTCCCAATACCTAAATATGTAACCCCAATTAACCATGCCTATGAATTTATATGGGGTATAAAAGGCTATGTAAGTTTCAATATGTCAGTAAAGAACAAGTGGGAAGTAGAATGAGTAAAAAATGATGAAAAAAAAGAGTTATAGAAGAAACAAATTCAGTTTTTAAAACTGGAAATGGGCTCACGGTTGTCCCAAATCTTGAAGTAACCACCCTTTCTTCAAAAACTCCTAAAAAAACAATGGGGAACCCAAATTAGGGTGATTAGACATATATGAAACTTCAAAACTCAAGATTAAACTCACCAAATACCCATGAAAATTATTGGGAATTCCAATGGACCGGATCCAAACAAGGACCAAAAAAACTGAGTGTGACAAAACCAATAATGGTTCTAAACAGATATTTTAAAGTTGAAGGAATATATTTTTATGAAACTTTTTCCCTTGTATCCATATAGTATTCTTTCAAGATGTTTCATTCCATTATAGTAGAAAAAACTAAAAAATTCTACAAATAGTGATTTCCCATTAATGGTGCATATTTTCTAAATTTTGATATGTTTTTATGTTATTCATTTTTTATAAATTCCTACATTAATTCATATTAATTTTTTTTTGAATTTCAAAACATATATTAAATAAATGGTTTAAATGTATTAATATCATACCATTGTATCATCAAATTTTGAAAAAATATCTTTTCATGATCATAACTTTAAAATTCAATATCATATCAATCAATATGTTGTGAATATTTTTCAATCTTGAGAAATGCTATATGCATAAATGATGCTCGTCATTTTTTTGTTTGAATCTGTAAATTTATCGGAAAATCAAATTGAAAATATGAGAAATAAAATGGATGTGAGTATAAAAATTAATGTCTAATAATGCAATAATTATTTAAAAAGATATAGTATTTAATGAATAACATTTAATTTAACTACATCTAATGATAAATAATTATTTTAGAATGTGAAATATGTGGTTGAATTTAAAGTATAAATTTTGGGATATATTTTATGTAAAAAAATATACCCACTTTTTTTGGCATGATTTCAAAACTTGTTATCTAATTTGGATGAAAGTTTACCATACATTTGAGGAAATATAGTTCCAAATATTATTACTATACTACTTAGCCACATTCTTTGACCATAAAGTCTGTTCTTTTGTATCAGTTATGTGATATAAAAAGCATGCATGATTCCATGGGAATGATGGAAAACTAATTATCTACCCCCATTACACAAAATGTTTTCCTACCCAAATGAATTAAAAAACATGAAAACATTTTGATAGAACCTAGTTTATCAAATCTTTATTTATTTTGAATTTGGGGAAAAAATGAGCGTATTTTATTTCGTAATTTTTTTTGTGTTGTCATGATGCACTTTTTTTGTCAAGGTCTTGTTCTTCTTGTGTAAGATATTCCAACCTCTCTTGTGTTTTAAATAAATAATATTACCTATTATATTTTATTATTCTAAAAATAATTATACTTGTAAATAAATATATTTCATGGATTGAATCAATTCACACAAAAATAAAAGTGATCCTTATATTATTTTTTGTCTTATTTAATCTAACTTATATGATTCATAATTTTTTAAAAATAGTTGACATTGAGTTCTAGTACGAAACATTCTCTTAGAGTTATCCTGAATGTGATTCTATAAGTAATTTTTTGATTATCCTATGAATTATATAGTGATTAAGTCTATTAATAAGGTGGGGAACTTATATCATTTATTAGATGATTCATAAATTATTTAAAGTAAAATTCTCTAAAAAAATCCATCCAATCTAGCCATAGGAACAATATATGTTCGACCCATTCTCATTAAAAGTTTTAATTTAAATATTTTGGTTTTTTAATAAAATAACACAACCTTATGGATAAATTATATTCAAAATCCCTAACAATATCAGATTATATGAAAGCACACTTCTTCTTTCACTGTAGAATATACACCCTACTTGTTCTATAAGTGACCAATTTGAACTACATGGTAAAATTGTGTAAACCAAATTTTTTAACCTTTTACAAGGACCTAAGTAATTATAATAGACACTCAAATTATATCCTCATATGAATTTATCTATCTTCAACCCTATTTTTCTAATCTATTCAAATTTCAATCTATGTATTCTATTTTACAATATGGAAAATTCAAACAACATAGTTACAGTTGATATCCTTGGGAAGGGTAATGAATATCATCATGGGGTCATATAAATTTAAATTCCAATCATTATAAGAATACAAAATGAAATCTTGAGTCAACTCCTTTGGATAATACTCAAAGTAAACCCTTCATAAACCTAGGCATATGTCAAATGGTAAATCTTAATTAGGTACCCCCAAAATTGGAGAATGTCATTGATCAAACCATGAATGAGTACCTCACACTTTCCTAGAGTAATTCCTCCAATTGTTTCATACATACTACCAATCGATAATAAAACAATATATACAAAGTCTCTTTATTAATCCACCTTCACACCATTCATGTGATGGATTATGAGATTCCTTATCTATATGTGGAGGAGTATAATGATATCATTGAGACCATGTTACCCCCACATCAAATTGAATTATATGACATCAAACCCATCTTTTGTTACTTAAAATATTAAGATAATAATTATTTAAATAATATGTGATGAGAATCCATGCATTCATGGGACTTACTATTTCACACATCGACCCTAGAAGTCCGAAGCTGGTGTATTATTTTAATACATTTGGCATGATTAGAAGGAATCAAATACCAAAGGACCGATCAATTTAGTAGTATTGGAAAATATATTACATACATGAATCTTATATTACAATTTAAAAACTAAAATAATACATAAGAAAACTCTTGATAATTCCATTAATTTCCTATATTATCCTTGTATATCAGTCATAATACACATCATGGAATCTTTGGAAAAATAAACATGATGAAGGGGTGAGCTCAGATGATTAATAAGGGTAAGTGTATAGTATAATCTATCATAAATAATCATCAAATTCCAGAAGAGGTATATAAATAAACCACAAGCCTTTAAACCTAATATTGAACATAATATAGAAGAATAAATTAAATAATTCCATATAAACATTCACATCGATATTCTACAAGTCGAATTATCACATGTATTATCAAAACCTAATCTCATAATGAGTGAATGCATGATACCAGACATCATAACCAAAATGTTATGGCCTCATGCAAAGACCAAACATAAGTCAGCAAAACGTTAGTCAAAACCCAAACCAATTTGTCTCATGAGAACTACTCGTGGATCGAGGGGCTACAGTGGGAACCACCCATCACATAAAAAGTCCAGTACAATCCTCATATTAAAGTGGTGATGAAACATAATAAAAATAAACATTCATATTAAAACTAACATACTTATGGTGTATATTTAAAATGTACACCGTGAATGATATCAAAATAGCACATCTATAGTAAAAAATAATCATAAACTAATTAATTAAATATGGTAAATGATAACATAAGTTTTTAACCTCAATGAAACATAAGATTAAAAAAATTATGTTTAAAATGACAAAAATACTCTAACAAAATAGTGAGAAATATCATGAAAAAATATACCTTTTTCCTTGAAATAATTTATTAAAAATCCATGTATTTATAAAATAATACATTTAAAAATATATATTTTTGAATAAAAGTATCACATACCACATTAAAACATTTGAGATAAATACAAAAATTAATATTTTAAAATATTCATGTCCTTATATATAAATCCATAAATCCAATTTTGAAAACATGAACATTAATGAAAAATATTTAGAAGAATAGATATTAGAAACATTTAAAAACAATGTTTAGTTAAAGTGTTCATCAAATAAAACCTTGAAAAACTAAATTTGAAAATATTATTATGAATCATGGACATTATTGATTGATATTTCAAAGTAAACAGTTATTAATAAACAAACACAGATAATAATGAGATTGACAAACTAACCCTTAACTTTTGTCTAATTTCCTCTGTACATGTCCAAAAATCTTGTATAGTGGTTTTAAATATATTATTAACTTATAAAAGAATAATAATATTATTTATGATATCATATATGATTAAATTATGACATTATTACCAATTTATTAACAATTCAATGTTAAAGTAACACATTAGTTAATAACTGCATTGTTTATCACCTGTGTTTTGACTTGTTATTCTTGATACTATTACATAGACAATGATTTACTTACTTCAAGAATGTAAAAAATAATTTATAATTCATATATATTTAGTATATAAATACATATAAAAGATATATATATGAAATTGAAAACACCATTCATGGATATGGTTAGTCGCACATACACATGAACGCTGTTTCAATTGTTTATCGTATCAAATCGAAGAAGTTAAATGACAAAAATTTATATATAAATTATTACATTTGAATTATTATGTAATATATTTCATATTTATTCATTATATAAATTTTTATAATCATTATTTAATGGTTAATGTGGTAGATGAATCTCATCGTGTATTGGAGACGGTATGTCGTACGTACGCATAAGCGACAATATGATTTCCTTAATGGTAAAGTGGAAATGAATTAGATTTTATATTAAATATAATGAATCATTATCATTGTGAAATTATTATTTATATCCATTATATTTATTATTATACCCTTTTAAATAATGTGGTGATGAAAAAACAAATTACACCACAACATGAAGATGGTAAGCCGTACATATGCGCACAGGGTGATATATTTTTTCCTAGGATGGATAAAAGGAGAAATATGATTTAACCAGACTCATAATAACATATCATTATATAAATGATATTTGATTTATTAGTTTAGTATGGAAACAATAGAGGAAGAATAAGTAGATGAAAAAAATAACATAAATGAATGGGTAGAACAACTACCTCTTTTTTGGTGGACATCCTTTGGATGTCCTCTTAGGGAAAATAGGTTTGTTATTTTAGGAAGACCAAGAACTCAACAACATAACTAGGAATTTAGGGAGGAGAAATCATATGGGTTTAATCAGTCTATAAGGCTCAATGCGGTGTGGGATTGAGGGAGGAGGTTCCCATTTATAATTGAGATGTGGGGTACTTTCAGTAATCCTCAATTATTAAAATATAATAATACGATTAAGATCCAAATACTTATGGAACATAAATGAAATTAACAAGACATGTTAGAACATATACTCCCCCCCTTGGGATTAATTAATATATTGTTTTTATTTTTAAATAATTTAATAATAAATTATTTCAATAAGATAACATTATTGTCAAATTTAATACTATTCATTTAATTTAACTTTAAATACCTCAAGATAATTGGAAATTAAAATATTATTCTTTACAACATATTTATTATATTCTATAAGTCGATAAAAATAATTAGAAACATTAACTCTTCTAAAATAAATCAGAATTCATATTTTTAAAATCAATTATTTTATTTTTTTAGTTGATTAAATAATTTTTTTTGAATATTGAAGAAGCATATAAGGTAATTATATAATTTCTAAAAATTTATATTAAAATTTTATAATTAAATTAATTTCATCAAAATAGACATTTATATTTATTAATTTCTTGATGTTTTACCCATATGGACACATAAAATATATCTAAAACAATGAGAGTAATATTTTATAAATATTTATGATTTAAATAATATATAATTTATTTTCCGGGAAAAGTGACCATTAAACAAATAAAAATAAATCATAATGTGATAAGGTTATAATCTTATTCATCCTATTTTTTTGACACATATTTATTATTTTTTAATCTTTATCTTTTTGTTTTAACCCTTATTTAACACATTTAATTCTTACCTTCGTATCATATAATTTACACATTGAAGGTTAAAAAAATTATTATAGAATGATAAACTACTGCTAAATGATTTATCAATGACATTTTATGACTTATCCCAATCTGTTTGATGAAATTTATATTTTTATTAATTTTATATCATTTAATAAAATATTATTTATTTTAAAATATCTTAAATGTCAATTTGGACAGTATTCATTAGTTTGTATTATAAAAAAACAAAAAAAAAACAAGATAAATTCAAACCAAGACTTGTAAGACATTAATAACATGTTAAATTAATGAATAAAAAACATGGATGACATTAAACCACTGAAAGTATATTTATTTTAATTTTTTAATAACATTTATTTGATTATTCCATTATTTAAACAATTACTACATCGTCATTATATCATCATTTATGTAAATTATTTTATCATTAAAAATTATAAATAAGTTATGATGATTTAGATACAAATTATTTCTATGAAATGACTATTTATAGACAAATTTAGCTTTTTTATTACACTATAATAAATATGATATAGTTATTAAAAATGTGAGTCTGACATTTTTAACTTATCTTTAAATAAAATATTATAAATGTCATATTCTTAACCATGTTGACTAAAAAGGTTATAATTTCTACCTAAGGTTAATTTTGATATAAATACATTCATCCAATGAAATTAGTACGTGTTTTAGGGTAACTCTATAATATTATTATATTATTTTTACCTTTAATTACCCAATTTACCCTTAATCATTCTAAATAAAATACTACAATTCAAAAAAATTATTTTTATTCTATTAGAACAAAAATTTCGTACTGATTACAACCATTAATTTCCTTTTTCTGAAATAAAATTCACAGAAGTGAAAAAATTAAGATTAATGCTAATCTTGTAGTCATGGTGAGAAAGCAAGTTAAAGTAAAAATGTTTAAATGTTCAATAAGTTTTTAAATCCAATTTTAATATAAAAAGATTCCAATGACGTAAATTGGATTAATATATGTATAATTTGTCTATTTTGGATTTAAAAATATTTTAATTTAATTTAAACTTAATAATTATTTTAATAATGAATCATTTTTTAACTAAAATGTATTATTTTTTACTTTTCATCAAAAAATGAATGTTCTTAGAAAAATACAAAACAATTACTCTAAGCTAATTTCAATATTACAATTTAAAAGAAGAATTTTATATTTTCAAATAATATTTAAAAAATATTCATCATTTTTATTGAAAATAGTTTCATCGTTTAATGGCGGGAAAATATTATCTTGCATGTAATGCAAGCTAACTCAGTGTTGCATGTAGAGTAAGCTTAACATTATGTATAAATCATGATAAAAAATTAAATTTATTCTAAATGGAAAATGTTGTAATTTATTGGGGTGATACATTATCCCCTCCTTTAATAAATTTCATCTTCACACTTTTTGAATTTAGGTTTGGTATGTAAGGTTTGACTATTCAAAATTTCTTTTATTGGAATCCCACATCGGAATGAGGGTCAATAAATGTTCCATAGTAAAATAAATGAATCAGGGTACAAAGGTAACTAGAGAAAAATCATACAAGGGTTCCATGTAGGGAAATATGGGCATGGAAATCAAATCTAACCATCATTTTATAATAGAGAGTGATAGAGAACATGATCAGGATAAAGTTAACAATCACAAGTCTATGAATCAGTGATGATTCAAGGGACAATTTAATTCATCATAAAAGAAGGTACTATGATAACATTTTTGTTTCAAAATCCATTTCATAAAATTGAGGGATTTTTTTTTATATATATAATAACTTCAGAAATAGACTTACTTGATTTCTTTACATGTTGTAAGAATATCCTTATCCTTTTTTGTGCTTTGATATATTTTCAATTCATTTATTACGCCTGAAGATATATATTCAATAAAAAAATTTTATGTATGAAGAACATTTAACAAATCATAATTTCTACATGTAATTCCATCATTATTTTACAGAAACCAACAGTTATATCAAAAATTATCCAATAAATCATTGTTTAACCTCAAATAAAAATTTCCAATGTTCAACATAATCCATTCTGACCATAAGACTCATCCAAAAACATTTGCCAATATTTGCACTCCAAAATGGTCTCTAAATTTTTAAATTATATTAGATTATCCAAAAAAAGTAATGTAGATCTTATTATAACATAACTTTACCACATTAAAACCCATAATGAAATCATTCATGCTTTTAAATCCTTGATGAAGATATACTACATTACAATCCTTCTCTATCTCAGGATTCTTATAACCAGAGCACCATTGATGAAATAATTCTTTAATACAAGTACATATGAACTTTAATCATTATAATTAATTCTTAAACCATTAACTACGCTTCACCATCTCATTCCATAATACATCCTTCATTTCATTTTCCTTTTTCATTCTATTCATCATCAGTAGTGTAATCATTGATTTTATAACCTTCGTGATTATAACCATTAACCAAAATTAATGCAAAATTTGAGAAAACTAATCATAGTGATATAGTCTTGAAGAATCATTTATAGGATTTCTAAGTGATGGAATCTTATTCTCAATCCATATGTCTATAGAAATAACCTATTTTATCCATTACTAAAACAAAAATATGATATCTTATACATAGACATATCCTTAAATTCATTCATAGGGAAATGTTTTCTAATATTTGATTTCTTAATCTAGTTTCCAATGTTACTTATAAACTTTATTTGATACCAATTATAACTCCCTAAACCCAGTAGCCTAGATATGGGGCATTAATTTAATACATTATCAAGATTACAAGGAATAAAATCATGATGGAATAATTATTTTAGACGTCTTGGAAAATAGATTACATATATGAACCTTATCTTATAATTTAAACCATAAAATAAAACAATGGAAACTCTTGATAATTCCATTATTATCTTAGAATAACCCTTTATATCAGTCATAATACAAATATTGGCATCCTATAAAAATTAAATCATATGAAAGGGTGGAGATTAGATTCTCAGTATGGTTACATGTACAAAAAAATCTATTATAAATAAAAATTTATTTCATTGAGAGTTATATAACTGAAACAAAATCCTTTTATACAAAATCTTGATCATTATATGGAAGTAATAAATAAAATATTTTCAAATAAACATTCACGTGCATATTTTAATAGTCTAATAATAACATGTATTATCAATAACAAATCTCATAATAAGGTAATTCATAATGTTGGACATCATAGACATACTATCAAGGCCTCAATCCAATACCATATATATATGGGAAAGACATTAGTCAAAACCCAAAAAAATTGTCTCATGTGATCTACTAATGTATCAAGGGGCTATAACAGCCCCCACCCATCATATACTAAGTCCAATGCATTCTCATATGAATGTGGTGATGAAACATAATCAATATAAAAATTATTATTAAAACTAGAATACAAAATGTGAATATTTAAACCACACACCATGAATGGTATAAAAATAGTACATCATATTCAAACTAAATCATAAACCAATCAATGAAATATGGTAAATTATATCATAATATATCAACACTAATCATACATAATATTCAACAAATGATGATTACATATATGAAAACACTCCAATAAAATCATTAAAAATATCTTGAGAAAAATACCCTTTCTCATTTAAATAATTTATTTTAATGATGCAAATTTATAAAAGAAGACATTTAAATAATATATTTCTAAATCAAAGTTTCCCATAACTCATTGAATCATTTTAGAGTAATTCAAAAATTAACATTTTAAAATATTCATGAACTTATAAATAAATCCATAAAACCCATTTTTAAAATATGAACATAAATGAGAAATATTTAGATGAATAAATATTATAAAATTTAAAAATAATGCTGTATTTAAAGAGTTCCTTACATAAATCCTTGAAAATACTCATTTTGAAAACATATTTAAGAAACATTGACATGGATAACAAATATGTCCTATTAAATACTAGCAAATAAACAATCTCAAATAATAATGAGATTGTGAAATTAAACCTTACTATAGGTTTGATACCCATCATACATGTATGAAAATACTGTACAGTGGTTTTAATCAACTTATTAACTTATACCATAATTAAAATAATATTTATGATATCATATATGATTCATTTCTGACTTTATATTACCTGTTTCTTAACAATTCCAAGTTGAAGCAACATTTTAGGAAATAACCGCCTTGTTTATCATACATGTTTTGACTCATTATTATTGATCCTATTATCTATATCACGATTTACATACTTCCAAATTGTATAAAATAGTTTATATATCATATATATATATATTATATATATAAGATAGATATATGGAATTGAATACATTGTTCATGGACATGGTAAGCGGTACATACGCATGAATGTTATTTCTGTTTTATTATCATACTAAATAGAAGAAGGTAAATGAAAAATATTTATATATATATTACTAAATCAGAATTATTATTTCATATTTACTCATTATATATATTTTTAAAATTATTATTTAATGGTTAACTTGAAAGATAAATCTTATCACGTCATGGAGATGGTAGGCTATAAGTACGCACGAGTGACAATATCATTTACTTAGTGGTAATGTGGTAAGTAATTGGATGGTATATTAATTATAAAAAATAAATATCAAGTAATATTCATTAATTAAATCCAATTTTTTCATCATTATACCCATCCAAATAATGTGGTGATAAAAAATTACACCACAGTGTTGAGACAGTAAGTCGTATGTACACATACATAGTGATATTTTATTCGTAGGATGGATAAAATGAGAAATATGATTTTACCATAATCATAATAACATCTCAAAATATAAATAATATTTAAGATATTACATTATTATGGAAACAAAATATGAATAGGAAAGTACAATAAGAAAAGAACATAAATGTATGGGTAGAACAATTACCTCTTTTTCGGTGGACTTCCTTTGGATGTCCTTTTTGGGACACTAGGGTTGGTCTTTTTGGAAGACCAAGAACTCTAGAACTTAACTAAGATTATTTGGAGTAGAAATGGGAATTTTTTGGTTGAGCTAAAAGGGTCAAAGTGGTGTGAGGAAGTGATACAGGTGGTGCCATTTTATAATTAAGGTGAGGAGCACTTTTGGAAATCCTCAAAATATTAAAATACAATAAAACTATTCAAGATCCAAATACATACTAATGGACCATAAATGAAAATAAGAATACATGTTAGACTATATACTATCCCCTTGTAACTATTTTTTTTTTATTTTTAATTAATTTAATTATTAATTAATTCAATAAGATATCATTATTTTCAAATTTAGTATTATTCATTTAATTTGAATTTAAATACCACATAATAAGTGGGAATTAAAATACAATGATTTAGATCATCTCTATTATATCATATAATTATATAAAATTAACTATATGACTTAAAGCCTTCAAAATATATCAAACTTAATGTTATTAACATCTTTTATTTTATTTATCTGTTGATTAAAAACATATTGTCTTAACATTGAAGAAAAATATAAGTTAAATATATAATTTCTAAAAATTTAAAATAAAATCCTATAAATAAATTAATATCATTATGGTAAAAATGGACATTTTTATTCGATCATATCTTGATTTTTCTCTATGTGGACACATAAAATATATTAAAATAAAGAGATTTATATTTTATAACTATATTTGATTTAAATAATATATAATTTATTTTAATAGAAATTTTTCATTAAATAACTCCAAATAAATCCTAATGTGATATGGGTCGAATATGATTCAAACATTGTTTTACAAGTTTTTATTATTTTTTTAAACTTATCTTCTTGTTTTAACCCTTATTTAACCCTTTTAAATCTTGCCATTATATCATCTAATTTACTCAGTGACGGTTAATATAATTAATATAAAATTACAAAAGACTAGTAAATGAGACATTGAGGACATTTCATGACTTATAATAACTAGTTTTTCAAAATTATTATTATTATCAATTTTATATCATTTAAGAAAATTTTATTTATTTTAAAATATCATAAATATCAATTTTAGCACTATTCATTATTTTTTATTATAAAAAAATTAAACCTACAAGATAAATTCAAAACATGACTTCTAGAACATAAATAATAAGTCTAATTAATCAATAAAAATCATGTATTACATTATCTCACTAAAACTATATATAGGTTAATAATTTTAATATAATTTATTTGATTCTCCCATTATTTAAACAATTATTGTATCATGATTATGTCACCAATTATCTTAATTATTTTGTCACTAAAAATTATAAATAAATTATAATGATGTAGATAAAAAATTTTATCTTTAAATTGAATATTTATAGTCAAAATTTTCTTTTTTATTACCCTATAATAAAAATGTAATAGTTATTAAAAATGTGAGTACGAAGTTTTTATCTTATCTTTAAATAAAATATTATAAATGTCATATTCATACCAAGTGTCCTAAAAATGTTACAATTTCATCCTGAGGATGATTTAGGTTGAAATAAATTCATAAAATGAAATTAATTTAAGTGTTAGGGTAACTTTATAATATTATAATATTATATTTTACCATTAATTACTTGATTTCCCCTTAACTGTGGTACTCCACAATCTATATTTTTATTTTAAAAGGAAATGATTAATGAAAAAGTGTGAACCCAAAACAACTACAACCTATTACTAATCCAACCCTGATATCATGCCCATAACATAGTCAAAAGTCAAAGAACCGCACATGATGATAAATTTTCAAATTTTAAAATTCAAAAGGATTTCATCACAACCATTCTTGGACTATGATCTTCCCGCTTTTCACATTCACCATAAGTCGTGTCACTACCAACCACCACCATCATTATCGCTGGAGCTGAAAACATCCTATAGAGAGATGAACACATTCTCTCCATCATTTATTGAAGCATCATCACCATCAAACTTGTTTATGTCCTCGTCTATTCAACACTATTGTCTTCAACTTCACCATAAATCACTACCAAATCCAAACAAACAACCACACAAATATCCAATCAAACAACCCAATGAAACACTGTATCCAATAAATAGAACCATCCAAATCCAATAACTCATCTTCTTGATACAAATGGTCGAACTAGAAGTGAAACCGCCAATGATAAAAAACACTTCCAATAGGAAAGATAACCAAAATAGTAGAAACAAATCTGAAGATGAAACCTTGATGAAATATGAGGATGAAACCTAATAGAAAATATTTTTACTGCCTAACCATGTGGCCCAAAATACCTATTTTATCATTGCTCTATCTCCGACATAGAGAGGAGAGGTGGAACCCAATGTCGGATCTGGTTTGGGCGGCCATAGATAAAAGAGAGTGAACAAAATATACAAATTCAGCAGTGTAGGAAACCCACCATCCACCACACCAAAATTCACAAAGAATTTATTTTAACACTAACCCATCTCCGACCAAGAGAGTCATGGAGCAACTTGAGGCTAGAGTAAGTTTCGACAATAGAGGGAATCCACAACAGGTACCTTTGTTGGAAGAGAAAAAGACATTGAGAAAGACCACAAAAATGGGGACTATAGGAGAGGATGAGGCTGAGAACCATGTATGTCCATTTTTCTAAATTCAATTAACATAAGTGGAAGAATTATTTTTAATGGTAATCTAACATAAATGGCAAGAAAGCGAGTTAAAGTTAAAATATACAAAAGTTAAATATGTTTTATATCCAATTTCAAATATAAAAAAATTCTAATAACCTAAATTGGATTAATATATATAATTTATCTATTATGACATTAAAAAACATAAAATTTAATATAAAATTATTAATTATTTATATGAAAATGTTGTTTTATCTTCAATACAGTATTTTTTTCTAATCATCAAAAAATGAAACTTCTCATAAATAAACCAAAAATTCACCCTAAGATAATCTATATATTCAGAATTAAAATAAGAAGTTTCTTCAGTCAGATAAAATATATTGATGTTTCAAAATTTAGATTTTAAATATGTTTGTCATTAAAAGTTGGTAAAATATTATCTTGTGTGTTACTTTGATTAACTCAGTGTTGTGTGTAGCCTAATATTAACTTTTTGTAAAAATAATGATAAAAAATTAAATTTATCGTAAAATCAAAATATTCTAAAGTCTTGGGGTGATAATAATATAATAAGAGTCAACTAAAATATACATCCCCATTAAAAATTGAACATAGAAGGATCATTGAAAAAGATTTTGAAATATAGGGAAATTACTTTGATGAAAAATGGGAAAGGTTCAATGATAACCTAGAAATGGTACTTCGCTAGGTTTTTCCAATCCTAGAAATAATTAAAATATTTTATGAAGGGATGGTTCAAGGAAATAAAAAAAATCATATAAATTTTATATAATAAGAACATCAAAACTGAAGCCACCAATGACACTTATGAGTATAAAAAACTGATGCTAAACAAAACCAAACAAAGGGAACCTCAACCAATTATAAGAAATCAATCAAATATAATGGGTTTTATAGTATAATGGATAAATAAATAATTAGGTCAAAAATTTCTTCCCTATATAGGATAGTTTAAAGGAAATACCTTTGGAATGCCCCTGATTTTCAAAATATTGTCCCTAGTTGCATAATTTATAATAAAAAAAACCAAAGGAAATTTACATTATAAACCAATACATTAATAAAAGAAGTTATTTTTTTAGGACCATATATTGAGGAAAATTCACTAAAGTTTAAAAATAATTATTATTAAATCATTTTCAATGTAAGGTATAATGTCCATTTTGGATTTCTTAGGAAGGATAATCCACAACCAAATGAAAATTTTGTTCAAAATACATACACTTAACAAAGAATTCCAACTCATATCCTATTTCAATACCAATGATCCCAAATAAAAAATCCTCCTATGAAATTACAACTGCCTATCCGAAAACAAAAATATAATCCTTTAATTAAAAAACTAGAAGAACCCTATTTATTATTTATTCCAAAAACAGTTCTTGAGAAAATGTGAAATCCAATAGAGAAAATAAATTTTGTGGTTACATTAATAAAATTTGAATTAAAAAAGAATAACTGCTAATTAACCCATGAAAACATATCCCATACGTCCATATCAAAAAATGAATAATCTATTTTCACATAAATCTCTCATGAATAAATTAAATATATGACTATCTAAAGAATTGAGGAAAGCATTGAAAAACCCAAAACAACTATTCTTTAAACATCCATAGATTCAAAATATCATGATACATTTTAATAAAATACCATATAATCTATTAAATATAATGATAAAATACAAGAAAAAATAACTCATAAAACAATATAACATTTTTTAATTTTCCTAAAAAGAGTAACGAAAAACTAAAAACAAGATATTAGTGAAATATTAAAGGAAATTTTCTCTCATGTTTAACTCAGAATCCCTATGCATGATTAAATACAAAACACACCTAAAAATTAAATTTACATTATGTAATTTTGAACATTAAAAGGGATGATATGTTAGAAAAACTTTTTTTTGTTACTAATTTTATCCAAAAATCAAGGTAACAACACCTCATATATTGAATAAACCCTTGTTTTCCTTACATTAATGTTGAACAAGGTTAGAAAAAAGTTTATAATACCTTTTTTGATATAATATTTAGTGTTACCCTAATTCATTATTACTTGTATTGTTAGTTATGGATTTAGGACCTTCAAACAACATCCATCAGTCACTAACTTGTGTATCAAAGTGTTCAAACACCTAAGGGTATGTTACAGAATGTTTTGGAAAAATTTAAAAAATTTATTTACCATATTGAATTAATTGTATAAAATAGTAATTCAAGATTAGAACGTTGGTATAAAGCCCCCATAATTCTTTCTCATCCATTTTGGTAATTCATAAACTCACACATCCATTTTAAAATTTTGAACATGGAAAAAATGTCAGAAAAATGATATTTTATCACTATATATATAATTGAAACAATTAAATTAATGATGATGATGAGGTTAATGAGATGAAATTATTAGGGAATGTTTAAATAGAATAAGAGGGACATGATGATGTTTTATGGTTGTTTAACTCAAGAGAAAATGTATTTCCTTTCTGTACATAAGGTCAATATGTCTATTTTGATTGAATCCCTATAATATATCCCGTTTGATGATTTTTCGAGACCACCAATCACTAGACCCATAGGATAAATCATGAAAATTGAGTATAAACCATGTATTTATACAAAACATGAAATTATAGATGCTGACAAATATTTTCTAATGGAATCAATAAATCATACAATTCGAGAATTTTTAATTGGTCTTGGTTCAAACCCAAAATATTCATTTTTTTGAATTAGACCAATTTGAACATGAACTCAATTTCTTTCATTTCTCTATAATCTATTAATTCATGTGTAATAACCAAAACCATCCCATTTTTATTGGTTATTCTCTCAAATCCTACCAAGTTAAAAAATCATTAATGTCCTAAAGAGGAATATAATGTAATTTAATGGACCCATTATCATATTCTTGGTATTTTCCCACATATTAGTACACATGTGATTGTTATTGAATAAAAGTATTCACTTTTCTACCAAATATTGTTGAAATTTAATGATAATTTAAGGAATGTGCTAAAAAAGTAAATACTTCTGATGTTGAAAGTTGGTATTTGATCAATTTGGGTGTCCAATATGATCTAATGACATTAAATTGAGCACTTGTTGGGTGAAAAATATGATTATTTTTCATTTAAATATTTTGTTTTAATTTTTTCCACTTTATAATAAAAAAAATAAAAACCTATTTTTTTATCCCTATTTTGATTTTTTGTTTGTTTATTTGTGGGAACCAACTAGGAATTCCATTATGTGATAATGTTATTTGTGTTAATTATATGAGAGATCATGAAGTTAAATAATTTTAATTGAACCACACAATTTCAAGAGTTTAAATCCAATCATCAATCATTCATGAGGATTATACATGTTATATTTTTTCTGAAGGATCAATATCATATTACTAGATGTTCATCTTCAAAACTAGTGATTTTGATTTATGATTTCATTTCAAATCACATTTTTTATGTTTTCTCCTCCACTTTATTTCAGATTCAAAACTCTATCTTCTATCTTATTTCAACAGTATGGGTTGTGTCATTTTATTTTGGGTTCTGAAAATCTATTAATTTTAAGAAAAAATTCATGATTTTTTAAATATTTAATTTATGTATCCTAGAATGTGATAATGTACCTTTTAATTCCTTTGGGCCATTCCGGGGATAATGTATCTTTTGAAACATGAAAAAATCAATGTCTAATTATTTTCAATGGGTTTCTAGGATCAACATGAAAGATTAATTTCCGGTGAATAATTTCAGAATGAATAGTTTTCCAATGTGGGTTTGACTCATCTTTATTTTTATCCATTTAATCAAAATATAACATTTCATGTCCATTAGATTATTAGGCAAGTGTTTGATTTCATGGGGTCCATCTGTCATAGAATAGGTTTTCAGATCACTATTAAGTATAATTTATGCATCGAAAAAAATAAAATAAAAATAAGGTAACTATGTAGAGAAATTTTTAAATTATTCATGACATTCAACACCTAGGGATAATAACTCCAAAAATTTATTTCATATATTCAGTCTGAAAAAAATTATTTTTTAGAATTTAATTAACATAATGTGTGGAGTCTAACACTTATTGACAGAGAGTCCATATTTTCCTTCCCATTTTTAGTCAATTTATCTCTATTGTGGATAAAAATAAAAAATAAAAAAAACCATATACACATCTTATGTTTGAAATTTCATTTCACTCTTGTGCTTCCATTCATACACATGAAAAAAAATTAACCATTAGTCTATTATGATATAGAACATATATTTATTCTTAATTGGAATTGGAAGAACTGTAGTATTTAATTTAAGCAAAGGAATCATATGTATATTGATATATGCTTATGTAAATATTTTTAATTAAATTATTTTGATGGGTTTTATGATTTTTTGATGTTGGGTGATTTTTTCAGTCATTGAATTTAAAAAAAATGGTGATGGGAATTGATTTTTCATCATATTTTCTATGTCATTTTCTAGGGAAAAGGAAAAATCAAATTGTGGTGTGTGATTAGAAACTGAAATTGCATAAATTAATATTAAATTTTGATGAGTTTTGAAATTATCTTTTCTTTCTAAATTAATTTGTTAATTTATTTCACAATTTAATAATCATTTCCCTCAATATGTGTAATTCGTATTTAAAATGTATCAATGTAGGCCCATTGTTACATCACTCTTTGGAACACTATATCTTTATTATATGAATTTTAACATTATAGATATTTTAAAAGATTTTTTAAGAAATATTTAGTCAATATCAAGTAATGGGAACCCCAAAATGTATTCTCATTGTTTTGGTAATTGAATGTAAACATTTTTAGGTGATGGAAACATAGGCCCCATGAAAAAAATGGATTTAGGGATAAAATTTCAATTCCAGTGATACTAAATTTTTTAATGAAGATATTCACGTTCAAGGAATACTTTTTTTAAACTAATTTGGGGATTTTATTTCATTTTAAAGGATATCTAAGAGGCCCATATTAAAGAATAAAATATCATCTAGATTTCAAGGCCTAAAACACAATCCTAGGATTTTGGGAATAACATAATTAAAATTTTCCAATTGGATTGTAGTTGTATCAGATATTAGAAGAAATGTTGGGGCACATTCTCTTATTATATGACCACACGTAACTATGTAATAATAAATTTTATTTTAGAGAGTCAATTTAGGGAGAGAAAAATAATCCATTATACCTTGGATACGGTAGAAAATAAAGTATCTACCCACTTTCTATCACCTTTTGGCATACCCTGATGAATAAAATGACTTTATAGAAATATGATTAACTAAATAAGCTTCAAATATATATTTATGGAGAATTTAGGGTAGAAAATTTGTGGATTTTGTTTCTTATCATACTTTATAATATTATAAAACAATTTTGTGGTCTCATGATTATTCTTCATATGTAATTTACTCCAAATAATCTACTATTTTAAATAAATATTCTTATTTCATCTATTTTTCATTATCATATAATCATTAAAATTAAATATAGTTTATTTTTGGTCATTAGTCCATTCACAATATAATATAATTAATCATTATTTACTTTTTTTATCTTCTGAAATCACTATTATATGAGATAATTCTCATATTTTATTACGAGGTTTGCAAAAAATCGAAGGATGAACCTCTTATAGGATTATTATAGGGAGATTTCTGGGATGAATTAGATGTTTTTTAATGGTTTAAAATATTATATTATTTATTACATTTAAAAGTTCAATTATATGAAATATTTTCTTCTTTTTCATTAGTTATTTTTATAACTACATATTTTGTGTTCTAGTGTGAACCTTTTCCTTAGTGTGATCATGATTATAACATATCATTTTTTAGAATATAAATTTATAATATTTTAAATAATTCTTTCACAGTTAGTCTAGGAGTTGGTGTCGCGTTTCAAGTGTCTTATAGTCTCGATATTTCTATATTAAAACTACGAAATATATTGACTTGAAAACATATATTATTTTAGGTATTTTGGATTTCCTCATAATTAGGGTTTCAAATGATGAAACCAATACCTTGTTTGACGCTTGGATATAGGTTTTATCCTTGTAATAATATATGTTACAATTATATCAGGTTTTGCGATGGTGTACAGTGGTGGGTGGATAAATTATGGGATTAATTAATTAATTGTCTACTTAATTAATGAACCCTACAAACTATATATTTAATCCCAAATTAGACACTAAACAAGGTTTATCCATATATCCTATAGAGCGTCTAATGAGGAGAGACCACAGTAAAAAACATTATAGGAGAAGCCTAAAATTGAGGATTGATCTGAAACTTTTCGAAGATCCCCAATGTCATTGACAACATCACCTTTGAGAACATTCTTCTACAATGATCGATCAAATAATATTGGAATGGATTTATTGACGTATTTTACCCATAATTTTTATTTTCATAATAATAGATTAATTACTATAAATCTTAATTCATGATCATCCTCTGCATGTCCCTATTAACTTCTGATTTTTTAATTGTCTTTTTTGAATAATTGATTAGGAACATGTGATTAATCCTTATGTTATTTATTTTTAAACAATTTTAGATAGTGATCAATCAAAAATCATCATATTGATCACTTTTTTTACGATTCCTTCTTGAATTATTCAAATTTATCATAAGCCTCAACTTTTGGCATGTGATTAAACCATTCCAATGGACAAATTCCTTGAATGATTGTTCATCGACTCTGTATGTCATTCTAGGGAATTGTGTATTAATGTCCATGGAATATATGTAGATCAATAATTATTATGTGATTATATCGAGGTGACTAATGGTTGACTTCATGATTCAGAACCTCAAGAGAAATGACAAGTTGACGAGAATTCATTTTCCCCAATAAGGGGAGCTAGAATCCATCGTCTGATGGTGAAATGATCTTAGTCAATACATTTTTTGACATTTCAATAGTAATTTTAGTGAATATGGAATCAATGAGAAATATTTAATAAGAATCCGAGTTTCTATTAAAACATTGACTACTCAATATGTAGTTCAGAAAAACACATGTTGTGTCCCTGGTGATGCAGTTTCAAGGGATTCTGTAGGAATTACATATCACACATTTTTTGGTTCACACACACACTATGTGTCCCCAACAGGCTAACTCAACATGTATAGGGATTAAACTAATATGGAACCCAGGTAATCTATATTACATGATCCCTTTCACATGACATGTAATCGCACTTTTATAAACCATTTGTAATCGAACTATATGACTAGGAAGTGAAAATGGGAAAACACACCACATACCTCCAATAGGGTATGCCATTAACTTTTCCCGGACATGGAAAAGTACACATGTAAATCCATAGGGAATGTGGTGGAAGCCATATATTTAATAACAAGGATATTAATATTTTCTATAAATTCAAAATTGAGTGCATCATCATTATAGTAGCTCATATTGGATTTCAGGTATTATGGTGAATGTGAACCCACTTTGACAATCTACAATTTCATTCATGTACAATCTTCACTAACCATACATATTCTAGGGTTACTAATTACCCCAATATTCCACATGATGTTCTGTGGAAAGGGATCTTATACCTACAAATTAGACTGGGTTGACATCTCCACTCACTCATATGGGCATAGGATCCACTATCTATATATTTAGCATCTCAACCAATTTCAAGAGCTCAAATAATCCTATCATCCTCCACCATGGTAGGTATATCCACTTACGTACATGGTCATGTGGTGATCTCTTTAAATTCTATAAGAGGATACATTAATTGATATTTTGTTTACCAAAAATGTATAGTAATTATTACAAAATACTTTTGACTATATATGATGATTAAAACTATATAATATGACATAATTAAATCCAATGAGCCTATTTGGGTATGTCCTTCTTTACCCACTTTATTGTGGTATAGATTTTATTCTCTATTTTGATTCTTTATACCTTTGGAAATTTTATATAATAGAACCAATTATGTTTATACTCACCAAATTATGGGATTTTCCAAAAAAATGGAATGTCGTATGCAGATGACAGCTAGTTCGATAGAGTATTAGGTGAACCAAGTAAGGGCGGTTCATAGTTTTCATTAGGGGATGCGATAATTGTGCTGTGGTCAAACTCTAGAGGTTTTGTGTTGGGAAGGATTTATAAATAGTTGATAGTTTGAATGTATTTTATTTATGTTGGGTATGTGTCATGACAATTTTATATTTCTGTTATATATTTTTGTACTCGATTTTGGGATATAGAATTTTTTCATGAATTTATTTTCCAATTGTGTAATTTCTTGAACCCAGTTCAATCAAATGTTTCAGAACCTAGGTGATCACATGGCCTCTAACGTACCTCCCCATACATCTAGGTTTAATTACTAGTACCAAGGGTGCATGAAGTTACAATGTGGAGACTATACCCTCATGATTAGAGTGGTACAATGGTGAGATAACAGATAATTAGAAAAATAATAATAATTACAAAAGAAAAATAGAAGCATATCATATGAACAGTAAAAATATAAATCAAGCCAAAAGCTGAAACATTTAGAAAATATTAATTATGTAACAGAGATATAAAAAATTGAAAGAAATCTATGGCAGATGAATCCAATAATGTACTTGTATCAAAAGTAAAAAAAAGTGGTCTCTAACAACATTATGATTCCTGTGTCCATTTTTTTCTCCAATGACCTAATTATATATTCAATCAATAATCCATGGTTGGGACCGGTCTCTTTTATCTGCCTAAAATCAAGAACTCTTTTCGGGTATGATAATAGGCTCAAGAATGGTTTGATATATAATCAATAGGCCACTAATAATTATTTCTATCACAAATACAACATGCCTAATAAAAAATACCAGTGTGTAGGTATAATAGATAAATATATAAACTATTTGAAAGATATGACATGTTCATGCGAAACAAGATATAATAAGGGTGGGATATAATAGGTGAGAAAATGTATATATATATATATAGGTATAAAGTGTCAACAATAGGTATTAACTGGCTCGACATACACCACATATGAATAAATTACCTGACATACAATAGACAGGTCTGAAGGTGATAACTAGGGTGACCTATATCTAATGATATGAATGTATAGAGAATTCATAGGCTCCATACCCTGAGCATACTCATTGGTTACATGACATAAGTTATCATACCTTTCCAACTTAGGTTCTATACCTCAAACCCCTAGTAATTTCCATACATAAGTAATCATACACTGGGGTTACACGTGAATAAATTGATCCCCTAGTCAATTCCTTACCATAAGAAATAGGTGTCCTAACTTCATAAGATGTTGTTACCAAATGAAGATGTCCAAAAACCAGAAAGTAATATAAATTGAAAATGACAATGTTAGTGTCTATAACCAATTATAGTTTTAAATATAATATGGTATTAGCCAAGAAAATTCCCTTCTCATTCCATATAATCTTTTAATCACTTTAATAAAATGTAATGTCTAGGAAAATGTGTAATTTCTATATCAAATTATATTATTTAATTTATAAAGGCTCACACTAAAAGGATAGGGAGATCAAAAACCTAATCAGGTGGAATTAAAATAGGGGACATAAAATAACATACCTCGTAGGTGGCTCAGGTTGAGGTTGAAAACCTCTTACTAATTCTAGGTACTAAAATGGAATCACAAACTAGGTGAAAAAATTAATTCAATGATTATAATTTAATTGAAGGGAAACCTATAGAAAGATAGTTGTGATAAATAATAAATATTTTTTAATAAATGAAAAAACCATATGGAAAAGTTATAGACCACCTACCTTATTTCTATGGTAGGACACTCATCTAGTATTAGACATTTATTCTTCCTAAATTGAAAAAAATTGGAGAATAAATGATCAAATTAAAAATAGTACATATGATATTGAAATATAATAACTTATTCAACATGATGGTGAATTAAAATTGGTGACAAAGTAGTATATGTCCTACTAATACATATCCAACCCAATAGATGACAGTCAAATCAGAGTCGAGATGGAAGAGTGACTTAAAAACCAAGGATTCAGCCTTAGGGATGCTATCAATAGTGAGGAGAGGAGAGTATATTTTGAAAGGGAGTGAAAATGAAAAGGAGGGGAGAGTTAAATATAATTAGGGTAAATTTTTTCATTTCTAATAAAATTTAAAGAGTCATGGTCTGGTTGGAATGTTGTCCAAACTATGTGTTAGCCATACCCCCAACTCTATTCTAAGACACCCCTGCCTGGGATTGGTGCATGATACGATTAATCATGTGAAGAACCTGAAATTAATTTTTACAAATGGACATAAAACACACATATTGTCATGTTTCTAGGGATTCTATGTTAAATCAAACTTTGTTTCCCTCTACTGTTCATTTAAATTCCCCAAATTATTTTTTCTCACCATGTAGACTGAGTGGCATAGTTTCAATTATCTGTGCGGCCCAATAGTTTTCTTAAAAAAACAGGGCTCTGAAAATTCCTTAGAAACCCCCATTTCCTCTATACACACATTAGGAATTTCCATTAAGATAATTTGATAGATAACCATGGAAAATTAAAGGATCCATACATAATGTAAAATCTAAGATCTTAAAATTTCTCCCATTTAAAGAAAATCATCCCCAAGTTGCCTTTCCAAGGGTGGTAAAACCTTATATGAGAATAACATCATCCAATAAGCATTTATATTATCCTCTCACAACTATGTCTCTTCTTGTAAATAGTAATTATTTTATAGAATCCATATAAGAGAAACTGACCTACCTCGGCCATCCATCACTTTCTTGTCCATAATACATTCAACCTTATCTGGCTAAAAGTGATGTGAAGGATTTTAATAGTACCAGTGAGGTTTTGAAACATGGATGATGTCGTGCATAGACCGATACCTTTGAGTGAATAATATCAAATAGGGTATCATCCCAACCCTCTCCACAACATCAAAAGGTATAACTAATGAAGGTGAAATCTTCATCTTCTATCTATCCATCGATGACCCAGTCTAGGTGAAACCAACAAGAAAACCAGACCCTCTACCTCAAACTATAGGGGTATTGAAACTAAT
This sequence comes from Viscum album, assembly GCA_963277665.1. Lineage (NCBI taxonomy): Eukaryota > Viridiplantae > Streptophyta > Magnoliopsida > Santalales > Viscaceae > Viscum > Viscum album. Next base: position 934,849,368 of record OY728153.1, read on the forward strand.
TAGTGTATGAAATATGCCTATACTGAGCCATGGATATCCAATTCCTAATATTTCTAACCTTATCTGATTTACCATGACTGATTTTTGGTCTATGTAGTGATACCCCTCAGGCCTCTATCCAACACAATGGCGAATGACACAAAATACCCTATAAGGCCTCATAATGCTCCATCTATATGGTAACATGGAAGCTATTTTTGTATGAGAACATAGAGAGAGAAACAAGTTTCTCTTAATAGCCTCCAAAATAAGGGAATATTGTTAAAATAATTCCCTCTAAAACATGAATTATCTATTCTGACTGATCATCAGTTTGAGGGTAAAAGGTTGTACTCAAAAGAACCTACGTACCCCAAGCATTCTGTAACCCATACCTGGACCTTGAAATAAAATGAGTGTCCATATAAGAAACTATAGTTTGATGGACCCTGTGTACATATATAATATCATAGATATATAGTCTCCCAAGTTCATCCACTAAGAATTTATCTTTGATAGGTATGAATTGAATTTCATTAGTGATCATGTCGACGATCACACATACTGCATCACTACCTCAAGGGGATTTCTATAAGATATTACCGAAATCTATCATGAAATCATCCCATTTACACTTAGGAATAGGAAATGGATGTAAAATCCCTACTATTTATTGGTGTTATACCTTGACCTACTTATTGGTGGAACACCAAGTAACAAAACCAGTTGTCTCGCTTTTAATAAAAGGCCACAAAATTAATTACATAGATAAAAATACATCTTGGAAATATGATAGTGTACCACACAATAATAAGAATGAAATTATCACATCAATTCCTCCTATATGTTTTTACAAACCAATATTCATCCATGAATTCATAATGTCTTACACTCATCAACGATCTAAACTAGAGGCGCGTACTCAACTGAAACACTCTCCCACATCAATAATTCCCTATGATATAATAACTGACTCATATTCACTCTATCAAGAATTGAAGAGGTAACTGATAACGATAAAAGAAAATAATGTCTATAGTAGTCTTGTACTTCTAAACGAATCTCAAAGAATAGGACCATAAGCTACCATTCATCCCATTTCTCTCAAACTGCACATGCTTGAGTACTTAGACTCAGGGTATCTACTAAAACATTGCCTTTATCAAGAATATAAGAAATTTTAATATCAATAAACTAAAGGTTTTCAATCCAACTGTGAATCCTGATATTCATATCATGATTCATAAAGGTATACTTGTGGATTTTTTGGTCTGTATGTACCAAAAAATGGTCTCCTGAAAATAATTCATTTAGTAATGTAAGGAACAAACTACAAATACCAATTAATGATCACGTTTAAATTATGTCCTCTCATGTGGTCTCAAATGAAAAGACACATATGAAAAAACTCAATCATCCTACATCAAAACTTATTGTAACCCAATACCTGATGCATCACAATAGACTATATGAATTATTCATAGCTCTGGTAAAAATTGGATTGGTGAAGATGTTTTTCTACCCTTCATCTCTTGAAAGGATATATCAGATACTAATAAGTATATAAACATTAATATAATCTTAGTAAATCCCATTATAGTTTCTACGAGGCATGAAAAGTACTGAATGAAGAAACTGTAATATACAAGAATCATTAAGAAACTTATTATATTGAAAAATTTATTCAGATACACCCACGAAACTATGGAACTAACCTTTTTGGGTCTACAACACTATTTTATACGGGATAATGTTACCCAAGAAGTGTAATTTATCAATTTAAAAGTGGAATTTTCTGAGCATATCATACATCTGATTCTCTATAATTATATTCATAATGATATCAAGATTTTTTTCTTCATCATGTAGAGTATGAGAATACAAAAAGATATTATCCATGAAGACTACAAAAAAATGAATAGAGATATTGGTGGAAATCCCGATTCATTTTAGCCATTAAGACAATCAGTGCATTCATGAGACCAAATGGAATGATCAGAGGCTCATAAAGATTATACCTTCTATAGAACATTACATGAGGTATTTATAAAGGTTTAACATGTACTTAGTAATATAATGACAATAAATAAATCTATGAAAAACCATTTTCTCCTAATATATGATCAAATAGGTAATCTATACAAAGAAAATGATACATTTTCCTCCCAGTATGATGATTAAGATTTCAATAATCGACAAAAGTATTGAGGGTTTCATCTACCTTTGTGGGGAATAGGATTAATGAACCCCAAAGATATGTTTTGGGTAGTATAAAACCCTTTACTTCTAAGTCCTCCAATAGTCTCTTGATACCTGACAACTTAGTTGTTTCTATCCTATATGGAGGAATAGACATAGTGGAATCTCTTGGAACTAGATCAACAGAGAACTAAACCTCTCTATCTTGAGGTAGAATTGAAATTAATTCAGGGAATGCATAATTTAAATGATCTAATATGGTAGGGAAATCATCTTGAGGTATTCCCTGATCATCAATATAGAGGCTAGCAATATCAGTTATCACTCCACTCAACCCATAATGTTATGGTTCATCTCTACCTACCTAGACATCCCACTCACCCTTGTGAATATAAGTACCACCCTTTGGAGATGTATGTCACGACCCGCCCTCGGGGTCCGTGCCGTGACTACCCCAAGCCCGCCTTCCATAGGCCAGGGGCTGGCGACTAGCACCAAGGCGTAAATCCCGGTAAAAAGGGAAGGCATTGCCTTTGTAAAGTAAACAAAAACCACAGAGTAAGCAAGCGGAAAGTAAATACTAAACAAAAGCAGAGTACAACTGAAAGTGCGGAAAAGTAAATGGGCCAGAATACAAACCCAAACTGAAAGTAAAGTACAACTCGAAAGGGGAAAACAACAACTGAAAAGTAAATGCCGCTACACCGAGCTGTCCACTGGAAATCCCACCTGAAGGGTGGGTACAGATAGCTCCTCTGCTCCACAGGTCCCGCCGTCCGTTCCGAGCACGTCCCGCCCAGTGGTCCACCTCCGGGTACCGTCCCGCTCTGCAAGCCTCAGCTAAGGTCAACGCTGTCCATCGTCTGCAACCAACACAACGTAGTGCGGGCAAAGCCCATGCAGGGGTGAGTATAAGCTACTCAGTAGGGACCCCGAGACCCCTGAAGGTCTCTCAAATCCACAAAGGATAAATCACGAAGAAAAGTACAATCACGAAGTAACAACCGACACTGCTTAGGTATATGCCCATACATATACCTAAGTCATCAATTTCAAATACGCTCCAACCTCCGAGCCCATGTACAACTCAGTCCACACAGGAAAGTAAACGTATTCCACACAGGAAAGTAAAACATAATCCACATAGGATTGCACAACACAAACCACACAGGAAAGCAACAGGATTCAGCTCACACAGGTATACTTCATCAAAGGACGATAAAGATGATCACTGATCCATCTAAGTCGTCAGACCCACGAAGGATCAAAAGGTAACTAACCCCCGCAAAGACCCACACAGGATCGGGTCCACACAGGACCTGTAGGCGCTGGCTCACACAGAACCGCTGAGCGCGGACCCACACAGGATCGGACCCACACAGGATCGGGCCCACACAGGACCTGTAGCACTGATCCACGTAGGATCGCTGAGTGCTGTAGTCGTCGTCGTCGAATCCACACAGGATCTCTGTACTGTCGTCGTCGCAGTCACAGCAGCAGTAGCAGCAGTAGCAGTCACAGTAACAGTCGCAGTAACAGTCGCAGTAACAGTCGCAGTAAGCACTAGGGTTTCCGCACACAGCAAGCTTGTTCGGAGGGTCCGCTCCACGAGCCGAGAGGCTGATACATCAACTGTCACAAAGTCCTGAGTTGATGTATCCAAAAGTTCCGTATCGTCAACAGGAACTCAACGTCGCAGACGGCGTGTCAATCAGACGCCCGGTCTGAGAGATATTGACATTTTCGTCCCAGGGGCCCGGTTGGTTTTTAAGGAAAAACCAACCCGACCGCACTCCACCTGCGTCCAAACCTCGGGCGGAGTATGACAAAAGATCCGTCTCACTAAGAGGAACACAACACGGCTGACGGCACGTCAATCGGACGTCCGTAGCTCAAGATATGAGCGTTTCCGCTCCGAAGGCCCGGTTGGTTTCGTGAACGAACCAACCTGGCCGAACTCAAAGTAAACCAAAACCTTGAGTGCGATATATCGAAACGACCGTCTCGATCCAAGGATCGCGTTTCCGTAGAAGGTTCGTCGATCGGAGGTCCGTGGCTCAAGTTATGGCCAAAAGACCGAATCTGGTTCGAAACGGGGGGGTCCGGGTCCGGGCCGACCCGGCGGCCGCGGCGGCCCGGCGGCCTGGCGCCGCACGAGGGTGGCATGCGGGGGGCAAAGCCCCCGCTTTCTTGGAGATGGCGGCGCGGCTATATGCCGCGCCCATTTTTTTTTAAAACGCCCCCCCCCCCCCACGTGGGGGGCCTGTTTGTGCGGAACCGGGGGGCCGGCTGCCCCCCTCCCTTCAAAGAACCGCCCCCCTCATAAAGAGGGGGGTTTTTTGTGTGTTGGCCGGGGGATTAATTCCCCCGGTTTAATGCCTTCCGGCCGGCCAGCTGGCCGGCCGGTTTTCTCCAACGGGACCGGAAATTCCGGTCCCCCCTTCGGCTTCCGATGCCGGCGGCCCGGCCGCCGGTCTTCTCTTCCGCCGCGGCCCGGAACCGGCCGCGGTTTTCGTCATCCGGCGCGGTGCGACGGCACCGCGCCCCTCCGCCGCACCTCGATTTCTTCAACGCGGCGCGACAGCGTCGCGTTCTTGATGTTTCTTACATTGCGCGGCGCGACGGCGTCGCGTAATAAGGATTGGGCGAATATCCGCGTGGTGCGACGGCACCACGCCACCTTGATTCATCCACCCGCAAGCAATACAACAAGAACGATGGAGGGGGTTCGGCCGTGTTCATGCGGTCCAGCCCCCTCACGTTAAGCAATAACGCAACTTAAAATATTCAAAGCCACACGTTAGACTTGCTAAATTCATGATCAAGAATAAAATAATTAAACCAAAAATCAACAACCCCTACCTCGGGTATAGGTTCGAAGATTTGACAACGTCCGCGGAAGTCAACGTCGCGGAGATCGGTCGTTGCGGTCATCGTTCGTCAATTCCGTTGACGAAGAGATGTGTCCGATGTGATACGTCGTTGGCGAAACCTCTTATGTCGACGAAGGGAATCTGAGGAGGAAGCGGCATTCCCTCTCGTTGACACGGAAGACGAAGAAGAGCGGAGCGGCATTCTTCGTCGGAACTTGAGCGTTCTTCGTCAAGTTGAGCGTTCTTCGTGTTCTTCGTCAGAGTTGAAGAAGAAGAAGAAAATCTCCCAAAAGCTCTCAAGGTGGCCAAAGCTATTAACCAAAATAAAATAAGACACTATCTTATTTTATTAACACATCAACACAAAAGAATTTCCAAAATTTGAAATTCAAAAGGATTAACTCCAAATTAAATAACTCATGTCATTTAATGAGGGGTTAAGTAAGTTGGGAGAAGATGAAAGGTTTAGGGGTTCGTGTGGGCCCCACCACACTTAATCCTCCCAAGGGAGGTTAAGTGGGTGTGGGTCCCACTTCCAACCCCCTTTGGTAGGTTTTATCAAGTTATAATAAAATTTGTTCTTCACAAATTTTATTTAACTCAAACTAAAAACCCCAAAACTAACTTTCAACCCGCAACTAACGCAACTTCCGAAAAGGTCTCTTTAAGAGAATATCGGCGCTGCGAGTTCATCGGTGCCCTCGGATTTCAATTCCGTGCACCAGATCAAAAGTTAGGAAAACCCGCTCATTCGTTCACTGAACGTACCCGAGCCAAACTTCAGAAATTAATTCCGGGCACTCCGGGCCTCGGAATCAGGTGCCGTCTGAAACCGCGCTCTTGTAAAATTCTAAAGAAAATTAAGAAAAAATTTCCCTTGAATTTTACGGGTCTTTACATTACTCTTACCTCAGGGCTTTACGTCCCCGTAAAGATACATCAAAAACTAGGGAAACAAATGAGGGTACTGAGCACGCGTCTGAGCCTCCCGCTCCCATGTGCTCTCCTGGAGATTCCCGTGCTGCCATCTGATGCGCACAAGAGGAATCGATCGCCCATGCAGGACCCGCTTTTGTCGATCCTCTATCTCCACCGGGACCTCCGTAAAAGTTGCCCCATCGTCAACGTCAAGCTCCCCATGATCAATGATGTGCGTCGGGTCGTGCACGTATCTCCTCAACTGGGATACGTGGAAGACGTCGTGTATCCGGTGCAACTGAGGTGGTAGAGCCAGGCGATAAGCCACCTCACCAATCCTGCTGAGAATCTGGAAGGGTCCGATGAAGCGCGGAGATAACTTTCCGCCTCGGCCAAATCTCCGAATACCACGTCGAGGTGAGACCCGCAAGAAGACGTGGTCGCCATCCTCGAACTCTAGTGGTCTCCGCCTCCTGTCAGCATATGACTTCTGCCGGCTCTGAGCTGTCCTCATCCGCTCCTGGATGACCTGAACCTTCTCTGTCGTGGCCTGAACCATCTCCGGTCCCACCAGTGCTGACTCCCCAGGGTCTGTCCAGCACAAAGGAGATCTACATGGTCGGCCGTACAACGCCTCGTACGGTGCCATCCCGATGGTGGAGTGGTAGCTGTTGTTGTACGCAAACTCCACCAAGGGTAGGTGGTCCTCCCAGCTACGACCAAAGTCGAGGACACATGTGCGGAGCATGTCCTCGAGTGTCTGAATGGTCCTCTCCGTCTGACCATCCGTCTGAGGGTGAAAGGCTGTGCTCAGACGTAGCTGCGTCCCGAACGCCTCCTATAACCCCTTCCAAAGCCGGGAAGTAAAGCGGGCATCTCGATCGGAGACGATAGATGATGGTACATCGTGGAGCCGCACAATCTCCTGAACGTAGAGACGTCCCAAGCTCTCCACTGAGCCCTGCTCTCTGATGGGTAAGAAGTGTGCCGACTTGGTGAGTCGGTCAACAATCACCCAGATGGAGTCGTGACCTCTGGAAGTGCGTGGAAGTCCAGTCACGAAATCCATAGATATGCCGTCCCACTTCCACTCCGGAACCTCCAAGGGCTGTACCAAGCCTGCTGGTACCTGATGCTCTGCCTTCACCTGCTGACAGGTGAGCCATCGAGAAACGAACTATGCTACTGCCTTCTTCATGCCCGGCCACCAGTGCTGTCGTCTGAGATCCTGGTACATCTTCGCCACACCAGGATGTACCGCCAAAGGAGAAGTGTGAAACTCTCTCAGCACTTCCTCTCTCAAAGCTACTGGTACCATGGTACGTCCTCTGAAAAGGATGTCGTGCTCTGCTCCAAGGGAGAAACCATCAGGTGCCTGTCCCGAGGATATCTGTGCACGTCGTGTCTCACAATCAGCGTCCCCACGCTGTGCCTCCCTGACTCGCTGCAGTAGTGGAGGAGTGACTGTGAGAGACTGAAGGAAGGCTTCTCCATCTCTATCCACGAAGGATATCTACAAAGAGGCTAGCTGCTCCGTCGCCTCCTCAAGTAGCTGAATGCCCGACCTTTTGCTGAGGGCATCGGCTACTACATTCCCCTTCCCAGGAGTATAGACTATCTCAAAGTCATAGTCCTGGAGGAACTCGAGCCATCGCCGCTATCTCAGGTTCAGGTCCTTCTGCGAAAAGATATACCTGAGACTCTGATGGTCGGAAAAGACTGTAAAGCGCTCGCCCATCAGATAGTGTCGCCATGTCTTCAGAGCGAAGACCACTACTGCTAGCTCCAGGTCATGGGTAGCGTAGTTCTGCTCATGCGGCCTCAACTGACGTGATCCATAGGCGATCACGGCCCTCTCCTGCATCATAACACATCCGAGTCCGGTCCCTGATGCATCGCAGTAGACTACGTACCCTACTCCCTCCTCAGGCAACCTCAAGATAGGTGCGCTAGTCAATCTCTGTCTCATCTCCTGGAAGCTCTGCTGACATCTGTTTGACCACACGAAGGGTTTCCCCTTCTTCGTCAAAGCTGTGAGTGATGCCGCAACTCTAGAGAAGTCTGGCACGAATCTCCGATAGTATCCAGCTAGTCCCAAGAAACTCCGAACCTCAGTCACGCTCCTGGGTGGCTCCCATGCTAACACAGCCTCAATCTTCGCGGGATCCACTACAACTCCCGCCTCAGAGATAACGTGTCCCAAGAAGTGGACCTCACGTATCCAGAACTGGCACTTCGAGAGCTTACCATAAAGCTGGTGCTCTCGGAGTGTGTCTAGTACAACTCGCAAGTGATAGGCGTGCTCCTCCTCTGTCGTAGAGTAAATCAGAATGTCGTCAATGAAGACCACGACAAACCGATCAAGGTATGGCTGAAATATCCTATTCATGAGAGCCATGAACACTGATGGAGCATTGGTTACACCGAAAGGCATAACCAAGAACTCATAGTGGCCATACCGACATCTGAAGGCTGTCTTCTGCACATCCTCGTCTCTGACTCTGAGCTGATGATAGCCTGACCTGAGGTCTATCTTCGAGAACCACCGTGCTCCCTTGAGCTGATCAAAGAGGTCATCAATCCTCGGTAGCGGATACTTGTTCCTCACTGTCACCTGGTTCAGGCGACGATAGTCAACACAAAGTCTCAAGCTCCCGTCCGCCTTCTTGGAGAACAAAATCGGGGAAGCCCAGGGTGAAACACTGGGTCGGATGAACCCCTTGCCCTGCAAGTCCTCCAACTGTACCCGTAGCTCTCGAAGATCGGCGGGGGACATCCGATATGCTAGAGTGGATATCGGGGCTGTCCCGGGGTACAAGTCAATATAAAAGTCTACCTCTCTGCGAGGAGGTAGCCCTGGGACGTCGTCGGGAAAAACATCCGCAAACTGATCCACCACTGCAGGAAAAACCAGGACTCCGCACGTCAACTGCTCCAAGGATAAGGCTAGCCAACTGATGAGTGATGGGCTGTCCTCTCCTCCGCGGAAGTCCATCCTGTGCTGCAAAGGCTCCCTTCTCGCCAGTGAAGGTGAACCTGCTCCCGTCGGTGCGTACACATCGCACCTTGCGCCTAAAACAGTCAATCTGTGCATGGACCGTAGATAGCCAATCCATGCCCAAGATGACGTCGTAAGGCCTCGACGCTGCTACAAGAAGATCCCAGCCGAAGCTCTCGCCTCCTAGAGTAAGCTCACACTACCGGCACCAGTGCGTAATCGTCGAGTCTGCTCCCGTAGGAGTCTCTAGCCGTAAGGATCGAGCCAACGGCTCTGTCGGAATCTCCGAGCTCCGAACAAGGGCAGCGACTATGAAAGAGTGACTCGCTCCTGTGTCTATAAGAACTGCAGCAAGGGTGGAGTAGACACAGATAGTACCTCGAATCATCTCGGGTGCACCGTGGTCGTAGGCCTCTGCTGCCTGGAGCTGTGCCTGTCGCTGCCCGCCAGCTCCCTGTGGTCGGGGTGGACCTCCTGGTGGTGGTGGTGGCAGAGCCTCAAAGCGTCGCCCACCACCGGCTGCTCGTCCAGCTCCTCTGCCTCGTCCGCCTCCTCCCTGCGGACCGCCACGGTCGACCCTCTGCCTCTGCCTCGGTGGTCCATCAACTGTCTGCTGCTCCTCGGCACGACGGGTCGGGCAGTTACGAGCCATGTGGCCCTGCCCGCCGCACGAGTAGCACTGTCTGCCTCTCGTAAGACTGGCTCCGCGCTGTGTGCCCCGCACTGCTGAGCCAGTGCCCTGAGATCGTCTGCCCGAAGGTCTGGTCTTTCTGGACCCCTGAGTCATCCGTCGACTGCCTGCTACAGATGACTCTGCCACGTGCCGCCCTGCGGTGGGTCTCTGTGCTGGTGTAGACTCAGCAAGGAAGCTCTCGATCAGAAGGGCCCGCTCCAGTACTCCTGTCTGAGTCGGTATGCTGAGGGAGATCAGCGATGCCCTGATCTCGTGTCTCAAACCCTGCTCGAAGGTCCGGGCCCGGAAGAATGGGTCCCGTACCATGTCGGTCGAGTAGCGCGAGAGATCGGTAAATCTCGCCGAGTACTGAGCGACCGTCATGCTGCCCTGCCGCAGTTGAAGAAGCTCCTGGATACGCACCGCACGAAGGGTGGCTGGGACGAACTCCGAGCGGAAGAGGCTCTCAAAGTCCATCCAAAGAAGAGATGCCTCATCGTGCACCTGGAGCATCAGGCTCCACCATCGTCCTGCTGCTGCGTGTAGTAGGCTCGCAGCGAGGATCACCATGAGGTCTGCTGGTGTCCTCACTAGCCTAAACACTCGTACTACTGCCTCCAGCCAGTCCTCTGCTTCCTGGGGATCCGTCTCCCCGCGAAACCTGGGCGGTCGCTGGCACTGAAACTCATGTAGTGCGCTGAGGCGACGTGCATCGTCAGCGGCTGCTGCTGGAAGCATCGGGGGCTCGGCGGGTGGTGCTACCGCCGGTGCCACTACTGGCAAAGGGCCCTGCACCGAGGCCTCGTCGCTCGGTGGGCTGTCGTCTCGCTCGACTCTCGGAACCCTAGCTGGCTGCCGTCGTGGGGCCATCCTGAAAAGGAAACAGGTGCGCCACGGTCAGAACAGTATACCTGGTGAGCTGATATAAGTAATCACAAAGAAAACTTTGAAACACACACGCAATCAATGTTTTCGTGCATTAAGTCGGAAATCAGAAGTCAAGGTCCTGGTGTACGGATACGTCGGCCGCCGCACCAACACTGGACTCCCTGGACTGATAACCACACTCAATACGCTAAACATTATTGCTTCACATAGAAAAGATCAGAGTTCGCGGTAGAACCGAACTCCTTTGATACCAATTTGTCACGACCCGCCCTCGGGGTCCGTGCCGTGACTACCCCAAGCCCGCCTTCCATAGGCCAGGGGCTGGCGACTAGCACCAAGGCGTAAATCCCGGTAAAAAGGGAAGGCATTGCCTTTGTAAAGTAAACAAACACCACAGAGTAATAAAGCGGAAAGTAAACACTAAACAAAAGCAGAGTACAACTGAAAGTGCGGAAAAGTAAATGGGCCAGAATACAAACCCAAACTGAAAGTAAAGTACAACTCGAAAGGGGAAAACAACAACTGAAAAGTAAATGCCGCTACACCGAGCTGTCCACTGGAAATCCCACCTGAAGGGTGGGTACAGATAGCTCCTCTGCTCCACAGGTCCCGCCGTCCGTTCCGAGCACGTCCCGCCCAGTGGTCCACCTCCGGGTACCATCCCGCTCTGCAAGCCTCAGCTAAGGTCAACGCTGTCCATCGTCTGCAACCAACACAACGTAGTGCGGGCAAACCCCGTGCAGGGGTGAGTATAAGCTACTCAGTAGGGACCCCGAGACCCCTGAAGGTCTCTCAAATCCACAAAGGATAAATCACGAAGAAAAGTACAATCACGAAGTAACAACCGACACTGCTTAGGTATATGCCCATACATATACCTAAGTCATCAATTTCAAATACGCTCCAACCTCCGAGCCCAAGTACAACTCAGTCCACACAGGAAAGTAAACGTATTCCACACAGGAAAGTAAAACATAATCCACATAGGATTGCACAACACAAACCACACAGGAAAGCAACAGGATTCAGCTCACACAGGTATACTTCATCAAAGGACGATAAAGATGATCACTGATCCATCTAAGTCGTCAGACCCACGAAGGATCAAAAGGTAACTAACCCCCACAAAGACCCACACAGGACCGGGCCCACACAGGACCTGTAGGCGCTGGCTCACACAGAACCGCTGAGCGCGGACCCACACAGGATCGGACCCACACAGGATCGGGCCCACACAGGACCTGTAGCACTGATCCACGTAGGATCGCTGAGTGCTGTAGTCATCATCGTCGAATCCACACAGGATCTCTGTACTGTCGTCGTCGCAGTCACAGCAGCAGTAGCAGCAGTAGCAGTCACAGTAACAGTCGCAGTAACAGTCGCAGTAACAGTCGCAGTAAGCACTAGGGTTCCCGCACATAGCAAGCTTGTTCGGAGGGTCCGCTCCACGAGCCGAGAGGCTGATACATCAACTGTCACAAAGTCCTGAGTTGATGTATCCAAAAGTTCCGTATCGTCAACATGAACTCAACGTCGCAGACGGCGCGTCAATCGGACGCCCGGTCTGAGAGATATTGGCATTTTCGTCCCAGGGGCCCGGTTGGTTTTTAAGGAAAAACCAACCCGACCGCACTCCACCTACGTCCAAACCTCGGGCGGAGTATGCCAAAAGATCCGTCTCACTAAGAGGAACACAACACGGCTGACGGCACGTCAATCGGACGTCCGTAGCTCAAGATATGAGCATTTCCGCTCCGAAGGCCCGGTTGGTTTCGTGAACGAACCAACCCGGCCGAACTCAAAGTAATCCGAAACCTTGAGTGCGATATATCGAAACGACCGTCTCGATCCAAGGATCGCGTTTCCGCAGACGGTTCGTCGATCGGAGGTCCGTGGCTCAAGTTATGGCCAAAAGACCGAATCTGGTTCGAAACGGGGGGGTCCGGGTCCGGGCCGACCCGGCCCGACCCCCCCCTGGGGCGGCCCGGCCGGCCGGCCGGCGCGGCGGCGCGGCGGCCGCGGCGGCCCGGCGGCCTGGCGCCGCACGAGGGTGGCATGCGGGGGGCAAAGCCCCCGCTTTCTTGGAGATGGCGGCGCGGCTATATGCCGCGCCCATTTTTTTTTAAACGCCCCCCCACGTGGGGGGCCTGTTTGTGCGGAACCGGGGGGCCGGCTGCCCCCCTCCCTTCAAAGAACCGCCCCCCTCATAAAGAGGGGGATTTTTTGTGTGTTGGCCGGGGGATTAATTCCCCCGGTTTAATGCCTTCCGGCCGGCCAGCTGGCCGGCCGGTTTTCTCCAACGGGACCGGAAATTCCGGTCCCCCCTTCGGCTTCCGACGCCGGCGGCCCGGCCGCCGGTCTTCTCTTCCGCCGCGGCCCGGAACCGGCCGCGGTTTTCGTCATCCGGCGCGGTGCGACGGCACCGCGCCCCTCCGCCGCACCTCGATTTCTTCAACGCGGCGCGACGACGTCGCGTTCTTGATGTTTCTTACATTGCGCGGCGCGACGGCGTCGCGTAATAAGGATTGGGCGAATATCCGCGTGGTGAGACGGCACCACGCCACCTTGATTCATCCACCCGCAAGCAATACAACAAGAACGATGGAGGGGGCTTCGGCCGTGTTCATGCGGTCCGGCCCCCTCACGTTAAGCAATAACGCAACTTAAAATATTCAAAGCCACACGTTAGACTTGCTAAATTCATGATCAAGAATAAAATAATTAAACCAAAAATCAACAACCCCTACCTCGGGTATAGGTTCGAAGATTTGACAACGTCCGCGGAAGTCAACGTCGCGGAGATCGGTCGTCGCGGTCATCGTTCGTCAATTCCGTTGACGAAGAGATGTGTCCGATGTGATACGTCGTTGGCGAAACCTCTTATGTCGACGAAGGGAATCCGAGGAGGAAGCGGCGTTCCCTCTCGTTGACACGGAAGACGAAGAAGAGCGGAGCGGCGTTCTTCGTCGGAACTTGAGCGTTCTTCGTCAAGTTGAGCGTTCTTCGTGTTCTTCGTCAGAGTTGAAGAAGAAGAAGAAAATCTCCCAAAAGCTCTCAAGGTGGCCAAAGCTATTAACCAAAATAAAATAAGACACTATCTTATTTTATTAACACATCAACACAAAAGAATTTCCAAAATTTGAAATTCAAAAGGATTAACTCCAAATTAAATAACTCATGTCATTTAATGAGGGGTTAAGTAAGTTGGGAGAAGATGAAAGGTTTAGGGGTTCGTGTGGGCCCCACCACACTTAATCCTCCCAAGGGAGGTTAAGTGGGTGTGGGTCCCACTTCCAACCCCCTTTGGTAGGTTTTATCAAGTTATAATAAAATTTGTTCTTCACAAATTTTATTTAACTCAAGCTAAAAACCCCAAAACTAACTTTCAACCCGCAACTAACACAACTTCCGAAAAGGTCTCTTTAAGCGAATATCGGCGCTGCGAGTTCATCGGTGCCCTCAGATTTCAATTCCGAGCACCGGATCAAAAGTTAGGAAAACCCGCTCGTTCGTTCACTGAACGTACCCGAGCCAAACTTCAGAAATTAATTCCGGGCACTCCGGTCCTCGGAATCAGGTGCCGTCTGAAACCGCGCTCTTGTAAAATTCTAAAGAAAATTAAGAAAAAATTTCCCTTGAATTTTACGGGTCTTTACAATGTAAAGTAAATACACCAGTGATAGAAATCCATATATGTATGATAAGAAACTAAATAGTTAATCCAAAGAATGTTGTCAAAAATAATCTTCTCAAGGATGAATAATTTCCATAAAAATCAATTGCCTCCTACTTCAAAGGGGAACTCCATACGCTGAATTAAACTATCAGAACATATATCCAAATGAGGGTTAGGGGTCATCACCCCAGAGAAGTACTTAATTTCAAGCACAAGTATTTCCACTATAGATACATAAATAAAATAATTCAAAGGCCTTGTGCCAAGAAAAATAAACTATGATAGATGCTACTAAAATTGTACATAGAGATATAGAAGGTGTGAGACTCTTCTCCATGGGAACATATTTCACTACATATTCTTGGCCCATTCTGTGGCCCTGAGGTATAACATGACTTCAATGAGTAGTCTCGCTCTTTATATGGTGTGTAACTTGTGTATGGCTTCCATGTCCATGACCACCTCCTTGACTTGAATGGAAAACAACACTCTGTATCCCCATATGAATGATATCTTATGATCCCGATTCATGACCTGATTTTGGTGATGATCCTGCCTCACATGCCATGTGAGGGATGACTATGTAAAACCGTGGTAAATTTCCCATCCTTACACGTGATTGACTGTCAAATAGGTAACTCTCACACTATGGTTTCACATACATATACTTCCAGCACTGAGGACCTACCAGAAAAATGCTAATATATGAAATCTTACTAGAACTACATTCATGAGAGGTCTTGAAGAAATTATTCCTTCCACCATATACAGTACTATTGGGTTGAAAAGTAGGTTTACTATGTTCCATACCTCTAGCTATGCCCAGGTTACATTCAATATTAATTGAATGGTTTACTATATTAGATATGGTATTCAATTAGAAAATTTTCAAATTAGAAAGAATATGATAAGTAATACCATCCTCAAAACATCCCTCTTTCATTATCTTATCAGTGGTATTGATAGGTGAAAATTGAGGCATCTATGTAAAATGAGATGAGTTAAACATAACAGATATAAAACCATACATCAAGTTCATGGAATCCCTATAATGAACAACCCCAATGGCTTAGAAAATAAAAATTTATTAGAGACTATTTTAAATTTTCCCCATCAATACCATGAGTACGACCCACCTTTGTGATTCCATCCCACCATCTCATGGAATAATATAAAATCATATATGTAACAAGAATCACTCTCCACTTAGGAGGTGTCTTAATATGATTAAAGATAGTAAATATGTTCAATATCCATGAATTTGATGCATGGCTCCACCATACCCAAATAATGTCAGTGGATGGTGTTTTTGAAACTCTTAAGTCAACTCCTCCAGTGAAGATTCATGTCGCAGAGCTCCCTGAATAGACTGTTTATGTCATAGAAATTTCCTTCGATAATAAGAATCATCACCCAGATCCGGGATAACATGAGGTGACACTAGTGGATCTACTATAGGTAACACAAGTGGATAAGGTCCCACCACCTCTAGAGCATGGATATCACCACCCACCCGACACAATAATCGTGGTTTCCATGGTGGAATAACTCTAAAAATGATTAGAAGAGGTCTCAGATAGAATTTGATATTGACTAAGACCACATATACATGAATAAGATAAGTACATGCCTTCCTATATAAGATACACACCTTTCTTCCTGGTCTTAAATCTTGGCCTTTGTGATAGGAAAAATCTTTTTAAATATGATAGGCACTGCTGACATCCCACTACTATGGTTAAGTCTAGGTAAATCTCTCAATTTCACTATAAGGGTCCCACTATATGGATTTCCAATTGAAATTTATCGTAAAAAACAACAGTTAAATTACATTTGCAATCCCGATTTAATGGGTACCGTGTTTGAATTTTTTATTTATAATTTCATTAATTTAGAAAATAGAAAAGTTAACTAAGGTACATTCTTAATTTATACAAGTACATGATTTATAAATTGAAATTAGAGGTTCATTTATTTTTTTATAGATATTTAAATTCAATAAAAGAATGAAATAAGTATTATAAGATGATTTACATAAATGAATAATCATTTCCAATATATATAGGTACATTCACTCTTTAGAGTAAAAATGAAATTCATGTATTCAAAATAAACTAAAATTATAGTATATATAATCATATTTACTTATCAAACAAAATAATAACTGGTTAATTAAGGTTTCACCATCAACTAATATAGGAAAGTACCACTTAGTTTGATGAATAGACATTAATAACCAAGTACTCAATCCCTTTTTCTATATAAACATTACATTGGTAACAGATACATCATGCATGGAACATAAAAAAAGTATCATGCAGTTAAGAAATTCATCCAATAGGGCACGACATAACACATGACATATAAATATTATAAGGCTTTAGAAATGATGCATTATCAATGCTTTCATGACATACTAAGTGAAATATAAAATTTATCCCAACATCATTATAATTATAACATCACATATCATGTATGTCACCCAATGGTTCAATATAATCATTTTTAATAGGAATAATACAGAACTATAGGTCCCATTCTAAACAATTTAACATTTCCCCATATTTGGATCAGATCCACCCAATCATATGCTCATTACTAAATTTCAACACATCCTAGTATTCGTTTAACAATCCCAAAATAGAAATGAAAGTAAATAAAACTCTCATATGACATTGTAACATCCCAGACCAAGTTCACTCATAAGTGACCAAACACGGTCGGTCACATGGCCTCAAGAACACCTCCTTGTATGCTAGTGGCATTCGACTAAAAGTGAGGGTATAAGGTAGAATAATGGGGAGACTATAACCTCATGATATGAGTGTTAGACCTGTGAGATAATAGATAAATAATAGAATTATAATACTGAGAAAATGAAAACAAAAGTAAATCATCTAGATATAATATATTTAAAGCTGAAAGTGAAACCATATAAAAATGAAGAGTATATAATCATGTTATAAAAAATAAATGGAAATAAATAGAAGAAGTAATCATGTACAATACATGTATCAAAAGTTAAAAGACCAAAAAGTCTATATGTAATAGCATCATGAGCCAAATCTCAGTCCTATGCTCTGAGGCTCCAATGATATAATCAATCAAGAATCCCTGACTAGGACCTTTCCCTTGTCCCTACCTATAATCATGAAGTCTATTCAGGTACTATAGGTACCCCAAATAGGATTTGAGATATACATTGATGGCCACCACCAATGACGTCAATCAGAAATCCCTCATGTGCAATAAACTATAACTATCTGAAGGTATAATAGGTAAAGATGTCAAGGGTATGATAGAAATGAAAATTCCATGAGCATAATCAACAATAACATCATTCTATAATAGGAAATATCTTATATATATATATAAAGTGTCCACAGTATGTAGTAATTGTATTGGTAAATTCCATATATGAATAAAGTATCATTCCTACATGGGACATGCCCCAAGGGAATAATGAGGGTGACCTATATTTAATTATATTAATATATATAGAGGTTATGGGTTACATACCCTGATATTTATCATTATTTATTATAGTAAATGATCATACGTAAAGGTTGTAGGATCCATACCATGATTCCCAAGACATTTCCATACCAGAATTTATCATACATAAGTTTCATACCGTGATACCCAAGTCACTTCCATATTGTAAATAAATATGTGCCAAACCTTCTTAAGAATCCAGTTCCATACAAATATTTCTAACATAAATGAAGTTATATAAATTGAAAATGTCTTTGTTAGTGTTCAAACCCAATTAAGAATTTTAATATAAATTGGAAAAAATCCAAGATAATATCAATATCATTATGTATTATCATTTGATCATATAAATAAATTTTAATGTTATAGTAAATGAGTCATGTTCATATCCAATAATGTTATTTAATTTTTAAAGTCATCCACTAAAAGGATTGATGGGTCACACACACACATAAGGGTAGATTTAACAAATGGATGCAAAAAAAGAAAACACCTCATAGGTGGCTCAAGTTGAGTTGGAAAACCTCCAATGAAGTCTAGGTGCTATAATGGAATAAAATACTATGTGAAACAATTAACTTGCGGCTTATCATTTAATTTAGGAGAAACAACCTGAAAGATAGGCATACAAAAAATGGTGAAATTTTAATAAATAATTAAACTATAGGGAAAAGGTATAGACCACCCACCTAATGTGTATCGTAGAACACTCATCCTATATGGGATCCCAATTCAGCTTAAATTAGAAAAATGGTAATTATAGGAATGTACTAAAAAAGTGAATATGATCTTCCTATGAAATAACTCTATCGATAGGATGAAGAATAAAGAAATGTGCTAATGATGTGGAGAGATTATCTATGGTGATAAAACGTGATAGAAGACACTCAAATCAGATTCCAAATAGAAGGGAGGCTTTAAATCCTGGATTTAAGCCATCATAGAACTCTCAATTGGGAGGAGATGAGATCCTACTATGCATGTGAGTGAAAATAAAAAGAAGTGGAGAGTTAAATAAGAGGGAATTTTTTTTCATTTGTACCAAAATTTAAATAGTCTATAGGATTGGGTGCACATTTGGTCAAACCATGAACCAAAGATGAACCCATATATATCATATGAAACACCTAGCATGGTCTAGGCATATGGTTAGGCTCACCATGTACAACCAATAGAAAACTCCTCTAAAATAGGACCTAAAACACCTACACAATCATTACTCATAGGCTTCATGGTTAAATCAAACAACACGACCCTCTATTGTGTACTAAAATACCATGTATGTCTTATTTTAACTATACATATTGGGTGGTATTGTTTCTACTAACTATGAATCATAGATATTTTTCCAAAATCCACTACTCCATGATCCAAAAAATCCCTGAACACCATCTATACATCTGTCACCTCATTAGGAAATAACATTAATGTAAAAATAATATAAAATTAAAAGTTTCAATACTAATGTGAAATTATAGTTCATACAAATTTATTTTTATTATGTATCACTCTGGTCTGTATGTGATAGTTTAGAGAATAGCATAAGTTCATATTGGGGCCAATCCCAACTCACTAAATGTCAGATTTAATAGATCATTCACATATTTTACAAGACCATAACATCATTACCAATGAAAAGTTTATAATCTAATGTTAAATATAATAGATCCAAAATAAAGAGGACATTCTTTAATGTGAAATTTATAATTAATTTAAATAGATTGGAAGAAATAATACCTCATCCAGAAAAAATTATTTTCTTATGTTTTTTATCATCAAAAAACACTTTTTGAACTACCCATATTGTGATTGTTGGATCCATGTTTATAATACTTCTATCTATGTTCCACATGTGATCATTTGATCTCCAAACAATGTTGATGGATTTTTAGGTTCTAGCATAGTGGATCAAAAATCTTACATTGTTCATCTAGATTACTACAATAATCATTTGATGATTTAAAATTATCCTTGTAAACTTATTATCAAGAGGTTAGAGGACGAATGAGAATCTATATAGAGAAATCTATTCTACGCAACGAACTTGGACTAAACACATTTAAAATCTATATGCAGTCTATTTATAGACCTATGGTTAGGGTTTTCCGTTTAATTAAATTACTATCTTCCATTATTAAAATATTAAACACATGTCTAACCTCATTCCACGTATTAATTCAATAATATTATTTTTATTGCATGGTGTGTGAAAACTAACATAATGATTGATATTATTTTACCGGCTTACAAATTAATATTTACAATCTAGCATGATATTTCCCTGGTCATCCTATTTAGAATTTATGAGATACCTAAATAATGTTTTATTTAATAAATATTCACAAAAAACATATTTTTTCATTTTTTGTAGAATAATTATTTATTTAATATTAAATACACAAAATAAATATTTTTTTCAATCAATAAAGAATAAATATTTTGTAAATATTATTGCATTTAAACAAATTTTTTAATAATTAATATTTATATATTACATTGCAAACAATTATTTATGATCGATAAAACATGGAAAAACATTATTCTTTATTGTTTAGATTAATATATATTCCAATAATAAAATTAATATGAATCATAATTTACATCAATATAAATTATAAATGGGTGACCTTGTAGATTTCTTTCTTATTGGAATTAGGAGGGATAACATAAGGACTTAGATTACTGTCTAACAATGGATCCAGACACCCATGATAAAGAAGTTAACGTTTCAACATAAAAAAAACATTTTAGTTCTCCCTTTGCGCTGTATTATCTTTGAAATAATATATCATCAATATGGTTCCCATTTTTGTCTTAAACCTAAATTCATGACACATAATTTTTTAAATATGTGAAATAAACTTATTCTTCCCCATGGACATGGAATTTAATATGACAATTCTATTTCAATCATAGGGATGTGATATCAGCCCCCTCTAATATAGAAGGGAAAAATCCATCCTATAATTATTTATTAATAACATTCCATTCATGAAACACCCAACATAACATATATCCATCAAACATATAACATCACTATTTTGTTAAATAAATCTAATTGTGTGCATCATGCATCATGATATCTTAACCTCGTGACTGAAATAGAACTGTTATATTAACCATGTTTCATTAAAACATCTGTACACAATACATTTATTTAAATTCTATCTTTCCATATTCGTCTATTTATTTATCTAATAATGATAATTCATCCATAAAATAAATAATTCATAAGATATAAATAATATATAGTGTAGCTAAAATTTCAATGTTTTGCAATAAAATCGTATACTCACATTACAAAATAAAAATTATTATTTTGAAATTCCCTTCATTAAAAAAATATGATTTCCCATTAATTAGAATAGTCTATATCTTCTTGAGAACTCTATTATAGATAATAAATCCATGGAAAAAGTGACGTCTTCCTCAATTATCATAGTGAAAGGCATATGGGTCTGATTCTATAATTAACCCACCTTATTCTTACAATCCAGTTGTGATATTAATAAAAATAATAACACTTTAAAAAAAAATCATTCCTTAATTTATATTACTATTTATTAAAAGGTTATTTTGTTTTAAAAAGTACTCTTTTGGAAAAATTAAAATTATTATTTTATGATGATTGAAATGAAACTCCTTTCAATGTTGTACTTTTATCACTTCATCTCTTTTTATAATATCTCAATTCACATAAATTTTGAAACTATAGATAAATATATGTATGATAGTTAATAATATTTTTCCCTAAATGTTTTCATCACATACACTCTCCTTCAAGATAATCAAACCTATTCAAGAATTTCAGTATTGAATTATTTTCCACTATTCAATTTATATTCAATTTTAACATTCTCTTTAGGGTTTAAATTTACCTTGATTCCAAAATCATACATGGTTTTCATTAATAATTTGTATACTACCAAAAAGGGGAATATTTATTTTTATATTCTGTAAAAACCCAATGATTGATAAACAAATTATTTCAAAACAATTTTATAAAACATGTACTGTAATGTTTTCTAGGAAAATCATAAATCACTTGATTCTCCAACATTTAATGGATATTTGATTAATCAATTTTTGATATATACATACTAAAAACATATTAAACCATGAACTTAATTCTATTTCTGATCTTAAAGAACATCCTTCCACATTATTTCTCTTCTCTTATTCATAATTCAATATCAACATAAAATAATCCATAAATTTTATAGAATATCAAATGAAATATAATTATTTAATATATCTTATTTACCATATCTCTTTTAAGATTCAACAGAATATTAATTTAATAAATATCACTAGTAATTATTATTCCAAACATATTCCATGATTAACTCATAATCAACCATTAATTTCATTCTTGTTCTACTGTTAATGATAAATTCTAATTTCTTTGAGAATTTAGGAATGAGTTTTACCCCTTTTACTTAAATAGTACTTTACATTAATCTAAAACTCTAAGTCAATGTTTCCCATATATGATATATTTGAATAATAAAAAAATTATCAAGATTCAATAAAATAGAAATTCTCTTCAATGAAATAATTAAAGTGTTATTTTTTATTTCAAGGTATTTATTGAAACCTATGATAAAATTAATAAATGAATATTTAGCCTCCGTAAGTTTATCATATAAATTTAATAGCTATTTTTAACATTCTAAAATTTTAATAACAATATTATTTAAAATTATTTTAATTCTCTGTATCTTGTGTTAAACATAATTCACATTTTATCTTTCACTATATTAAGCACCATGTTTATCTTTTATTGGGTGTAACACTGAGTTTCTTTGATAACTTGTGTTACAGGAAACGAAAAGTCTTACTAGACAACAATATACTGTTAATATTAATATTTTAACTTGATAGTTTTCACCTAGCCATTGAAATGACAAGAATGAGTATTATTAGCAGAATTATGCTAATATTATTTAAAAATGAATATTTAATAAATTCTTTAAAGGATAATTAATTTTAAATAAAAATAAAAACCAATTTAATACAATGGATTCGTTTTTGTGAAAAACTATATTAAGGCCTATAATTTAATTTTATCATAATAAATTAAATTAATCTATATTATAAAATGAACTCAATAAAATTTATATTTCATATATTCAAAAAAATATTTTTAAATTCATCCAATAAGTTGTATGGTCATTAAATAAGATAAAATCCAATTTTTAGAAGAAAATGCCATATTTTTCTAGAAGGTATTTTTTTCACCTTCTAATAGTGAACCTATTTTAAATAAATATTTTTTATACTATTATAATTTTTATTTGAAAAAATATTATTTGATCATAAAATATTAATATCATAATTTACTTTGGGTGATTTTTTTGTATTTTTATGATTAGTCTTATTCATGATTGAATAGTAAATAACAACGAATTTGAATTGAAATATTCATTTTCATAATTTATTTATATAGTTAAATGATATTTTAAATTGGTATTAAAGTATAATGTGTTCATTTATACATCAATAAATAAAATTTATGTCATTTTAATAAATTTAAAATTGAAATTGGATATAAAAACATTTCAAACATTTCAACTTTTCTCTTCAAAAACTTATCGTCTCATTCTGTCCCCAAGATTAATTTTCAATTATTTTCTACCACTTATGTTATTGGAATTTAGAAAAATGGATTGCATATATTGAATTATAATTATTAATAATTTCTAGTAAGTTCATATTTTCTTATATAAAAAAACAGTGATTAAATTTTAATTAATTACAGTGATGGTGGTAAAAAATGAGTTTACAAAGATGGTAAAATTTAATATTAAGGGGCCAATTGAACATGAAAATTATTAATAACACATTTTATGGAAATATTTATAACATATCCCATATTTTCTAAAATGTTTTTCATTATTTTAGGCACATTATTTAAGGAAGACCTCCCAATAGTGTATACCTTTTTATATTTAAAAAATCTCCCTTCACTATAAAAGGGAGTTCACTCTACCCCACTATTCACACCTCTAATGAATTTTATATAATTAAAAACTAGAAAGAATAAACTCCCAAAATCATCTCTATCATTATATAAGCCTCACTTTGTGTAGAATGAAAACCAAGGAAGTCCTTTAGTGGAAATGAAAATGAGTCACCAGAAGAAGATGTACCTTTCTTCAACAATCACTTTTGTTTTATTTATTTCTACACCCATTCAATAATTTTAATATCTTGCTTATATAATAATATTAGTATTCTAAATATACTGATATTTTGGTATGTTAGGATAACAACTATAACCCACACACACTTCCACCAAATGAGATACATAATTATCAGTCATGTGTACGACATGCTTCCACCTCACAAACAGATGTCATTCTTCCTTTAATTACCATATATAAATATTGGGAATAATGATGGGAATATATTTTTTAAATTATATATATGATATTTATTATGTATTTATTCTTCTTGAGTAACTATATAACACATACCTTCACTATTTCAATTTTATGGGAATATGATAACATCATTTCTGGACATGTGAAATATCGCCTCCTCAAAGCGATGTGATTCTTTAACACTTTACATGGAACATATTATGGATGGTTTTACGAAACATATGTGACATAGATGACATATATATGATATTAATGGAATAATTATCTTTAATAAAATATAATATATCACTATATTTCTTTCCTTTTCACACAGTCAAAAAGTGAAAACAATATTTGTGGACAATTGGACTATTGCCTCCTCTAAGTGATGAGATTCTTCCTTTTTCATTGAAAAAATCCAATAGTGACATATATATGTATGTAAAATTAAATAAAATATTATTTTTAATATAAATTTAATTATGGAAAGTTAAATGTTAGTTACCTTATTTTCTAATTATCATTGAAAAAATAAAAACATTAGTCAAGCATACATACGACCAACCATCTCCATGATTGTAACATTGGTTGATTTTTCATAACCGTATTCCATGATTGGTTTTAAAATAATAATATATGTATATATATTATTATAATTTTATGATTGTTATTCTTTATATTTTTATATTGTAACAACTTTTACTATAGTCAGCTCACCTATCTCGTTATTGACTAACAAGATGAATATGGTCAAAACAACTGATGTAATATTAATAAATTAAGTAATTTTATATAGAATGGATATAAGTAAAATAGAAATAATAATAAACCTAACAATTTTTCTCATGTACATAACTAATTATCATAAGTTTATTATTTAGGACGATAAATAACAATCGCGGCAAGTGAGAGGAAATGTAAGGAGTTTCATCTCAATTTACATTTGTTAGGCCCAAAATGGGAGTATGTTCCCAAAGAGTGGGGGGTGATTTAGGGTATTGATATTCTTTTCAACATTATTCATATCCCACTAGATACTGACCTCTTTATTACAAGGGTCTCTCTTTTCCACCTTAGTGATTATTTTGATCATATCTTTTCCAATCTGATCTGATGATGGTGTATTAAACATAAAACAACATAGAATGAACAAAGACACATATATTTTTTACTTGGTTCACCCTCACTGGGCTACATCCAAGGAGAATAAAATGTAGATGCTTCGATGTAAAAAATCCACTAAGGATCACTACCAATAATGATGTTCGGGCTAGTCACATTTATACCCAGGCTCCCTTCCATTACAAGTTTTAGGGTCTTCTCACTAAATTCACAAGGGTCACTCTATGTTTTTATTTCTCTTTTGATCTCTACTGGTAGAAAGGATTATCATCTTCCTCTTCCTTTGCTCACTTATTTGAAAAGGATCCACACACATTTTATGCAATTATAGGTCCCACATTTTTTATATACATATAGGCCCATTCATTATTTCTAAGGAATGCATCCTTAACTATATGAAGGTGCTCAGTTGAAGATCATACAGGTTGGTCATTCACTTCCATGAAAACGCCTAGATGAAACACTTCCACTATCCAGAGAACTGGACTAAAATTCTCTTTATTTTAGACAAAAAAATTACCTCTACTTTGGAAAGATCTTAAACTCATTCCAAGTCTACCATTTCACTACTTTAAAAGAATTAGTGAATGACCTCCTTTAGTAAGTATTGTCAGATGATGTATATCTTCTTTATTATTCTTCACCATTAGAATTCAGATGTGACGTAGACACTATTCATAGTGAAATTTTAGCATATATCTCCACACACAATATTCTCATGTGATACCCCAGTATGAGACCTTATAACATAACTACTTGTGAGAGATCCTAAAACAAACCCCTAGCACCTTGTACGAACCCATGCACCTTGGGCGAACCTCTAGCACCTTGAGAGAACCCCTGACACCTTGGGTGAACCCCTATCACCATTTGTGAACCCTAAACACCTTCAGCTAACCCCTGGAACCTTTTGTGAACTCCTTTAAACTTTTCGTGAACCTCTGGTACCTTTGTGTGAACCCCTATAACCTTTCACAAATCTTTCGATCATTGGGTGAACCCCTATAAAATTGTGCAAACCCCTGGAACCTTTTTGAAAACCCATATAACCTTTCAAAAACCTATAAAATCATAGATGAATATTTGGAACATATCACGAACCCTTAGTGTGAAACACTATCACCTTTTACGAACCTCTTGAACCTTATATGAACCCTTGGTGACTTGTAAGAACCTATGACTCTTTTCACAAACCCCTGGTGTGAACCCCTAGAACAATTCACGAACCTCTAGCACATTATATTAACCCCTGATTCCTTGCATGAACCATTGATGTGAACCCCTGGTCACTATGATCCCTTGGTATGAACCTGTGGTCGCCTATGCACAAACCCATGGTCATTGCGAACCACTGGTGTGAATACTTGTTCACTCTTTGCGTGAGTCCCACTCTATGAAAGTATTCGGTCGCAAGTACTCTTTCACAAGTCCACATTTTACCTTTGCACAAGAACATGTACAGATTATGCGCAAGACTTGAGTGATATAAATCACATATTCTCCTTCTCCAAGAACCTCTATTGCCAGATCTCACAGTGAGCCGATTCTATGGACGATCTTCAAATTAATCTTTTAAGAAAAACTTCATCAATGTTAATGGATGGTTCTTGGGGTATATATTAGGGAGTTTCCACCACTTTAGTTCCACAAATCACATACATACCTCAACATCTTTGGGATCACACGCTCTAAAAGATACGAATGAGATATTTTGTCATGCTTTGCAAGAAATCCAAGCATCATTCCTCTTTAAACATTTTCACTTTTCCTAATTCCTCAGACATCCTTTCTTCACAGAAGTCCTTGGGTGTGTCAAGACACTTCCACGATTCTCTAGGGATAGAGAGATTGATTCTTAATGACTTGATTGCACCCTCTCCATATGGATCATATTGGTCACAAGATACATCATCAAAAAATCAAGTAGAAATCATAGATATCACTTATGAAAATTTTCATGATCTCTGACCATTGGAAATTACCACAATGGGAAAAACAATGGAGGAGGTGAGTGGTGTTCGTGGTCATTCAAGGGTAGTCATATGTTCTGTGCAAGACCCCTTCATGAGCTCCACAGACCAACATGTTCTCTTCATGAGATATTACCACTAGACCCAAATTAAATCATGCGCTATTATGTGATTTACAATGTTATTGTATTCCAATGATTTCCAGGACACACCATGAGTTTAAATGATAACTATGAGTGCCGAGCTTGATCACATTGTAGAATCAACTCAACAGTCACACTTCTCTTTTAGAATCAAATTCAATCATGACCAATCAGATTATTTTCAATGTGCTTTCCTTCCAATGCTTCTTCTGATTCATCATGATTTCTAGAGACATCTATGATTGTCATCCATGATCAAATAGCGAGATCAGTTTAGCAATCAAGCTTTGTAAGTTTAATTTATCATTCTCACTAACTCTTTATGCCTTAGACTCAAAGTCAATCACACCCCATCTTGTGGTTTTCAATGTTGTTTTATTCTAATTATTATTGTAAATAATCGTGAGTTTAGTTCAATATTCACACTAACTATTTACACATTATTTGACAACCAGCCTCTGCTGACAACCTCAAAACATATCAACAAACACAGTCAACCCAAAAGAACCATCATGAGTGATTTTGGACAACATTCTCTCCCTTTGGGTTTGTTAAAAATTCTTCGCATTTTGATACAACATTATAGCTTCTTATATCATCATCCAAAAATTCATTTTTTATAATTATGAAAGTGATAAGAGATTTATTTAACCCATACTATAAATCTACAAAAGC
Source organism: Viscum album (assembly GCA_963277665.1). Lineage (NCBI taxonomy): Eukaryota > Viridiplantae > Streptophyta > Magnoliopsida > Santalales > Viscaceae > Viscum > Viscum album. The sequence goes on from OY728153.1 coordinate 934,877,342, forward strand.
AATTATCAGCATGAGAGAAAATAGTATAATTCAATCTTTATCAATGAAACAATTCATTTCATTCTGAAATCACTCTTCTTATTTAATCCTAACCTTAGATGTTGTGATATATAATCTTTGATCAATATTTTTTGGCATCATATAATTAAATAATCCCCTATATTACTACTTCCCCAAGCTCATTTATCTACATGTCAGCTTCTCCTCATGTCTTAATAAAGACATTTTCTCCATATTATAGCTCAATTTCTCAACCTATGCCAATGAACCTGAACGTAACATCATCAGTGGGACAGAAGGTTACTTTATTGTTGTATGTAAAAGGGTAAGGAACACATATCAGTAAATTAAGAAAAAATACACCATACCTTGGGGAAATGGGATCCACATATAAAATTTTTAAAGTATGGGAGTCAACAAGACTCCAAGATCCAGTCGATTCAATTCATGTGCTTCTTTAGGTATGGCCTTTGTTAGAATGTTTGTAACCTGTTGTTATATAGGCACACACACCAACTTCACCAGACCTTTCTCAACCTTCTCTTTTATAAAACGATACTTTATTTCAATGTGATTTGTCTTTGAGTGATGGAATGGATTTTTTCTAAGATTTATAGCACTTAAGTTATCACAATAGATTCTGATAATAGATTTAAATTTAACTGACATATCTTCAACATACTTCTTTATCCATAAAAATTGTGTGTATTCTTTATTAGACAAAATACATCTAGATTTTTTGGTTCTCAATGAGATTCAATCTTGTTTCGTGATGACCCAAGAAATACACAATCCTCTAAGATAAAATTCCCCACCTGATATTGAAATTATATCATCATATGAACCGACCCATTCTTCTTCTGTATATACCAATAAATCTTGTTGAGATTTTTCAATGTACATCAAATCGAAGTCCACTATCCCCATATGATATGGAACTCTTCTTGTTGTTAGGACCATTTTTAGACCCATGATCATTCTACTTATCATGCATCATTTTTTCACATGATACTACAAGTCCAAGAAAATTCTCTAGCCTAATAAAATTTCCAGTTGTAGTTTCCTTTAATGAGATTTTCATTTTGTGAATTTACTACATAACAATGAGAAAATGACAAAACCACTAAGCTTACTGAGTCAGAACTTAGTGTAGGAAACAAGAGATACAGTTAATATCACCATCAATATCCAATTAACTCAATGAATTCCATATATATCAAGAATCCATAGAACATTAAATCCATTCAAGATATTCTTCTTGATTTATTCCTTAACTCTGATTTGAATCAGTTGACATTCAGGAGCACATCAGATCACCACTTTTCATCTTTTGATGCCACTTCCCTTAGGATCATACCTCCCCTTGTACTAGAAACACATGACCATTAGTTAACAAAATTTATACACATAGGGATAGGGAAACCTCTAGAATACTCAAGAAGGGGATTTTGGTCAATCCTAATGTATCAATGCTTTGATACTTCTTGTAAAGTATTATACTATTTTTGAGCTTGTTCCAACTGCCTAGCCAACTTCAACAATTATGTACATAGGACTAAACATTATTTCACCACATGAAGAGTCTTATTCTAATATTTAGATTTTTTAGGATTGGTCTTTTTCTCAATTTTGATTTTAAAACCATTTTCTAAGTTTTATTCATTGATGAATCTCTGAAATGCCATTTTCACGACTCTTTCTTTGAGCATAAATCATTCATCGAGTTATCTGTTGTTACATCTTCCTCAATTGGAGAAGTATTTCCCTTTCTTTCAGTTATTTCCATGTGGTTGTGTCTTTCAGTAAGTTTATATTCTTCTTAATCAAAATTGGATAATATCTTCTCTTATTCATCTAGGTTTGTTCACATTATTTCCAAGGGAGTTGTTGTGAACGGAACTGAGGAGATGATTGATACAACTTTCGTTGACCTCATTGTGATTCCCCTAATGCTATAAACCTATTTTTCAACTTATTATATCATCATCCAATATATTAAATTTAGTTATACACTTCCAGTGTTAGGGATCTCCTTCTAGGTTCTTTTTTCTTCCCTCTATCCTTCTTGCAACTTGAAAAACGCCCATGATTAGAACATTTAAAACACATTCCATTAAAAGAATACCTCAAATAATCCTTTCTCATTTGATATTTTAATTTTTCTAGAGTTATTCTTCCAATATTAAGCCCTAGGGATTCTTGACACATGCTCGTGGTGTGTCCCTTCCTTCCATAGTAGTATCATTTGACAACTCCTTTTTTCTGAGAGACTTTTCTTTAAACAATTTCAAGAAGCTTCTTCTTATTCCCATATTTGGCAATTTTTTTGTCTCCACAATATGATATATTTTACAATTCCTAAAAAAACACAAAATATGACCTTGTATCCCACATAAATAGCACATGTTATCACTACTTCCTTTAAATACCTTTTAAGTTCTATCTCCTGCACCTACATGATTTTTCTTATATTTGGATCTTTTCACAGATTTTTTACTATCATTCATGGGAGGATGTTCATCATATCCAATACCAGATTTTTCCCAACTACATGTCCTTTGGGATGATACAATAATTTCATGTTTCACTTCAGAAATAAAATATTTTATTTTTCATTTCATCATCACCTATAGTAGGATAGTGAAATAGAAATTTCAATGCATCCATCATTTTAGGCTTTCTGTTGACATTGAATTTCTCCACTTTTTTATTCACTAATTATAGCTCTTCTTCTAATTGTTGAATATTCATATCATTTCATTCATGTTGAGCAATAATTTATCTCTTAAGACTATTCACTCTACTCATCTCATCATCCAATTCACATGTGATCTTATCCAACATGTCACATTGTACCTTTATTTTAGGTTTTTATTGAGAATCAGAATTAGAACAACATGAATTCTCTTGTTTTATCCATTGTTTCTTATGAAGTAGTTCAGACAGTTATGCAGAAACACCATCATTTGTGAATTTGAGATTCTTAATTTCATCAGACTTAAGATTCCTTACCATGTCATTATCTTTTAGTATTTCTATCACTGTAGAAAAAATTTGTAGTTCTTCAACTTGGTAATCATTATTATCCCTCAGATCAGAAGCCACATCAATAAGACTTTTATTTTAACCTTTTATATTTTTGACCTAAATTTCTAATTCTTGGATCTGCATATATTTAGAATTAATTTATTCATCCACTTTTTGATCCAATTCCATTTTTTCATAGGCAACTTCCACTTTCTTCCTTCTTGGAATTTCTTCATCATCCGTAGTTTCAACATCACTTTGAATATCATGTTCTTCACTCATTCCTACAACATCATCAAGGGAGATTTTATTTTCACTATATTATTCATCCTATACATTCTGTAGTACATTATTGGTTTTCTTAAACTGAATCACACATTTTCTATAGACACTTCCATAGTGAGGAATACCACCATACTTCTGATTCTTCTTTGTAGTTTTTCTCTTTTTTATGGCACACTGAGATAAGAGAATACTGAAACATCAATTTCAATACTAGATTAAGATTTGTTTTAGAGAAAACAAATCAACCAAGGTAACCTATTCTCTAATACCGATTTTCAGGTCCAAAAGGGTCCTAGATTCCCTAAGAGGGGAGGGGGTGAATCGGTGTATGGATATTCTTTTCAAAATTATTCCTACCACACAGTATCTTAAACTCTTTATTACAAGGGTCATTCTGTTTCATCTTTAGTGATTATGTTGAACATATATTTTCCAATTTTATTTGATGATGATGAAATAAACATAAATCAATAATGAAATTCGAAGGACACAAATATTTTTACTTGGTTCACCCCCACTGGGCTACACCAAAAGAGTATACAACAATGATGTGTCGATGTACCAAATCTACCAAGTCTCACTAACAATAATGATGTTCCGGATAGATCACTTCTATGCCTAGGCTCACTGCCATTACTATATTTGGGGTCTGCTCACTACATTCACAAGGTTTGCTCCCTACGTTTCTTTCTGTGGCTCACTTCCATTGTAAGGTGTAACACCCTAAGATTTCATAGTATGTTATCTCCTTAAATTAATTCAATAGCTCGTGCTACACACAACACCGAGTTCGAGCGCACCACAACATACCAAACTAGCCGTTCAAAAAGCAGTTACGAATATTATTAACTGAATTTTGAGTATTATATACTCTATATAATTTTAGCATCCATATTATTTGTTTTTAAGACATAATATAAGAACAAATTCATTTTTAAGATAAAATAGGTATTTTTCGAAAAATATAATTTTACCACCTTTTAATGGAGAACCCTTTTTAAAACCAATATTTGACACTTTTATACATTAAATTTTATTGAATTAAATTTATTATTTAGAATCAGGACATAAAAATTTAGTTTGGATAAATTTTTGGTACTTTTCTAATAACTTTCATATTTTGACGAATAGTGAAAAATACTATGTTTTAATTGAAAACAACTTTTTTAATTGAAATAATTTATAGTGTTAAATTATGAATTTGAAAGGTTTTGAAGTATAATTATATTATATTTTTATCATTTAATACATTTTAGGTCATTATAAGTAATCTCACATTTAAATTTAACATAAATACATATCAATCTTTTGATAGTTTTTATTCTTTAAAAACCCTCTTTTTGGTTTTGACAACGAGAAATAATTTTAAGTTAATAAATGTAATTTATATGTTTTTAATTTGGTAAAATAGACTTAATTTTAGAATTTTGAATATCAAAATTATCTTAAGGTGATTTTTTGGTATTTTTATGAAAACTTTCAAATTTTGATGAATAGTTAAAAACACTGTGTTATTATTTCAAACGACTTTTTTTCTATAATTATTTATTAATTTAAATTTATTTTAAGTAAAAATAGATATATAATACCTATATAAGTTCAATGTAATTCACTAGAGTCATTTTATAATAAAATTAGATGTATAAAATTTTATTGAACTTTTAAACCTCTCTTACCCACCTTCTAAGCACGTTAGAAAATTTGCACAAAACATAATTTTACCGCTTATGTGATTTGAATTTCAACAATCTAAGAGACATGATTGAAATAATTAAGTAAAATGTTATTCAATAAGATGAAAATAATTTATGGTGAATAGTAACTTTTGACTTGTATTTACCATTATTAAAAGTAAATAGGGTAATTAAAGGTAAAAATGATATTATAATTACCCTAACATGTGTCATAATTCTATTAGAAAAGTTCAATTCGACCCAAAACAAGGTTAGGAATAAAATATGATCCTTTAGGTCCATTTGGATTAGATTAGGACATTTATAATTATTTTATTTAAAGAAGAGTTAAAAGTGTTAAATTCAAAGTTTATTAACTAAACCATTATTAATATAGGGCTATACATACAATAAATTAGACTATAAATATTCATTAGAAATATAAATATATATTTTAAATAATGACATTTTATTTATAATTTTAAGAGATTAAATAATTAAATTTAATTATGACACAATGATGATGTAGTAATTACGTTCATAATGAAAAATTAAAATAGCTTATATTATAAATATTAAAATAAATATAATTTAAACGTTTTTATGCCATCCAAGAATTTTCTAGGTTAATATGAAATGTTAGGGTTGATTAGATAAATTGTTTTCAAAGTGATAAGGTTGTTATGACTTTCACAAAAACAAAATATAAAATACTGTCAAAATTGACATAAATTAATTTTCAAAACAAATATTATATTATTGGTTGATATAATATTCCCAAAAATCTAGAGTTCGGCCAAATGGCTTAAATAATATTATATATATCATTAATGAACCACTTTAGGTTTTCTTGGAAGTTTAGAGTAATTTTAATAACCATATAGTGTAAGAATACAAGAAGACATGGTAAAAGTTAAACTATTTAACTAAGAGTTAAATCTAAAAGATAAGTTTAAAATGGTAACAAAAAAATGTCTAAAAACTATTGGTTGAGATGATTTAGACCCATAACCACTTAATTTTCAAAATAAGTTCATATGGAGTCATTATAAACTGAATACAATTGTATAATAAATTAATATTTTAATCTTTTCCTAAAGTGACCCTCACCCCTCTTATAAAAGGGGGCTTACCATTCTCTAAAAATCACAATTACCAAGCCATTTGGATTGACCAAACCTATCCCAAATATACTCCCAACTTCCCTCACATAAAAATAGAGTCCTTACTTTGATCTGGAAGCCAACCTAAGGAGCCCATTTGATCAACTCAAAAGGAAATAGCCTAAGAAGAGGTAACAATTTCACCACACACTTTCAAGTTCTTTTCTTCTTCCACTTCCTCTTTCTTTGTTGTTTCCATACCAAAATAATAACTATAGTACCTCATACATACTGTGATGTTATTATAAATATGTTACAACCATATTCATTATTCTATTCGTCTTCTAAATGATAAAGTCATCATATGTGCGTACGTACGATTTACCGTCTCCACGTCGTGGTGTAGTTTGTTATTTTAACACATTTTTATTTAGATGGGTATAATAATGAGTATAACTGATGTAAATATTAAATATAACATGTTAATTATTCTTTATATATAATATACCATCCAATTATATAGTATTTCACCCTCAATATAATGATATTGTCGCTCGTGCGTACGTACGGATTTCCGTCTCCACGACGTGATGAGATTCATTCCCACATTCACCATTCAACGATGATTATAAAAATATGTATTATTAATAATTATGTAATATATGAAATAATAATTCTACTGAAGATATAAATATATATATATATATATGTACTTACATATATCATATCCACTTACCTACGTTCAATACGATATGAAAACAGAAACAATGTGTATACGTACGTACGACCTACTGTCTCCATAAACAGTTCCTTCAATTTCATATATCTATCTATTATAAATATTTAAATTCTAAATGTATATGATATATAAATCTTTTTTTATATTATGGAAGTATTTAAATCATGATCTAAATGATATAATCAAGAATAACAAGTTAAAACATGTACGATAAAGAAAGTGATTATTACCCAAAATGTTAAGTTAACATGGAAATCATTATTATATGGGTAGTATAAAGTCATAAATGAATCATTTAAGATATTATAAATATTAATATGTTTTTGGTATAATTTAATAACATACTATGGTCATTATACAGGATGTTAAACGTACCCTCGACCAAAGGAAAGTTCAAGGTAAGGGTTAATTTCATAATATCTTAATTATCTAAGGTTTTTTTAACATAAGTATATAATAGGACATATTTATTATCCATTTCAATGTTTAATAAAAGTATTTTCAAAGGGATTATTTTTAAGGTACATTTTACTAAAACATAATCTTAAATGTTTTAAATATTTATTCTTCTAAACCTTTCTCATTAATGTCCATGCATTCAAAATGGTTTTAAGGATTTATTTATATGGATATGAATGTTTTAAAATGATAATTCCATTCAAAAGTTTCAAAGTGGTATCAGAAGCTTTGATTCAAAACTATATTTTAAATGACATCCTTTAAATGAATTTTAAATTATTTCATGAAAAAGGGATATTTATCTAGATGATTTTTACTGATCATTTTCAACTATGTCAATATCCTTTACAGGATATTATTCTTGATCGAGGTTGATTTATTATGATACAAATATTCCATATTGTATTGAAGGTTTTGTGATTTTTGTGACTGTGGATGTTTTATTTTTATACCATTCATGGTTTATGGATAAAGTATTGACATTTCATATGCTGGTTTTAATACGATTGTTTATGTTATGTTTAAACCTTTTCATATGAGGAATGCATTGAACTTAGTAAGTGACAAGTGGATCCCATTATAGCTCCTCGATGCATCGTTGGGTCTCCTAAGACAAACTAGTGTCTTGGCAAAAGGACATGAAAAAAGATTATTATTAGTCTTGGAACAAGGCTTTGACTATGTGGTTATGAAGTCTCGCATTATGAATTACATCATTATGAAATTAGCTATTGATATTACATGTGATTATTCGACTAATAGAATATCCATGTGAACAAGTAAATGGAATTATTTGATTTATATTTTCCATATTTTGCTTAAGTTTATGTTTAAAAGTCTTTTGTTTTAGTTTTATACATTTCCTTAAATATTTATACTTATTTATGAAAGTTTCACTATACTATTATCCTTACTGAGCATCTGATCTCACCCCTTTCTATGTTTTATTTTTCCTAAGATGAGAAGAAGTATATTATGACTGACCTGGAGGGATAATCTATGGGATATGAATGTGTTCAATGGAGATAATGTTGTTGTTGTTTTTCATTTTATAATGTAATGTAACATTCATGTATGTAATCTATTTTCCAAGACTGCTAAACTGATCGGTCCTTCAAGACTTGATTCCTTGTAGTTGTGCCAATGTATTAAAATAATGCACCAAATCTAGGTAACTAGGGTCAGGCCATTACAGTTGATATCAGAGGAAGTTTAGCAACAACCTTGGAAATAGATTTAGATAAACTCTGATTAGATAACATTACCCTAAGATAGACTTTGAGGATTAGAAGAACTTTCTAGATTTTGGTAATGTAGAGATTTTGTGTATTTTCAAAGAAATACATCCCTATCTGGATATGAGTAGGTAGAGGCGGATCTGGCATAGATGTACCTAAGAGTGAAAACTACAACAAGGAGTTTTGGGATTGACTTGGGGTATCCTCGTACATGATAAAGGGCCTTGCTTTACTCTTGGTTACGACACTCTCAGGGGATATGCTTAGGATAATTTAAATTTTCATTACAGGAAATTATGAATGATTTAAGAGTAAATACATCCTCAAAGAAAACATTTTATGATTATAGATTATATGTATATCATTTCAATTTACGTTAGGTATTTTACAAGTTTGGAATTATGCATTGCGATTCATAAAATAACCTAGTGTATGCCTTTCGAAATGGTTCCTAGTAGAAGGAATGAGAATTCCAGAAATACGCATGATTGAAAGATTAAGAAGGATCATATCTTTCATGGTATTAAGCCTACATTTAAAAGATAAATAGTCTCCCATGTATTCTCATCATATGAAGAAATATTATCATGTGTTAAAATGATAAGTAATGAATTCTTTGAGTCATATGGCTTTCAAGGGAAGTAAGAGAATGAAAGTATGGAAGAGAGAAAGATGGATAAAGGGAAGATGGGAAACAAGGATTTTCCCATATGTGATAACTATGAAAAGAATCACCTTGGTAAATGCTTGAAGGGAATGAGAGTTTGTTATAACTGTGTAGAAAAAGGACACCAAGTACGTTATTACAATGGTAAGAAAAAGGTTTCAAATGTACAATGCTTCATATGAAAGGAGTCGGTACACTACATGAATCAATGTCCAAATCATCAGAGTATACCCCAAATGCTGCTATTGGATAATAATCAAGTTATGATACTACCGAAGATGAATAGTAATGATTAGATTTATTATTTTTTTATTAACGTATTGTGTCATTTGAGTATTGTATTAATGATGTACAGTTTATAAGATTTATAGAGTATATAAGGATTATACTACAGTATTATTTCATTAAGTACTTGAGATTGTGTGGAACCAATAAAAGTGAATCAATAGCAGGTTAAAGTTTTTGGAAAATATATGGATGAGAGAAAGTTAAACCTTAATATGGTTCTGATATTGAGGTAGTGATTTTGGAATAAGATATGATTGATTTGGATAAATTATATTTGATATTCTTGAATACTTTGAAACTAATTAATTGTTTGTTTATTCCATTTGTGTTGGAGTATACAACATTTTTGGATATAAGGAGTATATACAGTATTCTTTATAGAATAAGGGAGAATGAATTTAATCAATATGGTTGTAGGGTAATTTAGGGTGTTACCATGTTTTAAAAGAATACATGATGAAGGTATTCACATGTTATTACGTGGAAAAAAGTATCTTTATTGTGTTTACCTTCCTTATAAATTTTGGACTGTGAGTTTGGACAGAAGTATTTTGGATAATTCGAAAGGTTGGAATCAATTAATATTTAAATTGGATACTATTTTTTAGGTTAAATGATTTATTGATATTATTGTTGGATTTTCATAAAAAGAACAACCCGGAGGTTGGGAGACAACCCGTCACATCCGGAAAGGCCGCGAGACTTGAACCCGCAACAGAAGGGTGACAAGGGTGGATCACTTACCACTGGAATACGTGATGTCCTAGTTTGTATAATGTAGTTTTTTTAAATTTTCTAACAAATTAATTATAAATTCATTATTTTTGGAACCCTATATGATTATGATAAATAGAATATTTTTGAATTCTATTATCTTTTGGAGTGAAAGATGAGTTTGTGGTAGGAATTAGTTGAAGGATGAAACTATACTTGTCAAGTATATATATATTTTTATTATTCTATGAATAAATTAATTCTTAAACATTAGGGAAGATATCTTAAAACCAAAAATGTGTTATCCTAATACCTTATGTTTTGTTAAACTAATGATATTTTAAATTGTCATAGATTGATCGCTTTGTGGCCCTCAATTTTATACTTGTTTGAGATTGATGACCTCAATCACTCCCTATAAATATTTACATTTCTCTTCCAACTATGTGTCTCAAATTTCCACCAATTTTATTCTAATCAATATCATTATTTTTTGGTGACTTTTTCTTTCCCTTTCCCTCTTATTAAGACTAAATTTTATTAACCCAATTCATGTTGTGGGTTTTCCACAATGGTATTTTTCTATTTTTAACCTTTAATTTTCGAAGAACAATTTAAAATTGTGAGGAAGAAATTTATTAAAGGATGTGAGAATGTAACATCACTAGATTTAAAGGTACATTATCTCATTAATGTAACTCAATAGCTTGCGCTACACGCAACACCGAGTTCGATCGCACCACAACATACCAAACTAGCCGTTCAAAAAGAAGTTATGAATAGTATTAACTGCATTTTGAATATTATATACTCTATTTAATTTTAACATCCATATTATGTTTTTATTAATCATAATATAAGAACAAATTCATTTTGTAGATAAAATAAATATTTTTCAAAAAATGCAATTTTACCGCCTTTTAATAGAGAACCCTTTTTTAAAAAATTATTTGAACCTTTTATATATTTAATTAAATTAAATTAAGTTCTTCTTTAGAATAAGGAAATAAAAATTTATTTTGGCTAAATATTTGGTACTTTTCTAATAACTTTCATATTTTGACGAATAGTGAAAAATACTCTGTTTTAATTGAAAACAACTTTTAAAATTGAAATAATTTATAGTGTTAAATTATGCATTTGAAAGGTTTTTAAGTATAATTAGATTATATTTTTATCGTTTAATATAGTTTAGGTTATTATAATTAATTTCACATCTAAATTTGACATAAACACATGTCAATCTTTTGATAATTTTTTACTTTTTCAAAACCTGTTTTTTGGTTTTGACAACGAGAATTAATTTTAAATTAATACATTCAACTTGAATGTTTTAAATTTTTTCAAATAGAATCTATTATTGAATTTGGAATATCCAAATTATATTAGGGTTAATTTTTGGTATTTTTCTGAAAACATTCAATTTTTAATGAATAGTGAAGAACACTACGTTATTTTTTAAAACTGATTTTTTATTTAAATAGTTATTTATTTTATTTAAATTAATTTTAAGTAAAAATAGATATATAATACATATATAAGTTCAATGTAACTCATTGGAGTCTTTTTATAATAAAATTAGATGTATAAAATTTTATTTAACTTTTTAACCACTTTTACCCACCTTCTAGGCACGTTAGCAAATTTGCACAAAACATAATTTTACCACTTCTGTGAGTTGAATTTAAAAAATCCAAGAGAAACGGTTGAAATCCTTAAGTAAAATTTGATTCAATAAGATGAAAATAATTTACGGTGAATAATAAATTTTGACTTTTATTTACCACTGTAAAAAATAAATATGGTAATTAAAGGTAAAAATGATAATATAATTATCTTAAAACATGTTCTAATTATTTTGGACAAGTGTAATTAGCCCCAAAAAAACATTAGGAATAAGATATTATCCTTTATGTCCATTTGTATTATATTAGGATATTTATTATTATTTTATTTAAAGAAGAGTTAAAAGTGTTAAATTCAAAGTTTATTAACTAATCCATTTTTAATATAGGGTTATAAATATGAAAAATTCGACAATAAATATTCATTATAAAGATAAAAATATTTCCTACATAATTTAATTTTATTTAAAATTTGTAGAGATTAAATAATTAAATTTATTTATGACATAATGATGATGCTGTAATTACCTTCCCATTGAAATATTAAAACAGTTTATATTATAAATATTATAATAAATACAATTTTAAAGCATTGATGACATAAAAGAATTTTATAGGTTAATATGACATGTTAGGGTTTATTAGATAAATTTTGTTCAAATTGATAAGGTTTTTATGACTTTCACAAAAACAAAATACCAAATAGTGTTGAAATTGACATAAATTAATTTTTAAAACAAATACTATATTATTGGATGATATAATATTCTCAAAAATCAAAGGTTCATCCAAAGGTCTTAAATAATATTATATATATCATTAATTAACCACTTGAGGTTCTCTTGTATGTTTAGAGTAATTTTATTAACCATATAGTGTAAGAATAGAAGAAGACACGGTAAAAGTTAAACTATTTAATTAAGAGTTAAATCTAGAAGATAAGTTTAAAATGGTAACCTAAACATGTAAAAAAAACTATTTTTTGAGAATAATTTGACCCATAACCACCTAAATCTCTAAATAAATTCATATGAAGATTTTATAAACCGAATATTATTGTATAATAAATTAATATTTTTTTAAAGTTACCCTCACCCCTCTTATAAAAGGGAACTTCCTCTTATCTCAAAATCAAACCTAAAAAGCCATTTGACTTAGCCAAAACCTACCCAAATATCCTCCAAACTTCCATAAAATAATCGTAGAGTCCTTACTTTGATCATAAATCCATCCTAAGGTTCCCTTTTGATCTACTCAAAAAGAAACACCCGAAGAAGAGGTAATAATTTCACCACCCTCTTTCAAGTTCTTTTCATCTTCCACTTCCTCTTTCTTTATTGTTTCCATACCAAAATAATAAATCCAGTACCTCCTACATAATGTGATGTTATTATAAATATGTTACAACAATATTTTTTATTCTATATTTCCTGTAAATGACAAAGTCACCATACGTGTGTATGTAAGACTTACCACCTCCACGTCGTGGTGTAGTTTGTTATTCGAACACTTCATTATTTGGATGGGTATAATAATGAGGATAACTGATGAAAATAATAAATATAACATGTTAATGATTCTGTATATATGATAAACCATCCAATTATATATTATTTCACTATAAATATAATGATATTGTCGCTCGTGCGAACGTACGGGTTAACATCTCCACGATGCGATGAGATTCATTCCCATGTTCACCATTCAAAGATGATTATAAAAATATATATTATTAATAAGTATATAATATTTGAAATAATAATTATACAGGATTTATATATATATATATATTTATGTGTGTACTTACATATATCGTATTCACTTACTTCCGTTCAATACGATATGAAAACTAAAACAACATTTCTGCATACGTACGGCCTTCCGCCTCCATAAATGGTGCCTTCCATTTCATATATCTATCTGTTATAAATATTTAAATTCTAAATATATATGATATATAAATCAAGGTTTATATTCTGTAAGTATTTAAACCATGATCTAAATGATATGATCAAGAATAACAAGTTAAAACATTTACGATCAAAAAAGTGATTACTACCCAAAATGTTAATTTAACATAGAAATCATTATTAAATGGGTTGTATAAAGCCATAGATGGATCATTTATGATATAATAAATATTAATATGGTTCTGGTATAATTTAATAATATTCTATAGTCATTATATATGAGGTTAAACGTACCCTCGACCAAAGGAAAGTGAAAGGTAATGGTTATTTTCATAATATCTTTATTATCCGTGGTTGTTTAAATGTAAGTATATATTGGGAAATATTTATTCTCTATGTCTATGTTTCATAAAAGTGTTTTAAAAGGGATTATTTTTAGGGAATTTTTTTTAAAACATCATTTTAAATGTTTTAACGATTTATTCTTATAATCCTTTATCATTAATGTCCATGTTTTCCAAATGGTTTTAAAGATTTATTTATATGGACATGAATGCTTTTAAAAGTTAATTACATTCAAAAGTTTCAAAGTGGTGTGGGAAACTTTGATTCAAAACTATATTTTAAACGAATTCCTTTATATGAATTTTAAATGATTTCATAAAAAAGGGATGTTGCACTCAAAGATTTTTACCGATCATTTTAAACTATGTCAACATCCATTACGGGATATTATTCTTGATCGAGGTTGATTTATTATAATACAAATCATCCATATTGTATTTAAGTTTTTGTAATTCGTTTGAATGTGTATGCGTTATTTTTATACCAGTCATGGTTTATGGATAAAGTATTGAAATTTCGTATGCTTGGTTTAATAAAAATGTTTATGTTATGTTTAAACCTTTTCATATGAGTAATGCATTGGACATAGTAAGTGATGGGTGGATCCCACTATAGCTCCTAGATGAATCGGTAGGTTTCATGAGACAACCTAGTGTCTTAGGACAAGGCCTTGACAAAATCTTATTTGTATTCTTGGCACAAGGCCTTGACTATGTGGTTATGAAGTTTGGAATTATGAATTCCATCATTATGAAATTTGCTATTGAGATTACATGTAATTATTCAACTAGTAAAATATCCACGTTAATAAGTAAATGGAATTATTTGATTTATATTTTCCATATTATGTTTAATTTTATGTTTAAAAGGATTTTGTTTTAGTTTTATACATTTCCATAAATATTTATTCTTATTTATGAAATTTTTCACTATATTGTTATCCTTACTAAGCATCTGAGCTCACCACTATCTATGTTTTATTTTTCCCAGGATGTGAAGAAGTATATTATGACTGACCTATAGGGATAGTCTATGAGATATTAGTGTGGTCATTAAAGAAAATTTTGTTGTTGTTTTTCATTTTATAATGTAATGTAATGTTCATGTATGTAATATATTTTACAAGACTTCTAAACTGATCAGTCTTTTAGGAATTGATTCATTATAATCATACTAATTTATTAAAATAATGCACTAACTCTGGGTAACTGGGGTCGGGGAGTTATAGAAGGGATCATTGTCTTCCTCTTCTTTTCTTAATGTGCTATAAAGGTTTCACATACAGTTTATTGAATTTTAGGTCCCACACAGTTTGTATAAATATAGGTTCATTCATTATTTATAATGAATGCATCCTAAACAATAGGTTGATTATTGGTTGAATCTTTTCTAGGTTATTCCTTCAATTCTATGAAATCTCTTAGATTAAACACTTCCACTTTCAAGAAACTGGAACAAACTTCTCATTACTATAGACACAGAAATTACCTCTACTTTGGAAAGACCTTCAAGTGATGACAAGTCTTCCTTTCACTACTTCCAATGTAGTAGTAAATAAACTCCTTCTGTTTGTATTTTCAGATGGTGTAGAACCTCTATATTCTTCTTGTACATCAGAATTAAGATTTGAAAAATACTACCATTCATAGGGAAATGTTATATCATATATCCATTCACAATATTATAGTGTGATATCCCTTTTTGAGACCATATTTATTAACGCATTTTTCGTGATCCTAGTATGAACCCCTAGTACCTTGCAAAAACCCTTGGAACCTTGTGAGAATCCCGAACACTTTGGGAAAAACCCTGACACCTTGGACAAACCCCTAACACCTTATACGAACCCTGGGAACCTTTAGAGAACCCCTGACACCTTATGATAACTCTGAGAACCTTTGAAAAAACTCTTGGAACCTTAACATGAATCCCTAGAACCTTATGAAAACTTTTGAAACCTTATATGAAACCTTGGAGCCCTGTGTGAACCCTTGGAATCTTTACATGAGCACCTATCACATTGATCAATCCTCAAGAACCTTGGGAGAATTCTTGGAACTTTCCATGAACCCTTGCTACGAACCCCTGACACCTTCCACGAACATCTGGCACCTTGTGTGAACCCCTAGTTCCTTGAGCGAACCTATGATGCTTTTCATGAACCCATGGTGTGAACCCCTATCACCTTTCATGAACCTCTGGAACCTTGTGCGATCCCCTTATGCCTTGTGAAAACCCCTGGTGTGAACCCCTGGTCACCATAAACCCTTAGTGTGAACCTATGATCACCTTTTCACGAACCCCTAGTCGCTGCAAACCTCTTGGGAAAATCCTTGTTCTCACTTTGCGTGTGTCCCACTCTGTGCAAGTATGCAGTCTTGAGTCCTCTTTCACAAGTCCGATTTCTCCCTTTGCACAAGACCTTGTTCAAATCATGTGCAAGACTAATGTGATATCTATCAAGTATTATCCTTCTATGCTAACCTCTTTCATGAGATCTCAACCCAAGTCTCTTCTCCAGACAATAATCAGATCAACATTTTAAGCATAACATCATCAATGTTTAAGGATGATTATTGGGGTATATATAGGAGAGTGTACACTACCTTAATTCCCCAAATCACAGAAAAATTTCAACCTCTTCGATATCATGCACTCTACCAGATCCGAGTTCCTTATTTTCTCATTATTTGCATGATATCCTAGTGCAATTCCTATTTCAACATTCATGATTTGCGCGAGTCATTGATTAGCCTTCCTACACGACATTCCTCAGGTGATTCCAGACTCCTCTGTAACACTCTTGGTATAGATAAATAGTTTTTTCATGACATGGTTGCACCATTTCCATATGAACCATATTGGTCACATGATACATCACCAATAAATAGAGTATAAATCATATATATCACTTATTCCAAGTTACATGATCTATGAACATTGAAAATTAGAACAATGAGAAAAAAATGTAGGAGGCGAGTTGTGTTCGAGGTCACTGTAGGACAGTCATGAGTGTTGCGAATGATCCCTCCACAAGCACCAAAGACAATAATGTGTGCTTAATCACATCTTACCAGTAGACCCAAATTTAATCACATACTGTTATGTGATTTACAATTTTTTTTGTATTCCAATGCTTTATATGACTCATCAAGAGTTTAAAATAAAATTATGAGTGTAGTGCTTGATCAAATTATAGAATCACCTTAGTACTCGCACTTCCCTTTAAACTAAAATTAAATTATGAAAAATATTAGGAATTTCAATGATTTGGTCTTCTAATGATTTTTGTGAGTCATTGAAAGTTACAATGTCATCTATGAGTGTCACACATGATCACATTATGAGATCAGTTCAGAACCCATACTTCGCATTTTCAGCTATTCATTCAAACTTACTCTTCACCCTTAGAGTTAAAGTCAACCACGCCCCATCTCTTGGATTCCAATGTTGTTTTCTTCCAATACTTTTTGTGAATCATTACATGTTCAGTTTAGCATTCACGATAACTCATCACACCTTATTTGATAACCATCCTCTATCAATAACCTCAATCCTTTCAAAAAAAATAATACAATCAACCCAAAACCACCATCATTAGGGATTTTCGACAACAACATTTTATTTAGTCTTATTTTTTATTATGCACCAAATTACATTTATATTGTTTATATACTTCCCAATGAGAAGTTATATCATGAATTTAATATATTACATTATATTAAACATTTCAATTGAAATTATTATTTCATGAATCTCATTATTTAAAATTTAGTCAAGTTGTAAGTGGATTTATAGTCTAACTTTTATTTCGGAGAGACTTATTCCATATTCATCATGTATTTTTGTTTTTTGGTGTATATAATACTCATGAATGTATTGTATAATTATATATTTGAATTTATGTTCATTTACATATTAATTTGGTGATATCAATTTTATAGGGTATATAATTTCAATGTTATTAAAGCGGTAATGTATTTTTTTCATAATTTCCATCATTGAGACATTATTTATGTTATAAACATAAAATATTTTATGAGTTTTATATAATACTCCTTCGACATGTTATATAATAAATCTCATTATTCTAATGATATTTAATGCTTCAATTAATAATTGTCCTTTATGGTACACTATATAATATTGAGAGTATTAATTTTCTCAAGAATATATTTAATGATCTTTTAAGGGAATTTCCATTCATTAATTATAATAACCCTTATTGTTAATTATTCCCAAATGTGAATATTTTGTAATAATACCATATTAATTACTTCTAAAGATGTAATAATATTGGTTCAATGATATTGTAATGGAAATTATTTCCATCTATGGGAAAACCATGTTTATAAGATATTGATACAGATCCAGTTTCTTTTCCTCTTTTTAATCATGTGAAAAAGAGATTGATATGAAATCCATTTTTTCGTGGGTTGATTCTGTCCAAAGGATATTTTTATAGAAACCATTTCTTTTCCAATGGTTAATAATGTATCAATTATATTTTAACAAAACCTATTTATTTTAAATAGTTTGATTATGTACTAAATAGATTGTTATAAAACCAGTTTCTTTTCCATTTGTTAATAATGTTTCAATGAAATTTTTATGGAATCGGTTTCTTCGTGTATGAGATTACCATGTTTTAATGATATTTTTATGGAACCTATTTCATTTACATGGGTTATTCATGTTTCAAAGAATGTTTTATAGAACCCATTCGTTTCTATGGATTAATCATGTTATGAATGTGATAATAGTTATTCCAATGTGTTTATGATGAAATTCAAGATTTTATGTGTTATGATTTTTTTATGGTACTTGAAAATTTGACTCGTGGTTATGTGATAAATCAATGATGGCTGGTTCCATTATAAACCAATGATATTTGGTTCCATGAAAAACCAATTATGGGTAGTCTCTTGGTAAACAAATGATGAGTGGGTATGTGATATCCCTCTAATGTACTGGGTATGGAAGAAGAATGTATAGTTATTCCATTTGTAAGAGTTATTATAAGAGTGATATTAAAATGATTTCAAAGTACGTACATGTTTTCTTTATGATTTATATTGGTTTATAATGTTTATAATGATCAATAATAATATCACATGGCTCATGATTATTGATTTAGATTACTCATTCTCTTCCCATGTTTTCATATTTATTGATCGATATGTCGATGAGTATGAGTTATTTTATTAATCACTCAAGCACTATAATTATATCATCATACCCATATTTACTCTTTTGGTCATTAACGACATTCAATTTTAATGCTAATGTTTACCCATACCTAGAATTGTATCTCATACTCCTTATGTTTCCTTTTTACCGTGTTTTAAATAATTATGTTCAATGAGTTATTTCTAAAAGGGGTTTACTATGGATTATGATGATGTATTGTAGTAAAAAAATAAAATCTTGGGTAAGTGGGAGAAATGACCATTTAAAATAATGTGAATTATTTATGTAGGTGTTTGTACTATTTTTCTAAAAATATAATCCTATGATATCCTATATAATTTATGTGTCCCATGTTTTCCATTTTATGTTGTACGTATTATATGAAAAACTTTAGTCACAATTATTGGCATCAATGCTAGAAATTTTATGTAATTATGTACAAGATCTGAGAGTCTGAGTTCTATGATTTTATAGTTTGTATCAATGGTTGGTTTAGATAAATTTGGATAGTATAATGTTTTTATATGAGGTTATATTAAGAGTTATAGAAACAATCATAGGACTATATGCATAAGGTTGATTATAAGCTCAAATTCTTAAGTAACCCCTTTTGAGGTTTTTATGTATTATAATATTTGAGGTTATCAACAATGTTTCGGATATTTTTGTTTGAGTTGAGGTATTTGTAATCTTTTAGGATCAATATGATGTTTTTTTAGGGAGGATTTATTTTTTTGGATTAGAGAAAAATTAAGGACAACCCCTATGGTGGGTGAAAACAAATCGTATCTGAAAAATCCGTGAGGCCTGAACTCTAAACTAAAAGTTGAAAAGGGTGTAGTGCCTACCTCCATCCTATGTGATATTCTAGTTAGTATGAAACTTATTATTGGTTATTATTTAGTTTATTTCTGAAACAATTGGATTTTATTTGATGAATAATAATTGATTTAACTTGGAAGATTATATAAACAAATCCTTCTAATCATTTTGTTTATAACTTAGCCAACAAATGCTTTGAGGAATTTTAAGATTAGTTATTTATGGAATATGTTTTTGAACTTTTAGTATTAATTTTTATTACTAATTTATTATATTATGTTTTACTCATTTTTATAATTATCTCACAATGTTCTAACCGTGTTTTGTTTTGGTAAATGTCTAAAGATATGTGGAATAACATGAATATCACATTTTATGGTTATGTGGTCTTTAATTTTCGAATGTAGTGCATCATGAATTAAAAATTCATCTTTAATACTAATAATTTGATGAAAACAATGATATTTTTGTGGAAATTGATTAAAGGATGAAATTATCCTATCACATATGTATATTTCTATATGTTTTTATTCTAAATGGTGAAATATATCCTTCAACTTTATGAAAATGATCCTGAAATAAAATTATATTCTATTAAAATATTTTTTGAAGATATCAATGATGTTTTCCATACCTATTTATATTGTGTTTTTTCATTAACCACTAATTCACCATATTATCTTTCACTCTATACTAGTATTTGGGAATTAGTTTTATCCTTCAAAATTAATCTTTAAATTTCCCACATGTTCTCATATGTGGAAATCGAGTTTTGGGAATCTTCATTTGACCTTTATGATTCCCACATTCCATTTTAAGGGATTTTTTCATTATCTCATTTGTTCAACATGGGTTTTAATATAGGAATTATAAAAATACTTTGGTACCCCTGATGAATGTTGAGGGCTAAATTAAATTTAAAGGGGGTATGATGTAACTTCCAAAAATTTCAAGAAATAACATTATTAAAATTAATTTAAATTCTATGATATATTGTGATGAATTCAATGCATAGTTTATAATACAGTATACGCACCACAAATTTTATCTTTCATTGGAAGTAACATTGATTTTATTCGATAACTAGTCTTACATGTAAAGTCGAGTCTTATCAAAAAATATATTTTATTAATATTATTATTTTAAGATGATAGTGATCACCTAGCCATTAGAATGAAGGAAATGAATAGTATTTACAAAATTTTGGAAATATGGTATTAAAATGTACATATAATGAATTATATAGTTACAAATTTAATATAAATGATAGTAAAAAGCAATGGAATATAAAGGATGTGTTTTTATGAAAAACTATTTTTTCCCACAAAGGCGTTTTATCTTAATAAATTAAATTAATTACTTTTAGAAGAAAATATAAATGAAATTTATGTTTTATATATTCAATAAAATATATTTCAATTTATCAATTAATTTTATATGAATAAAATAATAATAAATCCAATTTTATGCAGAAAAAGATATAATTTTTCTAAAAGAAAAATTTTCCTTCATTTAATGACACACCTATTTTGAAACTAACCTTTGAAACTTTTATATATTTTATTTATCAAAATTAACTTAGTTGTATATATCATAAATCAAAATTTACATTGAATGTTTTTTTGGTTTTTTTCGTAGAAGTTTCATTCTTGGATGGATAGTGAAAAATACTGATTTTTAATTGAAAGATGCATTTTTTCTAATTTATTAATATAGAGAAATTATATTTTAATATTTTATTAAATTATAATTACTTCCATTATTTTTAAATAATTACCATTTTGTTCATTGTAATAAATATCACATTTAAATTTTATATAATAACGTTTCAAAATTTTCAACATTTTTCTTTAAAAACCCGATGTCTCGTCCTCTATGTGGGATTAATCTAAAATAATTTCTTCCACTTCTATGAATGGAATTTGTAAAAATGGAATCCATATTTTTAATAAGAATAATATTTAATTTCATGTATCATCAATGTATTTTTTGAAAAAAAATTGTGAAAGTAATTATAGATAATTAGTATGATAAAGGTAAAAACAAGTTTACATAGTGCTTAAATATTAATCGTACGGGGCCAAATGACCTTGAATCCTATCCAAACACCATTTATAGAAATATTTAGACCATATATAATCTTGTATCAAATTTTTTTAAATATTATTTTTTAATTTATATATGTGAGAGCACCCAATAATGTTTAACCTTTTGTATTTATAAGAATGCTACTCCTTCTACACTATAAAAGGGTATTTACTCTCTCCCTCACTTAACAAATATATAGACTTTTGTATTATAAAAAAGCAACCAAAATTAACTCCCAACATACCTAATATAACCCTATAATACTCACTTTTGTAACATGTTAATCCATGTATGTCCTTTGGTGAAAACCAAAATGTGTTACCCGAAGAAGAGGTAACATTATTTATTGAGGAAATTTGTTTTATTTTCTTCTAAAACCCTTAAAATTATTTTATATATACATCATATAATAACCTCAGTATCCTAAATATACTAAGAATTTTTTATTTCAAGTGTATTAGCTTTTCCCACACACACATCCATCAAATGGGTTACACAATCATTGTTTGTGTGTATAACCAACTATTTCATCATGAATTGATGTCATTAATTCTTCCATTACCACCTATAATTGTTGGGAATAATGATGGAAATACTGTTTTAATATGATATATATGATATTTAAGATTTATTAATTATTTTTAAATTATTATACAACACATACCTTCATTATTTCTATTTTGTGTGAATATGGTAACATTTTCTGTAAACGTGTTGACTACCACCTCCTCAGAGGGAAGTGATTCTTTAACACATAACATGGAATGTGTTAAATATGGGTTTAATATAATTATTTGATATCAATTAAACACATATGATATCCATGAAATAAATATATTTCTTTAAATATTTTATATCACTTTTTTTAACCTTTTCATACACAGAAAAAGTGATAATGTTGTTTGTGGATGTGTGGACTACTGGCTACTCAATGTGACGTGATTTTATATTTTTCTACCACATCACAAGAATGATATATATATGTATAAATAAATAAATAGTTATTTATGATATAATGGTCATTCCATAATGATAAATGTTACTTACCTTCTTTCTATAAAGATTACTGAATAATGGAACGTTACTCAAGCATACATACGACCTACCATCTCCATGATTTTGACATTAGTTAATTTATAAAAAACATATTCCATGATTAGATTTAAATTAATAATTGAGATATAAATATGATCATTATTTTAATATTATTATTATTGATATGTTTCAATAGTGACCACATTGACAATAGTCAACCCACCAAAGGCATTTTTAAGCATAGAAGCTAAATATGGTCAAAAGAACATATGCAAAATTAATAAATTAAGTAAATATATATATAATGGTAATAAGTGGATTGAAATTAATAATATACATGGAAATATTTCTAAATAAATTAGATAATTATATTATGTTTATTATTCAGGAAGATAGAGAACAAGAATGACAAGTCACATTCATGGTAAGGGGTTTAGTCACAATTTAAATTTCATTGTAACTTATTTGTTATTATGAACCTAATTAATTTATATGGTGTATATACTTACCTTTTACATGTTGTATAATTAATTTAATTTAGTATATGATTTTAAATGATCCAATTTATGTTTTTCTTTAATGAATCTCATGTTTAAAATGTTACTAATGTAGTGAGGGGATTTCTAGTCACACTTTAACATCTATGAGACTTATTCCATATTTAACACTTATATTTGTTTTGTGTTGTATAAAAATTCCATGAATAATTTTTTTATTATATACATTAATTAATGGGGATTTACATATCAATTTTATGATATCTCTTTCCCTGATTGTATGGTATCAAAATTACTAAAGCGGTAATGGATTTTTGTCACAATTTTCTATCTTTGAAATGTTTGTTATGTTATACACCTATCTTCTATTATGAGGTGTATATAATTATCCTTTGACATGTTATATAATGAATCTCTTTATTATCATGATATTATAAGTTTTCTATATTTTTATTTCTTCATGGGAAAAATGATTCAAATGTTTCAAATCGGTGTGATACACACTTGAATGTTTAAACATTATTTTCCTTAATAATGTTTTTATTGTTTTTTTGGGAATTTACATTTATAAGAATCATAGAACCTTTTGGTCACATATTAATGAACAAAAATATTATATAATAATAACATTTTCATTCCTTTTCAAGATGCATTAATATAGTTTCAATGATGTTATTTTGGAAATTATTTCATTCCACAAGATAGCCATGTTTCAAAGAGATTTTTAGGGAAGACATATATTTTTCAGGGGTTTATCTTGATTCAATGATATTTTTATGAAAACCATTTCTTTTCTAGGGTTTAATAATGTCTTAAAGAGATTTTTTTTGAATCATTTTCTCTTCCATGGGTTAATCATGTTTCACATACATTGTTATGAATCCCATTTAATTCTATGAATTTATTGTAATGTAAGTATATTTTTATGGAACCTCTTTATTTTTCATGGGTTTTTCATGATTCTATGAGATGTTATTGAAAACCATTTCCTCTCTATGATATAAATATAATTCAAAGTGATTGTTATTGAACCCATTTATTATCTATGATTTAATCATGTTTCAATGATATTATTATAGAATCCATTTCATTTCCACTAGTCAATCATGTATTGAAAAGGCTAATGGATAATCCTTTCCATATATAAAAAATTAAAGCTATTATGTGTTATGATTCTTTAATGGTACTTGGAAATTTTATAGTTGGATATGTGATAATCCAATGTTGGGTGGTTTCATGATAAACCAATGATGGGCGGTTTGATGATAAACCAATGAAGGGTGGTTATATGATAAACCAACGATAGTTGGGTCCATGATATCCCTCTAATGCATTGTGTAATGTAGTCAACCATATGTTTATTCTATTTTTTAGAGTATTAGTAAAAGTGAAATAGAAATTGTGTCCTGAATACGTACATGTTTTCTTTATTCTTTATATGGGTCTATAATGATTCTAATGATTAATATTGTTATCGCATGGCTTTTGATTATTGAATCTAAAAGAATCATTCCTTTTCCATGTATTCATATTTTATTATCTAGGTATTTATGGGTATGAGTTATTTTATGATTCGCTCACGTAATTTGTTTATGCCGTCATACACTTATGTACTATTATTATCATTAATTATGTTCAATTGTTATTTCATATGGTTATCATTTTAAGCTTATGAATATACCCTACTTATGTTTCAATTTCAATAGTTTTTAAAGAATTATTTTGAATGATTTATGTCTAGAAGAGATTTCAAATGGATGGTGACGATGTATTACTGTTAAAAATAAATGATTTTTTAAGTGGGATAAATTCTCATTTAAATTCATTTGAATTATTTTTATAGGAGTTCGTCATAATTCTATGAAACTATATAACAAAAATATCTTCTAAAATGTATGTGATCCATGTTTTTATTTTTATGTTTTATATTTTAGATTAAATATCTGGGTATCAATTATCAACATAAAAACTGGATATGTAATTTTATGGAATTTAGTACATGATCCAGGAGTGTGGGATCCGGGCTAATGTACTATTTATCCTTAGAAAAAACTATCATTTAATACTTATTACATTTTTAACTTTCTTAGATATATAAATTTTTACAATAATAATTTCATTAACATATAAAACATATTTTTTTATAAAAATAATAATTAATTTAGTTGGTTTTATTCACTTCATTCTAAAATAGCTTGATATACAATTAGAGTATTGAATTTTACTCAGGTTATGAATTCATCTTTTATTTCTGTATATGTTAAATTTATCTCTCTTCACCTTTATCTTCATTAAATATATTTTTTAATATATCTTATTTTGTGAACCTTTTTCAACATCAAAATGATATATAAATATTTTTTTTTACTCTTAACTATACTTTATTCTGATTTTTTTTTATTATTTAATTTTATTTTCATATTTTATGATATTAGATATATTCTTTTTATTATCAATGAACCCATTATTTTTAATGAAAACCTTATATATAAAATCTAATACTTTTAAAAAACATCAAGAATCATCACCATTCTATCAGAGATAGTTATTACTAATTTTTTTAGCTTCTGTATATCTAAAACATTTTAAAGATAAATTCCTTTGATATATGTATTTTAATATCCTAATATTTTATAAAATTAATTACATGATGTTATTAATATGTTTTTTCTTATACATACTTCATATAATTAGAAGAGGATTCTTCATTTTCCCCCATTTACATGATATACTTTATTGAATTCATGGAAATATCCCACTCCTTAATATTCATATTGGAAAAATATTCAATTATGATTTCATAAGAAATAGTAACATTGTAATAATATTTAAGTGCTATCTATTTATTATATTTAACATTAACTGATGAAAATTGTGTGTTAACTATGTAAGAAAATATTCTCTTAAAATTGTTTTTTTCTCGTTTAATGGAATTTTAAACAATAAATAAATCATTTCATGGGGTTTGTGAAAAAATACCACTTGATTTCAAATCCATAACTGTATCATGTATATTTTTAAATTTTTATGAAAAAAATTATATATTGGGTTTTTTATTTTTTGGATGTGGATGAGAAAAGTATTACACTATTTGGTAGAAGTTTTTAAACCAACAGCAAATTTATCCCTAATGTGATTTATTTAGCAATAATTTAAATAACCATTTCTATGTATGATATATTATAATATTTTATACCATATTTAGGGTCTTTTTAAGACTCTGTTACTTATTTAGCTGCAGTTAAAACTATTATGAAGTAGTTATCGATCATTAAAACTGCCACTAAATAGGTTATAGAGGAAATAATTCATAGGCAACCCTAATACGTTCCAACCATAAAAAGGTAGAAAAAAACTTATATTTCCAGTAAAAAATTATAGTAAAAATTACTAAATGATTTCAACATACAAAATTGTACAATATAAATACATTATATTTTAATTAATAATATGTTCACTATTAAGTTAATTAGTAAACAATATTCCAAAAAAAGTTCAAAATGGTAATAAAACTCATAACCACAATGTTTAATTGATACCTATGGTTATTATTTATAAATAAAGTAAATGAAAATTAGTATCACACACATTATTAAAAATTAATGAAATAATAAGACATACAATCTTAAAAACAATAACCAAAAAAATATTACACATAAGTAATTTCTTTTTCTATAATGTAATTTTAAACAATAGACACATTATTATAGATAATAAAACAATAAAAAATATATCCATATTATAAAATACAAAATGGGACATCATGTGTATACAAGTGGATATTGAAAACTTTACCCCCAACAATATATTCTTAAAAAGGGACACCAAAATTATATACCAATTGTATGATATCATTTTTAATATTTTACACTAATATACTTATAATTCCATCAGAAAAGTCCTAAAAAATTATATCCATTAAAAATTCTAAATTCAAATATTATAATTTTCAAGTATGATGGATATTTCTTATTATTTGATATCATTTTTTGTTTCAATATGTATAATGATTATCATTTATACTATGTCATTATATAAGTTAAACATTTCCTATTACATTATTATTATAGTATTGTATGTTTTTCAATCATCCTATGATATTTATGGCTTGGTTAATATTTATATTTATAAAATACTCTCTTCCCTTTGATATATGTATTATTATCCTTTTTTGGTAACCAAATTGTTTTAAAAGTGTCTATTTTAATATATTATTAATATACTAGGGAAAAGTATGTCTTCAAAATAATAAGGACTAAAATTTAAGGTCATTTTAAGGTATTTTTCCACATCGCTTTACAAAATTAGATTATTTTTTACGTATTATCATGATTATGTATGATAATTAGTAACTAAATTCGTAATCAAGGGTCGTAAATTAGTTTGAAACAATATTTCTTCTCAAACCCCTCACACTAACGTTTAATGCACCATAATTTATTCTATTATAATATCTTCTTCAATTACCATTTTTGTGTATCAATTAATTTCAAATAGGATAATACTTCCTCAATTAATTAATTATCTAAAATAACACTAACATTATAACATTATCTACCCAAAAACTAGTAGTAAAAAATGAAAAAAAAATCAAACAAAACATGTTGGAGCATACACCCCCTTAAATTATTCATGTCTATTTTATTATCTTCTTAAGAATATTTAAAATAATCACATATAGAAATTAAAATCTATATTTATCAAACATTTATATATTAAAATAATTTATAATGTTCAAATACCATACATAAGTGTTGGATATGAGGTCGTTGATGATCGAGGATCACGGAAAATGCTAGTGACTAGGTGAGCAAGATCGAGGGAAAGGGGGAAGGGAATTGTAAAAGAGAATGGTATTAGGGTGGATTCCATATATGAAAGGATCAAAATGATGGAGTGGAGTATGGTAGGTTTGTAACCTTGTTGTAACACATAGATAGAGATCCTTTAGGTGACTGGGTTTAAGGTAGGGGTGTGGAAATTGTTTAAGTACATGTAGTGACGATTTCAATGAAAATCACCTCTAAATACATAATTTAATTATTATATTAAAAGTCATCTATTTAAATTATATATTTCAAGGTTTAGTGTCATATTTATTTATACTAGGATAACATAATAGTTTCTATGTATATATTTTTATGTATTCATGTTATAAATCAATTTTAATTCCTTATTTGTTATAATTTAATATCTTATTTCTTTTCAAATATCCTCTAATGATATTTACTATATCATTTCTACTTGCAATGAATTCATATACTGTCTTATTTTTTCAAATTATATTATCTTTAAATATAGATCCCTATTTAATTTATCTAATCTATATAAAACATCTATTGTAGTCTTTAATCAAATTAATTTTATAAACATTTTCCATAATATGCATCCCATAAAAAATTAATCTATTTTTCATTATTCTCTAAATTCTTCTATTTTTTGTTAATCATCACTAAATCATTCCAACAAGTATAATGTATAATACTACTTATATAAACTATATATAGTTAAATATTTTAAAAAATCAATAATAATTCAATTCTTCAATATATTATATATTCTTCCATTGAATGAAAATACTCCCTTACTGTTGGAATGGTTCAAATAATTTCTAATAATAAAATAAAATACATAAATTAAATTTAATGTAAATTAAATTTAATATCATATTTTAAAATAAGAATTGTGGTTATGAAGAATGATTTTGGATTTATTAGTTAGTGGAGGGTAAAATTTGTGTAAAAAACACAGGGTTTTGGTATTCTATTAGTTTTATGTTGTTGGTGATAATTGAATATGATCATGATGTTTAATAAGAGTTTCATGTATTTTTTATGATAATTTTTTAGAAATAGATTCCAACATTATCTTGAAACTATGTTTTTATTACACAATTATATTTGGAATAGTGTGTTTAAATTGGGTGACTTAATTTATGTGAATTAGGATTTAAGAGATGAGTTTTGTGGGGTTATACTTGGATGAATGATCATGTGAATTATCTGGAAGGCCATGTAATGTTATACTACATTCTAGGTTTGGTAATCAAGTAGGCTCTATAAGATCCATTCCTTATACTTGATGGCCGTTTATGTCGTAAATTAATTTTGAATTTTTGAAGCTAGTTTGAACTACAAATTGGGATACATGGTCATCAGGACTATGCATAAAGAATATATAAACATGTTTAAGTGATTTTTATTCAATATTAATCACAAAATTCTCATTTAAAACACCACTCTCTACATCTCAAAAATCATTTTCTAATTCTATTGGAAATCTACATTGATTTCAGATAAATCTAACCCCACCTTCATTAGATGATGAGTGTGGATATTCATGTTACTATTATATTTCTAATCAATACTAATTTTTAGTTTCTCTCTCTTATTTCTCCCAATATCTACCTCAAATCCTAACATAACAACAATAGATATTAATAAATATATCAACATATATTACTTAGCTTAATTTTCATTATTGAATGATTATGATTTATCCAGTACTAAAATTTTATAATTTTTATTAAAAAACTACTATGATAAAAACAACCATTAGACTAGTTTTTTTGGATAAAAATGGGGTTTTATAAGAAGAAAGGGATTATACACCATTGATGTTTTGAAAATAAATTGTAAATTAAAATTATTTTTTAATAGTGTCTTCAATTTTAAAAGGAATTGATTATTAAAATGAATAAAATTGGATGATAATGTTTTTGATAATTTTGGATCAAATATATAGTTATTGGAAATTGGAATGATCTTTAGGTTAATAAAATTCCTTTCAAATAATATTTATTTTTTAATAAAGTAATTTACATTGAATTTCATTAGAATTGGATGTTCATGATATGTGATTGTTTCATACTTTATAATTGGTATTTTTTTCATATTTAAATTTAATTTATCGAAACATATTTTTAAAAACAATTATATTTCATCAGTAGGGACACAATTTCTTAGAGAGAATTAATTCTAGGGACTAAAGGTTAGGATAACTAATTTTGGAGAGAGAGACTCACTATTATGTATTTTTTAGAAAAATGAAGAGTGATTATATCATTTCAATTGTTACTTAGTGATATATTTATAGATTTTTCTCACATATACTTTTGAATAAATAATTCATTGTTAGAATGGATGGTTTCTATTATACATTTTAAAAATAAGGACTATCAAATATAATTTGTGATAATAGATATTTTCTAAATATTTTTAAAATTTGTGAGTATTCACTGATCATAGAACAATGTTTTGTTTTTCAGAAATTGTGTTTTCATATATATAAAAGGTGTTTTTTTATTTATTATATTTATGGGTTTAACTTAATTGTTTTAAAAAAATATAGATTAAAAATAAAATTCACATGGTTTGTTATTTTTTATAGAATATTTAGATAAAAAATTATATTTTTAATGTTTTAGTATTGTAATTATTAATTGGAATAAAATATAGATTACATCTGGCATGGTGGTGTATTAGGATAATTATGTTAAATACTAGTGGTTGATACTCATCCCAAAAATATTCAATTTGATAGATATGAAGACATGATAATATATGATTTATGCAAAAAATAATACATTATTCTTCAAAAATAGAAGAGTTAGTGGCTTGAGTTTTTATGACATTATAAATATCCACATGTGACTTTTCTATTTCATTTTTTATGTTAATTATGGTCCAGTTTTGAAAATTATTTCCCATTATTTAATTTTTTTCAATTAGGTTCTTGTTTAGTGAAATTATTCATTTAAATGTATTTTTTTAATTTTCATGAGATATAATCAATATCTATGGTTTATTTTATAATTTTTTGCTTTTCAAATGCTTTGAGTAATTCATGTTTTCACTTTTATCTATGATCCATCTAGGAACGTGTCTTAGGATTCATGTAGGCAAATTAGTGTGTTATAATGTTTCCTTATTTTTGTATGATAATTATTACTTTTTATTAACTAATGCATAATGTTAAGATTATATATAAAAATGTGGTCCAATGGAACCTTTCAACATAATGTTTTTATAAGAATTTAGAAATTAAAATTATTTTATTAAAGAACAAAAAAACCTAAATTGATATGAATATGAAAGATATATAATTATTAAAAGTGTTAATTCCTATATTTATATGGAAATATTATGTATCATTAGTGTAAAGGCTTTTATATATACCCTTGAGGTAGAAAAATGAACTCTACAAAGCTTGAGGGTTTTTAAATAATAAAACCATAATAATAAAATCTAGATAAATGTGTGATAGAGGAATTCCTTTCTCAATTTATAGTCGAATACCAAAAAGAATAGACTTTACTTCCATAAAGAGGAGTGATCCTCGACCAAAATTCATGAAAATGGAAAATAATGTTGAACTTATATTATTATAAACCACACCACATCCCACTACTATTTCATTGAAATATGATTCATTTTTATATATTTCATTCCATGACCTAGAGGACACCGTCAAAAAAATACCGTGATAAAAGATATTATTGGTATAGTAATTAAATTGGAAGACAAATTTACTTGATCTATGAGGATAATTAGTAGACATTATTGTGTGGTATCAATAAATTCCTTCTATATCCAAGAATATATATAGGAAATATATTGGGAATGAATGAAGAAGGAAGAATAAGTCTTCATTATGTATTATATATATTATTGTATATAGATGAATGTATAATGTTGTATAGGAAGGATTTTTTGGAGTTATAATTAACCCTAGTAACCTATGAGTTTCACAATATCTCAAAATACCCATGGGGTTTCCATAGATCTAGTAACTGACTAAAAATAACATGTATTGAAGATAGAGGGTTTATTCATACAAATAAAAGATATAGATTCTATATAATGGTCTATGAACCACGTGGAAGTCATATTACATGAATTTTTTAAATTTAATTAGTTATTTAATATGTTTATTTTTAAATAAAGAATGTCTTTTCCAGTTTGGTGTATTCCCTTTTTGTCACTCTCATTGTGCCACACATCCTTGGATGTAGTGAACCAAAATATATATTGACCCTTCCCTTTATCTATGTCATTTTCAGGACTTTAGTGACAAAATCCTTCCTTCAATGATTTATTACATCAAACAAATCTTTGATTTCTAGGATGAGGCATCATTTATTTCTCCAGGGGGGCTCTGGATTTTTGTGGTTTTATATATCACAAGAGGAGATAGTATTCCAATGTTGCTCATTGTCTATTCATAGATGGAGATTACCCATGGTTTTTTCAAGATGCAGTACCCTAAAGGTAATCATGAAGGGTTCACTAGTCTTTTATCCAGGACATGATTCTAATGATCCTAGAAAATAGTAGTGATAGAACTGTACAATGGTTTCGATCTGGTTTATTGACAAGTAATACTTTCTATCTACAATAGTCAATGCCTTGATAAATGAGGATCTTGAACAGTAATGAATCAGAATCCATAGAAAACAGGGTTTCAATTTAGTTCTTTTTTGTATGTATATTGTTTATTCATTGAACTTATTTGTTTCTTGTTCACAAGTGTACGCGTGAGTGTGTCTATCCTTGATTCTTTTATATAGTATCTCCCCAAGCATGAGTTGGTTTCAAGATCTATGTTTTTTTAGAATGGTTCATATTGATAGTTTTCAGGGATAAATTTTATTTTTTATTGAATTTACTTCACTATTTATTCTTATATAGTGTCTCTTGCAATGATCCATTCCCAAGGATATTATAATATTGGATGAAGAATGTAATTTGTCATATCAATTTAGTACTTTCTATTTACTATTTTACAATCTTAGTAATATTGAATGTTTTATTCTTGAATTGATTCAAGAAATGGATTTTTTTATGTTTCTCTATTTCATAACTATTGTTTTTCTTTTTATATCTTTCTTCTTTAGTTTTCAGAATTTATTATTATTGATTTAGAAATAGCTAAATTCTTCTGTCTGGATCATGTTTTATTGTCTCATTATAAAAAATTATTTTTCTAATTATAATGAATTGTAAAATATTATTATTATTATGTTTAAATTTTATTTATTTATTTATTTTTTTCACTTATACAATGATTTTTTATAATTTTTTGGAGTTATATTACGTGAATATAGTTTCTGGTTTCATATTTTAGGTTTCCAAAATTTAATATTATTACATGTTGGATCCTAGAAGTTTAATAGAGACTCGCGCATTAATCTATCTCACTGGAGTTGGTATTGAAACCAAATTTGAAAAAAATCCTAAATATTGGAAATCAATTTTTTTATTTCATTAAATGATATATTTTTTTATTTTACATTGCATTATGATTTAAGGATCATCATTAGAGGCCATTTAATATATTTTTTTGTAATTTGAAATCTATTTTTCTATTATAGTTTATATATTCTGTCCCTAGTTGTCTACATAAATTGATCCCCATAGATACCTTTTTTAGGTGATTCAATATGTGTCTTGATTTCTAGGGAAGTAAGTGGATACTATTAGTTTGTTCTATGTGGGAGGTTTTGGTATGTAGTGAGGTATGTGGTATAATATATTTATAAAATTTCTATTTTTTATTTTTTTTATTATTTACCATAGGAGTTGGGATTATTGTTATATATTATCTTCATTCTCTATTTTGAGTCTATGTGTGGGTATGTGTCTCCTGTTTTTAAACTTTTTAAGTGGTGATTTTTCCTGTGATGGCTTAAGAGAACCATTGTCATGGGTAAAGGTTCAATAATTATTGAAATTTATGGAGTGTCTATTGGGATCTCTCCAGTGGCATTGGATAGTCATTAGATGTCATTAATAAGTAATAGTGGGATGTTTTTATCATTGCTAGTATCTAGTTTTTCACATATTAGTAGTTTTTTCTCATAGTTTTGGAAATTTTTCTCAGGCATCTCAGGGATGAAGATGATTTTTAGGGGTACCACTCTTGATGAATTATTAATTTTAGAATAGTTTTAGGATATGTGATATAAATTGTGTGTATAAAATAGACAACGAAGAGGGTTCCACAATTGTTGTTATTAAATTATATGTTCTAGGTGGGCTTGTATTTTTATACATGATCACCTCTGATAGGAGTGTTGTCTTGGGAAGTAGATAAGGAATATGTCTCATGGGATTATTATTTGTTTTCTACTATGATTTGTGACAGTATTAATCGTATCACTTCAACAAAATCGGATAGGTACTTAAGAATCAGGAACATGATGTTATTGGTTAGCCATATTTAAGCGGGTTTACTTGGTTAGTAGTTAAATTCCCTTATATTTTGGTTTTTTATCATCATTATGATATGTACATTAGGATAAGGTATGTATAGTTTTTATAGGCATTGGTTAGATTGTAGATTCCCCATGTTTTTAGTTCTAGGAAGAATCTTCCATTAGAGGGAGAGTGATTCTTGGTATTTTTTGGTTCATGTGGACTATTTTTCTTATTTGTATTAGATTCATATATGTTAGACTCTTTTTAATATTTTTCTATTGTTTTTAATTACTAAACAAGTTTTATGAGTTTATTTTTCTTTATTTTTTATTAATAACGGGTTTTCTATCATCTTTTTTTGCGAGGGTACTAATATGATGTTTTTAGACTTCCATAATCGCATTGAATGATAAAGAGACTTAGTTAAATTAAATTTTGGGGTTATCACTCATGTTGTTTAGAATTGATTAATTTTGAGAATTTTTTACAATTTTTATAATATTATTTAATTTGGGAAGCATATATTCAATTTATTACATGTTTGATAAATATTGATTAATTGTGTGACTGTTTTTTTTAAACTATTATAAACTTTAGTTTCATATTGAAGATAATTTTGAGTTAATAGTTTATGTGGTTTAGATTCATCTTGACAATGGGGGTTTAATTTCAAGGTAGACATTATGTATTATTATTTTATATTAATTTTTATGAAATTTAATAACCAAGGTGAATAATTCTAAAAAAATTATTTACATTTATTTATAATTAAATTAATTAATTAGTTATACTACTTTTTATGTGGATTGGATTTTCTTATTTATGTAGATTCATAAATGACACTCCATATCTTACATAAATAATTTATTTTTTTGAACTTGATTGGATTAATATCCTTCCCTATAACTCATTCATATGTGTTTCCTAGGTGACGTGTGATTTCCTTCCCAAAATAATTTCATTGGAAACCTCTTAAATTTTGGGGATGATTTTCTAGTTAGTTATAGATTTATACTCTTATTATTGGTGTATTTTTTTGTTTTATTAATGATATGGTCATGCTTATGATGCTCCCATAATGGTATCTGATAATGACTCCCCATTCCATTTTCATGATACAACACTTGAAGAAATATTTTTCTGGGTTCAATGGATCTTGATATAGGATGAAACAATGATGAACTATGTTATAAGTGATGAAAAAACATGAATGTAGAATCAATAAAAAGGATATACCTATTGAACTTGACATCCACAACCACTAGCCCCTATAGTATGGTGGATATTTGAAAAATGTGAATGTAAACCCCTGATAAGAGGGGTTTTAAATTTGTTCTTTTTTCTTTGGTTCATTAGTATAAACATGAATGTATCCATCCTAGGATCTCATTTTCATTACATCAGTAAAATTTGGTTGGTTATGATGTTTAGGATTGGTAAAAACATTGACCATGGATAGTTTTCATGGTTTTTATGTTATTGTTTTCTTTTTCATGACATGTTATCTTTTTTATTTTATAGTAGTTCGTGTAATGAACCTACCCCATGAACATAGGGAAATTAGCATATGAACATAAATATTCATGTTCGTTTACTAATTTTGGATTATTATTTCATCGACCTTGTAATTTTTAATGCTTACTTATTGAATTTATTAAAATATTTTAGATCCTTTTTTGTTTCTATCAATATCATAGCTACCATTGTTGGTTTATATTTTCATTTATATGGTTCTATAAATGATTAATGTTTAATGAAGAATTTTTATTCTTATTTTTTCATGGTTTAAAATATTTTTATATAGATCTATTATTTGTTTCAACAAAATTATGAATTATTTTTATTAATTTTTTCCCACTATCATTCATTAGTATTGTTCATTAATTCATGAATAATTTTTCATATAGGTTTTTGAATTATATTAAGAAGATAAAGTTTTTTTTATATTTAGGATTTTATAAACCAATTATATACCCAATTTGATACTAACAGTTGAATAAGGACTACTACATCAATGCAACTCAAATAATTACCTTTGGATTTTGAATATAAGTAAATTACACAATTTTAAAAATAAATATTAGAAATAACCACTCCATTTTAGGTCTACCATTACATGAGGTGGATCGTTTTAGTGTAGTAGTTATTCTACATAAAGGCCCCCAGTGAACCATTGATTTAGGATATCTAATAAAACTTTGAAATAAATCTAAATAAAATAATATTATTTATTTATATATTATTTCTTTTTTATTATATTCAATAATAATTTTAATGTCATAATCCACATATTATTTTTAATCATCCATGTCCACATTGATAGGAGGATTGAAAATTCCAAGTAACTTGAAAATCCATATGAAGAGTAATAATATATAGGATTTTTTTATTTACCACCTAATAATATTTCTATAATGTGAAAATAATTACTACAATGATTTATTTGAAACAATATTGTATTTTCATAATGTTGAAAAAAAAGTATCCAGATAAAAGTGGTGTATTTTCATAGTATCCTATGAACTAGGTAAATTATTTTTCTATGAATTCCATTCATAAACAAGAAAAATAGTTGTTTTCTTTTATAAATTCTCTTATAATGCATCCTTGTTTAAAGGACATGGTATAATATTTAATACAAGGTTATTTAAATGTGAAAATTCGTGGTATATTAAGTTTTTTTTCAATCTACACAAGATTGATCAAATACTTTTGAATCCCAAGGATGTTGTTTAATATATTAATGGATTTATATTAAATGTTATAAGAAGTTAATTGAGTATGATGTAATTTGTACAAAAATATAAAAATAAACTAATTCATATATGGTGTTTTAGTGTTGAATTTGGCACAATTATTCATTGTTTGTTAAATCTTTGTTCCTAAAATCACAAATGAAAAGTGTGGAATCCTCAAGAATGTTGAACTATTTTTACAAAGTAATGGTAGAGTTTTTGAAACATTGGGTTCTTAGAAATGGATAAATAGTTCTATCATAGAGGTAGTGTTTCATGATTGTGTGATTGTGTGGGTGTC
Source organism: Viscum album (assembly GCA_963277665.1). Lineage (NCBI taxonomy): Eukaryota > Viridiplantae > Streptophyta > Magnoliopsida > Santalales > Viscaceae > Viscum > Viscum album. Next base: position 934,915,281 of record OY728153.1, read on the forward strand.
TAAATTTATGAATTATTAAATGATATGTTGAAAAAAGTTAGGAAGATTTATAAAAGATATTTTTATAAATAAGACAAGTATTATTTTAGAAATGTTATATTATTTTGAAATATTGAGGTATATTAACTGGTATATATTGGAGAATGAATGGTTATAAAAATCAAGGATGTATGGTGAGACACAATTTCATGAGGAGGTAATTTATTCATGTAAATATTCCACTTATCATTATTTGATGGATCGATGTTTGGGAGGAAGAATTTTTACTATGAATTGTGCATGAATTCTGTGAGAATATCTCTTCTAATAGACATTTAATTTATGGGAACACATATTTTATAACACCCCAATCTTCCACGATATGCTTCTCTTTGAATAATACAATACCATGTGTTGTAGGCAACTTTGAGTTCTAACACACCACAACCAATCAAACTAGCTGTTATCTATATTAATACCCAATTTTTGAAATTTTATAAATTTTATCGTTCAATATGGACTTCATTTTTGGATTCGGAATATCAGAATTATCTTAGGGTAAATTTTTGGTATTATTCTGAAAACATTCAATTTTTGATGAATAGTGAAAAACAATGAGTTATAGTTTAAAAACGAATTTTTATTTTAATAATAATTTATTTTATTTAAATTTTTTTTAGGTAAAAATAGATATATAATACCTATATAAATTCAATGTAATTCATTGGATTCAGTTTATAATAATTTTAGATATATAAAAATGTTATCGAACTTTTTACCGTCTTTTACCCACCTCTTAGGAGCACTTGTAAATTTACATAAAACATAATTTTTCCGCTTCTATGAGTTGAATTTCAAAAATACAAAAGAAATGGTTGATATAAGTAATTAAAATGTGGTTCAATAAGATGAAAATAATTTTTGGTGAATAGTAACTTTTTACTTTTATTTACCACAGTTAAAAGTAAATAGGGCAGGTAAGGGTAAAAATGATATTATTATTACCCTAAAACATGTCCTAATTCTATTGGATAAGTATAATTAGACCATAAACGACCTTATGAATAAAATATTAACCTTTTTGGTCCACATGGATTAGATTAGTACATTTATCATTATTTAATTCAAAGAAGAGTTAAAAGTGTTAAAATCAAAGTTTAATAACTAAACCATTTTTAATATCGGGTTACACATAAGATAAATTAAACTATAAATATTAATTATAAAGATAAAAATATTTCCTACATAATGGTATCATATTTATAATTTTTAGACATTAAATAATTTAATTTATTTATGACACAATAATGATGTAGTAATTACCTTATTAATGAAATATTAAAATAGTTGATATTATAAATATCCGAATAAATGTAATTTGAGACTTTTGATGAATTAAAATAATTTTATTGGTTAATATGAGATGTTAAATTTGATTAAATGTATTTATTTAGAAGTAATAAAGCTGTTAGGATTTTAAAAAAATCAATTATTAAATAATGTCAAAATTGATATAAATGAGTTTTTAAAACAAATACAATATTATTGGTTGATATATTAATCCTAAAAATCTATGGTTTGGAAAAAATACTTATATAATGATAGTTTTATCATTAATTAACCACTTGGGGTTCCCTTGGATGTTTATAGTAATTTTATTAACCATATAGTATAAAAATACAAAGAGACATGGTAAATGTCAAACTATTTAAATAAGAGTTAAATCTAAAAGAAAAGGTTATCATAGTGACCCAAACCTATCTAAAACCTATTTTTTGAGAGGTTTTAGACCCATACTCACATTATCCATTTAATAATTCATTTTTTGATCCATTATAAACTGAAAATTATTTTATTATAAAATAATATTTCTAGCTTTTCCTAAGGTTACTCTCACCCCTCTTATAAGAGGGAACTTCCCCTTCACTCTAATTCACACCTTCAAAGACATTTGGATCTGAAAAAACCTAACCAAATATCCTATAAACTATAATCCCTTAATCCTAGAGTCCTTAATTAGGTCAGAAATAAAACTTATGAATCCCTTTTTATCAAATCAAAATGAAGATCCCGAAAAAGAGGTAAATATTTCATCACCTCTTTCAAGTTCCTTTCTTCTTCCACATCCTGTTTCTTTGTTTTTTCTATTCTAAAATAATAAATCCAGTATATTCTATATAATTTGACATTATTATAAATATGGTACAACCATATTCATTAATCTATCCATCCTTTGAATGACATATCACCATACGTGCGTACGTACGACTAGCCGTCTCCACATCGTGGTGTGGTTGTTATTCAATACATTATTATTTAGATGGGTATAATAATAATGTATAATTGATGTATATAATAAATATAACATGATAATAATTCGGTATATATGATATAACATCCAATTATATATTATTTTAATATCAAAAGAATGATATTGTCGCTCGTAAGTACGTACGGATTACTGTCTCCACGAACGCGATGCGATTCATTCCCCATCGTATCAATTCAAGAATAATTTTCATTATATGATTAAAAATAATGTTTAAAGACTTAATATCATTATAAATATTAATAATATATTTATTATCTGTAATAAACATTACTTATGTAACAAATCATATAAAGGAAAATGAATCAGTTAACACCCGAAACGACGATAATAATCAAATATTATTAACAAAGAAATATTAAAAGATCTTATATGATATCATATTAATGTATATGATTATTTTACAATTTAATAAAAATTATTTCACAATTATATATGAGTTTAACCTACCCTTTACCAAGGAAAAGTACAAGTTAAGGTTTAATTATAATATCTCTTTACTAATCCGAGGTTGTTTTTACGTAAGTATCTACTAGGACCTCTTTATCATCCACATCCATGTTTCTTAAAAATGTATTTAAAAATTATTTTACTATTTAATAGAATATGGATTAAAGTCATTTATAACCTTTTTTTAATTTTTATAAAATGTTTTTTATGGAATCTTTCCGTCATTTTCCAAACAAGGTACTTTATGACCTTTTCGACAAAATTATGGTAAGAATGTCTTTTTTTTAACTTATATGGCGGGTACAACTATTTTTCACCGTTATAACATCGTTGAAGCATCCCTTACAAGATTATAAGAATATTTTCAAAACAATTGTTTTCTTTATAATTATGTGAGGCTTATATTATTTCAAAATATAAAGAGATATTTCACTAAAAAATGTTTTGATTTTATTTATATCAACATTATTTGATGGATTTAAGCTTATTTGAAGTTGATTTATTATGATAAAAAACTACCATATTTTATTGAAGGTTTTTTGATATGTTTGACTATGGATGTGTTATTTTTAAACTATTCATGGTTTATGGATAAATTATTGACATTTAGTATGCTAGTTTTAATACAAATGTTTTTGTTATGTTTAAACCTTTTCATATGAGGAATACATTGGACTTAGTAAGTGATGGGTGGAGCCCGCTATAGCTCCTCGATGCATAGGTAGGTCTCCTGACACAAAATAGTGTCTTGAAACAATGCCTTGACAAAATATTATTTGTAGTCTTGGCATAAGGCCTTGACTACGTGGTTATGAATTCTGGCATTATGCATTCCATCATTATGAAAGTGGCTATTGATATTGCATGTGATTATTCGACTAGTAGAATATACATGTGAGTAAGTAAATGGAATTATATTGATTTATATTTTCTATATTATGATGATTTTTATGCTGAAAATGATTTTCTTTAGTTTTATACATTTCATTAAATGTTTATGCTTATTTATGAAAGTTTTCATTATATTGTTATCCTTACTGAGCATCTGAGCTCACCCCTTTCTATGTTCTATTTTTCCTAGGATACGAAGAAGTATATTATGACTGGCCTAAAGGGATAGTCTATAGGATCTCAGTGTTTTCTATGGAAACAATGTTGTTGTTGTTTTCCATTTTATGATGTAATGTAAACCTTATTAATGTATCTAGTAATTCTATGGCTACTAAACTAATCGGTATTTGGAGACTTGATCTTTTGTGATCATGATAATGTTATGTAATAATGCACTGACTCTGTGTAACTGGGGTTGGGGAATTACAATTGGTATCAAAGGAAGTTTAGTACAAATCTTGGAATCTAGATTTAGATAAACTCTGATTAGAGAACATTACCCTAAGATAGAATTTGAGGATTAGTATAGAAGAACTTACTAGAATTTTGGTATTGTAGAGATTTTTTGAGTTTTCCACAAAATGAATCCCTATCTGGATACAAGCAGGTTGAGGCGGCTCTGGAATAGATGTACCTAGGGGTTAAACTCGAAAACACTACTTTGAGTTAGACTCGAACAGGAACTGGTGCACGACAACGGGTCTTGCTGCACTATAACGATCCATACTTTACATAAATGGTTATTACTCAAAATTGAAGCATACTTATTACAACATATAACAAAACCATGGAAGGAACGTATAGGTATAGTGCCTTTAGAAACTGGTAAACATATACAACTAGTTCAAAAATCATCTACGTTGTCTCCCATTTATTTCATCATATCTAGAGTTCCTTTTTGGCATATCATACTTAATATCCTTCTTCTTGACCTGGGGAAAAGAAAAAATACAAAAGTGTGAGCTCAAATTCTCAGTAAGGGTAAATAAAAGAAATATCAAACATATCATATTCATAAGAACATAACATTTTGAAAACTCTTATCCTCCAAAAGAGATCATAACATGGGATAAATCATAGAAGTGAAATGCAATCCCAATAATCATAACATAAAACATGAATCTTTGTGGCATACACATGTAATCATATAAAATCATCTCATAGTAGTCAAGACTCATTTCCAAGACTGTCTTAGTGGACAAAGTCCATTTCTGAACCGAGTTCACTCCTCGTTTCAGTCCTATTTCACTGAACCTATTTAGTCTTCCATTCCAGCCATGTCTATCTCATGAGATATAAATCTTTACCCAATTCATTTTAGGGAGATATAGGTCCCACCCATCTCATAACGATACCATTCTTATGTGTGCCACAAAATCAAAAAAATCATACATCATTTCATAACACATGTAATAAAAATGGGAATCTTAAACTTCGTGACATCATAAAAAATTCATATAAGATAAAGGAATTCATAAAAACAATTCCATCACAACATAATCAAATCAATGTAATAATAGGGATATAAATAGAACCCTACATCAACTTATATGGAAAATAATTTTGATAAAACCCTCAAACTCCATTCTTGAGGAAAATATCATATCTTCTTCAAAAACATTTTTCATTTCTTAACATGTCAAAAAAATTTAAACTAAAAGATGTTTATTAAAAATAAACTTGAAAACTTGTAAAGGAAGCTTCTTGGAAATAATGTTTTTAAAATCCATTCATGCCGTATAAGTTAGAAAAAGCATTCTTCTGTTACTTATGTCGGAAAAGTAAAAAAGTACCTCATACGAAAAACAACAAAAGATTCCTTTCATATCTTTTACTAAAAACTCACCGAAGGGTAAAATTGGATTTAAACAATTGTATAAGGATATAAATAATATTACATATTGAGGAATCATGGATGTGGATGATAAATATTCCCCAGTAAATTCTGAAGTATAAACAATCTCGGATAAAAATTGAGATTGCGAGATTGTCCCTTACCTTAAGTCCGATTTTCTTTGTAAGTGTCCAAACCTCCTGTATAATGATTTAAATAATTTCATTGACTTATTTCAGAATCATAATCATTGTTATGATATCATATATGGTCATATTTATAGCTTCTTATTAGTAATATTTCATTTCTACTTGTTATTCGGGTGTTTATTACTTTTTGTTCTAATTCGTGTTTTGTCGAATAAATTCTTATTCTTCTTTTTAGGTTATAGATACCTCATTTAAAAAATGTTATTATTGTAATATATATCATATTTATTCACTCAATTCATTTATGTAATCATTATGTAAAGAAAATCTTGTAGAATGAGTCGCATCACATCGTGGAGACGGTATTCCCTGCGTACGCACGAGCGATGATATCATTCCCATGATTGTGGAATTGTATTGGAGTGTATGTATACTATTTCAGAATCAATACCACTTTACAATAATCATACATAGTAATTATTTACACCATTATACCCATCCAAGTAGGTGGTGGTGGAAAATAGATTACACCATGGCGTGGAGACGGTATTCCGTACGTACGCACGTGCGGTGATTTCTTTTTCCGTATGATGGATTGATGGTGAAATAGGTTTGTTTAATAATTATAATTACATATCAGTATATGAGTGATACTGATGTAATTACTTCATAATTAAACAACTAAAGAAGAAGAAGTAGAAGAAGAAATAAAGTTGAAAGAATCGGTAACGAACATTACCTCTTCTTTGAAACACCTCTTTGAGTCCTCCTCTTAGGGCACTAAAATTGGTTTTTGAAGAAGACCAGGACCTCTAAGATGTTTCTACGGAAGTGGGGAAGTGAAATGGGCAGGGTTTGGCCGATTTTGAAGGCTCAAATTGGTGTGAGGAGGAGAGGGAGGAGGTGCTCTTTTATAAGGGAGGAGAGGGGCACCTTTGGAAATATAAGACATATTAGTTTATATTAAATCCCATCCCCACATAAAAACTTCCAAAATGACTCATATCCGAATGTTAGATTATATAGGGTTTTAATATCATCAACCAACAAAATTTATACTTGTTAGGAATTTATTTTAAACATTATCAACTTGATTTATCCTTATTTATCAATTAAATTTTATTTGTGGTAATAATTTTCTAAATTTTAAATTATTATAAATAATGACATATGTGTTGTGAATTTTACATAATTTGACACTTAATGACATTTTAGACCATATAAATTTTAATTTATAATTTTTAATTAATTTTGTGATATTTAAACAATTTTATAATATGTTATTTTTATAAAATAACAAAAGTGTCAATTTTGACACTATTCATTTATTTGAATTTAAATAAAATATATACAGAATATATGTTCGAACTTAAAGATTTAATAGATTCATTAGATGTCTTATGTAACTAGAAAATTAGTGGAGAACATTAAATAGTTCAAATAATATTTATTTTAATATTTTTAAAACCATTTATTTGATATTTTAATTAATAAAATAATTTCAACATCACTATTGTTTCATAATTAATGATAATTATTTAATCTCTAAAAATTCTAAATAAATTCATATTATGTAGATAATTTTATTATCTTTCTGGATATTATACATTTTCGATGTTTCATTAAGTTTATCACTAAATTAAAATAATTATAGTAATAAGTTTTAAGAAAGTGACATGTTGTCACATTTTTTGGTAATAATAATAATTAAATTATTTTCATGGAAAAAAGTCCATTAAATGAATATAATCCCACCCTTAGGTGCTATGGGTAGACTTTAAGTCATCCAATATGATTTTGGCAGGTGTTAGGGTAATTTAATAATCTTATATTTACCCTTAATTACCTGATTTACCTTTAACTAAGGTAAATAAAATTTACCATAGTTACTACTCATAATGCCCCAAAAAAAGTATCCTATTAACATAATTTGGACCCACTGATTCCAAATATGGAATCCATTTTTCAAAATTCAAAACACATAAGTTTCAGTAATTAATTTAAAATTAATCCCGTTGTTAAGAAAACGGGTTTTAGAAGTTAAACATTGCCAATGATTGAAATGTTTTTACCTATGAATTCAATGTGATAGTAATGATAATGACATACATTAAATTAAATGGTAAAAATATATTCTATTTATACTTTAAAACCATTCAATATTATAATTTAACAATATAAATTATCTCAATGAAAAAAGTAGTTTTTATTTAAAAATTAGAGTATTTTTACTATTCATCAAAATATGAAAGTTATCAGAAAAATATCAAAACATTATACAAAGTAAATTTTTATATCCTGATTACAAAGAAGAATTTTATTTTTCCAAATTTAACTTTTAAATATGTCAAAAACTATATTTAATATGGGTGCACCATCAAAAGGCGGTAAAAATGCATTTTTTGAAAAATACTTATTTAACCCGAAAACTTTATTTTTTTCTCTTACCAGGTTCTACATAATGTGTAAGATGAATAATAATGTTATAAAATTCAAAATTTAGTTAATATTATTCATAACGAGTAGTCTATAATAATATATCGTTGTTTAGTGAAACACGGTATTGCGTACTACACACACTATCGAGGAAGGTTGCGATTGCATGTAATGAAATCCAAGTCAGTATTGTGTGCTGTGAAAGATTACATTGGTGTTGCATATAACATAAGACATAAAAAAATATTTCTTATAAAATCTCAGGGTGTTACATTCTACCCCCCTTAAAAGGAATTTTGCCCTCGAAATTTGTCACTTCATTACAAACAGATGAGGATACCTCTCCCTCATCATATCCTCAAGTTCCCATGTAGCTTCTTCTAATTGGTGGTTCCTCTATAAAACTTTCACCAAGAGAGTGGTCTTGTTCCGTAGGACTTTTTCGCTATGATCCAAAATCTCTATCAGCTGTTTTTCATAAGAAAGATCTTGCTCCAGCGGTACAACTTCTGAGCTGAGTACATGTGAATGATCGGGTATGTACTTTCTGAGGAGAGATACATGGAACACATCGTGAACTTGAGAGGGATTCGGTGGAAGCTCTAATCGGTAAGATACCTTCCCAACACTATCCAGAATTTCAAAAGGACCGATATATCTAGGGCTCAACTTTCCCTTCACTCCAAATCTCATTACTCTCTTCCAAGGAGATATTCATAAGAACACTTTATCACCCACTTCAAACTCTAGGTCATTTCTTCTGTTGTCAGCAAAACTTTTCTGTCGACTCTGAGCTGCTCTTATGTGTTGTTGAATAGATCTTACCTTTTCTGCCATTTAATCAACAAGTTCAGGTCCTAATATCCTTCTTTCCCCAACTTCATCCCAGCATGTTGGAGTTCTGCATTTCATTCCATAGACCGATTCATAAGGATCCATCTGAATACTGGAGTAAAAGATATTATTATAATAAAATCCCACCAAATATAGGTGTTGATCCCAACCACCTTTGAAATCCATAGAGCAAGCTCTCAACATATATTCTAGAGTTTTAATTTTCCTCTCAGACTAACCGTCTATCTGAGGATGATAAGCAGTGCTGAAACTCAACTCTTTATCCAGAGTATACTGAAGACTTCTCCAGAACATTGAGGTAAACCTCGGATCAAGATTAGATATAATGGAAAGTGTTACTCCATGCAATCTTACCACTTCCTTTACATATATCATGGAGAGCTGATCAAGAGAAAAAATCTTCTCCAATAGCAATGAAGTGTACCGACTTCGTAAGACGATCAAATATAACCCAGATAGCATTATTGCCTTTGGATATTTTAGGAAGTCCAGTGACAAAGTCCATAGTGATGTTTTCCTATTTCCATTCTGGTATGGGTAATGTTTGTAACATCCCCTTAGACTTTTGTCTCTCAGCTTTAACTTGCTGACAATCCAAGCATCGAGAGACGTAATCAGCAACATCACTTTTCATGCCATCCCACCAGATGTACTCTTTTAGGTCCCTATACATCTTTGTACTTCCAGGATGAATAGAAAATGAAGAACCATGAGCCTCATCTTTTAGCTCCTTCTTTAATTCTGGGATGGGAGGAACACAAACCCGATTCCTAAACCTTATTATCCCATCACAATCAAGGTTGAATTCAGGAACATTTCTCACCTTCTTTTGTAACTCTACATCTTCTTTCTGTGCCTCTTTAATATTCATGTGTATAGATGGTTGAACATTCATTTGATAAAGATAATATTTCTCCCCTTCCATTATAATTCCAAGATCCATCCTTTGCAAATCCATAAATATTGAATCTTTTGTGATCCTCATCATGGATAAGCTAGCATGGTCTTGTCGACTTAATGCGTCTGCTACCTTGTTTTCTTTCCCAGGGTGGTAATGAATTGAGCAGTCGTAATCCTTAATCAGCTCCAACCATCTTCATTCATGCATATTCAGCTCCTTTTGTGTGAAAATATACATTAAAATTTTATGATCAGTATAAATATAACACCTTTCACCATAAAGGTATTGCCTCCAAATAATTAATGCAAAGATTACCGTAGCTAACTCCAAATCATGAGTTGGGTAATTTTGCTCATGGATTTTCAACTTTCGTGAGGCATAATCTATCACCATATCATTTTGCATAAGAACACACCCTAGCCCCTTCTTGGATGCGTCCCTATAGATCACAAACCTTTCTCCACTGCAAGTTAGTGTGATCAAAGGTGCACTGGCTAACCTTCTTTTCAACTCATTGAAATTCTCTTCATATTCCTCTTTCCAAACAAACATAACTCCTTCCCGGGTCAACTTGGTGAGTGGATTATATAACCTTGAAAAATCTTTCACAAAACGTTGGTAATATCCATCCAAACCAAGAAAACTTCAGATCTCAGTTACTGTTGTTTGTCTCGACCATCTTTCGTTAACCTCTGTTTTTGCTGGATCCACAGATATCCCCTCTTTTGAGATTATGTGACCCAAAAATTAAACTTTTTGAAGCCAAAATTCACACTTGGTAAATTTTTCATGAAGCTTCTCCTTTCTTAGGGTCTTTAATACAATTCTCAAGTGATCTTCATGTTCTTACTTGCTCTTTGAATAGACAAGAATATCATCTGTAATGACTACCAAAAACTGATCAAGATAATCTCTAAAGACTCTATTCATCAGATCCATGAAGATAATAGGGGCATTAGTAAGACCAAATGGCATCACTATAAATTCATAGTGTCTATACCTTGTACGGAAAGCCATCTTTGGTATATCATCACTTTTGACCCTTAATTGATGATACCCTGAATGAAGATCAATCTTGGAAAAGTATTGAGCTCTGCGTAGTTGGTCAAATAGGTCATCAATGCGCGGGAGAGGATATTTTTTCTTGATAGTGATCTTGTTAAGTTCTCTATAATCAATGCAGAGTATCATTGATCCATATTTCTTCATAACAAACAGAATAGGTGCTCCCCATGGTGACACACTAGGGAATATGAATCCCTTATCAAGATTCTCTTGGACTTGCTTCTTCAATTCCTGCAACTCAATTGGGGCAATTCTATAAGGTGTCTTTGAAATAGGAAAAGTACCCTGTGTGAGTTCTATTGAAAAATAGACTTCACGATTTGGTGGAAGACCCGACAATTCCTTTGGAAAGACATCATCAAACTCCCGTATAATGGGAATATTCTTAATCATGAGGTCTCACCAACCATTTGAGATAAATAACCTTCATTTAGTGGAATCAAGACCCATAGGATGGAAGAAATTTCCACTAGAAGGTTATGTTCATCCTTGCATCGATAGATGGTCATAGATTGATCTGAAATATGAAATGTTACATCCCTTCTTTGGCAATTGATATGAGCTCCATATAAAGAAAGCCAATACATGCCAAGAATCACATCAAACTCCACTATAGGAAAGACCACAAGATTTGTAGGAAGCACTTTCCAACAAACTTCAATCAGAGAAGAATTATAAACTTTTTATGCGACTGTTGTGCCATTAGGGGTTGTCACAGCAAACTCAACATCGAATTGTTGAGGTAATATGGTGATACCCTTAGAAAGTTCTTCAGAAATAAAAGAATGGGTGGATCCAGAATCAAATAAAACATTTTCTACTTTAGATTGGATGGTAATTGTACCTCTCACCACTTCTTTGTCATACTCCACATCGCAGATAGTAATTGCATGTGACTTTCCCTTGTCTTTGTCCTTAAGAGGTTGTTGACGTCGATCATCATCATCAACCCTAGGATTTGGGCATTGATTGGCATAATTCCCCTTCTCCTTGCACTTGAAACATTGATGTGTAGTAGGTTCATTATGTGTATCCCTTTCTTTGTTTGCATCATTAGACATCTTATTCCCATTATTTCGACATTCAATTTCCCGATGACCCTCTTTTCTACACTTATAACATTTGCTTGTCCCCTTAAGGAAATTTCCTCCATGTTTCTTTCCACACATTGAGCATACGGGAAAAATCATATTATTTTAGTGTGGTCTTTATATTTTCCTTTGAATTCCATTTTCCTCTTCTTATCAAACTCATGTGATTGATGGGTTACACCAATCTCCAACTCAACCTTGAGAGCACATCGAAAAATTTCCTCGTAGCTATTGAAGTCCCTTATGGATAACGCCCTTCGAATACTTGGTTTTAATCCACTAAAGAATCGATCGATCTTACTCTCAGGTTGGATAATAATTCTGGAAGCGTACCTTGAAAATCTTTTAAAATTTGCTTCGTAGGTACCAACAGATTCATAATTGTTTTGCTTAAGTTCAAGAAACTCCTTCTCCATCTGTGTTCGAAGAATACGAGGGTAATACTTATTGAAAAATAAGTTCTTGAACTCGTCCCATTCCATGGACTCAATTTCATCCCTTTGCCTCGTATTCTTAATAAGATTCCACCATTGATCAGCATCACCTTCCAAACGATACACTGCTATGATGACTTTATCATGTTCAGAACATTGAAGAACAGAAAATATCTTTTCAGTGGTACTGATCCATTGTTCAACCACTAATGGATCAGAAGACCCGCTGAATGAAGGTGGACGCTGCCTCATGAAGGATTCAACAGAATGTTGCTCCTTCTTTTGCTCGTTTGGAAGTTCTGAATGATTCATAGCTTGAGAAAGTTGTGTGAGCATGGCTACAAGATTTTTCATTCCAGCTCCCATAACGTTTGTTTGCTCAGGGGGAAAAGCATTGCATTGCTCGTCACATTCCGCATTAACACGGTTCCTTTAGGTTCCATCCATTGACTAAAACCAAGAAGAATAGTATGAGAAACACTAATTATAATAAGAAAACCACATAATCAAGAATAAAATTTCACACTTAAGGTCTTATCATAGGTTGTTCATGGCCATTTATAAAACACTAATATTGTGTTCTATGCATAGACGTATCCTTAGGTTTCTTACTAAGGATTTCACATCCTAGTTTCCAAAGGTTGACTATACCTTTCCTCTGATACCAACTATAATGACCCATACTTTACATACATGGTTATTACTTCAAAATTCAAACATACTTATTACAACATATAACAAAACCAAGGAAGGACTGTATAGGTATAGTGTCTTTAGAAACTGGGAAACATAAACAACTGGTTCATAAATCATCTATGTTGTCTCCCATTTATTTCATCATATCTAGATTTCCTTTTGGGAATATAATAATTAATATCCTTCTTCCTGACCTAGGGAAAATAAAACATACAAAAGGGTGAGATCAAAAGCTCAGTAATGGTAAACAAAAGAAATATCAAACATATCATATTCATAAGAACATAACATTTTGAAAAATCTTATCCTGCAAAAGAGATCATAACATGGGATAAATCATAGAAGTAAAATGTAATCCCATTAATCATAACATAAAACATGAAGCTTTGTGGTATACACACATAATCATATAAAATCATTTCTTAGTAGGAAAGACTCATTGCCAAGACTATCTTAGTGGACAAACTCCATTTCTGAACTGAGTTCACTTCTCGTTTCAGTCCTGTTTCACTGAACCGGTTTAACCTGCCATTCCAGCCATGTCTATCTCATGAGATATAAATATTTACCCAATGCATTGGTGGTAGATATAGGTCCCACCCATCTAATAATGATATCATTCTTATGTGTGCCACAAAATAAAAAAAAATCATACATCATTGCATAACCCATGTAATAAAAATGGGAATCATAAACATCATGACATCATAAAACAATTCATATAAGACAAAGGAATTCATAAAACTAATTCCATCACAACATAATCAAATAAATGTAATAATAGGGATAGAAACATAACCCTACATTAACATAGAAGGAAAATAATTTTGATAAAACACTCGAACTCCATTCTTGAGGAAAATATCCTTTCTACTTAAAAAACATTTTTCCTTTCTTAACATGTCATACAATATTAAACTAAAAGAATTTGATTAAAAATAAACCTGAAAACTTGTAAAGGAAGCTTCTTGGAAGTAATGTTTTAAAAATCCATTCATGTCGTATAAGTTAAAAAAAAATTCTTCTCATACTAATGTCAGAAAAGTCAAAAAGTACCTCGTACGAAAAACGACAAAAGATTCCTTTCATATCATTTACTAAAAACTCACCGAAGGGTAAAATTGGATTTAAAAAGTTATAGGAGGATATAAATAATATTAAATATTGAGGAAACATGGATGTGGATGATAAATATTCCCCAGTAAATTCTGAAGTATAAACAATCTCGGATAAAAATTGAGATTAAGAGATTGTCCCTTACCTTAGGTCAGATTTTCATTGTAAGTGTCTGAACCTCCTGTATAATGATTTAAATATTGTCATTGACTTAATCCAGAATAATAATCATTGTTATGATATCATATATGGTCATATTCGTAGCTTCTTATTAGTAATATTTCATTGCTACTTGTTATTCGGGTGTTTATTACTTTTTGTTCTTATGCGTGTTTTTTCAAATAAATTATTATTCTTATTTTTCGGTTATAGATAATTCATTTCCAGAATGGTATTAGTGTAATATATATCATATTTATTCACTCAATTCATTTATGTAATCATTATTCAATGAAAATCATGTAGAACGAGTCCCATCACATCATGGAGACGGTATTCCGTACGTACGCACGAGCGATGATATCGTTCCCATGATTGTGGAATTGTATTGGAGTGTATGTATACTATTTCAGAATGAATATCACTTTACAATAATCATACATAGTCATTATTTACACCATTATACCCATCCAAGTAGGTGGTGGTGGAAAATAGATTACACCACGACGTGGAGACGGTATTCCGTACGTACGCACGTGCGGTGATTTTGTTTTCCATAGGATGGATAGATTTTTAAATAGGGTTGTTTCATACTTATAATAACATATCCATATATGAGTGATACTGATGTTATTACTTCATAATGAAACAACTAAATAAGAAGAAGTAGAAGAAGAAATAAAGTTGAAATAATCGGTAACGGACATTACCTCTTCTTTGAAGCGCCTCTTTGAGTCCTCCTCTTAGGGCACTAAAATTGGTCTTTGAAAAAGACCGTGACCTCTAGGATGTTTCTAGTGAATTGGGGAAGTGAAATGGTCAGGGGTTGGCCGAGCTTGAAGGCTCAAATTGATGTGAGGAGGAGAGGGAGGAGGTGCCCTTTTATAAGGGAGGAGAGGGGCACCTTTGGAAATATAAGAAATATTAGTTTATATTAAATCCCAAACCCACATAAAAACATCCAAAATGACTCATATCCAAATATTAGATGAGATAGGGTTGTAATATAATCAACCAATAAAATTTATACATGTTAGGAATTTATTTCAAACATTATCAACTTGATTTATCAATTTAATATTATTTGTGGTAATAATATTATAAATTTTAAATTATTGTAAATAATTACATATGTGTTGAGAATTTTCCATAATTTTACACTTCATGACATTTTTGTCCATATAAATTTTAATTTATAATTTTTAAATATTTTTGTGATTTTTAAACAATTTTATAATATGTTTTTTTATAAAATAAAAAGTGTCAATTTTGACACTATTCATTTTTTTGAATTTAAATAAAATATATACAGAAGATATGTTCCAACTTCTGAATTTAATATATTCATAAAATGTCTTCTGTATCTAGAAAACTAGTGGAGCACATTAAATACTTCAAATAATATTTATTTTAACATTTTTAAAACCATTTATTTGATATTTTAATTAATAAAATAATTTCAACAACACTATTGTGTCATAATTAATGATAATTATTTAATCCTTAAAAATTATAAATAAATTCATATGATATAGATAATTGTATTATCTTTCCGGATACTATTCATGTTCTAATTTTCATTAAGTTTATCACTAAATTAAAATTATTATACTTATAATATTTAAGAAAGTGACATGTTGTCACAATCTTTGGTAATAATAATAATTAAATTATTTTCATGGAAAAAAGACCATTAAATGAATCTAATCCGACCCTTAGGTGATATGGGTCGACATTTAGTCATCCAATAGGATTTTGGTTGGTGTTAGGGTAATTTTATAATCTTATATTTACCCTTAATTACCTGATTTACCTTTAACTATGGTAAATAAAATTTACCGTTGTTACTATTAATAATGCCAAAAAAAGTAGCCTATTAACATAATTTGGACCCACTGATTCCAAATATGGAATCCATTTTTCAAAATTCAAAACACATAAGTTGCTGTAATTAATTTAAAGTTAATCCCATTGTTAAAAAAACGGGTTTTAGAAGTTAAAACATTGCCAAAGATTGAAATGTTTTTACCTACAAATTCAATGTGAAATTAATGATAATGACATACATTATATTAAATGTTAAAATTATATTCTATTTATACTTTAAAACCATTAAATATTATAATTTAACCATATATATTATCTCAATAAAAAAAGATGTTTTTATTTAAAAATTAGTGTATTTTTTACTATTCATCAAAATATGAAAGTTATCAGAAAAATATCAACAACTTATCCAAAGTAAATTTCTATATCCTGATTCCAAAGAATAATTTTATTTTGTCAAATTGAACTTATAAACATGTCAAAAACTTGATTTAATGTGGTTGTGCCATCAAAAGGCGGCAAAACTGCATTTTTTTAAAAATATTTATTTTACCTGAAATTTTTTTTTCTCTTACCATGTTCTAGAAAATGTGTAAGATGAATAATAATGTTATAAAATTCAAAATGTAGTTAATACTATTCATAAGGGCTAGTCCAATATAATATATCGTTGTTTAGTGAAACCCGGTATTGCGTACTACACACGCTATCGAGGAAGGTCGTGATTGCGTGTAATGCAAGTCACGTCAGTATTGTGTGCTGTGAAAGATTCCTTTGGCGTTTCTTATAACATAAGACATAAAAAAAATATTTCTCATAAAATCTCAGTGTGTTACATGCACTCTTGGTTACGACACTCCCAGTGGATATGCTTAGGATAATTCTCATTTTCTTTACAAACCATTATGAAGGGTTTATGATTATATAATTCCTAAAATATTTTTTTTAAAATTATGGATTATATCCATAAACTGTTTAATTTATGTTAAGTGTTTTACATGTTTAGATTTATGTATTGCGATTCATATACTAATCTAGTGTATTCCATTGTTTAGAAATGGTGCCTATTGGAAAGAATGGAATCCATATCAATTCACGCACTCCATGTAAGGATTTCCTTCCTAATCAATATAAGTATAGTGGAGCTGGTGGTGCAACTGGTGCTGATCAGCTGATCACCCTACTGGGACAAATCACTCAGGTTATGCATAATAACCTTACCCGTATGGAGCACCCTGATCTGCAGCGTAGAGGATTAATGTTAGAGCACCTCATGAGGAAACAACCACCAACATTCAATGGGGGTACAAATCCACTAGTATCTGAGCAATGGATAAATTCCTTAGAGAAAATATTACACGCCTTGGGGAGTAATGAAAGGGAAAAAGTATTCATGGTAGTTTACCACCTCACTGGAGATGTTGATCAATGGTGGTCATTGATTCAAAACAAAAAGGAAGATGATGAATTATCAAATATGGATTTGAGGGATTTTAAAGATATTTTCTTAGAAAAATACTTTCCTCATGACCATCGAGCAGATATGAAAATACAATTTCTGAGTCTGAGGAAAAAAGAGGATGAGAATGTCGCAAAGTATGAAGCTAACTATAAAAGGTTAGCAAGGCATGCTGCAGATTATATTCATAACCCAAGAAGTAATATTGATCCTTTATTTTATGGTTTAAAACCATTTCTCTGTTGATAATTATTCTCAAAATACTTCTCGTCGTAAGAAGATATTATCTCATTTGCAATCAAGACAGAAAAAGAATTGTCTAAGTCTTATGACTTTAAAGCAAAGTAAGAGAAGAAGAGATCTATTGAACACTCTGGAAATGGAAATAAGGGGAAGAAAGGAAAAGTTGAATATCCTTCCGGCAGTAAATGTGGTAAGAAACACCCTGGTACTTGTCTAAATGGAATGGGAGTCTGTTATAAGTGTGGTTAAAAAGGACACCAAGCTTGTGATTGTAAGGGGAATAAAGAGGCTGTTAATTTTGAATGCTACAATTGTAGAGAAATGGGAAATTATCCAAATGAATGTCCTAAATTTCAAGGTAACTTACCTCATAAAAGGCAAAGGGATCAAGACTAAGCTTATGATATCACTACTGTTCAGGTTGATGCTCTAAAAGATGTAGTGGCAAGTAATTTAATGGTTTCCTCAAGTTTTTCCAATGCTTTATTTTATTCTAGATCATCACATTATTTCATATATTCCCAGTTTTCTAAGAAAATTAAATATTTCCAAATTTATTTAACAAGAGAGTTTTTAGTCCAAACTCCCAAGGGAAGTATCATTGCAACAATGTTTTGTGAATTATTTTCCATTAAGGCATATAAACATTATTTATCTATTGATATCATCGTCATACCCATGAATGAATTTGATATAATTATCAGTATGGATTGGATTTTGGATCATGGTGCAAAAAATTATTGTAAGAAGAAGGAGGTTACAATTTTTGATGATGATGATAAAGAACACCTCATCTTTAGAGAAGAAATGTCACCACCTGATTCTTATTTAGATCTACCCCCAGTATCTCAACTAAATTAAATTATTGGGGAGGAAGAGAATTAAATAACTGAGGGTGAGGAAAGGAATGTTCAAATAGAGGATTTACCTATTGTGAAAGAATATGTTGATGTGTTTCCAGAGGATTTACCTGGACATCCTCTAGAATGAGAAATTGAGTTTTCCATTGACTTAATTCCTGGTTCAAGGCCCATATCGAAGTCCCCTTATAGAATGGCCACTGTCGAATTACTGTAACTAAAGAAAAAACTAGAGGAATTGAGTAATAAGGGATTTATTCACCCTAGTTTTTCTCCATGGGGAGCCCCTGTTATTTTTTTAAGGAGAAAGATAGATATATGAGGTTATGTGTTGACTACAGGGAGATCAATGATATAATAATAATGAACAAGTATCCCCAACCCCACATTGATTATATATTCGGCCAACTTCATGGAGCTCAATACTTCTCAAAGATTGACCTTTGATCTGGATATCATCAGTTGTGTGTGAAGAAGGAAGACATTCCGAAAACAGAATTTCGAACCAGGTATGCGTATTACTAGTTTACAGTAATGCCTTTTGGATTGACTAATAAACCCTTTATCTTCATGGATATAATTAATAGAGTTTTCAAGGAATATCTTGATGTCTTTATAGTAGTATTTATTGATGATATCTTGGTATAATCCCAAAGCTATGAAGATCAGGAATATTACTTGTGCACTATTCTAAAGACTTTTAGAATACATAAATTATATGGGAAGTTTAGCAAGTGTGAATTATGGCTTCAGGAGATTTCTTTTCTTGGCCATATTGTCTCTAAGGATGGAATCTCTATTGATCCTTATAAGACAAGAGAAATACAGGAATGGCCAGCACCAACAATTATAACTGGGGTATGCCATTTTATTGATTTAGAAGGTTATTATTGACGTTTATTCCATAATTTTGCCCGATTGTCTAACCCATTAACCAAGCTCACATGTAAATGGGTAAAAAAAATTTGGACAAAAGAGTGTGAAAAATGTTTTAGAGAACTGAATAGAAGATTAGTCAATGCTCTTATCTTGACTCTACCATTCGGGAATGATCGGTTTATTATTTATAGTGATTCATATAAGAAAGGACATGGTTTTTTCCTTATGTAGAATTATAGGTTTATTGCATATCCATCACGACAGCTAAAAATTCAGCAGAAAAACTATCGTACTCATGATCTTGAGTTAGCAGCAGTAATATTTTCTTTGAAGATATGGAGACATTATCCCTATGGTGAAAATGTGAGATATATACCAATCACAAGAGTTTGAAGTATATTTTATCACATAAAGAACTCAACATGAGGTAAATGAGATATCTTTAACTACTCAAGGATTATGATTTCACCATACACTACCACCTGGGGAAGGCAAATAAGGTGGAATATGCTTTGAGTAGAAATAATCAATGTGTTTTGAACAGGATGAGAGTTTAAAGGGATCCTATTTTCATGGATCTAGTGAAAATGGATATGGGAATAATCATGGAAGGTGAAACAGAAATAATTTTTCAAATTTCTTCAAAAAAATCTTTACATGAAAGGATAAAGAGTTCTTTGATGGACGATGAAGAGTTTCAAATGAAGATTAAAGCTGTGAATGATGGGAGATTGAGTTACTTTGTGTATGAAGAAGGAATTTTAAAATTTTGGAAGAGACTTTGTATTCCCTATATACCTAATCTAAAAATATAATTGTTGGATGATTCTCATAGCTCCAATTTCTCTATACACCCCGGTAGCACTAATATGTATAGATATTTGAAGGAACATTTTTTTTGGGACAACATGAAGAGGGAGATTGCTAATTTTGTGTCAAGATGTATGGATTGTCAACAAGTGAATGTTGGAATGCAACAGCTTGGAGGAGTCATGAAACCTCTTCCCATACCTGAGTGGAAATGGGATAATATTATGATGGACTTTGTCATGTGACTACCAAAGAATCCTAGAAGGAACGATGCAATATGGGTCATTGTTGATTGTCTTACCAAGTCAGCACATTTTCTTTCTATAAGAGATGATTTACCACTTGAACGTCTAGCAAGACTATATATTAATGAAGTTGTGAGACTTCATGAAGTACCCATATCAATTGTTTCTGATCGTGATCCCTGTTTTACATCATGATTTTTGAGAATTATTCAGAAATCCCAGGATACTGAACTTTGTTTAAGCACTTCCTACCACCTTCAAACTGATGGACAATCATAACGGACTATTCAAACCTTAGAAGGCATGTTGAGATCTTTCTCACATGACTTTCAATGTATATGGGATCAATGTTTAACTCTAGTAGAATTTTCCTATACTAATAGCTTCCATTCAAGTATTCATATGGCACCATATGAAGTGTTATACGGAAATAGATGTCACACACCAACCTGTTGGGATGATGTTGGTGAAAGAAAACTCATAGGCCCAAAACTTGTGGAGGAAACGATGGAAAAGGTTTAGTTAATACAAAACCACATCAAAGCATCTCAAATTAGGCAGAAGTGCTATTCCAATAACCAAAGGAAGGATTTGGAATTTCAGGTAGGAGATAATGTTTTCTTGAAGGTATCTCCATGGAAGGGTGTTATACGTTTTTGTAAGAAGGGAAAATTTTTTCCTAGGTACATCAGACCTTTCGAAATTCTAGAACGAATTGGGGATGTAGATTATCATTTGGCAATGCCGCCAAGTCTCTCCAAAGTTTATGATGTGTTACACATACCACTATTGAGAAAATACATGCCTGACCCAATACATGTATTAAACTATGAGGAATTAGAACTGGAACCCGATATATATTATTGTGAAGATCCTGTCAGGGTTCTTGATACAAGAGAACAAGTGCTATGAAACCAGACGACTTGTCTGGTAAAAAATCTATGGAGAAATCATAAGATGGAAGAGGCAACATGGGAACCCGAGGAACATATGATGAAGAACCACCCGAGTCTTTTTATGCAGTAATATTCTAGAAATTTTGAGTATGAAATTATTTGAAGGAGGAGAGAATGTAACACCCCAAGCTTCCACAATATGCTTCTCTTTGAATAATACAATAGCGTGCGTTCTACGCAACTTCGAGTTCTAACAAACCACAACCAATCAAACTAGCCATTATGAATAGTAATACCCACTTTTTAAAATTTTATAAATTTTATCTTTCAAAATGGACTTCATTTTTGGATTTGGAATATTTAAATTAGATTAGGGTAAATTTTTTGTATTTTTCTGAAAACATTCAATTTTTGATGAATAGTGAAAAACACTGAGTTATAGTATAAAACCGATTTTTTATTAAAATAATCAATTATTTTATTTATATTTATTTTAGGTCTAAATAGATATATAATATCTATATAAGTTAAATTTAATTCATTGGAGTCAGTTTATAATAATTTTAGATATATAAATGTTTTATCGAACTTTTTACCGTCTTTCACCCACCTCCTTGGAGCATTTGAAAATTTACATAAAATGTAATTTTACCACTTCCGTGAGTTGAATTTAAAAAATAAAAGTGACACGGTTCATTTCAGTATGTAAATTGTGGTTCACTAAGATGATAATAATGTTTGGTGAATAGTAACTTTTAACTTTTATTTACCACGGTTAAAAGTAAATAGAGTAATTAAGTGTAAAAATGATATTATTATTACCCTAACGCATGTCCTAATTCTATTGGATAAGTATAATTAGACCAAGAACAACCTTAGGAATAAAATATGAACCTATTTGGTCCAATAGGATTAGATTTGGACATTTATTATTATTTAATTCAAATAAGAGTTAAAAGTGTTAAAATCAAAGTTTAATAACTAACCATTTTTAATATAGGGTTACACAATATATAAATTAGACAATAAATATTCATTATAAAGATAAAAATATTTCCTAAATAATGGTATATTTTTTATAATTTTTAGACATCAAATAAGTAAATTTATTTATGACACAATGATGATGCAGTAGTTACCTTATTAATGAAATATTAAAATAATTGATATTATAAATATCCAAATAAATGTAATTTGATACTTTTTATGAATTAAAATAATTTTATAGGTTAATATGTCATGTTAGGATTAATTAAATATATTTATTTTGAAGTAATAAAGTTTTTAGGACGTTAACAAAAATAAAATATTAAATAATGACAAAATTGACATAAATGAGTTTTTAAAACAAATACAATATTATGGTTGATATAGTAATCCTAAAAATATTATTTTGTGCCAAAAGACTTATATAATGATATTTTTATTATTAATGAACCACTTGGGGTTTTATTGAAAGTTTATAGTAAGTTTAGTAACCATATAATATAAAAATAAAAAGAGACATGTAAAATGTCAAACTATTTAACTAAGAGTTATATCTAAAAGAGAAGGTAAATATAGTGTCCCAAACCTGTCTAAAACATATTGTTTGATAGTTTTTATACCCATACCCAACTTATCCTTTTAATAATTCATTTAAGATCCATTATCAACCGAAAATGATTTTATTATAAAATAATATTTCTAGTTTTTCCTAAGGTGCCCCTCACCCCTCTTATAAGAGGGCACTTTTCCCTATCTCTAATTCTCACCTTCAAAGCCATTTGGCTCCACCAAAACCCTCCCAAATACCCTATAAACTATCCTAACTTCATTCTAGATGCCTTACTTAGGTAATAAATCCAACCAAAGTATCCCTTTTGATCAAGTCAAAAGGAAGAACCCGAAGAAGAGATAAATATTTCATCACCACTTTCAAGTTCCTTTCTTCATCCACTTCATCTTTCTTTGTTTTGTACATTCTAAAATAATTACTCCAGTATATTATATATACTGTGATGTTATTATAAATATGTTACAACCATATTAATTATTCTATCCACCCTTTGAATGACATGTCACTATACATGCGTACGTATGGCTTATCGTCTCCAACTCGTGGTGTAGTTGTTATTCAATACATTATTATTTGGGTGGGTATAATAATGACGTAAAATTGATGTAAATAATAAATATGACATTATAATTATTCTTTATATATGATATACCATCCAATTATATAATATTTTAATAGAAAAATAATGATATTGTCGCCCGTACGTACGTACGGATTACCGTCTCATTGAACACAATGCGATTCATTCCCCATCGTATCCATTCAAGACTAATTTTCATTAGATGATTAAAAATAATTTTTAAAGACTTAACATCATTCTGAATATGAATAAGATACATCTTATCCATAACTAACATTACTTACGTAACAAAGCATATAAAGGAAAACGAATCAGTTAACACCCGAAATGACGACAACACTAAAATATTATTAACAAAGAAATATTTAAAGATCATATATGATATCATATTAATGTATATGATTCGTTTCTAATTTAATAAAAAATATTTCACTATTATACAGGAGTTTAACCTACCCTTGACTAAGGAAAAGTACAAGGTAAGGGTTAATTCTACAATCTCTTTACTTATCCGAGGTTGTTTTTACGTAAGTATCTACTGGGACCTCTTTATCTTCCACATCCATATTTATTAAAAATGTATTTTTAAAATATTTTTACTATTTAATAGACTATGGGTTAAAATCATTTATAAACTTGTTTTAATTTGTATAAAATAGTTTGAAATAAATATTTCCGTCATTTTCCAAACAAGGTACTTTATGACCTTTTCGAAAAAAATTGGTAAGAATGTCTTTTTTTAACTTATACGACGGGAGTAGCTATTTTCTGCCATTATAACATCGTCGAAGCTTCCCTTACAATATTATAATAATATTTTCAAAATAAATATTTTCTTTATAATTATGTGACTCTTAAGTGATTTTAATATAGAAAGAGATATTTCTCTAAAAAAGGTTTTGATTTCATCTATGTCAACATCATTTGATGGATTTTAAGATTATTTGAAGTTGATTTATTATGATATTAAACTTCCATATTGTATTGAAGGTTTTGTGATATGTTTGATTGTGGATGTGTTATTTTTACACCATTTATGGTTTATGTATAAAGTGTTGACATTTTGTATGCTAGTTTTAATACGAATTTTTATGTTATGTTTAAACCTTTTCATATGAGGAATGCATTGTGCTTTGTAAGTGACGGGTGGAGACCACTATATCTCCTCGATGCATCGGTAGGTCTCATGAGACAAACTAGTGTCTTTGCACAAGGTCTTGACAAAATCTTATTTATAGTCTTGGCACAATGCCTTGATTATGTGGTTATGAAGTCTGGCATTATGCATTCTATCATTATGAAAGTGGATATTGATATTGCATGTGATTATTCGACTAGTAGAATATCCATATGAGTAAGTAAATATAATTATTTTGATTTATATTTTCCATATTTTGATGAAGTTTATGTCGAAAAGGATTTTTTTAGTTTTATACATTTAATTAAATGTTTATGCTTATCTATGAAAGTTTCTGCTATATTGTTATCCTTACTAGGCATCTGAGATCACCCCTTTCTATGTTTTATTTTTTCCAGGATGTGAAGAAGTATATTATGACTGACCTGCTGGGATAGTCTATGGGATATAAGTGTTTTCTATGGAAATAATGTTGTTGTAGTTTTCCATTTTATGATATAATGTAAACCTTATTAATGTATCTAGTACTTCTAAGGCTACTAAAATAATCGGTCTTTCGATACTTGCTCTTTTGTGATCATGCCAATGTTATGTAATAATGCACCAACTCTGTGTAACTCGGGTCGGGGAATTAAACATTTCATGAAAACAGTTTATGATAACTATGGGTACCAATGGGATTTTTGTGATGGTAGTTTGAAAAATGTAATATGTTACATGAAAAAGTGGATGGCTTGTTAAAAATGATGTATCTCAAAACTAATTAAACGAACTAAGTTTCACTTGGGAAAAGATTGAAGAATTCATTGAACCATTTTACTCAAGACATCAGGATTAAATAATTCATAATCATGTACCCAAATATGATTGTGGACATAATGTTAATAAAATGAAGAATATGTCTCATAATATAGTCTATAATGTGCTGTTGATGGATGATTTTTGAGGTAGGTACTGTGTTGTCCCTAACAATCTTGTAAAGTAGTGAACTAGGGACAAAGTGATCATGATAGGACAATTATATCCCACAAAATCTAGAAAATATGTTCAGATTTTAATATGGCTGAAATGTTATTGACATATTCTCTTTGTCCAAATCCTTAGTTGTGAACCAAATAAAATTGATGTGTTTTGTTTCAATTTCATTATATGATTATTATGCGATTACACTATTCAATCATATAAGTGTAATTGCTTCCCAAAAATGTGTGGAAAAGATCCATTTAATTAAAAGAATAATTTGAAACCATGATTCTGCACTCCCCTGTTACGGTATCTTAGGGTATAACATGTTAGATATGTAATAGTGGTTTAATTCCACAATCCTTTTTGGGATAAGAAATAATTTTCTAATTCAACTAATTATGTTATAAAAGTAACTTTCAATGATACTAAAAATATATTTCAATATTTTCAAAGGTGTAGAGAATTTATTTTATATCCATAATTAATGATAAAATATGAATCATGAGTGAACAATGAATAATTTTTAATGATGAGTGATTTCCATAAAAAAAAAGAGGAACATCTTCTTCAATATTCTAATCAAATCAATAAAATATTAAACTCCTGAGTTAATTTTTGATTCATAAGTGCTATTTTATAAGGGGTGACGTGTCTAAATAAAATGAATTTAAAGTCATGCTATTTAGTGTTAGACAAGATCTCAATTCTATTTATTCTTGGAAGGGTTGTATGGGGTGAAAAAAATATCTCATTGTTGTGTTTTTTTCACTACACTCAAGTTTTTTTAGTAAGATAATGAATATTGGAAGGCCATAACAATGTTTTTGACTATTAATGAGATTAATAAAATCATTATTGAAGAGAACATAGGAAATTTATAAACTTATATATTTTCAATCAAATAATACAACAAAAAATTCGACTAAGAGTTTGTTAATGTTTATACCGATGTCATCCATCAAATCAATCTTATGGTTGAGGGAGAGAAGACCAAATTGATTGATGAATTTAAGGACATAAATATTACAATTTTTTTCCAAAATATTTAATTATAACCCCACAAATAAAATAACCCTTCCATGAATTTCGATCCAAAAATCCTTTCTATAACATCACATTTAATATCCATGTCGAGTTCAACCATGATATTTACCTTATTAAGATTATTATCATGGTCATCAATCATCTCGTAAGCTTGACCTATAGCTACTTTGATGCTTATTCTTAATATATACAATGTTTTTTTATCAAATATTATATTAACTAGGTGAGGTATGGGATGATAATTGAGTATTTTCTCCAAAATATTTGTAAGAGATGTTGTACATCCTGAGAGAGTGATAGTGTTGGAAATGTTTTTTGGTTACTAATATATTCAATAGAAACTAGGGACATTTTAGATAAAATTTTGTGAATATGGAATAATTTAAAAGAAATAATATTCCATGTTGAGGTATGTTTTAGGGTGTTCCATGAGATTTTGTGGAATGAACAATAGATTCAATATTTCACTTTTCAAGTGTTTGATCCATGTCACATTACGATAATAACTATATCATCTTCAGAAGGGTTTGAAATAGGTTTTATTTGGATGGATCCTTCGATGAAAAATAATAAAATATATTGTTTATTATAGAAAAGGATATTCATTTGAATGATTTTGGTTTTGGTTTTTTTAATGAAAGATTAATTATAATGTTATGGATTAGTAATTCAAACAATCTATGAGAATATCATCACCCTAGGAAATCCCTTTGATTCCCATATATCATCACTTAAAGGGACACAATTTTTATAGTTGAATCATAGATATATATTATCTTGAACAATAATATTATATGATATCATTCTTGAATAAGTTCTAGGATTATATTAATCACATGATATTTATTATTAGTGTCCACTCATAATCATTCCATGTGGGTTGAGGTAATATTTGAACACTTCACAAAATTGTAATAATGATTTAATATGATGGATATATTTGAGTCCTTTTTAAAATTATTCTCATTTCATAAACATAAGTATTCCTAAGTTATAATTCTAGATTATTTATACCAGTTTAATCCAAAACATACCTAAATAAAGAGAAACAGTAATGAAAGAGGAAGCCATGCTCAAATCCTAACATAATCTAGGTTATATATGGAAGAATAAAGATTCATGTTTCTGTAATTTTTATATCCGAATACAAGAATAAACTTTATAAATTAAGATATAAATTCAATTAAAATAGAATAAAATTATATAATTAATGTTATCAACAAGAAAAATAAAAGCTTAAGATCGTGATTATGTTTTGTTTCCTCCCCTGGGTGATTACAATGTGCATTGAACTCAATGTCAGTCGAAGGATGAAACTATAAACCATTGGAATATCCCAATACTTTACTTGTAATAATCTATTTTATCATCCTTTGATAATGAGGGATATGATAGTTTTTAAATATATTTAATACAATATTTCCATAAAATAATTTCAATGTCATTGGAGTATAGGTGAGCTATTCACGATATATTCCTCCACCAAAGTTCACATCCAGTATGAATAACATATTTACCAATTTTTTATTTTTTTTATTTGGGATGTGATACTTTAAATTATATTTATAACCTATATAGAATCATCCCATTTGGAACCAAATTATGTCCCAATTATATAAGGATGTTAAAATCTATATAGCCTAGTTTTTATCATTTTATGGGACCCATTAGGTCTCCATTAATTAGATCTATATCTTAGTCCACTTGAAAAAAATCTAAACCATTAACCATGTAATATTGAATAAATTAATTTATTAATTTCCATTAGTGTATAGAATTTTATGAAAAAAAACAAGTTGTCTTATTAGGTCATAGCATAATTTCTTATTTTCAATAATTCTTTCAAAAAATGAATTCAAAATATATATTTAGTGACTAATTGTTAAATATTATTACACTAAAAACCATGTATTATATAAATCAAAAGTATAAGGGTAAAAATATATGATAAATTAAAGTGAAATATCACCCATATGCTTAATCGATTACACTCATATTTGAAGTTATATATCCAAATCATATCCGAACCCCAAATCAAATGTGTTAAAAATTACAAGATTTATTTTTAAATGAAATCCATCATTCCATTTTTATAAATTGTTTTAATTAAGTTTATCATTTTTAACATTCAAAATCGTTTAATTTCAATTATTATCCCATGAAACATGTCAGAACATACCTCCCATTGATTTTTAAATAACTCATACCTTAATTTTGAAATTTAGGAAAAGTTATACTCATATTGTAATCATGAAGTTATTACAACAGGTTTGTTTAAATCCCAACTCATCACAATATATAAAAATATGTTTTTCCAATTAATGTGGATTATCATTGAATTACATTGAATCTTATGGTTCATGGGTTAGTAATTAATATTCAAGGATACAAAAAAGGTTTCATTCTATTAGAATACAATCACTGATATATCATTTAAAATTTGTTGTTGATTCCTAACTAAAAGTACCCAAATAAAAATTACCAACCTCAATTCCCCATTTTTGAAAGATTAGGGTATAATTTATATCAAATAATGTACAATAAAATATTTATCATATTTTTTTAATTTTTTACAATATACATATATATATATATATTATAAGGAAGAGATTATCTGAAAATATATTAAATGAACAATGAATCATCCAATTTATTTTTTATTAGATTCATGTGTTATAAAAATTCCTGTTATAAATAGTTAATTGTCATTATATATTTTTTTATAAATTAGTAAAATGAATTACTATTATATAGAAATAACTTGTGAATCTTCGTTGAACTGAAACAATACCCCAAAATTTCATAAAATATAAATCATCTCCAATAAAGCATATTAAACAACCCAATCTCCCATACTCACAATAAATTATTACCACATAATAAAAACAATAGTAAGGTTATGTGGGGAAAATGGGCATATAATGTCGATAAACTATAAGTGATTTCATGGATAAAATGGTTTCCAAGGGAGATTATAAAGATAAATCTCAAATGTGGATAAAATAATATGGTTTCCAAGTTAAATTAAAATATCACAGACAGTAACAGATTTCCTTACCTAAAGAATATGTAATGAGGGATAAAAAATGTTCTACGTGTCAAGCATAATTTGGGGTCACTAATGAAAAGAGGTTACTATGAAAACTATTACAAAATGGGTATAAATAACATGTTGGTGTGTGAAAATTAATATTGGTTAGTGATTATCATGTATAAGATTAAAAATTCCCTTAAAATATTTGAAATATTTCAAAAAAACAATTTCTAGAAAATGATTTCTTATCAA
Organism: Viscum album; assembly: GCA_963277665.1. Lineage (NCBI taxonomy): Eukaryota > Viridiplantae > Streptophyta > Magnoliopsida > Santalales > Viscaceae > Viscum > Viscum album. The sequence continues at coordinate 934,945,457 of OY728153.1, forward strand.
CATTCATTTGATTATTTTTTTATTAAAAATGGTATATCCATTACAGTTGAATAAATAATTAAAAATTGTTTTTAATATTTATTTTATGCACAAGGTTAATATATAATCCTAAATGAATGAAATATATATTCGCAATAATGTTTATTATTTTTTTATCATGTTTTACGTTTTTCATTTTATTATTTTTTGAAAAACTATAATTATAACTATATTATTTATTCCTCCCCCACAAAAAAATTTAAATTCTATTAAATTTAAAATATATAATAAATTGATATGTAAATAATGGTAAGAAGGATGTATAATATACTATGTAGTATCGTAAGAGGAATTCTTCAATTACTGTTTCTCCCCTTAATGTTTTGTAAAATCACCATTGAAGTATTTAATTCACTTCCCATTAATTATAAATAATACTCCACTCCAATAATGAAAAATATTTGTTACACCAATAGAGAAATTTTAAGTTATATTATAATGACCAATTAATCATGAATAAGAATTACCTAGGAGGATATTTTTCTTTAAATATTACACGAGGCCATTATCACCAATACAAAACATCCTTTGATGAATTTTCCCATTATCTATATCATTTTTCATCTCTTTATAGATCCAAGAGTTATCATATTCACCACAATTAATCTATTCCAACTCATATCTTCATAATTTATTATGCTCACTAACATCTAAGAGATTTGTGTTACATTGTTTAATAGTGAAATGTTCATGTTTCTTTACCCCCACTAGGTGGTGACATGCCTTTCCATTTACAATAATATAAGGTGAAATTATTGAGTGGATTTAAGAGTTATATAGTATTACATGATTTCACTATCCAAGAATAAATTCTAATCATTCTTTTTGTGTTGTACCTTTTTTTAAAATATTTTCTTAACATCTTAATTTGAGAATTTCAGCTTGTTTGTTATTTTGGGGATGATTTTCATTCGATAATTTATCAACTACCCCATACTTATGGAGTAATATTTTATAATTTATTGCAAAAATATATTTAGGAATATTTTACTACACTTTATTCCATTTAACACAATTATAGACAATTTAAATAACTTCTCAATGATCAATGGTCATCACCTATACATGGGGGGATGGAAATAGTGAAACGAACAACCTAACACAAAATGGAAGATAAGAGGATTCACCAATTATAAACTCTCATAATATATGTCTACACACTTATTATATGAATATTTTATTATAATATTCCTTGGGGATCCATCATTTTCGACCTCCATTAAAGTTTTTTGTTGAGGAATCAAATTAAAAAAATATTTAATTTTAAGTGAGATACAATATTGATCAATAATGAAAAACCGTAACAAACTAAACATGTTAAAAACTCAAGACCTCATGATTTTGGAAACCAAATTGGATTCATTGGTCCTAATTTACATTGAATCAACCCATTTTGAAACATAATAAATGGGTAATAGGATATAAAAGAATCCAGATGACTATGGGAAGGTAACCCTAAAGTCAATTCCCCTAGAATCAAATATCTCACAAAATAACACAAGTTGTCAGAGAATTAAATTCCTCATAGAGATGTTTCCTCATATTAACATCATGTACATGAATTATAAAACCAATGGTCATATCTATGTATAGTTAGAAAATAATAAATGGAATAACATACCATTTTAGTGGAAAATAGAAAGAAAAATTGTCGCAAAAAATCCATTGTTTTTTTAATCTTAAAACAGATGGTAATATAAAGTTGAGGAGAGATCAATAATAAAACAGTTAATAAAAATTCCTTCAAAATTATGGGCTAACCCAAATAAACCAACATGACTCATGATTATGCATTTAGTATTGAGATGTGATAAAATCAGTTGGGATATAATATTCTACCAAAAAATTCATAATATCATAATACTATAGAGTATGTTCCACAATATCCCAAATGTTATCAATAGGGAAGAAATATCCAATGAGTAGGGATGGCTATTATAGAGGTACAATGATGGGGAAACCTTACTAATGTGGTCAAATACCATATTTTTCATTCCTCTACTTTCCTAAATATTTTGGTAAGAAATCTAGAGGAGCAGTATACACCATTTGAGGTGAGGCACAGCCATGGGAATCTTATGGAGAAATAAAAGGGCACTGTGATACAAAAAACATTGAATTTTGATACATAAATATGTGAATTGAATTTTTATAAGGAAAACACAATGTAAAAATATTTTTTTTAGTGGTCATGTAGTTTTCCTTGGAAGGTGCAAGGGTACATGACACAAGAAAAATGTCATAAGGATCCCTCTCAATCAATCATGATAAAACTACCCTAATTATAAAATACGAGGTGTCACACATGATCTTGAAAGGATAATTAAACCTTAGTAGCTGTATAATTGGTGGTCATTTGAGACTCATTTTTAGTAAATTAAATATATCCTCAAAATTTATTTAATTTTTTTTGAAGTTTTCTTGTAAAAGTTGTGACAAGTAATGTTTGATGTTACTAAACACATTAATAATTCTATAGTGAAAACCAACATAACCAAATAAATATTACAACTTGTGAAAAAAATTATATTTGATATGGGTAAATTATTTTTAATTTTGATTTATCAACTTGAATTCCATCACAAAAAATTACATGACTGTGAATTATCCCTATTTATGCAGTGAAATAGAATTCATCCTAATTTAATAAAAGATATTTTTCAATGAAATGAAGATGGATAAAGCCTAGATGCACCAAATTATCATCTAAGGAAGATAAATAAACATAAAATCATCAATGAAACATTACATATTATTATGAATATTCTTAGAAAACATAAATATAAAATATATATAAGAACTAAGAGAATTACACAGACTGAATGGAAATATATTTTATAAATATTTTAATGATAAAAAGGAAAATGTTTTATTTTATCGATCATTAATGGATACATATATTTTAAAGTAACTTGAATATACTTAAAGGAAATAATAATGTGATTTACTAGCCAATAATTCTAGCATTTTATAAATAATCTATGGAGGATAGTGGTCATGTGTCATTTCTTGAATTATCTAATTGTAGTCAGTATATATTCGCTAACTATTTTCACATCTATAGATACCAATTCATTCCTTTAATTGTACACTAGTATTAGCCCAGTTTTCTTAGGCCGAATTTACATTTAATAATCCAATTTATTTTTATATATAATGTAGATTATTCTAAAATATAGTAATGTTCTAATCTCTATTTTACCTCTTCATGTTGGGAGGTATTTAATCGATATGGAGATTCTTTATAGTTTTCACAACATCCTCTAAAAGTATGTGGTTCATGAAAATAGTTGGGAAAATCCTAGGAATACCAACCAATGTGTATCCTGTTATCATTTTATACTCCCAAAAAATGAGTATATGCTTTAATCATTTCTCTATAAAGAGGTTACTGAAAATAATAATTGGAAATTAGTTAATACCCTCAATATAAGAGGAATTTAAATGAGATAGAATAGGTTTTAATTCCAAAACCCATGGTTTTTGGATTTAGGGAATGGATTTAGGGGTAGTGAGGTCATTGAAACAACTTATTTTTCTCGTGTTTATTATCTATGGAACGAGAGTCAATGGAAATGAGATTTTAGAGTCATCAATGATCGCAGGTACCTTCAGATAAACAGAATCATCAATTAAAATATAAAAACTAAACATTTAAAAACCTACAATACACTCTAAACATGAATTAGGACCAAAATTATCAAATAGTGAAGTAGAGGATGAATAATAAGAATGTGGGACAAGGATATAATGTTCTCTATCTATGTCTATTATTTGGGAACAATTACATTGAAAAGAAAAGAAGATTGGGGTGATCATTAGTAGAGTATTTCAGTACCTCATGGATATTTAATCTTACATTTTCTTTTAATAAATCCTTAGATAATATTACATTCTGAACATTAGTGATTTTTATCACTATCATATGAAATGGTCATCTGAATATGACATGAGCATGTACATTGGTGTGGGTATCTTCTACCTTAGTCATGTAGAATACTATAGGGAATCTGAGATTCTTCACCACATTAGGGAATCATATATCACTCCACTTGGGTGTGTTATACATTGTCTTTCATGTTTCATAATACTGCTAGTTTGTTTTAAACATCTAACCTACAATGTAGTATGAATATAATGAGGAATTATGTTAATTTAAGAATATAAATCAACTATTTTATCAGAAAATAAAGTCTCCTATATTGTTTAAAGTTTCTTAATAGTGGTTATATCTATACATTTGGTTGGAATAACCGATTATATCAAGTCTGTGACATTTTTGTAAAGGTCAACCATCTCATTCCACATTAGTTTCTTCCTATCGGTGAAATGATCTTGTAGGTATTTAGAATAGTGGGGAATTTATATAACTATCATATATAATTTTAATGGTATCTATGATATCATTTTAATGTTCATTATCTAATTTTTTAACTGATTAATATTTTTTTGAAAAAAGTAATAGTAATAGATATATTATAAGAATATTTAATGACAAAATATTTATACAATTTTTTCTTTTTATATTAAAATTCATAATAAAAGTATTAAGAAATAAAGTTTTCAATAGGAGGAAATACCTTTTGATTATATTATCTAAAATATATATTTATATAACTCTATGAGGTGTAACGGAACAAAAATTACCTATTTATTTGGGATTTAATATAGGATGGGATGATAGTATTATATAAACATACATCATTATCTCACTAATGGTGATTCTATATTTTCCAAAATTAGTATGTTTTTATGGAATTATTAATTAAGTATTATACATGAACTAGTCCTTTTTGTATTTTATATTATTCATCATGTCCTTGAGGCATGGTATAGATTTTGGATGAAGAATGATTACTCAATGAGGGTCAAGGATAAGAATGATTTGTACCTTAACCATGTTAATACTAGTTCTATTTTTTCATGTTTTATTTTACACCTTATTAGTTTTATGGTTGTACATGGAATGCTATAATAAGGTTATTCCTAATTCTATAATTCTTGAAGAGAGGTTCTTGGTGACATGGACACCTAGGAAATATAACTTCAAAAGACTAAAATGAATCATGGAGTAGAGGGATTTCGTTGGAGAAATGCGTGTTTTCAGTACAAATACTAAAATGTGGAAGAAGGGTATATATTACAAAGTAATTTGACCTTGAGTTAATTTTTATACATGGGTATACATTTAATTAGTTAAAATATCAACCTTTTACCCTGTATTTTTTACCTCATCTACTCCTCTAGTGGGTTATATTTCTCTTAATTAAAATTGTTGGGCCTTTTGGGTCATATTGTTTAAAATATCACGAGAATCCAAAACTATTTTCTCAAATGGAGAACCACTATGTGATACATATATCTTTCCATGATCCATGGGGACAAGACCATCATACATGAATTCAATTACTAAATGTAAACTATTTGTTTTGGGATATTAGGGAAAGTTCTTTTAGATATCTGATAGTATTCATGAAGGGTATCTCCTTGTTCTTTCCAAAGGCCAAATTTTTTTTTCTAAATGATGTAGTCTGAGAGGTTGGGTAGAAATTTTTTAGAAATAATTTTGTATGGTTATACCAACCACCATTTTTTGTATTTATATAGTATAACCAATATTTTTATACACCATCAATAGTGAAAGGGAAATAAAAAAACTAATGATGAAGTCATATGAAATTTATTGTTTCATGGTGGATCAAACTGTATATTATTCCTACAAATTATTATAAGTTTACTCAATTGGAAGACTAAGAAACTATGATAGTAGGTTGATTGAGGTTGATATCATCTCAATGATTTATTTTTCTTAAAGATATATGATGCACATATCTTGGTACTTCACATCATTTGGGGGTATTTATTTTTATGTTTAATTAACTACATCCATGTTATTAAGTCTACGATTTGGATAATATTTAGCATGGGTTGATGCCACTTTATTTTAAATAATTGGTTCCTTATTAGTAGTTCATTTTTCTATAATATAATACTGTAAGAATGTGTAAGTGGGTTTTAAATTTCTGGGCCTATTTCTAGAATTTTATTTTTTTCCTTTTTGATTTATGAAAATTTGATAATGTATTATTATTTTAATGTATATTTGTTTGAATTTAATAAATGATATGAATAAAAATAAGAAGATAAGAGGAAGAAAAAATAAATTAAAATAATACAAACTCGTGTTTTGATTAAAGAATATAGATTTAATCATAGATATAGAGAGTGAGAAAGAAAAAAATATAAATAAACATAAAAGTAGAGGGGGTAAAGGATAAGGTCATGGGAAATATGGAAAATACACAAAACAAAATATAAAATTAAGACATAAAATAAATGTATCATATCTACCTGATAATAGAACCAAACTTTTATCACATTGTTGAATGCATCAAATTAGATGTCTGTTTTCATTAGAATTTCTATAGTATATCAGGAACCCATTATAATATATTGACAAATACTAAGATTGAAATAAATAAATTGGATTTTTAAATAGTTAAAAAGAGATAGGTTTGAATGAATTATGATTTTATGGATAAAGAATTAAAACTATGTATTATAATTTGATCACCCAAGGTAATTCAATTAATGTCCATCGATCATCCCATTAATAGAGAGGGTTTGATCCTTTGATCCCTGATATATATCGATTTAAATAATAATATTATATCAGTTATAACCTGGGAAACACATTGTATTTAATAAAGCGCACGATATTGTTTATTGTATATCACTTGGAATCAATATGATTGTGTTGATGTATGTTATGAACTCATCAAATAATTATATAAATGATGAGATGTTATCACTATATATATATTTTTTGAAATTACTCTTAGAAAATAAAAATTTATATTAAAAAGTTATAATTATATCTTTTATCTAATGATTCAACCCATAATATCACACAATAAATTGAAAGGGTGAGAAAATTGGAAACCACACTTAAATCATCACATGATATGTAATTTCCATAAATGTGTGACGATTTATGTCCCAATAATTTATATATGAACATAATATAATAAATAAAATAAAAAATACCAATTTAAAAACCACAACATAATACCTAGAATTAAATAGATAACTAAGAAAATTACATGTTGAAGCTTGGGATTATATCAAGCTTCCACCGCTATGTGATCATAAAGAAATTATAACTACATAGAATGATAAGAAATAAAATAAAAAAATTGAATGCCCCAAACCTATCCCACAAACCATATTCTCAATAAATATTTTATAACATTTTATAGGAATATTACTAAAGATATATTAGAAAACATAATTCTAAATGAAATTCAATTTCATAGGTGTACATGTGATCCATATAATATAGATTCTTACACACACTTTCTCCACATGTTTGACTGAATTATCTTCTCAATTTTGACTTGAATATTTATGATGAAGTGGTAATTTGAGTTAGACTTTTCATGGATATGGAGTAATCCCAATTTTATTTATATCCCTATTATATGAATTAATTATATGGATTTTTTTCAATAATACTTTCATAGTTTTTATTTTCATTATGGTGTCTATTGGGGCTATTGTGTTTGGATCTTACCCCTCATCCAGTTAATGAAATTTTATCCCAATTACCCAAGAATAATGAATAATGGAATTTTATAATTTTTATTTGTGTATATATTAATATGATAAATATATAAAAATGTTTCCAATTATGTCATATATTAATTTCATCTTTATTAGTATGTTTTCAAAAAATGAATACAAAATATATATTTAGTGTAATACAATGTAATATTGGGATACTAAGTCCCTTAAAAAATTTAATGCACAAGTATATAGGTGAAAATATATGATAAACCACTGCATGATCAATATTTTTCAATCAAATGGTGCACAAATAATTTGATATTCTATTTATCCCTAATGTAGTTCTTAATCAAGGGAACTTCACAATTCCAAATATTTCATCTTTATAATAACTTCACCTAACCATATTATTTTATTAAACATATATGAGAATAAAATTTCCGTTATAATATTTAACCTACATTCTAGTTTATTTTATAAAAACTCACTGGATAAAGACCTCAATACCAAAATTTTACAATGATTAGAAGTGCAGAGTTTCCAAAATTCCCAATTAATTGGTGTTATTAGAGATGGAACATATATATAACACTACAATTTTTTAGAGTATATTATGGATGATATTTTCTATATATAGTATTTGTAGTAATAGAAGACCTCATATGGTGTTATATTATGTTCATATGGAAACCAAATGATACATTGATGGATCATCACCCAAAGTATAGGGGTAGGATATGGACATCAAGATAAATGAACCACAACTAATAACAATAAATATATAGAATATTAAAATGGTATTAAATATGATTAATTTGTACCAAAATTTAAAAATTATATCATTTAATTATTTATCTCATGAGAGTGAAATTAATATCTAGACACCATTTTTCAATGGATGATGGTGAACTACCACACCACATTTTTCTTTTATATTATTTGGGTTTTGATTTTCTTGATCATGTCTATTTTATCCACCATTAGTTCATCTACATTAAAAATTTGTATTAGATCCACGATTTTTGAGATAATGAGGATAAGTGGTGGTTTTCTCATTTCTAATGAATTCATAATGGAAAATATAAAATTGTGAAGAATGATTTCGAAATTTCTTGTAGAGATGATTAAAATCATAAAAAGGACATAAAAATAGAACAAAAAATACCAATAGATCAAATTAATGATCTGGTCAACTCTTGGTGCAACAGTACAATCATTCTAAAGAAGAAAATATTATTCATGTTGGTGGAAATATTCCATGTAATTTTTGAGAGGCGTATTTAATAGGCTATGTCAACACCATGTTCTCGATCTATCTCACAAATTGGTATTTCATGACTAGATCATAGTCAATAAATTCTTATTCTTAATGATCCAAGAGTTATTCTCACTATTGTATATATTTTGGACACATCTGTATAATTATTTTTAAATATTTAGAAATAATTAATATAATAAAACAATAGTAACATGATTAATCTTATTGATTTTAATTATACCATTTGAAAAAATAGAATATCTTTTTTATATTAATGATTGGTGGAATAACATAGTTTGGACAGTTTTATTATAATAAAATGAAACTATGGTGATAGTTTGATCTGGTGAGAATACATCTACTAATACATCACCAAACGTTATAGACTGAGTTGTTCTCAACAAGAAGTGTACTATTCAAATTACGTAATAGATCAATATGAGTATCTTCTAAAGAATTATGAATAATCTAGATTATTTTATATCATAGTCAGAAAGGGATGATTTATATGCAACCACACATAATAATGAAACCTGATATAATGACTTGTTAACCTAAAATACAAGGATAATAATAACATATTAAATCATATGTGAAATTTATAAGGTATTATTGATCAACTAAACTCTATAAAAATTATTTATAATGATTACTTATGTTAATTATTGATTTTTAGATTCATACTAATTATGTGATACACATTTTATATCACATTGAAATATTATAATATTATTCTCTTCAAATAAATTTATTTTCATCAATAACTTGTGATATAAACAAACCCAATTCTAAATAAACCATAATATAGTATACCATTTCAACCTACTTATTAAATTTTTAAAATGATTAATAATAAAAAATTTAGAAATTATATATATATACATATATGTTTTCATAAAAACATATATTGAATAATAATTAATTAATTTTTAGTTTAGTCTTTATATACATCAAAAATAAATTTTTCCTCAAAATTTATTTTTAATTAATATTTCCACAAAATAATATAATTAATTTCTACCTATTTTGTAAATTTAATTTTAAAAAAATTCCTTCATTTTTTAATTCATTAAGATAAAATTATCATAGAATAAAATTTTGATAATTTTTTAAAAAGTTTTATTTTTCGACGAATGGTGGAGGCTACTGTTTGATAAGAAAATCACCTATTCATTTAAGGAAATTAAAAATATTAAATATTTTCTAAAATTGTTTTAAATTTATTATTAGTTCAATTATATTATTAATAGTCCAATTTAGGTTATTGGAGTCAATTTAATGTATAATTTTGATGTAAAATATTTTTCGTCTTAGGAAAAATGTTTTTGGGTAAACTCTTTTTGTCGCATTTTTTTGTTTAATTTTAAATTGAATCCTACTAATTATTTGAGATTAATGTTTTAAAATGGATTTCATATTTCTAATTATAAAAATTATCATTATATAATAATTTCATCTTAATTTTTCATAATTATGAATAGTAAGTGAGGTAAAAATTTATTATAGTGCTCAAGGTTAAAAAGAGTTTACCAAGGGGTTAAATGAAGAGATAATGTTTTGTTTGTCAAATAAAAATTTTATAAATAATTTTATATGGAAATATTTCTATGTTATCTAATAAAAATTTCAATTTTTTTACTTTTTTTAATTCATTTAATTGAATATTACATTATCATATTTTATTCTTCCTTGAAATTAAAAGTGTGTCTTATCCCCCACTTATAAATGGGAAACCCTCCTTTCACTAATTCACAAAAAATTGATATAAAATGATCAATAAATCCCTAAACAATACTCTTATAAAATTACCTATAAATTAATTTTAGTATCTATTTCTCATGAAATACTAATTTAAGTGTTCTTAAGAATGGATTTAAAGAAGGACCATTGAAAAAGAGGTAATCGGTTTACATGACCTCTATCAAAGTACTTCTCCTTACACATCCTATAAATTTTAGGTAATCATTATAAATTTAAAAATTAAGTATTATAAATATACTAAAATTTTATTATTATACATAACCCCCAATATCAACCCTTTATTTCATCAAAATTAATGTGAATATATTTCTTGTGCATAAGTGTGGATTATCGCCCCCCATGTAGTGATACAATTAATTTTGAATCACCATAATTTATGTATTATTATTATTATTGGTTGAATTTTTATAAAATATTTTTATGAAATAATAATTATTTAATAAAAAATTATATTTTCCTTCTTCTTATCTTCAAATTCATTAGAATATAATAACGTTACTTATGCGTACGTGTGGACTACCTCCTCTATGAAATGATGCATTTTATTTTTCATTTTAGTTGTATATATATATTAATATTTAAATATTTAGATACATATATATGATATAAATGATATAATAAATATTTTTTTAAAAGTGAATTATTATTTACCTTTTATTCCTTCCATGCATCAAAAAGTGAAAAAAAAATGATTCATGCGTATGTACGGCCTACAATCTCAATAAATGGTGTAATTCATTTTCCTATCTATACCTTTTTATGAATGAATATAAATATAAAAAATGGATATATATTATATTTATATTATTTATACTCTTTATAATAAGTAAAAATGATTTAAGTACAAGGAATATATGTAACTAACTGAAATTCAGATGAATAAACGAAACATTTAACCCAATTTAATGATAGTTTTAATAATGAATTATTAATAAATTAGTGTTAAAATGTTATAAGTTGATCATATATGATATTATAAGATTTTAAATTATTAGTTTTATGAAATTATAAAAAAAATTATTATATAGAAGGCTGAATCAGTTTTTAATCAATTGTATCTTGAGTTAAGGGATTTATGTTATAATTTCATTATTTATCAGGATATTTTATTATCATATCATAGATGGTACAATTTAATGATATAGATCTCAAGAATATCATGATTTCTATTATACACCTATTACATCTAGATATTTTATGTTTCCATATATGTTTCTCCCTTTGACTTCTTAAGATACCATAAGAATATTTTTATATAATGCATACTTAATATATCTCTTCAGTCAAACATAATTTATCATAATTGTCCATATTTTATAATAATAATATCTAGAATGTTTTACTATTCTCCTATAAATTTTAAATGTCATTTATAACCTTTATTAATACATTAAAATATTTATTAATATAAATCTTATTATCATTTTTTTAACATGGTACTTTTGGATTTTTATACAATATTGAAAAAGAATCATTATTTTAAAGTTACAAAAAAACTCTCACTATAATGACTGCTTAATATTTTCAAGCTACATTTTTATGTTTCAATGGTTCATCTCATATAAAATGTTTTTCTAATAATGATACATTTTTATATTTTAAAAAGCGGTATGAAATTTAAAAGTGTATTTTCCTCAAGATATTTTTCAATGATTTTAATTTATGATATCATTTTTGATTTGTTCATATGATTTACTGGGGATATGATTGAATGGTACCATCAACATTCTATCATTGGTTGGCATGCGATGACAACGATTTGAGGATAATTCAATGAAATTCATTTCTTTTCCTTGATTTAATTAATTTATGATCATGCATTTTTGAAACCCATTTCTCTTTAGTGAATTAAGCTATGATGAAATAATGAAATGTTTATGAAACTCTTTTCAATTCCATGGGTTATGATATGATGATATGATGAATGTTTTAGGATCTTATGGAACATATATATGTGAATTTAATTATGTGAAGGGTAGGCTCAAGATTATATAACCTTCAAATATAATGGGTAAATATGGATATATCATGAGAAAATAAGGACTAGAATGTGGAGTGAATGTAGTTCAATAATTTACTCTATCTACTATGATATTCATGGGAGTATACCAAGATTAAGTATATGGTATAATGGGGAGTGAACCAATCCACTATGATATTCTTTGAAATGAGGCTTAACTAAGGAAATGATTTTCAATTCTTAGGTGTATATTACAAATTTATGTCTTATCCCAATGTTATTCTCTCATATATCATGTTATTTGATTCCATTATTATTAATTTCTTATAAATTTTAATTCCTTATTTAATGATTCATGATTATAATCATTGATATGCATGGTATCGTTTCTGGATTTTATGATCGTGTTATCATATGATAATGTCTGTTTTATGTTTATGTGATCATTTTTATCTCTATTATTTACCTTTACATAAAATCTTATCTCAACCTTATTTATGTTTCTTTTCCCCATGTTATGAAGAAATTTTACAAGGTGACGTTTCTAAAAAAGTTTATAGTTATGAATTAGTTAGTGGGATATGGTGTTGTTATCTTATAAATATGTTGTTTATGAATCCATGTATCCCAAGACACTAGAATGATATGAATTTGGGTGGATCATAATATTATTTATTAAATTTTCATCTAATAAGTTATGATATTTATGTATGAAAATTTCATGTTATTCTAGATAGTATATGATACGTTTTTAGTTATTTTTGGAAATTAGGTTGAGAAAACATTAGTAAAGACCTAAAAGAAAATCATATGTGTATAAGAACATACTATTGGGCATTTATTGTCTAAAAAATACTCTTTAAATCTTATTGATTTTGATTCTCACAAATATCCTTGTTTTTATTACTAAAGATATAACATTAATGGTATTTAAAGAAATTAATATTCTTTGTATTCCTTATTTTGGAAATATATTCATTCTTATTATTCATGTTTAATATTCTTCAAAGTGTTATGAATGCTCATTACCATATTCTGGAAACACTGTTCATATCGTACATTGAACAATGTAACGTAAGGAACAAACCATACGATTTTATTATACCTTATGCTAAAAGATTAGTGTGTATGGTTAACAACCCTACATTGAATGAAACGTATGGATAAAGAGCCTCACATTTGGATAAAACCTTACGTTTGACAAAGAGAAAATGTATGGTTAAATAAACCAATGTAATAATGGAACCTTACATTTGAGAAGAAAATGTATGGATTATCAACATTACTTTTTTGATCAACCATACATTTTCAACCTTCCGTTCAGAGAAATAATTCCATATAGTTTAACCCTATGTTTTGTATTTTTTCAGTTTATAAAGGAACCTTACATTTGAATTTTCATAACTAGATATTTGAATTTATGATTTTATCAGAGTTTCATGCGACAATCAGCAAAAAATATCTAGCCATTTTAAAGCACATTTTCGAATAATTCAAAGGTCATTATGATTAATTCGATGAATCGTATTAAGTAAAGAAATTTCCTCTTATTTTTACGGAATGATAAAACTACTATGAGTTGTCTACAAAATTTTAATTCATATCATTTATCAAGAGATTTTCTTGGATCTAGAATTAAAAGACAGGCTCTATATTTTACTTATTCTATTGGTGTATTCATTATATATATATATATGTGTGTGTGTGTGTGTGTGTGTGTTTGTGTGTATTATTTAGAAAAGAATATATATTGAGATATATGTTGAGCCACATATTGCGTCACATATTCACAATTAAAACTATATTCTCATGAATATCTTCTTCAGATCTAATACAACAACTGATCAGACTCTGTTTTTACGGAAGAGGATACTAAGGAAATAAATGTATTAAAAATTTAGTATTTTATGTAAGTATGCGGCTACTATTAATTTATATTTTTATTTCCAAGATCTATTGCAACCAGATCACTTCAGAACCACTCTTTCATGAAGAAAATATTTTTTGAAGAAGAAGATTCATCTACTGTCGGTTTTTGTTCAACTGTAAAGTTCAATTGAGACCCTTTAAAATCAATATTTTTTTATTTAGAGTTTTAACTCCTCATACTCAGTTGTGGTGAAGTGTCAGCTTCTCGATCTAAGCTATGGTTTCTCAGTTATCTATTATCGAATCAGTAGACATTGTTTTTAGTCTTGTTTTTAAAAGTTTCAAATGCCTGCAATCAGTTTTAGAATGGTCTTAGGATATGAGTACCTTACTAGGGAAATTCAAAAAACTTATAGAGAGAGTAATTGGTGGAGTGGACTAGGTGTTCTTTAAGCCCTGAACCACTATAAATAGTCATGTTCTATATTTTTGCTTTTATCCGATGCTCATAATTTCCTATTGATGATAAACACTGCTTACCTTCCTAATAATCAGTCTACATCATTAGGAAGCATTGTTAAAGAATTAAAAAAGACAAAATTAACCCCCCTCTTGCGTATATTTGTATATTCCAACCTAATAATTGGTATTAGAGGAGAGATTTTGGAAAAGGATATAATGAGTAAAAGTATAATGACTATACAAAAATGGAAATTACTGATCAGAGAGAAGGAATATCAATGGTTCGTGCTCCTTATTTCAATGGTGAAAAATATAGATACTGGAAATCATAGATGATTATATATTGTAAGAATTTTGGATTCAAATTCTACTATAAGATCATTCATTCTTAGATAATTCTTGAAAATCCTCTAACTTAGACTGGTACTACAAAGGATGACGATGACACTAATTATAAAGATATGAATTCTATTATCAGTGGTCTTCAACCAGAGGAACTCAAACATATCTCACAATGTCTTACTGCTTATGAAATGTGGAAAACCATTGTAGTTTCATATGAAGGAATAAACAATGTAATACAAATGAGGTATGAAACAACAAAACTGAAATTTGATACATTTAGAATGATTTATAGAGAAAGTATCACTCAGATGAATGGAATACATATATTGATTATAAATAATATTACATCCTTAGGTTATCCTATCAAACAAGTAGATTAAGCTTTGAAATTTCTAAGAGTACTACCTACTAAATAGAATGGTATATTAGTTTCTATTTGACAATCATCACCTATCAAAAATATTACAATGATAGAATTAATTGGTACACAGATGATGTATGAATATGAAATGAAATATTAAGATGAATATCATAATTTCTTAGTGAAAAAAGATAATATTGCCTTAAAGGTAACATCTTATAATCAATGAAAAATAATAAAGTCAGAATTCATATAAGAAAGGAATTTAGATATATCTAACTCTGAAATGGAATTCGTCGAATTATCCCTAAAGTAAATCTAGTTTTATAAGAAGAATATAGGATTTATAAATCCTTTAAAAAGGAATGAAAAAGACTCTAGGCAAGTCATATGTTATGAATGAAATAAATTAGTTCATATAAGACCTGATTGTCTCCAGTTAAATGGTGAAAAGAGAAATGAAAAAAAGGAATATCAGAAAAATATTGATTATGAACATAATGGAAAAAAATAAATGAAGCAAACTTGGAGTGTTTATGAAGACTCCAACATTGCAACAAAATCTAATTAAAAAAAGTATGAATAAAATATAAAAGAAAATATGTGATTTATGGAAGATGGAGATAAGGTACAAACCTATTATTCTTATAATTCTGATTCGGATTAAAATTATTCAAATATTAAGTTGGATTCCTACTGTAATATTCTAGAAGGAAAATATGATTCCTTATTAAAGAAATAGATACCTTTGAATAATATTCACAATTCTATTTTAAGAGAATGTGATGCCTTACTCAAAAAACATCAAGAGATAATTAAAAAATTGAATTCATCTACCACAAAATCTGTTGATAATGAAAATAATATTAAATCATTAAAAGATGAAGTAGAAACTTATAAAAGTGTTGACCTATTATTTAAAAATGGATAAAATATTCTGAATGAGATTATTGGTAAAATTTTCATTATAAATAAAAGATTTGGTATAGGAAGTAAAGGTGAAAAATCTAAACTATATAAAAATTATATTATTGACAAATTAAAAACTATTACATTTCATTTTTGTGAACCAAAAGGACATATAACAAAAAAATCTTATTTAAAAAATCCTCAAATAAGTGGAATTAAAAAGGTTTTTATTTAAAATATTTTATCTGAAGTAAATATGAGTTATGTAAAAACAAAGAAGATATGGATTTCCAGATCTTTTCTAGCTAACAATGCTAGAACCAAAAGAATATGGGTACCAAAACAAACTTTTGTTTAAATTTCCATTGAAATAAATATGTCCCAGAAAAAAAAATATGGTGTATAGATAGTGGATTCTCTAGGAGTATGAGTGGAAACTCATAAAACATCAATACACTGACTCAAATAGATGGAGGTCTAGTAACTTTTGGTGATAATGCCAAAGGAATTATAATTGGACTTGGAACTATTAGAGATCCAAAAATAGTCTCAATAAAAAATGTACTATATGTACAAGGGATAATGAATAACCTGATAAGTATCCCTCAACTTTATGATGATGGATATTATTATAATTTTTTAAGAAGCAGTAATTTGTCGTAGATCCCCGATCAAAATATAATTTACCTAAGAATGCAATATAGTGCACTCCCAAGGTCGGTCTCCAGGAGGCAACTTACACAACACGAAAATTATATTGTCATTATTTATTTTCTAACTAATATATAATATAAATATGAGTTTTGAAATATTCATAAAATATGAATATATATATATATATGTGTGTGTGTTTGTAATGAAAACAATATGATGTTAAAAAGAAGAAATAAGACATTTGTTCATGGAGGATCATAATGGTTGATATCATTGTTTATTAAAATATTCTCAATATCAATTCAATGTAGTGACCAGAATCTATCACACTACACCCTCTTATTCGAAATGTTATTTCCCCAACACCGAGATCTCTGCATGTGGGGAAATACTCTTCCTAAAGTCAGCTAGGAGATTTCTTTGCCGACCGTCGCTACCCAAGCCATACTTCATAGTATTCATGACTTATATAGTGAAGGGAAGAATAAATTTTTAATGAGAAAAAGAACTTGGTGATAGAGAAAATGGGGCAATCGCACATCATAATTAATTTAACCACCACCAAAATTCTCAGAATTAAATAAAGATATTTAAATTGAAGCACAATGAAACTCAAACAACCAACATTCTACCCCCTAAAACAAACATCAAGGTTAGTTCCCCATTTTCATGGAGTTAGAAGAGAAAATGGTGGGAGAAACACATAAAAGTAAAAATGGAAGAATAAGGTATGAAGAAGAAGAATAAAGTAATGTATATTAAAAATATGAAAACCATTTACAGAAATAAAGCTCCACCTTAGCCTCCACATGTTTGATGCATTCCTGTCATATGGCATGGAATTTTTTTTTTTAAATTTTCCAAGTGTATTCTAGTGATTAACCCTAGGATGTCTCCCGAAGAGGAGTGCACAAAAATTATGTTTTCCACTTGAATTTAAGAAAGAAGAAAATGTTGTTTTTTAAAATTGTTTAGGTTGAAAAATAAAGCAAGAAATAACAAGAAAAGTCGAACACTAATGGATGAAGAGAGTGATGAGGTCAGGGTAGGATTCACTTTTTCAATGTCATCATAGTAATAAAGATCATATTCTCTCTCTTCATTTCGAATAACAAATGAAGAACTCCTCGATCGAGTTATTAATCACCCTTGGTTTAAGAAACAAATGAGACTCACTCTTATGTGCGTGAAAGTTCTTAAAAATCCCTAAACAACTAAGGAAATTACCGATTGGGAATTATTGCTCCTTAGAGCTCTAGAAAAAGTTTAATAGTTTCACACACGTGACAACGATCTCTAGACACTCACCACCTAACATAATCTGCTTGATCGAGACAAATTGCACAAGGTGGAGGGAGATTGATGGTCTTTAACCAAAGCTATTAACAATGAATACACAAAAATCAAAACATGACCGCATTATGATAATTGGGAAATAGTGATTATAGAATTCATTCAAAAGAAAAAGTGGATTTTAAATTTAAGCTCAAAACTCCGACATTACAAAATTGAAACTCCCCCTTCCCCAATCATTAAAAGGTTTTACCCCTCCATGTGAAGGGTAATTGAGTTGAAAGGGGAAGAATAATACATTACATAACTATGAAAATGAATAGAAAAAAAAAGAGGAATCTGAAAATTTCTTCTTCTTGGTGTCCTGGAGGGAATGGGGTGGAGAATGTGATGATTTGAGAGGGTGGAGCTCTCCTCCTTTTATAGCCAGAATTTGTCCCCTGAATGTGGACGCATTGTAGCCTCATTAAATGGAATCTTCACACGTTGATCCCTTCTTCAATGTTGTTCATAATTACCTTGGACGTGTCCCCTCAAATGGTCAGCGGATTTGGACATGTATTCTGCGAGTTATGGCCGTTTTACTCTGAGCATTTATTCTGTCTAGTCAGACTCTCCAAAACGAAATCCTCCAGATTAGGGTGATTTAATAACCCCATAAACGGCCAATTAATGCGGCCCTTCTTTCATTGAAGATGCTCCAAAACTGTTTGCACGTCCACCCACTGAATATAACAACATTTGGGCCCACCATGGGTGATTTATGGATCCCACACCAAAACTAGACAGAACTGCAAACAGTTTTCTTTTTCCCACTTGTGAGCTTCCTTTGAGCTTCCATATGGCTGATTCATCTTTTAGTCCAAAAATAGTAAAATAAGCCCTGGATGGTTAGAATCTGGAAAATGAGTAATTTTTCAATTTGGATCAGTGTAGATAATGTTATGTCCAAACTACAGAAATAATTTAAAACTGTTAAAAACCCAAAATGACCAATTTTTAATATTCAACTCAAAATAACACCATTATCATAAAAATGAAACAATTCATCTTAGAGGAACACTTTTGTTGGTTTAAAACAATTATATTCAATATAAATTAAATGAAAATATTTTATCTATCAATTCCCCCACACTTAGCACTTGGACTCCTGGACAAGTAAAAATCAAATCAAATCAAATCCAAAACACATATTAATGAGATATATCAAATAAATTCAAAGAAACAAAAAGATATCATGCCTCATCAAAAACAATAATTTCAAGTTCTCCATTTAAGATTTTAATATATTTCCACTTCATTTCTTATACCATGCACCTAAAACACCAACCTCACATGAATTTTCTCTCATCTCACAAATGTAAATGCTGAACATAGTTTTTATACCTACAAAAAATATGGCTTTTATCAGCATTCAAAATGGCCATTAACAGTGCTAGAAAAAGCACTATTAATCTCGGTGAAGATAAAGGGGGGTCCCCTTTATCAGCGCTTCAAAAATCGCTCATAAAGACCCCTTTTATCAGCTCTAAAACGAAGCGCTGATAAAAGGGTATTTTATCAGTGCATTCTTTTTAGCGCTGATAAAAGACCACTTTTAGCAGTGCTTTTTTTAGCGCGGATAAAAATAATAAAAAATAAAAAAAATAAAAAATACTACCAATCTCGGGAGGGGCGAGGGAGGGTTTTACAGCGTTTGAGCCCCCCTTTATCAGCGCTTTCCCGCACCTCCAGCGCCCACCTGCACTACATACACCCTTAATGAGTGCTAGCCCTTTAAATCTCCCTTGGACGCACACATGTGCCTCCACCCAGATTTGATCTCGAGACCTACCCCCTACGCACCTAAAACCATTGCCACTACCCTATATTGATTTGTTCTCTTATTCATGATATATCATTTTATTTATATATATATTTAGTTATATTTATTCGTATAGTAATATATATAGTTATAGTAATATATATATATAGTTATATTAATATATATAGTTATATTAATATATACATATAGTTATATTAATATATATATATTGTTATATTAATATATGTATAGTTATATTTATATATAGTAGTTGTATAAATATTCATATATTGGTATTTTAAATAAAATAGATATTATTTATTATTTAGATAAAGGTAATATATTTTATATATAAATATGTTTAATTATTTAGTTACAAAATTTAATTTTTAGGAGTCAATTTATAAAAAATATGTACATATAGTTATATATTTGATTATAAATAGCAGTTTATTATAAAAAAGGATGAAACTTCAAAGGAATAATATCATTATGAATGTAATACTTTGGAATAAATTCATTCCCCACCAAAAAAGAAAATAATACCCCCTTAAACGAGGCTGAAAATTCACAAAATGTTAAAAAATATGGGTACCCTGACTAAAAACTCAGTTTTGGAGGCCTTATTGCATTTTTTGGCCTCTAAAAACGCTTGACTGGGCTCTCCCAGGATCACAACAACGTAGAGCTCGTCTCAGGCTTCAATTTGATATGTGGTAGAGCTCAAACAGACACTCGTATCAAAAGTTATGTCCGTTAGAAGTTCGAGTTGTGTTTTCAAAATATTTTGGATCTTTTTTAAATTATTTTTTATTTTTTAGTCTTCAAATTGTTATTAAATGACTATTACTCTATAATAATTAGAAAATTATTATTTTTAAATTTTTTTATAATCCATTTTCACTAAATATCTTATATATTAAGTATAATAAGTGTAAATGTACATTAATACTTATCTAAAATATATTTAAAAATTATATGTTATATTTATATCAATATAACTATATAACTATATTTATATATTAATATTTTTTAAAATTTCTTTTTGAAGTCAAACATTTATCAGCTCTTTGAAAAAAAGCGCTGATAAAGGCCCCCCTTTATCAGCGCTACTAAAAAAGCGCTGATAAAGGGGGTCCCTTTATCAGCGCTAAAAAAAGCTTTGTTAAAGGGAGGCCTTTATCAGTGCTGATAAAGGGGTAATTTTATCAGCACTTTTTTTGGCACTGATAAAGGCACCCTTTATCAGCGCTTTTTTGAGTGCTGATAAAGCCCCCCCCTTATCAGCGCTTTTTCGTTAGCGCAGATAAAGGGGTGGCACTGGCCTTGCCCAGTTTTGTGGTAGTGTCTAATCCAAACTCACACAAGAGTCACCATAAGCTTGATAAATTCCTACTTCTCCACCCGATGTGAGTCAAGGATATGTGTTTCTCATGAGGACATTTTAGGGTTGTTCGGTGGCTTTCGATTGGTAGGATTTAGATGTTAAACATTATGAGGTTGAAAAAGGAGGGCTTGTCTCTTTTGGAAGCAAAATAGAAAGATTCTAATTTTTACTCAAGTATGGTCTCCTTCACTTCCCCTTTGTAGAAAATAGGCTCCATAAACATTCAATCAGCTCAGCAGCAAAAATTTCAATCCTTTCAAACATGATTTTTCTCGAAATCTCCAGATAGGCACAACTTTCTTTTTTTACATTGGAAGCTCTAGAAAGGCACAACTTCTCTTATCATAAAAGCTCCAGAAAAGGCACAGCTTTCAACCGAATAATTTTTCCGCATCACACACATCTCTTCCACAATTTATTTTACACCAAAAGTATAACCAAATGAGGTAGTACACCACAAGACATCTTCCCCCACACTTAAGTTCAACTAGATCTTGAAATTTCACTTCAAGAGCAGGCAGGATATGGAAAATTGGCTTGTAATGTGGCTAACCTAACAGGAAATTCATGGCTACTAGGGGATACAATGAAGGATAAATATAAAGGTGGGCCATAATGAAAAGGATTATTTTGAAAAAGGGGGGTTTATACAAAATAAATGCCTCAGTCATTTAAAACACACGTACCCCAAACCCTCAATTTTTGAAAGGAATAAATCAAATTCTGCTTAAAACAAGCATGGTTTAGTTCTGTCAAGAAATGAGGTGAATGAAAAGAATATGGAAAAAATGGTTCAGAATCCTCACAGGAATGTGTTTTCAATGATATAGATAGTGAAACATGGCATGGGTTTCAAAAATCAGTGTACTTTTCATGAAATTCCAAAATATTTGAACTTGAAACAAAGTCATTTCAGCATTCATTTAAGCTCGGTTTCATGAAATACATTTGTTCATTCATTTACATGGGTTTGAAAAATGGTATTGATAATCATTTCATCTCAAAAGTTTCAGAAACACACCAAAAATTGAAAAATAGACACAGAAAAATTTGAAAACACACAATTTTTTTATTTTTTTTGTGAAAACAAACATCAAATAAAAAACTTATACTACAAAGGTTACCTACCCCCACACTTAAGTGATTTAGTGTCTGTGATGCATTCAATTGGATTTAACATTTAAGTAGATTTTTGATTGAATCACAACAACAAGACAGTGTGAAGGAGAGGTACAACCTGATGGATCTTATTGATAAACAGGTTGGGGGAGCGTGATCTCCTCCACTGGCTCTGATGGCGGGTCCCAAGGAATTTCTTCAACCTATGTCCATTCACAATGAATGGATCCGACTCTCCATCCTTCATAATCTACACAACACCCAAAGGATATAAATGAGTAACTATAAATGGACCTTCCCATTTGGAATGAAGTTTACCTGGAATCAGATTGAGTCTTGAGTTGAATAATAACACTTTATCTCCAGGAGATAAGTCTTTTGGTCGGATCAGCTTGCCATGGTCCACTCTTGTTCTTTCTTTGTAAATCCTTGAATTTTCAAATGATTCCCTTCTTATTTCCTCCATCTATTTCAACTTCAATCTTCTCTCCTTCCCAGCACTTTCAACATCCAAATTTATTTTCCTCACAGCCCAATATGCCTTATGCTCCAATTCCACAGGTAGGTGGCAGCTTTTCCCATAAATCAGCCTATATGGACTCATTCCAATCGGGGTTTTTTAGGCTGTCCTATAATCCCATAAGGTATCATCCAACATTTTTCTCCTATCCATCCTATTTGGATTAACGGTCTTTTCCAAAATTCCCTTGATTTACCTATTTGAAACATCATCTTACCCATTAGTCTATGGATGATAGGGAGTTGATGTTTTATGATGCACCCCATACTTCTTCAGAAAAGTACCCATTCTCAAATTGCAGAAGTGAGTCCCTTGATCACTAATGATTGCTCTGGGCACTCCAAACCTACAAAATATGTTAGACCTAACAAAATCACAAACAACTTTAGCATCATCAGTTCTGGTTGCTTTTGCTTCCACCCATTTGGAAACATAATCAACTACAAGAAAGATATAAGAATTTCCCAATGACATCGGGAAAGGTCCCATAAAATCTATCCCCCAAACATCAAAAATATCACAAAAATTCAGTGGCTTTTGGGTCATTTCTTGTCTCTTAGAAATATTTCCTTAAAACTGACATTTTTCACTTATTTTGCAAAATTCATGAGCATCTTTAAAAATGGTGGGCCAATAAATTCCAGATTCTAAATCCTTCCTTGCTGTCCTCTGAGGTCCAAAGTGGCCTCCACAAGCTAAAGTGTTACAAAAATAAAAGACATATTTAACTTCACTTTCAGGTAAACATCTTCTTATTACTTTATCATTGCAAATCATCAAAAGGAATGGATCATCCCAAATGTAATATCTAGATTCAGCTTTCAGTTTTTGAATTTGGTGAGAATTGACATGAGATGGGACCTGAGATGTTACCAGAAAATTGACCATGTCAGCATACCAAGGTACTTCTCCTTCAATCAAGTACAAATTCTCCCCTGGAATTTTATCATTCAGTGGGTCTCTTTCTGGAACTTCAATTTCAGCAGTTTTTGGAATTCTACTTAAGTTATCATCCACTTGGTTCTCAGATCCCTTCATACACTTGATTTCTATATTGGACTCCTGCAGCAGTATCATCAATCTCACTAACCTTGGTTTAGCATCAGCTTTCTTCATCAAGTACCTCAAATCTGCATGATCAGAAAACACAGTGATTTTAGTTCCAATAAGATATGATCTAAATCTTTCTAAAGCAAAAATAACAGCAAAGAACTCTTTTTCCGTGGTTGTGTAATTGAATTGGGTTGCATCTAAAGTTCTCAAGGAATATGAAATGACTTCTGGTCTTCCATCAATTCATTGAGAAAGGACTGCTCCAACTGCTTGTTTGGAGTCATCACAAAGTAGTTCAAATGGTTCTTCCCAATTTGGAGGCTGCATCACGGGTGGTGAAATCAATCTCTTCTTCAACTCATCAAAAGATTCACTACAAGGACCATTGATATCAAAATCAGCATCTTTCAAAAGTTATGTAGAGATAGGGAGAGAAATCATACAGAAGTCTTTGATAAACCACCTGTAGAATCCTGCATGTCCTAAAAATTATCTAACATTTTTCACACAAGTAGGGTAAGGCAATGAATTTATAACTTCAATTTTTGATTTATCCACTTCAGTTCCATTTTGGGAAATGAAATGACTAAGCACAATTCCTCTTTGAACCATGAAATGACACATTTCAAAATTTAAAACAAGATGTTTCTCAATGCAGGTTTTCAAAACTTTTTCCAGATTTTTCAAACATTGATCAAAAGAATCTCAAAAAACTGTGAAATCATCTAAGAAAACTTCCAAGAAATTTTCAATGTGATTAGAAAATATACTCACCGTGCACCTAAGAAATGTACCTTGAGCATTACAAAATCCAAATGGCATTCTTTTATATGAAAAAGTACCAAAAGGGCATGTAAATGTCGTATTCTCTTGATCCTCGGGAGAAATGGGTACTTGGAAGTTACCTGAAAATCCATCCAAAATCAATAATTATTTCTCCCTGCCAATATTTCTAACAACTGGTCAATGAAGGGGATGGATAAATGATATTTTTTAGTTACCTAGTTCAATTTCCTAAAATCAATGCACACTCTCCAGCTGCTTTGAATTCTCATAGGGATTAACTCATTCTTTTCATTCCTCACAGTGGTTAGGCCAGTTTTTTTGGAACGACATGAATAGGGCTGACCCACTGCGAATCTGAAATGGGATAGATGATCCCAGCTCCCAAGAGCATCTCGATCTCATTCTTCACAACCTCCATCATGGTGGGATTCAGTCTCCTTTGGGGCTGTCTAACAGGTTTGGAATCTCCCTCAACAAAAATTCTATGTAAGCATATTTTTGGGTTTATTCCTAGGATATCACCTATGCTCCATCATATTTCCTGGACATTCTCTCTCACAATCTCAATCAATGATTTTTCTTGGGTTCTAGAAATATTATTCGCAATTATCACTGGTAGTTTTTCTCCCTCTCTAAGGTATACATATCTCAAATCAGTGGGGAGTGGTTTGATTTCTAGATTAGGGGGATGCTCAAGGGATGAGACTAAATTGAAGTTTTCCACATCCAAATTTTGGACCTCCTACACACAAGAAACCATATCATCTTCCTCATTATTTAACAAATCATCAAAGAAATAAGATTTTACCTCTTCCTCCCTCATGAAGTCAAAATCTCCAACATCTTCAGCATCCACATGTTCAATGATATTTCCAGGGGAAGAAGTCTCTCCTAAGTCTAAGAATTCATAGAGCATACCTGATTCTTCAATTGGTTCTGCACCAACTTCATGGGAAAGAAAAACGAGGGAGTGATCATCTGATGGGTTCCTCATGGATTCAAAAATATTGAAGTGGACCGTGCTCCCTCGAAACTCCATGGTGAGTGTCCTCTCGTGGACATTGATGATGGTTTTGGCTGTCTTCAAAAAAGGACTCCCCAAAATGATGGTTGAATGTGACGGGCTACTATCTTCTTCCATATTGATCATGTAGAATTCAGCTGGGAATAAAAGATCATTGAATTTCACAAGGACATCCTCCAAAAATCCTACAGGGAAAACTGTGGATCCGTTTGCAAGCTGGACCACCACTCTTGTAGGCTTCAATTCTCCCATCTGCAAAGAAGTTTATACCTAGTGAGGCAATACATTAATTGAATCACCAAAATTACACAAATAATTAGTGAAATTTAATGAACCAATGGTGCATGGAATGAAAAACATCCTTGGATCTTTACATTTGGTTGGAATCTACAGCATGATAAGGGCTGAGACACTTCTTCCCAAGTTGATTATTTCATCCCCATAAAGCATTCTCTTTTTGGTGCATGATCTTTCAAAAATTTTGCATACCTTGGAATTTTTTTAACAAATTCAAGTAGGGGGATATTGATTTCCACTTTCTGGAAGGTGTCCAGAATTTCTTTTTGAAGTGATTCTTTATGCAATTTCTTTGAATCGATAATCCTTGTTGGAAATGGTGGGGGTAATTCTTTCTTCTCCCATTATTTTATTTGCATTGGTGTTTCTTGTTTCTTATTCTGCGGCCTATCCTTCTCCTACTCCTCTTCCTTTTCATCTTCTTGGTGGATTTTCACAAGACTTTATGAATCATTCTCCCTCATAATAGGTGGTATTATTTCAGGTTCGGGGTTGGATGGAGGTGGGATTTCTTTTCCACTTCTTGTTATGATTGCACTAACATTCTCTTTAGGATTTGGCACTCTTTGGGATGGATGCTTCCCTAGATTCTTGGACATTATTTCAACAAGACTTCCCACCCTGTCTGCTATCTTGTCAACCTTATTTTCTAGGCCCTCATACTTTGATTGTAGTTGTTCCATAGAAGGCTATGTTCTGGTGGATGGTTGTTCATATGTCTTTCTTTAGAATGGTGGTGACTGAAAAAAATTGTTGTTGTTGGAAGGGATATTTGTAAGATTTTTTGAAGGAAGGGGGGTTCTGGTATTGCTGTTGGTGGTAATAAGGTTGACTGGGGTGTTGGTTAAATGGTCTCATCTGGTTTTGTTAGTTCCCATATCCTTGTTGGGCTTGCAGTTGATTTTTTTGGAATTGTCTTGGTTGAATGGCCGCAACACAGTATTCTGTCCCATGTATCTCAGGGCACTGGTTAGTATAATGAGTTGAAGAATAACATAAACCACATACCTGAGATGAAGCTTGTTGTCCATTTTCTTGTGTTACAGCTAGTTGAAGGACTAACCTTGCAAGGTCATCACCTTTGGTTTAGTCAACTTAGATGAATCAAATGTTTTTACCTCATGTATCCCCCTGGTTCCCATTCCACTTAGTCCATATTGTTGTGAGTTTTGAGCAATATCCTCAATTAGTATTCTCATATCTGCAGGAGACATGTCAATCAGGAACCCCCCTGATGAGGCATCTAGAAGATTTCGATCATTATCCATAATTCCCTGGTAGAAGAACACATGGAATTGGTGGTCCTCCATTTCTTGATGTGGGAAGCTGGAACATAGATTCTTGAAGCGCTCCCAGTACTTGTAGAGGGTTTCTCTAGTTGATTGTCATATGATGTAAATCTATTTCTTGATGGCAGTTCTCCTCAATGTGGTAAAGGGTCTTTGCGTGAAACTTCTTTTTATGTCTTCCCAATCACTGATCTCCCCTAGTTTCAGGTTGTACAACCATTCTTTAGCTATTCCTTCAAGTGAGAAGGGGAATGTCCTCCACTGAAATTGGTCTTCGGGTTCTCCTCGTGGCCTGAAGCATGAGCAAGTTTATATGAATTCTTGCATGTGTCGATTTGGATCTTCTCCTGCAAGACCATGAAACACTGGAAGCACATAAATCATATTGACACATAATTCAAAATCATTTGGTTCAGTTGGTGCAATTAGTTGGTTATTTTGACTGGAAAATTGTGGTGCACATAGATCACGCAGGGTTTGGTTGGGATTTCTAGCCATGATTTCAGGTTCAGAGTGAACACTAAGAGTTTCACTTGAATATGAGATATCTATTTCTTCAAATATTTATGGTAGATTTCTTTTTCTTAGTTGGGATAATGTACTTTCTATTTTTGGATCAAATTCAATTAATGGTTCTTTTGAGGTGCGGGTCATTCAATTTTTATTATTATTTTGTTGTTGCACTGCCTCCCCGGAAACAGTGCCAAGTTTGACGCACGCCTATCTTATGGCATGGCAAAACAATTTTTAAATTTCCTAAGTGTAGTAAATTTGTTAACCCTAGTATGTCTCTTGAAAAGGAGTGCAAAACAATTATGTTTGTCACTTGAATTTAAGAAATAAGAAAAGGTTATTTTTGAAATTGTTTAAGTTGAAAAATAAAGCAAGAAATAACAAGAAAAGTTGATCAGTAATGGATGAAAGGAGTGATGGGGTCGGGGTAGGATTCACTTTTTCAATGTCTTTATAGTAATAAAAATCATATTCTCTCTCTTCCTTTCGAATAACAGATAAATAACTCCTCGATCGAGTTATTAATCACCCTTGGTTTGATAAACAAATGAGACTCACTCCTATGTGCGTGAAAGTTATTAAACAATACCTAAACAACAAAGGAAATTACCAATAGGGAATTGTTTCTCCTTAGAACTCTAGAAAATGTTTAATAGTTTCACACATGTGCCAATTATCTCTAGACACTCACCACCTAACACAATCTGCTCGATCGAGACAAATTGCACTAGGTAGAGGGAGATTAAAGGTCTTTAACCAAAGCTGTTAACAATGAATACACCAAAATCAGAACACAATGACATTAAGATAATTGGGAAACAGTGAAAATATAAGTCATTCAAAATAAAAAGAGAATTTTAAATTTAAGCTCAAAACTACGACATTACAAAAGTGAAACACCCCCTTCCCCGATCACTCAAATGTTTTAGCCCTCCATGTGAAGGGTAATAGAGTTGAAAGGGGAATAAGAAGACATTACAAAACTATGAAAAAGAAAAGAAATAAAAGATGAATCTAAAAAGTTCTCCTTCTTGGTGTCCTAGAGGGGATGGGGTGGAGAATGAGATGATTTGAGAGGGTGGAGCTCTCCTCCTTTTATAGCCAGAATTTGTCCCCCGAATTTTGACGTGTTGTAGCCCCATTAAATAACATCTTCACGCATTGATCCCTTATTCAATGTTTTTCAAAATTACCTTGGTCGTGTCCCATCAAAATATCAGCAGATTGGGACATGTATTCCGAGAGTTATGGTCGTTTTACTCTGATCATTTATTCTGTAAAGTCAGACTCTCCAAAACGCAATCCACCGGATTAGGGTGATTTAATGACCCCATAAAAAAAAATTCATGCAGCCCTTCATTCATAAAAGATGCTCCAAAACTCTTTTTTCATCCACCCACCGAATATCACAACATTTGGGCACTCCATGGATGAGTTATGTATCCCACACCAAAACTAGGCAGAACTACAAACAGTTTTCTTTCTCCCACTTGTGAGATTCCTTTGAGCTTTCATATGGCTGATTCTGCTTTTATTCCAAATGTAGTAAATTAAGCTCTGGATGTTTAGAATCTGGAAAAGAAATAATTGTGCAATTTGGATCAGTGTAGATAATTTTATGGCCAAACTACAGAAATAATTTAAAACTGTTAAAAATCCAAAATGGCCAATTTTTACTATTCAGCTCAAAATAACACCATTATCATAAAAATGAAACAATTAATCATAGAGGAACACTTTTGTGGGTTTAAAACAATGATATTCAATATAAATTAATTTTAAATATTTGATCTATCAATTCCCCCACACTTAGCACTTGGACTCCTGGACAAGTAAAAATCAAATCAAATCAAATCCAAAACACATATCAATGAGATCTATCAAATCAATTCCAAGAAACAAAAAGATATCATGCCTCATCAAAAATATTTATTTAAAGTTCTCCATTTATGATTTTAATTTATTTCCACATCATTTATTATCCCTTGCACACAAAACACCTACCTCACATGAATTTTCTCTCATCTCACAAATGTAAATGTTGAACAAGACTTTTCTCAATACTAAAAATATGGCTTTTATCAGTGCTAAAAATGGCCTTTAACAGCACTAGAAAAAGTTTTCTTAATGCCTGCGAAGATAAAGGGGGGTCCCTTTTATCAGCGCTCCAAAAATCGCTGATAAAAGGGTCTTTTATCAGTGCTTTCTTTTTAGCGCTGATAAAAGACAACTTTTATCAGCACTTTTTTTAGCGGCGATAAAAATAAAAAAATAAAAAAAATAATGCCAATCTTGGGGGGTTTACAGTGCTTGATACCCCCTTTATCAGCGCTTTCCCGCACCTCTAGCACCCACCCACACCGCCTACACCCTTAATCAGCACTAGCCCTTTAAATCACCCTTGCGTGCGCACCTGTGCCTCCACCCGGATTTGATCTCAAGACCTTCCCCCTGCGCACCTAAAGCCTTTTCCACTACCCTATATTGATTTTTTCTCTTATTCATGATATATCTAATTATTTATATATATATATATATATATATAGTTATATTTATTTATATAGTAATATATATTTATATTAATATATATAGTTATATTAATATATATATTTATTTATATTAATATATATATATAGTTATATTAATTTATACATATAGTTATATTAATATATATAGTTATATTAATATATATATATATATATTTATATTAATATATATATATATAGTTATATTAATTTATACATATAGTTATATTAATATATATATAGTTATATTAATATATGTATAGTTATATTAATATATAGTAGTAATATAAATATTCATATATTAGTATTTTAAAAAAAATGAATATTAGTTATTATTTAGATAAAGCTAATATATTTTATATGTAAATATGTGTAATTATTTATTTAAAAAATTTAATATTTTGGTGTAAATATATAAAAATTATGTACATATAGTTATATATTTGATTATAAATAGTAGTGCATTATAAAAAAGGATGAAATTTCAAAGACATAATATCAATATGAATGTAATACCTTGGAATAAATTCAGTCCCCACAAAAAAAAATCCAATAATACCCCCTTAAATGAGGCTGAAAATTCCAAAAATGTTAAAAAATCTGGGTACCCTGACTAAAAACTCAGTTTTGGAGGCTTTCTGGGCCTGTTTTGGCCTTGAAAAACGCTTGACCAGGGTACCCTTGGGTCATAGAAACATAGAGCTCGTTGCAGGTTTCAATTTGATATGTGGTAGAGCTCAAACGGACACCCAGATCAAAAGTTATGGCCGTTTGAAGTTCGAGTTGCGTTTTCAACATATTTTGGATCTTTTTTTAAATTTTTTTTTTTTAGCCTTAAAATTGTTATTAAATGACTATTACTCTATAATAACTAGAAAATTATTATTTCTAAATTTTTATAAGCCATTTTCACTAAATATCTTATATATTACGTATAATAAGTGTAAATGTACATTTATACTTATCTAAAATATATTTAAAATTTATATATTATATTTATATCAATATCACTATATAATGATGTTTATATATTAATACTTTTTTTAATTATTTTTTAAGTCGACCCTTTATCAGCGCTTTTAAAAAAAGTGCTGATAAACCCCCCCCCCCTTATCAGTGCTACTAAACAAGTGCTGATAAAGGGGGTCCTTTTATCAGCTCTAAAAAAAGCGCTGATAAAGGGGAAATTTTATCACCGATTTTTTTGCACTGATAAAGGCACCCTTTATCAGAGCTTTTTTGAGTACTGATAAATCCCCCCCCCCCTTATCAGCGCTTTTTCGTTAGCACTGATAAAGGGGTAGCGCTGGCCTTGCCCAGTTTTGTGGTAGTGTCTCATCCAAACTCACACAAGAGTCACAATAAGCATGATAAAATCCTACTTCTCCACCCGATGTGAGTCATGGACATGTGTTTCTCATGAGGACTTTTCAGGGTTGTTCTGTGGCTTCTAGTTGTTAGGATTTAGATGTTAAACATTCTGAGGCCAAAAAAGGAGGGCTTGGCTCTTTTTGAAGCAAAATTTCAAGATTCTAATTTTTACTCATGTATGGTCTCCTTCACTTCCCCTATGTAGAAAATAGGCTCCATCAACATTCAATCAGCTCAGCAGCAAAAATTTCAATCCTTTCAAATAGGATTTTTCATGAAATCTCCAAATAGGCACCACGTTATTTTTTTACATTGGAAGCTCTAGAAAGGCACAACTTCTCTTATCATAAAATCTCTAGAAAAGGAAAAGCTTTCAATAGAATAATTTTTCAGAATCACACACATCTCTTCCACAATTTATTTTCCACCAAATGTATAACCAAATGAGGTAGTACACCACAAGACATCTTCCCCCACACTTAAGTTCAACTAGATCATGCAATTTCACTTCAAGAGAAGGCAGGATATGGAAAATTGGCTTGTGATATGGCTAACCTAACAGGAAATTCATGGATACTAGGGGCTAAAATGAAGGATAAATATAAAGGTGGCCCATAATGAAAAGGATTATTTTGAAAAGGTGGATTCAAACCAAATAAATGCCTCAATCATTTAAAACACACGTACCCCAAACACTCAAGTTTTGAAAGGAATGAATCAAATTCTGGTTAAAACAAGCATGGTCCGGTTCTCTCAAGAAATGAGATGAATGAAAAGAATATGACAAAAATGGTTCAGAAGCCTCACATGAATGTAATTTCAATGATATACACAATGAAATATGGAACGGGTTTCAAAAATCAGTGTACTTTTCATGAAATTCCAAAAGATTTGAACATGAAACAATGACATTTCAACATTCATTTAAGCTCGGTTTCATGAAATAGATTTGTTCACTCATTGAAATGGGTTTCAAAAATGGTATTGATAATCATTTTAGCTCAAAAGTTTTAGAAACACACCAAAAATTGAAAAATAAACAAACAAAAATTTAAAAACACACAATTTTTTTGTGTGAAAACAAACATCAAATGAAAATCCTATACTACAAAGGTTCCCTCCCCCACACATAACCGATGCAGTGTCCTCAATGCATTCAAGTGGATTTAACTTGTAATTAGATTTCTGATTGAATCACAACAGTAAGAAAGTGTGAAGGAGAGGTACAACCTGATGGATCTTATTGATAAATAGGTTAGAGGAGCGTGATCTCCTCTACTGGCTCTAATGGCTGGGTCCCAAGGAATTTCGTCAACCTATGCTCATTCACAGTGAATGGATCCTTCTCTCCATCCTTCATAATCGGCATAGCACCAAAAGGATATACATGAGTAACAATAAACAGACCTTCCCGTCTGGAACGAAGTTTACCTGGCATCAGATTGAGTCTTGAGTTGAATAATAACACTTTGTCTCCAGGAGGGAAGTCTTTTGGTCGAATCAACTTGTCATGGGCCACTCTTGTTCTTTCTTTGTAAATCCTTGAATTTTCAAATGGTTCCCTTCTTATTTCCTCCTGCTCTTTCAACTTCAATATTCTCTCCTTCCCAGCACCTTCAAGGTCCAAATTTATTTTCCTCACAGCCCAATACGCCTTATGCTCTAATTCCACAGGTAGGTGGCATCTTTTCCCATAAATCAGCCTATATGGACTCATTCTAACAGGGGTTTTGTAGGCTATCCTGTAAGCCCATAAGGTATCATCCAACCTTTGGCTCCAATCCTTCCTGTTTGGATTAACGGCCTTTTACAAAATTCCCTTGATTTCCCTGTTTGAAACTTCATCTTTCCCGTTAGTCTGTGGATGACATTGAGTTGATGTTTTATGATGCAGCCCATACTTCTTCAGCAAAGTCTCTATTCTCAAATTGCAGAAGTGAGTCCCTTGATCACAGATGATTGCTCCGGGTACTCCAAACCTACAAAATATGTTAGACCTAACAAAATCACAAACAACTTTATCATCATCAGTTCTGGTTGCTTTTTCTTCCACCCATTTGGAAACATAATCAACTACAAGAAAGATATAAGAACTTCAAAATGACATTAGTAAAGGTCCCAAAAAATCTATCCCCCACACATAAAAAATGTCAGAAATATTCAATGGATTTTTGGGCATTTCTTGTCTCTATGAAATATTTCCTGAAAACTGACATTTTTCACATATTTTGAAAAATTCATGAGCATCTTTAAAAATGGTGGTCCAATAAATTCAATATTCTAAAACCATTATTGTTGTCCTCTAAGATCCAAAGTGGCCTCCACAAGCTAATGTGTGACAAAAATCAAAGATAAATTTAACTTCATTTTCAGGTAAACATCTTCTTATTACTTGATCGTTGCAAATCTTCCAAAGGAATGGATCATCCCAAATGTAATATCTAGATTCAGCTTTCAGTTTTTGAATTTGGTGAGAATTGAAATGAGATAGGACCTGAGATGTTACCAGAAAATTGACTATGTCAGCATACTAAGGCACTTCTCCTTCAATCACGTACAACTGCTCTCCTGGAATTTAATCATTCAGTGGGTCTCTTTTTGGAACTTCAATTTCAGCAGTGTTTGGCTATATACATAAGTGATCAGCCACTTCGTTCTTAGATCCCGTCTTATCCTTGATTTCTATATTTAACTCCTGCAGCAGTATCATCCGTCTCACTAACCTTGGTTTAGCATCAGCTTTCTTCATCAAGTACCTCAATGCTGCATGATCAGAAAACACAGTGATTTCAGTTCCAAGAAGATATGATCTAAATCTTTCTAAAGAAAAAACAACTACAAAGAACTCTTTTTCCGTGGTTGTTTAATTGAATTGGGCCGCATCTAAAGTTCTCAAGGCATATGAAATGACTTGTGGTCTACCCTCAATTCGCTGAGAAAGGACGGCTCCAACTGCTTGGTTGGAGGAATCACAGAGTAGTTCAAATGGTTCTTCCCAATTTGGAGGCTGCATCACGGGTGGTGAAATCAATTTCTTCTTCAACTAATAAAAGGATTACCTATATGCACCATTGAGATCAAAATCAGCATCTTTCAAAAGTAATCTAGAGGGAGGGAGAGAAAAATTACTGAAATCTTTTATAAACCTCCTCTAGAATCCTGTATGTCCTCAAAATGATCTAACATGTTTCACACAAGTAGGGTAAGGAAATTAATTTATAACTTCAATTTTTGATTTATCCACTTCAATTTCATTTTGGGAAATGACATGACCAAGCACAATTCCTCTTTGAACCATGAAATGACACTTTTCAAAATTTTAAACAAGATTTTTGTCAATGCAGGTTTTCAAAACTTTTTCCATATTTTTCAAACAATGATCAAAAGAATCTCCAAAAACTATGAAATAATCTAAGAAAACTTCCAAGAAATTTTCAATGTGATCAGAAAATATACTCCCCATGCACCTTTGAAATGTACCTAGAAAATTACATAATCCAAATGGCATTCTTTTATATGCAAAAGTACCAAAAGGGCATGTAAATGTCGCCTTCTCTTGATCCTCGGGAGCAATGGGTACCTGGAAGTAACCTGAAAATCCATCCAAAAAGCAATAATGAGTTCTCCCTGCCAATCTTTCTAACATCTGGTCAATGAAGGGGATGGTGAAATTATCTTTTCGAGTGACCTGGTTCAATTTCCGAAAATCAATGCACACTCTCCAGCTGTTTTGAATTCTCATAGGGATTAACTCATTCTTTTCATTCCTCACAGTGGTCAGGCCAGTTTTTTTTTGGAACGACATGAATAGGGTTGACCCACTGCGAATTTTAAATGGGAGAGATGATCCCATCTTCCAAGAGCTTCTCGATCTCCTTCTTCACAACCTCCATCAAGGTGGGATTCAGTCTCCTTTGGGGCTGTCTAACAGGTTTGAAATCTCCCTCAACAAAAATTCTATTTGAGCATATTTTTGGGTTTATTCTTGGGATATCACCTAAGATCCATCCTATTGCATGGAAATTCTCTATTAAAAGCTCAATCAATGATTTTTCTTGGGTTTTAGAAATATTTTTAGCAATTATCACTGGTAGTTTCTCTCCCTCCCTAAGGTATACATATTTCAAATCTGTGGGGAGTGGTTTGAGTTCCAGATTAGGGGGATGCTAAAGGGATGAGACTAAATTGACGTTTTCCACTTCCAAATTTTGGACCTCCTACACACAAGAAACCATATCATCTTCCTCATTATTTAACAAATCATCAACGAAATCAGATTTTACCTCTTCCTCCCACATGAAGTCAGAATCTCCAACATCTTCAGCATCCACATGTTCAATGATATTTTCAAGGGAAGAAGTCTCTCTTATATCTTAGAATTCATAGAACATACCTGATTCTTAAATTGGTTCTTCACCAACTTCATGGGAAATAGAAAAGAGGAAGTGACCATCTTATGGGTGCCTCATGGATTCAAAAATATTGAAGTGGACCGTGCTCTCTCCAAACTCTATGGTTTGTGTCCCCTCATGGACATTGGTGATGGTTTTGGCTGTCTTCAAGAATGGTCTCCCCAAAATGATGGGTGAATGTGATGGGCTCCTATCTTCTTCCATATTGAGCATGTATGAGTAAGATGGGAATAAGAGATCTTTGACTTTCATAATGACATCCTCCAAAACTCCTGTAGGGAAAACAGTGGTTCTATTTTCAAGTTGGACCACCACTCTTGTGTGCTTCAATTATCCTATCTGCAAAGAAGTGTATACCGAGTGAGGAAATACATTAATTCAAGCACCTATATTGGACAAAGCATTAGTGAAATTTAATGAACCAATGGTGCATGGAATGAGAAATGTCCCTCGATCTTGACATTTGGTTGGAATCTGCGGTGTGATAAGGGCTGAGACACTTATTCCCAAGTTGATTCATTCATTTCCATGAAGCCTTCTCTTTTTGGTGCAATGATCTTTAAAATTTTTTGCATACCTTGGAATTTTTTTAACAACTTCGTGTAGGGGGATATTGATTTCCACTTTTTGGAAGGTGTCCAGAATTTCTTTTTAAAGTGTTTCTTCATGCAATTTCATTGTTTCGATCATCCTTTTTTGAAATGGTGGGGGTTATTCTTTCATCTCCCTTTGTTTTATTTGCATTTTTGTTTCTAGTTTCTTATTATATGGCCTATCATTCTCCTCCTCCTCTTCCATTTCATCTTTTTGTGGATTTTCAAAAGACTTTATGAATCATTCTCCCTCAGAATATGTGGTATTATTTCAGGTTCAGGGTTGGATGGAGGTGGGATTTCTTTTCCACTTCTTGTTATTATTGCACTAACATTCTCTTTAGTATTTGGCACTGTTTTGGATGGAAGATTCCCTGTATTCTTGGAGATTATTTCAACAAGACATCCCACTTTTTCTTCTAGCTTTTCAACCTTATCTTCTAGGCCTTCATACATGGATTGTAGCTATTCCACAAAAGGTTGTGTACTGGTGGATGGTTGTTCATATGCCTTTATTTGGAATGGTGGTGTCTGAAAAGATTGTTGTTGTTGGAAGGGTTGTTTATAAGATTTTTGGAAGGGAGGGGGTTCTGGTTTTGTTACTGGTGGTAAGGAGGTTGACTGGGGTGCTAGTTAATTGGTCTCATCTGGTTTTGTTGTTTCCCATATCCTTGTTGGGCTTGCAGTTTATTTTGTTGGAACTGTCTTGGTTGAAAGGCCGCAACACATTATTTTGTCCCCTGTATCTCAGGGCACTGGTCAGTATAATGAGTGGAAGAATAACAGAAACCAAATACCTGAGCTGAAGCTTGTTGTCCATTTGCTTGTTTTACATCCAGTTGATGGACTAACCTTGTCAGGTCATCAACTTTGGTTTTAATCAATATAGATGAATCAGATATTCTTACCACATGTATCCCCCTGGTTCCCATTCCTCTTAGTCCGAATTGTTGTGAGTTTTGAGCAATCTTCTCAATTTTTATTCTGATATCTGCAGGAGACATGTCAATCAGTGACCCCCCTGATGAGGCATCTAGAAGATTTCGATCATTATTCATAATTACTTGGTAGAAGAACACAAGGAATTGGTTTTCCTCCATTTCTTGATGTGGGCAGCTGGAACATAGCTTCTTGAAGCGCTCCCAGTACTCGTAGAGGGTTTCTCCAGTTGATTTTCGTATGATGTAAATCTCCTTCTTGATGGCAGTGCTCCTCGATGTGGGAAAGAATCATTGAATGAATCTTCTTTTTAGGTCTTCCCAATCACTGATCTCCCCTAGTTGTAGGTTGTACAACCATTATTTAGTTGTTCCTTCAAGTTATAAGGGGAATGCCCTCCACTGAAATTGGTCTTCGGGTGCTCCTCTTGGCCTGAAGCTTGAGAAAGTGTATCTGAATTCTTGTATGTGCTGATTTGGATCTTCTCCTACAAGACCATGAAACTTTGGAAGAACATGAACCATATTGACACGTAATTCAAAATCATTTGGTTCAGTGGGTGCAATTAGTTGGTTATTTTTAATGGAAAATTGTGGTGCACATAGATCACGCAAGGTTTGGTTGGGATTTATAGCCATGATTTCAGGTTCAGAGTGAACACTAAGAGTTTCACTTGAATATGAGAGATATATTTCTTCAAAGATTTATGCTAGATTTCATTTTCTTAGTTTGGTTAATGTTCTTTCAATTTCTGGATCAAATTCAGGTAGTGGTTCTTTTGAGGTGCAGGTCATTCAATTTTGATTTTTTGTTGTTGCACAGCCTCCCCGACAATGGCGCCAAGTTTGACGCATGCCTGTCATATGGTGTGGCAAAAAAAAATAATTTTTCTTAGTGTAGTCTAGTGATTAACCCTAGGATGTCTCCCAAAGAGGATTTCACAACAATTATGTTTGTCACTTGAATTTAAGAAAGAAGAAAAGGTTGTTTTTGAAATTGTTTTGGTTGAAAAATAAAGCAAGAAATAACATGAAAAGTCGAACACTAATGGATGAAGAGAGTGATGGGGTTAGGGTAAGATTCACCTTTTCAATGTCATCATAGTAATAAATATCATATTCTCTCTCTTCCTTTTGAATAACAAATGATGAACTCCTCAATCGAGTTATTAATCACCCTTGGTTTAAGAAACAAATGAGACTCACCCCTATGTGCGTGAATGTTCTTAAAAAATCCATAAACAACTAAGGAAATTCCCAATTGGGAATTTTTGCTCCTTAGAACTCTAGAAACAGTTTAATAGTTTCACGCACATGCCAACGATCACTAGACACTCACCACCTAACACAATCTTCTCGATTGAGACAAAATGCACTAGGCGGAGGGAGATTAAAGGTCTTTAACCAAACATATTATCAATGAATACACCAAAATCAAAACACGACCACTTTATGATAATTGGGAAGTAGTGATAATAGAAGTTATTCAAAAGAAAGGGAGGATTTTAAATTTATGCCCAAAACTCTGACATTACAAAAGTGAAACTCCCCCTTCCCCGATCACTCAAATGTTTTATCCCTCCATGTGAAGGGTAATAGAGTTGAAAGGGGAAGAAGAAGATATTACAAAACTATGAAAAAGAAATAAAATAAAAGAGGAAGCTGAAAAGTTCTTCTTCTTGGTGTCCTGGAGGGAATGGGGTAGAGAATGGGATGATTTTAGAGGGTGGAGCTCTCCTCCTTTTATAGCCAGAATTTGTCCCCCGAATATTGACATGTTTTAGCCCCCATTAAATGACATCTTCACCCGTTGATCCATTCTTCAATGTTGTTCATAATTAAATTGGATGTTTCCCCTCAAAATATCAGTGGATTTGGACATTATTATGAGAGTTATGGCCGTTTTAATCTGAGCATTTATTCTATCCAGTCATACTCTCCAAAACGCAATCCTCATTATTAGGGTGATTTAATGACCCCAAAAACGGAAAATTCACATGGAACTTCCTTATTAAAAGATTCTCCCAAACTCTTTGCGTGTCCAGACACTGAATATCACAACAGTTTGGCCGACCATGGATGAGTTATGGATCCCACACCAAAACTTGGCACAACTTCAAACAGTTTCCGTTCTCCCACTTGTGATCTTCCTTTGAGCTTTAATATGGCTGATTCTTCTTTTAGTCAAAAAAATAGTAAATGAATCCTTATATTTTTAGAATCTGGAAAAGAAAGAATTTTTCAATTCGGATCAATGTAGATAATGTTATATCCAAACTATAGAAATAATTTAAAACTGTTAAAAATCCAAAATGGCCAATTTTTACTATTCAGCTCACAATAACACCATTATCATAAAAATGAAAAAATTCATCTTAGAGGAACACTTTTGTGGGTTTAAAACAAATATATTAAATATAAATTAATTGAAAATATTTTCTCTATCATGTTTTCTAACAATTCATGTTCTATGTTTAAAGATAAACTACTTAAGTTTAGAGCACTTAGAACTGATAATGTTTATACTTTGGATTTAAATTCCTTGTGTAACCAAAAAGTGAATTGTTTAATTAACATGGTAAATGATTCGTTGATATTTAATAGGATAAATGGTCATTGTAATATTTATACATCACATTAATTATCTCAGAAATATTTAGTTTTTGAATTACCTAGTCTTAAGTTTGATCGTGACCGATTTTGTGATGCATGCCAAATTTCAATGAAACACAAATCTTCCTTAAAATCCATTAACAAAATTTCTACATCAAGATGCATGCCAAATTTCCATGCAACACAAATCTTCCTTAAAATCCAATAACAAATTTTCTACATCAAATCCTCTAGGACGTATCCACATGGATCTTTTTGGTCCATCAAGAGTAGAATGTTTTGATGGAAAATTATATTTATATGTTTTAATTGATGATTACTCCATATTTACTTGGATTTATTTTCTAAAACATAAAAATAAAGCTTTTACTATTTTGGAATGTTTCTGAAAAATTGATCAAAATGGAAATGGATTTAATATAATTTCATTAAGAAGTGATCATGGTAGAGAATTTGAAAATTAGGAACTCAATTCCTTTTATTAAAATCTAGGTATTAAACACACCCTTTTTCACCAAGAACACCTCAACAAAATGGAATTGTTGAAATAAGTAATAGAACTATTCAAGAAATATCTAGAACTATAAGGAATGAATACAGTATACCAATCAACTTATGGGAAGAAGCTATAAGCACAACCTTCTATATCATGAATAGAGTTTTAATTTGTCCTATTTTCAAAAAAGTAAACTTATGAACATAAAAATAACAAAAAACCTAAGGTAAAGTACTTTAACGTTTTTGAATGTAAGGTGTATATCCTAAACCCCAAGGATAATCTTTATAATTCGATCCAAAGCTGATGAAGGAACATTTTTGAGATATTTTGGTACCTATAAAGCCTACATAGTGTTTAATAAAAAGTAGAGTGTTTTGAAGTATCAGTTCATGTGATGTTTAGTTAAATTGACCCTTTAATTAAATAGAAAGAACAAACTGATACAACTTCTAATTCTTATAAAAACCTGAGGCTTGAAAATCTAAAAAGAGAGTTTGAAAATAACATAAATAAAAATTAGTCTAATTTAGAAGAACATGATACTGATGAACCTTAAAGTGTTTTAACTAGACAATATAGAACCTTAACGAATCATCCTTTAGAAACTATAATAGGAGACCTTGACATAAGAATAAGTACAAGAATAAATAAAAGAAACCATATCGATTTATCTATATTTCTATATCAACTAGAACCTAAATCTTTAAAAGAAGCCTTAAAAGATGAGAGTTGGATGTTAACAATTCAAGATGAGCTAAACTAATTCAAAAGGAATGAAGTTTGGGAATTAGTTGAAATACCATCACATTATCCAGTTATAGGAACTAAGTGGGTCTATAGAAATAAACAAGTTGATCAAGGGATTATAACTAGAAACAAAGATAGATTATTAGCTAAAGGATATAATCTAGAAAAAGGTATAGATTATGATGAAACCTTCTACCCTATAGCTTGATTAGAATCATTTATAATTCTATCAGATTATTCCTCTCATATGAACATTAAATTACAACAGATGGATGTTAAAGATGCCTTTTTAAATGGAAATTTTATGGAAGAAGTTTATGTTTAACAACCTCCTTGTTTTGAAAACTATAAAAAACAAAATTCTATTTTTTAACTTACTAAATATCACTATAGCCTTAAACAAGCACCATGATCTTCATATGAAAGATTAAGTTCTTTTCTTTTGAAAAATTTATTTACTATTGGAATGTTATATCCAACAATTTTTAATAAAAACAGTTTTTCTAATATGTTATTAGTTCAAATCTATGTTGATGATGTTATTTTTGGTTCAACCAATAAAAAACTTTGTAATGATTTTTCAAACCTTCTGAAAAATTAATTTGAAATGAGTATGATGGGATAATTGAACATCTTTTGGGGTTTCAAATTTACTAAAATAATTATAGAATTTTTTTAAACCAAAGTAAATATATTATAGATTCATTGATAAAATTTGGTCATTAGAACAACAATACTTATACAACTCCCATGTGTACAAATATAAAATTTGATTTGGATGAAGATGGAAAACTAGTTGACAACATATTATATAGAGGTATTATTGGTAGCTTTTTATATATCACTATTTTCAGACCTGATATTATGTTTTTAGTATGTTTATGTGCAATATTTCAAACAAATCCTAAATAATTTCATCATATTGTTGTCAAAAGGATTTTTTAGATATTTAAAGGTAATTGTTTTTCAATATCTTCTTTATCCAAAAAATTTTGATTTTAATTTAATATCATATTCAGAGGAACATTTTGGAGGTTGTAGATTAGATAGAAAAACAATCTAAAAAACTTGTCACTTTTTAGGAAAATATTTAGTATCATGGTCAAGTAAGAAAAAACACTCAGTTACCCTGTCAACAACTAAGGTAGAATATGTATCTGAAGGTAGTTATTGTAGACAAGTATTATGGATTAAAAACACACTAATGGAATTTGGATTAAATTTTAATAGTACAACTATTTTATGTGATAAAAAAAGTGCTATAAATATTTCAAAAAAAATCCATTAATACATTTTAGAACTAAGAATATTAATATTAGGCATCATTTTCTAAGAGATCATATTTTTAAAATATATATATCTTTAGAATTTTTAAATACTGAATAACAAATAGTTGATATTTTTACTAAACCACTTCTAAATGTAAGTTTTTTTATTATTGAAGGGGAGTTAGGTTTATTTAATTTTTAAAATGATAATATTTTTAATCTTTTTAATTAATTTTTTTATTAATTTTATTAATATATTTTTTAGACTTTTTTTACATTAATATTATTTACTGATTACTTTAAATCTAATTATTTTAATATTTTTTTTCATTTTAAATTTTTGTTAATTTATTTTAATCCTAAATTTAATCGCACGATTTGTTTTAATTTTTTTTAATGATTATCTTACATAATGACTCAGGAAACAAGGTACGGTTAGAAACATTTTGAATACCAAACCTTTTC
This sequence comes from Viscum album, assembly GCA_963277665.1. Classification (NCBI taxonomy): domain Eukaryota; kingdom Viridiplantae; phylum Streptophyta; class Magnoliopsida; order Santalales; family Viscaceae; genus Viscum; species Viscum album. The sequence continues at coordinate 934,989,157 of OY728153.1, forward strand.
GACTCTCAAACCCTTTTCAAATATCAAAACCCTAGTTTACCCTCATCTACCTTCATTTACCTTTGTTTTTATTTGAAACCTTAATAACCAAAAAACCTCAGAGCTTTCATTTCTTAGAAATTATGAAAACTGAGAGATCCATAGAAGGTGAATCTAGTGACCTAAAGTGTAAGAAATTTTCTGGAAGAAAGATTCTGTAGGGTAAAGTAGTTGATTTTGAATGGATCTATCAGACAAATATACACCTGAAGAAAGAATTTTTTTTTCATGGATTGTAATATGTGTCAAATTATGCGACCTTAGAATTCATTTATGAGTTATAAGTAAAAATTTTCTATAATAGTGTTTAGTTTATTTTTTATGATTCATAAGATACAGTTTTTTCAAGAATAGAAGATAAGAAATTTTTGGTTTCTTGGCCTAAAATTTCTCAAATCTTGAACTGTCCTCATGAGAGAGTGTTTCATTTCAATATGAGGTCTATCAGAGATGAGGACTATAAATTTAAAGATGTTATGTTTTTCTATTTAGCTCAAAAAACATTTTTTTTTCAAGGATATCAAAGAAGACCATAAAATCATATATAAGTTTATTCAAATAGGAATTACACCTAGAATGGATGATATGGAGAAGATTCTATATCCATACATGTATATCATGTTTCTATTTATGGGTGATATAAAGTTGAATTTTCCATCGTATATGTTCAGATATTTAAATTACTCCTATCAACCAGATGCTTGGATGAATTTTTCTATCATTATGGATGAATAATATCTCAAAAATTGTTTAAGAAAGGAATGATTTGATTGATAGATTCTAGAATTAAATGTTATCACAAAAACATGTTCAATGTAGGAACCTTGAGGAAGTTTGGTTTTTACTGGAGTACAGTCAAAGGAAAACTCTTACTAGTTAGTGAAGTGGACCAACAATGACCAGGATATTTTTCTCATGGGGGAGAAAAGGGAAATTGGGAATGAAGGAATTGGTGAAACCCATGGTGATGGAACTTTTAAACAATCCCAAATAAAATCGAGACTGGTTAAAGAAGGTTACGAAGTGGAAGAAGAGGATGTGCAAGTAAAATTGGTTGCAAAACCTAAAAAGAGTAGATCCACCTATTGTAGACCCATTGTTGGGTATAGATGATGCAATCAGGTTAGTACATTTAGGATAGAATTTCATAAGTAAGATCAATAGGTTGAAATCTAGGTAAGAGATTTATGGACTACTGATTTACCAACTGTCCAGGATGAAGAACTAGTTTTTCAAAAATTAAAAAATTTGATTAGATCTAAAAATATGGAAATATAAATTATTGAGAATTAATGTTTCACTATTTTTGGTCATGTGGATGAAAGAAATCAATATGCAACTAATGATAAAAAATAATTTCTGGATTTTTTGTCTTGTTTAAGTGAAAAATTATTTGAAAACCCAATAGAGAAGTCTATGAAAAAATCTCCATTAAAACCTCTAGAGATTGTCATAGATGATCAGTCACAACATTCAGATGAAGGGACATCTGATTCCATGTCAAATCAGGTTAATGAGCTTCTGTTGAAGTTTATTAAGTCTTAGGAAGTGAATGTAAATCTTCAAAAAGTTCTTGACTTTTCAAAGAAAATGTTACACTATATTAATGAAAATTATATTTCCAAGAATTAATTTTATGATGTTAATAGAGATATGATGAATGAGGTTGGAAAGATAAAATCTATAGTTGTTTCTCAGTCAAACTTTTCTAATCTAAAGTGGTATTTTTGGATTCAATTTGAATCAATCAAGAGTATTTTTGGTCAGACCAATACATCTACCTCCGCTCCTACTACCTTTCTAGATCTAATTCTAAGATTTCAAGAAATCTCCTATATTTTGGTAGATATGAATGATCATCTTAAAAATCATTAGTGAAATTGTGACCCAATGTATGTTTTGTTAGACAATATGAAATTTTTAGTTGACCAAATTACACAATGAACTAGGTATACGATTTATACCAAAAAAATTCACAGAAAAGTTATATCATTTTATGCAGCAAGAGAGTGTTTTCTTGACTTTTTGAAAGTTTATCTTGTTGATAATTTTCATCTCAGTCAATATTTGAGAATCTAAATTATGAAATTGGGGTATAGTTTAATGAAGAAGTTTCAGTTATAGATGGCTGGGTTTAAAGGTATAATTGGAGTTGCTAAAATTCCGTAGTACCTCAACCGATCCAACTCCTAACCAATATTTTATACCCAAACCATTTTATTTGGATAAACATGTTTCCCAGTCAAACTAATTATTTTATTTATACAAGTTTTGATCAATAAAATCTCTTTATTTTTATTTTTTTGCAAGTTATTTCAAATTATTTTATGTTTATATATAGAAGAAAAAAATATAGCCTTATTTATTTTAAAATATTATTATTATACTCACTTATAGATCTATGAAAAACTAAATTTGTTTTATTCATTTATTCACTCTCTTTTTTATCTCACAAAAGGGGGAGAAATTTGGATAACACAACACTTCTTTTCATTTTTTATTGAAATAAATATATAAAATAGAATTTTGAATTATTTTCTTTTCAATTGCTTAAAAATTATAAATTATATTATTAATTTTATTGGTTTTATAATCATTAATGTAGGGTGGTATTGTTGGGAATGTATTTCCTGATCAATAATGTATAAATCTTATTAATTTGGATACACAAAAATTCCCTTGTTTTTTACTAATGATATTAATTTAATCGTATTTTTTAAAATTAATATTCATTATATTATTTATTTTTAAAATATCTTCATACTTATTATTTTTTAGGAATATTCATAAATGTTTTCAAAATGGTCTTAAATGTATTTTGGAAACATTTTTCATAGCATATTTTGAAGAATGTAACGTATAGAATAGACCCCACATTTTTATTATACCTTATGATGAAAGATTAGTGTATATGGTTAACAAATTCTACAGTGAAAGAAATGTATGGATATAGAACCTTACATTTGGATGAAACCTTATGTTTGACAATGAGAAAAAGTATGGATAAATAACCCCACGTAAGTGTGGAACCTTACATTTGAGAAGAAAATGTATGGATCACCATTCTTAATTTTGTGATCAACCATATGTTGTCTACCTTACATTCGAAGAATGAATGATACATAGTTGAACCCTACATTTGGAAATTTTTCATTTTGTGAAGGAACCTTACGTTTTATTTTTCATCACCAGTGATTTGAATTTATGATTTTATCAGAATATCTTGAAACTATCTATACTAAATATTAGGCCAGTTTAAATATCGTTATCTAACTATTTAGTCCTCGTTATGATTAATTCAAAGAATATAATTAAGTAGATAAATTATATGATATTCTTATGGAAAGATACAACTACTCTGAGCTGTCTCAAGAATTTGAATTCTTATTATTTATTAGGCTATTTTCTTGGATATGGAATTAAAATATAGGATCTCTGTTTTACTTATTATATTGGTCTATTCGTTATATATATATATGTGTGTGTGTGTGATTTAGAGAATAATATATATTGTGATATATATTGATCCATATATTGCAACCAATATTCATGATTGAAACTTCATTCTTGTGAAGACTGTTTTCAGGTCTACTGAAACAATCGACCAGACTCTATTTTCTATAGAAGAGGCCACAATATAAATATATGTATTCAAAAATTAGTATTGTTGTAACTCTACTACTGCTATTCATTTCTGTTTTTAGTTTTGAGAACTATTGAAACTTGATCGCTTTGTAACTATTCTTTTTTGAAGAAACTATTTTTTAAAGAATAATATTCATCTACCATCAGTTGATGTTCATCTGTAATGGTCAACCAGTACCTTTTATCATCCATATTTTGTTATTGATATTTCAACTGCTCGTACTCATTCATGATGGAGTGTCATCTTCTCGATCTAAGGTATGGTTTATTAGTTATCTATTAGAGAACCAGAAGACTCTATTTTTTTCTTGTTTGTATAGGTGTAAACTATCTGAACTCAATTGTGGATTGGTCTTATGATACGAGGACCTGATGAGTGAAATTCACCAAAATCTTAGAGAGAGTAATTAGTGGAGTAGTGTAGGGGATATTTATTCCCTAAACCACTATAAACAGTTGTGTTCTATATTTTTTATTTTATCCGGTTCTCATAATATCGTATTGAAGATAAAAACTTCTTAAATGTATAATCATCATTCGAAATCAAGAGTGTGAATTGTAAAAGAATTTGAAAAGACAAAATTCACCCCCCTCTTGTGTATATTTGTCTATTCCGACCTAACACATACTATGTTATAGAAAATTAATTAGTGTGGCTATTTTATAAAAACATCAATGTATGGAATCAACATGTTTATTTTCTTTTTTTTATAGATTCATTTTAGGGTAGTAACCTCGAAATAGTTGGTTAGGAATATATAGGCTATTATTCTAATATAAAGTAAGTTTTTCTTTATTGTACACCTTGTTTGACACACACATGTGATAATAAATGTTTAATTTTAATTTTATTGATCAACTAATATAAATTATTTTAATTGATGATGATCTTGTATGACCCAGATTAAACCTATGGATCCATAGTCTGAAAGGAAGTTGTTTTGATTAAGACATCCTATAAAAAAGTTTTCATAATTATGTGGTTTCCCACAATGATAATTATTACTCAATCCTGATTTGTAGTTGTAGTTAATTCTTGGAACCTGAAAGAATAGTGACAATAATGAATGTGTCAAACAATACAATGTTTATACCCATAAGAAAAGATATTTTATGGGTGTTTAAATTCGAATTTTTTTTTATATTACACAACATTATCAAGACATGAATCATGTCGAGATAGAAAATTAGGAATAGAGGGAAAAATTATTTTGAGTCCTTCAAGTGGAAACATCCACTTTCTCTTAGAGGGTTTTTTGATCCAATAGTTGTTGAAAAATGGATTGGTACCACTGAAAATTTATTTTCTATTCTCCAATTTTCAAAATGTCAAAAATTTATTTTAGCTATTTATAAATTGGAAGGTGAAACATATTTTTGGTGCCAAAATGGGAGAAGAAGACGAAGAAATGGAAAGCCTCAAGGGGATGCCACATGAAGACCATTCGCGGAGCCCCAATCACACCGCGCCCATCACAGAGCAAAGAGTCGGGCTGCTATGAGAACATATTTTATGTTTGTGAGGCCTCCACAGAGCAAGGACGTGGTAATTCCCTATGAGCACCGATTAACGTTCGTGAGCCCGCCGCAGAGCAAGGAGGCGATAACGCTCTGTGAGCGCCCTTGACGTTCATGAGCCCGCCACGGAGCAAGCTCCATCTTCGCATAGAGCGAACTCTGCTTCATGGTGCCTCTCCCTTATAAATACTGGCCTCCCTCCAAGTCCTAGAGTCAGATCATCCGAACTTTCAACTTTCTAGATCCCAAATTGCATAGCACCATCTTCCCTACGAACCATGAGCTACATGAGGTACTTTTTCCCTACGAAGTGCCTCCCCTTTTCCTTGATTTAACTCCCTCTTTCAAGAGGGATGCCTTTTGCAGAGCCTAAGGGCCTCCACGAAGGAAAGGGATCCCCAATGGGACCTGGGTTGTTGCAGAGCGTTTATGCTTCATGAAACACCCTTCATGTATATAAAATCTACATGCCAAGGGAGGGTCACTGTACTTCGCGAAGCACATTGCTTCATGATACCTTGCTTTGTGAGGCACCTTTTCTCTATAAGGAAGTGCTCCGCGAATTCCTTTCCACTTCGTGAAGAACCTTATATATGCACCTCTAACCTATGACTAGGCCGAGGCGCCCAACTTAGTGAATCACACCCCTTCGCAAGTACCCTCCACCACGCAGAGCAGCAGAGTTTCACAAGGCCCCTACTTATGAACCCCTCTGATTTTCAATTCCATTTCTCATGTGACTATCTAGGTTTGTACAATGTGTTTTTAAAGTCCCTTGGACGATACATCCCATTGTGTGGCTTTGCCTCATTCTTTTTCATATAGGTACGCTAACGCCGATTGCTTCTTCACATAGCCACACTAACATGAACCCCCCAATTTTTGGCTCCATAACACCCCCTAGCTATGGTATTTCCTATACCTTCTCTTAACCAAGGAGCAGAGGGTACTAGTTATATAAGACGTAGGGGTGTGGAGAAAACACACCTCGTCCAAGATGTAGGTTGTTAAACTACCAAGCACCATCATCCTAGGCCCATGACGTTAAACTGTGGCCTCACCTCATTCCTCACACGTGGGGTGACCCCACCTTGGAAATTCTCCACACCCACTGGTATCCCTGAGGATGAGATCTTACCTCACAGGGGATGATATCCACCTTATCGGAGTGGAAATTTTCTCAGGGGAAAGGGTGACCACATCAGTGTAAGCCCCAAGATTTTCATGCAGGAGGCAGCATCCATGCTTCTCCTTTCTTCTTCAGTCCCAAGGACCGGGGGAATGGACACCAGACCCCTCCATTCTTCGGTGCCAAATCTCTCTCCTGCTAGGCATTTTTCCCCCGGGCCTCCATCCTGAAGTAAGTCCCAACCTATTCGTATTGCTAACCATGAATAATCCTTTGTTTCCTCTTTGGGCTGTGATCTCGTGTAAGCCCCACTTCACTTCTCATAGACGCACCTTTCATGATGTGACCGTCAGGTCTCTACTGCCTCTTGTTTCTCACACCGAGCATGACTCACGTCGTATTAGAGTAAGCACTGACCACGACATCCTCCATGGGTAGTCTGGAGTGTAATCCTCACACTGCCACTTGAACTACCTGATCTTTGATCCTTGCTAAGGCAAGGTACGTATGAAGCCTACACGACATTCAAGCCCACCACCCATGGGACCCCAGGTCATACTTTACGTCGGTTCACCAACCCACCTAAACTATGTGGTCTTTTATCCTTGATAAGGCAAGGTACGTAGGAAGCATCCACAAGGTTCAAGCCCACCACCCATGGGACCCCAAGTCCTCCTTCACGTCGGTTCACCGATCCACCTGAACTATGTGGTCTTTGATCCTTGTAAAGGAAAGGTATGTAGGAAGCCTCCATGAGGTTCAAGCCCACCATACATTGGTCTTTCGACCCTCTTCACGTCGGTTCACCAACACCTTGGGCAACCTACAGTGTAATCCCCACACTGCCACCTGAAATACATGGTCTTTGATCCTTTCTAAGGAAAGGTACGTAGGAAGCCTCCACGAAGTTCAAGACCACCACCCATGGGACCCCAGGTCCTCATTTATGTCATTTCACCGACCCACATGAGCTACATGGTCATTGATCATTTCTATGGAAAGGTAAGTAGGATTCCTCCATGATGTTCAAGCCCACTATCCATTGGTCGTCTCGACCCCCTTCACATCGGTTTACCAACTCTTTGGTCCACCTCAAAGAATAATCCCCAAATGAAACCATCTAAACTATGAGGTCTTTGATCCTTTCTAAGGCAAGGTATGTAGGAAGCCTCCTTGAGAATCAAGCCCAACATTCGGTCGCTCCGACCATCTTCACGTCGGTTCACTGTCGTCCCGCATGACATTAAACTGTGGACCCATTTCAGCGGTAATCCATTGTCACTCTATTCAGTGGTAATGCATTGTCACTCCATTTAGCGGTAAGTCGTTGTCACTCCATTCAGTAGTAAGCCATTGGAACCCCAATCGGTGGTAAGCTGTCATCAGATGAACTACGTAGACTTTGATTCCCTGCCACGGGGATACGTAGGAAGCCTATTTGATGCTCAAGCCCAAAACTATCGTCATCCTCATGGCGGTTCCAGCCCATTCACCATCCACATCATTCAACCGCTCCATCATCCATCCCGATTCTTACCCGGGCCACCACATCCCGGTGAGATCATGTGACCTCATACCCCATTCCACTCAACAGTAACCGAGAATTCAACCACATGTTGGCCCCAACATCAGTGTTCCCTTCGGGGGTTTCACCCATCTGATCCACTCTAGTCAGTGTACTAATTAGTCTGATCTATCTTTTATAGACTTTAAACTTTCGGAATACGCTGTGTTAAACATGGGAATTTGAGGAAAACCTCAGATACATGCCCATGGAATATAATTCCCCACATTCGATGTGGCATGCCTCAGGATTACACGCCCTCGAGAATCCCTATAATAATAGAAAAAAGATAGACGTGCCAGTGTCCTAGGTCCCAGACATGCCAGTGATGCACAACATGACTACTCCCCTGACTGAAGATTGCTTCCCTGACTTGACCCCTTAGAATGTCTCGATAGAAGCAGTGTAATTAACTGGTGTCCATGATGATATGGCCTTGGGAAGAGTTTCACGAGCAACGTCTTAAGTCTATAACGTAGACCCGGACTAGGCGACAAGTTCTGAGGAGGAATCCATGGAAGGAGGAACCGACATCCCATTATCCCATTTCGATCAAGGAGCAAACATCCCTAAACAAATAGATGATGTTTCACGCCTTTGGAAAGAAGGAATGTAGGGAAACAAAAGTGCACCTTTCATCCTCAAACGAGATGGACGCGCATGCCCCGACGAAAGTGTCAGAAATAGAAATGGTGAACCCGACGTGAAGTTATTCTCCTCAATATAAAGATTAGTATCACTTCAGGAATCAATGGATTGATGTGTCACTGGATCCAGTTATCCGGATCCAGGTCCCGCCTAGCAAATACTAGGCCTGGCCTGAAACTCACCATATTTTGGGGCAGTAGAACGTTGTACATCTCGTTCTGCAATGTTGTTAGCATGGATCCCTATTACCAGCCCTGGAATAATGGATGGCGCAGGGGAATTAGTCGTTGATTAGTTTTTCTTTTAGCACTAAAGAGTTAATCTCCCTACTCTCAGGAATCAAGTTGATGCTTCAGGGACGCGATCACTGCCTGCCCATCGACACAAGGGAAGGGGAAGTTCCAACACAACTATTCTATGTGGCTTCAGATCTCCCACGAAGACCTCTACATCTATGAACATGGGGCTCCCACTCCCACTATCCCCATATGATGATATTCAACGGAGGGTAATCAATGACCTCATGCACCGTTACAAGGGGAAGGGAATAATCCCGAGCCAGGCTATGGCCCACCTGGATCTAAAGGCGTCTGCAACTCACCGCCCACACCACCCCCGAGGGTCATGTAGGGCCACATTTCTCCCCACCCCAGCATACAACCGTTTCGGGAGCCTGTCCTTGGAATGATTTGACGACTCCCGGACTTGCGCTGATGAGGTTGGTGATGTTCGGCCCAGCCCGATCAGATTCCCATTTCAGGGGCTCCCAGCAAGGGCTCCCACCCGGCCACGTCAGCGCTACAGCCCATTCTTATTGGATGAGGAGCAGGTAAGCTACGTACCTGCACCACCGGCCCCAGTTTGTCCGACATGACGCCAGCGTCGGGCGCAAGCTGAGGAGGATGACTGCGAAGGGGCGTCAACGTCGACGACTATTGTGAACCGAGCCACCGCCAAAACATATCATCAGTTCCCTGCATAAAATGAGCAGGGGAACTTATATTCCCAACCGGGATCGAGGCCCCAACTGCCTCACGGGCAGGATGGGTCAACTCTCTTGGTCACTCGCACAAGAAGTGGCAACTGCGAACCAATGCGCAATGATGCCACCCCGTACAACTACTACGGAATTCATGGGCCTTCACCGCTTCGAGGATAGACATAGAGGTCCACCCTCTACCACCCCCAATCCAAATGAAGGCCTTCCCCATGGTGGTGATACTCATCACAGTAGCCTCTCCCATTCCCATTACACTGGGTATGGAGTCATTCCTCCTGCCCCTGACCGCCGGGGTAGGAAAATTTACCATCCAGTCTCTCTTCAACATGGGGTCCTCCCCATGTCCTCTCTACAGCTGGTGATCGTCCTCCTCGCCTCAGAAACTAGAAGTGTGAGGTCCATCCTCTCTCAACCTTCACCCAGCATGGTGGTCCTACCTGTGTTCAGCTAGACCGGTAAAAGGACCCTCCTCGTGCTGAGGTCACCAGGGAAAACAAGCATGGAGGTCCTCCCCATGCTTCTTCCAGTTCTAGTGGATCTCTTTACCACTCCAGTGCTACCCATAGAGGTACTCCCCATGTCCCCTTTGAAATATGTCCTAGTGCTCCTTGTACCCCGTATTTTTTGGGTGGAGACCCTCTATGCCCCAGCACTAGTGCGACCGAAGGACCTTTTGTCAAAAAAATTCCCTGTCCTAAGGAGCCACCCAGGGGCAGGAGGGAGGGTCGTCTGCGCCATAAGAGGAATTTCAAGAAGCTCTAGACAGAGATCAGACCAGTCCGATTCTCAGACTCTAAGGCAGAATACATATCAGCACGGGAACCCTACTCTCACTCATCTGAGTTGAGGGCTAGGGAAGGGACAAGGCACATCAGCCTGGTGCTCCCAAATTTCTAGGTCCATCGAATTCCCGCATCCCTTAATAGGTATATCTAAGAGGATGAAAATATGGACACCCTGCCAGTTACGGTCATGAAATCAACACCATCATCACTGGAAACTCTCTCTACCTCCATAAGAGATCACGAAGAGCAATTTTGGGAACCAGTGGCGGGCGGGTAGCATCGCGTCCTGTCACCAGTAGCCCTAGCCACTGAAACCAGAACTGCGGCTGTCAACCTATCCTATCGCGATGTGGAGGCCAGGTCGCTACACTCCTCGGAGGACAGTCCAAGATTCGGTGGCCATTCATCCCATTCGCCAAACTCTCCACCGTCCAGCCTACCATCCTAGCGGTCTGCCTCAGTACCACTGCCAGTTCCTCAGCCACCCCAGTTGACTAGTGGGGAAATCAAGGGCCAGACCCTAAATCTGAGCCGAGGAGCTTCTGGAACATTCTCATAGTGGACCACTTCCCCGAGAGGTTCTAGATAGTGGAAGTCCCAAATTTCTATATACCAGAGTCCCTCACCCTAGAGGAAGTTGAGTGTTTTCTCCACACCCTCTGGGAGACACACTTTAGTCTTCATCATTAGTGAGTGGTTTATCCCAGTATCCAAGACCATCTTGAATACATCAGCGAGCAATGTCATTTGGTCGATTTGGCCGCACTCCCAGTGGCCCAGCTCTCCGAATCACTAGGTCTCCATGAGGCCCTCTAACAACAATGCATTAAAAGTTTCAAAGTACTCCACAAAAATTTCAAGGAGGCTACCCCCACGTGAATATCCATGGCTGGGGGCAGTATGTTGCCCTCTACTTCAGTCCTATCCAGCGGTAGCCTGACTCGCTAGGCAATATCGAGGACATGCCTCCAGGAAGAGTTAGAGTTAACATGGATGACATAGTGGACAAGGAGAACGAGCTAGATCTTCTTGATAGGAATGTACCCTCTGAGGGCGTGTCACCACTATTGGAACTATCAGGGAGGATTACTTGTCAGCAGAGGAAACTACATGATTTCCCTATGCCCACTAATGCATTGGTACTCAGTAGGAATTTTGGTAAGGGAAAAGAGCACATCAAAGCTGCCAAGAACTCCGACCCATCCACCTCAGTGTAGAAGATGGAGCAAGACCCTGAGAAGGCCACATTGCGCCAACAACTTGCTGAGCATAAGTAGTTGGTTGATGAACTCCTGTCTAAATGCGCTACAGAGAAACAACCCGACTACGACAATACTAGGCTAGTACAACAGGGGCATGAACAACTTCCCCTTGGCAAGCTACCCTCAGGCAACCCTGATCATGCTTCTACCTTAGACAGTGATGTAGCCGGATCTCACGGTAAGAGGGTATGATACGTCTCACCAAACCCTCTGGAATGGCACGACAATCCAAGGAACCCAGCTCGAGTTCCCCCAATTGCCCCGCAGGCCACCCCACTAACCGCTCCACGAGCCACTGAGCCGGTTAACCTTGTTGAAGAACTAACCAACACACTCACGGTTTGGGATCCCCAAAGATACAGGGAACCCCGCCCAGATGATCCTATGGCGGCGCTCGTATCCCACCTTGAGGCATTGGAAATGCAGCAGGTGGCAATCCCACTTGATGGTAAGCCATACCCGACATGGGTGGACGATATGCAGGAGCCTATGGATTTCAAGAATACCACATTCTCCCCCTTTAACGGGATAGGGGACCTAGAATAGAACCTGGACAACTTCAACTCAAGGTTTGGGCCCATGTTAGAGACTCTAGCACAACAAGAGGTTTCCATGCTCCGCTGTTTTGTTCAGACATTGGAGGGTCCGACATTTGTCGGGTATAGACAGCTTCTCGTCATTTCTGTAACTAGCTGGGAGGAATTTTGTAGGAATTTCCTCTACCATTTCAGCTCCACCACCCAGAAAATGAGCATCGTAGACCTCTTCATGTGTAAAAAGGCTTTATGAGTGAGTCTTGGACTTTATCACCCGGTGGAAGGGTCTCCCATACTCCCTTGACATGCCACTGACTCATGAGTAATTACTGACAATGTGCATAGGGAAGGTTAAGACATAATTGGTTCCTTCTCTGATCACCCAGAACTACCTTGGAGGATTCCAAGACTTCTCCGATAAGGCCCAGCGCCTAGAAGAAGCCCTATAACAGGCCAACCAGGAACATCCATTTCCCCCTGTAATTCTGGCAAGGATGACTTCCAGAGCCGAGCTCGCTGCGGTGGCCCAAATAGAATCCACTAGGCAACTAGAATTTCTACCAGTGGAACTAGCCCCACAGCCTCACAGAGGCACTCCACCTCAGGCAAAGCCTCCGGCTCAGTAGCGTCCGCCTCAGAATCGGCAGGTGCCCCCGTGTAACGCGCTGCCACTGCCCAGGTGGGACAATCAGGGTCCGCCTCCTCGACAGGCTCATCCAGACCCTCTTCAAGACCAGGCTCTGAGGCCCCCCTTCCCAGATAGAAGAAACCAGAACTAATCATTCAACAATAATTTGGTTTCTGTCTATTTTATAAGTTCCTTGGAATAAGGGAACATACGCTTGCCTGAGTGCAGAAGGCTGGAAGAGGCGAATCTCACTGATCGCCCCAACTACTGACCCTATCATCGGATCCTGGGCCACACCATGAAGAAGTGGTATGTGTTCAAAGATTGGCTTCAAGAACAGGTCGATAACAACATAGCCCGGTTGGGCCCAGCCCCCGCACAAGTGGCATGCGTTGTCGTATGGCCAGAAAACAACAGGTGTCCAACCGCGAGTCCCAGAAGTATGACAATCGGATGGCTCACAGAATGGTTGCTCATTCCCATGTTATCATTTGTGCACTCTTGAATTAGCTAGAGCCTTTAAAATCCAAAACCACCACTTCTGCATCATCATCTCACCCGAACTCTTCTCAGAACAACAAGAATCGACTGTGCAAGTGGGAGTGCCATGAGAACATCCCCAACATGAGAACATCCCCAACATCCCCAGCCGACGCCAAAGTCTGTGGATCCATGACCATATGGGTCATCGAGGCACATAAGTTGGCACCTACAGCCAGGTCGTACATGCCACTGAGACCAGATAACAGGTCCAACGCAAAACTCAGCACACACAACATTTTCATCCTGTGTCGTTAGGCATACCTCCACCACCGTTTGTGCTACCGAATCAGGCAGAGCTACCTCGACCATGCCACAACCATCCTCTCCCTGCTATGAGACAATCTCAATTGTTTAGTGCTGATCTGGTAGATACTCTTCGGGCTTCAACTAGTAAACAGCGGGACATGCCCAGCACCAGCCAGCCGCCAGTCCAGCTGGTAGGGCCCACCATGCCTCCTAGCATAGAGCGGCCTCCTGCGAGTAGAAGTTCATGCCTGGCGCAGAAATAAGATGTAATAAAGCACATTTCCGGCATCCTAGTGAGGCTTTCCATACTCATGGCTCTGCGCTGGATGTCAGATATGCATGAGGCCCTCACAGAGGCTTTAAGAAGCCCCCTCCAGTTTGAGACGGAGGTAGCAGCTTCTGAATATTTACATGCTCAAGCGTTTGAGAATACTGAATGCCAGGCCATAATTTTGTTCTCTAGAGATAATGATGGCCCTCCCATACAGGGGAAACATCTGCCTAAAATACATCACCAGAGAATTTAACAGCGTGGAGGTTCGCTGTTGTCTCGTTGACACCAGCTCCGGTATTAACCTTATCCTGACGCGGACACTGCGGAAGCTACGGTTATCCAAAGATGACCTGACTCCCTCTGATTTAAGAATAAAGTGATACAATAGGACAGAGCAGACCCCAATCGGTAAGATCTTTTTTAATACCTAGTTTGGTGGCTTAGTTTCCAGCACCGAGTTTATAGTTGGCTCCCAGGACACCGCGTACAATGCATTGATAGGAAGACCATGGATCCACCTGCACGCGGCAGTCCCCTCGTCGTATCACCAGTGCCTCAAGAACTCCCTTAATGATCAAGTAGGCACACTCCAAGGTGATGGATACCCTTTTTTCTTCTGTGAAGCCCGCTACCTAGATGCTGACTATTACAAGAGAAAGGATAAACAGATTCAGGTGAGTGAGGTTGAGCCCGCCAGGTTCACAACAAACCCCTGGGCAGGTCTGGATGACACCTACGTCTTCCCGATCCATCAATTGGAGGCCACAACCCCCCGACATGGGGAAATCTTTTTTCCCCAGTACAAGAGGAAATAATATTCCCAAGTCCAAGAGACAGTGGAAAATCACCTCGTACTCCAACAGAAACCAGGCTCAGGTGATCCCGAAGCCTCCTACACTCGTACGGTATCAGGATATCTGCCCCATGGCAACGATAATATGTCATACGTGTCTGTTTCGCCAGGTTGGGATTAACCGGCTCAAGATGATGTGACACTATTACTTTGATATCATCAAGCATGTCCCCTTGGGCCGAAATCCATATGGGATCAGATCGACTGCCTTCATTTCTATGGTTTCAGCAGCACATGAATCTCCCGATATGTTCTCCATTGTTGTCTAGGCATGTACCAGCCTCCTATTAGGAACTGACGAACTAGAGGAAGCTTCTCCCACTGGGAATCCATCCTCTACCAATGAAAAAAAGAATCTAGAGGATTCTACCCCTGTCTTTAATGAAGTCATCTCTTCCACGGTCGATGAACTGGTATAGGTGAACCTTGGTAGCGAGGCAGATCTGAGACCCACATTGATTAGTGACGCCATGTCCGTTGAGGAGAAAAAGCGGTACATAGATTTACAGAAGTAGAATTGTGATGTATTCGTCGAGATCTATGACCAGATGCTAGGAATAGATCCTCAATTAGTCATCCACCACCTCGGTCTCCCTACAAATCATCGCAGGTTCATGCAGCCTCCCTGAAAGTTGCACCCTTCTCACGGTGCCATGGTCGAGGCCAAAGTTAACAAGATTATCAGAACCAACATCATCAAGGAGGTCCAGTACCCCAAGTATCTAGCCAACATTATTCCAGTTAGGAAGAAGAATGGATAGATCAGGATCTGTATCGATTTTCAATATCTCATCCATCACTATCTGAAGGATGATTTTCCCCTTCTGGTGACAGAATTGTTGATCGATGGTACAGATGGATTTCAAGACCTATCCTTCATGGATGGATACTCCAAATACAACCAAATCCTAATGTCTCCTTAGGGGATGAGTCTATAGATTTCAGGGCATCACAAGGTACTTTTTGTTAGCAAGTTATTCCCTTCATCTTAAAGAATACAGGTTCCACCTATCAGTGGAAAATGCACCGCATATTAAAGCCAATCCTTGGGACATAGGTGGAATGCTATGTGGACGATCAGGAGGTCAAATATCTCCAGCACCAGGACCCTGTCAAGGACCATGAGAAAGTGTTCTACTTCCTCTGTTCCTACCACCTGAAGATGAACCTGTTGAAGTGTTCCATCGAGGTCACCTCGGGGAAGTTTCTTGGCTTTGTTGTTAGGTACCAGGGCATCAAGATCGACCTAGAGAAGATCAAGGCCATCATCCAGATGCCTCCCCCAAGCAATATTCGGGATCTTCGAGGTTTCTACATCCACATAGCATATATACGCAGATTCATTGTGAATCTGGCTGGAAAGTGTAATCCCTTTTCCCGTCTCATGAAGAAAGGCTCTGCCTACGAATAGGACGAAGAGTACCAGACTGTGTTCGAGGAAATCAAGCAGTATCTTCTCTAGCCTCCAGTCTTGATGACACCCATCTCCGGAAAACCACTAATCATGTACGTGACTGCCCTGGAACAATCTCTTTCCACCCTTCTCGCAAAGAAGAACAATGAGGGGATAGAAAACAGCCTCTACTATCTCAGTCGTATGCTCATAGAGATAGATACCAGATACTCCCTCATCGAAAGAAGCTGTCTTGCACTTGTATTTTCCATGTAGAAGTTGTGACATTACCTGCAGCACCATGATGTACAACTGGTGTCTTGGTTATACTCGCTAAAGTACATTCTGAACCGCCCCATGTTGACCGGCTATCTAACACGGTGGACAGTAATCCTCCACCAGTTCGACATCAGGTTTCTGCCTCAAAAGGCTATCAAGGGACAAGCATTGGCATATTTTCTAGCTGCCCATCCAACCCTTGTAGACCAGTCCCTGGACCTGGATTTTCCCAATGAGGCAATCCTCTTAGTATCTCATGCCATCCCATGTTGGCCGTTGCACTTTGATGTTGCTTCCTGAAGCCCCATCGATAGGAGACTCAATGATCCCAATCTCAATAGAGTAGGCCTGGGAATTTTCTTCATTACCCCGGCACAAGCCATTCAGCTGTATTCGTTACTGTTGTTGGAAGGATGCACCAAAAACAAGGCAGAGTATCAGGATTTTATCACTAGCCTCAAGCTGGCTCTCGAGATCGATGTGCCCCATTTTCATGTGAAAGGGTATTCCGAACTAGTCATCATGAAAATCAATGTGGCTACATAGTCAAGAATCCAGAGCTCGTACCTTTTTTTGAGCGCACCCTCCAGCTAATGACCTAGTTTCCATCTCGGCCGGAAGTTACTCATGTCCCCCGATCTCAGAACGGTCGAGCTGATGCTATTACACCCCAAGATTCCATGGTACGTTTCCCTTTTAATAATACAGTAGTGTGTGTTGTATGCAACTTCGAGTTCTAACACAAACCACAACCAATCAAACTAGCCGTTATGAATAGTAATAACCACCTTTTAAAATTTCATACATTTTATCATAAAAAATGGACTTCATTTTTGGATTCAAAATTTCAAAATTATATTAGGGTGAATTTTTGGAACAATTCTGATAACTTTCATATTTTGATGAATAGTGAAAATTACTAAATTTTAATTAAAAACAACTTTTTTAATCAAAATAATTAATAGTGATAAATTATGAATTTGAGTGGTTTTAAAGTATATTTAGAATATATTTTTACCATTTAATACAATTTTTGTCATTGGAAATAATTTCACATTTAAAACAGACATAAACAAGTTTCAATATTTTGATAGTTATTATTTCTTAAAAACACGTTTTTTATTTTGACAGCGGGAATTAATTTTAAATTAATTTCTGCCACTTCTATGTTTTGAATTTAAAAAAATGGATTCCATATTTAGAATTAGGAGTTCCAAATTTTGTAAATTGGTAACTTTTATTTTTAGACATTTTGAATAATTACTTCGGAAAATATTTTATTTACCATGGTTAAAGGGTAAATCCAGTAAATAAGGGTACAAAAATAATATTATAATAATAATAAATTACCCTAAAACGTGTCCTAAAACTATTGGTTGATACATGTCCGACCATGGGTATATTTGGGTCGATTTTGGGACCCCATGTATCCACTTGTAAGTGATAATGACACTTTATATTAATTATGTTAAAATAAATACAAAAATGAAATAAGCATATATCTTTTAGAAAAAAACTTTTTACATAGGTTTATATATGTTATATGTTCAACTATAAATATTCATTAGACAGATAACAAGATTTCCTACATAATGGTATTTTATTTATAATTTTTAGACACTTAATAATTAAATTTATTTATGACACTATAATGATTAAGTATTTTCTTTATTAATGAAAGAGTCAAATAATTGGTATTATAAATATTAAAATAAATATAATTTGAAAGTTTTGATGCCATAGACGAATTTTATTAATTAATATGACATGTTATGATTGCTTTAATTAATTTGGTTTGAATTAATAAAGTTGTTAAGTCTTTAACAAAAATAAATTATTAAATAGTGTCAAAATTGACAAAAAAGAGTTTTTAAAACAAATATTATATTATTAATTCATATTATATTCCTAAAAATCTATGGTTTAGAAAAAGGACTTATATAATTATAGGTGTATCATTAATGGACCATTTTAGGGTCTCTTGGAAGTATATAGTAAGTTCATTAACCATATAATATAAAAATACAATGTGACATGGTAAATGTCAAACTATTTAACTAAGAGTTAAATATAAATTATAAGGTTAATATAGTGACACAAACGTATATAAAATATATTTTATGAAATTATTTCTTCCCATACCCACCTTATAATTTTAATAATCCACTTTGGAGCCATTAAAAACTGAATATGAATTTATTATAAATTAATACTTTATGTTTTTCATAAAGAGCCCCTCCTCTCCCTTATAAAAGGACACAACTTCTAGCCAATTCTTCATACCTTAAACGCCTTTTTGTTCGACCAATATATGCCCAAATACACTCTCAACTATACACCCTTAATCCTAGAGGCCTTACTTTAGTCATAAATCCATCCTAAGGAGCTCTTTTGATCAAATCAAAAGGAAGAACCCGAAGATGATGTAATGTTTTCACCACCCTCTTTCAAGATCCTTTCTTCTTCAACATTTCTTTATTTGTTATTTCCATTCTAAAATAATAACTCCAGTATCTACTATATAATGTGATGTTATTGTACAACCATATTTAGTATTCTATCCATACTTTGAATGACATGTCACCATACGTGTGTACGTATGACTTACCGTCTCCACGTCGTGGTGTAATTGTTATTCAAAACATTATTTTTTGGATGGGTATGATAATGATGTGTAATTGATGTAAAAAATAAATATAAAATTATAATGATTCTGTATATATGATATACCATACAATTATATATTATCTTAATATAAAAAGAATGATATTGTCGCTCGTGCGTACGTACGGACTACCATCTCCACGAACACGATAAGATTCATTCCCCATCATATCCATTCAAGACTAAATTTCATTTGATGATTAAAAATAATGTTTAAAGACATGATATAATTCTGTATATTAATAATATACATCCCATCCATAACAAATATGGCTCACATAACAAGGAATATAAAGGAAAATCAATTCGTTAACACCTGAAACGATGATAATTCTAAGATATTATCAACAAATCAATGTTAAAAGATCATATATGATATCATATTAATGTATATTATTCGTGAATAATTCAATAACAATTATTTTTCCATTATACAGGAGGTTAACCTACCCTCGACGAAGTAAGAAGTACAAAGTAAGGGGTTTCTTATCTCACTTTTAATTCCGTGAGATTTCCATTGTTCACCACCTATTTATTGCATGTGGTGTGTGTACTGCCAATGATTGTATTCATTATGTAATATACTTTAATTTATGGATATTTACATCATAATTTTATGATCCATCTTTCATGGGATGTATGTTTCGTATGTTACTAAATTGGTAAGGGAATTACAAATTTCAATTTAGACTCATTCAGATTTACGCATACTTCATTGATTATTTTACTCAAAGATTATGTGTCGAATCACTATTCATTTTCTTATGTCATAATTTCCACTCCCCTTTCTGTGTATATAATTTTGATACACATAATCAATCCATTGATAAATTCTCAAGTCATCGATATGAACTTGATAAGAGTAATTTTAACTCAATCTCCATTTAATGAGTTAAACATCAAATTCATTGGTGTTGTTTTTTACAAGAATACGTGTGAATGTCCTATGATTTAGTTACACTGAATATCCAATCATATTGAGTGTATTTATATTTTTCACACATAATTATGTCGTTGATTCAGCCCTAACCTAAGGATACGGTCTTTATAAGATATTTCATCTTAATTTACATTCCATTGAGACTTCTTTGTTGTTATACACCAAATCACTTTTATATGGTGTAAATAATGTACTCTAACATAGTATATCATGAATCCCTTTATTATTAAGATACTGAAAATTTTTGATTACCTCAATTATTTGTATTCAATTGTCTCTCTTTTTGTTAGGATCTCTAACTAAAATATCATTTTAAAATGTTTTAATGATTTATTATTCTAAATATTTCTCATAAATGTCCATGTTTTAAAATTGGTTTTAAGGATTTATTAATATGGTAAATAATGTTTTAAAATTAAAACTCCTTTTAATGGATTCAAAGTGGTATGTGACACTTTTATTCAAAATTATATTTTTAACGAATTCTTGATAAATAATGAGACTTTTAAATTTTTTCAAGATAAAGTGGGATATTTATCTCAAATAGTTTTGATGATTATTTTCATCTATCATTAATTATTCTCTATTGAGGTTGATATATTATAATAAAATCTTTCATATTTTATCAGATGCGTTATGTTTGACTGTGGATGTGTTATTTTTATACCATACATGGTTTGTGGATAAAGTATTGACATTTCGTATGCTAGTTTTAATACGAATGTTTATGTTATGTTTCAAAATTTTCATATGAGGAATACATTGGACTTAGTAAGTGACAGGTGAATCCCGCTATAGCTCCTCGATGCATCGGTAGGTCTCATGACACAAACTAGTGTCTTGGCACAAGGCCTTGAAAAAATCTTATTTGTAGTCTTGGCACAAGGCCTTGACTATGTGGTTATGAGAGTCTGGCATTATGAATTCCATCATTATGAAAGTGGTCATTGATATTTCATGTGATTATTTGACTAGTATAATATCCATGTTAATAAGTAAATGTAATTATTTAATTTTATCTTTTCCATATTACGTTGAAGTTCATGTTTAAGAGGCTTTTGTATTTGTTATACATTACCTTAAATGTTTATGCTTATTTATGAAAGTTTCTTCTATATTGTTATCCTTTCTGAGCATCTAAGCTCACCCCATTCTATGTTTTATTTTTCCCAGGATGAGAAGAAGTATTTTATGAATGAACTGTAGGGATAGTATGAGGATATGAGTGTGGTCTATGGAGATGAAATGTTGTTGTAATTTTTCACTTTATGATGTAATGTAATCTTTATGAATGTATCTAGTGATTACAAGGATACTAAACTAATCGGTCTTTCGAAACGCAATCTTTTGTGATCATGCCAATGATACATAATAATGCACTGACTTTGGTTAATTGGTGTCGGGACATTACAGATGCCCTGGCCGGCCTGGCTGGATCACCTGTAGAACTCGAGCAGGATGATCTAATTATACACATGGCACATTAGAGATTCATTGCTCCCGTCACCCCAGATGATGAAGAATACCTACGAGTAATCCATATTACCACCAAAGCCTCCACATTGGCACCCCCAGGTTCCTCATATACAGTGGTTGAAGCGACCCATGATTGGAGATCCTCCTTTGTCGAGTATCTCCATGATGGTTACCTCCTGGATGATTGGGCCGAGTGTGAGTGAATCCATTGCCACCCACTGTAGTTTACCCTCTAGAGTGGTCCTAGTCTTGATTAGATCCTCTACAAGTGTGGTTTCGATGGTGTTCTCCTCCATTGCATCCAAGGAGTCAAGATTTCTCAGGTCATGGAGGAGGTTCACGCCGGTTCCTGTGGGGCTCACCAGACTGGGTCGAAGCTATCTAACCAGATTCGGATACTAGGGTACTTCTGGCCCTCCATGATCCATGATTGCATCGAGTTTTCCAAGAGATGTCACGCATTCCAAATTCATGCTAACTTCATTCATCGGCCGCCAGAACCTCTCCACTCCACCAACAACTCTTGGTCTTTCGTGGTGTGGGGACTTGATGTCGTGGGATGATATCCACCGGCAACAGCTCTCCAGTACAGGTTCATCCTGACCGCCACTGATTTATTTTCCAAGTGGGATAAGGCAGTTATGCTCAAGGAGTTCAAGGCCCATTCTATCATTGACTTTGTGAGCTCCAATATCATCTACCGGTTTGGATTCCCTCACGTCGTCCTCACCGATAACAACACCAACTTCCGAGAATCTCAGTTGAAGAAGTTGTACGCCAAGTAAAACATCCGTTCTAACCACACCTCCTGCTACCACGTGCAAGAAAATGGGTAGATCGAGGTGTTCAACAAGACCCTCTATAACATATTGCAGAAAATGGTTGGTCAAAACAAGAAGAGTTGGACAAACAAGCTCCCCAATTCCCTCTGGGCCTATCGGATGACGAATCGTAATTCTAACCAGGTGACCCCATATCCCCTGGTGTACGGAGCTAAGGCCATCCTGCCCATCGATATCCAGCTGCATTCATTACGCACAATGGTCTATGATTAGAAGGAACTAGATAACGTAGCAGAAATAAATCTGGCTGAATTGGAATCACTTGACGAGAAAAAGATTTGTTCGTGACCTGCACAATCTGGAAAGGCATCAGAATAAGATAGCTAGATCCTTCAACAATAATGTTCGCCTCCACTCTTTCCTACAAGGCAACTTGGTATTGGCCCTCCAGAAACCAATGATCCCTGGTAGGAAACCACCCAAGTTGGCGCCCAAATGGGAAGGAGCTTACATAATTCAAAGGGTTTACCCCAATGGTGCATACTCCCTGGTGACCATGGATAGTGAGCATATAACTCCTCCCACCAATGCCAATTTTCCCAAGCAATACTTTTCCTGAGCCTTAGGGTCCTGCATGACCTTAAACTGCATGATGGTCCAGCATGACCCTAAACTGCATGATGGTCCTGCACGACCTTAAACTGGATGGTCCTGCATGAACCTAAATTACCAGTTTCTGCATGACCCTAAACAGCATGATGGTCCCGCATGACCCTAAACTATTTAGTCCCTCATGACATTAAAATGTATGTCATCCTGAAATATGTTAAACTGCATCCTTAGAACTACGTATGGATTGATTCCCATCCTCATGGGATACATAGGAATGCTCAATCATTTTTTCTTGAGCCCAACCCCCAAAATCTTCTCTTTGACTATCCCCCCTGGGTATTGTTCTCTCAGAGGATCCTTGCGTGATATGGTGTAGGCCTTTTAGCCCCACTCATGCTGGGATTATAATGGATGAACAATGTGCCTGCTCCCCACTCCTCTATCCTCCCACATCCTCACCACATGAATTTAAACTACATGGCCTTCAAGAACTACATACGGCTTGATTCCCATCCGCATGGGATATGTAGGAACACCCAGACATTTCGTCTGTTGACCCAGCCCAAATGATAGAATCTCTCCTCGGGTCAAGACATATGGTGTGGTGTGGTTTTTTCCTTCAATACAGATTGAGCGCATCTCAATTACGCCGTACTTCCCACTCCCCAGAGTTGTCCACCTCTTTCACTGCCCTGCTTGACATTAAAATGTATGGGTACAACTATTCTTCACCCACTCCTTTGATTGGGACACCATCATCCTTCCAATACAGAAGGGCCCCCAAATGGAAGGGATGCTAGGCCCAATGGCTCTCCTATGACTTCGGTCCAATTCCCATGAGGATGTTGTCTCCTACCACTTCTGGCCAACACCATCGAGGATGTTGAGAAACAAACCGATACAAGTCTCACATTGCGAATATGGTCAGCGGTCGATGCTCATTTGTTGTTCACATTCCAGGTCACTATAAGGACGCAGTGTTTCAAACATGGTCAATAGCTATCCTTTGTCTTCATGACCACCCCAAGATGTCCCAAACATTTAGTGCAGTGGTTCATTCTGTCCCATTGCATATCCAAGTGATGAACTCCCATCGGGCGATGCCAGCCACTAGACCCCTATATGGTAGGGAGAGAAAAAATTTTCTCCTTGTTTCCCACATCGAGCACTGCTCCCGTGGGCTTAGGAGCTGTGATGAGATGACAATTTCACAAGAGTTCATATGGATACCATTAGTCGAGACGCCCAAACTCAGACCCCTTATCCTTTTCCTACCCCTGTCCCAAGTTCTCATTTAGGGTTGTGTGGTGTGGGGAAGACTAATGTCCTCATTCACGTCAGGATATTTCTTCATGCCACACATATCCACTTAAGACATCATTCCCTTCATTTATCGTCCATACCGCGAGCACAAGCCATGTCCTACTTCGCGTGCCCAGTTTCGGGCCCCCGACCCAGGCTCTCTCTTATGGGATTTTACGGTGTGGTATGGGATTATGTCCTCATTCATGCCAGTTTATTCACTATTCTTTACACCTCCCTTGTTTAGGGTATCTTACCCCTCTCTTCATCCTCACTATAAGATGTTAAACTGCAAATGGACTGGGTATTCTCATTCGAGGCCCAGCCTCAAGCCCCTTGGCCTTTTTGGGCCCCCGACCCAGGCTCCCTATTTTGGGTGGTATGGTGTGGTATGGGATAATGTCCTCACTCACGTCGGGTTACTCACCATTCCATACACCCCCTTATTAGGGTATCTTACCCCTATGTGCGAGTCTAGAACTACGTATGACTTGATTCCCTTGGTCATGGGTTGTGTAGGACCGCTCGGGAATCTTGTCTTCGGGTCCAGCCCCATCTTGGCCCCTTGTCCCACATTCCCCCAGAGAGAGGTATATATGGAGTAGTATGGGATTATTCTCTTGCTCACATCGGGTTTTGTGAAGAAAATTCCATTTACCTCCTCCTCCTTAGAGTTCTCCATCCCCTTGTGCTATCCTCATCTTTTTAAATCGGCCGCTCTCAAGATGATCCCCTCGGACCTCTTCTGCGATTCACCAATGTGCCTAAGGGTACTCTGGATTAGTACCTAGAATTTCAGACTCTACTCGGACATGCTTTCACCCATTTTTCAGGATTCATGTTCCCCTTCATTTGGGCTTCCATCACCTTTCACATCCACAGGGACCCCCAAATGGAATGGATTCCTGGCCCAAGGGCCCTCCTATCATTACAGGCCAATGTCATCCATGGTTCTGGACAACAAATCGATACAAGTCCCACATTGTGAATATGGTCAATAGTCGACACTCATTTGTTTGTCCCCATTTTAGGAAAATGCGATATGGATGCACTGTTTTGAAAAAAGTCAATAGTTATCCTCCTTCGTCACGCCAACCCCATTAAGCACAAAATGTTGGTTAAATGATTCAAATCATTCTCCACCTCATCATGTCAAAGTAGAACTTCTAAATTCTTGGTACTATTCCTCAGTGCACATCCTCACTTTAGGAGGAAAAAGCTGCGATAAGGCAATCATTCGGGGCTCCACCGATTTCCCTTTTGCATATATTTCACGTATTGCAAATACCTTATCCGCCCTTGTTTCTTACACCATGTTTGACTCACATAGGCTTAGGGATTTGGATACGATCCTCCTCTACTTGGGATAGTAACACATCTCCATGGTCCAAGTTATAAGACCTTAAACTACGATATTTTCATATTTCCCCTTTATAGAACTATGCATGGCTTGATTCCCATCCTCATGGGATACATAGGGCCGCTCGAACGTCTAGACTTTGGGTCCATCCCCATATCTCGGAAATATCCATTTCACCTTGGCCCCTTGGACCACCCTTTCCTTAGGAGGGGAGTATATGGTGTGGTATGAGACTATATCCTCATTCACATCAAGTTTGTAATGACCACACCATGCACCTATCCCTAATGGGAGTTCTCTATCAGTATATTCTATACTCATACCTTCGAATTGGTTACACTCAAGATGAGCCCCTCTTCCCTCTTCGGTGACTCACCAATGTGTCTAAGGGTATGCTGGTTTAGTACCTGGAATGTTAGACTCTACTCGTACATGCTTTTTACCATTTTTGAGGCTTCATGTTCCCCTTCATTTGGACTTACATAATCTTCCACACCCGAAGGGACCTCCAAATGGCTTGGATTATAGGCCTAAGGGCTCTCCTACCATCATGGTCCAATGTCCTCGACGGTTTCAAACAACAAATCGATACAAATCCTGCGTTGTGAATATGGTCACTGGTCGACGCTCATTTTTTTGTCCTCATTACAGGATAACGCGATATGGGTGTTGTGTTTTGAACATGGTCAACAGTCATCCTCCATCGTTATGACATCCCCTTTAAGCCTTGAATATTGGTTACCTAATTCACATAATTGTATGCCCCATCATGTCCAAGTGGAATTTTGACACTCCTGACATTATCCCTCAGTGCACATTTTCACGTTAGGAGGACAAAGCGGTGGTAAAGGCATCATTTGAGGCTCTGCACCGACTTCCCTTCTCTAAGGACCGAGCTCTAAGACCATAAACTAAGATATATTTTAGAACTACATGTGGCTTGATTCCCATCCTCATGAGATATGTAAGAACACCCAGGCACCTCATTTTTAGGTCCAGCTCAATTGGGAGATAGTTTCTCCTAACCCTTACCCTCTTACATCTATTTTGGCCCCTTGGTCCGTGGTTTCATTCATGGAATTGCATATGGTGTGATATAGGATTGATCCCTTATTCACGTCGAGTATGTTTTATTGCACTTTTCACATTCCCCCTTTAGCCTCGTCTCTACCACGTCTGTGCCGCATGATGTTAAAATTCACACCTAGTCCCATCACATGACCCTAAACTATGACATTATCGTCCAGGACACACGAAGAAAAACGGAACTACACTGTGATGTCCTCACTCAAAGGGACACCATGTTTGGTATCGGTCACATGCCATGCCTTTTGTCAATGACTACATACATATTGATTCTTGTGGTGATTTCGAGACATTCTATCCTAGGCTTGTCGCTTAAAAAAACCATTTTCCTTAAAGGACAAACAAGATACATCAAATACCGCTTCTTTTGGGGCGAGGACCACACCCTCACTCCCCCTTTATCCCTACCACTAGTTCCTTACCATGCCACCCCTTAGAACTATGTACGGCTAGATTCTCATTCTAATGAGATATGTAGGAATGCCCGAACACATCCCCATGGGCCCAACCTAAATTTCTTGTCCAGTCCCTTGACCTAAACAATTCCCCAAGTAACACATGGTAATCTGGACTCCAGGTCCTCATTCACGTCGGGTTTTCTAATTACCCAACTAGGTGTCTCCCACATTTCCTACCATCCATGGTCCGAGCTCTATGACCATAAACTAAGACCACTTTACATCCTTGCCTCAAGGCGTTAAACTACCGGACATCTTCCAGAACTATGTATGGCTTGATTCCGATCCACATGGGATATGTAGAGACACCCATGCATTTCGCATTGGGTCCAGCCCTATGAATCATATATCCTATTCCTCCTTTTTTTGAGCCCCCTGGCATGACCCCTTGTAGGGAACCATGTAACTGCATCTTTTCCCTGAAAAGGTTCGAGATGCCCCATGATTACATTGGGAAGCAAAAACTCCCTCACCAGAGATGTGCTGTCTAAAAGAAGAAATGATCCATGATCAACTGATGTGCCCATATAATGTGATTCCACCATGGTGGTGTAATTTCGAGAGTGTTGGATTCTGTTCGAACAAACCATCACTCCAAATTCCATGCTTTGCGTGCCCCTTATTCAGATCCTTGACCTCTTTCATGTCTAAGGGAACCCCCTAGCAGTATGGATTCCTGGCCTGTGGCTCACCTATTATCCTGGACCAACATTCAAGAAGACTAATGGATGACATTTTTTTTCAGGCCCCCTGTTTCGAACAAGGTAAGCGGTCGGCCCTCATTTTATATCCCCATTCCAGGATAACACAATAAGGATACTATGTTTTGAATATGGTAAACAGTTATTATTTATTTCCATTCCACCCCCACAGTGTTCCAAATCATGGGTATCATGATTCACACCTTCCCATCTGTTTGGATTGATTCCAGTTCCCTTGGCGTTACCCCATTCGTGTACAAGAGAACACTAGAAAAATGGTAATTCAGTTGTTCGGAGAACTTCATTTTCTAGTCAGGTCTCTCCCATTTCCTCCAAGAAATCCAGACATGTTTTTAAAACCCTGGATGCTCGAATCTTGGTTTGCACTCCTACATTTGGATGGGGTGATAAGGTGGTCATCCCTTGTTTCTCACATCGGGACCAACCCACATGAGCATAGGGAATGATCGATGGACGCTCCACGCATTTCACGAGAATGCAATAAAACAATATAGATAATAGAAATATTGCATTCTATGGCATCAAACAATCAAAGCATGAAAGTATGTTTGAGGGTCTGTAATTGTTATAGTGCCCAAGGGTCGTTTCCCCCCATGGACGGGTTATCCTTGTCAAAAGTGCATAGCAGCTCTACCACCATGTGGTAGGTAGCATCTAGTAGTTGTTGCCGCCTGTTCAGCTCCTTCCCCTCCTTAGCAGGGAGGGGGCACAATTCATTGGCCACAATCTGGGCCCGCTCTACATCGGTCTGAATGACGACCGTCTCCTCCAAGGCTCGCTTCATGCCCTCTTCGGCCTCTGCCAGCTGGGCTTTCATCCATGATACGAGCTCTGATTGCGGGTCAAGGGAAGAAGAATGACCATTCGCCTGGGCCTGCAGCCATTGAACCTCATATTCATCCTCCTGGAGCCTCTTGATGGTTACTGCTTTCCTCCACTGCCATCCCACACCGAGGCCATGATCATACTCCCGAATATTTTCCTCCATAAGATCTCAGACAAACATGTGGGGATGCTGAGAATCCACTCCCCCAGCGCACAGTTCACACAGTCTTGAGTGAAGTCTATCCATCTCATCCAACCATAGTTCTTGGGGTGTCATAAATGAAGTGCCTAATCAGATTCCACGATCTTCGATGGACTATCTTGCTATCCTCTTTGTCAGAGGTTGTCTCATCCCAGTCGGCATGATTGGAAGGCTCATTCACAGGGAACGCCCCCAGGAACTCTTCAGCAGGGTCCATGTCTGGTGTTTGATTGGGCATGGTGGGACCTATACTATTTTATTGATCCTTATCATCAGATCCTACCTCAATGTTCTCAGGTTCAACCCCGCTGACGGCCCCACTGGTGATCGGGAGCGCTGCTGCTTAGTCAGTTTGGTTCACCGCCTCCACTATCATCGACATTCCCCTAGGAAAGATGCCTCAAGAATCCTTGGCCAACCTCACCAAGGCAGCCGACACCATTTGATGAACTGTACGCGGCAAAAAATGACATGGACATCAGTAAACATGGTTATGGGATGATAGTCATAAAATAGGTAGAGGCGACTTTCAGAGATCGAATTCTTGGTTTTTTCCTTGGTTTGATGTCCATGGGACCCCGAAGTGTGTCCCCCTGTATATGGTCAGAAGGTATGAAAAATACAGAGGCGTCACTTCAGGTATCTTAGCCCCACTGAATGTAGCACTATATTTGGTTTAAGGCATAGATCCTAAAGGTCCCACATCTATATCCACTGAGGGATGAGAACGTGTTCTGTATATAAGATTGTCCTGCACAGTTTAGATGTTAACAAGGAGTCTGGAATGACCTCCAAGAGAGTCTCGAAGAAGGGGGATTCAGATTTTTTACCTAAAGGACTTCTGAGAACTCTTCAAAATCTGAGTCTTGATCTCAAACTCCCCCCCCTCCAACGGGCTCCCTCTCCCGACCACATCTCCCTAGGAGGACTCTTTTGATTCTTCCATCAGAGGGAAGCACTCTCTTAAATCAGCTACCAAAAACTACGGGGGAGTAGTGCGGTCCAGCAGCACCTTGATACTGTCTGTCATTGTATGAGGGGCACCCCAAGAATGCACAAAGTACTCCATCTCTACTTGGAACTAATCTACCTCTTCCTGGGGCACTGCAAAGCCGGCCAGGATAGGGCCTATCCTCGGTAAATCAATCCTGAGGCAGTTTAGGTGCTGCGACAACTTAGCTGGGGCCGAGGAATTGTCAGTTGACTTCCCAGATGTCCCAGGCCTCCAGGAAGACAACATTCTCTGACATGTCGATATGGATTATCTGCTTCCCTGGAGCCTGGGTGGGTATCCTATGGAATCCTCTCGGCAGCCTCCCCTCTGGATGGCACTATTCTTCCAGAACCATTGGATCTACTACAACTGTTGGATCTATGGCTACTTCCTCACCCTCAACTGGTGAAGGCCTCACCGCCACAATAGCCCTGCCACCGTGGGATGCCCTTGCTACTTTTTGGCCCCAAACTCGAGGTCGGGGAGGTTCTACATCATCAACCGAAATAGTTGTTTGCTTCAGTATCTCCCCTGGATAAGCTGCCTCCAAGCTTATGGCACACTCCTTCACCGGCCTAAAGACGACGGTAGGCGGAGGCAGTTCCTTCCACATCTTCCAATTTTTTCATGTGAACATGAGCCACATATGCCTCATCACACATGGGTTTTCCTCGGGGAACAGCTCCAAATAGACCCATAGGGTCAGTCGCTGCATGCAACATAATTTCCTTGCAAACCGTTGTGGGGTGTATGGCTCGCAGAAGGGCTCATGGACCACCCTTGCCACCAAGACTCCAACTCTAAAGGCGAGGAGATATGCCCAATGATCTTCGTTTCCCTGGATATCATTAGTGAATACCCCCATCGGTAGCGGAAATGGGTGAAAATTGAACTCTTCCGCCTTCCACACCCGGTTCAATATAAACGGTGTGGTCAACTTTTCCGGAAATCTCCCAGCGGCCTTCATGATTAGTGGGAAGAATTTCGATCCAGGAGGAGAGATAGGTTTTGGGTATTTGTAAACCCCCCTAATATGTGACGCTATCCACCCATAAAATAGATGGTACATCCCACATACCCTATGTGGCCTCTTCTCCTCACTGATATTCCACAACATCTTATACAGTTTAGCGAGCATCAGGATTCCTAGGATAACCCGCCCTCCTGTCACCAACGTGGAAGCAATGATAAATGTGATTGGGCGTACTCCCATGTTGGTATCCCTCACCGATAATCTCCAAACACTGATTAGAGCCGCAATAAATGCCGCTAACTTGACTATTGGTCATTGCTCAGTGTTGACACTATACCCCCAGGTCTTCCACTAGCTGTCTTCTAAGAGCCACCAGTACCAGTGCTCCTTGCCCCGTTGATCCCCCTACGGTCAAGTCCGAGGCCTCACCGAAAACTTTCGGTCTACTGGGAAATTAAAGAACTACTTGAACCACCACCTAAAGTGGGAATCTTTCACTATTTGTTTTCCCTCTCCTGGAACCAGCTCCATCAATGCCATTACAAACCGCGAGATCTGCTCCAGATCCTCCCACGCGCTCATGACAGGGAGGAATTCATTGTACATAGCCCCCAGTATTGGAACCCCCGAAATCTGGTGGACATCCCACAAGATAATACCAACCTCCCCATAGTGTAAGTGGAAGATATTGGTCCTCGATGAACATCATCTCAATAGCTCCGACAATAGATTTTTCAGTTGATAGATGTGGAATTAGGAGGCCCAATCCACCTCATACAAACCCAATCTCTTCAGCTCACCCCCAAACTACTCACACGAGGTTCCTACCTAGTAGGCCCAAGCCCAATCATCTGTGATGTTGCCACCCTGGACCAAGTCCCATTCCTCGGACCACCCCTTCCTCAGGTTCCTCAAAGTCACATTCAGTATCGTATGGTACAGAGGAAAAGATGTCTCCGACTGCAATACCTTCCTGTCAACATTATTCAGGTGGTTTTATAGGCAGTTAGCAATGACGAGTATGAAGTCTTATAGGGCATGGCTGTTAGCAACCCTGAACCATTGGCGCTGGCACGACGTACTCTTGAACCAGTAAGTTGGTTCGTCCCTACTTGCTTCAGGGATGAAAACGTTATCCATCAACCCAAAGCCATACAAATGAAACCTCTTAAACAGTGGGTAGTTCTTCTATATCTACGATAACAGCGCCACCAACGAATCATGGTCCGAGTGGCTCCAGAATAACTCCCCTAGACCCAAACTGTTAGCCATCTCATCCCTCTGGGCGACATCCGCAAGAACCCCCTCAACAGCTTCTTGATGATCCATTCAGTTTTATAACTTGGACGATTTTTGAGTTGGTGTGTGAAGATTGTTTGTAGAGATCATTCACGAAGATTCTTCATGGAGTCCTGCCTACTCCTTTAAACACAAGATCGCAAAGCGCTGTTACGGAGTCAAAAACTCGCCGTACGCCATGAAGCGAAGCCCCGATTTACGGAGAGCAATCATAGAGTATGTGGATCTTTGCGAATCGAGAGCGCAAAAAGACAATTTTGCAGAGAGGGGAAATGAAAAAAGAGAGGTAAGCTCCCCTTTATATAGGCAATGACCATCAAAGCTTCACAACATTTCCATTTCGCGCCGAGCTTCGCGGCACGTCCAGTTCGTGCTGAGCTTTGCAGCTCGCCCGTCCTGTGCGTCGCCCATCCACCTCGCGAGCCCTCTTCATTATATAGCTTCGCGAATGACCGAGGATTTTGGTGATTAACCCTCAGAATTCGTCCCATGATTTGTCAGTGGCTCCATGTCTGAGGGGGGGGGGGGCATTTTTGGCACCTTAATGGGAGAATAAGATGATGATACGAAAAGCCTCATGGGGCTGCCGTGGGAAGACCATTCATGGAGCCCTAATCGCACCGTGGCCATAGCAAAGCAAGGAGGGAGGCTGCTCCATGAATGGATTTGACATTCACAAGGCCGCCGAGGAGTAATGAGGCAGTAACACCCCGCGAGTGCCGATTAAAGTTCGTGAGTCCACCATGGAGCAAGGAGGAGGTAATGCTCCGCAAGCGCCCTTGACGTTCGTGAGCCCACCATAGAGCAAGATCTATCTTTGCGTCAACTGAGGACTGATTTTCAGAACCTCTCGCTTATAAATACTGGCCTACTCCCATGTCCTAGAGGCGGATCATCCAAACTTTCAACTTCCTAGCTCCACAATTGTGAAATTCCTTCTGTTCTGCGAACCATGAGCCGTGCGAGGTACTTTTGCTCTGTGCAGTGCCTCCTTTTTGCCTTGCTTTAACCCCCACTTCTGAGAGGGATGCATTTTGTAGAGCCTAAGGGCCTCCACGAAGTAAGGGGATCCCAAGGGGACCCGGGTCATCACAGAGCATTTATGCTTTCTGAAACACCATTCATGTACATGTGATCCACATGCCAAGGCAGGGTCATTGTACTTTGGAAAGCACATTGCTTCATGATACCTTGATTCACGAGGCACCTTTGCTCCACAAGGCAGTGCTCCGTGAATGCCATTCCACTTCGCGAAGCACCTTTTATATACACCTCTCCCCTATGCCTAGGCTGAGGCACCCCACTTTTTGAAGCACACCCCTTAGCATGTACCCTCCGCCATGCAGAGAAGCAGAGTTTCACAAGGCACCTGCCTATGAACCCCTCTACCTTGAAATTCCATTTCCTGTGCAACCCTCCAGGTTTGAACGATGTGATTTCAAAGTCCCTCAGACAATAATGCCCATTTCGTTGCTTCGCCTCATGCTTCTTCGCATAGGCATGCTAACGGCTATTGCTTCTTCGCATAGCCACGCTAACATGGACCCCCAATGGTTCGCTAAATAACACCCCCTAGCCACAACTTTACTTGTCCCTTCTCTTCACCAAAGAGTAGAGGGTACCAGTTATGTAAGTCTTAGGGGTGTGGAGAAAACCCACCTCATCCGAGTTGTAGGATGTTAAACTTCCAAGCACCATCATCCTCAACACATGACGTTAACCTGTGGCCTCGCCCTGTGCCTTGCACATGGGGTGCCCCCACCATGGACATTCTCCATGCCCAATGGCCTCCACGAGGATGAGATCTTCCCTCATAGGGATGATATCCTTATTATTGGAGTGGTGTTTCTTTGAGGGGAAAGGGAAACCATCTCGGTGTAAGCCCCTATATTTTCTTTCAGGATGTATCTTCCATGCTCCTCCCTTATTCTTCGGTCCCAAGGACCTAGGTGGGAGGGGAATGGACACAAAACCCCTTCTTTCTTCGGTGCCAAATCCCTCCCTCGCTGGGCTTTGTCTCCACCGGGCCTTCATCCTAGAGTATTTCCCAAGCTCTTCAGGCTTATAACCACGCATAAGCCCCGTTTTCCTCTTTGGGTTGTGATCATGGGTAAGCCCCACTTCACTTCTCATGGATGCACCTTTCGTGGCGTGATCGTCAGGTCTCTGATGCCTCTTGTTTCTCACATCGAGCATGACTCATGCGGGCTTAGAGTAAGCACCGACCACAACATCCTCATTGGGAAGCCTAGAGTGTAATCCCCACACTACCACCTAAAATATGTAGTCTTTGATCCTTGCTAAGGAAAGGTACGTAGGAAGCCTTCACAAGGTTCAATCCCACCACGCATGGGACCCTAGGTTCTCCTTCACGTCAGTTCACCGACCCACCTGAACTGCGTGGTCTTTGATCCTTGCTAAGAAAAGGTACATAGGAAGCCTCCACGAGGTTCAAGTCCACCACCCATGGGACCCCAGGTCCTCCTTCACATCGGTTCACTGACACTCTTGAACTACGAGGTCTTGGATATTTTCTAAGGCAAGGTACGTAGGAAGCCTCCACGAGGTTCAAGCCCACCATCCATTAGTCATTCCGACCCTATTCACATCGGTTCAGAAACACCTTGGGTAACCTAGAGTGTAATCCCCACACTTCCACCTGAACTATGTGTTCTTTGATCCTTGCTATGGAAAGGTACGTATGAATCCTCCACAAGGTTGAAGCCCACAACCCATGGGACCTTAGGTCCTCCTTCACGTCAGTTCACCGACCCATCTGAATGATGTGGTATTTGATCCTTGTTATGGTAAGGTATGTAGGAAGCCTCCATGAGGTTCAATCCCACCATCCATTGGTCGTCCTGACCCCCTTCACATCATTTTTCCAACACCTTGGGCCACCTTAGAGCATAAGCCCCAAATGACACCATCTGAACTATGAGGTCTTCGATCCTTACAAAGGCAAGATACGTCAAAAGCCTCCCTGAGGTTCAAGCCCAACATTTAGTCACTCCGAACATCTTCACGTCAGTTCTCCCCTCTCTCGCATGACATTAAATTGAGGAACCATTTCAGCGGAAAGCTGTTGTAACTCCATTTAGTGGTAAGACGTTGTCACTCCATTCAGCGGTAAGCCGTTGTCACTCCATTCAGCGGTAAGCCATTGGAACCCCAATCAGTGGTAATTCATCATAAGATGAACTACGTAGACTTTGATTCCCTACCATGGGGATAGGTAGGAAGCCTCTTCGAGGCTCAAGCCCAAAACGATCGTCATCCTCATGGTGGTTCCATCCCATTCACCATCCGCTTCATTCAACCGCTCCATCATCCATCCTAATTCTTACCCAGGCCGACACATCTCGGTGGGATAATTCCACCGCATAACCCATTCCCATAAATAGTAACTTGGAATTCAACCATGCGTTAGCCCCAACATCAGTGTTCCCTCTGGGGGTTTCACCCATCTGATCCACTCTAGTTAGTGTTCTGATCAGTCCAATCTGTCTCCGTTGGACATTAAAATTTGGGAATACCCCGTGTTAAACATGGGAAATAGAGGAAAACCTCAGATACATACACATGGCATATAATTCACCGCATTATACATGGGATGCCTCAGGCTTCAACGTCCTTGAGAAGCCCTATAATAATGGACAAAGACATATGTGCCAGTGTCCCATCGCCCAGACATGACAGTGATGCACCATGTGACTACTCTCCTGACTGAACGTTGCTGCCCTGACCAGACCCCTTGGAATGTCCCAAAAGTAGTGTAATTAACTGGTTTCCATGAAGATATGGCGCTAGGAAGAGTTTCATGAGCAACATCTTAAGTCTATAAGGGAGACCCGAACTTGGTGAATAGTTCTGAGGAGGTATCCATGAAAGGAGGAACCAACATCCCATCATCCCGTTTCGATCATGGATAAAACATCCCTGAACAAGGAGCGGATGTCTCCCACCTTTGAAAAGCGGGAATGTAGAGCAACAAAAGCATGCCTTCCATCCTCAAACAAGATGGACGCATGTGTCCTTGTTAAAGCGTGAGAAAAATAGATTACTGGTGGAATCATATCATGAATATGATATAATTAGATTAAATTGAATCCATAGATTGGGATGTTATTATAATACTTTTTAATATGTAAATTCATTGTAATATTCATACAAAAACAGAGAGGTAAATCATTGAGCTAAATTTGATGGATGATGAATCTTTTAGTACGTTTGTGGAACATCTTATAAGGCATGTGTGGAATGATCCTGGTATTGTCATACAACCTAAAATTAAGGTTGACAGATTCTTTAGTGGCATAAAACCATGCATCTTAGGAAAGTAATATATAAATGACATTTGTAGCTATAGAGAAATAATTTGTTGTTCTACCAAGGTGGAAATTGGGATTGGATTTAGCCATCAATAACATAGTTTTGATTAGAAAACAAAGAAAAAATTAAAATGAAATTATAAAAACCATTGGTAGAATAGATTGGTCATTCATTTATGCTTGAAGTATGGAAAAAAACATAAAAGAAATTGTCTTAAGGGGGCTAGTAAATGCTTTTAGCATGGAAAAAATGTTCATGGATAAATAAAATTCAAAAATAATTGGAAGAATATTTATCTAATTATATAGAAAATTAACCAAAAAATGTACAACCCGCATTATAGTGTTTAAAATGTATGATAAATGGTAATTGTGATAACCAGTTCAAAAATAAGAAGGATAAAGATGATGATTGATGTCAAAAAACACAAAATCCCAAATAAAAATTGAATTCTATTATGATCACTATTTATAATGAGGGGTATGGTACCCATGTGGTGAAAGGTACACTTATCATCCAATCAATAACTACAAATATATTATTTGAATATAGATATACCAACTCTTTTATATCTGAATAATTTTCTAAGGGTATCTGTTGGTCCTAGTGGAGAACCCACAATGATGGTGAATTGATATTCAAATTAAAATCATCTATTGAAAATGATTTAAAATTTAAATTCCCAAATTTATAAAATACGTCATGGTAACTGAAATAGTTTAGTAATATAATTTTATCATTCAAAAGGTTTCATATAAGTTTAATCACAACTGAATTAAAATATTTTTTAAAAACACTTTAAACTTTTAAAACTATTTTTCATTAGTCATACAATATATATAGAACAAAAATTAATGATAAGTATTAGAATAGGGGCTTTTATAATATTTAAAAAATAGATAATTTTTTTTTCTAATTTAGAGTAAAAAACAGATAAAATCATAGAGGAAATAAATAAGTGGTTCAATATAAAGCTGAGACCATATCCCCTACACATGGAAATCATCCTCTTAGATGAAATTTAATATGAAATAAAATAATCGATTTATCGAATCAAGTTTAAAAAACAACACCCATGGATGTTCTGATACATAACCTATTTAAAAATTTTATGTGGGAGAAAAAAATGATAATAACTACGTCCAAGAAATTTAATCTGACCAACCTATATCTTATTTCTTAATGAGAGTATAGATGATGAAATATGAGAGATATTGTCTTGAAATAACCAGTTCATTATAGAATATGGTGCTAAATAATAAACTGAGTACAAAAAAAATAGATTGAATGTAAATATAAATAGAGAAAGAGAAGAAAATGAGTTTGGTGTTGCAAGGTATAGTATATCCTTATGAAGGTATTTATTATATTCTTATATTCATATTAAGATTTGGAGTTGGTTTTCAATGATGTACATATGTTCTCCTAATATTTCATCTTAGATCCAGTGATAATAGTGTTTTATTGACATTTGAAACATAGTAAATGATCTTCATTTTCATTAAAAAAATATTTTATGTCTCTATTATCGGTGTTCAGGTTTTTAATATTAATATTTCTAATTAAACTTCAATAAACCATCTTATTACATATTTTTTTTAATGGATCTCTCTAGAAATATCCACTGAGAAATCATCATAAAAACCTCTAATATGGTAGGATATTTGGGTTCATTAAATGAATTTTAGAGGCATTCAAATTTTTAAAGAAAAGTTATTTTATTTATATTTAATAACATAATAATATATCATTTACCCCTATATGTGGAAAAATTAATGTTTCTAAGTAAGTATCTTTCCTCACTTCAATACTCGAAAAATTATTTGATACGTTGTACATTTAGTCACATATATGTACGGTCGATCTATTTGAATTATGATTGATCATTTTTTACTTATAGTTAATCATTTTTCATTTGTGGTTGATCACCTTGTACTTGTAGTTGATCACAATGTACATGCATTTGATCACATTCAACTTGTGGTTTGTACAATACTTTGTCAAATTTGAGACTACTAACCATTTTTTTCATTAGATCTTGCAGTCGATACTTGGAATTTATTTTGATATTGTTATCTCATGATTGTTTGTATTTTCAATCTGATGTAAATTTTTGTTAATATGTTATGTGTGTCGTTGATCCATGTCATTCCAAATGTTTTCACAATGGTAACTTGAGACAATATAAGGTTGTGAAGTTATTTCTTGTGATCATTTTATTCCATTTCCATAAATTCATCATATTTGTTCATGAGACCATATAGTGGATTTCATGTACCATGTAGTCAATTATAAAATTAGGGAAATATTTATTCTTTTCTAGAAAATTATTTTTCTTCCACAAAATATATAATGGGTTAATAGAACATAATCATATTTATGACTATAAAAATAATGAATTTTCAAACTAAGAAAAAAATCTCCAAATTTTTTATGATCACAAATCATGGTAAAAATAATTAATAAATGATTAAAATATTAGGCATTAAATATTGTAATCTATTATAGTAATAAATTACAGATAATAATTAATAATCGATATCAGTCTAAAAAGGAATATTTCACACATTCAAAATGATATTCCAAGTAGGTTGGCTATTCCTTTTACTCCCCCATTGGGATTATCAAAATTGAATTAAAAAATAATTAAAAGAGTAAATAAAAATTAATCATTATTAAGTAGAAATTAATATATAAGAATAAAGTGAGATGTTATTAAATTTTCAAAAAGATATACATAATCCATATCAAAGTCTAAAAAATCAAATTAATTATTGTAACACCCCAAGCTTCCACGATAGGCTTCTCTTGGAATAATACAATAGCATGTGTTGCATGCAACATCGAGTTCTAACACATTGCACAACCAATCAATCTAGCCGTTATGAATAGTAATACCCAATTTTTGAAATTTTAAAAATTTTATCTTTCAAAATGGACTTGATTTTTGGATACGGAATATCGAAATTATGTTAGGGTGAATTTTTGGTATTTTTATGAAAACATTAAATTTTTGATGAATAGTGAAAAAACACCTAGTTGTAGTTTAAAACCGAACTTTTATTTAAATAATTATTTATTTTATTTTAATTTATTTTAGGTAAAAATAGATACATAATACCTATATCAGTTCAATGTAATTAATTGGAGTTAGTTTATAATAATTTTAGATCTATAAAAATGTTATTGAACTTTTCACCTCTTTTACCTATCTCCTAGGAGAATTTGAAAATTCACATAAAACATAATTTTACCGCTTTAGGAATTTCAAAAATCTGAGAGACATGGTTAATATCAAGTAGTAAAATTTGGTTTAATAAGATAAAAATATTTTTTTGGTGAATAATAATTTTTTACTTTTATTTACCGCGTTTAAATATAAATAGGGAAATTAAGGGTAAAAATGATATTATTATTACCCTAACACATGTCCTAATTCTACTGGCTAAGTATAATTCAACCAAAACCACCTTAGGAATAAAATATTAACCTCTTTGCTCCAATTGTCTTAGATTAGGACATTTATTATTATTTAATTCAAAGAAGAGTTAAAAGAGTTAAAATCAAAGCTTAATAACTAAAACATTTTTAATATTAGGTTATACATAAGATAAATTCGATTATAAATATTCATTAGAAATATAAAAAGATTTCATATATAATGGTATTTTCTGTATAATTTTTAGACATTATATAATTTAATTTGTTTATGACAGAATGATGATGATGTAATTACCTTATTAGTGAAATATTAAAATAATTGATATTATAAATACCCAAATAAATATAATTTGAGACTTTTAATGAATTAAAATAATTTTATAGGTTAACATGAAATGGTAGGGTTTATTAAATTAATTATGTTCGAAGTAATAATGTTGTTATGAATTTAGTAAAAACAAAATCCAAAATAGTGTGAAAATTGACATAAAAGAGTTTTTAAAACAAATATTATATTATTAACTGATATTCAATTCCTAAAAATCTGAGGTTCGTCCAAGAGACTTATATAATGATATTTGTATCATTAATTAACCACTTGGGGTTCTCTTGGAAGATTATAGTAAGTTTATTAACCATATAATATAAAAATACAAAGAGACATGGTAAATGTGAAACTAATTAACTAAGAGTTAAAACTAAACGATAAGGTTAATATAGTACCCAAACCTGTATAAAACATATTGTTTGGGTGGTTGTAGACCCATCCCCACATAATACTCTAAATAAGTCACTTTGGATCCATTAGAAACTGAATATGGATTTATTATAAAATATTATTTCTAACTTTTCCTAAGGTTCCCCTCACCCCTCTTATAAAAGGGCACTCCCCCTTCTCTCAAATCCATACCTTAAAAGCCTTTTGGTTTGGCCAAACCCTGCCCAAATATCCTATCAACTTCCCTCACTTAATCTTATAGGCTTTACCTTAATCAGAAATCCATCTTAATGATCCGTTTTGATCAAATCAAAAAGAAGAACCCGAAGAAGAGGAAAAAATCTCACCACCTCTTTCAAGTTCCATTCTTCTTCCACTTCCTTTTTCTTTGTTGTTTCCATTATAAAACAATAACTTCAGTATATTCTATATAATGTGATGTTATTATAAATATGGTACAACAAAATTCATTATTCTATCCATCCCTTGAATGACATGTCACCATACGTGCGTACATATGACTTACCGTCTCCACGTTGTGGTGTTATTGTTTTTCAAAACATTATTATTTGGATGTCTATAATAATGATGTCTAATTAATTTAAATAATAAATATAACATGATAATTATTATTTATATATGATACAACATCAAATTATATATTATTTTAATATCAAAAGTATGATATTATCACTCGTGCGTGCGTATGGACTACTCTCTCCACGAACGCAATGAGATTCATTACCCATCGTATCCATTCCAGAATAATTTTGATTTCATAATTAAAAATAATTTTTAAGGACTTGATATCATTCTGGATATGAATAAGATACAACCTATGGATAAAACACATGTATTATGTAACAAAAAATATAAAATAAAATGAGTAAGTGAACACCCAAAACAACGATAATATTAATATATTATTAACAAAGAAATATTAAAAGATCATATATGATATCATATTTATGTATATGATTTTTTATAATTTAATAAAAATGATTTAACTATTATATAAGAGGCTAACCGACCCCCGACCAAGGAAAAATACAAGGTAAGGTTTTATTTCACAATCTCTACATTATCTGAGGTTGTTTATATGTAATTATCTACTGGGACCCCTTTATCATCAACATCCATGTTTCTTAAAAATATATTTCAAAACATTTTTACTATTCTATATAATATGGGTTAAGGTCATTTATAACGTTGTTTGAATTTTATAAGATATTTATAAATGAATATTTCCATCGTTTTCCAAACACGGTCTGGTCCTTTTAACCTTTTCGATATAATTAAGGTAAAAATGTCTTTTTTTAACTTATACGGAAGGTGCCGCTATTTTACGCCGTTATTAAATCTTCGAAGCTTCCCTTACAATATTATAAGAATATTTTCATATTTATTTTTTCCTTTTATAATTATGTGGATTTTGAAGGATTAAAAAAAGAGATATTTCTCTCAAATGGATTTGATTTCATCTATGTCAACATCATTT
Organism: Viscum album; assembly: GCA_963277665.1. Classification (NCBI taxonomy): domain Eukaryota; kingdom Viridiplantae; phylum Streptophyta; class Magnoliopsida; order Santalales; family Viscaceae; genus Viscum; species Viscum album. The sequence continues at coordinate 935,031,183 of OY728153.1, forward strand.
GATGGATTTTAAGTTTATTTGAAGTTGATTTATTATGATACAAAACTTCCATATTTTATTTAAGGTTTTGTGATATGTTTGACTATGGATGTGTTATTTTTATACCATTCATGGTTTATGGATAAATTGTTGACATTTCGTATGCTAGTTTCAATACGAATGTATATGTTATGTTTAAACCTTTTCATATGAGGAATGCATTGGACTTAGTAAGTGATGGGTGGATCCCACTATAGCTCCTCAATGCATCGGTAGGTCTCATGAGACAAACTAGTGTCTTGACACAAGGCCTTGAAAAAAAACTTATTTGTAGTCTTGGCACAAGGCCTTGACTATGTGGTTATGATAGTCTGGCATTATGCATTCAATTATTATGAAAGTGGTTATTGATATTGCATGTGATTATTTGACTAGTATAATATCTATGTGAACAAGTAAATGGAATTATTTCATTTTATCTTTGCCATATTATTCTGAATTTGAATTTTAAAAGGATTTCGTTTTATTTATACATTCCCTTAAAAGTTTATGTTTATTTATGAAAGTTTCCGCTATATTGTTATCCTTACTGAGCATCTGAGCTCACCCCTTTCAATGTTTTATTTTTCCTAGGATGTGAAGAATTATTTTATGAATGAACTGTAGGGATAGTATGAGGGGGTATGAAGACAAGATGTTTTTGTAGTTTTTTCACTTTATGATATAATATAATACTTATGAATATATCAAGTGTTTCCAAGGATACTAAACTAATCGGTCTTTTGAGATTTGATCTTTTGTGATCATGCCAATATTATGTAATAATGTACCGACACTGGGTAACTGGGGTCGGGGCATTATAGTTGGTATCAGAGGAAGTTTAGTACAGACCTTGGAAACTAGATTTAGATAAACTCTGATTAGAGCACATAGCCCTAAGATAGACTTTGAGAATTAGTATAGAAGAACTTACAAGAATTTTGGTATTGTAAAGATTTTATGATTTTTCTGAGCAATACATACCGGTTTGGATACGAGCAGGTAGAGGCAGCTCTGGCACAGATATACCTAGGGGTAAAACCCCAAAACACTGCTTTGAGCTAGACTCGAACGGGAACTGGTGCACGAAAACGGGCCTTGCTGCACTCTTGGTTACGAAACTCCTGGAGGATATGCTTAGGATAATTCTCATTTTCATGACAAACCATTATGAAGGGTTTATGAGTATAACATTCTTCAAAGAAAACATTTTTCTTATTATAGATTATATCCATAGACTGTTCAATTTATGTTAAGTGTTTTACAAGTTTGGATTTATGTATTGCGATTCATAAACTAATCTAGTGTATGCCATTGTTTAGAAATGGTGCCTAGTAGAAGGAATGGAAACTGTATCAATGCACTCACTCCATGTAGGGATTTCCCTCCTGCTCAAGATAATTATAGTGGAGCTGGTGATACAGCTGGTGCTGATCAGCATATCACCATACTAGGACAACTCACTCAGGTTATAAATGATAACCTTACCCGTATGGAGCACCCTGGTCCACAACGTGGAGGATAAATGTTAGATCGCTTCATGAGGAAACAACCAAAAACATTTAATGTGAGTACAAATCAATTATTAGCTGAGCAATGGATAAATTCCTTAGAGAAAATATTCCACACCTTGGGGAGTAGAGAAAGGGAAAAAGTTGTCATGGAAGTTTACCGCCTCACTAGAGATGCTGATCAATGGTAGTAATTGATTCAAAACACAAAGGAAGATGATGAAGTATAAAATATGGAATGGATGGAGTGTAAACATATTTTGATAGAAAAATACTTTCCTCATGACCATCGAGTGGATATGGAAAGACAATTTCTGAGTCTGAGGCAAAAGGAGGACGAGAATGTTGAAATGTATGATTCTAACTTTACGAGGTTAGCAAGACATGTTGCAGATTATATATGTAACCCAAGAAGTAAGATTGATTGTTTCATTGATGGGTTAAAACCATTTCTCTATCGAGCATTAGTCTCACAATCCTTCTCATCGTATGAAGATATTGTCTCATGTGCTATCAAGACAGAAAAGGAATTCCCTATGTCTTACGACTTTAAAGCAAAACAAGAGAATAAGAGATTTTCTAATCACTCTGGAAATTGAAGTAAGGGGAAGAAGGGAAAAGTTGAATATCCATCCTCTAGTAAATGTAGTAAGAAAAACCTTGGTACATGCTTGAAGGGAGTGGGAGTCTGCTACAAGTGTGGTGAAAAAGACCCCCAAGCTCGTGATTGCAAGGGAATGAAAGAAGCTACCGATGTTAAATGCTACAATTGCAGGGAGATGGGACATTATGAAAATGAATTTCCTAAGCGTCAGAGAAACTTACCTCAGAAAAGGATAAGGGATCAAGGCCAAGCTTATGCTATCACTAAAACTGAGGTAGAAGCTCAAAAAGATTTGGTAGCAGGTAATTTAATGGTTTCCTAAAGTTTATCCAATGCTTTATTTGATTCTAGATCAACGCATTGTTTCATATCTTCCAAGATTACTAAGAAAATTAGACATTTCCAATTTTATTTAACAAGGAGTTGTCAGTTAAAACTCTTAATGGAAGTATCATCACAACAATGTTTTGTGAATCTGTTCCCATTAGATCATATAAATGTTATTTATTTGTGAATCTCATCGTCATACCTATGATTGTGTTTGATATAATCCTCGGCATGGATTGGGTTTTGGACCATGATGTGAAGATTTATTGTAAGAATAAGGAGGTTATTATTTTTGAGGATGATGATAAGGAACACCTTATCTTTAGAGTAGAATCATCACCACCTAATTCTTATCTAGATCCACCCCTAGTAGCTCAACTAAATTCAATTATTGGGAATGGAGAGAATGGAATGACTGTGGGTGAGGAAAAGAATGTTCAAATAGAGGATGTACCTATTTTGAGAGAGTATGTTGATGTGTTTCCAGATGATTTACCTGGACATCCTCCAGAACAAGAAATTGAGTTTTCCATTCCTGGATCAAGTCCCATATCTAAGACCCCTTATAGAATGGCCACTGTGGAATTAGTGGAACTAAATAAACAACAATAGGAATTGAGTAATAAGGGATTTATTCACCCTAGTGTTTCTCCATGGGGATCCGCTGTCCTTTTTGATAAGAAGGAAGATGGATCTATGAGGTTATGTATCAACTACAGGGGGATCAATGCTATAACAATAAAGAACAAGTATCCACTACCTCGCATTGATTATTTATTTGACCAACTGCATAGAGCTCAATAATTTTCAAAGATTGAACTTCTATCTGGATATCATTAGTTGTGTTTGAAGAATGAAGACATTCTGAAGATAGCATTTCAAACCAGGTATAGGCATTACGAGTTTACAGTAATGCCTTTTGGGATGACAAATGCACCCTCTGTTTTCATGGTTCTAATAAACTAAGTTTTCAAGGAATATCTTGATGAATATGTAGTTTTATTTATTGATGATATCATGGTATACTAAAAAAGCTACTAAGATCATGAAAATAACTTGTGCATTATATTTAAGACTCTGAGAAGACTTGAATTACATGGGAAGTTTCTCAAATGTGAATTCTGGACTCAGGAGATTTCTTTTCTTGGCCATATTGTCTCTAAGAATGGAATCTTTCTTGATCCTTATAGGACAAGATCAATCCAAGAATGCCCAACACTGACGAGTATAACTGATGTACACATTTTTATTGGTTTAGAAGGTTATTATCGATGTTTCATCTAGAATTTTTCATGGTTGGATGACCCATTAACAAAGCTCACACGTAAAGGGGTTAAATTTTTTTGGACAAAGGAGTTTGAAGAATGTTTCAAAGAACTGAATAAAAGATTAGTTAATGCTTTTATATTGACTCCACCATCAAGGAATGATGGGTTTGTTATATATAGTGATGTATCAAATAAAGGACATGGTTGTTTCCTTATGTAAAATGATAGGGTTATTGCCTATGCATCACGACAATTGAAAATTCATGAGAAAAAGTATCCTACTCATGATCTTGAGTTATCAGCTGTAATCTTTGCATTGAATATTTGGAGACACTATATCTATGGTGAGAAATGTGATATTTATACAGATCACAAGAGTTTGAAGTATATTTTCTCATATAAAGAACTCAACATGAGGAAAAGGATATGGTTTGAACTACTCAAGGATTATGATTGCACGATACACTACCACTCAGGGAAGGCAAATAAGGTTGCAGATGCTTTGAGTAGAAAAGATCATGGAGTTTTGAACAAGTTGAGATTTGAGAAGGGTATTATTTTCTTGGATCTAGTAAAGATGGATATGGGAATCACCATGGAAGGTAAAACATCAATACTTTTTCAAATTTTTGCCAAACCATCTTTACTATAAAGGTTAAAGATTTCTCAGACCAATGATGAAGTGTTTCAAAAGAAGTTTAAAGCTGTGAATGATGGGAGATTGAGTGACTTTGTATATGAAGATGAAATTTTGAAATTTGGGAAGAGACATTGTTTTCCCAATATACCTGATCTAAAAAGGGAATTTTTGGATGATGATCATAGTTCCAATTTCTCTATACACCTTGGGAGCACCAATATATATAGAGATTTGATGGAACATTTTGGGGGGACAACATGAAGAGGGATATTGTTGATTTTGTGTCAAGATGTATGGTTTTTCAACAACTGAAAGCTGGAAGGCAACAGCCTGGAGGAGTCATGAAACCTCTTTCCATACCTGAGTGGAAATGGGATAATATTACAATGGACTTTGTCATGGGACTACCAAAGACTCCTAGAAGGAATGATGCAATATGGGTAATTGTTGATCGTCTAACCAAGTCAGCACATTTTCTTGCTATAAGAGAAGATTTACCACTTGAAAGTCTAGAAGGACTGTATATTAATCAAGTTGTAATACTTCATGGAGTACCCCTATCGATTTTTTCTGATCTTGATACATGTTTTACATCAAGATTCTGGAAAAGTCTTTAGAAATCCCTAGATATTGAACTTCGTTTGAGCACTTCTTACCACCCCCAAACTGATGTAAAATCAAAACGGACTATTCAAACCTTTAAAGACATGTTGAGATCATGATCACTTGACTTTTAATGTATGTGGGATCAATATTTACCTCCGGTAGAATTTTTCGATAATAATAGCTTCCATTCAAGTATTCATATGGCACCATATGAAGCGTTATACGAAAAGAGATGTCGCACACCAACCTGTTGGGATGATGTTGGTGAAAGAAAACATATAGGCCTAGAACTGGTAGAGGAAACAATGTAAAAGGTGAAGGTAATCCAAAACCATATCAAAGCAGCTCAAAGTATCCAGAAGAGCTATGATGATAACCGAAGGAAGGATATAGAATTTTAGGTAGGAGATCAAGTTTTCATGAAGGTATCTCTATGGAAGGGTGTTATACATTTTAGTAAGAAAGGTAAATTGAGTCCCAGGTACATCAGACCTGTAATGACCCACCAATTCTCATTGGATTGAGAGTGAAACGAGTCATTAGTTGTCCTTATGTAACATACCAAAGGCGCCATAGGCTGGCAATAAATGCCAAAGGGTTTGAATACAATGGGGGATGATTTACCCTTTTAGAACATACACATAACTAACAACCATAACCAAACTAATCAACTAAATGATTCATGATAGAAACTAAGACAACTCAACCATTTATTTTATCATAAACCAACTAAGAGTACCACAGTGGAAACCAACACTAAAATAGAGTAAACATTGGATGGACAAACAAAATGACTACAAGATGAAAACCCAACTCCATACTCCACAAGCTCCAAGCTCCGACATCACGAACCAGCCCAAGTATCATGAAGTGGTGCTATAAAAATGTGAAACTTTACCTTTTCCAACATCCCGGTATATGACATCTTCAAAAGCACCAACATGCCAATGCAGGGGGGTGAGTAATAAAACTCAATAGGTTTTACCCAATGACATCCCAACCCATGACTCTAGGATAAAACATGTCAGCACATTTATATAAATTAATTTATATAAAACAATTTCAAAACAGTTCAAAATATAAGAAGTTCCATGTCAAAGTCATTTTCCAAAAAAAAACATTTTCCAACAAAAACCATCTTTCTCAAGAAAAGCAACCAACCATTTCACAACCTGTGAAATCAGCTATGCATGAATCGTTATGACAGTTCCATACTCATGAGTGGTTTCTAGTTGATCTACCAAGTCATCACAAGGTAATTATTCCCCATATTCCATTACACCATTGGCACCGAGCACAAGGTCATATTTCAACCAAGCCTCATAAATGCAATATGAACGCACACACCCAGTACGCCCAAAAACCACACCATTCCAACCATGCCAAAACCATTTCAATAAAACATCCCTTTTATTGAAAACCTTTTTCCCACAAACCATTTTCCAAATCCAGAAAATCCATATTTTAATATCACCATTTTAAAATCAAGAATCCAAAACACGTTCCACAAACCATTCTTTCATTTTCCATAATTCCATCAAAACCCATAAATCATCACTAAAGAAGATTTATAACATGTTTTGCACCACAATTTCACAATCAAAACCAAGAAATAAAATAAATTTGAACTAAGACTTCATGTTCTAAGAAAGTGTAATCAAGGGTGAAGCCACCTACCTCAACAAATTAGGCGAAACCAAGAAACAGACGAAGAACGCTCAAGAACACCAGGTCGATTCTCCAAAAAACCTCCTTATATCTCTTATCCTAACACAACAAAGAACAAAAATCAACATATTTGGCATCCACACACTTAGATATACCCATAAAGGGTGTAGATCTAGGAAACTGAGGGAATAGGAGAAGTAGATCAAAGTAGATCTAAGAAAATGATCAAGAACGAAGGAGAACGATCACATTCCTTAAGAATCCAGCTTCAATTCGCCAAGAGAAGCCTTTGGATCTCCTCCAAAACACTTGGGAGAAGTTTTACAACCTTCAAGGGATATTAATCCCGAGTTATGGCCACTTAAGAGCATTAATGATTAAAATAGAGGAAAAAAAGAGTTAGATCCACAATCTAAGGATCTAATTTAATTTCCTGCACGGTTAGTCCACACGGTTTGAGAAAACTTGCACTGACCATGCATTAGCTACTACCTCAACCACCCATCTCACATGGCTTCATCACACGGTTTCCCTTAACCGTGATCTGACTGTGCAGAATCCACTGCCACCCAATTCATCCATGCACGATTTAGACAAATCGGGCGCTGCTCGTGCGACTCCCCTTTGCCTCAAACTTCAATCCAGGATCTCCTGAATCTCCCGTACGTCACCCTTAACTTTTAAAACCAAGAAAATCATCAAGTAACGGTTACACACCCGAGACTTGCGGTACTACATTCTCCCCACCATTGGCCTTTCCGTCCTTGGAAAGTAGAAAACCATTGGTTGCCGAAAAGAGTTCTGGCCACTGCTCTTTCATTTCTTTCTCACGTTCCCAAATCTCTTCCTGAATCTAGCCTTGTTTCCACAAAACCCGCACTAGACCAATGCTTTTTCCTCTCAAGGAATTATCTGGCATATCCACAATCCACACTGGGATATATACTAACGAATAATCCAGCTCTAGGTCAACGTGATCCCATCTGATCACATGGTCAGGATCAGGATGATACTTCTTCAGCTGAGATACATGGAAAACATTACGCACTACACTGAATCGTGGTGGTAATTCCAACTGATACGCCACACCACCAATCCATTCCAGTATCTCAAAAGGGCCAATATATTGAGGAGATAACTTTACATTCTTCCCAAAACGATGATGTCCAAGCCTTGGAGAGATTCTCAAAAATACATGATCACTCACTGAAAATGACAACGGTCTTCGTTGATGATCCACATAAGATTTGTGATGACTCTGTGCCATCTCCATCCTCTTTTTTTTTATCAAATGTATCTTCTCCGTTGTTTCATGGACAAGGCTCGACCCAACTAGTGAATTCTCCCCTATTTCCGCCCAGCATAGTAGAGAATGGAAAGGACGCCCATACAGTGCTTCAAATAGAGCCATGTGTATCGAGGCATGATAACTGTTATTGTATGAGAACACCACTAAGGGTATATGCTCCTCCCATGAGCCAACAAAATCCATTACACAAGCCCTCAACATGTCTTCCAATGTTTTTATCTTCCTTTCGGATTGTCCATCCGTTTGAGGATGATACGCCATACTGATATTCAACTGAGTTCCCAGGGAATTCTGTAAGGATCACAAAAAATTAGATGTGAACCTTAGATCTCTATCTGAGACGATAGACATTGGTACACCATGCATCTTTACCACTTCTCATATATATATTTTTGAAATATCTTCCACCGTATGAGTTTCACGAATAGGGATAAAATGGGTTGACTTGGTTAGACGATCCACTATCACCCAAATGGCATCATGTTTCTATAACATTCTTGGAAAACCTGTAACAAAATCCATTTATATCTGATCCCATTTCTACACAGGGATAGGTAAAGATTGTGACATACCGGTTGGTCTCTGATGCTCTGTTTTAACCTGATGACAAGTTAAGCACCGTGAGATGAACTCGGCCACCTTCCTTTTCAAGCCTCTCCACAAAAACTACGCCTTCAACACCTTATACATCTTTTGTGTACCCGGATTTGCATCCCATATCAAATGGTGGTAAGCATGAAAGATTTTTTCATGAGTATTTAAAGGTACAACCATCCGATCTCAAAAATGAAAAACTGAACTCCCCTCCAGCTTCCATCCCTCAATGGTCTCCCCACCATTGAGTTTTGAACTCATTGCAACACAGTATAAATCAGATTCCTGTGCCTCCTTTACAATCTCCTCCAAATCAGAAAGAAGAGCAACTGGAAAGAAACCCACAACATCACCTCAGTCTTAATATTCCACATGCATGTCATCCAAGACCAACATGAACTGCCGTTCGTCTGAAGCTTCTTTCACCAACTGAGCATACAACTTTCTGTTTAATGCATTGACCATCGAATTTCCCTTACCTGGTGTATACATCAAGTCAAATTCGAACATTTTAAGATACTCCATCAGTCTCCTCTACCTTAGATTCAAATCTCGCTGTGAGAAAAAAAATTTCAAGCTTTTGTGATCCGTAAACACAGTAAATTTCTCACCAAAGAGATAATAACACCAAGTCTTCAAGGCATGGAAAACTGAAGCTCATTCCAAATCGTGTGTTGGTTAATTCTTCTCATGCACCCTCAACTGCCTTGAACCATAAGAAAAAACATGGTATCCTTTCATGAGAACACATCCCAACCCTGTTCCCGAAGCATCACAATACACCACATACCCTTGTCCTGATTCAGGAAAGATCAAGATGGGTGCTGATGTAAGGCGATGTTTCATCTCTTGAAAAGATCTCTGACATTCCTTAGTCCATTGAAATACACCTTTTTCTTTTTCAATTCTTTAATAGGTGAATCTAGTCATGAGAAGTCACACACAAAGCATCGGTAATAACCAGCTAGACCAAGAAAACTTCATATTTCAAAGAAATTTTTCAGTTATTGCCATGAAAGAACAACTTCTATCTTTTCTGGATCCACTGAAACACCTTTCTCAGAAACAACATGGCCTAGAAAGCATACCTCTTGTATCCAAAAAATGAACTTTGATAATTTGGCATACAACTGATTGTCCCTCAAGATTTCCAACACTATCGCCAACTGTTTCTTATACTCAGCCCTTGTTCTTGAATACACCAATATGTCATCCACAAGCATCACAATAATAGAATCCAGATATGGATGAAATAAATGATTCATAAAATCCATGAAGACCATTGGTGCATTTGTAAGACCAAAAGGCATGACTACATATTCTTAGTGGCCATATATACTTCTAAAGGATGTCTTCAGAATCCTCCTTCCGAACTCGCAACTGGTGATATCCTAAACGCAAGTCAATCTTGGAGAACCATTGAGCTCACCTAAATTGATCAAAATAGGTCACCAATGCGTGGAAGTGGATATCTATTCTTTATCGTAACTTGGTTATGTTTACGATAATCCACACATATCCTCAAAGTTCCATCAGCTTTCTTTACAAACAAAACTAGTGCTTCCCATAGAGACACGCTTGGCCGAATCAAAACTTTGCTTTCTAGTTCTTCCAAATCCACTTTCGCTTACTTTAAATCCATCGGTTCCATCCTATAAGATGGAAGAGATAGGACTGGTCCCGAGAAAGAGATCAATCGTAAACTAAACTTCTCTCACATGTGGTAACCCTGAGACGTTTTTAGGAAAAACATCAGGAAATTGATCCACGACTACTGGAAAAATGTTATTTGCGATCTCATCCATAAATTCCAAGATTAAAGTAGCCAAATGGTAAGAGATCGTTTCCACAATTGGTTCTAAAAAGCCCATTGCACCTGCCTTTACCACTCTTTCTTCTCTAAAGAGATGCTCGATGCCATCCTCCGTCGACTGTTCAGCTATAACAGTCGATGTAAGCCCTTAACTCTGTCAACCAATCCATACCCAGGATTATATCATAGACATCCATCTCTAGAATAGAGAAATTCTATTTCATCTCAACTCCATCAACAATTATAGAATAGGCTCTACACACAAAGGCTCTACATTTTCTTTAACCGAGAAGAGTTTGATGTTTTATCAGAGAATGCATAATTTCAAGTTTTAAGTTCAGAAAATCAGCAATATGAGATTCAAGAAAAGAATGTGATGCACCGGTATCAAAAAACACTTTCATGAGGGTATAATTCAAAAGAATCATACCCCTCACCATAGAAGGTCCAGACTTGTCATGCACAATCACCTGTTCCGCTCCATAGAATTGCTTTGTTGTTGCACTTTGCTCCTTATTTCCTTGTTGAGATTGTCCTGCCTGAGCAGTCATGGTATTCATGAAATCACCATAGCTAGCTCTGTTCTGCTGGCAAGAATGATTTTTCTTGCCTTTCCCTGTCGAAGCAAAAGATGCTTGCGACACCTCAGAAGTGTCACGAACACCCGACCGTGGAGCACTGTGACAATATCGTTGTAGATGTCCCATCTTGTTGCAATTGTGGCATGCTCTTGGTGGTGTTGTACATTCTCATTTCATGTTATCAATCACACCACATTAAAAACACCTAGATCTCATCATGGGTCGTGGAGGAAGATTCACTGATCTAGCCATTTGATTCTGATTTGCACTCCCACCTTGGAAGTAGGTGTCCCTCTTCTGCTTGTTCCCAGCATTAGAGTTCCGACCTGTTCCTGTCGGTATTATCATACTTCCTCCTCCCATAACTCATGAGATGTCTCTTTTAGCTACTATTTCTATGTTTTCCATCTCCGAATTATCCGTAATATAGAGCATAGCTATCTTCGAACGAATCTCATGTTACAACCCTGATTCAAAGATGCCTACCTTCAGTGATGAACTTGCAACAACTTCCGGTGCAAAGCACACTAAATTCATGAATTTATCCACATACTCCGTGACAGAGAGATTAACCTACTTCAAGCTGAAAAAGTTAGTTTCCCGCTGGATCTTGAACGTTTGAGGATAGAATTGTTTATTAAACAATTCCTCAAATTCTTCCCAGCCCGGGCCATGATCCACCTCAGCCTACACCCATAGCTCCCACCACAGTCGTGCAAGATCCCCCAGCATATATGTCACCAACTTTACTTTAAGTTCTGTTGGGGTGCCGATGAAGTTGAAGATACGATTCATCCTACTCAGCCACACCTCCTCCCTTTCTGGTTCAGAATCACCCCGAAAGATGGGTGGGTTCTGCTTTTGGAACTGGATGGAATGGTCTACATGTCTGGACTCATCCCTCCGATTCCCCATGTCGACAGCCTTAAATACATGAACTATACTTTGAACCAACTCTTGGTTCACACGTGGTTCAGGTGTGGCCAAATTCTCCACAGCCTCTTCTGTTTGGTTTCTACGATGCCTAACGGGTGCCATTCTCTGTACAAACCATGCATGTTGTTAGTCTCATTTCTTAGCAACTAAAGGCTCAGCATTTCAAATTCATTCACATTATCTACCACAAAATTATTCTCAAAACAACATTTTTCCATGTTTAACCATTTTTTAAAACATTCAACATACTTTTTGAAAATCAACCCATTTTCAAAATACACCAAATACCTTGTTTTCAAAGTGTTTCAGTTGAAAACAGTTTCTGCAATTTTCCAAAAAAATGGAAACTTACACCAAATCCTTACTCAATCCTCACAATGAGATATGCAATCCTAGTGGGATGTCATTCCTCTACAATGCATGTCATGCTTATCTCATTGGCTAAACCCATGACAATGAGATTTCCAACATTCTATAAGTGTATCAAAAACACTTATGTACCCAACACCCTGGTAACATGAATTTCAGCATAAATGGGTTATCTACGTCGTTTTATGCTATACATTTCAAGTTTCAACAATCCTACTCCTGTCTAAGATGACCACCCAAGGAATATACAAGAAGGAATTTCAACTCCAAGACAAAGAACATCGATGACCACTTATTAGGCAAGGACCGAACAATCTGATACCATTTGTAATGACCCGCCAATTCTCATTGGTGTGAGAGTGCAACAAGTCATTACTTGGCCTTAAGAGACATTACCAAGGCACCAAAGGATGACAATAAATGCCAAAGTGTTTCAAAACAATGGGGGAGGATTTAAGCTTTTAGAACATACATGGAACTAACAACCATAACCAAAATAATAAACTAAATGATTCATGATAAAAACTAAGACAACTCAACCATTTATTTTATCATAAACCAACTAAGGGTACACATCAGAAACCAACACTAAAACAGAGTAAACAACGGAAGGACAAACTAAAAGACTACAAGATGAAAACCCAACTCCATGCTCCACCATCTCCAAGCTCCAACATCACTAACCATCCCAAGTATCACATAGTGGTGCTATAAACATGTGACACTTTACCTTTTCCAACATCCTAGTATATGACATCTGCAAAATCACCAATGTTCCAAAGCAGGGGGTGAGTAATGAAACTTTGTAAGTTTTTCCCGATGACTTCCCAACCCATGTCTCTTGGATAAAACATGTTAGAACTTTTATATAAAACAATTTATATAAAACAATTCCAAAACAGTTCACAATATAACGAGTTCCATGTCAAATTCATTTTCTAACATAATCCATTTTCCAACAAAAACCATCTTTCTCAAGGAAAGAAACCAACCATTTCACAACCCGTGAAATCAACTATGCATGTATCGTTATGATAGTTCCATACTCATGAGCGGTTTCTCGTCGATCTACCAAAGAATCACAAGGTAATTATTCCCCATGTGCCATTACACCTTTGGCACCAAGCACAATGTCATATTTCAACCAAACTTCGTAAATGAAATATGAACGCACACACCCAGTACGCCCAAAAACCACACCATTCCAACCATGCCAAATCCATTTCAATAAAACAGCCCTTTTATTGAAAATCTTTTTCCTGCAAACCATTTTCCAAATCCATCAAATCCATATTTTAAAATCACCATTTTAAAATCAAGAAACCAAAACACATTGCACAAACCATTCTTTCATTTTTCATAATTCCATCAAAACCCATAAATCATCACTAAAAAAGATTTATAACATTCTTTGCCCCACAATTTCATAATCAAAACCAAGAAATTATTTCAATTTGAACTAAGCCTTCAAGTTATAAGAAAGAGGAATCTAGATTGAAGCCACCTACCTCAACAAATTAGGTGAAACCAAGAAACGAACGAAGAATGCTAAAGAACACCGAGTCAATTCTCCAAAAACCCTCATTAGATCTCTTATCCTAACACAACCAAGACCAAAACTCAACATATTTGGCATCAACACACTTAGATCTACCCATAACGAGTGTAGATCTAGGAAACCGAGGGAATATGAGAACTATATCTATGTAGATCTATGAAAATTATCAAGAACGAAGGAGAACGATCACATACCTCAAGAATCCGGTTTCGATTCACCAAGAGAAGCCTTCAGATCACCTACGAAATGCTTGGGAGAAGCTTTCCAACCTTTAAGGAAGATTAATCCAGAGTTATGGCTACTTAAGATCTTCAATGAAGAAATTAGAGTCAAAACGAGTTATATCTACAATTTAAGGATCTAATTTAAGTGCCCGCACGGTTAGTCCGCACGATTTTACAAACCGTAGCTAACCGTGCATTAGCTACTGCCTCAGCCACCCTTCTCGCAGGACCTCATCACATAGTTTACCTTAACCGTGCGCTGACCGTGTGGAATCCACTACTGGAAAATTCATCCATGCACTATTTGGTCGCACGGTTTAGACCAACCGTGTGTCGCCTGTGCGACTTCCCCTTTTCCTCAAACTTCAATCTAGGATCTCCCGACTCTCCCGTACGTCACCCTTAACTTTTAAAAGCAAGAAAATCATCAAGTAAGGGTTACATAACAGAAACTGGGGGTAGTAAAAGACCTTTAGAAATTATAGAATGAATTAGGGTTGTATCTTAACGTTTGGAAATGCCTCCAAGTCTCTCAAAATATCATGATGTGTTCCACGAATCCCTGCTGAGAAAATACATGCCAGACCCAACACATGTACTCACCTTTGAGGAAGTAGAACTGGAACCCGATCTATCTTATTTCTAAGTGCCCATCAATATTCTTGATACCAGAGAACAAGTGTTGAGAAACTGGATGAATCGTCTGGTAAATGTTCTATGGAGAAACCATAAGAAGAAAGAGACAATGTGGGAACCCGAGGAACTTATGATGAAGAAGAACCCGAGTCTTTTTATGTAGTAATATTCTAGAAATTTCTAGGTAGAAATTATTTGATGGAGGGGAGAATGTAACACCCCAAGCATCCATGGTACACTTCTCTTTGAATAATGCAGTAGCGTGTGTTGTATGCAACTTCGAGTTCTAACACACACCACAACCAATCAAACTCACTGTTATGAATAGTAATACCCACTTTTTTAAATTTTATAAATTTTATATTTCAAAATGGACTTCATTTTTGGATTCAGAATATCGAAATTATCTTAGGGTGAATTTTTGGTATAATTCTGAAAGCTTTCAATTTTTGATGAATAGTGAAAAACCCTGAGTTATAGTTTAAAACCGAATACTTATTTAAATAAGTAATTATTTTATTTTAATTTATTCTAGGCCAAAATAGATAAATAATACCTATATAATTTCAATGTAATTAATTGTATTCAGTTTATAATAATTTTAGATATATAAAAATGTTTTTGAACTTTTCACCGTCTTTTACCCATCTTCTAGGAGAATTTTCAAATTCACCTAAAACATAATTTTACCGCTTCTATGAGTGGAATTTCAAAAATATGAGAGACACAGTTAATATCAAGTAGTAAAATGTGGTTCAATAAGATAAAAATAATTTTTTGGTAATATTAACTTTTTACTTTTATTTAACACAGTTAAATGTAAATAGGGTAATTAAGGGTAAAAATGATATTATTATTACCCTTACACATGTACTAATTCTATTTTCTAAGTATAATTAAACCAAAAAATCCCTTATGAATAAAATATGAACCGCTTTGGTCCACTTGGATTAGATTAGGACATTTATTATTATTTAATTCAATGAAGAGTTAAAAGAGTTAAAATAAATGTTTAATAACTAAAACATTTCTAATATAGGGTTATACATAAGATAAATTAGATTATAAATATTAATTAGAAATATAAGAATATCTCCTACATAATCGTAATTTATTTATATTTTTATATATTAGATAAGGTAATTTATTTATGACACAATGATAATTGAGTAATTACCTTATTAGTGAAATGTTAAAATAATTGATATTATAAATACCCAAATAAATATAATTTTAGACTTTTAATGAATTAAACAAATATTATAGGTTAACATGACATGTTATAGTTTATTAAATGAATTAGTTTTTATGTAATAATGCTTTTATTAATTTAGAAAAAACAAAATACCAAATAGTGTCAAAATTGACATAAAAGTGGTTTTAAAACAAATATTATATTATTAATTGATATTCAATTCCTAAATATCTAATGTCAGGCCAAGAGACTTATATAATGATATATGTATCATTAATTAACATCTTGGGGTTCTCTTTAAAGTTTACACTAAGTTTATTAACCATATAATATAAAAATACAAATTGACATGGTAAATGTGAAACTAATTAACTAAGAGTTAAAACTAAAAGATAAGGTTAATATAGTGACTCAAACCTGTCTAAAACCTATTGGTTGGGTGGTTATAGAACCATAACCACCTTATCCTAGAAATAAGTTACTTTGGAGCCATTATAAACCGAATATGAATTTATTATAAAATAATATTTGTAGCTTTTCCAAAGATACCCCTCACCCCTCTTTTAAAAGGGCACTCCCCCTTCTCTCAAATTCATACCTTCAAATCCTTTTGGTTCAGCCAAAACCTTCCCAAATATCCTATCAACTTCTCTAAATTCATCTTAGAGGCCTTACTTTATTCATAAATCCAAATTAAGGATTTAGTTTGATCAAATCAAAAGGAAGAACCCAAAGAAGAGGCAAAAATCTCCCCACCTCTTTCAAGTTCCTTTATTCTTCCACTTCCTTTTTCATTGTTTTTTCCATTATAAAATAATAAATTCAGTATCTTCTCTATAATATGATGTTATTATAAATATATTATAACCAAATTCATTATTCTATCCATCCCTTGAATGAAATGTCACCATATGTGCGTACGTACAATTTACCATCTCCACATTGTGGTGTAAATGTTATTCAATACATTATTATTTGGATGGGTATAATAATGATGTGTAATTAATTTAAATAATAAATATAACATGATAAGTATTCTGTATATATGATACACCATCAAATTATATATTATTTTAATATCAAAAGAATGATATTTTCTCTCGTGCATACGTACGGACTACCGTCTCCACGAACGCGATGAGATTCATTCCCCATCATATCCATTCAAGACTAATTTTCATTTGATGATTAAAAATAATTTTTAAGGACTTGATATCATTTTAGATATGAATAAAATACAACCTATGGATAAAGAACACGGCTTATGTAACAAAACATATAAAAGAAAAGAAGTAAGTGAACACCCAAAACGACGATAATACTAAAATATTAATAAGAAAGAAATATTAAAAGATCATATATGATATCATATTTATGTATATGATTCATTTATAATTTAATAACAATTATTTAAATATTATATATGAGGTTAACCGACCCTCAAGCAAGGAAAATTACAAGTTAAGGGTTTATTTCACAATCTCTGCATTATCCGAGGATGTTTATATGTAATTATCTACTAGGACCCCTTTATCATCCACATCCATGTTTCTAAAATATGTATTTCCAAACATTATTACTATTTTATAGACTATGTGTTAAAGTAATTTATACCCTTGTTTGAATTTTATAAGATATTTACAAAGGAATCTTTCCATCATTTTCCAAACATGGTCCTTTTAACCTTTTCGGCAGAATTAAGGTAAGAATGTATTTTTTTTAACTTATACAGTGGGTGTGGCAATTTTACGCCATTATAAAATTGTTGAAGTTTCCCTTACAATATTATAAGAATATTTTCAAAGTAATTGTTTCCTTTTATAATTATGTGAATTTTAAATGATTTAAAAAAAGATATATTTCTCTCAAATAGTTTTGATTTCATCTATATCAACATCTTTTGATGGATTTTATGTTTATTTGAAGTTGATTTATTATGATACCAAACATCCATATTGTATTGAAGGTTTTGTGATATTTTTGACTATGGATGAGTTATTTTTATACCATTCATGGTTTATGGATAAATTTGTGACATTTTGTATGCTAGTTTCTATACGAATGTTTATGTTATGTTTAAACCTTTTCGTATGAAGAATTCATTGGACTTTGTAAGTGACGGGTGAAGCCCGCTATAGCTCCGATGGATCAGTAGGTCTCATGAGACAAACTAGTGTCTTGGCACAAGGCCTTGACAAAAACTTATATGTATTCTTGGCACAAGGCCTTGAGTATGTGGTTATGATAGTCTGACATTATGCATTCCATTATTATGAAAGTTGTTATTGATATTTCATGTGATTATTTGACAAGTATAATATCCATGTGAACAAGTAAATGACATTATTTCATTTTATCTTTGCCATATTATGCTGAAGTTCATGTTTAAAAGTATTTTGTTTTAGTTATAGATTTCCTTAAATTTTTATGTTTATTTATGAAAGTTTCTGCTATATTGTTATCCTTACCGAGCATCTGAGATCACCCCTTTCAATGTTTTATTTTTCCGAATATGTGAAAAAGTATTTTATGAATGACCTGCAGCTATAGTATGGGGGGATATGAAGACAAGACGTTGTTGTAGTTTTTTTCACTTTATCATGTAATGTAAGACTTAGGAATATATCTTGTGTTTCCAAGGATACTAAACTAATAGGGCTTTCAAGCCTTGATATTTTGTGATCATTCCAATATTATGAAATAATGCACCAACTCTGGTTAACTGGGGTCGGGGCATTACAATTAGGCTCTATATGGGTAAAAGGGTAGTTTTCTTTTCAATCAACAAGAATAACAGATGGAGGCTGAGAAATGATAGTATCTCTAGGAATGGATGTACCCTTTTAAAATAGAATGATGTTTCCAAGTGATCAGGAAAGAGTAAGAACAAATGTTCATATAAGAGGTAAAGGTGAGGATGGGGATAAAATTAAAGGAGAAGCTATTGAAGCTTGGACATGATAACATAATGTTTGAGATAAAGTAATTGTATGAGGTTCTAGTGTAATGAATCAGATTTTCCCGGTTTTGTTTTTATTAAATTTTTGGGAAACTTTCGAGACTGGGCACTGAGACAATATGCAATTCTGAGGCCTAGTGTGTCTGGAATGGTCAGACAAAAAATATTCAGTTTTTAATAGTGCTTTTGAGTAGTTTTATTGAAAAATTGGAATAACTATAAAAAGGGTTCACAAACAAAAAATATAAAGGTACCATTGTGTTTAGAATGGAGGGTTTACCCTAGGTGTGGCTAAACATTAGTCAGTGGGGGTCTGCTGTGCTAAAACCCAAAAAGGATGTAACTATATATAAAGTAATTAAAAATATATATTTTTTAAATATTAATTACACTTGAACGGTGACTCGGATTGGAAATCAGAAACCACCATTGAGTTTGTAATTTTCCATTTTCCTTAGGAATGGAATAATGTCGACCGACGTAGGATGACTGCGAAAGTTAATTTTTGGAAATATTAAAGGCTAATAACATAAACAAAAAGTAGTTTATTTTATTCCTTTTGAAATGTTCCACAACGACGAGTCAACTTTTTTCGTTTCATAAATGAAACAATGTGGCGATGCTGAAATTCTACAACGGGATGATGTATTTTAGTTTCTAAATAATTAAATAGGAAATCATGTTTAATGTATAACTATATAATTCCCTAGAAAATATAGATAAAGGTGTTTGGGGTTCCCTCTAATTGGAAAACAAAAAACGATGACAAACACTGGCGGATCTCGGATCACGGATCGCATATCGAGGATTTAGGATCTATGAGATGATGGATCATTACGAATCTCAATGGATCACTAATAAAGATTGAACACCGACATCATTCAATCCAAACTCTAGGTAGGGTGTAAGTTTTAATACGATTTCTATCCCCATTCATTATCCCTATGGGGAATGTGGATTAATCGACCAAGGGATTAATCCATGTTTCGTGCATATTGCGGGTTGGGTTTTACCTTACAAGGATTATTGGGTATTTTTATTTGATATTAATTATCCTTTGTTTCATGTTCTCTTTAACAGTTCTAATGGAAACAAACCAAGATTTAAATGAACATTGATTGATGTTTGATCCTATTTGTTGGTTCATGCCTTTTTCCCTATGCTTTTAATTTCTCACGATCATTCATCATTTGGCCCAATAATTGAAAATTCAAAATAGATTGATCATTGAACAACTGATTGATGGAACAATGATCTGATATGGTGAACCTCAGATGGATGTGGTGCGATGGAGGTGTGATGATGATGGTAGAAAATGGATCGAAGTAGTGCAGAAGATATCACTATTCAAAATATTTTCACTGAGATCGATTGTGGCATGGATATGATCCCACAAGAGTGAATTTGGAAACCTGAGGACGGCATAAAATCTTTCAAATCAACAATGGAAGCACCAGAACAAATCTGGTGACCCATGAAAGGGGAAATCGGTGTCGGTAGAGGGGGCACGCGGTGGAAGCCGCGTGCCGATGCGGCAGAGGATAGCCGCCTGCGGAGGATGCCACAAGGTTGACAGGACATTGAAGTATATGTGATCGGACTAGTATGGACGGGGGGTGGCACGCACCAATGCTGAGGGTGATGTAGCATGTGGCCAGGCTACATGTTGGGTGACGCCGACCCACATGAGCTGGGCTGGATAGGTAGAACCGGTCCACCGAGTGACCCAATGAGCTGGGTCTAACAACCCAGTGGGTTGCGGCCCATTGAAACCAATGGGTTATGGAATAGTAGGCCAAGTGGGCTACACCCAATGGTCTGAGTCGAACTAGGCCCAATGACCCAGACCAAGTCGGGTCGAGTTAGGTTGGGTCATACATGGCTAGGACCTAGATCGGACTGAGACCTAACCTTCCACATTTCACTAAAATGCACATAACTCTCAAACTGTGTGTCTGTTTGACTAGAATTTTGGAGAATTGGAACCATCGTGATGAGGCGGTCCTTTTGAGATATTCTACTCGATTTTTAATGGATTTTGTCATAAGACCATTTCACTTGAAGAATTGGTGCTCCCAAAACGATCACGCTAAGAGGGGAATCATGTGGTTGAGACCTATGTGAGGTAATTCTCATACAAACTGTTAAATATGTGGATTAAGTATCCATAGAAAATGGGGATTGGGCCTCTTTTGAATACATGGAGTGGGTATCCTTTGAATATGCAGAGTCGGCCTCATGTGAAGACGCGAAGTAGGTCTCCTGCAAAGAAGTGGAGTAGGTATTCTACGTCGATGCAGAGTATGTCTCCTACAAAGATGTGGAGTGATTATCATGAAAATACATTATGTCTCAATATATTTGATTATCCCTCAAGTAGAATCATGTAGCTAAGGATTGATTGTGATATTAACACATTGGGTCGTAGAGAGAACAGATGTCTTATGGAAGTTTCATGATGTACCAAGACCAGGTATTGTCTCATATACTTTTGGTAGGATTGTTCTACTTTCTTACTATCAGATAAATTGCTGTGTGGGATATCCCAAATCGAGCATGGTACCAGCGGGACCATGTGGCTATAAGTGGATGAGACCTTGAGTATTGGAATCCTTTACAATTATACATGGATGTTCTTATTAGATGTGTTGTTGACACATACCTGTGTTAAGATGATTGTATCTTCTTAGTGGTGTTTCATTTGTGGTGTTTTACTTTTTGTTTTGGGGTAACCTAGTGAGTATTGCTTTACACACCCTTTTACATGATTTTCCTGCACGTGTCATGACTTGTGCTAACGATCGATGCTTTGATGGAGTCCTTGGTGGACCGAGGCCAGGTGGTGCTTAGAGTGACACAAAAGTTGAGGTGTTATTCAACAGATTCATACATCTTAATATGTACCTACCCTTCAGCTATGGTTTTCTATAGAGGAGTTCTAAATACTTATACTTATAATTTTCCTTTTTTGGGCTTCTATTCTAGCCCCGTTTATCTTTAGTTTTCTTCCATTGAACCATGTTTTTGTAAAATTAGTGTTTTTAATTTCAAAATTCTATGTCTTGGAGTTGTGTATGTGTGTATTCGTACTTAGTAAAATGCCTCCCATTTTTTGGGATATGCCTACTTAGTGCTAGTCGCCAGTCCCTACCCTATGAGTGGTGGTTTTAGGGAGGTCATGACATGAGCCTTGGGGGATGGGTCGTGACTGATAGAATAGGGGTATTAACAAAAAATATGTAAGGCACTAAAATCCAATTGATTTCATCCAAAACAATTGTTCCACGTTACATTACATAAAGTAACACATATTTTTCATAAATAAATTAATTCAGAATATTTTTCATCACAAAAAACATCTCTACTATGGATTTGGAATCATTGTTCATATTACAATCCCTTACATGCAAGGATACCACATTTAGGAGAGTGAGATAATGACCATGATTCCCCCATCCAATGGGAATCAGGTTGGCAACTAGCATCGATTGTATAAAAATATTAAAAAATGGGTGGTGTTACCCTCTTTAATAATATAAGATTATGATATAAAACAAATCACCCAAAATAAAATCCGTGCAATAATGCAATAAAAAGCCAAAAACATCTCACAATGAATTAAAAAAATAGATAAAAATTAAAGTCACCACGGTAAATTCCCAAAAGAAATGAAAAATAAGTGAAACAAAAACTATCCCGGATCCAAGATAGTAATGTACAACACGGTATACAAGATCCTATAGGAAACCTAAATTTTTTTATATACGTATGGTGAGAATACATGTATACATATTAGGAAAACGAGAGTCTTTTGTGAACATGTGAAAGAAGGATACTAATGCACCGTGAGAAAACATCAGAACCAAATAGAACCTAAACTTGTATACTAACCAAACCCGACCTCACAAAGGCACATTCACAAAATATAAATGTTGGTAATATAATATAACATGAATCACATCAAAAAGGGTACCCCATTCTTCTTTCCCATTAGTATACCACTCTCACACCCCAACATCTTATTTCATAGTGCTCCCATCACTTTGGTATACAACACCACCCCATGAGCACAATCAAAATAAATCTCACCAAAAAACACTATGGATAGTTTCTCCACAAGCATGACCACATAAAATATCACTCGAAAAAGCATGGTCCACAACAAAATAACTTCAAAAACAAGATTATTAGGGTATCATTATCATGAATAACATCGACCATGTTCCCTCCTCTTACCGTACATGACCCCCAGGAGAAGCCTCTGCACAAGCACAATAATATCACTTATTTCCCAAAAATGTCGGGGGCACAAACCCACGAAGAATGTTCATGTAACCCCATAAACACTTGGGCCATCACATATTCTCCAAAGACATATGAACAATCACAACCAATATACAATTGACTAAAAAAATCCAATCATCAGAGTCTGTATAATAACTACATCTCGTAGAAGAGAGGGATTGAAAGAGTAGGTACCCATCCATACGTCCTCCTCAAATGACATTAAGAAAATCACCCCCGTGTGACTATGTGGTGTCAACAAATAGTTCACTTTTTTTGTGGGAGCATATATAAATCCCAAAAAATAAATAAATATATACATATAGCCACACACAGAAGGCTAACCTATGGGTTTACAACCAATCACTACCCAACTCAAAACATCGTCATGTTTTATTCCAACTATAAATGCATAAAACCACACAAACTACCACAAGAGACATTCCACATTTCCAACCAATTTAATTTCATCATCCTATTCATTTCATTATTTAGAATCAACCACATTTTACCACTCATCCAATTATTTAATTATTCATTAACCATTTCTAACCCATTATCCAAATCAACCAATGCAATTTCAGTAATTATTAATAAATTATTCCACCACTACATGGGAATATATCACAATACAAACACCAACTTACCTCCAAAATGAATTACAAGAAAACCACCACCTTGCCATCCAAAAATAATGACCAAACAATAAACCACATAACTTCCCAAAAAATCATGACCAAACAACCAACCACATCACCACCGGAAATCACAACAAACCAACCACCATGTCATCCCAAAAGCATGACCAACCAAACCATCATACCCAACCACACATCACCATCCTATCTTAATGAACACAAATAAAATTACATAAATACCATTTACTAAATTTACAAATGGGATTTATCACATTCCACTTTGTTTTGGTGGTGTTATAACACGAGCCATAATACCGGGGAAACTATTTTATTATACAAATATAAGTTGTTAAAAAATTTCCATGTTTGGATGATATCACAATTATAAAAATAGTCACAGTAGTCACAATACATATATCCATTCCAAATAAAGACCACAATGACCACAATGACCACAATTTTTATCAGGGCATCAAGCCCATATAATCCACAATATCACAATAAAAATAAGATATAAAAACATGAAAATCAAATACCTTTACCCGTAAATTTCAATTAAAATGTTTTTTATCATTCTTTAAGACGGAAAAACCATAACCCATATATAAAAGAAGTAAACCCATCCTAAATGATACAAACTAAAGAGAAATGAGGGATTACCCCTACCTCTTTTTCTCTCCCGCATTCGCAACTTTAGATACAACACTAGGTGAGGTGTCATCTCCCTTGGGTGGCCGAAATGGAAGATCTACCCAAACCCTCCTTGAAACCTCCATTCTCTCCTTTCACAGGCCCTCCCTCCTTCTCTAATTTTCCTCCTATCCGCATTTTCCCGAATGTCCCAAATATTCACTGTGGGTCTCCCTCCCTTCCACTTTCGTACATGAGTTCACATAGGTATCCATGCTTCATAGTCTATCCCTGGTGGCTCAAGTCAGTCATCATAGGTAGTTGATCGAGAAGTTAGATAGGGTTTTCAATGATGTCTTTCCCCTACAAGGATGAATCTAAATTGGTCTGTTGGATCTGTGTCATTTTCTTCAGCATTTTCCACTGACAGAGATCTTTCCATAGCATGGTCAAAAGGGAGAAGATCTTGTGGTGGTTTCTTCTTCTTATTACTTATATGGAGATACGAATTTCACTAGATATGGGATCTACCCCTTTTGGTGATTTGGGTATGCTTCTAGGGTCTTCCACATTCATTCCAAAACCCTGTGATTCTCTGGATGTTAGGTAATCTTGTTGAGAGATTATTATCCTTTGATGAAATTTTGAGATCATTATTCCATCCCATTTCTCCCTGAATATGTGTGGATGTGGAAATATTGAATAATCCAATAGAAGTAGTCTGGGTTGAGGTAAGTAATGAATTGCATTATCTCCAATCAATGGTTTTTGAAAATTGGTTCAATTATTTCCCACCTTGCCGTCATTTTGGAAATATACAAAAAGACTGACACGCGCCTCGCACCATGGTTCCAATTGAGAATGGTCTTGGTGGTACACCTGTTCAAAAAACCAGTGCTGAAACACCTCGAGTGGAGGCCTTGTTGCATCAGGATGATGATGGTGTCCAACAGCTCAGTGATGTCCATACTGCCTCTCCTATTCCTCAGCAGTAGTCTTTGGTTCCCCCGGATAACCCATGTGTCTGAAATTTATCAACATTTAAAATTTGATCTAGGTGTTTAATTCCCTTCAGACAATCCTTTTTCACCTCTCAGTGATAGTGGGTTGTGAGATCAGGAAAGGGCTGGTCAGGAAGAGAGGGAAGTCCATCTGGACACTTCACAAGCATTGCAAATGCCCCTTCAAACAAAACCAATGGAGCTATGTTGGATGAGGTTGTCTGTACAGATCAAGACACTAGTGAGGCTTCCCTGTGTCTATCACTAGAGGAAAACTAAGCAGAATTACAATTTATGGGTTGAGGATTAGAACAGAAAAGAGCTTCATAAAAATCAAAGCAGGTCACGTAGGATGTAATTTCCTATACTGAGAAGCCTAAATCCGAGGGATTGAATTTTTCTTCTCATATCTAGTTTTCAATGTTTGGGTAAGAGGAATAATATGATAATGATTAATTACGAGAGATGGATAATGGAGAGGACTCCCTAGTGGATGTGGAAGCATCTCAAGAGGAAATTCAAAAGGCCTAAAATTCCACTGAGTCCAAAGAATTAGTCATAGAGGAGGACTACATTATATCCTCCCTGCAAAAGGGAAAGAGAAAAATTATGGATTCATATGCTTCATTATGAACAACCGGACATCACGACATAGGAAGGAATACTCACATATACATAGTCCACCAGTTAAAAGGTCTGCATACAAGGTTAAGTTTCCACTGAAGGATCCAAAAATTGTAGGAATCACCCCCTTGAGCAGAGATAAAGGTTCGTAAAATCAAGAGGTGGCTGACATCTCCAAGGACCTAGTGGATGCATGATATGAGGCTGTAGTTACTATCACTCCCATAGGTCATAAGGGGCTGCTAGTTCCTGGGCAGCAGGACAAGGCAGCCTCCAATGAATACCCTCTGTGACATTTATCATCAGGGATGGAACACATGTATCTTATCATTTATTCAAATGAAATGCTAGAGGATTCTATTGATATTAAGGTGTCGAAGAAGATGAGACCACTTTAGGTGACCACTACCAAAGAGAAAAGTGAATGGATAGATAAGTAGTTCTACATTTTTCTTGGAGGACTCAACATGGGGAAGATAAACAAGTATGAATACTGAAAATCATGGGAAATCATGAAAAATCTATATGAATTCACCTTAAAGGACTAACCTAAAACCTAGGTACATTCTATACCTTGGGTATTTTTTAGGGAGATTGGTTCCAACCAACCCAAATTGTTCTACAAAAAACTAATCATATAATTTTGTTTTGAAACTAGTATGGTGTGAGGTTTCTCCCTGCCCCCTAAAAAGTGTTTTAAAATAAAAAATTAATGTTGGATGGAGGGATTACATACCTAAAAGAATTTTTACAACTCAAAGTTCATCATAGGGAAGAGAAAAATTCCTAAAAACCCCAATTTCACCATGATAAATTCCATATCAACCTACACCAATGTAAAGAATCATCAAAACATAGACGAAATACACAACTGAAACAAAACTACACCATCAAAGTGATACTCCAAATAAGAATAGAAGGAAATATATTATAATGATAGGTGAACACTACATATATCAAATAAGGGAAGCTGATAATCAATACTCATGGAATGGAATCTCAAAATTATTAAAAGGGGGAGCCACTTGTTGATTGGAATGATATATAGTGCATGGTTTTATAGAAACCTGATATCTTCATACCTTTATAACTGCACTAAATCAGGGATATACATTAGTGGTAATACCCTTTCACATCGTGTAATCCTCAGGGTTCAATTTCACAGAAAAACGTGTCTATTTTATTATTATTTAACCCTAAAAATCTACACATCAAGAACTAGCCCTGGACATGCCGTGAAACAAACTTTCACATTGTGTATGAATTACATGATGTGTATTTCCTATACCAGCTCTTCTAAACCTCTTATATCCACTGAAATCCCCCACAACATCCCTAGAACACCTCCAATACTCAAAATGAAAAATTAATAGACTAGAATGGCACAAACCAGTAAATCAAATACCAAAAAAATGATTCTCACACTCATGAATCAGAAACCAATCCTAGAAGAAAAGGGGTCTAAAAACCAACCCCATGAGACACCTCTAAAGGATCTCATCGTACCCTAAATTTTTCTCCCAACCCAACACATCAAACTAAATGTCCACAAACATCTTTCACAACCTCACCACCACACAACCACATGCCACCTCTTATTAGACAACCACACTGCAACACATCTACTACAAAGCCATATCAACCTATATGTATCCTAAACCAACAAATGTAACAACCATTAAATTGCGGTGTCCCAGAGACATGAATTAGGGAATTCCGTCGTCAACGCCAAGATATTATCCACTATAGGAAGCATTAACTCACTTAAATGTGTTTAATTGTAACATAGTTAATGCATATTAATTATGAATTAGGTCATACAATTTTTATATGTCATTAATTTGTCACAAATCAAATGGCACTAAAAAAGGAAAATCTATCATCTCATAAAACAAAAGGATTAAAACAACACATCATTAGAAAAATAGAGAAAATCCAAACTCAAAAGATCTTTAGTTATTGGGATCACAAATGTGTCTCCCCCTCTAAGGTAACCTCCTCCACGACATTATGCATCCATAAAAAACGACCAAATTGTAAGATCTCATTATCATCTAGAGTTATATTGGCTGTGTTTCCAACTAATTTTTGAGGTTTTTAAGTACCTTTGTTTTGGAGGAGTGACTTAGGGAGAATTTTTCAATTTTTTAAGAAAAAATAATGGACAGTGGTGTGTACATAGTTTTCATACTTTTGAAAAAATGTGGGACTAAACCCTGCCAACTGTGCAAACCTGGGTAGAGAGGTCTGCATGGTTTGTGCACGGTTAGAAAAACCGTGTGACTAAACCATTCCCAACATGAAAACATGGGTTGAGAGGTCCGCGTGGTTTGTCCATGGTTTGAAAACTATGCGACTAAACCCTTCCCACCATACAAACTTGGATAGATAGGTCCACACAGTTGGTGCTCGGTTTTCCCAAACCATGTGAACCTGCCTAGTAAACCCTGCACACAAGATTAATTATCAAAAAATATATATTTTAAAACCACCTTATCCCTTGAGACTCCAATATTTCGACAATGTCTTGGGCTTGAATAATTCTTGGTGATCCTATATCCTTCCAGAGGGATTCAAAAGGGATTTAAACATCGTTATTTGAGGTCGAAAGCCCAAATTTAAGATCCTCTCTCTTCCTGATAAGTGTATTTCATCATGTTTCTTCTCATGTTCGTTTGTTTATGTTTCCTTGATATTTTCATGGAATATCTCCACCATTTATGTGGATCTAATCCTATATGATAAGATCTAGATCTAGGATTGTCGATCAAGATCTATATTTTCAAGATCATAATGCCTTTGATCTTAATTTTGGTTTAGGGATTTAGATCCGGAGCTTGATAGACAACATTGTGCCACTCGAATTTCAGGAATTTCTTCTAGGTTAACATCCATCAATAAACTAAGGTATGTGGTCTAAATTTAACTACCATAGTCATGGAATTGATATGTGAATGTGAGTTTATAGATTTTCTAGCTTCCATTGATAATTGATTCCCTAAAATTTTAATAATTAGGAATGTGGAATTGACTTGAGATTTACTTGGTGGATAATTGATAATTTAATCATATAACAAACGAAGGAGGGTTTCTCAAATAGATATTTGTTTTGGAGATTGGTTATGGGTTGAGATATTTTAAATGAGATATTGAATTTACTATGTTAATGTTATTAACTGGGGGAAATTATTTATGAAATGTTATTTCGATATGTTAGATTATTAATTTTGATAATTAATTACATGCCATGATGTTGATCAAGGATAATTAATTGTGAGAATTAATTATGACATGTGGAGATTTGATATGAATAATTTATTGTGAAGAATTAATTATGGAATGAAAATTGTGTTTATTGATTAATTAATTGATGAATTAATTAATTTTTTAGATGCTACGTTAATTATTGAGTTAACTAACAGCCTTTGAAATGTTAACTAATCATTGGATTATTAATGGAATGATCTGGATAATTCTTTTGAATTAAAGAATTATTAAATGGATGCAATGTTTGTGGTGCTAGATATGGATTTCTAGAATGATTAGATGTTGGGGCTTGGACATGGTGTTACTCCCCAATAGTTATCCAAGATTGAGATTTTTGGGTGTTAGGAATGGCGACCAACACCAAATGAGATATGGAGTGTTAGGCATGGAGACCTACACTGAATGAGATTTATGGTGATTAATATGACGTTAAACACCAAATGAATTATTATTTTGAATGATGATTCAAATGGAAAACATTAACTGAAACTGGGCCTAATGTGATGATTAATTTTTAAGTGAAAATGTGATAACTATTTAATTATGCATTATATTTATTACATCATAAAACTGCATGCACTATCTTTTGACTAGACTTGTTTCAGACACTGTTGGTGGTAGGCTACTAAGTTTTTCTCAACCCCTATTCAGGACACCTGATCATCACCCAAGTAGACATTTTGGTTATAGTATAAGATAAGGGTAAGGCCCTGGAATAGGTTGCTGTTTGGGATTAGAGCATGAGAGAGGGAACCAAATGTGGTTTAGGACCTTCTTGGGAGTCGTTGGGTCTTTAATTTTTGTTTCATTGTGGACACTTGACATTCTCATTGTCATAGAATGTTTTACCTTTCATTTGAGTATTGTATTTTCTTTCTTTTAATATCATATGACATGGTATTGATCTGATTATTTATATGCTTCCACACACAGTAATTTTTGTTGTCTTCCATTGGTGGCTTATTATGATAAAAGAGGGTATAGTCTCCCTAAGACTGACTAACCAGACCCTCAGTGCTAGTCGACACCCTCTAGTGTATGGGGAGGTGTTCTTGAGGGAATGTGGCCAATCGGCTCAGTTCACCCTTTAGTGGCACCCGTGTCGTGACGTCAAAAAGTGGTATCAGTAGAATTTTGTTTTCGCACTTCTTCTTTTGTCTTAATATTTTGGGAAAGGTAGAAAGGAGACTAGGATGAGTTGAGTACAGAGTGGAACATGATGACTTTGCTGAAAAGAATGCATGTTTTAGTTCAATAGAGTCCACAGAGGATGACTCTGGTTTCTATAATAGTGGACTCTACACTCCTGAGATAGATTGAAGACATGCAGTAAGAGGATCTAGAGTGTATAGCCTTAAGGGAAATCCTCAATGGTGGGGAGAAACCATAAAAATAGATAATAGATGAGGATGAGATCATATATGTGGAAAATCATGTTGTTGTGCCTACTAGTATGTGAGGGGAAATTATGCGACAATTTCATGCTTCAAAGTGGGTAGTACATCCTAGGGTAACAAAAATGAACAATGACCTACGATGACAGTTTTTGTGACCTGGAATGAAAAAATAGATAGCAGGGATCATAACAAGATGTTTCAACTGCTAGTAGGTGAAGGCAGAGCATCAACGACCTAGATCCCTATTGCATTCGTTGCCTATTCTAGAATGGAATTGGAATGAAGTTACTGTGGATTTGTGGTAGAAAATCCAAAGACACTTAGGAAGAATGATTTTATTTGGGTCATTGTTGATCAACTATCAATGGTAGAACATTTTCTTTCTATGAGGGAAAACTTTACAGTCTACCTGTTGGGAGAAATATATTTATTAGAGATAGTTAGTTTTCATGGTGTAACACAAACTATAGTTTCATATTATGATTCATAAATTACTTAATGATTCTATTAGGGCTTACAGAAGGTTCTTGGTACACAGGTTTTGTTATGTACAACCTTACACCCACAGACAGATAGAAAGTCAGAGCATACAATATTGGTGTTAAAGGATATGCTGTGAGCATGTGTGATTGACTTTGGTGGTTCTTGGGAGAAGCACATGACTATAGTGGAGTTCTTATATAACAATAGTTATCAAGAAACTATACAGATGTCACTATATTATTCACTTTATGGTAGAACTTTTAGATCATTGATATGTTGGTTAGAGGCTGGTGAGTTAGAGATGGTGGGACCGAGTCTCGTTCAGAAGACTTAGGAGAAAGTACAGTTGATACAGAAATATATGGCTATAACTCAGATAAGTCAGAATTTGTATGCTGATAGATGAAGATGACCCCTAGAGTTTACATAGGCTGATCTTGTATTCCTTCAGGTGTCACCTAGATTGGGTCACCATAGGATAAAAAGGTAGGGTAATTGGTGCCAAGGTTTTTAAGACTGTCTGAGGTGCTGGAGAGAATTGGACTAATAGAATACCAATTAGAATGTCCACAGAAATCCAGTGTTATTCATGATGTTTTCCATGTGTCAAAACTACGACGGTATCACCTCGACCATTCTCATGTGATTTATATGGAAGAGTTTGACTTGAAGATAGATGTGTCCTTTAAGAAGCATTCAACATTTGTGTTGGGTCGCAATGAGAAAGTGTTACAGGGAAATAATGTGTCATTAGTTCATGTGTTATGGAAACATGTAAGTGTTCAAAAGTAATCTTGGGAACAAGAATCATACTTGAGGGATCAATAGCCTAATATTTTTGGCTCGGAATCTTAGAGAAGTTTGGGAGTGCAGCTTGAGGACGAGCTGTTATAAAGTGGGGAGATCGTACGATCCCATCGATTTCGGGAGTCATCTCGATCATGTTTCCAGGTAATATTTTAGGTTTTTAACAACCATTTTTTTGAATAAGTTTCTAGTGGTGTGTTTGGGTGTTATTTTAAAAAAATAACTCATAGTGGGGTGTACATGGTTTGTGCATTGTTTGAAAAACCGTGCAACTAAACTGTGACAACTGTCCCAACCTGGGCCGAGAGGTCCTCACAGTTTTCACATGGTTTGAAAAGTCATGTGACTAAACCATACCAACTGTGAAAACCTAGATAGGGAGGTCCTAATGGTTGGTGCACAGTCTTCCATAACTGTGCACCCATGCCTCGGAAACCGTGCGGGTAAGATTAATTATCCAAAAATCTATTTTTATTACCACTAAAACCATTGAGACTTCCATATTTCGTTCTTCTCTTGGGCTTGAGAAATTCTAGGTGATCCCATAGCCTTATGTAGGGATTCCAAGGTGATTCAAACATCATTCTTCGAGTTTGAAAGCCTGAATTGAATATCCCCTCTCTTCCTGATAAGTGGATTTCATCCCTTTCATCTCTTGTTCTTTCCACTGTCTTTCCTTGATATTTTTATGGAAGATCTCCACCATTTCCATGGATCTAACCAACTAAGTTGAGATCTAGATCTCGGATTGTGGATCTAGATCTAGATTTTCAAGATCATGATTCCTTTGATCTTAATTTTGGTTTAGGGAATTAGATCTGGAGCATGATCGACGACGTTGTGCTGCTCAAATTTTGGGAATTTCTATTAGGATAACATACAACAATAAACCAAGGTATGTGGTCTAAATCGAACTCCCATAGTGATGGATTTTATATTTTAATGTGATTTTATGAATTTCATAGCTTCCCTGGATAATTTATTTCTTAAAATTGGAGTAATTAGGAATTTGGAATTGACTTGTGATTTCCTTGGTGATTAATTGATAATTGAATCATGAATCAAATGAATGTGGGTTCCTCAAATAAATATTTATTTTGTATATTGGATATGGGTTTATATATTTTAATGGAGATATTGAATTTATTATGTTAAGATAATTAATTAGGGTAACTTAATTATGAAATGATTTTTTGGATATGTAAGATAATTAGTTGTGAGAATTATTTATTTTCCATGATGTTGGTCAAAGATAATTAATGGTGAGAAATAATTATGAAAAGTTGAGATTTGATATGGATAATTGATCGTGAAGAATTAATTACAGAATGCGAATTATGTTGATTGATTAATTAATTGATGAATTAATTAATGGGTTTGGTGATTGGTTAATTTTTGAGTTAACAAATGTACATTAAAATGTTTAAGTAATCATTGTATTAGTAATGGAATACTGTGGATAATTATTTTTAATTAATGAATGACTAAATGGATGAGATTTTTCTGGTGCTAGACATGGAGTTCTATACTAACTAGAAGTTGGGACTTGGACATGACGTTCCTCACCAATAGTTATCCCTACTTGAGATATTGGGGTACTAGGAATGAAAAACTACACTGAATGAGATATGGAGTGTTAGGAATGGAGACCTGCACTAAATGAGATTTGGGGTGATTGGCATGATAGTCAACACCAAATGAATGATAACAGTGAATGATGATTCAAATGGAAAACATGAATTGTAACTCGACCTAATGTGATGATTAATGATTAAGTGACCACGTGATAACTATTTAATTATGTATATTATTTGTTGGTTACTAAAAACGCATACACTATCATTTGATTATACTTGTTTTAGACACTTTTGGGGGTGGCCTACTATGTTGTTCTCACACCGTATTTGGGATGCCTGATCAGCACATGAGTAGACTTTGTTGTTGTAGGATAGGATAAAGGAAAGGCCCTGTGATATGTTGTTGTTTGGGATTGGAGCATGGGAGAAAGAACTATATGTAGTTAGGGACCCATGTGGGAGTTGTTTTGTATTTACTTTTAGTTTAATTGTACAAACGTTGCATTTTTATTATCATAGAATGCTTTACCTTTTAGTTTAGTATTGTATTTTATTTTTCTCAATATCATATGACAAGGTATTGTTCTAGTTATTTATATGCTTCCGCACGTGGTTATTATTTTTTTTATTATGTTGGTGTTATATAATAATAAAATAGGGCATTGTCTCCCTAATAAAAACTTACCATACCCTCAATTCTAGTCGACACCCTTTGATGTACATGGAGGTGTGCTTGAGGTAATGTGGCCAACTAGATTGGGGAACCGTTTAGTGGCACCAAGGTCAAGACATCCCAATGTAGAATTAAATGAGTTTTCTTTTTCTTTCTTCTTATTTTATCTTACTATTTTGGGAATGGTAGACAAGAGAGCAAGATGAGTTGAGTGAAGAGTGGAAGATAATGACTTTTCTAGCGTAAATGCATGTGCTAGTTCAAGAAAGTCAGGAGAGGATGACTCTGGTTCTGTAGAAGTGGAGTCTACACTCTATAGATGGAACATGGATGTGAAGTATGAGGATCATGAGAGTTTAGCCTTAAGGGAAATCCTTGATGGTGGGGAGACACCTTAAAACTATATAATAGATGAGGATGAGATCATCTATGTGAAAAATAGGGTTTTTGTGCCTATGAGTATGGGAGAGGAACTCATGAGAGAATTTATTGACTTGAAGTGGGTGGTACATCCTGGGGTGAAACAATGTGTCATGACCTATGACAAAAGTTTTGTGGCCAGGAATGAAAAAAGAGATAGCAGGGTTAGTAACAAGGTGTTTCACCTGTCAATAGGTGAAGGTAGAGAATCAATGACCTGGAGGCCTATTGTAGTCATTGCCTATTCTGGAATGGATGCTGGATGACATGACTTGGATTTCATGGTAAGTCATCCAAAGAAACATAATAATAATGATTATATTTTTTTCATTGTGAATCGACTAATGAAGGTAGAACATTTCATTCCTATCAGGGAAACCATTACAGTAGAACAGTGGGGAGGATTATATATATGAGAGATAGTTCGTTTGAATGAGGTGCCGCAGACTATAGTTTTATATCGTGATTCACACTTTACTTCACACTTCAATCAGGGATTACAAAAGAATCTTACTACATAGGTTTAGTTAAATACGACCTCCCACCCACAGATAGATGGGAATTCAGAGCATACCATATAGGTTTTAGAGGATATACAGCAGACATGTGTGCCTGACATTGGTGGTTCTTAGGAGAAGCATATGGATTTAGTGGAGTTATCCTATAACAACAGTTATCACAAAACTATACAGATTGCATCGTGTGAGGAACTTTATGGTAGACCTTTTAGATCACTACTATGTTGGTTAGAGGTGGGTGAGTTAGAGATACTAGGATCGAGTTTCGTTTAGAAGTCTTCGGAGCAAGTACAGGTGATTCGAAAACATATGGCTATAGATCAATGTAGGAAGAATTCAAATGCTAATTGATAGAGATGACCCCTAGAGATTACAGATCTCGATTGTGTATTCCTTCAGGTCTCACCATGATTGGGTCACCTCTGGATACGTATGTAGGGAATGTTGGTGCCAAGGTTTGTAGGACAGTTTGAGGTACTGGAAAGAATCGGGCTAGTGGTGTATCGATTAGCCCTTTCGTAGAAATTCATCACTATTGATGATGTTTTCCATGTGTCACAATAATGGATGTATCAACCCAACCCTTCTCATGTGATTGATGTGGAAGAGGATGACCTTGAGATAGATGCTTCCTTTGAGGAGCATCTGAAATGTGTGGTCGGTTGTAGTGAGAAAGTGTTATGGTGAAAGATTGTGCCCTTAGTTCATGTGTTATGGAAACATGGAAGTGTTCAAGAGGAACCTTGGGAATGATAAGAAGACCTGAGGGCTCAATGTACCAATATTTTTGGCTCATAATCATAGAGATTTTTGGGAGTTCATCTCGAGGACGAGCTATTATAAGGTAGGAAGATTTTAAAATCTTGACCTTTTCTGAAGTCTTCTTGGGCATGTTTCCATTTACTTTTTGAGGTTTTAAGTACCTTTTTTGGTGTAGTGGCTTGGGGTGCCTTTGGGTATTTTTTTAAGAGAAACTAAGGGACATTGGGGTGTGCATAGTTTGTGCACAGTTTGAAAAACCCTCTAACTAAATCGTGCCAACTGTGAAAACTTGGGCAGCGACGTCTACACAGTTTGCACATGGTTTGAAACACCATGTGACTAAACCATGATGACCATGAAAAAATGGACAGAGAGGTCCATACGGTTTTTGTACGATTTTCCCTTATCATGCGCTCCTACCCATGAAACCATGTTTGTGAGATTAATTATCCAAAAATATATTTTTGAAACCACCCAAACCCTCCAGACTCCCATATTTTGACCTTGGATCAAGCTTGACAAAATCTAGGTGATCCTATATCCTTACATAGGTATTCCAAGGATATTAGAACATCATTCTTGAAGATCAAAAGCCTGGATTGAATATATTCTCTATTCATAGTAAGTGGATTTCATCCCGTTTCTTCTCTCATTCATTCAAATATATTTCCATGATTTTTCATAGAAGATCTCAAATATTTCCATGGATCTAAGACTATAAGTTGAGATCTAGATCGAGGATTGTGGATCTAGATATATATATTCAATATCCTTTTTCCTTTGATCATAATTTTGTTTAAGGGATTTAGATCCGTAGCTTGATCGACAATGTTGTTCCACTCAAATTTTGGGAATTTCTGTTGGGATAACATTCTTCAATAAACTGATGTAGGTGGTCTAAAATGAACTCCCATAGTCATGGATTTTATATTATAATTTATTTCCTTAAATTGGGGTATTTACAAATGTGGAATTTA
The DNA here is from genome assembly GCA_963277665.1 of Viscum album. Lineage (NCBI taxonomy): Eukaryota > Viridiplantae > Streptophyta > Magnoliopsida > Santalales > Viscaceae > Viscum > Viscum album. Next base: position 935,068,057 of record OY728153.1, read on the forward strand.
ATTGATATTGCCTTGGTGGTTAATTGATAATTGAATCACAGAAAAAAATGAAGGGGGGTTTCTCAGATGGATATTTGTTTTGGTGATTTTTTATTGGTTGAGATATTATAGCTGAGATAGTTAATTGATTGTGTTAAGATAATTAATTGGGGGAAATTAATTATGAAATGATGATTGTCTCTGTGAGATAATTAATTATGTTCCATGATGTTGATCAAATTTAATTAATAGTGAGAATCAAATATGAATAGTTGAGATTTGACATGGAAAATTAATTTTAAATAATTAATCATGGAATGAGAATTTTTTTGATTGATTAATTAATTGATGAATTAATTAACGGGTTTGGTGCATAGTTAATTGTTGATTTAACTAATGGATTTTGAAATACTTAACTAGTCATTGGATTAGTTATCAAATGATGTGGATAATTCATGTGAATTAACGAATGATTAAATTGATGAGATTTTTGTGGTGCTCGACATGGTGTTTTAGACTGATTAGAAGATGGGAATTGGACATGGTGCTACTCTCCAATAGTTATCCATGTTTGATATCATGGGGTTCTATGAATGATGACCTACACCGAATGAGATATGAAGTGTTAGGAATGGAGACCTACACTAAATGAGATTTGGGGTGCTTGACATGACGTTCAACACCAAATGAATGATAATGATGAATGATGATTCAAATGGAAAACATGAATTCAAAATGGGTATAATATGATGATTAATGATTAAGTAACAATGTGATAGCTGTTTAATTATGCAATGTATTTATTTATTCATAAAACTGCATAAATAATCTTTTGTCTAGACTTGTTTTAGAAATCATTGGTGGTGGCCTACTGAGTTGTGATCACACCTTATTCGGGCTTCTTGATTGGAAGCCAAGGAGACTTTGTTGTTGCAGGATAGGATAATTGAAAGCCCTTGGGATAGGTTTCCATTTTGTATTAGAGCATGGGAGAGGAATCTCGATGTGGTTCAGGACCCTCTTGTGAGTCATTGTGTCTTTACATTTAGTTTCACTGTAGACACTTAAGATTCAAGTTGTCATAGCATGTTTTACCTTTTAGTTGAGTATTTTATTTTCCTATTTTCAATATCATATGTCATGGTATTGTAATTGTTATTTATACTCTTCCTCACTTGGTTATTGTTGTTTTCTTATGTTAGTGTTTTATTGTGATAAAATATGGTATAGTCACCCCTGGATAGACTTACCCGACCCTCGCTGCTAATGTTAACCCACTGGCGTACGTGGAGGCACGCTTTAGGGCATGTGGACAACCAGCTTGGGGAACCATTTAGTGGAATCTATGTTGGGACATTACATGAATGGATTGGTCCATCCACAAAATGACTTCACTTGGTGATCCTTGATCTATACTGGAAGCTCTATAAATGTTGTGTTTTCATCAGTATCCAACTATCCCCAGTCAATGAAATGGGATTCATTGTGAAGATATATGCAAATCTGTGAGACATGGATGATGTCGTGGATTATATTAGGATGTGGTGGCAATGCCAACTGATATGAAACCTCACCAAATCACCCCAACACCTCAAATTTCCCAAAAAACCTTGGTTAATGATTAATTCCTCTAAAAAACCTCCACTGATCATGTTGACAGGAAACCATCATGAACACATGATCCTAAACAACTATCTCTAAGGGCCTCCTCCAACGATCGACATAAGAATTTTTCCTGTCCTTATATGATTCCATTCCCTAACAAACAATTTGAATGTTATTTATCATGCTCTATACAACATTGTGACAATGAACTCTTGTCTCCCGAACCACCGTCCAACATAATGGAGAAAGACACGACATCCTATGCAAAGCCTCAAACAGAGCCATGAAAATAGAAGATTGATAGACATTTTTATATGAAAACTCAATCAATTGAAACTATCATACCCATGATCCACCAAAGTCCATGAAACAGACCCACAATATATCCTTAGGCATCTAGAGAGTATGCTTCAACTGGCCATCTGGATGACAGTTGAAAATAATAATTTGATGAAATTGAGTTCCAAAAGAATTATTTAATCCCCTCCAAACTCATGAGGTAAAATATGTATCACAATCCATTAAAATGGATCTCAAAACTACTTTAAACCATACCAACTCATATACATACCTATTTTTCAAGGAATCCATTATGTTCGACTCAATCATCATTGAGAATTGGGCCACTTTCATGAACATATCAATGATCACCCATATAAGACCATAACCTCATTGAGATCTGGGTAACCCTGTGATGACATCCATAGATATTTCATCCCATTTACACACATATACATCAAAGGTAAGTAAAAAACCAATAGTTAAATGATGCTATTCCTTTACCTTTTGAAAAACCAAGAACTTCGTCACAAACACCTCCATCGTCCATTACTTCTTGGGCCACAAAAATAGCATCCTCAAGCCACGAAACATCATTTATACTTCTTGGTGTACCTAAAAAGGTGATATATGAAGCTTAATATGGACTCACATGAATAGTGATACCATAACAAATGACCTCCCACAACGAAACATCTGCTTCTAAACATCTTCCGACCATCGCTATAAATAATTAATAGAGATAACATGATCACGCATAACCTATTCATTGAAGTCTCCCCATTGATACTCCTCCAACTATTAATAATAGCCTCTATAATCATCAACACTCAAATACATGTTCAAGTCTACAGACTCATCCATTTCCCTCTATGCATCCCCAGTCTCAGGAACAACTTTCTTCTAAGACTTGATGCATAATGAATCATATATAACATTTAACTATTATGACGTATAGGAGATTTAGAAATTGTAATCCTAAATAAACTCCATACACCTACACTACCTCAACTTTAGATCATGCTGGAAAAAGATATTTCTCAATGTGTTGTGATTCGTGGATTCCACCAAGCACTACCCAATGCGGTAATTTCACAGCAAATTCAGTGAAAAACAACCTCATCCAACTCCATATCATATGTGACATAGTTATGATCATGGGGAAATAACTGTTGATACCCATAAGAGATCATTTCCCTCTTCTGCATCAAAATAAATCCCAATCCAAGGCATAAATCATCCCAAAATACTTCAAATATTACTACATCCTCATGAAACTGATGTAATGGGGTTCTAATCAACTTCTCCTTTAGGTAGAAAAATGATTCATGGAACTAGTTTGTCAAAAAAAAAACATAGATACCTACTTGTAAAAGATGTTAATGGGGGATATAACTCAAGATAAATTAGGTACAATCCTCCAATAATAATTTTCATGACAAAGAAACTATGAACCTCTTCCACATTCATGGGTGATTCCCAAGAAAAAACTACATTGACCTTCGAAGGGTCCACAGACACAACCTATTTAGACACAACATGAAGGAGGAAATGCACCCCTCATGTCGAAAAGATAAACATTGAAAAATTTCTATAGATCTGGTGGTGTCAAAGAACCTATAAAATGGCTCGAAGAATATCGATAGTATCATCCTCTTACTTTCTGTAGATTAAAATATAATCAATAATTTCTACAATGAACCATTCAAAGAACTCATGGAACATGGAGTTCATAAACCCCATGAACAAAATTGGTGCATTCAAAACACTAAATGGCATGACTATAAAATCAAGAATCTTATACTAGTATATGAATGATGTCTTCAGGATATCCCCCACATTCACCCTCAAATGGTGATATATATACCACATGTTGATCATAGAATACAAAATCGCACCTTTATGCTACTCGAAAAGTTCATCTATCTTCAAAAGATGGTAACAGTTCCTAGTTGTCACCTAGTCCAACCTCTAATAGTATATACACGACCTCATAATATCATCTTCCTTCATGGAGAACAATACTAGAGAACCCCATGAGGACACACTAGTTCAGATAAAATATATCATTATTAAATCATCTATATGAATCCTAAACTCTTACAATGTAGAAGGATTCATCTGATAAGGATCCATCAAAATCATAGAATCACCAAGATGCATTTCTATCCTAAAGTAACCATCAAATATAGTGGGTAGCATCACAACCACATATGGGAAAAAATTCGGGAACTACCCAATGAACATGTGAACCTCTACAATCCAAGAATCTAATCATTCCACTAATAACATTGCCAAAAAGGAATGAAGGGGATCAACATGCTGACTATGCACCTGAAAACCCCACTCACTAATGAAAACCACATGCATTCCTTCCATATATGAAAAAAATATATCCTAAAATAGAAGTTAATAAAAGTACATAAGGAATAGAACTAGATGATACTGAGAATTACATCATATGTAAGGATATATATAATAAAATCAACCCCACATGACATATATAGCCCCATCATTAGTCTACACCCAGGAACATAATAAACAAGTTGGTCTATCCTATGACTAACATAGTCAACACCATGGGAAATAGAATACTCTCTATATATAGTCACAAATAACAGAATAGAGTGGGTGAAAAAATGGAGTGAAAGGCTCCTAAAGTAAGAAAGGCATAAATAAGTGTACTGAACAAACTAATCATACCACTGACGATCTCTGGCCCCTTTGGGTGTACTGCGTCCATTTCATGCAAATGACCAATCCCAACTCTTGTACCTATATCCTAATGACCACATTAGTGAACATTCTAGAGTAGAGGTCCCTAAACAAGGAGAATATCCTTGGGTATATCTCAACCTACTCCATCTCAACTCACTAGGGAAAATCTAGATGCCCCTTTTGTTTAAACATTCTCATTGAAAACTAGTACATAGGCTGATGCTGAACCTATCCACCACCCCCAAAATAAGCTCAGAGAACCACTAATGTTTCGACAAGTACAGATTCAATCATATTAACTTTATTTCCAACCATATGGGGCTAGTGGTTTCCATGATTTTGCTAAGGGATTTTCTCCATTCTACATTAGTTTTGGGGGTTTTGGTCATTGACAAAACTAGTTCCCTTCAAGGAACCCTTTTGGTTCCCCTGTCATGGATAAAATCCTTGTTAGTGAAACCACTCGATCACCTCCTTCTTCTTTTGAACTATCAGATAGGTTGGAAACATAAAAGGAGTAACCACATATTGGATAAAAGGACCTTGTGCCTCCATAAGAGATATCTCATGAGACTCCTCATCTAGAAAATATATTTAATAAAATATTGAAGTTCTATGAGCTGGATTCGAAACTCTTACACTTACACAATCCCATGTTAAAGAGAAAGAAGTTCTTACCACTTCCCTGGAACCATGTTTGGAAAAAGAAACTGTAAGAACCTGGTTCTTATTTTTGAGGTATGAGCTTCTTCTTTTTCCTTTTCCTTAAGTGTTTTTGAGAAAATATGGAAGATGGGAAAAGATCATAAAATTCGAAACTACACGCCATGTACTTTGTCCACACGCTGTTTACTTTTGGCCGTGTTGGGATGCGTACATGGGGCGTGTAGCCATGCCGGCGACGAGGGGCGTAGGAACCGACTATAGGCCGTGTAGTGGTACTTACACGCCGTGTAGTCAGTCAGCAAGCTTAAATAGTAAGGTGGTGGAGAAGCCGATAGCTGGGCGACAGTACACGCCATGTACTTGGGAGTACATGTCGTGTACTCATGTTGATGGATGAACAGTGTGGCAGTGCCACCAAATGAACAGTTAAATGAAAGAAGTACAAGTCGTGTACTCAGAAGTACATGCCGTGTACTTTTTTTCAGCTTAAAACAAGCAGTAGCCTCCTTATTTGGCAGAGGCGGCATTTGAGCCATTTTGGATCCAAAGTAGGAGGTCAGATCATTGAAGATCCACCGGGCATTCGTCTGGAATCCGTTTCAGCTTCGGACGATTTCGTTGGAACCGCACGGGTAAGCCCTCTCCACTCCTGGTACCGTTCTTACAAATTCTTCTCCTAAAATAAGTTATTTACATTTGAATGGGTTTTTTTCCTCGTCACATCTACGCCGTTATTGGGATTTTCTGGAACCGACGTTCGTGTATAACGCTCGTTGGCGTATATGGTAGGTGGCTTGGTGTCTAGTTTTCCAACTGCTGTGTGTTTTGTGCGTTTTTGTGCCACGAACCCATGTTGGTGTGTCGTGTGGCTGAGGTCGTTGCTATATTTAATGCCTAGAATTGCATAGGTGATTAAACTATGATAATAAAATGTTGGTTGGGATCATTTCTTGGATCCGGAACCACCCCAGGGGTGTGTTCCACTATTTAGCCATTTGGCCAGGATACCCGAGGGTATGCCTTTAAAGTTGTAATTATAGAATTTCCTTGAGAGGAATTGCTTGTTACTGCATGTTTACCTATTGGTTATGGCCCGGTTACCTTTTTAGCCTGAGGGAGTTGTTGTGATTAGCCTGAGGGTGTGACTGTTTTAGCCCAAGGGCTGTCGTTATTCCGCCTGAGGGAAACCTTTCGTGCCTGAGGGCTTGACATTTGAGCCTGAGGGTGACACTTCATATGACTGAGGGCGAGAATTCTATTACGCCTGAGGGAAATACCTGTGGGTTGGATTCTGTATGGACTGAGGGAAAGCCTGAGGGTGTGGTTACTATTTTAGCCTGAGGGCACAGTTTTGGTTGGCTTGAGGGCTTTGTGCTGTTGAGCACAAGAATGTTACTAATTTAAATAAATTAAATGAATAATAAAATGGAAATTAAATTGTTAAGTTAGTTAATTTTTAGTACTACTTTATTGCATTTTGCTATTGCACACTGTTGTTTCATGCTTACACGCAGTTGGGCACAGGCCTTTGGTGGGTGCCTACTGGGTTATATTTCTCACACCCGGTTTGGGTCATGCTTTTTGGCCCAAATAGATTACATTGCTACAGGTGTATATAGGGGAAAGAGTCCCTATACAGGTACTTGACTGTTGCTGAGGAGTAGGATGGAATTGGACTGAGCCTAGGCTCGTGATTCCGCTGCCAGCTGTTTTGCTTGTTTTTCTTATTTTGATGTACTCTATATTTTGTTGTACTGTATTGATGTATAACATGTTCTGGCTATTTTCTTAGAACTTGAATCATGTAGCATCATCACTTATATACTATTGGTTATATCCACTGCTATAGTTATTCAGTTGTGTATGTTTACTGCTTCCGCTGTCGTGTATGTTAATTTTGGTATTCCACTACGCTACACTTTGAAAAATGGGGGAATAGTTTCCCAACTATCAGAACTGGGCCCTCGCTGCTAGTTTGCAGCCTTTGGTGTTTGGGGAAATGTGCTTGAGGTCTTGTGGCGAACTGGGCTCGGGGCACCCGTTGCGGGGCACCCAGGTCCGGGACATTACAAAGTGGTATTAGAGGTTGTTTCTTTTCTTTGACTTACAATTTTGAGCCGTAGTCAGGGATAGGATGGAACGGTAGTTGGTAATATGCTGTGCCCGGGCATAGCTAACCCGTGTATAGGGAAAATCCAGTCTACTTCGTATTTTCCATTATTTTGATTTTTCAATTTTACGGTTGATATGTTTTCACCGTTCGGTGACACACTTGGATTGTGATGTTTATATTTTATCGGTGGTTTCTATTTAGTTGCAACCCGATGAGATGAGGGTATGACGTCTCATGCATCATATAGGCACATGATAGAAATCACATGCCATGCATAGTTTCCATTCCATGTAGGTGCATTAGAATTTTCATGTTGTTGTGATAGTTGATGTGCTAATAAAGCATGATGTTGTGATAGCTGCTTGATAAATACCTGCCTTGTGATATGGTGTTTGTGTTTGAGCCTATTTATAGAATGGACGCCAAACTTTGGTTTTTGGGGAATATGGGCCCCCATTGACTAGAATTTGGTGGATCATTTACTGTTTGCTGGTTATAAAACATATAAGATGTAAAAATTTTATTCGTTGGGAGTGTGGCCCCCCACAGGTCAGAATTTGACACTTAGGTGTTAGTTTTAGTATTTCTTATGTTCCGAGGAAGTTTCTGAGGAATACTGTCCGGAAAACCCAGAATAAACCCCGTGTAGGACCTCATACACACCGTGTGTGTTATTTTGTTCGGGAAGAAAAATGAACTTGTTGAGTACATGCCGTGTACCCATAGTACACGCCGTGTAGTCTCTTCCCGTGTCACAAACCGTTTGGGTGATGACACGGGGTAGGGAAGATCTTGGGTAAAACACTCCGTGTAGTTTTTATGCACGTCGTGTAGTGTGACCCGGAGTCCGGCCATGTAACTAACAACACAAGTCGGTGAACTCCTTGATAGAGCACGCCATGTCAATTATTGACACGCCGTGTAGTGTGACCTGGGGACTCGACCGTGTAACTAACAACACGGGCCGGTGTCCCCTCTCCCTGAACACACTGTGTAGTCTTGTCCGAGGACAGACCGTGTGGAGTAAGTCGTGTGGATGGTAAACGGGGTGGTGTACACGCCGTGTGCGGGTGTAACACACCGTATGGTGTAAAGCTGAGTAGTCGGTCGTGTCACAGACAACACGGGATGTTGGAAAATAACACCGTACACATCATGTAGATATTATACACGCCGTGTAGTTTTTTTTAATGGAATCCATGTGGCTTAGCTGTGTAGAAGGACCTGGGCAGGGGAAGCGAAGTCATGTACATGTCGTGTAGTCATTGTACACGCTGTGTAGTCTTGTATTGCAAATTTTGAAATGCTTTCATCCTCTTGTTCCTTTTCGGTTCCTTCACTTTCAGTCTTAATAATCTTGAATCTGAGGTGTGCTTTTGACCTTGTAGTGTCATGCTACCTAGACGACCGTGAGTTGTTCGCCAGGAGAGTGATGACGATTATACTATGGAGATGGTGGGCCATGGGCTACCAGTTGATCCACAAGCAGAGCCAGATGCGGTGCTAGCTATTATACCGGACACAGGCGCGGAGGCGCCGTTCCGTGAAGGCTTATTGCGGTTCATGTAGACCTTTCAGGGGGCACCGTAGACTGCCACATCTATGGCCGAGCTGACGCGTATCTTTCAGCAGCAACATCCGCCTACGTTTTCAGAGGATGGTGGACCAAAGGCTGTAGAGTCTTGGTTGGGGTCAATGCAAACTATTTTCAAGCATCTTGAGATGCCTCTAGGGCCGAGGGTCAAGATCGTGACTTACATGCTGCGTGATTCCACCAAGAGGTGGTGGGATGTTACCACCCAGATAGAGCATCACAGGGACATGGCGTGGGAATATTTTCATGTAGTATTCTATGACATCTTCTTTCCCGAGATGCTGAGGGAAGATAGAGCTCAAGAGTTCATGAATCTGCAGCAAGGCGCTATGTCGGTGATGGACTACTCTGCTCGTTTTACAGAGCTTCAGCGTTTTTCACCCGTGCTGGTGGGTGATGAGACGTTGATAGCCAGACGTTTTGAGGATGGTCTTCAGTATGAAATTCGACCAGTGGTAAATGTTTTCAGGTTGCCTATTGTACACGCGATTTTGAACCAGGCGTTGATTATAGAGAGGAACCTGCGAGAGTCGAGTGGTTTGTGCCATGGCAGTTCAGCACCAGTTACTGGTACTATTTCTACTAGCAAGAGGAAGAGATAGATGGACTTCTCTCAGGGTGGAAGTACCAGCCAGGTAGTGTCTTTAGGTGGCCCGATCAGGTGCTACGAGTGTGGCAGAGAGGGGAACAAGAGACCACAGTGTCCATGAGACCCAGTTGAGTGCCAAGCTTACCGCAAGATGGGTCTTCTTCAGTGCTTTTGTAGGGCGTTTCTACTAGTGTCTACTGAGAGGGGTTATGTGCAGACTCCGCGTGCGGGAGCATGACAAGTGGATTCTAACCAGTCAGGGAACTGGAATACGTCAGGGCGTGTAGTAATAGATGGTGGTCATGGCCGTGGTAGCCAGACACCAGAATCGCAGAGGTAGCAGGGCGGGACAGCTCAGGGTAGCCAGGCTGTGTCGTAGGGCCACGACACTAGGCAGGCATATGCAGTGAGATAGACCCAGCAGGAGCAGGGTCCCGGACCTTCTACAGTCAGAGGTACTATTCTAGTAGCTTCTGTCTTGTCTTCAGTACTTTTTGATATGGGTGCTACGCATAGTTTCATATCTGTACCCGTTGTGGAGATCCTTGGGCTCAGTGTTTCTACTTCTTCTGATATGTTGACTCTAGAAACTCCGTTTGGGACTAGGACGACTGGTGTGCGTCAGTGTAAGGAGTTCCCCCTTGAGGATGGAGGGTGTCACTTCCTTTGGGACCTCTATGTCTTGGAGATGACGATCTATGACATCATTCTCGGGATGGACTGGTTGGTTCCCTTCCGAGCCTTTATAGACTGTTATCGTCACAGGGTGCATTTCACATCACCAGAGGGCGGGGTGTTTCTATACAAGGGCGAATGATATGTTCAGGAAAGTCGAGCTGGACCAGAGCATCATGGGAGAGGTGGAGTCACATCCCAGATTTCTAGCTTATATCTAGATGATCTAAGGACTTGTCAGACGGATTTCCTTCTAGTTATTGATCATTTCAGGGATATCTTCCCGGATGACTTTCTAGGTCTACCTCTGGTGAGAGAGGTGGATTTCTCTTTTTAGCTAGTGCCAGGAGTAGCACCGGTGTCCATTCCTCCTTATTGGATGGCCACGCCTGAGTTACATGAGCTCAAGAGGCAGTTAGAGGAGTTACAGGCAAAGGTCTTTATCTGACCCAGTACTTCTCCTTGGGGTTCTCTGGTCCTTTTTGCGAAGAAGGTGGATGGTACCCTCAGACTTTGCGTGGATTATTAGAAGCTCAACCAGTTGATAGTTAAGAACCGATATCCCTTTCCAAGTATTGATGATCTCTTTGATAAGATTCCTGGAGAACGAGTGTTCTCTAAGATTTACTTGAGATCCGGATATCATCAGTTGCGATTTAGACCATCTGATATACCTCTCACAAATTTCAAGAGTATGTATGGTCTATACGAGTACTTGGTTATGTCGTTCGGACTCACGAATGCGCTAGCGGTTTTCATTACTCTGATGAATCGTGTGTTTCATCCGTATCTTGATTCATTTGTGGTAGTATTCATGGATGACCTCTTTGTGTACTCTCACACTTGACACGACCATGCCACCTATCTTGAGATCATATTGAGTTCACTAATAGAGCATCAACTATATGTTAAGCTATCGAAGTGCCACTTTTGGACGGACCAGATTCACATCCTGGGTCATATCATCTCAGAGGCAGGAGTTTCAGTAGACCCAGAGAAGGTGAGAGCAGTAGTTTCATGGGAGCAGCCTAAGAATGTGTTTGAGATACAGAGTTTCTTAGGGATGGCTTGTTACTACAGACGCTTCATACAGGACTTCTCCTGCTTAGCCGCACCATTGACAGGTTTGACTAAGAAGGGGGTGAAGTTCGTTTGGTCTGAAGCTTGCGAGGCGTCTTTTCAAGACCTGAAGGGAAGGTTGACATCAACACCGATCCTGATACTCCCAGAGTAGGGGAAGAGATATACAGTTTACTGTGATGCATCAGGGATTGGGCTGGGAGCCGTTTTGATGTAGGGCGACCGAGTTGTTACTTACTAGTCTCGGCAGTTGAGGCCACATGAGAGGAATTACCTGACACATGATATCGAGTTGGCTGCAGTTTTTCATGCGTTGCACTGTTGGATACATTATCTATTGGGAGAGCATTTTGGGGTTTTCACCGACCACAAAATCCTCAAGTATATCATTACTCAGTGTGACCTGAATCTGAGGTAGAGAAGGTGGGTTGAGTACCTACAATCCTTTGATTTTGAGCTTGCCTATACACCTGGTAAAGGTAATGCAGTAGCTAATGCACTGAGAAAGAAGACTCAGATACAGGCAGTGCAGGAGGCCAGTGGTGAGTGGAAACTCATGGATTTGTTCTCTCAGATGCATCTAGAGGTGCATGATAGTCAGGGGCAGACTTATCTTTCTTCGTTAGCTGGGACTTCTACCCTCCTGGATAGAGTGAGGATGAGGCATCTATCGGTTTCAGAAGGCCTAGTTCTATGGGAGTCGGTGGCTAGTGAGGACCCTCTTCCCAGTTGTACGAGAGGTGATGATGAGGTTTTTCATTTCCATGGACGTGTATGGGTTCTAGGGGATATACACGAGGAGCTGATGCGGGAGTTTCATGTTTTAGCTTGGGCAGTTCATCCCGGGGATACCAAGATGTACTGAGACTTGAGACATCAGTACTGGTGGCAGGGTATGAAGAGAGAGATAGCTGGGTTTGTTACGAGATGTTCCACTTGTCAGTAGGTGAAGGCAGAGCATCAAAGACCCGCTGGACTGTTACAGCAGTTACCCATTCCATAGTGCAAATGGGATGATGTCGCGATAGATTTCGTGATGGGTTTGTCGAGGTCACCTCAAGGCAATGACGCTGTGTGGGTTGTTGTGGACAGACTCACGAAGGTAGCACACTTCTTGCTGATCAAGGAGACCTTCGATGTGGACGAGCTTGGAAAGAAGTATATCCGAGAGATCGTATGTCTTCATGGGGTCCCTCGTCATATCATTTCAGATAGGGATGCCCGCTTTACGTCTCGTTTCTGGCAGAGTTTTCAGAGGGTTTTGGGTATACAGGTGGTTCTGAGCACAACATACCACCCTCAGACAGATGGCCAGTCAGAGCAAACGATACAGGTGCTAGAGGACATGTTGCGCACATGCGTCCTAGACTTTGGGGGCTCATGGGAGAAGTATATACCCTTAGTTGATTTTGCCTATATCAATAGTTTTCAGGTGACTATTGAGATTTCACCATATGAGGCTTTATGTGGTAGGACATTTCAATCACTTTTGTGCCGGTTAAAGGCAGGTGGGACAGATTTACTGGGGCCATAGCTCATACAGGAGACATCTGAGCAGGTCCAGTTGATTCAGAAGCAGATGGCTACCGCACAGTCTCTTCAGAAGTCTTATGCTGATCGCTGCAGGCAACCTTTGGAGTTCGTGGTCAGGGATAGGGTTTTCTTACGTGTTTCGCCGAGGCCGGGACACAAGCGGGTCAGAAGATAGGGTAATCTTTCACCAAGGTATGTGGGACCATTTGAGATTCTAGAGAGATTCGGGCTGGTTGCCTATCGGTTGCAGTTACCGCAATGGTACCGATCCATGAATGACATCGTCCACGTGTCTTAGTTGTGTCACTACCCTTCAGACCCATCTCACGCCTTTCAGCTAGATAAGGTTGAGCTTTAGCATGATGCGTCCTTTGAGGAGAATCTAATCCGTATCATTGATAGGAGCATGAAGGTTCTCCGAGGCCGGTCAGTTCCTCTCGTACGGGTGCTATGGCAGCATGGCCGAGTGCAGGACGAGTCCTGGGAGAGGGAGGCCGAAGTACGTGCTCAGTGGCCAGACCTATTCTACGATTTGTCTTCTCTACCCTTGGAAGGAAAATTCGGGGACGAATTGCTATAAGGGGGGAAGTTTTTATGAACCCGGTTCTTATTTTTGAGGTACAGGCTTCTTCTTTTTCCTTTTCCTTAAGTGTTTTTGAGAAAATATGGAAAATGGGGAAATATCCTAAAATTTAAAACTACACGCCATGTACTTTGTCCCCACGCCGTGTACTTTTGGCCGTGTTGGGATGAGTACACGGGGCAAGTAGCCATGCCGGCGACGAGGGGTGTAGGAACCTACTACACACTGTGTAGTGGAACTTACACACCGTGTAGTCAGTCGGTAGGCTTAAATAGTAAGGCGGGGGAGCAGCCGACAGCTACGTGATAGTACACGCCGTGTACTTGGGAGTACATGTCGTGTACTCATGTCGACGGATGAACAGTGTGGTGGTGCCACCAAATGAACAGTTAAATGAAAGAAGTACACACCGTGTACTCAGAAGTACACGCCGTGTACTTTGTTTTTTCGGCTTAAAATAGGCAGTAGCCTCCTCATTTGGCAGAGGAGGCGTTTGAGCCATTTCGGAGCCAAAGGAGGTGGCGGGATCTTTGAAGATTCATCGGGCATTCGTCTGTAATCCGTTTCGGCTTCAGAAGATTTCATTGGAACCGCACGGGTAAGCCCTCTCCTCTCCTGGTACCATTCTTACCAATTATTCTCCTAACGTAAGTTATTTACATTTGAATGGGTTTTTCTCTTCGTCAGATCTACGCTGTTCTTGGGCGTTTCTGGAACCGACGTTCGTGTATAACGCTCGTTGGCGTATAAGGTAGCTGGATTGGTGTCTAGTTTTCTAACTGTTGTGTGTTATGTGCATTTTGTGCCACGAACCCATGTTCGGGTGTCGTGTGGCTGAGTCCATTGCTATGTTTAATGCCTAGAATTACATAGGTGATTAAACTATGATAATAGAATGTTGGTGGGATCATTGCGTGGATCCAGAACCACCCCAGGGGTGTGTTCCACTGTTTAGCCGTTTAGACAGGATACATGAGGGTATGCATTTAAAGTAGTAATTGTAGAATTTCCTTGAGAGGAATTGCTTGTTACTGCTTGTTTACCTCTTGGGCATGTCCTGGTTACCTATTTATCCTGAGGGAATTGTTGTGATTAGCCTGAGGGAATGACTATTTTAGCCCGAGGGTTGTCGTTATTCCGCCTGAGGGAAACCTTTCGTACTTGAGGGCTTGAAATCTATGCCTGAGGGTGACAATTCGTATGCCTGAGGGTAAGAATTCTGTTACGCCTGAGGGAAATACCTGCGGGTTGGATTCTGTATGGCCTGAGGTAAAGCCTGGGGGCGTGGTCACTATTTTAGCCTGAGGGCATGGTTCTGGTTGGCCTAAGGGCTTGGTGCGGTTGAGCACAAGAATATCACTAAATTAAATAAATTAAATGAATAATACAATGGAAATTAAATTGTTAAGTTAGTTACATTTCAATACTACTTACTTTATTGCATTTTACTATTGCACATTGTTGTTGCATGCTTACACGCAGTTGGGTTGGGGACTTTGGTGGGTGCCTACTGAGATATATTTCTCACACCCTGTTTGGGTCATGCTTTTTGGCCCAAACAGAATACGAAGCTGTAGGTGTAGATAGAGGAAAGAGTCCCTATACAGGTACTTGACTGTTGCTAAAAAGTATGAGGGCATGGAACCGAGCCTAGGCTCGCGATGCCGTTGCCAGCTGTTTTGCTTGTTTTGATTGTTTTGATGTGCTTTGTATTTTGTTGTACTATATAGATGTATAACATGTTATGGTTGTTTTCTTAGAACTTGAAACACGTAGCATCATCACTTATATACTATTGGTTATATCCACTGCTGTAGTTATTCAGTTGTGTATGTTTACTGTTTCTGATGTCGTGTATGTTTATTTTGGTATTCCGCTGTGCTACACTTTGACAAATGAGGGCATAGTTTCCCCACAATCAGACCTGGTCCCTCACTTCTAGTCGGCAGCCTCTGGAATTTGGGGAAATGTGCTTGAGGTCTTGTGGAGAACCGGGCTTGGGGCACCCGTTGCGTGGCACCCGGGTCCGATACATTACAGAAACTCTTCCCTGAAATATTTCTAAATGTAAAACAATGAAACATATGCCTCCGTCCACTCTCCCATATACATCATCCACCATTTATGTGAATCTACATGCATTTGAATAACTTTCGAAGGGACCCAACACCCCACAGGGTTCTGGATCAAACTGAAAGTGATCTTGAGCTCCTTCATCAAGCTCTTAGTCTCCACATTTGAAACACTACCCTTGTACTTCTCCAAATACTACCGTGGAAAGCATGAAATGAATCGTTAGAAGCCTCACCATCTTCTAACATGTCAAGTCTACATTTATCAACCATATCAACCACCTGAGCCTTAAAATCCTGAGCCACATGGGGATGACAAACAAGAGAAATAGATGAGAGATGAAATAAAGATTTCATATTCACTGGTAGATTAAAATTTTATTAAGATTCATTTTAATTCATTTTATTCATTTGTGTACATTTTGACCATCCAAAAAAATATAATTTAAATAACAAAAAAAGTCATCATGATTAATATACTACTCATACGTCTCCAACCTATAAGTAGTTCCACCTCAATGGGTCATTCAATAAGCTCGGAGTCCCTGACCTGGATCATGGGGGGCTCTAAAATTACTTGTCCAATCTGATATCCCTAGCCTATCTCACTACCAACATCAAATGGCTCAATTTCCATACCAACCCATGTTGAAATCAATGTTTAAAATTTTACAATCCATCATATCTCTCATCCACAAAATTTTATACCACTTTGTTTTAACATACTCCTTCAAAAGATACCACAATGAGGGGAGAGATATAATAACCCCTAAGACCTACCTCCAACATGTCTCGGGTTAGATACTAGCACCGAGGGTATAAAAATATAAATAAATGGGATTAATTACCATCTTTAATAATATATAATAAATATATAAGATGAATTATCCATAATAAGATCAATAAAAAATATAAAAATAAACAAACCCATCCTGTAACACCCAGATATTTTTATGAAATATTTTCATTAAATAATTTTTATTCTTCAGTTTCTCGTTTTGCACACAAGAATTAGTTTAAAAAACTACAAAGAAACCTTATTATAAAATTATCATTATATCCTAGCTATTAGGTTTTAGGGAATAATTATAACTAACTTATGAAAATGCATTGTGAATTCATAGGCTATCAATTATTTATGAAAAACATAAATCAATTAGATATTTTTATTTTTGAGAAACATACTTTTGATAATGAAATTAATGTCATATATATGTTTTATATACTTAATAAAATCATTATTATATTAATTTAATGGATATTTTAGTCATAAGATATTAACAAAACCATATTTGATGTAGAAAACCTTATTTTATTAAAGTTTAATTTTACAAATTTGAATGGTGAACCCCTTTTAAATTATTATTTTGAAACATTATTAATTTTTATATGAAATAATAAATATTTTAGTTTGATGTGGGATATAAAAATTTACTTTGAAAGTATTTCTGATATTTTTCTGATAACTTTCATGTTTTGATGAATAGTAAAAATACGTTCAATTTTAATGGAAAATAAATTTTTCATTGAAATAATTTATATGGTTTAGTGATGTTATTGAATAGTTTAAAAGTATAAATATATTATGTTTTTCCCATTTAATATAATTTAGGTCATTGTAATTAATTTTACATTACTTTCAGATGTAAAAACATTACAATCTTTTGAAATATTTTAACTTTCAAAACATGTTTTCTCATTTCAACAACATGATTAATATTAAATTAATTACCGAAACTACAGTTTTTTGAATTTTATGTAATGGATTACATATTTGGAATTATTAGGTCCAAATTACATAAATAGTCTACTTTTATTTTTGGGCATTATGAATAGTAATGTTGGTAATTGTTTTTATTACCATGGTTAAAGGTAAATCATAAAATTAAAGGTAATAATAATATTATAAAATTACCTTAACTCATGTAAAAATACTATTCTATAACTAAATTAGACCCTAATAATCTATTTTTATAAATGGAATAACTTAATTTCCACTTACCTATGAATATAACATGAATATAATAAAAACTAATGAATATGACAAAATGTCACAATCTCATTTTCTTTATGTATATTAATTTTAATATATGAATAAGTAGAAGAAAATATCTACTATATATATTATACATAAGGAGAAAATAATTAACTACATCAAAGAAATTTATTTATAATATTTAGATATTAAATAATTACCATTAATGATGATGATATAGTGATTTAGAAATTATTTTATTAATAGAAATATCAAAAAATGGTTTTTAAAATATTAAAAGAAATATACTATGAATTAATTAATGTGCTCAAAATATTTCCTTGGTGAATATGACATGTTATTAGTGTATTAACTATTTTTGTTATAATTTATCTTCTATGTGGATTTTAATTTAAGTCAAATAAGTGAATAGTTTCAAATTGAAACTATTAATATTTTACACAAATAACATTTTATTAAATTATTAAAAAGTCATAAAAATATTTATAAATTACAAAGTATTTTTATAAAGTCTAAAATTTAATTTAATATCCATTTATGGTCAATTAACACCATTTAAGTAAGTATTTATAACCATTAAATATTTATAATTTTATTACCACAATTAAAATTAAATAGAAAAACTAAGTTTCAATTAAAGAGATATAAAAAAATTGAAAAAATAACTTGTCCAAAATTTATTGGTTGATAATTTCACAACCCTATATAATCTCATTTTTTAAATTAGGAAATTTTGGATGTTTTTGGGTAGTTTTTGACTTTATTATAAATTATTAATTATATATTTTCAAAAAGTTCCCCTCACCTCAATTATAAATGGGAACCTCCTCCCTCACATACTAAATTCATTTAGAGCCTTCATGCTAAGATATCATGTAAAAGTTTTCTTTATAAACATCCATATTTTCATTCTATAGGTTCTGTTATTCTTCAAAGAAAAACTATAGTGCTCTAAGAATAGATTTAGATGAAGCACGTCGGGGAAGAGGTGCTCTCTTCTACCGATTCTTTCAATATTCTTCCTTCTTCTACTTACACTTCATTTTTTGTTTCATTTTAATGTAATAAAATCAGTATCACCCAAATAATGATATTTTTTTATAAATATGAAACAACCATATTTCATCTTTTATCCATACTACGAAAAATGAAATCACTACGTCTGTGTACGTACGTCTTACTGTCTCCACACCGTGGTGTAATATATTTTGGACCAACAACATACCTAGATATGTATAATGATTGAAATGATAAATATATATTATTATTATAAAATTTTACTAATTATAAAATATTATAAACCATCCACATAAATACCATTAAATACTTTTAAGAATGATATCATTGCTCGTGCGTACGTACGACCAACTATACCCACGATGTGATGCGATTCATTATACATGATCTTCATTAATCCATGATTATATACATGAATTGAATTAATATATATGATATATATTATTATAACATCCTTCTTTAAATGATTTAACTATAACATATAAAGAGGAACATGAACTTATCCAAAAAATCTTGCATAAGAACATAAAGTAGTTAATATCTGAATAACAAGTGACAATGAAATGTTAGTAGAAAATGGATGATAATACAATCATATATGTTATCATAAAAATTATTATGATTTTGGAATAAGTAAATAACTTTATTTAAATCATTATATAGGATTTTCGGATACATATGAATGATATCAGACCTAAGTTAAGGGATAATATTACAATCTCATTTTTATTAGAGATTTTTTATACATAAGTATTTAGTTTGCTATATTTATCATCCACATCCATGTTTCCTAAATATGTATTTAAAAATATTCTTTATATCTTCCTCTATTTGATTAAATTAAATTTTACCCATTGTATAATTTTTACTAAATGGTTTGAATGGAATCCTTTTTCATTTTTGATACGAGGTGCTTTTTAACTTTTCTGGTAAATGTATGAGAAGAATGTTTTTTTACATGCATAACATGAACTATTTTTTATACTTTTATAATGTCTTATTTCTTTAAGATTCTCCGAAATTATTACAATTTTATTTTTAAAAAAAATTATTTCTTCTAAAAAGGTGTGGCATTATAAGGAAAAAAACATTTTTGAAGAAGAAAGGATATTTTTCGTAAGAATTAATTTCAAGCATTCTCTAAAAATTATTTTCAATATAAGATACCACTCTTTAAAAATGGTTATATTTATATCCCTATTATTACCATGATTTTATTATGTTTATTATGGAATCATATTTAGGAAATTCATTTGTTATATATCAATTATGATGGAATGATGTTTAAAGAAACCCATTTTATTTGATGGGTTATGAAATGGTGAATGTTTATGTATTGAGACACACATAAAAATGGTTTAATTATGAGATGTGTGGTACCTATATCTAACTCCAATGAATTGGGTAAATATTTATATCTCATGATATACACATGACTAGAACGACATGTAATTATGGATCAGTAATACATGGCTGGAATGAGGAGTGAACACGGTTCAGTAATGGACTTTGTTCACTACGATGGTCTTGGAAATGATCCTTGACTAATATGAAATGATTTTCTATGATTTTGTGTGTATTCCAAAAAATTTCATGTCTTATGTTATGAATATTGGGATTACATTGCACTTTTATGATTTATCCCATGACATGATATTCTAATATTTTATATGCAGGATAAGATTTTCAAATGGAATGTTCTTATGCTTATGATATGATTGATATTTCCCTTGCTTGTCCTTACTAAGAATTTGTGCTCTACCTTTCATATGTTTCATTCACTAGGAAAATTTTAAGGGTATTAAGGAAAATATGTCCAAAATGAGTATAGTTTTTAAGAAATAAGCGAAAGAAAATGTATATGTTTTATGAACCAGTTTTTTATATTTCCCAGTTTCTAAAGACACTAAATCAATACAGTACTGGTGTGGTTTTTGTTATGTTATGTAATAAATATTAATCAATGTTGAAGTAAAATCTACATGTAATGTATAGTCCATTATAGTTGGTATTATAGAAAAGGTATAATTAATATTTGGAAACCAGGGTTAGATAACCTTAGTAAGAACCCTAAGGATATGTCTATATATAGGTTACAATATTATCCTACTGTTTTAGAGATGTTCAAGAATAACCTAGGATGAAAAATAAATTTCCCTAAATTGAAATTTTATTCTTGATTATGTGGTTTTCCTGTTATGATTAGTGTTTATCACACTATGATTTTTGGTTTTAGTCAATGACTGGAACCTAAAGGATCCATGTTAATGATGAATGTGATAGGAAATGAAATAATTTTCTGCCTAAGTAAGAAAATTTTAGGGGATATAGAATGTAAAATCTTGTATCCATGATCACAAAACTTTCTCAGGCTATGAATCATGTAGGTCTTCCAAACAAGAAAACGAGGGAGCAACATTTCATTGAATACTTCATGAAGGAGTGACCACCTTCATTCAGTAGGTCTTCTGATCCATTTGCGGATGAATAATGGATTAGTACCACTAAAAATATATTTTCAATTCTACAATGTTCTGAACATGATAAAGTCATCATAGTAGTATATTGTTTGGAAGGTGAAGATGATAAATGGTGGAATATTATCAATAATAAGAGGCAAAGAGATGAAATTGAGTCCATAGAATGATATGAGTACATGAAATTGTTTTTCAATAAGTACTTTCCTCATATTATTCTAAAAAATATATAGAAAGAGTTTTATGAACTTAATCAAAATGATGATGAATCCATTGGTACTTATAATGAAAATTTTATAATACATGAATGATATGCTTATGTAATTATTATCCAACATGAAAGTAAAATTTATTGATTATTTAGTGTCTTAAAACCATGTTTTAAAATGGCATTATCTATAAGGGACTTCAATAACAACATGGAGATTCTTAGATGTGCTATCAAGGTTGAGATGGAGATTGGAGTAACCCATCAGTCATTTGGGTTTGATTAGAAGAGAAAAATGGAATTTAAAAAGAGAAATTTGAAAACCACACTCAAAAGAAGATGAGTTTTCCCTTATAGTTAATGTGTGGAATGAAACATGGAGGGAATTTCCTTAAAGGGACTAGTAAATGTTTCAAGTGTGGAAAAGAAGTTCATCAGGTAGTTGAATGCCTAAGTGATGGAAAAAATATTTCTAATGATGTGAACAAAGAGAAAGCTACACAAAATGCACCTCCTACACTTCAATGCTAAAAGTTCAAGGAAATGGGGCATTATACCAATAAATTCCCCAATACTAGGGGTATTGATGATGATCGATGTCAACAAAATATTAAATTCAAAGATAATGTAAATTCACATGAAATCACTATAGGCGACATAGAGTACGTGAAAGATACACTTACCATCCACCCTAATGTAGAAAATGTTTTATTTGATTCTGGATCCACACAATCTTTTATTTATGAATAATTTTCTAAGGGTATCGTTTTATTACTTAAACAATTATTTGTTGAGTTAGTTGTGACAACTATTAATGGAACAACTATCACATCAAAATTTTATAATTCATCTCCAGTTGAAGTCTATGGGAAAGTAATTCCTAAAAATATTTTGATCCATCCTATAGCGGAATTTGACGTGATCCTTGGTATGGATTGTCTTTATTTATATGGAGATCGTATCAATTTCCAAGGAAGGGAAGTCACATTTCATATTCCAGATCAATCTATGATCATCTATTAATGAAAATATGAATATAACCTTCCAGTTGAAATTTATTCCATCTTATGGGTCTTGATTCCTATAAATGAAGGTTATTTATCACAAATGGTGGGGGGGACTCAAAATTAAGAATACACCCATTCTATGGAAGATTGATGATATGTTTTTAGAGGAATTACTACGTATTCCACTAAATCGTGAAGTATAGTTTTCATTAGAACTCATACCAGGTTCTAGGCCTATTTCAAAGACACTTTATATAATGGCCCCAATTGAGTTCTAGGAATTGAAGAAGCAACTCCAATAGAATCTTAATAAGGGATTCATATGCCCTTGTGCATCAACTTAGGGAGAAATTGTTTTTTTTAAGAAGAATGATGGATCAATGAGACTCTGCATCGATTATCTAGAACATAAAAAGATCACTATCAAGATCAAATATCCTCTTCCCCATATTAAAGACTTATTTGACCAACTACGTAGAGCTCAATACTTTTCCAAGATTGATCTTTATTCAAGATATCATCAATCCAGGGTGAAAAAGGAGGATATACCAAAGACGACATTACAAACAAGGCATAGACACTAGGGATTTATAATGATGCCTTTTTGTCTTACTAATTCCCCCACCATGTTCATGGATCTAATGAATAGAGTCTATATATACTATCTTGTTCAGTTTGTTGTATTCTTTATAGAGAATATTCTTGTCTATTCAAAGTGCAAGGAAGAACATTAAGATCACTGGAGAATTTTACTGAAGATCCTGATAAAGGAGAAGTTTTATTCTTAATTTACTAAGTGTGAATTATTTCTTCATAAAGTTTTATTTTTGGGTCACATAATCTCATTAGATTGGATATATGTGGATCCAGCAAAAACATATGTTATTAAAATATGGTTAAGGCCAAAAATTGTAATTGAGATCTGAATTTTTCTTGGTTTGGATTGATATTTTTGGAGTTTAGTGAATTATTTTTCATGATTATCTAGTCCACTAACCATGTTGACTTGAAATGTAGTTATGTTTATTTGGACAAATGAATGTGAAGAGAATTTCAAAGAACTAAAAATAAGGTTATCCAATGCACCTGTTCTCACTCTGCCTTATAGAGGAGAATGGTTTGTGATCTATAATAATGCATCTGAGAAGGGGTGGGATGTTTTCTCATGAAAAATGATATAGTGATAGCTTATTCCTCACAAAAGTTGAAAATACATAAGAAAAATTACAGAACTCAAGATTTGGAGTTAGCTGTGGGAATATTTGTGTTAAAGATAAGGCGACATTATCTTTATAATGAGTGGTGTGATATTTAAACTGATCATAAATGTTTAAAGTATATTTCCACACAAAAGGATATGAATATGTTGAAAAGTAGATGCTTGGAGTTTATTAAAGATTATGACTGCTCAATAGATTACCACCCTAGGAAAGCAAACAAGGTGGAAGATGTATTAAGTCGACATGACCATATTAGTATATCGATGTTGCGGATCACAAAAGATACAATACATATGGATTTGCATTAGATTTATCTGTGAATTTTTTTTAAGGGGATAAATATTATATTCTTAATTGAATGTTCATCCATCTATATAGGTGATGATTAAAGAGGCGTAGAATGAAGATGTATAGTTGCAGAAGAAGGTGAGAAATGTTCCTGAATTCAACATTGATTGTGATAAAATAATAATGTTCAAGAAGCAGGTTTTTATTACTCCCATACCTGAATTAAAGAAGGTTTTATTATATGAGGCTCATATTTATTCATTATCTATTCACCTTAGAAGCACAACAATGTACATGGACCTGAAATAGTACTTCTGGTTGGATGACCTGAAAAGAGTTGTCGCTGAATATATCTCTAGATTCTTGGTTTCTCAGTAAGTTAAGGATAAGAGATAGAAGCCTAAGGGGATGATACATCCATTAACCCTATTAGAATGTAAATGGTAAACAAAATCAATATGGACTTTGTCATAGGACTTCCCAAAACATAAAAAGTCAATAATTCTATCTGGGTCATAGTTTATTTCCTAACAAAGTCAGCACATATCATTGATATTAGAGAGGATTTCTCTAATAATTATATTTCTAGGATATATGAAAAGGAAGTGGTTATATTGAGTGGAGTACCACTTTCTATTATATCCTATAGGGAATTGAGGTTTACCATAATGTTTTGGGAAAGTCTTCAGCATTATCTAGAGTCATAATTAAGTTTCAGAACTGCTTATCATCCTCAGACAGACAGTCAGTCCCAATTAAAACTCTTAAAAACATGTTGAGAGCTTGGTCTATGGATTTCAAAGGTGGTTGGGATCAACAAATACCATTGGTGGAATTTTATTACAATAATATCTTTCACTCCAGTATTTAGATAGCTCCATATGAAGCCCTCTATGTAAAAAATGCTAAACTCCATCGTGCTGGGATGATGTTGGGGAAAGAAAGCTATTAGTAATTGATCTTATTGATGAAATGGTAGAAAAGGACAGATCTATTCAACATCAGATAAGAGTATCTCAGAGTCAACAAAAAAGATATAATAACAACTAAAGAAAAGACCTAGAGTTTGAAGTGGGTGATAAGGTGTCTTATGAATATCTCCCTGGAAGAGAGTACTGAGATTTGGAAATAAGGGAAAGTCGAGCCTTAGGTATATCAGTCCTTTTACAATTATGGATTATACAGGGAATGTGGCTTACCGATTAGTGATTCTACCGAATCTCTCTCATGTTAATGATATGTTCCATGTATCTATCTTTATAATTTACATACCCGATCCTTCGCATGAACTATCCTCAAAAGTGGTATCGCTGGATCAAGATCTTTCTTATGAAGAATAACTGATAGAGATTCTATATCATAGTGAAAATGTTCTATGAAACAATGAAACTGTATTGGTTAAAGATTTATGGTGGAACAAAAAATTTGAAGAAGATAATTGGGAACTTGAAGATATGATGATGAAGAGTTATCCTCATATTTTTGTTTCAATGTGATGAATTTTGAGGACGAAATTAAGTTTAATAGGGGTAGAATACAACACACAGATGTTTTTATGAAATATTTTTCTAAAATAAATTTTATTCATTACAATATTTCTTTTCCTGAAATTGTGAGTGTAAAAAAACCACGAGATGACCTTATTATAAAATTATTGTTATACCCTAGCTGTTAGGTTTGTGGGAATAATAATAACTAAGTTATGAAAATGCATTGTTAATTCACTGCATTTCAATTATTTATGAAAAATATAAATCAATTGGATATTTTTATTTTTGGGAAAATTACTTTTTTTAGTGAAATTAATGTGATATATATTTGTTATATACTTAATAATTTTTTTTGATAATCATAAAATTGATATTTTAGTCATAAGATATGAATAAAACCCTATTGGATGTATAACAAACTATTTTTAAGTTTCATTTTACACATCTGAATAGAGAACCCCTTTTAATTTAATATTTTGACTCATTAATAATTTTTATATGAAAAAATAAACATCTTATTTTGAAGTGGGATATAAAAATTTACTTTGGATGAATTTTTGATTTTTTCCTATTAACTTTTACATTTTGATGAATAGTAAAAATACTCTAAATTTTAATTGAAAATATATTTTCCATTGAAATAATTTTTACGGATAATTTATATTATTCAGTAGTATAAAAGTATAAATATAATATATTTTTACTATTTAATATAATCTAGGTCAATGTAATTAATTTTACATTAAATCATGATGTAAAAAAATTTCAATCATTTTCAATATTTTAACTTTTAAAATCCATTTTCCCATTTCAACAAGAGGATTAAAATTTATTTAATTATTTAAACCTCTATGATTTCGATTATAAAAAATGGATTCTATATTTTGAATCAGTAGTTCCAATTTTTTTAAATAGGATACTTTTAGTTTTTGGCATTATAAATAGTAACTATGGTAATTATTTTTATTAGCATGGTTAAAGGTAAATTAGGTAATTAATGGTAAAAATAATACTATAAAATTACCTTAACACCTGTAAATATCCAGTTATATGACTAAATTAGACCAATATCATCAATTTTTCAAAATAGAATAACTTAATGGACACTTACCTATGAATATGACATGAATTAATAAAAACTAATGAATGTGACAAAATATTACAATCTCATTTTATATAAGTATATTAATTTTAATATATGGATAAATATGAGATAATATCAGCTATATATAGTCTCTAAAAATATGAAATAATTACCTAAATCATAATAATTTATTAATAATTTTTAGATATTAAATAATTACCATTAATGACGACAAAATAGTATTGTACAAATTATTTTATTAATAGAAATATCAAAATATTGGTTATCGAAATATTTAAAGAAATATAATATGAACTATTTAATTTTCTCCATGAATTTACAAGGTGACTATGACATGTTAGGAGTGTATTAAATATTTTTTTTCCAAATTTATCTACTGTGTGGATTTTATTTAAATTAAAATAATTTAATATAGTCAAAATTGATACTATTTATCTTTTATAAAAATAACATTTTATTAAATTATTTAAAAATGAAAGAAATATTGAAAAATCATAGTGATAATTAAAAGATATAAAATTTCATAAAATATCCGTTAATGGACAATTAAAACCATATAAGTAAATATTCATAACTATTAAATATTATGAATTTTATTACCACAATTAAAATTAAATAGAATAACTAAGTGCCAATTAAAAATATATGGTTTAAATTGACCAAAATACTGGTAATAAGTTTATTGGTTTATGATATTACAAACCAATATAATCTTATATTCTAAATTGGGACATTTTTGAGATTTTTGGGTAGGGTTCAATTTTATTATAAATTTTTATTTAGGAAGTTCCAAAAAGAGCACCTCAACTCAATTATAAAAGGAAACCTCCTCCCCCACCTATTCACATCATTTTAAGCCTCCATGAATGGTCATCCCCAACCAATTTCCTTATAAACTTTTCCATTTTCATTATAGATATTCTATTCATCTTTAAAGACCAAATCTAGTGCACTAAGAAGTGATTTAGAGGAAGCACATCGAGGAAGAGGTAATCACTTCTACCAATTATTTGAAACTCATTTCTTCATCTACTTCCAGTTCAATAGTTATTTCATTATAAAGTAATAACATAAGTATCACTAATATAATGATATGTTATTATGAATATGAAACATGCATATTTCACTTTTTACCCATCCTATGAATAACAAAATCACCATGTGCGCATACGTACGACTTACCATTGTAGAGACCCTAAGCCTGACGTACATGGACATTACATTACTTTTGTGGAATAATTAGTACATAACAAAAAGATACACAAAATGACCGTAATAGTTTAGTGTATTTGGAAACTCAGAACGTAATCTTCAAATCATGGTGAAATATTTTCAACATCTCCCACAAAGATCTTCCCCTATTTTTCTTACCTAAAAACATTATTTATATGCTGGGGAAAAGAAAACATAAAAGGGTGAGCTCAAATTCTCAGTAAGGGTAAACAAAAGAAATATCAATCACATCATATTAATAAGAACATAACATTTTGGAAATCTTAACCTGCAAAAGAGATCATAATATCATAACATGGGATAAATCATAGTAGTGAAATATAATCCCAATAATCATAACTTAAAACATGAAACATTGTGGCATACACACATAATCATAGAGAATCATTTCTTATTAGTCAAGACTCATTGCCAAGACTATCTTAGTGGACAAAGTCCATTTCTGAACCGAGTTCATTCCTCGTTTCAGTCCTGTTTCACTGAACCGGTTTAACCTGTCGTTCCAGCCATGTCTATCTAATGAGATATAAAATCTTTACCCAATGAATCGGAGGGAGATATAGGTCCCACCAATTTCATAATGATAAAATTTTTATGTGTGCCACAAAATCATAAATCATACATCATTGCATAACTCATGTAATAAAAATGGGATTCTTAAACAACATGACATCAAAAAACAATTCATATAAGATAAAATAATTCATAAAAATAATTCCATCACATCATAATCAAATCAATGTAATAATAGGGATAGAAACAGAACCCTATATTATCTTAGATGGAAAATAATTTTGATAAAACACTTGAACTCTATTCTTGAGGAAGATATCATTTCTACTTCAAAAACATTTTCCTTTATTAACATGTCATACAACTTTAAACTAAAAGAAGTTGATTAAAAATAAACTTGAAAACTTTTAAAGTATGCTTCTTGGAAATAATGTTTTAAAAATTCATTCATGCCGTATAAGTTAAAAAAACATTCTTCTTGTACTTTTGTCGGAAAAGTCAAGAAGTACATCGTATGAAAAACGACAAAAGATTCCTTTCATATATTTTACTAAAAACTCACCGAAGAGTAAAATTGGATATAAACTATTGTAGAAGGATATAAATATTACATATTGAGGAAACATGGATGTGGATGATAAATATTACCCAGTAAATTATGAAGTATAAACAATCTCGTATAAAAAATGAGATTGCGAGATTTTCCCTTACCTTAGGTCTGATTTTCTTCATATGTGTCTGAACCTCCTGTATAATGATTTAAATAATGTCATTGACTTATTCCAGAATATACTCATTGTTATGATATCATATATGGTTCACTTATGACTTTATATTACCCGTTCTTTTGTATATTCAATGTTAAAGAGCGTTTTGGGTAAAATTGTTTAATTTGTCATATGTGTTTTGACTTGTAATTATTCATATGATTACTTAGATCATGATTAATTAATTACAGAATATAAAACATGATTTATATATAATATATATTCATAATATACATATATATAATAAATCAGTTGTTGGGAAAAAATCCCTCAAGGTAACATTGAAGTATTTTTGGGTTGATTGTGTTTGTTGACAAAGCAGGTTTCCATGGATAATTGTTGAGTTCCAGAGAATTTGTTGACAATCCTTGTTGACAAAGAACAATGAAAAAGGATTGGACAATCTGGAGGCGGTACAAAAGAGCAGTACAAGGTGGTGCCATTTCCCAGTATTTGCCAAATTTTTGGGGTCCAAAATTTGAAGTTTGGTGAGCATCGCGAAAAGTGGATATCCATGAAGATAATATTTTTATATGGAAAAGGCATGAATTTCGCGAAGAGAAAATGCATGGATTGGATTTCGCGAAGACCAGAAAAATGGAGGCGGTGATGCTTCGCGATTACGTCAAAGCTTTGCGAACGACAGAGTTGAAGCACATCGTGGCGGTGAAGGGCTTTGCGAGGGAGCTTCATGGCAAAGGCGTGAAGGAATGTTGACGGTAATGCTCTGAGATTACGACGAGCTCCGTGAATGGAAAATTGCCGTGGTGCTTCGCGATTTGGACAGAATTCCAGCGGAAACTTCAGAGCTTCACGATTTGAGATGACGTGGCGTTGACTTCGCGCGGAAAGTTCGAGGGTCGGTGGAATCGCATGTAAATAGTGGCCGAACCCCTCAAGAGAAGCAGAGAGAATTTTCATAGAAGATCATTTTCTCTCGATTTGTGAAGGTGGTTCGTGGAGCCAATGTGCTTCGAAAAAGAGGAGCTCTGCGGCGGCTATTGTAGCTCCGTGAAACTTGCGAACTCCTTGTTGGCTTAGTAAGCTTCACAAGGGACGTTTCTTTGTGACGGCTTGAGCTTCGCGAAATT
Source organism: Viscum album (assembly GCA_963277665.1). NCBI lineage: Eukaryota > Viridiplantae > Streptophyta > Magnoliopsida > Santalales > Viscaceae > Viscum > Viscum album. The sequence goes on from OY728153.1 coordinate 935,097,955, forward strand.
GCTTCTCAAAAGTTCTTCACGAAAAGGCAGGAGCTTCGCGAAGGCTTTCTTGAGCTTCGCGAAATTTGGAGCTTCGTGAAGTAGGGTGCCTTGCGAAGATGTTTCCAAAAGGAATTGCCCAGTGTTCAGAAGCAAATATGTATTCATCAGTGGATGAAAGTTGGACTTCAATAGAGCATCTATAAACAGTTGAAGATGCATTATTTCATGCAAATGAAGAGACCTACAGGTCTATAAACTATGAGTGAATCCCTTCACAGAGCAGTGAGCTTAGGAAGAGGAAGAAGGTGATCCTCTCCACCGGCAGTGAGCCAGAGATAGGGAAACAGGGAGTGACCCTTGGGAAAGCAGTGAGCTGACCCTAAACATTGTAAAGGCAGTGTGCATGGGCATAGAAGTGATTTAGACCGAACTTTGTATGCACATCTAGTGAAGAATAGTGTAATTTGGTACGACCAGCAACTTGTCGGCGTATTCTCCTTGGACGTAGCCCAGTGAGGGTGAACCAAGTAAAAATATCAGTGTCTGCCTGTTTGCTTCCCTGCATTGCATTCAAAGCATCATCATTAGATAAAGAAGTAAATAAGTGATCATAGTTTACACAAAAGAGAAAACAAAGTGACCCTTGTAATAAAGAGGTCAAGATCCAGTGGGGTAGGAAGAACATTGAAAAAGAATATCCATACCCTGATTCACCCCCCCCTCTTAGGGTATATATTCCCCTATTGGCCCTAACAATTGGTATCAGAGGGAAGGTTGCTTGGATCTGACTTGTTTGCTCCGAATCGGTGTAGTCGATTTGTGTAGTTAAAGATCCAGTCTACTCCTATCTCGGTGTGCCATGGCGAAGGGAAAAACATCAAATAAGAATCATAAGTTAGGTGGAATTCTGCAGTGTTGAAGTGTGTATGGAAAAAGTGTGATTCAATTAAAAGAATCAAACAACTTACTGAAATAAGGCTTGGATGAATCAGAAAAGGAAAAGCTAGATTCACTCAATAATGATGTTGGAACGAGTGAAGCACTTAAAATTGAAAGTGATTCTGAAACCACTGATGATGAAGAAATTTCCAGGAGTCGAAAAGTGGAAGTTGTACATAAAGAGGAAGAATTGGATCAGAAATTAACTGATGAAGTTAAATCTAAGGGTATCCGGATCCAGGTATTTAAAATTGAGGTCAACAAGATAAGAGGATTAAAATCAAAGGCTTATTGATATAGTTACTGACCTAACAGAGAAGAATGATTCACATGCTGAAGAACTACAGAAGATGACTAAAATGAAAGGAAAAAAAGGCGGATGATTATTAAGAGAATCAAAAGTCAGATGAAGTTCAGAATATGAAAGCTAGAAATGATGATCTCGCAGAACAGTTGTCTGAAGAAGTTCATAAGAATCGAAGCCTACAACAAGAGAATGAATCTGTCTCTAAATATGTTTCTGAGGAAAAATTGAAAGTAATGAAGCAAAGCGCAATGGTGGAAAAGCTGACACATGAATTGGAAGATGAGATGAGTAGAGGGAAGCTTCTCAAGAGAGAACTTGATGTCCAACTTGAATCAAGGGAGACAGAGATTCAAAAGTTGGAAGAAGAGCTAGAATCAGTAAAGAAGGAATTAAAGAGTTCCAATGATAGAGGAAAGCCTAAAATGAAGGATGCCTTGCATTTACTATTTGATTATCCTTCGGAAGATGATAATGAAGTGAAAAGAAAATTTTCTATTTCTGAAAAGAGGCAAAAACAAATTTTCTCAGCCCAAAGACCATATAGTTCGAGAAAAACTGGTATTAGATTTGATGAATCCCCTCTCGTGCACGATAGAAAGAGAGTCGTGAATAGTTCCAGAAATGGAAAAGATCATGTAGGTGCTGGAGATAGGTCTAAAAGGACAATTACAAAAAAAGTGACGACATGTGCCATTTCTACGGAATTCGTGGCCACACATCAAGATTTTGTTCAGAGGCTATAGAATACATTTCAGGCTATGAAAATAGAAACCTTGCTAGATATGAGAATATGAAGAAACATCATGAGAAATCCGAGATAATAGTCTCTCAGAGGATAACATTCATCAGATGCTATTATTGTGGAAGAATGGGACACACAATGAGTATGTGCTAAGAAGCTCAAGAGCTCCATGTTAGAGGAAAAACTCAAGCTGCATCAACATCTCGATATAAGAATGATGAAATGAGGTATGTCTTTGATGTAAAATGTTTCATATGTTCTGATCATGGGCATTTGGCCAGACAGTGCAGCAAGAAGAAAGCGGGGAAGGAAAAAGACCCGAGAAAGATACTACCAACTCCAGTGGTACATAATGAGAAATCATACACTAGGAGACAAAGTGGTAAGGTGAAAAATAGGCTTAGAGCCTCAGAGGAATCACATGGAGCTGAACGAAAGGTGTATCAGTCACCTCCTCTGTCATACTCACAACCGCTCTCAAGGAGAGAATGAGAACAAAACTCGAAGCTTAAGGGGAGATCTACTCCAACTATGATAATGAAGAATGAACGTTCAATGGAGGACTCACCACCAGTGAAAAAGAGTGTGGTGACTCAGACATCTGATAAAAGTAAGATGAACAAAGAATGAATCGAAAAATCCACATGTCATGTTTCTCAGCGAGAAGTGAAGGAAAGTGGAAGACCCCTAAGATGGGAGAAGAAGAAAGGGAAGATGCCAAACAGAGAGGTTCCTACTCAGAGAAATAATCAAGGAAAATGGAATTTTGGTAGAACCTCAAAGAAGGAAATGTGTACTAGCGGGTTCATACCCCAAGAGGTGATAAAGGCCGAGCCTACCAAATCTACATATCAAAAAAAGGATCAGAATGTAGGCAATTAATGCCTAGTCATATGGCCAGAACAGTTGAAGTTGGCTAGGCAGCTGGAGGAAGCAAGAAAGGAGTGTGATGCCCTCCAAGAAAAAATCAAAGGGTTGACCTGTTAGGATCAACCACTATCCCCTTTTTGAGTATTCTAGAAACAAACCCCCCTCCCTATGTATATAAATGCTATTAACTGATGATTCAAGTGTTTCGGGTTTTAGGGAGATACGATCCAGGGGGAAGTGGAATCTAAAGATGCAAAGTGGAGAAGTGATATGATTCAGAGTTTCAATTGATTCAAATAAGGTACCAGAGTTGAAGAAGAAAGGGAGAAACATAGGACAATAGAATGTGATTGTGTTATTAGCTTTATCTCTTGTTTCCTACACCGAGTTCCAACTCAGTAGGCTTGGATAATTGGTTAATGACTCGATACTGAGTGCCAGATTAGTATAAATGGTGCATGTGGAGAAGAATGGTTATGGGTCTCTACCATTGGGCCTAATAGATAGAAGTGTTGTGTAACACAGGGGGAGTATTCTATAACAAAATCAGATGCCAGAGCCATCAAAGTAATAATTAGATGAATCAAATTAGGAATTCCCTATCTAGGGAAGAAATAAACACAGGGAGAAGCAACAATAATCATGCACCTCATTCTTATCTTTTTTGATCTAAAAATTTGGTATCAGCTGACTGCTTTCAGGATACCTTGAAGCTGCGAGGGAAAATCAAAGGCGTGTCAACAAAAATCTAAGAGAAGAAGTTCAAAGAAATGACATCATTGAACAATGACACAGTGAAAAGTTTTCAGCTGAAATAAATGAAGCCACTGAAAAATTAATCAGTGAGAAATTTCCTGATGAATGTGTTGAGGAAGAAAGAAACAAAAGGGGAGCAAAAGTGATTGATACTTATTCAGAAAAGAATTTGACATGGGAGATTGTTTCGAAGCCAGAATATAACAATGTCATCATGACTAAATGGGTCTATCAAGACAAAAAATGAATGAATATGGCACATTGATTCGGAACAAAGCCCGACTGATGTGCAAAGGAGACTCCCAGATATAGGTAATAGATGGTGATGAGACATTTGCACCAATTTCAAGGTAGGAGAAAATCTTATTATTCCTAGCCATTCTAGTGCAACGAAAGTTCAAGGTATTCTAGATGGACGTCAAATCATCATTCTTAAATGGGATTATGGAGGAATAAGTGCATATCGAGCAACCATATGGTTCTCTTATTCATGAGGATGAGAACAAGGTTTTTCAGATGAATAAGGAATTATGTGGGTTGAAACAAGCATCGAGAGAATGGCATTCAATGAGGAATCAGTATTTTCAGAATCTGTGATTCAAATGAAGCATAGTGAAGGTGTCTTTCAGAAATATGAAAAGAAGGTTCTAATGAGGTTTGTAATGGAGAAGTCCAAGGAGATGAAGACTGTGGTTGCCACCCGAATGAAATTATCGAAAGATGAAGATGGAAAGGCAGTTAATATCACAGAATACAGGAAAATTATTGGAAGTTTGTTATACTTGACTGCAAAAGGCCTGATATTATTTTCTCCACATTCCAAGCAGTGAGATATCAGAGAAATCCCAAGGATATCCACATGCTTGCAGTGAAAAAAATACTTCGGTGTATCCAGGGCACAGTGGATTTCAGCTTGACATATACTGATAAATCTCAGACAGAGTTATTGGGCTATACTAATGCAGACTGGGCCGGTTCTGCGGATGATAGGAAATCAACATCAGGTGGTGCTTTATATCTTGGTGGATTGTGTATTTCTTGGCTAATCAAGACGCAAGATTTCAAATCATTGAGCATCGAAGAAGCTGAGCATATTGCAGCCACTCAAGCATGCACATAGTTATTATGGATAAAGTAGTAGCTTGAAGATATGGGAGTTGAGATGAAGTCTCCGATCGGAATCCAGTGTGATAACTCAAGTGCTATAAATCTCAGAAAAAATCACATCCATCACTCAAGGACAAAGAACATTGAGATCAAATATCATTTTTTCAATGAGAATGTGGAGCAAGGGATTGTGAAGTTGGAGTATGTGCCTATAGAGTTACAGGTTGCAGATATTCTGAAAAAGGCCTTACCCAAGGAAGCATTCGAAAGGCATCGACTGGCTCTGAAAGTTCAGTCGATTCCCCGCACTTAAAAGCGTGTGGATGTGAAACACCCCCTCTCCCCGAGGTATGATGTGTTTTTCCCTAATATGCTGATATGTGTTCTATACTATGTTACAGACTACAAAGGAGTGACCTTTGGGTTCGTTGACAAAGGGGGAGAAAATAGTGATTGTTCAAGGGGGAGACAGGGTGGCTATACGAGAAATCATGACAGATACGGGGATAAGCCGACCAGTGGAGTAGCCAGATAGGGGGAGAAATGAGAAAAGGGGAGAGTATTCAATCTGACGATGCTAGAAGTGATCGATCAAAGCATAGATATCACGACAGCTGAGGATTGTGATAAAAGCATAAGAGTGATGTTGGAATGGTGTGAAAAGATGTTCAGCTATCACCAGTTGGAATCAGTGTGGTTCAAAAATTGGTATCAATTTATGAATTGGTATCAGGTTGGAATCGACAATTGGTGTTTAATATGAAGTGATTCATTGATGAAATTTTCATACTACTCTTGTTTCTCACGCCAAGCATTGCTCATGTGGGCTTAGAGTACGTGTTAAGTGATTCCATGAACGCTATCATAATCGCAAGAGGCAAATGGTGGTAGCGGCTGGAAGAAGACTTAGTGAGGTATCAAACTGCGGGAAATCATTCTGAGTAGAGTTGTGAAGAGTTGTCAACAAACCCAAAGGTGGAGATTGTTGGGAAACAATCCCTCAAGGTAACATTGAATTATTTTTGGGTTGATTGTGTTTGTTGAAAAAGTAGGTTTCCATGGATAATTGTCGAGTTCCCGAGAATTTTTTGAAAATCCTTGTTGACAAAGAATGATGACAAAGGAAAGGACGAACTGGAGGCGGCACAAAAGAGCAGTAAAAGGTGGCGCCATTTCCTAATGTTTGCCAAATTTTTGGGGTTCAAAATTTGATGTTTGGTGAGCATCACAAAAAGTGGATATCCGTGAAGATCATATTTTTATATGGAAAAGGAATGAATTTTGTGAAGAGAGGATGCATGGATTTGATTTCACGAAGACCAGAAAAATGGAGGCAGTGATGCTTCTCGATTAGGTCAAAGCTTTGCGAATGGCAGAGTTGAAGCGCATCACGACGGTGAAGGGCTTTGCGAGGAAGCTTCGTGTATAAGGCGCAGAGGAATGTTGACGGTAATGCTTCATGATTACGACGAGCTCCGCGAACAGAAAATTGCCGTGGTGCCTCGCGATTTGGATAGAATTCCGGCAGAAACTTCAGTGCTTCGCGATTTGAGATGACGTGGAGTTGACTTCGCGTGGCAAGTTTGAGGGTCAGTGGAATTGCCTATAAATAGAGGCTGACCCCCTCAAGAGAAGCAGAGAGAATTTTCAGAGAAGATCATTTGCTCTCGATTTGCAAAGGTGGTTCGCGGAGCCAGTGTGCTTCACGAAAGAGGAGCTTCGCGGCGGCTATTGTAGCTCCGCGAAACCTGCGAGCTCCGCGTTGTCTTAGTAAGATTCGCGAGGGTCTTTGATTTGCGACGGTTTGAGCTTTGCGAAAGTGCTTCGTGAATGTTCTTCACGAAAAGGCAGGAGCTTCGCGAAGGCTTGCTTGAGCTTCGCGAAATTGGGAGCTTCGCGAAGTAGGGTGCTTTGCGAAGGTGTTTCCAATAATAATTGCCCAGTGTTCAGAAGAAAAGTGGTATTAATCAGTGGATGAAAGTTGGACTTCAATGGAGCATCTATCAAAAGTTGAAGATGCATTATTTCATGAAAATGAAGAGACCTACAGGTCTATAAACTGTGAGTGAATTACTTCACAGAGCAGTGAGCTTAGGAAGAGGAAGAAGGTGATCCTCTCCACCGGTAGTGAGCCAGAGAGAGAGAAACAGGGAGTGACCCTTGGGAAAGCAGTGATCTGACCCTAAACATTGTAAAGGCAGTGACCCTGGGCATAGAAGTGATCTAGCCCGAACTTTGTATCCACATCTAGTGAAGAATATTGGAATTTGGTATGACCGGAAACTTGTCGGCGTATGCTCCTTGGACGTAGCCCAGTGAGGGTGAACCAAGTAAAAATACTTGTGTGTGCCTATTTGCTTCCCTGCATTGCATTCAAAGCATCATCATTAGATAATGAAGTAAAGAAGTGATCATAGTTTACACAAAAGAGCAAATAAAGTGACCCTTGTAATAAAGAGGTCAAGATCCAGTGGGGTAGGAAGAACATTGAAAAAGAATATCCATACCCTGATTCACCCCCCCCTCTCAGGGTATATAGGACCCTATTGGCCCTAACATAAGTAAATAGAGAGAAATACACCGTTCATGGAGACGGTAGGCCGTACGTACGCATGAACGCTATTTTCGTTTCCTTATTGAGTTTGATGGAATTAAGTAGATGACATACATATATATACACATAAATACAATATCATTATGATGTCATATATTTCATGATTACTTATTATATATGCTTTATAATCATTCATGAATGGTTAACGCGGAGAATGAATCTCATCGCGTCATGGAGACGGTAGTCCGTACGTACGCACGAGCGATGATATCGTTCTCATGATTGTGGGACTATATTTGAGTGTATGTATACTATTTCAGAATAAATATAACTTTAAAATAGTCATATATAGTTATTATTTACACCATTATACCCATCCAAGTAAGGTGGTGGTGTAAAATAGATTGCACCACGGCGTGGAGACGGTATTCCGTACGTACTCACGCGCGGTGATTTCATTTTCTGTAAGATGGATAGATGGTGAAATAGGGTTGTTTAATACTTATAATAATATATCAGTATATGAGTGATACTGATGTTATTTCTTCATAATGAAACAACCTAAGAAGAAGAAGTGGAAGAAGAAATAAATTTGAATGAATCGGTAGCGGACATTACCTCTTCCTTGAAGCGCCTCATTGAGTCCTCTTCTTAGGGCACTAAAATTTTTCTTTGAAGAAGACCAGGACCTCTAGGATGTTTCTAGGGAATATGAGAAGAGAATTTGGTAGGGGTTTTCCGATCATGAAGGCTCAAAGTGGTGTGAGAAAGAGGGGAGGAGGTGACCTTTTATAAGGGAGGAGAGGGGCACCTTTGGAATAACTAAAAATATTATTTTATTATAAATCCAAATTCGATTTTAAATAGCTCAAAATTGATTTATTTCGAAGATAAGGTGGGGATGGGTCTAACCCCTCTCATACAATAGAATTTAGACAAGTTTAGGTCATTATACTAACCTTATCTTTTAGTTTTAACTCTTAGTTAATTTGATTGACATTTACCATGTCACTTTGTATTTTTATATTATATAGTTAATAAACTTACCACATACATCCAACCGACCCCCAAGTGGTCCATTAATGATACACCTATCATTATATAAGTATCTTGGCCGAACCATAGTTTTTTTTAGGAATATAATAACAATTAATAATATAATATTTGTTTTAAAAACTATTTTATGTCAATTTTGACACTATTTGGTAATTGATTTTTGTGAAAATCAAAACAGAATGATCAGTTCGAAAAAAATTAATTAAATCAATAATAACATGTCATATTAACATAAAAAATTATTTTAATTCATAAAAAGTCTCAAATTACATTTATTTGGGTATTTATAACATCAATTATGTCAATATTTCATTAATTGGATAATTACTGCATCATCATTGTATCATATATAAATTAATTGATTTTAAGTCTAAAAATTACAAATAAAATACCATTATGTTGGAAATATTTTTATCTTTATAATGAATATTTATAGTCGATTTTATCTTATGTATAACCTAATATTAAAAATTATTTAGTTATTAAACTTCGATTTTAACTATTTTTTCCCTTCTTTAAATAAATTGATAATAAATGTCCTAATCTTATCCAAGTGAGCATAAATGGTCATATTTTATTCCTAAGGTTTCTTTTGGTCGAATTACACTTATCCAATAGAATTAGGACATGTGTTAGGGTAATAATAAAAACACTTTTACCCTTAATTACCCTATTTACTTTTAACCGTGGTAAAAAAAAGTAAAAAGTTACTATTCACAAAAAATTATTTTCATCTTATTGAACCACATTTTAGTCCTTGATATTAATCGTGTATCTCATATTTTCGAAATTCCACTCATAGAAGTGGTAAAATTAAGTTTTATGAAAAATTCAGTTTTTTTAACTACCACTTAGTGGTTTCACTATTCATCAAAAAATGAATGTTTCCAGAAAAATACCAAAAATTAGGCCTAAGATATATTTGATATTATGAATTCAAAAATGATTTCTATTTTATCAAATTAAAAAAATATCAGTTACATAAACTAATTTAAAAATTAATTCCCGTCGTCAAAACAAATAGCGTGTTTTTAAGAGATAATAACTATCAAAAGATTGATACTTGTTTATAACTGGTTTAAATGTGAAATTACATCCAATGACCAAAATTGTATTAAATTGTAAAAATATATTCTAAATATACTTTAAAACCACTGAAATCAATAATTTTTCACAATTAATTATTTTGATTAAAAAAGTTGTTTGTAATTAAAATTTAGTAATTTTCACTATTCATCAGAATATGAAAGTTATCCGAAAAGTACCAAAATTTCACCTTAAGCTAAGTTCGATACTCCGAATCCAAAAATGAATTCCATTTTGAGAGATAAAATTTCTAAAATTTTAAAAGGTGGTTATTACTATTCATAACGGCTAGTTTTAATAATATTTTAATAGCATATCATTGTTTAGTGAAACTCGGTATTGCGTACTACACACGCTATCGAGGAAGGTCATGATTGCATGTAATGCAAGGCAAGTCAAGGATGCGTGTTGTGAAATATCCTTTTAGTGTAGCGTATATCACAAGACATTAATAAAATTAAAAAGAATATTTTTCATAAAATCTCTGGGTGTTACATTCTACCCCCCTTAAAATGAATTTCTCCCTCGAAATTCGTCGGGGTTATAAATGGTTTACTATTCGAAATTTTCTTTAATAGAAACCCACATCATAAAAAGGAATACCAAAACCAATATTTAAAAACAAAATTATGAAATGTAACGTTTACCCAAATAAACTAATCACTGGGTTTCTACATAGGTGAAAATATGGATATGGAAGAGAAATCTAACCATCATGTTCTGATGGAGAGTGGTAGAGAACATGACTATGGAAAATCTGGAAATCACAATGCCATAAATTTGTGATGATCTAAGATACCATCTGATTCATTAGATATAAGAGCACTAGGACAACATTTTTGGTTTTGAAGATCATTTCCCTAAAGTTGATGAAATTGGAATTAGAAGAAATACTTTCGTGATTTTGGTATAGTCTCACCGTTGGTCGTTGTTTGGACAATTTCCACTTAATCTATTAAAGAAATGAAGTTGAATTTTTCATTCTTGATGTGTTAGCAGATCATGTGATAGAATGATGGGTCATTCCATCTGTCTCAAACAAAAGGTTAGAAATGTTATCAAAAAATACATAAGTCCATCTATAGTGATATTAATCATATATGGTTCCTAAAATGGACTTATACTTCATATAGAATACTGATTAATATAATAAAACTAGTTTATACTAAACAGGGACTTCCTGTAGGCCAGTGGTATGCGATAAAGGCCAGTCGCACTTCGGTTGTGGGTTCGATTCCTATAGCCTTGTCCGACGCGATGGGATATCGCCCATCCTGCGGGTTGTCCTTTTTCTAAAACTACATTACTATAACATCCCATAAATAATATTGAAAAAACTTCTATCCTTAAACAATACTGACTTATGTCCAACATAATCCATTCCAATCTTTAGGGTTATCCAAAATAATGCTGTCTAATCTCATATTATAGTGAAAACGATTACCAAAGAGTTCATACAACTAGCATGTTAATACCATTGTTGATCCCCATATATCATGAGATATGTCTTGTTGGTCACATTCCAAACATTGAAAGGCCTTAATCATGTATTCCCTTGAAACAAAATGAATACCCATTGAACCTTATTGAAAACATGAATGCTGTTAAAAGTTAACTCTTTCCACATACCAAAATCCTCAAAATTCTATATACTCAAACCATGATATCCCTTAGTCCTTATATCAATCATGAGATCATGAATACTGTCAAACAATTCATTTTTTTCCTCATCCCTTCATTATGCGCATATCATCTTTCTTCCAAAAATATCTCAATCACTTTCCATGGTTACCGGTACCATAAAATTATTGAAAACCACAATAGACCAATACATAAATATTCCAACATTCCATGATACTATATACAACATTATTTTGGAATCCCATTACAAAAACACTTAATCATTCCACCACATTGTTGTCATATTCAACATCGCCAATGGTGATCGCATGTGACTTCCCTTTGTCCTTTTCCTTAAGTGGTTGCTCATGTCGATCATCACTAACCCTTGGATTAGGGAATTTATTAGCATAATGCCCTGTTTCCTTGCACTTGAAGCATTGAAGTGTAGTAGGTTCATTCTGTGTATCCCTTCCTTTTTTTGCATCATTAGACATCTTCTTCCCATCATTTCAACATTCAAATGCCCGATGACCTTCCTTTCCACATTTGAAACATTTATTGTCCCTTTAAGACAATCTCCACCATGATTCTTTCCACACTTTGAGCATAAGGAAACATTCATCTTCTTTTCAACATTATTCTAAGATTTCTCCTTGAGCTCCATCCTTCGTTTCTTGTCAAAACTAGGAGATGGATAAGTAACACCAACTTCCATTTCTCCCCTGATAGCACAACGCACAATTTATTTAAAGCTACTGAAGTCTTTTATAGCTAATGCCCTTTGAAGACTTGGTTTTAAGCCACTGAAGAATTGATCAACTTTACTTTCAGGTTGGATGATAAAGCCAGATGCATACCTTGCAAGCCTTGTAAAATTCTCTTTGTATATACCAACAGATTCATCATCCTTTTTCTTTAGTTCAAGAAACTCTTTCTCCATCTTTGTATGAAGAATACGAGGAAGTACTTATTGAAAAATAAGTTCTTGAACTCGTCCCATTCCATGGACACAATTTCATCTCTTGGCCTCGTATTCTTGATAAGATTCCACCATTGATCAGCATCAGCTTCCAAACGATACACTGCTAAGATGACTTAATCATGTTCAGAACATTGAAGAACTAAAAATATATTTCCAGTAGTATTGATCCATTGTTCAGCAACAAGTGGATCTGAAGACCCACTGAAAGAAGGTGGATGTTGCCTCATGAAGGACTCAATAGAATATTGTTCCCTTCACTGCTCATTTGGAAGTCCAGAATGATTCATAGCTTGTGTAAGTATTGAAATAAGATTTTTCACTCCATCTCCCATAACATTTGTTTGTTCAGGAGGAAAATCATTGCATTGTCCATTACATTGATCAACACGGTTCCTTCAGGTTCCAGCCATCGTCTAAAACCCAAAAAGAATAGTGTGAGAGGCAAAAATCATGCTATGGAAAACAACACAATAAAGGAGGAGTACCTTAAATATCTAACATCTTAGGTTTAATTCTAAGATCATTACCGTAATTATAGGACTATAACCTATACTTATAATTAACCTTAGGGACATCCCTAGACATACCTTAGAAATATCTCTAGGGATCTCACTAAAGTTCTCGCATCCTAGTTTCCAAAGGTTGACTAAACCTTTCCTCTAATACCAACTATAGAGACCCTAAGCCTAACGTACATGGGAATTACATTACTTTTTCAGAATAATTAGTACATAACAAAAACACACACACAAGGACCGTAATAGTTTAGTGTCTTTGGAAACTCGGAACATAATCTTCCATTCATGGTGAAAGATCTTCAACATCTCCCATAAAGATCTTCCCCTTTTTTTCTTACCTTTAACCTTTCATTATTTCCTGGGGAAAAGAAAAAATAAAAGGGTGATCTCAAATGCTCAGTAAGGGTAAACAAAAGAAATATCAATCACATCATATTCGTAAGAACATAACATTTTGGAAATCATAACATGCAAAAGAGATCATAATACCATAACATGGGATAAATCATAGTAATGAAATGTAATCCCAATAATCATAACATAAAACATGAAACTTTTTGGCGTACACACATAATCATAGAGAATCATTTCTTATTAATCAAGACTCATTGCCAAGACTATCTTAGTGGAGAAAGTTCATTTCTGAACCGAGTTCATTCCTCGTTTCAGTCCTGTTTCACTGAACAGGTTTAACCTTCTGTTCCAGCCATGTTTATCTCATGAGATATAAAATCATTACCCAATGAATTGGAGGGAGATATAGGTCCCACCCATCTCATAATGATACAATTCTTATATGTGCCACAAAATCATAAATCATACATCATTGCATAACTCATGTAATAAAAATGGGATTCTTAAACAACATGACATCATAAAACAATTCATATAAGATAAAAGAATTCATAAAAATAATTCCATCACAACATAATCAAATAAATTTAATAATAGATATATAAACAGAACCCTATATTATCTTAGATGGAAAATAATTTTGATAAAACACTTGAACTCCATTCTTGAGGAAGATATCATTTCTACTTCAAAATCATTTTTCTTTCTTAACATGTCATACAAATTTAAACTAAAAGAAGTTGATTAAAAATAAAATTGAAAACTTTTAAAGGAAGCTTCTTGCAAATAATGTTTTAAAAATTCATTCATCCTGTATAAGTTAAAAAAACATTCTTCTCGTACTTTTTTCAGAAAAGTCAAAAAGTACCTCGTACGAAAAACGACAAAAGATTCCTTTCATATCTTTTACTAAAAACTCACCGAAGAGTAAAATTGGATATAAAATACTTTAGAAGGATATAAATATTATATATTGGGGAAACATGGATGTGGATGATAAATATTCCCCAGTAAATTCCGATGTATAAATAATCTCGGATAAAAATTGAGATTGCGATATTTTTCCTTACCTTAGGTCCGATTTGCTTCGTAAGTGTCCGAAACTCCTGTATAATGATTTACATAATGTCATTGAATTATTCCAGAATCATACTCATTGTTATGATATCATATATGGTTCACTTATGACTTTATATTACCCGTTCTTTTGTAAATTCCATGTTATAGAGTGTTTTGGGTAAAATTGTTTCATTTTTCGTCCATGTTTTGACTTGTATTTATTCATATGATTACTTAGATCATGATTAATTAATTCCATAATATAAAACATGATTTATATATAATATATATTCAGAATATACATATATATATAATCAATCAGTAAATAGAGATAAATACACCGTTCATGGAGACGGTAGGTCGTACGTACGCATGAACGATGTTTTCATTTCCTTATTGAGTTGAATGGAATTAAGTAGATGACATACATATATATAAACATAAATCCAGTATCATTATTATTTCATATATTTCATGATTACTTATTATATATACTTTATAATAATTCATGAATGTTTAACGTGGAGAATGAATCTCATCGCATCGTGGAGACGGTAGTCCGTACGTACGCACGAGCGATGATATCGTTCTCATGATTGTGAGACTATATTAGAGTGTATGTATACTATTTCATAATCAATATCACTTTAAAATAATCATATATATCTATTATTTACACCGTTATACCCATCCAAGTAAGGTGGTGGTGGAAAATAGATTGCACCACGGTGTGGAGACGGTATTCCGTACGTACGCACGCGCGGTGATTTCTTTTTCCGTAGGATGCATATATGATGCAATAGGGTTATTTCATACATATAATAACATATCAGTATATGAGTGATATAGATGTTATTACTTCATAATGAAACAACCTAAGAAGAAGAAGTGGAAGAAGAAATAAAGTTGAAAGAATCGGTAACGGACATTACCTCTTCTTTGAAGCGCCTCTTTGAGTCCACTTCTTAGGGAAATAAAATTGGTCTTTGAAGAAGACCAGGACCTCTAAGATGTTGCTAGGGAATTGGAGAAGAGAATTTTGCAGTTATTGGCCGAACATGAAGGCTCAATGCGGTGTGAGGAAGAGGGGGAGGAGGTGCTCTTTTATAAGGGAGGAGAGGGGCACCTTTGGAATAACTAAAACTATTATTATATTATAAATCCAAATTCGGTTTTAAATAGCTCCAAATTGATTTATTTCGATGATAAGGTGGGGATGTGTCGGACTCCTCTCATCCAATAGAATTTAGACAAGTTTAGATCAATATACTAACCTTATCTTTTAGTTTTAACTCTTAGATAATTAGATTTACATTTACCATGTCACTTTGAATTTTTATATTATATATTTAATAAACATACCATATACATCCAAGCGACCCCCTAGTGGTCCATTAATGATACACCTATCATGATATAAGTATCTTGGAAGATCCTTAGATTTTTTAAGAATATAATAACAATTAATAATATAATATTTTTTAAAAAACTATTTTATGTCAATTTTGACACTATTTGGTAATTGATTTTTGTGAAAATCATAACAGAATGATCAGTTCGAAAAAAATTAATTAAATCAATAATAACATGTCATATTAACATAGTAAATTATTTTAATTCATAAAATGTCTCAAATTACATTTATTTTGGTATTTTTAACATCAATTCTTTCAATATTTCATTAATAGGATAATTACTGCATCATCATTGTACCATAAATAAATTAAATTATTTTAAGTATAGAAATTACAAATAAAATACCATTATGTTGGAAATATGTTTTTCTTTCTAATAAATATTTATAGTAGATTTTATCTTATGTATAAACCTATATTAAAAATTATTTAGTTATTAAACTTTGATTTTAACTATTTTAACCCTTCTTTAAATAAATTGATAATAAATTTCCTAATCTAATCCAAGTGGTCCTAAATGGTCATATTTTATTCCCAAGGTTTCTTTTGGTCAAATTACACTTATCCAATAGAATTAGGACATGTGTTAGTGTAATAATAATAACACTTTTACCCTTAATTACCCTATTTATGTTTAACCGTGGTAAAAAAAGTAAAAAGTTACTATTCACCAAAAATTATTTCATCTCATTGAACCACATTTTAGTCCTTGATATTAACCGTGTCTCTAGGATTTTTGAAATTCCACTCACAGAAGTGGTAAAATTATGTTTTTTGAAAAATTCAGTTTTTTTAACTACCACTTAGTGGTTTCACTATTCATCAAAAAATGAAAGTTTCCAGAAAAATACCAAAAATGAGGCCTAATATATATTTGATATTATGAATTCAAAAATGATGTCTATTTTATCAAATTAAAAACATATCAGTTACATTAACTAATTTAAAAATTAAATCCCGTCGTCAAAACAAATAGCGTGTTTTTAAGAGATAATAACTATCAAAAGATTGACACTTGTTTATAACTGGTTTAAATGTGAAATTACATCCAATGACCAACATTGTATTAAATTGTAAAAATATATTCTAAATATAATTTTAAACCACTCAAATTAATAATTTATCTCTATTAATTATTTCGATTAAAAACGTTGATTTTAAATAAAATTTATTAATTTTCACTATTCATCAGAATATGCAAGTTATCCGAAAAGTACCAAAATTTCACCTTAGGCTAAATTCGATACTACGAATCCCAAAATGAAGTCCATTTTGAGAGATAAAAATTCTAAAATTTTAAAAGGTGGTTATTACTATTCATAATGGCTAGTTTTAATAATATTTTAATAGCATATCGTTGTTTAGTGAAACTCGGTATTGCGTACTACACACGCTGTCGAGGAAGGTCGTGATTGCGTGTAATGAAAGGAAAGTCAAGGATGCATGTTGTGCAAGCTCCTTTTGGTGTAGCGTACAACACAAGACATTAATAAAATTAAAAAGAATATTTTTCATAAAATCTCAGGGTGTTACAACCATCTCCACCCAATGGTCTAATATCTTTTTGACCACCACCTTACATGGATGGGTATAATGATGGAAATAAAACCAAAATATGATTATTATAAAATTTTATTAATTAGGAAATAGTATACACCATCCACTTCAATACCATTCAACAATTTTGGGAATGATATAATCGCTTGTGCATACATACGACCTACCCTATCCACGATGCCATGCGATTCATTCTTCATGATATTAATTAAACCATGATTATATAGACGAATTGATTGAATAAATATGTTATATATTATACTAATATAATCCTTTAAATGATTTAACTATAACCTGTGAAGTGTAACATGAAATCATCTGAAAAATCTTGAATAAAATCATATAGTAGTTAATATCTGAATAACGAGTAACAATGAAATGTTACTAACAAACAGATGATAATATAAAAATATATGGTAATATAAAAATGATTATTATTCTTGAATAAGTCAATAAAATTATTTAAATCATTATACAGTAGGTTTGGATATATACAAAGGATTTCCGACCTACGGTAATGGCTAATTTTACAATCTAATTTTTATTTGGGATTGTTTATACATAAGTATTTACCGGGATATATTTATCATCCACATCCATGATTCCTAAATATGAATTTAAATAAATTAATTATATCCTTCTATAAATTTTTAAATCCAATTTTACCCATTGGTGAATTTTTACTAAATGGTATTAATGGAATATTTTTTCATTTTCATTACGAGGTACTTTTTGACTTTTCTGGAAAAAGTACGAGAAAAAAGTTTTTTTAATTGTATGACATAATTTTTTTAAAGATATCATAATTCCTTATTTACTTGAATCATCCCCTACAAGATTATAATTTTATATTCACATAAAATGATTTCATCTAAAATTTTGTGGCATTTTGAGGAAGGAAAACGTTTTTGATGAAGAAAGGATATTTTCTTCATGAATTAATATCAAGTGTTTCTCAAAATTATTTTCAATTTAAGATTACAATATAAATAGGGTTATATTTATATCCCTATTAATTCCATGATTTTATTGTTTTTATGATGCAATTTTATTTAGGAAATATATTTGTTTTATATCAATGATGATATAATGGTGTTTAGGAACCCCATTTTATTTTATGGGTTATTCTATGGTGAATGTTTTATGTTTTTTGTGGCACACATAAGAATTGTTTCATTATTAGATGGATGGTACCAATATATAACAAAAATTAATTAGCTAAAGATTTATATCTCATGTGATAGACATGACTGTAAAGGAAATTAAATTTGGTTCAGTAATACAAGGCTTGAATGAGGAGTGAAATCAGTTTAGTAATGGACTTTGTCCACTATAATGGTCTTAGAAATGAGCCTTGAATAATATGAAATGATTTTACATGATTATATTTTAATTCCATGATATTTCATGTCTTATGTAATGACTATTGTGATTAAATCTCACTTTTATGATTTATCCCATGACATGATATTCAAATCTTTTATATGAGGGATACAATTTTCAAAGGTTATGTTCTTATGATTATGATATGATTGAAATTTCTCTTGTTTACCCTTACTAATAATTTGATATAACCCTTTCATATGTTACTTTCCCTAGGATGTGAATAATTGTATTATGTAATATATGTTAATAATGAGTCTAGTTTTGAAGAAAACAGTGGGAGACAATGTAGATGTTTTATGAACCAGTTGTTTATGTTTCCCAGTTTCTAAAGACACTAAACCTATACTCTCCTAGCGTGATTTTTTATGTTATGTGATAAATATTATTCAATGTTGAAGTTATATATACATGTAAAGTATGGGCTGTTATACATCCCACTATGCATGTATAAATAAAATTGATATAAATAAATTTCTCCAAAGAAAAAACTAAAAATTTAAGGTAAAGGAGAGACAGAGAAGGTATCCAAGATCTGATATAGTAATGTTAAGTAATGTCCATGTAATCCACTAAGAAACCTGATTTTTTTTTCTATATATAGGGTTATCATACAAGTATACTCAATAAGAAATCAAAATTATCTCATTCACATGTGGATAAAGCATAATATGAACCTGTGAGAAAACAGAAGAACCAAAAAACACACATATAGGTATACTAACTAATCCCAACCTCACCACAACATGCTCACCAAATAACACAAGTCATGTAATATAGTATAACATGAATCACACCAAAAGGGTACCCCACACTGATTTCCCACTTGTATTCCTCTCTCAAAACCCAATCCTGTACGTCCTAGATCTCACATATATTTCATAAACCACACTAACCTACAAGAATAGTCACAACACATCACACCCAAAAACACCTAGTATTTCCCTCCCATAAGAACAAACACACCACAACTCACTTGGAAACACCTAAGCTATAACAAAAACACTGCCAAAACTAGAGTAATAGGGTATCACAAACATATAATATATCAACTGTGTGCTCTACTCCTACCACGAATGCCCCCCCACTAGCATACACCCTCATTCATAGTCATATCACATCTTTCTTATAAATACCTAACCCACTAGTGCATAATCACGGTAATGTATCACTCATAAACACATGGGCTATCACATCTCAACATAGACTCCAGATCCATCAAAAACACCATATAATGCACTAATATACATTTGACCATCACATCTTGTAAAATTCCTACATTTCCTGGATAAGAGCGAGAAAGAGAGGGTACCCGACCATCTATCCTCCTAATCAGATGTCGGGAATAACACCCCCATGTGATTATACAGGTTTCATAACGTAGTTCTTAATCTTGGTGGCATTCATATAGAAATAAAAATGAATATAAATTTATAAAAATATAGCTTACCACACACATGAAAACTATGGGTGCACAACCAATCACTAACCAACTCATAACATCATCAATTTTGATTCTAAATCTAAATTAATAACACCACAAAACAATCCACAATCCAAATTACACATTTTCATCCAAATTTATTTAATTAATCCATTCATTTCATTATTTAGAATAAACCACATTATACCACACAAACCATCCTTTAATTATTCATTTCCCATTTCTGACCCATAACCAAACCATCCCATATCATTTAATGCATTATTAATCAATTAATAAATCAATTTCTTTGCATCTAGACCAAAAAAATCACCACATCATCACCCCAAAAGTATATCCAACAAACCACCACCTTGCCACCAAAAATGTATGAGCAAAAAACAAACCACCTTGATACCCCAAATCATGGCCGACAATCTACCTTGACACCCCAAAATCATGTCCAAACAAACCATCAACCCTAACCAAAATTTTCCTTACCATAAGCAAGAACATAAATCAAAAAACATAATTCCCATTTCAAAAATTTAAAAATGTTCATTTATCACATTGCATATTATTTTATGGGAGTTATCAAATATGCTATAATCCATGTTAAATCCTTCTAGAATCCAAATATAAGTGGTTGAACAATTTACATTTTAGGGTGATATCAAAAGAATCCCAACATCCATATATGCGACAATACATATATCCAACACAAAAAATCCCCCCAATAGGCACAATTTTCTATAGGTCTTCAATCCAGTACAATCCACAATATCACAATAACAAAAATCTATAAAAACATGAAAATCAAACCTTATTACACTTAAAATTAAATTAAACATGTTATTTATTTTTAATTAAGACAAAACAAACATAAAATATACCTAAACATATGTAAACCCAACAGACATTTTACACAATAAACAGAAACAAGGATATCCCTACTATAAAGAGTCATTCCAACTCACTTCAGACCACAGGGCAAAGAATACTTCCCACAAACTACAACCACACCATGAGAAACCGAAGATCATCTTACACCATAGAATAGATTCATCTAAATTTATCCCAAAAACAAAACCCAAACAATACCACACCACCATAGTAATACTCTGAAGAAGAAGAGATGTAAATAGATAAGAACGAGAGGTAAAATCATAATAGATCAAGATGGGAATATGTGACTCAATACTTGTTGAAAGGAATTTGAAAAAAACAAAAAGGTGGAGTCATTGGCCACATATAATGAGATAGAGAATAGGGTTTGAGGAAATATCGTGTTTTTATAGCCTTATAATTTCACAACATCATGGATCTACATGACGGGTAAACCCCTTTCATGTAGTGTAATACTCTGGGTTCTATTTTTCAGTAAAATACATCATATTTCTATTATATAATTCTGAAAATATATATGTTTTGAACTAGGCCTATATAATCCATGAAACTAACATTCACATCTTGTAATATTTACATGGAATGTATTTATTTCAATCTTCACTACTGCACCTCAAGCCTCCACTAAAAACTCCCAAAACCTCCTTCGAACACCTCCAGAAATTAAAAATGACAAAGTCAAATGCCAAGAAGGGATGGACCATGGAATTTCATAGGTATCATCTTCAAATATCTCTCCAATTATTGGAATATATTCTTTAGATTAGATTATGTGAAATTATTCATATGATAATACATTATCAAACACTTAATTACACATTTATTCATAGTAGTCTTAACAAATTCAAACCTAATCATATAAAATTACATTTATCTATGAGAAAGAATATACATATTTACAATATTTCTCATATCCTTCACACCATATAAAAAATTATAAATCCCTTCATGGTTTATCCAATAAACATATAAAAAATAGAAGGAGGTTCTGAATCATTGGTTGTTAGTCTGGATGGATTGGTCATTACTAAA
Organism: Viscum album; assembly: GCA_963277665.1. Taxonomy (NCBI): domain Eukaryota; kingdom Viridiplantae; phylum Streptophyta; class Magnoliopsida; order Santalales; family Viscaceae; genus Viscum; species Viscum album. Next base: position 935,119,606 of record OY728153.1, read on the forward strand.
ATATATCCCACAACTATGGAAGTCAAAAAAAATTAATAGATCATCCTATAGGTCTCCAATATTAATTATAAAACAATCAATTTATAATCTCAATGATTTAATATCTTGGTCCATATTATCTATTTAAATAAAATCAATAGGATGGAGGTCTGGAAAAACACATTGAATTGGTTATACAATGTATTCAAATCATGCACAAGTATTACACTAAATGATACTAAAAAACTACTTCTTTTAAATGTTATAAAAGGATAATATTGAATTCAATGAATTCCTGAGAGTTTATTATAGAGGGTTGATAAAAAATATGGTCATGCTTCAAGAGATCAAGCTGATTGAGCATAATAAGAAGAAAGATCATCTTGGATATTATCAACATGATCAGTTGAATGAGAACAGAATTCAGAAGTCTATATACATTATTATTCTTGGGGAGAGATGATTCGAGGAGGTATCTTAATTTCATTTAATGAAGCCTCTGATTTATAATTATAATCTTCTATGGCCACAAACTATATTCTAGGAGATTATTCATAGACATATTATTCTTGAGAATGATTATCATGAACATCTCTCAAAGAAGGTGGAGTATCTAATATCTTCGTCAAATCACCACAAGAGTTAGGCCATAATGATATTTTTGAAAGATGTGTTGAATGTTGATTTGGAATGATAGACACTAATATTTCTATCCTTAAACAATATCAGGCATATGTTCATCTGGATTTTAATCATTTTCATCATACATTACATTCTCATTAGTTTTATCAACCTTATTATAATTAGGATATTTTTATTATCTTTATCACATCTCTTATCAATAAAATTTGAAACAAATACACCTATATAAATAAAATGGTTATCAAGAAGAATTTCTTCATTGGTAGGTGAGGAATAAAAAATGGGAGATCCACCTATCTCAAGCATATGTAAAATATTCCAAAAAACAAGGTCCAAATCCTTATTAGTCACTAAATCGATAAGGGACATTGGAAACAACATTGGCCTTGAAATTGTCTCTCCATAAGGTGTTAAATCATCTATAACTAACTCACCATCATTGGAAATTAAGGGTATCTTATAGCTTCAGTAGAAACTTCTTATTTCCTTTCATCATCAAGAGTAGAAGGTATCTTTTCTCTCATAGGTTCTCATATATATAAAATTTCATGGACATGATTTCTTTTTAATAATTCATTAAAATAATTTCTAGATTCCACATACAAATCCATTTTTTTTGAATTTATCCTCATTAGAGAAAAATAATAATTAATGATTTCAGCTGGTTCAAAAATGATGTCAATTAAATATATTTTCCTAGAAGGGTGACATAATGGATTGAGTTTATAAAACAACATCTACTCATCATTATTAACATAATTTTCCAAGAATTCTAGTTGATATTCACTCTCTTACAGGTAGAAAAATTTAAACATACACCATTGGGACTATGGTCCATTAAATGTTTATAGGAACTAATATTTTATATTACTATAAGGTATAGATGAGCATAAAATAAGAATGTGTGTAGAAAACATAGAATGGATTAGTCATCACTTCCATATGTCTCATTAAAAAAGGTAGACAAATATTAATTTAAAGAATCATTAGATATAAAAATAAAAAATATTTATATCTAACAAAAATAATATCTTCTTTATTTGGAAAGATAGAGTGTTGAACAAGTTTCAATAAAATTATACATTCTTAAATCAACTCATTTTATTTTAGTCTTCAATAGGATATATCATCAGTTAGTTTCTCCAACACATTTTCAATCTCAAAATGAATACAGATCACTAGATATGAGCTCTGGTAGTCCTCATATTCACTAATAAGAATGACTCTTAGATAGTCACCCCAATAAGTCAATGAGAACTCATATTCTCTACCATCAATGGATTTCCAATCATACAATCATAATCACTAGCTTCAATCACAATGTTTATATAAAACCATTATAATAGACATGGATAGAAAGGGGAATTTTCACCAAAAACCCAACTTGTACAGTTTTGATGATGAACTAATCTTCATAGAACAGATCGACTAGTCTTAAACCAATCAATATCAACTTCTCCTTCAACTACAACATCACAATAAATCAGATGATATTTTGAAATATTATTATACTTACTTGAGCTATATTTAATTTTTTTTTGTTATTTATGAACATTATCTTCAAATGATCTCTTTATATAAACTATAAAGACTAAGAATCCCAACATGGGAGCTAGGGATTCAAATAAGGGTTTTAGAAAGTGGGATTCATTTAGGATATAAATTTTTGGATGATTTAACTCTGATTTAAAACTTCAATAATTTAGGGATTTTATATTATAGTTACATGTATGAAATATATAGTATAAGTATTTAATATAATTATTAATCATTATGATGTGTTTTAACAGAAACTAAAAACAATACTCAATAAATGTTGATCATATTAATAAATAAAAATATTTACAAGAATCATAAAAATCAATATACATGATTTCAAAATATTTGATAAATAATGTTAATCATACCTATTTAATTAATGATAAAGTTTATTCTCTCACTATTCAATATATTTATAAATATTTTAGAAAGATAGAGTTTTATACCAATGAATTTTGGAGTGATAACTCCTCTTTAAAAATGTTTACTCAAAAAGAGGTTCCATATATCATTTTTATTTTTCTTTTAATGAGATACCTGATTTTTTTAAAATTTTAAAGCACTTTAATTGTGAATATAAGGACTCAGACTTAAATATTATGTAATTTTGAAATAATTTTATAATTCACACTGATAATATTTTCTAGTTTAGAGATTTAGAGAATTTGGTCAAAAAATATACATAACAACTTAAATATTACAAGTAGACACTTCCACTAACTATCCATTATTTTCATAATAAAAAAAATCCTTAAAAAAGATACATGTTTAGTACCATGATTTAAACAGCATGACTTTTACATGATCACATCCTTGAACCTATTCAACTTCAAATACTATGAAAAACATTTCAAAACTTTGGATGAGCATAAAAATCTAAGAAATGGATCCATACAGAAGGAAAATTATTAGTTTTTCCAAACAACAAGTAAAACATGAATACTTTATCATAAAGTAATACCTTTCACCTTAAAGAAGTATCAAAAACTCTTCACTGAATATAAGCTTATTTGTAACCCTTTTTGTAACCCAAAGATTTCCATAAAGCTCATCGAAAGAAACTTATAACATATAAAGGTAACATTGGAAATAATCATACTTAAATTGAATAACCATACAATCTATTACCATGAATATCACTAAACGGAATATCCATACGACATACATAACCAATGTATTGATGGTTATAACGTAACCACTCATACTTAGTTTATCATAGAACCACCCGTAATTTGGTTTATCATGTAGCCACCCATCATTTGTTTATCACTTAACAACCCATAAAATGTCCAAGTATCATTACATAATCAAAACACATAAAATATTTCCAATATCAACATTTCAATAATAAAATATAATTCGAAATCAAAAGATATAATTTCAAAATATTGAAATAATCAATCCATTTAAAAAACCACTTTAAATTCCAAAATACCCAAAAAGAGAATGAATGATTTATTTTTATTTTAAATGCATTAAGGCTCATATAGGAAAACAAATAACTATTATGGTGGTAGAGAGGTCATTGTCACCACGTACATTAAAAACATTATTATTTTTTGTTTAGTAAAATGATTCGTAGAAAAGATAATCCTTTTGAATGAAAGTATAAGTCAACTGGTTTTATTATAAACCATATAAAATAAGAAGGTATATATTATTTAAATTTTCCTCAATGAAATAATATTGAAATGAAGTCCCTTACAAAAATTTGACAGCCTAACGACGTCACTTTAAAATTAATAAATGAGTTGATGGGAGAGAAAAGCCTCTCTCATCACATGGAAATAAAATTTACATAAATAAGGATATCATATAACATATACCTACATAATTAAATGGAAATTAGAAGACATAACATAAAAGAAGTCTTTGGTTAAAAGAGGAGGGTGAAAGGATCAATTACCTTGAGTCGGAATCATCATGTATGTTCCTTTTTCTTCCTGAATTATAAAATTAAGTTAGTTTATACTTGATTCAGAACCTTTTTTAAGTATATTATTACTTTTATATCACTTATTAACTTTCTCTGACAATCATATAGTTATTCAAGTTCCTAGATGTCGTTTTGTTGTTGTACTGTACTTGAGTCAAAAATGAACTTGTTATAATTAAAAATTGTCCATATGGTCAAAAGTAAATTAGCTACAGAATTATATTAATGATTTAGATATAATGTATATCATATATATCCAATATATATGTATTTATAATAATCCATAGCATTTGTATATAAGAAATTAAATGCACTGTTTATGGAGACGGTAAGCCTTACGTACGCATGAATGCTACTTTAATTTCTGTTTCATATTCAAAGGAATAAAAAATAAATGATACATAGGTATATTATTATTCCAGTATAATATATATGTTATATATGTTACAGAACTTCATTAATTCCATACATTATACGTTCCATGTATATCATGAACGATTTATATCACTTTCAGGGGGTGGTAGTACGTACTTCCTCAAATGAAAGTATCATATTTATACAACATAAAAAGAATAAAGGTATATTATAAATGAGAATTAAAGAAATATAGAGATAAAATAAATATCATATATAGCATATATAATTTCATTTCAAACATAATTTCCACCATGCGAGGTGGTAGGGTAAAATCGAACAATCATCGTTTCGTGAGGTAGTAGTTCACCGTACTGAGAAACAGTATGTTCGTATCCATTAGATGGAGCTGTGTGTAAGTGTTGTTCAAATAATTATAATAAAAATCCTATAATATTTATGATACTAATTTTTTATGTAAAAAATTAATAATATGATCATTGGGAGTTGAGAAGGAAAAATAATGGAAATGAACTTGAGAGAAGACATTACTTCAAATCGGTTAACTTCTTTGGATTTAAGCTAGAGGGATTTCTTGAATTCCATTCTTCCAAATGTAAGGATTATAGGGGGAATATAGGTATGTTTGGGGATTATTTGGGAAGATTTTTTATTGAGAGGTGTGGGTACTAATTAGAGGTGGTGTCCTTTTATAAGAGGGTGGAGGGAAACATTAAAATTTTTTGATAGATTATTTTATTATAAATTGAATTTAGATTTTTCAATGGTAAAAAACTAATTTAATCAAAACATAAGATGATTATTTTTATAAAAACTATAAAACAATAGTTTTTAGTCTATTTTCATTTTCATATTTACCCTTATCATTTAGCTTTACCCCTTAGTTAACTTATTTGACTCTTACCACGTCTTCTAGTATATTCATACTATACAGTGAATATAGTTACTATAAAATGACAATAGAACCTAAAGTGGTTCATTAATGAAATTTAAAACCTTATCTAAGTCATTTTCCCGAATTTTATATTTTTAGGACTGTTATATCATTTAATAAAATAATATTTGTTTTAAAAACCCAATCATGTTAATTTTTATACTATCTATATCATCGATTTTTAGAAATCCATCACAACTTGATTCCTTCAAAAAAACATTATTAATTATAATATATCAAGTCACACTCAACCCCAAAATTATTTTATGATATAAAAATTATAAAAAAAATTATTTTAATATTTATAATTTCATTTATTGAAAATATTCATTAATAAGGTAATCAATACATCATCATTGTGTCATAAATAAATTTATTTATTTGATGTCTAAAAAATTATAAATAAAATACCATGATATAGGAAATATTTTTATCTTTATAATGACGATTTATAGTTGAAGATATCACTTTTATAACTCCATATAATATTTTATTTAGTAAAAGATAAATGTTTAGGTTATATTTTCCAGAACATTAAATTAAAAGTAATTAAATGTCATTTTAACACACAAGTGGGTCCATGTGGCCCTAAAATCGACCCAAGGATGACCATGGTTGCAAATATCTCATCCAATAGAGTTAGTACCCATGTTAGGGTAATTTAATATTGTTATAATATTATTTTTTACAATTATTTAACATATTTACACTTTAACCATGGTAATTAAAATATTTACTAAAGTTACTATTCAAAATGTATAAAAATAAAAGGTATCTATTTAAAAAATTTGGACCACATGGTTCCAAATATGTAATCAATTTTTCCATATTCACAATAGAGAAGTTTCAGAAATTAATTTAAAATTAATTCCCATTTTGAAAACCAAAAAATGTGTTTTTAAGTTGTAAAAACTACCAAAAGATTGACATATGTTTAAGTCCAATTTCAAGGTAAAATTAATTATAATTACCGAACTTGGATTAAATGATAAAAATATAATACAATTAAACTTTAAAACTGATTAAAATTACAATATAACTATATAAAAAAATTACATGAAAAGGCATATTTGAATTAAAATGCGGTAATTTTTTTACTATTCATTAAAAATGATATTTATCAGAAAAATGCAAAATTTTCATCGAAAGTAAATTTTGATGTTCGAATCATAAATAATAATTTTATTTTTTCATATATAACTTATAAAATTGAAAAAACTATATTTAAAAAGGGTTCTCCATCAAAAGGTGGTAAATCGTCCTTTTAAGGAATATTAAACTATTCCATGATTAAAAATAGATTCATTATTATTTTAACCATCTAAAATTTATTTGATAAATGTAAAAACATTTAAAAAACATGTTTAATCATAATATGGGTAGTTCTATTAATTCTCTCCAATATAAAGACTAGGCATTAACTACCATAATAATATTATATTATTATTTTTTAGTATATCTCAATATTGAGTGCAACATAAGATTTAGGGGAAACCCCTTGTTGTATGTCGAATAAAATCTCGGTAAAACCATCCCTTTCAAAGTAAAATTAATATCTTATTCATAAGTATTAATTAGGATTAATAATAATTATTCTGTAAATAATAGTGTCATTACATCCTTTCCCCCTTTTGGAAATTACATCATCGCAATTTTAAAATTGGTATTGAAAACTTCATTGAATGTCCAACATTAGAAAAAGAGTCTATAAAACTATCACTTTAAAATAAATAAAGTGAAGTAAGAAAGGGCACCTGAGATAACCCATACTAGGATTCCATGTAGGAAAACAAGGATATGGGATAAAAAACAATCAAGTTCTGATGGAGAGTGATAGAAAAAATGATATGGATAAATTCAACCACCAAAATACCAAAAACTTTTGATGTCTTAAACAGTCATTGATTTTGTAGTAGGAAAAGTAAACTAACAACATTTTTTTTATGTTCATTTTCATAAACTTGAGGAATTTATTTAAGAGCTTCACTAAGAACATAATAAAACATAATTACTTATCATGTAGACTTTCATCCTTTACTAAATTTATACGACAAAAAAATATTTTCTCCAAACAATGAGTATTCAAGATGACTTGGTCACATTAAAAGTGCTAGATTCAACTTATAGAGAATCACAAAATCTAAATATGATGAAAGATATATTTCCTCTGTATGTATACATTAACCAAAACAAAAATGGTTAGTACGATATCAGATAATCCCCAAAAGGATAATGATTTAAAAAAAGAAATACTACTCCTATTCTCAAAAATTCAACAAACAGTACCTAAAGTTCAAGAAAGACTACTCAATACACAATTTTCCTTACAATTATTCAATATAATATAAACTAATATTGAATCCCAAAACTTAGAATAATTTAATCACATAGTATTCCAAAGTAAATATTATCATTTTTCTCTAAATAACATCGAATACTCTTAAATTATTATACAAAAGTGTATTTAACCTAATCACATATTCTCTATGATAGGTTAATCATATCCATAAATAACCCAAATCACCATATGTCAACAATAAAAACACAAATTCATCCAAAAAAAAATTTCAACAATTATTCCACAAATTAAGTCTCATAGAATTCTATTTTCCTTAGGCATATAGTGTTCCCAAAAGAGAGAACATCTTCCAAAATAACTTTTATCACTTAATCACCAAATCATTTTCCTATACCATGGATATCAATGTGATAAAATATAAGTTCACAAAATAAACTTATTATTGATCTATAACATAATTTAACTAAAAATACTAGTCATACTAACCAGAGAATTCACATAGTCTAGTGGTAGACAATAAATCCAAGTCGCACTTTGGTTGTGGTTTCGATTCTCGCAGCTTTGTCCAACATGATAGGTTGTCACATGGTTTGAATGTTTTCCTTTTTAAAAAACTGAATAATTCTAATAACATTAATAAAATGAGATAAAATCATTAAAAATATCGCAAAAATGGTTTATCCTCAATGTTTATTTCATACCTCACATTTTGCATCCCAAAAACTAATAACCCATAATTACCTCAAAAAATATCACATGATCCCCCAAGGTTATCCATTATGTCCATGCAGGAAAGTATAATTATTCCTTGAATAATATTATCAAATATAAAACTTTAGGTTTACACATAATAGAAAAAGTATTCCAAGGAAATTCTATCATTAATACATTTAATTATATCATTACTTATAGATCTAACATAACTCTTAAATTCCTAGACATCTTAGTCATCAAACATTATTAATGATCCCTTATCCATGTTTTTCCATATTATTTTTTATACTTATTTCCTAAATAATCATTAATAATATTATTTGATTTTAGTAATTTAAAAAAATGAGCTAATAAATAATTCACACCTTTCATAGGTCATTTTTAGTTTCCTCATCTTCAATTGAAATGACATAAGGAATTGGTAAACATATATTTTGATGATCCGGATGATCCCATTCCTGATCCTTCTGCATAGGAAATCTATTTTTATAATTAACATACACACCACATTTAAAACATTCAATTGATCCTTCAAAAAAGAACTTCTTTCCCTTTCCTGGAGTCAACTAGACACTTCCTTTTTTCATGGAAGGTTATTACTTTCTAACCATAATTACCACATATGAAAAATCTTCTCATCCCTTTGAAGAATTTTCCTAGGTGTTTCTTTACACATTATTTACGCATAGGTTTTTCAATATACACACCTTTATGATTATTACTTAAACTTTCATTGGGCTTTGTTTCTCATATATATGATGCCTTAGAAAAATCACCAAGGTTTAAGTGGTCAATCATGACTCCAGATAGTTGGTTAAGAATAAACACAAGAGTTCTCATTGAAACTCCCTTTTCATTTGGTTTATCTTTTATAAAACTACCACAGTTTCCTTCACATCCATTATTACTTTGGTGCCTACTAGATCTGTCCATTTACTAAAACCAAAAAGCCCAGTGTGAGTATATTAGTAAAATAATCATATAATATCTCATGAGGAGGGTAAATAAAACGATATTTTTATTCATGTTATCTTAAACTCATTAAATTTATCTAAAATAAATATTACTCTTTATAATATGATAACCATTATGGTTATGTCACTTGTGCTTAAATAACACCCTAACCTCTAAAGTTATCTAATATAACCTCCAATACCAAGTATAATAACCCGACCATAAACATTACATAATCTTCAATTAAGTTAATAATTCATATTTAGGATATTTTGAGCTTTAGAGATTAAGATAATTAGGTCATAACTTATACAAAACAACTTGAATATTACAAGAAGACACTTGTACTCACTATCAATTATTTCCATGATACCAAAACTTCTTAATAAAATAGACATGGTTAGTTCCATGATTTAAAAAACATGACTTTTCCTAGATCCCATCCTTGACCCTATTCATCTTTAAGTCCCATGAAAAACATTTTCAAACTTGGTATGATCATAAAAAGCTCAGTAAGGGTTACTTAAAGAATGAAAACTGCTATTTTTTGAAAACGATAAGTAAAACATTAATAATTTATCATAAAGTAATACCTTTAACCTTCAAGAAGTAGCAAAAACACATCCCTGAATATAAGATCAGTGATTACCCATTTTATAACCAAAATATTACTATAAAGTCCATTGAAATAAATATATAACATATAAAGGTAACTTGGGACTTAAATATACTTAAATGGAATAACCATAAAGTTGACTTCAACACATATCAGTAAATGGAATAACCATATGACATATTTCCATACCAAACGCATTGGAGGTTATAACATAACCACGCATCCCTGTTTTACCATATAACAACTCATCGTTTGGTTTGTCATGTAACCACCCATCATTGGTTTATCACGTAACCACCCATCAAATGTTGAAGTACCACTAAATAATCATAACACATAAAACATTGAAAATATAAAAATTATTGTAATAACATTGAATTTTCAATCACAAGGTATCATTTAGAGATATTGAAATAATAAATCCATTTTAAAATCAATTTTCAATACCAAAACACCCAAAAAAGGAATAAGGGATTTCATTTCCTCTTAAAAACATTATGTCTTATAGAGGAATCCAAATAACGATTACGGTGGTGGAGAGGTATTGTCACCACATACGTTAAAAATTTCCTTTTTTCATTTCATGAAATGTTTCGTAGAAAAAAGATTTCATTTGAATGACAGTAAAAGTCAAAGGGTTTTATTATATACCATATAAAATAAATAGGTATATAATATCAAAATATGCCTCAATGAAATGATATTGATATGAAGTCCCTTACGAAAATTTGATAGCCTAACAGCATCGCTTTAAAATTCATAAAATGAGTTGATGTAAGAGAAAAGGGTCTCTATTCACATGGAAATAAAATGTAGAGTAATAAGGATATATAATTAAATATCCCAACATAGTAAAATTGAAATTAAAATACATAACATAAAATAATTCTTTGACTAAAAGAGGAGGGTGAAAGATTCCCTTACCTTGAGTCTCATTCATCATGCATGTTCCTTGTTATTCCTAAATAATAAACTTAAGTTAATTTATACCTTTTTCCGAATATTTTTCAAGTTTATTATTCCTTTAAATCACATATTACCTATCTATAACAATCATGTAATAATTCAGGTTCATATCGGTCATTTTTTTGATGTTCGGTACTTGAGTCTAAAATGAACGTGTTATAATTAAAAATTTTCCATGTGGTCAAAATTAAATTTTCTCCAGAATGATATTCATGATTTATATATCATATATATCATATATATTCAGTATATATGTATTTTTAATAGTCTATATCAATTGGATATAATAAATTAAATGCACCATTCATGGAGAGAGTAAGCCGTACGTATGCATGAACACTAATTTCATTTCATTTTCATATTTCAAGGAATGAAAACTAAAGTATAAATAAGTATTTTATAATTAAAGTATAATATATTAGTTATATATGTTAAATAAGTTCATTAATTCCATCCTTTATACATTCCATTTATATAATGAAATAGTCATATCACTTTGAGGGGGTGGTATTCTACACTTCCTCAAATGAAATTATCATATTTATACAACATGAAAAGCATAAAGGTATGTTATAAATTATAATTAAATAAAAATAGAGATAAAATAAATATAATATATATCATATATAATTTCAGTTCTATCGTAATGTCCACCATGAAAGGTGATTGGGGAAAATCAAATGATCATCGTTTCTTGAGGCAGCAATTCACCGTACACAGAAACAGTATGTTCATATCCATTAGATGGAGGTGTGTGTAAGTTTAGTTCGAATAATTATCATAAAAACAACCTAGAATATTGAGGACACTGGTCTTGTTAGGTAAACAAATAATAAAAAGAGCCTATGAGGTGTAGGAGGAAAAATAATGGAAAGGAACTTGAGAGAATACATTACCACAAATCAGGTAACTTCTTTGGATTTGAGAAAAAGGGATTTCTTGAATTTCCTCCTACCTAAGATAAGGATTCTAGGAGGAAGATATGGATGTTGGGGGAATATTTGGGAAGAGTTTTGATGATTAAAGGGGGCTCAAGACATGTGAATAACGGTTAGGGGTGGTGGCCTTTTATAAGAGGGAGGAGGGGTACTTTATGAATGTTTGGATGATTATTTTATTATAAACTGATTTTTGATTTTCAAAAGGTCTAAAACTAATTTAATTCAAATACAACATGATTATTGTTATAAATACTCTCAAAAAATAGTTGTTAGATAATTTTACTGCCCGAATGGACCAAAGGCCTTCATTTTTATTGATTTTTGTTAACCCCCCTTTTAAGGGATGAGGGGACCCCTTAGAAGGCCCATAGGCTCATAGATTACATGGACCGTATTCTTAGGAGAATACATGACCTGAAGGTCTTAGGGAATTCAACCAGACTATCTACAAGGAACTGCCCCTCCCTAGCATCTGCATCATGATAATAGCCTCCACCTTCTCAAGGCTGTTTGGATAGGATTTCCATGGAAGAACAGGCTAGTCCTAATGGAAAATCCATACCCTCTCATTCTGAAAAATCCATTTGGCTCTGCTCTGGTGAGTGCACCTGTTCTGAATCCTCTTTTGGGGCTGCTAGTTTTTATATAGTGTGTTTGGGGAAACTGCATGTGGCCCGAAGGCCAAGAGGTGGCCCGAAGGCCTTAAAGGTGGCCCAAAATCCCTACTAACCCAAAGGCATGGGCGGCCTGAAAGCCTTAAGGACTCCAAGCCCAAATCGGTGGCCCAAGCTGACTATGGTAATCACTACATCATCATTGTGTCATAAATAAATTTATTTATTTGATGAATAAAAAATTAAAACTAAAATACCATGATGTAGGAAATCCTTTTATCATTTTAATAACTATTTATAGTCTTAGATATCACATGTATTAACACATATAAATGTTTTTCTAGTAAAATATACATGTTTAGGTTATATTTTATTGAATATTAAAATTAAATTAATTAAATGATATTTTCATACACAAGTGGCACCATGGGGTCCTAAAATTGACCCATGAATTACCATGGTTGGAAATATCTCATCCAATAGGGTTAGGACATTTCTTTGGGTAATTTAATATTATTATAATATTTTTTTACACTTATTTACCAGATTTACCCCTTAACCATGGTAAATAAAATAGTTACTGAAGTTACTATTCATAATGTCTTAAAATAAAATATACAAATTAACAAAATTTGGACCTCCAGGTTCAAAATATTGAATACATTTGTTCCAAATTTAAAACACATAAGTTGCATAAATTAATTTAATATTAATTCCCGTTGCCAAAACCAATTTTTTTTTTAAATAAGTAAAAAATACCAATAGATTGACACATATTTATGTCCAATTATAATGTGAAATAACTTCTAATGACCAAAATATGATTAACTGATAAAAAAATATAATCCAATTACACTTTAAAACCAATTAGAAGTATAATATAACTATTTGAATATTTTAGATGAAAAGGTAGTTTTGAATTAAAATGATGTTTTTCATTATTAATTAAAAACGATCTTTATCAAAAAAGTTCCAAAATTTCATCCAAAGTAAATTTTGATGTTCCGATTCTAAATAATAATTTTATTTTGTTAAATAGAATATACAAAAGTGACAAAAACTATATTTAAAAATGGTTCTCCATCAAAAGGAGGTAAATCAACCTTTAAAAAAATATTAAAGTATTTCATGCTTAAAAATGAATTCATTATTTTAATACTCTAAAATTTATTGGATAAATGTAAAAAAAATTAACAAAAATGTTTAATCATAATATGGTTAGTTATATTCATTATTTCAAATACAACAACTATGTGTTAACTACCATAATAATATTATGTTATTATTTTTTAGTATATCTCAATGTTGTGTGCAACGTAAGATTTCGGAGAAACCCTTTTTTGTGTGTCGAGTACGATATCGGAAAAATCATCCCCTATAACGTAAAATTAATATATTATTCATATGTATTAAAAGAAATTAAAAGGTATTATTCTATAAATACTTGGGTTGTTATAGTCAGAATGTGTAGGTACACATTTAAATTCATATCCATAGTGATATAAAGTGTTTTTACCCACAAAATATGTGAAAACAAACCACATGATGTTGTGTACTTAGCTTCAACATTAGATAATTAAATATAATTCAGTTTATTACTATACCAGAAACTATGGACTTGACTAAAAGATGACATTTTCCGCAAGTGATTTTTCTATCTAACGTACAACCAGAAAAATAATCATATAAATAACAAATAAAATAAAATTAACATCCTCTAGAATAAAATAGTTCTTAGTTGTTTGTATTTTTTAGGTATTGAAAAAAATAACCATAAGTAAATTTGATTCCTTTTAATGGATTAAAAACGTGGTCATATACACACACTAAAAATAATATCTTTTTATCTTGTAGTTAAGTATATCAAACTTCCAATAATACCTCTTTGTGTTGTTTTATCACCTAGTTTTCTAGTTTCATCAAGATCAATTATATAGCCCGTATTCTTGATAGTATCACTACCATTAGTTTTATCCATCCCAAAACTATTTTAAAAGGTCCCTTGTTTATTTTAACTGATATAGATCATTTCCTTAATTGTTTTGAAAACTTTGAAGCCCTATAAAGTAATTTAACTCACCCATTAAACTCATTTCAAATTAATTTTGTATTTTTTAGGAAAATATATTATACAAAGCGTTTTTAGATGATATAAAAATAATATCATCAAAAAATATTTGTACTACTATAACATCTTTTGAAATAATTTATATAAATAAATTTGGGCATGTTATTCCATTCGAAAAACCTTTTGAAATGAAAGATGATATGAGATTATCATACAATTACTTAAGATATTATTTTAAAAAGTATAATTATTTTGAAAATTAAATAACATGATTTTGAGAATGTGGGTTTTGATATATAGAGTTTTCTTCTAGAAAATAATACTCAATTACATAACCATATTGGAATTCAATATTAACATCAATTTTATATAATTTGAAATCAAAATGTGCTACCTAATTTCCCAATATTCCAAGTGAATAAAATATAGCTACTAGTACAAAGGTTTCCTCATATTCAATACCATCTTAATGACTATTTCCCTATGTAAATATTCTTGTTTTATTTCTAATTGTAGTGCCTAACTCATCTACCTTATCCCCAAACACCCAATTAGTGTCAATGGTTAGGATGTCCATAGGACTTTGTACTTGTTCTCAGACCATATGTTTTTTAAATTGATTCATATATTCTTTCATTTCTATTACCTATAATCATCATTTAGTTATTTAGTGATGTTCATATGTTCAAACTAGGATAATAATTCTTGAAGTTCAACCTCATTTCTAAGAGAATTTGTAGTATGTTTTACCATATCTATCTATCCAACTATAAAATAAATGTGATGGTATCTATGAATCCTAATGGTTATAGGGATAGAAGTATTTGGCACTTTAGTTTATTATACATGTTCTCGTTGAAACAATTCTTCCTAAAAGGGTTATTTTTCAACTGTAGGTTTTATATAATTATCACTAGTTTTGGCATTGAAACAAAAAATTTAATGGTAAAACTATTTTTTTATTATGAAATCAATGACTTATGTGGATTTATTTCATGGAATTTGATTGGTAAAAATTATTCCACAAGGTGATTCCTTCTATAGAATACCTTTTATTATTTACTTGATGTCGTTTATCCAAGGAAAATTCTTTTATCAATGTCAGATGAAAATTGGACAAAATCATTATTATTTTTGAATATAACAAATATATAGGAAAAGGAAACTATAGTAATTAACTTTTTCTTTTCTCCAATTCGATAACTTATAAGGTGTTAACATTAATATTAATACAACATGAATTATATTAATAATATATGAAGTTGTATTGGCACCCTCTACCCAAAAATAATCGGGTAGACCATACACATTGATAATGGTTCATGCAATATATTTATGAGTTATATTTCTTCTTTCTACTATACCATTTTTGTGGGGCCCTCGAAGTAGAAAATTTGTGACTGTGGTCATGTTATGAGTATAATCATTCAAAATAATTATTTTTAAACTCAATGTCATGATAAACTATTAAGGTATTAATTGAATTTCCATTAATGTATTCCAAATATTTTTCATATGTAGAAAAATAAGAACAATATTCAATTTTTTGTGCTATGAAGAAAACCTAGGTGTATCTAGAAATTTCATCTAGTAGAATATAATCATATTACTACCCATTTAGTATAAAAACTTATGATGTTCCAAAAAAATCCATGTGAACCAAATCTTGGGCTTGAGAAGTATAAACTTATATATATTGTTTGAAATTGTTTTTTTGGAATTTCCCCATTTAATATGGGTTAAAAAATATATCTTTTGGAATTACTATTTTATTAATATTTTTTATAAATCAATTCCTAGTCATCTTACAATAGAAGTGAAGGATTTAGTGGCCTAGTGTCCTATTCTAGATCAATGAATCTTTATGAATGAAAAATTTAAAAATAAAGATTTTTTAGAAAATAATGAAATCAATTTAACTATATAGACATTATCTCTGAGAATATAATTAAAAACTAAAAATCATTAGAATCATAAATGTTCAATAATTATTTTCAAATATAATATGATAACAATAATCACATTAATATGAGATTATAAGTAGATTATATTTTTTTTAATCTACAAATAATACTTCTAAAATCATAATAGTTTTAGAATTACTATTTTGATAGAGTCTAATTATATTTCAATTATAATTTTAACAGAAAGTGACATATCCAAAATATAATTTGAAAATGTTATTAAATATCGAGTAGATCATAGTACTATTTTTAGAACATTAATAATAAAGAGCCAATAAATGTTTAATTTTAATGTTCATTTGGGATTCATACAAAATATTTAAAGAGAAAATTATTTTTGAACACATATTTTCTCATGTCTAAAAATATTAGTAATAAGATCACTATGAATCCACTTTTTTTGAATGGTTTCACATAATGTTTTTTAAACTCTTAAAAATAGAAAAATGTTTAGGCCTAAAAGAATAAAAAAATTTAATTGAAATATAAGAACCTAAGGTAAAATAATTTTTTTATAATTCTTCTAATATCCATAACGGCATCTAATCCTAGGGTTATTATTTGGTATGATTTTTTTTCATTAATTTTTAATTTTTTTGCCACTATTAATGAATCATTCTAAATATTTATTCTATTTCTCATTCAGTATTTTAATTTCAATGTTTTCAATTAATAATTGGGTTTTTTTTCTACATATAAGTAATTTTTTTTAAATGAACTCTCAAGGAATGTTGTTTCTTTAGAATTTTATATTAATTCACCTACTCATCAAATATATTATCCATAATAATATAGTACTCATATAAATCCTTAATTGGAATATTTTATTGATTTAATTGTCTTTCAAAAATATTTTAAATAGGAACATGAGATATATAAAAAATATCAAATACCATAATTTTTTTTTCATGAGATACATTTTATCTTTGTGATTTTTATCATCTCTTCTTGATTTTGGGTCACTGAAACTATATTATGTGGCTATCCAAGTGAATTTAATATTATTTGGGTATTTTTTTCTATTTCCCTCATACATTTTATTATATTTCATCTCGGTACAATATAATTTAATGTGTTCTTTTCTTTCTCACTCATTAGAGGTAACTACTCCAGATTTATTATCCTTTCTATAGTTTCCTTCATTATCATAATTAATTCTATAATTTTATTTTCTAAAGAACTTCTTATTCTTGTAAAACAAATTTAATCATATTTCATGATTATACTTGTCTTAATTACTATCAAAATTTTATTCAACAAAACATAAATATTCACTTTTGAGTTTTCCATTAGATTTGAGTCAAAATTCATGAAATTAACTAATTTTATCTTAGTTTATTCTCCTTCATATTTATATAATTTAATGTACTCATCTTAAATAATGATATTTATAATAAGAACTTGAATTAGTAAATTTTTTATGTCATAGGATTATATGATGCAATCAGAGGTTCCTCCCCACATATTAAGTATACATCTAAAAATTCGCATCACCAGATCATTATGAGTAATTTTTTCCCATGTTCATGAATTAAATTAACAATCTCATTTAACATTATTTACATAAAAAAGGATTTTTTATGATTCATTTTGAATGTATCAAATTTAATGTCACAAAAATTTAGGCACATGTCTTTAACATTTATATTTTTAAACTAATATATCATAATAGTATCCAATATTTCCAAATAAGTAGAAAAAAATATTCTATTAAATTAATATTCTCTTAAATCACAATATATTGCATCAATTTATTTATAGTTTTAGTTATATAATTCCTTAGTAGAATCACTCCATCCAACTCTAACATCCTTTGGTTTTTTATATTTTCCCTTAATAATAGTATAAATATCAGATCCCATGATCGCAATATCGATTTTCAGCTTAATCTCCCACTGGGAATTCTTAGTTCTCTTAAAAAAAGGAGGTCGATTAGTGGTAGTTAAATCAATCCAAGTATTATCAATAAAGACAAATATTTATATCTAACCCACATCTTATGATCTTTTGTTATGTCTAGATCATAGTGAAATGTATTTTGAAAGGGGATTGATTCTAAATGTTGGTCTCAGTGGAAAACAAAGGAGGTGGGGGGATAAAATGAGTTTCCTAATAAAATATTCAACTAAAAATGATCTAAAACATAAATACCAAAGTTTATAAAATACATATAGTTAACTAAAATAGTAGAGTTAAAAAAGTTGTTCATTTAACAGGTTTCTTTGAAGTTTAATCACAAATTTGTTAAAATAATTTATAATAACTCATATACCATTTTAAATAGTATTACCATAATCAAAAACCATAAATAATAAAAAATATTGAGTATTAGAAAAATATTTTGTTAAATATTTTATAAAATAGATATAGATATTGATATATTTCGAAAATATTGTAAAACATAATAGATAATATAATAATGGAAATAAACTAGGGCTTCCATCTCAAGATGATACCCAATCCCATCCACATAAAAATGACCACCTATGACTGCATTACATTATGAAAAAACTAATCCAAAACCTAGAATGGTTTTATAAAAATAACAGACAAGACTGTCTAGGCATAGATCCACTTCCATAGTTCTATGAGGGAGAAATAAATGATAGAAACTACGTATAGGCAGGTCAGGGGAAACAACATAATCCATTATTCTTCATGGGAGTATAAAATAAATATGGGTGAGAGTGTCATACAAAATCCATTTTAGTAAATGAGTTGGTTTATCAAATGATTAACAATGAACAGTAACCATAACACTAATGAAGATACAAAAAGAGAAGGATAATGTGAGGAGTTTTGCACACCAGAGTATGCTCTGTTTTTCTATAGAGAGTCCTTATATTCTCATAGTTGTATTTTTATATGGAGTAGGTGTGTAAATCCATGTAGATGTTTTCTTGAAAATTTATCAAATATCTAAAATGAAAATTTTTTCATAGATGTTTGAAAGAGGGTATATGATCTTCATTTTCATTAAAAAATCATCTATGTCTCTTTGTCAAATTTGTCTGTTTTTTCAAACCATTATATCTTATTATAATGAACTACACAATTTGTTTTATTTGTTATAATTTTTAAAATATAATTATCCATAAATATATATTTGGGAATCCTTATGAAGATACTCATTATTTAAAAGGAAATCCAGGTTCCTTAAATTCTTCTGACATGCATTTAATTATGCATAGAAAAGTGGTTTGATTAATATTTAATAATATATTATTATATTACATACCTTTAGAAATAATAGTTGAAAAATGTTCCTCAATGATATAATTTTAGTGTTATTTATTAGAGACAAACATTTAATGTATTCCTTGAGTACATTCAATATTTTTATTCAGTAAACGAAGTTAAATGGTCACTTTTAGTGTTTTTTTTATAAAAACAGATGTTAAAAGTCACAATGGAAGATGTTTATCATCTGATTGTTTTTTCTTGAACCGATGTTAAATGAAACTTTTACAAACTAGTTGATCATATTATATTCATGTAATGATAAATATAGGTGTCTAATCTAAATTACATAAATTATATGGGTATGGATTCTTTTACAAAATGGGTTCTTTTCTTTGATGGTTTAGGGGAAACTCAACATTAAAGATATAAATTTTTTGGAGGTTTTTTATGGTTTTTCCACTTTTTCTTTCTTTTCCTCCCCCATACCATAAATTCAAGTTCTAAATAAATGTTTCACATGGTGGTACACATATTTCAATGAATCTAAATTGAATAGAAACTATTGAGTATGAATAGTTGAAGAAACAACTCCATGAGAATAACAAAAAAGAATTAAATTATCATAGTGCATTAATTTGTGGTATAATAATTTTTTGTTAAGCGTAAATACATATAAATGTGCATTTTTATTGGTTATTGAGGTAATAAAAACATCACTATCATGAAAAATTATTATTTACCATACACTGATGGTATTTCTAATAAATAGTTTGGTTGATTATAATTTTTCAAGATTGACATTTATTTAAAATATAAAAAAATAATTTTAATGAATGAGGATATAACCAATTCATCATTACATACAAGGTAAAGATGCTATGGATTCAATGAAATTTCATTTGGTCTTAATAATTCCTCTATTATCAGTATGTATCTAATGAATATATTATATAGATATTACATTTATTAGTTTAAGGATGTATTTGTAGAAAATATTCTTATATATTCAAATAGAAAAGAAGATCATGATGATCACATGATGATTTCACTGAATACTATAAAGAAAAGTTCTATGAAAAAATCTTCCAAGTGTGAATATTTCTATAGAAAGATTCATTTTTGGGTCATGTAATCTTAGAAGAGGGTATATTTGTGGACCCATAAAATATGGATGTTATTGAACATTTTCTTATACTAACCAAGTGACTGAGATCTAATGTTATATTGAGTTGGATGAATATTTTTGACACTCCGTGGATAATTTCTCATCGATGTCATACCCACTACCCATGATAACATGGAAGGGTGACAAGTTCCTTTGTTAAAACACATGTTCTTACACTACCATACCATGGAGGAGGGTTTATAATCATTTTTTATTTTTCAATGAAGGGATTTAGATTCTTCCCCCAATAATAATGATAGGTTTTTTTCTTAGGCTTCCTGAAAATTGATGGTTCGTTAGAAAAATTACCCAAATCATGATTTACGAGTAGCTATGGTAATTATTTCATTAAAGATATAGATACATTATCATTATATAGAATAGTGTGAAATATGTAATTATCATAAAATTTTAAATTTTATATTCATATAGAATGAGATAAATATGTGCCATAGAATATTGTTGATGTTCATTAATGATTATGACTACTCAATAAATTATCACCCTGGAAAAGAAAACAATGTGGGAATGATTTGAGTCAAAAGGATCATTCTAGTATATCTATATTTGGATATAAAAATATTTAGTATTTTTATACTTTCAAATGATTTATCTATATATATTGATCGAAGGTATAAAATATTATTTTTCTCAAACGACTATTCAACCATATATCTAGGTAAATTTTGAAGATGAAAAAAATAATGATGTATAACTATAAGTGAATATGATAAAATTTCCATGGTATTACCGGTATTATGATGTTATGATAAAGTTATAGAAGAATTTAGTTGTTTAATAAAAAATACACATATTTTAGAGTATGTATCTTAGTGCTTAGTGTGCCTGCAAGTTATGGTTCGGTGATACAAGTCTAAGGGTATGTTAAAACCATTACACATAATAAAATAGATATTGGAAAACATCACTATGGATTAATTCATTGGACTCCTAAAAATGTGTTAGGGAAAAAATGATCGTGGGTTGAAGTCAATAACCTTATGAAGTGAGTGTAGGTTCAGGGTGTAGTGGAAGTGCGGGAGGGATGGTGCCCAACTTTTTTTTTACCGTTATTGATAATAAATCCGAGTTCAATTCTAATGAAGAACTTCATGAACAATGAAATTGAATAAAAAAACAAGAAAGGTATAGGAAACCAAGAACCAAGATGGAGTAGATCAATACATGTTATTTACAATTAATTTAATTAAATAAAGAATTACCTCATAAGTTATTCTTTCATTCTTGATGCATTCGACCAGAGATCTACAGTGTGATCTTCTTGTATTGTAGAATCCAAGTGTAAGAATCCTCTAGTAGAGATCCACATGTGTTCCACATATCCCTAGACATCTCTAAAGGATTCTATAGCCGCAAATATGGAAAATCATTGTGCATGCTATGTCTGCCTTCGATCACCATGAGAACAACTTCCAAAGCCATCTCCTTGGTCTGATGGAGGATGATTTCTCTCATTCCTGAGAGAAATCTTGGAGAGGGATGAACTCTCTTGGATTAAGATCTTTTCCCAAATTCATTATGCACAATAAAATTTCCGTCACTTGGCTTTCCCTTGGTTGATAAGAGAATAATATAACCAGGCATTTATTTCACTAGGTTAATAAAAAATAAATCAAAAAAGTGCCTTTAATTATTTCATTAATCTTTGAGATCCCCCTTATAAAATAATTACAAAAATATTATTATTTCACTATATGATCTTAACTTGAGAGTTAAAATTAAATAGTACTCAATCAAATAATATTCAATATTATTATTTCTCACTGGACAATTAAACTAGGTCCGCCAATCCTCCTCAATATTTATTAATTATTCCACACACTATACATTACCCATAATATCCTGTGACAGGATAAATGTGACCAAGCATACATGAATAATTATTAAACCATGACCGAGAATAATATTTATTCAACTTGTTAAATAATAAATTATTTTACTAAGATACTAGATACACTTAGTGTGTGACCCACTATGCCTATTTCTCAATGGCATTAGGTGAACCTGACTAAATACCAAGGTTAGAGTATAGCAACACGCCGAGGCACCCATAGAAAGAAAAATTAATTCTACAATGACATGTCACCTCATACACACACTTACTGTGTAATATAATTCATTTATCACAATATCTCTAATTGGGAAGGTTGCATGCTAGTTCTATCGACCTATATGCTCAATATCTTTTTGTTTGAATTTTTGAAAATAGAACTTACCTATTGATCACTATGGAAACATATTTATTTAGTATATATAATTTCCATATAAGGTCCTGAGATATTATCTTCAATTAAATAATATAAATGATAAATCCTTTCCCTTATTATTCATTAATTCAATATTACTCATGACGTACCCAACATATCCTATCCAACAACGAACATCTGTCATCATGGTTTTCATTAATACATCTAGTTGAATGACACATAATATCAATTAATAATAATATTAATTTATAAGGACTAAAAAACATGTCTGAAGATAGGAACGTCTAATGACACTTATAATTGTGGATTTCATACTACCCGGTCTCATTCTCATAATATACTACTAGATATCACCAATGGAGTACAACATGAGAAGGTGCCTCAAATTATAATGAGTCTCTACCCCTAATATCTTGTATCATTTGTGTCCCTAAAATGATATCATCTGACTAAAGAACATATATTCAAGATTAGTGACATAGATCTTCTGATCTCTCATCATAGTAGGGATTCACTATGACCTTTTAGTGAGACAGTTAATCTTAGGACATTATCAATTACAATGTTATGGAGGAGAACAATCATTTATTGATAATGAATTTATTATTATTCAAAACCATGAATATAATTTATCATAAAGTACAAAAAAAGTTGGTTCTAGGGCACTAACTCAAACAGAATCCCACATTCACTTGATCCAACTTCTAATGACCTTCAGTCTGATAGATCTCACATGATACATATTACTCTGTTAAGATAAGACTATAGTCAAGGGGTTTTCTATGTTCTCTTATAAGGATATTATACCAACTTATACTTCAGCCCATTGATAAAAATACATCACGAGGTGATACTTCTGGTGTGTGTTATTTCTCCATTGATGTGACCTTGTCTCTTTTTCTAGAGCCACCACTATAGTGTTATCATAGTATGTTGTGATAGGGTATTTACTACTAGGTACAAAATCATGATCTTGGACAATGTTCATAATCCAAAAGGTTTCCTTGTCTAAATCATAAGCTTCTACGTACTCAAACTCTATTATAGAATTAGCTACAACTGGATGCTTTGAAATCATCCAACTCACAACTCTTTTATTGAGACAGAAAACATATCCTAATTGTGGAGTCAAATCATTCTGATTTTTCTGAAAACATACATTATCTTGTCCTCTGATTACAAGCTCTTCATCTCATCCATACACCAGGAAAATATCCTTAGTTCTTCCTAAATACTTAGGTATAGTCTTAACAGTAGTCCAATGTTTTTGTCTTTGATCTGCTTGATATCTTCCTACCATGCTCAATCCATAGGCAATATCAATTCAATTACATAAAATTGAATACATGATTTATCATATCACTGAGGTTTATGAGATATTACTCATTCAATCTTTCTCACGTTGTGTCTGGGGATACATTTTCATTGAAAGATATAAACCATGTTACACATGAATCAATCTATTCTTGGATTGTTCTATACTGAATATATTTAGTATTTGGTCAATATATGTACTTTATCATAGTCCAAACAACCTCTAGGATCTATCACAAAAGATCTTGATTCTTAGAATGTGTCCTAATTCATCTAAGTCCTTTATAGAGAAGCTCTTGTTCAACCAGTGCTTAACAGATTGTAAGACTGGAATATTATTTCCAATAATTCATACTTCATCAATATATAATACTAATATAATGGCTTCATTCCCACTATACCTTTTGTAAACAAATGGATCACATACATTTCTAATGAAACGAAATTAATTTATAGATTCATCCTCTAATGGACCAAAGGACTTCATTTTTTATTGATTTTTGATAATCCACATTTCTAGGGGTGATGTGGAACCCTTACAAGGCCCGTAGGCATAAGTATTACACGGCCCGTAGACCTTAGAGGAATTCATTGCCCGTAGGCTTCAAAAATTACATACAACCCAAACTAACTACTTTGAACTTCCCATCCCCAACATCTTCATCGTGAAATCAGCTCTCCACCTTCACATGGCTATTCGGCTTGGCTTTCTGATTCATGCATAGGATTGTCCTGATGGCAGGTTACATACCCTCTCATTCTTGAAATACGTTTAGTTTTTTCTATGGTGAAACCTCCTTGTTCCTCCTCTTTCTAAAGCTTGATCCTTATAAGTTGTCTAGTGTGCATCTGCACTTAAGGTGGCCTGAAGGCCTTGTGGTGGCCTGAAGGCTTTACTGACCCAAAGGTCAGGGTGGACCAAAGGCCTTAATGGACTCAAGGACCAAATCAGTGGCCCGAACGCCCAAATGGGGGAATATTTCCAACTGCTACAGTGCCACATAGTGCCTGCTATAGTTCCCACTACAATTCCTCCTACGATTCTGACTATAGTACTACTACAGTTCCTACTACAGTACCAAAAATTAGCCTCCGCCTTGATTTGATCCCAGGTATCCTAGATGCACTTAAGGATTACTCGCCAACTAGGTTGAGGATCATGTGCTATTTATAGATTCATTAAATTGAATGTTCCATGACCTATATTATTGCTTCAATCCATAAATGGATCTCAACATTTAATAAATCCATTTGGCTTCACATGGTGTCACAAACTCTTATGGTTATGTCATATAGATATCTTCTTAAAGGTTCCCATTATGTAATGTAGTTTTGAAATCCATCTGCCAAATCTCATAGTCATTTTAAGATGCTATAGAAAATATTATTTAGTTGGATTTAAACATGGAAAATGGATTTTTTTAATCATAGTCAATTCTGTGATGTTTTTTAAAACCTTTAACTACTAGTCTTGATTTATAGCCATAAAACTTAACTCCCATGTGTATTTTCCTATTGAATACACATTTAAACCCAACAAGATTTACATCAAATGGAATATCGATAATAACACAAACATGGTTCTGATACATGGAATCCATCTTATAATTCATAGCTTATAGCTACCTCACTACTTCTAAGATCTATAATTCTTCCATATAAAAGATAGGTTTATCATTGTCTAGTAATAATGAGTCACCATCCTCAGTGAATCGAAAACAATATCTCTCTAGTTCCCATTCCTCTCATGATATCCAAAAAATAGTTGTGTTTCAAGAACTCATTATTCCATGGGGACTGATGGAAATTTTTCTTATACCCACTCTTATATATATTGAGCATAAGATTAATCGAAGTCAATATTATCCACACTATCCTTTTTGAGGATTTTCTCCCTATCACAAAAGTTGAATTTTTTGGAAACAATAACATCATTTTCTAAGGGGTTTTTATGTAGTGTCTCTTTGTTTCTTTGGGATACCATATAAAGATACACCTTGTTCCCCAGGGTGAAAGTTTTTTTCATGAGGAATACTTAACAAACACCTTGCAACCCCATACATGTGTATGTAAAAAAACGGGTTTCTTTCTATTCCATAACTCTAAAGGAATTTCATTTTCCTCTTTAGTTGGTACATAGTTGAATGTGTATGTTATAGTTTGTAATTAATATCCCCAAAAGGAGAATGGAATACCTGTATAACACATCATAGCCCTGACCAATTCCAAAAAGGTATGGTTCCTCCTTTTACTAGAACTGTTCTACAATGGTGTATACGGTAGAGTGAGTTGAGATAGAATCTAAAACTCCCATATAGATTTGATGAACTCATGGTTAAGATATTAGATAACTCCATATGATAAAAGTTTATTTATATTCTCACTAAGCTAATTCTCTCCTTCATTATTGAATTCTTGGAAATTCTCAAAGGACTCAGACTTATACCACATCAAGTAAATATTTCCATATCCACCCAAGTCATTAGTAAAAGTTATAAAGATAGAAAATCCACCTCTATCTTATATTAGAAATGGACCACACATATCAGTGTGTACCAATCCAAGAAGCACTGTTGAATTTTTACTCTATCCACCAAATGGTGATTTGTTCATTTTCCTTGGTAAATAAGTGTGACATATATCTTGTGGTTTTAGCTCATTAGAATTTAAACAACCATCTTGACAGAGATTTTTCGAACACTTTTCCTTTACATGATCAATGTGGAGATACCACAAGTGGGTGTTATATGATTCATGTGAACCTAATTAATTATCTATTTCGAACACTTGTTTTTCATAATTTAATACACACAACTCATTATTTAAATGTGACATACCATAACATATGTATTCTTTATAAAAGAAACAACTTTTACTTCTAAACATGAAAACAAACCCATATTTATATAAAATTGATACAAAAATTATGTTATGGTAACAACAGGTACATAATAACAATAATGTAAAACCAAAATCATTCCCATCAAAAAAGGTGGTACTCACTAATGGAAAGAAAATCCACCCTCTCACCATTGGTAGCTCACAGATCCACCTCTCATTATGAAATTTTGAGAAATCTACTTGGTTTCTGAATTTGGATATATATGTGAGAACCAAAAGTTGTATATACCACCCAATGTGTAGAAATGGAAATATTACACTCAATAATGAACACACCCTTAGCTTCCCCTTGCCTCTGGGAGC
The DNA here is from genome assembly GCA_963277665.1 of Viscum album. Classification (NCBI taxonomy): domain Eukaryota; kingdom Viridiplantae; phylum Streptophyta; class Magnoliopsida; order Santalales; family Viscaceae; genus Viscum; species Viscum album. The sequence continues at coordinate 935,147,241 of OY728153.1, forward strand.
TGTTCCTCTTCTATTGGCCTAACTTTCTATATTAAATACTTGCTACCTTCTTTCCCTTACCCTTCCTTTGGATCTTCTTCTTCTTGGTCGAAGGGTGTTTATGGGATTTAGACTATATATAAGTCTTATCCCCCCCTTTTCCTTGTCCTTCCTCTTCCTATTTACCACAAGGACTGTGGGTTTGTCTTTCCCCATGTCCGGATGCACTTGGCGAATCAAGGTCAAAATTTCTAATAGACAATTCTCATTATTTATTGGATTATAATTCACAATAAAACTAGAGAAGGTCTTGGGAAGTGATGAAAGTATGATATTTGTACACAAATCATCCTATAATTTAATACCTAAGATGTCTCCATGTTTACTATAGTCGTTAATATTGACTACATGAGACCTTTCTATGGTAGACTCTCCAAACATATTCGTGAACGAACCACTAGAAATCTCATATCTCTCTTTTCTCTCCTTTTATTGATAGAGAACGTAATGGTGAGACATCATGCTAAAAGAATCCATTACATCATATTTCTTTAGGAGATCATTAGACATGGATGGTAGCATGAAGCTCCAAAAATTTGTATCATCGTTAAGATTTTTCTCATACAGAGAGAGCTCTTCATCACTCGCCTCATTTCTTGGCACAACTAATAAAGGTTCTTCTAACACATTAAGCTTCCTTTCATGGAGAGGATGACATGTAGGGTCATTTTACGCTCTTAGAAATTAGTGTTGGTGAGGAGGTTTTCCTTCTTGAGTATGGATCATAATGATATGTTTGATTTCATTTTTGATGATGTTTCTACAAATAATAATATTATAATATTAGAACTTTATCTGATATAATTTAGAAAAGTAACTAAATATTATATTGATTACTATCTCAATATTTTATCGAAACCCAATAGCCCTCACCATTGGCCTCTGAATATCCTGTTGCTTGGATATTCAAGTGGCAAGGATCTATATTCCATTCTCATTACCCCATAATTGGATGGTCAAGATACTCGAATGTTTTTGGTAGGCATTCCAAATACTAATTGCAATAACTCATAGTTTTGTGATCTGTTGAGTGGACTCCCGAATTCTTAAATCATTAATTTATAATTCCTAAATGTTTTTCTATCAGTTACACCATGTCATTCTTTTGTAGTCAACCTTTAATTACAACCATGTTAAGTCAACCCAAAACCTCTAATTATAATTCCCTGATAAATATAAGCACCCCATCATTGGCTGGTCAAGAACTTTGAACTATGATTTTATTCTAAATGAGGTAATGGAAGGCTATTCCTACTTAATATTTTATTGATAGATTTTATCCTTTAAGTGTAAATTTCCAATTATTATCTTTTCACATTCTAGTAAATACTATGTCTTATTTTCTAAGTTATTAAACATTTCATTATATAATATTTACACATAATCCAGTTTATTTTCATTCCATCATTGTATGCTAGTAAATTATTTAATTATCTGATCACGAAAAAATATCCAAAATGATATAACCATGCAATAGATAGAATTAAAATAAAGGTTATTCTCATGATCTTGTTATAATTATTAGTTTATATAGTGGATAGCAATCTAACCACTTACTTAGGGGATGAACACATTGATACTTTTGAGTTTCATATTTACATCTTCCCACATGTCCCCATTTATATCTCTTTGGAATGTTTTCCCCTCAAATCCTAACGTGAACCGCCTCCACTGGAATGCAAGCTCCATACATTACATATACGTTTTCTCACACACATGTAAGGGGTAAAAGGGCTCTTACATAAAAGAAACCTTAGGAACATAGGCCCCACATATTAATAAGGAGAGACGTCATGCAAGCCAACAATCTAATTAAATAATAAATTAAAATGAAACCAGTCACATACAAAGGTCTATTCTAGCTCATGATCATCAACACATATGAAATAAATTACACATTTAATAAAACTAGAATTCAATTCATTAATCATTCTTATTTAAAATAAATCGTGCTAGAATTAATTAATTAATATCAATAATTAATCAATACATTTATCTTAAAACCATTCTGAATTTTCTAAAGATTCTCATCCAATAAAATTTGAAAAAAATTAAAAACTCATTTAAAATTATCTATGTACATAACTTATACCATGGAGGTAACCCGGTGAATACCCATCCAAAAATAACCAATATGTATTATACTTGTATACACTTTATTATTTTTGATATATAGAATGCACCTAGAATAATAATTGTAATACATCTCATACATGATGTGGAAATCTTCAATTATAAGTAGATGTTAATAATATATATATATATATATATATATCAAAGCCTATCACATGGAATGTCCCAACAATACACCCACATGCATGTACATGTCTTAAGGGTTATATAATATAATAAATTTTAAATTCGAATAATTATTAAAAGTACACAGGGTGTAGATATAATCTATATGGCATGTACATTCTTCACTTTCTATCCAAATTACACACCAAGGGACTCAACATGTGAGGCGTAATTCAGAAATCTTGGAGTAAGTGACATTTAAGTTGGCCACACACCATGATGACTCTATGTTACATGGTCACTAGTCAGGTAGGTCATGTATGGAATATACGGCCCATCCCTGAATCGAAGGGACTATATGCTATGTCTAGTGGGTCGTACAACTTGTAGTTTGGATGACCATGCACCAGTCTATCCCAGTCAACATGTTGTGTAATAATTAACTACACGGTGTGTCATTAATGAACAACGATTAAGTAATTCCCAAATAAAGTCATGGTGCATTGAACTAGGAACACATTGTGTAATTCTATTTGTATGGAATGAACTCCTGTGTTATTTAGTCAAAATCCTTGTCACCTCTAGATGAGTTCCTCTATTTTATTTTAATCATAAAATTAATCGTTTCTATTAGATATGCGATAAAAAATTGAGGATGAAATAGATCCCACATATTCATATTTAAATAATTATTAACATGAAATTAAAAACTATATTTTGAATGTGTAAATCATCAATGAAACTAAATAATTATAAACAATGATGTGACCACTCTAATACCACTTATTGGTTCTGGGCACAGTGGAAGCGCAAGAGGGACGATTCCCAACTTTTCTTTTTTCCATTATTGATATTTAATTTGAGGTCCATTCGGATGAAAAACGTCATGACCAACATAATTGAATCAAAGAACTTGTAATGGATAGAAACCATATAACCAAGAGAGATAATATCAACACATGTTGTTTATAATTAATTTAATTAAATAAAGAATTAACTCAATGGTTATTCTTTCTTCATTGGTGCGTCTGGACACAAGTCTATAGTGTGACGCCATTGCGTTGTAGAATCCAAGTGTAGGATTCTTCTAGAGATAATCCATAGGAGTCCCATGTATCTCTAGACATTTGCAAAGGAGTCTCTATTTGCTAGCATTGAAAATCCTTACGCTTGAGATGTCCGCCTTTGATCTTTTTGAGATCCCCTTCCAAAGAGTTCTCCTTGATCCAGTGGAGGATGATATCTCTTGTTTTTGACAGTGTTCATTGAGAGGTATGAACTCTCAAGGCTTGAGAGATTTTCTCTATTTATTTTTCCAAAACCATATAGGTGTCTCTTAGCTTTCCCTTATTTAATGATATAATAATATAACAGGGAATTTAATTCATTAGGGTAAAAATAAATAATTTTCACATGTACCTCTAATTATTTAATTAATCCTAACAAAACCCCCATGGAATATAATAAAAAAAATATTTTTATTTCTAAAAATGAGATTTAAATAGGATTTATAATTAAATTTATTTAATCAAATAATAATAAATATTATAATTTCTCATTGGACCATTAAACTCAGTCTACCAATCCTCCTCAATGTTTATTAATTATTCTTCCCACATTATATTCTCTTGAATAACTAGTGACATAATAAATGTGATAAATAATACATGAATATTAAACCATGACTAAGAATCATATTTATTTATCATTTTAAATAACAAATTATTTAACTGATATACTAGATACAGTTAGTGTGTGGCCCTCTAGGCCTCTTTCTCGATGACATTTGGAGAACCTTCCTAAAGTTCATGCTTAACATCTAGAAACATGTCAATTCACCCATAAAGAAATAAGTTAATGAAATAATGAAATGTCACCTCATATTAAATTTTACCATTTAATATAATCCATTATCACAATATCTCTAATTGAGTAGGTTTCATGCCAGTTCCATCAACCTATATGTTAAATATCTCTTTCTTTTAATTTTTAGAAATAAAAATTGCCTATTTATCCCCACATACATGGATTTATTTAGGCTATATCATTTCCATCAAAGGTCCTGAGATATTATCTTCCGTTAAAGAACAAAATAGGTAAATCCATTATTTCATTATTAATTAATGAAATATTACTCATGACGCACCCAATATATCCTAGCATTCCATGAACATCTTCCATCATGGTTTTCATCATTACATCTATGTGCACAACTCATAATATCCATTAATAATTATATTAAAGTCTATGTACCAATACAAAAATCCACAAATAGGAACATCCAATGAATCTTATAAATGTGGATTTCCTAATGTTGAGTCTCATTCTCATAATATCCTGTTAGATATCAAGAAGGGAATACACCAAGAGAAGCTGATTCAATGTCTTATGAGTCTCCACACCTAATATCATGTATCATTTGTGTCCCTTAAAAGATATCATCTAGATATAGAACATAAATTAATGAATATTGTAATATCACTTCTAGGTTCACATCCTAGTAGGGATCCACTATGACCTTCTAGTGTGATAGTTAATCTTGGGACATTATCACATACAATGCTACATAGAAGAACAATCATAATGGGATAAAGATTTTATTAATATTCAAAACCATGAATATATGTTGTCACAAAGTAAAAAATAAGTTGGTTCTAGGGAACAAACTCCAATGGTGAGAAATCATCATTAATATCAAAGAAGATATATCTCATGATAATATTTTTATAATATATGTTAAGGATGTGGTAAGGATACATAGAATATTAGATTTTATATTATCTGGTCATGATCCATGGTTTAAATTAATGTTTGGGTAAAATATTACACATGATTTTTTTAGTGGTGGGTTTTAGAACTTCTTATTATAACAGTCCAGAACCCACACACCTAGATCATATGCATAAATATACAAATTTACATTCCCAGTATTTATGTCAATAACTGTGACCCCAATCTTTCATCTAAATCTTCCAATATTAAAAGGAATACATGGATCACTTACATACTGGAAGACTTTTTAGGTTTAGAGTTCTTGATAATCAGGAAAACTCCTACATAAACAAGTCACAAGGCATTAATAAAAAATTACTCCCTTTTTACCCATCATTTATTATTATTTCACAATATGCCATCAAAATCACCCTTGTGAAATCCTTTATAGACATAAATCATTAAATGTAATTATTTAAAACCCGTGGAAAGGAAACATAATATGGGAGAGCTAAAATTATCATTAAGGTAACATGTATGAATTAAGAAATAAATTTTATTAGGGAGCATAAGTGAGTATATGGGTATAATGAAACAATCAATGTTCTTGAGAAAAGCCATTTGATATCAATCTTCATTATTATTAATATATAAACTCATAACAATCAATTAAGAATCATTTTTGTAACTTGGACAATCAATTTTATAAAACCTTTTGAAAACCCTTTTAATTTAAATATCCATATGGACAATGTGAAAAATTTCATTACCCAATACATTTGAGAGATATAAAGGCTTCACCAAGTGTTATATGGGTCACCCTATCATATAATATGTAACGGGCTCACCTGGTGATACCTAGGCATCCCAATCAAGTATGATGTCTAAGAACCTCAACATGAATAAAAATCATAAAAACAATATTTATTACTTTTAAAATATGATTAACCCATGGAAAATTAATGGATAATATGTCAATATAATTGAAAAATTATTTGAATATGTAAAAGAAATTAGTTCCATAACAATTTATTTGAAAAATTGTTATCATGTGGAAAATAAACAGGTTCCTTAACATTATCTTTGAAACAAGATTTACCCTTAGAAAATAAATTGGTTCCATAATAGTCACTTTTAAACACGATTAACCCCTAGAAAAGAAATGCATTCAATAATAATCACTTAGAAACAATATTAATCCATATAGGAAAATATGAGGATGATATCAATAAAAAATATCTCTAGTAGAGTATAAGTAACAACAATGGTTTTTTATGTTGATTAATGTAAATATCAGTAAAATATCTAAAAAAACACCCCTGAGGAAAATAATCTTTAAACATTCCAAATTGTCCCATACCAGCTTAAAAAATTTTAATCATAAGAACCATGAAGAAATAAAATTAATTGAGACTTCTAATATCTTGGTAATAAATATATTCATGATATATCATGTAAACGGAGAATTATATAAACCTCACGAAAGTAGATAGGTGTATAACATAACAAACTTCTCAAACAAGGAAAATTTTGACAAAATTCAATTACTACATTGGTTACATTGAAATAGTTATCCCCATGAAATTGATATGATAAATTGGATATTTAAATCCTCATAAATTCATTAATAATAATCACAATATACATTCATTGGTAGTATATACACCACACTCAAAAAATAAGTGTTGAATATTACATTTATCTCACAAAAATAAGAAGTTAGATGAAAATACCTAACAAAGATCATATTAATGGAGTGCATATAAATTACTGAGATAATTATGTGGAATAAATTTAAATCAAAAAAAAATAAATTATTAAATATAGAAAAAACACAATCATAGGTCATTTCACACATATTATTGGCACATGATAACCAATCAAATAAACATTCAAACAAATGAATGGAAATCGAGTTAAGAAATCCATTACATTGAGTCAGATTTTTCATTCTTGTCCTCTACCTTCCTGAATAATAAATATGTGTTAATTATTTACTTTATAAATAACCATTTAAATGTTAATTATTACTTTTATTTCACTTATAAACATCTTATATACAATTACTTAATAATTACTGTTTAATTTGGATGTTTTGAATATATCTGGCTTATGTGTCAAAATTGACATTAATAGGTCGAATAAGGACAATTAGTTAAGTATTTAAACATCTCCATAATAATAACCATGAAATAATTATCACATTTTCACATCAATTATTCTTTTAAAACTAACCATGAATGATTTTTTTGAAAAATGAACCAACATTACGATCATGGAGAAGTAACATTTATTTTTACAGAATGACCATTATACCATTAAATTTTTTTTGTTTAATTATATATACATAAAATATATTATTTTTTTATGTGGTGATGAAAAATGAATAATCACATCACTTTGAGGAGGTGGTAGTCCACACATCCATGAATGATGTTATGACTTTTTTAGTGTGTGAAATTGAATAAAGAAGATGATATATTGTATGTCTAGATATATAATTTTTTCATTAATACCAAGAATATGTAATTTATAACATATATTTTTTTACCCCATACTTATTACATTCCATTTAACGTGTGAAGATTTCACATTGTTTTCACGAGGCAGTAGTCCACACGTCCAGAAACGATGTTATTATATTCCTATAAAATAAAAGGCCCGCATGTTTGTGTTATATAATAATTAAAAAAGTGTATAGACATAATAAATATCTTATTTATCTTATTAATATATAATTTAGATTATAATTAAAAACCATAAGAGGTGTCAAAGGTAAAATTAATGACATCATTTCATAAGGTAGCAGTTCATCGTACACACGAACATTGATTTAGTTACCCATTTTATGGAAGTGTGTGTTAGTGTATGTTTAAACCATAAGAAATAGTATATTTAAGATAAAAATGCTATTATATAAAAATATAATAAGAATAATTTAGGTGTTGTAGAATGAAACAAAATAAAAAACTCATTGAAGGATGTTATTTCTTCTTCGGGTAAATCCATTTTATTTGTACCAAAGGACTCCCTTGGTTTGCTTTTTCCAGAAGTTAGGATTCTTGGATGAGAGTAGTCATGTTGGGAGCTTATTGGGGTGTTTTTTGTATGAGAAAAATTTCTTTATCAGTGTGAATAATTGAGGGGTTGAGTTCCCTTTTTATAGTGGTGGAGGAGTGACATTCTTGTAAATACAAAAAGGAAAATCATATTGGGAGATCTCCATCACATAATTTTCATCCAATAATGAAAAAAATTAGTTCCAAGAGGTGAAACAGTCTAATTATTTAAATCTAATGTATTTTTTATAGGTTTATAGTTCATTTGGACTCTTAATATAAAGGTTTTACCACTATGTAAATGCATTTTACCTTAATCGATATGATTAATTTTAATTGATTTAACTAATATTTTTGGCCAAAAAATGGTGACGGACATTATAGAAATTATAAACATTTATGATTCAAAATTTGGAATTAATTTTTCCAAATTCCATTCACAATATATGTAGAAAATAATTTAAAATTAATCCCATAGAGGAGACGAAACAACGGCATTTTAATGTAAACAATTCAAATGTGTGAAATGTTTTTATGTCCAAATATCAATGTAAATTTGATTAAAATTAAATAAATTGGATTTATTGACGTATAATTGAAATAAATAATCTTTAAAACCAACTTAACATATAATTTAAATATATAAATAAATTATATCAAATTTAATTTTTCAATTAAAATTCATCGTTGTTCACTATTCAAAAAAAATTAAACTTTTGAGAAAAATAAAAAAATTAACCAATATTATTTTTTATATTATTATTTAAAAAATGAAATTTTTTTTAAAATAAATTTATAAAAGGATCAATATTTATTTGTAAATCATGTCTTCTATTAAAAGGCAGTAATACTGCTTTTAAAAAATATACAGTTTTTAATGCTTAAAATTGGATTTATTCTTATCTTAAGTCTATCAAACATATTGGATGAATTTTAGAATATTTTGTTAAATATATAAAATATAAATTTGATTAATATATTTAATTAATATTGATTAATTTTTTATATTAGGATAAAATTTTATTCTTTTCGTACAAATTGATTTTCATAAAACTAAATCTTTATATTTAGTTGGTCTTTTTATTCATTTCTAATTAAGTGGTAACCAATGAATTCAGGTTATAAGGATGTTTAAATTTTAACTTTATAATATAGTTAATCTCATTCATTCCCACTATTCCAATGGTTAGGTTATAACTATTATAATAATATTAATAATATATTATTGTCTACTAAGACTCGGGATTCTGTGCAATATAAGTCATCAAAGGAACCCAATGTTGAATTCAACACATGAAAAAAATTGGTGTTGTTTGTGATTCAATATAAACTATGTACTAAATTTAATAAAACATAACAATTAATTTATATTAATTTTAAAGAATATATTTCATAAAATCTTTGGTTGTCACATCCTACCCCACTTAAAATGATATTTTACCTCATAACTCTTCTTGATTTTCAAATTATTAACATTTCAATAATTCATTTTTTGAAACCATAATTGTACAAAAGGGATAAAAAATCACAATTTAAAATTCAATGTGGGAAATGTTAATTTTACTAGATGATACACATAACTAGGATTCCACAGAGGGAGAACATTCGTTATAAATTATCTGATGGGTTTGGAGTGGAAAACTAATTATCATAGAATAATATACAGTTATATAGAATATGGACATGAGTATGTCAATGTTGAAAAATCCCCAAGAAAATATTTGAGAAAAAGGACATATTAATCCTTTGAAAAAATTGAAACATGATAAAATTTTATTTTAATATCCTTTTTCTAATGTTGAAGTATTATTTCACCCACTATGTTGTATGTTCTAGGAGAAGTGGAAACGTATGATGTGGTTGGTCCAAATTTTCTTTTTTCCATGATCAATGATCAGTCTATGATTTACATAATGATAAATTTCATGATCTATGATATTGAATCAAATATTATATAAACGGTATAGAATTACAAAACTAGATAGCGGATCATCACATATTATTTATAATCAAGTTAATTAATTAAGGAATTACATTTTTTGAATTATTTATTCAGCAATCCATCTGATAATAGATTTGTATTTTTTTGTCCACTAACTATCAGAATCAAATAATATTCCCTCCAGCGGTGATCCACACATGTTCCATAAATCTCTTAATGTCACTGTAGGAATCTCGGAGAGCTATCATGATAGGTTATATTTCTTGCGTCTTCCGACTTTGATCACCTCGAGAACCCCTTCCAAAGTGATCTCACAAATCTCTCTTGACTTGAATGTTGGAGGTGGAGGATGATTTTTCTCTATTTTGGGGGGAATTATTAGAGAACATAGCTTTCTGGGGCCTGATATAATTCTAAAAATCCATTGTGAACAACAAAATAAATGAGTTGGCTTATTGAGAAAATAATATAATTGGGTTTATATATCGATAGGGTTAAAATAAAAAATTTGCACAAGTTCCCTTTTTTATTTTTTTTAATCCATGTGGAACCCCATTTCAAATAATATTAATTTTATTGTTATTTATCAACATGTGTTTTACTTTAGAATTAAATTAAATACTATTTAAGAAAATAATTTTCAATATTTAATATTTCACACCAGACCATTAAACTCCACCCACCATTCCTCTATAATATTTATCACAAATTGAATAATAACAATTTATATATTAATTAAATATCACTTTATTATTATCCAATAAATAAATAAATATTATATTCACTAAGTATAAAATAAATATTTATTAAATATTCCCCTCACATTATATTATCTCAAATAACTAGAGATGGAATGTATGCAATTATGAAAACATGAATAATTATTAAACCATGTGTGGGAATAATATTTATTGAAATTTTTAAATAATAAATCATATTATAATTGTATGATAAGAATGTGGATGTAGATTTCTAAATTATAAGAGGGGGGGTTGAATTGTAGGTTTAAAAAAATTAACCTTAATTTGAAATATGTTTAACAATGTTAAACAATATGAATTATATAACCCACTTTAGTTCGTAACAAGGAAACTAACCTTCTAAGGATTTTATAATTTTGACCTCATGAAGAAACATAAGACAAGTTTACATAATGAAATATTATACCTTGAAGTGTATATAATATAAATCAATGTTCATATAAGTATAAAAAACTGTAATAAAGTTACACCTTCTAACTTTAACAAAATGTAGTGGAAATTAAACATGTAATAATAACAAGTAAACAAGTATAATAGATATTTTGACCCAAATATAAGGGTAACCAAAAGAATTTGATAAAATTACCTTGATTTATACTTTCCAGAATATCTGTCTTGCCCACACCAGGGTAATCCCTCAATATGAAGATCATAATTTGTCTTGATATCCTTGAAATCACTTGATTAAGAAGGTAATAAACACCTCTGTCTTCTAATCATTGTAAGACATCGATTGATAACAGAAAAAAATAGATTCATAGTTGTTTTTGATGATTTCATCGGGGGGCACATCCATCTGTGGAGGACGTACAACTGTTGCCCTGCATTCCCGCTTTCCAAAGGCGGGCAACATACATTTATTATTCAGGGATGTTTTCTTCTTGATTGAAACGAGATAATGGGATTCCAGTTTCTCTATCCATGGATTACTTCGTGGAACTTTTTTCCTAATATGGGTATACCCTATATAATTAAGACATTGTTCTTGAAACTCTTCCCATTTCCATGTCTTCATGGATGACAATTAATTGTGCTTCTTCTTTCAGGACATTCCAAGGGGTCCAGTCAGGGTAGAAACCTTCGGTCGGGGGAGTAGTCACATTGGACATCGCTGGCTTGTTTGGATGCTGGAACATCGATGCGTCTGAGTTTCGTTCCATAATGATAGTGATTCTCAAGGGCACGGAAGCTCAAGTCATCCTTAGTCAAATGTGGGGAATTTTATGCCATAGGAATTTTTACGAGTTTTTCTTCAGTTTCCCTTGATTAACATGAGGTATTTTACGAGTTTAATGTGTAGTGAAGATGGATCAGACTGATCAGAACACTGATGGGAGTGGACCAGATGGGTGAAACCCCTGGAAGTATTGCTTATGTTGGGGATAACGCGTGGTTAGTTACCTGATTACTACTAGGAGTAGTGAGAAAGTGGGTGACATGATCTCACCGGGATGTGGTGGCCCATGTATGAATCAAGATGCATATGGATTTTTGATAGTGGATAGAGAGTGAGATGTAGCTGACATGAGGGCAATGATGATGTTGGGATTGAGCCTCTAATAGACTTCCTATGTATCCTCATGGAAGAGAATCAAAGTCCACGTAGTTCAGTGGGGGTGATGGGACACTTAAGGAGGTGGCCCGTGAGAATGGACGTATGGATGGGACCTGGAAGAAGTAGAACCTCAGGGTTGGGGCATGAACTTCCCGAAACACATAGGCTCAAGGGATAGAGCAAGAAGAAATATGGGTGATGGGATTGAACCTCTGGGAGCCCTTATATGTATCACTGAGTTAGGGAATCAAAGTTCATGTAGTTCAGGATGTGGGTATAGAATCAGGGTGTACGCAGTGGAAAACGACCCGATGACATACTGGGGATTATGCGTGGTTAGAATCCTAGGTGGTTCTAACACCCGGGGGGGACTCAAGATGTGGGTCCTAATAAAGGGGACTACAATGTCTTACCGTTTATTGGGGAACTCTACGGCTTACTATATATTGGGGAACACAATGACGTACCATCGATTGTGGAAAACAATGGCTTACCATCAATTGGGGAACACAACGGCTTGACATCGGCTGGGGAACACAAAGGCTTATCGTCCATTAAGGAACATAATGGCTTACCATCGATTGGAGAACACAACGGCTTACCGTCAATTGAGAAATAGAACGATTTACTATCGATTGGGGAACACAACGACTTACCCTAGATTGGAGAACACAATAGCTTACCATCAATTGGGGAGCACAATGGAATACCATCCTTTGAGGAAAACAATAGTTTACCATCGATTGGGATTGGACCTCAGTTAGGATTCCTACATACCCTTCCTAGGATACAAGGATCAAATCCCTTGTAGTTTTAATGGGTACAGTTTAACATATTTATGGACAAGGGTGGACCAATGTGGAGTGGTCGGGACTGATGGGTGTTGGCCTTGATCATTAGGTAGGCTTTCTATGTACCTTTCCTAGGAGACAAGGATCAATGTCAATGTAGTTCAGGATGTGTTTGATATAATTTAACATCATGCGGGACGAAGATGAACCGATGTGAAAGGGGATAAGAACCAATGGAGGTGTTGGGATTGAACCTTAGGGAGGCTTCCTATGTACCATGCCTAGGAGACAAGGATCAAAGTCCATGTAGTTAGGGATAGGTTGGGACTTACACACTAAGGTGGACTAGGTAGGATTCCATAGTTAATTCTTACTCTATTATCACATGAGTCATGCCCAGTGTTTAAAAAAAGAGGCACCATAGACCCGATGATCACATCGCGAAAGGTGAGTCTGTGTGAAGTGGAGTGGGGCTTACACATGGTTAGTGGCCCAAAGAGGAAACATGAGCTTATTCATGGTTAATAGACTGGGGATATGGAGATTGGGACTGACTCTAGGATGGAGGCCTGATGGCGACAAATCCTAGAGGGAGAGGGATGAGATAACGAAGGTCCCTGTGCCCATCTCTCCTCTGGTCTTTAACATAGAAGAAGGGAGGATCAAGGGTGATATCTACCACAATAAAGGCTAGGGTCTTACACCAGGATGGGTTCCATTCCCCATAGACAGACACCGCTCCAGCAAAGAGGATCTCATTCAATGTGAGGAATATCTCACTCCTATATAGACGAGCAGGCGTGGATAATTTTTGAGATGGGGCGCCCCGTGTGTGTTGAACTGGGTGGGACCACAATTTAAAGTCATGTGTTGAGGATGACAGTGATTGTCAATTTAATGTCCTGCAGCTCAGATTAGACAGGTTCACTCCGCACCCCTAGGACTTACATAACTGATACATACCCGCCCATGGGCAAGGGAAAGCATTGAAAATGACGTAGTAAGGGGGTGTTGTGGAGTGATCCGTTGAGGTTCCCATGTTAGTATGGCTATGCGAAGAAGAAACATTTGTTAGTGTGCCTATGTGAAGAAGCATAAAGCTAAGAAATGCAATGTGAATCACTACCCAAGGTACCTTGAAATCACTTCTCATGATCCTAGTGGGCCGTACTGGAGAAGCGTGTGTACGACATAGGTTTCGTGTATAATAGGGGCTCAAACATGGTGCCTTAGGGTTTGGAAGATGCATTGAGTTCACACGGAGAGAGGATTGTGTGCAAAAGAAGGGGTTTGCATGCAATATCTGCGCAAATGGGAACTGGTGCATGGAAAAAAGCCGGGATGCCTAGATAGAGGAGGTGTGCACGTAATTGGAGGAGATTTACACACAATAGAGGAGATTTTAATGCAAAAGGTCAAAGTTTTCATGCAAGGAACATGCGTGCTGTAACACCCAAGATATTATGATAAATATTTTGTTTTTATGTTATATACATCACCAAAGGAATCTTTTTCTACACACAACACTGTCTTGGCTTGTGAGCAACCTTCCTCTATAGCTTGCATTGTACTCAATACCGAGTTTCGCTAAACAATGATATGTTACTAAAATATCATATAAACTAGCCGTTATAAATAGTAATACCCACTTTTTGAGATTTTATAAATTTTATCTTTCAAAATGGATTTAACTTTTGGATTTGGAATATTGAAATTTTCCTAGGGGGAATTTTTGGTATTTTTCTTAAAACTTTCAATTTTTGATGAATAGTGAAAACACTGGGTTACTATTTAAAAACCGAATTTTTATTTAAATAATTATTTATTTTAATTTAATTTATTTGAGGTCATAATTGAAACATAATACCTATAAAAGTTCAATGTAATTCATTGGAGTCATCTTATAATAATTTTTGATATATAAATAATTTATTGAACTCTTCACCGTCTTTTACTCATCTCCTAGGAGAATTTGAAAATTTATATAAAACGTAATTTTACTGCTTCTGTGAGTGGAATTTCGAAAAATCTAGAGACACCATTAATGTCAAGGAGTAAAATGTGGTTCAATAAAATAAAAATAATTTTTGGTGAATTGTAACATTTTACTTTTTTAACACAGTTAAAAGTAAATAGGGTAATTAAGGGTAAAAATGATATTATTATTACCCTAACACATGTCCTAATTCTATTGTATAAGTTTAATTAGACCAAAAACAACCTTAGGAATAAAATATGACCATTTAGGTCCACATGGATTAGATTAGGACACTTATTATTATTTTATTCAAAGAAAAATTAAAAGAGTTAAAATAAAATTTGAATAACTAAAACATTTTTAAAATAGGGTTATACATTAGCTAAATTCAACTATAAATATTAATTAGAAATATAAAAATATTTCCTACATAATGGTAATTTATTTATAATTTTTAGGCATTAAATAATTTAATTTATTAATGACACAATGATGATGCAGTAATTACCTTATTAATGAAATATTAACATAATTGATGTTATAAATACCCAAATAAATGTAATTTTGTACTTTTTATAAATTAAACTAATTTTATAGGTTAATATGATATGTAATTATTGATTTAATTAATTTTTTTAGAACTAATCATGTTGTTATGATTTTTAAAAAAGTCAATTATTAAATAGTGTCATAATTGACATAAAATAGTTTTTAAAATAAATATAATATTATTAATTGTTATTTTATTCCTAAAAATATAAGGTTCGGCCAAATGACTTAGATAAGGTTATATATATTAATAATTAACCACTTTTGGTTCTTTTGGCTTGTTATAGTAAGATTATTAACCATATAGTGTAAGAAAACAAGAAGACACAATAAAAGTTAAATTATTTAACTTAGAGTTAAATCTAAGTAATAAGGTTAAAATAGTGACCTAAACATTTATAAAACCTATTGGTTGAGAGTATTTCGACCCATAACCACCTTATATTCTAAATAAATCAATTTTGATCTATTAAAAACTGAATATGAATTTATTATAAAATAATATTTTATGTTTTTTCAAAGGTTCCCCACTCCTCCCTTATAAAAGGGAACCTCCTCCCTCTCCTCCTCACACAATTTTGAGCCTTAAATCTCGGCCAAACCCTGCCCATTTCCCTTCCCAGCTTCCCTAGAAACATACTAAATGTCCTGGTCTTCTTCAAAGTCCAATTTTAGTGCCCTAAGATGAAGTTTCAGAGAGGCGTGTAGAAGAAGAGGTAATATCTGTTACCGATTCATTCAAATTTATTTCTTCTTCTACTTCCTATTATTTAGTTGTTTCATTATGAAGTAATAACATAATTATCACTCACATACTTATATGTTATTATAAATATGATACAACCCCATTTCACCTTCTATCCATCCTACGGAAAATGAAATCACCGCGCGTGCGTACATATGGAATACCGTCTTCACACCGTGGTGTAATCTGTTTTCCACCACCACCTTACTTGGATGTATATAATGGTGTAAAGAATAACTATTTATGATTATTGTGAAGTGATATTTATTATAAAATAATATACATACACTTCAATACAATTCCACGATCATGGGAACGATATCATCGCTCGTGCGTACGTACGACCTACCGTCTCCACGATGCGATGCCACTCGATCTACATGATCTTCATTGAATAATGATTATATAAATGAATTGAATGAATAAATATGATATATATTAAACTAATACCATTCTAGAAATGAGGTATCTATAACCTAAAAATAATAATAAGAATTTATTCGACAAAACATGCATAAGAACATAAAGCAATGAACTCCTAAATAACAAGTAGAAATAAAATATTACTAATAAGAAGATAAGAATATAACCATATATGATATCATAAAAATGAATATTATTATATAATAAGTCAATGAAATTATTTAAATCATTATACAGGAGGTTCGGATATGTACGAAGCAAATTGGACCTAAGGTAAGGGAAATTTCGCAATCTTATTTTTATCCGAGATTGTTTATACATTAGAATTTACTGGGGAATATTTATCATCCACATTCATGTTTCCTCAATATGTAAAATTATTTCTATCCTCCTACAATTGTTTAAATCCAGTTTTACCCATTGGTGAGTTTTTAGTAAAAGATATGAAAGGAATCTTTTTTCATTTTTAGTATGAGGTACTTTTTGACTTTTCCATCCAAAGTACAAAATGAATGTTTTTTTAAACTTATACGGCATGAATGGATTTTTATTATTTCATAGAACATTATTTTCATGAAGCTTACTTTAAAATATTTCAAATTTATTTTTAATCAACTTCTTTTAGTTTAAAATTTTATGGCATGTTAAGAAAGGAAAAATGTTTTTGAATTAGAAAGGATATTTTCCTCAAGAATGGAGTTCAAGTGTTTTATCAAAATTATTTTCCATATAAGATAATATAGGTTTCTGTTTCGATCCCTATAATTACATTGATTTGATTATGTTGTGATGGAATTATTTTTATGTAGTCCATTATCTTATATGCATTATTTTATGATGTCACGATGTATAAGAATCCCATTTTTATTACATGGGTTATGCTATGATGTATGATTTATGATTTTGTGGCACACATAAGAATGGTTTAATTATGAGATTGGTGGGACCTATATCTCCCTCCAATGCATTGGGTAAATATTTATATATCATGAGATAGACATGGCTGGAATGACAAGTTAATTCAGTTCAATGACACAGGACAGGAACGAGGAGTGATCTCGGTTCAGAAATAGACTTTGTCCATTATGATAGTCTTGGAAATGAGTCTTGACTAATATGAAATGATTTTATATGATTATGTGTGTATTCCACAAATTTTCATGTTTTAAGATATGATTATTGGTATTACATTTCATTACTGTTATTTATCCCATGTTGTGATTTTATGATCTCTTTTAAAGGTTAATATATTCAAAATGTTTTGTTCTTATGAATATGATATGATTGATATTTCTTTTGATTACCCTTACTGATCATTTGAGCTCACCCTTTGGTATGTTTTCTTTTCCCTAGGTTTGGAAGAAGGGTATTAAGTAGGATATTTCAAAAAGGGACTCTAAAGATGATGAAATAAGCGGGAGACAATGTAGATGATTTATGAACCAGTTGTTTATGTTTCCAAATTTCTAAAGACATTATACCTATATGGTCCTACCATGGGTTTTTTATATGTTGTAATAAGTATGCTTCAATTTTGAAGTAATAACCATGTATGTAATGTATGGGTCGTTAAAGTTGGTAACAGAGGAAAGGTATAGTCAACCTTTGGAAAATAGGATGTAAATGACTTAGTAAGAACCCTAAGGATATGTCTAAGCATAGAACATAATCTTATTATTTTAGAAATGGCCATGAACAACCTATGAAAAGACCTAAAGTTTGAAATTTTATTCTTGATTATGTGCTTTTCCTGTTATGATTAGTGTTTCTCACACTATGATTCTAGGTTTTAGTTAATGGCTGGAACCCGAAAGAACTGTGTTAATGCAAAATGTGATGGGAAATGATATGATCATCCCCCTAAGAAACCAAACTTTATAGGAGCTGGAATGCAAAATCTTGTATCCATTCTCCCACAACTTTCTCAAGCTATGAATCATGCAAGACTTCCAAATGAGTAAAAGAAGAAGCAACATTCTATTTAATCCTTCATCAGGCAGCGTCCACCATCATTCAGTGGGTCTTCTGATCCATTAATGGATGAACAATGGATTAGTACCACTGAAAATATATTTTTAGTTCTACAATGTTCTGAACATGAAAACGTCATCTTAACAGTGTATCGTTTTGAAGCTGATGCTAATAAAAGGTGGAATCTTATCAAGAATACGAGGAAAAGAGACGAAATTGAGTCCATGGAATGGGACGAGTTCAAGAACTTATTTTTAAATAAGTACTTCCCTCGAATTTTTCGAACAAAGATGGAGAAGGAGTTTCTTGAACTAAAGTAAAAGGACGATGAATCAGTTGGTACCTATGAAGCAAATTTTACAAGACTTGCAAGTTATTCTTCTGGATTTATTACCCAACCTGAGAGTAAAATTGATTGATTCTTTAGTGGATTAAAACCAAGTCTTTGAAGGGAGTTAGCCATAAAGACTTCAATAGCTACGAGGAAATTGTTCTATGTGCTCTCAAGTTTGAGATGGAGTTTGGAGTAACCCATCAAACATATGGGTTTAATAAGAAGAGGAAAATGAAATTCAAAGGAAAATCTAAAGACCACACTGAAAAGAAGTTTATTTTTCCCTTATGCTCAAAGTGTGGAAAGAAACATGGAGGGAATTGTCTTAAATGGACAAGTAAATGTTTTAAGTGTGTAAAATAAGGTCATCAGGTAGTTGAATGTCGAAATAATGGGAAGAAGATGTCTAATGATGCGAACAAAGAAAGGGATACAAAGAATGCACATCCTACACTTCAATGTTTCAAGTGCAAGTAAATGGGGAATTATTCCAATCAATGCCTTAATCCATGGGTTGTTGATGATGATCGACGTCAACAAACTCTTAAGGACAAAGATAACGGAAAGTCACATGAAATTTCTATCGGTGATGCGAAGTATGATAACGAAGTGGTGAAAGGTACACTTACCATCACCTCTAAAGTAGAAAATGTATTATTTGATTCTGGATCCACCCACTCTTTTATTTTTGAAGAATTTTCTAAGGGTATCGCCATATTACCTCAGTATTTAGATATTGAGTTAGCTGTGACAACCCCTAATGGCACAACAGTCACATAAAATGTTTACAATTCTTCTCCGATTGAAGTTTGTGGGAATGTTCTTCATGAAAATCTTGTGATCCTTCCTATAGTGGAATTTTATGTGAATCTTGGCATGGATTGGCTTTCTTTATATGGAGGTCATATCAATTTCCAAATAAGGGAAGTCACATTTCATATTCCAGATAAATCTATGATCGTCTATCGTTGCAAGGATGAACATAACCTTCCCGTGGAAATTTCTTCCATCTTATGGGTCTTGACTCCAATAAATGAAGGTTATTTATCTCAAATGGTTGGAGAGAACCTCACCATTAAGAATACACCCATTGTACGGGAGTTTGATGATGTCTTTAAGGAGGAATTTCCAGGTCTTCGACCAAATCGTGAAGTTGAGTTTTCAATAGAACTCATACCGGTTGCTATTCCCATTTCAAAGACACCTTATAGAATGGCCCCAATTTAGTTGAAGGAATTAAAGAAGAAACTCCAAGAGAATCTTGATAAGGGATTCATACGCCCTAGGGAATCACCTTGGGGAGCACCTGTTTTGTTCATTAAGAAGAAAGATGGATCAATGAGACTCTTCATTGATTATCAAGAACTTAACAAGATCACTATCAAGAACAAATACCCTATCTCATGCATTGATGACTTATTTGACCCACTGCGCAGAGCTCAATACTTTTACAAGATTGATCTTCATTCAGGGCATCATCAATTAAGGGTCAAAAAGGAGGATATATCAAATATGGCTTTCCATACAAGGTATGGACACCATGAATTTATAGTGATGTCATCTGGTCTTACTAATTCCCCTGCTATCTTCATGGATCAAATGAATAGAGTATTTAAAGACTATCTTGACCAGTTTATGGTAGTCTTTATAGACGATATTCTTGTCTATTCAAAGAGAAATTAATAACATGAAGATCACTTGAGAATTGTATTAAAGACCCTAAGAAAGGAGAAGCTTTATGAAAAATTTACTAACTGTGAATTTTGGCTTCAAAAAGTTTCGTTTTTGGGTCACATAATCTTCAAAGAGTGTATATCTGTGTATCCAGCAAAAACAGAGGTTATTGAAAGATGTTTGAGACCAAAAACAGTAATTGAGATCCGATGTTTTCTTGGTTTGTCTGGATATTATCGATGTTTTGTGAACTATTTTTCATGATTATCTAATCCACTCACCAGGTTGACTCGAAAAGGATTTATGTTCGTTTGGACGAAGGAGTGTGAGGAGAATTTAAAAGAGTTAAAATAAAGGTTATCCAGTGCACCTGTGCTCACATTGCCGTGTAGTGGAGAAAGGTTTATGATCTACAGTGATGCATCCAAGAAGGGAACAGGGTGTGTTCTCATGAAAACTGATATGGTGATAGCTTATTCCTCACGAAAGTTGAAAATCCATGAGTAAAATTACCCAACTCATGATTTGGAGTTAGCCGCGGTAATCCTTGCATTAAAAATATCGAGGCATTATCTTTATGGTGAAAGGAGTGATATTTATACTGATCATAAAGTTTTAAAGTATATTTTCACACAAAAGGATCTGAATATGCGCCAAAGAAGATGGTTGGAGTTGATTAAGGACTATGACTTCTCAATTCAGTATCACGCTGGGAAAGCAAACAAGGTGGCATATGCATTAAGTAGACAAGACCATGCTAGCTTATCCATGATTAGGATCTCAAAAGATCTAGTATTTATGGATTTAAAAAGGATGGATCTTGGAATTATAATGGAAGGGGAAAATCATATCTTTTTCAAATGAATGTTTAACCATCTATACATGTGAATATTAAAGAGGCACAAAAAGAATATGTAGATTTACAAAAGAAGGTGAGAAATGTTCCGGAATTCAACGATGATTGTGATGGGACAATAAGGTTCAGGAATAGGTTTTGTGTTCCTCCCATCCCAGAATTAAATAAGGAGCTGCTGGATGAGGCTCATAGTTCTTCATTCTCTATTCATCCAGGAAGCACGAAGACGTATAGGGACCTAAAAGAGTACTTTTGGTGGGATGGCATGAAAATAGATGTTGCTGAATATGTCTCTAGATTCTTGGTTTGTCAGCAAGTTAAAGTAGAGAGATAGAAGTCTAAGGGGATTTTACAACCATTACCCATATTCGAATGGAAATGGGAAAACATCACTATGGACTTTGTCACCAGACTTCCTAAAACATCCAAAGGAAATAATGTTATCTGGGTTATAGTTGATTGTCTTAAGAAGTTGGAACACTTCATTTCTATTAGAGAATATTTTTATCTTCATCAGATTGCCATGATATATATAAAGGAAGTGGTAAGATTGCATGGAGTACCACTTTCCATTATATCTGATCGGGATCCGAGGTTTACCTCAATGTTTTGGCGAAGTCTTCAGCATACTCTAGATACAGAGTTGAGTTTCAGCACTGCTTATCATCCTCAGACAGTTGGTTAGTCTGAGAGGAAAATTCAAACTCTAGAAGACATGTTGACATCTTGCTCTATGGATTTAAAAGGTGGTTGGGATAAACACCTACCTTTGGTGGAATTTTCTTATAATAATAGCTTTCGTTCCAGTATTCAGATGGATCATTATGAAGGTCTCTATGGAAAGAAATACAGGACTCCAACTTGCTGGGATGAAGTTGGGGAAAGAAAGCTATTAGGAACTGATTATATTGATGAGATGGAAGAAAAGGTCCAATCTATTCAACAACACATAAGAGAAGCTCAGAGTTGACAAAAAAGTTATGCCGAAAACTGAAGAAAATGCCTAGAGTTTGATGTTTGTGATAAAGTGTTCATACGAATATCACCTTGGAAGAGAGTAATGAGATTTGGAAAGAAGGGAAAGTTGCGCCCCAGGTATATTGGTCCTTTCGAAATACTGGATTGTGTTGGGAAGGTAGCTTACCAATTGGCGCTTCCACCGAATCTCTCTCAAGTTCACGATGTGTTCCATGTATCTCTCCTGAGAATGTACATACCTGATCCTTCACATGTACTCAGCTCATAAGTAGTACCGCTGGAGCATGATCTTTCTTATGAAGAACAACCGATAGAGATTCTGGGTCGTAGCGAAAAAGACCTATGAAACAAGACCACTCACTTGGTGAAAGTTTTATGGAAGAACCACCAACTAGAAGAAGCTACATGGGAGCTTGAGGATATAATGAGGGAGATGTATCCTCACTTGTTTGTTACAAAATGATGAATTTTGAGGGCGAAATTAATTTTAAGGGGGGTAGAATGTAACACTTAAGATTTTATGAGAAATATTTTGTTTTTATGTTATATACATCACCGAAGGAATCTTTCACTACCCACTACACTGTCTTGGCTTATGAGCAACCTTCCCCGATATCTTGTGTTGTACGCAATACCGAGTTTCACTAAACAACGATATGTTATTAAAATATTATATAAACTAGCCATTATGAATATTAATACCCAATTTTTAGAATTTTATAAATTTTATCTTTCAAAATGGATTTCATTTTTGGATTCAGAATTTCAAAATTAGCCTAGGGTGAATTTTTTGTATTTTTCGGAAAATATTCAATTTTTGATGAATAGTGAAAACATTGGGTTACTATTTAAAAACTGACATTTTATTTAAATAATTATTTATTTTATTTAAATTTATTTTAGGTCAAAATTGATACATAATACCTATATAAATTCAACGTAATTCATTGGAGTCATTTTATAATAATTTTTTTATATAAAAATTTTATTGAACTTTTCACCTTCTTTTACCCATCTACTATGAGAATTTGAAAATGTACATAAAAAATAATTTTACCGCTTCTGTGAGTGGAATTTCGAAAATCTGAGAGACACGGTTAATTTCAAGGAGTAAAATGTGGTTCAATAAGATAAAAATAATTTTTGGTGAATAGTACCTTTTTACTTTTTTTTACCATGGTTAAAACTAAATAGAGTAATTAAGGGTAAAAATGATATTATTATTACCCTAACACATGTCCTAATTCTATTGGATAAGTTTAATTCGACTAAAAACAACCTTAGGAATAAAATATGACCATTTAGGTCCCCTTGGATTAGATTATGACAATTATTATTATTTTATTTAAAGAAGAATTAAAAGAGTTAAAATCAAAGTTTAATAACTAAAACATTTTTAATATAGGGTTATACATTAGAAAAATTCAACTATAAATTTTCATTAGAAATATAAAACGATTTCCTACATAATGGTATTTTATTTATAATTTTTATACATTAGATAATTTAATTTATTTATGACACAATGATGAAGCAGTAATTACCTTATTAATGACATATTGACATAATTGATGTTATAAATACCCAAATAAATGTAATTTGAGACTTTTTATAAATTCAAATAATTTCATAGGTTAATATGACATGTAATTATTGATTTAATTAATTTTTTTCGAACTAATCATGCTGTTATGACTTTCAAAAAATTAAATTACAAAATAGTGTCATAATTGACATAAAATTGTTTTTAAAACAAATATTATATTATTAATTGTTATTTTATTCTTAAAAATATAACGATCATCCAATTGACTTAGATAAGGTTATATATATTAACAAGGAACCACTTGGGGTTCTTTTGGCTTGTTATAGGAGGATTATTAATCATATAGTGTGAGAAAACAAGAAGACAAAGTAAAAGCTAAATTATTTAACTTAGAGTTAAATCTAAGTGATAAGGTTAAAATAGAAACCTAAACTTATCCAAAACCTATTGGTTGAGATTATTTAGACCCATCCCCACCTTATATTCTAAATAAATCAATTTGGATCTATTAAAAACCGAATATGACTTTATTATAAAATAATATTGTATGTTTTTTCAAAGGTGCCCCTCTCCTCCCTTATAAAAGGCAACCTCCTCCCTCTCCTCCTCACACAATTTTGAGCCTTAATGCTCGACCAAACCCTTCCAATTTTCCTTCTAAACTTCATTATAAACATACTAGATGTCCTGTTCTTCTTCAAAGTCCAATTTTAGTTCCCTAAGAGGATGTTTCAAAGAGGCGTGTCAAAGAAGAGGTAATATCCCTTACCGTTTCTTTCAAATTTATTTCTTCTTCTACTTCCTATACTTTAGTTGTTTCATTATTAAGTAATAACATATGTATCACTCAAATACTGTTATGTTATTTTAAATATGAAACAACCCTATTTCACCTTATATCCATCCTACAGAAAATGAAATCACCGCGCGTGCGTACGTACGGAATACCGTCTCCCCACCGTGGTGTAATCTGTTTTCCACCACCACCTTACTTGGATGGGTATAATGGTGTAAAGTATAACTATTTATTATTATTGTAAATTTATATTGATTATGAAATAATATACATACACTTCAATACAATTCCATGATCATGGGAACGATATCATCGCTCGTGCGTATGTGCAGTCTACCATCTCCACGATGCGATGCGACTCGTTCTACATGATCTTCATTGAATAATGATTATATAATTGAATTGAATGAATAAATATGATATATATTACACTAATACCATTCTAGAAATTAGGTATCTATAACCTAAAAAATGAATAAGAATTTATTCGACAAAACATGCATAATAACATAAAGCAACGAACACCCGAATAACAAGTAGCGATGAAATATTACTAATAAGAAGATAAGAATATGACCATATATGATATCATAACAATAAATATGATTATGTAATAAGTTAATGACATTATTTAAATCATTATACATGAGTTTTGTATATGTACAAAGAAAATCTGACCTAAGGTAAGGGAAATCTTGCAATCTCATTTTTATCCGAGATTGTTTATAGATTAGAATTTACTGGGGAATATTTATCATCCACATCCATATTTACTCAGTATGTAATATTATTTCTATCCTCATACAATTTTTTAAATAAAATTTTACCCATTGGTGAGTTTTTAGTATAAGATATGAAAGGAATCCTTTGCTGTTTTTAGTACGAGGTACATTTTGACTTTTCCGGCCAAAGTACAAAAAGAATGTTTTTTAACTTATAAGGCATGAATGTATTTTTATGATTTCATAGATCATTATTTCCATGAAGCTTCCTTTACAATTTTTCATGTTTATTTTTAATCAAATTCTTTTAGTTTAAAATTTTATGACATGTTAATAAAGGAAAAATGTTTTTGAAGTAGAAAAGATATTTTCCTCAAGAATGGAGTTCAAGTGTTTTATCAAAATTATTTTCCATCTAAGATAATATAGGTTTCTGTTTCTATCCCTATTATTACATTGATTTGATTATGTTGTGATGAAATTATTTTTATGAAGTCCTTTATCTTATATGCATTGTTTTATGATGTCACAATGTTTAATAATCCCATTTTTATTGCATGGGTTATGCTATGATGTATGATTTATGATTTTGTGGAACACATAATAATGGTTTATTATAAGATGGGTGGGACCTATATCTCCCTCCAATGCATTAGGTAATGATTTATATCTCATGATATAGACATGGCTGGAACGATAAGTTAATCCAGTTCAGTGACACATGACTAGAACGAGGAATGCACTCGGTTTAGTAATGGACTGTGTCCGCTACGAAAGTCTTGGAAAAGAGTCTTGACTAATATGAAATGATTTTCTATGATTATTTATGTTTCCCAAAATTTTTCATGTTTTATGTTATGATTATTGGTATTACATTTCATTACTATGATTTATCCCATGTTATGATATTATGATCACTTTTGCAGGTTAAGATATTCAAAATGTTATGTTCTTATGAATATGATATGATTGATATTTCTTTTTTTACCCTTACTGAGCATTTGAGATCACCCTTTTGTATGTTTTCTTTTCCCCAAGTCAGGAAGAAGGGTATTAAGTAGGGTATGCCAAAAAGGGACTCTAAATATGATAAAATAAGTGGGAGACAATGTAGATGATTTATGAACAAGTTGTTTATGTTTCTCAGTTTCTAAAGGCACTATACCTATACGGTCCTACCATGATTTTTTTATATTTTGTAATAAGTATGCTTCAATTATGAATTAATAACCATATATGTAAAGTATGGGTCGTTAAACGTGCTTCTAACTAATCAATGAAGGAACTAGGATAGGGTTAGGTTATATGAGTTTCACATGAAGGAGGACCCATGGGAGACTTGTTGTGGAAAATCCTTTTCCTGAAAGTCATCTTTTGCATGCAGAAGAGGTGTATTACGCGTAGGGGGATAGTAGGGGAAAATTTGAATTATTTAGATTGGATGTGAGGGCGGTGTCCTTCTATTTATTGGTAGTCAGGTTCCACATGGTGCATGTAGAATTCGACATGTGTAGAAAAATCAGCGCATTAGTCATCCGAGCGGAACCTTCCTCAAAAAGTGCAGAAAATATCCAGGGCGTGTGAATTTTTACGCCATTGGGGAAGTTTTAGGCGTACTTCTCCAATTTTTCATGCAGCAAGTCATCCAGTCCCGAACTAGTTCACTTAGGTGAAATCTGCATTCAACTTTCACAAAATGTCAGTCTGAGGCCTTCAGTAGATTTCAGCGACTACAAATGCTACCCCTCAGAATCAGATCTACGTGGGGACGAGGAGGTCAGATTCCAAGGGAAATTACCAAACATCTATATCCATTATGGAAGAGAAAGGAAAATGGAACATATGGAATGTAATTATTTTTCACGAGTGTGGAAAAACCAATTAGAAACTATATAAACCCTTATGGGTCCCATGGTCCATATAGGATTTCTCATGTGATAAGATCCAACACTCTCATGCGTGTAAATATCACCTGCCTTTGCATGGAACTTGACCTTTATTGTGTGTAATTCCGTGAATTTGGTTGCAATTTTTCATGCAACATCCTCTATCCACACCACTTCCTTATTTTTTTCTAGCCACTATTTGATTTTTCGCACAACTCACTGGTCTTTTCATGCGGGCTCTTGGTTATTTCTAGACATTACCATAAAAGATGGCTACTGATCAGGGATACACATGGAGGGAATCTATATATGCCACTCGTAGGGCCGAAATGATCGAAAATTATAAGGTTTACAGTGAAATGAAAGTTGTATCCAATAACCAAGCTCTTTTCAACATGAAAACCCAATCCCAGAAGGATTATCTGCTATCTAACAACCTACCGATATGGGAGTTCAATTATTTTATGGGAGGTAACAGTGTTAGGACTTGAAATCGATACACCACAGTCAAGGGTGATGTGTGAGGATGATCTTCTACAATACAACATCACAAACAATGGTCATCCTTTTAGAGAAACCAGTCACAAGGCCATCTATGTCATGGTTTCAAAGACCATGACCATCTTGAGGCAATGTTGATGTCATAGTTCCATTTCAACCACCAGAAAGAACATAAGACAAAGATTTTAAGAATGTGTTACCCTGATGCCAATAATATACATCTTCACCACGGAGAGGTTCTGGTCAGTCTTTGGGGAATTCACAGCCTCGGGGGTATCCCGTTGGATGGGCATTAGTACGACAGGTTCCTTCCCACTGAGAATATCTGGGGGGATAGGTTGTGGACTCCCATCTTGACATGTAATTTTTTAGAGCTGGCCAGGGTGAGGCTTGGGGTCAAGGACATTATGAAATCCATCACATATTCAAATTGGTTCTAACTGTTTCTGTGGAAAGTCATCGATATAATGATACCGGGGTGAGGGAAGCGATGTAAGAACACGACACAGAGGAAAAAGAACATTTAATATTAGAGGATCTCAGAGGTGGGGAATATGAATCTTAGGGATTCAGTGTGGAAGAAAGATGAGACTTGAACGTCTGGTATTCCAGATTTATAGATGCTTTATAGATTGGGTGGCTACTACCAGTAAGGGACACCAGGATGGGAGTCATCCTAGAAACATTGTTGATGGCCGAAATCATGGAAGCTAATCATGGTTTTTACATTGGGGACTCTATGATGACCCAATAGTATGCCATTCTAGGGTGTATTTCGAGAAGGGGATCACCAAGGAGGATCTGTGACCCTTTCCAAATGCTTCACGGTTGGATTGCAGCTCACTATGGCTGGTACACCTATCCAAATTCCATTCATCCACCAAGTAATGGCCTATGAACTTCCATATTATTCATTTTTGGGGTCATTTTGCTAATGCTCAATGAAGAGGGAATACGGATCAGTATCAGAAATAAAACCAATTTTAATTTTAGT
Organism: Viscum album; assembly: GCA_963277665.1. Classification (NCBI taxonomy): domain Eukaryota; kingdom Viridiplantae; phylum Streptophyta; class Magnoliopsida; order Santalales; family Viscaceae; genus Viscum; species Viscum album. Next base: position 935,176,291 of record OY728153.1, read on the forward strand.
CTCTTCCCCACCCCTGCTAGACATATGATAGTTGACAGGAAAGGCTCGCAAGAGAAAAGATAATACGTGCAGAGCATCAGAGGATGGGTGCTTGTGGCTTGGGTTGATGGGAAGATACTTTGAGATCCCTATATGCCATCAAAGTTTTCTAGACAGATTGGATTCCTCAAGTGGAAGCTGAAAAAGGTGTATAAAAATTTCTAGGGGGATAAAATCCTTGCGTTCTTCGTCAAATGTGGATGATTTTCACAACTTATGGATCTGGTCAAGTAATTACCTTCCCCCCCACTGGATTTGACGTTGGCGTCTCAACAAAAATATTCTGAATGTTGGGTGGAGACATATCTTTAAGGGCTCCTATGGATGTGAGTCAGGAAAATGAAGGTTTTTAGTGTGGAACCTGGGTGGTGATTGAGCAAAAAAAGGCATTACTAGAAAGGAATGGTGAGGAAAAAGTTAGGAAGATGGGTTAGTATAGACTGTAGCTTCAGCAGTAGGGATGTGACATTGTGCTACCATACCCTTATCGTCTGGAGGGATAGGATCTCATGAACAAATTCACGGAGAGACTAGGGAGATTCATGGGAAGAAGATAAAGTATATAATTCAACCATCTGAGGAAACAATCTTCCCCACACTATGGTCAACCTGGTTAACCTTACGACATTCAATGAGCACCGAAGCCCTTTGGAAAAAAATAGTCCGAGACGAGATCCAACTTCCAGAAATTTGGCTCTTCCGAATTTATGAAAAAAGTAAATTTTCATCATCAACATTTTTATTTGACAAACATGGATGTATATGCATGCCAACGAGGGTGGAATGAGGAACCACATCTCCTGGTGAAGGTAATACTCAACCAACAACATGATCCCGAAATATTTCCTTATGAAGATGATGATGATAATGAGGAGACAGGAGTAAGTGAGTCAGAATAAGAAGAGGGAGGAGAAGAAGAAAATGATGAATAAATTGGAGAAGCTGAAGAGGATCTTGGAGGTGAAGGGCCTAAAGGGATGTCCCATCATAGGATTCCTAGGGAGAGTGTCTAGATTTTTGGATTTGATATGGAAATGGAAGATCAACCCGAGGTAGGCCCCAATTCTTATCCCAATCATTCCTCTTTTCATTGTCCATAATCGTCTATCGGATTTTTTATCCTATTTAGATGCATATTGGCACTGGTCAAGATGCTCCATCTGAGGGGGGGGGGGGGTGAGGACGCACCAATAGAAGAAGGTGGGGAGTCGACACTCATTATTGAAATGAAAAGCGTTGAAGCATCTCCTATAGTGACAGCTCGTGTAGCGACTAAAACACCGAAGGCTGATGCACTGATCTCCTGTATGTTTTATTACTTAGATTATCATATCTTTCACTAGAGAGCTCAACTAAATAGGTAATTAATTGTTTGTGAAATAATCATGATATTGGAGGCTCATCTGGACACTTAATCTAGAAAATTTGTAGAGAATCCGGTGGAGACCATAACCACCAATCAGAACTCGCTTCTCAAACTGGGTCGGTCCTGACACCTGGCGAGAATGTGGTTGTGAACACCAGTGATTTCATTTTCAGGGTAGGTTCTAATGTTGGAAGGGGAGAAATTACTAAAACTGAGATGAGTGAGGAAGGTCCCCCATATATTGAAGAGCCTAACCCCTTGGGGGAAATGCCAGATGGAGTCCCTACTACTGATCTTATGGCTTCATTCCTTGAATATCGGCCTGAAGACACTGAGGAGATTAATGATTCTGATCCTAAAGTAGTAGAGGAAAGCCGTATGATATGGAAAAAGGTGTGTAAGTTAATTGGGTTCTTCCTAAAACATCCAATATATGAATGGGTGCCCCGAATATGATCATTGCGCACCTGGTTGCACCTTCTCTGCACTGAAGGGGTGGATGCTCATCACCTCCACACACTGATCCGGGAATACAAGGCTGAGAAGGTGCGGAAGGACAGATAATATCTCATCTTTGACCATTGTTAGAACATATATATGAGCATACTTAAGTTCCTTGAGGCTGAGAAAGAAGTTTGGAACCTTGAAGATCATGCAAATGAGTGATTCATAATTTTTTCAAACCAATCCAATATCATCAAGCAGTTTAAGTCCTATGTTACCGAAGCCTAGGATAAATCAGAACAAACAAACCGTTAAATAGCTTGATTTATAGCTGAGTGGGAGAGAATGTAGATGAGATCTAATAAGCTCTACTCTGTAGCTGCTAACAAATAGAGGGAGCTCCAGGAGCAGGAAGCAGTCCTAGAGGCCACAAGATAGATGGTGGTATCACTGGAGAAATCTGTCAATGGGGTTAATCCATAAGGGTCATGTTTTGGCCAAACCTATAAAAATTTATCCATGTGATTGCTTATCCCGAATTGTATGCATGTACATATTATCTTCTTGATTTTTTATTTAGATCATATCAACTCAATAATAACTATGGAGAAAACATCATTCAATCCCTATGATCGTGTGGGTCATTCACGATGTGAGAAACAAGGGATGGCCGCATCGTTACATCATTTGAATATGAGAGTTCCAAACAATCCTCAGGCATCCAGGGTATGAATTACCAGTCCAGGCATCCAAGAATAAAGAGGGAGGCCTGAATGAAGAATGAAGTTCTCAGAACAGTCAAGTTGTTGGATTCCCAATATTCTCTAGTGAATTTGTGTAGTAACATCGGGGCATTAGAATAAATCCAAACATAATGGAACTGAATGTGTGAATCATGATACCCAAAATTCAGAACACCGTGGAGGGGGGAAGGTGGTGTGACAATAAATGATAACTGCGAACCATTTTCAAAACAAATAATCCCTACTGGGTTAGCCTGAAATGGGGATGAAAAAAGAGGGCCGACCACTTTACATATTCGAGACCCGGGGCCTGACTCAAATTGATATCCATTAGCCTTCCAGAACATTGGCCAAGAACTGTAGGCGTGACATAGGCTGAGCATCCACACCATTAGGGGGTTCCTTTAGACATGAAATAGGACTAGGGTCCAAAAAGAGGACACGCAAAGCATGGAGGGTGGAGCGATGGGTTGTTTGAATGTATTCCAACACTTTGGAAATTACGCCATAGTGGTGAAAACACATTAGGTGGGAAAATCGGTCTGATCATGGATCAAACATACTTCCGAATAGGACCTCTCTGGTAAGGACCTATAATGATTTATATTTTTACATCACACAAATAAAGATGATAATAACATAGTTTAAACATCACATGGTGAAGTCAGTGCACATAGTTTTAAGGTCATACAGCCTGGACCAAGATCGACGTCGAGGGAACAGAAGGGTTAATGACCCTGGGGATGGGCTCGAGACATAAGACCCAGACATTGGTGTGTATCCCATATAGATGAGAATAAATCCAAACGTAGTTATAAGATTATATTTTAACTGAATCCAGGACAAAAGCATTCATGGCCCATCTACACCAATACACACCCCACCAAAACTACTAAGCCCATGCGAGTCGTGCTCGATGTTGGAATGAAGGAGTAGCGATGGGATTTCCCTGATGCATGGAGGCACAAATTAGGAGCTATGTGCCACTATGTGAGTGACACTCCACTATTACTGATCCACCTTCATAACGCACATACATGCACAGGGGGGAAGAACCGAGTGTGTTGGAATTACGCTGGAAAATAAGGAAATGGAAAGATGTGAATCATGGAACCTGAGATCTGGATCACAATGATGGTGGTGTGATGATAAAGGATAAATAATGACCATGTTTGAAACATATTATCCATTTCATGTTAGCCTAGAATGGCGACAAACAAATGGGGGTTGACTACTAACATGTTCGAAACATATGACATGTCAAAAATGTTGTTTCAGGTCCCCAAGGGAATTGGCCCAACATAGTTGGTGAGCCAATGTGGCGTGAGACCAGACCGTAAAGGGGGCCCTTTAGACATGGAAGAAGATAGGGATCCAAATAAAGGTCTCACAAATCCTGGACATGTAATGATAGGATGTCCATATGAAAATTCCACACTTTATTCTCTTTGTCAAGATGCATTTTAGTATGACAATAAGGCATGTTAGATAGAGGGAGTTGAATCCCTCTCCAAGGACATAGGTCATGGTGTCACACACTCCAAGATTATAGTCATAGAGTATACCATTAAGAGGGGACCTAATTTAATGAAATTCTCACAGAGTAGTGAATTTGTTGAACCCGATGCGTAGTTCCCTTAGGGAGATCTTAGTTTAGGGTCATAGAACTCCGACCAGGCTGGGAAGAGACAAGTGAACCACATGGAACAGTTAATGAAAAACCTAATGCAAATGAGAACCCAAGAGGTACTTGACAAACCACATGATTAAAAATTAATTCAGGATAAGGGTCCGAAAAAGAGGGGGAAAGATTTAGGATTCACGGGGATAGACCTACAGATGATATGTTTGGGCGTTCCTATGTATCCCATGTGGATGGGAATCAAGACATACATAGTTCTAAAAGCATTCATGCAGTTTTGTGTCCTACAATAAAGGTGTTTGGATCTTAGTTTCATGTTTTTAGAGCTTATACAATATATATAAAGAAGTGGGGGAGACACAAGATGTGGTAAATGAAAAAAATGACGTGAATATGTCTGGTAGAAGTCCATATCACACCATGTGCTCCCTAGAGAGGTTTTAGGTCATTGGACTGAAAATGAATGTTGGGATGAGCTCGAGAAAAAGTGTGTGGGAGTACCAACATACCCCATTATGATAGGGTTAAAGCCATATGTAGTTCTAGAAGTGGAATGGTAGTGTACCAATGCCAGAGACAATAGTGTCGTGCGGGTCTGTCCCATGCACCAAAGGAAGAGGCATTTTATATATATTGTTTTTTATTTAGGATGGTTGTGTGTTTTTTTGTGAAGTGATAATCATAGGATGGAGAATCCAGGAATCGCTACAAGAATAAATCCATATACAGGAATTGAAAAATGGAATGGTGGAAATAAATTACCAAATATGATGCCCCCTCGAGTGAGGAAATCAAAATATAGTGCCTTATTTGGGTGGGGGTAGTGTTCTGGTCAACGACAAAAACACCAAATATTATTGAAAAGAGAACGAGTTACACAAGTCTGAAAGAAGAAATTTTATTAACATCCCAAACATAGAGAGGGAGTAACACTAGAGGTAGATCATCCCTCCAAAGCAATGAATGAGAAACACCCAAATTGGCAAGCCCATCAGCAATCCTGTTAGCTTCCTGGTAGGTATGTGTGGTGATTAAGTTGATCTCAGAAATCAATTTCAAACAATCAATCCAGAGAGCAGTGAGAGGCAATGAAAGATGTATGGTGACACTCCAGATGGCCTGATTGAAAGTAGTGAATTCACTCTGAATCCAGTTGTTGTTTTAGTTTCGATGCTTGACAAAAGAGATGGCATGGATAACACTCGGCATCTCAGCTTATAGTGAGTAAGAAAAGCCTCATGAACTATAAAAGCATCCAAGGGTCTGATATAAATGATTCTTGAATATATCACCACAACCCACTGGACCAGGGTTGCCCTTCAAGGCACCATCTATGTTTACTTTAACCCATCCAGTGGGAGGTAGCCTCCAAAATAATTCAAAAGTAGATTTAGGATAAGGATACTTTCCCTCCACTCCAATGCGACGAAGGATCCCAAAATCACGAACCGAGTTACTGCATTGATCATTTTGAATCAAATCCCCTTCACGAATAGCCATGATAATTCGTATTTTACCTTCATTAAGCTTGAATAAGTTGTTGTGAAAAATAAAATCTTTCTACAATACCAAATTAGATGGAGAATCTCCGTGAACGCTGCAAGAAGAATATTTTTAATCTGTTGGGAGTTAGAAGTATCGAAGCAGTATTTTATCTGGAAAGTAATGGAACTATCTAGCAGCCATCTGCATTCGAATATGTCAGAAATATAATTCTAGAGATCATATGCCGTATCAAGAGATTGAAAAATATTATTAATATCATCACGATGTTAATTACACATGAGAAATTTGGAACAAAGTGTGAACCCAAAGGTTTGTAAACGGGTCATCCATGGGGATTCAATGATAGGACCAAACAATGCATTTTAACCTCGTGCAATGAAGAACCAACAATTTAATATCATGTGGGACTAGGAATTATAGTTTAACAACATATGGCTTGGACCCATACATAAGAAATGAGGTTTTAAAAGGAATGATCATTGAGTGATGAAACATACCCGACATAAATGTGTACAGAATCCCATACCACACCACATGAAATTTCATGGATGAAACCTCAAGCTGAGGGGAAAGAAAAGTTCAAGGCGTATTGGGATGGACTTAAAGATGAAACATCTAGGTGTTCCTACGTATCCCATGAGGATGGAAATCAAGCCATTTGTAGTTAGGAGAGTGCAGTTTAGCATCATAATGGATGAGAGGAAAGAGATACTTTCTCTTATAAGGGGAGTACATGATATAACAATTTCAAACCCAGTGTGAGTGAGGACATAATCCCATAAAAACATCAATATGAAATCTTGTGAATGTCAAGGCCAAAATACTGAACAGAAGAGTTAATTAGTAGAACATGAGATGGACCAGAAGATGAGATTCCTAGGAATTTCTACACATCCCATGAGGACAGGAATCAAGATATATATAGTTTTGAGGGTGTGAGGTTTTTATGCCTTGCGGAAAAGACATATGAAGATCTCAGTTTAAGGTCTTAGAGCTTGGACCATAGAGAAGCGAGACTCTTCCAAACAGGCACAAACCTCGACCAAATACCTATTCCCACATGATAAATTATAGATACAGAAAACAAGGGCAGAGAAGGTTTTTGCAACATGTGAAATACATGAAAAGGGGAAATAGTTGTCGAGCCCCAAATGATGCCTCGCTGTGGATTTTTCCTCCTAACGCAGATATGCGCACTGAGCGATATCACCAAGAGTGTCGAAATTACACTTAAACTCGATGGTGTGAAAAAATATGTGAATCATGCAATCAATATTTAGGTATTATTGGGGTTGGTGTGAAGATTGAGGATAACTATTGACCATGTTCGAAACACCTCATCCATATCATGTGAACTGAAATGGGAACAAAAAATGAGTTTTGACCATTGACCATATTCGAAACATGGGACATGTATCAATTTTTCATCTGAGATCCTCAAGGACATTGACCCAAAAAGAAAGGAGATCCCTTTTTCCAAGCATTTGTACCGTTTGAGGGTCCTTTTGGATGTGTAAGATTATAAAATACTAAATAAAGGGTAAAATTAAGCCTGAAAATGGGCGATAACACATCTATGTAGAATCTATCACTCTAGGTCCTGAACAAGAGTGCACCTGGTCACATTGGTGAACTTACAAAAAGGGTCGAGGGGCCCAACTTAAGAGTATATAACTTGAGAAGAGGAGTGTAGAACATGGGGAAAAATAGCTCTCAGGAGAAAGTAGTTCATGGATTGGTTTTTTCTAACTCCACGTGAATGAGGAAATAAGACCATAACATGTTGTATACCCCTCTCCTGGAAGAACTCAGGATAGGGGCTAGGACGATAAGGAAGTTTCCAATAAATGGGGATGGACTCGAAGTATACATGTTTTGGAGGTCCTATGTATCCCATAAGGATGGGAATCAAGACACACGTCTTTCTATAGGATGCTATGTAGTTTTTCATCATGTGGAAAGGACACATATAGGGGAAAGGTATCTCCATGAGGGATGTGTACGACATGGAAAGTAACCCAACGTGTATAAGAACATAAGCCCACACCACACCGTACATTCCTGATTGAGAACTTCATCTAGGGGCCAAAAAAAAGATGAGGGATCTAAGATAGGAATCCCCAACCAGTTCGTAGTTTAATGTCTTGAGGTGAGGATGAAAGAGGTGGATATCTCTAGGGAGAGTGATACATAGTGTGGTCATAAAGAACTTGTCATGAGTGAGGGAAAAACATTCAATACACCATGTGTTTCTACCCAATGGGAGAGATTGAAGTTGGGGATGGGATGAAAAATGAAATATCCTGGAGTTCCTACATATCCCATGATGATAGGAATCAATCCATACATAGTTCTGATAGGGCCATGCAGTTAGATGTCGTGTGGTGAGGATGTGGGAGGATAAAATTACAAGGAGGGGCACATGGTGTGATTATCATAATCCATACATGAGTGGGGAAAATGAATCCTACACTACAACATGTGGGATCCTCCATGGAAACTACACTTGGGGTGGATAGTCAAAGAAAAGAGTATGGGGGGCTAGAATTAAGACCAGGCGTCTGAGCATTTCTACATATCCCATGAGGATGGGAATCAAGCCATACTTAGTTGTTGAAGTTCAAATGTAGTTTAACGTCATGTGGTGAGGATGAATTATGTGTAGTTTTATGTCCTTTATTCCAGACGAATCACACTTTTTAACGTCGCGTGGAGAAGATGGTGGAACGTATAGATATTTGTTTATGGTCATAGATCTCATACCATTTTTTATTTTATTGTTATGTGGGATGAAAAATCATTTTAATGTCATGTAGGACGTAATAGATTGAGGTCATGTGGAACCATCACTGACTTAGGAAAAGTACTGCTTGAGGAATTTAGCACTGGTGGGAGGAGTTATATGCTCACCATCCACGGTAACCAAGGAGTATGTTTCATTGGGGTAAACCTTTTGAATGATGTAAGGTTATTCCCATTTGGGCTCTATCTTTGGTGGTTTCCTACATGGTATCATTGATATTCACATGGCCAACACCAGGTCACATTGAATGAATGAACGGAGGAAAACTTTCTTGTTGAAAGCTCTGGATATCTTGTTTGGATGATTTTCTAGATTGTGTAGGGCATGAAGCCTATTCTTTTTGAGTGCTTCCAATCCATCCAGAAAAATTTCAGCTACATTATCTGGTGCTTGATGACAAAATAAAGTTGTGTTTAATGAATGGTATTGAATCTAGATGGGTAGTATGACCTCCATTCCATACACCAGGGAATATGGAGTCACCTGTGTGGAATTTTGAGTCATTTTCTGATAGGCCCAGAGGGAATTGGGGAGTTTGTTTGGCCAACTCTTCCTGTTATGACCAACCATTTTCTATAATATGTTATAAAGGGTTTTTTTTCAATTCCTCTATCTACCAATTTTCTTACACTTGATAGCAGGAGGTATGGTTCGATGGAATGTTGTACTTTTCATACAATTTCTTTAGCTCAGCTGCCCGAAAGTCGGTGTCGTTATCAATGAGGACGGTGTGAGAGACCCCAAATGTTTAGATGATATTGGAGCTCAAAAATTCAATGATAGAATGGTCCTTGACTACCTTGAGCTGAATTTCCTCTGCCTACATAGAAAATAAATATTTAGCGGTCAGGATGAACCAGCACTGGTGAGTTATCGCTGGTGTGTATGGTACCATGACATCGAGTCCCCAGAATGAAAAGGGCCAAGAGTACTTTTTAGTATAGATAGTTTCTGGTGTTCAGTGCACAAATTTAACATGGTTTTGGCATGCATAAAACCTCTTGGAAAACTTGATGCAGTCATAGATTATGGAGGGCTAAAAATTTCCCAACCTTCATATCTGGTGAGATAGCTTTGGCCCGGTCTGATGAGCCCCGCAGGAACTGACATGAACCTCTTTCATGACTTGAGGAATATAAATTTTTTGAAGTAAATATAGTAGATCCCCATAAAAAACATTCTTTTAGAGGATGTGATCAAGACAGGTACCACTTTGTATGGTAAGCTGCAATGTGTGACATCAGATTCACTCAGGCTTGGATCGATCCTCTGAGAGACTTCTGGGACAGAGGTACTTGGTAAAGGGGGTCCTCCAGTCGAGTGTCACTTCCAGAATTGCATTAGGGAGACCTGGGGGTCCCGATGTGGAGACATTGGCATTATGGTGGCTTACCTATGGGCTATCATCATCATCTGGAGGGACATGGGAGATGACTCTCTGACATGCCATGTGAATAATCATATCATTCTGATCAAGCTTCATAAGAGATGCATCTAGGAATGCCAATGCATCGAATCAACCATTCTGGAATCAAGGGACATGGGTAACATCTCACCGAGACTGGAACTGGGACATCAACTGGCGGGTACATTCCAACAGTGGTACGATCTCTCGATTCTGGATAACATAGTCACTGTTGATCTATTTGATGACTAGTTCAGAGTCCCCTTTCACAATAAAGTGTAGAACATCAATCTTGAGGGCCACCTCGAGGCCAGTAATGAAGACCTAATAATCTGACACATTGTTGGTACAATACTCTGATAGTAGGAAGAAATATAAAAGAACAACTTGCACTAGAGTGATGAAGACGATACCCAAGCCCACTATATTGAGTCACATTTCATTGAGTCTTCTGCCCTTAGGGATTCAGGAAGTGCCATCAATGTGCATTTCCCAACATGGAACAACATGGACTACTGAGAGGATTGCCTAATTAGGAAAATCAAGATCTAGAGATTGGTCCATGGGAGCTGGATGGGTGGAAAGGAAGTCTACCAATGCCTGTCCCTTAATAGGCTTCTAAAATACAAACCTGATGTCAAACTACTGGAGGATTACTACCCACTGAGCTAGATGACTTGTCAACATGGGGCGGTTTATGATGTACTTCAGCAGATCCACTTGGGACACTAGCTATATCTCATGGTGCGACAAGTAATGTTCCAATATCTGTACTATGAATACAAACGCAAGGCATCTCTTCTCGATGGAGAAGTATCTAGTATCCATATGAAGGATAATGCAGTTGAGACAGTAGAGACTATTCTCTTTTCCCTTGTAGTTCTTATGGGCTAGAAGGGCGTTGAGAGATCGTTCTAGGGAGATCACATAAAGGACCAACAACTTTTCAGAAATGGGTGGCATCCGGACCAGAGGCTGTATGAGGTACTTCTTGATTTCCTCAAAAGAAGTTTTACATTCCTCATCCCAATAATAGATATTTCCTTTCTTTATGAGATGAGAAAAGGTCTTACACTTTCCAACCAAATTCGCGATGAATCAGCATATGAATGCCAAATGGTCTTGAAATCTTCATAGCTCCCGAATGTTTCTCGGTGGAGACATCTGACTGATGGACTTAATCTTTTTTGGATTAATCTGGATGCCTCTATTTTGGTCAACGAAGCCGAGAAACTTTCCATAGGTGACCATAAAGGCACACCTCAATGGGTTCATCTGTAGATGGTGATAAAAGAGGAAGAGAAACACTTTCACAAGGCCTTTTAAATGGTCCTGAAGCTAGAAATATTTGACCATTAGATCAACCACTTAACATTCCACCAATGTCCTGAGGATCAACTTAAATATACGGTGCATAGAACCCTGATAGGTGGCAGCTGCATTATTTATACCGAAGGAAATTACCTGGTAGAAAAAAGTACATTGTGGTTCCATGAAGGTTGTGGAATATTCATCCTCAGGATCCATTCAGATATGGTTATACCCAGAATAACGAGCCATTAAGGAGTGGGTCTGAAACCCAGTAGTGGCATCAATCAACATCTCTATCATGGGAAGGGGAAAATCATCCTTCAGATAGTGATAGTTGAGATCCCAGATGTCGATGAATACTCCGATATTTTCATTATTCTTCATGAAGGGTACAATAGAGGCTAACCATCTGGGGTACTAGACCTCCTTGATGAAATTGGATCTAATGATCTTATCAACCTCGGCCTCGACCATGGTCATGTGGGAAGGATGCATCTTTCTAGGAGGGTGTTTGAACCCACGATGGTTTTTTGGTAGAGAGAGGTGGTGGAAAGTGACCTGAGGATATAGTCTTGGAATCTCATTATAACTCCAAGAAAACACATAATGATGATGTTTCAGTAATTCCATGTACTTCTGTTTCTATTTGATAGGCATAGTGGAACTGATTAATGTGTGTTTCTGATCTATGTCGCTACCGACGTTCACCTGTACCAGTTCATCGACCATGGAAGAGACACCCTCCTCAAATGAAGGAGGTGAATATTCCAAATCTTCTTCTTAACTTATGGAGGAGGGATCCACAGTGGGAGGATATTCTTATGAGTCAATAGATCCAGATGTAAAGTAGGTGCTGACCTAAGTGGTAGTAGAAACTACATGGAGGGAATCCTACATTGCAGAAACCATAGCGATGAATGTTATTGACCTGATCCCATATGGTCCTCAGCCCAAGGGGCCAAGCATGATGATATCAAAGAAATAGTGGTGCATCGTCTTGAGACAGTTTATCCCAGCCTAACAAAACAAGAAAGAATAATGTATTTCCATTCCCATGGGGCAGACATCTCAGTACCTTATTGGGGTAGGGGGATCTGAGATCAATGAGCCTGATTAGTGTTGGAATACGAGGTGATCTTCCGGTGTCACTTATACTTGGGAATGTTCTTCCCCCTCGTTCCAAAAAAAAATTCATTGCCCCATGTCCGGGGTCATAGAAACCAATTGATGGATCAGAAAAATGTTGGCATCATCCAAGTCTATCAACAGGTTAGTCGTAGCTATAGCATGTTCGACCTCATTAGTTTGGATCTCTTTTTCCTTTCTCTTATAATAGATGACATCCAGATAGAGGGATTTAGAAGAGGAAAGGGGTGATGTTTCACCTTGGAGTACACCCACTCGACCATTAAGGTAGTACATAAGGCATTGGTGGTATAATGAAGAAACCACTGCACGCAGGTGAAGTAATGGCCTCCCCATCAACGCGTTGTAGGCAGTGTCCTAGGAGACAACCATGAACTCAATTCTTGAAACTAGGCCACTGAACTGGGTATTCAGTCAGATCTTACCAACTAGTTTCTATTCTGTCCTGTCATAACCTTGTATTTTTAGGTTAGAGGGACTCAGATCATCCTTAGATAGCCCCATCTTTCAGAGTGTTTGGGTTGGGGTCAGGTAGATCACAGAGTCTTTGTCGACAAGACAATGAAGAACCTCCACACCATTAAAGTAGATGGTGATGTACAGTGGGAAGATATTATCCTATATAGTAGAGACTTCATCTTCTCAAGATAAAGAGATAATGGCTTGACATTCAACAGGCATGACTACCTCATCCTGGAAGGCTTCTGCTGCTGCTACCTTTATATCATTCTATAGGGGGATTTGTAAATCTATAGTGAGGGATTAACGCATATCTACTAATAAGAGAAGTTCCTCAAAGACATAGTGCCTCATATTTATTATGTAAAGATGATTAATGACACCATACATCTGTGCCAAGCATGAACTTTTTCTTAGATGAGTTTGTTCTGTGGTGGGGTGTATGAAAGGTCCTTCCAGCTGCACCGACGACTGGTTGGGGTTGGGAATGTCTCGTTGCACCCTATTTGAAGCCCTAGGAGTGACTAATGGATGTGTCCATGATGATTGAGGATAGTTTGTAACAAAACATGACTGAATTTGGCACGATCAAGGTGGCTCGACCTGATCAAGTAACACAAACGATGAAGAAGGTGGACTTGATGACACTAGATGAGAAGGCTTCCCATGATGAGCTCTGCACTAGGCCTGCTATCTTGTTTTAGTGGCATGAATAGGATGGTTGTAAGTACTGACCAAGGCACTCTAATTTCTCATATACTCATGGCCCCTTCGATGTTTTAGACAGTTGGGGACGTTGGGAGAATCCGTCTCGTGCTCCTCACTGTCATAACGCATGTAGGGGTTTACCATCTCCACAGTGTTAACTGAAGCATACCCATGATCGCCAATCAAAGAATCCTCCACCACTAGATGGATTATGGGTTAAATTACAATCTCCGGGGGCATGATGTCGCCAAGAGTACGAGATGAGGATGACATCTGCGAGGGACTTTGTTTTCCCTTGCATCACCGACACTTTCTCTTTTGGGAAGAGAAAGGTTGAGCCGATGATGCATATGTACTAGTTGTAGGTGATGTGGAGTCTCTTAAAGGCCCAGATCAATACATTCATGCATGGATAATACCATGGGCATGATCAACTACCTTACGATCCATCCAACCATCATACTTCTGGGACCTGTGATTAGGAACCAGATGCCACTCACCTTTGCTGTCAATGCCACTATCGGGATTCACGAATACACACTCCACCATTGACAGAGTTAGACCCAACCTAAATATGTTGTTATCAACCTAGTTTTGATGCCAATCTTTAAACACATAACAGTATTTGAGGTTGTTCCCCAGAAACTGGTGATAGGGGTAGTAATTGGGAAAATCAGTGAGATCCTCCTCTTCTTGACTTCTGGATTCAAGAAACTGTATAATTACCTATTCTAAGTCACTTATTAAGTAACCAAATACATGAGCCTCATTGAGTGAGTAGTTTCAAATTATCATATCTATAAATGTGGCTCTTGGAGCCTGGACCTAATGAGGGGTTGGAGGAGCCCGTTGAGAAGGTGGAACCTGGTTATCTCACCTAGGTGGTGGTGGTGCGTTACGTGGGTGAACCTACTGATTTAGAGGTGGGTGCTATTAGCCAAGAGGATATTCCTAAGGTGATGGGACTCTACAAGGATATGGATATGGATCCACTAGTAATAACTCATGTTTCCTGGGGACCTCTATTTGGGCCACCATGGCGGGCTCAAACTTAGCAGACCTTCTTGTGGGAATTGTAGGAGGCAATAGGTGTGCCTTCTTGGCCTACTGCAAGGCTTCCATTAGATGCTGTGTCTTATCAGAGAAGTCTCAAAACCCACTAGAGAAATTCTATCTAATGAGATAGGGTACCATTTCGGTTTGGAAATTCCCCACACACAATTTCATCAGTTGTTCCTAAGTAAGAAGCATATCCAATGAGTAGGTGAGGCCTTTCCACTGGGCGAAAAAGTCTGTGGTGCACTCGTCAAGCCTCTACTTACAATTGAAAAGGAATACAATACTCATATTCTAGGTGGTAGAGCTTAACTGGTAATGGAATTGTCTACGGAGATCTTTACAGCTGGTGACAGACCCGATGGGTACCTGGTTGTACTAGACAAATGCAACCCCTTGCAATGTCTGTACGATACACCAGAGTTTGGTGGCTTTTTTCTGCATCGGAGTTCCCAACATTGCTTCACACCTTGAAATGAAGTGGTCCAGATGCTATTGTGGGTTGCTCATCCCATTAAGAGGAAAAAAGGTGGGGTTTTTGAAACTCAGGGGTGCTGGCATATCATTGACCCACACTGAATATGGCTTGCCATCAAGTGGGATTTCCACCTATTGAGTTTCAAACGCCTTGAGGTGATAAATGAGTGCCTCAATCAGATCATATGTTCGGGGGTTCCTATCATGAAGAGGATCCCTGAACACCAGTATGTCGGTAGGTGCTTCAACTTGATAAGTAGGCCCAACGACTCATGGAGCGGCTGGTGGGATGACCTGTGGAGTGGCTAGGGGAACCTGAGATGGATGAAGAGGATTATCGCGCCACTCAGGTGGATTTTGTGACACATAGAATTCCCCCTTACCATAAGTCCCAACCTCTATCTCGTCTATAAGGGAATAATGGACATGGTCACTTGGAAGAAATTCATCGGAGGATAGTTGTATCTACCCCTGCTACCCCAACCGACAATCACCGTAGTCTGGTCACCGCTCCATAGTGCGTTCATCAAGGAGGTCATAGGAAATATTCTTATGATCCACAAGATGTTGGAACAACACAACCTTTTTGGGATCATGTTCCATCTTATACAGTGATCATGATGGGTCAGAAGTTTTGACGACCCCGAGATGTTCCTTTCCCTTATTGGGATTTTTAATGAGGACTAATGCCTCATTGGGAACGAGAAGACCTAGTAGATTTATCCACAGGTGAGTAACCCTCCACAAAATATATAATAGTTGTGGAACTCCCCCAAGAGGTTGGTTCTCATCAAGAATCTCTTGCTCATTCTCCCCCTCTAATAGATGGACCATGTTAACCACAACTCAACCTGGAGGCATATCCTCAATATCTATAAGAAATTCAGGCTGATAACAAATAGAACACAAAATTAGGGAAGAATACTACTCGCAGTGATGGATTTGAACGTGGGTAAATACTCCTTGATAATTATTCGAAGCACTTTAAAGATCTGAACGCATCGTTGCTTGAGGGTTCGGTGGTGACCGGGCGACTTAGGGCACAATGCCAAAATGAGCCTGGCCTGGTCAACCATACAACATTGCTGGAAAATGTACTCAATGTGTGATTTAATATTGTGCTAATACACTCTCTAGTAACAGAGATAGATGTGTGTCCCCCATAGGGTTTGGAGACAGCATGAAACTTCCTCCTGGGTAAGATATTCCGTCGCACTACAGTTTGCGGTCACAATCAGCTAGAACACTTTTGTGAAATTATACACTACAAGGATGTTCCAAAATATACTCATCTCAGAATCAGGATCTGTCCCTTGGTTTCCTCACTCATAAATTGGGGGAGGCTGGGGGATCGATAGCGGCACAGAAGCAGACCACTGAGATGGTAGACTATCCGGTGGAGAATACGGCAAATGGGATGACTAGCCACCACATCTCGGGTTGTCATGTGATGAATGTGATGACTGAGCCACTACATCTCGGTAATACCTCTACACCGAGCTTGGGAGTAGGACATACCTACACTCTCATTGGTGATGGTACAGGGATGACTTTCATACAAGGTTTCATTGTTGTAGGTTGGCCTACGGTGGGTGCCACCTATGTCGGTGACTAGGAGAGTTGACCAAGCCTATCTGTGTGGTGGTTGGGGATAAGATCCGGGACAGGCGTCTGTGTGCCCCAATTCGGTATAAACAAGATACTGATGGTATGCACCAGTGGGGGCATGGGGAATGGTAGTCGTTGATGTTGATTCCCCTCAGTGGGAATCCTCCTTAGCCTTTGCTCGATGTTGTTTTTGGGTAAACCAGAGAAGGGATGGTGTTGCATGCACCTAGCTTACCTGCTCCTTAGCTCATGGGGCCGGGTGGCGGCACTAACGCAGCCTTGTGGGAGACCTCCTTGGGGGATCCTAGTACAAGATTCCAACTAGGCTAGCCTGGGAATCCCTCACCTCATTGGCGTATGGGAGGGACTCATCCAAGAGTTTTGGGGAGAGGATCCCAAAACGATTATACGTCAGAGTGGGGAGAATTGGCTCCCTGAGCTGCCCTTGAGGACAATGGTGATAATGAGGCTCCAAAGCGTCTAGGTCTTGTTGGTCCATATCCTAGGTTAGGATAATCCCTTACTCCTCGAATCGTCAAATGAGGTCATTAATTACCCTTCTCTGAATGATTCTAGATAGGGAGATGAGGCATGGGAGCCAGAAAGTTGTGGACGTGGAGGCTGCCATGGGGGAAATGAGGCTATGTGGGATTGTCACATTGACATTTCCCCTACCCCTCTTTTTGTGGGTGAGTGGTGATTGGGTTCCTATCATGAAATATTGGGTCCTGATAAGTAGGTAGATTTAACCATTAGTGCTGAAAGAAGGAAACCGACATCCAGTGCCCTGGTTCTATTCCATCTTCCATAGTTGGAAAGAATGATCCACGCTAGAAACATCACTGACCAGGATGTCCAATGTTCAGCTACCAAAATTTCTGGTGAGTTTCATGCTAGGAAAAATATTTTCTTGGTATGACCTGTCACTAGATACATGGATCTGGTGACACACCAATCCATTGTTGTCTCAAAAGCTACTAATCTCTACATTGAAGAGAATAACCCCATATTGAGTTCCCCATTTCTGATTCCAATGCTTTCACTGGGGTGAACATATATCTATGGAGGAGGCCCAACTATTACCATGCATTCCCACATTCCAAAGGCATGAAATATGCATCCCTTATTCAAGGACATTTTCTTCTTGATCAAAACAGGATGATGGGATGTCAGTTCCTCCTTCCATGGATTCCTCCTACGAACTTATTTCCCAATATTGTTCTCCCTCATAAACTGAAGATGTTATTCATGAAACTATTTCCAATTCCATGTCTTTATGGATGTCGGTTAATTACGCTGCTTCTGTCAAGACACTCCAAGGGGTCTAGTTAGGACAACAATCCTTTGGTCGGGGGAGTCATCAAGTTGGACATCACTGGTGTGTTTGGACACTGGAACGTCGATGCGTCTTAGTTTCTTCACCTTATTACAGGGCTTCTAAAAGTCACAAAATACCTAGGCATCCAACGTCGAATGTGGTGAATTTTATACCATAGGCATCCCTCCAAGGTTTTCCTGAGCTTCCCATGATTAACACGAGGTATGTCGTGCGTTTAACGTCTATCAGAGATAGATCATACTGATAAAAACACAATCAGGGGTGGAATAGATGTCTGAAACCCTAGGAGAGATCACTAATGCTGGGGCTAACACATGGTTAGGTACCTGATTACTACTATGATTAGTGAGAAAGTGGATGACATGATCTCACCGAGATGTGGTGTCCCATGTAAGAATCTAGATGGAAATATATTGTTGAGGGTGGATGGAGAGTGAGATGGAGCTGATTCCAGGGAGACAATGATGTTGTGATTGATCCCCGAAGAGAATTCCTACATATCCCCGTGGTAGGGGGAAAAGTCCACATAGTTTAGTGGGGTGATGGGGAACTTGAGGAGGCGACCCTTGAGAATGGACCTATGGATGGGACCCGGAGCAAGTAGAACCTCCGGGTTGGGGAATGACATTGCCGAAACACATAGGCTCGAAGGAAAACCTGAATGAGACATGGGTGATGGTCTTGAACCTTAGATAGGCTTCCTATGTATCATCGAGGTAGGGAATCAATGTTTATGTAGTTCAATATGGGGGGTATAGAATTGTGGTGTGCGCATAGGAAAACGAACCAATGACATAATGGGGCTAATTCATGGTTATCTCCTGGGTTGGTATGACTCTTAGGGGGCAGACCAGAGGTGTGGGTCTCAAAAAAGGATACTACAATGGCTTACCATCGATTGGGGAACACAACATATTACCATAAATTGGGGAACACAATGGATTACCGTCGATTGGGGAACACAACAGCTTACCGTCAATTGGGGAACACAACACCTTACCATCAATTGGGAAATACACCAGCTTACCATTGATTGGAGAACACAATGACATATCGTCGATTAGGGAACACAATGAACTACCGTCAATTGGGGAAAACAAAGACCTACCGTTTATTGGGGGAAAACGGCCTACCATCAATTGGGGAACACAATGAATTACTATCGATTGGGGAACAAAACAGATTATAGTCGATTGGGGAACAGAACGACTTACCATCTATTGTAGAACACAATGTCTTAACGTCGATTGGGGAACACAACGGATTACCATCGATTGGAAACACAACGAATTAATATCTATTGTAGAACTCAATAGATTACTGCTGATTGGGGTTGGACCTCATGGAGGCTTCTTACATACACTACCAAGGAGACAAGGATCAAATCCCACATAGTTTGAGTAGGTACAATTTAACATCTTACGGGATGAGGGTGGACAAAAGTGGAGTGTTTGAGACCGATGGGTGTTTGGATTGATCCTTAGGGAGGCTTCCTACGTACCATGACTAGGAGACAATGATCAAATTCCATATAGTTCAGGATGGGTTGGATACAGTTTAACATCAAGTAGTATGAATATGAACTGATGTGAAAGGGTCAAGAACCAATGGAGGTGTTGGGATTGAACCTCAGGTAGGCTTCCTGCGTACCTTGCCTAGGAAACAAGGATCAAATTCCACATAGTTTGGGATTTCTTGGGGCTTAAAAAATAAGGCAGCCTATGTAGGATTCCATAGTCAATTATTACTCTAAGCCCATGTGAGTCATGATTGGTGTGAGAAACAAGTGGAAATAGGGTCCAGACGATCACGTCATGAAAGGTGTGTTCATGGGAAGTGGAGTGGGGATAACATGTGGCTAGTGTCCCAAAGAGGAAATAGGGGATTGTGTGTGGTTAGCAGCTCATGGAGTTGGAGATTGGGACATACTCTATGATGCAGGAATTATGGAGACCAATCCAAGATGAAGAGGGTGGGATAATTAAAGTCTCTATGCCCATATCTCCTTTGGTATTTGGCAGAGGAGAAGAGAGGAGTCGGGGTGCTACCTCCCACAAGAAAGGATAGGGTATTACACCAGGATGGTTTCCATTCCCCTTAGATAGACGTCAATATAGAAAAAGGATCTAATTCCATGTGAGGAATATCTCACTCCCATGGAGACGAGCGAGGATAGAGAATTTTTGATATAGGGAGACCTGTGTGTGTTGGATGGGGAGAGAACACAATTTAACATCATGTACTGAGGGAAATGGTTCTTGGAAGATCAACTTCCTCTATCTCAGATGACACAGGTTCACTCTTCACCCCTAGGACTCGTATAACTGATACCTACCCATCCTTGGTAAAGGGAAGGAATCAACAATGCTGTAGTGAGGGGGTGTTATGGAGTGATCCACGGAGGGAGAACTTTATCATGGTTATGTGATGAAGAAATAGCCATTAGTATGCCTATGTGAAGAAGAATAATGCTTAACAATGCAACATGATGTAGTTCCCAATGGACCTTGAAATCACTTCTCATGAACCTAAGGGCCGTACAAGAGATGTGTGTTTATGACAAAGGTGTCTTGTATAATATGGACTCTAACATGGTAACTTAGGGTAAAGAAGACACATTGAGTGCAAAAAGAGAGAGTATTTCACATAAAAGAAGGGGTTTTCACACAATATGTGCGCAAAAGGGGATGAGTGCACGCAAAAAAGTTGGGTTTCACAGATAAAGGAGGCATGCACATAATTGGAAAAGAATTACGTGCAATAGAGGAATGTTGTGCACAAAAGGATGATATTTTCACATAAGGGAATTGCGTGAAACTGGATAATAAATGAATTAACTAGGTGAATGTCCAGCCCTAGGGGTTTCGTGTGAAAGCAGACACCTGGGAGACCTGCTGCATAAAATCCTTTACCAAAAGATATTTTTTGTATACGGAAGAGGTGTATTACGCACATGGGAGACAGTTTGAATTATTTATCCTAGAAGTGAGGGGGTGGGATGGTGTCATTAAATTTATAGGTGGTTGAGAGCCACAGGGGGGCACAGAATTCGTCATATGTAGAAAACTCAACACATCAGTTGTCCACATCGAACTTTATGTGCAACATGCAAAATATATAATGGGTGCGTAAATTTGCGCACCATTGGGGTGGTTTTATGCACACTTATGAAATTTTCTACAGAGCCTTTCATCCAGTCCTGAACCATTTCACTTAAGAGAAATCTACCTTTAGTTTTCCTAAAATGTTGGCTCGAGGCCTTTGTCATATTTCAGCAACAACAGTAGTAGGCAGGTTGAACAAGTTGTTCACAGCTGAAATATTTGTTCACATCAATGACACAAGGTATATTGAATAGAGATCTCGTAGAGTATCACTTCATTCTGGAGTTCAACAGCTCTTGAAAATCTAGCACTCATCTCATAAAAATGGTTAGGCATATATTGGAAAAATCTCTAATGATCAAATTCTCCTCCCACTGTCATAATTTTCCTTAAATTTTGGAGGGACCTTTACACATGGAACTCAATAAATAGTGATGTTAAAATAGATTAGAAGACATCGTTTTATATAAATAACTATGAGAAACATTACTATGCTTAAGAAACATCATCACATTTAGGATCTGATAAAATGAAAATCTACATTAAGGAAATATGATAACCATAGAAAAAAAATTGAATTGAAGTCTTAAGATAGTGTATTTCGGAGTATAAAAATATCAAAAATCAGCTTCTAAGAAAACTGATTTTTTTATTATGATTTGTTTGAAATTTATATTTTTATTTCTAAGATAATCAGAGTCTAATTTTTTTGAGAATGAGGGTATGATTTCTAAGAGAATTAGAGTCTGATTTTTGATAGAATTATACTTTATTTTTTGAGAGAATTAGAGTCTTATTTATAAGATAATAGGAGTCTGATTTCAGAGAGAATCTCAGTCTTATTTTTGAGATAATTGGAGTCCAATTTATGATGAAATTGGATTCTAAATTCTAGAGAAATCATATTCTGAATTAAAGAGAAATGACATTCTCAATTCTAGAGAAATCAGATTCTGAATTCAAGAGATATCATATTTTAAATTCAAGAGAAATAAGATTCTCTATTATAGAGAAATCAGATTTTGAATTCTAGCTAATTTGGATTCTAAATTATAGTAAAATCAGATTTTGAATTCCAAAGAAAATAGATTCTCAATTATAAGGAAATTAGATTCTGAATTCTACAGAAATAATAGTCTAAGGAACTGTAATGTTATGAGTTTATAGATAAGGATCCAATTTTATGACATAAGTAAAATATTATTAGACTTAGTTATAAAAATATTAGTTATGACATTGGAAACCATAGGTAATGTAAAAACCATTCTCGGAGAAAGAAAAGTTTCCTTAAGAAATTGTTTCTTGGAGAAAGTGAACTTTCCTTAATAATTTGTGTTTGTGTTTTGCAAAACATAAAGGAATATAAAATTCATAAAGAAACTTATTAACTCAATAGTCACCCCCTTCATGGAAAGCATAAACAAATTTTCAAAAAATAATATAATGTACTATGGTTTTAATTTTTGATTTTTTTAAATAAACTTATCTCCCTTTTGGTTTATGTCTCATAATGAATATGAATAACTACCCCTTAGGATATGAAATCCCTAAGGATAACATTATTGTATTTCATAGAGAATTAACTTCGCTTACTTAAAAATGTATTCTTTATGTAATATCTCCCATACATATGAATTACATTCCTTTAACTTAATAATCCTTTAGAACATTATTTTCTCCCCAATTGTGATTTTCAAAAAGGAATAGAAGGAAAAAAATCATATCTAAAAGGTTAGGAAACATACAATATGAAACAATGAAAAGAAAAAATTCATTATGATAACTAATGTGTCCTAAAGGAAATTCATTATAACAAATGATCATATTTGAATAGAAAATTAGTCATCCTTCATTTTCTCCTACAGAATCATTTTTTCAAAGTGTCTTTCATCTTCATCAATTCTTTTTGATAACCTTCAAAATTATTAAGAAACTCTTCCTAATAATGAATTTTTCTATCAAGATATATTATTTTCTCTTAATAGGATTTAAATATTTCACTTTGGGACATGATCAATTCTTCATTGTCTTTGAGTTTTTCAGCCTTCTATTCCTTGATTTCCATCTCCCTTTTTAGATTTAGAGTAATATAGTTTTATTTCCTATTTTTATCATTGTCTTCTTATTGGTGGCTAGCTTTCCCTTCTTTTAATTTCTCTAAAAAACTATCTCAAATATTCTTTATGTTTTCATTGAATTTATAAAAATCATCCTTGATAGTGTCTGTGAAATCATCAATAATTTTAAGATCATCTATGACTAACTTCAACCACTTTTTAATTTACTTGTAAGATTTTCTATGAACATCATAGCTGATATGATAATTCATCAACTTAGTTTCATGTTTGGGGAACTTTTCCATAAGAAATCTTATTAAATTTTTCTTTTGATTGAATGATTCTTGAATTAGGTAACATCTTGAATCAATGCTGGGGAAGAAAGAGATGGGGTTCACAAGCTACATAAAATGAAGAACAAAAATCATGACTTAATGAAGAGGAATATTCCAAAATAGATTCTTTTGTTGGTGATAAAACGTTATTCTTTTCATATTCTTTCTTCTTAAATGTTTGGACAACATCATTATATAATTTTTCAAAAATATCTTTACTAAGTGTATCAATAACAAATTTCTTTCCTTTCACCTTAATAGATATTTTCTTCTCAATATTTTGTATCTCATGCTCTCCATTAGAAAATTAGATTATTTTATCACCATCATCAATTTCTTTATCAACACCTTTATCAGAAACATTATCAACTTTTTTGTCATAAATAACTTTATCATCCTTGTCATCAACACGTTGAACAGTATTATCCTTACTAGTTTGATCATCTGATGGGACTTTGTTGACCTCATCCTCAACAACATCATCTTTCTAAATATATTTTCCTTATCAAATAATCCTTGTAGAGGATACATGGGAATTTATTATTAACAAATTTTTGGAAGGGCTCTCCTTTTCATCATATTAATCTACCATTCTTATCACATCTTCCCTCTCCTCCTCCTCCTCATCTTCTTCTTTCTAGTTTTCTTATTCTTCAACAATTGGTTTCAAGACTCAAATAACCTTCTTTATCTTACTTGGTATCAGAGTCTCAGTTGATACTAGATCCAGAGGAATCATGGGTTCTTGCAAGAATGATTCTGGTACATGAAATTGTTCATAGGCCTTCTCTATGTCTCTTAGTAAGGCTTAAATAATCTGATCTTATGAAATTTTCATCGTCAACTTATTTTCTTTTTCTTGCTTCTCAAGATATTTAGCATCTTGATTTCTTAAGGCCTTAGCGTCAGTAGGATCTATCCCAAAAACCTCATCACCTTCCTTCTTATTCTCTTTTAGCTCTCTCTATTTGGATATAACATCATCAGAAAATGCTTTTTTTCTTATTGAGTTTATATGGAGAAGATATTGGTTCAATGATAGGTTCTATTTCCTACTCTTTTTGTTATTTGGATTTCTTTTCTTAGGAGATGTCTTGGATCTTTCTCAACCTTCTACCTTCTTACTAACGTCTTACTCATCCTTATTAGTATGATTAAGAAAATCTTCTAACTTTTCACTGAAGGTGATATTTATCCGTCTCAATGTATCATCACTTAAAAACATGACCATTTAGATTTTGGGATTTAAGTTGCATGGAAATTTGAAGGATTCTATGCACAAGGAAATGATCATAGAATAGATTTCAGGGTCCATCGTGATTTGAAATTTGATTGTTCCATTCTTAATGTTGTTCGTGTTTAAAATAATGTACTTAATGAGGTTTAAAATTCTTACATTCACCAATAATTACATCATAATGATATCACATATCTTTAGAGAGTCTTTATCTCTATTCCTTGAAATCAAAAATCCTTTAATCCAAAGGTCTACTAATCATTGATTTTTTTGAGATGTGATATATTGGGAATCTTCACTCCCTCTATCCCAAGGCACTCAATAGCCTTAATTTTATGAAAAATCTTTTTGTATCAGGTAATCTGTGCAAGAAAAATATGGCCTCTCCTTAATTGGGTATATCCAAAATAATTGTATCCTTCTTGTAAGATAGAGAGTATACTTTTTCCATATCTCTTAAAGGAAAATATTTCTTTTCCACCGTGTTCATAAAACTGGACAGTATCATAAAATTATATAACTTAATCAGCATTCACTGGATCCTAATTATTTTCCATGTCTACACATTGGATTTCCCACCCAATCCTATTTATGACTTTTTGAAACATAGAGTTTCACTTGGATAATAAATTTGGGCCACCAACATTTTCATGATGATTATAAATCATTGGGTTCCTTGTTTGATCGAATCAGAGTATGCTAGGATATCTCAAGTTACATTTAAAGTTTTAAGGGGAAGGGGAAAACAAAAAAACACACTTAAAGGGTGGGAGAGCTTTGGCACAAACAATACTGATAAAAAAAATGTGGGACATGAAGAGGGAGGGTCCCTTTATATAGGATTTACAGAGAAATTTAAACATCCTGAGTCAATCCAATGGTTAAGATTTACTTTATCTAATTTTAAAGTTGATATGAATTCCAGAGAAGGATTTATAGATTTTATTCTTTTGAGGTTTGAAGAAAAAAAATCAGATTTAAGGAAATTGAATCTGATAAGGTTTTATTTAAACAAGACTGAAGATACCAACTAACAAAAATTCAATTATGATATTATAAGTAAGGAAACATACTTTCATATTGCTCAAAATTATTTTTAATTATTTATTAAGTTTCTTTTACAAAACATTGGTTCTGAAAAAAAACATTTAGGGGAAGAATAAATTATAGGTTCCAAAAAAAATTTGTTTTCAAATTTTTTTTGGGGAAAGTAAATATAAAATAATAAACATATGCACTCCCCCAATGAAAATATGCATCTTAATGTTAGGAGATAAGTTTCAACAAAAAGTCAGTATGAATGATTACCTTAATGTTATAATTCCTAACATTTTTTAATGTATTCAAATATATCAGAGGGTAAAGGTTTTGAAAATATATCATAAAGACGATCTTACATTCTGATAAATTGAAGTTTTATATCTCCTGTAATTGTATGGTCCCTAATAAATTGATTCCTTATTTCTATGTGATTTTCATTAGCGTGATGTGTAGGGTTTTTTCTTAGGGAAATTGTACTAGTATTTTCACACATTATCTATGTTTTTTATTCATGCCATAGTCTGCGAGTGTGTGTTTCATCCAAAACACGTGAGAACATTAACATTCTGTTTCTACATATTCAGATTCAACAGTGGAAAGTTCTATAAAGAGATGTTTCTTTCATTACCAAGAAACTAATGAATCTCCTATGAGATTTAATGTTAGGGATGTACTTTTTCTATCCATTCTACATCTACCAAATTCAGTATCCAAAATGTTTTTTAAAATATTTTCTAGAAAAATAGGAATGTCCTAGTTCTATAGATCCCTTTAAATAGAAAAAAATTTCTTTTGAATTCTTTTAAATGGGATTATTTTAGATTAGATTTATATATTTCACACAAGAAAAATGAAAACATTAAATTTGGAAGACTAGATATTAGGTATAATAAACTTCATATCATATCTCTAAAAGATGTTTGACCGACTGGTTTTATAGTTTCACCAAGATCAAGAGTGTTTGAGGTAATTATTGGAGTACATATACTTTTAGTGTTTCCATATCCATACTTATTAAGTTTATATTTAATATAGTTATGTTGAGATAAAAAATTTCCTTCTAGTTTTTAAGAAATTTGAAAACCAAGGGAAAATGTTAACTCACCCATCAAACTCATTTCAATCATAGATTTCATAAGATTCACAAATAAATTAGCTAAAGATTGTTAAGTTGATCCGAATATAATATCCTCAACATAAATATAAACATTGAAATTTTTTTCTTATCATTCTTTATAAAAAGGGTAGGATCAGTAGTTCCCTTAATATAGTTGTTTTGTAACAAAAATCATGTAAACCTTCCATACATGGAACTAGGGGATTGTTTATGTTTATATTAAGATTTGGTAAGTTTTTAAACATGTTTAGGATGTTTTGTGTCTTCAAAACCAAGAGGTTTTTAAACATAAACATCTCTTGAACATATATAGTAAGTAAAGCACACTTCATGTCCATTTGAAAAGGTTTTATATTGAAAAATGTTGTGAAGGCTAGTAGAATATGAATAGATTTATTTCAAGATACTAGAGCATAGGTTTCTTCATAGTATGTTCTTTCTTATTGATTATCACCATTAGAAACTAATATTGCTTTATTACTTAAAATGGTTATACTTTCATCACATTTATTTCTAAAGGCCAACTTTACTCTAATTACAGAAGATTCTTTAAGATATTCAACCAAGGTCCATACATTGTTTCTTTCAAATTCATTTAGTTTAACTTTCATTTATTTAATCAAATTATCTTCACCTAAAGCTTCATCAGTAATTTTAGGATCTAATTGGGAAATAAATTCAAGATACTCTACTAAAATCTGCAGAGAACTTCTAGTCCTTCTAGGTTGATTTACATCTCCAATGATACTATCACTAGGATGATTCTTAAGAAACAAATGATTTGGGTTTTGTAATACCTATTCATCAACATAAGGTAAATAATATTTTAGGTTAAATACTTCCAGAACATTTTCTTGATTATTTTCATGATTAGAAGAATATTCCATCAAAGGCTGATAATCAGTTTTTTTAAAAACACATCTAAAGATGTAGTATGGGGTCTTTTAAAAACAAAATGATTGGTTTCATCAAACTTAACATGTATTGTTTCTTCAATAGTAAAAGTTTTTTTGTGAGAAACTATATAAGCCTTAGAAGTAGTTGAATATCCTTTGAAAATTAATTCATTGGATATTGGTTTAAATTTATGTAAGTTGTATTTAGTATTCAAGATGAATACTTTTCATCCAAATAATTTGAATTATGAAAATTTAGGTTTTCGAAAAATCCATAACTAATAAGGTGTTTTATTAAGAAAATGTCTGATTAAAACTTGATTTATAGTATAGAAAGAATCACTAACTGATGCAGCTTAAAAGTGTTTATCAGTAGAGTATTCAATCAACATGGTTCTTGTAATCTTTTAAAGAATAAAATTTCTTCTTTCAACAACACCATTTTTCTTAGGAGTTCCTAGATCTTAGAGGTTCTGTGTAATTATTGTTTTACTACAAATGGTTTCAAAATCTAATTTTTAAAATTATACCCTATAATCACTATAAATAGTTATAAATGAAAGTTTTTCCCCATTATTATATCAGTATTAAAAAGATTTAAAATAAGAAAAGGTTTCATATTTCATTTCTAGAAAATAGACCCATGTAAATCTAGTGTAATAATCCACTAAAAAATACATTGTATTTACCTCCAATAATTGTAGTTTGTGTTGGACCGAAGATATTCATATTCACTATGTGTAATTCATTAGATATTTAGAATTCAATAATTTATTTAAAGATTAACTTATATTACCTGACATATTGAAAAGGATCACAGACTTTTGAAGAATGAAATCTCAGATTTGGTAGATCCTTAACAAGCCTTTTCGTTAATAGTTTTAACATTTTCATAAGGTTACAATATCCTAGTATAATATTCCATAACCATGATTCTTATTCCACTAAACTAAGGTATGGTAAGTCTTGTATCCTAAGGTACTATAAGTTATGTGTATAAATATTTTCATGGCTATAGTGAGAGAGAATAAACCCTTCCTTGGAATATTGTACTAGGAATTTATCATTCCTAAAATTCACAATGTTTCCTTCATCACATAATTTGATTATTATTATAAGCTTGTACTTAATGAACTTAACAAATAAATCATTTGAAATTAAATATTTTCTAAGAATCACAACATTACCTATACTAAAAATTTCTCCTCACGCATTGTCTCGTAAAGAGACTTTTCCACATTTCATCTTCAAAAAAATCTCACAGAATTTTTTTTCCAGTCTTGTACTAGGAACATCCATTATACATGTACCATGTATTATTGTGGGTACTTCCTTTGTTTTTATTAAGAATAAATAATTAGACATTCGGAATCTAAACATTTTTGGATCCAGAATTGTTAGAATCTAAAATAATAGGTATCCACACATGCATCGAAAAGTAAGATTTAATAAAACATAAGGATTAGATTTTATTTAAGGATTTTTTTTTCAATTTCCACCATTTTGACACTTATAGAAAAAGGTTCACTTTGAGGTACGGAATAATTATGAATTAAAATTGTTTTTGATTGTGAATAATTAGAACCAGAATTATTTCTTAGAGTAAAAAAGTTGTGAATGCATTTTAATCAAATTAAAGCCTTCCTATATAAATTTTTTCAAATGTTTCTTTAATGAAAATAGTTTATGTTTTAGTCTAATGACTTAATTATTGTCCTCATATTCATTAGTCTTAGGATTTGAGTTACCATATAAATTTTTTTTATTAGAAATTACTTTTTGAAGATCCTTAGAAAGATTATCTATTTTAGAATTTAATTCCTTATGTTTTTTGGAAACATTTTTAAAATAAAGTGTTTTCTAATCAAGATATTCTGAAAGATCTAATAATTATTTTGTTACAATAGATATTCTAGAATTTTATTTAATATTTTTCTTATTGATGTTACTATTTTTAATCTCAAGTAACATGAAAATATAGATACATCTTCAAAAGAAGGTAAAGTATTATCTTTTAATGAGCAAGATTATTCATCGAATGATTCATAATACTTTTCATTATAGAAATTTTCATTTAATGAGATATTTTTTAATTTTTATTCAATTAGTACCTTCTCCCTGAGTCATTCATTTTCATTAGGTATTCTGGATATAGGACTAATATTATTCTGTCTAGAATATTCACTATCCAGAGATTAATCAGAATAGTCTCCACCACTACCACTCTAGGTGTCATTATATTTCATTACATTCTAATACATAGAGTTTTTGGACTTATTCTTATTTATTTCTGAATGACTATCCTTTATTTCTTTCCGTTTGATCATAAGACCGCCTGGTCAGATATGACCTTACCTCTTGCATTCACAACAAGTCACTTCTGTGTCTTTATTATCCTTTCTTTCTTTCTTCTTGTAACTATATTAGAAATCTTTCTTTCTAATAATATTCTTCATCCTTCAATAAATATTGGAATGTTAATTATATGAATGATCACTTTCACTTGATTCAGATATAACATTATCTTTCCATGAATTTGATCTAGTAAATTTTTCATGTGTCTTGTCTTTCATATGATTTGATGTATTAGTGATTGAAACACTACCATTACCATTATTTTTCTTTTTGATCTATGTATCTATATTCATTTTAGTTTCATGATACAGAATAGTCCTAAATAAATCATCAAAAGTGATGCTTTAAACTTGACTATTCTCATCAATCACTATTATTTTTTATTCCCATTAATTGGGCATAATATCTATTATCTTATCCCCAAGAATCACATCCTCAAGTCATTTCTCACTCATACACTAAAGGTTGTTAACAATAGTCATAATACTTTTTTGAAAATTTCACATAGGATATCCATAAGGAAACATAATACCATGGTATACAACTTTATTCATAGATACTCTTATTTCAATTACCTTCAATGTTCCAATGTAACACCCCAATCCCAGTTATACAAAATCAGTGCATTATTACATAACATTGGCATGAAACAAGGAATCATGTCCTAAAATATCGATCATTTTAGTAGCCTTGAAAGTACTAGATACATACATAAGTTTTACATTACATAATGAAATAAAAATCTACAATATTGTATCCCCTTTGAACACTCTTATATACCTTATCCTATTCATGTAGGTTAATCTTAATATACTTCTTCACATCCTAGGAAAAATAAAACATAAGAAATAGGTGAGCTTAGATTCTTAGTAATAATAACAATATAGTGGAAACTGTCTTAAATAAGAACATACATTTAATGAAATGTATAAGACTAGAACACAAGTCTTTTAAACTTAAAATTCAACATAATATGGCAAAGATAAATCGAATAATTCCATTTACTTATTCACATGGATATTCTACTAGTTGACTAATAACATGTAATATAAAATCCAATTTCATAATAATAGATGCATACTGCCAGACTTCATAACCAAATAGTCAAGTCCTTGTGCCAAGACTACAAAATAATTTTGTCAAGGTCTTCTGACAAGACACTAGTTTGTCTCATGAGAGCTACTGATGCATTGAGGAGCTATAGCGGGATCCACCATTCACCTACTAAGTCCAATTCATTCCTCATATGAAAAGGTTAAAACATAACATAATCATTTGTATTAAAACTATCATACACAATGTCAACACTTTATCCATAAACCATGAATGGTATAAAAATAACACATCCACTATCAAACATATCACAAAAACATCAATACAGTATCAAATATTAGTATCATAAAAAATCAGCCCTGATCAAGAATAATATCCAGTAAAGGATGTTGACATAGTTGAAAATGATTAGTAAACAATCTTTGAGAGCAATATTCCTTTTTCATGAAAACATTTAAAAATCTCACTATTTATCAAAAATTTCTTTAAAATATATTTCTGATTCAAAGTGTCCCATACCAATTTTAAACTTTTAAAAGGAATTTAAATTTTAAAACATTAATTTCCATATAAATAAATCCTTAAAACCATTTTTAAAACATTGAAATTAATGAGAAATATTTAGAAGAATAAAATTTTAAAACATTTAAAATTTTATTTTATCTAGAATTCCTAACCAAATGAGAGATGCTTGAATAAAAATAATTGAGGTAATAAAAACACTATTATATCATGATAATAACCAGATTCATGATAGATTATGTCAAATTACATTTTATACACCAAATAAAAGTGAATTCGCTCATAACAACAAAGAAGTCTCAATGGAGTGTAGGTTTAGATGAATTCCTGTATAAAGACTGTATCATTAGTTTAAGGATAAATAAATGACATAATTATGTGTCAAAAAATAAATACACTCAATATGATTAAATATTCAGTTTAAATAAATCAATGTACATTCACACATATTCTTGTAAAAACAACACCAATGACTTGGATGTTTATCTCAATGAATAGAAATTGAGTTGAAATTACTCTTATCAAGTTTATATCAATGACTAGAGAATTTACCAATGGAGTGATTATGTGTATAAAAAGTATATCTACCAAAAGGGTAGTGTAAATTACAGCATAAGTAAACAAATATTGATTTCACTCATAATCCTAGAGTAATGTAATCAATGATGTTTGCATAAAATAGAATGATTGGAAATTGAAATTTGAAATTCCATTACCGATTTGGTAACTTACGAAACATACACCCCATGAAATAAGTATCATGAAATGATGATTTAAATACCCATAAATTAAATTATATTACACAAACAATACAATCATGGCCATTACATACACCACACACATGGTAATAGTGGAAAATATAACATGAATCTCACGAGAATAAAAGTGAGATAAAAACCCCTTACCACGTTGTAATCAATCGATTCATAAGAAAAGAAGTTTATAAACAACAAATTCATCATATAATACCATGAATATAAATTTAATCATGATAGTATACATCAAATGTAAGTACACAATACACCACATGCAATAATTAAGTGGTGAATCAATGGAAATCTCACGGAATTAAAAGTGAGATAAGAAACCCCTTACCTTGTAATGTTTCTTAGTTTAGGGTAGGTTAACATCCTGAATAATGGTTAAATAAATGTTATTAAATTATACAAGAACCAAATAAAAATATATGATATATTATATGATCTTCTAATATTGGTTTGTTAATAATATTTCAGTAGTATCATCGTTTCGGGTGTTAACTGATTTGTTTTCCTTTATATGCTTGGTTAAATAAGACATGTTTGTTAGGAATATGATGTATTTGATTCTTATAAATAATGATATTATGTTCAAAAACATTATTTTTAATCATAAAATGAAAATTATTCTTGAATGTTTATGATGGACAATGAATCTCATTGCCTTCGTGGAGACGGTAATCCTTACGGATGCACGAGCGACAATATAATTATCTTGACGGTGAAATAGTATATAATTCGTTGAAATGTCATATATAAATAATAATTATCATGTTTTGTTGATTATTTACATCAGTTATACTCTTTATTATACCTATCCAAATAATAAAGTGTTTGAATAACAAACTACACCACGATGTGGAGACGGTAAGCCGTACGTACACACGTACAGTGACTTTGTCATTTATAGGATGGATAGAATAAAGAATATGGTTGTAACATATTTATAATAACATCACAGTATTTATAACGTACTATATTTTTATTTTGATATGGAAACAAAAAAGAAAGAGGAAGTGGAAGAAGAAAAGAACTAGAAAGTGGGTGGTGAAATTATTACCTCTTCCTCGGGTATTTCTTTTTCAGTTGATCAAAAGGGATTCTTAGGTTGGATTGATGATCAATTTAAGGACTATAGGTTGATGTGAGGGTATTTTTGAGGATAGTTTGGTAGGTTTTGGTAGTTCCAAATGGCTTTGGGGTGTGAAATTAAGATTAGGGTAAGTGCCCTTTTATAAGAGAGGTATGGGTCACTTTAGGAAATCCTTGAAATATCATTTTATAATAAAATATTTGTCGGTTTCTAATGGCCCAAAAATGATTTATTTAGAAGATAAGGTTGGGATGTATCGAAACCCTTTCCACCAATAGGTTTTAGACAAGTTTTGGTTACCATTTTATCCATATCTTTTAGATTTAACTCTTTTTTAAATAGTTTAACTTTTACCGTGTCTTCTTGTAATGTTACACTATATGGTTAATATACCTACTCTAAACTTTCAAGAGAACCTCATGTGGTTCATTAATGACTTATATAATATTATTTAATCCCTTTTCTCAAACCTCATATTTTTAATAATATTATATCAACAAATAATATTTTATTTGTTTTAAAAACTCATTTATGTCATTTTTTACATAATTTAGTATTTGGTTCTTGTAAAAATGATAAAAGCATGATTACTTCTAAAAAAATTATTTAATAAACCCTAACATGTCATATTAGCTTATTAAATTAGTGTAATTCATCATAAGTCTCAAATTATATTTATTTGAATATTTATAATATCAATTATTTTAATCTTTCATTAATAAGGTAATTACTGCATCATCATTGTGTCATAAATAAATTTAATTATTTAATGTCAAAAATTTAAAAAAAATACCATTATGTATTAAATAGTTTTATATTTCTAATGAATATATATAGTCAAATTTATCTTATGTATAACCCTATATTGAAAATGGTTTAGTTATTAAGCTTTGAATTTAACACTTTTAACTCTTTTTTTAAATAAAATAATAATAAATGTCCTAATCTAATCCAAGTGGACCAAATAAGATAATATTTTATTCCTATGGGTTTTTTCGCTGAATTATTCTTATCCATTAGAATTAGGACATGTGTTAGGGTAATTATAATACCACTTTTACCCTTAATTACCATATTTACTTTTAACCATTGTAAAGAAAAGTCCAAAGTTACTATTCACCAGAAAAATTATTTTCATCATATTGAAACATATTTTACTTAATTATGTTAAATTTTTCTCTCTTATTTTTGAAATTCAACTCACAGAAGCGGTAAAATTACGTTTTTTGGAAATTTTCAATTGCTCCTAGGAGGTAGGTAAAAGACGGTAAAAAGAACAATAAACTTTTACATATCTAATCTTATTATAAAATGACTCCAATGAATTAAATTAAAATTATATAGGTATTATATATCTATTTTGACTTAAAATAAATAAAAATAAAATAAATAATTATTTAAATAAAACGTCGTTTTTAAAATATAATGCAGTGTTTTTAACTATTTATCAAAAAATGAATGTTTTCAGAAAAATAACAAAAATTACCCTAAGATAGTTATGATATTATGAATTTAAAAATTAATTCTACTTTAGAAAATTCAAAAAATAGAATTTTCATTAATTAATTTAAAATTAATTCCCGATGAAGAAACTGAAAATTGGGTTTTTAAATAGTAAAAACTATCAAAAGATTGACATGTGTTTGTAGAGACCCAAAGCTTGACGTACATGGACATTACATTACTTTATTGGAATACTTAATACATAACAAAAACAGACACAAAAGGACCATAACAGTTTAGTGTCTTTGGAAACTTGGAACGTAATCTTCTAATCGTGGTGAAAGATCTTCAACATCTCCAATAAAGATCTCCCCCTTTTTTTACCTAAAACCTTTCTTTATATCCTGGGGAAAAGAAAACATAAAAAGGGTGAGCTCAAATGCTCAGTAAGGGTAAGCATGGATAAAATAAAACACACCATATACATTTGAACTTAAAAACATGAACATAATGTTTAAACATCAAAAGCTTGAAAAATGACATAAAACATGGATGTACGTAAGGCATAGATCATAAAGAAACATTAAGAATGAAAAAATAGCATGGGAATAAAACATGTAATTGTGGCAACCATTAATCACATGATATGATTTCCATAGTAGCAAAGGAATTACTGCCAAGACCATCTTAGTGGACAAAGTCCCTTTCTGAATCGAGTTCACTCCTCATTCCATTCCTGTATTACTGAACTGGTTTTACTTGCCGTTCCAGCCATGTCTATCTCATGATATATAAATCTTTACCCAATGCATTGGAGGGATATATAGGTCCCACCCATCTCATAATTTAATCATTCTTACTTGTGCCACAAAATAAACATACATCTTCCATAATAACCCAACGAATAAAATGGGTTTCATAAACATCATCCCATCATCACATAATCCATATAAAAGAAATAGATATCATTTCATAATAAGAGAAGTGAAACCATGTAAATCATAGAGACATTATACTTGAAACATACACATATGAAATAATTTCATCTTAGATGAAAAATGGTTTTGATAAAACACTTGAAATGAATTCTTGAGGAAAATATCCCTTTTTCTTCAAAATCATTTTCTTTTCACAAAATGTCATGCAATTTTAGAGGAAAAGGATTTTTTTGAAAATATTCATGAAATATTTTGGTGGAATCTACATGAAAACAAGGCTTTATAAAACCGTAAAAATCTCTTCGTGCCGTATAAGTTAAAAAAACATTCTTTTCGTACTTTTTCCGGAAAAGTCAAAAAGTAACTCGTAACGTAAACAAAAGAATGATTCCTTACATACCATGTAGTAAAAGTCAAAAATGGGTAAAAAGGAATTTAAACATACATGAAAACACTTTTATAAAACATGGACATGGATGATATAAATAACCCCAGTAAATACTTACGAATAAGAAATCTCGGATAAAAATGAGATTTGCAAAATTATCCCTTACCTTAGGTCCGATATGCTTCGTACGTATCCGGACCTCCTGTATAATGATTTAAATAATTCTATTGACTTATTAAAGAATCATATTAATTGTTATGATATCATATATGGTTCACTTATGACTTTATATTACCCGTTCTTTTGTAAATTCCATGTTAAAGAGCGTTTTGGGTAAAATTGTTTCATTTGTCATCCGTGTTTTGACTTGTAATTATTCATATGATTTATTATATCTTGATTACTTACATCCAGAATGTAAAACATGATTTATATATAATATATATTCAGAATATACATATATATATAATATATCTATAAATGGAAGGAAATACACCGTTCATGGAGACGGTAGGTCGTACGTATGCATGAACGTTGTTTTCGTTTTCTCATTGAATTGAATGGAATTAATTGGATGACATAAATATATATATATATAAATAATTCCAGTATCATTATTATGTCATATATTTCATGATTAATTATTATATATACTTTATAATCATTTATGAATGGTTAATCATTGAGAATGAATCTAATCGCGTTGTGGAGACGGTATTCCGTACGTATACACGAGCGATGATATCGTTCCCATGATCGTGGAATTTTATTTGAGTGTATGTATACTATTACAGAATCAATATCACTTTACAATAATCATATATAATTATTATTTACACCATTATACCCATCCAAGTATGGTGGTGGTGGAAAATATATTACACCACGTTGTGGAGACGGTATTCCGTACATACGCACGCGTGGTGATTTCGTTTTCCATAGGATGTATAGATGGTTAAATAGGGTTCTTTCATACTTATAATAAAATTTATGTATATGAGTGATACTGATTTTATTACTTCATTATGAAACAACCTAAGAATAAGAAGTGGAAGAAGAAATAAAGGTGAATGAATCGGTAACGGAAATTACCTCTTCTTTGAAGAGCCTCTTTGATACCTCCTCTTAGGGAACTACAATTGGTCTTTGAAGAATACCAAGACCTCTAGGATATTTCTAGTGAAGTGTAGAAGATAATTGGGAAGGGTTTGGAAAAGCTTAAAGGCTCAAAGTGGTGTGTGGAAGAGAGGGAGGAGGTGCCCTTTTATAAGGGAGGAGAGGGGCACCTTTGGCATTCTTAAAAATATTAATTTATAATAAATCTAACCCAACTTAAAAAACTCCAAAAACGACTCATATTCGAAGATTAGATGAGATAGGTTTGTAATATAATCAACAAATCAAATTTAGACATGTTTGGATCTTATTTTAAACCTTATCATTTTGATTTATCCTTATTTAATCTATTGAAGTTTATTTGTGGTAATAAGATTCTAAATTATAAATTATAACAAATAATTACTTATTTGTTGTGAATATCCCATAATTGTTTAGTTTATAACATTATAGACCATATAAATTTAAATTTATAATTTTTAAATATTTTTGTGATATTTAAACAATTTTATAATATGTTATTTTTATAAAATAACAATAGTGTCAATTTTGACACTATTCATTTATTTGAATTTAAATAAAATATATAAAGAAGATATGTTCGAAGTAAAAGCTTTAATAGATTCATAAAAGGTCATATATTTCTATAAAAGTTTTGGATCACATTAAATAGTTCATATAATATTTAATTTTTTATTTTTAAAACCATTTATTTAGTTTATCTCTTAAAAAAATAATTACTACAACATTTTTTAAAAATTATTTAATATACTTATTTTTTCATAACAATTTAAAATAAAATCCTATGATAAAGATAAATATATTACCTTTCACAATAATACTTTTACTCGAATTTATCATCTTAAAATTACAATATTTAAATTTTTATATTTATCAAATTATGAAGGTGACAACTTTGGCATGATTTAAAATAAAATAATATAACTATCATAATCACTTTTATAAGGCTCTAAACGGTTATATATTAGGTCATTGGATGATTAAGGTGTAGATATACACTACCAATTAGTTTGGGTCAGGTTTTTGGGCCTTTTAATGGGAATTATTATTTCAATAAAAACTATATTACTGATTTTTTACTTAATAAATAATTTATGCATCATTAATGTATCACCATTAATGACAATTATTTAATCCCTAAAAATTCTAAATAAATTATCATGATATAGATAATTTTATTATATTTCTGGAGAATATTCATTTTTGATGGTTTATGATGTTTATCAGTAAATTAAAATTATTATACTTATAAGATTTAAGAGAGTGACATGTTGTCACTTTCTTTGCTTTTAATAATAATTAAATTATTTTCATGGTCAAAAGTCCATAAAATGAATCTAATCCGACACTTATGTTATATGGGTCTACTTTTAGCCATCCAATAGAATTTTGGCATGTGTTAAGTTAATTTTATAATATTATATTTACCCTTAATTACTCGATTTACCTTTAACTATGGTAAATAAAATTTACCGTAGTTACTATTCATAATTCCCAAAAATAAAAAGTATCTTATTAACATAATTTTGACCCACTTATTCCAAATAAGGAATCCATTTTTCAGAATTCAATACACAAAAGTTGCAGAAATTAAATTTAAATTAATCCCGTTGTCGAAAGAAAACAGGTTTTTCTTTAAAACATTGCAAAAGATTGAATTGATTTAACCTACGAATTTAATGTAAAATCAATGCTAATGACATACATATTAAATGGAAAAAATATATTCTATTTATACTTTAAAACCATTCAATATTATAATTTAACCATATAAATTATTGTGATGAAAAAAGTTGTTTTTAATTAAAATATAGCGTGTTTTTACTATTCATCAAAATATGAAAGTTACCAGAATAATATGAAAATTTTATCCAATGTAAATTTTTATTTATTTATTCCAAATAAGAATTTTATTTTGTCAAATTGAACTTATAAACATGTAAAAAACTATATTTAAAGTGGGTGCGCCTTCAAA
Source organism: Viscum album (assembly GCA_963277665.1). Taxonomy (NCBI): domain Eukaryota; kingdom Viridiplantae; phylum Streptophyta; class Magnoliopsida; order Santalales; family Viscaceae; genus Viscum; species Viscum album. Next base: position 935,215,792 of record OY728153.1, read on the forward strand.
AGGTGGCAAAACTGCATTTTTTGAAAAATACTTATTTTACCCGAAAAATTTATTTTGTTCTTATACCATGTTCTAGAAAATGTGTAAGATGAATAATAATGTTATAAAATTCAAAATTTAGTTAATACTATTCATAACGGATAGTTCATAATAATATTATAATAATATATCGTTGTTTAGTAAAACCCGGTATTGCGTACAACACACGCTATCGAGGAAGGTCGCGATTGCGTGTAATGCAAGCCAAGTCAGGGTTGCGTGTTGTGCAAGGATCCTTCATTGTTTCATATAACATAATCCAACCATATTTCATTTATACATTGAATTTATATATATATATATATATACTCAATGTTGCATAGAATAACTATTATCAAAATTGTGTGTAACACGATCCAAGAATAGTGTTGCGTATACTTCAAGCTAATACGGTGTTGTGTATAGCGCAAGGTAATCTTGTTGTAGCATACAACACATGAAATTAATGAAATTAAAATAATATTTTTCATAAAATCTCAGGGTGTTACATTCTACCCCCCTTAAAATGAATTTCGTCCTCAAAATTCTTCGGGGTTATAAATGGTTTACTACTTGAAAGTTTGTTTAACAGAAACCCTCATCGTAAAAAGGAATACCAAAACATGGCTTTAAAAACTAATGTATGAAATGTAACGGTTACCAAAATTAACTCATCACTGGGTTTCCATGTAGGAGAACATAGGTGAAAATATGAATATGGAAGAAAAATCTAACCATCAAGTTTTGATGGAGAGTGGTAGAGAAAATGGCTATGAAAAAGAGAACAATCACAAAGATATTGATTTGTGATGATCTAAGGTACCATCTGATTCATCGGATATAAGGGAACTAGGACAAAAGTTTTGGTTTTCATGATCATTTCCCTGAAGTTGATGAATTAAAAGAAATACTTGCATGATTTTGGTACAATCTCACTGTTGTTCGTGAATTGAACAATTTTCACTTCATCCCTTAAAGAAATGAAGTTGAATTTGTTATTCGTGATGTGTTAGCAGATCATGCGATAGAATGATGCGTCATTCCATCTCTTTCAAAAAAAAGGTTAGAAAAAGTTATAAGTCCATCTTATGGTCAGATTAATAGTATATGGTTCCAAAAATGAACTTATACTTCATATATCATACTGCTTAATAAAATAAAACTATATTCTACTAACCAGGGACTTCCTGTAGGCTAGTGGTAGGCGATAAAGGCCAGTCGCACTTCGGTTGTGGGTTCGATTCCCACAGCCTTTTTCGACGCGATGTGATGTCGCCCGTCCTGTAGGTTTTTCTTTTTCTAAAACTATATTACTATAACATCCCATCAATAATATCGAAAAAAATTCTATCCTTAAACAATACTAACTTATGTCCAACATAATCCATTACAATCTTTAGGATTATCCATAATACTGCAGTTCACTCTCATAATATAGTGAAAATGATTACCATATATTTAATACCATCATTTATCCCCATATATCATAAGATATGACTTGTTGGTCACATTCCAAACATTCAAAGGCCTTAATCATGTATTCTCATGAAAAATGAATACCCATTGAACCTTAGTGAAAACATGAATGTAGTCAAAAGTTAACTCTTTCCACATACCAAAATCCAAAAATTTCTATATAATTAATCAATAATATCACTTAGTCCTTATATCAGTCATGAGCTCATGAATACAATCAAACATCTCATTATCTTCTTATTCCTTCATTATGCGCATATCATCTACTTTACAAAAATATCTGAATAACCTTCCATGGTTACTGGTACCATTCAACATATACTTTCAAATACTTTTAGGAAAAACAATAGTGTAACAATCCTTAGATGATTCTTTATTCCATAGTACCATTAACTATACAACATAACTCTCGATAAACATATAATCATTCCACTACCTTCTAAAACAACTGACTGAGCTTCAACACTTCTTTCAGCTCATATATCATTTGTAGTCTCCTCATCATCATCCACATAAATACTACCCATATGACCATGCTGATTCTCTTCATGAGATTTTCCATTAGGGCATTGGTTTTCATATTTCTCGTACATTCCACATTTAAAACATCTAATCATTGTTGATGTCGTTGAAATACCATTATCCTTGTCCATGGTGTTAACTGAACCTTTTCCTTTGTACTTACTGGCTTTGTGTCCTTCTTTTCCACACCCAAAGCATCTTCCAGTTCCTTTGAAACAATCTCCCTAATGCCTCTTCCCACATGATTTATATGAGGTAAATTGAACTTTCATTCTTCTATGATCATCATGAAACTCCATCTTTCTCTTATTATCTATGTCGGGAAAGTTACCAAAGTTGAGATTTTTGATCATATTATGAGATTGTTGATTAGTCATAATAATGATGTTTGGACTTCCAAATCTCGTTTTATTTGGTTTCTCATGAAGAATATCATCCCATTGTCCATCATATCCTCCATTATCATGAATCTTCCTGTTTCCATCCATTTTCTAAAACCCAAAAAGAATAGTGTGAGAGGCAAATATCATGCTAGGGAAAACAACATAGTAAAGGGGGATTACCCTCAATATCTAACATCTTAGGTTAAATTCTAATATCGTTAGCACAATTCTAAGACCATAACCTATATGTATACTTAACCTTAGGGACATCCTTAGACATCTCTTAGACATATCTCTAGTGATCTCACTAAAGTTCTCACATCCTAGTTTCCAAAGGTTGACTAAAACTTTCCTCTGATAACAACTATAGAGAACCAAAGCTCGACGTACATGGACATTACATTAAATTAGCGGAATACTTAATACATAACAAAAACAGACACACAAGGACGGTAATAGTTAAGTGTCATTGGAAACATGGAACGTAATCATCTAATCGTGGTGAAATATCTTCAACATCTCCCATATAGATCTTTCCCTTTTTTCTTACCTAAAACATTTATTTATATCCTGGGGAAAAGAAAACATAAAAAGGGTGAGCTCAAATTCTCAGTAAGGGTAATCACGGATAAAATAAAACAAACCATATATATTTGAACTTAAAAACATGAACATAATGTTTAAACATCAAAAGATTGAAAATGACATAAAACATGGAAGTACGTAAGGTATAGATCATAAAGAAACATTATGAATGATAAAATAGAATGGGAATAAAACATGTAATTGTGGAAACCATTAAGCACATGATATGATTTCCATAGTAGCCAAGGCATTGCTGCCAAGACCATCTTAGTGGACAAAGTCCCTTTCTGAATTGAGTTCACTCCTCGTTCAAGTCCTGTATTACTGAACTGCTTTCACTTGCCGTTCCAGCCATGTATCTCTCATGAGATATAAATCTTTACCCAATGTATTGGAGGGATATATATGTCCCACCCATCTCATAATGAAATCATTCTTACTTGTTCCACAAAATAAACATACATCATTCATAATAACCCAACGAATAAAATGGGTTTCAAAAACATCATCCCATCATCACATAATCCATATAAAATAAATGGATATCATTTCATAATAAGAGAAGTGAAACCATGTAAATCATAGAGACATTATACTTGAAACATTCACATATGAAATAATCTAATCTTAGATGAAAAATAGTTTTGATAAAACACTTGAAATGAATTCTTGAGGAAAATATCCCTTTTTCTTTAAAATCATTTTCTTTTCACAAAATTTCATGAAATTTTAAAAGAAAAGGATTTTGTTGACAATAGTAATGAAATATTTTGGAGGAAGCTTCATGAAAACAAGGCTTTATAAAACCATAAAAATCCGTTTGTGCCGTATAATTTAAAAAAAACATTCTTTTCGTACTTTTGCCGGAAAAGTCAAAAAGTAACTCGTAACGTAAACAAAAGAAAGATTCATTACATACCATGTAGTAAAAGTAAAAATGGGTAAAAATTACATTAAACGTACATTAAAACACTTTTATAAAACATGGACCTAGATGATAGAAATAACCCCAGTAAATACTTACGAATAAGCAATCTCGGATAAAAATGAGATTTGAAAAATTATCCCTTACCTTAGGTCTGATATGCTTCGTACGTATCTGAACCTTCTGTATAATGATTTAAATAATGATATTGACTTATTACAGAATCATATTAATTATTATGAGATCATATATGGTTCACTTATGACTTTATATTACCCGTTCTTTTGTAAATTCCATGTTAAAGAGCATTTTGGGTAAAATCGTTTCATTTGTCGTCCGTGTTTTGACTTGTAATTATTCATATGATTTCATAGATCATGATTATTTACATCCAAAATGTAAAACATGATTTATATATAATATATATTCAGAATATACATATATATAATAGATCAATAAATGGAAAGAAATACACCGTTCATGGAGACGGTAGGTCTTACTTACGCATGAACGTTGTTTTCATTTCCTCATTGAATTGAATGGAATTAATTGGATGACATAAATATATATATACATAAATCCAGTATCATTATTATTTCATATATTTCATTATTACTTATTATATATACTTTATAATCATTTATGAATGGTTAATCATTGAGAATGAATCTCATCGTGTCATGGAGACGGTATTCCGTACGTAAGCACGAGCGATGATATCATTTCCATGATCATGGAATTTTATTGGAGTGTATTCATACTATTACAAAATCAATATCACTTTACAATAATAATATATAGTTATTATTTACACCATTATACCCATCCAAGTAAGGTGGTGGTGGAAAATATATTACACCACGGCGTGGAGACGGTATTCCGTACGTACGCACGTGCGGTGATTTCGTTTTCCATAGGATGGATAGATGGTGAAATAGGGTTGTTTCATACTTATAATAACATATAATTATATGATTGATACTGATTTTATTACTTCTTAATGAAAAAAACTAAGAAGAAGAAGTGGAAGAAGAAATAAAGGTGGAAGAATCGGTAACGGAAATTACCGCTTCTTTGAAGCGCCTCTTTGAGACCTCCTCTTAGGGCACTAAAATTGGTCTTTGAAGAATACCAGGACCTCTAGGATGTTTCTAGGGAAGTGGATAATAGAATTGGTCTGGGTTTGGCCGAGCTTGAAGGCTCAAACTTGTGTGTGGAAGAGAGGGAGGAGGTTCCCTTTTATAAGGGAGGAGAGGGGCACCTTTGGAATTCTTAACAATATTAACTTATAATAAATCTAACCCCACTTAAAAACCTCCAAAAATGACTCATATTAGAATATTAGATTATATAGGGTGGTAATACCATCAAAAAATCAAATTTAGACATGTTTGGATCTCATTTTAAACCTTATCATTTTGATTTATCCTTATTTAATCTATTTAAGTTTATTTGTGGTAATAAAATTCTAAATTTTAAATTATAACAAATAATTACTTATTTGTTTTTATTTTTCCATATTTGTTTAATTTATAACATTATAGGACATATAAATTTAAATTTATAATTTTTAAATATTTTTGTGATATTTAGACAATTTTATAATATGTTATTTTTATAAAATAACAATAGTGTCAATTTTGACACTATTCATTTATTTGAATTTAAATAAAATATAAACAGAAGATATGTTCGAAATAAAAGTTTAATAGATTTATAAAAGGTCATATGTATCTATAAAAGTATTGTATCAGATTAAATATTTCATATAATATTTAATTTATTATTTTTAAAACCATTTATTTGGTTTATCTCTTAATAAAATAATTACTACAACATTTTTTAAAAATTATTTAATATACAAATTTGTTGCATAAAAATTAAAAATAAAATCCTATGATGAATATAAATCTATTACCTTTTACAATAATTCTTTTACTCGAATTTATAATCTTAAAATCACAATATTTAAATTGTTATATTTATTAAATTATGAACGTGACAACTTTGGCATCATTTAAAATAAAATAATATAAGTGTCATAATCACTTTTATAAGACTCTAAACGGTTATATATTATGTCATTGGATGATTAAAGTTTATATATACACTACCAATAAGTTTTGGTCAGGTTTGTGGGCCTTTTGATGGGTATTATTATTTCAATAAAAACTATAATACTGATTTTTCACTTAATAAATAATTTATGTGTCATTAATGTATCACCATTAATTACAATTATTTTATCCCAAAAAATTCTAAATAAATTATAATAATGTAGATAATTTTATTAGATTTCTAGATATTATTCATGTTTGATTTTTTATGATGTTTATCACTAAATTAAAATTATAATACTTACAAGATTTAAGAGAGTGACATGTTGTCACTTTCTTTGGTTTTAATAATAATTAAATTATTTTCATGGTCAAAAGCCCATAAAATGAATCTAATCCGACCCTTAGGTTATATGGGTCTACTTTTATCAATACAATAGAATTTTGGCATGTGTTAGGGTAATTTTATAATATTATATTTACCCTTAATTACCTGATTTACCTTTAACTATGGTAAATAAAATTTACCGTAGTTACTATTCATAATTCCCAATAATAAAAAGTAGCTTATTAAAATAATTTGGACCCACTTATTCCAAATATTGAATACATTTTTCCAAATTCAGTACACAAAAGTTGCAGAAATTAAATTTAAATTAATCTCGTTGTCGAAAGAAAATGGGGTTTTCTTTAAAACATTGCAAAAAATTGAATTGATTTAACCTACGAATTTAATGTAAAATCAATGCTAATGACATAAATTATATTAAATGGTAAAAATATATTCTATTTATACTTTAAAACCATTCAATATTATAATTTAACCATATAAATTATTGTGATGAATTTTTTTTTTAATTAAAATATAGCGTGTTTTTACTATTCATCAAAATATGAAAGTTACACGAATAATATGAAAATTTTATCCAAAGTAAATTTTTGTTTCTTGATTCCAAATAAGAATTTTATTTTGTAAAATTGAACTTATAAACATGTCAAAAACTATATTTAATGTGGGTGCGCCATCAAAAGGCGGCAAAACTGCATTTTTTTAAAAATACTTATTTTACCCGAAAAAATTATTTTGTTCTTATACCATGTTCTAGAAAATGTGTAAGATGAATAATAATGTTATAAAATTCAAAATTTAGTTAATACTATTCATAATGGCTTGTTCATAATTATATTATAATAATATATCGTTGCTTAGTAAAACCCGGTATTGCATACAACACACGCTATCGAGGAAGGTTACGATTGCGTGTAATGCAAGCCAAGTCAGGGTTGCGTGTTGTGCAAGAATCCTTCGTTGTTTCGTATAACAGAATCCAACCATATTTCATTTATACATTGAATGTATATATATATATATACTCAATATTTCGTAGAATAACTATTATCAAAATTGTGTGTAACACGATCCAAGAACAGTGTTTCGTATACAGCAAGCTAATATGGTGTTGCGTATAGCGCAAGGTAATCTTAGTGTAGCATACAACACAAGACATTAATGTAATTAAAAGTATATTTTTCATAAAATCTCAGGGTGTTACAATGTTTATGTCAAATTTAAATGTGAAATTACTTATAAGGAGCTAAATTGTATTAAATGATAAAAATATAATCTAATTATACTTATAATCCATTCAAATCCTTAATATATCCCAATAAATTATTTTTATTAAAAAATTTGTTTTGAATTAAAATTTAGTATTTTTCAGTATTCATCAAAATATGATAATTATCAGAAAAGTACCAAGAATTTATTCAAAATAATTTTTTATGTCCTGATTCAAAAGAAGAATTTAATTTCATTAAATTGAATATATAAAAATTTTAAATATTGGTTGTAAAAAGTGGTTTCCATTAGAAGGTGGTTAAATTTCATTTTTTTAAAAATACTTATTTTATCTGAAAAAAATTAATTTGTTCCAATATTATGTCTAAGAAACACATAATATGGATTCTAAAATTATATGGAGTATATAAAATTCAAAATTCAGTTAATAATATTCATAACCGCTTTTGGAAAACTAGTTTGGTAAGTCGTGGGAAGCTCAAACTCGATGTTACGTGTTGCACTAGATATTGAATTACTTTAAAGAAAATAACATACTATGAAATCTTGGGGTTTTACATTCTTCCACCCTTTTGGAAATTGCATCCTCACAATTTTAAAATTGGGCTTAAGAACTTCATTTAAAGTCCCACGTCAAAAAAATATTAAATAAAACTATCACATTAAAAGAAAGAAATACAAGTACAAAGGTCGCCCGAGATAACCCGTACTAGGATTACATGTAAGAAAACGTGGATATGGAAGATAAACTAAGTGTCAAGTTCTGATGGAGAGTGATAGAAAATATGATCTGGAGAAAGTGAACAATAAGAAAACCACAAACTTGTGATGGGATAAAAAGTCATTAGTTTCCTAGTTGGAAAAGTAAATAAACAACATTTTTTATGTTCCATTTCATAAGGTTGAGGAATTTATTTATGATATTTACTAAGAACATAAAGAGATATATTTAATTGTTATGTGGAGTTTCATCCATTAATAAATTTCTACCACTAACTCATCTTTTTTTCAAACGATGAGTATTCAGAATGACTTGGTCACACTTGATGCCCTAGAATCAACTTCTAGAGAATAAAATGATACAAAAAGGATAAAATATATATTTACTTTGTCTTTAGAGATTAACCAAAACCAAAAAAGTTAGTAAAAGATCAGATGATCCCCCAAAAGGATAATCTTTTAGAGAAAAAAATAAAATCATAATTTCTAAAATTAAACCAACAATACCCAAAGTACAATAAATACCATTAAATAAACAATTGTCCTTAAAATCATTTTATATAATCCAAACTAATATTGAAACACAAAACATAGAATAATTTTATTACTTAGTCTTCCACATTAAATTGTATATCCAAATAACATCAACTACTCTTAATGTCACATTCTTAAAGTAATTAACCGAATTAAATATTCTCTATGATAGATTAATCATTTCCATAAATAACCTAAATCACTATAAATAAACAATAAAAACATAGATAAAAATCCACCTTTACTCCTCAAATAAAATCTCACAGTATTATATTTTCCTTAGGCATTCAATGTTCCCAACAGAGTGAACATCTTCCAAAATAACATTTATCATGTAATCACCAAATCATTTTCCTACACTAAGGATATCCATTTGGAAAGACATATGATCCATAATCAACTTATTATTGATCAATAAAATCATTTAACTAAAAGGATTACTCACACTAACCAGGGACATCGTGTAGTCTAGTGGTAGGCGATAAATCCCAATCGTACTCTATTTGTGGCTTTGATTCCTGTAGCATTGTCTGACGCGACGGGTTGTCACACGATCTACGTGTTTTCCTTTTTCAAAAACTATATTTTATAACATTCCCAAAATGTGAAAAATTCATCAAAATAACCATAACATAATTTCATGACAAATGTAATCTTATACCTCTCATTTTCATCCCAAAATTTAATATCTTGTAATTTACTAAAATTCAAGGATCATATAAACCCAAATGGTTATTTATAACTATAATAGAAAAGATAAATCTTCCTAAAATAGAATTTTCACATAACAAACTATAAGGTTACACAAACAAGAGAAAAGTCTTCCAAATTAATCCTACCAACAAAGATCGCTACTAATTTTAAACATTTCACAATCTAGTTATTTCTACATAAGTTCTTCCTTGACCAATAGGTTATCCTAATGAATAAGGAATTCACTCGGGTAATTCCTAGGTCCCCTAAATTTTCAAAAAATTACTAAAAATGGATTATGGGGATCATTTTTATTTTCATCCATATTACTCTTCAATTTTCCTAAAAAATTCTTTACTTCATGTCCTTCTTTCCCACACATAAAGCATTTATTTGTTCCATTGAGACACTTTCCTTAGTGTCTCCTTCCATATTTCCTGCATTATGGAAATTGAGATATCTCTTATCCATGGTCTCCACTGCAAGAGCTCTTATCATTCGCCACCTTTCTCTTCTTTATTGAGTTCGAGAGTTGGTTAATATATATGTTGTTGATATTTTTTTGGAAAACTAATTTAGCATGGACATAATATCTTTTATACCTATCAACAATACATTTCATTGCTCATTTCCACCACTGTTAGCACCTTGTACATCATTTTATATATTATTATGACTTCCTTGGAATCCATCCATTGACTAACAGAAGAATTCATAATGTGAGTCATAAAATCATTTGGATAATTTCAAAACACATTATTTTAAATCTAAAACACCTTAGGATTAACAAGGTTTATTTATTCTCATCTTATATTAAATTCCTTCAAATAATTAATGAAAATGTGAATTGTCCTAAGCATATCCCCTAGGAGAGTCATAAGCAAGAGTTCACCAAGGCCTTTTGTCGTGTACCAGGATACCCTGGGTCAAGCCTGAAACTCCTTGTCGGAGTATTCACTCCTAGGTACATCTGTGCCAGAGCCGCCTCTACCCGCTCATATCTAATCATGAATATATTTCTTGGAAAATCCAAATAATATTTACATTACCAAATTTTTTGGATGTTCTTCTATACTAATCCCAAATGTCTATCTTATGGTAGTGTCTCCTAATCAGAGTTTTTTTTTCTTAATATAGATTCCAAGGTTGGTACTAAATTTCCTCTAATACCAACTCTCACGCCCTGGCCCTAGTTACCCAGAATTGGTGCATTATTACATACCATTGACATGATACAAGGAATCATGTTATGAAAGACAGATCTGTTTAGTTTCCTTGGAAGTACTAGGTATATACATAAGTTTTACATTATATCATGAAATAAAAAAACAATATTGTGTCCACCTTTAACAGTATTATATCCCTTAGCATATTCCTGTAGGTTAATCGTACTATACTTCTTTGCATCCTGGAAAAAATAAAACATAAGAAAGGGGTGAGCTCAGATGCTCAATAAGGATAACAATTTAGCAGGAACTGTGATCAATAAGAACAAACAATTAAGGAAAAGTATAATACTAGAACACAAGCCTTTTAAACATAATCCTCAACAGAATATGGAAAAGATAAATCAAATAATAGAATTTACTTATTTACATGGATATTCTACTAGTTGAATAATAACATGTAATATCAATAGCCAATTTCATAATGATGGAATGCATAATGCCAGACTTTATAACCACAAAGTCATGGCCTTGTTCCAAGACTAAAAATAATATTTTTCCAAGGCCTTGTGTCGAGACACTAGTTTATCTCATGAGACCTACCGATGCAGCAAGAAGCTATAGCGGGCTCCACCCTCCACTTACTAAGTCCAATTAATTCTTTATATGAAAAGGATTAAACATAGCATAAATATTCATATTAAAACTAGCATACGAAATGTCAATACTTTATCCCTAAACCATGAATGCTATAAAAATAAAACATCCACAGCCAAACATATCCCAAAACCATCAATACTATATAAAGGATTTGTATCATAATAAATAAACCTCGATCAAGAATAATATCTCATAAAGGTTGTTGACATAATTGAAAATGATTAGTAAAATTGTTTTGAGATAAATATCCCTTTTTCATGAAATCATTTAAAACTCTCACTATTTATCAAGAAGCTGTTTAAAATAGATTTTTTATTCAAAGTGTCCCACACCACTTTGAAAATTCTAAAAATAATTTCAATTTTAAAACATTAATGTCTATATAAATAAAACCTTAAAACCATTTTTAAAACATGGACATTAATGAGAACGATTTAGAAGAATAAAATTTTAAAACATTTAAAATGATATTTTAGTTAGAGTACCAAACCAAATGAGAGATGATTGAATAAAAATAATTGAGGTAATCAAAACATTATAAAATCATGATAATAAATGAATTCATTATATACTATGTCAAATCACATTATATACACCAAATATAAATTAATTAGTGCATAACAACAAAGAAGTCTCAATGGAATGTATGTTGAGATGAATTACTTTATAAAGAATGTATCCTTAGATTAAGGATAAATAAATGACACAATTATGTGTGAAAAATATAAATACACTAAATATGCTTGGATATTAATTGTCAATAAACCATAGGACATTCACACATATTCTTGTAAAAACAACACCAATGACTTGGATGTTTATCTCAATGAATAGAAATTGAGTTAAAATTACTCTTATCAAGTTTATATCGATGACTTAAGAATTATTTAATGGAGTGATTATGTGTATGAAAAGTATATCAATAAAAAAGGGAGTTTAAATTACTACATAAGTAAATAAATAGTGATTTCACACATAATAACGGAGTAAAGTAGTTAAAAAAGTTTTCCTAAACACGAATGAGTGGAAATTGAAATTTGAAATCCGCTTACCAATTTGGAATCTTAAGAAACATACACCCCATGAAATAAGGATAATCAAATGATAAAGTAAATACCCATAAATTAAATTATGTTATGAAAACAATACATTCATGGTCAGTACATACACCACACAAAAGGTAATAGTGGGAAATATAACGTGAATCTCATAGGATTAATAGTGAGATGAAAACCCCTTACCACATTTTAATCAATAAGGTTGTAAGAACAAAAGTTAATAACCAACAAATGAATCACAGAATAAAATGAATGTAAATTGAATCATGATAATATACATCAAATAGTAGTACACAATTCACCGCATGCAATAAATAAGTGGCGAATCAATGGAAATCTCACAGAATTAAATGTGAGATAAGAAACCCTTTACCCTGTACTTTTCCTTAGTATAGGGTAGGTTAACCTCCTCTATGATGGTTAAATCATTATTATTAAATTATAAAAGAACCAAATACATAAATATGATATCATATATGATCTTCTAATATTACTTTGTTAATAATATTTCAATAGTATCATCATTTCGGGTGTTAACTGATTCATTTTCCATTATATGCTTGCTTAAGTAAACCATGACTGTTATGGATATGATGTATTTGATTCATATACATAAATATATTATGTTCATAAAAAATATTTTTAATCATAAAATGAAAATTATTCTTGAATGATTATGATGGGGAATGAATCTCAGCGCGTTCATGGATATGGTAATCTGTACGTACGCATGAGCAACAATATCAATATATTGACGGTGAAATCGAATGTAGTTGGATGGTATATCATATATATAGAATAATTATCATGTTATATTTTTTATTCACATAAGTTATAATCATTATTATACCCATAAAAATAATGAAGTGTTTGAATAACAAACTACACCACGACGTGGAGACGGTAAGCAGTACGTACACACGTATGGTGACTTTTCCAATTATAGGATGGATAAAATAAATAATATGGTTGTACCATATTTATAATAACCTAAAAGTAATTATAAGGTACTTGAGCTATTATTTTGTTATGAAAAAAAATAAAGATGATGTGGAAGAAGAAAATAACTTGAAAGAGAGTGGTGAAATTATTACCTCTTCCTCGGGTGTTTCCTTTTGAGTTGATCAAAAGGGATCTTACGTTGGCTTTATGATCAAATTAAGGAATCTAGGTTGATTTGAAGGATGTTTTGAGGATATTTGGGAAGGTTTTGGCCAAGCCAAATGAATTTATAGGTGTGAAATTAGGAGAAGGGGAAGTACCCTTTTATAAGATAGGTGAGGGTCACTTTAGGAAAATCATGAAATATTATTTTATAATAAAATAATTTTCGGTTTATAATGGAACCAAAATGATTTATTTCAAAGATATGGATGGGATGGGTCACAAAACCTCTCATCTAATAGGTTTTAGGCAAGTTTATGTCACCATTTTAAACTTATCTTGTAGATTTAACTCGTAGGTAAATAGTTTAACTTTTACCATATCTTCTTGTATTCTTACACTATATGGTTAATAAACTTACAAAAAATTTCCAGAAGAACCTTAATTGGATCATTAATGATATATATAATATATTTTAATCCCTTTGGAAGAAACTTTGATTTTTAGAATTATTATATCAACCAATAATATAGTATTTGTTTTAAAACTCATTTATGTCAATATTGACATAATTTTGTATTTAGTTTTTCTAAAAATCACAAAAACATGATTGCTTAGAAAAAAATTTAGTTAATAAACCCTAACATGTAATATTAACCTATAAAATCAGAGTAATTCATAAAAAGTCTGAAATTACATTTATTTTGATATTTATTATATTAATTATTTTAATCTTTCATTAATAAGGTAATTACTGCATCATCATTGTGTCATAAATAAATTTAATTATTCAATGTCTAAAATTATAAATAAAATACCATTATGTAGGAAAGATTTTTATATTTCTAATTAATATTTATAGTAGAATTTATCTTAGGTATAACCATATTTTAAAAATGGTTTAGTTATTAAACATGGAATTTAACACTTTCAACTCTTCCTTAAATAAAATGTTAATAAATGTTCTAATATAATACAAGTGGACTAAATAGGATCATATTTCATTAATAAGGTTTTGTTAGGTTGAATTAATCTTATCCAATAGAATTAAGACATGTGTTAGGGTAAATATAATATCATTTTTATCCTTAATTACCCTATTTACTTTTAACTGTGGTAAATAAAAGTCAAAAGCTACTATACACCAAAAATTATTTCCCTCTTATTAAAACAAATTTTAATTACTGATTTTAACCATGACTTTTGGAATTTTGAAATTCAACTCACAGAAGTGGTAAAATTAAATTTTATGCAAATTTTCAAAAGCTTCTAGAAGTTGGTTAAAAGATGGTAAAAAGTTCAATAAAATTATATATATCTAAACTTATTATAAAATGACTCCAATGAATTAAATTGAACTTATATATGTATTATATATCTATTTTTTACATAAAATAAATTTAAATAAAAAAATAATTATTTAAATAAAACGTTTGTTTTAAACTATAACGCATTGTTTTTCACTATTAATAAAAAATTGAATGTTTTTAGAAAAATACAAAAACATTACCCTAGAATAATTTTGATATTATGAATTCAAAAATTAATTCTATTTTACCAAATTCAAATCATATAAGTTTCATTAATTAATTTTAAATTAATTCCCGTCTTCGAAACCGAAAATCGGGTTTTTAAAAAGTCAAAACTATCAAAAGATTAACATTTGTTTATGTCAAATTTAAATGTGAAATTACTTATAATGACATAAATTGAATTAAATGATAAAAATATAATATAATTATACTTAAAAACCACTCAAATCCATAATGTAACCCTATAAATGACTTAGATTAAAAAAGATGTTTTCAATTAAATTTAGTATTTTTCAGTATTCATCAAAATATGAATGTTATTAGAAAAGTACCAAAAAACTATTCAAAATAAATATTTAAGGGATGATTCTAAAGAAGAATTTAATTTCATTAAATTGAATATATAAAAGTGTCAAATATTTGTTTTAAAATGGGTTTTCCATTAGAAGGTGGTAAAATTGAATTTTTTGAAAATACTGATTTTATCTGAAATATAAATTTGTTCTTATATTATTTCTACGAAACACGTAATTCGGTTTCTAAAATTATATAAAGTATATAAAATTCAAAATTTAGTTAATACTATTAATAACCTCTTTTGAACTATTAGTTTGGTAAGTCGTGGTGTGCTTAATGTCGGTGTTGCGTGTTGCGCAAGATATTGAATTGCTTTAAACAAAATAACTAACTATGAAATATTAGGGTGTTACATTCTTCCCCAATTTTGGAAATTGAATCCTCAAAATTTAAAATTTTGGCTTGGGAACTTCATTTAAATTCCCATATCGGAAAAAGATTCAATAAAACTATCACTTTAAAAGAAAGAAAGAGAAGTACAAAGGTCACCCGAGATAACCCATACTAGGATTCCATGTAGAAAAACATGGATATAGAAGATAAACTAAGGGTCAAGTTCTGATAGAAAGTGATAGAAAACATGATAAGGATAAATTTAACAACAAGAAAACCACAAACTTGTGATGGGATAAATGGTCATTAGTTTCCTAGTTGGAAAATTAAACGAACAATGTTTTTTTGTTTTAAGATACATTTCATCAAGTTGAGGAATTTATTTATGAGATTTACTATGAACATAAATAGATATACTCACCTTTTAAGTAAAGTTTCCTCTTTTAATAAATTTCTACTACTGACTCATCTTTTTTCAAACGATGAGTATTCAAGATGACTTAGTCACACCTGAAGCACTAGAATCATCTTCTAGAGAATCACATGATCCACAAAAGATAAACTATATATTTACTTTGTCTTTAGAGATTAAACAAAACCAAAATGGTTAGTACAAGATCAGATGATCCCCAAAAAGGATAATCCTTTAGAGAACAAAATAAAAATATTAATTCCTAAAATTAAACCAATAATACCCAAAGTTCCATAATACCATTAAATAAATATTTATACTTAAAATCCTTCAATATAATCCAAACTAATATTGAGACCCAAAAATTAGAATAATTTTATTACATAGTCTTCCATGTTAAATTGTATCTTCAAATAACATCAACAACTCTTGAAGTCACATAGTTAATGTAATTAAACTAATCACATATTCTCAATGATAGGTTGACCATTTCCATAAATATCCTAAATAACTATAGTACACAATAAAAACAAAGATAAAAATCCACCATTACTCCACAAATGAAATCTCATAGTATTTTGTTTTCCTTAAGAATATAGTGTTCCCAACAGAGAGAACATCTTCCAAAATAACATTTATCAATTAATCACCAAATCATTTCCTATAATGAGGACATACATTTGACAAGACATAAGATCCCAAATCAATAGGTTATACTAAATAATAGGGCATTCAATTAGGTAATTCCTAGGTCCCCTGCATTTACAAAAAATTACTGTAAATGGATTATTGGGATCATTTTTATTTTCTTCCATTGTACTCTTCATTTTTCCTCGATAATTCTTTACTTCATGTCCTTCTTTACCACACATAAAGCATTTCTTTGTTCCATTGAGAAACCTTCCTTGGTGTCTCTTTCCACATTTCCTACATGATGGAAATTGAGCTTTCTTTTCTACTTGGTCTCCACAGCTGGAGCTCTTATCGTTAACCACCTTTCTCTTCTTTGTTGAGTCTGGGAGTTGGTTAATATATATGTTGTTGATCATATTTTTGGAAAACTGATTTGGCATGAACACATTATCTTTTACACTAATCAAAAATCCATTTTGTTGCCCATTTTGACCACCGTTCCCACCATGTACATCATGTTCAATATTACTATGACTTCCATGGAATCCAACCAATGAATAACACAAGAAAACATATTGTGAGTCGTAAAATCATATAGATAATATCATAACACCTTATTTTCAATCCAAAAAACCTTAGGATTAACCGAGTTTATTTATTCTCATCTTATATTAAAATCCTTTAAATCATTTTGTAAATAAAATGTGAATTATCCTAAGCATATCCCCTGGGAGTGTCGTAACCAAGAGTGTAGAAATGCCTGTTGTCATGTACCAGGATACCCTTGGTTACTCCAGAAACTCATTATTGGGGTTTTCACTCCTAGGTACATTTGTGCTAGAGCCGCCTCTGCCTGATCGTATCTAGACAAGGATATATTTCTTAGAAAACCCAGATAATATTTATGTTAACAAAATTTTTGGATGTTCTTTAACAAATCCTCAATGTATATCTTAGGGTAGTTTTTCCTAATCATTGTTTTTTCAAAATATAGCTTCCATGGTTTATACTAAACTTCCTCTGATAACAACTGTAATGCCCCGACACCAGTTAACCAGAATTGGTGCATTATTACATAACAATAGAATGATACAAAGGAATCATGTCCCAAAATACTGATCACTTTAGTATCCTTGGAAGTAATGGATACATACATAAGTTTTACATTAAATCATGAAATAAAGCCAACAACATTGTGTCCCCTTTGAAAACTCTTATATCCACTAGCCTATTCTTATAGGTTAATCATAATATACTTATTTTCATCCTGGAAAAAATAAAACATAAGAAAAGGGTGATCTCAAATTCTCAGTAAGGATAACAATATAATGGAAACTGTCATAAATAAGTACAAACATTTATCGAAATGTATAAGACTAGGACACAAGAATTTTAAACATAAACTTCAACATAATATGGAAAAGATAAATCAAATAACTCCATTTAATGATTCACATGGATATTATACTAGTAGAATAATCACATGTAATATCAATATCCAATTTCATAATGATGAAATGCATAATTCCCTACCTCAAAACCACATAGTCAAGGCCTTATTCCCAGACTAAAAATATGATTAAGTCAATGCCTTGTGCCAAGTCACTAGTTTGTCTCATGAGACCTACCGATGAATTGAGGAGATATAGTGGGCTCCACCCGTCACTTACTTAGTCCAATACATTCCTCATATGAAAAGGATTAAACATAACAGAAACATTCGTATTAAAACTAGCTTAAGAAATGTCATTATTTTATCCGTAAACCATGAATGGCATAAAAATAACACATCCACAGTCAAACATATCACAAAACCTTCAATACAGTATGAATGTTTTGTATCATAATAAATAAACCTTGACCAAGAATAATATACCATAAATGATATTGACATAGTTGAAAATGATGAGTAAAAAATCATTTAGAGAAATATCCCTTTTTCATGAAAACATTAAAAACATTAAATATTTATTAAGAAGCTGTTTAAAATAGGTTTCTGATTCAAAGTGTACCATACCGCTTTGAAACATTTAAAATAATTTCAATTTAAAGAAATTAATTTCTATATAAATAAATCCTTAAAACCATTTTTAAAACATGGACATTAATGTGAAAGAATTAGAATAATAAAATTTTAAAACATTTGAAATGATATTTTAGTTAGAGTTCCTAACCAAATGAGAGATGCTTAAATACAAATAATTGAGACAATAAAAAGTTTATAATATCATTAGAATAATGGGATTCATGATATACTATGTCAAAGTACATTATATACACCAAATAAAATTGAATTGGCACATAACAACAACGAAGTCTCAATGGAATGTAAGTTGAGATGAATTCCTTTATAAAGACCATATCTTTAGGTTAAGGATAAATCAATGAAATAATTATGTGTGAAAAATATAAATACACTTAATATTATTGGATATTCAATGTAAATTAATAATAGGATATTCACACATATTCTTGTAAAAACAACACTAATGACTTGGATTTTTAACTCATTGAATAGAAATTGAGTTGAAATTACTTTTATCAAGTTTATATCGATGACTTGAGAATTGATCAATGGAGTGATTTTGTGTATCAAAAGTATATCCATGAAAAGGGGAGTGGAAATTACTCCATAAGTAAATAAATAGATATTTCACTCATAATATTGGAGTAAAGTAATCAAAGAAGTTTGTTTTAAACCAAATGAGTGGAAATTGAAATTTGAAATTCCCTTACCGATTTGGTAACATACAAAACATACACCCCATGAAATAAGAGTCATCCAATGATGATGTAAATACCCATAAAATAAAGTATATTACACAAAAAACAAAATCATGGGCAGTACGTACACAACTGTAATGACCCGCCAAATCGCATTGGCTTGAGAGTGCAAATATTTATTACTAGGCCTTAAGCAACATCCCCAAGATGCCAAAGGCTGGTAATAAATGACAAAGGGTCTGAAGAATAAGTGGAGGAAGATTTACCCTTTAAGAAATAAACACATCCAATAATCATTCACTATATTATTCATGAAAAAATGAAAGACCAAACAACATCTTCATTTATGTTAAACCACATCAGAGTACATAACGGCGGAATACCAAACCAAACATCAAAATACACAGTGGAAGAACAACACAAGACTCTCAAAAGACACCACTACTCTATGTTCCACAAGCTCCAAGATCCACAGCATCTCCCAAACATCACCACGAGCCACTAGTAATGAGATGTTTTACCTTTACCTGTGTCTCGGAATAAAACATCCGAAAAAGCACCAAAGTGACAAAGCAGGGGTGAGTATAAAAGTCATTATGTTTTCCCCAATGACTTACCTACTCATGCCACTAGGATAGAAGAGTTATCCATATTTATATAAAAACATTTTATATAAAACATTTTCACCAAAGAATTTTATAACTAAATATAAACTAGTTTTCCAAAACCATCAATGCTCAAAAGAATCAAAGTGCAATTTAAACTGGATTTTCCAAAATGTTATTTTTCCAGAAAAATAACCAAACAAATTTCCAAACCATTTCACAAAAATCCCATTTTGGCATAGCCAACCATTTCACAAACCCGTGAAATCAACCATACATGCATCGTTATTATAGTTCCATACTCATGAGCGGTATCTCATCGATCCACCAAGTCGTAATAAGGTAATTATTTCCCATGTGCCATTACTCCTTTGGCACTGAGCACAAGATTATATTTCAACCAAGCCTCGTACATGTAGTTACTATTGTGCCATTAAACATTCGACACTGGGCCCAAGGTTCAATTTCAACCAAGCCTCATACAATTCAATATGAACACATGCCACACATTCCCAAAAATCATTCCAAAACCATCCTTTCAATAAAACACCTTTTATTGAAAACCATTTTCCATCAAAACCAAGTGTGGTCAACCAATTCAAACCATTTAAATAAAACTCCCTTTATATTGAAAACCAAATCCATCAAAGTCATTTCAATATCAAACCATTTCTATAAAAAACCATTTTTATTGAAATACCATTTCTCATCAAAACATTTAAAATTTTGGAAATTTTATAATTTAAAATCAACATTTTCAATTCAAATTCCCAAATCACTTTGCACAACAATTCACCAAGATATCACAATTTCATCAAAACCATAAATCATCACTAAAGAAGGTTTATTCCATGCTTTTCATAATCAATACCATTCAAATAAAAATTTTGAAACTAAGCCAACCAATTTTTACGAGAGGAGTCGAGAGTGAAGCCACCTACCTCAAGAAAAAAGGCGAAACCAAGCAATGAATGAAGAACACTCAAGAACACCAGGTCAAATATCCAAAAACCCTCCTTAGATCTCTTATCCCAACACAACCAAGACCAAATATCAACATATTTGGAATCCACATACTTAGGTCTACCCATAACGGGTATAGATCTAAGAAAACAAGAGAAAGGTAGAAGTAGATCTATGTAGATCTAAGAAACCATTCAAGAATGAAGGAGAATGATCACATACCTCGAGAATCCGGCTTTGATTCCCCAAGAGAAGCCTTCAAATCGCCTCTGGAACAATGAGAGAACCCTCTTTGACCTTAAGAAGAACCAAAATCCTGAGTTAGGGATGTTTAAGAGCTTTAATGAGGAAATTAGGGGAAAAAACGAGTTAGATCCACAATTTAAGGATCTAATTAAAGCGATCGCATGGTTAGTCCACACGGTTTGAAAAACAGTGCACTAATCATGTGTTAGCTACTTCCTCGGCCACCCTTCTTGCATGACCTCATTGCACGGTTTCCCTTAACCGTGTGCTGACTGTGCGGAAGCCACTACCTCCTCAATCAGCCATGCAGGGTTTGGCCAAATGGTTTAGACAAACTGTGCACCGCCCGTGCACCTTCTCCTTTTCTTCAAACTTCAATCCAGGATCTCCTGACTCTCCCATACGTCACTCATAACTTTTAAAACCAAGAAAATCATCAAGTAATGGTTACATACCAGAAACTGGGGGTACTCAATTCTCCCCACCATTGGCCTTTCCGTCCCCGGAAAGTAGAAAACCAATGCTTTCCTGAAAGAGTTCTGGCCACTTCTCTTTCAATTCTTTCTCATGTTCCCATGTCTCTTCCTGAATCTGACCTTATTGCCACAAAACCCGCACTAGACCGATGCTTTTTCCACATAATACTTTATCCTATTTATCCAAAATCCGCACAGAGATATGTATCAACGAAGCATCTGGCTCTATGTCAATGTGATCCCATCTGATCACTTGGTCAGGATCAGGTTGATACTTCTTCAACTGAGATACATAGAACACAATGTGCACTGCACTGAACCGTGATGGTAATTCCATCCGATATGACACCTTTCCAACTCGTTCCAGTATCTCAAAAGGGCCTATATAATGAGGATATAACTTTCCATATTTCCCAAAATGGCGATGTCCTAGACTTGTAGATATTCACAAAAAGACATGATCACCAACTACGAACGACAACAATCATTGATGTTGATCTACATAAGATTTCTGACGACTCTGAGCTATCTCCATCCTCTTTCTAATCAACTATATCTTCTCCATTGTTTCTTGGACAAGGCTCGGCCCGACTACTGATGTTTCACCAGTTTCCACACAACATAGTGGAGAATGACAAGGACTCCCATACAATGCTTCAAACGGAGCCATGCGTATCGAGGCATGATAGCTATTTTTGTATGAGAACTCCACTAAAGGAATATGCTCCTCCCATGATCAACCAATGTCTGTTAAACAAGACCGCAACATGTATTCCAACGTTTTTATTGTCCGCTTAGATTTCCCATCTATCTGAGGATGATACTCCGTACTCATCGTGAACTGAGTCCCCAGGGATTGCTGTAATGATTTCTAGAAACAATATGTGAACCTCAAATATCAATCTAATACTATAGAAACTGGTACACCATGCCTCTTTACCACTTCTCAGATATATATTTTTGAAATATCTTCCACCGTATGGGTTTCACAAATAAGGATAAAATGGGCTGACTTAGTTAGATGATCCACAATCACCCAAATGGAATCGTGTTTCCAGACCATTCCTTGAAGACCTATAGAAAAATCCATTGCTATCAGATCCCATTTCCTCACTGGGATAGGTAAAGAATGTAACATACCAGCTGGTCTCTGGTGCTCTGCTTTAACCTGCTGACAAGTTAAGCATCGTGAGACGAACTCAGCCACCTTCCTATTCATGCCCCTCCACCAAAACTTCACCTTTAGCGCCTTATACATCTTTGGTGTACCCAGATGTATAGCCCATATTGAATGGTGGTAAGCATTAAGGAGTTGTTACTGAAAAACTCTAGGTACAACCATCCAATCTCTAAAACACAAATATAAACCCGCTTCCAGTTTCTAGCCATCAATGATCTCCCAACCATTTAGTTTTGAACTCATTACTAGAACTTATGCATTAGATGTTTGTGCCTCTTTGACAACTTTTACCAGATCAAGAACAAGCGTAGATGAAAAAAAACTACAACATCACCTCGGTTTTCACATTCCACATGCATGTCGGCTAAGACCTACATCAACCGCCATTCGTCTGAAACTTCCTTTTCCAACTGAGCATACGACTTCCTGCTTAATGCATCAGCCACCGAATTGCCCTTACCTAGTGTATACATTAAGTCAAAGCCGAATATTTGATGATACCCCCTCCATATCCTCTGCCTCAGATTCAAATCTCGCTGTGAGAAAATGTGTTTCAGGCCTTTGTGATCCGTAAACACAGTAAATTTCTCACCAAAGAGATAATGTATCCTGGTTTTCAAAGCATGGACGGCTGCAGCTAACTCCAAATCATGTGTTGGGTAATTCTTCTCATTCACCCTCAACTGCCTTGAACCATAAGCAACAACATTTTCTCCTTACATGAGAAGACAACCCAACCATGTTCCCAAAGCATCACAATACACTACGTATCCTTGCCCTGATTCTGGAATGATCAAGATAGGTGTCGATGTAAGGAAAACCTTCAGTTCTTGGAAAGACTTCTAACATTTTCCTGTCCATTGTAATGGAGAATTCTACTTTGTTAGAGTTGTCATTGGTGATGCTAGTCAGGAGAAAATTACACACAAAGCGTCGGTAGTAACCAGCTAGACAAATAAAACTTCATATCTCGAACAAATTCATCGGTGGTTACCAAGAGATAACAACTTCTATCTTTTCAGGATCAACTGAAACGCATTTCTTGTAAATGACATGGCCATGGAAACATACTTACTGAATCAAAAAATCACACTTTGATAATTTCTAATACAACTGATGGCCTCTCAAGATTTCCAACAATATGTCCAATTGTTGTTCATGCTCAGCCCTTGTTCTTGAATACACCAATATGTCGTCCAAAAACACCACAACAAAAGAATCTAGATATTGCTTAAATATCTGATTCATCAAATCCATGAAGACTGCTGGTGCATTCATTAGACCGAAAGGCATGACTACGTATTCATAGTGGCCATATCTGCTTCTGAAAGCTGTCTTTGGAATATCCTCCTTCTGAACTCGCAATTGGTGATAACCCGATCACATGTCAATCTTGGAGAACCACTGATCTCCCCATAATTAATCGAATATATCATCAATGCATGGAAGTGGATATCTATTCTTTATCGTAACTTGGTTAATCTTATGATAATCAACACACAGTCAAATATTTCCATCTACCTTCTTCATGAACAAAACTGGTGCTGCCCTTGGAGACATGCTTGGCCGAATAAAACCTTTGTTTTCTAGTTCTTCCAACTGCACTTTAAATTCCTTTAAATCCATTGGTTCCATCTTATAAGATGGAAGTGAGATAGGACCGGTCCCCAAAAGCTAATCAATCATAAACTCCACTTCTCTCACAGGTGTTAAACTAGAGAAGTTTTCTCGAAAAACTCCAGGAAATTGATCCACCACAACTGGAAAACTATTTTCCTCACTCTCTTCCAATGATTCCAAAGTAAATGCTGCCAATTGGTAAGATATCATTCTGACCGTTGGTGTGAACATGATCTTTTCACCATTATTTACCATTCTCTCTCCTCTAAAGAGATACTCCATGCCATCCTCAGTCATGAAACTAACCGTTCTCCTACAACAGTCGATGTGATCCTTAAACCTTGTCAACCAATCCATACCCAAGATTAAATCATAGACATCCATATCCAACATAGAGAAACCCCATTTTAGCTCACTCCATCAATAGTTATAGCACATTCTCTACACACGAAGTCTTGACATTCTCTTTCACCAAGAGGAGTTTACAGTTTCAAGACAGAAGGCATCATTTCTAGTTTTATGTTCAGCAAATCAGAAATACGAGAATCAAGAATGGAAAGGGATGCACTAGTATCGAACAAAACTTTCATGAGGGTAAAATTCCAACGAATCATACCTCTCACCGTAGATGTTCTATCCTGATCATCGACCATCATCTCCTCGGCTCCATACACTTGCTTTGTTGTTGCACTTTGCTCCTTATTGACTTGATGAGATTTCCCTTCCTGAGGAGTCATGGTATTCCAGAAATCACCATAACTAGCTCTGTTCTAATGGTGAGACTAATTTTTCTTTCCTCACCCTATCGAAGCATATGATTCTTGCGATGCCCGGGAAGTGTCACACGCACCCGACCTCGGAGCATTAATACAATAGCACTGTAGATTCCCCATCTGCTTGCAATTGTGTCATGCTCTCTATGGTTCTATACATTCTCATTTCATGTGATAAGTCTAACCACATTGAAAGCAACCTGCTTTGCTCTGGGGTCATGGAGGAAGGTAGACTGATCCCGCCATCTAGTTCTGATTCGCACTCCCACCTTGGAAGTAGGTGTCCCTCTTCCGCTTGATCCCAACAGTGGAGTTCCCACCCATTCCCATGCGTATCATAATTCCTCCTCCTATCGATCCTGAGATATCAGGTTCAAAAACCATTGCTCTATTCACCATCTCTGTATAATCTATAATATAGAGCACTTCAATCTTTGATCGAATCTCCAGCCTTAGCCCCGATTCGAAGATGTGTGCCTTCAAAGAAGCACTAGCCGCAACCTCTAGTGCACAATGGACTAAATTCATGAACTTAGCTGCATACTCTGTGACAGAGAGGCTCTCTTGTTTTAAGTTGAATAAGTCGGTCATTTTTTGGATCTTGAACGTGTGAGGATAGAATTGTTTGTTAAAAAATTCTTCAAAATCCTCTCATGTAAGGCCTTCATCCAATCTGGCCTGCACCTCTAAATCCCACCATTGACGTGCATGATCCTCGAGCATATATGTCACCAGCTTTACTTTTATCTCTACTGGTGTGCCGTTGAAATTGAATATACGATTCATCCTTCTTAGCCACACCTCCGCCTTCTCGGGTTCAACATCAACCCTAAAGTTCAGTGGATTCTACTTCATGAACTGGGTGGTATGATCCACATGTCATGGCTCATTCCTCCGGTTCCACGTATACACAACTTGAAAGTCTTAGAAAATACTATGAACCAGCTCTTGGTTCACACGTGGTTCAGGTGCAACCACATTCTCCACAGCTTCTTCGGTTTGATTTCGACGACACCTACCGGGTGCCATTTTCTAAACCAACAACAAATTCCTTCAATCTCACTCGCTAGAAACTGTTTTCTTAGCATTTCAAATTCTATCACATCAACTATCAAAACATTGTTCTCAAACAGCCTTTTTCCATGTTCAACCATTTTTGAAAACATTCAACATACTTTTTGAAAATCAATCCATTTTCAAAACACACCAAATACCTTGTACTCAAAGACTTTTCAAAATCTTTCATGTGAAAATAATTTCTGAATTTTTAAAAAATTGGCACTTTTCCCGGAATCATAAATCATTTTTCACCATGAGATATGCAATCTTAGTGGGAATTCATTCCTCTACAATGCATGTCATGCTCCTCTCATTGGCTAAACCCATGACAATGAGATTTTCAAAATCCAAGAAGTGTCTCCAAACACTTATTTACCCAAATCCCTGGTAACATGAAGTTCAGCATAAAAGGGTGAGATACATCCTTTTATGCTATACATTTCATGTTTCGAAAATCCTTCTCTTGTCTACGATTTCGACCTAAGGAATAGACAAGAATGAATTTCAACTCCAACACCAATAACATCGATGACTACTTGTTTGGAAAGGACAGAAAAAGATGATACCATTTGTAATGACCCACCAATTCTCATTGTCTTGATAATTCAACGAGTCATTACTAGGCCTTAAGCGACATCCCCAAGACGCCAAAGGCTGACAATAAATGAAGAAGGGTCTCAAGCATAAGTGGGGGATGATTTACGCTTTAAGAAATAAACCCATCCAATAATCATTCACTATATAATGCATGAACAAATAAAAGACCAAACAACAAATTCATTTATGTTAAACCACATCCGAGTACATAACAGAGGAATACCAAACCAAACATCAAAAAACAAATCAGAAGAACACCAGAAGAATCTCAAAAGACACCAAGACTCAGTGGTCCAGAAGCTCCAAGCTCCACAGTATCTCCCAAACATCACCACGAGTCACTAGTAATTAGATGCTTTACCTCTACCTGTGTCTCAGAATACAACATCTACAAAATCACCAAAGTTCCAAAGTAGGGGAGACAATAAAACTCAATAGGTTTTCCCCAATGACTTCCATATTCACTCCACTAGGATTGAAGAGTTAGCCACATTTATTTAAAAACATTTTATATAAAACATTTTCACCAAAGCAGTTTATAACTAAACATGAACTAGTTTTCCAAAACCATCAATGCTCAAAAGCATCAAAGTGAAATTTAAACTGTCTTTTCCAACACATTATTTTTCTAGAGAAATAACCAAAGAAATTTCCAAACCGTTTCACAAACATCCTATTTTGGCATACCCAACCATTTCACAAACCCGTGAAATCAACCAAGAATGCATCATTATGACAGTTCCATACTCATGAGCGGTCTCTCTTTGATCTACTATGTCATCACAAGGTAATTATTTCCCATGTTCCATTACTCCTTTGGCACCGAGCACAAGGTCATATTTCAACCAGGCCTCATACATATAGTTAACATTGTGCCATTAATCATTTGGCACCGAGAACAAGGTCCTATTTCAACCAAGCCTCATACAATGCAATATGAACACATGCCACACATTCCAAAAAATCATTCCAAAACCATCCTTTGAATAAAACACCTTTTATTGAAATCCATTTTCCATCAAAACCAACTGTGTTCAACCAATTAAAACCATTTCAATAAAACTCCCATTATATTGATAACCAAATCCATCAAATTAATTTCAATCTCAAACCATTTCAATAAAACACCATTTTTATTGAAATCCCATTTCTCATAAAAACATTTACAATTTAGGAAATTTTATAATTTAAAATCAACATTTTAAATTCAAATAGCCAAATCACTTTGCACAAAAATTCACCAAGATTTCACAATTTCATCAAAACCATAAATCATCACTAAAGAATATTTATTCCTTGATTTTCACAATCAATACCATTCAAATAACCATTTTTCTACTAAGAAAACCAATTCTAACAAGAGGAGTCGAGAGTGAAGCCACCTACCTCAACAAAAAAGGCGAAACCAAGCAATGGACGAAGAATGCTCAAGAACACCAGGTCAAATCTCCAAAGAACACTCCTTAGACCTCTTCTCTAACACAAGCAAGACCAAATCTCAACATATTTGGCATCCACATACTTAGTTCTACCCATAAATGGCATATATCTATGAAACTGAGAGAAAGAGATAAGTATATCTAAGTAGATCTAAGAAACCATTCAAGAACGAAGGAGAATGATCACATACCTCAAGAATACGGCTTCGATTCGCCAAGAGAAGCCTTCAGATCGCCTCTAGAATGATGGGAGAACCCTCTCTGACCTTAGAATAACGAAAATCCTGAGTTAGGGCCGCTTAAGAGCTTTAATGAGGCAATTAGAGGCAAAAACGAGTTGGATCCACAATTTAAGGATCTAATTAAAGTGACCGCACGGTTAGTCCACACGGTTTGACAAATCGTGTGCTAATCGTGCATTAGATATTGCGTCAGCCACCATTCTCACACAGCCTCATCACATGGTTTCCCTTAACTGTGTGTCGACTGTGTGGAAGCCACTACATCCTCAGTCAGCCACACACGGTTTGGCCGCACGATTTAGACAAACCGTGCGCCGCCCGTGCACCTTCTCCTTTGCTTCAAACTTCAATCCAGGATCTCCAGACTCTCCCATACGTTGCCCTTAACTTTTAAAACCAAGAAAAGCATCATGTAAGGGTTACATACTAGAAACCGGGGGTACTACAACAACACAAAAGGTAATAGTGACAAATATAGCATGAATCTCACGGGAATAAAAGTGAGGTGAAAACCCCTTACCACGTTGTAATCAATCGAGTCATAAGAAAAAAAGTTAATAACCACAAAATTTATCAAAGAATACCAATAACATAAATTTAATCATGATAATATACATCAAATGGAAGTATATAATACACTGCATTCAATAAATAAGTGGTGAATCAATGAAAATCTCATAGAATTAAAAGTGAGACCAGAAACCCCTTACCCTGTAATTTTCCTCCGTATAGGGTTGATTAACTTCCTGTATAATGGTGAAATAATTGTTATTAAATTATACAAGAACCACATACATAAATATGATATCATATATGATCTTATAATATTTCTTTGTTAACAATATTTCAATAGTATCATCGTTTCAAGTGTTAACTAATTCATTTTCCATTATATGCTTTGTTACATAAGCCATGTTTGGTATGGATATGATGTGTTTGATTAATATAAATAATGATATTTTGTTCATAAAAAATATTTTTAATCATAAAATGAAAATTATTATTGTATGATTACGATGGGGGACAAATCTCATCGTGTTCATGGAGACGGTAATCCGTACATACACACGAGCAACAATATCATTATATTAACAGTGAAATCGTATGTAGTTGGATGGTATATCGTATATAAAGAATAATTACCATGTTATATTTATTATTTACATCATTTATACTCATTATTATACCAATCCAAATAATGAAGTGTTTGAATAACAAACTACACCACGACGTGGAGACGGTAAGCCGTACGTACGCACGTATGGTGACATTGTCATTTATAGGATGGATAGAATAGAGAATATGGTTGTAAAATATTTATAATAACATCATAGTATATATAAGGTACTGGGGTTATTATTTTTGTTATGGAAACAAAAAATAAAGAGGAAGTGGCAGGAGAAAAGAACTTGAAAGAGGGTGGTGAAATTATTACATCTTTCTCGGGTGTTTCCTTTTGAGTTGATCAAAAGGGCTATTTAATTGTCTTTATGATCAAATTAATGACTCTAGTTTTATGTGATGAATGTTATGAGGATATTTGGGTAGGGTTTGTTCGAGCCGAATGGTGTTGGTGGTGTGAAATTAAGAGAAGGGGAAGTACCCTTTTATAAGAGAGGTGGGGTCACTTTAGGAAAACCTTGAAATATTATTTTATAATAAAATCATTTTTGGTTTCTAATGGCTCCAAAATGATTTATTTAGAAGATAAGGTTGGTATGGGTCTCAAAGATTTCAACCAATAGGTTTTAGACAAGATTAGGTTACCATTTTAACATTATATTTTAGATTTAACTCTCAGTTAAATAGTTTAATTTTTCCCGTGTCTTCTTCTATTCTTACACTATATGGTTAATAAAATTAGTCTAAACTTCCAATATAACATCAAGTGGTTCATTAATGACATATATTATATTACTTAATCCCTTTTTCCGATCCTTATATTTTTAGGAAATTTATATCAACCAATAACATAGTAATTTTTTTAAAACTAATTTATGTCAATTTTGACATAACTTAGTATTTGGATTTTTAAAAAATCATAAAATCATGCTTACTTCAAAAAATATTTATTTAATCAACCCTAAAATGTCAAATAAACCAACTAAATTAGTGAAATGCATCAAAATACTGAAATTACATTTATTTTTATATTTATAATATTAATTATTTTAATATTTCCCTAATAAGGTAATTACTGTATCATCATTGTGTCATAAGTAAATTTCATTATTTAATTTATAAAAATTAAAAATAAAATACCATTATGTAAGAAATATGTTTATATTTCTAATTAATATTTACTGTCAAATTTATCTTATGAATAACCCTATATTAATTTTTTTTGTTCTTAAACTTTGAATTTAACACTTTTAACTCTTCTTCAAATAAATGAATAATAAATGTCCTAATCTAATCCAAGTGGACCAAACAGGATCATATTTTATTCGTAAAGTTGTTTTTGGTTGAATTACTCTTATCCAATAGAATTAGAAGAAGTGTTAGGGTAATTATAATATCATTTTTACCCTTAACTACCCTATTTACTTTTAACCGTGGTAAATTAAAGTCAAAAGTTACTATTCAAAAAAATTATTTTAATGTTATTGAATCACATTTTACTTACTAATGATAACTATGCCTCTCTGATTTTTTAAATTCAACTCACAGAAGGGGTAATATTATGTTTAATGCAAATTTTCAAAATATTCCTAGAAGGTGGGTAAAAGACGGTAAAACGTTCAATAAAATATTATATAACTAAACATATTATAAAATGACTCCAATTTATTAAATTGAACTTATATAGGTATTATATATCTATTTTGACTTAAAATAAATTTAAATAAAATAAATAATTATTTAAATAAAACATCGGTTTAAAACTATAACGCATTGTTTTTCACTATTCATCGAAAATTGAATGTTTCCAGAAATGTACAAAAACTTCACCCTAAGATAATTTTGATATTCTGAATTCAAAAATTAAATCTATTTTAACAAATTTAAAACACAGAAGTTTCATTAATTGATTTTAATTTTATTTTTGTTGTTGAAACTGAAAAGCGAGTTTTTAAAAAGTAAAAACTATTAAAAGATTGACATCTGTTTATGTCAAATTTAAATGTGAAATTACATATAATTACCTAAATTATATTAAATGATAAAAATATAATCTAAATATTCTTTCAAACCTTTCAAATCCATAATTTATACCTATAAACTATTTTTATTAAAAAGTCTTTTTCAATTAAAATTTAGTATTTTTCAGTATTCATCAAAATATGAAAGTTATCAGAAAAGTATCAAAAATTTATTCAAAATAAATTTTTATGTCCGGATTCTAAATAAGAATTTAATTTCATTAAATTGAATATATAAAAGTGTCAAATATTGGTTTTAATAAGGGTTTTCCATTAGAAGGTGGTAAAATTCCATTTTTTGAAAAATACTTCTTTTATCTGAAAAAATCATTCTGTTTTATATTATGTCTAAGAAACACATAATATGGATTATAAAATTATATGGCTTATATTAAATTAAAAATAGAGTTAATAATATTCATAAATGCTTTTGAACGACTAGTTTGGTAAGTTATGGTGCACTCAAACTCAGTGTTGCGTGTAGTGCAAGCTGTTGAATTACTTTAAAGAAAATAACTTACAATGAAATCTTGTGGTGTTACATCCAAAATGTGTAACTTATAGTTTCTTCCAGATTCTATTAGTAGCGTCACATAATGAAATCTGGCTATAGATATTTCTGGTCATAGAACATATTAATGTATTGTGTACCTTAAATTTAAAAATAAATAATTTTTTTTCATTATTGGTGATGGTTCTAACTTACTTTTTTGGAATATTGTATTATCCATTAAGCATGACGAATTTTTCAACTCTAGTATTGATAACAAAACGTTTCATTATATATATCTAGTATTTATAGAAATTCCCATTAATTATTGGAGGTCTGGTAGGATTTAATTTCTCTATTGATCCAACATTTATTCTTTCCATTCAAAAAAAATTCTTTTTAACAAGATGGATTAGTATAGAATTTTAATGAAAAAAGAGTTTATAAAAAAATTTAAGAATAACATAAACATGTAATGTTTGGAAATAAAAATTGAGTAAGAAAACTTATATTTAAGTATAAGTATTTCAGAAAACTCTTATGATACAAATTGCAGGATAAAAATGGTGATGTATATTTATCAATTACAATAGGGGGTTGAATTGTAGGTTTTAAAGAAATTTGTTTTTAAATTTAAAAATGTCTATTTTTAAACAAGTTAAACAAGTTGAATTCACAAACCCTTTTTAGTTCTTAATAAAGAAACTAATTTACTTAGGATCTGTTAATATTTACATGAAAAAGAAACATAACACATGTTTAATTAAGGAACGGTTCTACCTTAATATGTATAAAATATAAATAAGAGATTGTACATGTATACAAAAGTGTAAGAAAGTTGCACATTATAACTTTAACCAAATGTAGTGGAAACTAAAACATGTAACAACAACAAGTAAACAAGTATAATAAGTACTTTAACCCATAGAGAAGGGTATCCAACAACCTTAGATAAAGTTCCCTTGATTTATACATTCATTAATGCCTCTCTTATAAATACAAGGGTAAGCCCTCGATTAAAAGATCAATATCTGTCCTGTTATCCTTACAAGACCTCGATTAAGTAGTTAATTAGATAATCTGTCTTCCTATCCCCATAATACTTAAATTTATTACAACAATAATCAGATCTGCACTAGTCTGGTAGACCAATTTGTTTACAAATGAACAAGTTTTATACAACATTCGCACCAGGAATATTGAGTAATTCTCTCACAGAGTATCACATTATTCCATAGTTCAATAGCTCTTTAAAATCTAGAACTAAGCTCATTCAAATGGAAAGGTATTTATAAAAAAATCTATAATTATAATCTTGTCCTCCCATGGTCATTGTTTTAGTATAACTTCGAATGAAATGTATATATGTAACTCAGGTAATGGTTAAGTTAAAATAATTTGGATGAAATTGTTTTATATAAATAACTATGAGAAACATTACTATGCTTAATAAATATTAACACATTTAAGATCCAATAAAATGAATCTCTTCATTAAGGAAATATGATAACTATAACAAAATCATTTAATTATATTCTTAAGATAGTGTAATTTAGAGCTTAAAAATATTGACAATAGGATTCTAAGAAAATTGATAATCAGATTCTATTTTTTTTGAAAGTTATAGTCTAATTTCTATGAAAATGAGATTATGATTTCTGAGAGAATCGATGTCCGATTTCTAATAGAATTAGAGTATAATATCTGATAGAATTGGAGTTTTATTTCTGAGATAATTAGTGTCTTATTTTAGAGATAATCAGAGTCTAATTTCGGAGATATTAAGATTCTTATTTATGAGAGAATCAGAGTCTGATTTCTAATGAAATTGGATTCTCAATTCCCAGGAATTCTGATTCTAAATTCAAGAGAAATCAAATTCTCAATTCTAGAGAAATTGGATTTTTAGTTCTAGAGAAATCAAATTCTTAATTATAGAGAAAGCATATTGTGAATTCCAAAGAAATTAGATTCTCAATTATACAGAAATCAGATTCTAAATTCTAGTGAAATCATCATCTCAATTCTAGAGAAACCAGATTCTTAATTCCAGAGAAATCAAAATACAAGGAACTTTAAGGCTATGAGTTTATAGATAAGAATTTAGTTTTTTGAATTAAGGGAAATATGATTAGTTTTAGTGAGAAAAACATTACGTAAGACATTGGAAACCATTGCTAAAGTAAAAAAACCATTCTTAGAGAAAGAATAATTTCCTTCATAAAATCATTCTTGGAGAAAGATAATTTTCCTTAAGAAAATGTGTTTGTGTTTTCCAAAACATAATGCAATGGACAATAAATAAGGAAGCTTATTGACACAATTTTTTTTTATCAGAGACTCTAGATACACTTAGTCTGTGACCCTCTTGGCCTCTTTCTAAGCATCCTTAGGTGATGTAGCCTAAAGGCCAAGGATATCATCTAGAAAAACGCCAATGAACCCATATAGAACCACGTTAATGATGAAATGAAAAAAATACCCCTACAAACAATTAATTTGTAACATAATCCATTTATTGTGATATCTCAAATCAAGTAGGTTTTATGATGGTTCCATCAACGTATGTGCTAAGTGTCTCTTTCTTTGACAATCTATAAAATGAACATTCATATTAAACACAATGGTCATGGATTTGTTTAGCTTATATTATTTCAATCAATGGGTTTGAGATATCATCATTGATTATAGAACATAATGGGAAAATCATTTCTTAAATTATTCAATAATTCAATATTAATTATGATGCACCCAATATATCCTACATTTCCATGAACATCTATCACCACAATATTTGTCAATACATCAAAGTAAATGACTCATATTAGCCATTAATAATAATATTAATGTATAAGGAAAAATAAACACATCTAAAGATAGGAGTATATAGAGACGCATATAAATGTGGATTTACAATTTGATGTTCTCATTCTTATAATATCCCACTACATATTACCAAGGGCATACACCATGAGAAGGTTCCTAAAAGTCCTATGAATCTCACCCCTTGATATCATGTATAAAATTTTCCTATCAAATGATATTATACAGCTATAAAATATATATTGGGGAATAGTTTCATCTAACTTATGGGTTTTTATCATAATAGGAAACTATAATGAACGTTTAGTGTGATAAATACTCTTGGGATATTATCACAAACTATGTTACATAGAACAATAATAATAATGTGATAAGAAGTTTATTAATATTGAAAACTATGAATAAGGTTTGTCACAATGTAAATAGAAGTTGGTTCTAGGTCACTAACTCCAATAGAATCCCACTTCCAGTAGAGCCAACTGCTAACATCCTTCAGTCTGCTAGCTCCCACATGATACTCATACTTTTGCTGATATAGTCCTATAGTCAAGCGGTCAGCCAAATTATCTTTCATGGGAACTCATATTACCACAACATCATTCCTCTAATGAAAATTCCCCCAAAGGTGATACTTTTGGAGTATGTTCTTTGTTTTTAAGTGTGTCTATGGATCTTTTTTTAGAGCCACGCTGTTGTATTATCACAACACAATGTGATGAGGTCTTTAATTACATGTATCACATCAATCTCCTGGACGATGTTTTTAATCCAAATAGCTTCCTTGGATGCATCATAAGCCGCTATATACTTAAGCATCCAGGTAGAATCAACAAAAAATGGCTTCTTTGAACTCTTCTATCTCACAAATCCTCTAGTGAGGCAAATAATAGATACTGATTGTGACATTAGATCATTATTATCTATCTGAAAAATGAAATTAGAGAAACCCTTGATGATTAGCTCCTCATATCCTCCATACACAGGGAACACATCATTAGTTTTTCTCAGATACTTTAAGGATTAACATAAAATTATTCTAATGTTGTTATGATGGATCTTTTGGATATCTTCCTACCATGCTCAATGCATAGGAAACATAAATTCTAGTATGTAACATTTCATACATGATTGATTCTATCGCTGAAGCGTATGGGATCATTCCCATTATCTATTTATCATATTGTTCTTGAGGAAAAATTTTCTTAGAACGATATAGACTGTGTGACACTATAACCAATAACCTCTTACATTGATCCCTACTAAATCATTTTAGATTCTGGTCAACAAACACACTTTGACTTAGTCTATAAAACTTCTTGGATCTATAACTAATGATCATGATCCTTAGAATATAGGCCACATCACCTATTTCCTACATATAGAAACACTTATTTATCCAGTCCATATATATCTGTAGGACTGCTATGTCATTTCCAATAAGTAATATATCATCAAAATACACTTCTAGGAAAATGACCACATTCCCACTAAACATATTATAAATACACAGATCACATTCATTATTAAGGAAACAAAGTTCTTTTTGGATTCATCAAATTGAATGTTCCATGACCTAGATTCCTAATTCAATCCATAAATTGATCTCTGCAACTTCAAAATATTAAAGGAATCACCTTAAGTCAAAAACCATTCTAGTTTTGTCATATATATATATATATCATCATGAAGGTTCCCATTAATGTAACACCCTGAGATTTTATGAAAAATATTCCTTTTAATTTCATTGATGTCTTGTGTTTTATGCTACCCAAAATAGAGCTTGCACTACACACATCCCTGACCTGGCTTGCTTTACACGCAATTTCGACCTTCCACGATAGCTTGTGTTGTACGCAATATCGAGTTTCACTAAACAACGATATGTTGTTAAAATATTATATAAACTAGCTGTTATGAATAGTAATAACCACTTTTTGAAATTTTCTAAATTTTTTCGTTCAAAATGGATTACATTTTTGGATTCAAAATATCGATATTAGCCTAGGGTAAATTATTTGTATTTTTCGGAAAACATTCAATTATTGGTGAATAGTGAAAACACTGGGTAACTATTTAAAAACCGACTTTTTATTTAAAGAATTATTTATTTTATTTAAATTTATTTTAGGTCAAAATTGATACATAATAACTATATAATTTCAATGTAATTAATTGGAGTAATTTTATAAGAATTTTAGATATATAAAAATTTTATTGAACTTTTCACCGTCTTTTACCCACCTCCTAGGAGAATTTGGAAATTCACATAAAACATAATTTTACCGCCTCTGTGAATGGAATTTAGAAAATCCGAGAGACACGGTTAATATCAAGGACTAAAATGTGGTTCAATGAGATGAAAATAATTTTTGGTGAATAGTAACTTTTTACTTTTATTTACCACAGTTAAAAGTAAATAGGGTAATTAAGGATAAAAATGATATTATTATTACCCTAACACATGTCATAATTCTATTGGATAAGTTTAATTCAACCAAAAACAACCTTAGGAATAAAATATGACCATTTAGGTCCACTCGGATTAGATTAGGACATTTATTATTAATTTATTTAAAGAAGGGTTTAAAATAGTTAAAATCAATGTTTAATAACTAAATCATTTTTAATATAAGGTTATACATAAGATAAATTCTACTATAAATATTAATTATAAAGATAAAAATATTTCATACCTAATGGTATTTTATTTATAATTTTTATAGATTAAATAATTTAAGTTATTTATGACACAATGGTGATGCAGTAATTACCTAAATAATTAAATATTAAAATAATTGATTTTATAAATACCCAAATAAATGTAATTTGAGACTTTATATGAATTCCACTAATTTTATAGGTTATTATTACATGTTAGTATTGAATTAATTAACTTTTTTCTAAATAATCATGCTGTTATGATTTTCACAAAATTCCATTACCAAATAGTGTCAAGATTGACATCAAATAGTTTTTAAAACAAATATTATATTATTAATTGTTATTATATTACTAAAAATCTAAGGTTCGTCCAAGAAACTTATATCACGATAGGTGTATCATTAATGGACCACTTGGGGGTCGCTTGGATGTATATGGTAAGATTATTAACTATATAATATAAAAATACAAAGTGACATGATAAATGTCAATCTAATTAACTAAGAGTTAAAACTAAAAGATAAGGATAATATAATGACCCAAACCTGTCTAAAATCAATTTGTTGAGATCTTTTAGAGCCATCCCCACCTTAGCTTCGAAATAAATGAATTTGGAGATATTAAAAACTGAATATGACTTTATTATAAAATAATATTTTAAGTTTTTCCAAAGGTTCCCCTCTCCTCCCTTATAAAAAGGGCAACCCTTCCCTCTTCTCTTCACACCCTATTGAGCCTTTCAGCTCGGCCAACCCCTACACATTTCTCTTCTCCACTTCCCTAGAAATATTATGGAAGTTCTATTCTTCTCAAATGACAAACTCTACTTCCTTAAGAGAATCCATAAAGGAGGTGCGTCGAAGAAGAGGTAATCCCTTCTTCCGATTTTCTCAAATTTCTTTAGTCTTCTACTTCTACTTCTTTAGTTGTCTCAGTATAAAGTAATAAAATAATTATTACATATATATTAATATTTTATTATTAATATTAAACAACCCTATTTCACCTTATATCCATCCTACGGAAAATGAAATCACTGCGCGTGCGTACGTACGGAATACCGTCTCCACGCCGTGGTGTAATCTGTTTTCGACCACCACCTTACATGGATGGGTATAATGGTGTAAATAAATAACTATATATGATTATTTTATATTTATATTGATTCTGAAATATTATACATACACTTCAATACAATTCCACGATCAAGGGAATGATATCTTCGCTCGTGCGTACGTACGGACTACCGTCTCCAAAACGCGATGAGATTCATTCTCCATGTTAACCTTTCAAAAATGATTATAAAGTATATATAATGAATAATAATAAAATATATGACATAATAAGGATACTTGATTTATTTATATATATGTATGTCATCTACTTAATTCCATTCAATTCAATAAGGAAATGAAAACAACGTTCATGCGTACGTACAGCCTACCGTCTCCATGAACAATGTATTTCATTACATTTATCGATCTATCATACATATTTATATGATGAATATATATTATATATAAATGATGTTTTACATTCTAAAATTATGTAAATCTGGATATAAGTAATAATATCAAGAACAACAAGTCGAAACTCGTACGATAAATGAAACGATTTTACCCAAAATAGTGTTTTAACATGGAATTTACAAAAGAACGGGTAATATAAAGTAATAAGTGAACCATATATTATATCATAACAATGAATATGATTCTGTAATAAGTCAATAACATTATTTAAATCATTATACAGGAGGTTCGAAAACATACGAAGCAGATCAAACATAACGTAAGGGATAATTTTGCAATTTCATTTTTATCCGAGATTGCTTATATTTAAGTATTTACTGGGGTTATATTTATCATCAATGCCCATGTTTTCTAAAAATGTTTTCATGTATGTTTAATTTCTTTTTTAACCATTTTTTACTTTTACTACATGGTATGTAAGGAATATTTCTTTTACGAGGTACTTTTTGACTTTTCCGGCAAAAGTACGAGAAGAATGTTTTTTTAACTTATACAGCTTGAAAGGATTTTTACGGATTTATAAAGACTTATTTTCATGAAGTTTCCTCCAAAATATTTCATGACTAATTTTCAACAAAATAATTTTCTTTTAAAATTGCATGACGTTTTGTGAAAAGAAATTAATTTTAAAGAAGAAAGGATATTTTCTTCAAGAATTCCTCCCAAGTGTTTTATCAATACTGTTTTCCATCTAAGAAAACATTATTTAATATGTGTATGTTTCAAGTATAATGTCTCTATGATTTAAATGGTTTCACTTTTTCTTATTATTAAATGATATCCATTTTTTTATATGGATTATGTTATGATGAGATTATGTTTACGAAACCCATTTTATTCTTTGGGTTATGATGAATGAATTATGTTTATTTTGTGGCACAAGTAAGAATGATTTCACTATGATATGGGTGAGACCTATATCTCCCTCTAATGCATTGGGTAAAGAATTATATCTCATGAGATAGACATGGATGGAATGGTAAGTTAATCCGGTTCAGTAATACAGGACCGGAACGAGGAGTGAACTCGATTCAGAAAGGGACTTTGTCCACTAATATGGTCTTGGCAGCAATGCCTTGGCTACTATGGAATTCATATAATGTGCTTAATGGTTTCCACAATCACATGCTTTAGTCCCATGCTATTTTATCATGACTAATGTTTCTTTATGATCTATGCCTTATGTACTGCCATGTTTTTTTTCATTGCCCAAGATTTTGATGTTTAAACATTATGTTCATGTTTTTAAGTTAGAATGTATATGATTTGTTTTATTTTATCCATGCTTACCCTTACTGAGCATTTGAGCTCACCCTGTATATTTTTTCTTTTCCATAGGATTTAAATAAAGGTTTTAGGTAAGAAAACCAAAAGGGGAAGATCTTTGTGGGAGATGTTGAAGATCTTGCACCACGATTAGATGAATATGTTCCGAGTTTCCAAATACACTAAACTATTATGGTCCTTGTGTGTCTGTTTTTGTTATGTATTGAGTATTCCGTAAAAGTAATTTAATGTCCATGTACGTCAATATTCGGGCCTCTACAGTTGGTATGAGAGGAAAGGTTTAGTTAACCTTTGGAAACTTGGATGCGAAAACTTTAGTGAGATCCCTAGATATATTTCTAAGGCATGACTAGGGATGTCCCTAAGGTTAAGTATAAGTATATGTTATAGTACTAGAATTATGGTAACGATCTTAGAATTTAACCTAAGATGTTAGATATTGAAGGTACTCCCCCTTTATTATGTTGTTTTCCTAGCATTTTTTCCTCTTACACTCTTCTTTGTGGGTTTTAGACGATGGATGGAACCTGAAGGAACCATGTTGATCAATGTAATGGGAAATGCAATGATTGTCCTCCTGAACAAACCAATGTTATGGGAGATGGAGTGCAAAATATTTTTTCTATACTTACGCAAGATATGAATCATTCTGGACTTCCGAATGAGCAGAGAAGAGAACAATATTCTATTGAGTCGTTCATGAGGAAACGCCCACCTTCTTTCAATGGGTCATTTGATCCACTTGTTGCTGAAAAATGGATCAGTACCATTGAAAACATATTTTCCATACTTCACTATTCGGAACATGATAAATTCATTCTATCTATTTACCGTTTAGAAGGTGAAGCAGACTAGTTGTGGACTCTAATTAAGAATACAAGGCCCCAAGATGAAATTGAATCCATGTAATGGGACGAGTTCAAGAACTTGTTTTTCAGTAATTACTTCCCTCGTATTCTTCGAACAAATATGGAAAAGGAGTTCAATGATCTTAATCCAAAGGATGATGATTCTATTGGTATATACGAAGAAAATTTTACAATGCTTTCAAGGTATGCATCTGGATTTATCATCCATCCTAAATGTAAATTTGATCGATTCTTCAGTGGCTTAAAACCAATTCTTCGAAGGGCATTAGCTATAAGAGACTTCAGTAGCTATGAATAAATTTTGCGTTGTTCTATCAAGCTAGAAATGGAAGTTGGTGTTACATATCCATCTCATGGTTTGGACAAGAAATGAAAGATGGAGTTCAAGGAGAAATCTTAGAACAATGGTGAAAAGAAGTTTAATGTTTCTTTATGCTCAAAGTGTAGAAAGAAGCATGGTGGAGATTGTATTAAAGTGACTAGAAAATGTTTTAAGTGTGGAAAAGAAGGTCATCGAGCTGCTGAGTGTCGAAGTAATAGAAAAAGGGTCGCTAGTGATGTGAATAAAGAGAAGTCTGCAGAGAACGCACCACCAACACTTCAATGTTACAAGTGCAATGAAATGGGTAATTATGCTAATCAATGCCCAAATCCAAGGGATAATGATGATCGACATTAGCAGCCACTTAAGGCAAAGGACAAAGGAAAGTCACATGCGATCACTATTGGCGATGTTGAATATGACAACGATGTGGTGGAATGATTAAGTGTTTATGTAATGGGATTCCAAAATAATGTTGTATATAGTATCGTGGAATATTGGAATATTTATGTATTGGTCTATTGTGGTTTTCAATTATTTTATGGTACCGGTAACCATGGAAAGTGATTGAGATTTTTTTGGAATGAAGATGGTATGCGCATAATGATGGGATAAGGAGAAAATGAAATGTTTGACAGTATTAATGAGCTCATGACTGATGTAAGGACAAAGTTATATCATGGTTTGAGTATATATAATTTTTGGATTTTGGTATGTGGAAAGAGTTAAATTTTGATAGCATTCATGTTTTCACTAAGCTTCAATGGGTATTCATTTCTCAAGAGAAGACATGATTAAGGTATTCACCTGATTGGAATGTGACCAACAAGTTATATGAGGGATAAATGATGGTATTCTCATTCTTGTCATATGACCTTTTTAGTAATCGTTCTCTTTATACTATGATTTTGTAAAGAATTATTTTGGATAACCCTAAAGATTCGTATAGATTATGTTGAAAATAATATAGTATTGTATAAGGGTAGAATTTTTTTTCGATATTATTGATATAATGTATAATAATATAGTTTTAGAAAATGGACAACCCGTAGGACGGGTGAAAACCCGTCGCGTCGGGCAAGGATGAGGGAATCGAACCCACAACCAAAGTGCGACAGGCCTTTATCGCCTACCACTAGCCAACAGGAAG
This sequence comes from Viscum album, assembly GCA_963277665.1. Taxonomy (NCBI): domain Eukaryota; kingdom Viridiplantae; phylum Streptophyta; class Magnoliopsida; order Santalales; family Viscaceae; genus Viscum; species Viscum album. Next base: position 935,258,737 of record OY728153.1, read on the forward strand.
TCCCTGGTTAGTAGAAAATAGTTTTATTTAATTAAGAGCTATGATAGATGAAGTACATGTTCATTTTAGCAACCATATAAGATTAATCTCAGTATAGATGGACTTCTGTATATTTAATAAATTGTGCTAAACTTTTTGCGATAGAAATAGATGGAATGACCTATCATTCTATCACATAATCTACTAACACTTCACAGAAGACTAATTCAACATCATTTCTTTAAGAGATGAAGGGTAAATTGTTCGAGGCACGAGCAACAGTGAGATTATACCGCAATAATGTATGTATTTCTTCAAATACAAATTCATCAACTTTAGGGAAATGATCTTGAAAGAAAAATGGTGTCCTAGTGCTCTCATATCTGATGAATCAGATGGTACCTTAGAACATAAAAAATTTATAGCTTTGTGATTGTTGGACTTTTCATAGTCATGTCCTCTACCACTCTTCATCAGAAGTTGATGGTTATATTTCTCTTCCATATCCATATTTTCACATATGTTCTCCAAAGTGGAGACCCAGTGATTAGTTAATTTGGGTAACCATTACGTTTCATACTTTAGTTTTGTAAGTCAAGTTTTTGTATTCCTTTTTATGATGTGGGTTTCTTTGAAAGAAACTTTCAAGTAGTAAAACATTTATAACCCCCGACGAATTTTGAGGGCGAAATTCATTTTAAGGAGGGTAGAATGTAACACCTCGAGATTTTATGAAAAACATTCTTTTTAATTTCATTGATGTCTTGTGTAGTAAGCTACCCCAAAAGGATCTTGCACTACACACATCCCTGACTTGGCTTTCTTTACACGCAATCGCGACATTCCACGATTGCGTGTGTTGTACAAAATATCGAGTTTCACTAAACAGCGATATGTTATTAAAATATTATATATGTTAGCCGTTATGAATAGTAATACCCACTTTTTGAAATTTTTTATATTTTATCTTTCAAAATGGACTTCATTTTTTGATTTGAAATATCGATATTATCCTAGGGTGAATTTTTGGTATTTTTCTAAAAACTTTCAATTTTTGATGGATAGTGAAAATGCTGGGTTATTATTTAAAAACCAACTTTTTATTTGAATAATTATTTATTTTATTTAAAATTTATTTTAGGTCAAAATTGATACATAATACCTATATATGTTCAATGTAATTAATTGGAGTCATTTTATAATAATTTTAGATATATAAAAATTTTATTGAACTTTTCACCGTCTTTTACCCACCTCCTAGGAGAATTTGGAAATTCACATAAAACATAATTTTACAGCTTCTGTGAATGGAATATCGAAAATCTGAGAGACGTAGTTAATATCAAGTACTAAAATGTGGTTCAATGAGATTAAAATAATTTTTGGTGAATAGTAACTTTTTACTTTTATTTACCACGGTTAAAAGTAAATAGGGTAATTAAGGATAAATATGATATTATTATTACACTAACACATGTCCTAATTCTATTGGATAAGTTTAATTAGACCAAAAACAACCTTATGAATAAAATATTACCATTTAGGTCCAATTGGTTTAGATTAGGACATTTATTATTAATTTATTTAAAGAAGGGTTAAAATAGTTAAAATCAAAGTTAAATAACTAAATAATTCTTAATAGAGGGTTATACATAAGATAAATTCGACTATTAATATTCATTCTAAAGATAAAAATATTTCATACCTAATGGTATTTTATTTAAAAATTTTAGGCATTAAATAATTTATGTTATTTATGACACAATAGTGATGGAGTAATTACCTAACACTACTGGAATGCTGGCCTTTCCCCATGGTTAGATACCAACGGTTCTTTGAAACCGTTGGGGAAGGAGGTTTTTACCAACGGTTCATTAGAACCGTTGGCATAGAGGTTTCCAGGGAGATTTTTCCCAACGGTTCATGAGAACCATTGGGATAGATGGTTTTTTACCAACGGTTCTCATGAACCGTTGGCATAGATGAGTTTTTAGTAGGTTTATCCCAACGATTCTGTAGAACCGTTGGGATAGATAGCCATATGCCAACAGTTTTTAAGAACCGTTGGCAAAGGTCCTCCCCAAATTCCCAGCCGCCTGTTCTCTCCCCAATTCGCGATACACAACCCTAAAACGGGAGCAGCAGCGGATTTAGGCGATTTTGGAGGTACCGGAGGGCTTCAATTTTCCAGCTCTTATTCAGGTTATTATTCTTCTTAACTGAAAATGTATTCAAATGTTTGGATAGTATTTAAACCTATTTTCATTTTTCCCATCAGTTTAGGTGATTTTGGTGCTACTGCCGGCCGGACCAGCCTAAGGGTGAGTTTTCTTGAAAATTCCTTTTTGGATTTTACCCCTTGAACATGGGATGTCATTTGTGAAAGGTTATATAAATCGAATTGATTGTTCGATTTCTGAATTGAATTGTAAATTAAATTAATTAAGGGTATTTTATGGTTTGCATTCCCCTTTTAACACATGAATGCCAATTATTTTTTAACACATGTTTTAATTGTATTGCCTTGCCAATGTGAGTAAAGTAGAGACTATGCTATGAATCTATGAAATTGGATTGAATTTATCTTATATTTTATGTTACCATGTTAGATATATTATAACTAATGCATGTGATATCTTTATAGTCTTGTTAGGAGTGTTCTATTAAAAATTCCCATGTGAGTGCTTGAATTTTCATTGAATTGCTAGCCATTATGAGTTATGTTGAGACCATGATATGGAATTGATTGATTAAGCAAGGGAATCTCATTATCTTGTCATTATAACATGAGTAAATGAAGCTTCATTCTTTTCAGGTTATTATTTGATTGAGTCGCCATTTTGAGGTGAGTTGTATTAAATACCTTAGTTTTTGACCTTGGTATGTTTAATGAATTGTTTAAATGAAATGGAATTCATTAAATGATTAATAGTAAATAGTGATACATGGATTCTATTAGGATGCCAGGTATATAATCTTGTTTCTATTAACTTATACGCTTTATGTGATAAATGGATTCACAGTGGAATTCCACGGATAGACTCATTTCTTTAAATATTGATTAAGCCATGGGTGATACATGGATCCAAGGGAGGGATTCCATAGATAGACTTATTGAATGTAGAATTATATTCCAATTGATACATGGATTCTTATGATAATTCCATAGATAGAATTATTGAATGTAGAATTATATTCCAATTGATACATGGATTCTTATAATAATTCCATAGATAGACTTATTGAATGTAGAATTATATTCCAATGATATGCGTCTTGTGTGGTGGTGGTGTGGTTTATGTGTTTTATGGTAGTAGTGAAGTGTGTGATTATGTAGTTAATGTGAACCCATAGGTTGAGTATTTTGTGCTATCTATATATCATGTATTTTTATGTTATTTCTACACATTCCCAACCAGAGTTGGATAAACTTACCAACGATCAGAGGTTTTGAGTTATGGGTATTTTTTCTAATATCTAGGATGGTGGTTATATGTTTGGATAGCTACCATGTCTTCCCTACTCTTCCTTCAAAAGTGATTGACCATGTGTTTTTAGGCAAGATGCGATGTGATTGTCCATGTGTCTTCAGGTGAGATGTACTATGATTTCCCTAGTGTTTTTCGGTGAGGTGTGATGTGATAAGGCTATAATAAGATGTGGCATGTGGTTGGGGTCATGTAGGGTAGGAGGATGGCACAAGGTTGATGTTATTCATGTTCATGATACCCTACTAATATGGTTATGGGATGAGTCATGCTGTTATGTGATATAACACATTAAGTTCTTGTTGGTTTTACATTTTTTCAATAACACATTTGTATGTTTTTTTGACATGTGTAGTTGATACCGTGATTATTTTCTTCCTTTATCGTTTACTTAAATGTATATTCTATTATAGTTAATGCCTATTGAATTGTTTATGACAAAATGACTTATATAAATTCTTTTTATAGAATGGACAGAAGTTGGATGTATGAAACCGATCGGATCTCAGATGATTTTCAAAACAATTTGGAGAGCTTTATAGATTTTGCATTTCACAATGCTTCAGATAGTGGTCGCATACACTGCCCATGTTCCAATTGTGTTGGTAGACCTTGGTTGAGCCGTGAAGAAGTCAGCTACCACATAACCAAAAATGGGTTTCAAACAAACTACTTTCTGTGGTATCACAATGGGGAGAAAACGAAATCTCAAATTGGTGATGATCGAAATGAAAAGACTGGAATGGAGAATTTGTTAGATGATCGGTTTCCGTTTATTCGTCATCATGAAAAAGAAAGGATTTCGACTCAAGAAGACTTCGATATGAGGACAGCTGATGCATCTAGTGAAAATGATGATATTGATAGGGTGAAAAAATTGAATGATGCTGCCACGACTCCAGTATATCGGCAATGCGATAAAATGAAAAAGCTGGAATTTTTAATCCGATTATTTCATGGGAAAACTATGTATGGGATTTCTAATACAACAATCGATTACATTCTTACCCTCTTGAAGGATTTACTTCCAGATGATGCAGATATTCCCTCAAACCACTATATGGCATGGAAGTTAGTTGAGGAACTTGGATTTTCAAGAAACAAAATTCATGCTTGCCCGAAAGATTGCAGTTTATTCTGAGAGGAAACCGCTGAACGAAATGATTGTATAAAATGTGGCACATCCCGCTGGAAGTCAAAATATGATGGAACACCATACCGCGTTCCACAGAAAGTAATGTGGCACTTTCCATTGATCCCCAGACTCCAGAATCTTTTTATGTCTGATGACATATCAATAAAAATGAGATGGCATGATACCGAGAGAAAGAAGACTGATGATGAGTTGGTTCATCCTGCAGATGGATTTGCATGGAAGAGATTTGATGCTCGACATCCTGATTTTGCAGCTGACGTGCGTAATGTGAGGCTGGGTCTTTCATGCGACGGTTTTAATCCGTTTGGGCAGATGCTTACTTCGCACAGCACATGGCCAGTTTTTATACACATTTATAATCTTCCCCCATGGTTGTGTATGAAAAAACCTTTCACTTTCATGAGTATACTCATATCTAGTCCTTCTGATCCTGGCATTGATATTGATGTATACATGCAACCTTTAATAAAAGAGTTGAAGCTTCTTTGGGATGTGGGTGTGCGCACATACGATGCATGTTCGAAAGACATATTTCAGATGCGCGCTGCGCTTACGTGGACAATCAATGATTTTCCGGCTTATGCAATAATGTCTGGATGGAGCACGAAGGGGAAACTGTCATGTCCAGTTTGTATGAAGAATACACGATCCAGAAGACTGAAACATCGTTGTAGTTTCAGTTTTATGGGACATCGACGATTTTTGCCAAAGGATCATCCATATAGAATGAATCGTCGAAGATTTGATAATACTATAGAGACCGATGATCCACCTCAGCGTATGTCTGGAACTGATGTGCTTAATGAATTGAAAGATTTCAGTTTTTCGTTCGGGAAGGGTCAAATGAAATCTGGAAAGAGAAAGAATGTTTCCACAGAAACCTGCTACAATTGGAGGAAGAGGAGTATCTTTTTTGATTTGCCTTATTGGTCAACCAATTTGCTACGTCATTGCTTAGACGTAATGCATATTGAAAAGAATATATGTGAAATGTTGCTTTCAGTTCTTCTAAATGTCAAGGGGAAGACAAAAGATGATTTACGATCTCGACGTGACTTGGTGGATTGGGGCATCAGACCAGAATTGCATCCTGTGCGTATCAGTGAAAATAAATGGCAACTTCCATGTGCTTCTTATGTGATGACACCTACTGAAAAAAAACAATTTTTGGAAGTATTAGAGACTGTTAGAGTTCCTGATGGCTATTCAAGCAACATATCTAAACGGGTCAACAGAAGAGAGTTGAAGCTAAAATCTTTGAAGACTCATGATTATCACGTTCTACTGCATGAGTTGCTTCCAATAGCAATTCGTCATCTTTTGTCCAATAATGTAAGGGTGGGTGTTATTCGGTTGTGCCATTTGTTTAGAGATCTTTGTGCTAAGAAGTTGTCCAAGTCTTTCTTGCAAAAAATGTTGACAGATGCCCCATTAATTTTGTGTGAGTTGGAGAAAATATTTCCCCCATCATTTTTCACATGCATGCTGCATCTGACTGTCCATATTCCAACTGAAATACTTCTCGGAGGACCTGTTTCTTTTCTTTGGATGTATCCAACTGAAAGAAATATGTTCACATTAAAGTCTTATGTTCGAAACAAGAATCATCCCGAAGGTTCTATCGTGAACGGTTACTTAGCTCAAGAATGTATGGATTTCTGTTCAATGTATTTGTCTGATCTTACTACAAGAATGAACAGACCAATGAGAAATGAAGAAGAACAATATGAGCAAATTGAACCCAGTTTTCCATCACTTCCTCAAACAGGAGGAATTCCTGGATCATATACATTGAAGACATTAAGCCATGAAGAGCGGGAGATGGCACATCGCACAGTTTTGTTCAACTGTGATTTGTTCGATGACTATATCAGGTAACAAAATTGAATACGTATATCTTACATATATATCTGTTAAACTATTCATATTTTTTTATCTACAGGGAACATAAAACAATGATAAATAGGAAGCATCGTTCTTTATCTTTGAGAAGGAGAGAGACTTTGCATAGCAAAGAGTTTTCTGCTTGGTTAAAATTGAAGGTAAAAATATTACTGTTTAAATTAATTATTTCAATATTTACTTAAGTTTAACTGTCATTTATATTGCAGGTATTGAGTTTGTCTGCTGACTCTGTCTCTGAGGAAATAAGAGCTTTGGCTTTTGGTCCTAATACCGTGGTTCGTGACTGTAAATCAATTGTTATCAATGGGTACAGATTTATTGTCACTGAACGAGCCAAAAACATGAGAACACAACATGATGGTATTATGGTTACTGCCACAACAGATTGTTATGCCAGCGCATCAGATAGTAGACCGCGACTTGAAAATGTGGGTTATTATGGAGTCGTTGAGAAAATAATAATATTGGATTATTACTCTCATGGACGAGTCACAATGATGAAATGCCATTGGTTTGATTCGATGATGAGACATGGCACATTTATTGATGATTGTGGATTTCGAGTAATTAATATGACCCGCACTCTTGCAACCGAAGAACCATATGTGTTGGCATCAATGGCTAAACAAGTTTTTTATGTCAAAGATCAACTTCAACCTGAATTTGGTGTCGTAGTTGAAGTAATTCCAAGACATATTTTTGATGATGCTGATGATGGAATTGACACTGTCCCTATTGCCATTGGAACCAATCCATTTATTTCTTTTGATGACTCCAATAGCTCAATTGTCAGAGTTGATTGTGAACCTGAAGTTGTGGTTGGAAATATATAGAATCATTCATCCATGTTCTCAATTATTTTGGTTTACCTCGAGTTGGGTTGTTAAGGTTGGTAATATTCATATTTATTTAGTATTGATCACAAATATGTTTTAGCTGACTTGACCGTTATGTGAATTTTCAATGTTTATTGGTTGCTGTTTTATTTGAATTGCATTTTCTAATTTGGAATTGAACTGTATTCAAACCAAATCAAACAATATTTCTAACTTGGTGAACATTACAACTTGTATGTTTTATTAAATTCATTCAAGCTCTTCTAAAACAATTGATAGCTAAATTACCAATGAATCCCCTCATTCCCTCATATATTTAGTTTTTTGGTTTACACATTAATTTTCTTTTTCTAATTAATTACATATTTGTTTTCCAATGCAGGAAATGAAGCCAATTGAAGAGAGACGAAGAAAAAAAATGGCGGAGAACAATCGTCGGATGGAGGAGATGGGCATTCCACCATTAGTGCCTACAGTGAGTACTTTATTTCAAATATATATATATATATATTTACAGAATATATAATGTCATGTGATTAATTTTTTTTGTAAACTTTTTTGTAGGATCCACCATTACGTCGACAGTTATTCGACGAGGAGCCTAGTACTGGTCCGAGTACTCAGGCCGGTGGTACGAGGAGGGTTCGTACCAGAGGTGGACATAGAGCTGCGCGTGCCCGACTAGACCCTGCCCCTCCCACTGACATTTCAGCCTTCCCACATTCTGATCTCGGTGTGTCGTTAGGGACACACGGGATATTTAGACCTCCCATGTTTTCGCTACCTTCTGCATCTTCTACCCCATCATTTTCACATCCCATGATGATTCCCACTCCCCAGTCAGCATCAGGTCATACAGTTGTTCCATCATCTTTTCCTTCTACTTCTGTCTCTCCGAGCTTTTATATTCCATCGTCTTCGACTCCTGTTCCACCAGAGGGTGTTCCATCAGGTTCTGTGGATCCGGCGCCACTCATTGATCAGACTAGCACAGGTATATTTATAAAACCCTATCAAATTTTTATAGTAATATTTATTTTCATTATAACATGTTTTGATAAAATATTTGTTTTTCTTTCATGACAGATACATCTACTGAAAGGAGGCGGGGGCGGGGCCGTACACGCATGCGTTCGGTGTGGAACCGTCGCACACAGGTTATGGTGGAATATAATGAAGACAATCAGATGGTTGAGAAAACAGGGCAGCAATGTCGGAGTTTTATGGCGACGCTTGCCAAATACTCCGACATCATTCCCGTCAGCCCGCTGTCGTGGAGACATTTGCCACATGAGGTCAAAGATAGAGCTTGGGCAGAGATATGGGTAAAAAAATCTGTTGTATTTAATGCCATGAATTTTTTTTGTATTTATATAAATTAATATTTTCATTTCAGCTTCGATTTAATTTTCCTGATGGTGAGGGTGCACGAATGGAACGTCTAAAGGATTTAGGCGAGCTTTGGAGAGCCTACAAGCATGAGCTGTATATTGGCTGGCGTGCTAGAGTTGGCACTGAGTTAGAGGCGGTACCAGTCGTGGATGATTGTCCTATAGAGCAGTATCGTCAGATGATTACTCATTGGACGAGTACCCAGTTTAAGGTATGAATTACATTTGAGGTATTTAAATAATAACTTTCAAGTTTTGAATTAATATTATCCTTTGCATTATCGAATTTTATTTAGGAATCATCTGGAAAAAATAAAAAAAACATTGATGCAAAAAAATACCTCCATACACTAGGACGCACGACGATGCCGGATCATGAGAGGCAGCAGGTATGAAAATTGTTTATAAGTTTTCTTTACGACTTACATTTTCTTTTTTTTCCTCAATTATTTAATTATTTGCTGAAGTCTTTATATAAATTTTGTTTTCAATGTCATTGTAGAGGCAAGTACAAAATATTGAAGGACGTGTGCCTCGAGCAAAACTGTTTTGCTCGAGTAGACGAAAAAAGGATGGACGTGCTGTCAACGAAGCGACTCAGCAGCAGATTGTAAGTTTTAATCTGTTGATTTTATATTTTAATATCTATTTCGTAACTTAACAATATATTTATATTTGTAACAGGATGCTTTAGAGGCCCTCGATGCCCAAGAAGCAGACAATTTTGGGCCATCTGATCACTTACATCAGGTGTTGGGAGATGATCATTCTGGCAGAGTACGCTGCCGACCTAGGATAGCCCCAACGAGGTATTGGCCTGCCTCAAGTACGAGTTGTAGTGCCACCGAGCTGCAGCAAGTTAGGGCACAGGCAGAACAGGCTGAGAAAAGGGCCACAGAGACGGCAGAACAGTCTGTAAGGGCAAACAGTGCATTTATGAAATTTATTGAAGTTCTACGTCCAACACTTCCAGCAGAGGCCAGCCCAGCGATTGATGAATACATGTCGTCGATACATTCTATATATGGTGCACCAGGTGGCAGTTCCAGGGGTGGTCAGGCCGATGTCGAGCTTGAAGATGATGATGGCGAGCAGTCTGATGCGGAAGAGGAGGGAGATGAGGAGGGTGAGGAGGAGGGCGAAGGCGAGGAGGAAGGCGTTGTGGAGGGTGATGACGATGAGGAGGACGATGACGAGGGCGATGATGATGATGATGATGGAGATGGTGATGCTGATGTGGGACATATTGATCTGTTACATTTTTGACTTGAGATTTGATGTTTAATCTATTCTAGTTGTTGGTTTTATCTAGACTCGTAGTATAGTATTGGAGTTGAATTATTTTTATATATTGTCTGTTTTTATGGATGTTGTTGTCTTTTAGTGGTTGTGTGTTTGAGAACTCCCTGGACAACCCCCCTCATTCTTGGACGCCCGTTCTGGCCGTTTATGACACCATAACTGCGTTGTCGGTCACCGCGGGCACACGACAAGTCCGATTGACGTGCCGTCTGCTCGACCACTTCAGAAATCACTCACCCGTATTTTTCTTCTGATTTCAGGCCATTCCGACATCGTTCGGCCCATTTGGACCCCCCTCACGTGCGTTTACGAAGCGCGCGCATCACTTAAAACACTAATATTGAGCCGTACCGCGCAAACCGCACGTCCGATTGACGTGCCGTCTGCGCGTACACGTCACGAATAATAATTATAATGTTTCACGGTGGTTTCAGCTCAATCCGGAGACGCGGTGTGGCCGACACCACTCAAAGTGTCCGTCTTTTGTTTCAAAAGGACGTCATTTTAAGTGAAAAGCATCAACTGGCTTACGGAAAACCGACCAAACGCATTCCGAATCTGTTGATAATTTATCCCAACAATCCATGGGTCATATGTGACGTGTACGAGCCAACCCGGGATAAATCCGAGTCGTGGTGTGGCCGGGATAAGTTTAAGTGGCTCTCTTTTGTTTAAAATGAACACCATTTTAAGTACATACGGAAAAACGACCAAACGGATTCGGTTTCCGTTGAAACTTTAGGAGAACGATCCATGGGTCATATGTGACGTGTACGAATCAACCCCGCCACAATCGGAGACGCGGTGTGGCCGACACCACTCAAAAAGTGTCGGTCTTTTGTTTCAAAAAGACGTCATTTTAAGTGAAAATCATCAAGTGACATAGGAAAAACCGACCAAAGGCATTCGGACTGTGTCGACACTTTAGCACAAGGATCCATGGGTCGTATGTGACGTGTACGAGTCAATCCTGCCTCAATCCGAGGTGCGGTGTGACCGACACCGTTCTAACTGTCTATCTTTTGTTTAAAATGGACAGGATACGCAAAACCGACCAAACGCAAAACCGACCAAACGCATTCTGAATCTGTTGATAATTTATCACAATGATCCATTGTTGCACCCCTCTCTCTTGGATTTTAATGATCACAATCACTCTAATTGTATTCTAACTTGTTTTCAAGTGTTTTTGATGATAGGAAATAGGGTGCCTAGAAGCTGGCCCAAGAAGAATTCAAAATGGACTGTTTAAGTCCACCGGCCAGCCGGTGTGAGACCACCGGCCAGCCGGTAAGGTCACCGGCCAGCCGGATCCAGCCCATCGGCCAGCCGGTGGACCAGGCAGAAGGCCTTGCCCTCTGCCAGGTGCCACCGGTCAGCCGGTGTCTGGCCACCGGCCAACCGGTGGGCCCAGACAGAATGGCATACCTTCTGTCCAGACCACCGGCCAGCCGGTGCCTGACCACCAGCCAGCCGGTGGAACCCAGACAGAATAGCATGCTTCTGTCCAGACCACCGGCCAGCCGGTGGCTCAGCACCGGTCAGCCGGTGGAGCCAGACAGAAATCCCTTGCTTCTGTCTGGTGCACCGGCCAGCCGGTGGATCAGCACCGGCCAGCCGGTGTTCTCAGTCAAACTGACCAGGCTGGCCCACTTGATCCCCAACGGCTCCGAAAGCCCTCCAACGACTATTTTGAAGTATTTGGGAGCATTTCTCCTATAAATAGACGTCCATGGATGCCGGGAACACTACCGATCATATACGGAAGCATACCAAAGCTATTTTAATCATTTGAGGCTCCTACGACAATTCTCAAAGGCTACTTGAGATCCAATTGCCATCCTTGAAGCTTGGGCTGCCTCTACATCAACTACACTCACCTCTTGGCGCTCAAGGCTTCCTCTAGTTTGTTCTAAATTATTTACTTCAATTGTTTAGTTCTTAATTGGGTTTGTATTAAAACAAACCACCCTTTTTCTTCCTTCTTTCAATTTGGGTTTCTTGCTACAACCATAATAAAAAAGCAAGCTGTAAGAAGGTGATCTAGCCTACCTTAAAACGGCTAGTGGGTTTCTTTCTATAACCATTAAAAAGCAAGCGGTCGTATAAATCTCCTAACGGTTGAGTTGGGAGCGGAGACATAGGCTTGAGTTTAAAGCCGAACTCCGTTATCAATTGTGTCTTGCCATTTTACTTTCCGCTGCATTTAAATTTGTTTTAAATTGTTAATTAATTTTAAAAAGGCAATTCACCCCCCCTCTTGCCATCACCTCCGACCCAACATCCATCAGTCATATGTGACATGTACGAGCCCACTCGGGCTCAATCCGAGTCGCGGTGTGGCCGGGATCAGTCTAAGTGGCTCTCTTTTGTTTAAAATGGACATCATTTTAAGTACATACAGAAAACCGACCAAACGCATTCGGTTTCCATTGAAACTTTAGGAGAACGATTCATGGGTCATATGTGAGGTGTACGAATCATCCCCGCCACAATCCGAGGCGCGGTGTGGTCAACACTGCTCTAACTGTGTCTGTTTTGTTTAAAATGGGTAGGATTATAAGTGAAAAGAACTGGCATACGCAAAACCGACCAAACGCATTCGGTTTCCATTGAAACTTTAGGAGAACGATCCATGGGTCATATGTGACGTGTACCAATCATCCCCGTCTCAATCCGAGATGCGGTGTGGCCGACACCGCTCTAACTATGTCTCTTCTGTTTAAAATGGGCATGATTATAAGTGAAAAAGAACAACTGGCATACGCAAAACCGACCAAACGCATTACGAATCTTTTGATCATTTATCACAACAATCCATGGGTCATATGTGACCTGTACGAGGCAACCCGGGTTCAATCCGAGTCGCGGTGTGGCCGAGATCAGTCTAAGTGGCTCTCTTTTGTTTAAAATGGACACCATTTTAAGTACATACGGAAAACCGACCAAACGCATTCGGTTTCCATTGAAACTTTAGGAGAACGATCCATGAGTCATATGTGACGTGTACGAATCATCCCCGCCTCAATCCGAGCCGCGGTGTGGCCGACACCGCTCTAACTGTGTCTGTTTTGTTTAAAATGGACAGGATTATAAGTGAAAAGAACAACTGGCATACGCAAAACCGACCAAACGCATTCAGAATCTTTTGATAATTTATCACAACGATCCATGGGTTATATGTGACGTGTACGAGCCAACCCGGGTCAATCCGAGTCGCGGTGTGACCGGGATCAGTCTAAATGGCTCTCTTTTGTTTAAAATGTACACCATTTTAAGTACATACGGAAAACCGACCAAACGCATTCGGTTTCCATTGTAACTTTAGGAGAACGATTCATGGGTCCTATGTGACGTGTACGAATCATCCCGCCTCAATCCGACATGCGGTGCGGCTGACACCACTCAAAGTGTCCGTCTTTTGTTTCAAAAGGACATCATTTTAAGTGAAAAACATCAACTGACATACGGAAGACCGACCAAACGCATTCGGATTCTATCGATACTTTAGTACAACGATCCATGGGTCATATGTGATGTGTACAAGTCAACCCCGTCTTAATCTGAGATGTGGTGTGGCCGACACCGCTCTAACTATGTCTCTTTTGTTTAAAATGGACATGATTATAAATGAAAAGAACAACTGGCATACGCAAAACCGACCAAACGCATTCGGAATCTTTTGATAATTTATCACAATGATCCATGGGTCATATGTGACATGTACGAGCCAACCCGGGATGAATCTGAGTCGCGGTGTGGTCGGGATGAGTCTAAGTGTCACTCTTTTGTTTAAAATGGACAACATTTTAAGTACATACGGAAAACCGACCAAACACATTCGGTTTCCATTTAAACTTTAGGAGAACGATCCATGAGTCATATGTGACGTGTACGAATCAACCCCGCCTCAATTGGAGACGCGGTGTGGTCGGCACCACTCATAGTGTCCGTCTTTTGTTTCAAAAGGACGCCATTTTAAGTGAAAAACATCAACTGGCATACGGAAAACCGACCAAACGCATTAGGATTCTGTCGATACTTTAGCACAACGATCCATGAGTCAAATGTGATGTGTACGAGTTAACCCCGCCTCAATCTGAGGTGCGGTGTGGCCGGTATCACTTCAGGTGTAAGTATTTTGTTTAAAATGGACATAATTTGAGGTAAAAATATATGGTATAGAAAAAACCGATCATATTATGAATTGAATTTCAGATTCCACGTATAATTGTCATCTAAATTTTAAATTGAATTCTATATGAATTATGTATGTTTATGAATTGTAATTTAATTATGGATTTGTATAGTTTCAGGATCCATTATATGTTAAATGTGTATGAATTTGTTCGTAATTGAATATGTATGTTTTATTTTATTACTGGTACAATAGTTGGATCGAAAATGAGGTGAAAATGAGGTGAAAATGAGGTGAAAATGAGGCCTGATGACCGGTGGTGATGGACAGGGGACAGGGGCTGTGCAAATTGCAGGGTGCTGCAATTTGCAGCATAGGTATGCCAACGGTTTCAAACCGTTGGCATATAAGTTTTTAGCATGTCTTTCCCAACGGTTTTAAACCGTTGGGAAAGACTTCACCAATTCCCAACGGTTGGAACCGTTGGGAAAATGATCCATGGTATTTGGTTTTCCCAACGGTTTGGGAGAACCGTTGGGAAAAACTATCCCAACGGTTCACCCAAACCGTTGGGGTAGGGTAAATTTTATGGCTCTATTGCAACGGTTGCCAGTAAACCGTTGGGAAAACTTTTCCCAACGGCTTACTTCCCAACGGTTCTAAGAACCGTTGGGAAAACCTTTCCCAACGGTTTCAGGGGCTTTCCCAACGGTTCTGAACCGTTGGGAAATAGTGTATTTCCAGTAGTGTAAATAATGAAATATTAAAATAATTGATGTTATAAATACCCAAATAAATGTAATTTGAGACTATTTATGAATTCCAATAATTTTCTAGGTTATTATTACATGTTATTATTGTATTAATTAACTTTGTTCAAACTAATCATGTGGTTATGATTTTCACAAAAATCCATTACCAAATAGTGTCAAAAATGACATAAAATAGTTTTTAAAACAAGTATTATATTATTAATTATTATTATATTACTAAAAATCTATGGTTCATCCAAGATTTTTAAATCATGTTAGGTGTATCATTAATGGACCACTTAGGGGTCTCTTGGATTTATATTGTATGTTTATTAACTATATAATATAAAAATACAAAGTGACATGGTAAATGTCAATCTAACTAGCTCAGAGTTAAAACTAATAGATAATGTTAATATAATTCCCAAAACATGCCTAAAATCAATTGGTTGATAGTATTTTGACCCATAACCACTTTAGATTCAAAATAAATGAATTTTGAGCTATTAAAAACCTAATATGACTTTATTATAAAATAATATTTTAAGTTTTTCCAAAGGTGCCCCTCTCCTCCCTTATAAAAAGGGCACCCCTTCCCTCTTCTATTCACACCCTTTTGAGCCTTGAATCTCAGAAAACCCTTTCCCGTTTCTCTTCTCCACTTCCATGTCATCATTCTGGAGGTTCTGGTCTTCTCAAAAGACCAACTCTACTTCCTTAAGATACGATTTAAAGGAGGTGCGTCGAAGAAGAGGTAATCTCTTCTTCCGATTTTCTCAAGTTTCTTTCTTCTTCTACTTATTATTATTTAGTTGTCTCATTATGAAGTAATAACATCAGTATTAAATATATTCTGATATGTTATTATAAATATGAAACAACCCTATTTCACCTTCTATCCATCCTACGGAAAACAAAATCACCGCGCGTGCGTACGTACGGAATACAGTCTCCACACCGTGGTGTAATCTGTTTTCGACCACCACCTTACATGGATGGGTATAATGGTGTAAATAAATAACTATATATGATTATTTTAAAGTGATATTGATTCTGAAATATTATACATACACTTCAATACAATTCAACGATCATGGGAATGATATCATCGCTAGTGCGTACGTACGGACTACCGTCTCCACGACGCGATGAGATTCATTCTCTATGTTAACCATTCATGAATGATTATAAAGTATATATAATTAATAATAATGAAATATATGACATAATAATGATACTGGATTTATGTATATATATATGTATGTCATCTACTTAATTCCATTCAATTCAATAAGGAAACGAAAACAGCGTTCGTGCGTACGTACGACCTACCGTCTCCATGAATGGTGTATTTCATTCCATTTATCAATCTATCATATATATTTATATTCTGAATATATATTATATATAAATCATGTTTTAAATTCTGTAATTATTTAAATAATGATATAAGTAATAATATCAAGAACAACAAGTCGAAACTTGTACGATAAATTAAACGAATTTACCCGAAATGGTGCTTTAACATGGAATTTACAAAAGAACGGAAAATATAAAGTCATAAGTGAACCATATATGATATCACAACAATGAGTTTCATTCTTTAATAAGTCAATGACATTATTTAAATCATTATATAAGAGTTTTGGAAACATATGAAGCATATCAGACATAAGGTAAGGTATAATTTTGCAATCTCATTTTTATCCGAGATTGCTTATATGTAAGTATTTAGTGGGGTTATATTTATCATCCATGTACATGTTTTCTAAAAATGTTTTCATGTATGTTTAAATTCTTTTTTAACCACTTTTTAATTTTACTACATGGTATGTAAGGAATATTTCTTTTACGAGGTACTTTTTGACTTTTCCGGCAAAAGTGTGAGAAGAATGTTTTTTTAATTTATACGGCATGAAAGGATTTATACGGTTTCATAAAGCTTTATTTTCAGGAAGCTTCCTCCAAAAGATTTCATGACTAATTTTCAAAAAAAATCATTTTCTTTAAAAATTGCATGATGTTTTGTGAAAAAAAATTGATTTTGAAGAAGAAAGGATATTTTCCTCAAGAATTCATCTCAAGTGTTTTATCAAAACCATTTTCCATCTATGATGAAATTATTTCATATGTGTATATTTCATGTATAATGTCTCTATGATTTACATGGTTTCACTTTTCTTATTATGAAATGATATCCATTTATTTATATGGATTATGTTATGATGGGATGATGTTTATGAAACCCAATTTATTCTTTGGGTTATGATGAATGAATTATGTTTATTTTGTGGCACAAGTACGCACTACGGAAAAAATGAGCAATTGCGACGGGTTATTTGCGACGAGAATAAATCCCGTCGCAAATAGTCCTGTTAAAAACTTATTTGCGACGGGGGTATTTCCCCGTCACAAATAAGAGGGTTTTTGCGACGGGATTGCTTTCCCTGTCGCAAAAGAACTGGCGCGCGTTGCGCGCCAAATCGCGGGAAAACTATTTGCGACGGGGGAATATTCCCGTCGCAAATAACCGGCGGCGGTAAAAGGTATTTGCGACGGGAATATTCCCCCGTCGCAAATAGTATGTCGGCAGGTGGTTATTTGCGACGGGTCCCGTCGCAAATAATACTAGTTGCGACGGGATTCTCGTCGCAAATGGACCCGTCGCAAATAATCTAACCTATAAATACCCTCATCCGTTTTTTTCATTTCATTCTCATTCTCTATCTTCTCCTTCTCTCAAAATTATATTTCTAGAGTTCAGTTTTTCTCCAGTTTAATTTTTTTTTCCGGAGCTGATATTAAAGTTTTGAAGAACGATCAGAGCAGATCAATTTTCAAGGTATTTATGTTCATTTTAATTTAATATTTATTTTTAATTTTTTATTAGTTTCAATTATTCTTAATTAGTTGTAATTTAATTATGTTTACATTGTTTTATTACTTAATAAATTTAAATTATTAGTATTGTTCATAGTTAATGGTAATTAGGAATAATTAGTAATAATTTTTAATAATTAAGAATAAATATTAATAATTAGTAATAAATACAAATAATTAGGAATAATAACATTATTACATTATTAGTCTATTTTATTATTAATATTAAAATAATATAATTTTTTATATATATACAATTCTCTTTTCATCTGTGTCTTTGCTGTCTTCACATGTATTATTTGTATGTGGAGATAGAAAACGCACAGATGAAAGGAGAATTGTATATAAATTAGAAAATTATATTATTTTAATATTAATAATAAAATATATTAATAATGTTATTATTTGTAATTATTGGTAATTCTTCCTAATTATTGATAATTATTCATTTAATTACTAATAATTAGGAACAATTATCAATAATTATCAATAATTAAGAATAATTAGTAATAATTAGTAATAATTACCAATAATTAGTAATAATTAGTAATAATTATCAATAATTAGTAATAATTACCAATAATTAGTAATAATTAACAATAAGTAGTAATAATTACCAATAATTAGTAATACTTACCAATAATTTGGAATAATTACCAATAATTAGTAATAATTACCAATAATTACCAATAATTAGTAATAATTAGTATTAATTACCAATAATTAGTATTAATTACCAATAATTAGTATTAATTACCAATAATTAGTAATAATTACCAATAATTAGTAACAATTACTAATAATTAGTAATAATTACCAATAATTAGTAATAATTACCAATAATTAGTAATAATTACCAATAATTAGTAATAATTACCAGTAATTAGGAATAATTACCGGTAAATAGAAATAAATAGTAATAATTCGTAATAATTAGGAATAATTACCAATAATTAGTAATAATTACCAGTAATTAGTAATAATTAGTAATAATTACCAATAATTAGTAATAATTACCAATAATTAGTAATAATTACCAGTAATTAGTAATAATTACCAGTAATTAGTAATAATTACCAGTAATTAGTAATAATTACCAGTAATTAGTAATATTTACCAGTAATTACCAATAATTAGTAATAATTAGCATTAATGACCAATAATTAGTATTAATTACCAATAATTAGTATTAATTACCAATAATTAGTACTAATTACCAATAATTAGTATTAATTACCAATAATTAGTAATAATTACCAGTAATTAGTAATAATTACCAGTAATTACCAATAATTAGTAATAATTAGTATTAATTACCAATAATTAGTATTAATTACCAATAATTAGTATTAATTACCAATAATTAGTAATAATTACCAGTAATTAGTAATAATTACCAGTAATTACCAATAATTAGTAATAATTAGTATTAATTACCAATAATTAGTATTAATTACCAATAATTAGTATTAATTACCAACAATTAGTATTAATTACCAATAATTAGTATTAATTACCAATAATTATTAATAATTACCAATAATTAGTAATAATTACCAATAATTAGTAATAATTACCAATAATTAGTAATAATTACCAATAATTAGTAATAATTACCAATAATTAGTAATAATTACCAATAATTAGGAATAATTTCCGGTAAATAGTAATAAATAGTAATAATTAGTAATAATTAGGAATAATTACCAATAATTAGTAATAATTACCAGTAATTAGTAATAATTAGTAATAATTACCAGTAATTAGTAATAATTACCAGTAATTAGTAATAATTACCAGTAATTAGTAATAATTACCCGTAATTAGTAATAATTACCAGTAATTAGTAATAATTACCAGTAATTAGTAATAATTACCAGTAATTAGTAATAATTACCGGTAATTACCAATAATTAGTAATAATTAGTATTAATGACCAATAATTAGTATTAATTACCAATAATTAGTATTAATTACCAATAATTAGTATTAATTACCACCAATTAGTATTAATTACCAATAATTAGTATTAATTACCATTAATTAGTATTAATTACCACCAATTAGTATTAATTACCAATAATTAGTAATAATTACCAGTAATTAGTAATAATTACCAGTAATTACCAATAATTAGTAATAATTAGTATTAATACCAATAATTAGTATTAATAACCAATAATTAGTATTAATTACCAATAATTCGTATTAATTACCAATAATTAGTATTAATTACCAATAATTAGTATTAATTACCAATAATTATTAATAATTACCAATAATTAGTAATAATTACCAATAATTAGTAATAATTTCCAATAATTAGGAATAATTACCGGTAAATAGTAATAAATAGTAATAATTAGGAATAATTACCAATAATTAGTAATAATTACCAGTAATTAGTAATAATTAGTAATAATTACCAATAATTAGTAATAATTACCAATAATTAGTAATAATTACCAGTAATTAGTAATAATTAGTAATAATTACCTGTAATTAGTAATAATTACCAGTAATTAGTAATAATTACCAGTAATTACCAATAATTAGTAATAATTAGTATTAATGACCAATAATTAGTATTAATTACCAATAATTAGTATTAATTAAAAATAATTAGTATTAATTACCAATAATTAGCAATAATTAGCAATAATTAGTATTAATTAGCAATAATTAGCAATAATTAGCAATAATTAGCAGTAATTAGCAATAATTAGCAATAATTACCAATAATTAGTAATAATTACCAATAATTAACAATAATTAGTAATAACTACCAATAATTAGTAATAACTACCAATAATTAGTTATAATTACCAATAATTAGTAATAATTACCAATAATTAGTTATAATTACCAGTAATTAGTAATAATTACCAGTAATTAATAATAATTACCAGTAATTAGTAATAATTACCAGTAATTACCAATAATTAGTAATAATTAGTATTAATTACCAATAATTAGTATTAATTACCAATAATTAGTATTAATTACCAATAATTAGTATTAATTACCAATAATTAGTATTAATTACCAATAATTAGTATTAATTACCAATAATTAGTATTAATTACCAATAATTAGTATTAATTACCAATAATTAGTAATAATTATCAATAATTAGTAATAATTAGTAATAATTTCCAATAATTATTAATAATTACCAATAATTAGGAATAATTAGTAATAAGTACCAATAATTAGTATTAATTACCAATAATTAGTATTAATTACCAATAATTAGTATTAATTACCAATAATTAGTATTAATTACCAATAATTAGTACATTATTTGTATATTTTATTATTAATATTAAAATAATATAATTTTCTATATTATATACAATTCTCTTTTCATCTGTGTGTTTTCTGTCTCCACATGTAATATTCGCATTCTTTTTCAAAATTATCAATTTACTCGCCAATGGAGAGGTGAAAGTGAATGCAAATATTACATGTGGAGACAGAATGTTAAACACACAGATGAAAGGAGAATTGTATATAATATAAAAAATTATGTTATTTTAATATTAATAATAAAATATACTAATAATGTAATAATGTTATTATTATATAATTAATGTTTATGAAAAAATTATATTAGTATTATTAAAATAATAAAAAATCAATATAATATTAAAATTATCAATATTTGTAACATGTTTTGCTTTATTCTCAATATATTCAATTTTTACTTGAGTGTTTTTTCTAACAAATTATTCAAAACCAGTAATGCTTTTATATTTTATAGAGAAATATGGAACAACAAGGTCGTCAACAATCATTATTAGGTGACCGCATATGGATAAATCAACGTAGAAATCCAAACAGCTCTGGTTTAAATCCAGTATATGTTGAGGGTGTGGAGACTTTTTTATCATTTGCGGAATCAAATTCAGAATTTGTTTCAGAAGGAAAAATTAAATGCCCTTGCAGAAAACGTGCATTGAGAACGTTTGACACGTTTGACAAAGTGAGAGAACATCTCTTGCGTTTTGGTTTTCAACCAGATTATGTTTTTTGATATCAACACGGTGAACGCAGTTCCAGAGCAGGTGATACCAACTTGATTCCGGATCCATCCCGGTTTCAAGATTTAGTACATGATGTTGCAGGTTCATCTGTTCAACATACAGAAACTCCGGCTCATATAGCTTCAAATCCTGAGTTGGCACCGTCTGAATTTTATGAGTTGTTGAAATCTGCTGAGGATTCATTATATCCTGGCTGCAAGATGAGAAAATTAGAAGCAGTTGCAAAATTTATGGCTATCAAATCAGATAACAGAATGTCAAACACCTGTTTTGACCAGATATTTTCTTTGCTGAAAACACTGTTACCCGAAGGAAATGTTTTACCTGCAAATTACTATGAGAGTAAGAGGCTGGTTCGAAATTTGGGACTTACTTGTCAGAAGATTCATGCATGTTCAAATGACTGCATTTTATATTCTGGGGAAAATGAGTCGTTGGATAGTTGTCCTACATGTGGGCAACTGAGATATAAAGAAGGACAACACGGGAAGTCTGGTTTGATTCCTGTAAAACAGTTGAGATATTTTCCGCTTACATCCAGACTTCAGCGTTTATTCATGTCTAAGAATACAGTGACAATGATGTCATGGCATAAAGAGAATATTTCAACCGATAAAAGCTTGAATCATCCAGCCGATGGTGATTCGTGGAAACATTTTGATAGAGTGCATCCATCCTTTGCTTTAGAAGCTAGAAATGTTCGACTGGGACTTTCCACTGATGGTTTCTGTCCGTTTGGATCTTATGGTAGTCAATATTCATGTTGGCCTGTTTTTTTAACTCCGTACAATTTACCTCCATGGATGTTGATGAAGGAGCCATATATCTTTTTGACTTTACTAATTCCAGGACATCCGAAGAAAAATATTGATGTTTATTTGAAGCCATTGATCGATGAATTAAATTTATTGTGGAGTACTGGTGTCAGTACATATGATGTTGCAACGAAACAGAATTTCATACTGAGAGCAGCATTGATGTGGACAATAATTGACTTCCCGGATTATGGGATGTTATCTCGCTGGAGTACACATGGTCAGGAATCATGTCCTTACTGTATGGGAGAGAACAATGCATTTATGCTCATTCATGGAAAGAAACCTTGTTATTTTGACTGTCATCGTAGATTTCTTCCAGCTGATCATCCTTTTCGCAGAAACAGATCTCATTTCAGAAAAGGAACAGTTGAAAGGGATGGACCTCCAAAAATGCTATCAGGTTCGGAGTTAAAATCAGTTGTATTTTCATTACCTCCTATCACTTTTGGTCCCACAATAAATCAACAGAAAATTTCTGGTTTTGGGAAAGAACACAATTGGATTAAACGTAGCATATTTTGGGATTTTCCATATTGGTCTGATCTGTTGGTCCGACACATGTTAGATGTCATGCATATTGAGAAGAACTGTTTTGATAATTTGTTTCATACAGTTTTGGATATGCCAGGAAAGAGTAAAGACAATGTAAATGCACGTTTATAGGTTGTATGATAATCATATCAAGAAACAAATTCCACAAATTACAGCAGCTGCTCTCGAAGAACGTCGACTGAAAAATTTCTCTCAGTGGTTTCAAAAACTGGTAACATAAATTCTTTATCTTTTATCAACTCATTCAATGTATAGTTTACTATATTGATAATTATTTCACAAATTTTCAGGTGTCTCGACATGCTGATAAAATTGACAAACGGCTGTGTGTATTGAGTAACCCACCTTCCAAACTTGTTAAAACTTATAATGCATATGTGGTGAATGGATTTCGATTCCACACACATGCATATGGGGAATCGAAAAAAACAATGAACAGTGGAGTTAGCTTGAGAGGATCTCATCATCGAGAAAATGAAGTTGACTTTTACAGCATACTTGATGAAATCATTGAACTCTGTTATCTTGGACAACATTACATAACCATGTTCAAATGTCGGTGGTTGGATACAGAGAGAGGCGTGCGTGTTCATCCGACTCATGGAATCATCGATATTAAATGTAAAAGTGTTCTCGCAGTAAATGAACCATTCTTATTGGCTCAACAGGCATATCAAGTTTATTATGCAAAGTACTGTGCAACATCAAGAGACTTGACTGATTGGTGAAGTATAATAAAAATCAAAATTTGAGACAATCAGTTTAGTCAAAGTGAATGTGATTTCACTGATGTGCAAAGAATTGAAGTTTTTCAAGAGAGTACTCAAAATCAATCTTTTTTACAAAGAGACATGAGTATCGATGACGACACCCCACATTTAAGAGTCGGTGATGACGATGATGTTAATGAAGTCACATATGAATTTGAAATGGTAAGAGATGAAGCAACTATAACTCGAATGGATATCGATGATGTTGAGGAGGAATATGAAGATGACATTGACATATATGAAGATGATGATGAAGATGAACACTGATAGCATTCCATGGTATTTATATACAATCATAATATGTATATATGTATATATGTATATATAATAGTAATTATCAATTATTTGCTAACATTAAAATTTTCTGTTTCAGATGGACGAGGCCACATTTCGTGAGTTGGCGGATGTTGACCTGACTTTCGATGCGGATGCGTTGCTGACAGATGACCCTCAGCCTGCAGGCGCTCCAGGGAGTACGCAGAGGGGGCGCGGTCTTGCATGATTGATGATTCCTGGCCCCGTCTCCGAGCGACGTCCACGTCTTGGGTTTGATCCACGCACACGGAGGTGTGATAACCTGTGTGATAACCTGTGGATTTGACTAAGATTTCATTAATCTATTCACATAATAAATGTTTATTATTTTTTCAGTTTTCCGCATATAGCAGTCAGACAGGGCAGCGCTATTTTGTGCAACTATTTCTCTCAGCCGTGGACCACATGGGAGCAGATTCCCATTGATGTGCAGCAGGCCATGTTCGGCCATTGGTTGGTACGTACGTAAATAAATAATTTTTATTTTGAAAATTATTTCATTTCTAACTGGATATTTTGATTTATTTGTAGGGTTTATGGTATCCGATTGAGGATACCATGCGTGACGCCATCCACGAGGCATGAGAGGTGGCCATGCGTGATCGCCTTCGTCAGTTTTTGCACAATTTAAGAAAAGCTGCGATGAATAAAGAAGGAGTGTCAGATTTTGAGGAGTCATGTAGAGCACACCGACCAGAGTATATTTCATCCCATGTATGGGATGGATTATGCGCGCACTGGTTGAGTGGTGCCTTTCAGAGGAGATCATCGGTGGGGAGGCAGAATCGGGGGAGACCGGAGGTGACTCGTCGAGCTGGGAGTCGTTCTTTCAGTACTCATAGACAGCATCTGGTACGTACATTATTTATAAATATTTTATATAACTATAAATATTAACAGTTTATTTTTTATTCTTATAGGCTGTCGAGCACCACGATATTACAGAGTACGACGTATATCGGAGGATGTATAGTGATCCTACTACTGGGGAGCTCAGAGGTGATCGTCAGCATCACATCGTGGTCAGTATTATTTGTTTTCAAGTTTAAAAATTAACTGCATATAATATATTCACAATTTTATTTTTAAATTGCAACTATAGGAGTCATATGAGGCCGCAGCGTCACAGGCCCAGCCTGAGAGTCAGGCCGAGTCATCAGATCAGACCACTGCCCGTCAGTTTGATGAGGCGGCATGGATGCAGGCCACCCAGTATGCCTTCGAGAAGGGACGGGTAGTTGGTATCGGCTCTCGACTGACTCCCGGAGATTATTATGGTAGTGTTGCGATGTCGGCGTCCAGCTCGAGAGGAGCTCGTGCTTCTTCTTCTACTGCATAGTATGAGGATCAGTTGCGATCTCAGACTGCACAGATAGAGAGTCTCCAACAGGAGCAGGAGCAGATGCGTCAGCAGCATGAGGAGGAGCGTCGACGCCAGCAGCAGTTGTACGAGGAGCAGACGAGTCGGTGGCAGCAGCAGCATCAGGAGCAGATGGAGTACATGCGCCGACTCACTCATGCTTTAGGGATGGAGTTTCCTCCACCACCATCTGCAGATCCCGCACCTCCCCCCTCCCCCCCTCCTTCAGATTAGAGTTTGTATTTATTTTATAAAATTTGGGAAATCATTTTTTTATTTCTATTCTTAGTTTTTGTCTCATTATAAAATATTAATAATATTATATTTTTAAATAACAATATTAATATGAATAATAATATTATTTATATTTTATAATATTAATATATATATATATTCAAATTTTATAATATTATAATTTAATTATATTTTTTGTAATACTTGAATTATTTTAATATTTGAATGTAAAATAATTTATTATTTTTATATTAATTAAAATAACTTATTAATATTTTTTTTATTTATGAATTATAATTCTAATATTATTATATTAATTAAATCATTTATTAATATTCTATTATTTTTTATTTTTGAATTATAATTCTATTATTATTATATTAATTATAAATAATTAATTATTTTTATTTGTGAATTATAATTCTATTATTATATTAATTAAAATAATTTATTATTAATTTATTTTTTTTATTTTTTTTATAGTATTTGCGACGAGATACTATGCCCGTCGCAAATACTAGTATTATTTATAGTTTTTATTTTTTTTTTAAAATAGTATTTGCGACGGGACCCGTCGCAAATACTATAAATCGTATTTGCGACGGGATACTATGCCCGTCGCAAATACTAGTATTATTAATAGTTTTTTTATTTTTTTAAAAAATGGTTTTTGCGACGGTACCGTCGCAAAAGGTATTTGCGACGGTACCGTCGCAAAAGGTATTTGCGACGGTACCGTCACAAAAACCATTTTTAAAGTTTAAAAAAAAACGGAATACTATTTGCGACGGGGAGAATGACCGTCGCAAAAAAAGGCTTTAGCGACGGGCCCGTTGCAAATAAGTGTTGTTGCGACGGCGTTTTCAGCAACGGGATATTTGCGATGGGCCCCCGTCACAAAAAGCCATTTGCGACGGGATCCCGTCGCAAAAAGCCATTTGCGACGGGATCCCGTCGCAAATGCCCCGTCGCAAATACCTGTTTCATTATAAGATGGGTGGGACCTATATTTCCCTCCAATGCATTGGGTAAAGATTTATATCTCATGAGATAGACATGGCTGGAACAGTAAGTTAATCCGGTTCAGTAACACAGGACTGGAATGTGGAGTAAACTCGATTCAGAAGGGGTCTTTTTCCACTAAGATTGTCTTGGAAGCAATGCCTTGGATTCTATGGAAATCATATCATGTGCTTAATGGTTTCCACAATCACATGTTTTATTCCCATGCTATTTTATCATGATAAATGTTTCTTTGTGATCCATGCCTTATGTACTGCCATGTTTTATGTCATTGTCCAAGATTTTGATGTTTAAACATTATGTTCATGTTTTTAACTTCAAATGTATATGATTTGTTTTATTTTATCCATGCTTACCCTTACTGAGCATTTGAGCTCACCCTTTATATGTTTTCTTTTCCCCAGGATTTAAAGAATGGTTTTAGGTAAGAAAACTAAAAGGGGAAGATCTTTATGGGAGATGTTGAAGATCTTTCACCATGATTAGAAGATTACATTCCGAGTTTCTAAAGACACAAAACGATTACGGTCCTTGTGTGTCTGTTTTTGTTATGTATTAAGTATTCCGCAAAATTAATGTAATGTCCATGTACGTCAATATTTGGGACTCTACAATTAAGGAATGTAGTTTTGACATCTATCTGCCAAATCTCATAATCAATGTAAGATTCTATAGTAAGGAGAATTTAGATGGATTTAAAAATGGAAACTGGGGAAAAGGTTTCATCATAGTCAATTAGTTGACACTATTTAAACCCATTTGTCACTAGCCATTATTTATTAGTGTTTACTTTAACTTCAATGACAAGTCTCCTATTGAATACCCATTTTCATCCAACATGCATCACATCAACTGGTGCATCGAATAGAACCTAAACTTGGGACTGATACAAGGAATCTATTTTAGAAATCATGGCTTCTTACCATCTTACTTATTTTGAGATCATTACTACCTCTTTGTACGAGAGTGTTTTTTCATTGTCAACCAATAATGAGTCAACATCTTCGGTGACTATAAACCCACATCTCTCATGTTCTCTTACCTTAATTACACTACTATACAATACTTCTGTTTTAGGAACTAATTATTTTACATGGACATATGAAATTTGTTCTTATACCAACTCTTCTATATCTTGAGTATCAAATTACTCGAAGTTTGTATTTCTCCTACTACCCTTCATGAGGTTGTTCTCCCTCTCCAGAAAGATGGATTTTTTGGTGATAGTCACTTTCTTGTCGAAGGGGTCGTATATGCATTATCTCTTTATTGCCTTTGGATATCCTATAAAAACACAATTTGTGCCTCAGGGTTTTAGTTTTTTTTAATTAGAAGGGATTAACCAAATCCTCACAAACCCATACATGTGTGTCTAAAAAATGGGTTAATATCCACTACATATATCAAAAAGTATTCCATTTTACACATTAGTTGGTACTTGGTTTAATGTATATGACACAGTTTGTAATACATATCTGCCAAAAAATAATAGAATATCTAAAAAAATCATCAAAACCCTTACATGTCTATCATGGTATGGTTCCTCCTTTAACTAACACCATTACACATTTGTGTGTAAGGTGGAATGGGTTGAGGTAGAGTCCCAAAACCTAATATAATTTTGATTAACTCTTGGTTATGATATTCAGCACCTCGTTCTAGTTTAAGATTCTTTATCTTCTTTCCAAGATGATTCTATAATTTAATCATGAATTCCAATAATTTCACAAAATACTAATAGTTATACATCATCAATTACATAGAGATAAATCTACTCAAGTCATTAGTAAAAGTTATTAAGTAAGAACATCCAACTCTAGCTTCTACTAGAAATGGTCAACACAAATTAGTGTGTTCTAATCCAAGAATATATGTGGCCCTTATGCCCTATCCATAAAATGGAACCTTGTTCATTTTTTCTTATAAAGACGCATGAAATGTTTAATTTTGTTTTTACTTAAATGATTATAAACACCAATTTTGATAGATATTTGACAATGTGTCTTATTTATATGACCAAGAAGGTGATTCTAAAGAAGGGTGTTATACAAGTTGTGTAAACATGATTCATTATCAATATAAAATACTTGGTTTTTATAATTTAATACTTGAAGACCGTTATTTAGATGTACCATACCATAACATATGTTTTCCTTATAAAACAAACATCTATTTTTTCAACCTTGAAAATAATCCCATCTTTATCTTGGAATGATACAGAAATTATGTTCTTGGTAACTGTATGTACATAATAACAATCGTTTAAAACAAAAATAACTATCAGTTACAATGAAGGGTTGTAGTCACCAATGGCTAGGAAATACAACCTCACTCCATTAATATCTATCAAATCCACCTCTCCTATAGAAGTCTCTTGAACTCTAATTGGTTCCTTCATTTGGATACAAATATGATCCCACATGTTGTATCTAATACCAAATTTGTAGATATTGAAAGATTACACATCATAAATAATTCACATTTTTCTTCCACTTGATTCTGTATGCAGTTCCTCTTCCAATCACCTACCTTGACACATGAAAAAGGTAATTCCTCCCTTTCTCTGACCTTCCTTTGGAACTTTATCTTCTTGGAAGGATGGTTCTTTGGTGTTTTAGACTGTTTATGAGTCTTAGACACCATTCCATTATTCTTCCTTTTATTATTCACCCTAAGGACTGCAATACTATCACCCTATATGTCCTTATACACTTTGAAAATAAAACTATGGTGTTTCGAAATAATCTTCTAATTATTTCTCATATTGTAATTAATAATAAAAATGGAGAAGGATTTGGGTAGTGGTGAAAATATGTGATCTGTAGGAAACTCATCCAGGAATTTAACCCCAAATATGTCTAAACATTAAATGTATCCAATAATATTAACTACATTAGGCCTAAATGTTGTAGACACACATATAATATTTGTAAACAATTCATTGATGATCTCATACTTCTCTTATATTTCCTTCTCTTGATAGATATCCTAGAGTTGAGAAATCATGATATACACATCCATGTATTCATGTTGGTTCAAAATATCATCAGACATGATTGATAGAATGAACCATTTAACATCCATGGAATCATTCAATTTTTTCACATTGAGTTTTAAATATTAATTCCTAGACTCATTTCTATGCACTTTAGGGAAATTTTATTCCAGCACATATAACTTCTTTTCTTAGTGAAGGATGACACATATGAAATTTTCCATTCTTGAAAATTTGTGATGCTGAGAAGGTTGTCGTTCTCTAGTATGTATTGTAATGATATGTTTCATGTGATTTTAATGTTGTTTCGACAAATAATATGAGCGTAATTTTATTACATTATTTGATAAAAGTAAGAGAAATAAATAAATAACTATTATAATTATTAGTATCCCTCTATATTATCAAAAATCCAATACCCCACACCATTAGTTTCGGAACATCATGTTGTATGGATATTCAACCAGAAAGGATAAATAGTCCCCTTCTCATTACACAAATAATTAGTTGGTTAAGAAACTTGAGTGGTTTTAGGTAGGCATTATTAATTTCAACCGCATTAACTTACAGTTCCCTGTTTTGTTGAGTGGACTCCCCAATCATGAAATCCTTATATTGGATTTAAATAATGTTTTCCTCTGAGTTATAACAAATATTTCTTTGGCAGTAAACCCTTTATGTGTAGTAAATTATGTCAACCCAAAAATTCATGTTATAATTCCCTGATAATTGATAGCACCCCATCAGTGGCTATTCAAGAACATTGATTTATGATATGATATTAACTAAATTAGAGGAAGTCTATACTGACATAATATATCAAATTGAGGTATTTTATCCTTTTAGCATAAATTTTCAATTATTATCTTTATTATATTATTTTTAATATTAATTGGATTTAATTTAGTGATTAACCATGTCTTAGATAATATTTTGTCATAAGGTAATTTATTTTAGTTATTTATTTCATGCACGTTAATTCCATTTAATTTTATGATCACAAAAAAACATCCATAAGTATTGATACAAAATAATAATAATGATAAATTAGTTTGATTATTAGATTATACTAATGGTTAGTTTATCTAGTGTTTAATAATCTTATCATTGAACTAGGGGGAAAACATTTTGAACCAATTAAGGTTTGGGTTACATATTTTTAAATGTCCATCTATATATCTCTCTTGGATTGGATTTGAATCAGCTACAAACATGAACCACCTCTACTGTCTTGGGATCTCCATAAATTACAAATTAGTTTACAAACATGTTCATGAGGGATACAAGGGGTTTACATAAATATACCTTGGGCATGTAGACCCTTACATAATAAGGGGAAAGAAGAAACGTCAACTGACAATTTAATTTAATAATACATTAAATGAATCCAATCTCAGACAATGATCTGGTCTATACTCATGTTCACCCACATACATGAAACGAATTACACATTAAATTAATCTAGAATTAAATTCTTAATCATTCTCATTTATGATAAATAATCTTCAAATAAATTAAATATAATATTTAATTTATCAATTCCTTTATCATAATTTTCATCCGAATTTCCTTGAGATTCTCATCCATTATAATTTTATAAAATTGAAAAATTGTTTTTAAAATTAGCTTTGTACATAAATGTACCTTGGAAGAAACATGATGAATACTCATATGATTTTACCCAACATGTATTATACTCGTGTATTTTTTACTATTGTGACATATGGAATACACAACCTATCACATACTTTCATGACATGTATTTTTAACTTAATGATTACATGAATTACATGATTTTCTTTATCAGATGTTATTCTTCAATAAACATAGAGTAACAAATGTACTACATCTCATACATGATATAATGATCTGAACATTACAAAGATTTTAATTAAACACACACACACACACACACATATCAAAAACCCAATCACATGTCATTTATATTAAACTTAATGACCACAAACAAGAACAAATTAATAAGGCTTACATAATATAATAAATAAATTTTAAATCTTTGTAATTCGGTATAAGTACACAATGTGTATTGGCAAGCTACATTCCATGTACATCTCTCACTGTGTATCTGAGGAACATGCCTAGGGACTCAGTGAGTAAACAATGGATCTCAAAAAATCGAGTACCTGATGTGTACAAATGACTACATGGCATGTTAACTCCAAGTTACATGGTCACCATCCATATAGTATGTGTATGGTAGTACATGGCCCATATATAACACAATGTCACTACACAACATGTACATTGGCTACATAGTTTTTAATCTAGTTTACTATTTTATAGGTTGGCCTAGGCTGGACATGGTTTATGAATTAACAACACCATGTGTAATCATTGAAAATATTTTGAGTAATTTTTGAATTAAATAATTTTTAATTTAAGACATGTATAGTGAGTGTAACTCCGTTTACATGGCGGGTACTACTGGCCTGTCTGACAAGAAACCTTGGCATATTTGGATGAGTTACTTGATTTTATTTTATTAATTCAATTATTCTTCTTGATTAGATATATGAAAAAATAAAGGATGAAGAAGTAGATCACACAATTTATATTAAAAACGATTAAACATGTATGGATAAACAAAAAATAAATTTAAAAAATCATTCAATGAACATTTAATAATTATAATTAATTATGTGACTGCTCAGATACTAAATTAAGGTTCTGGGTGCATCGGTATCATGATGGGATGTGACCAACTTTTCATCTTCCATGATTGATGTTTGTTATGATATTTTCACAACGATAAACATTTTCATATATGGCATTGAATAATATAATATAGTCAAGGGATAGAAAGATTTATCCAAAGATAAGATAATTACATTTTTCCTTACCCGTCCCAGTGGGGATCAAGTTGTGACCACCCCAAGCCCGCCTCTGATAGGCTAGGGGCTTGAGACTAGTGATGAGTAGGAATATCTCACAAATGAGATTCCATAGCCTAATTAACTATACACACACACTTATCTCCCGCCATAAAGAAAAAAGGACGTGAAATTACTCAAACACCATGCATGAAAGCCACTAAACGTAAATGTAATACAACCATAGTGAAACTGGAAAACAAAGAGAAGTACTGAAAACTGGGTTCAGAATACAAGACCAAAAATAAAGGAAAATACAAAGTATGGACTGCTAATGAGGGTACTGATGATATAGTAGAAATCTGTCAGGAATTCCTATGTCTTTCTAATCACACAAGGCACCATAATATCATGGAATGGGTCCTGGTCCACCTAGAACTCTATCAATGTGTCTATTTTCTGCACAAGACAAGACACGAGTAGGAAAATCCCGTGCAGGGGTGAGTAAAAAACTACATAGTAGGACACCTCAAATCCAAAAAATATGGACACAAAGGAAATAACAGTCAGATATACACACGTATATGATAATATATGTACCAAGGATATATAGATAAACTCATAAGAAGCCACAAGGTAGGAAAGGTTATGTCACTAACAAAAGTCAGTCATAAGACTCCACTAATCAGGGCCCCACCTAATTTTGGAAACACTGGTCAAGGGTCATGATACACAGATAAAGGATTATAAATAATACTGTAAACCCAATCATTTTTACCCACTATTTTAGGGTATTCATAGAGAATTCCATGAACCCCATGGTGCAACTCGTAACGTGGGGGATTCTGAAGAATACTTGGAACCCTATGATATGACCAAATAGATGAAGGATTAACACCCTAAGCTTGGAGGTTACATCAATACCCAAAAAACTCCATTTAGTTTATTAGACTAAGCCTCATGTCCTAATTAGGATTTACAAAACTATTCAGGACTCATCACTTAAAGAGATTTAAATGAAATTCCATTCCAAACCCTCAAGAGAAGAACCAAGGGGGGAACTCTACACCTATACTGGCCTTTTCTAAAAACTCAAAAAGCCATCAAAAAAGGTCCTCCTCATTGTGAGGGTCACAACACTGAAAATTTCTTGTCAATCAATGTTATGGTTGGAATATTAGGGACCATTTTGTAACAAGGGGTGTTTGGGTCTGAGGTCAGTCCGACTCGGTCAGTCCAACCAGACCCAATCTCCAGTCCACCGACCAAACCTGACATGCTGAGTCAACCCAGCCCATGTGGTCAGGCCTAGACCGGCTGGGTCTATATAGGTTCACTACACAAGAAATTCCCACTAGAAGGGGCTGGTCCGATCTTCCAAGGATATGGTGGGCACCGTAGGATGCCACTGTGGTCCAACTAGACCACAGTCTCCAGCCACATTTTCCTGCACTACCCGCGACCTTTCATAGTGGTCCCTATACACCTCCCATGGCATAGCCACAGACCTCTTCCTCTTCCATGGTGAGCTGCCTCCCGTGCTACCATGACCATTGAGCTGCGGCCCCCTGTGTGTTGCGGGCCTCCTCCACCACCATGGTGTGCCACTCGTGTGTGCCGCCATGACATCTTGTCATGGTCTCTATCCACTACTTCGCCAGTTCCATCATAGACCACAGATCGTTTCCACCAATATGATCTTGGATTTCTTTTTAGATTGTTGCGGTGATGAAGATCGTTATATCAAAGGACATGGAGGAGGAAAATTCACATGAACATCTATGGTGGATTGATCAATACTTGTTCATGCTGGTCTGGATCTTTCCATGAAAGAATTTGTAAATGGGGAAAGGATATGCCATTAGAACTACAGATAAATTTAAACATGAATCAAACTAGATATAAATAAATCTAAACATGAATATATTCCCGATTAAGATCCCGCAACCTAAATACCCAACCTATATATGCATATGATCTGTGATTAAATCTGTTAATGATTGATTTGTGTTCGTAATAAGATAAATAATGAAGAATGAGGATAAGAAAAAATAAAATAACATGTCCTACCTCTATCTTGAATCATTCGATCAATAATGTCTGCATTCGTCGTATGTCGATCAGTCATCAAGCGATCCAGATCCTCAAATCCTCATTCATTTCTTTCCAACAGCTCCTCCAAAGCTTTCCTCTCACAAGAGCTCTTAAGAAAGATCTCAGGGTTATGATTAGTAACCCCAAACCCCTGCATCTGAGATTTATAAAAAAAAGAAACAAAATCTTTTCCGCACCAATAAAAAAATATTTTTATTGAAATACTTTTAATGACATTTGTCTCCAAAATCCAAATTTTCCTTCTGACCCACACCAGATTATGTTAGGACCCATCTAATTTAAATCTATTGTTTCAAATAAAATAGTTCCCTTAGATGTTCGATCTAAGCACCCATTTGGGAGTTATAAAACTTCAATGTTAGTTGTAGATCATTTGTAAATGTTAAAGCAGGACTTTATTTCCAAAATTTATTCCATCCACACTGGGTATCTAAATATTGTTTCATCTTAGCACATGGTCCCAATATTTTTCCAATTAATTTATTAAAATAAACCAGAAAAAATGAATTTCATTAAATTCTCCCCAACATAGGTCTTTATACCAACAAATGCCAAAAAAAGGGCTTGTCAACAAAACGATGAGGGTGTTGAGCACGCATATGAGTCTCCCTCTCCCAAGTGATTTCCTGAAGGTTCCCGTGCTAAAATCAGATGCGTACTAGAGGAATCAACCACCCACAAATTGTCTGGTCCTATTGATCACTGATCTTTACCAAGAACTCCACAAACATGTTCACATAATCAATGTCCAACTCTCAGTAGTCAATAACGCTGGATCAATGACGTATCTCCTCAACTATGACACGCTAATGAAATCATGATCTCAATAAAACTATGAGGGAAGAGCTAGGTGGTATCCCACCTTACCGACTCCGCTCTGAATCTGAAAATGGTTGATTAACCTCTTGGAATAATTGCTGCCCCATCAAAATATATGCAAGCCCCATCTCGATGATACCTAGTGGAAGACATGATCTCCCACCTTGAACTTCAAGTGACTCTATCTTCTATCTATGTAAGAATTATGCCAGAACTGTGTAGTCCTCATCTACTTCTGGATTATCTACACCTTCTCCATGGATGCCCACACCAACTCTGGGCCCACAAGTGCTGACTCCCCTGGGTCAGTCCAATATAATGGTGATTTAATGGTCACTCTTAAAGGACCTCAAAAGGTTCCCTTCCAATGGTGGAGTTGTATATATTTTTATTCCCAAACTCCACCTATGGTAGGTGGTCCTCACAACTATGATCAATGTCCAAAATGTAGGCATAACATGTCCTCTAAGACCCGAATGGTCATCTCTGTCATTCCATCCATCTAGGGTTGAAAATATGTTCTCAACCTCAACTGGGTCCCAAACTCCTCCTACAAAACCTTCCCCGGCCAGGATGTGAAATGAGCATCATGGTCTGAAATGATCATAAAAGGCACCCAATGAAGTCAAAATATCTTCTAGATGTAGAGGTGTCCCAAAAACTCTATGGAATTCTACTTCCAAATAGGTAGGAAGTGGGACAACATGGTGATTCGGTCAATGATCACCCAAATGGTATCGTGTCCCATGGATATTCATGGTAAAACCATCACGAAGTTCACTGATATCCCACCCCACTTTCACTATGGCCCCTCGAGTTTCTGATTCCAGCTAGATAGAACCTGGTTCTCTATATTCACTTACTGACAAGTGAGGTGCTAAGAAATGAACTCTACCACTGCATGATTTATCCCTAGACACCATCACTGGTGTCAAAGTTCTTAGTACATCTTTTAAAATCTTGGATGTACCGCTAGGGGGGACGTGTGAAAATCCCTCATGAAAACCTCCCACAATGCCACCAGCATAACCGTGATCCCTGTGAAGAGAACGATGTTCTTCCCACCTATGGAATATTCATCAGGGGCCTACCCTGTGGACAACTGAGCAGGTCAGGACTTGTAGTCGACATCCCCAAGATGTGCCTCCCAAAATTTCTACATGAGTTGAGGGGTAAAAAACATTGAATATAGATAAGACATTCCAACATCATCTATGAAGGATATCTATAGTGTATCCAAATTCTATGACTCCTCACCAAGAAACTGCAAGATGGACCTCATGCTCAGTGTGTCGGCCACCACATTACCCTTCATATGAGTATAAACAATCTAGAAGTCATAATCCAAGAGGTACTCTATCCACATTGTCGGTCTCAAATTCAGGCCCCTCTAGGAAAAAAATACTAGAGTATATTTTGGTCTATGTAGACGGTAAACTGATCCCACATCAAGTAATTCCACCACATCTTCAAAGAAAAGACCATAGCTTCCAGTTAAATATTGTTAGTCACACAGTTCTACTTATGCTTCCATAAATGGTGAAAACCATAGGCAATCACTACTTTCCCATGAATCAGTACATATATGAGTCTAGTCCCTGATGTATCATAGAAGACCACATAACCAACAACCTCTTATTGTTTCCTCAAGATGGGATCTCTCGTCAACCTCTATCTCTGCTCATTTAAACACTTCTGGCATTTTTTTGACCACGCGAAGGGCTTTCTATTCAGTGTCAAGGATGTCAAGGGTGTTGATACCCTATAAATGTTGGGCAAAAAAATCCAATAACACCCATATAAACCTAAGAAACTCCCACCTTCATCACAGTATTGGGTGGATCTATAGCATGTACCGATTCAATCGTCACAGGATCCACTGCAACTCTAGCCTCCAAAATAATATGTCCTAAAAATGGACCTCCAAAATCAATAACTGACAATTCGAGAGATTTCCATAAATCTAGTGCTCTCATCGTGTATCAAGGACCACCCTAAGGTGTATCTAATGTTCCTCCTCAATTATTGATTACACCAGAATTCCATCAATGATGACCAAGATGAACTAGTCATGGTATATATAAAAGATATTGTTCATGAGTCACATGAACAAAGTTGTTTCATTGGTTATGCCAAAAAACATAACCAAGTACTCTTAGTGTCCATATCGACACCTGAAGTATGTATTAGGTACATACTCATCCCATGCATGAAGATGATGATATCTGGATCTAAGGTCTATCATTGAGAACAACATTGTTCACTTTATCTAGTGAAATAGGTCTTTAATTTTCAGGGATGACATCCTCGTACAGGTCCAACACTACAAGAAACTGGAGACATCTCTCCTCCACTGCACCGAGGGTGAAGAAATCCAACTGACGAGTGGTTGGTTGTACCCTCCTCTAAGAGAGTCCCTCCAATGTTGCATGCATTTACTTTTTACCAGTAAAAGAAAACATGCTACCATCACTACAGATACACCACACTCTATGACTAAAACATTCAATATGGCCATGGAATGTGGATAAATAGTCTGTACCCAGAATGAGGTCATAAGGCCTTGACCCTACTAATAAGAGATTCCAGCCTAATATCTCTCCTCCAAGAGTAATCTCACACTACTAGAACCCATGTGTGATCGTTGAATCCCCTCTCAGAGGAGTCTCTCGACTTAGTGATTGATCAAATGGCTCCACCAGAATCTCTGAGCTCCAAACAAGGTTCTTTGAGAGGAAGGAGTGACTAGAACTTGTGTCTATAATAAATACATCTAGGATGGTAAAGACACACATCATACCATTAATAATCTCTATATTTCGGGGTTTATAAGCCTGCATCCCCTGAAACTAACCTCTCCCCTGTCTATCGGCTCTTGATGTCATGGTGGACCATATGGGGGTTGTGCTACTACCTCAAACCTCCTCTAATTGCTTGAGGATCTACTTGTACCCCTTCTATGTCCATAAACACCTTGCAGTCCACCCGGTTCACACCACTATATCTGCCTCGGCAGTCCCTCGACCATTCGCTGATCATCTATACGGTGTTTCGAGCGATCCTGAGCCATGTTTCCCTGACCACGAAACACAAACTAGAGACTATCCTTTCGCTGTTCTACTCTTCCATGGGAACCTCAGACCACTGAAACCATATCCTCAGGCTATCTACTGAAGAACCTGACCCGCTTGGGCCTCGTTATCTGTTAAAATTTTCCCACCACTAAAGACTCAGCTACCTAGTGCCTGCTTTTATCCCCTAAGTATGGCATTTGTCCCACTAGAAATGTAACACCCCAAGCTTCTACGGTACTCTTCTCTTTGAATAATGTGATAGCGTGTGTTGTACGCAACATCGAGTTCTAACACACCACAACCAATCAAACTAGACTGTATGAATAGTAATACCTACTTTTTGAAATTATATATATTTTATATTTCAAAATGGACTTCATTTTTGGATTCAGAATATCGAAATTATCCTAAGTTGAATTTTTGGTATTTTTCTGAGAACTTCCAATTTTTATGAATAGTGAAAAATACTTAAAAACAAATTTTTAATCAAAATAATTTACAGTGATCAATTATATTATTTAGTGGATTTAAAGTATAATTAGAATATATTTTTTACCATTTTATCCAATGGTTTTAAATTAGAATTAATTTCACTTTGAAATTGGACATAAACAATTGTCAATATTTTGATATATATTATTTCTTAAAAACACGATATTTGTTGTAACAGCGGGAATTAATTATAAAATTAATTAATGAAACATATATGTTCGGAATTTTGTAAAATAGACATCATTTTTGAATTCGGAATATCAATTATAGAATAGGGTGAAATTTTGGCATTGTTTTGAAAAAACATCAATTTTTTGATGAATAGTGAAACCACTAAGTGGTAGTTAAAAAACTGAATTTTTCATAAAACTTAATTTTACTGCTTCTGTAAATGGAATTTTGAAAGTCCAAGAGACACGGTTAATTTCAAGTAGTAAAATGTGGTTCAATAAGATTAAAATAATTTTTGGTGAATAGTAAATTTTTACTTTTATTTACCACGGTTAAAAGTAAATAGGGTAATTAAGGGTAAAAATGATATTAATATTACCATAACAAGTGTCCTAATTCCATTGGACAAGTGTATCTCGACCAAAAACAACCTTAGGAATAAAATATTATCATTTAGGTCCACTTGGATTAGATTAGGACATTTATTATTATTTAATTCAAAGAAGAGTTAAAAGAGTTAAAATCAATGTTTATTTACTAAAAAATTATTAATATAGGGTTATACATAATATAAATTCGATTGTAAATATTCATTTGAAAGCTAAAATTATTTCATAAATATTTATATTTTATTTATAATTTTTAGACATTAAATAATTTAATTTATTTCTGACACAATGATGATAAAGTAATTACCATAATAGTGAAAAATTAAAATAATTGATATTATAAATACCCAAATAAATATAATTTGAAACTTTTTATGAATTACAATAATTTTATAGGTTAATATGACATGTTATAATTGAATTAATTAAATTTGTTCAAAGTAATAATTCTGTTATGATATTCACAAAAATCAATTATTGAATAGTTTCAAAATTGACATAAAAGAGTTTTTAAAAAAAATATTATATTATTAATTGATATTAAATTCCTAAAAATCTAAGGATCATCCTAGAGACTTATATAATGATAGTTGTATCATAAAAGGACCACATGGGGGGTCTCATGGAGGTTTATAATAATTTTATTAACCATATAATATAGAAATACAAAGACACATTGTAAAAGTGAAACTAATTAACTTAGAGTTAATACTTAAAGATAAGGTTAATATAGTAACCCAAACCTGTCTAAATTCTATTGTTTGAGTGGTTTACGACCCACAACCACCTTAACCTTTAAATAATCCACTTTGGATCTATTAGAAACAGAATATGAATTTTTTAGAAATTAATATTTCTTGCTTTTCCAATGGTGCCCCTCGCCCCTCTTATAAAAGGGCACTCCCCCTTATCCCAAATTAAAACATTAAAAGCCTTTTGGTTAGGCCAAAACCTACCCCAATACTCTCTCAACATCCCTCAATACAACCTAGAGGCCTTAGTTCGATTATAAAGCCAACCTAAGGATCCCTTTTGATCAAATCAAAAGGAAGAACCCAAAGAAGAGGTAATGATTTCACCACCCTTTTTCAAGTTCCTTTCTTCTTCCACTTCTTCTTTATTTGATATTACCATCCCAAAATAATAACTCCAGCATATTATATATACATTGATGTTATTATAAACAATTTACAACCATATTTCAGTATTCTATCCGTCCTTTTAATAACATGTCACTATACGTGCGTACGTACGGCTTACCATCTCCACGTCGTGGTGTAATTGTTATTCAATAAATTATTATTTGGATGGGTATAATAATGATGTGTAAATCATTTAAATAATAAATATAACATGATAATTATTCTGTATATATGATATACCATCCAATTATATATTTATTTTACATCAGAATAATGATATTGTCTCTCGTGCGTACGTACAGACTACCGTCTCCACGAATGTGATGAGATTCATTCTTCATCGTATCCATTCAAGTATAATTATCATTTTATAATTTAAAAATAATGTTTAAGTACTTGATATCATTCTGGATATGAATAAGATACAACCTATCCATAACAAACACGGCTTATGTAATAAAACATATAAAAGAAAATGAGTAAGCTAACACCTGAAACGACGATAATTCTATAATATTATTAACAAAGCAATGTTAAAAGATCATATATGATATCATATTAATGTATATGATTCTTGAATAATTTAATAAAAATTATTTTACCATTATACAAGAGTTTAACCTACCCCCAACCAAGGAAAAGTACAAGGTAAGGGTTTATTTCACAATCTCTTCATTATCCGAGGTTATCTATACGTAATAATCTACTGGGAATTCTTTATCATCCACATTTATGTTTCTTAAAAATATATTTCAAAACATTTTTACTATTTACTAAAATATGGATTAAAGTCATTATACCGTTGTTGACATTTATAAGTGTTTAATAAAGTAATATTTTTGTTGTTTTCCAAACAAAGTTCTTTTTAACCTTTTCGACAGAATTAAGGAAAGAATGTTTTTTTAACTTATACGGCGGGTGAGGCTATTTTTTGCTGTTATAAAATCTTCGAAGCTTACCTTACAAGCTTATAAGAATATTTTAAAATAAAATGTTATATTTTATAAACATATGACTCTTAAATTATTTCAAAATAAAATGATATATTACTCTAAAAAGAGTTTTGATTTCATCTATGTCAACATCCTTTGATGGATTTTACGCTTATTTGAAGTTGATTTATTATGATACAAAACTTCTATATTGTATTGAAGGTTTTGTGATATGTTTGACTGTGGATGTGCTATTTTTATACCATTCATGGTTTATGGATGAATTATTTACATTTCGTATGCTAGTTTTAATACGAATGTTTTTGTTATGTTTAACCCTGTTCATATGAAGAATGCATTGGACTTAATATGTGATGGGTGGAGCCCGCTATTGCTCCTCGATGCATCAGTAGGTATCATGAGACAAACTAGTTTCTTGGCACAAGGTTTGGTAAAATCTTATTTGTAGTCTTGGAATGAGGCCTTGGCTATGTGGTTATGATAGTCTGGCATTATTCATTCCATCATTATGAAAGTGGTTACTGATATTTCATGTGATTATTTCATTATTAGAACATCCATGTGAATAAGTAAATGGTATTATTTAATTTTATTTTTTCCATACTATGTCGAAGTTCAAGTTTAAAAGGCTTTTGTTTTAGTTATACATTGCCTTAAATATTTATTCATATTTATGAAAGTTTCTGCTATATTGTTATCCTTACTGGGAATTTGAGCTCACCCCTTTCAATGTTTTATTTTTTCCAAGATGTGAAGAAGTAATTTATGAATGACCTACAGGGATAGTATGTGGGGATATGAGTGTGGACTATGAAGAAAAGATGTTGTTTTAGTTTTAATTTTTATGATGTAATGTAAGACTTATGAATATATCTATTTTTTCTAAGGCTACTAAATCAATCGGTCTTTTGAGATTTGATCTTTCTTGTGATCATGCCAATGTTATGTAATAATGCACCGACTCTGGGCAACTAGGGTCGGGGCATTACAGTTGGTATCAAATAAAGTTTAGTACAAACCTTGGAAGATAGATTTATATAAACTCTGATTAGATAACGTAGACCTAAGATAAACTTTGAGGATTAGTATAGAAGAACTTCATAGAATTTTGGTATTTTAGATATTTTGTGAGTTTTCCGAGAAATACATCCCTATCTGGATACGAACAGGTAGAGGCGGCTCTGGAACAGATGTACCTAGGAGTAAAACCCAAAAACACCGCTTTGAGCTAGGCTCGAACGGGAAATGGTGCACGACAACGGGCCTTGCTGCACTCTTGGTTACGACACTCCCGGGGGGATATGCTTAGGATAACTCTCATTTTATTTACAAATCATTATGAAGGGTTTATGAGTATATACTTCCTCAAAGAAAACATTTTTATGATTATGGATTATATCCATAAATAGTTCAATTTATGTTAAGTGTTTTATAAGTATGGGATTATGTATTTTGATTTATAAACTGATATAGTTTATGCCATTGTTTAGAAATGATCCCTAGTGGAAGAAATGGAAATCATATCATTGCACGCACTCCATGTAGGGATTGCCCTCCTGCTCAAGATAATTATAGTGGAGCTGGTGATGCAACTTGTGCCGATCAGCAAATCACCATACTGGGACAACTCACTCAGGTTATGAATAATAACCTTACCCGTATGGAGCACCCCGATCCACAACGTGGAGGATCAATGTTAGATCGATTCATGATGCAACAACCACCAACGTTCAATGGGAGTACAAATCCCTTAGTAGCTGAGCAATGGATAAATTCTCTAGAGAAAATATTTTAGGCTTTGGGGATTATTGAAAGAGAAAAATTTATCATGGAAGTTTACCGCCTCACTGTAGATGCTGATCAATGGTGGTCATTGATTCAAAACATGAAGGAAGATGATGAAGTATCAAATATGGAATGGAGGGAGTTTAAAGATCTGTTTTTAGAAAAAATATGTTCCTTGTGACCATCGAGCAGATATGGAAAGGCAATTTCTGAGTCTAAGACAAAAGGAGGATGACAATGTCGCAAAGTATGAGGCTAACTTTACAAGGTTAGAAAGGTATGCTGGAGATTATATAGGTAACCCAAGAAGTAATATTGATCGTTTCTTTGATGTGTTAAAACCATTTCTCCGTCGATCATTAGTCTCACAATCCTTTTCATCATACGAAGACATTGTCTCATGTTCTATCAAGACTGAAAAGGAATTCTCCAAGTCTTATTACTTTAAAGAAAAGCAAGAGAAGAAGAGATCTGCTGATCAATCTGGGAATAGAAATAAGGGGAAGAAGGGAAAGGTTGAATATCCATCCTGTGGTAAATGTGGGAAGAAACACCCCGGTACTTGCTTAAATGGAATGGGTG
Organism: Viscum album; assembly: GCA_963277665.1. Taxonomy (NCBI): domain Eukaryota; kingdom Viridiplantae; phylum Streptophyta; class Magnoliopsida; order Santalales; family Viscaceae; genus Viscum; species Viscum album. Next base: position 935,303,030 of record OY728153.1, read on the forward strand.
TCTGTTACAAGTGTGGGGAAAATGCCACCAAGATTGTGATTGCAAAGGGAAGAAGTAAGCAACCAATGTTCAGTGCTACAATTGCAGTGAGATGGGACATTATGCAAATGAATGTCCTAAGCGTCATGGGATCTTAACTCAGAAAATGCCATGGGATCAAGGCCAAGCTTATGCTATCACTACTGCTGAGGTAGAAGATCGGAAAGATGTGGTGGCAGGTAATTTAATGGTTTCCTCAAGTTTAGAAAATTCATTATTTGATTCTAGATCATCTCATTGTTTCATATCTTCACAGTTTGCTAATAAAATTAGATATTTCCAATTTGATTTAACAAGGGAGTTGTAAGTTAAAACTCCTAAGGGAAGTATCATTGCAATAATGTTTTGTGAATCAGTCCCCATTAGAGCACATAAATGTTCTTTATCTGCTGATCTCATAATCATACCTAGGATTGAGTTTGATATAATCCTCGGTATGGACTGTCTTTCGGACTATGATGAAAAGATTTATTGTAATAAGAAGGAGGTTATGATTTTTGATGATGATTATAAGGAACACCTTATCTTTAGAGCAGAATCGCCACCACCTAATTCTTATCTAGATCCACCCCCAGTAGCTCAACTAAATTCAATTATTGGGGAGGAAGAGAATAAAATGACTATGGGTGAGGAAAGAAATGTTCAAATAGAGGATGTACCTGTTGTGAAAGAATATGTAGATGTATTACCGGAAGATTTACCTGGACATCCTCCAGAACGAGAAGTTGAGTTTTCCATTGATTTAATTCCTAGATCAAGGCCTATATCGAAGACCCCTTATAGAATGGACACTGTGGAATTAGTCGAAATAAATAAACAACTAGAGGAATTGAGTAATAAAGGATTTATTCCCCCTAGTGTTTCTCCATGGGGAGCCCCACTTCTTTTAGTTAAAAAGAAAGATGGATCTATGAGGTTATGTATCGACTACAGGGAGATCAATGCTATAACAATAAATAACAAGTATCTCCTACCTCTCATTTATGATTTATTTGACCAACTTCATGGCGCACAATACTTTTCAAAGATTTACCTTCGATCTGGATATCATTAGTTGTGTGTGAAGAAGGAATACATTCTAAAGATAGCATTTCGAACCAGGTACGGGCATTACGAGTTTACAGTAATTCCTTTTGGATTGACTAATGCACCCTCTGTATTCATAGATCTGATGAATAGAGTTTTCAAGGAATATCTCGATGAATTTTTGGTGGTATTTATTGAGGATATCTTGGTATAATACAAAAGATATTAAGATCATGAAAATCACTTGCGCATTATCTTGAAGACTCTGAGAAGACATGAATTATATGGGAAGTTTAACAAATGTGAATTTTGGCTTCATGAGATTTCTTTTCTTGGACATATTTTCTCTAAAGATGGAATCTTTGTTGATCCTTCTAAGACCAAGGCAATCCAAGAATGGCCAGCACCTACGAGTATAACTGAGGTATGCAGTTTTATTGGTTTAGCAGGTTATTATTGACGTTTCGTCCAGAATTTTTCCCGATTGGATAACCCATTAACTAAGCTCACACGTAAAGGGGTTAAATTTGTTTGTACAAAAGAGTGTGAAGAATGTTTCGAAGAACTGAAGATAATATTAGTCAATGCTCCTATATTGACTCTACCATCAGATAATGATGGGTTCGTTATTTATAGTGATGCATCGAAGAAAGGACTTGGTTGTGTCCTTATGCAGAATGATAGGGTTATTGCCAATGCATCACGATAGTTGAAAATTCAAGAGAAAAACTATCCTACTCATGATCTTGAGTTAGAAGCTGTGATCTTTGATTTGAAGATATGGAGGCACTACCTCTATGGTGAAAAATGTGAGATTTATACTGATCACAAGAGTTTGAAGTATATTTTCTCACAAAAAGAACTCAACATGAGGAAAAGGAGATGTCTTGAATTACTCAAGGATTATGATTGTACGATACACTACCACCCAAGAAAAGAAAACAAGGTGGTGGATGATTTGAGCAGAAAAGATCATGGAGTTTTGAACAATATGAGAATTTAAAGGGATCCAATTTTCATGGATCTAGTGAAGATGGACATGGGAATTACCCGGGAAGGTGAAACATCAATGCTCTTTCAAATGGTTGCCAAACCATCTTTACTAGAGAGAATTATGAGTTCTCAGACCGATGATGAAGAATTTCAAAAGAAGATTAAAGCTGTGAATGATGGGAGATTGAGATACTTTGTGTATGAAGAAGGAATTTTGAAATTCAGGAAGAGACTTTGTGTTCCCGATATACCTAATATATAAAGGGAATTGCTGGATGATGCTCATAGTTCTAATTTCTCTATACACCCTAGGAGCACCAAAAGGTATATATATTTGAAGGAACATTTTTGGTGGGACAACATGAAGAGGGAGATTGCCAATTTTATGTCAATATGTATGGTTTGTCAGCAAGTGAAAGCCGGAAGGCAACTGCCTGGTGGAGTATTGCAACCTCTTCCCATACCAGAGTGGAAATGGGACAATATTACGATGGAATTTGTCATGGGGCTACCAAAGACTCCTAGAAGTAACGATTCAATATGGGTTATTGTTGATCATCTTACCATGTCAGCACATTTTCTTGCTATAAGAGAAGATCTACCACTGGAACATCTAGGAAAACTATATATTGATGAAGTTGTGAGACTTCATGGAGTACCCATATCTATTGTTTTTGATCGTGATCCCAGTTTTACTTAAAGATTCTGGAAAAGTCTTCAGAATGCCTTGGATACTGAACTTCATTTGAGCACTGCCTACCACCCTCAGACAGAAGGACAATCAGAACAGACTATTCAAACCTTATAAGACATGTTGAGATCCTGCTCACTTGACTTTCAGGGTATGTGGGATCAATATTTACGTTTGGTAGAGTTTTCCTATAACAATAGCTTCCATTAGAGTATTTAGATGGCACCATATGAATCATTATATGGAAAGAGATTCCACACACTAACTTTTTGGGATGACGTTGGTGAAAGAAAACTTGTAGGTCCAGAACTGGTGGAGGAAACGATGGAAAATTTGAAGGTAATCCAAAATCACATCAAAGCAGCTCAAAGTAGGCAGAAGAGCTATGCCAATAATCGAAGGAAGGATTTGTAATTTCAAGTCAGTGATAATTTTTTCCTGAAGTTATCTCCATAGAAGGGAGTCATACATTTTGGTAAGAAAGGTAAATTGAGTCCCAGGTACATCAGACCATTCAAAATTCTGGAACGAATTGGGGCTATAGCTTACCGATTAGTAATGCTTCCAGGTCTCTCCAAAGTTCACAACGTGTTTCATGTATCTATATTGAGGAAATACATTCCTGACCCAATGAATGTACTCACATACGAGGAATTAGAACTGGAACCTGATCTGCCTTATTGCGAAGAGCCCGTCACGATTCTTGATATGAGAGAACAAGTGCTGAGAAATCAGACGACGTGTCTGGTAAAAGTTTTGTGGAGAAACCATAAGATGGAAGAGGCAACGTGGGAACCCGAGGAACTTATGATGAAGAACCAACCGAGTCTTTTCATGCGGTAGTATTCTAGAAATTTCGAGGACGAAATTATTTGAAGGAGGGGAGAATGTAAAACCCCAAGCTTCTACGGTTCGCTTCTCTTTGAATAATGTGATAGTGTGTGTTGTACGAAACATCGAGTTCTAACACACCACAACCAATCAAACTAGCCATTATGAATAGTAATACCTAATTTTTGAAATTATATATATTTTATATTTCAAAATGGACTTTATTTTTGGATTCAGAATATCGAAATTATCCTAAGTTGAATTTTTGGTATTTTTCTGAGAACTTCCAATTTTTATGAATAGTGAAAAATACTTAAAAACAAATTTTTTTAATCAAAATAATTTATATTATTTAGTGGTTTTAAAGTATAATTATAATATATTTTTACCGTTTTATCCAATGGTGTTCATTATAATTAATTTCACTTTGAAATTGGACATAAACAATTGTCAATCTTTTGAAATATATTGTTTCTTAAAAACACGCTATTTGTTGTAACAGTGGGAATTAATTATAAAATTAATTAATGCAGCTTATATGTTTGGAATTTTGTAAAATAGACTTTATTTTGGAATTCGGAATATCAATTATAGCTTAGGGTGAAATTTTGGCATTGTTCTGAAAAAATTCAATTTTTGATGAATAGTGAAACCACTAAGTGGTAGTTAAAAAACTGAATTTTTCAAAAAAAAAATTAATTTTACCGCTTCGGTGAATGGAATTTCGAAAATCCGAGAGACACGGTTAATATCAAGTAGTAAAATGTAGTTCAATGAGATGAAAATAATTTTTGGTGAATAGTGACTTTTTACTTTTATTTACCACAGTTAAAAGTAAATAGGGTAATTAAGTGTAAAAATGATATTAATTTTACCCTAACACATGTATTAATTCTATTGGACAAGTTTATATTGACCAAAAAAAACCTTAGAAATAAAATATTATAATTTAGGTCCACTTGGATTAGATTAGGAAATTAATTATTATTTAATTCAAAGAAGAGTTAAAAGAGTTAAAATCAAAGATTATTTACTAAAACATTTTTAATATAGGGTTATACAAAATATAAATTAGATTTTAAATATTCAATAGAAATATAAAATTATTTCCTAAATAATGATATTTTATTTATAATTTTTATACATTAAATAATTTAATTTATTTATGACACAACAATGATGCAGTAATTTCCATATAGTAAACAATTAAAATAATTGATATTATAAATACCGAAATAAATATAATTTGAGACTTTTTATGAATTAAACTAATTTTATAGGTTAATATGACATGTTAGGAGTTACTTAATTAACTTTTTTCGAAGTAATAATTCTTTTATGATATTGAAAAAAAACAATTATTGAATAGTGTCAAAATTGACATAAAAGAGTTTTTAAAACAAATATTATATTATTAATTGATATTAAATTTCTAAAAATCTAAGGTTCGTCCAAGAGACTTATATAATGATAGTTGTATCATTAATGGACCACATGGAAGTCTCTTGGAGGTATATAGTAAGTTTATTAACCATATAATATAAAAATAAAAAGAGACATTGTAAAAGTGAAACTAATTAACATAGAGTTAATACTTAAAGATAAGTTTAATATAGGAACCCAAAACTGTCTAAATTCTATTGGTTGAGTGGTTTTCTACTCATACCCACCTTAACATTTAAATAATCTACTCTGGAGCCATTAGAAACCCAATATTAATTTATTATAAATTAATATTTCTAGATTTTTCAAAGGTGCCCCTCACCCCTCTTATAAAAGTGTACTCAACCTTCTCACTAATTCAAACATTAAAAGCCTTTTGGTTAGGCCAAACCCTGTTAAAATACTCTATCAACTTCCCTCACTACAACCTAGAGGCCTTAGTTTTATCATAAATCCAACCTAAGAATCCCTTTTGATCAAATCAAAAGGAAGAACCCAAAGAAGTGGTAATGATTTCACCACCCTTTTTCAAGTTCCTTTCTTCTTCCACTTCTTCTTTCATTGTTATTGCCATCCTAAAATAATAAATCCAGTATATTATATATACTTTTATGTTATTATAAACATTTTACAACCATATTTCAGTATTATATCCATCCTTTGAATAACATGTCACCATACGTTTGTACGTACGGCTTGCCATCTCCACGTCGTGGTGTAATTGTTATTCAATAAATTATTATTTGGATGGGTATAATAATGATTTTTAATTCATGTAAATAATAAATATAACATGATAATTATTATTTATATATGATATACCATCCAATTATATATTATTTTAACATCAAAAGAATGATATTGTCACTCGTGCGTACGTACGGACTACCGTCTCCACGAACGTGATAGGATTCATTCTCCATCGTATCCATTCAAGTATAATTATTATTTGATGGTTTAAAAATAATGTTTAAGGACTTGATATCATTCTGGATATGAATAAGATACAACCTATCCATAACAAACATGGCTTATGTAACAAAACATATAAAAGAAAACGAGTAAGCTAACACCCAAAATGACGATAATTCTAAGATATTATTAACAAAGCAATGTTAAAAGATCATTTATGATATAATATTAATGTATATGATTCTTGAATAATTTAATAAAAATTATTTCACCATTATAAAGGAGGTTAACCAACCCCCAAAAAAGGAAAAGTACAAGTTAAGGGTTTATTTCGCAATCTCTTCATTATCTGAGGTTGTCTATACGTAATAATATACTGGGACTTCTTTATCATCTACATCCATGTTTCTTAAAAATATATTTCAAAACATTTTTACTATTTACTATAATATGGGTTAAATCCATTTATACCCTTTTTTACTTTTATAAGTGTTTTATAAAGTAATCTTTCCATATTTTTCCAAAGAAGGTGTTTTTTAACCTTTTTGACAGAATTAAGGAAATAATGTTTTTTTTAACTTATACGGCGGGTGCGGCTATTTTCCGCTGTTATAAAATCTTAGAAGCTTCCCTTACAATATTATAAGAATATTTTCAAATAAAATGTTATATTTTATAAATATATGACTCTTAAATTATTTCAAAATAAAAATATATATTACTCTAAAACGAGTTTTGATTTGATCTATGTCAACATCCTTTGATGGATTTTAAGCTTACTTGAAGTTGATTTATTATGATACAAAACTTCTATATTTTATTGAAGGTTTTGTGATATGTTTGACTGTGGAGTGCAATTTTCATACCATTCATGGTTTAGGGATAAAGTATTTACATTTCATATTCTTTTTTTAATACGAATGTTTATGTTATGTTTAAACCTATTCATATGAGGAATGCATTGGACCTAATATGTGACGGGTGGAGCCCGCTATTGCTCCTCGATGCATCGGTAGGTATCATGAGAAAAACTAGTGTCTTGGAACAAGGCCTTTGAAAAATCTTATTTGTAGTCTTGGCACAAGGCCTTGGCTATGTGGTTATGATAGTCTTGAATTATTAATTCCATCATTATGAAAGTGGTTATTGATATTGCATGTGATTATTTGATTAGTAGAATATCCATGTGAATAAGTTAATCGAATTATTTCATTTTATTTTTTCCATACTATGTTGAAGTTCAAGTTTAAAAGGCTTTTTTAGTTATACATTTCCTTAAATGTTTATTCTTATTTATGAAAGTTTCTGCTGTATTGTTATCCTTACTGGGCATTTGAGCTCACCCCTTTCAATGTTTTATTTTTCCCAGGATGTGAAGAAGTAATTTATGAATGACCTAAAGGGATAGTATGTGGGGATATGACCGTGGGTTATGAAGAAAATATTTTGTTGTAGTTTTCATTTTTATGATGTAATGTAAGACTTATGAATATATCTAGTGTTTCCAAGGCTACTAAACCAATTGGTCTTTCGAGATTTCATCTTTCTTGTGATCATACTAATGTTATGTAATAATGCACTGACTCTGGGTAACTGGGACCGGGGCGTTACAAGAAATATCTCCATGTGTAGAGCTCATTCCAGTACTCTAGACTAAGTAGGTATTTTGAGAGACACAATGGACACCCTGATCTCCCGATGTAGTCCCTACTCAAAATCTCGATCCCTAAAGAACGGGTCTCACACCATATATGTGGAGTAGTGAAATATCATGATGAATCTCACTAAGTATTATACTTCTCTCATGCTACCCTACTATAGGTTAATTAGTTCCTATTTATTCAGAGAGTATAACGTTGCTGGAAATAACTCTTCCCAAAAGAGGTGCTCATTTTTTATCAAATTGTGGGTTGCCTCATCATGTGTCTTGATCACAAAGCTCCAGCACCGTCCTACTCAGCCCTGCAGAAGGCTTGCAGCTAAGACTGCCATCTGATCAGTTGGTGTCCTCAAAAGGAGAAAGACCCATGTAACTACCCCTATCCAATCCTCTCTTATCTGTGGGACTATCTCAACCTTGAACCTATGCGGTATCTACCTCTGGGACCATAGAAACACAATGAGTTTGTGTGCATACTATACCCATAGCACCAGATGCAACTACTTCTCAATGGGTGGTAATTCAACAGGAAGACGACCATGGAGTTCCATTTTTTGCATAGACACCTTCAAATATGCCTCATTTCTAAGAGGATAATGTTCATGATCACGCATCAGAATCCTAGATAGCTGGCTACATGGAGGATTTCTGAAATAGGTCAAGATTAACCACATTCAAAAGAGTATAATAGAGGAACTGACTTAAGAAGGACATGGAAAACACAACACATTTATATATGATGCATGTTCCATTCATTTCACTGCAACTATTGTTTTCATGCACTGATTCAAAATGTTTCTTCCCATAGTCCTAGTGTGTTGACACGTTGGCCACCACACAAACACTAGATTTCCTTAACTGAAAGACGTACTCGAAACACCTGACATTGTTTCCCAAAACCAATCTTACTGTCTCCCAGTACCAATGTGGAACAGAAAACCACTCTTATACCAATCTTTCACAATCCATCCCGGTGGGGCCCTTGTCATGACCACCTCAATTTTACCTATGATAGGACAATGGTTGGTTACTAACACTGAGTAGACATATCTCGCAAATGGGAGGCCTTAGCATATGTACATGTACACACACACACACACACACATATCTCTCGTCCCAAAAATAAAAAATAGAGGGAAAAAACCAACCAATATATGTAAAATTAATAAAACCAGAGTGAAACTGGAATGTAAAGTGTATTAATACAAACTAGTGTGATAATAGAAGCCCAAAATGAAAGGAAACTAAAAAAGATCAACCTGATAAAGAGGGTACTGAAGCTGTAGTAGAAAACTTTCAGGAATGCCTTCATCCATCTGTTCTCCCAAGGCACCGTCTGGTCGTAGCCTAGGTTCGGATCCACCTAGAACTTCATCAAAGCATCATTCATCTACACAATACATGACATGTGTGGTCAAATCTCATGCATGGGTGTGTAAAAAAATACTTAGTAGGACGCCTTAAAACCAAAATGGATGGACACAAAGTGAAGAACAGTAAGCTCTACACAGGTATACACCCATACATATAATAAGGATATTCAAATATTATAATAAGATTCCACGAGGAAAAAAGGGGTAAGTCGCCACCAAAATTCAGTCCTAAGACTCTGGTAACCTGGGCCCCACCGAATTTAGAAAATTATAGTCAAGGGTTATGATAAAAAGATAGGGTTTTTGAAGAATACCATGAACCCAATCTGTGTTACCCTGCATGGTAAGTGATTTTTAAGAAATACCACAAACCCTATAGGGCATCTCGTAACGTAGGGGATTCATAAGAATACTATAAACCCTATAGTACATCCAACTAGATGGACGATTAATGCTTTATACTCAAAGTTCACGTTAATCACTAACGAACTCCATCAGGGGTGATAGTGTAACACTCCCGTCCCAAGGAGTATTTATAACCCTATCTAAGACTCATCTCGTGAGGGGATTGCCATGAATTTCCATAGAGAACCATCGAGGGAAGAACCAAGGGGGTTACTCTGCATCTATACTAGTCTTTTCTAACAACTAAAAACACAAAATAAAAAGTTATGCCTTGTCGCGAGGGACTAATGCCGTAAACAGATCCTCAATAGGACTTACAGTTTGAAAGTTATGGGCCATTATATAAAATAGAGCTGGTTTGGTATGGGTCTGGTCTGACCTGGATGGACCGATCCGACCAATTCTCGGGTCCGTCAACCTGACCTGGCTCTGCCGACCAATCCTATCCCACTTGTTTGATCTGACCCGACCTGCGGGTCTGACCTGACTAGCCTGTCCAACCTGACCCATAGGCCTGACCAGACTCGCTGGGTCAACCCCAACTGTTGGGCCATGCCCGAGGCATGCAGTATGACCCACCCAATCAACACGGCCTGCTAGAGCGAGCCTGCCCGGTATGCAAGGGATGCGGCGGGCACCGCGGGTTGCCTTCATGGTCCAACTAGACTAAGACCTCTAGCTGCGTCCGCCCGCACCGCCACCGGCCATTTCCAACAGCCCCTGTATGCCGTTCAGGGCATATCCGTGGGCCTCTTCCTCCATAGAGTCATGCCACCTCCCTCACCACCGCGACCATCAAGCCATGTCCCCATGTACACCACCTGCATTCTCTTTCATCGAGCCTCCTCCACCACTGCCCCCCCCCCCCCCCCCCGCGCATGTGTCGCGCTCGTCGCGCGGTTTCCCTCTGTCGATGTGGCCTCTTAAAATGGTATCAATCCAATTCCTCCATGGTTCTTTTTTAGACCGTTGATCATTTCTTCCATTGTGATCTTGGATTTATTTCCATATTGTTGTTCAATAAAAATTGAGAAGTCAATGGACGAGGAGGAAGAAAATTCACATGAACACTGATTGTGGATGAATCGAGAAATGTTCATGTTTTCCTTGATCCATCCACAGTAGAATTTATAATTGGGAAATTATATGGAATTCTAAATATGGATAAAATTAAACATGAATCAATGTAGACATAAATCAATCTATACATGAATCGATTCCCGATTAAGATCTTGCGACCAAGATCCCCAACCCAGATCTTTGTATGATCCGTGAGTCAATCCGTTCTCGATTGATTCATGTTCTTTATAGGATAATGAATGATGATCGAGGATAGTAACAAATAAAATAAAATTCCCTACCTATGGGTTGGATGAGTCGATGAAGAACGTTCATGTTTGTCATTTTTTGATCCGTCAATGAGCGATCCCAATCCTTGAATCTTCATTTGTTTCCTGCCAACAGCTCCTCCCAAACATTACTCTCCATAGATCTTTCAAGAAAGATCTCAGGGTTATGACTTATAACCCTGGACTGCAACATCTACGTTTTAAAAAAGGGGAAATAGAATCTTCTCTGTGAAAACAAAAAAAATATTTTTATTAAAATATTTTTAATGACAGTTATTTCCAAAATCTAACTTTTTTCATTTGGCCCATGCTGGACAATGTCAGGCCCCACTGAAGGTAAATCTTTTATTCTGGATTCAATGGTACCCTCATATTTTTCATTTGGCGCATGTTTTGGAGTTATAAAAATTTAAAGATAGCTGCCTAGTGTTTTTAAATTTTAAAGAGGGACTTTATTTCAATAAATAATACTGAGCACACGGGGCCTCATAATCTAGTGTCGTCTTAGTGCGCGGTCTCAATATTTTTCCAATTAATTTAATAAAATAAATCATAGAAAAATATGAGTCATTAAAATAGTATATTTATAATAAATTTAATTAATTAATGAATTTTCTTGTTTGTATTCATTATCTGTTGATGGATCTGACAATAGATCTGTTTTTTCCCGTTTGTTGCATTATAGGAATCACAGAAGATTCCTTCTAGCATAGATCCACTTGTATTACAAAAATCTATGAACATCACCATAGAAATAACCATGTGCTTTCATGGACTATTGTATAGCTTTCCCCATCTTCTTCATATAGCCTTGAGAACTACTTCTAAAGTGTTCTCCTCTATCTCACTTAACTTGAGAGTGGGAGGTTGAGGATGATTGATCCACATTATTGGTGGATTTATTAGATAAGGGATCTCTCTAGGGACTAATAGACTATTCAAATTTGTTTTTCACAACCAAACAAATGATTTGTCTTGTTGAGAAAATAATATAATTGTGGTTATATATCACAAGGGTTAGAATAGAATATTAACACAAGTACCCTTTATTATTTATTTTATCACTAAAAAATCCCATGTCAACAAATAAAAATATTAATATTATTTACCGACATTCTCTTAACATGTGAATTAAATTGGATATTATTTAATAAAATAATTTTCAATTTTTATTATTTCTCATGGGACCATTAAACTTGGTCAATTATTCCTCAATAATATTTATCGGGACATTAATAATTACTATTTATCCATTATATAAATATTACTACATTAGTCTGTAATAAATAAATAAATATTATATTCACTGATTAGAAAACAAATATTTATTAAATATTCCACTCAAATAATATTCTTTCAAATAACTGGTGGTAGAATATAAAGGATAAAGAAAACATGACTAATTATTAAACCATGTACAATAATAATATTTATTCAACTAGTTGAATAATATATAATATTATATTATTTAACTGGTATTCTAGATACAGATAGTGTGTGACCCTCTAGGATTCATTCTTAGTGGCATTATGTGAAATACCCTAAAGTCCAAGGATAAAATCTAGCAATATGCAAGGCACCCATAGAGAATAACCTTAATTCCCCAACAAGATAATAACTCATTCAAATTCTTACTTTTTAATATAATACCTTTATCATGATATCTCAAATCATGCCGGTTGCATGATGGTGTCATCAACCAATGTTTTCAATATCGCTTTCTTTGGCATCCTAATAATTGGACTCTCATTTTGGGTATCATTGCCCTTGATTTATTTAGGCTATATCATTTGTATCAATGGGTTTGAGATATCAACATATGTTAATGAATAGAAGAGGAAATAATTTCTCCAATTATCTGTTAATGAAATATTAATCATGATTCACATAATATATCATAAATTTCCATGAGCATCTGTCATCATTATTTTCATCAATAAATCAAGGTGCATGACTCATAATTCTCATTAATACAAATATTAATGTCTGAGGATTAATACCCATGTCTAAATATTGGAACATCCAATGACACTTATGAATGTTGATTTGCTATTGGCAGGTCTCATTCTAATAATATCATTCTGGATATTACGAAGGGTATAAACCATGATAAGGTGCCTCAATGTACTGTGAGTCTCTACCCTTGATATCTAGTATAATTTTTTTCCATCAAATGATATCATCGGGATATAGAATATATACTAAGCATAATGTTATACCACTTCAGATTTCTCATCATATCGAGGAACTTATGTGACCTTTTAGTGTGATATCAACTCATTGGAAATTATCAAATACTATGTTACAAATAAGAACAATCATGATGTGATAATAAGTTTATTAATATTTAAAACCATGAATAAAGGTTATCATAAAGTATATAGATTTTGGTTTTAGGGAACCTACTCCATCATATACTACGAGAATAAGGAAGTATACTAACATGATGAGTATAGATTCATCCTTTAGTCAATTTCCATATAAATTTCATAATTTTCTCCAAAAGATGACTATTCAAGATAAAATTGTCACACTTGATCCACTAAATTAAAATTTTAATGAATACATTATCATAAACGGGATATCATGATATTCCCCTAGTCATTAAGTATTAACCAAAGCTAATATAATTTGAACATAGTATGATAATTCCTAAAATGGTTAATTATTTTTATGACATATTAACTTTCCAAAGTAATACCCAAATATGAAACAAAATTATTTATTAATTAACCATCCTTAACATTATTCAAACATTTCATGATTAAGTTTGAAATCCATAGATTAGAAGGATTTGATCATATATTCATCCAAGATAAATCAACAACTATTCCTCCAATAAAATACCTCATGTTTCTGAATTATGAATAATCAATACCTAAAAATAAGTCATGATAACTATGACATAATTTAGCATAGTGGTAGTTTCAAAAACCTTATATTCCTTTGGTCATGGGTTCAATCCCCACTTCCGAGTCAGATGCAATAGGTTTTCCCTAATCATATGTCTCCCTCCTTTAATCGTAAACACTATATCCTCATTAAAAACACTTCATTTTGATGGTTAGGGTTACAAACACCAAAATCCAAGAAAATGTCTCCAAAAATTTCATTTGATTACAAATTTTTTTTTGCTCCTTAAAAATCTCATCTAGGGTGTCTTAAGACTCTGAAATTATGATCAAAATTAAACATATAATCTTATGATGGTATCCAAAACACATAAGATCAAATCTTATGAAAACATCATAGTATAAAAATTTACCTAAAATGGATATTGATACAAACAATAATAGACTAGAACCCACACCCCTTTCGATCTTTTTATAAAATCTATAAATTTACATTTCTACTATTGATGAAGATAATTTTGACATAAATATTTAATATAAAACTTATAACATCAAAAATAAAACTTAGTTTACTTACATAATGGATAATATTTTAGGTTTAGATTTTTAGATAAATATGAAAAACTCATATAATTTCAATTGAAAAGTCTTCTGATGAATGTTTCCCCCATTTACCAACGAAATTATTATATCAGAATAGGTCATCAACATATTCCTTGTGAAATCATTTATAGACACAAATCATTTAACAACATTTTTTTAAAACATGAGGAAAATAAACATAAGAATGGTGATCTAAAAAGCATTGTAAGGTAAAACGAAAGAATTAAAAAATGAATGTCACCAATGAGCATAAGATTGAATGAGGGTATAATGACTAAATCAATGTGCATGAGAAAATCAAAAAATTAATCAAAAAATTTAATATTTGGATCATAAAATATGAAATTAGGTAAAAAGAAATATTCATCAAAATTAATTATAAAAAAAAATGTGATATCATTATGTATCTTTAGAATCAATATAAACACATAAAAATAAATTAAAACTCTTTTTGGAAACACGGAGCATCACTTTGATAAAACCCATTCAAAACTCTTCTAACTGACATAACCATATGTTTGACATCCAAAACAATCATTATATATTTCATTTGATAAATATAATGGGCTCACTCAGTTCTCAGAGGGTCAGACCATTGTATAATTTGTAATGGGATCATCTGATGCTATCTGGGATACCCAATCTGTATAATTCCCAAGAACCAAAACATTAATAGAATTCACAGAAACATTCTTTATTTTATTAATAACTTTATTAAAAAATGGTAAAAAATGTATATCATGTCAATATATTTGAAACACAATTAACCAATCGAAAAATAGGTTCCATAAAAGTCTCTTTGAATGGTGGATATCCAAGGGGAAATAAATGGGTTTGTTAATAATTTATTTTAGAAATATTAACCAATTGAAAATAAATGGGTCCCATAATAATATCTTTTAAACATGATTAACCCCGGTATAATAAATTGATTTAATAACAATATATTAGAAAAAAATCATAATCCATTATGAAATGAATGAGAGTAATATCAATAAAAAATATCCCCAGTTGAGAATAAATAAAGTAAAGATTTTTTTTGAGGAAATAAAATACCATTAAAAGATCATGAAAAAAATTCTTGAGGAAATAATTTTTTCATATTCCAAAGAGTCTCAAAGAACCTTTAAAAATTTAAATCATAATACACATGAAGGGAAAAAATAAAATGAGACTTATAATATCATTTAAAAATGTAGATTCATGATATATCATGTCAAAGTATATGTATATACATCACATAAAATAAGATGGGTGTATAACATACCAAATGTCTCAAAGAAGGAAAATTGTTACAAAATTCCCTTAATGCTTTGAAAACATTGAAAATGTAGACCACATGAAATAGAAACATTAAATGGATATGTATATCCCAAAAACATCAAGTATAAAAATAAATAAACAATTTCATGGGATTTATATACATAAAACAAAAAACATAAGTATTGAATATGGAATTTATCTATCATAAATAAAAAGTGAGATGAGAATCCCTTACAATGATCGTATCATTGGAGTGGTAAAATATAAATGATATAATTATTTGTGAAAAAATTAAATCCCAAACATAAATTTGGAAATATATAATAATACAATAATATTCCATTTCACACAAATTATGTTTATAACAAAACTAATGAAATAGAAGTTTAACCCAAATAATAGAAATAGAGTAATGAAATCCAATACCTTGAGTCTAATTTTTTATAATTGTCCACTATCCTCATGAATAATATAGTTATGTTAATTATTTAAATAATTAATAACCTTTTAAAGGTTAATTACTACTTTTATTTCACTTATAAACATATTATATACAATTTCGTAATTGGTACTATTTAATTCAGAAGTTTTACCATATTCCGCTTATGTGTCAAAATTGACATTGATAAGTAAATTATGGTCAAATATTTTATTATTTAAACATATACAGAATAATAACCATGATAAAATTATCTCATTCATTTTAAATTAAACTATTAAAATAAATCATGAAACCTGGTTATAAAAAATGAACCAACGTTACGATCATGGATTTAATATGTCATACGTTGGCACAAATAACATTCCAATTTTTCAATGATCATTATTGAAAAAATGTAAGTAATAATTATCTTTACAGAATGAAAATTACTTCATAATTAATATATTATATTATTTTATATACTTATATTTATCATTCTTGTTATGCGGGGATAAAAAATTAAGAATCTCATTTTTTTGAAGAGGTACTAGACCAAACATCCATGAACAACGTTAACAGTTTATAAGTGTGTGAAATGGAAATAAGAAAATTATTTGATTTATGTACAGATAAATAATTTTTTCATTAATATTATAAATATTTCGTTAATATCATATTTTTTTATACTTATCCTTTGTACATTCCATGTAAAGTGTGAACAGATTACATCGCTTGGAAGAGATGGTAGTTCACACGTCCATAATGTTATCGTATTCCCACATAATAAAAATCATAATGGTATGTATAATATAATAATTATAGAAGTATTAAAAAATTATAAATATCATATATAATATATAAAAACAATATTCCCATTATAATTCTTAACCGTAAGGTGTGGTAAAGGAAAACTTAATGGCATCGTTTTGTGAGGCGGTAGTTCAACATAAACATGAACAATGATTTCATAATTATTTTAAGGGATGTATGTTTAGTTTTAGGTATATTAGTTAATATAAAATCAGCTCATAAATTTTAGGATACTTAATTTATTATATAATATTAGAATAATAATAATTTAAGAGGTGGATAAATAAAAAAAATCTCATCGAAGGATGTTACCCCTACATCGTGTAACTGCTTTTAGTTTTCACCAAAAAAATTCCATGATTATCTTTATTCAAAAGGTGAGGATTATAGTATTATAGTAGGTATTATGGGAACATATTATTTAGGGGTTTTATTAGCCAAATCCCTTGAGATGTGTCAATAAGTGAGGGGGTTTGTGCCGTTTTCATAGTGGAGGAGGACCTACCTTATTGTAAATGGGATAAATTAAAACACTATTGTAGAGAATCCATTTCATATATTTCCTCCAATAATAAAAAAAATTATATCCAAGAGGGTATACTATTGAATTAGGTAATTTTAGTGTGTTTTGGATAATTTTACAAGCTATTTGGTCTCTTATGATTAATGTTTAACAATTATTTAAAGCCATTTTTTACTTAATTTCACTAAATAATTTTAATTGATTTCCCTAATATTTATCACAAAAAAATAATTTGACCATAATATAAATTATAAATTATTTTGATTCCAAATATTGAATCCATTTTTAGAATTAACACTCAATGAGTTTTAATAAATTAATTGAAAATTAATTCACCAGACATGACCTAACAATGAATTTTAAAAGGAAAAAGTTCCTTAATTTGTTAAAGAACTATATTTACCATACTAGACATTATAAATTATAATAATTCCAAAAATAGAATCCATTTTTATCAATTTATTTACCTTCTTGGATGGGACTCTCTCCATCTACAACCTGGGTTTCCATCTTTCCTCCTCCTCTATCTTTTCAATCATTATTTCACTCAATCCTCCTCTCTAATTTCATATCTCACAACATTATCAGTTATCATTATTTAATATTCATATCATGCTCGTATTTTGATCCTTATTTGATTCTAGTTAAACTAGTTTTGTTTTATGGGAATTTTTTCTCTATCTTTGTGGCATCCATTATCTTAAACCTATGCTCCTACCACATGGACCTTCATGTAAAACACTATCACATTTTATTACACTCTCGTGTTTGGGGATTTTTTGGTGGGAGGTTCAGAGGATTACTATTTTCTTCACTTGACCTCATTTTCTCATTTTTTCCTTCTTCATATTCTCATTCTATTTTTGGTTCATTTACGAGGGTTCGTCAGGTGGTTTTGGGATGGGTTTTGTCATTACAAGCTGATGTTGAGGGCTTGTCTTGACTGGTGTTGTCTATCAATTTGGATTCAGATTTCATATCTCATTGGAGGTGTTGTCTATGTTTCATTAGTGGATAATTGAAGGTAATTATTTCTAGAGGGGATGATGGTTCTCTCTTGGTCATGGATAGATTTGGAGGTCATTTTCCCTCTATTTCGGCTCTAGATTCTAGGTCCATTGCTCCGTCCTAGATCAGATAGGTGTGATGGATCCCAAGGAAGTTTTGGGATGTGTTTTTGGGAGTGATGGGATGTTCTAGAAGGTTTAAACTATGTAGACCTATTTTCGTTACTTGATTTATTTTAGTGATATTTCTTATTTTTTTTGATTTTGAAATTGTTCTGGTTTTTGTTTTGATGCTTTGGAAAGTTGGAATCAGATGTTTGAGATCATGTTTATGAAATGGTGGGGTCATTATTTTGTTGGTTGAAGAGTTGACGGTGATAGAATGTGATGGTGGTGTGATAGTTTTTCTCACTTTGACATCAATAATTGGTGGCTCTCTGTGGTGATGGGAATGTTTGGTATTCATGAAGGTGTTCTGTATTGGTGATGGCATAAGGGATTGTCGACTAGGCTTGGGACTTGTCATGAAGGCATTGTAGGTTTCTTCAAAGGGACGATGACCATATGATTATTTTCGATGATATACTAGGTTTCAATTTCCTGGAAAATTGCTCAAGGAGGCTCATGGTAAAGGATCTCAAAACCTGTGGAGTTTTGGTGGTGCACGAATCAATGGGTGATGTATTTGAAATAAAACTTTTTTATTTGAATTTTTAATCTGGGTATAGATTTTGATTTTTGATTCAGATTGATTTCTTTTGAAGTTAAATGGAGGGTTAGGTTTTTGATGTTGTAAATGTGTCATTCCCACTAAATTTTTTATATTAAAATGATGTAATTTGAAGTGAAAATTTCATTTTCATAAGGATATAATGTAACACCCTCAAATTATTTAATATATTTTTCTAAAAATAAATTTTATTTCCTCAATAGATTGTGATACAGACAAACTCAAGTATAAATGAACCATAATATAGTATACCATTACAATTGTCCTTTAAACCAGGGAAATGAATAATAATAACCATATTTTTATTTTTTTTATAATGGCGTAATATAAATAAAATATATTGATAAACAAGTGATCAAATTTTAGAAAATTCTTTATATACTTCAAAAATAATTTTTCTTGAAAAAATATTTTTATGAATTTAGATGAGAAAATATTATAATTAAATAATAATAATTTAATAAAATTTATTTCAATTAATGAACTTATTTTATTAAATCATCATGTCAAAATAACATTATAGTGGATGTACTATAATGTTCTGAAAAGATTAATGTTTTGATGAATAGTGAAAATATTGTATTTTATTAAAACTACCTTTTTATTTGAACAAATCACAAAGCATAATTTTTTAAGAATAGTTTTAAAAATATAAATAGTTAAATTTTAATTTTTATTATCAAACTCAAGTCATTTAATTCTATTTTATGTTTAATTTTGATGTAATCTATTTATATTTAAGAAAAAAAATGTTTGGAAAACTTTTTTTCAGCTCATTTTGTGTGTTTAATTTTAAATTTAATTATTCAACTTAGATCAGTTGATTTTGATAAAATGGGTTATAAATTTTAATCATCATATTTAATATTATAAAATAAGGTCAACTTTTTTTGGTCATTATGAATTGTAACTGAGAAAGAAATTTATTATAGTGGCGTATGTTAGAATGGGTTTACCAATGGGTTTAACAAAGAGAGATGGGTGATTATTCAAATTAAACATGTATATATCAAATTTAAGGACCATATTTATACATTATATTGTCAAAAAACTCTATCATTAGGCATTTCCAATCATTTTAATTATATATTAATTCATTATAAATTATTATTTAATGAAAATTCAATTTTTTGTCTCCCCCACATATAAAGGGACACCCCTAATTTTTCTTCTTCACACCATATTGAGCCTTATTTATCAACTATACCATACCCAATTGACAAAGAAAAATACCTAGTAACAAATTAGTGGTATTTTTTCTTATAAATGAATATTCTGAGCGTCCCTATAAAAATATTGAAGGGAGGCCCAGGAAATAAGAGGTAATCTTCTTACCTGACCACTTTCAATTTATTTATTCTTCCACCTAAACTAAATTTATTGAATTAATAATATAATAATAACTTTAGTATACTCAATATATGTAAATGTTATTATTATTAGGGAACCACCAATATCCAAAATCTATTCCATTAAATTGGAAGTTGAAGTATTGCTCATGTGTACCTATGGACTACCACCTCAACGTAGTGATACAATTTACTTTCCATCACCACACTTCATTGATGGTCATTATAATGGGTTTAAAGATTATATATTATATTTATAATGTAATTACAATATAATATATTCCATCTTACCTACCAATTCATTGGAAAACAATAACGTCTCATGTGTGTTTTTGTGGACCATCGCCACCATGAAGATATTTTTTTTAAAGGTTGGGGCCGAAGCCTCATTTTATTATTAAATCAAATCAAAGTCCTCTTTAACTGGGTAGAGGGAGACCCATTACATAGCCCGAAGTTCTAGTGGGCATTTATCCCATTACATGGACCATAGGACCATTTTTTTGTCCCAAATCCCATTCTATAAATAGTACTTCTACAGTACTGGCGTTGCTACAGTACTGCACAATACCCGCCACTGCTACAGTACTCTGCCGCTGCTACAGTGACCCCACCATAAAGAGATATTATTCATTTATAATTTCACCATTTCGTTGATGGTAATAAAGTTATATTGTAATGAATATATATGATATATATGATAAAATAATGATTATATAAAGGTGAATTATTATTAACATTTATTTCATTCATTTTTTTAAGTGAAAACATCACTCACATGAACATACGAACTAAAGTCTCAATGAACGTTGTAATTAGTTTTTTGATCTCTACAATTTATATATAACTATAAATATAAATTTAATGAATATATATGATATTAATATTTGGATTAAAATTCTATATATGATATTACTATGATCAAAGTAAAAGGACCAGAACAACTGAACTAAATTTCTCATTTTAAAATAAAATTGTCAATATCTAAAAATTATTATTTTAAAAATTAATTAGTAATAAAAGAATCTTGAAATGTTATAAGTATATAATATATTACATTATAAGTAGGTAAAATAGTATTTTATATTATGATAATTAATTTAAATTTCTTATACATTGGTTTAGAGAACTTTTGAATAATGTGGAACTTAAGGTAAAAGATTTATGTTACAAACTTAATTTTTTTTCTAGATTGTTTATTTGTAAGTTTCCAATGGAAAAATTTCCTGATCTAACTATTTATAATATCATTAATTTTTAACAACTATATTTATATATATATATATATATTATGTTAACTTTAATTTTCTTATATTTAATTACATAATACACCAAAATACTATTTTTAAGGAACATAGGATTTATTTATCTCTTCTATCAAGCATCATTTTTATTGTGTATACATGTTTTCTAAAAATGACTAAAGAATATTTTTTATAGCCCAGATGTGATTTTATAAATTCATTTTTACCCATTGTTTAAATTTAAAAAAGGTTTTCAAATTAATATTATTGTCATTTCTTAAATGGTGTACTTTTTAATTTTTACTTAAAATATGAAAGGATTCCTTGTTTTAATGTACACATAATGAACTGAATTTTCCCCCATGAGGATCACTTAGTTATTTAAACATTAAGTTATAATTTTCAAATATTATTTTCAATGAATTTTTTTTTGAATGTTTTATATTTTTTATTTCAATGTGAAAAGGGTGATTTGCAAAAGAAATATTCCAGTTATTTTTTTCAACAATGATAATATCCATGATATTACTTACAAATTTATAGGATTATGATCCCGGGATACCATACATGTTATATATTTGGATTTACTGTGATGATGAGGATTTGAGTATAATTTGATGAAACTTATTTTATTTTCATGGGTAAATAATGTTATGATTATTCCATTATGAAACCTATTTTTTTACAAGGGATATGCTATGATGAATGGTTTATAAAACTTGTTTTTTGTACATATGTTTTGATATGACATTTTGATGAATATTATATGATCTTTTGTAACAGACATATATGAATATAATTATATTATGGTTGGACCAAGAATTATATTGAACTAAAATTCATTGGGTAAAGACGGATATCTAT
The DNA here is from genome assembly GCA_963277665.1 of Viscum album. Taxonomy (NCBI): domain Eukaryota; kingdom Viridiplantae; phylum Streptophyta; class Magnoliopsida; order Santalales; family Viscaceae; genus Viscum; species Viscum album. The sequence continues at coordinate 935,325,418 of OY728153.1, forward strand.
TGAGATAATAAGGACTTAAATGGATACCGAACCTCGTTCAATAAGGGACTTCGTTCAATATGATATTATTGAGAGTGAACCTTGACTAAAGATAAGATGTAATAGGGAGAGAACCAAATCATCTCTGCTAGTCATGGAAATGAGACTTGAATAATGAAATGATTCAATATTCTTATATATATGCCACAAAGTTATCTCTTATGTCATTGTTATTCTCTCAGGGATCAAGTTCTTTGATTCCATGATCATTCATGTCTTATGAAATGAAAATAGTTTTGAAATGGAGCACGATTATGTTATTTGATATAAAGGGTATGATTTTAAAATGTTAATATAATCTTATCATACCATTATGCCAGTTTTATATTTATATGATCGTTGTTATGTACCATGGTTACCCTTATTAGGAATTTTAAGTCATAATTTTATTTTTTCATTCCATACATTATAAATAATATTTTAAGTAAAATATGTCTATTTAGGATGATGGGTTTGGATAACAGAGTGGGAGATGATATAGAACTATTATGATCATTTTTTGTATCCATGTTTGAAAAGACACTAGACCTTTATGATTCTCAAATGGATCATAGTTTTATATATTGAATCACTACTGAAAAAATAACCTATACCAACAGTTTTGGAAACCGTGGGTGCCAGAGTTGTCGGGATAGGTTCCTAATCTATACCCATGGTTTTTTCGAACTATGGGTATGTATTTTTTGCCACTATGTCAAATCCTCATCCACGCTGTCAAACTCTTATACCCACAGTTTTAAAATTCCGGGTAAAAATAGTGAAAAAACCGAGCCAACAGGTATTGAACCCAGGACGTCCTGGGACCTGAACTTGTAATCCAATGCATCTCACCACTTCATCCACACCATTTATATTAATATATATCTAAAATTTTAAATATATATTAATCTCAGACCATATTATCAAAAAAACCATAGCGGGTTTCAAACCAACGTTTGACTCATTAAGGTTGCAGCATCTAACCAACCATGCTACATCGACTACATCTATATAAATCTACATTTATTATAATATATTATTCCTTCTCTCTATATTCAAAAAAAGTCTTGAGGTATTTGATACCTCAACTACTGGAAGTAACATGCAAAACCTCCCCAACCAAACCACAGAACGAATATGCTTATGTATTTTTATCAACCTAAATATATCAATTGAAACCATGGGTATTGGATTGAAAAATGGGGGTATAGGTTTTCCCACTAAATTGTTGTTTTCCTGCATATTTTTTTTCCTCCATAATGTGGGAAAGCTATACCCACAATTTTAAAATACTGTGGGTATATGACTTTGAAAAAAACCTTTATCCCCACAGTTTTTCCAAAACCGTGGGGATATGCCTTCAAATAAACACCTATACCTATGGATTTACAAAACTGTTGGTATAGGCCTTCTAAAAAAAACTATATCTCCCTGGTTTTGGAAAAACCTGAGGATAAGCCATGAAATAAACACCTACATCAACAGTTTTGTGGGAAACCATGCGTCTAGGTTCCCACACTATACATATACCCACAGTTTCCTAAAACCGTGGGTATATGGCTATTTTTCAGTAGTCAATATCCATATAAAAAGAAGCGATATTTATATTTGAAAATTATGGGACATTATACAATATCCTTGTGATTCACAAATTCAACAGTTAATAAATTATCTCCATGGAAATGGTGATAGTCAATAAAAAAATTAACGAATCTTAATATAACTATGATGGATATTCCTTGGAATTATATTACCTTTTCACTAAAAAATAGGGGATAAAGAAATGTTATAGAATACAAAGAGTGAAATAACCCCATTATCAAAATAAACAAAGGAATAAATTAATATCTCTATCAAAATAAAATATGATATTCCACCATTTTGGAAGTAATTGTAATTTCATGTGAGAGTATTGAAATTCAATGTCCCAGAAATAGAATCAAGAAGTTAGAATTCATAAAAATTATGATGAAATCATGAATGAACCAATCAATATTATTTAGTAATATTATGATGCCAAACTTGTAATACAAGTCTCAATGTGGGTGATTGATTTCTCTTCATTATAAATTTTCACTTCCCATATATATTTATTATAAGTCAAAACATCATATATTTTTAGACATGTGATGATGGGAAATGGAGGGAAATCCAAAATCAGTGGTACTAGTAATATTTTTCTATAGTCAAAATTTTAATATAGATTACAGGTGAAGGATTTGGGGAATGATATTGATATTCACCTTAACCAGATATCCAATTGAATTCCTAGTGATTATTTATACACTATTTTCATTTATGATGGAAATTATAACCTTAAAAAAAGTAAATATAGTAATTTTTATATTGCATAATAAAACTTCATTCTACTTCATTGATTTCAAGGCCAATGGAAGATAAATTAGTGAATGTAGAAATGTGGTTCCTAAAAAAGTGCGGCATATTCTTCTCGATCACCTAAGTGAGAGATGAATTATAATTCTATCTATTAATTATCGATTTATAAAAACTAATGTCACATATTTGGATACATGGGTTAATTGTATCATGAGAATATGACACTAGAAATTTTTATATAGTTATTTAACTATAATAAACTAATTTTTTTAATGGACAGAAACCTAAATATACTTTATGATCTTGAAGAAATTATGAGGTTTTATTTATTTTTTGATATTTATTTATGACCAATATTTAATTATTTTTCATTTAGAACTAAACAACATGTATATGATGTTTTCAGGAAGTTTCATGTGAAGGTGGAAGGAGAAAAAGGTAGACAAATGATTTGTGTGCGTGCAAGAAATAAAGGAGAGTATTTAGGTACATTTGAGGTGTAGTGTCAACGTTTCAACATTTTGGGGAAAAAAATATTAATGAAGAGACCATAGTTAAATTGTTCTATATTGATAATGAGAAGAACTATCAAATAGAGAGTTTAGTGTATTTTCTTGAATGAAAATATACTAAACTTATTCTGGATGGGTGGAACTAAACACTAAAATTAAACATATTTTTTCATCTTTTACACTAATTAATTACATACTAGAATGTTTTTAGGTAGTAAAATTTGTCTCATACAATATATTGATAGTTTTTGAATGCATGTAAGTTTTTCATATCATAAAATATACATTGGTGGTTATAATTCCATAAGATTTTACTATATATCTCCCTTTATATAAATCCAATATCATCGATAGATTTATTCACACAAAACACCATACTAAAATGAGATGTGACATATTAAATGAATATTTTTATTAAATAAAAAATAACAAAACTACTTGTAAAAAGAAATATTTTATTCAATCTAAAATTCTTAGGAAATTTGTTTAAGAATACTTATAGTATTAAACAAATTTTTTTAATAAAAATGGGTTTTCTTTTTATAAATTTTTTAATTTAAAATACATGTTTTAAAATTTTAAAATATTAGTAATTATATAATGAACATAATTTTATAATACACCATGTCAAAAATAGATTATGGTATTTTTTTATTTTTGTAATAAAATATATTGTCTGGTCAATAGTGAAAATATAATTATTTTGTTAATACTGTTACTTTTAGGATATTATAATAAAAAATAATGATATATATTTTTAAAAAAAATTTATCTAAAAATAAATTTATAATATCTAATAAATAATTTCAAAATAGTGTGTTCATTTTATGAATCCCAGGCATCACATTTTGGGAACATAAATAATATTTTGTTGTAATAACTATTTTAATTCACTTAAATTAAAACTTTATTTACATCCCCTATATAAATAAAATACAAATAAATGGATTTCATATTTTAGATAAAAAATATCAGATTTTATAAAAAGTTCGATAACATTTTAAGCATACAATTATGATTTTTAATCATAATTTTAATAACCTTGATAATGTTGAATGGGTTATTTTGAAAGAAATATTTTATTAATGTTGTATAAATTTTATTTAATAAATTAAATATATATATATTTTATAGAAATAATATGATATGATATTATCACATGAATACCAATATTTTATCACTTATTTAATTATCAATTAATGCAATAAAAAAATAAGATCACTTAATGGTGAGAACGTAAGTTTTCTTCAAAAGCATTTTTTAAATATTTAATATTATAATTTAATATATAAGTTAAGTTAATTATAAATTAAATTAAATTATATGGTGATTAAATTTAATTTCAACACTTAATGTTTTTTAGATCGATTACCATATTTGTTTAATAAAATATAAATTAACTCAGTAAAAACTAGTAACCAAGTTAAAAAATGTGGTAAAAATATTAAAATCGAGTGGTAAAAGGATTGAAACATGTTTGGAATGTATGAGAAAATGAGTGGCATAGAAATTACCATGTTGATATCATAAAAAAAATCCTTTTTTTACATTCGAATCCATTTACCATGTAATTGTCTAATTCCATTTTTGAAAAATAATTGGTATTCACAGAAGTTATTTTTTTCTTCACTTATCAAAGGTCATTACTTCCACCACTTTTTGATAAAAATAAAAAAACATACTTTAATCCTAAAAATATGTCATATTTATACTAATATAATACTTTATCATGTTGATAATCCTATTTTATCAATTAGATAGTTTAATGTCTCCATATCTGAAGAAATCTTCATAAGAAATCTTAAATTCTTAATGTGATTATTTGGTAAACCTTAGTCCTTTAATCTTAGTCACTATACTTGAAACATATTATTGACACCATAATATCATTAATATATTATTATTTTTTATTAATTTTGTTATATAAATGATATTCCAAATTACTTTTCCTTTCCATCCTCTAAGAATAGTAAACATTGTTCATTGGTGAGCGAAAAATACCAGCCCCCACGAGGAGATATAGTATGATTTTAATCACTACCTATCATAATTAGTAACAATTATATATTTGAGGAATTAATATTTAAAATACATCACATTTAGAATTATTAAATTATAATTTTTAATATACCGTCATTCCTTTATATTTGTTGAGAAATGGAATCGTTAATCTTGTGAACCTGAAGATTATCACATCCACAAATAATGAATCTCATTTATCATTTCAACCCTAAATGGATGGATGTAAGAATTAATTTATGGAATTTAAATATAATCATTTAAATTTTTAATATTTAGTAAAAAATATGATAAAAAATTAAAACACTTCTTTACTCATTATATCATTATAACATCCACATATTTGGGACATTTTAACCCCTTATGTGAATGATGTTATACAATTTCTATCATGAATGATTATGGAATATTATAAAATGATAAAATAATGTAATAATTATTTATATAAGCTGTTTTTATGATTCTATAAATTAAATATTTATTTAAAATTTATATTAATATATCACCATTTAATTATTAAACATGCCAAAACTAGTTCTTCAAAATTTTCATTTCCAAAAACCATACATTTACCATTCAAAAATTAAAATGGTAAGATATGAATGAAAAATATATAATTATGGAGGTGTCTTGGGTAATATTGGAATGATGAATTTATTTTAATATAAAACAATCTTTAATTTCATTACAGAACTAGTAAGAAATAACAAATAAGGGTTTCTATTATCTGATGTGGAAAATAATTCATAATTGAAAATACATTCGAAAAATAATCATAAATGAATTTTATAAATTTCAATAAATATGAATAGAGATTTAGAATTATTGATTAATGTATCTATGTTTATTATGAAATAGTTTAGAGTATGTTTTAATAATAAGTAATATTATGTAAGGGGTTCTTTGTTTCAAATTTAATTGCTTGACACATATTTCTTTATTATGTATCATGATGTATTTGATATCATGTAATTAATACCTAATATCTTTTTTTTAATTTTAATGTAATTAATGGTATTTTAAGAGTCCTATAATTTTATTTCTCTAATGGATTTCTTTTTAAAACATACCAATTTATTAATGGTTTTGTTAGCTCAAATCCATTAATTGAAATATAATACATCATCTTGAACTTTTTTCTCCCAAGATTGGTTTATTTCATTATAATATTTTATTTCAATGTAATATATATTTATCTCTAGGTAAAATTACATATTTTATTAAAATATTTCTCCTTCATTAAGTTATTCCCCATACAGAGTTTATCATTGTTGGAAAAAATTCTATTCATTATTAAATGATACTTTCCTGTCATTGTACATATTTACCAATCACTCCAGTGTTTCCATTTTTATTTGGGAACCCAAATATTTTTTATCTTTGGTAACCTTCATATATCACTTTTCATCCTATATAAAGTATTTTTTTACTCTTTTTATGTGGAGGGTTTTCAATGATGTTATTTTAAAATATTTTAAAAAATATTATTCCATTAAAAATATAGTTTTTTATCATAAAATCTTTGATTGTTTTGATAAAAAATATATATTTTCAAATATTTATAATTATTGTTATTTATAAAAATTAAATGATTTCCAAATTCTTCAATTATTCTTTCTTGAAACTGTTTATCTTTTATAAGGCTCAATTATTGAAGATTCTTTTTAAAACATAATGTCATCAAAATATTTTCACATTCAAAAATTAACTTCACATCATGGAATATTAAGATATATTTAATTGTAAATAATTATTTTGATATCTTTTTTTTATTTCCCAAATGTGACCTTTCAAAAAATAAATTTTCAATGTGAACTCTAACTTATCAATTAAGACGATTCTATAGTCATTTAAAAAATCATATATGATTAATCTACTATTTTACTCATTATAAATAATTTTCATAATTATTTTTATGTTTTTATTTACGAAACACACACTAAAGTTTCATATGAAATACTCATTTGTGGTCATTTAATTTTGGGTTAAACTTATTTACATTCTTATGGGATTTTTTTATTCAATTTTGAAATTATATGAAACCGATTTTCTTAGAATGGTTTCTTTATTATATAATATTGAATTGATGTTGTGTATTGAATTCATGTGTTTAGATTATAGTTATGGGTTTTTTGTTTTGGTAAAAACTTATTATATGTTGGATCTAAGAAAACCGATAGATGGCTTGATTATGATAAATCCTTAATATGGGTTGGGTATGATAAAAACTAATGATATTTTGCATACAATAATACTCTTAGATGGTTTGTGTTTGAATGAAACTAGAGAATTATTGTGTATTATGAATCCCAAATATGTTTTGGGTTTGATAAATACTTAATATGTTCTTGGTATGGTAAAAAACTAAGATAGTTTGGTTTTGATAAATCCATGAGGTGTTTTGGTTCACTTAATACCATCTAACGAATTGTGTAAATTTTTATATCTCATGAGATTAATAAGAATTCAAATTATTTTATTTGTTCAAAAACCTAATGGGTGGACATAGAATGTGTTTTTTAATAACTAAATATATGGAAATACAAGAATTTGTTCAAAACTTGATAGGTTATCATTATATGGTTTTCTCATAATATGATTTTTTATGTTCTTATATTATATTTTATTATTATACATCATGGATCATGATAGATTTTTATGTTTTTAAAACACTAATTAAATTGTATATGTTTATTTATTTGAGCTTCTATGTACTTTTATCATGCCTTAAATAATTTTTTTTACATTTTATTTTAATAAGTTAATACCCCCTGTTCATGTTTTCCAATATGATTTTGATTTAACCCAAGGTTATATGATGATTAGTTATTTTCCATTACCGATCCTTAATCTAATCACTTTCATATGTTTTCATTCCATATCTAATAATGATAAGTTTAACATAAGTCATTTCTAGAAGTGGTTTGTCCATGAATTTATTATAGAGACGTTTTGACATGTTTTGTAAAATAATTTCCCTATGTAATGGGTCCTCATTAACATTAATACTTTCAATTATGGATTTTTTAATTAGTTGTGAGATATATTTTTTAGCTTTTATAATTGATGTAAAATAAATATAATTTCATCTTGTATTATAAACAAATAGTTATTAAGGAAAGTTATTTTAGCACTAGATCATTGAGTGAGGGTATAAGGTTATGTAGTTTGTATTTGAGAAGAATTTAGTTGTATTTTGGGATCAGTGTAGAGATATTGGTATTATTTTGAGAGGGATTTAGATAAAATATACTTTATTAATATAATTGATAAATTGGAATATTCGATAACATCACAATGTTTTGGTAATGTATATATTTTTTGGTTATCCTACTAATTAAATCATGATATAGATTGTCAAAATTGGAAGTGGTAATGGAACCGATTAACCTAGGGTAATCACCGTGAATATGGATGGTCGATTATTATCTTTATCTCTACTCTCTTCATATTTTTTATTCAAAAGGCCACATACCTAAATAGACATTCATAGTATATATTATTTGGAAATCACAATCTCTTTACGTTCCATTATAAATTATTTATTATTTTAAAAGAATTATTTCATGTAATATGAGAGAACCAAACCAAATGAAATCTAGATTGAATCTTGAGTGATTAATATTTAATTGAAAGGATTTCAAAGTGTATGTTAATTTGATGTCGATTTTTTATATATTTATTATAAAATAAATATCACAAGGTATTTGTTAGTAATATCATATCCATTTTGATTTAATATTGGTTTAACACCTAAGGATTACTGCTAACAATTTATTACTTGTATAATGTAAAGATTTTCTAAATGAGAATTGTAATAGTATAATAAATAGAGTGATAAAATTTTTTACTATTCAAAATCATCAATAATAAATTATGAATAATAGTCTTAACATAGTTGAGTAACCAAAAACAACAAATATGATAAGGTTAGAGTCACATGGATGATTGAGTAACAATATTGATGAAGGAAAATATATTTATTTTCTTTTATGTCATAAACAAGGGAAGAAGAACCCAAGGGAACGCCTCAAAGGAAAAGAAATATTCTTTATGTTTTGAAGGATTTTCCACCATCCTCATGATTATCAAATATAGGGGAAGATTATAGTCAAAAAATGGAATGTATTGAGGTCTTAACTAATACAATTTCCACACTTTAATGCACAAAATTCTAAGAAGTTGGTATTTATAGACATTTATTCCACAATACATGGTTTTAAATGGATTATAGGTATTAATTACCTCATAAGAAAATGGAATTATGGAAATATTTTCCAATAATATAAAATGATATATATTATGATAATTATGGATCACTTATACTTTATAATATATTTTTGGACGGTTTATTGGACTCCAGTCTAGGGTGTCTCAATAATTTTCTTTGAAAATTAAATAACCACTAGGATTATTTGATTATCCATGATAAATTCATGTAGTATTGTATCCCAATTTGATTTTTTTCCTATAATGGATTGTGAAAATATTATTATATAACCTTATATAAATATAATGTTATTTTTGAAATGGATTTAACCATATACATGTAGAAAATATTATTTAGATTTAATGAAATAACATTTTAGATCAACCTATGTTAGTATATAAATGAAAGGATGATTATAAATACCTTTAAGAAAAAAATAATATATTGTGGGAATTGATAGAAAATAATGAATGACTCTCACCTCAAATTTTTGGAGACAAATTCAATATATGTGATTCGCCTATATTTAATAAAAAGATATATTTCCCTATTATATGAGGTTCCCATCTCAATAGAAAGGGAATCTTAACTCACATTTATGTTTTATATACCCAACTATATTTTAAATTTTATGTTATAACTATAATTTAAAAGAAATAATATATTTATTGATGGTAGGTGGGGAGATGTAACACCCCATGATTTTAATATGTATATTTCCTTAAAATAAATCAATTGTGATACATATATTTTTCAACAAGAAACATCAAAATAAAACAATCTAAAGAATAATATAATAATATAAATAAGAAAAATAATAATATTAAAAACTTTAGTAAATAAAAATATTGTAATAAATTGTAAATCCATAAGAGATTTTATTTAGAACACTTAATATTTTAAAAAGAAATTTTCTCAATAAAAGATTATTTTCATTATATAATTTATTTTTATTTAAAAGATAAATTATAAATTTATAAATTTTTTATTTATAAAATTAACTTCATTTTCTCATTAATTAGGTAAAAAATACCTATGGGTATATTTTGAAATTTTTCTAAAATAATTTATTTTTATGTGAGTAGGAAAAATACTATTTTATTCAATCCCATCAATTTTATGAAATTATCATAATAAAAAATGTATTAAAATTAAATAAAAAAATTTAATAAAAAAATTAATTAATTAATTTAAATTAAACATATAAAAATATATTTCTGTATTTACTAACCCGATTCTTAACATTTCAGATATATAAGTAATATTTTTCTTTATTAATTGTTTCAATCACTTGTATTAAAAAATATTTTTCATTAATTATTTAAATAAAATTTAATAATTTGGATTTTATATTTTGGATTAATAAGCTCATTTTACAAAATATTGTAATTTTTTTAAATATATAAATGTGATTGTAAAGATTACAGTTAATGCCCTTGATACTAGTAAAAGGGTTATTTAAAAAGATTATATAATTAATGCTATCTAGGTTTAAAATAATAAATTAAAATGGTATATTTTAAAAAAATATTTTGATATGATATTTTCATGTGTATAAAAAAATTTGTTAGACCTTTTATTTTCAATAAATTTTTATATAAGATTAAGAACTAGTCATGGTGAAAATAATATTTCTCTATAGAAGTGTTCTTTTATAGGTTAATTTTTTTTATTTAATAGCTATTAATTAATTATTTATAAATTAAATTATACTAAAAGGTTATTAAATTAAATATTTTAACACTAATATTTGTTAGAGGGGTAACCTTATTTTTTTAATAAAATATATATTAGTTGCGTTAAAACATGTTTCCAGGGTAGAAACAAAAATAGATAAATATAAAAACCGAGTGGTTAAAGACATGAATCATTTTTAAAACATGTGTAAAAATGCGTTTTATTGAATTTATCAGCCTTTTATTTCAACTAACTATGTCATATTTCCGTTTTTTATCTATTGATTATTGAATATCATAATTTTATTTTTGATAAATTCACAGTATTCACAAATGTTCCATTTTATTTACTTCAAAAGGGGATCACTTACAACATTTCATGATTTACCAATAACATAGAATTTAATCTTGAAAATATTCTATTACGATACTAATAGATTAATATATCAATTTTATGAGACAATTTTCTCAATTAAATAGCATAAGTCGACTATTTTGATGTAGATTTTCAAGAGAAATATCAAGTTCTGAACTTGTGTATTTATTACTAAATAGTAATTTCTTGTTAATATTAATCATAAAAATAATATATAAACCCCCTAATATAACGAAACATGTTTCATTAATATACTATATTTTTTAATATTAATTCAGAATCCATTATTTAATCATTTTTATAAACTAATAAAAACCAAACAACATTAATCAGTCATACATGTGGAATACCACCCCCACCAAGTGATGTAGTTTTTCATTACTCACTAACTCTTAGTGGTGATAAGAATAATATATTTTTGGAAATAAAAAGCATAATATTTCATAATTAAAGTTTTGAGATTCAAAAATAAAATATATCTTAATTATATCCATTTTCTTGAGGAATGTAATTGTTAAGTGATTGTATGTGCTGACAATCGCCACTTAGAATGATGAATTTCATTTGTGATAACAACCGTATGTTGAATTTTATAAGAATTAATTTATTGAAGGAAAATTTTATTAATGACATAATTATGATTCTTAAAATATCTATTAAAAATAAATGAAATCATTTCAATACTATTAAAGTAATTATAACACGCTCCCATTTGGATCAGGTTTACTATAAACATGGATGATATTAAAATAGTTATATAATAAATGACTATGAAATATTATATAATGTTAATAACTTATTTTAATAATTTATTTATTATATTCTAATTATTATGGAAATATTTTTACAATATTTAATATATTTTAAATATAAAACCTTTTGATAATTAAATACATCAAAACTAGTTATTTAAAAATTCTATTTTTAAAAACCATTAATTTTTCATTCACAAAAGAGAACTATTATATTTGGAGTCATAAAAACATTATTAAAGTGTCTAGGATAATCTAGGAATTATTTATATTTTTTATTGAGAAAGAATAAACAACGCCATTACCAAACTTCTATTAAATAATAAATAAGATATTTTGGCATATAATGAGTAATATAAACCACAAAAAACTAATATATTTTTATTAAAAATTATAAATTAAATGTATAAATAGAAATATATATAAATAGGGTTCTATGATAAGTGATTCAGATAGTTATTTTTATTATTTTGGAGGTCAGAGCATGACAGAGTATGCGAGAATATAAGGTATGGGGTTCTTTATCTCCAATTAAAATCCTTGAGGCATATTTCTTGTTATAAACCATTATATTTCTAGTATAGTATGATCCACACCGTATGGTTTTTATATCCACATTCTGTACATTATTTAAATTAGTTTGGATTCATGAGATACCAATGTTGTAAGGGTTTTTATCAAATCAACTCAATTTGTTGAGTTATAATGTGTCCACTTCAAATTATTTCCTAAACTATAATATTTTATTTCACGGTATATTCTTTTTATATCTATGTAAAATGTTATTTATTAAAATCTTTATCCTATATGAATTTATTCCCCCTAAAAATTATATCACTGTTTAAAATAAGTCAATTTTTTTAAATAATTTTCCCATTTATTTCTATATTTTTCATTCATGAAAATTTTATCCACTACATCTGGAATCATAATTATTCATTATGTCAATATAACTTCATATTTCTCATATCCTATTTTAAAAATGAAATATTTATGTCATTTTTTATGTGTTATTAGAAAAAATTCATTTCAAAATATAAAAATGTTTTCTGTTACTATTAAAATAAAATGATTTATATTCTATAATAATTTTTTATAACCATTATAAATTTTTAATGAACTATTATTTATGTTATTTTCCAAAAGATAATGTTTTCTAATATTTCACTTCACATTTTTGAAACCGTTATGTATTTTATATGGATCAATTATTTAGTATTAATTTTAAAATTAATGAATTTGAAAATATATTTTATTTAAAATTTTAAATATTTTATGGATTTTCTGTTCCTCATTTTTGAGAATAAAATCCATATATTGATTTAAAAAATTGCTATTTAAATTTATCAAAAGTGACCTATCAAAAAATTCCTTTTCAATGAGACCTTTAACATCATAAATTTTTTTAATATTAAAATCACATTCTAAAAAATCATTTATGATAAAACTAAACTTTTTGTCCTTGTATCTCAATAAATTATTTGTTTAGATATTATTTTCTATAAACTTCTTCTAAATTTTCTTATTAAATAATCTTTAGTAGTGATTAAATTTTGGTTATTGCGTATTAAAATTATTTTTGTAACATTTGGTTATTCAATTTATAAAATGATATAAAACCTATTTTCTTTCCATAGGTTATCCAATATATTATATTGGACTAATATTGTCTATAGAAAACATTTTTATGGAATATATATATGGGAGGTTTTGGGTTTTATAAATCTGTATTAATTTTTGGAACTAATAAAACCTTGAGATGATTTGGGTTTCATAAATCCCTTAATTGTATTGGTCTGATAAAACCTTGAGATTATTTTGGTCAATTAAAACCCTAATGTGTTTTAGTTTTGATAAAAGCCTAAGTATTTTAGGTCCAATAAGTACCTTTGTTGGTTTGGGTCTGATAGAAACCTAATCCATCTGCTAGTTTGGGTCTAATAAATCTTTGAGATGGTTTGAGTCTAATAAATCACAAATAGTGTTTGGGTAATTTTAATCAAATAAATTCACTTGGTAATTCTTTATATTTCATTAGAAAAAAAATTTATTCAAATTATTTTATTTGTTTAAAATCATAAAGAGTGGATACTATATGATATGTTCACAAAATTAGAGGGATAAAATATATGTAATTTAATAAAAAATGAAGGGTGAAGACCTTTATTTTTTCGGAAATTTTTCATTTTCAAGTGATTATGTTATATATCTATTTTATACTTCATAGATCATGATTATTGTCACCTGATTTCATACTCCTATTCCATTTTATATATTTATTTTTTAAGTTTATATAGAAATTTATCTTTCTTTATAGAGAACTATTATTATTATATTTTATTTAAATAATATTTTCCCACTTCTAGTATTATCAAATATTATTTTTATATAGCCCTTGATTACATAATGATGAGTAATTTTCCCATACTAAGCGGTTGAGCTCAACGATTTCTTATGTTTCATTTACCCATATTGTAAATATAATTTTAACTGATGAGAAGTCTAGAAGGTAGATGAATGTGGATTGATAATGGATAAATGATCATATGTTTGGTAAAATACGTAACATAACAGGACCTCAAAAATATTATACCCTTATTTATTTGAATTTTTTGATTTTTTTATAGAATTTTTTTTTACTTTTGGAATTGATATAGAATATTGATATCTATTGAAATTTTTATAAAATAAAGTTCTAAAGGAATTTATTTTTATCACCAAGCCTAGGAGTGTGATTTTAAGGAGTTTCAGTTAAACATTATTGAATTGGAAAATAATTTAGCTTTTTAGTATATAATAATTATAGTTTTGGATACTGGCTTTGTGATCATATCAGTAAGAGCATCGTCAAAACTAAATATCTAGTTTTTCATGATGATATAATTATTGATGAATTTTAGAATACATAAAATCTAAAAAATAAAAAGCATGAGGAAATTCTACAAAATATGAAACCAATATCACCACTATCATTTACAGTAGACTAGATGATACATAACCACCAAGTAATGTGTCTCTATATTCTAATAAATATTCATCCTATGATATTATAGAAAAAATATCACCCAAAATATAGTTTATGGTATCCACCCAATAACAGCAACTAAGTCATAGGTACTCACCATATTGGTATGTTATGCTCTAAGAAGTGGAAGTGGAATATAATTATGATGATTCGATCCAGATTTAGTATAATTTTTAATGAATATAGGAAACATAACTGGATATGTCATCCTAGAATAATGATAGTAAATTTTATTTTGTAGTGTAACCATTTAGAAATAATGAAATCAAGAGAAAGTGGGTGTCCTAAATTAGTGTTGGAGATATAGGATTATAGCCATTCAACAAATCTGGGATTTTTGTGAATGAAATCAATCCGATGAACCATATTGGATTTTATGAATGATTTTTTCTTTTGTAAAAATGTATTATGTTAGAGTTTTACTTTTATTTTATTCTAGTATTTAATAGGATAAGAAAAAAATACATGTAAAGAATGTATTCATACATAGTGATCAGGATGAGGACATTTTCATAAATAATATATAGGGATTTTAGGTGAATGAAAAAACCAAAACATAGTATTTAAACATAAGAACATTTTATATGGACTAAAACAAACAACTATTAAACGGGAAAAATTATTTGACACATTCTTGGAGAATAATTAGTAAATAAGAATGATCGTTCGTAATTGTATATTAATTAAATGGTTTTATGTAAGTGATTTTAATATTTTCTTATATTATCATAATGATATAATGATTATTGGCATTGATATCCCCAATATCAATTAGTTAAATAATGATTTTAAATTTTTTTTAAAGTATGGACTTAGGATAGGATACTAAGAGTCATTTTATAATGATTACTCAAGATTGGAGTTACCAAATGATTTTATTTTCTCAAGAATGTTTCATTGAGAAGGTTCTTGAAAGATTCTTTATATGTATACATAAACCAGGTAGTATTCCACTTTTTGGTTCAATTCATGATAATGAGAATTATGATTCCACTAACGTAAGAGGTGAAAAAAATATAAATAAAATTCCTTATTAGTCAAAAGATAAATGTTTAATGTGGTATGTGGCGTGCACCAGATTAGATATTGATCATATTACTGAAATTGATAGAATATTCATATCAAACAAAGGGAAGAATAATCGTACATCATATTACTGGTTATTGATGTATATTTTATGAATATTTAATCTTTAATCATGTTTAGGAATTGATAAACATATATGTGAAGAATATATAGATGAAAATTTGGTTGGTGATATAGATATATGGAGATATATTATTGGATACCTAATCTCATTTTATAGTGGAGTAATTTAATGTATTTAATGACTTCATAATTGTGTTTCCTTGTCTACAATAAAAGAAGAGTATATAAAAATCACGGAAGGTTTTATGGAGATTATATGGGGAAATAAATATTTATAGTAGATAGAACCAACAAAAGAGAATTATTTTTATGCATCATGATAGTTATAGGGGTTTTCATCCAAAAAAATTACCCAAAATATCATTCTAGGGTCAAACACATTAAAATTAAATAACACAGTATTTTAAAAACGTTTGAAGAATGACATTTTAATGTTACGAAAATATAAACCAATGATAATTGGGTATCCATGATGAATAAAATTTTTTCATATGATAGTATTGTTGTCTAAAAGGGAACTGTAGGTCTAAATTCTACTCCAAATTGGTTATGATATGTAGATTTTTTGGGGGCACTCCATATGCAGGGAGTAAATTAAGGAATATTATTTAGGAGTTGTGGAAAGAGGATAATAATTCATATTTCAGTTGAATTTTCTCTTTACTAAGAAACTAAACTAGTCTACCTTGACTAGTTCAATGAATTAATGAAGTGGTGGAAGGATTTAAGGGTATATAAACTACAGTTTACATCATTAGATATCATCAAATTTAAAACAACATTCAATCCCAAGATTATTTTAACACATAATAAAACTAATATCCCATGATAATTTATCTAGAGAGAGTGAATTTTTTAACACTAATCTCCTATGGAAATAAGAACACTACTTAACTATATAATTAAATTAAATTATTTATGAGGTCATTATTATATTATTGTGTGTTTAACTGACTCTGGGTTTCACTATCCCAAAAAACCCATAATATCATTATGAATTTATATTTAAATACAAGTGTATTTCTTTGATGAATAAGTGAAGGTAAGTGGTGTTATGATATCCCTCAGGAAGTAAATATGATCTAAATTATTAATGATCATAGATTTCATCAATAAAAATAGTTATACTATAAGACTTATTTTATGTACCTTTTTGTCAATATCTTGATTTCCTTAATGATGTATCAATTATTTATATAATTTATAAATTTCAAAATCAGGTGATAAAATGGTAGAATCATGGGGATGCTTTCTATATGGACACTCAAAGATAGATATTTTGAGTCAATGGATATTGTTTTAGAATAAAGATGATAACTAACTACTAGTTGAATCATTCTATGAATGAGAATCCTTTTTTGTATGGCTCAAATCAAGATCCAATATAGAGGAGAAATTGAAGCATTATATAGATTCAAATACTCCCTAAATTTAAATGTAGAGGAATGTTTTATAATTAATGTCAGTGAATACGAATGAATTTCAAATTCATGATATTATTGATTCCTTTTAGTTTATCAAAAAATCTATTAAACCAAATCCTTGTTCAATTATATTTTTTTGTAACAATAATAAAATAAAATCACTAACGATACAAAAAGTTGGGCAGATTGTTTTTATCCCTAAATTCTCTAAAATAATCCATATATTTCATCATGAAATTATTTACTCCATTCTTATATAAGGTTTAAATGATAGTATAGAATTTTCCAACAAACATTTATGATACAAATCATTGTGAAAACACAAATAAAAATTTGTAGAGTTATTCTACTCTTTCAATATGTTATTTGGAATTAATAATAATTCATTTGTGGATGGATTTTAAAAATTGATCGGTAAATTAATGTCTGATGAGGTTCAGTTTATATTGTCCATAATGATGATTCACTTATATAGGACCCATATATAATTATTGGTAGGATATATATATAATAAATTTATAACATATATTTATATAGAAAACAAAAAATGTTAATCAATACTATGATTGGACTTATAAATAACGTTGTTTTAAGAACAACATATTTATTATCCAATATCATGTGGTATCATTATTATTTTTTCATAAGATAAAACTGATGAAATCCCAAAGGACCAAATAGTTTAATAGTCTTGAAGAACTAGCTATATACACGATTCAAATTTTTTATATAACATATATAATATAAAACATAGTAATAATAGTAATTATATATCCTTTATCTCATTCAAAGATTAAATCCTTATATTATAGGGAATGCAAAAGATAATAGTGATGAGCTAGAATACTTAGTAAAGGATATGTAGATCATAATATATGATAAAAAAATAATTCATAATAAATATTGAAATATAAATAACTAAAAAAAATTACCATTTAATCAATACTTTGGGAGCTAAATGAATTACCTAATAAAGTAAAAACTAGTAATCTCATGGATCATAATAACTAATTTTTCAATGAGTGAAATTCTTAATGATATAAATTATTCTCTTAGACATCATGATATCTTTTCAATCAAGGCATTATACTAGAAATTTTAAATTGATGGCTGGGTATAAACCAGAACCCCAACTAAGTATGATTACTAAATTGGTTTGTCTCATGAGACCTGTCTATGCATTAATGTGAAATTTATAACCAAACCCCACAAATCAATTCATATCCAATTTATTCTTCATACATTAAATGATCTATTTAATTCATAAATAGTATACCTCATCAACAAATATCTATAATGTGAAAAGAATTCAAAATATTAATATTTCCCCAGCCAGTCATATAACATTCATTATTAAACCCCAAATATAGAAATGGTATATGATTTATAAGAAAAATTTATATCCCTAATACAAAAAATATAGATATTTAATAAAAACCTATTGTCCTATTAAAATGGATCAGACGAATATGAATTTTACAGGATAATGTTAATGGACCTACAATTAATTGAGATAAAATATAACCATTAATTTATCGAAATAAAATATATTTTATAAAATCATTTATTTTTGTAAAAAAAATAAAATGGAAATGAAATATTAAAATATTTTTTCATTAAATTGTTTTATTTTTTCAACTATTTATAACATTGAAATAATCTAAATATCATAAAACAATTATGTCAATGAGAAAATCATTATTGTTGATCAAGTTAAGGAACATTTCTTTTTATTTTATTTAAAGAACGTTAAAAATGAAATTTTTAATAAATATTAGAAATATTCCATTCCCAATTTTTAAAAATTAAAGGATAAAATATCTTTAATAAATTATTTTATTGAATAAAGAGTACCTTTTTGTTAAAATCATGAATTATATAGACATAGAAAAAATATACCCAATTAAAAAGAGAAATAATATTAGATTTTTTTAAAACATTTATTTTCCAGCTTCTTGACCCATAGAGAGAAAAAAATTGATTAAAATATTAAAAATACTTAAATATATTGTATATAAGAAAATATATTCAGTTTATAAAGGATAAATTATCACTCTCATTCAATGAAATTAAAGGAAGTCCCAAAAAATGATATTGTAATATAAAGTCTTACATCTCTAGTAACCATTAAATGGTTACCCATTGAAATAATAAATTTGGTTTAAAATATTAGTCATATTGAATAAATATATATTCATTTAAAGAACATAAATTTTTTAGTATACAGGCTTCATAAAAAAATAAGTGAATAATACCAAATATGTGCCAATATAGCAAAAATTGAGAGGTACTCCCTAAGATCATGTTCAACATTCATTATATGTTCTAACAACTTCCTGTATAATAAATTTAAAAGTAATTATAATTACATAACATAACCATATACTTATAAATATAATCATATATTATCAATTTATAAAATCTTATCACACATTTTTTAATAATATTTTAATATTACAATTCTGTCATGTTTAAATTTCTTGATTTCTTGGAGCATTTCAGTTCATTACTTTCATTCCATCAACTTGGTTTTGGTTCCATAATCTCCAAAATATGAATGATGATATAAATATTATATATCTATTTATACATTAATTATATATATTGAAAAAATTAATTATATTATTCAAGGAGTAGGTTGGTTGTACGTATATTTGAATGTTTTTTTTACTTTTGACAGATGGATCAAAATAAAGTTAAATAATAATTAATCATAGAAGAATTGTTATTATATCATATATATAATACATATATATATATATGTGAATATATTCATTAAATGTTTTTTTTGTTTCCATCCATGTAAAGAGGAAATGAAAATCGAAACACATCTTTTTGTGGGGTTGGTAGTCTACACATATACACGAGCGATGCTATCATTTTCAAATGGATTATAGGGTATGAAAGAATATAAGATATTATTGTTAAATAATAATAATTGTTTTATAAAATTCATCTATACATATAAAGTATTTCAATACTTAAAACCATCCAAATAAAGTGGTGACGATAAATAACTTACAATACTAGATGGATACGTTAATCCTTACATACGAAAAAGTGATGTTTTTTCCTTTTATTACGATAGAAAAGATAAAGAAATGGTTAAAAAATAATAGTAATAACATCTCAATTTATTTATTATAATATTATTTTTATTTTAGGATGGGTACTATATATTTATATGATGTAGAAGAAGAAATAAATTTGAATGACTCGGTAGAGACAATTACCTCTTCTTTAATAGACTCATATTAGATCCCTTCTCAAGGAACACTTGGAATGGTAATTTTAGAAGAAAATCACCTATAATATGTTGCAGAAGAATTTTTAAAGAAAATGGTATTGTTTTTGTTAAATGTAAATGGATAAATGTGTTGAGATGAAAATAGATAATATGTTTCCCTTTATATGTTAGGGGAAGTGTATTCTTAGAAATAAGTAAAATATTATTTTTATATAAAGTAATTTTCATATATAAATTTATAAAAATGGATCCAAATTTAATATAATATTATTATGAATCAAAATAATCCCACTTAATAAAAGTTGGACAATTTTTGTTTATTTTATCACCTGTTTATCATAGTTTTAACTCACCACTGCATCCTTATTAACAATTTTCATGATATGAATTTATATACTGTTTAGGGGTCATGAAAGTCAGTATAAAAGTAAAAGTTACCCCAAAATAGAATATGTTTTATATTATTAACTGTATTATATTCACTTGTATGATAATATTCTTATGAATTTTAAATCATTTTATAAAATATTTTTTGTAATAATTTTTCATTAATGTCATTTTTGGAAATACATGAAATATTATAACATAATATTTATTGAACTCATGTAAAATGTAGAAAAATGATATTATGTTTAATATAATTATCATATAGTCTTAATATAATCATCCAGTAAAAATATTACATATTTAGATATCATTTTAAACCTTATATTTTTGATTAATCACGTGGTTATCCAATTTTAACCATAAATGGTGTATTGACTATTTCAATATTAATGGTTTATAATTTTAATAATAATGTAAAAATTGACTCATAAAATATCATTTAATGAAATTTTATTACTTTGTTTTCTTATTTTTCCTCTTTAGATATTTTTATGAGTATTGAATAATTTAATAAGAATACATTTAACATAAAATATTATTATCTAATTTTAAGAACAATTCAAAATATTTGACTTTGAAGTCAACCCGAAAGAAATAAAATTTTAGTATTAAACATTAATACAATTAGAATATGTTATATTTATCTATAAAATTCATGGAGACCTAAAATCATAGATATTTTATTACTTTAATTATTTTTAAATTCAGTTAATTTATTTTTCTTCTATATTCAAATGCACTATGTAGTCGTTGCATAAGAGTTTTAGGTAATTATTCCATCTCTAAAAATTAAAAATATTTTAACATAATAAAAAATAATAGAAACATGTTAAAAATAAACTTTTATATGAATGAATTTTGTTTATTAACTGAAATATATGTCATGAAAAATCATTTAATATGCATTTTTTTTATTTTTATACCCTTGACAGTAATTACACAAGAATTTAGACATGTCATTTGTTATATAACTTCTAATTTTGTACACATCCATTAAAAATTCAATAAAGATCAATAATTAATAAAAAAATTAGTGAATTTACTTAATCCTTCTCAAAAAGTTTCTTCAGGACACTAAATTTGACTTATTCAATGATAAGTAAGCACTCCACTAATAATGAAAATGTTTCTTATATTTATAGTGAAAAAAATTAGATTTTTTTGTTTTGAATTAATTTTGTATGATATTTATATTATAGTATCATAAATTATTCATTCATAAGTTTAAAGAAACTATATAATGTTTATATCATTGTGATATCCTAAAAGAGACCATATTTCATAAAAGTTGAATTTTCTAATTATTTATAAAAAATAAAAATTTTAGAGAACTCTTAATAATTTATCCTATGAGAAATTTAAAATTATTATTCCAAAAATTATTTCCATATCATAATATAATTTACTATTAGTGGAAGAAATTAATTTTAATATAAACAAATAAAATTTCATAAAATACAATTTTTAGAAAAATGTATTTTTCAGCATAAAAAATAACTTATATAAAAATAATGATTATTTATAATTGAAATAGAATTATGAATATTATTAAATATTAAAAATATCATGTTTAAATTTAATACCCAATCCAAAATATAATGTTACTTATAAATTTATTTATTTAATGAAAAGTGATCAGAGAATTTAAAAATTCGGCATTTTCCTCTATTCATTGAAAAATACATCATTTAAAAAAATCAAAAAATTGATCCTGAGAATATTTTGACACGGGGATGTGAAAAATTAGAAAATTACTATCAAATTTAATTATGTAGATACATAGAAAATAATTATAATATTTTTTCACAAATAAACATAAAATCTATTATTGAAGAAAATGTATTTTTCAAGAAAAAAACACTTTACTAAAAAATTAATTCTTAATTATTAATATGTAGTAAATAAATTTTTATTGAGTTATTAAAATATATATTTTTTCATTATATTGTTAATCCAATTAAAATCTATAAATTCAATGGAAAGGTTGTAATTTTAATATTTGAGTAATAATATGTTGTTCTTTTTTAATGATCGGCGTTGTGTATCCAATAAGATATTGAATATATTATTATTTTAAGATCAAAGTAGATTACAAAGATTGGAATGTTTAGATCATGAGATCTCATTATCATGGAATTTCACCATAAAGGGGGCTCCCAACATATGACATTGTAAACAAGGAAATACATTACGAAGACTGTAAGAAGAGTATAAAGATAGTTGAAGTTATACATTCATAGAAAATAAATAATCATAGACACCATTGATATATGTTTAATTTAAGTTACATGAAAAAATGGGTCATGAGATAGGGATGATAAAAAAAATTAGTGTGATATCCCTTTCCACATTCTCATAGGAGTTTGATCCCTTGAGAAGGTATCATAATCAACATCCATTAAGACAAAGTTATTAAATGAATTGGAATGAAACATTTGAAATGATGGGGGATATGAAGATCAAGAGTGGAAGTTGTTGAAATAGTGACAGTAAGTATACAGAAAATTAAAAAGTTATCTTACTAGGTTAGGAGTCCTGAAAACAATGTTTTTTAGAGAAAGACACATGATGGGGGCCTAATATGTGGTCTATAAGATATAGGTGGGGATATTAATTAAATTCCTATTATAGGAGGAAATGATAGAAAAAAACTACATAAATTATTTACATGAGGAGGGATACACATAGAACATGAGTGGGAATATAATCCTAAATATATAGGGGAGTCTCCAGTAAGGAAGCCTTCACAGAAACTAACTGGTACCCTTTCCCATTGTCCTTTAGGTTGTCAACATAAATTATTCATGGGGAATATAAAACAATTATGGATTTATTTGGATTCTATTGAAACTAACACTTATTCAATAATTTTAAATAGAAATCATGATGTAGGAACCTTTTAGATATCCGTAGCCACATATATTTAATGATTTAAGGGACTCTAGGGTTCTAAATCCATATTATTGGCTCTAAATAATATCCCAATAGTATCTTTGTTGTTATAATGAATGGATAGGTTTTGGAAATGCAAAGGTAAACTATAGAGATAAGGATAGAATATAGTTTGTTATGAATTAACACCATAATGGAATTCTATTTATTTATATAAAATGATAAATCATTAATTATTAATAAATTATACCCCCAAGACTAGGATTTCACCAAATTAACATTACAACATAGTTGAATCTAATGTGTCAATAATATAAGATGATGAAATTAACATGTATAGTGAGGACCCATGGAGAGATGATGAATCATATAAAGGAAGTATGTATTAAAATTCATAATATATGTCCATGAGTAGAAGGATAATGTCTATTAAATTTCAAAATAAGGAAGAGGAAAAATAAGTCCCCACCCCTGTGATGAACTCTAGGGTTATTGGTTAGAGTTCATAATAGGAGCTAAGTTAGACTATAATATAAGGAAACATTACAGAAGAGACATGCAACTCCAGAGATTCAAAGAAAGAGAAGGGATATCAATGGCCAAATGGTGGAGATCTATACGAGGAAATACCATACCCAAAACATGTATGGGGGGATGGGTGGACCTCTATGATTAAAGAAATTGAAATATCATTCCATTATATTATTTGAGATAATGATAATATGTTTTAGTTCACATCTAACTATTTGATAGTTGGATAATTTCTTATTTTCATAAATAATTATTTTACTTGATAGTGTAAAATACCATTCTTTTCTAATCTCACCCTCTTGTGTAGTAAAAATGAAAAACGATATAATTAAAATAATATTATTAAATATTATTCCAAAATACGAGTTCCTACCATATGTATGTTACTAATAATAATAATAATCATGTAGAAATACAAGATTAAATATATGAGTATTAACATTTATTATTGTATAAAATATGTTAAAACCAATAAAAATTGTTCTTTAATGTCTTTTATATAATAAATTATGTTAAATACCATTTTTACATTGGTTTTTATATAAATGATGTTAAAAGATATTTTATAACATCATGTATATAGTAAAGGATGTTAAAAATAACTTTTAACATCATTTATTATCTGAAAAAAGTTTATATATTTTTAAAAATTAAAACACACGAGCCTTTCATTTCCTTTCATTTTATCAATATAAAATTATTAGAAACCCTATTCTAGTAGACTCAAAAGTTCCCACTACATTCTTCCATCAACTGTATTCATCCTTCTTTTATTGAATTCCTCCACACTCAACTATTTTATTCCATTTATTCCACTTTCCATTACTCCCAGACACATTTCTTTATCCACATATATGTTCTACATATCTCTTCTATATTCTGTTGTTGATTACTTCTAATTTCCCTTTTTCAGTTTCACTCATCCTCATTTCATGAAATGTATCATCCCTTTGCTTCTATTTTCATCTCTTTATTATGGATCTACTATAACATCTCTATTTTTTGGGAGTTGTATTTTTATATTCCATTTTAGAGTATTTTTTTCATGTTTGTTAGTTTTATATTTTATTCATTTTTTATTCTGAATAAACACTTTATAATCACTTCTATGTTATACTGATTTATTTTTTGTATTCTTCTTTATACTGTATAATTTTTTGTTTTAATTAAATGTTTACAAGTTTATATTGTATTCTATTTTATATATGACTACCTAATTATATTTTTATATAAATACTCATAAATTTCTTAATGGTATACATATTTATAAGATTACATAATGATATGTTTATAGTAGTGTTTATGAGTTTATATTGTACTTTTTAGATTATTTTTCTATTTTATTAGTTGATTATTTTATTTTTTATT
Source organism: Viscum album (assembly GCA_963277665.1). Classification (NCBI taxonomy): domain Eukaryota; kingdom Viridiplantae; phylum Streptophyta; class Magnoliopsida; order Santalales; family Viscaceae; genus Viscum; species Viscum album. The sequence goes on from OY728153.1 coordinate 935,351,341, forward strand.
CATATAATTTTTTATTAATACATTATTAGATGATTTTTATGTTACATGTTTATGTAAATGTTTATATGTTTTTATTTAATTTTTTTTATGAATCATATTCAATGTGTGATTTACTTATTTTTTATATTTTTTATATTAATTACCTTATAAGTTTATAATTTTTTACAAATGTAAATATTAAATTGATAACTATGATTTCAATTTATATATATATATATATTTTAATTTAATCAGTTTATAAAATTTTAGATTGTTATACGTTTTTATATATTTACATATTTTATAGTGGTTTTAGGAAATTAATGGATTAATGCATCAATAACTAGATAAAATTATGTGATAGGGGTTTGAAATTTCATGGAATTTTCTAAATGAAATATTGATTTTTTTCCTAATTTTCTCTCTATTTGTGAATATTTCTAATGTGGTAAAAGCAGGGTCCAGAGATATCAATGTCCATTGGATTTTCATTGATTTTAATCATTACAATACACAAATTATTGGAATTGTGAAATAACATTGAATTCAATATCTAATATTGATGAAGATGTTTAGAATGAGTTAATGAATCCTTTTGATGATTTAATTCATGATATAGAAATTAATACCACTAAAAATCATCAAATATTAACGGATTATTCTGAGAAATTGAACATATACTAATAATATGATATATTAAATATATAATATTAGTAGTAGTGATAAGATTTTTTAACATAAAAGCATGAAATGGTTGGACTTAAAAAGTAATCACTCAATTGATTTGAAATTTGAAATAGTTGCTTCCAAAAGTAAACGCACTCATAGATTATAATTTTTTTAAAAAAATAGTCATATCAAATGGGACTGAGGTATATGAAAATGAATGATTTATAAAACAATTGGGTTCTATATATAAACTAACAAGAACATTTATTTTAGTTTCCTAATTTTGGGAAATCATGAAATAAAATGTGTTTCGTTATTTAAAAATTTCCATGTTTTAATCATATCAAATCATGTTTAATACATTCAAATGATTTTTTTAATAAAATAAAATGGTTCTGGTGAAAATATTCTTTTTATTGGAAAAAAATGAGTTATAACATATTGACCACATGTAATGTGGATCAAAAATTCTACAAAATTTACTAACCACATATAATTGTTTTCCATAATCTCAATATACAATATAAATAATTAACTTAGAAAATCAATATTAGATCAGTCACACATTATTAATTATTGACCATGATGACTATTAGATACCATATAAATATAGTCAAAATATTATGTGTCTGTTTTATTTACCATATTGAGAAGTATTGAAGAACCATGTTTGTTAATTGAACGTGACCGAAAATATTATAATGTCTTTGATCGATCACACATTGATTCCAGGATGCTACACGATGATCCCAACCAACCCTTTAATGATGTTATTTTATGTATAATCCTTTAATGGACCATATTTGTTAATTTAACACCATATACCTTCCATGAAATGTGTCTAACTATATGAATAGAACATCCCACCATAAGTTAGTGTCACCTTCTAATCGAATGTGAGAGTTTACCTTCCATGTCAATGTACCCAACTAGTATATTTTGGAGTATTTAATGAAGTTTTTCATAGGAGAATATTTTCAATGATTATTTCACAATGAATATGTAGAGATTAGTCTTTTAAAAAATTGAGTAAGAACATAATTGATAAATATACAAACTGATTTTCATACATTTTTCATTCCACGACACCCTATTTTTCTTTATTACATTGAATGAACTGAAAGGAGTATTACATGACTATACCATATTCTGTTGAAAAGAGTGTGTGATTATAAAATAATTAGGCAACCCTACTTATCAATTGTATATGGTCATATAAGAGCTGTATTACAATTATCATTACATATTTATCTTTCTATATTTCTATTTACACTCATGTTGTTCTTTAATAATATATAAATTTATTTACCATATAATATTGAATTATAAACAAGTGTACTATTATATTCTTATAAATTATTCAAATTCCAACTTTTTACTGAATACCCAAGGAAGAGTCTTGGTAGAAATCCTAGAATGAATATGTGAAGTTTTCATCATAAAAACATAATACATGTTGTTTCTCAATACAACCAATTTGGTATGTGGATAAGTTTAATTCAAATGAACTTTTTTGGTAGTGGTTTACTATTAATTATAGAGGAATAGTCTTTTTCTTGGAAATGATCTTGTTTTTTAAATTTTACTAAATAATTTTATCCATTTCATTCTCTTATGTGTCTTCCATTGAGCTTATTACAATATATATTTTCAAAAACGAAATCTATTACTTAGGATTTTTTAATGATATATATATATATAATATTTTTAGTGAGTAAAATAATTTGAAATGATAGAGTAATTTTATTTACTTTAATAGGGTAATGATCATTTCCATTGAGAAATTATTATAAAGAATAAAAACTTATATACCTACTACATTTTATAACATATCCTTTATAAAAATATAGCTATTTTAAATGGATTTCAAAATAAAACCTTTTTTATTTATAATATAAAAGATCCATTGGCTGATAATTCCTTTGGGGTTATCATTTTGTATTAGAGAATTGTTTTTTTTGGAAATTATCACTACCCACCTTCACCAAGACAAGGGAAGGGATAAAAAATATGCTAGACCCTTCCTTCCTCAAGTTGAATGAGAGATAATAACCCCTGAGGCCCACCATCAATAGGCCCTGAAGTAGAGATTAACACCAAGGGTATAGAATCACACATATTATGGAAGGCATTACCCTTTTTAATTTAGAAGTATCCAGAGACACAATTGAAGAAACCCAAACAGCTCCAAAAACAAATATAAAAATAAATCCAAAACCCATTCTTATATGCTTTTTCAATGATAAAATCATACAAGTACAAGAAAAAATGCAAAAGGAAAGTACCAAAATAATAAAAATAGTAATAGAAGTTGTCCCAATGTCAGAGCTAGTACAGTCTTATATGGTCCCCGAAGTCCTCCTGGAACATTGAAAGCAGTTTTATATACATAGGGTGAGTATAAAGGTATACTTAGTAGGGAAAACCAAAAGCTCTCATGAAGAAGTGGGGAGGAATCCTAATTCCCCATGAGAAAAAGGGGAAAACCGAAGCACCTAGAAAAGAAACTATCCACCCAACATCACCAAGGAACTCTTCCCAAATAACACAAGTCAGGTAAAATAATAGTAATAACACATCAATATTTGTGTACCCCGCACCACTTTCCCTCTGGTTATTAAAGACATCCTACATGTCAGACCTCCCCCACCATTCTCACCATAGTCCCATTGTCATACCCCTCCCGTACACACCTGGGATACGATAACTGCACATCCCCGCCGCAAACACCTGGGCCACAACACACATCCCCACCCCCAGACACATAGGCCACTACAATCACTACCATGCCTGAAGACACATTGTCCTGAATAACTGATGTCATGCCCAAAGACACCTGGGCCTCATCTCGAAGATTCTTTGGAAACAAACCTTTCCCGCACACACCTGGTCCAACCACCACAATATACCATGCCCAAAGAATATTCAGCTATAATGAACCTTATCCAATCACAACCTATCCAAAGAGTCTAGGGATACTCAAAATACTGATCAGAAAGGAGCTAACAATCAACCACCCAATAGGATGTTGGAAAAAACACTCTGCCCCATGGAAAGTGGTTGTTCGGCACAAAGTGATCAACATGGGTGGGGTGAGAATAAGAAACAAAAAAATTAAATTTAAACACATTGGTAGGAAAGAACTCATCCCAACCTAATGGTTCTGAAACCAGCCCATACACAACCACGCTCGTTACTATTCAATCATACAAATGAACAACAACCACAAACATGCAAAACTCATTCCTAGAAAACAATTCCCCATTGAACCGATTATTGTTAGCATACTCAAGTGATTCCATTTAACTTAATCATCACTACAGGGAAACTAACACGCATATCCACAAGACAAGGAAGGAAAAACAATCAAGCAGTAATTTAAGCATTAACACCCAGTTCTCTTGTAAAGTCACAATAAAAAAAGGGAGCCATGAGATCCCTCAAAGTATTGTAACCAAACCAATCCTCAACATACGACCCCACATAGCCTCATATCTAGAAACCAAAAAATGAACAATAGGGGATCCCATCCCCATTCACATAACCCCACAAGCACCAAGAAGAACATCCTTTCTTATTAGCAGAACAAAACAAGGGAGTTTTTAGATTTAACTATACCATTTAGAAGGTTTCTTCCTTTCATCTGGTAAACCATGGTGATCACACAAGGATTATTATTCATTGGGCATCCATTTAATCAATCGAGTTTACATGATTAAACAACTTCCATGTTACCGTTATTCAATTACAGGATTATCCAGAAAACAGAGGTTCATTAGTGCACAATAAAGGATCACCAATGACCACATTTTCAGTGGTCATAAGGCTGTATAATTCAAAACATATAAGTAAAGATAAAAGAGTACAACAACATCATCAAACACACCTCTTCATTATTTAAAACCCATTTATTATCTTCATTAAGGTTTGGTTTCATCTATCCCTGAAGGAACATTATCGTACCCACCCCACGTGATACACATTAATGTGAGATGAAGGAAAACCCTAATTAGATGATCAATGATCAATATTTTCTTCATCGGGCTATGTACTTGGAATGCGTAACTTTTCAGGGAAGAACTCTAGGGACTCCAAGAGGGGGTATAAAAAGGCTCCAGAATAGGTGCATAAGTAGCCTTGGGGAGAGGGACACCAAATGTACCTAGGAAAGGGAAAGAGACCAGCCAAGAATAAGAAAGAAACTCTGTGTGATAATAAGGAGAGATCATGTAGTTATGGGATATGAAATCTTGGATGGAATAAAAGGTGTATCATGGTATCTCCATGAAGTAGGGAAGTTACGCATGATGTAATTAATGGTTAGTTAATTATTCTCCTTGGAGATGTGGTTATAATGGATGTGAGTTAAATGGTTTTATTTAAATAAGGAAAAACCACATAGTAGGGGTGAAGCTGAAAAGTACGGGAAAAAGGGGTGAAACTTAGGAAAAAGCAACACATTCTGGTAAGTTAAGGGTCTCTCAGATCCTGGGGAATTTTAGAACACATTAATGGTCTTTAAAAGGAATTAAAAGGGGTATTAAAACATCATTACATCAATAAATACGTTACAGGAGTGGAACTAGAAAATGTCAGAAACTGAAAAAAACAAAGGGTGGGATACCATTTGGTGAGACAACGAAATAGTGCCACCATCATGGTGCCACCGGTTCGGTGGAACACTGCAGGTGGTTCCACTTATTTGGTGTATGACTATGATGGTGCGACCGGTATGGTTCCACCACCACGGTGCCACCATCATGGTGCTGCTATCACGGTGCCGTCAAAACTAGAGACACTGTCACGGAGCATCCGCAACCGGTGCCACCATCATGGTGCCTCCAAGACCAATGTCACTGTTTTAGTGGAAACGTTTGGTGGAACCAAAATTTGGAAAAGTAATGGACCAAGAGGGTTTGATCCATTACATTAGATACCTATCAAACTATTACCATCCTTGATAATCAAAACCAAACCTTAAGAAAAGAGAGGGGGCCAAATGACCACCTCGCAAGATACCTCTCAGGCATGAACCACCTTGATATATAAGAAAACATCTCACTCATACTGATCAACTATAGAGGCACTACCACTCCCCTCTCTTAAGTAACCACTCAAACATGTAATTGGGATACTGGATAGTCACATGGATTAGGGAGTCCCTTTCTCCATGTCAATATACTATCCTCTTTGGGCGGAAGTAACTCACCCACACAGGTTCAATCACATCCACATTAATGCATCATGATTTGGGATCAGGTCCTCCCTTCAACACAATCAGGACTCTTTACCCACATTCAGGGAACAAGGAAAACAAACCATCTCATAGTTAACAATGTCAATCATTACATTATAGTGAAGAACAAAATAACATAGAATAAAACACAAAATAGCTCTGGTTATTGGGCGCACATCTTCACCTCCCATTCCCAAGTATTCTCTTCAAGGACACCATTCCTCCATAACACATTAACCACGGGAATAGTTCTTACAAGAAGCACCTTCTCCTGAGGATCCTTGATCCTCACTGGTCTCTCAATGAACATCGCATCATTTTCGATATTTTGTTTCCCCTAGTAAAGGATGTGAGAATCATCATGTGGATACCGACGAAGATAAGACACATAGAAAACGTTGTACACCCTCAGTATAGGCAGTGGTAGCTCCAGTTAATAATCCACTTTGCTGACCCACCACAACACCTCGAAGGATCTGAAGAACCTGAGAGAAATCTTACCTCCCCTGTCGAACCTCCATTTCCCATGCCAATGGGAGACCTTCAAGAACATGTGGTACCCAAACTGAAACTCCATGGGTCTCATCCTATGATTGGAATATGACTTTTTCCGGTCCTGAGCTGCCTTCATCATATCCCTTATAAGCTATACCTTCTCTGTGGTGCTATGCACTTCCTTCGGGCTAAGAACACCTGCTTTCCCGACCTCTATACAACACACGGGGTGAGAGACATGGTCTCCCATACAAGGCATCGAATGGAGTCATGCTAATGGTAGATTGATAACTATTTTTGTAAGAAAAATATACCATAGGGAATTATTGCACCCATAATTTCATGAAGTCCAAAACACATGCCCGTAGCATATCCTCCAATGTATAGGTATTTTTCTCTGTCTTCTCATCTGTCTGGTGGTGGAAAGAAGTACTGATCATAAATGGGTGCCAAAAGCATGTTTCAATCTATTCTAGACCCATGAGGTAAACCATGTATCCTGATCCGAGACTATGGACCTCATAACTCCCTTAAACGGCACCACCTCATCCATGTACCTCTGTGCTAAGGAATACAATGCACTCGACTCCTTGATTTCTAGGAAGTGAGCTGGTTTCATCAGCTGTTCCACCACTACCTTGGTAGAATCACAACCTCCATGAACCCTGGGAAGTCCCATGATGAAATCCATAAATATGTCATCCTACTTCTAACCATGGACATCTAAACTCTACAACGGACTACCTTGAACACAGTGCTCAGCCTTCTCCTATTGACACACGAGGCACTTCGCCACGAACACCAGTACTGCTTGTTTCACCCTGGGCCACCAAAATTGGATCCTCAAGCCTCGGTAAATTTTGGAAACTTCTAGGTTTACCACTAGGTGTGAGTTGTGGAACTCACAAAGGAATCTCTATCACATCTCCACAAGGATTAAAAACTTTCCATGAATCAACATTTGATTCCATCCATATTCTGACCATCATTTCGGAGCATTGCCCAATCTAACAAGATCGTGCGTCACTTCAGCCTCTATGTCCCCCTAGTGAGACTCCTCGACCTGCAGCTACAGAGAGGACTGCACTGTCATCCAGAATAGACAACCTATTCCATTTTCCACCCTTGAATCTAGGTGTAGGGTAGAAAACTCTTCCATCACCTTCCAAGCATTTTCCGATTCTCGAACCACAACCATCTGTGACTTCCTACTCAAGGAATCAACCACCATGTTCCCCTTTCCTAAGGTGTAGGAAATGTCGAAGTCATAGTCCTAATTAAACTCTATCCACCTCTGCTGCCGCATGTTCAGGTCCCACTGGGAGAATATATACTTCAATCTCTTGTGATTCGTAAAGACCAAAAAGCGTTCTCCGATGAGGTAATGTCTCCATAATATTAGTGCGGACATGACCTCTACAATCTCTATATCATGGGTCGCATAGTTACTCTCATGGGGACATAACTTCCTGGACCCATAAGAGATCACGCCAGCTGTTGCATCAAAACACACCCCATACCTTGGCCCGAAGCATCAGAGAACACCACAAATTCCATCCCTTATTCTAGAAACCTTAGCACTGGGGCACTAAACAACTTTCCCTTTAGGTAACTGAAGGAATCATGGCACTGCTCACTCCATAAAAAATCCTCATATTTCCTAGTAAAGGCTGTCAAAGGTGATGCAACTTGAGAGAATTTGGGAAAGAGTCTGCAGTAGTAACCTACTAGACCTTGGAAACTATGAACCTCTACCACGTTCTTGGGTGCTTCCCAATAAAAAATAGCTTTGACCTTCAATGGGTCCATTGTTATTCCCTGCTCGAACACCATTTTTCCAAGGAAGTGCACCTCTTGTGTCCCGAACGTGCACTTGGATGACTTCCCATAGATCTGGTGCTGTCGTAGGACTGTTAAAATAATCATCAGATGCTCAGTGTGATCCTCCTATGATCTGTAGTAGATCAGGATGTTGTCAATAAACACGACTATGATCTAGTTCTGATATTCTTGGAAGACGGAGTTCATGTGACCCATGAACACAGATGGTGCATTCATAACGCCGAATGAATGACCACATAATCAAAGTGCCCATATCTGCACCAGAATGCAGTCATAGAGATATCACCATCCTTCATGCTCAACTAGTGATATCTTGACCGCAAGTCAATCTTGTATAACCATCCCGCCCCCTTCAACTGATCAAAAAGGTCGTCGATCCTTGGGAGGCGGTAACGGTTCTTCACCGTCACCTTGTTCAGCATCCTGTAGTCTATACACAGCCTAAGACCACTATATGCCTTCATTGAGAAAAATACTAGAGCACCCCATGGTGATGCGTTCTATCAGACAAAACCCTTATTCATCAGATCATCAATCTGAATCCATAACTCATGAAACTCAGAAGGTTCCATTAGATAGGGTGCCATTCAAATTGGACGGCCACCAGGTTTCAAGTCTATCCTAAACTCAACATCATGTCGAGGGGGTAGAGTCACCACCTCTCTAGGGATGATGTCGACGAACTCCCTCATGATCCATAGGACTTCCACAATATCCATATCTGATGACTCCGCTGACAGCTCAGCTAACAAGGAAAGAAGGGGATCCAGTCGTCGGCTGCCCTCTGGGAAACCCTCCTTGCTGATGAAATTAACACATTTTCCACTCATATATGAAAACATGACCCTTCTTCGGAAGTAGTTGATAATTTCACACACAGTGAATAGCTATTCAATGTCTAAAATGAAATCATACAACTACATATGTAGAAAAATATAGTCCCCATAGAACTGATGTGACCCCAACATCATCAGGCATCTTTGGGAAACTTAAGAAAATCTGGTCTAACATCCAGCATGAATACTCAAAACCAGGGGCATGTGAAGTCTTTCTTCATCAAGACCCATATTATGGGCTAGAATGGGTTTAAAAAATGAGTGATAATCTCCATAATCAAACAAGTCATGCGAAAGAGTGATAAAAAATACGATCATATCTCGAACGACTTCTAGCCCTGCTCGAACTGCTACATCTGCGGCTTGCAACTTCCCACACCCAGATCCTCTACCCCTCAGTTATCAGCCACCTTCCAGACCACACCCATGTTAAGGTCCCCAAGGAGCGCCCTATGTTTGGCCTCCTCCTACAATTTATTCTCTCAGAGGAGCGGGAGATCACGGTCCCTACTGCTGCTGCTGAAAGGGCCTAGCTGGAAACTACTACTGCTGAGGTGGGCACTGAACCTGGCCACCACACTGTACTACACTCGGTCCGGGCATTGATTCTAAAGGTACCCATGACTTCCATAGATGAACCTTCTCGGTCCTGGGACAACAAGGAAATGAGAAGGACCGTGAGATCGAAACTGGAACTAATGGGGTCTTCTCCCCACTAGTGGAAACTAGGAAGTCCCTAACAATGGAGGCCTACTGTTGACGACATTCCCCTTTGAAAAACCCAAATCGATCCCCTCTCACAAAACACCTCTTAGTGTGTGCATCCTCCCTACCACTTAATCCTTCTTCTGGACCTCCATGTACGTCATTAGGGTGATGGGAGAAACAACATACTGAGAAGAAGGTCAGAGTGCCTTCTCTAAACATCTTTCCTGAGAATCCTCATCTAGAAAAGTTCTAGAGAAAAACGATAAAGATCCTTCAACATGATCCTAATATCCCTCACTAACACACACCTCTGATAAAGGAATAGTAGTACCTACCTCTTCTTAGCCTTCATCTTATAAGAATGGAATTCTTCCTGGAAATCCTTCTTGAAGTCATCCAAAAAGACATCAAGCCCCCTCTTCTCCCTGAGATTGAGAATTGACCACCGAACTGCTCCTCCCCTCATATGACTGACTTCCAATTGAACCCAATACTCAGCCGAAGCCCAGATCAAGCTGAAATTTATCACCAACTCCTCGAGCCATCTTTCAGTCCTTATGTCTGAGACACTGCCCTCGTATATCCTAAGGGTCTTCCGCTGAAAGGAATGAAGTATTTTATTCCACTGTGTAAATACCCATTAAATTCAAGGAAATTTTTTTCTTAAATTTCTTGGGAATTTTACAAGAACTCAGTTTCTGACGGCACCTGATTCTGAGTCCCGGTGTGGCTGGAATCATTTTCCGAAGTTTAGCTCGGGTACATTCAGTGAACGAACGAGTGGGGTTTTCTAACTTTTGAACCGTTACTCGGAATCAAATTCTGAGGGCACCGATGGAATCGCAGCACTAGTATTTGTTTAGAAACACATTTTCCGGAGTTGCTTTTGCTCGGGTGTGGTTTTTAATTTTTAGGGTTAAGTTAAGAAATAAAATAAAGTGGTGCGATAACTTTATTTTATTTCACTTAATGCCACTTAAGCCAAGTTAAGCCGATAGGGTGGAACCCAAAATATCCTACCCACATGGTAGGATATTTTTGAGGTAGGTCCCGCACGAGCCCCACCGTTTCTTCCCTCTTAAGTAACACACCCGCAAACCCCCTCTTTAATGAAATTCAACCGTGCGTTTTTCTGGTTAAGAAACGCCCCATTAAATTTGGCAGTTAAATTGTTACAATTAATTCTTCGAATTAATTTTTTGTTTCTTATCTTTTGATTTTCAAATTCTTAAGTTGATAATAAAATATGAAGAGGACTTATTTTATTATTGTTGGGGGTTTATGTTGTGTTAATCCTTTGGGAGAACAAAGAGAGGATTCTTCGTTCTTCGATGAAGAACGTGAAGAAGGATCTACCGCCAACAAAGAACACCAACCTCCGACGGCAAGAGACGCCTTCCTCGGAAATCACCTAACGCCAACAGAAAACCTCTTCTACAGCGGCGACCCTCTTCTTTCGTGACAAACCTCTTCTTCCGCGACGGTTAATTCCACGACGAACGCTCGTTCGACGACAGCGTTGAGGTAGGGGTTTTATGCGTTTCTATTTTGTGTTTTTTCTTCCGTCGTTTTTTCCATTTCAATTGAACCTCCTGTTATCGCATTAACGGAAGGAGGTCAGACCGCACGAACACAGCCGACACTCCTCCCCTTTTTGATTGTGGAATTTTGATGGGGCGAACAAGGCAACGCAGGTGCCGAAGCACCGCACGGAAATTGTAAAAGGGAGAGCAGAGAAACGCCGCGTCGCCGCACCGTGGCGTGGGAAGCAACAAATATGCGGTGCCGTCGCACCGCTCCGTAGAAGATGAACATAGGACGTGGTACCATCGCGCTGTGCCGGTGGGACGAAGGCCGCGGCCTGTTCCGGGCCGCGGCGGAGCAGGGGAACCGGCGGCCAGTTCCGGGCCGCGGGCGTCGGAGCTTGGGGACCGGCCCCTGCCGGTCCCGTGATGGTGGCAGCTGATAGGCCCACCGGGCCGACCGGTTCGAGGAGAGTGTTGGGGGTCGTAACCCCCGGTCGGCCAGCTGAGCGGCCCCATTAAAGGGGTTACAGTTTACTTCACATGGGGGCAGCACCCCCTGCCCCGAAATGGTTCGACCGTTCGGCCGAACAGCTGGCGGCGCGCCAGCGCGCCGCGCGCCGGGCGGCTGCCCTGGCCGGTCCACCGAATCGGACCGCCATGCTGGGCCGCGCTGCGCCCGGCCATGTCGGACCTGAACCCGGTTCGGGCCAACCCTGGGGGTATCTGTTCGGGTCGGACCGGGCCCGAACCCCTATTACCGAACCATTTTCGGTCTGTCGCCCATAACTTGAGCTACAGGCCTCCGATCGATGCACCGTCAGTTGTGATGCGATCCTTGGATCGAGACGCGCGTTTTGGTATATCGCACTCAAGGTTTCGGAATACTTTGGGTTTGGCCGGGTTGGTTCGTACACGAAACCAACCGGGCCCTCGGAGCGGAAACGCTCATAACTTAAGCTACGGACGTCCGATTGACGTGTCGTCGACTTTGATGGATTCCTCTAAGTGAGACGGATCTTTTGGATTACTCCGACCGAGGTTTGGATGCAGGTGGAGTATGGTCGGGTGGGTTTTGACTTAAAACAAACTGGGCCCCTGGGACGAATAAGCCAATAACTCTCAGACCGGGCGTCCGTTTGACGTGCCGTCTGTGGCGTTGAGTTCCTGTTGAAAATACGAAACTTTTGGATATATCAACTCTGGACTATGTGTCAGTTGATGTATCAGCCTCTCGGCTCGTGGTGCGGACCCTCCCGAACGAGCTTACTGTGTATGGTAACCCTAGTGCTCACTTCGACTACGACTACGAAGACGACTGTATAGAGATCCTCAGTGGATTCGACGGCGACGACTACAACACTCAGCCATCCTACGTGGATCAGTGCTATAGATCCTGTGTGGGTCCGATCCTGTGTGGGTCAATGCTCAGCGATCTTGTGTGGGCCAGCTCCTACAGATCCTGTGTGGGTCCGATCTTGTGTGGGTCTTTGCGGGGGTTAGTTACCTATTGATCATGTGTGGGTGAAATCCTTTGTGGGTCATTGCGGGGGTTAGTTACCTATCAATCCTTCTTGGGTTAGATCCTTTTTGGGTCATTGTGGGGGTTAGTTACCTATCAATCCTGTGTGGGTTAGATCCTTTGTGGGTCATTGCGGGGGTTAGTACCTTTCGATCCTTGTGGGTCCGAAAGCTTAGATGAATCAGTGGATATATCTGATCATATCTATCATCTTACGAATAAGTATACCTGTGTGAGTTGGATATTGTTTTCTTTCCTATGTGTATTGTGTTGTGCTATCCTTTGTGGATTTACGTTTTGCTTTCCTGTGTGGACTGGGATGTACTTGAGCTCGGATGTTGGAGCTGATCTGGAATTGATGACTTAGGTATATGTATAGGCATATACCAAAGTAGTGTTGGATGTTACTTCGTGATTGTATCTTTCCATTGTGGATTCTATGAGACCTTCGGGGGTCTTGGGGTCCCTACTGAGTAGCTTATACTCACCCCTGCACATGATATGCATGCACTACGTTGTGTTGGTTGCAGACGACAGACAACGCTGATCGCGGTTGAGGCTTGCGTAGCAGGTTGGTACCCGGAGGTGGACCACTGGGCGGGACGTACTCGGAGTGGATGGCTGGACCCAAGGAGCTGTGGAGCCTATCTGTACTCACCCTTCAGGTGGTACTTCCAGTGGATGGCTCAACGCTGCAGCTTTACTTTTCAGTTGTTGTTTTCCCTTTCCAGTTGTACTTTACTTTCAGTTTGGGTTTGTATTCTGGCCCACAGACTTTTCCGCACTCACTGTTGTACTCAGTTTTTACTTAGTGATTACTTATTCTTGCTTTCTCTATGGTGTTTTTTGTTTACTTTACAAAGGCAATGCCTTCCCTTTTTACCGAGATTTACACCTTGGCGCTAGTCGCCAGCCCCTGGCATATGGAAGGATGGCTTGGAGTTGTAATGGCACGGGCCCCGAGGACGGGTCGTGACAAATTGGTATCAGAGGAGTTCGGTTCTACCGTAGAACTGAGGACTCTGATCTTTTTCTATGTGAAGCAATAGTGTTAAGAGTATTGAGTGTGGTTATCAGTCCAGGGAGTCCAGTGTTGGTGCGGCGACCAACGTATCCATACACCAGGACCCTGACTTCTGATTTCTGAATTAATGCACGAAAGCTTTGATTGCATGTGTGTTTTAAGTTTTCTTTGTGATTACTTTGTGTCAGCTAACTAGGTATATTGTTCTGACCCTGGCGCACCTATTTCTTTTCAGGATGGCCCCACGACGGCAGCCAGCTAGGGTTCCGAGAGTTGTGCTTGATGACAGCCCACCGAGCGACGAGGCCTCAGTACAGGGCCCTTTGACAGCTGAGGCACCGGCGGTACCTCTACCCACCGAGCCACTGATGCTTCCAACCCCAGCCACTGACGATGCACGTCGCCTTAGTGCACTGCACGAGTTTCAGTGCCAGTGAACACCCAGGTTCCATGGGGAGACGAACCCCGAGGTAGCCTAGGATTGTCTAGAGGCAGTGGTACGAGTTTTTATATTAGTGAGGATACCAATAGACCTCATGCTGATCTTCGCAGCGAGCCTACTGCACGTGGCAGCAGGAAGATGGTGGAGCTTGATGCTCCAGGTGCATGATGAGGCATATCTTCTCTAGACAGACATTGAGAGCCTCTTCTGCTCAGATTTCATCCCAGCCACCCTCCGTGCGGTACGCATCCAGGAGCTTCTAAAGCTGCGGCATGGAAGCTTGACGGTCGCCCAGTACTCGGCGAGATTTACCGATCTCTCTCGCTACTCGACAGACATGGTACGAGACCCATTCTTCCGGGACCGGACCTTTTAGCAGGGATTGAGGATTGAGATCAGGGTATCACTGATCTCCCTCAGCATTCAGAATCAGGAAGGAGTACCGGAGTGAGCCCTTTTGATCGAGAGCTTCCTTGCTGAGCCTTCTTCAGTAGCGAGACCTACCGCAGGGTGGTAGGTAGCAGAGTCTTCTGTAGCAGGCAGTCGACGGATGACTCATGGGTCCAGGTAGACCAGACCCTCAGGCAGATGACCTCAGGACACTGTCTCAGCAGTGCGGGGCACATAGGGTGGGGCCAGTCTTTCGAGAGGCAGACAGTGCTACGCATGCGGCGGGCAGGGCCACATGGCTCGTGACTGCCCAACCCTCCGTGCCGAGAAGAAGCAGACGGTTGAGGGGCGACCCAGGCAGAGGCAGAGGGTTGACCATGGAAGTCCGCAGGGAGTATGTGGACGAGGCAAAGGAGATGGCCAAGCAACAGGTAGTGGGAGACGCTTTGAGGCTCTACCACAACCACCACCAGGAGGTCCACCCCGACCACTAGGAGCTGGCGGGCAGAGATAGGCACAACTCCAGGCAGCAGAGGCCTACGACCATGGTGCACTCGAGATAATTCGAGGTACTATCTATGTCTATTCCACCCTTCCTGTAGTTCTTATAGACACAGGAGCGTGCCATTCTTTCATAGCCGCCGCCCTTATCCGGAGCTCGGAGATTCCGACAGATCCGTTGGCTCGATCCTTACGGATAGAGACTCCTACGGGATCCTACTCGACGATTACACACCGGTGTCGTCAGTTTGAGATTACTCTAGGAGGTGAGAGCTTCGGATCAGATCTTCTTGTAGAGGCGTCGAGGCCTTACGACGTCATCTTGGTCATGGATTGGTTATCTACATTCCATGCTCAGATCGACTGTGTTAGGCGCAAGATGCGATGTGTGCGCACCGACGGGAGCAGGTTCACCTTCACCGGCGAGAAGGGAGCCTTCATATCATAGGATGGACTTCCGCAGAAGAGAGGACAACCCATTACTCATCAGTTGAATAGCCTCATCCTAGGAGCAGTTGATGTGCATAGTCCAAGTTTTTCTGTAGTGGTGGATCAGTATGCGTACGTCTTTCCCGATGAAGTTCCAAGACTACCTCCTCGCAGAGAGGTAGAATTTTATATTGATTTGTACCATGTGACAGCCCCGATATCCACTCCATCATATCGGATGGCCCCCGCTGAGCTTCGAGAGCTACGGGTACAGTTGGTGGACTTGTAGGGCAAGGGATTCATCTGACCTAGTGTTTCACCCTGGGATTCCTCGATATTGTTCGCCAAGAAGGCGGACGGGAGCTTGCGACTTTGTGTTGACCATCATCGCCTAAACCAGGTGATAGTGAGGAACAAGTATCCGCTACCAAGGATTGATGTCTTCTTCGATCAGCTCATGGGAGCACGGTGGTTCTCAAAGATAGACCTCAGGCCAGGCTATCACCAGCTCAGATTTTGGGACGAGGACGCGTAGAAGACGACCTTCAGATATCGGTATGGCCACTATGATTTCTTGGTTATGCCATTCGGCATAACCAATGCTCCGACAGTGTTCATGGGCCTCATGAACATGATCTTTCAGCCATACCTCAATCGATTTATCATGGTCTTCATCGACGACATTTTGATTTACTCAATGACTAAAGAGGAGCACGCCTACCACTTGCGGGTTATACTAGACACACTCCGAGAGCACTAGCTTTATGGAAAACTCTCGAAGTGTCAGTTCTGGATACGTGCGGTCCACTTCTTGAGACACATCATCTCTGAGGTGGCTGGTGCAGTGGATCCTGCGAAGATCGAGGCAGTGCAAGCTTGGGAGCCACCCAGGAGCATGATGGAGGTGCGGAGTTTCTTGGGATTAGCTGGATACTATCAAAGATTTGTGCCAGACTTCTCCAGAGTTGCTGCACCACTCTCAACTTTGACAAAGAAGGGGAAAAACTTTGTGTGGTCAGACAGATCTTAGCAGAGCTTCCAGGAGCTGAGACAGAGATTGACCAGCACCCCTATCTTGAGGTTGTCGGAGGAGGGAGTGGGGTACGTAGTCTACTGTGATAAATTAGGGACCAGACTCGAATGTGTCCTGATGCAGGAGCGGGCGGTGATCACCTATGGATCACGTCAGTTAAGGCCTCATGAGCAGAACTATGCTACACATGACTTGAAGTTAGCAGCAGTGGTCTTCGCTCTGAAGACATGGTGACACTACCTGATGGGTGAGTGCTTTACAGTCTTTTCTGACCATCAGAGTCTCAGGTACAACTTCTCTTAGATGGACCTGAACCTGAGACAGCGACGATGACTCGAGTTACTCCGGGACTATGACTTTGTGATAGTCTATACTCCTAGGAAGGGGAACGTGGTAGCCAATGCTCTCAACACGAGGACTAGAATCCAGCTACATGAGTAGGCGATAGAGAAGCTAGCCGCTTTGAAGATATCCTTTGTGGATAGAGATGGGGCAGCCTTCCTTTAGTCTCTCACAGTCACCCCTCCACTACTGTAGTGGGTCAGAGATACACAGCGTGGGGACGCTGACTGTGAGACGCGGTGTGCACAGATATCCTCAGGACAAGAACCAGATGGTTTCTCCTTTGGAGAAGAGCACGATGTCCTTTTCAGAGGACGTACCTTGGTACCCGTTTCGTTACGGGAGGTGGTGCTGAGAGTGTTTCACACTTCTCCTTTGGCGGTACATCCTGGAGTGGCGAATATGTACCAGGATCTCAGAAAACAGTACTGGTGGTTGGGCATGAAGAAGGTTGTGGCAGAGTTCGTTTCTCGATGCCTCACCTTCCAGCAGGTGAAGGCAGAGCATCAAGTACCAGTAGGCTTGGTATAGCCCTTGGAGGTCCCGGAGTGGATGTGGGATGGGATATCTATGGACTTCGTGACTGGAAATCCATGCACTTCCAGAGGTCATGACTCCATTTGGGTGATTGTCGACCGACTCACGAAGTCAGCTCACTTCTTACCCATTAGAGAGAAAGGCTCAGTGGAGAGCTTGGGACGTCTCTACGTTCAGGAGATTGTACAGCTTCATGGTGTGCCATCATCTATTGTCTCCGATCAAGATTCTCACTTTACTTCCTGGCTTGGGAAGGGGTTGTTGGAGGCGTTCAGGACGCAGCTACGTCTGAGCACCGCCTTTCACCCTCAGATAGATGGTCAGATGGAGAGAACCATACAGACTCTCGAGGAAATGCTCTGCGTATGTGTCCTCGAATTTGGTCGCAGCTAGGAGGACCACCTAACCTTGGTGGAGTTTTCATACAACAACAGCTACCACTCCACCATCGAGATGGCACCATATGAGGCGTTATACGGCCGACCTTGCAGATCTCCTTTGTGCTGGACAGACCCTGGTGAGTCAGCACTTGTGGGACCGGAGATGGTCCAGGCCATGAAAGAGAAGGTCCGGGTCATCCATGAGCGGATAAGGACAGCTCAGAGACGGCAGAAGTCTTATGCTGACAGGAGGCGGAGGCCACTAGAGTTCGAGGATGGCGACCACGTCTTCTTGCGTGTCTCACCTCGACGTGGATTACAGAGATTTGTCCAAGGAGGAAAGTTGTCTCCACACTTCATCAGACCATTCCAGGTCCTCAGCAGGATTGGTGACGTGGCTTATCGCATGACTCTACCACCGCAGTTGCACCGGGTGCACGACGTCTTCCACGTATCTCAGTTGAGGAGATATGTGCACGACTCGTCACATATCATTGACCATGGGGAGCTGGATGTTGATAATGGGGCATCTTTTGCAAAGGTCCTAGTGGAGATCAAGGATCGATAGGATCGGGTCCTACGTGGACTGTTGATTCCTCTAGTGCGCCTCAGATGGCAGCACGGGAACCTCTAGGAGAGCACTTGGGAGCGGGGGGCTCCGATGCATGCTCAGTACCCACATTTGTTTCCCTAGTTTATGATGTATCTTTAAGGGGACATAATGCCCTGAGGTGGGAGTGATGTAAAGACCCGTAAAATTCAAGGAAACTTTTTTCTTAATTTTCTTTGGAATTTCACAAGAACGCAGTTTATGACGACACCTGATTCCGAGGGCTGGTGTGGCTGGAATCATTTTCTGATGTTTAGCTCCGGTACATTCACTGAACGAAAGAGCGGGCTTTTCTAACTTTTAAACCAGTGCTCAGAATCGAGTTCTGAGGGCACTGATGGAATCATAGCGTCGATATTTTCTTAGAAACGCCTTTTCCGGATTTGCGTTTGATCGGGTGTGGTTTTTAATTTTTGGGGTTAAGTTAATAAATAAAATAAAGTGGGGAGACAACTTTATTTTATTTCACTTAAAGCCACTTAATCCAAGTTAAGAGGATAGGGTGGAACCCAAAATATCCTACCCACTTGGTAGGATATTTGTGAGGTGGGTCCCGCACGAGCCCCACCGTTTCTTCCCTCCAAAGTAACGCACCCGCAAACCCCCTCTTTAATGAAAGTCAACCTTGCGTTTTTCTAGTTAAGAAACACCCCCATTAAATTGGGAAGTTAAATTGTTACAATTAATTCTTCAAATTAATTGTTCGTTTCTTATCTTTTGATTTTTAAAATTCTTACGTTGATAATAAAATAAGAAGAGGACTTGTTTTATTATTGTTGGGGGTTTGTGTTGTGTTAAACCATTGGGAGAAAAAAGAGAGGATTCTTCATTCTTCGACGAAGAACGCGAAGAACGCTCTACCACCAACGAAGAACGCCAACCTCCAACGGCGAGAGAAGCCTTCCTCGGAGATCACCCAAAGCCAACGGAGAACCTCTTCTTCCGCGGTGATCCACTTCTTCCACGACAAACCTCTTCTTCCGCGACGGTTAATTCCGCGATGAACGCTCGTTCGACAATAGCATTGAGGTAGGGGTTTTATGCGTTTCTATTTTGTGTTTTTTCTTCCGTCATTTTTCCCCTTTCAATTGAACCGCTTGTTATCGCATTAACGGAAGGAGGTCGGACCGCACGAACACGACCGACACTCCTCCCCTATTTGGTTGTAGATTTTGGATGCGGCGAACAAGGCAATGCAGGTTCCGAAGAACCCCGCGGAAATTGTAAAAGGGAGAGCGGAGAAACGCGACGCCACCGCACTACACCGTGGAAAGAAACAAATCTGTGGGGCCGTCGCGCCACGCCGTAGAAGATGAAAAAAGGACGGGACACCATCACGCCGTGCTGGAGGACCTCAGAAGCACCGCGGCCAGAGCGGGGCCGTGGCGGAGGGGCACGGTGTTGTCGCGCCGCGCTGGATGGATGAAGGTCGCAACCGGTTCCGGGCCGCGGTGGAGCAGGGGAACCGGCGGCCGGTTCCGGGCTGCCGGCATCGGAGCGAGGGGACCGGCCCCTGCCTGTCCCGTGATGACTGCAGCCAGCCGACCAGCCGGGCCAGCCGGTTCGAAGAGAGCGTCGGGGGTCGTAACCCCCGGTCGGCCAGCTGAGCGGACCCATTAAAGGGGCCGTAGTTTACTTCATACGGGGGAAGCACCCCCCGCGCCGAAATGGGCAGCCATTCCGCCGAACCCCTAGCGGCGCGCCAGCGTGCCACGCACCGGGTGGCTACCCTGGCCGGACCGCCGAACCGGACCGCCAGGCTGGGCCGTGCCCAGGACGGGCTGGGCTGCGCCCAGGCCGGGCCGGGCCGCACCCAAGCAGGCCAGACCCGGACCCGATTCGGGTCGACTTGGTTCGGGTCAACCCGGTTTGGGCCGACCATGGGGGTATCGGGCCGGGTCGGATCGGGCCCAAACCCCCTATTACCAAACCATTTTCGGTCTTTCGCCCATAACTTGAGCTACGAGCCTCCGATCGATGCACTGTTTGTTGCGATACGATCCTTGGATCGAGAAGGTCGTTTCGGTATATCTCACTCAAGGTTTTGGAATACTTGGGGTTCATCCCAGTTGGTTCGTACACGAAACCAACCAGACCCTCGGAGCGGAAACACTCATAACTTAAGCTTCGGACGTCCGATTTACGTGCCATCGACTTTGATGGATTCCTCTAAGTGAGACGGATCTTTGGCTTACTCCACCCGAGTTTTGGACGCAAGTGGAGTACGGTTGGGTTGGTTGTGACTTAAAAACCAACCGGGCCCCTGGGGCGAAAAAGCCAATAACTCTCAGACCGGGTGTCCATTTGACGTGTCGTCTTTGGCATTGACTTCCTATTGACGATACAGAACTTTTGGATAAATAAACTCTGGACTATGTGTCAGTTGATGTATCAGCCTCTCGGCTCATGGAGCGGACCCTCCCCAATGAGCTTGATGTGTGCGAAAACCCTAGAGCTGGATGCGACTGCGACTATAACGACGACTGTACAGAGATCCTCAGTGGATTCGACGATGACGACTACAACACTCAGTGATCCTACATGGATCAGTGCTACAGATCCTATGTGGGTCTGATCCTATGTGGGTCAACGCTTAGCATTCCTGTGTGGGCCAGCGCCTACAGATCCAATGTGGGTCTGATCCTGTGTGGGTCTTTTCGGATGTTAGTTATCTATCGATCCTATGTGGGTCATTGCGGGGGTTAGTTACCTATCGATCCTTATGGGTCAGATCCTTTGTGGGTCATTTCGGGGGTTAGTTACCTATCGATCCTGTGTGGGTCAGATCCTTTGTGGGTCATTGCGTTGGTTTGTACCTTTCGATCCTTTGTGGGTCTGATGGCTTAGATGAATCAATGGATATATCTGATCATCTCTATCGTCTTACGAAGAAGTATACATGTGTGATCCGAATCCTGTTTTTCTTTCCTATGTGGATTATGTTGTGCTATCTTGTGTGGATTTACGTTTTTCATTCCAGTGTGGACTGGGTTATACATGATCTCGGATGTTGGAGCCGATCTAGAATTGATGACTTAGGTATATGTATGGGTATATACCGAAGTAGTGTCGGATGTTACTTCGTGATTGTATCTTTCCTTTGTGGATTCTGGGAGACCTTCGGGGGTCTCGGGGTCCCTACTGAGTAGATTATACTCACCCCTGCATGGGCTATGCCCGCACTATGTTGTGTTGGTTGGAGACGACAGACAGCACTGATCGCGGTTGAGGCTTGCGGAGCAGGTCGGTACCCGGAGGTGGGCCACTAGGCGAGACGTACTCAGAGTGGATGGCTGGACCCGAGGAGCTGTGGATGATATCTGTACTCACCCTTCAAGTGGGACTTCCAGTGGATGGCTCGACGCTGCGGCTTTACTTTTCAGTTGATGTTTTCCCTTTCCATTTGTACTTTACTTTCAGTTTGGGTTTGTATTCTGGCCCACATACTTTTCCGCACTCACTGTTGTACTCAGTTTTTACTTAGTTTTTACTTCTTCTTACTTGCTATGTGGTGTTTTTTGTTTAATTTACAATGGCAATGCTTTCCCTTTTTACCGGGATTTACGCCTTGGTTCTAGTCGCTAGCCCCTAGCCAATGGAAGGCGGGCTTGGGGTAGTCACGACACGGGCCCCAAGGACGGGTCGTGACACACTGGTTGTCCTTCTCTTCTAAATCAGTCCTCCATAGATCATCCAGATCAACCTCTTAGGCCTCGATCGTCCTCACTACTCATGGTCATTTTCTGAGTTCCATATCACCATGGTAAACAAGGAATGCATAAGGCTGAGTAGTGTAGAATATTTCTTTTAAATTTTTCTTAAAATTGTTACTTATTTAAATTCCAAAAACACCTAGAACACACAAGAAAACAAGTAAATATGATGTATGTACCTTTCCTAGGGTCTCTACCCTATAATCAGTGTAGCCTCACTTGGTTTTTTGGTAGGTCTATAGTCCTTGCGTCAGATTATAGGGGGATATAAGATCTCGTGTCCTAGCCTATCTTCCCTATCCTATTTCATGCACAAAGATTACCTAAAACTATTTCGATACCATCTGATGAAATCCTTACTCTGCCAAACCTCAGATCCATCCTATCTTTCAACAGTACCTTTGATACAATTCTATCTTGACCCTCATTCACCAAGATGAGGGAAGGGATAGAAAACTGCCATACCCTTCCTTCCTCTTGTTGAAGGAGAGATAATTAACCCTAAGGACCACCTTAAATAGGCCCAAGAGTGGAGACTAGCACCACTGGTATAGAATCAAAAATAATATTGAGGGCATTAACCTTTTTATTTTGTTGGATTAGGAGACACCTTGGTGAAAAACCAAAATATTCAGAAACTAAATATAAAAGTAAAGCAAGAAACCATTCCCATATGCATGTTCAATGATAAAACCATACAAGTACAAGAAAAAATCCAAATGGAAATTACCAAAAGAAAGAAAATAGAAACGGAAACTGTCCCGAAGTCTGAGATAATACAGCCCCGCATGGTCCTCGAAGTCCTCATGGAATCCTAAAAGAATTTTTATATATGTATGGTGACTATAATTGTATACTAAGTATGGAAAACTAAAAGCTATTGTGCACTTGTGGGGAGGCATCCTAATACCCTCTGAGAAAAAGGAGAAAACCAAAGTACCTAGCAAGGAAACTATCCACCAAACCCCACCAAGAAACACTCCCCAAATAATGCAAGATAGGTAAAATAATAGTAATAGCACATCAATATTTGGATACCCAACACCACTTTACCATGGGTTATTGAAGAAATCCTAAGTGTCAAACCCCCTTCCATTCTCACCAGAGTCCAACTACCATACCCCGCCCACAGACACCTACAATACAACAACCACACATCCCCGCCTATAAACACCTAGTCCATCACACAGATCCCTACCTATATACACCACATCCACAACAATCACTGCCACAACTGATGAAACCTAGGCCAGAATAACCACTATTATGCCCGAAGACACCTGGTCCTCTTCCCGAAGATTCTTGGGACACAAACCCTGTCCACAAAAACCTAGGAAAACCACATCAACATACCCTACCCAATGAATCATGGTCTATAATGGAACTCAGGACCTTATATCCTACCTGATGAGTCTTGGTCTACTCGGGAGAGGGAGTAGAAAAGAGCTAATAACAAGCCACCAAATATGATGTTGGCAAAAATACCCTTCCCCGTGAAATGGGGGTGTTCAACATAAAGTTCTTAACTTGGGTAGGGTGTGAATAAGAAAAAAAATTAAATTTATACACATGGGTAGGAATGAACTCATCCTAACCAAAGGGTTCTGAAATCATCCCATACACAAAAACCCTCATTACTATTCATTCATACAAAAGAATAACAACCACAACCAAGAACAACTCATTCCTGGAAAACAATTCCCCATTAAACCCATTCTAATTATCATATTAAAGTGGTTCCATTTAAATAAATATTCACTATGGAAAACCTAACAGGCATATCCACAATCCAAGGAAGGAAAAACATCAAGGCAGCAATTTAAACATCCACACCAGGTTCTCTTGTAAAGTCACAATAAAAAAGGGATCTGTGAGATCCCTCGAAGTACTGGAACCGAAACAAGCCCCAATATACAGCCCCACACAACCTCATATTCCCAAACCAACTACTGAATAACAGAGGATCCCATCCTTATTCACATCACCCCCAAGAATCAAGACAAACATTCGTGCTTATTAGCAGAACAAAATAAGAGAGTTTTTATATTTAACTACACCATTTATCAGGTTCCTTCCTTTCATTTGGTTAAATGAGGTGATCAAAAAAGAATTATTATTCATTGGTCATCCATTTAATCAAATAAGTTTATGTGGTTAACTAGTTTCCATGTTAAAATCATTCAATAACAGGATTATCCATAAAACAGAGGTTCATTAGTGCGCAAGAAAGGACCACCAACAACCACGATTTTTAGTAGACATAAGCCCGTATAATTAAAAAAATATAAGGAAAGTTAAAATAGTACTGAAGCCTAATCAGACACACACATTAATTCTTTAAAAACCATTCATTATTTTTGTTATGGTTTGGTTTCATCTGTCACCAAAGGAAAATTATCGTACCTATAACACATGATACAATATAAATAGAGATGAATGAAAATCGTACTTGGATGATTAACTATCAAAGGTTTCTTCCTCTCACAAAGAACTAGGAATGCACGACTTGTAAGGGAGGAACCCCGAGGACTCCAAGAGCATGGAGAAAAAGGCCCCAGCATGGGCGCACAACTAGAATCAGGTTGAAGGACTTCAAACACACCCAGAAAAGTAAAAGAGACTAGCTAAGAAGAAGAAAGAAACTCCATGGGATAAAAAGGTGTGAACCTAGAGTTATTGGATTTGAAATCATGAATAAATTAAAAATGTGGATCTTGGGTTCTCAATGCAGTTGGGAGGTTACAAATGATGGAATTAATTGTCAATTAATAATTATCCTTGGAGAGGTGGCAATAATGGCTGTGAGTTAACGGTTTCCTTTAAATGGGGAAAAACCACATAATAGGGGAGAAGTAGAAAAGTATGGGAAGAAGGGGGGATTCTAAGGAAAATGCCACACGTTTTGGTAAGTCAAGGGTGGTATGAATCATGGGGAATTTTAGTTATCATTTAGGGGTTTTAAATGTCTTTTAAAAGGTTATTAAAACAATTTTACATTAAAAGATACATTTCGGGTATGGATATGGAAAAAGTTGGAAACTATAAAAAAACAAAGGGTGGGACACCATTTGGTGAGACACCTTAACGGTGCCACCAGTTTAGTGGAACACTACAATTGGTTCCACCACCTCGGTGTGTGATCATGATGGTGAGACCGCTGAGGTTCTACCATCACAGTGCCACCATGACCTGTGCCATCCTTACGATGCAGCTATGACTAGTGCCACCGTCACAATGCCACCGTCACAGTGCTGTTGTGACTAGAGCCACTATTTCAGTGGAACCGTTTAGTGTAATCATTTGGTGGAACTGAAATTTGGAAAAGTACTTGACTAGGATGGTCTAGGCTATTACAGAAATATATACATAATATTTTATTATCATTTTCATTTTATACATTTATATTTCCATGTAAGAATGATCTCATTTTACTTTAGTGTAATATTTTTCATTAGTATTTTTTTATTATGGATACTTTTATAATTGAGGTATATTTTATTAATCAAACTCATTATATTAATAGCCAAAAAAATATCTGTGGAAAATTTAAATAATGATTTTTCTAGAGAGAATGTGATTTGATAATTGGGGTACCATTGAAGTTAAATATTAAAAACCTAATATTACTATAAAAGACTGGAGAGACATAAATAATGCTATGTGTGAATGTAACTATAGTAATATTAATTATTTATTTTTCATTTTAAGTGATCATTAATTTAATATTTATTCTATATGTGATACATCCATTGAAATGTTGGATACACTATTATTATGTTTCGTGATAACTTCCAGTGTTATATAAATGTTCTTAAAACCCATACTATAATTTATGATAGAATTTTAATGAATCCTAATGAAATAATTTTAAAATCGTACTATCTATTTATTGAGATCATAAATACAATGATTTAACTTGGACAAATAATGGATGAAAAAAATTATTTGCTAATAATTCGAATAACTGTCCATAGAAGATAGAGAATTCGAATAGTCTCCAATAGAGAATTATATTTTATTCTAATCTAATATGATAATTATATAATTGTAAAATTGATGATGTATGAATATATACATAAGGAATAATATGTGGATGCAGTACCAAAGAAGAAATCTGAATCATTCAAGACATTTGTGTCTAAATCAGAGGATGTAATCCTGGATGAAACAATAAATAGAAGTAAATAGAAATGTGATAGTGATGAATAGATGGATCACATATACATATGTACTAAAAAATTTTATGAAAAGAAAAGGATTACTAGGCGATGAATTTTTGATGGAAAATTTTATAGAATGAGAATCATGGGGAACGATAACACAACGTGAAAAGTAAAATGATATCAATTTAAAATAAAGGGTCAAAGAAATTTGGAATTTCCAATGATAATGTACAACTAGAGGAATAATAATAAATTTAAAGACCCAATAAATAATTGAAGGTAACTAAGAGACCATCCGAAGACAGTTCCAATGATTCAAACTGTTCCAAAAATGATGCAAGTGAAAATGATAATTTGTGTTTCGTGAATAATGCTTATGCGATATGGAATAACTCTAATAATTATAATTATATTATATATGAATATTAAATAATTATTGATGAGAATTAAAAATGATTCTATATGATCATGGAAACTATGAATGAACAAAAAGATAAGTATGAAAATATGAAACAATTTTTGGCTCTATGTGTTATTGATAAGTAAGATCATTCATTTAAAAAAACAATATCAATTTTTTAAAAGAAACATGTAAAAATTTTTAAATATAAAAAAATTATATATGATATGTATAATTTTAAAAAATTACCACCTTCCCAAAATAAAATGTTGGTAAATTAGAGATAACCTAAATATATAAACTGTTATTACACATTTTTAAATATAAAATTATTTTTTTAGATTATTTTTGTTTCTAGTGGTTTAAATAATACTGAATTTGAAATTTAAATGGGGATTGAGGATATGGAAACAATTCCAGTATTTTTGGACCCAAGAAGATATTTTTCACTGAAAATAATACTGATTTTTTTTAAATTTTTTAATTTTGTGTAAAAGTGGAGATAAAATGATTTATTTTCTAACTTTTATGTATCCAATAAATTTTTGTTACAAAAATTATTTATTGGTTGGTTTGGTTTGAGACTTGTTTCAAAGAACTAGTAAAAGAATATTGTATGTGTAGAGTGGATGTCTAAGATATATGACTATATATTATCCAAGCATCAAAATTGTTGAATTTTGATTAGGGATATGTTATATATTATTGTTTCTGACGCTTTCACCGGGGCACGCGCATCCGTCCGTCCGCGGAGGAGGACGTGCTGCACTGTTTCCCCGCATTCCCGATTTCCAAAGGTGGGCGGCATTCGCTCCTTATTCAGGGACGTTTGCTCCATGATCGAAACATGATGATGGGATGTCGGTTCTTACTTCTGTGGATTCCTCCTCAGAATTCTTCACCTAGTCCGGTTCTCCCTCATAGATTTAATACGTTGTTCGTGAAACTCTTCCCAGTGCTATGTTTCCATGGACAACGGTTAATTACACTGCTTCTGTCGGGACATTCCAAAGGGTCCGGTCAAGGCAGCAACCTTCAGTCGGGGGAGTAGTCACATTGAGGCTTCAGTAGCATGTCTGGATGTTGGGGACCCGGCATGTCTGTCTATTATCCCTGGTCATAAGGATTCTCGAGGGTGTGGAAGCCCGAGGCATCCCACATCGAGCGCAGGTAATTATATTCCATAGATACATATCTGAGGTTTTCCTCAGATTCCGGTGTTTAACAAAGGGTATGCCGCGAGTTTAACATCCAGCGGAGATAGATCAGCCCGATCAGAGCATTAGCTAGAATGGATCGGATTGAGGGATTTCCCTTGAAGGGGTGCCAATACTGGGACCAGCCCATGGGCGGCTGTGAAGAGGAGCGGACCGACATGGTCTCAGACCGAAATGGTCTCAACGGGATATGATGGTTCGGGCGAGAATCAGGGTGGATGATGGATGGACGAATGAAGTGGAGGGGGAAATGAAATGGGACCATCGCAGGGGCGACAGTGAAGTTGGGATTCAGCCTTGAAGAGGCTTCCTACGTATCCCCGTGGCAGGGAATCAAAGTCCGCGTAGTTCGGGATGGTGTCGGTGAAATGACGTGAAGGTGGACCTTGGCCCGATGAATGTTGCCATCGAACTGATGTGAAAGTGGACCTTGATCCGAGGGGTGTCGTCAGTGAACCGACGTGAAGGTGGACCTTGGTCCGATGGGTGTCGTCAGCGAACCGACGTGAAGGTGGACCTTGGTCCGATGGGTGTCGTCAGCGAACCGACATGAAGGTGGACCTTGGTCCGATGGGTGGTGGGATTGAACCTCAGGGAGGCTTCCAACGTACCATGCCTTGACATGGATCAAAGACCTCATAGTTCAAAGGGTTTCATCAGTTAACCGACGTGAAATTAGACTCGAGGGTCCACTAGTGGTGGGATTGAACCTCGTGAAGGCCTCCTACGTACCATGCCTTGACATGGATCAAAGACCTCGTAGTTTGGGTTGGTCGCAACGGCTTGTCGTCGGACTGGAATACAGTTTAACGTCATGTTGGACGAGAGTGAACCCTAACATGAATAAATGATAGGCGGTGGGCATGGACCTCATGGAGGCTTCCTACGTACCATGCCTTGACATGGATCAAAGTCCTCGTAGTTCAGGATGGCGGTGGGTGTTGGCAAACCGATGTAAATGAGGGACCTTGGTCCGATGGGAGATGTGATTCAACCTCTGGGAGGCTTCCTACGTACCATGCCTTGACATGGATCAAATTCCCCGTAGTTCAGGTGAAAATGGGGGGCTTGGCACACCGATAAGGAGACGTTCTGGTCCAATGATTGTTGGGCTTGAACCTCATGAAGGCTTCCTACGTACCATGCCTTGACACGGATCAAAGTCCTCATAGTTCGGGTGGTCACAACAACTTTCCATCGGACTGAAATGCAGTTTAACGTCATGTTGGACGCAAATGGGACTCGACGTGAATTAGATGACGGGTGGGCTTGAACCTCGTGGAGGCTTCCTAGGTATGATGCCTTGACATGGATCAAAGACCTCGTAGTTCAAATTGGTGTGCAGTTTAATGTCATACAGGACAAGGGAATGCAGTTTAACGTCATGTTGGATGAGGGTGAAACTTGACGTGAATAAATGACCGAGTGGTGGGCTTGAACCTCGTGGAGGCTTCCTACGTACCATGCCTTGACATGGATCAAAGTCCTCGTAGTTCGCTATGGGTGGGGGTCAGGGTCGGTGCTCACTCTAAGACAACGTGAGTCATGCTCAGTGTGAGAAACAAGAGGTTGCAGGGACCTGACGATGACGTCGCGAAGGATGCGTCCGTGAGAAGCAAAGAGGGGCTTATGCATTAGGCGGCCCATTGTGTTTGGACTTACTCCAGGATGGAGGCCCGAGGTGCAGCAAAGCGCAGCGAAAGAGGGATTTGGGACCAATGATGGGAGGTGCCTCGTTCCCTATCATGCCCTCTACTGACCTTGGTAGTGGAGAAGTATGTAGATGAAGGGGTGTAGCCATCCATTGGGGAACTAGGTTCTCCCTTCTCCTAAGAACATACGCCACTCCAATAAGGAGGATATCATCCCTTGTGGAGGGTTGATTCCACTTCTGTGGAGATGAATGGCGTAAAAAATGTTCGAGCTGGGGGGACCCTTCGTGCGAGGCATGAGGTTGGGTCACAGTTTAACGTCATGTGTTAAGGAAGTGATGCATGGCAGCTTAACGTCCTGTAGCTTGGACAAGGTGGGTTCACTCCACACCCCTAGGACTTACATAACGGGTACCCTTTGCTCCTTGGGGGAGGGAAGGTACCAGTAAGGCCGTGGTCAAGGTGGGTTGTGGAGCGAACCATCGAGGGGTCCATGTTAGCGTGGCTATCCGAAGAAGCAATAGCCGTTAGCGTGCCTATGCGAAGAAGCATTAAGCAAAGCAACGCTACGAGTGGTATTGTCCATGGGACTTTGAAATCACATCGTGCAAACCTGGAGGGTCACACGGGGAGCGGAATTTCCAAGAAAAGGAGTGTTCTTCGTGAAGTGGAGTGCCTTGGCCTTAGCATGGGGCATAGGTGTGAGTGGAGGGTGCTTCACAAAGTGGAACAGTATTCGCGGAGCACTGCCTCGCAAAGAAGAGGTGCCTCGCGAAGCAGGGTGCTGCGAAGCAGTGTGCTTCGCGATGTGTAGTGATCCTGCCTTAACATAGGGATCACTAGTAAAGGATGGGTGTTTCGCGAAGCATAAACGTTTCGTGGCTGCCAGGGTCCCCTTGGGAATCCCCCTCCTTCACGAATTCCCTGGAGCTTCGCGAAGGGCATCCCTCTTGGAATAGGGGATCAAAACGAGACAAAGCAAAGGCATCACGCGAAGTAGAATTACCTCACGGAGCTCATGATTCATGAGGGAAAAGGGTGATTCACAATTCAGGAGAGGAGAAGCTGAAAGGATGGATTGTCTATCTTTGGGACTTAGGGGGATCCCAGTATTTATAGGCAAGGGGAGCCGCGAAACAGAACTCGCGCGCCGCCTCAGGCGCTTTGCGGCGTGTTCGCGAACGTCAAATTCGCTCGCGGAGAAGGACCGCCTCCAGAGCTTCGCGGCGGGGTCGTGAACGTCAAACTCGTTCATGGAGATTTACCGCCTATGTAGTTTCGCGTTGGGCTCGCGAACGTAAAAATCGTTCGCGGAGAGTTACCGCCTCCAGAGCTTCACGGGACCGCGATGCTCGGGGTTCTTCACGCCGGTGCTTCGCGAGGCAGCGTTCGGGGTGTCTTTTTTGTCCCTTTCGTTCGTGCAATATTTTGGCACCAACAAATGCCCCCCCCCTCAGACTTGGAGCCACGGAAGGCTGAAGGGTCGAAGTCTGAGGGAAAATCACCAAAATTGTCGGCGGTTCGCGATGCGACTTCACGAAGAGGGCCCATGGTGCTGACCGGGGCCACAGGTCCGGATGCGCCATGATGCTTCGTATGGGCGGGGCGCGCCGCTATGCTCCAGGGTCACCGCCTATAAATAGGGGGTCGACCTCTTTTGTCTTCATGCGATTTTCTTTCCTTTTTGTGCTCTTGATTTCGCGAAGCTCCGCGTACTCTGCACCTGTTCTCTGCGAATCGAGCTTCGCGGCGAACCGCGGGTCTCCGACTCCGCGACCATGCCAAGCAAACTTCTGCTTATTGGCATAGGCCAGACTTCGCAGCTTGGTCTCACGACTGACCTTCACGAGCAGTCTTTGTGATCCAGATTCGCGTTCTGTTCTGAAAAAATTCCTTTTTGAGTGCTGGAACTAGAATGGCCCATCGAGAAGCTGTATTGGGGGTGCTTGCGGATGCCGCCCGTCGGGATGAGATGGCCAACTGTCCAGGCCTTGGGGAGATGGTCCGAATCCACTCGGACCATGCTTCTTTGACAGATCTGCTATCGGAGGGTCAGAAGAATTATCCATAGTGTAAGAAGCTTCCATTGTACGGCTTCTGGTTGAGGGATGACGTCTTCATCCCTGAGGCGAGTAGGGACGAACCAGCTTGCTGGTTCAGGAGCACACCATGTTAGCACTAATGGTTCAGGGCGGCTGATGGTCATGCGCAGGAGGACTTCACACCCATCACCGCTAACTGTCTCTACAACCATGTGAACGATATTGATGGGAAGCCACTACAACCGGAGAGGTCCCCTCCTCTCTACCGTACCATGCTGTAGGCGGCTTTGCAGGATTCGAAGAAGGGATGGTCTGATGAGTGGGACCTGCGCCAGGGCGGCAACTTTACTGATGACTGGGCCTGGGCCTACTGGGTAGGCACCTCATGCGAGGATTTTGGGGCCGATATGAGGAGAGTGGGGTTATATGAGGCGGCATGGGCCTCCCAATTCCACATTTACCAACCGAAACAACTGATGCCAGAATTGCTAAGTAGATGGTCATCTAGGACCAATACCTTTAACCTGCATCACGGGGAGGTGGGCATCAACCTGTGGGATGTCCACCATATTTCTAGGGTTCTGATCTTGGGGGCCATGTATGATGAGTTCCTCCCCGTCATGAGCACATGGGAGGATATAGATCAAATTCCGCGACTGGTGTCAGTGCTGATGGCACTCATCCCTGGAGAGGAAAAGGAGGCAGTGTGGGATGTCCACTTTAGGAGATGGTTCAAGTGATTCCTGAATTTCCCAGAGAATTGAGAGTTCCCTCCGAGGCCTCGAACTTGTCCGTGGGAGACCCAACGGGGTAAGGGACACTTGTATTGGAGGGTCCTAGAGGACATCCAATGGAAGACTTGGGGTTTCAGTGTCATCATTGAACAACAGCCGATATTCAGGCTGGCGGCGTTCATCACGTCTCTCATCTGCTGTTGGATCCTACCAGTGAGGGATACAAGCATGGGGGTGCGGCCTAGCTCGTTTATTATGGCATCTATGTTTCCCATGGGGCAGCGGGTCAATCTGGGGATTCCAATGCTCTCCAAACTGTCCAGAATGCTGCGGCACATTAGTGAGGGCAAGAAGCCTCCAAGGATATGCGGGCCCTTCCACATCCTATATGGGTGGATCACAACGCACATCAGGGGGATTTATGAGTATCCAAACCCTATTTCGCCACCGGGATCAAACATCCACCCCTCCATCCTGAATGCGGTCGGGAGCTTCCCGTTCAATCTAGCCCTGCCGATGGTGCTGAATCGGGTGTGGAGGGAGGATGAGTTTAATTTCCACCCCTTCCCATTGCCGACGGGGATACTTACTGGCGACGGGTGGGGAACGGAAGAACATCGGGCTTACCTCCTGGCCTTTCGAGGTGGAGTTTTGGTGTCATGAGTAGATCGTGAGACACTCTGAGAACCGTACACCCTGCATCGGTTTGCAAGGCAGTTTCGATGCCTCCAGCGGCTGACCCCGTAGGTCTACTGGGAGGTGCGTCA
Source organism: Viscum album (assembly GCA_963277665.1). NCBI lineage: Eukaryota > Viridiplantae > Streptophyta > Magnoliopsida > Santalales > Viscaceae > Viscum > Viscum album. Next base: position 935,384,527 of record OY728153.1, read on the forward strand.
CGAGGATCACCCATGTGTGATGAGGCAGTTGTGGCTCATGTTCACACGGGAAGATGGGAAGATGTGAATTGTATTACCTCCATCCACCGCCACTTTCAGATTGGTGAGGGAGTATGCCATTAGTTGGGAAGCTGATTACCCAGGGGAGATGCTGAAGCAGCCAACTATTCGGGTCGGTGACGGTGGGCCTCCTCTATCTCGAGGTCGGGGTCGGAGGGCAGCTAGGGCCTCTCGCAGTGGCGGCGCTGCCATGGAGGCGAGCCCCGCACCGGCTGAGGGTGTGGCAGCAGCGGTGGATCCGGTGATTCCGAAAGATCCGGGCCATCTGGAGGGGCAGCCACCAAGGGGATTTCGTAGGATATCCACTCAGGCTCTAGGGAAGAGGCTGCGTCATATCGACATGGAGGAGGATGCCGTCTTCCCAGAAGCTTGGGACATTTGGGATGTCAACCGGAAATTCCTTATCCCACCCAAGATATGGGCCCACCTGAATCGCCTCGGGATGGAATTTCCGGGAATAAGCCCAGTCCGAGCTAGATTCATGGCGTCTCTGGCAGAGACAGAGCAATACTTGGAAGATCTAGAGGATTACGTTCACTCCAGTGGTGTCCCTCGCCCAATGACAGACCGGGTGAGGGTACTGCTGAATCGAACGGTCCCCCCATAGTTGTCAGCCGCCGATCTGAGGGAGCGCTTCCCCCTGCTGGAAGAGTCAGAGGACTCCTCTCAGGAGGATGAGGATGGAGGAGGGAGCCCGTTGGGGGAGGGTGAGGTCGGAGATCAAGGCTCAAATTCCGACAATTTCACAGAGGCTCTCGAGGTAGCATTCCGAACTTCTTTCCTTACGGTCTGTTCTTGGGCCACTATGGACTTCTCACCGATGTTTTATCCATGTAGGAGGAACTTGTTCGCAGGCCTCGTTCTCTCCCCCCGGCGGGTGACGATGCGGGACCTTCAAAACTCGTGCCTATGGTTGCGTCCAGTTCCACGTCTGGTGGGACCAGAGCACCCGAGGTGGCTCCTCCGGAATCTCCAGACCTTCCAACAGTAGACGGAGGGCCTCGCCTCGGGGTCCCATTAGTACCGGCTCAAGAGCAGCGCCAGGAGGTCGATCTCCGTAAGTTTCCTCTACCGGTTTCCTTGTCGTCATATGTAGACTATGCCAACTAACGTTTATGTCCCTCTCTGTCATACAGTTCTTCGACTGGCGTGGGCTGCTGCGGCAAGACTAGTCGGGATGTCTGGTGGCGTCCCTCCTAGGGGCATGCCGGTGTTGGTGGCGATAGTCCCCCCATCTCCTCAAGCTGCAACACACATCATCACCGGCGGGACCACCAGCAGGGTCATGCATGGGGTCATTGAGGTGGACTCTGATGAAGAGGATCGTCCAGCCAGCCCTACTCCTGTCGCGCCTTCTTTGGCGCAAGATGTCGCACCAGATTCAGTGCCAGATGCAGATCCCGCTGAGGACTTCCTACAGGTGTATCCTGCATACGAGCCTGCCAATTGCGCAGACCGGGACGAAACGGCCTCCGACGAGGAAGATAGCAGCATAGTCCACCACCGGTCATGGAAGCTAATCACGCACTTCATCAAGGACACCCCCCAAGTGCTATGGCTGGCCGAAATGAACAGACTCCACTCGCGGTTGCACGAACTATGCGCTGGGGGAGTGGACGCCCAACGTCCTCACGCGCTCATCCGAGATCTTATGGATGAGAAGATCAGGGAGCATGATCGTGGGCTCAGCGTGGGCTGGCAGCGGAGGAAGGAGACAAACATCAAGAAGCTCCAGGAGGCTGAAAGCGAGATCCAACAGCTGCAGACCCAGGCAGATGAGCAGTCAGCCTCTCTTAATGTGCAATCTGAGCTGATCACCCGGTTGAAGGCCCACCTGGCAGAGGCAGAGGAGCTTATGAGGAAGGCTTCTGAAAAGATGGTTGTCATTCAGGATGAGGTAGAGAGGGCCAGATCCAAGGCTGACGAACTGCGCCCCGCCGCTGTTGAGGAGGAGCGGGAGCTGAGTCAGCAGCAGCAAGACTTGGAGGCCCCAAGCCAACGGGTGGCGGAGCTGTAGCGCTCTTTTTACAGGGTCAACCCGTCCATGGGGGTGGCCGACCCTCGGGTATTATAACAAACCAAAATCTTTTTATTGGTACTTTCGTGCTTCAGTTTCTTCTTTCTTTGTTTTGAATGTCGTAGCGCGCACGATTTCCATTGTTTGAATTTCCTCGTTACATCCCTACAATGTTTACAGGACGTTCGGCGATAATCCCCCAAGCCCACGTGGGTCGAACCCAATGTGAGAAATAGGAGATTGTTGGCTCCTCATCCGGCCTAACATAGGAGTGGAGACCATGCTCTGGGCATCTAGGATTTGGATTACCAGTCCGAGTTTCTGAAAGATAGGAGAGACCTGACCAGAGAAGGAACTTTTCAAAACAGTCGAATTACCACTTCTTCTACGTGCCTTCATGAACGAACTGTGCAACACCAGGGACACTGGAATCAGTCCGAACAGACGGAAACAGGGAGCGTGAATTACGATGCCCATGATTCGGAGCGCTGTGGGGATGGCGTGACAATAAGGGACAACCATTAACCATGGAGGAGAAGTGGTATCCTTACTGCATTTGCCTGTAATGGGCACAAAAATGAGGGTCAACCGTTGACCATATTCGAAACACGAGACCATGTCACAAATATTATCGGTCAATCTTTCGGGACATTGACCTAGGAAAGTTGGTGGACCATAGGTCAAACATCCATACTGTTAGGGGGTCCTTCCAAACATGACCAGTCTTTCAGAACGTTGGCCCAGGACGGTAGGTGAGCCGATGTGGCTTGAGACCAGGCCATTAGGGGGTCCCGTCAGACATGAAAGGGGATGAGGGTCTGAATAAGGGGCACACAAAGCATGGAATACAGAGTGATGGTTTGTCCGAACAGAATCCAACACTTAGGTAGTTATACCACCGTGGTGGGAGTACGCCAGATGGGTGCGTTCGCTTGGTCATGGATCCTTCCTTCTTTGGGACAGGGCCTCTCTGGCGTGGGGTCCGAATAGGGGGGCCGGAAAGGGGAAGGATGGGATTAATGATTTCCATGGCCTGGACCCTAGGCAATATACCAGGGTGTCTCTACATATCCCATGAGGATGGGAATCAAGCCATATGTAGTTCGGGAAGCACATTGCAATCATAGACCAACACTGACAGGTGAAATCCTCTCTAGTAGAGGCTCTAGTGAATCCCATGATTAACATGGGGCATCCTGAACGTGTTCAGGGTAGAACCACAATTTAGTGTCATGCGTTGAGGACATATGGACTCCTGTAGTTTAACGTCATATGATAGGACGTGGAATAAAGGGGAAGATCCCAGGGAGCGTGTGGTGCGGTAGATATGAAACCGACATGAATGAGGACTTGGAGTCCAAATCACACCACGTACCCCCGGAGGAAACTCTTCAGGTCGAGGGACCAAGAGTGAGGATTAGGCTGGGCCCGAAGCAGAGTGGTCGGGTGTTCCTATGTACCCCATGAGGATGGGAATCAAGCCACACGTAGTTCTGAAATCATTGTTTAATGTCATGCGGGGTGATGAGAAGCCTAGTCGTGTTAGTACACATCCCGCCAAAACTACTAAGCCCACGTGACTGTAGCTCGGTGTGGGAAACAAGAAGTAGTGGTGGGACTTTTCCAACACAGAAAAGGGACAGGTTAGGGAAAAGGGATGCTCAGTGAATACCGGCCCAATGAAACTATCATGATCGTATAGTGCACCTAGATGCGCGATGAGAAAGAGTCAAGTTTGATGGAATCCCACCTGGACATGAGGAAGTGGAAATGTGTGAATCATGGCACTCGAGATTCAGATCACGATGATGGTGGCGTGACGATGGAGGATAACTGTTGACCGTGGCAGAAACCTAGCATCCATATCGTGTTAGCCTAGAATGGGGACAGACAAATGAGGGTTTACCGTTGACCATGTTCGAAACATTGGACCATGTCACAAATGTTGCCAGAGATCCGTAGGGACGTTGGCCTAAAACGATTGGAGGGCCCTTAGGTCCAACATTCATGGAGAGCCCTTAATCCTAGTATCCATGTCGTCCAAGGGTCCTTTTGGATGTGGAAGAGGATGAGGATCCAAATAGCGAGCTCACGAAGCTTGGTCATGGGACAAGAGGAATGTCTGTATGAAAATCCCTCACTTCGGGCTCTTTGTCGAAACACATCTGAATACGACAACAAGACATATTAGATAGGGGGAGAAGAGTTATTTCCCATAGGGAGATCTTAGTTTACGGTTGTAGAATTCGGACCATGGATGGGAGGAAACATAAGAGGCACATGGTGGAGTAACTCAAACACCTAGCATGAATGGGGATAGGGGGTGCGGTGAACAACCCGATGTGAACAAGGACACAATCCCATATCACACCGCACAACCTCCTTATGAGAGGTTTTTGGTCAAAGGACCAAAAGAGAAAGTTAGGCTGGGCCCGCGGGGAAGTGCTCGGGTGCTCCTACGTATCTCATGAGGATGAGAATCAAGTCGTATGTAGTTCTTGAAAGTGTCTTAGTTTAAGGTCTTAGATCTTGGACCATAACTCGGTAAGGGGAGAAAGGGACACATAGAAAGGTGGATTCAAAACCTAACGTGAATGAGGACCTAATCCCTACTTACCATGTGTTCTCTGGGGAAATGCTCAAGTCGAGGGACCGAACACGTAGGTTAGGCTGGGTCCGCGGGGAAGTGCCCGGGCGCTCCTACGTATCTCATGAGGATGAGAATCAATCCATACGTAGTTCTGAAAGGTGACATGGTAAGATACCAGTTCTAGGGGAAAAGGGGAGTGCGGGTGTGGCCCATGTACTAAAAGAAGCGGAATTTGATACATCTTGTTTGTCCTTTAAGGTGAGTGGTTTTTTTTTTTGTGAAGCGACAGGCCTAGAGTAGTTGGTCGTGGTGTCGCCACAAGAATAAAGCCGTGATAGGCGTTGACAAATGGCATGGCATGTGACCAATACCCAACGTGATGTCCTCCACAACGAGTTCATCACAATGCAGTGCCATTTTTTCGTCGTGCGTCCAGGATGATAATGTCACAGTTTAGAGTCATGTGACAGGACCAAGCATGCATTTTATCGTCATACAGTGCAAACGTAGCAGAGGCGATGCTAGGCGGGGAATGTGTGCAGTGTTATAAAACACAATTGATGGAGACATGATCTCACATCACATTGTACGCCACTCAGAGAGGGAGACCTTAGGCCGAGGGGCCAATATAGAGGTAAGAGGTGAAACAAGGGGGAGAGACTAGCTCCCTAAATGGGCTGGACCCAAAGACAAGGCATCCGGGCGGTCCTACGTATCCCATGAGGATGGGAATCAAGCTGAACATAGTTCTAGATGGATCTTAGCTTATGGTCTTAGAACTCAGACCATGAATGGTAACAACTTCCCAAGTTAGCGCATACGTCAACTCGATCCCTAATCCCACGTGAGTTAAACTCGGTGTGGGAAACTAGGGGGGAATACTCATCGCAATACTTGGGGCGTCCATCAGAGGGGAGTCGGCAGAGAGCCCCGAAGGACACCTTTGATGTGGCTTGTTTCCCCAACGTTCAGATGTGCACGGAGGCAAAGTACCAAGAGTTCTGAGACTCTACTTGGACACGATGAAGTGATGATGGGTGTGAATTGTGTAGCCGACATTTTGGGATTAATGGGTTGGCGTGGCGATAGAGGAAAACTATTAACCATGGTGGAAATGCAGGGTCCATATCAAGTTAGCCTGAGGTGGGAACAAAAAACAAGCATCGACCACTGACCATATTTGCAATGTGGGATTTTATTGATTTTTTGTCTAAAACCCTCAGGGGAGTTGGCCCGTAATGGTAGGAGATCCCTTGAGCATAGTATCCAGGCCGTTCATGGGGGTCCCTCCAGGTGTGAAAGATGATGGAAGCCCTGATGCAGGGATACACAAAGCCTGGAAAGCGGGTGAGGACGTGTCCGAGTAAAGCTTGGAATTCCAGGTAATAATCCAGAGTACTCTTAGGCACATTGGTGAACAGCCAAAAAGGGATTGATGAAACATCTTAGGAGGGAGAGGTAAATGGTATGGTCATTATGGGACCGACGTGAATGAGGACATAATCCCACACCACACCATATAATCCTCTCATGGAGGAAGGGTTGGCCAAGGGGCCAAGATGGGATGAAGATTCCCGAGAGATGGGGCTGGACCCGAATCCTAGACATTCAGGTGGTCATATGTATCCCATGAGGATGGGAATCAAGCCACACGTAGTTCTCTAGATGTAGTTTAACTTCATACAGGATGAGGTGGGGAGTAATATACCCCCAAACAAGGGAGGTGTACTGTATGGTGAATAAACCGACGTGAATGAGAAAATAACCTCATGCCACACCATACACTCCTATAAGAGAGGACCTCGGCCAGGGCCGAAAAATCCAAGGGTCCTGATGGTTAGGCATTGGTCAGGGAGGCCTGACCTGTTTGCAGTTTAATGTCTTGCAGTGAGGACGAGGGTTGGGGACCCGACGAGGCCAAGGGGGCTGAGGCTGGGCCTCGTAAGGGAAAGCGTACGACATGGTACATGATCCCTACGTAAATGAGGACATAGTCCTACACCACACCGTACACCCTGGGTAAGAGGTTGGGCGAAGTGGCCCGATAAGGCCAAGGGGCCAAAGGTCAGGCATCAGCCAGGAAGGCCTGACTGGTCTGCAGTTTAACATCTTACATGAGGATGGGGGCCAGGGACCCGAGGAGGCCATGGGGCCTAAGGGTGGGCCTTGTAAGGGAAGGCTTACGACATGGTACATGATCCCGATGCGAATAAGGACATAGTCCCACAACACACCGTACACCCCTTATAGGGGAATCGGGGCCGTGGGCCTGACCACTAGCACCACCCGGGGGGAAGTTTGTCACTTCGGGATGGGGTAGAACGAATCACTGAACTCGATGTTTGGGACATCTCGGGGTGGACCCGAAGATCCAGGACAATTTTGACCATGTTTGAAACACAGTGTTCGTATAGTAACCTGATATGGGAGCAACAAATGAGCGTCAACCATTGACCAAATTGGCCACGCGGGACTTGTATCGGCTTGTTGCTTGAAAACCCTCAGGGGCGTTGGCCCGTATCGGTAGGAGTTCCCTTGGGTGTAGTATCCAGGCCGTTCTTGGGGGTCCCTCTGGGTGTGAAAAAAAGATGGAATACCAGTCAAGGAGTGGGTGAAGCATAGCTGTATCCGTCCACGAAAGAGGCAAACATCTCCAGGGGGATGTGCAGCCGGGTCGAGGCATGCTCGATATGAGTTGGGGGAAAAGTGTGCACCCTGCCATATATCTTGACCCGAGGGGAAGATTTTGGCTTTTGGGCTGGGCCAACGGACGAAATGCCAAGGCGTTCCTACGTATACCATTAGGATGGGAATCAAGCCATACGTAGTTCTTGAAGGCCATGCAGTTTAGCGTCATGCGGTGAGGACGTGGGAGGATAGAAGAACGGGAGTGGGCACATGGTGCAACCCTTATAATCATTGTATGAGTGGGGTTAAGAAAGCCTAGTCCTTGCTACACAAAGATCCTCCAAGGAAACTATTCCCAGGGGGGATAGTGGAAGAGAAAATCTTGGGGTTGGGCTCAAGACGAGGCGTCCGAGTGTTCCTACATATCCCATTAAGATGGGAATCAAGCCACACGTAGTTCTTGAAGAGTAGTTTAGTGTTGTTCTGGATGAGAAATGTGTCTCAACTGGGTATATGTACGGTACGGCGGGTAATCCAACGTGGATGAGGATGTAATCCCACACCACACTGTACAATCCCATTAGAGAGCCAGAGTCGATGCAGGCTAAGGGGCCAGAGGCTGAGCCTCTGTCAGGAAGGCCTGACTGGCTTGCAGTTTAACGTCTTACATTAAAGACAGGGGAAGGGGGCCCAAGGAGGCCAAGGGGCCTGAGGCTGAGCCACGGTCCAGAAGGCCTGACTGGCTTGAGGTTTAACGTCTTACAGTAAGGATGAGGGGAGATTTTAGTTTAAGGTCATAGAGCTCGGACCATTTTGCAGTTTATCATCTTGCTGGACGAAGGCGCAGTTTAAGGTCATGCAGGACCCTACAGTTTAAGGTCATGTTGGACCATAACATGCAGTTTAAGGTCATTCGGGACCATATAGGATCAGGAGAAGTACCGCATGAGGAATCTGGCATTGGTGGGAGGGGTTATGCGCTCTCCATCTGTGGTCACCAAGGAGTACGCTCCATTTGGGAAAACCTTATGGATGATATAAGGCCCTTCCCATTTGGGTTCTAACTTGGGCGGTTTCCCACTAGGAATCATTAGCGCTTGAAGGGACAGTACTAGGTCGCCCTGTAGAAAAGTCGGAGATGAACCTTCTTGTTGAAGGCCCTCACTTTCTTATCCTGATGCCTTTCCAGATTGTGCAGGGCACGAAGTCGGTTCTTGTCCAGTGCTTCTAATTCAGTTAGACGGATTTCGTCTACCTCATCTGATGTCCGGTGATCATAGACTGTAGTGCGTAAAGATGGTAGCTGGATCTCAATGGGTAGAACGGCCTCAGCTCCATACACTAAGGAATATAGGGTCACCTGGGTAGAGTTGCGAGTCGTTGTCCAATAAGCCCAGAGGGCGTTGGGGAGCTTGTCCGGACAACTTTTCTTGTTCTGACCAACCATCTTCTGCAGATTTTTAGAGTGTTTTGTTGAACGACTCAATCTGTCTGTTTTCATGTGCATGGTAGAGGGTGCTATGGTTCGAACGGATGTCGTACTTGGCGTACAATTTCTTCAGTTCAGCTTCTCGGAAGTTGGTGCCGTTATCGGTGAGGACGGCGTGAGGTACCCCAAACCAGTGGATAATATTAGATCTCACAAAGTCAACGATTGAACGGGCCTTGACCTCTCTGATTGGAACTGCCTCTGCCCACTTGGAGAAGAAATCTATAGCAGTCAGGATGAACATACACTAGCGGGCTGTTGCTAGTGGATATGGTCCCACTACATCAAGTCCCCATACCGCAAATGGACAAGAGTACTGCTGGGGTGGAGGGGCTCTAGCGGCCGATGCAGGAAGTTGGCGTGAAAATGGCACGCGTGGAATCTCTTGGCATACCCAATACAATCGTGGATCATAGAGGGCCAGAAGTACCCATACCTCCGGATTTGATGGGACAGCTTCAGCCCAGCTTGATGGGCGCCACAGGAACCGGCGTGAACCTCTTGCATAACTTGAGGAATCTCTACTCCTTGAATGCAACGGAGGAGGACACCATCGAAGCTCCGCTTATATAGGACCTGTTCAAGACTAGGGCCACTTTGGAGGGTAAATTGCAGCGCGCATCATCGGATTCGCTCGCGCTCGGCCCGATCGTTAGAGAGGCGACCATTTTGGAGATACTTGACAAAAGGTGCCCTCCAGTCGGGAGTGGCTTCAACCACTGTGTCTGACGAACCTGGGACCCCTGACATAGAGGTTCCGGTGGTGATATGACTTACCCGTAGGCCATCATTTTCCTCTTGGGTGATAGGGGAAATGACTCTCCGGTGTGCCACATGTATGATCAAATCATCTTGCTTGGGTTCTGCGAGCGACACGGCTAAGCCAGCCAAGGCGTCTGCTTGACCGTTCTGTGATCGTGGGACATGGGTAATCTCTAGTCGAGAAGAGAACTAGGCCATTAGGCAGAGGGTGTACTCCAGCAATGGTACAAGCTCCAGCTTCCTGACAACGTAGTCTCCATTAACCTGTTTGATTACCAGCACGGAATATTCTTTCACATGTAGGTGGGGAACATCAATCTCAAGGGCTAACTCGAGGCCGGTGATGAGAGCTTGGTACTCTGCCTCATTGTTCGTACATCCTTCTAACAACAGGAATGAGTATGGCAGGACAGCTTGCACCAGGGTAATGAAGACAATACCCAGGCCCACTCTGTTGAGCTTAGGATTGTTGAGCCTCCTACCGGTGGGGCTCCGGGAGGCACAGTCGAAATGCATTTTCCAACACGGGATGGCATGATCGACTGAGAGGATCATCTCATCAGGAAAATCTAGGTCCAGGGATTGATCCGTGGAGGTTGGATGGGCAGATAAAAATTCTGCGAACGCCTGTCCCTTAATGGACTTATGAGGTAAGAACCTGATATCAAACTGTTGGAGAATCACCGCCCACCGTGCTAGTCGACCAGTCAGCATGGGGCAGTTCAGGATGTACTTCAGTGGGTCTACCCGGGAGACCAATTGAACCTAATGGTGCTGCAGGTAATGTCGCAACTTCTGTAAGGCGAAGACGAGCGCAAGGCAGCTCTTTTCGATAGGAGAGTATCTGACCTCCGTATCGAGAAGCATGCGGCTGAGATAGTAGAGACTGTTCTCAGTACCCTCATTATTCTTCTGGGCGAGCAGTGCACCGAGGGATCTTTCCAGGGCAGTCACGTAAAGGACCAGTGGCTTTCCAGAGACGGGTGGCATCAAAACCGGAGGTTGGAACAGATACTGCTTGATTTCCTCGAAGGCGGTCCAACACTCCTCATCCCATTCGTAGGCAGCGCCCTTCTTCATGAGCCGGGAAAAGGGATTACACTTGCCAGCCAGATTCGCGATGAATCGGCGTATGTAGGAAAACTGGCCTTGGAGGCCTCGAAGTTCCCGAATGTTGCTCGGGGGAGGCATTTGGATGATGGCCTTGATCTTCTCTGGGTCAATCTCAATGCCTTGGTATCTAACAACAAATCCCAGAAACATCCCAGTGGTGACCCCGAAGTCACACTTCAACGGGTTCATCTTCAGGAGACGGGAACAGAGGAAACCGAACACCTTATCATGGTCTTTGAGATGGTCCTGGCGCTGACATGATTTGACCACTAGGTCATCTACGTAACATGCCACCAACGTCCCGAGAATCGGCTTGAATATGTGGTGCATGGCCCTCTGATAAGTGGCACCTTCATTTTTCAAGCCGAATGGCATAACCCGGTAGAAAAAGGTACCTTGGGGAGCCCTGAAGGCAGTGGACTCCTCATCCTCGGGGGCCATCCGGATTTGGTTGTACCCGGAATACCCATCCATGAAAGAGAGAGCTTGGAACCCGGTCGTGGCATCAATCGGTAACTCCATCACCGGGAGTGGGAAGTCATCCTTTGGGCAGTGGCGATTAAGGTCGCGGAAGTCGATGCAGACTCTGATCTGCCCATTCTTCTTCCTGACTGGCATAATGTTGGCAAGCCACTTGGGGTACTGGACTTCCTTAACGAAGTTGGCTTTGATAATCTTGTCAACTTCGGCCTCATCCATAGCACCATGAGAAGGTTTCATTTTCTTGGGAGGCTGCTTAAACCCACGATGGTTTGCCGGGAGGCCCAGACGGTGAACGACTACCTGGGGATCTAGTCCTGGAATTTCGTTGTAACTCCAGGCAAACACGTCACGGTGTTGTTTGAGGAAGTCTACGTACAGCTTCCGCTCCTCGGGGGACATTCCTGCGCTGATCAATGTGGGTTTCAGATCTGCCTCACTACCAAGGTTCACCTGTACCAGTTCATCAACCGTGGTAGAGACGCCTTCCTCAAAGGCGGGGGGAGCATCCTCCAGGTCTTCCTCTCCACCCGTGGGGGGATTTCCTGCGACGGGAGATACTTCTGGGCTATCAAAGCCTGAGGGGCAGCTGGTGCTGGCTTGGGCAGCAGTGTTCATCATATTAGGAGACTCACTCTCCATTGAGACCATTGCAATGAAGGCAGTCGACCCTATCCCATCTGGCCTTCGACCTAAGGGGCCACATTTGATGATATCAAAGTAGTGGTGACGTGTCAGACTGAGTTGGTTGATTCCAGCCCGGCAGAAGAGACACGCATGGCGTACCGCCATTGTCATAAGCTTGACACTCCATTACCGTACAGGGGTAGGGGGTTCTGGGATCACCTGAGCCTGGTTGATGTAGGAGTACGAGGTGATTTTCCGTCGTCACTTGGACACGGGAGCATGCCATCCTTGTGTACCCGAAACAACAAAACATTGACCCATGTCGGGGGTCGTGGCCTCCAATCAGTGGATTGGGAGGATGTAGGCGTCATCCATTCTTGCCCAAGAATCACTTGTGACCGGGGTGGGTTCATCCTCACTTACTAGGATTTGCTTATCCTTACTCTTGTAATAATCAACATCTAGATAGCGGGACTCACAAGAGGCGAAAGGAGACACATCTCCTTGGAGCATGCCTACTCGACCGTTGAGTGAGTATTTGAGGCACTGGTGATATGATGAAGGGACCGCTGCATGCAGATGGAGCCATGGCCTACCCATCAACACGTTTTAGGTGGTGTCCTGAGAGATGACCATGAACTCGGTGCTGGCAACTAAGCCACCGAACTGAGTCTTCAGGCGGATCTTGCCGACTAGGGTTTTCTCGGTCCTCTCGTACCCCTAGAATTAGAGGTCAGAGGGAGTTAAATCACCTTCAGACAGACCCAGCTTTCACAATGTCCGAGTCGGAATTAGGTTGATTCCGTAACCCATGTCAATAAGGCAGCGGCAGACATCCACCCCATTGAAGTGGCCAGTGATGTACAGCGGGCGAATATTCCACTGTATAGGAGGGTCCACATCTTCATCGGAGAACGAGATAACCTCCTGACATTCGGCATTCTCAATTGTCTCGGCATGGAAGTCTTCTGCAGCTGCTACCTCCATCTCAAACTGGAGGGGGATCTGTAGGGCCTTGGCAAGTGCCTCACACATTTCAGATGACAGGCGAAGGACCTCAAGGATAGAAAGCCTTGACGGAACACTGGCCAGGTGCTTCAGGACATCATACTTTCGTGCCAAATGTGCACCTCTGCCTACAAGAGGTCGTTCGGCAGTTGGAGGCATAGCGGGTCCTGCCGGTTGAACCGGTGGTCGGCTTGTACTGGGTACATCCTGCTGCCTACTAGTTGAAGCTTGGAGAGTAGTCGACGGAAAAGGATCGGACAGCAGAGACTGGCCTGTAGTCAGGCACGAATGACTGTGATATGAACGAGGCAGCTCTCCCTGATCTAGTAGCACAAACGATGGTGGAGGTAGACCTGAGGGCGTTAGATGGGGTTTCACGTGCTGAGCTCTGCGCTGAGCCTGCTATCTGGTCTCAGTAGCGTGCACGGCTTGGCTGAAAGTGCCTACTGACATACCTCGGTGACCGGCGTGGTTGCAGTTCCGCCGACATTGACGTCGGGTAGAAACATTGGGTAGGTTCGCCTGGCGTTCCCCCTCGTCAGGAGTCATATAGGGCTTTACCAGCTCCACGTTGTTAACCAAAGCGTACCCCTGGCTGTCGCTCGACAAGTCATCCACCACCGGGTGGATTCTGGGAGGAATCGCCATTTCAGATGGCATGAATTCTCCGAGAGTGCGGGATGACGATGGCACCGGCGGAGCGCGTTGCTTCTTTTTACGTCGTCGCTGCTTTCCCTTTTGGGAAGAGGTCGACTGTGAAGATGATGCAGAGGTACCGTCTACTTCTTCTGAAGGTTCCGGCTGCTTTAGGTGCGCCCGGATGATACCATGGGCATAGATGATGGTTTTTAGAGCCATCCAGTCGTCGTATTTCCGGGATCCGCGGCTGGGAACCTGCTGCCACTCGCCTTCACTGTCGCTACCGATCTCTAACCCAGCAAAGACACCCGCCACTTGTGTTGGTGCTGGGCCCAACTTGAATATGTTGTTGTTGACCTGGTATTGAATCCAGTCTTTAAACACATAGAATTTCTTGAGGGTGTGCCCCAGAATCTGATGATAAGGACAATAGTTGGGGTGATCGGTGAGATTCGCCTCTGCCGGCCTTCTGCACTCGGGCAGGAGTACAATCCCTTGCTCTAGAGAACTTCGGAAGTAGACATGGACCTGATTTTCATTGAACGAATTAGTTCGGTGCCTTCTTTCCGGATAGGGGGCCCTGGGGGCCTGGCCCCGACGAGGGGCCGGAGTGGCCTGCTGAGGAGTCTGTTCCTGATTATCTCGTCTAGGTGGAGGTGGCGCATTGCGTGGGGGGCCCTGCCGATTCTGAGGCGGTCGCTGCTGGGCAGGAGCCTGTACTTGAGGTGGAGGACCTCTGTGGGGTTGCAGGGATGGGGCTACTGGCAGTAATTCCAGCTTCCTAGGGGCTTCTATTTGGGCCACCGTGATGAGTTCGGCTCTGGCGGTCCTCCTGGCTGGGATCATAGGGGGCAACGAACGTGCCTGACTAGCCTGTTGCAGAGCCTCCTCAAGGCGCTGAGCCTTATCTGAGAAATCTATGAACCCTCCAGGGTAGTTCTGGGTAATCAGGGAGGGTACCAGCTCCGTTTTTATGTTTCCCACACACATCGTCAGTAATTTCTCATGAGTGAGTGACATATTGAGGGAATACATAAGTCCCTTCCACCGGGCGATGAAATCTGCGACTCGCTCATCAGGCCTTTGCTTGCACTTGAAGAGTTCTGCAATGTTGGTCTTCTGTGTGGTGGAGCTGAACTAGTATAGGAACTGCCGGCGGAGATCCTCCCAACCGGTCACCGATCCGATAGGGTGTTGGCTGTACCAGACGAATGCGGGACCTTCCAATGTTTGTACAAAACATCAGAGATTGGCGGCTTCTTGCTGGGCTGGGGTCCCCATCATGGGGCCACACCTAGAAGAAACATGTGCCAAGTGCTGTGGTGGGTCCCCTATCCCGTTGAAGGGCGAGAAAGTGGGGTTCCCAAAACCTGGGGGTGCGGGCATATCGTCCACCCACGCGGGATACGGCTTGCCATCCGGTGGGACCTCCACCTGCCGCGTTTCCAATGCTTAGAGGCGGGCTGTGAGTGCCGCTATTAGATCATCCGGGTGGGGGTCCCTGTCTTGACGGGGATCCATAATCACAAGTGCGTTTCCAGGTTCTTCAACAAGGTAGATGGCATCGGCAGCTCGTGGATCGACTGGAAGAACGACCTGTGGGGCGACTGGGAGAATCCGGACTGGATTCTTCAGATTTCCCCGTCGTTTGGGGGGGTTTGGTGAGACGTATCGTGACCTCTTGCCATATGTTTCAGATTTTGCCCTGTCTGCGGAAGTAGCATGATCAGGGTTTCCCGGAGGCATCTCACCGGGGGAAAGTTTTCCTGCCCCTACTGCCCCGGCCTGGGATTACCATAGTCGGGTCGCCGCTCCGCAGCACACTCAGCCAAGAGTTCATCAACCATCCTCTTCTACTCAGCAAGCTGCTGGCGTAACATGGCCTTCTCGGGATCGTCATCCATTTTCTGCACAGAGGCAGACGGGTCGGAGTGCTTGAGAGTTCCGACATGCTCCTTACCCTTGCCGGTATTTCGACCGAGTACCAGCGACTCGGTGGGTACGGGGAGGCCTAGCAGTTTCCTATGCTTATGGGTAACCCTCCCTGATGGGTCCAGTAGTGGCGGTATGCCCTCAGGGGGTAAGTCTCCATCAAGGAATTCAAGCTCGTCTTCTTTGTCCACTACGTCGGCCATGTGGACCGCGACCCCTCTCGAGGGCATGTCCTCAATGTCGTCTAACGAATCAGGCTACCGTAGGATAGGGTAGAAGAGGAGAGTGGCATAGTGTCCCCAACCACGGACTTTCACATGGGGGGGGGGGGGGGTAGCTTCCCTGATGACTCTACGGAGTACTTTGAAACTCTGAACACATTTCCGTTGAAGGGCGCTCTGACGGCCTGGCGACTCAGGGTGCTGGGCCACAAGGAGTGCGACCAAATCGATCAGGCGACATTGCTCGCTGATTTCTCCAAAGTGCTCTCGACTTCTGGGGTACATCACCCGCTCGTAACGAAGGTGGAAGTGTGTTGCCCATAGGGTTCGACAAAAGCACCCCACTTCTTCAGGGGTATGGGAATTTGGTGCGCGAAAGTTCAGCGCCGCCGTCGGCCAAAATTTCTCTGGGAAGTGATCTGCTGCGAGAATACTCCAGAAGATCCTGGGTTCGGACTCGGGGTCTAGCCCTGTATTGCCCCTCTCGTCAACCATGGTCGGCTGAGGGATAGGTAGTGGTACCGAGGCGGACCTCTGGGATAGTAAACTCGGCGGTGGAAAATACGGAGAACGAGCTGACTGGCTGCCGAATTTTGGGCCATCCTCTGAAGAGTGAGGTGACCTGGCCATGATGTCACGATACGATGGGCTGATAGCCACAGCTTCCGGCATAGGAGTCGCGGCTGCCGGCGATGGGTCATGTCGTCGCTCTACCGTCGTTGGCCCCCAAAATAGCTCTCTGTGATCTCTGGTAGAGGTAGAGGGCGCTTCTGGTGACAATGTTGGTGATTGCACGGTCGAGACCTATGGAATTTCCACGATTTCTTCCTCCTGGATGTACCTACAGAGAGAGGTGGGAATCTGGTAGACCTCGCATTCCGGGAGAATGAGGCTAACGTGCCTGGTTCCTGCCCCAATCCTTGATACATAAGAGTGGGGAGAAGGTTCCATCGCTGAGTCGTATTCCGCTTCATAATCTGAGAAGCGGGCAGGTTTGATCTCCACCTGGGCCTTCCCAGGACTCTTCTTGTGGTGGCGACGACCCTCTCTCCTGCCCCGGGGTGGCTCCTCGGGATAGGGTTGATCCCTAATAGGTAGCCTTGGGGTGGAGATGGCGTCGTGGCGGAGAGGACCCCGCTCGAGATAGGCGATGTGCGAGGGTCACCAAGGAAAATGTTAATGGGTACATGGGGAGGACCTCCATGGACAACACCCATGTGGGCGGAGCCTCTGTTGGAATTGGCAGGAGCATGGGGAGGACCTCCATGGTCGATGCGGGCGGAGCGAGGCTGACCTTCACTCCCCAAGTTACTGGGGCGGGGAGGACCTTCGCCCGTTGCAGAGAGGACGTAGGGAGGGACCCCATGCTGGAGAAGGACTGGATGGACAGTGCCTTCAGATCGGCGGTCGGGGGTAGGAGGATGGACTCCATACCCTGTATAGTGGGCGCGGGAAAGGTTTCCACGCCGAGCGTCACTGCAGCGGGGCATGTCTTTCTTCGGGATAGGGGTAGCACAAGGAATACCTCTATGAAGAGCTTTGGAGTGGGGAAGGCCCACGCTCTGTGGAGTAGTGGTACTGGAGGGCCTCCGTACGGGGTGACATCACCGAGGGTTAGTTCACAGCAATCACCACTCAGGCATGCAACCCGAAGAGTCAACCCAGCCTACCTGTGGGGCGGTTGGGGTCTCGATCCTGGTTGGGTGAAGGAGTGCCCATGCTCAGTGTATGCAGGGACTCCATGATGCACATCGGCAGTGGCTCGGGCCACTATAGCTATTGAAGTGGACGCATCTGGGCGAGCGTCCTTAGCCCGGGCCAGACATTGACGTCGGGTCGGACAAGCTGGCACAGGTGGTGCAGGGGCATGACCTGCCTTCTCTTCCTGCAGAGTCGGACGGTGGCGCTGACGCGACCAGATGGGAGCCCTTGCCTGGATCCCTTGGGTCGGGACCCTGAGCGGTCCGAGACGGACGCCGCCCGCCTCATTAGCGTAAGGCGAGGAGTCGTCGAGGCGTTCCGGGGACAGGCTCCCGAAACGGTTGAACGTTGGGGTGGGGAGCAGGGGCTCCCTGCGTGGCCTGTTAGGGCGGCATTGACGGCGGGGCCTGGATGCCTCCAGGTCCAGGTGGGCCATATCCCATGTTGGGATGAACCCTTCCTCCTCATACCTGTGTACAAGGTTGTTGATCACCCTTCGCTGGATGATCTCTGATGGGGAGAGGGGACGTGGGTGCCCCGTATTCTGTGATGTAGCGTCCATCATAGCGGTAGCGGAGCCATATGGGGTGGCTGTGCTGGTGATGCCCCTGCCCCTGCGTAGGCGAGCAGGCGGTGATCGTGTCTCCGCAACAACAACCTAGTTACTGGAAAACGAAGGGATCAACTCATCAGCACTGCGAGGAAAAGGATTGAAAACCAGTGCCCCAATGTCCTTCCATTCTCCACGTATATAAGAAGGATCCACGCCAACACGTTGCAGAACGGAGTGCCCCACGTTCTACTGCCCCGATTTCTGGTGAGTTTCACGATAGGCCCACTATTTTCTTGGCGGGACCAGGTGCCAAATATCTGGATCCAGTGACACGTCATTCTACTGGTGTCTCGAACGCTACTAATCTCCACATTGAGGAGAAGAATTTCACGTCGGGTTCACCATTTCTATTTCTGACGCTTTCGCCGGGGTGCGCGCATCCGTCCGTCCGCGGAGGAGGATGCGCTGCACTGTTGCCCTGCATTCCCGCTTTAGAAAGGCTGGCGGCATTTTCTCCTTATTCAGGGACGTCTACTCCTTGATCAAAACGGGATTATGGGATGTCGGTTCTTCCTTTCGTGGATTCCTCCTCAGAACTCGTCACCTAGTCCGGGTCTCCCTCATAGAATTAATACGTTGTTCATGAAACTCTTCCCAGTGCCATGTTTCCATGGACGCCGGATAATTACACTGCTTCTGTTGGGACATTCCAAAGGGTTCGGTCAGGGTAGAAACCTTCAGTAGGGGGAGTAGTCACGTTGAGGCATCATTAGCGGTTCTGGATGCTGGGGACCTAGCATGTCTGTCTATTATCCATCGTCAAAGGGATTCTCAAGGGCGTGGAAGCCCGAGGCATCCCACATCGAGCGCGGGGAATTATTTTCCATAGATACATATCTGAGGTTTTCCTCAGCTTCCTATGTTTAACACAGGGCATGCTGCGAGTTTAACGTCCAGAAGAGACAGATCAGCCCGATCAGAGAATTAGATAGAATGGATCGGATTGAGGGATTTCCCTTGAAGGGGTGCCGATTCCGGGACCAGCCCATGGGTGGATATGAAGAGGAGTGGACCGACATGGTCTCGGACCGACATGGTCTCACCAGGATATGACGGTCCGGGCGAGAATCAGGGTGGATGATGGATGGACGAATGAAGTGGAGGGGGAAATGAAATGGGACCATCACATGGGCGATAGTGAAGTTGGGATTGAGCCTTGAAGAGGCTTCCTACGTATCCCCGTGGTAGGGAATCAAAGTCCACGTAGTTTGGGATGGTGCAGGTGAACCGACGTGAAGGTGGACCTTGGCCCGATGAATGTTGCCAGTGAACAGACGTGAATGTGGACCTTGATCCGAGGTGTGTCATCATCGAACCAACATGAAGGTGGACCTTGTTCTGATGGGTGTCGTCAGCGAACCGACGTGAAGGTGGACCTTGGTCCGATGGGTGGTGGGATTGAACCTCGGGGAGGCTTCCTACGTACCATGCCTTGACATGGATCAAAGACCTCGTAGATCAAAGGGTTTCATCGGTGAACCGACGTGAAAGTAGACTCGGGGGTCCACTAGTGGTGGGATTGAACCTCGTGAAGGCCTCCTACGTACCATGCCTTGACATGGATCAAAGACCTCATAGTTCAGGTTGGTCGCAACGGCTTGGCGTCGGACTGGAATACAGTTTAACGTCATGCTAGATGAGAGTGAACCCTAACGTCAATAAACAATGGGCACTGGGCTTGGACCTTATGGAGGATTCCTATGTACCATGCCTTGACATGGATCAAATTCCCCGTTGTTCGGGATGGCAGTGGGTGTTGGCGAACCGACTTAAATGAGGGACCTTGGTCTGATGGGAGATGGGCTTGAACCTCTGGGAGGCTTCCTACGTACCATGCCTTGACATGGATCAATGTCCTCGTAGTTCAGGTGAAAATGGGGGGCTTGGCACACCGACAAGGAGACGGTCTGGGCTAATGATTGTTGGGCCTGAACCTCAGGAAGGCTTCCTACGTACAATGCCTTGACACAGATCAAAGTCCTCATAGTTCGGGTGGTCACAACGGCTTTCCATCGGACTGAAATGCAGTTTAACGTCATGTTGGATGCAAATGGGACTCGACATGAATTAGATGACTGGTGGGCTTGAACCTCGTGGAGGCTTCCAACATACCATGCCTTGACATGGATCAAAGACCTCGTAGATCAAATGGGTGTGCATTTTAATGTCAAACGGGACAAGGGCATGCAGTTTAATGTCATGCTAGATGATGGTGAAACTCGACGTGAATAAACGACCGAGTGGTGGGCTTGAACCTTGTGGAGGATTCCTACATACCATGCCTTGTCATGGATCAAAGTCCTCATAGTTCGCTATGGGTGGGGGTCAGGGTCGGTGCTCACTCTAAGCCCACATGAGTCATGCTCAATGTGAGAAACAAGAGGTTGCAGGGACCTGACGATCATGTCGTGAAGGATGAATCCGTGAGAAGCGAAAAGGGGCTTACGCATTAGGTGACCCATTGTGTTGGGACTTACTCCAGGATGGAGGCCCGAGGTGTGGCAAAGTGCAACAAAATAGGTACTTGGGACCAATGATGGGAGGTTCCTCATTCCCTATCACGCCCTCCACTAACCTTGGTAGTGGAGAAGTATGGAGATGCAGGGGTGCATCCATCCGTTGGGCAACTAGGGTCACCCTTCTCCTAAGAACATACGCCACTCCAATAAAAAGGATATCATCCCATGTGGAGGGGTGATTCCACTCCCGTAGAGACGAGTGGCGTAAAAAATGTTCGAGCCGGGGGGACCCTTCGTGCGAGGCACGAGGTCGGGTCACAGTTTAACATCATCTGTTAAGGATGTGATGCTTGGCAGTTTAACGTCCTGCAGCTTGGACGAGGTGTGTTCACTCCACACCCTTAGGACTTACATAACTGGTACCCTTTTCTCCTTGGGGGAGGGAAGGTACCAGTAAGGCCGTGGTCAATGGGGGTTATGGAGCGAACCATCGAGGGGTCCATGTTAGCGTGGCTATGTGAAGAAGCAATATCCGTTAGTGTGCCTATGCGAAGAAGCATTAGGCGAAGCAATGCTACGAGTGGTATTGTCAAGGGGACTTTGAAATCACATCATGCAAACCTAGAGGGTCGCACGGGGAGCGGAATTTCCAAGCAAAGGAGTGTGCTTCACGAAGTGGAGTTCCTTGGCCTTAGCATGGGGCATAGGTGTGAGTGGAGGGTGATTCGCGAAGTGGAATGGTATTCGCAGAGCATTGCCTCGCCAAGAAGAGGTGCCTCGTGAAGCAGGGTGCTGCGAAGCAGTGTGCTTCGCGATGTGTAGTGATCCTGCCTTAGCATATGGATCACTAGTACAAGATGGGTGTTTCGCGAAGCATAAATGCTTTTCGGATGCCCAGGTTCCCTTGGAAATCCCCCTCCTTCACGAATGCCCTTGAGATTCGCAAAGGGAAACCCTCTCGGAAGAGGGGATCAAAACGAGACAAAGCGAAGATGTCACACGAAGTAGAAGTACCTCACGGAGCTCATGATTCCCGAGGGTAAAGGGTGCTTCGCGATTCTGGAGAGGAGAAGCCGAAAGGTCAGATTTTCCATCTTTGGGACTCAGGGGGAGCCCAGTATTTATAGGCAAGGGGCGCTGCGAAGTAGAACTCACGCGCCGCCTCAGGCGCTTCGCGGCGTGCTCGCGAAGGTCAAATTTGCTCGCGGAGAAGTACCGCCTCCGGAGCTTCGCGGTGCGGTCACGAACGTCAAACTCATTCATGGGGAGTTACCGCCTCCAGAACTTCGTGGCGGTCTCGCGAACGTCAAACTCGTTCACGGATATTTACCGCCTCTAGAGCTTTGCAGGATCGCGATGCTCGGGGTGCTTCACGCCGGTGCTTCACGAGGCAGCGTCCGGGCCATCTTTTTCGTCCCTTTTGTTCGTGCAATATTTTGGTGCCAACAATTATTACATGTATAAATGTATGATATTTTGTCTTATTAAAATTTATTACTATAAAAATATGTTAATTTCTAATTTTTTATTCATATATGTTTCAAAATATAACATTATTAGAATTCATTATTTTTAATACGATGGTTATCATGTAGAATTTTAAAATAACAGATTTATGATTTATGATCCTATATAGGATTTAGTTTTCACTACTTTGAGGAAAGATAATGTTTTTTCAATAGATTTAGATTATTTTTCACTAAAAAAATTTCCTTTGGTTAAGTGATATTCATAATGATTTTTTATTATGGTATAATAAAATATGAAACTATAATGTGAAATCACTAGGGGGATGACTATAAATTACTTAGTAAAATATTTACCTAAACTAGAACTCCTAAATGACAATGTGTGAAATCCCTATCAAAGATACTATTTCACAAATTTTCATTCAATTCAAAGAAAGTGGTGCATAATTCATAACACATAATACTAGTTCATATTGATTTATTTAGACCCTCTATAATATATTGTATAGGTGGAAAACATTATTCCCATGTGATTGTTGATGAAGTTTCAATATTGACATGGTTGTTTTTTATTGATCAAAAAATTGAAGATTTGTTTTGAGAAGTGTGAAAAATCATTAGATAATCGTGTTGGAATAACCATTATGACTTTCAAAAGTGATCATGGTTGTGAATTTGAGTATAATATTTTTGATAGTCTTTTTTCAAAACAAGGATATAAAAAATTTCCATATCCCTAAAAAACCTTAACAATATGGCTTTGTTGAAAGGAGAAATATAAAACTCTAAGATATTTTATAGGATAATATTATTTATTATTAGTTTCATGTTTATTTTTTGTCAAAATCCCTAAAAATAGATTTTTATGTAATCAGTTCTGTTTTGATAAGACAAATTTTAAATAATACACATTATAAACTATGGAATTGTAGAAAACCAAAGGTGAATTACTTTAATGTTTTAGGATATAAATCAATATTCTTAATATATGATAGAAAATTGATTTTTTTAATTAAATGTGATAAATTGATGTTTCTAGTTTATTCAACATCTTGAGAAGAGTGTACATTAATAAATAAATTAACTGAAATTATGGAATAATGTTTCCTTGTAAAATTTGATGAGATCGATCCATATGAACCTAAATATTGATTATATGGGATTTTAGATGATACATAAAATCAATATACAAATAAATCCAATATTAATATACACCATAATGTTAATTTAACTGATTAATCTTCTAAAAGAGAACAAATAAAACACCCAATTCATAAATATGATTTGGAATATCCTAGAATATAAATTTATAGAACCATTAGGAACCACAAATACTATATGTTGGATATTATTTTTCATTACCTTGATTTAGGTAATAAAAGGAGATAATCTCTTAAAATAGGGTTAAAAATCAAGATTACTTATCTTAGCAAGAACCTAAGATCATTACCTGATAAATAATTGAGAAATAGTGGTTAATGGTTATGAAAGATGAATAAAATTATTTTTAATGATAAAAATTGAGTGTATTAGTTTAGATAAATAATGTATAATGTACCCTTATAAATAAAAGTGTGTTAAAAAACAATGCTAATGAGTCAATAATTATTGTTACAAATAATGATATATTTTTTTATAAGGTTATATAAGAGAAGAAGGGATAGATCATGAAGATACATTTAGATATGCAGCTAGTATTGAATACACTAGAATACTACTACCATATTAATATAATATTAATTTTAAACATCATAAAATGGATTTAAATAGTGAATTTATTAATGTTTATATTGTTGAAGATGTTTTTATTGAGTAATAAACTATTTTTTCAATTCCTCATTTTATGGAGCATGTTTTTATACATTCAATGTCATTTTAGGTTTCAAAATAGGCTTATAGAGATTTATAAATTAGGTTAAAACAATTATTAAATTAAAAATGATTTTAATTAGTATAGTTTTTTAAAATAATTACCTCAGAAAATCTGGAATCACATTTATTTATGAAAAGAAATTACAAAAGCCGAAAGAATGAGATATTTATACAATCATTTTCATAAAATGAAGTAATTTCACCTTGGAGAACATTTGACCAAGTGAGGGGTACATCAACTCCCATTCTTGAATTCCCACATGCTACCATGTTTTCATACCAAAATAAATATGTGATAATGAAGTTGTGTCACATAGGTTTATTCATGATGTCCATCCATTTAGCTATGAGTCTCCAAGAAATATTCAACTGACCATTCCTAATCACCTAGAAATGATTGGAATATTCAATTTCCAATGAAAGGATGTTCAAATAATTAATTTTTGTAAAAGAGATAGCATGGATGATTCCATGAATATCCCCTTCAAAAGAAGAAGTCTCACCACAAGATCCATAGAAACAACCACTAACATTATCGTCATGGTCTTGAAATAAATCACCACACCTCGAGGGTCCTGGGATTCATTTATAGGCATGATAACTATTATTTTTAATCCAATGAGGGAGGGGGAAAACAAAAAAAACATCAATCATACCCATAACAAGTCTAAAATTCATGGAAACATCCAATTTTCTCATATTGTTGAATTCCTGCATACTATTATCACAAAATCACATCTGAGCTACATTTATGTCCCTAATAGAATAAAAAATATGCAATATGTTCATCATAAAATGAATGAACTTACCATCATCTATAACAGTATTTCAACTCTACTAGATGGAGTGAAAAAACATAACAACAACTGTGCTAAAGAGAGTACACACCTAGGTAGAATGCTATGTTTATATATAATATTTCATTAAAGATTGAAAACCATAAAAACCTAATCAATTCATTCTGAAGACTCTCAGAAATCATTCCAATTTGAGGTGGAATTTGTAAAACTAAGAAAGAGATACTCTACAACCTCCTTGTGTTGATGAAACAAGATACATTGAGAGAAAAGAGAAAACCCAAACATCTATAAAACATCATCAGTGGGTATTATTTTATGATCCAACATCTTGATGTGTATATTCTTAGAGGGTCTAATCCAATCACTTTTGAAATCATATATCCAATTGAAATCAAAATATGAGCACTT
The DNA here is from genome assembly GCA_963277665.1 of Viscum album. Classification (NCBI taxonomy): domain Eukaryota; kingdom Viridiplantae; phylum Streptophyta; class Magnoliopsida; order Santalales; family Viscaceae; genus Viscum; species Viscum album. The sequence goes on from OY728153.1 coordinate 935,409,415, forward strand.
TATTTCATGCTGATAAAATAATTTAATATTGAGAATTCCATTACTTGTTGGCTCCCCAACAAGAGATTCTGGGAAAGAAACAGAATAATATTTCTCTAAAATTATTTTTACTTCATACTAAAAATAGGGTAAGTAGCATCAATGAAATATTTAATAGAAATTTATGAATCAATACTCGATGTAGTAAGAAGAAAGTAATCCATGAAGGAAGAACAAGTCCAATTATCAAGCCAAAATAATAAATTAGAACTCTTATTCAAAATCCAACATGAGTAAGCCATGATGATATGAAAAGAGGATATAGTATCTGACCAAATTGAATAATCAAGTTAAAAATTACTTACATGATTATATTTTAAAAAAGATAAGCTTTATGAAACCGGAAAGAGTCCCAATTATTGTGAATAAGATTCCAAGTTAGTCAAGCTTGGATAGAATAAATTAAAAGCCTAATATTCTTTATACCCATACCACAATTGGATAAGGTTTTAGAGAAAGTATTCCAAGTTATAGTGTCCAACTTTCTTTAATTGATATTTCCCCTCCAAATAATGTTCTTGATGTACACATTTATCTGTTTGATAATACCTATCAGACATTTATAGACCATGAAAGTGTAAACAAATTTTGAAATAGTAAAATCCTTCACCAAGCTATTTTTTCCATCCATGGATAATATCTTATCCATATATGTTTAGAGTTTTCCATTGACCTTATACATAATTTTAGAAAACTACAAAGCTCTTGGTCTCCCCCAAAATAGAGAAACTATAAGATCATTAATGGGAATATCCCCCTATGTAAATATGATCTCTAAAAGAATAAAAAAATTCAGAGAAATAGATGACCTCATTCCAAAAAAGACGAATGATTTAGCCCAATGGATTCTTTTTCTAGAAACACATTCATATTGATGTATAATTTTCTTCAAAAACCAAATATTATTATCATATCCCTCTAGGAAAGTAATAATATCACCAGCATAAAATAGATGAGTAGGGGTACTGAGAGACCTAGACTCTTGAATTGGATTGAGATTTCCTTGTGTGACCGTGTGTGTGATATTCTTTATAAGATAATATTTAGTTATAGAAGGGTAAAGATGAGAGGGGATCCCCTTGACGAACACCTCTAGAATAGGGAAAATAACATTTTTGGGGGTTCGTTAATAAGAATCAAGATATGAGTATATCCAAATAGGGACCTAACTCAATTAACGAATGTTCTATTGAAACCAAATCATCCAGGAACCTTATAAAAAAACTGCAATCTAGAGTATCAAAAGCCTTATACATATCACCATTTAGAGATATTTTCCCTCCTCTTCTAGGTTTTCTATGAAAAATAATGCATTTTAAAGCAGATAAAATGAATTCTTGTGTAGATCTACCTTTAGTAAACCTAAATTTATTCCAAAATAAAATATTTGAGTCAATGATAGAAATACTATTAGAAATAATTTTGGTAATAACATTATAAATTGTGTTGAGTATGGAAATGGTCTTGAAAAGTTAAATTTCAAATGAATTCTAAATCTTGGGAATCAGGGAAATAAATTGAGCATTAAGACAGTGAGGGAACATAGAAAAAGTAATGAAATAAGATACCAACATGAAGAAATCCCCTTGAATCACCTCCCAATATTTATGAAACAATAATGTGTTGAAGCCATCAGGACCAAGGGTCCTACCATAATTGAGACTAAAAATGGAATCATTGCTCTCGAATTTGAGTGGGATACTAGTGAGGAAGAGGTTGTCCCTAGTAGTAACCATATAATGGACAATATCATCCGTAAAAGTTCCTTCCATACCATGTCCATTGAAGATATTAGTGTAATAATCCATAATGTGATCAGTAATACATTCCTTGTTACATATAAATCAATCTCTAAATTTTATAAAAAATTAATGATTAGCTGGTCTTCAAAATTATGTATAGAGAGTTTAAAATTTTTGTGTTCCTATACCCTTCCCAAATACAATTTATTTTTAATGTTCTATTATGAAAACATTAATTCATTTCTATGTGAGAATTATTCTTGGAAACAATTCAATGTTCCTTAGAAAAGTCTAGATTAATGTCAAATTCAGTTGCTTTATCTTGAAGTTTATGAAGAGATAATTCCAGAGTGATAATTTCATTTCCATCCGAATATACATAGACTTAATCCAATTTTTCAGCTTTTCCTTGAGAAAATTTAATTTAATAAATAAGGTAGACTCACCAAACTATAAAACATTATATTCTAAAATATTCTAATGAGTCTGTCACAATTACTTTAAAGAGACAATGAATTACTGAAACAAAATGGGAGAGGCATTATTAGATCCCTACTATTGAAGCTAACAAGAATTGGATGATAAATTGAGGAATATTTGGGGTGATAGATTCTATAAATTGAATCCCATTTGTCAAGAGCCTCATCATTAAAAAAGGAACGATCATGTTTACATGAAAAAATTTGATTAAGGTATCTCAAGTACATGGTATATTTGGAACCATACAAGACGAATTCCATAAAATCATTATTATCAACACATGACTTGAATTCCCTAAGTGAAATATGGGAGTTAATGGAACCCATTTTATCATTGTAAGAGAGAATGTTATTGAAATCACCAACAAGAAACCATGAGGATGAGATAATTCCCCTATATTTCTCAATCTCATTCCATAAACTCCTTTTATCTTGAGATTTATTTCTAGAATAACTAAAAGGGAAAAATAATTTTCTAAAATAACACTAAAAAAATAAAGAGATCATTTTATCATCAATATTGATAACAACAACTTTTCATAAGGAAATATGAGCAAAACTCATAATAGATCAACATAAACAGAAAATCCACAATCAGAAACCAATTGATAAGTATATTTATTCCGACCTTCAAAAACCAAAGATAATTATATTTTGTGTTAAAAAATCCCAAGAAGAATGGGTTTGTGAACTTGAATATTCATGTTCAAAGTAATAATATTGGTTGGGTTAGAAATACCTTTACAATTCCAGTTAAGGACATTCATTTGGAACCAGTTTTTTAATTAATGTTGCCTTTTTTCTTCTTTTCATTCTACTTTCTTAAATACTACTTAGATCCATTCATAATATTTGAGAGGCTCTTAGTTTTAATTCTATTGACAACACATTAAAAATTATCCACCACATGTGGGGAGTCCAATAATTCTTATGTTCCTCCTATTGAAGGATTACAAATATCTAAATCACATGGAAGGGCACTATGTGATATTCGAGAATTATACTCCAATAATTACTATTCCTCCACAATATCACAGAATTTTTTCATGGGAAGGTTCTTTCTTCACAATTGAGTTAAAGGATAGTAAATAAGTATTTATAATTGAGGGATACTGCGACCCTTTTTCACTACTGAAGACAATAGGGGGAAAGTCCTCAGTAGATTTTTCATTACTTTTATTCTGATCATTCACAACATCACTATGAATTTTTTGATTTGGAAAAGAAAAATGATAGAAACTGAGGCATGACTCACCTCATCAAGTGAGACACTAAAATCTATAGGAAATTTCGATCTTAAGAAATCCTTCATACAATATTTCTCTTCAGGTAGAGATACACCTTTAGCAATAGAATGATAATTTAAATCCACATTATGAGTATAAGTTGTGTACCTCCTCTACCTAATCCTTGGAACTACCACCTTCAGTAGGTGAGAAAGAAACTATAACATCATGTCATAAGAATAATCACCATATGGAGAAGATGTATCACCACTAGAGATCCCCTTAACCAAATATGCATACAATGAAATAGGTAAGGGGATAACATGAGTTGAATATGCATTTGATCAATCATTAGACTCTATACCTGGTAGTATTTTTACCTCATTCGTATTATCCACCTGAATATCGTTACCCGAATGATCAATATTCTCAATTAAAGAAGCCTTCACTTTTTTTTCCTATTATCTTCCTTCCCAGAATATACATTATTAGTAGTGTAATACTTCACCTGGTTTTGTATGTTTCTATAATTAGAGACTAAGTGACCAACAATCTTGCAGTAATCACAAAATGCTGGTATCTTCTCTTACCCAACTCTAAATTCAAATTTTCGGTCATTATTGAAGAAGTGAACCACTTCCGACAACATGGATTCCATGTAAACATCAATAAGAACATGTGCATAGAATCCAAGATCACAATATGTAGTGTATTGATCCATTTTCAATAGAGTCCCCAGACCATAAGCAATGTCACTATGGATTTTTGGATTCCAATAAAATTATTTAAGACCATGAAACTGTATCCAGACATATGCTGATGTTTTCCAATGAGTGAAGGGATTAATATTCTTTTCCCATTCAGATCATTTGAAGACAACCAGATTCATTATGGTAGTACTTATATTATAGTCCAAAAAAGATCATTCTTAGTACTAAATATGATATAAAAGAAGCCTCTTCTAATTGGGATTATCTTGAAATCCCTCATATTCCAACATTGAAAAAGCTTCATCTCTAGATCCTGATAACTCCAAGGCATGTCTCCATTAACAAGAGAAATGAAACCAAATGCAGAAAACATACATACAACAAGTCACTGAATTATAGAATTTGGATCTGTAATAACAAAAAAACATCATCAATTGAACTAGTTGGAGTAATCTATGATGTTAAATTTAAATAATCATTACGAGAGGATCCTCACAAATCAACTTCCAAAGAAACCCCTTTAACCCAAGGAGCATGGTCCAATTCTACTTCTACAGAGGCAGCCCCATCCAAATACCTAATAGGAGCTATAAAAGACTCCTTTGAAGGATAAAAATATTCCATGCAAAAATAAGAAGAACACATGCTATAGAGCTTGCATGAAACACTATATTCGAACAGAGTCATCTCGCTCAGCCCATGCCACCATCCCCCCATACCATAATAAGTATAGTTGGTCCTACCCTATTTATAAAAATTATTTCATAAGTTGGAATGACTATGAAAATCTATATTGATTATGTTATATTTAGTTCACCTAAGAACTCATAATGTATCACATTTTATAAAAAGGTGGTACAATAATTTGAAATGAGTTTATTGTGTGAGGTTATGTAATTTCTTATCTTTCAGATATTTTACAAAAATACATAAATGCTTTAAATCAGAAAAATAAAATATAAAATTTTTGAAATTTTTTTCTATGAATATCATTATGTGATATGATACTCTAATGAGTCCTAATAGTATATTATACATTAATAAAACTAGGAAACAAGCTGATAAAATTATTTCTAGAGGTATTACTGGTATCTTATTGTACTTATGTCATTTTCCACAAGAAATAATGTTTATCATGTTTCTATGTGATCATTTTCAAGAAAACCATATTAATTTTCATTTAAATATTCATAAATTATTATTAAATACCTCAATAATTCAAGAAAATTTACTTTGTTTTAATCTAGAGGACTTTAATTTTAATTAGTTAGTTATTCTAGTGCAGATTTCCATCTTTGTAAGTAAGATCGAAAAAAATGTTCTAGAATATATCAGTTCATGGGAATGTCTCTAGAATAATGGTATTTCGAAAAGAAAATTTCATTTTCATTGTTTACTATTTAAATTGAATACATTGATATAGGTAGTCATTATGCGCATATTTTGAGGATGAAGCACACTCGAATATTCTAAGGTTATCAATTTTTAAATTACCCTATATTCTATGACAATTACTATGCTGCTAATATTTATTAGAATCTTATCTCAAATTCCAAGAGAAAAAATACTGATATGAGACATAAATTTTTAAGAAATTATTATCAAAATGGTGATACTGCCAATGAATTTTTTGGCACTGAGAATCACATTATTGATATCTTAATAGATCCATTGAATTTGGAGAGATTAAATTAATTCTGATTTGAGTTACGAACAATTTAATATTCCTAAAATCATTCATTTCATAGTTCTTTAAACTATTTTAATGAATAGTATTGTAATAATTTTCTATAATTTGTATTGTTTATCTCTTAATGTTTTATAGGGTTTTTTGTATATTTTCTTGCATAATGTTTCATAAAATTTATAAATTACTTGAGGATATTAAAGAAAATAAAAACCCTTGGATATATTATCTAATGGATATGGATGGAGAATTATAGTCTTAACATCATGATCTAGGTGCTTCTCACTGGTTCCCGGAGTAGGTTTGCTACATCAACTCATGTGTATCTCCCTATACATCATAAGATATCAACTAAAAGAAATAGTCTAATATCAATCATGGGAAGACTATACCATCTTTATCAAAGTAGAACAATGGTGGAATTAATAAATAATAACCAAATAATATAATAAAAAAATATAACAGTGTATTATCACATGATGACTGTAATGGGAAATAAAATATCCAAACTAAAACATTAGATATGGCATATCAAATACATGTCATGTTTGAATATGAAAAACCCAAAAAAATTATGACACTGAAAGATCCCAAGTGGGTCTCGAATGACATCCAGTTCCCTCATTCATGATCCATCCTACCCCATCTACCTAACTTATGGATCTTACCTTTATCCTATCATTAAATCATGAAATATATTCAAGTACTGATAAGGAAGATTGAGAAGGTTGTGAGTACAACTCAGTAGTCCACCACCATCGACATCTAAATTAATATCCAAAAAATATAGTGTATATAGTTATATAAATAAGAAAGTACAATTCCTAAATAAATAGTTATCACATTACAATATTCTTTAATTAACTACATAAACCCTTAGGTTCTTGAGGGAACACAAACATTCAATACCTACTTTTGCCCATGATAGAGTATGAACCACATCACAATATCTTGATTATCATTTATCATCTCATTCAACCATATCATGACCACATGGAACCATAAACAGATTACAAATCATGGGTGTAGAACGTGGTGTCTAACATCCCATGGGTATTTGGAGCCTTAGCCCCTATCCCATACTTCAATTTCATATGGGTCATTCTAGCCTTAGTCCCTATATCTTACACATATGTTATATGGGTATGTGGATCATCAATCCATTCCCCACAACTTATTTATCAATAACTTCCTCACAATGGTATTTTGATACAAATACCATGTATCACACATGTTTATCAAACAATTCTTCATTACGGGTTTTTGATATATTAGACCATGTCCCACACATGTTTATAAATTAATTCATCACTATGGGAAATCGATTTTTCAGACAATGTCTCACACAAGTTTGTCAATAAATTTATCATAATGGGATTTTGATGTTGCATATCATGTCCCACACATATTTATCGATCAATTCATCACAATAGGATATTGATATTTATGAACATGTCCCAAACATATTTTTCCAATATATCATTATATCACATATATAAAATTAATCAATGTTAATCAAAATTTACCTTCTTATTACATTCCATAATAAAAATATATATTAACTAATTCAAAAATTAATTAATCCAATTCAATCAATTTTATAATCACAATAATTCGGAATAATTAATTCAAATATTAATTAACCCAATTCCAAAATCTCTATATCCCATAATCAATTGAAAATTTAATTAATCTAATTCAATAAATATCAAAATCACAACAATTTCGATGTATTAATTGAATAATTAATTAATATAATTCAACAATATTAATATACAATACTTAATTCAACTATTAGCAATTCCAATTTAATCAATTACATTATAAAAAATTCCCATTAATTAATTCAACAATTAATTAATACAATTTAACAATTTCACTATCTGATAACTAATTCAACAATTTAGTATTCCAATAAAAAATCCCTTGATTAATTAATTTACTAAATTATTTAATTAAATTTAATAAAATAAATTACTAATAATGAAATAGAAATTCTAAAATTTCATAAATGTAATTTATAGACAAACATTGGGATTTGAATAATATACCACCAATCTCAAATCATTGGCAAGTAATCACAAAAAAATCATGAAATTGAAGTAGAACCACGAACAACATGTTGAAGAATATGATCTAGATCCAAAACCAAGATCCAAGATAAAATAAAACAAGGTATACCAAAATAAGTTCTGAATGCACCTTTAATAAGATAAATCCATCCATTTGTTATATGGAAAGTGATATGGGATGAATATAAAACTAATCAATAAGAAAACACATACCTAGAGAGGTAAATATATGATAATACGTCCTTTGATTCACCATGAAAGGAGGTTAGGAACCCAAGTAATGCGTTTGAGAGACCCCAAAAATGAGAGGAGTCAATTATGGTCAAGATAGAGGGTTTAAAAAATATGATGGGGGTTCAATAAATTTTGAAACTAATTTTCATGTTAATTTAAACTACAAACTATTTCTTAGAAAGGGGATCATGGTTTTCCAAACCCTTCACCATAACCATGTGCCTCTTCTAGGGGGTGAATGATTTCTCATAAGAGGGGGAATGATTTTTAAAACTACATGGAAGATGTGTGAATCCCTTTTGTTTGGTTTCTCATGGTTTTCTGGGATGGGAACACAGTTTGTTAAAATCATGCACCAAATGTGAAAAACCTCTCCTCCTATGATATTTTCTCTAATTTCATGAAAAAACATCCCAAGGTAACACCTAATAGAATGTATTAAAAAATAGACGAAAGAATACCTAAAAAGAAGCCTGAGTTATATATAGAAATGTTCAGGATCTTAAAATATCTCCACCTGATAATATATTGTCCTCGAGTTATAATCCCATGAAAATCTATGATTATGAATCAAAATGATTAGGCCACTGAGCCGAAATATCTGCTTCTCTCTCCCATTATTCCTCCTAACGTAGGCAATGTTGCCACAATATATGAACTATCAATATGGTCTTCCCCCAAAAAACATTCTCAATGTGATCCAACACATGTAAAGGATTCTCCTCGAAGGGAACATATATCTAAAGCTCAACATCATCCACCTTGATCACATGAGAACGGTTGGAGTGATTCTCCACAAGTTGTGACATGTGAAAAATATCACACATAGAACAATAATGCTATGGTAGTGACAATGGTTATTCCACTGACCCAATTCTCTCCATAACCTATAATGGTCCACAAAAAATGAGAAGAAACCTTCCCTATAAGTGTATCTTGTGGATACCCAATCAAGGAGACACCCGAAAGAATAAGGATTACCCACTGTAAACTCTAGGGGTCATCAGAATCTATCATTGTAAATCTTCTTTCAACTCCGAGTCAAAGCCATGTGTTTCTGAATCATATAAACCTACTCTAATACACAACATTCAGTTCAAGGAGCTCTATAAAAGACCCATCTAATTCCTTTTGTCACAACTAAAACACCAAGATGATCCCTAATATACTCTTGATTTTAATACCACTAAAATTCAATGATTAGAACCTCTATCATCAGAGAATACCACTAGAACCTGAACTCAAACATTGACAACAATCCCTATCTATTTCCCAACACCAGGCACCCACACATCCATAAGAACACCATTTGACAAGGGCATTTATAATTTCCATCAGAACTGGCATGAATGGACACACTTCTACCTCTCATGCACAAAATAAGGAAAACTTGACTTGTATCCATTATTCACATCCACCCTCAGAATGCACATATCACTTAAACGCCATCCAAAGGTGGAGTATAACTCACCACATCCATTACTATTTACCCAACTATGATGATCCATCCCCAGATAACCCATTCTCGAAACCCCCATATTCCACGATCGACCAGTTACTCAATCATCAAAGTACAATCCCTTATCATTTAAGCATACCTACCTATATAAGATATCATACTGATTTTTATCACATACTTTTGATAGAATTCCACTATAAAGAATCTACTTCTCCCCAAGCCATAAACAAGATATAATTACCTTATAATTTTTTTGAAATAACCACTTGGATTTTCTATTAGAACAATCCCTATGACAAAGCTAATGTCTGATTAAACAATCCTCACATCCATGAACAACATGTGGTTTCCAATGGAATCCTGGAATGTACCTCATTAGATTCTTGTTGTCATCTTGATTCCACATCATCAAACTCATAGTCAGTCTCATATACCGGTAAACCCACCAACACGAGGGGCATACACCTATGACTAACACATCACTCTCCACATTATGAGTTTTATTATCACCACTTTGTCATGTAATTACAACCACCATGTCCAATTATTCAAAAAAATATTGAACAATAAAACATGAATGCGTTCATTTTCCTTTTAACAGGTTATCAAAACCAACATCAACTTCTACCCATTCTCAGTATTCAAGAATGGAACCCTCCACATCAGTCAAATTCTAGTCCATTTCAAGAACATCATCTGTATACTGTCAACGGTGTACCTCCTACCATCTACCTCCATATATACTTCTCAGGGAGCATTTCCTCTTAGATTCTCCATACACAACCAAAACATAATGAGGTATCTAGGAATAAATATGGATCTCTATTAGCATACCCAAGATTATGTGAAGGTATTGGAAATGATAATAACTAGGTAAAGTATGCAATGAATTTTTCTATGAACACCACCCAAAAATTCACCATCCCTGATGTTATATCTCACTACAGAAACACCTTGACCTATTGAATGTATCAGTATTCCCTTACCCCCAATATATCCTCAAAATCATACAACCATAACTAAAGTGGGTTTTCAAACGAAGTAACCACCACATCATTTCTCACTACCTAGCAGCCATGAACCAATGCATCTTGTAGAACTCTACTGTGAACCTCTCAATTTCATCCATCATGACTCTAAAGACACACACATAAACAAAATTCCTCTCCACACCAATCTAAAACCGAATAGTCCTTCTAATAACTGGTCATCATGAATCCCTAGAACACAACCAACACTGAGTACTCTTTATAACCCTTGAGTTCAGTCAACCTCATGATATATTTTATTGAACTCAAATCAGGATTCCTTAAAATAAAAACCCCAATGCTAGTACCAAAATCCAACTCACACAACCAATCATTCCTCCTAGTACTCCATCCTAACCAGACTCAATGTATTTTTATTGTTTCTCTCTAGCAAACCAACCATTTTTATAAATAATCCCATCCTCATGACTGCACTTCACCCCATGTGTAACTTCTTTTTCATAATCATTAATCCATTCATTAATTACCCTTATATTGTACATCCCATGTCAATGGCCATTAAGACATTGAACACCATAAAAACCCACAACAATAGGTTTTAGAATGATCCTTCCAACCCAAAAGTACCATTATGACCAACCATAAGTACTCAATTTATTTTAATTTAAAATAACTGAGGCATGAACATGAATTTTTAGAAAATATTATGTTGGACTAACCTATTTTGATAATCCCAAATCATGTTTAAATATTGATCATGATTTATTAAGTCAGTTACTAATCTTTTTAATCTACATTTATAATTATCTTATCCTCAACAATGTATACTCTTAATTCTCATGACTTTGCTACATTAGCTTATAGTTTATATTTATCTAAATATAAGTTCACTGTTAAAGGATACTGGTAAGAGCCTTCTGTTCAAAGTCACCGTTATAGCTATCTATCACTGTAAGTCACTAATCCTAAAAGATCACCGTTGAAGATTTACAGTCACTGTTGGAAGCTAATAGTACAGGGTTACTGTCACAAGTCTACCGTTGATCTGCTTATCAAAGCTCATAGACAGAGTCACCATCATAAGGTCACTACTGTGACAAGGCTTCTGTTAGAAGTTCACTGTCAGACTCATTCTCCAGTCTTCTGTTGAGAACATCATTGTTCAAGTCTACAGTTGGAAAGGTCTACTATTGATCCAACCGATGAAGTTCACTGATAAGGAGTTACTATTACAAAGAGTAAACATCTACCGTTATAAGACATCCACTAACACAAAGTCCACCATTACATGCCTACAGACAAAGAGACTACCGTTGAAGCTCACAGTTGAAGTCTACCGTGTGACATGCACCTGCTACTAGTCTAATGATATTCTATTATTTTATTTAAAAATTTCATTTATACTATTATAACGGTCATGTCTGGAAAAATTAATACACCTAAAATTATTTAATTCTATTTGCAGGCATATCAAAAAATAGTACAATGTACGAGGAAGACCACACGTGGTTGAAACATTTTTCCTATCGGCCCCTGCTGAACCAAATGAGAAAAAGCTAAACTGGAAAAGAATATATATATATATAAGGGAGATACATTCATATCTCTCATCCAATATATACAGAAACAAGAAAAGTGTGCGTAGACATATTGAATATACATAAGGGAGACATAGATAGCTCCAAAGAATACAATAACGAAGAAGAACAATCAAAAACTCATTCTGAAGAACATAGTGCTTCACGAATATCTATTGAAAGAACCATTTTTAAACTGTAGTGGTGTGCTGTAAAGAGATTCAAACCAAATAAGCTGATCATCTCTACATCTGGAAGTCAGAACCTGAAAGTTACGACACTCTGTTTTGGAGTCAACTTGCAGAGAAGGACCAAAACTTCATTTCATTCATTCCAACGAGTCCAGAGATGATCTTCCAACACAACAGAGCATTCTAAACTCATCCCTACAGTGTTTATATCTAATTTATCCGAATAATTAACAATTGTGAGAAGTGTGGATGTGTTACAAACAATGACTCTTTTGATTGAAGTGAGGGATACTGAAAATCCCCATACCAAACTCTCTTTACATCTGTTACCCACATATAACTATGGAAGAAGCCTTGTGTGGATTGGTAGTTTATTTTCCCACATAGAACTCTGGTAGAGGTTGCAAAACCTGGATATTTTCTGAAAACTATTGTAAAACCCAATACATGCTATGTATCACTTTTCATATAATTGCTTGGTGGAAGGTGATCACCAAGTGGAGCTGAATAGGTCTTTTCTTAAGACTGAACCTCTTATTTAATTTGTTGTGTTCCTCTTTCATTACTCTGTTTTACATTTATCCACTGTGCTTATATTAGCAAAGATAGAAAATTTGTTTCTACATACTCTGATAGTTAGTTCTGGTTAGTGTCTATATCTGATTCGTTTTGAAAACTTATTTCAAAAGTGGAATTAGTTCTCATACTAATTCTACTGAGGAGTAATCAACCTTTGAGAAACCTGTTGAAAAATAAGTCACTTATATCTCTACTACCTAAATTGACTGGGCTGTTCTAATTTGGGCGATTTTAATAGTAAAAGTTTTTAACAGAAATTTTAATTGGAACTCAATTCACCCCCTCTTGAGTATCTAGTCTGACCAACATTTAGTATCAAAGGTTACATTGTTATTTATAAAATGTTTTCAAACCCTCTTTTTTTTCAAATAGTGATTTTAGTTTTATCTTAAAGATCTTAAATTTTTATTAGTTCAAAATTTTATCACTTTAATATATTCTCTAAAATCTAGTTATGGACAATAGAATAGAAGGTTTTTCTACTAACATGACACCTTTCTTTAATGGTGTGAATTATGCTTAATGGAAAATTAAAATAAATATTCATTTGGAAAGTATTGGTTTTGATATTTGGTCTGCTATAGAATCAGAATATGAGATCCCCAAAACTGTTTGATCTACCTAATATGTTGCTACAAAGTCTGACTATAACAACAACTATAAATATATGAATAACCTTTACTTATCTTTTGGAGATTCTGAATTTAATCGAATTTCTTCATGTAAAACAGCTCATGAAATCTGGGACACCTTGGTTGTTTCTCACGAAGTAACTACCAATGTGAAGGAAATGAGATTAAATACTTATCCTATTAAATATGATAATCTTAAGATGAGACCTAATGAACCCATTTCTGACATGTACCTTAGGATTAATGAGATTGTCAACACTATGAGTTCACTAGGAAAAGCTATTCCAGATAAGGAGTAGATCATGAGAATAGTGAGATGTCTGCCAGACAGATGGAGAGGCACTTTTGTGTCTATCCGAGAGTCATGTGACATTAGAAATCTACCTGTTAAGGCGTTGATTGGTAAAATAATGATGTATGAAGAGGAACTGAAGGTGAACAAAGATGAAGATGATGAACCCAAATGAAAATAGGTGGCATTCAAGTCTACTACTTCAAAGAGAAAAGACAAGGAAAAAATACATCTACCTACTGAAAGTTCAACTAGTGAAGATTCAGATTCAGACAATGAAGATGAAATGTCTCAAATAGCTAGGAGATTTATGAAGTTCTATAGGAATAAGAATTTCTTCAGAAAACCAAACTACAAGGGTATGTATGATCAACAAGGTAAGTGGAAGAAGGATTGGAAGAAATCTGATAAGGAAGATGATATAGTCTGCTATGAATTCAAGAGGAAAGGACACATCAAGGATGACTGTTCCAAGATAAAATTCATAAATAAATATGAATATAAAGAAAAAAGTTATAAAAAGGATTTGAAAGCAACCTGGAGTGCTTCAGAAGACGACACAAGTGAATCGGAACCTACTGATTCTGAAAAGAACCATGCCAACATGTGCTTCATGACTACCATATTTGAGGTACCTGTTTTCCCTATTCTAAATGATTATTATTCTAGAAATATTAGTGATTCAAATAATGATGAAAATATGAGTAAGGATGAACTGTTTGAATATTGCAATATGCTGGAAGATACCAGCAATGAACTAAAAGATAAATATAAATCTTTAATGAAACATCTTTCCTTGACTAGTAATGTTATAACAGATCTAAGTATAGAAAGAGAAAATAATTCTCAACTGTTGAAAGAGAACACTCAAATTAAATTATCTTATGAACAATTAATAAAGGATATTGAGATGTTCGTTGCTGGTAGGGATACCTTGACACCGCTGCTGGGAAAACGTATTGCTCCAAAATATACAACTGGTTTAGGATATCAGTCTGGATAGAGACAAATTAGAAAAACCAAATTTGTTCCAAAATCTGGACAGTTCACTGCTAATTCTGGATTATCTTTTGGGAAACAATTTTCTAAAGGAACGAACAAAGTAATTATGTCTCAAAATATGTTTGTTGATTTTAGAAAACCTATAAATCAAATATGGGTTCCCAAAGTTTTATTCGCTAACCTTTCTGGACCCAAGAAGATATGGGTACCAAAATTATCCCATGTTTAAATTGTTTCACATTAAAGTTATTTAAAGATTTCTTGCAAGACCCTATGGTACATGGATAGTGGATGTTCAAGAGCTATGACAGGATACTATTCTTTCTTCAAGAGTCTAATTAATGTTGATGGTGGGAATTTCACCTTTGGTGACAATGAAAAAGAAAAAATCATCGGCTTAGGCCAGATTGGTAACCCTGATACAATATTAATTTCTAAAGTACTTTTTGCTGATGGATTAAAGTAATATTTACTTATCATATCTTAGTTATGTGATGATGGCCTCAATGATAAATTCGAAAATGATTGATGCAATGTTTTTAATTCAAAAAATGATTTAGTTTTCACTGTATGTATAAATGACAATGTATATGATGTTGATTTAAATTCCATAGCCAACAAAAATGTTTCCTGCTTAAATTATTTTCATAAAGAGTCTTGGTTGTGGCATAGAAGGTTAGGACAATGTAATGTTCACTCACTTAGGAATCTATCTAAGAAATTTTTAGTTAGAGACTTACCTAAATTAGAATTTCCAAATGATAAAGTGTATAATCCCTGTAAAAAGGGAAAACAACACAAAGTTTCTTTCAAACCAAAGAAAGAAGTTTCAACTTTTCAACCACTTGAGTTGGGTCACATGGATTTTTTTGGACCATCAAGAGTTTCAAGTCAAAATGGGATGCACTATGTTTATGTTCTTGTAGATGACTTCACTATATATACTTGGGTATACTTTATATCTCACAAAAGTGAATCTTGTTCTTACTTTATTAAATATTCCAAGTCTGTAGAAAATCTTAGTGGACTTAGAATTAAGACTCTGAGGAGTGATCATGGCCGTGAGTTTGAGAATCACGAGTTTGAATCCTACTGCTCACATAATGGCTATAGTCATAATTTCTTTTCCCCTAGGACACCTCAACAAAATGGAGTTGTAGAAAGAAGAAATAGGACCCTTCAAGAAATTGCAACGACTATGCTTAATGAGTATGACTTTCCTGTTTATTTTTGGGCTGAATCTGTAAATACTGCTTGTTATGTTATCAATAGAATTTTAATTAGAACTATTCTAAAATTGACCCCTTATGATCTTTGGAATAATAGGAATCCTAAGGTTAATTATTTTAGAGTTTTTGTTTGCAAAGTCTTTATTCTTAATAATAAAGATAATCTTGACAAATTTTCACCCAAAAGTGATGAAGGAATTTTCCTGGGTTATTCTATCTCAAGTAAATCCTATAGAGTGTTCAATAAGAAAATCAAATGTGTGGAAGAATCAGATCATATAAAATTAGATGAGACTTATCCACATGAGCCTAAAACCTCTATTGAAAATATTGAGGAAGATCTGTCAAATATGAACTTTAAAAATAAGAATAGTGAATCCCATGTAAAAGTATTCAGTTCTGGAAATTTTCCAGAATTTGCACCCGCTGATTCTGAACTGACAGACAACAATGAGGAATCTAGTTCAAACTTTCCTAGAGGTATTAGGACTCTCAAAAATCATCCTCTAGATTCTGTTGTAGGTGATTTAAATAGAGGAACACAAAGTAGAGCTTCTCTAAGAAACCAGGTTGAACATCAAGCTTTTATTTCATATCTTGAACCCAAAAATATTAATGATTCTATCAATGATGAATTTTGGCTAATGGCTATGAAAGAAGAACTAAATCAGTTCGAAAGAAATAAAGTCTGGGAATTAGTGGAAAGACCAAAGGACACATTGACCATAGGCACTAAATAGGTTTTTAGGAACAAAGTTGATGAGTCTGGGAATATAGTTAGAAACAAAGCTAGGCTAGTTGCACAAGGATATAGTCAAGAAGAAGGAATAGACTCTGAGGAATCCTTTTCAACTATAGCTAGACTAGAATCCATTAGGATACTACATGCATATACAGCTCATTTGAATTTCAAACATTATCAAATGGATGTTAAAAGTGCTTTTCTAAATGGGTATATAGTTGAGGATGTATTTGTTGAACAAACTCCTGGTTTTAAAAATCCCCATTTGTACAATCAAGTTTTTAAACTATCTAAAGCCTTATATGGCTTAAAACAAGCTCCAAGAGCATGGTATGATAGGCTCAACTCTTTTCTTATTTCAAAAGGTTTTACCAAAGGGAAAGCTGATCCTACTCATTTCATTAAATGGATTTCTAAAGATGTATTGATAGTACAAATTTATGTTGATGATATTATTTTTGGATCTTCTAAAAATTAATTATGTATTGTTTTTAAAAAATGATGCAAAATGTGTTTGAAATGAGTTTAATGGAAGAACTCAAATTTTTTACTTGGATTTCATATCATTCAAAATAAAAATGGAATTGTTTTGAATCCAAGTAAATATATTAAGGATCTTTTAATTTTTTTCCTTGGATAGTAGTAAAGGTAGTGACACACCTATGATTACCACTTGTAAGTTGGATACTGATGAAGCTGGAGAACTGGTAGATCAAACCAACTACAAAGGTATAATAGGAAGTCTACTCTATCATATAGCTAGTAGACCTGACATCACGTTTAGTGTATGCATGTGTGCTCTCTTTCATGCCAATCCAAAAGAGTCTCATTTAACTGTTGTTAAAAGGATTTTCAAATATCTCAAACATACTCCCAAATTAGGACTATTTTATCCAAAAGGAAAATCATTTGATTTGTTGAGTTATTCTGATGCTGATTTTTCCAGTTGAAAGTTAGATAGAGAAAGCACCTCTAGGACATGTCACATTTTAGGCAAGTCACTAGTATCTTGGTGTAGTAAGAAGCAGAATTCTGTTTCATTATCTACTGTCGAAGATGAGTACATAGATGTTGATTGTTGTTGTGCTCTAATTCTGTGGATGAAACATACTTTACTGGACCGTGGATATCAATTCAAACATGTCTCTATAATGTGTTACAATAAAAGTGTTATTAACATATCCAAAAATCCAGTATCTCATGCTATGACAAAGCATATTGATGTGAGACATCATTTTTTGAGGGATCATTATCAAAATGGTGATATCACTCTTGAATTCATTGGCACTGAACATCAATTGGCTGATGTATTCACAAAGACTTTGAATTCTGAGATGTTAAATTACATCAAACACAAGTTAGGTATGATTAATGTCAGCATAGGAAACCTCACAGTTAGACCACACAGTTAGACCTCACAGATAGACCTCACAGTTAGACCTCACAGTTAGACCTCATAGTTAGACCTCCCAGTTAGACCTCACTGTTATACCTCACTGTTAGACCTCACAGTTGGACCTCACTACTATACGTCGCCGTTGCACCTCACTGGTTTACCTCACTGGTACATATCACTGTTGGATACTTCGTTGTTTGTCTTTATTTTTGCAGGAATTTGATCCATTTTTTTTCTTATTTATTATTTATATTTATATTTTGTTTTAATCCCTGAATGATAAAATTAAAGGCAACAAACATATCTCAATCCATCTTCCTCCCTCAATCTTGAACCTTGCTCTCGAAATTTCTAAACCCTAAACCTTCACTTGAGCCCTCGAACCTCTCTCAATATCTATGGCCAGAACAAAGAGACCCCCGACTGTCAATGAGGATGTGCCAAGGCCAAAGAGGAATCGAGGCGAATCCAGTGGCACTAGTAATACTCTGATGGGACCTGTCAACCCGCATCTGACCAAGGTACAAATCTTTCCTGAGAAGGACTTAAGTGAAAAATGGCTGCTGACGAGCAAGTCACTAGTACTATAAGTACTAGATGCCCAAGGGTGGACTGAATGTTTTTCCAATAACAATGGACCGTACTACCTAAAGCTTGTGATAGAATTCTATGAATATCTGATGTTCGAAGAGGAAGATGATGTGTACAAGCTAATATCCAGAGTCAATGGAAATGAAGTCAGCTTCTCGTCTGCTGAGTAGGCTTCCTGTTTAAGAGTTCCTCATAATGAAATATATGATTACTACTCTTGAGTGGCTCCTCCAGACAGTGCTGTTTTTGAATATGAAAAAGATCTGGAAGAACTAACAGGAGATGGAAAAACAAGGAGGATCATTGTAGCTGAGATGAATGGAGAAGACAAGCTTCTATTTAAATGCATTAAGCATGTACTTAGTCCGAGGAGAGGAGAAATTTTAGTGCTGAAGTACCAGGACATATTCCTGATGTACTTACTGAAGCATGGAAAGAAGATTAACCTATGTAGGTTACTGAAGCACAATTGGAGGATATGACTAAGGAAAGCTCAAAATCCAATGCCCTATTCCATACCAAGCTTATTTTAGTAATGCTAAAGGTAAAATGTGTGGTTGTAAATCATGAAGAGATGATAGTGGCCATGAACAGTGTTTGTATCTCTAAGGTGATTTGAAAATTCATGAAAATTAGCTGTAATCCCTGGAAGAAGGCATGGGTTAATGATGAAGGAAAGGTATATGAAAATTTTGACCCTACTGCACATCCAACTACGCCAAAAGACAAAAGAGATCCAGGAATGAAGCCTAATGAGCCAGAACCGGCTTATTCAGATGATCAGGAGGAGGCTGAAGGAACTGTGGACCCTCAAAGAGAAAACACCCCCATTGATGATGAGAGTGATCCTGATTTTCCTCATAGTCCTGTAAGGGCAGCAGCTTTTAGAGCAGCTAGCCCTCCAAAAGAACTGCCAAGAAGAGAGACTGTTCTGAAGGACAGTGATACCGAGACCACTGATGAAGAAGAATCACATCATAATATTGTCAAGGATACATATGAAGAAGATGATGCAACCGAGTCAGATCATTTTTCTCATGAAGAAAAGGAAGATGTTGGTGAAGCTGATGATGAAGAAAATGAAGAAGAAGAGCTCAGTTTGAGCCCTCCGATAGATAATACAGACAAGATAGTGTCTGGTCAGGATGCAGGAGTGGAATCCACTGCCATTGTTAGGGAATTCATTGATGACTTAGTGGAGGATGAGACTCACCCCACAGTTGAACCAACGGAGCAAATAGTTGTTGAATCTGCTAGAGTTGCAGAGGAGGTTGTGGAGTTACCTAGAACAGAACAAATAGAGGATATTCCTCAAGAGAGAGATCTAAGTGAGGGGGAGAATCTTGGTTCAGTTTCTACACTGTATGACATATAGGGTTGGTCATCAGATCCAGGGTACATGGTACTTGGACTCAATTATGGAGATTCGGATGAGGAAGACCAACCTCAAAGGGATTCTGTTATCCTACCTGACAGTATTCCAGTAGTTGTTCCTGAAAATTTTGAAACCAAGGAAGACCTTGGGTCCTTAAAGGCGGAAATGAAAGAGGCCCTGCGAGAATCAGTGGCAGATATAAAGAATAGCCATGTTGAAGAGATGAGGAATGTGGAGCAATCCCTGAAGCTATCTTTAGGATGTGCTGTGTCTAGTCCAGTGAAAGAAATGATGGATGAAGTTAAAGTCTGCAATACTAAAATTGAATGTTGTACAGGAGCTGTGGTTTCTCTAAGATAATAAGTTTCTTCATTGACTGCCATGAGAAGTTCTCAGAACCAAGTGAATGCTGAGATTCGATATATCAAAGAAGTAGTCAAGTAGTTTGTGGAAGTTTTTGAGGCTTTTTATGAAATCAGTCAAAGAAAATTTGAACAGTAAAGATGCACTTGTTTAGAAGGTGATTAGTAAATTGACTCAGTCTTTCAAAGATACAGTATCCTTCTTGATTGACTAGATCAGAACTGTGATCCAGGAAGACATTTCTAAGGCCAGTCCCAGTGGCACCTCTGATTCTCAGATACTTGCTACCACTAGGGAAGTCAGTAGTTTTGTTCGTGACCACTTGCGGGAAACTACTGCTTATCAAGAGGCCATTAAGAATAAGGTAGATTATTTCCATGATAAGTTCTATACCAATCATCAAATAACCAACCACTTCATGCTCTTGATAGAGAATATGAAGCTGCCTCTAGTGACTCAGGCATTCAAGGAGTAGGTCAGCATGCTGAGATAATTGAGCCCTAATTTGGATAAGTTTCTGGAGAATAAATATGAATTTTTATCTGCTATGGAAAGAGGAGGAAGCATTATTCTAGAATTTAGAAACCTTCTTCTAACCTTCCTCCATGCGGACTGCACCCCTGTCATCATTCCTCCTGCCTTACCTGTATCTCAACCCAGTGGTTATTCCACCATGTCTCCTGCTAAAGCTATCAAAATCCTCACGCCACTGATACCTCCGTGAGCTACCCACTATAGACCCACAAGAGCTTCTGTTGCTGCCCCTCCAGTCATTCCTGCAGCAATTCCTAAACCTGCTGATCCACCAGCTCATCATCCATCTTCTTCTTCCAAAGGGAAAGATCACTTGCCTGAGGCTGATGCGGATTGAGTCTGTTTATGTCTTTTGATAGGGACTATGTCTTCTTTTTGGGTCATGTAATGTACTTTTATTGATACGAGTTTTCTCTATTCTCTCTATTTTTTTTTCATTTTGCTAATCATAAAGGGGGAGAAATACTACAATACTGTGCTAATTCTAGATTAATCATGTGATTGGGGAGAAAAGTGCTAATATACTATTATAATTCTATGTTGAATCTTATCCGACTTTCACTCTAATACCATGTACCAATATTTTTAGGTTTTACATTCTTATTAATCTTTGATACTTGAGAAATTTTTGATCGATGTTTAGTAACTATATTATTTAGGATATCTATCTTTAATACATACTGGAATAATTTGTGATTATCAAAAATGGTGAGATTGTTGGACTCAACTGTTTTGATAATCCAAAATCATGTTTAAATATTGATCATGATATATTAAGTCAGTTACTAATCTTTTTAATCTACTTTTATAATTATCTTATCCTCAACAATGTATACTTTTAAGTCTCATGACTTTACTGCATTAGCTTACAGTTTATATTTATCTAAATATAAGTTCACTGTTAAAGGCTACTGGTAAGAGCCTTCTGTTCAAAGTCACCATTATCTCTCTCTGTCACTCTAAGTCACTGATGCTAGAATATCACCATTGAAGATTTAAAGTTAGAGTTGGAAGATACCGATACAAGGTTACTATCACAAGTCTATCGTTGATCTGCTTATCAATTCTCATAGGCAAAGATTCACCGTCACAAGGTCACTGTTGTGACAAGGCTTCTGTTAGAAGTTCACTGTCAGACTCTTTCTCTAGTCTTCTGTTGAGAACTTCACTGTTCAAGTCTACAGTTGGAAAGGTCTACTGTTGAGCCTACCGATGAAGTTCACTGATAAGGAGTTACTATTACATAGAGTAAACAACTACCATTACAAGACATCCACTAACACAAAGTCCACCGTTACAAGACTATAAACAAAGAGCCTACCGTTGTAGCTTATAGTTGAAGTATACTGTATGACATGTACCTACTACCAGTCTAATGATATCCTATTCTTTTCTTTAAAAATTTCATTAGTACTATTATAACGGTTATGTCTGGAAAAATTAATGCACCTGACATTATTTAATGCAATTTGCAGGCATATCAGGAAACAGTACGATGTATGAGGAAGACCACACGTGGTTGAAACATTTTTCCGGTCGGCCCCTGCTGAACCAAATGAGAAAAAGATGAACTGGAAAAGAATATATATATATATATAAGAGAGATACATTCAGATCTCTTGGACAGTATATACAGAAACAAGAAAAGTGTGTGTGGACATATTGAATGTACATAAGGGAGACATAGATAGCTCCAAATAATACAATAAAGAAGAAGAAAACTCAATAAATCATTTTGAAGAACAGAGATATTCACAAAGATCTATTGAAAGAACCTTTTTCAAGTTGTAGTGGTGTGCTAAAAAGTGCTTCAAACCCAAGAAGCTGATCATCTCTACATCTGTAAGTCAGAACCTAAAGTTTGCGACACTGTGTTTTGGAGTCAACTTGCAGAGAAGGACCAAAACTTCATTTAATTCATTCCAACGAGTCCAGAGCTGATCTGCCAACACAACAGAGCATTATAAACTCATCCATACTATCTTTATCTCTACTGTCTCTGAATACTTTACATTTGTGGGAGGTGTGTGTGTGTTAAAAACACTGACTCTTGTTCTTGAAGTGAGGGATATTGAAAATCCCCATACCAAACACTCTTTACTTCTGTTACCCATGTATAACTGTAGAAGAATCCTTGTGTAGCTTGGTAGTTTATTTTCCCACATAGAACTGTAGTAGAGGTTTCAAAACCTGGACAGTTTGTGAAAACTATTGTAAAGCCCGATACAGGCTGTGTATCACTTTTAATATAATTGCTTGGTGGCAGGTGATCACAAAGTGGAGAGGACTAGGTCTTGTCTTAAGACTGAACCTCTTGTTTAATTTGTTGTGTTCCTCTTTCATTACTCTATTTTACATTTATCCACTGTGCTTATATTAGAACAGACAGAAAATCTGTTTTTACATACTATGATAGTTAGTTCTGGTTAGTGTGTATATCTGATTAGTTTAGTAAACTTGTTTCAAAAGTGGAATTAGTTCTCATACTGATTCTACTAAGGAGTAATCAACCTTTTAGAACCATGTTGAACAATAAGTCACTTATATCTCTACTGCCTTAATTGATTGGGCTGTTCTAATTTGGGGGATTTTAATCCTAATAGTTTTTAACAGAACTTTTAATTGGAACCCAATTCACTGCCCTCTTGAGTATCCACTCTGACCAACATATTATGGCACCACCCATGTATCAATTCCACATCTGAAGGAACCACTCATGCTTCATGTTGTAAGGAACCTGCAATGCTAGAATAACCTCTCTTGAGGATACTCATGATTCCTTAGGGATTTTGAATCATTTCCACAATTTAAGGTGCACCCCCAAAACCATTAACCTGGCCACTTATTCCACTAGGAAAACCCCACAATATGATACACTCTCTATGTGTTGCTATCAAAACCCAAACATCCACCAGTGCCACATGCATCTAAAAGCACTCTCAATCGGGCCAACCACTCCTACATATCACCCTCATATATAGAAATAGAAAAATTATCTAAAATGGTGTAACTGAAAACTAGAAACATTTTATCTAACTCTCATCTATATATATCAAACATAAACATCTCACTACTAACTATAGTAATCATTCCCCATTCCGAACACATTGATTCTAATGTACTAAGAGACCACCAACTATAGGTCTTGTTCTAGGGCTACTTTCACACACATGTCAGTACTATGAGCCCAACAACCACCCTAGGGTTCAAAACAAAACTCCCACAACCCCAACAAACACTGGCTACAATATTTACATTTCTGAAAAATATATCACAACTGAGAGGCCTCACAACCTATAACCGAGTTCTGAAACTAGGAAACTATAATTTCATAAACCACCAATAACAAATGCCAATTATTGAATATAAGGTATATTCATTTCCCACATCTCATGGTTCCATCATATGTATAAACGATCAACATATCATGGAACCACTCTTCCCCTCTAATTCCCGGAACCAATAGTGCCTCTTATTCCTCAACAGGAGTCTCATGTTCAGCCATGTACACTTATCTTTTGGACAACAATCTTAATTGTAGAACAATGTATCTAAAATTCACAACATACATCTTAGGACACATAACACAACATGAACACAGTTGACAAGAGGTATTCACAATAATCACTAGCAATTCATTCCCACTTTTCCCTTCCACATGGTCAAAACTGAGGCACTATCACTACCCCTATCCACCCTACACCAAGTTCATGATTAATAAAGATGAAATATAATGACCCAACCTTAAAAATTACATAATATTAAATTAAATGAATAATTCACTTTGAGGATATTTTCAAGTTTATAGATTTATAGAATTAGGACAAAACTATTACATCTCAAAAGATTACAATGTAGACACTTCTACACAGCTTCCATTTTTTTCATAAAATATAAACTCTTGAAAAAAAGAGTCATGTCTAGTTCTATGTTTTAGAAAACATGAATTTTCCTTGATCCCATCCTTGTCCCTATTCATCTTTAAGTCCTGTTAAAACATTTCAAAACTTGTGATGAGCATAAAAAGATCAGTAAGGGTTATAAAAAAAGAATGAAATCATTTGTTCATAAATACATACAAAACATGAAATCTTTTACTTACCTCATTAAATCATATGATTTATGAAAGACACATTGAAATCATAAATCATAAAGGTAACTTGTGGAATCCATACCATGCTTACATTATAGCTATCACAGCTACATAGAGAGTTACTTTGGAATACCCATCACAGTTTATTCCCTAATTCTCTTAGGAGAAACATTCACGTTTACCTCCGTCAGGTTACCCAATGCATTAGAGAGCTATATCAGGCTCACCCACCCTAGGTTTATCACAGAACCACCCGTATTTAAAATAATTACCAAGAACCATAACATGATCATAACATATAACATTAGAATAAAGTAAAGATAAAATTTCTTCATTGCAATAACAAAATATCATTTCAAGATATTGAAACAATAAATCTATTCTCAAAGACATTTTCATTACCAAAATACGTAAAAAGTGTATATGGTATTTATTTTTCCTTTTAAAAACATTTCAGCTTGTTAAGGAATCCAAAGATCAAATAATAATTGTGGCGGCGGAAAGTTTGTTGTCCCTGCTTACTTGAAAAACATTTATTTTTTTCATTTAGTAAAACGCTTCATATAAATAGATTCCCATTGAATGAAAAGAATGTTCAAAGGTTTTAATACAGAGTATAAAAGAAAATCATGTATTAATATACAATATTCCTTAATGAAAGGAGATTGAGATGAAGTCCCTTACCTCGTGTTTGACTTGAATCGATATTTCTTTAATCTCCTAAATAATAAACTAAAGATAATGTCTACTTGATTTAGAACCTTTTTAATTTTATTATTCCTTTTTCATCACTTATTACCATGTGATAAACATTATTCAATCATTTATGTTAATAATGTTCATTTTGTCGATATAGGGTACTTGAGTAAAAAATGAACACCTTATATTTACAAGTTGTCCATGTGGTAAATAGTTCATTATATCCAGAATGACATTCATAATTTATATATCATATATATCATATATATCTAGTGTTTAAATGTATTTAGAATAGTACATAACATTTGGAGGTAAGAAATGAAATGCACCGTTCATGGAGACGGTAAGCCGTACGTATGCATTAACACTAGTTTCATTACTATTTATTATTTTAATGGAATTAAAACATAATGATACATAGGTATATTATAATTACAGTATAATATCATATATAATATCATTAAATCTATTTTTTTATACATCCCACTTAAGGCATTAACGAGTCGCGTCACTTTGAGGGGGCGGTAGTTTGCACTTCCTCTAATTAGATTATCGTATTTACCCACTATGGAAACCATAAAGGATTGATATAATTGGGAAGTACTGAAGCATAATGAAATCATAAACATAATATATATCATATATAAATACAGTTCCATCATAATGGCCACCATGAGAGGCGGTAAGATGTAATTGAACAATCATCATTTCGTGAGGCCTTAGTTTACCATCCACAGAAACATTATGTCACTATTGGAAAATAGGTCTATACCCACAATTTTGAAAAAAACTGTGGGTATAGGGTACCCCTATGCCCACGGTTTTCCAAAACCGTGGGTATTTTTCTATTTTAAGACAAATACCCACGGTTTTGGAGAAAACCGTGGGTATAGGCTAATTTCTGAAGACCTATACCGACGGTTCTTGAAAACCGTCGGTATTGCGGTTTCTTTTTGAAGACCTATACCAACGGTTCTCTAGAACTGTGGGTTTAGCTTTCTCGCATTATGGAGGGGAAAGAACATTAGGTGGGGCACAAGAAAAATTTGGCGGGATGAAATTTGTTCACAGATAATATTAATATATATAAGAAGATAAATGTTTATATATTAAATATTAATGTTAGCTCGGTTGGTACGTTTCTAGGGAGCGGATTTGAGGGGTATTTTATTAAGATGGTTCGAATCTTCATAGCCGCATCTATTGAATTTAAATAAATTTTATATTAATATATATATATATATATATGCAGATATATGAATATATAAAAAATCAAAATAACAACTTGTTTGGTCCGTCGTGGGGGGCCGGCGTGACGCGTAGCTGGAGGCGCGGGTTCGATTCTCGGAGGCCACATTTTTTGAATACCCGACATGAATTATATTAATATATATCTGATGATATATGTATATATGACATATAAAAAATTCAGCTCAGTTGGTCTAGGGGTTCGCTGTTAGGCGAACGGTGCAGGGCTCAAACCTTGCTGGATGACACTTTTTTAAAATGAATTGAATATATTTCCCACAGTTTGAAAACCATGGTGTAAATGCCCCGCCACGCTTTACAATGTGGTGTTGATGTGTAACTCATCTATAACCACGGTTCTACCAAACTGTGGTTATATGTCAATACCCCTATAATGGCGTCGTTCCAACCCATGGTTTTGGGGTCTATACCCACGGTTTTGAACCGTAGGTATATGCCCTTTTTCCAGTAGTGTGTTCTTCATCTATTAGATGGATGTGTGTGTAAGTATAGTTAAAATACATCTCATAAAAACCTCTTAGTATATTGAGGATACTGTTTTTGTTACAAATGAAAGGAATAAAAAGAGTTTTCAGGTTGGAGAAGTAAAATAAAAGAAAACAAACTAAGAGAAATCACCACCTATAATTTGGGTAACTCCCTTTGGTTTGAACCCAAAGGACTTCTTGAAGTGCCATCTGCCCAAGGTAAGGCTTCTAGGAGGAGAAGATGGATATAGAGAGATTAATTGGGCAGAGTTTGGATGAGCCAAATGGCTTGAGGGATGTGATGAATTGGTTAGAAATGGTCTTCTTTTATAAGGGAGAGGAGGGGCTCTTTTGGAAAGTGTGGAAATATTATTTTATTATATAATGATATTCAGTTTGTAATGCTCCAAAAATAATTAAAGATAAAGATAAGATGAATCATGGTCGAAATAAAATCATCCAATAGGATTTGGATAGGTTTTAGATAATATTTTAATCATTATAATCTTATTTACTTAAATCATTTATTAATGAGGTAAATACTGCATCATTATTGTGTTATAAATACTTTAATTTATTCGATGTCTAAAAATTAATAAAAAAAATACTACCATGTAGGAAATATTTTATATTTACAATGAATATTTATAGTCGAAAATTGGACTTATATAACACCATATAAAAAATTATTACTAAAAGATTTTTGTTAATGCCAATTTTTTTTACATTATATTAATTTATCTAAAGTGTCATTATCTTTCATAAGTGGCTCCATGGGGCCTCAAAATCAACACAAGGATGAACATGGTCGGAAAATACTCATACAATAAGGTTATGAAAATTTTTAAGATAATTTTGATTTATTAAAACATTCTTTTAATATTGAATTACTCTATTTACCATTAACCGCGGTAAATAAAAGTCAAAAGTTACTATTCACCAAAAATTATTTTCATCGTAACGAACCGCATTTTACTTATTCATAACAACCATGTATGTAGGATTTTTGAAATTCAATTCACAGAAGTGGTAAAATTTCATTTAAATGAAAAAGTCAGTTTTTTAACTACCACTAAGTGGTTTCACTATTCATCAAAAATTGAAGTTTTTCAGAAAAGTACCAAAAATTCAGCCTAAGCTATATTTGATATTCCGAATTCCAAAATGATGTTTATCTTACCAAATTAAAAACATAAAAGTGTCATTAATTAATTTTAAAATTAATTCCCGCTGTTAAAACAAATAGCATGTTTTTAAGAAACAATAACTATCAAAAGATTGACATTTGTTTATGTCCAATTTCAAAGTGAAATTTATTCCAATGATCAAAATTGGATCAAATTGTAAAAATATAATTTAATTTCACTTTAAAACCAATTAAAGAGATAATTTAACCACATAAATAAATCAGATTAAAAATTACTTTTGAATTAAAATACAATATTTTCACTATTCATTAAAAAATGATCTTTTTCGGAATAAT
Source organism: Viscum album (assembly GCA_963277665.1). Classification (NCBI taxonomy): domain Eukaryota; kingdom Viridiplantae; phylum Streptophyta; class Magnoliopsida; order Santalales; family Viscaceae; genus Viscum; species Viscum album. Next base: position 935,438,566 of record OY728153.1, read on the forward strand.
CCCAAAGATTTACACAAAGTAAATTTTGATGTACCCATTCTAAAGAAAGATTTTATTTGGTAAATTAGAATGTGTTATAGTGAAAAAAACTATATTTAAAGAGGGTTCTCCATTAAAAGGCGGTAAATCGGCCTTTTAATGTAAATTATGCTTAAAATTAGATTCATTCATATTTTAAGCCTCTAACTTTTTATTGGATAATGTAAATACATTTAACAATATTTTATAATCATATTGTAGTTAGTTTTTTTCATTCCCTCCAATACAATAGCTAGAAGTTAACTACTATTTAAAATAATAATATTATATTATTAGTGTGCAACGTAAGATTCCAATGAAACCTGTTGTTGCATATCGGGTACGCTATCGAACATAGAAACCCCTTTAAAGTAAAATTAATATTTAATTCACAAATATTAATAAATATGAAATATGTCTTATTCTTCATCTACTTGGGATGATACATCCTTCCCCCCTTTTGGAAATTACATCCTCATAATTTTTATTCACTTATCAAAATAAGTGGGTGTATTTATCCCTCATAGCATTTTCATATTCCCACGTTGCCTCTTCAACAATATGTTTTTTCACAAAACCTTTACTTGGTGAATTACCTTATTCCGCAACAATTTCTCTCTATGGTCAAGAATTGGGACGGGTGGTTCTTCATAAGAGAGATTCTTTTCCAACTGAACTACCTATGGGCTCAAAACATGAGATGGTTTTGACATATAATTTCTCAACATCGAAACATGAAAAACATTGTGTACCTGGGATAAACTTGGATGTAAAGCCACTCTATACGCAACTGATAAAACTTTATCTAGAATTTCATAAGGTCCAATGAACCTTGGACTCAACTTTACCTTCTTGAGAAAACGTATCACACTTTTCCATGGAGATACTTTGAGAAAGACATGATCACCAACCTCAAAATAATGAACCTTCCTCTGGTTATCTGCATAACTTTTCTGTCTGCTTTGAACTATTATCATGTGCTTCTAAATCAATTGAAATTTCTCTGCCATCATTTCTACCAATTCTGGTCCCATCAGCTTCCTTTCACCTACTTCATCCAAAAAAGTTGGATTTAGACAACGCTTTACAAATAATGCCTCAAATAGAGCCATCTGTATACTTGAATGAAAGATGTTATTATAAGAAAATTCAACCAATGAAAGATGTTGGTCCCAACTCCCCTAGTAGTCCATCGATCACGCACGTAACATATCCTCCAAGTTATGAGTTTTTCGTTCTAACTGCCCATCTGATTGAGGATGAAAAGATGTACTAAAATTTAATTCAGTACCCAATGACTTCTAAAGGACTTTCCAAAAGTTAGAAGTGAACCTTGGATCACGATCAGATACAATGGAGAGGGGAACTCCATGAAACCTGACTATCTCTTTAACGTAAAACCGAGAAAGTTGATCTAGAGACAAAGTTTCTCTAATAGGAAGGAAATTAGTAGATTTAGTCAATAGATCATCTATAACTCAAATTGCATTATTACCTAGTGATGTCTTTGGTAATCCCAAAACGAAGTCCATGGATATATTTTCCGATTTCTACTCTGGAACCGGTAGAGGATGAAGCATCCCTTTCGGTAACTGTCGCTCTTCTTTAACCTACTAACAAGTCAAACACTTCATAGTAAAATCGGCAATATCTCTTTACATTCTTTCCCACCACTAACACTCACAGAGATCACTGTACATCTTAGTACTGCTAGGATGAACTGAAAATAGAGAAATATGAGCATCACATAACAACTCATTCTTCAACTATGAATCACAAGGTACACATAATCTCTTCCCAAACATCAATACACAATCATTATCATGATTAAAATCAGGAAACTTACCCTTCTAAACCTACTCTACTTTTTTCTACAACTCACCATCTTCTTTTTGTGCTTGCTTTATTCTATCTGATAGAGATGATATCACTGACACCTGATACAAAACAGAAGAATTTCCTACACCATAAAATTCTATTCCAAATCTCATTAAATCAAAAACCAAAGGATCTCGTTCTAAATGCAACATGGTTAATGAAGCATTAATTTTTCGACTCAAGGAATCAGCCACATTATTTACTTCTCCCGGATGGTAATGGATTGTGCAATCATAATCCTTGATTAATTATATCCATCTACTCTGTCTCATGTTCAATTATTTTTTGAGTGAATATATACTTTAAAATTTTGTGGTCAGTATATATTTCACACTTCACTCCATACAAATGATGCCTCCAAAATTTTAAAGCTAAAACAACAACAACTAATTCCAAATCATGTGTCGAGGAATTTAACTCATGTGGTTTCAACTGAAATGAATCATAAGCAATTACCTGATCATTCATAATTAGGATACAACCAAGTCCTTTCAACAAAGCATCACTGTAGATAAAAAACTCACCTTTTCTAGAAGGTAGTGCAAAAACTGGAGCATTCACCAATCATCTTTTTAATTCCTGAAAACAATCATCACATTCTTTTGTCCTAATGAACATAACACATTTTCGAGTTAACATAGTCATTGGACTAGATAACTGGGCAAAAGTTTCAACAAACCTCCGGTAATAACCTGCCAATCCAAGAAAACTACAAATCTCGGTTATATTTGTCGGTCTTGCACATTCTTTAACAACTTTGGTTTTATCAGGATCAACAGTTATGCCATTCTTTGAAACAATGTGACCAAGGAAAGAAATTTTTTGTAACCAAAACTCACACTTGCTGAATTTTCCATAAAGTTTCTTTTCTTTTAAGGTCTGTACGATGACCCTTAAATGACATTCATGCTCCTATTTACTTTTTGAATGAACCAGAATATCATCAATAAACACAACCACCATTTATCACATGAGTCAACTAATCCACCACTTCAATAAACTATTAAATTCTGATTCTCACCATCTCAGGATGTTGATTTGGAAGGTCATTTCCCTCTGTATGACTTCCCATCACAACTGCCCTATTTCCTCTATGAAAAACCATTCTGAACACAGAAATATCTTAGGTGAAGCAAGATAGTAATCTATAAATGCTATATGATTACAATATTAACATAAATTACTTTATGGATATTATTTTAAAAATACCCTAACTCCTAATGTTTTCTAAACAGACCTCTAATACCAACTATAAGGACCCGGCCTTAAACGTTACATAATATTTAATTAAATGAATAATTCAATTTTAGGATCTTTTAAGGTTTAGAGTTTTAGAGAATTAGGACATAACTATTACATCTCAAAAGATTACCACGTAGACACTTCTACACAGATTCAATTTTTTTTCATAAAATATAAACTCTTGAAAAAAAGAGACATGTCTAGTTCCATGTTTTAGACAGCATGACTTTTACTTGATCCCATCATTGACCCTATTCATCTTTAAGTCCTATGAAAACATTTCAAAACTTGGGATGAGCATAAAAAGCTAAGTAAAGGTTATAAAACAAGGAATGAAAACATTTGTTCATAAATACATACAAAACATGAAATCTTTTACTTACCTCATTAAATCATAAGATTTATTAAAGACACATAGAAATCATAAATTAAAAGGTAACTTGTGGAATCTATACCATACTTACATTGTAGCTATCATAGCTACATAGGGAGTTACTTTGGAATACCCATCAAAGTATATTCCCTAAATCTCTTAGGTGAAACATTCATGTTTACCTCCGTCACGTTACCCAATGCATTGGAGATCAATCTTGGGATCACCCGCCCTAGGTTTATCATAGAACCACCCGTATGTAAAATAATTCCCAAAAACCATAACATGATCATAACACATAACATAAGCATAAAAAAAAAGAAAACATTTCCACATTACAATAACAAAATATCATTTTAAGATATTGAAATAATAAATCCATTATCAAAATCATTTTCAATACAAAAATACAAAAAAAGTGTATATGGTATTTATTTTTTCTTTTAAAAAAATTATGGCTTGTTAAGGAAGCCAAAGATCAAATAATACTCACGACAGTCGAAAGGTCGTTGTCACCGCTTAATTAAAAAAACAGTTCTTTTTGTTATTTAGTAAAACACTTAGTATAAATAGATTCCCTTTGAATGAAAAGTATATTCAAAGGTGTTAATACAGCATATAAAAGAAAATCATGTATTAAAATACAATATGCGTCAATGAAAGGAGATTGAGACGAAGTCCCTTACCTCATGTCCGACCTAACTCGATCGTTCTTTAATCTCTTAAATAATAAAGTAAAGTTAATTTATACTAGATCAAAGAACATTTTTCATGTTTATTATTCCTTTTTTATCACTTATTACTATGTTATAAACATTATGGAATCATTTAAGTTAATAATGTTCGTTTTGTCAATATTTGGCACTTGAGTCAAAAATGAACACCTTATATTTAATAGTTGTCCATGTGGTAAATAGTTCATTATATACAGAATGAAATTAATCATTTAAATGTCATATATATCATATATATCTAGTATTTACATGTATTTATAATAGTACATAACATTTGGATGTAAGTAATGAAATGCACTGTTCATGGAGACGGTAAGCCATACGTACGCATGAACGCTACTTTTATTTTTATTTCTTATTTTAATGGAATTAAAACATAATGATACATAGGTATATTATAATTGAAGTATAATATCATATATAATATTAGTAACTCTATCCTTTATACATCGAACATAAGGCATTAATGATTCACGTCACTTTCAGGGGCGGTAGTATGCACTTCCTCTAATGGGATTATCGTATATAACCACTATGGAAACCATAAAGGATTGATATAATTGGGGAGTATAGAAGCATAAAGAAATCATAAACATAATATAAATCAAATATAAATATAGTTCTATCATAATTTCCACCATTAGAGGCGGTAATATTTAATTGAACAATCATCGTTTCGTGAGGGCTTAGTTGTCCATCCACAGAAACATTATGTTCTTCATCCATTAGATGGAGGTGTATTTAAGTATAGTTCGAATCCTTCTCATAAAAACATCCTAGTATATTGAGGATACTGTTGTTTTTACAAAATAAAGGAATAAAATGTTTTTAGGGGTTGGAGAAGTAAAATAAACGAAAACAAATTAAGAGAAATCGTTATCTTGAATTTGGGTAACTCCCTTTGTTTTGAACCAAAAGGACTTCTTGAAATTCCTTCTTCCTAAGGTAAGGCTTCTAGGAGGAGGAGAGGGATGTAGAGAGCTTCATTGGTCATAGTTTGGATGATCCAAATTTCTTGAGAGGTGTGAGGAATAGGTTATAAATGACTTCTTTTATAAGGGAGAGGAGGGGCTCTTTAGGAAAGTGTGAAAATATTATTTTATTATATAATACTATTCGGTTTGTAATGGGCCAAAAATAATTAAAGATGAAGATAAGATGACTCATGGTCGAAATAAAATCATCCAATAGGAATTGGATAGGTTTTGGATAATATTTTAATCATTATAGTCTTATTTATTTAAATCATTCATTAATGAGGTAAATACTTCATCATTATTGTGTCGAAAATAATTTGATTTATTCGATGTCTAAAAATTATAAAAAAATACTTTCGTGTAGAAAATATTTTTAGTTCCAATGAATATTTGTAGTTTAAAATAGGATTTATATAACACCATATAAAAATTAATTAATAAACGATTTTTGTTAATGTCAATTTTTGTCTTTACATTAAATTAATTAATCTAAAGTGTCATTATCTTTCATAAGTGGCTCCATGGGGTCCCAAAATCGACCCAAGGATTCCCATGGCCGGCCAATACTCATCCAATAAGGTTAAGACAGGTGTTAAGGTAATTATGAATTATTATAATATTCTTTTAACCTTGAATTACCTTATTTAACTTTAACCGCGGTAAATAAAAGTCACAATTTACTATTCACAAAAAGTTATTTTCATCTTAATGAACCACATTTTACCTCTTGATAACAACCATATATGTCGGATTTTTGAAATTCAATTCACAGAAGTGGTAAGATTTCTTTTAAATGAAAAAGTCAGTTTTTTTAACTACCACTAAGTTGTTTAACTATTCATAAAAAATTGATGTTTTTCAAAAAAATACCAAAAATTCAGCCTAAGATATATTTGATATTTTGAATTAAAAAATGTTTTTTATTTTTTCAAATTCAAAACATAAAAGTGGAATTAATTAATTTTAATATTAATTCCCATTGTTAAAACAAATAACGTGTTTTTAAGAAACAATAACTATCAAAAGATCGACACTTGTTTATGTCCAATTTCAATGTGAAATTAATTCCAATGACCAAAATTGGATTAAATGGTAAAAATATATTTCAATTTAACTTTAAAACCAATTAAAAATATAATCTAACCATATAAATAAATTATATGAAAAAACACTTTTGAATTAAAATACAATATTTTCACTATTCATTAAAAAATGATCTTTATTGAAAAAATCACAAACAATTTACACAAAGTAAATTTTGATGTCCCCATTCTATAAAAATATTTTATTTTGTCAATTAAAATGTATTAAATTGACCAAAACAATATTTAATGAGATCTCACCATTAAAAGGCGGAAAATCGGCCTTTTAATGTAAATTATGCTTAAAAATAAATTCATTCATATTTTATGCCTCTATCTTTTTATTGGATAATGTAAATTCATTTAACAATCTTGTAAAATAATACTATAGTTAGTTTTGTTCATTTCCACCCATACAACGACTAGGAGTTAACTACCCTTTAAAATAGTAATATTATATTATTGGTGTGCAAGGTAAGATTCAAAGAAACCCGTTGTTGCGTATCAGGTACGATATTAAACATAAAAACCCCTTTAAAGTAAAATTAATATTTAATTCACAAATATTAATAAATATGAAATATGTCTTATTCTGCAATTACTTGGGATGTTACATGAAAACATTCTCAAATCCATGTATCTCCATTGAAAACCATTTATTAAAATTTCTCATCATTTAAAATTCTCATTTTCATATTAAGAACCATTTTTAGGTCACTTTCCCAATCAAGGAACACCCGTTAAATTTCAAAACTATACCAAATTTTTTTTCCTATGCATTTCAAAAATGATTCATTTCTCAAAATAATCATGATTTATAAGAATGATGAATGTATACTCAAATCACATGCCATATCAGGCCATGAGTGAAATCTATAAAAATCATAGAAATAATAATAACATCACACAACAAGTGCCCCAATCAAGGTGAAATAGCTTTATTTGTTACAAAACACATCAATAACAATAATCCTACCGTGGGTACATAAAATTTACACTTTTAAATGGGTTAGATACTCCTAAGAACGATGTCTTAACCTATGAATGACTCATCCCATTATCCTATATACATTTCCAAAATAGTAATACTAAAGAAAAAGAAATGAAAACTCTTGTAATAACACTTTGTAACATCCAAAAACATGATAAACATAGTCATTCCCTTATCCAATATTCTACGTGACGTTAATTGCACCTCCTCGTTTGCTAGAGGCTTCTGACCAACAAGGAGTACCTAATATTGTACTTAAGGAGTCTATACCCTCTTTATCCAGGTATCACAACTACAGGATAAATAAAAAATAACAGAACAATATAATCAATAACAATACTAAAACAGTATGACAATATGACCAAAAAGGAAATAAAACATCTAAAATAAAATAATTTATATGGAAGGTCAAGTATCTGTCATGTGTCAACATGAAAACACCCAAATAAATGAATACCACGATAACTCCTAAGAGGGTCCTGAACCATGTTAGGTTCCCTCATCCATGATCCATCCTAACTCAACCTTTTAATATATGGATATTTACCATATCATGTATCACAACTATGAAATCTATTTGGGTACGGATCAGGCATCCCAATTAGGGTATGATTAAAACTCAGCTGGACACCACCAATGGAATCTAAAAAAATATAAAATCAAAAAAATTTATGAAGTTGCATGAATAATTAACTAGAATTTATAAGTAAAAAACTTATCACATTTCAATATTATGTAATTAACCATATAATACACCAGGTTCCTAAGGATACCTGAACCCTCAATACCTTCTTTGGCCCATGTGAGAGTTTTAACCACATCATAATAACATGGTTATCAATTATCATATCATACAATCATATCAAATACCCTTGAAACTATAACCCAATGAAATATCATGGGTGTATACGATCATTTCCTACAACCCTTGGTATTAATAGCCTCAGTCATTGTCCGACACCTCAATGTCACATGGATATTTGAAGCCTCTATCCTTGTGCTATACTCATATATCATACAGGTACTTGGAGTATATAACACTATCCAATACATCATTTATTAATAAATTCATCACTATGGTATTTTGATGAACCATAACATGTTCCACATATGGTTATCAATCAATTCATCACTACGGGCTATTGATGTAGCATACCACCACTACATCAAAAAGCCTTATTAATGTTAGTTTTTTTATTTTTTACATCTCTTTTTAGCTTCCTTCATTAATGGTGACATTATAAATATTGTCTTATTATAGGTTTAAAAAAAAGTTGTAAATAAATAATGGAACATATTTTCTACATATGTTATTTGATAACCAACATCAAAAATCATCATTAGAAGAATTGTTCATGTCAGTTATTAAACAACCGATGTAAAATACAATTGATTACATCATTTATTTAATTATTGACATGAAAAATTATTCAGATGAAGGTTTTTAACATTATTTATTAAATAAATGATGTAATATATAATATATCACATTGGTTATTATTAACTGACATGAAATCCGCCTTAGATGACGGGTTTTTTCACATCGTTTATTTAATAACCGATGTAAAAAACTCTTCGGGATAATGTTTTTTTAAATTAGTTATTAAATAACCGATTTAAAAACCTTATACAACTTCTGTTATAATATACTGGATTTAAAAATACTTAGAATATATTTTTAATGTATGTTATAAAATAACCAACGTACACATTATTTTTTTTTAAAAATGAATCATGATACCATTGTTCTCCTCTTCCAAACAATCAAAAAACATGTAGAACCAATGAAAAATTAATGAAGTAGAAAAAAGAAGATCCAACCACAAAACCAATAAAAAAATTACACATTCACAATTACAACATTCAAAAATTAAAATATTTAATAAAACCAAAAACTAAATCTAACAAAAAATTCTACCAAGTACACTTTTACAATTACAACAATAAAAATTACAATATTCATTAAAAATGAAATAAAATACAATCAAACCTGTAAAATAATTTGACCATTACAATAATAAGTTTTTTCCTCTTATTCACTATAAGGTGGAGGGTCATCATTTAGCTAAAAATTAAATGTAAATTAGTTTTCTTGTATAATTAATAAAATAAATGAAATATTAAAGAATAGTTTATAAGGAAATCTAACCCAATAAAAATTCATAACTATTCTAGTTATAATTATTTCCTATATAAATCATAACACAAACTATCTGCATTTGATGGCACCATTTTGTTTATGAAAATTATGTTTAATTGACTTTTTCAATTCATAATATCATTTTTATATAATACATCCAAAATTCACTAATAATAAATGGATATTAACCTTTAGTTTTTCATATTTGATCTTGGAACTACATTTCTTTGTGGGTTTTCGAAAGAAATACCATCACCAGTTAGAAAAAAATATGAATGAAATAAATTTAGAATTATTTATCATATAAACTATTAATAAATTAAAACATTCTTTTTTAAGATGTACATAAAATTTCCTCACACATCACCATGTATAGAGCATATCTAACTAACTATCTTCTCCCTTAATAAAAAAATTCCTTACATGGAATGGTCACTGATATAAAAAAAATTTAATAATAGTTATTATTATGCCAAATGATAAATAACACATTCTAAGACATATGTTCCATACCTCTCAATATAAAGAAACATCCAGGACTATGTAATTACATTTTGTTCAAATATTTCAATAATATGAACTATTATTTGTTCCTCAGTCACTGTGTGTGCTTTAGGTGAAATCAATTACAGGTCCATAAATCCATATACATCTATATTTTCATTTTCCCCACACACATTATAATGACACATAGTACAAAACAAACATAAGTATAAATTTTCATCATATTTAAGCAGTGAAAGATTAATGTTCAGACATACATGGGAAAAACCTGAATCACATTGATTCCTAACATATCACAAGGAGCATGCTCCATGATTTCATTTGTCATAATCCCCCCATATATTTCACACCAAAAAACATTATATTCCATTGGAAACATATAATGATCCACCAAAAAATTTAAATACCTTGAAAATATGTCAAGTCTACAAGAATATGTATCTGATGTCATAGCCATTTGTCTTTGATGTTGTCTATATAATATTTCTTTACCATTAATGTATTCTTTTAATTAAATAAATAAATATATCAACCTTCAAATATTAAAACAAATTTAATATAAAAATAAAAAAAAGATTAAATATACACATACCACTATGATAATGTGTCACAGAAGCCATGATAGACAAACTAAAAAGTGGATAATACTTTTTCCAACTATCCTCACCTCATCTATAGGTAACGGTACTCCAGATGATATATCTATAATTTTCAGTATAGTAACACTATGCATCTCTACCTCTAACTGTTGATGATGAATTGTATCTACTATATAATATATAATCCCAAATGCAACTATATTATAGTGGGGATCATCAACATATAACTCACAATAACTAGGATGTTGTGTAGGAGGGGTGTAGGATTAGGATAAAAAATGGGGTCTGCAGGCAGATGTGGAGGATGAAAAATGGTATCTGCATATAGAGGTGGGGGAGTGTGAGCTGCTGGAAGAGGTGGAGGTGTGGGAGATGCAGTCTGGTCTTTTTTTCATATCGAAAAACATAGAATATACTGATTCTATAATCTTTTCCTCTATCGTCATATTAATATTTTGAACTTCATCATACAAATATTCTATTTTTTTGGTAAAACCCCTCCATAGGAGAATTTGAAGAATGTGGTAATACTTTTCTCTTCGATACTTTCACAAGTTATCCTCATACATGCCCTGGGTGTTGGGGCTTTCCTAATTCTACAGATAAAATATCTTACCCCATCACATTTAAATACCCCCTCTTTTCTCTTCTCCTCGAGAGAATCGTGTATCAATTATTTGAAAAATTCTATTGTGATTCAATGTATATAATGAACCAAATTAACTTAAATAAATAAATCAAACATCTTACAATCGTCTTAGCTATGACCCTCGATTATTATATAAGATATTTCCACTTTTTTTATCATCCAAACCCTCTTCTATTTTTCATGTCTAGATGGAGGGGATAGAGGGGAACCACTCTAGAGCTTGGGGACTAGATCAAAGTTTTTTAAAATTTCTGCCATCATTTTTTCTTCCAATAAGTTATACCCTCCCAACGATAAACTATGAATGTAAAAGATTCTAGATTGGATCTCTTTTTTGGATCTCCACGATTCCTGTAAATTATGTATAAGCAATCATTAAGAAGTCATTAATAAGGTCATTAATCTAACAAAACGTCTAACCGTTTACATTTAACCTACCAAAAATTCCTTTTGTCTTCTACTTTCAAAAAATTATCTCTCTACGTATTCATCTATATAAGGATATGTATTTCTTGTATTGTCATGTTTCCTATGCCCAAAAATTAAATCTGGTGTGATGGTTGATTTTAAATCCCTCCATCTTCTAGAATGCATCGATAAACAGTTCCCCCTAACTCCTCCAGTGTTAGGTATATCAAATGTCATCTGATAAAGAATAGGGAAACATATTATAGAATAAAAATATCATGATTAGTCCAACAATATCAAATTATCTTACCAAAATGGTCTCCCACAACTAATCTAGTTTGATTCAACACTTCTCCAATCATTATAAAAATTATCGCATTACTTTTTCCCTGAGTCGATACAAAACCCTTGAATTGATTTTCATTAGGGCCTCTTGGAATATCATTCTCATAAAAGATTACCTCTATCCATTGGTCTTGTCTATGAGAAATAGATAATTTCTGTATATGTTTGTAGCCACATTTACCAACCCTGAACTCTTATTTGGAATTAGGGGGGTGCATACAGAATATTGGGGAACATCAAGAAGAGCATGTGGATGTTCCTCCCAAGAGGTATGATCATGAAGCCCATATCAATTAGTATGTGGTTGATCAACATATTGATCTATCATTATGCTTACAATAAATAAAGCAAACATTTAGTACACAAATATAAAATTCACAAATCACAATTCTAATTTAACCAAATTTTGAAAAATTATGAAACACATATGTAAACTAAAACATAACAAATTATTATTAATATTTGTTGTAGTTATCTAAAATTATAAAAATAGTAATTATATATGAAAAAAATGTAATTTAATGTTAAAAAATCCATAATTTTTTTAGGAATATTAAAAATCGTCCAACCTAAAAAATCATTTTCACACAATAATTATATTTTAAACATATTAGAATTTAAATAATTTTCATTAAAAAAAATCAAAAAATATATAAGTTCTGTAATGGTAAACATGTTAAAAAACTAGAATAAAATAAAGAAACATTTTTTACTTATTAGTTTTAATACATGTTTTAATAAAGAAAAAAAATACATTCTCAACCATGTTATGAAATTAATTAAAGTAAACGAGAAATAAAAATATGTTACTGGTAATATTAGGAATTTACTAATGGATTGTTTTCCCAAATTCCTTCATAATGATCATTCCATATGGAAGAAACCTTTTCTATAACATGATTATCATTGTTATATGTTAATCATTCCATGAAAGTATGTATCTCACATAAAACAACATATTTACCAAGTTGATCTTCCTCAACATATTGTTTTTGTCCTTTTAAAACAATATACCACTGTATATCAGATTGATCAGGAATATAGAAAATTTATTTTTTAGGTGTTTCCATTATAAAATATTATATGGGTCTTCTAATATATTCGGTTTAGAAATTTTCATTCCAAATTAATCATGTATGACAATTTTGTTACCGATAAACCATTTTAATTTAGACACTCAAACATTAATTTTAATTAAATAAAAATACCATATTTCATTAAGGACTCCATAATATTCACTTCATGCAGAAGTTGAGTTTTTGTCTTTAGAACTCAAAAACTACTTTTCTTATGTGAACCCCAATACACCACTATTCTGAACTCCACTTCAATTGTCCTGAGCATTCATATGAAATGTATTCCCATTTATGTCATACCTAGACCATGTTATCACATATAAAAATGGACGACCCACTAACCATATTAATGTAATATATGCATCAAATTTACCAATCATTTTTTTCTGAACCATGACAAAACAATTTTGTTAGGATCATTCAAAATCCACATTTCTCAGTTCTTTGGATTATATTATTTCAACTCATTAATATGAAGTTTCATATATGGCTGATCATCCACTATATTATATAATATGTCTAAATAATCCTTCATTATCTGTTCACCTAACAACGATTTGACTTTCAAACCACGATTCCACTTCCCCCCTTATTAACTCATTCGTGTAAAGATTGAGGCAAACCAATGTGATCCACCACAGACAAGTAGCTTATACAAAACACTACAACCTCCTCATGAATATAATTTTCAACAGTGGATGCTTTAGGTCAATATGGATTCCTAACAAACCCTTTTAATATATTCATATACCATTCAAAGGGATACATCCACTGTAGATATATAGGTCGACAAATCATTATTTCATAAACCAAATGAACCATTAAATGAACCATTATATCATAAAAAGATGTAGGAAAATACATTTTCAATTAGAAATTTATAAAAATTGATTCATTTTCCAAAATGTCTAATGCATCCAAATCAATCACATTATAACAATTTGAATTAAAAAATAACACACCTTCATGATAATCTTTCTGAAACTGATGTGAAATATTCCACACAATGTAACTGGTAGAAGTTGTTGCATCATGATGTGACAATCAAGATATTTCATACGTATCAACTTCAAATCCTTCATAGAGGCAAATGTTTTTTACATTTTAAGAATAACCAAGTGGAACTTAGATATCATCAAGATTCTAACAAAATATAATTTTTTCTCTCTTGGATAATTTATGACAATATGAGGGGAGAAATGTTCACCTTCTATCAAGAGTGGGAGCTAACTCCAAATGTATTCCCATTGATAGTAAGTATAATCTTTAATTAAACCAATATCTAGTCATTCCATTAATTTTTAACAACTTTCTATTCAAACAATCCCAAATATTCTTCTCAACATGTGTGAAATCCATGTTATGTTTCACTTCATTATATCTCCAATATGGTAGCTCAAAAAATATTGACCATTTCCTACAAATATGCCTTTCATTACCCGATTTATGTGTCTTTCCCAATGTAACGTCAAAATTTTTCATCCTCTCAAAATAATCATTTTTTAATAAAGTTTTGGGTGAAATATCAAAATCTTGTGAACCATTAAATTCCTTTTTTAATATTATATCATAGTGATGCATAGGAAAAAAATTCAATGAACCATGTATAATAATTTCCTACATTTATAAATTTGAAAATATGAAGTTTATTTTTGTAAATTGGACATACTTTATGCCCCTTAACATATTATTCAAACAAATTTCCATACACTGGGAAGTCATTTATATTGAATATAATCACAACATAAATTTGAAAATATTCTATTTTATAAAATTCATACAACCTAATACCATCCTCACACAAGAGTTTAAAATAGTCAATTCATTGTGAAAAATCATCAATATCATTTTTGGGTTGCTTTGGTCCAAAGATCATTAAACTCAACATGACATATTTGGGATTCATACAAAATTTGGGAGATAGGTTATAATTTACCAATAAAATAGTGAAGGAACTATGTGTGCAAATGAAGCTTTTATATGGATTCATTCCATCCATTCACAACCCAAGTCTAAGATTTATAACTTTATTTCTGAATGTAGGATCATGATCATTAATTTTCTTCCACTATGGACAATTAGCTGGATGATGTATTTTTCCATCACATATTCACTCATAAGAAATTCATGTTAAGATTATTTTCATCACATGAATTAGCAAATAAACATTTCAAATGAGGAATTATAGGAAGATACCAAAATACCTTTCCAGGTATCTCTTCAATCTCTATATCAGCCTGTTATTCTTATTTCAACTTATAAAGTGATGTATTACTTTTAGGACACTCTGATAGAAATTCATATTCCATCTTATATATCACAAAGTCATTTGAACATACATTTATTTTCTTTTAACCCAATCCCATCAAGAAAAATATTTTTTTGGACTTATAATGTGAATCTGGAAGACATTTTTCTTTAGGAAGAACATATTTCAACAATTATAGAAGCTCAATAAAACTCATATCACTCCATCCGTGTTTTTCTTTCTAGTTAATCAATATTAACACAGATGATAAAACTATAAAATCTATACAAGCAAGATACACTAGTTTTTTAGTATCACTATATAGATGCTCGATTATCAGTTCTTTATCAATTTTCACTACTTCAATATCATGAATAATTACTTCACATTCATCAGAGTTACCATCTTTCAAATCATCATCATCAGTTGATCTATAATTCTTCCCAATTTAACCATATAAAATCCAATTGATATAACTCAGATTAAAAACATGGAAAATTAAATGATATTTGATCTCTCTTATTTTCAATTTCATCATATTTAAACATTTCATTCATGGACATAAAAATAATTTCTCATTTGGAACATTTCATTTAGAAAATTCCAAAAAAGAACCAAAACCTTCCTCATATTCATCACTCATTCGATGTTCCATAATCCATCTTCAACTCATTATAACCTATAAAAAAATAAATATTATACATATTGTTAAGATAATATAGTTTTATATTAAAATGAAATATGTCATAATTTTAATGTAACAAGATTTTGAAATCTAAAACAAATATAAGTGTATTTGAAAAATATAATTATAAATTCTACACATTAATGTATGACAAGTTTAAATAGAAATAATAAATCATAAAAAGATATGGTTTGAAATAATTTTAAAAATAAAATATGTTTAGATAAATTAGGTTTATATTTATATGAAATATTCCATAATTTTAAACTTACAAAATTTTGAAATATAAGATAAATATATGTATATTTGAAAATTATAATGACATTGTTTTTAAAAAATTAGATAGAAAACCGCTATGTAAAAATAAAAAACCATTCCTTAGTGTAATTTATTATTAACCCATCACAACATGATTTTTTTACATAATTTTTAATCCTAATTATATAAAATATTAACCTAAAATGTCTTAGGATTCTATTGAATTGAAATATTTTTTTATTTCATGTAATATTTACGGTCACATTTAAGGGTTCTAGCATTGTTATTGTGTTTTTTTGTGGAGAATGGTATTGTGTAAAATGCAATTGATGAAAATGGTCTTGTTTATATGACTTGAGAGGAACCTATATTGTCTTGTAAATGTTGTGTAAATATCATATTCAAGGTATGTTGAACGATTGTTTTTGGGGAATTCTTAGCTAAAATAGAATGACTTGAACTAGTTCACTTTATAAATAGTAAACAGACTTCTTGGTGGTAGGGCCTCAAGTAAGGAACCCCATATTCTAGAGGTTTGCGAGTAGCAGAAAAAATGTAATGGTTTTATAGTTGGAGGAATTTACACTCAGTTACTATACTAGATAAAGTATAATAAGAGTAAACGAAATTTAGTACACTGTAACAAAAACTAAGTTATAATAAGAAATAGTTAACCAATGCACAAATGATATCATCCATATATATCCCTTAATAATAAGAAGTATTGATGACTTAATTATCAAGATGTAAAAGTGTCATCTATTAATCTAATGATCATCTCATCCATTTATAACACATTAGGATACATAAAAAATGTATATTGGGTGACATGGTATGCATATCTAAATGAAAATCCACATTTAATTTTGTCTCCCTATAATACTAAATGGAAATAAGAAAAGTAACTAAAGGGAAAGTACAATGGAATAAAAAATCTAGGATAACATTGATATAACAATATCAGGATACTAAAACACCATCAACAATTAATAGTGTAAGACTCAATGAACAAAATTACACAATGTAGATTTAGCATTCGTGAACAACTAATGATAAAAAAATATATAGATACTAAACCATGTTAAAAAATTAATAGTGAAATAAATGATGAATGAAATTGAAAAAAGTAGATTCAGGGCACCGACAAATGAATGAAATCGAGGTGTGTGTGGGGGGGGGGGGGTACATGAGAGCTGAAAGATGAGAATATAGATGTCCCAATGAAAAAAATGAACAAAGATGAAAAAATGAGTTTCAGAGCCACAAGATTGAAGAATTGATTCTAGGGTTTACGAGCAAGAGAGACTAATTCACTGTCACCCAAAAGAAAAACTGTGGAATGCTCGAAATGAGAGTTCATAATTTGTTTATATATTTTATCATGTTGGTGATTTAATAACAGACACGATAAAGAGTTTTTTATTACATTTATCTAGTCAATTATTCTCTAACTAACATGATAAAATGATTTATAACATCTATTATAAAATAACTGATGTTATAAATCAATGACACTTGCTTTATCACATCGGATATTATGTAATCGATGTAAAAAATGGCTTCATCAATTTGGTCGTTTCATAATAGATGTGATAAAGCAATGATGTTTTCTTTATAACGTCAGTTAATATATATCTGGAATAAAAAATAACTTTATCTCTTCATTTATTTTATAACCGACGTGATAAAGAGAGATACTGGATCAATCACATCATTTATAAAATAACCAATGTGATAAATAAACATAATTCATTTATAAAATTGATTATAATATATCTGATGAGATAAATCAATATACAAGGATTTTAAAATCGATTATAAATTACCAATGTAAAAAATGTCAATGTGATAAATACAGTTTTTACTAGTATATGTCCCACACACATTTATCATTTTGTTCGTAACTATTGGATTTTGATGTAGCGGACTGTATCCCACACATGATTATCAATCAATGCATCACTCTTGCCTTTTGAGGCAATAGAATTTGTCCGACACATATTTATCAATCAATTCATCACTATGATATTTTGATGCAGCACACCATGCCCCACACACATTTATCACATATATCAGAATATCACATATACC
Source organism: Viscum album (assembly GCA_963277665.1). NCBI lineage: Eukaryota > Viridiplantae > Streptophyta > Magnoliopsida > Santalales > Viscaceae > Viscum > Viscum album. Next base: position 935,456,864 of record OY728153.1, read on the forward strand.
ACATCAATAATGGTTAATCCACATTAACCTTCTTATCAAATTCCACAATACAAACATCCATTAATTAATTTAATAGTTAGTTAATCCAATTAAATCAATTCCTTAATAACAATAATTCCAATTAATTAATTCAATAATAAATTAAATCAATTATAAAATATGAATATCCCTTAATTAATTCAATAATTAATTATTATAACTTAATAAATTTCATTATCACAATAATTCAATTTAATTAGTTAAACTATTAATTAATACAATTTATAAATATAAAAATCCTTTAATTAACTCAATATTTATTTATTCCAATTAAAATAATTTTATAATAACAATAATTCCCCTTAATTAATTCGAAAATTAATTAATGTAATTTAACAATCTATTTATCCCATAATTAATTTAACAATTACTTACTCCAATTCACAATCCCCAAAGTAATTAATTTGGAAAATTAATTATTTAAATTAACTAATTTTTTTTGAATATTCTAATACAAATTTTATAATATAATAGATGTATTTGAAGTGAATAATTTCGTATAAAACAATAGAATACCTAATACAAATCATTGACCATAGAATACCCAATGAAAATCCCAAAATTTAAGAAAAACAATAAAAAACTCTTCAAAGATCATGATTTAGATCCTAATACATGATCCAAGAAAAAATGAAATAAGTTTCAACAAAACAAGATATAAATGTACCATCAATAGGGGAGAACCAACCCTTTGTTATCCGTAAAGAGAGACATAATGAATAGAATCCTAATTGGGAAGAAAACAAAAACATAGAAATGTGAAAATCTAATAATCTTCCCATTGATTCACCAAGAATAGGGGTCAAGATACCTAGGAATAAATTTGAGAGCCTCCAAAAAACTACGATAAATCGAACATAATCATGTTAGGGGGTTTAAAGACATAATATTTCTGATAGGGAAATTTTAAAAACAATTTTCTTGTTAATTGAAACCGCATCCACAGTTTCTTGGGTAGGGGGAACATTTTTCCAAACCATACACATTCTTAATGGAATTATTATAGGGGGTTCATAGTTTCTTCTAATGGGACACACAATTTGTCAAACTATGAACTCACTGTGTAATTCCCCTCATTTTGGATTTACATGATTTTCTAGGCCAGGAGCATGGTTTGGAAAACACTGTACTAACCATGAAAAAAATATCATCCTTACAATTTTTCATGAATTTCTCCCAAAATACCCTAAAGTTACACCCAAACAATGTAATGAAAACACTGAATAAATAGTACCTAAAAACAAGCATAAGACACCTCCAAAAGGGTCGAGATATTACATAGGTTATTGATTTAATTTATTACACACATTATATGATGTATGAATGGAAAATTCAATATATTAAGGAACTAAGATTTTTTCCTTTCATATGTGATTAATAATGGATGAAACATTATCTTTCCTATGTTTTTGATAATTCATATGGAAGAATTTATATAATCCCTCCTAATAGTTCCACTCCCTTTCTTACAAAACATTCAGTTTTTTCCTTTTTTGAGTCAAAAGGTCTTATTACTCAATTAGAGTAAAATTTTATGTCATAAATGATAAATAACTAGAACCGTTTGAGAAAGATATAGCTATCAAAAAATTAGAATCATTTAGAAAAGTGTATTCTAGAGAAAATTTCCCTCAATCCTAAAGTCAAGTTTGATCATAGACTTGAATCTATAAACGTTGTAGAGTATTCTACCATGTATGTAATTTATTCTCTTAGTATTGAAAATTAATGAGTTTTTAGGGAATAAATGGGTTCCCATAGTATTGAAGAATTGAAAATATTTGGGAATGAAATGGGGTTTTCTCCTCAGTGTGTAATTGCTCAAATCCTTGAGAAGAAAAGTGTATCTATTCGACCAGTTGAGACCCTTATGTCTATACCCTCTAGGTATAAAGAGGTTAATTTTAATTTTTAATATATATAGAATTTTTTGAATGATTATTTTAGTACATTAATTCTTTATTTTAATGATCCCAAATCTTTTTTTGTTATTCTGAGGATTTTTATGTTTTATGAAAGAGAAATACTTTTTGGTGATAGTATTCTATGGGATTGATTTACCACGAGTTTTAATTAATAAAATAGATGTATAGTTGATTGACCATGTATTGAAAAGGACAAATCATTGTGAACATATTTCAACATTCTCAATAGACTTCATGAATAATTGGTCGACTGCATGTGCATTAGATTGATCACACATTTCTGATGATTGATAATGAAGAAGAAAATTGGCATGTGAGGTTAGTTTTAAAAAATTAACAAATGTATAAACCACATGATGAAGTTTTAATCAACCATTCTTATGAATTGAAAACAACTAAAAATATTGAAACATCATGGATTGAACCCACAGTGATTTCAAGATACCACATAATTATTGCAACTAACTACATGATATAGATACCACATAAAAAATTCGTATATTGACCACACATGTTAATCTACTATTAAGGAATTACTAGGTCATGTTATTGGACACAAGGCTAGAATAACATACTATAACTCAGAATCACCTTCTAGTTAACATGACTATTTACTTGACTTTCCAATTTTTCCAAAGACTTTATCTTGAAGCATTTAATAAAGGTGTTAGAGTTGTTGATGATTTTTAATATGAGTATATTGTTGATGATTATTTCAATATTTGTACATAGGGAAGAGTCTTAAATAGATAAGAGGATGTATAAAAAAAGAAAATATCTAATTTATCTTCTTAAATTAATTGCCAACATAACATTGTGTTTTTCTAGATGGTATTTCAAGAACTAAAATAAAAACTGAATAACTAATCGACATGATATCAAAACTTTTATATGATCATACAGAGATAAAGGTAACCTTAATCAAAAATAATTTAATCCAAATATTGTTACATAACACCTCTCAGTACACTTATCCCTCCCTCTATTTCAATTTAAATAAATTTTGTTCTTACTTAGTCTATATATTTATTTATAACATAATCATGAGTTGTAGATAAGAGTAATATGATATTATTACCATTCACTCCTAATTTTTATCCCATTAATAATTATGGATACTATGGGATATATGTCTACAATTACTTTTTTAATTTTCCTCTTTTATACATAATACCGATTTTGAATCAGTAAAATTGAACCCTTTTTGGGTTTATTTTTTTAATATAAATTCTTGGAAGTGGTTTATTGTCAAGAGGTGAGGAATAGTTTCCATCATAGAAATAAACCTTTGTTTCTAAATTCTACTGTGGGATTTTATTCTTTGTTTTCACTACTTTATTTTTCATTTAGTTTTTCATAAACTAGGTTTTCAAAATAATACTCAAATTGTTTACAAAATTCATTGATATATAAATATTTATATTTTTGGTAAGAATAAAAAATAATAATTTTAATGTTCCTTTTTGAACTAGGTATTGATCAACTCAATGTATAATTTTTTTAATGAATCAAATTATAAACACCAACTATATTTGTTAAGAAGCCCATTTTTACATTGAGTATATTTTAAATATATTTTCAATAAAAGTTTTTAATTTTAAAGCACATTTTTTACTCTTAAGAATTCCATTAGGACCATCAAAATGGATGGGAAATTAAATTGTAAGTCATTCTCAAATACTGGTACAAAACCACCTATAATAGATATAAGATATCCTCTAATAATTCCTTGTATACATATTTTATTCAAAAATTCAAATATCGCAATGAGGATGATATGTCATACCAATGAGATAATCACTAATGTAAACCAATATAACATTCTCGATTCACCATAACAAAAGTCCTTTCATCAGCAATTTCTAATTTTTTTGGAAATTAAGATATAAATCTTAGTATGGAAATTTTCATATAATGAATGAATCCATATGAGAGCCATGGTATTTAAAATATTATAGGTCAAATTATGGTGGTATTTTATGACGTTACCTCACAAATATATATAAATAAAAAATATTTTATGATTATATTTTCTATTTATTTACCAAAATTGCATGAAAATGACACTAATTTTACCTATCACAATTTATTAATGATTTAAAATCTATTAGTGGGAAAGTGTTAATATTTCATATGTATATAAGAAGGAGTATTCTCTATTGCATGATATGTTAATATATATAATAATTGTATTTCTTACATTTGGAAACATATCCCTAAATTTTATGATGGGATATAAATCTAGTACAATTTTAGATATAGGGGCTTCAAATCAACAATTAAAAAATGGGATAAAGAATGTGTACATGGGATATCATATAAATTTTGACCATTTTACCCTTATTGAAGATTAAAGACTGAATTTAATGGTTTTTAGGTGTATGATTTTACATAAAAATATTTATAAACTAATGAATATTAAAACATGTTGGAATACTTCCAAGTATTTTTTGAGAAGAAAAAAAACATGGTTTCCAAAAAATACATGGAATTAAGGGTCTATCTTATTTGATATACCTTATTGAATATATATAGAGGTATAATATGACCTTAGTATTATGCATGGTAAGAAAAAAATACGTGAAAAAATGGTCATGAAATTTTTATACCAAAAAGGAAAGACAAAGTATGCATTTCATGCACAATTGGAAGTAATATCTATTGGTATGAATTTAGAGTTAGCTCCCATTGTGAAATGATAAATGAATATATCTTCCTCTATATTGAAAAACATTAAGGATGAGTGTGATGTTATGTTTACCTTAATGGATTCATGGTACTAAACTACCAAATGGGTAATCATAAAATGATAAACTTTTAGTTTCCATGGGGAATTTTAATTTAATAGTGATGAAATATCATGGATGTTATATATCAATGAAACATAGACTACATGTTTCACTGGGTGACATATTTATGATACCTATTATAATTTTTATAATATTAATAGTCTACTTTTTCAATTAGAGTTCATGAAATTTTATGGATCTACATTCATCAAACGAAGTATATAATATATCTACACTCACAATTTTTCAATTAATGATGTTTTCATCACAACAATTTTTGATGTTATGGTTTCTGTTGAGATTTTTTTTAGAGTTAGGGATATTTTGGAATTTATATTTTGTTGTACCCCACTCTCTTGGATTTTAATGATCACAATCACTCTCATCGTGATCTAATATTGTTTCAAGTGTTTTTGATGATAGGAAATAGGGTGCCTAGAAGCTGGCCCAAGAAGAATTCAAAATGGACTGTTTAAGTCCACCGGCCAGCCGGTGTGAGACCACCGGCCAGCCGGTGGACCAGGCAGAAGGCCTTGCCCTCTGCCAGGTGCCACCGGTCCGCCGGTGTCTGGCCACCGGCCAACCGGTGGGTCCAGAAAGAATGGCATGCCTTCTGTCCAGACCACCGGCCAGCCGGTGGCCTCCTCACCGGCCAGCCGGTGGAACTCATTCAAATAGTGAGACCTACTGTCTCACCACCGTCCAGCCGGTGGCCTTCTCACCGGCCATCCGGTGGCTCCTGGGCAGAAGCACTCTCCACCTTCCAAGGCACCGGCCAGCCGGGGGACAAGCACCGGTCAGCCGGTAAGCAAAGTCAAACTAGCCGTTGGAGCATGACCAGACTTGTCTACTTGATCCCCAACGGCTCCGAAAGCCCTTCAACGGCCATATTGAAGTATTTGGGAGTATTTATCCTATAAATAGACATCCATGGATGCCGGGAACACCACCGATCATATACCGAATCATACCAAAGCTATTTTGATCATTTGAGGCTCCTACGACAATTCTCAAAGGCCACTTGAGATCCAATTGCCATCCTTGAAGCTTGGGCTGCCTCTACATCAACTACACTCACCTCTTGGCGCTCAAGGCTTCCTCTAGTTTGTTCTAACTTATTTACTTCAATTGTTTAGTTCTTAATTGGGTTTGTATTAAAACAAACCACCCTTTTTCTTCCTTCTTTCAATTTGGGTTTCTTGCTACAACCATAATAAAAAAGCAAGCTGTAAGAAGGTGATCTAGCCTACCTTAAAACGGCTAGTGGGTTTCTTGCTATAACCATTAAAAAGAAAGCGGTCGTATAAATCTCCCAACGGTTGAGTTGGGAGCGGAGACGTAGGCTTGAGTTTAAAGCCGAACTCCGTTATCAATTGTGTCTTGCCTTTTTACTTTCCGCTGCATTTAAATTTGTTTTAAATTGTTAATTAATTTTAAAAAGGAAATTCACCCCCCCTCTTGCCATCACCTCCGACCCAACATTTGGTATCAAAGGGAGCATTTGTGTAATACCTTAACCGGTTACAAACGAAAAATCCATAGTGATGGCTTCTTTCTCACAAGCACCCGAAGGGTATTCCATGACTCGGGCTCCATACTTCGATGGAACCGATTACACATATCGGAAAACACGAATGATTACTTTTCTTAGAAGTATTGGCTATCCTATATATAGAATTGTTATGCAAGGATACACTCTTTCTAGTAAGGATGAATCTAAATGGACCCCCGAAGACATTGCCAATTTTGAGCTTGATGGTAAAGCCATGAATGCTCTTCATTGTGGGTTAGACCGTAATGAGTTTAATCGTATTTCTACTTGCACCACCTCACACGAAATTTGGAAACTTTTGGAAGTGACCCATGAGGGCACTAACAAAGTCAAAGACACTAGGTTAGATATGTATCGTCAAGACTTTGAGAGTTTCACAATGCACCCACACGAGTCAATCACTGAAATGTTTACTCGTTTTACTGATGTTTGCAATGGGAGAAAGTCCCTTGGTGATGATGTTTCAGTAGAAACAATGGTGAAGAAAATTCTTTGGGTCCTACCAAGCTCTTGGGCACCAAAGGTGACGGCCATCCGAGAAGCGAAAGATGTCAAGAAGATGCCGGTTGAAGAACTCATAGGGTCACTCATGACTTATGAGATTACCATGAAGAGGCAAGCCGATAAAGAAGGAAAGATCTTCAAGGAGAAAAAGAACATTGCTTTCAAGGCAAAGGAAGAAAGCTCCTCCGATGATAGTGAATCCGAGATGGCTCAACTAGCAAGGAAAATGAGCAAGTTCATGAAGAAAAAGAAGAAATTTCAAAAGGCACGAAAGGAAGAGCCAAAGGCGGAGAAAGAAATCACTTTCTTTGAATGTGGAAAGAAAGGCCACATCAAACCGGAGTGCTCCATTTTCAAGAAAAGGTTAAAAGAAAAGAAAAACAAGAAGGCCTTCAAAGCATCAACATGGAGTGCAAGTGATGACTCCATGTCTTCAAGCGACTCAAGCGATGAAGATGGAAAATGCCTAATGGCATTTGATGAGGTATCCTCTTCTCACTCTTCTTCTCACTCTTCTTCCTCATCTTCTTCTTTTGATAATAATATGTCTTATGAAGAACTCCAAAATGCAAGAGATCAATTAGAGGAAGGTTTTCACAAACTTACCTCTAAATTTTTGACCTTGAAAAAGAAAAACAAAACTCTTATTTCCGAAAAAGACAAACTTCTCAAAGAGAATGAGGAGCTTGCCCTTAAAGTAAAAAATATTCCAAATGTAGATTCTTTAAATTCTACCATTAAGGATTTGAAGAAATCTCTTGCCAAGTTCACCCAAGGTGAACAAAACTTAACTAAATTACTAGGTTCTCAGCGTTCGGCTAGAACCACACATGGACTTGGCTATAACAAGCAATCCACTTTTACTAGGGCACCCACTACTTTTGTAAGGGGGATCTCTCAATACAAATTTTGTAATTATTGTAAAAAGACCAGTCACATGATTTATGAATGTGATTGTAAAAATGCTAGGTATGGAAGACCCAAATCCATTACCTACTCGGATGAGTATCATAGAAGGAATCCCTCTAGAACATTATGGGTTCAAAAGTCTCTTTTTGCTAATCTTTCCGGACCCAAACTTATATGGGTACCAAAATCTCTTCTTTCTTGATTTTGTAGGATAAACGCCAAAAGAGTAGGACCTCTAAAGGGTCGTGGTATCTTGACAGCGGTTGCTCAAGGAACATGTGTGGCGATCCCTCCGAGTTCAACTCACTTGAAGAATTCGATGGAGGATATGTCACCTTTGGTGATAACTCAAAAAGCAAGATCGTCGGAATAGGTACCATTGGTTTTGGTAGCTCCTCTTTTATTAAAGATGTTTTATTAGTTAAAGGTTTAAAGCATAATTTAATTAGCATTAGTCAACTTTGTGATAGTGGTTTTTCAGTCAATTTTCAAAATGATTTATGCAATGTGTTAGATTTTCAAAACAAGTTGATATTTTCTGCTTCCCGTTTTCAAAATGTTTACATTATTGATTTAAAATCTCTAGCTAGCCAAAATGTTAAATGTTTAAGTGCTCTTGACAATGAGTCTTGGCTTTGGCATAGAAGATTGGGGCATTGTAGCTCTCATTCACTTCTAAAGATTAATAAGAACAAGCTCATTCGTGACCTTCCTAAACTTAAATTTAAGAAAGATTTGATTTGTGAGCCATGCCAACTTGGTAAGCAACACAAGTCTTCTTTCAAATCTAAGAAGGAAGTGTCCACCTCAAAATCTCTTGAACTCCTTCATCTTGATCTTTTTGGTCCTACTCCCGTAGCAAGCTTAGGTGGAAAATCCTATACCTTAGTTATTGTTGATGACTTTTCTCGTTTTACTTGGGTTTTCTTTTTAGCCCATAAGAATGATGCTTGTAAAACCTTTTTGAAATTCTCTAGGAAAGTAGAAAACGAAAAAGGATATAAAATCATATCTCTTCGTAGTGATCATGGTGGTGAATTCGAGAACAAATAATTCGATGAATTGTGTTCCTCTCAAGGATACAATCACACCTTCTCTGCCCCTAGGACTCCTCAACAAAATGGAGTGGTTGAAAGGAGAAACCGAACTCTCCAAGAAATCGCTCGAACCCTCCTTAGTGAATTCGACCTCCCTCAATATTTTTGGGCCGAGGTGGTAAACACTGCTTGTTATACTATTAATAGAGTCCTTGTAAGACCCCTTCTTAAGAAAACCACCTATGAACTTTGGAAAGGCAAATTGCCCAAAGTTGGTTATTTTAAAGTGTTTGGGTGTAAATGCTTTATCCTTAACACAAAAGATAACCTAGGGAAATTTGATGCCAAATCTGATGAAGGTATTTTTCTTGGGTACTCCAACTCAAGCAAAGCCTATCGTGTCTTCAATAAACGTTCAAAAACCATCGAAGAATCATCTCATGTCAAATTTGATTAAACTCTTCCAAAACCTCACCCGGTCATTGAGGATGTTGAAGATAAGCTTGATAAGCTTCATTTGGATGATTCCTCTTCTCCTCCCAAGGAGGATGACCATCAAGAACCCTCTTCACCTTCTTCGCCTTCCACCTTGCCTAAGGTTTGGAAACCTTCTAGAGACCATCCTTTAGAAAATGTCATAGGTGACCTTCAAGCCGGTACTCGAACTAGAAGATCTATCCTCAATGAAGTTGAACATCAAGCCTTCATTTCTCACCTAGAACCTCAAACCGTTAATGATGCCATTAATGATGAGAATTGGGTTCTTGCAATGCAAGAGGAACTAAATCAATTCTCTAGAAATGATGTTTGGACTCTTGTTGAAAGACCCAATGATCATCCAATTATTGGCACTAAATGGGTTTTTAGGAACAAACTTGATGATCAAGGAAACATAACCCAGAACAAGGCTCGCCTAGTAGCTAAGGGCTATAATCAAGAAGAAGGAATCGATTATGGTGAAACCTTTGCCCCCGTTGCTAGGTTAGAATCCATTAGGATCTTGTTGGCATTCGCCGCCCACTTAAATTTTAAGCTTTTTCAAATGGATGTTAAAAGTTCCTTTTTAAATGGTTTTATTTCTGAAAAAATCTTTGTTGAACAACCTCCCGGTTTTGAAGATCCAAAATTTCCAAATCATGTTTTTAAGTTAACCAAGGCTCTTTATGGCTTAAAGCAAGCCCCTCGGGCTTGGTATGAGCGGTTAACAAAATTTCTTTTAAAAAATGATTTTAAAATGGGTCAAGCCGATTGTACCCTCTTTTTAAAACACACTTCAAAAGATATTTTAATAGTCCAAATTTATGTTGATGATGTTATCTTTGGTTCTACCAAAGAATCTCTTTGTACTGTTTTTTCAGGTTTAATGAGAAAATAATTTGAAATGAGTTTTATGGGATAATTGAAATTTTTTCTTGGTTTTCAAATCTTTCAAAATTCAAAAGGTATTTCTCTAAGCCAAAGCAAATACACAAACAAGCTTCTAAGTCGTTTTGGTATGGATCAAGTAAAGGAAATTAGTACACCCATGAGTACTTCATGTAAGCTTACGTTAGACGAAGCCGGGAAACCGGTGGATAAGAAGCTTTATAGGAGTATGATCGGGAGTCTACTTTACCTAACTGCGACCCGTCCTGACATCATGTTTAGTGTTTTTCTTTGTGCTCGTTTTCAAGCCAATCCTAAAGAATCCCATCTTAAATCGGTCAAAAGAATTTTTAAGTATTTAAAAGGATCAAAAAATCTTGGTTTATTTTATCCCTCAAATACTTATTTTGAACTATCTTCTTATTCGGATGCTGATTTTGGCGGATGTCAATTAGATCGTAAGAGTACTAGTGGAACCTGTCATCTGCTAGGCAAGTCCCTTGTTTCGTGGAGTAGCAAGAAGCAAAATTGTGTTGCTCTTTCTACTGCCGAGGCCGAGTATGTAGCCGCTGGCAATTGTTGTGCCCAAATTATTTGGATGCAACACACTCTCTTGGATTATGGTCTTTCCTATGATCATGTCCCTATTCGGTGTGACAACACTAGTGCCATTAGTATCTCTAAGAATCAAATACAACATTCTAGGACAAAGCACATAGACTTAAGGCATCATTTCCTTCGTGACCATTTTCAAAAAGGAGATATCACTTTGGACTTCATTCCTACTGATTTCCAGTTAGCTGATATTTTTACCAAACCGCTCCCGGTTGACCGTTTTGATTTTATTAAAGGGGAGTTAGGAATGATTCGTCAATGAGCACTATTAAATATTTGACTTTCTTGGCTTGCCTATATTTTATTTTTTATTTTTTATTTTTTTTAAATTCTGTTTTTTTATATTTTTTATGAATTTCAATACCACCGGTCAACCGGTGGTACATCACCGGTTAACCAGTGGTGTCGGGTTTCTGTTTTTTGGGCCGACCCGAGGAAGGGTTAAAATTAATTTTAAAACCCTTCCTCCCTCATTTCTCTCTTCTCTCTCGGGCTGCTCCTCCTAAAACCGCAGGTCCTCTAAACCCTAGCCTCCCTTCTTGGTTTTTGACCTCTCAAACCTCCTTTCTTCTCTTAATCTCTTTCTTCTTTTTTCCCTTTGCCATCATGGGACCTCGCTCTACACGCAAAGGCAAGGGAATCGCTCAAGAAGCTCCTCCTCCTCCTTCAATCCCTCAACTCCCGGACATTTGGCATGACAAAGTCATTTTGCCGGGTAGAGTAATTGATTATTCTTGGCTGTCTACTGCTCGTCTTGAGCTTTTTTCAATTATTGAGTATCAACATTGGCATTCTTTTTTTGAGCCACCCGAAAAGGATGTCATTTATCCTCTTCTTGTCAAAGAGTTCTATGCTCATTTGACATGGTCCGTTTCTGATGACATTGATACCATCTCCTCCACTGCTCTTGGGCAACCCATCACTATCACCTCTTTGGAGATTGCCAGGATGCTGGGGGTTCCTCATGTTGGACCCCATGCTTTTGCTCAGGGGGAGTTTCCTCGGGACCGTGAGTTTGATGTAGCCGTATCCCTTGAGCATCTCACAGAGCAGCCCACAAATCCCATTGTCAAGCTCTCCCAGCTCTCTCCTAACCATCGTATTATTGAGCGCCTCATTCAAACTTCCCTTGCGCCCCGTATTGGGGATCATGATAATGTCAAATTCATTGATATTTATCTTCTCTCATTTATCACCCGAGGCATACATTTCAATTTGGTCCGGTTTCTGTTCCGGGCCATGACTTATGTGGCTGAGCACCCGCGCCGGTCCAAAACTCTACCCTACGGACGCTTCTTGACTAAAATCTTTTCCTTTCTTGATGTGCCTCTTCATGTTACTTCCTTCGAGCAGCCAACGAAGGATAGAATAGTGAATTTTATGATGGTGTAACGAATGAACATCCGTTGGCACCCTTGGCGTCAGGAATGGATTGTGGACAAGGACGGTCTTCTCAAGGCCTACTCTCCTCAGACTCATTCCCATCCTCCTGCCAATGCCATGCCTCCTGCTATTGCCGCTGCCTACCCTCTTTCAGATAGTGAGGATAGTGATGATGATGAAGAGGAAGGAAGTGGTGACAGCGAAGGTGAGGCTGATGCTGCTGCTGATGAGGAGGCTGGAGAGGGTGATGATGCACCTGAGCCTGATGAGGCTGTGCCCCCTCCTGCTGATGCTGGTGGATTTCCGGTGACGGATGATCAGTTCCTACGCTTCCAGGATCAGATTGAGACCCGGCTGGACTTGCAGTTTTCCTACATCAGCTCTCAGTTTGATCAGCTCCACTCACGGATTGATTCTCTAGATCGTCGCTTTGAGGCGGTCCAGGCTCCTCCGGCTCCTCCGACCTTCAGGCGTCGCCGTCACTCTCGGCCCTCTAGGAGTGAATAGAGCCGTTCTTTTTTTTTTGATTTGTTTTTGTATTTGTATTTTGGATTCTCCTTGTACCATTTCATCTTATTTAAATTTCAAGTTGTCTTGTCTATCCATTCCTTTTTATCATTGTTTACCTCTTTGCTGGTTTTTCTTATTTTTCTTTCATACTTTTCCTCCTATTTTGATAATCCCAAAGGGGGAGAAAACCTCTCTATTACATAGTTATTTATTAAAATGCTCTTTTTACTCTCTATTACATAGTTATTTATTAAAATGCTCTTTTTACATAGTTATCTATTAAAATGCTCTTTTTACAAGTTCCATTTTAAGTTTTTGATGTCATCCAAATCTGTTTTAAATGGTTAAGTTATTGTTTTCAATTGATTTCTTTAAAAAATGGCATTTGGTTGCAATTACAAAAAAATGACCATTTCTCAGTATTTCAATTCTTTCAAGATCATTATATTTGGCACGTCTCTACGTTTTCCAAGTTCAAATTGTTTACCCTTTTTTAAAGCTTTCATACCTTTTTTTTAAGATTTTTTTTGTGATTGTGATCATCAAAATAGGGGGAGATTGTTGTACCCCACTCTGTTGGATTTTAATGATCACAATCACTCTCATCGTGATCTAATATTGTTTCAAGTGTTTTTGATGATAGGAAATAGGGTGCCTAGAAGCTGGCCCAAGAAGAATTCAAAATGGACTGTTTAAGTCCACCGGCCAGCCGGTGTGAGACCACCGGCCAGCCGGTAAGGGCACCGGCCAGCCGGATCCAGCCCATCGGCCAGCCGGTGGACCAGGCAGAAGGCCTTGCCCTCTACCAGGTGCCACCGGTCAGCCGGTGTCTGGCCACCGGCCAACCGGTGGGTCCAGACAGAATGGCATGCCTTCTGTCCAGACCACCGGCCAGCCGGTGGCCTCCTCACCGGCCAGCCGGTGGAACTCCTTAAAATAGTGAGACCTACTGTCTCACCACCGGCCAGCCGGTGGCCTTCTCACCGGCCAGCCAGTGGCTCCTGGGCAGAAGCACTCTCCACCTTCCAAGGCACCGGCCAGCCGGGGGACAAGCACCGGTCAGCCGGTAAGCAAAGTCAAACTAGCCGTTGGAGCTTGACCAGACTTGTCTACTTGATCCCCAACGGCTCCGAAAGCCCTCCAACGGCCATATTGAAGTATTTGGGAGTATTTCTCCTATAAATAGACATCCATGGATGCCGGAAACACCACCGATCATATACCGAAGCATACCAAAGCTATTTTGATCATTTGAGGCTCCTACGATAATTCTCAAAGGCCACTTGAGATCCAATTGCCATCCTTGAAGCTTGGGCTGCCTCTACATCAACTACACTCACCTCTTGGCGCTCAAGGCTTCCTCTAGTTTGTTCTAACTTATTTACTTCAATTGTTTAGTTCTTAATTGGGTTTGTATTAAAACAAACCACCATTTTTCTTCCTTCTTTCAATTTGGGTTTCTTGCTACAACCATAATAAAAAAGAAAGCTGTAAGAAGGTGATCTAGCCTACCTTAAAACGGCTAGTGGGTTTCTTGCTATAACCATTAAAAAGCAAGCGGTCGTATAAATCTCCCAACGGTTGAGTTGGGAGCGGAGACGTAGGCTTGAGTTTAAAGCCAAACTCCGTTATGAATTGTGTCTTGCCTTTTTACTTTCCGCTGCATTTAAATTTGTTTTAAATTGTTAATTAATTTTAAAAAGGCAATTTACCCCCCCTCTTGCCATCACCTCCGACCCAACATATTTATGTTGAATGTATCATTTTGAAAAATATATGTACATTATAAAGTGATATGTTTATATTTTATATCTACTAGATGACTCTGTTGTGAATAAATATATATTGGGGTAGTTCATTGAGTTTTTTTACTAACTACATGTATTGAGTAGAGCATGTTAGTCATGCTATATCTATGAATTTGGCATTTAGTAGTGAATATAAGGGTATTTATGTCATAAATATAAATTCAATTATTTGTGATCTTGTAGTAGAGGAATATTTGTACACTTTGAAAACTATAAGTGAGTTTCAATGATATATATAATCACTTATTAATTAATTTATGATAATATATCGAAAAAGACATGAAATTTGGTCGATGATTTCTTACTAAAATATTTTTTCCTATTTTAATGAGAACATTAATATTGTTTCACCAATGTCAAAAACCTTGTAATTGATATTTTTTATGAAAAATTGTTAAGATGATCAATGAAGTCATTTTCCAATTAATCATTACACAATTTACGTAATAATTTGGGATAATAAGAGGTTCATTCAAAATAATGGTATAATTTCCATCATCGAAGAAATGAATTTTTAGGCTAATATAACCAAAAACAAATTTCAACACATATATAATATTTTGAGTTTTGGAAGATAATTTTAAATTTATTTTTATAAACTTCTAGTACCATTGTTTAATTATAACTATGTTGATAATATCAATGGTGAGAAAAATAATGAATATTGGTTAACATTTTTTTTGATTTGAAAGAATTTAGTTTTAGAGAGGAACTTTTTTTTATTGAGATGCCTATATAGTAGTTATTTAATTTTATTTGACAATAAAATGATAATTCATTCATTGTTTTAAAGGGGAAAAAATTCATTTGGGTGATAATTATATTGATAATAATATCGACTTATGTTAGATTTATTTACCTTATGAATGATTACGTTTGGTTAATAATGACTATGATGTAGATGAAGTCAAATTTATATGAAATTATCATATAAATGGGATATGGGAAAACACACTATTATAATCTAAACTATTTAGGAAAATATATAGTTTTTCTGAAACATACATGTCACGAACCAACCTGTGCCGACCCTGAACCGGTCACCCAATCAGGTCCTCAACATGGCCCGAGAGGTGTTCCCGATCCTCCCATGCTGGCGACAAGTGCTAGGGCATCAATAGAGAACAATTGGGAATGATTTTAGCCAGTGTAAATAAATAAAGAAGTGGAAAAGTGGAATATTGTAAAGTAAATAAATAGCATGAAAAGAAGGAACGATCACACAACCAACTAACCAGGCCACAACCATAACTCCTCATGAATCCGAGAGTCGCTCACCATCCCACAACCAACTCTCACCCACGGTGAGTAAGCTTGAGTCAAACCTGCAACAGAAACTAAAAATAGGAAAAAACTATATGCGTGAGTATTAAAACTCAGTAGGTGTGCCCAACAAACTATTCACAACGCACTACCTTTAAATAAAGAATTTAATAATTCCATGTTTGAACTAAATTATATAAAATATGGGTTTCCACACACACACTTTCATTTCTATAACATGTAATGGTCCATTTCCCCTTTTAATTTAAATTTTATTAATGTTTGAAAGGAATATGTGCATTGTTTTTAAAAATATTTTTTGAAAAAAATTTAGAAATCTGAATTTTAGTTGTTAGTAAAAAAGGAAAACCACACAAAACACACAACACACACTAAGGGAAATGGAAAAGGTGGAACACAGGGGCTATCAACTGAACTAGACCGCTCAATCATCTGCCACATACAAATAAACACTAAAGAAAACATGGGTTGAACATAGGAGCTTGAGAACAATCCAGAACTTACCATACATGTGACTAATCCAAAAGGAATGCGTACTCTCGATGACTTCATAATGCCCAAATTCTTGGTATCACCTTGCCTGGCCTATCCAAGGGGCTTAATCCCCTAGTAGAGTATAATATGTACTAAGGTCCACTAGCTAGTGCGTAATCTAAACTAGTGCAACAATCATTCTCAGAAGATTCACTTACTTTGCTAGGTTCCTATGACAAAACGTATAATAAAAATTAAAGGGGTGAGTCAAAAAAGTCAATCAAGTAGCACAAACATCACACACAACTCATGTAGTCAAAGTACACTTAAGATCACCCCTCAGTCACCCCAAAGAGAGTTTTCCAAAATAATTTATTTTATTAAAGTACCAAACAGGCCTTCACGAGTATTTAGAATACCCTCATTTCTCAAGAGAACCAAAAAACTTGTTCACTCTTCAATAAAAATCATTTATCAATAAACTAGAACTACATTTTAAATTCTATGAATTATGTTTAAAGGAAAAATGATAATTTTTCCACTACTAGTTGTCCATTCATTAGGAACATATTTCAAGCATCGTGTATAAAATAAACAGCACTTTTTACACCAAATAATCATTTAATAATCAATTATATTATAGTATTTCCCATTTATTAAAATTAATAAAATATCAAGAAATTAATAAATTATAAATTTAATGGTGAGTGCAGTGGGGGACCCACCACAGCTTGCAGTCCAAACATAGTGGCGCGTCATGCCTCACATAGATGCACAAGCACGTGCAAGCTGTCGACCATAGTTTCACATAATTACCTCGCCAATGCGCTGCAAAAAAGGCACAACAACTACAAACCCAACCTCCTCTTTAAAACCATAAAAAATTTAAGAGTCAATTGGGCATTTGATAAATTCTTAGTTTGCACAAAAAAAGCAGACCGCTTGAAAAAAAATGGCTTTACATATCTACCTCAAACCAAATACATTAATACATAAGTGCAAGAATCCAATTTTAACCAAAAACACATTAGAAATACATTTGACAAAATGTCAATTACCATTTTCATAAACAAAAAAATTATATTTTTAAGACCAAAACATTCTTCTAAAAATTATAACCATTTTCAAGAGCCAAAGGTGGTATCAACCAAACACGAGGCGTGCATCATTCTTCAAACCCACATCACATATTCAAAGAAATTAGACAGAACACTTGGTTTTACATAGAAAAAACCCTATAAAAATAGTATATTACTAATTTATTAACCAAAGAAGTGTGAAAAACAAGGAACCAATGAAATCATGAATTTAAAAAAAAATGTACAAGGCCTCTAAAATCAAAAAAAATTTAATTTTAAATAATAAAAAAATGAAGCGCAAACTCACCTGACACAATGGCAGGCGGGTTGGAGCGGACCCAAACCAATCTCCCTCAGCGACGGGTGTTGAATCTTAAGAAAAATTGATCCAAAAAGCCATCACACCCCCAATCAAGGAGGAACATGTCTAGTCATGTGAAAAAAGAGGGGGGGGGGGTGGAACTAGTCTCCATGCCATGGAAGGATGGTGAGGTTCTGCGAACATTGGGGAAATTGCTGGAAGAGGGGGTTGCATGATCGATAAGGGCTGTTCATGTTGAGTTGTGCCCCAGTTGGAAGAGTACTGTCCTCGAGAGGGAGGTTGAGCTAGTCAAGAGTCACTCTGACAAGAGGGTCGGCCAGACATGGGTGTGTCAGCGAAGTGCACAGCTGCCGGGTTGTGTGCAATAGGTGGAGGAATCGCCGAAGGTCGCCGGAGATGGAAGGGGTTGCTCGGGATTAGTGGGGGGTGTGGAGGTGCACTTCTCACGAAGGGAGGGGGGGGGGGTCCGCTTCCATTGGCAGGACGAAGAAAGGAATGGTGTGGGTCATCACAGAGAGAATGGAAGGATCTGACTCAGCTGTATTTTTCATGGAAAAATGGTGCAGCAGCCGAAGGATAAGAAGCCCGTGGCTTCTGGCTGGAGAAGGTATGAGGAGATCTAGGGGGATGATGACACCATGACAAGGGAAGGAGAGTCGGTCGGCTAAGGATATGGGTGGACAGTGTGGTGGGTGGATGGCTTGAGGAAGGAGGTGTTGGGAGATTGAAGACGCATAGAGGGAGGTGGCCGGGAAGATAGTCGCGGGAGTAGGGAAATCCAAGAGTCAAGGTGCACTAGGGAGTCTGGTAGAGGGTGCAGCGTGGGAGGCCAGCTGCTGGTGGGGCGCTGCGGGGAAAGGGAAACAGGGGGGGTGACCTTCACGATAGGGAGGAAGAGAGGGGAGGCGGCATGTAGGGCTACAAGGCAAAAAAGGAAATAAAAAAGAATGGGAGTTTGGGTTAAGTGAGAAAGAAATAAAAATAATGAAAAAAATGAAAAATAATAATAAATAAATGAAAGAAAAAGTAAAGATAATAAGAAAATAATAATAATAATAATAATAATAATAAATTTTTTAATAATAATAACTTAATTAAAATAATGATAATAATAATAATAAATCATTATTAATAATAATATAAACAAGAATAATAATAATTATACTGATAAGAATATAAATAATATAAATACTCATTTCGTTTTAGTAATAATAATTAAAATTATTAGTAACCATGAAAATTTTAAATAATGTAATAAATTACCAAATTTGTTCTTTTTTTTCGAAGATAGGAGGATCGTTCCATTTCATGGGCGAAGCCGCATGGGGTATCCGAAACGCGCTCTGCCTGGGAGCTTAGCGATGTCAACTCAAAAACACGTTCTTTTTAACAAAACTAAAAAATCTTGTTCGGGATTCAACCCGAACCTCGATGAATTTTTTTAAAAGAAAATAAAATAATAAAATAAAGTAATTACATAGGTTGGGGTGTGACAATTCTCTCCACCAAAATGATTTCTTCCCTTGGAATGACATGACAAGATCAAGACCCAAAGATGAAACACCTTATGTGTCACTCACCCCCAAACGTTTAAGCGCCTCCAGTTGATCGGTCCAAACAAACATCGAAAACCCATGACACACAACTCATCCTTAAAACACGATAACCTTAAACATCACTAAACAGAAATCAAACCAACAATTTCAACCAAGGGACGAAAGAACTTGAACCACCCCGACAATTATTCCCATCGTCCTAGCCCAATGGGACTGTTGGGTACTGCAATCCCAACATTTACTCAAGAGGAAGAACATAAGATTATGTGGTTCTGCACAAGACAACCTGCCACCAAATGAAACATGAAATGAAACTCTAATTTTGACATGGGGAGGCCCAAACAGAATCCCCAACATAAGGATTATGCTAACTCTAAATTACTTCATGTGTTACTTTGGGAGAACTGATGTGGGTCTCCCCACCATAAGAACTGACAAGATTAACCGAACTTGAAAACTTTCTACACAGACCAAAAACCCCACCACAAGGGTATGGAAGGGAAGGGCCAGAACAATAGATAATCAAAACTACAGTCATCTCTACCTCAATTATGTCACACCCTTAGCAGAAAAAAAAACCAAGCCACACCAAACACCGAGGATAAACTAAGGCCCTTCCTCACTACTAGGGTTCTCTTGACTATGCACCAGCTTCACTCTAGGGCCTATGGCTGGAGCACTGATGATTGAGGAATCTCTTACCTCATAGTCAAGCTTCAAAAATCCCCAAACATAACACAGAAACCTGAATTTTACAAAACACACTTCCATTAAAAACAAAGGTTTCAAAGAGGTTGAACAATAACCATTCTTACAACATAAAGAAAAGAAACACCACAGAATGCTACAGGATATGACCACTCCATAAAAGGAACACTACTAAGAGAAAACCTCAAACTAATCCCGAAACATCACCCTACTCCAGCTGACAGGATGAGGTAACCTTCAAAGAGATTGGTCTAGATTTAGTGTGCTTCTTGGAAACACCACGACAGAATCGCTGCAAGTGACCCCTACATCCACATGTGTGGCAGGGTCTCAGAGCACTCAGACACGTCTGCCTCTTCTGACCCTACGTACCACACTGGTGTCAGATCACGACACTACACTATGAAGAAGATGACTGAAGGTCTGAAGGCCTTTTGACTCCCCTACTAGTAACACCAGCATCAGGTTGTTTCCCATTATTCTTATTGCCATTATCTACACTACTTCACGAGGAATGAGGATTCACCACCTCATGTCCTCCTACTAGCCCAGCTTGAGTAAGAAAAGCTTTCCCCTCAACATCCGAGAAGGTGGATAGGTTGAGCTCTTCCACTTTCGATCGTAGTTCATATCGGAGTCCATATTCAAATTGTCGAGCCTTCCTAGGATCATTCGTAACAAACCACTAATCATACAGAACTGGGTCTATAAAACATTGATAGAATTCATGTTCAGATTCAATGCCCTGCTAAAGACAACACAACTTCATCCTCTTCCTCATCTTCATCAACTTAGAGAAATATTGTTTGATAAACGAAGACTTGAAGAGCTCCCACATTATATATTCTTGGGGATTATTACGAGACATAGACTTCAACCATTTCTTGGTTAGACCTTCATGCATAAAGGTATCCAACTTCACCTTTAATGACTCAGACAACGCAATGAAACTAATGTACCTCTCAATCTTCCGCAACCACTCCCCTACCTTAAGTGGATATACTTGACCATAAAACATGAGAGGGTTAATCTTCTATAATTCCAAGACATATTCTATAGGTTGATCAACAGGAGGATTTGCTAAGGATGCACCACTAGATATTGCACCTTGGGCATCCATCGAACCTTCATGGGGTTGAACACTAAGGAACAAGGAAACAAGGAGTTTAATCACAATGTGGTCATTACAATTTCAAATTCGACTTTCCCCAAATTCCAAAACTAAAACATAACAAAATGAACCATAGAAGTAAAGATGACTCAAACGATTCACAAGGATAAACCAGTGCTGATTGGTGACTCGGAGGTATGGTTGGCGGCCATACGACAGTCACACCACCATCACAAGGAGCAATCTAGGGTAATGTACCTGGCTCCACATGGCTTAGAAATCCATGGGAGCTCACAGAGGTCACTTGCATGGCTCCCATTTCATTTCACAACATAATACAATTCAAAACTATCAAAGGAAACCATCATGCCCGAACACCCCATGGTAACCCGAGGTTAGGAATGAGCAAGGGTTCTTGATGTCCTTCTCATTCCTACACCTCATGTCCTGAAAATTCTACTCCTTCTACAATGAAAACCCAAAATAAACATGGGAGCTTGAAAAAACAAGGTCCACTCTGGCGCTGACCTCCTCTGATACCATTTTGTCACTAACCATCCCGGGTCAACCCTAACCCAGTCACCCAAGCCGGTCCACGCCATTTTTCCAAGAGGCATTCCTGATCCTCCCAGGCAGGTGACAAGTGCCAGGGCATCAATAGTGGACAATTGGGAATTATTTCGCCCCGTGAAAAAAATAAAGCAGTAGAAAAGTAGAATATCATAATGTAAATAAGTAACACGAAAAGAAATAACGATCAAACAAAAGTAACTAACCTGTACATAACCAAAACTCATCAAAACTTTGAAAGTCGCTCACCAGTCCACAACCAACTCTCACCCATAGTGATCATGCTTGAGTCAAACCTATAACAGAAACTAAAAACATGAAAACACTATAGGCGTGAGTTTTAAAACTTAGTAGGCATGCCCAACAAACTATTCCCAATGCACTACCTTTAAATAAAGAATTTACTAATTCTATGTTTGAACTATGTTATATAAAATATGTTTTTCCACACACAGACTTTCATATCTAAAACAAGTAATGGTCCATTTCCCTTTTTAATTCAAAAACAAGTTTAATGTTTGAAAGGAACTAGTGAATTACTTTTTAAAACATTTTTGCAAACAATTTAGAAATCCATATCATAGTTGTTAGTCAAAAGGAAAACCACACACAACACCAAATAAATAATAAGGGAAATAGAAAATGTGGCGCACAGGGGCCAGCAACCGAACTAGACCTCTCCATCATCCGCCACATACAAATAAACACTGAAGAAAACATTGGTTGAACCTAGGAGATCGTGAACAATCTAGAACATACCATACACATGACTCATCCTGAAGGCATGCCTACTCTCGATGATGTCATAACACCTAAACGCTTGGTATCACCCTACATGGCCTAACCGTGGGGCCCAATCTCCTACCAGAGTATAATCCGTACTAAGGGAAACTAGCCAGTGCGTAATCTACACTAGTACAATAATCGTTCTCAGAAGATTCACTTATTATCCAAGGTTCCCATGTCAATACGTATAATAAAAAAGAGAGGGGTGAGTCAAAAAAGTCAATAAAGTAGTAAAAACATCACACACAACTCATGCAGTCAACTTACACCAATGATCACCCATGAGACACCTCAAAGATAATTTTCCGAAATAATTTATTTTATTAAAGTACCAAACAGGCCCTCACTGATTTTAATGAAAATCCTCATTTCTAAAGAGAGAAAAAAACATGTTCACACTTCAAAAGAAATCATTTACCAAAAAGAGAGAACTACATTTGAAATTATTTAAATTATGTTTAAAGGAAAAACAATAATTCTTTCACTAATGGGTGTTCATTAATTAGTAAATTATTTCAAGTGTCGTGTATAAAATAAATTTATTTTTTTTACACAAGATAATCATTTCAAAAATAATTATCTTCTATTATTTCCCATTTATTAAAATTAATAAAATATTAAGAAATTAATAAATTCTAAATTTGAAGGTGAGTGCAGTGGGGGACCTACCTCGACGCACAGTCCAAACACAATGGTGTGTCACGCCTCACATAGATGCACAAGAACGCTCAAGCTGATGACCGCAGTTTCACGGAATTACCTCACAAATGCGCTGTAAAAAATGCACAACAACTAAAAACCCAAACACATCTTTTAAAACCATAAATACATTTATAAGAGTCAATTAGGAATTTGATAAACACTTAGTTTTCACAGCACAAGCAGACCACTTGAAAAAAATCTAAATGGCTTTACCAATCTTCCTCAAACCAAATACTTTGATACATAAGTGAAAGAAGCAAATTTTAACCCAAATCACATTATAAATCCATTTGAGTAAATGTTAATAAAAATTTTCATAAACATCAACAATATATTTTTAAGAAAAAAACATGCTTCAAAAAATTATAACAATTTGGAAGAGCTAAATGTGGTATCAACCAAACATGAGGAGTGCGTCATTCTTCGATAAAATGTCACACATTCAATGCAATTAGATAGAACACTTCATTTAACATAGAAAAATATTATAAAATAGTACATTACTAATTTAATAACCAAGGAAGTGTGAAAAACAAGGAACCAATGAGGTCATGAATTTAAAGAAAATGTGTAAGGAATCTAAAAACATAAAAATGTTGATTTAAAATAACCAATACAATGAAGCACAAACTCACCTTCACAAAATGGTCGGCAGTTCAGAAGAAACCCAAAGCACTCTCCCTCGGCGGAGGGTGTCAAAACGTAAGATAAATTGACCCAGCAATCCATCGCACCCCCAATCGAGGAGGGTCATGTCTAGTCGCATGAACAATGGAGGAGGGAGGGGGCGATGGGACTAGTCGCCATGCCCTAGAAGGCTGGTGAGGTGATGCAGACATCAGAGAACTTGTCGGCAAAGGGGGTTACGTGAATGGGATGGGTTGCACGAGCTGAGTCGCACCCCAGATAGAAGAGGATAGTCCTAGAGATGGATGTCGATCTAGCTCGGAGTCACTCCGGGAAGAGGGGAAGCCGGAAATGGATGTGTCAGTGAAGTGCATGGCTGGATGGAGGGTGCACGACTACTGGGGTGTGTGGAAAAGGGGGGAGGCATCATCACATGTCTCTAGATATGGAAGGGGTTTCTCGGGATTGAAGGTGTATGGAGGTGTGATGGGCACGAAGGGAAGGGGAGGGGTCTGCTGCTGTTGGCCGAACAATGAATGGAATGTCACAGGTCGTTGCTTCCTGAATGGAAGGATCTTTCTCAACAGATGGTCCGAGGCCAAAGGGTGCAGCGGCCAGAGTAGAAGCAGCACATGGCTGCTGACTGGAGAAGGTAAGAGGGGAGCCGGGGTGGGGGGGGGGGGGGGTGACGACACTGGGACAAGGGAAGGAGAGTCAGTCGA
The DNA here is from genome assembly GCA_963277665.1 of Viscum album. Taxonomy (NCBI): domain Eukaryota; kingdom Viridiplantae; phylum Streptophyta; class Magnoliopsida; order Santalales; family Viscaceae; genus Viscum; species Viscum album. The sequence goes on from OY728153.1 coordinate 935,481,241, forward strand.
GTGAGGAGATGGGTGGATGGCGCCACAGGTGGACGACTTGAGGTAGGAGGTGCTGGGTGACTGGAGACATAGACCTGGAGGTGATCGAGAAGATGGTCGCAGGTGTAGGGCAAGCCGAGAGTCACAGCGCGCTGGGGAGTCAGGCAAAGGGTGTGGCGTGAGTGGCCAGTTGCGGGTGGGGCGCTGCGGGGAAAGGGAAACAAGGGGTGACTTTCGTGATGGGGAGGAAGAGAGGGGATGCGGCGCGTAGGGCTATGGGGAAAAAAATAAAGAAATAAGATGATTTAGGGTTAGGTGAGAAGGAAATAAAAATAAAGAAAAGAAAAGAAATAAAAAATAAATGAAAGCAAAATTAAAGATAATAAATAATAATAATAATAATAATAATAATAATAGAACCTTAATTAGAATAATAATAATAATAATAAATCTTTATTAATAATAACACTAATAGGAATAATAATAATTATACTAATAAGAATATAAATAATATAAATACTCAATTTGTTTTAATAATAATAATTAATATTATTAGTAAACTAGAAAATTTTAAATAATAAAATAAATTAAAAAAATTATTCATTTTTTCCGAAGATAGGAAGATCTTACGGTTGCATGGGTGAAGCAGCACGAGGTATCCAAAACACACTCCACTCGGGCACTCAACGACACCAACTCAAAAATGCGCCCTTTTTGACAAAACTCAAAAATCTTGTTTGGGATTCAACCCGAACCTTGAAGAATTTTTTTAAAACCAAAGAAATTAATAAAATAAAGTAATTATTTTGGACAAGGTGTGACATTACACATTTATAAACACATTTTTTTATCTTTCTTATTTATATAATTATATTATGATCATTTCTAAATTATTTCACTCATTTTTAACTTCATCGGTTTTAGGTGCATATTTTTTTGTTGAAGAAGACCTATTTCATTACATTGAAAATTTCTGTATATTAATCATTTTCAACTATGTACTTATTATTTTTATTAATAACATAATAGATGTAATTTAATTTTTTTATGAACAATTAAAATATAATTACTTTACATGTTATTCTAATCAAATACTCATATAAGGGATTGTATATATTTTTTCATTCATATCATTTCCTCCCTTTTATTTTAATTTATAAATTTATTAGTTTATGTTTCATATTTTTTAAATATAAATTAACATTATTATCTTTCTTATAAAATTTCTTTTTTCACCGAAATTTAAGGTACACACTTCTATTAATCGATACCAGTTAACCAAATATATACAATTTTAATTATTTTGTGAATAATAAAATTTTTAATTATAAATATCATAGTATTCAACTAATATAGAGGTAAATATAATTACAAATTCATATATGTAGATCATTTCTTCCATTTTATCTTTTTTTTTTAAAATTTATTAGGTTTAGTTAAACATCATTTGGATTATGAAGACTACTATCTCTGTTTTTCTAAGTAAATTTATTTGTATTCTTAGTTTTCAGGTATGAAATTTTTTATGTCGTTTTAGTTAACAAGATAGATATAATTTTCTTTCTTTTGTGAGAAGCTAATTTTTTTTATTCTACCAATAATTTAATAATAATCAATTATAGGTAAACAAAATTTCATAAAAAAATACATATATTTAAATGAATCAAAATTAGGAACATGAACACAAAATAAGTTATATGTAAGTTTATTTTTTAATATATATATAGAATAATTAAAATATTTAATGAAATTTAACTTTTGTTTGTTCAAATATATTTTATCACTTAATCTTCTATAAACAATATGACACCCATTTTTCGATAATTTGAGATTACATGATTTATAAATAGTTTAGATTTTATTGAGGAAAAGATATTACTAATTTAATTTAATGATAACAATAACATAGTTTACATAAATGCAAAGCAGTTTAAGAGTTATACGGCCATGACGTGCAAATATAAGAATTGTAAATTATATCAAAACTAGATAAGTGTACACCAGATGAGGAAATTTAATCTATGTGTGTGTGAAATGGTTAAATATATCATAAAATTATATATTTTCTAATTGTTAAAATATTATCTATTTTAAATAACGAATGATTGATCAATTAAATTATAGTTTCCATTCAACATTTTTGATACGAAATTAACTAATAAGAGGTGTTGTTTTATATGGAAATTAGATGGAGAGATTTTAAATAATGGTTTACTTGTGTTTGTATTTTTTTGGATTAAATATAATAAAAATTCATCGGTTTATAAAAGTATAATTTGGGAGAAGTTTATCTCTAACGGGAAAGAGGAAACCATCTAGTATGAAAATTGTTGATTATAAAAATTATTTGAAAAGTTATTTTTTAAATACATGATGAATTTGTAATTTATTATTTACTAAAAATCTTATAAGGGATGTCATAGAGATTTACAAACCTATAAATTATACCCTCACACATTGTCACGTGTGTGGTATCCTTTACTAGATGAGTAAATTATTTCTAAAAATATTGATAAATTATGGGGTAAATCTATTAGAATCATGTGAAAAGACATGTTTTTCATTCTTCAGCACCAATCACCTTGTCAAATAGAAAAGGGGTATAATGATAACATGGGTTATTTTCTTAATAATCCTTCAAAATAAGTAACTAATATATTTGTAAGAATGTAATTATTATTTTTAATTAATATTAGTATTTTATAAATTCAACACATTAATATAACACACACACACACACACATATTTATATATATGAAATATCATTTTAGTAAATACTTTAAGATAAATTGATTAAGGTTCCATTATCCCTTAAGGTTAGATCAACATTTTTTAACTCATTTAGGAAATAAAGAACCCTCGGGATATGTATGACGCAATGAGGTGGGTGTTTGTAATTGATTTTTTAGGAATATTAGTATAGGATTGAGGGAGGAATAACATAAGGTAATAATAGATTCCTTGATTGATGAGATTTCAAAAATGTACAAGACAATATATCAGATTATAAAATCTCATTAACATAATATAATTGTCAATGTGAGATTATAGACACAACCTATCTATCAAGATTACCCACATAATCATTTAAACTTTATTTTGTATTATGTGTTCCCTACTAGGGATCCCCATTTATATATTGTAGAATTTAAAATAATATATTCTATGTTGAATTATGCACATAATGAGAGAATGAATCATATTTACTATATTAAGATATCCTTATTCATTAATTGAGATGTTTTATGTTTTTTATTTATTAATTAATGTTTTATTTTTATTTAAAATTAGATATAATTTTTTGTTACATTTACAATATATTTTATTATTTAAATCCTATTTAATATTAAAAAATTGTACATGAAATAGCATACTTAGATACTTTTCAGGTTTTTAAAGGGATAAAAAACATTAATAGTCTATTAGTTAATGTTTTTAGTTATTATGATTTTCTTTTCTACTATTTAAATTTGTTGTATATTAAATCCATTATGAATATTTATAAAATATTTGATGGATGTTTTCATTTTTATTAGCTCTCGATTTCTTGTTGTATATTTTTTCAAATATGTAAATTGTATTTTTTTATTAAATTATAGAAATATAAATATAAATTATTTAGTTTTTTACACATATATTTATGTATATCCAAAATCTTTAATTATAAAATATGAGTACTCCCATTTATGGTCTTACAAATCCAGAATGAAATTCATGGTCTATGAAATATGTGAATAAATGTACTAAAGTTAAATATATATCTATGTGGATTTCAAACACTAATATTATGTGCTAGTTTTTTCATCCCTTAAACAATAATAAGACTAATAAAATTATGAGGTACTATTTATTATAATTTCATTCATGTATAATTTTATATATTTTAGAGAATATCAGTTTATTTTTGTATTCTACACACATGAATATATGACATATTGGGTATGTAATTTACTAGTAAAAATTTATGGAAATTTTTAAAAATTATTTAATTTTACTGTTTACTTATATTCTATTTGTTTTTGGATTTTATACTTTTCATGTTACATATGTTTTTATAATTACTATATAAAAACAAAAAAGTTTACAAAATGTTCATAACATGGATCAATTATTGAAAAGGAGACAAAATTCAATTAATTACATGCATGTATAGGAACATAAATGTTATATTAGATAAACAATATTCAAAATTACATATATAGTGTTTATTAAATCCAATTTATTGTTTAATAGTCAAGCATTAATAATCATGTAATAATATTTTAATGTCTTAATTATGTTTTACATTTAATTAATGATATTAACATTATAATAAAAATAAATTTCTTTTACATTTTAAGTTAAAGTACATGATCTATGATTTAATACAAAATGATACACTATTAATTTAATAAAATTTATTAATTTTATAGGGTTTTCAGGATGTTTCATCATATTTAGGAAAAAAACATAACCCACCATGAATGATTATTCAAGACTACAATATATATTTCATTAATTTCTATATGTATATCTAGTTTTCGAAGTTATAGTAATGTTTTTAATGATTATTTTATGTGGATTTATATTTATATTTATAGGCCTTGGTTTATTATATTTTAATATATATTATTTAATAAATGAATTATGTTTCAACATTTTTTATTATGAAATATTATTTTAAAATTAATTTAATTTTTTGTTTTCTTTTGAAACCAATTTTTTAAATATCTATATATGTATATGTAGTGGGGATTTAAATATTATTTAAAAATAATAATATTGAATGTCAATTTATACATTGCTGTTGAAAAAACCAACATCTAAAGTACATTCGATGTTATCTATAATAGAATATAATGTTGAAAGTCTCTCTATCTCTATATAATTAAATCTTGTTTCAACGTGAGTGTAAATAGATTATAATGTCAAAAGTGACGTTCTATGTTTTATTCCTTAAAAAATAATGTCAAAAATTATTATCAATGGCTATTTTTTTATTAAAAATAATAACTACAAACCATATTTATATTTAATTATGATTAAAATATCAATTTTTATAATAACACACACACACACACATATGGTCACTGTAACACCCGAGATTTTTATGAGAAATATTTTGCTTTTATGTTATATAAATCATCAAAGGAATCTTTCACTACACACAATAGTATCTTGGTTTGCTTTACACGCAATTGCGGCCTTCCTCAATAGCTTGCGTTGTACGCAATACCGAGTTTTACTAAACAACGATATGCTACAAAAATATTATTAAAACTAGACATTATGAATAGTAATACCCACTTTTTGAAATTTTATTTTTCAAAATGGACTTCATTTTTGGATTCAGAATATCGAAATTAGCCTAGGGTGAAATTTTGGTATTTTTCTACAAATTTCAATTTTTAATGAATAGTGAAAACACTAGGTTACTATTTAAAAACCGACTTTTTATTTAAATAATTATTTATTTTATTTAAATTTATTTTAGGTCAAAATTGATACATAATACCTATATAAGTTCATTTTAATTCATTGGAGTCATTTTATATTAATTTTAGATACAAAAAAATATTATTGAACTTTTCACCGTCTTTTACCCACCTCCTAGGAGAATTTGGAAATTCACATAAAACAAAATATTACCGCTTCTATGAGTGGAATTTTTAAAATTTAAGACACACGGTTAATATTAAGGACTAAAATCTGGTTCAATGAGATGAAAATAATTTTTGGTGAATAGTAACTTTGTACTTTTATTTACCACGGTTAAAAGTAAATAGAGTAATAAAGGGTAAAAATGATATTATTATTACCCTAACACATGTATTAATTCTATTTTTATAAGTTTAATTAAACCAAAAACAACCTTAGGAATAAATTATGATCATTTAGGTCCACTTGGATTAGATTAGGACATTTATTATCAATTTATTTAAAGAAGGGTTAAAATAGTTAAAATCAAAATTTAATAATCAAATCATTTTTAATATAGGGTTATACATAAGGTAAATTCTACTATAAATATTAATTATAAATATAAAAAGTGTTCCTACATAATGGTATTTTATTTATAATTCTTAGAGATTAAATCATGTAATTTATTTATGACACAATGATGATGCAGTAATTATCTTATTAATGAAGTATTAAAATAATTGATCTTATAAATACCCGAATAAATGTAATTTCAGACTTTTTGTAAATTCCAATAATTTAATAGGTTAATATGAAATGTTATTATTGATTTAATTAACTTTTTTTGAACTAATAATTCTGTTATGATTTTCACAAAAATCAATTACCAAATAGTGTCAAAATTGACATAAAATAGTTTTTTTTAAAAATATTATATTATTAGTTGTTATTTTATTCCTAAAAATATAAGGATCGGCCAAATGACTTAGATAAGGTTATATATATTAATAATAAACAACTTGGGGTACGTTTGAATTGTTATAGTAAGTTTATTAACCATATAGTGTAAGAAAAGATGAAGACACTATAAAAGTTAAATTATTTAACTTAGAGTTAAATAAAAATTATAAGGTTACAATAGTAACCTAATCTTGTCTAAAATCTATTGGTTGAGAGGATTTAGACCCATACCCACCTTAGCTTCGAAATAAATCAATTTGGAGCTGTGAAAAACCGAATATGACTTTATAATAAAATAATACTTTAAGTTTTCTCTAAGGTGCCCCTCTCCTCCCTTATAAAAGGGAAACTCCTCCCTTTCCTCCTCACACCACTTTGAGCCTTCAATATAGGTCAAACCCTGACCATTTAACTTCTCAAATTCCCTAGAAACATACTAGATGTCCTGGTCTTCTTCAAAGACCAATCTTAGTGCCCTATGAGAAGGTTTCAAAGTGGCGTGACGAAGAAGAGGTAAAATCTGTTACCGATTCTTCCAAATTTATTTCTTCTTTATACTTCCTATTCTTTAGATGCTTCATTATGAATTAATAACATCCGTATCACTCATATACTGATATGTTATTATAAATATGAAACAACTCTATTTCACCTTCTATCCATCCTACGGAAAACAAAATCACCGTGCATGCGTACGTACGGAATACCGTCTCCACGTCGTGGTGTAATCTGTTTTCCACCACCACCATACATGGATGGGTATAATGGTGTAAATAATAACTATATATGATTATTTTAAAGTGATATTTATTATGAAATAGTATACATACACTTCAATAAAATTCCACAATCATGGGAACAATATCATCGCTCGTGCGTACATACGGCCTACCGTCTCCACTATGTAATGCGACTTGTTCTACATGATCATCAATACATAATGATTATATAAATGAATTGAATGAATAAATATGATATATATTACACAAATACCATTCTGGAAATGAGGTATCTATAACCTAAAAAGAAGAATAAGAATTTATTCGACAAAACATGCATAAGAACAAAAAAAAACAATAAACACCCGAATAACAAGTAACAATGAAATATTACTAATAAGAAGCTAAGAATATGACCATATATGATATAATAACAATGAGTAAGATTCTAGAATAGGTCAATAACATTATTTCAATCATTATAAATGAGGTTCAGACACGTATGTAGAAAATCGGACCTAAGGTAAGGGAAAATCTCGCAATCTCATTTTATCTGAGAATGTTTATACATTAGAATTTATTGGGGAATATTTATCATCCACATCCATGTTTCCTCAATACATAATATTATTTCTATCCTCCTAAAATTGTTTAAATCCAATTTTACACTTAGGTGAGTTTTTATTAAAAGATATGAATGGAATCTTTTGTCATTTTTCGTACGAGGTGCTTTTTGACTTTTCTGGCCAAAGTCGGAAAAAATGTTATTTTTAACTTATACGGAATGAATGGATTTTTAGAACATTATTTCCGTGAAGCTTCCTTTACAAGTTTTAATGTTTATTTTTAATCAACTTCTTTATGTTTAATAATATATGACATGTTAAGAAAGGAAAAATGTTTTTGAAGTAGAAAGGATATTTTCCTCAAAAATGGAGTTCAAGTGTTTTATCAAATTTCTTTTTCATCTAAGATAATATAGGGTTCTGTTTCTATCCCTATTTTAACATTTATTGGATTATGTTATGATGAAATTATTTTTATGAATTCCTTTTATATTATATGGATTATGTTATGATGGCACGATGTTTAAGAATTCCATTTTTATTACATGGGTTATGCTATGATGTATGATTTATGATTCTGTGGCCCACATAATAATGGTTTCATTTTGAGATGGGTGAGACCTATATCTCCCTCCAATGCATTGGGTAATGATTTATATCTCATGAGATAGACATGGCTGGAACATCAGGTTAATCCGGTTTAGTGATACAAGACTGAAACAAGGAGTGAACTCGGTTCATAAATGGACTTTGTCCGCCATGATAGTCTTGGAAATCAGTCTTGACTACTAAGAAATGATTCTATATGATTATGTGTGTATGCCACAAATTTTCATGTTTTAAGTTTTGATTATTGGGATTAAATATCACTACTATGAATTATCCCATGTTATGAAATTATGATCTCTTTTACAGGTTAAGATTTCAATAATTTTATTTTATTAAGAATATGATGTGATTGATATTTCTTTTGTTTACCCTTACCGATCATTTGAGAACAACCTTTTGTATGTTTTCATTTCCCCAGGTATTGAAGAAGGATATTAATTAAGATATGCCAAAAGGGACTCTAGATATGATAAAATAAAAGGGAGACAATGTAGGTGATTTATGGACCAATTTTTTATTTTTCCAAGTTTCTAAAGACACTATACCTATACTGTACTTTTATGGTTTTGTTATATGTTGTAATAAGTTTTCTTAAATTCTGAAGTAATAAAAATGTATGTAAAGTATGGGTCATTATAGTTGGTATCAGAGGAAAGGTATAGTCAAACTTTGGAAACTAGGATGTGAAATCCTTAGTAAAAACCCTAAGGATAAGTCTCAGCATAGAACACAATATTAGTGTTTTAGAAAGGGCCATGAACAACCTATGATAAGAAATTAAGTGTGAAATTTTATTCTTGATTATTTGGTTTTCCTATTATAATTAGTTTTTCTCACATTATTCTTCTTGGTTTTAGTCAATGGTTGTTGCCCAAAGGAACCGTGTTAATGCGGAATGTGACGAACAATGCAATGATTGGACCCCTATGCAACCAAACGTTATGGGAGATAGAATGAAAAATCCTATAGCTATGCTCACACAACTTTCACAAGCTATGAATCATGAATGACTTCCAAATGAGAAAAGGAAGGAGCAACATTCTGTTGAATCCTTCATGAGGCAGCATCCACCCTCATTCAGCGGGTCTACCGATCCATTAGTGGCTGAACAATGGATCAGTACCACTGAAAAGATATTTTTAGTTCTTCAATGTTCTGAACATGATAAAGTCATCTTAGTAGTTTATCGTTTAGAAGGTGAAGCTGATCAATGGTGGAATCTTATCAAGAATACGAGCCCAAGAGATGAAATTGAGTCCATGGAATGGGATGAGTTCAAGAACTTATTCTTCAATAAGTACTTCCCTCGTATTCTTCGAACAAAGATGGACAAGGAGTTTCTTGAACTAAAGCAAAAGGATGATGAATCTATTGGTACCAACGAAGAAAATTTTAAAGGACTTGCAAGGTACGCTTCTGGTATTATTATCCAAACTGAGAGTAAGATCGATCGATTCTTTAGTGTCTTAAAACCAAGTCTTCAAAGGGTGATAGCCATAAGGGACTTCAATAGCTATGAGGAAATCGTTCAATGTTCTCTCAAGGTTGAGATGGAGATTAGAGTAACCCATCAGTCATATGGGTTTGATAAGAAGAGGAAAATGGAGTTCAAAGGGAAATCTAAAGACTACACTGAAAAGAAGATGAGTTTTCCCATATGCTCAAAGTGTGGAAAGAAACATGGAGGGAGTTGTCTTAAATGGACAAGTAAATGTTTCAAATGTGGAAAGGAAGTTCATCGAGCATTTGAATGCCACAATAATGGGAAGAAGATTTCTAGTGATGCGAATAAGGAAAAGGCTACACAGATTGCACCACCTACACTTCAATGTTACAAGTGCAAGGAAATGGGGAATTATGCTAATCAATTCCCTAATACAAGGGTTGTTGATGATGATCGACATCAACAAACTATTAAGGCTAAAGGAAAAGGAAAGTCACATGCAATTAATATCAGTGATGTGGAGTACGACAAAGAAGTGGTGAAAGGTACACTTACTATCCACTCTAAAGTAGAAAATGTTTTATTCTATTAAGGATCCACCAACTCATTTATTTCTGAAGAATTTTCTATGTTTATCACCGTATTACCTCAATAATTAGATGTTGAGTTAGCTGGGACAACCCCAAATGGCACAACAGTCACATCAAAAGTTTACAATTCTTCTCCGATTGAAGTTTGTGGGAAAGCGCTTCCTGTAAATCTTGTGATCCTTCCTATAGTGGAATTTGATGTGATTCATGGCATGGATTGACTTTCTTTATATGGATCTCATATCAATTTACAAATGAGGGATGTCACATTTCATATTCCAGATCAATCTATGATCGTCTATCGATGCAAGGATGATCATAACCTTCCAGTGGAAATTTATTCCATCTTATGGGTCTTGATTCCACTAAATGAAGGTTATTTATCTCAAATGGTTGGTGAGAAACTCACAATTAATAATTTTCCAATTGTAAGAGAGTTTGATGATGTATTTCCAGAGGAATTTCTAGGTCTTCCACCAAATCGTGAAGTTGAGTTTTCAATATAACTCGTACCGGGTTCTTTGCCTATTTCAAAGACACCTTATAGAATGGCCCCAATTGAGTTGCAATAATTGAAGAAGAAACTCCAAGAGAATCTTGATCACGGATTCATATGCCCTAGTGTATCCACTAGGGGATCACCTGTTCTGTTTGTTAAGAAGAAAGATGGATCAATGAGACTCTGCATTGATTATCGAGAAATTAACAAGATCACTATCAAGAAAAAATATCCCCTCCCACGCATTCATGAATTATTTGACCAACTACGTGGAGCTCAATACTTTTCCATGATTGATCTTCGTTTAGGGTATCATCAATTAAGGGTTAAATGGGAGGATATACCAAAGAAGACTTTACGTCCAAGGTATGGACACTATGAATTTATAGTGATGTCATTTGGTCTTACTAATGCCCCTGATATCTTCATGGATCTGATGAATAGAGTATTTGGAGACTATCTTGACCATTTTGTGGTAGTCTTTATAGATGATATTATTTTCTATTCAAAGAGAAAGGAAGAACATGAATATCACTTGAGAATTGTATCGAGGACCCTGAGAAAAGAGAATCTTTATGCCAAATTTACCAAGTGTAAATTTTGGCTTCAAAAAGTTGCATTTTTGGGTCAAATAATCTCAAAAGAGGGGATATCTGTGGATCCAGTAAAAACAGAGGATATCGAAAGATGGTTGAGACTAACAACGGTAACTGAGATCTGAAGTTTTCTTTGTTTGGCTGGATATTATCGACGTTTTCTGAAAGATTTTTCATGATTACCTAATCCACTAACCAGGTTGACTCGAAAATGAGTGAAGTTCGTGTGGACAGAGGAATGTGAAGAGAATTTCAAGGAGTTGAAAAGAAATTTATCCAGTGCCCCTGTGCTCACACTGCCCTGTAATGGAGAAAGGTTTTTGATCTACAGTGATGCATCCAAGAAGGGGCTGGGGTGTGTTCTCATTCAAAGCAATATGGTGATAGATTATGCCTCACTACATTTGAAAATTCATGATCAAAATTATCCAACTCATGATTTGGAGTTAGCTGCGGTAATCTTTGTATTAAAGATTTGAAGGCATTATCTTTATAGTGAAAGGTGTAATATTTATACTGATCATAAAAGTTTAAAGTATATTTTCACAGAAAAGGAGTTGAATATGCACCAAAGAAGATGGTTGGAGTTGATTGAGGATTACGACTGCTCAATTCATTATCACCCTAAGAAAGCAAAAATGGTGGCAGACGCATTAAGTCGACAAGACCATGCTAGTTTATCCTTGATGAGGATCACAGAAGATCCAATATATATGGATTTACATACGATGGATCATGGAATTATAATGGAAGGGGAAAGATCTTATATTAATCAAATGAATGTTCAACCATCTATACATCTGACGATTAAAGAGGAACAGAAAGAAGATGTAGAGTTACAAAAGAAGGTGAGAAATGTTCCAGAATTCAACCTCTATTGTGAAGGGATAATAATGTTCAGGAATAAGGTTTGTGTTCCTCCCATCCTCGAATTAAAGAAGGAGCTGTTGGATGAGGTTCATAGTTCTTCATTCTCCATTCATCTTAGAAGCACGAAGACGTATAGGGACCTGAAATAATACTTCTGGTGGGATGGCATGAAAAGAGATGTTGCTGAATATGTCTCTTGATGCTTGGTTTGTCAGCAAGTTAATGCTGAGAGGCAGAAGTCTAAGGGGATGTTTCAACCGTTACCCATACCCAAATGGAAATGGGAAAACATCACTATGGACTTTGTCACCGGACTTCCTAAAACATCCAAAGGTAATAATGCTATCTGGGTCATAGTTGATCATCTTAAAAAGTCGACACACTTCATTGCTATTAGAGAGGATTTCTCTCTGGATCAGCTTACCAGGATATATGCAACGGAAGTGGTAAGATTGCATAGAGTACCACTTTCCATTATATCTAATCGGGATCCGAGGTTTACCTCAATGTTCTGGCGATGTTTTCAGCATACTCTGGATACAGAGTTGAGTTTCATCACTGCTTATCATCCTCATACAGACAGCCAGTCTGAGAGAACATTAAAACTCTAGAAGATATGTTAAGAGCTTGCTCTATGGATTTAAAAGGTTGTTGGGATCAAAACCAACCTTTGGTGGAATTTTCTTATAATAATATCTTTCACTCCAGTATTCAGATGGCTCCTTATGAAGCTCTCTATGGAAAGAAATGAGGGACTCCAACTTGCTGGGATGAAGTTGGGGAAAGAAATCTATTAGGACATGATCTTGTTGATGAGATGGTAAAAAAGGTCAGATCTATTCAAAAACACATAATAGCAGCTCAGTGTCAACCAAAAAGTTTTGCCGAAAACCGAATAAAAGACCTAGAGTTTGAAGTGGGTGATAAAGTGTTCTTACGAATATCTCCTTGGAATAGAGTAATGAGATTTGGAAATAAGGGAATGTTGAGCCCTAGGTATATCGGTCCTTTTGAAATACTGGATTGTGTTGGGAAGGTAGCTTACCGATTGGATCTTCCTCGGAATATCTCTCAAGTTCACGATGTGTTCCATGTATCTCTCTTGAGAATGTACATACCCGATCCTTCACATGTACTAAGCTCAGAAGTTGTACCGCTGGAGCAAGATCTTTCTTATGAAGAATAGCCGATAGAGATTCTGGATCATAGCGAAAAATTTCTACGGAACAAGACCACTTGCTTGGTGAATGTTTTATGGAGGAACCACCAATTAGAAGATGCTACATGGGAACTTGAGGACATGATCAGGGAGAGGTATCCTCATTTTTTTGTTACAATGTGACGAATTTCAAGGGTGAAATTCATTTTAAGGGCGGTAGAATGTAACACCTGAGATTTTTATGAGAAATATTTTCTTTTTTTGTTATATACATCATCAAAGGAATTTTTCACAACACACAACACTATCTTGGCTTTCTTTATATGCAATCGCGACCTTCCTCGATAGATTGCGTTGTACGTAATATCGCGTTTCACTAAACAACGATATGCTATTAAAATATTATTAAAACTAGCCGTTATGAATAGTAATACCCACTTTTTGAAATTTTATTTTTCAAAATGGTCTTCATTTTTGGATTCAGAATACTGAAACTAGCCTAGGGTGAAATTTTGGTATTTTTCTGAAAACGTTCAATTTTTGATGAATAGTGAAAACACTTGGTTACTATTTAAAAACTGAATTTTTATTTAAATAATTATTTATTTTATTTAAATTTATTTTTGGTCAAAATTGATACATAATACCTATATAAGTTCAATTTAATTCATTGGAGTCATTTTATAATAATTTTAGATATATAAAAATTTTATTGAACTTTTCACCGTCTTTTACCCACCTCCTAGGAGAACATGGAAATTCGCATAAAACATAATTTTACCGCTTCTGTGAGTGGAATTTCAAAAATCTAAGAGACACTGTTAATATCAAGGACTAAAATGTGGTTCAATGAGATGAAAATAATTTTTGGTGAATAGTAACTTTTTATTTTTCTTTACCACGGTTAAAAGTAAATAGGGTAATTAAGGGTAAAAATGATATTATTATTACGCTAACACATGTCCTAATTCTATTGGATAAGTTTAATTCGACCAAAAACAACCTTAGGAATAAAATATGACCATTTAGGTCCACTTGGATTATATTAGGACATTTATTATTAATTTATTTAAAGAAGGGTTAAAATGGTTAAAATCAAAGTTTAATAAATAAATCATTTTTAATATAAGGTTATACATACGATAAATTCGACTATAAATATTAATTAGAAAGATAAAAAAATTTCATACATATTGGTATCTTATTTATAATTTTTAGACACTATATAATTTAATTTATTTATGACACAATGATGATGGAGTAATTATCTTGTTAATGAAATATTGACATTATTAATATTATAAATACCCAAATAAATGTCATTTTAGACTTTTTATAAATTCAAATAATTCTTTAGGTTAATATGACATGTTAGTATTTATTTAATTATCTTTTTTCTAACTAATCATGTTGTTATGATTTTCACAAAAATCAATTACCAAATAGTGTCAAAATTGACATAAAATAGTTTTTAAAACAAATATTATATTATTAGATGTTATTTTATTCCTAAAAATCTAAGGATCGGCCAAATGACTTAGATAAGGTTATATATATTAATAAAATACAACTTGGGGTTCGTTTGGCTTGTTATAATATGTTTATTAACCATATAGTGTTAGAAACCAAGAAGACACGGTAAAAGTTAAATTATTTAACTTAGAGTTAAATCTAAATGATAAAGTTAAAATAGTAACCTAAACTTGTCTAAAATCTATTGGTTGAGAGGATTTCGACCCATCCCCAACTTAGCTTCAAAATAAATCAATTTGGAGCTATTAAAAACCGAATATGACTTTATAATAAAATAATACTTTAAGTTTTTCCTAAGGTGCACCTCTCCTCCCTTATAAAAGGGCACCTCCTCCCTCCTCTCCTCACACCACTTTGAGCCTTAAAGCTCGGATAGACCCTGACCATTTCACTTCTAAACTTCCCTGGAAACATACTAGAGGTCCTGGTCTTCTTCAAATACCAATTTTAGTGCCCTAAGAGGAGGTTTCAAAGAGGCGTGTCGAAGAAGAGGTAAAATCCGTTACCGATTTTTCCAAATTTATTTCTTCTTCTACTTCCTCATCATTAGTTGTTTCATTATGAAGTAATAACATAAGTATCACTAATATACTTATATGTTATTATAAATATGAAACAACCCTATTTCACCATCTATCCATCCTATGGAATACGAAATCACCGCGCGTGCATACGTACGCAATACCGTATCCACCTCGTGGTGTAATCTGTTTTCCACCACCCCCATACATGGATTGGTATAATGGTGTAAAAAATAACTATATATGATTATTGTAAAGTTATATTTATATGAAATAGTATACATGCACTTCAATAAAATTCCACGATCATGGGAATGATATCAACACTCGTGCGTACGTACGACCAACTGTCTCCACAATGTGATGCAACTCGTTCTACATGATCTCCATTACATAATGATTATATAAATGACTTGAATGAATAAATATGATATATATTAAAGTAATACCATTCTGGAAATGAGGTATCTATAACATGAAATATAAAAATATGAATTTATTCGACAAAACGCGCATAAGAACAAAAAAAGTAATAAACACCTGAATAACAAGTAACAATGAAATATTACTAATAAGAAGCTAATAATATGACCATATATGATATCATAACAATGATTACGATTCTGGAATAGGTTAATAAAATTATTTAAATCATTATACATGAGGTTCAGACACGTACGAAGCAAATCATACCTAAGGTAAAAGAAAATATCACAATCTCATTTTATCCGAGATTGTTTATACATCAGAATTTACTGGGGAATGTTTATCATCCTCATCCATATTTACTCAATATGTAATATTATTTCTATCCTCATACAATTGGTTAAATCCAATTTTACCCATTGGTGATTTTTTAGTAAAAGATATGAATGGAATCTTTTGTCGTTTTTCATAAGAGGTGCTTTTTGACTTTTCCGGCCAAAGTACGAGAAGGATTTTATTTTTAACTTATACGGCATGAATGGATTTTTAAAACATTAATTCCATGAAGATTCCTTTACAAGTTTTCCAGTTTATTTTTAATCAACTTATTTTAGTTTAATAGTATATGACATGTTATGAAAGGAAAAATGATTTTGAAGTAGAAAGGATATTTTCCTCAAGAATGGAGTTCAAGTGTTTTATCAAAATTATTTTCCATATAAGATAATATATGGTTCTGTTTCTATCCCTATTTTTACATTGATTTGACTATGTTAGGATAGAATTATTTTTATGAAGTCCTTTAACTTATATGGATTATGTTATGATGGCACAATGTTTAAGAATTCCATTTTTATTACATGGGTTATGCTATGATGTATGATTTATGATTCTATGGAACACATACGAATGGTTTCATTTTGAGATGTATGGGACCTATATCTCCCTCCAATTCATTGGATAATGATTTATATGTCATGAGATAGACATGGCTGGAACGACAGGTTAATCCGGATCAGTGATACCGAACTGAAATGAGGAGTGAACTCAGTTCAGAAATGGACTTTGTCAGCTAAGATAGTATTGAAAATGAGTATTGACTACTAAGAAATGATTCTCTACGATTATGTGTGTATTCCAAAAAGTTTCATGTTTTATGTTATGATTATTGGGATTAAATTTAACTACTATGATTTGTCCCATGTTATGAAATTATGACCTCTTTTGCAGGTTATGATTTCCAAAATGTTATGTTATTATTAATATGATGTGATTGATATTTATTTTGTTTACCCTTACCGAGCATTTGAGCTCACCCTTTTGTATGTTTTATTTTCCCTAGGTCGGGTAGAAGGATATTAAGTAATAAATTCCAAAATGGACTCTAGATATGATAAAATAAAAGGGAGACAATGTAGATGATTTATGAACCAGTTGTTTATATTTCCCAGTTTCTAAAGAAACTATACCTATATGGTCCTTTCATGGTTTTGTTATATGTTGTAACAAGTGTTCTTCTATTCTTAAGTAATAACAATGTATGTATTGTATGGGTCGTTATTGTCACATTAAACATCCATTTTCAGTAACAATCTTAAAAAATAACTATTAACGTCAACTATATTCATGTTTGAAGTTAAGTGATATAATTGTTTTAAAATAAATGATTCAATAAAGTAAATATCTAATTGCGAGACATAAATTTCTTCCACATCTATCATAAATGGGTTAAAATTAATTTTTTAGAATGTATAATCACTGAATGAAAATAATTATTACCAAAAATAATTATATAAGAACCTTCAAATTATATTAAAGGAATGAAAAAAATGAAAAATAGGTCTAATTATTATCTAAATGTATTTAAATTAACAAAAATATTATTTTATTTGTGTTGATAATTACTATAGTAGCAGAAATGTACTCAAATAATTCATGGTCAAGAACTAATTCAACATAGATTCTTCATGTGCCTCATGTTATTCATATGTTGTATATTATCTATACCACACTCAGATTAAAATTATGTCATTGATTTAACATTATCTATTATGATTCAAAATCCTCTATTTGATTGAATAATTCTCCACCATACTCTTATCGTTATCTAAATTTTATAAATTTCTTAGTAAATCCAATAGAAAATTTTGATCAAGAAAATACCTCTAAAATAAATAGGTTTAATTTCATTGTGAATCTTGGTTTTTACAACTAATATATAAATAAAATATTCAAATATATATATCTAATAGAATCACAATTATTATATTTAAATTAAATTCCATTTCTAAATTCTAGAATAACTCTATATGTTTTGAATTTAAATAACTCAACACACTATTTTAATCTAATCGAGAGGATATTGATTAGTTACAAAGACATATATGAAAAAATGAAATCTTTATTTACAACACTGAAAAATCCCCCAAATAATAATCGAAATAGTCATCAAATTAAACATCTCATCATTACATTAAAATCCCATAATCAATTCTTATTAGAAATTTTAAAAAATTAAAAAATATAAAAAATAATAATTTCCAATCATATACAATAATATATTCATTTTTTTAGCAAAGTATATAGTCATGTTTACAGGACTATACTATATGCGAACTTAATTTTCATCATGTGAGGTTATTTATTGGATCTTTATTTCTTTTGAAACTCGTATTCATGGATATGTTCTCATAATTACTTCTTATAAACTATATAGTTTCTTATATGGTAGATTAAGTGAAATTTATATGATCTGTAATTCATATTTTTGAAAAACTTCAATGAACGATATGGACGTTCATTAACTTAATCATTTCTATTTTTTCTATCATTTATGAAAAATGAGAAGAATACCTCAAATTTCATTACAATGTATTCTAACCGACATCCATATATGAAATAACATTGTGTAACAATAATGGTAAACATAAATATATTTTTATTATAATATTAATATTTATCTTTTTTATCTTTTTTAGATGGAATAATTTATATGTGATTTAATAATAATGAAAAAAATTAAATACATTAATATAAGAATAACTACATTATTTTTCATAGAATAAGAAATTAGTCAAACTAAATGTGGTGTTCAACAATAGTGACATGTGTTAACATGATTCAATTCCCTATCAAATGAACTACATATTTAGTAATTTAATCTTCAAACTATATGACCATATAAAATAGGATCTCTTCTAATTCTTGTGTAACCTCATAATACATCATGAACCTGAAATTCATTTTAACATATTTTTATCCTAAAATTTACTAGTTACTTGGTATTTATTATAATATATGTGAAACCCTGCAATATGTAGATAACATATAATCATTTATAGTAATTTTTCATCTATAGTTACCATTATTCATTAAGAATAATTCGAATATTTAGGAAAAAATTTGGTTTTATATTCCAATCTATAGAGAATATGTTATATTAATTTATTGAAATAAATTTTTAGTTATTATATATCATATTTCTTATATATTTTTCAATGATGTTTAATTATATATAACTATAAAAAATAGTAATAAGGTAAATTCATGGGATCTAATGTATTTAAAATATAATAAATTAATATGTACATGAATCTACCCTCAGTGTTATAATAATATTAAATTTTATAAAATAAATAATTATCTTTTTTAAATGATTGGAATTTTCACTAACTATAAAAAATATTATTTTAGTTCATTTATTGATTTTAATTAAATTTTTCATTTCTGAAAATTTATTTTCATAAATTGAGATTTATATTTTTAATTAGGATATAAAAATATCATTGGTGTGATTTTCATAATAAAAATAGGTAACATTTGAGGAAATAATTATATAATTTTGAAATCATTATATCAGAAAATCCTTCTGTAGAAAATCATTTTGAATTTTCTTTAATGTTATAAGTTTCAACAATTAAATCTATATCTAATTACTTATAGAAAATTTCTATTTTGTTTTATATTTCATTGAAATAACCCCTATACTTTATATAGTAATTTCACATCTCATTTATATTTTAAAAATAGTTTCAATTATTATTTTATTGTCTAAAAACTTCACACATTATCTCTCAAAAAAATCTTCATGTTATTGGAGTTATTTTAATCCCACTACAACATGAGGCTCTAAAGCATAAGGGATTTAGAAAAAGATAGATATTCAAAGAAGAAGCAATGCACCCTATTAAAACTATTTATTTTTCATTTTTATATTATTCTATTTTTCTTTAATTAACTAAAATATAAATATAGAATAATTTTTTATTGTTTTGGTTGATAAATATAAACACTTGATAGTAAATAATTATTTTTTTCATTGTATTGGACATATCTTTTCGTGGTAAGTTATAAAAATCTTCTTGAATGATATAAATAAATAAATAGAAACACCATAAAAAATGGTTAAAATCATGTTACTTTATAAATAATAATTTTTATTTTTATTTAATCCTTTGTAAGGATGAAAGTACTATTTTTTTATAAATTCATGTAATAATTTCATTTGTGGTGGGTAAAATAACTGAGAACTATTAAACCATGAAGCACTAATTTTCAACATGTATTGATCATTATGATATATTATCATATAATTTTAGAATATATGAAACATTAAGAGACCAATTGAACTTATAGTTCTATAGTTTTTAAAATATTATTAAATAACTAAATATTACACCATGACACTGCCCTAACAATCCATAATTCGTAATGACCACCTCTTGATGAATTTATGATAATGGATAAATAATAAGATATTTATATTGGATAAAATGTTTCCAAATTAAGTTAAATTAATATAAATATTCCCTTGTTTTTTTTATTTTATAAAAATTTATAAAAAGAAATTCACTATTCATTTAAGATGAGCTGGGATTGATATATGAGGTTCTTTGTTGATCTCTCTTATTTTGATTTAATATAAATATTTTTTCTATTGATTTTTAATTTTACATATGTATCATATTTTTAACATCCCTTTTTTAATTTCTGATTTTTTTAGGGATTTACACACTATTTAGCTCTTATAAAAATGCTTCTTTTTTCCAAAAACCATAAATGGAACACACCCATTTATATTAAAAATTATATCTAATTATATAATATTAATTCTTAATCATTTTATATATTTTATATTTAACTTATTATATTCTATTTTAATGGTGTTATATGTTTATTTTGAAACATATTCATTGTCTAGTAAATTTACTATAGATAATTCTTTCAATTAAATTTTAGCAAGGGGGTTAATTCTCAATCCACTATATTTAAATAAGATGTATCACATATTTATTTGTAATAATTTATATTTTATATATACCATAATAAAAATACACAATGTCACTCCCACATCATTCATATTTAATGTATTAGGTGGTGATATTGAAATATGGGCCCCTCCCATAGTGTTATGAGAGGGGATTTCAACTACACTACATGTACTTCATATTGAATCATCATGCTTATGAATATTGATTACCTCACATAAATCCATAAAATTTTGGATAGTTCAAAGAAATATTGCATCTTTAATGGCCTACCATATACACAATCCCTTCTTCAAAATTTAGAGAATCATTTTTTTTATTTTCATTCTAGTTAGTAGTAAAATTTGGGTACCAAAAATGCCCCATTAATGATTTTGACTAATACATTAAATAATGGGTTAATTGAATCAACAAATTGTGTACAAATATATCTGTTAAATGAAAATTCCAATGCCACCCCTGTTGACATTTGGATTAATGATGAAGTTAAATAGAATTATAAAAAACCTATAAATTTTATTTCAGGGTTGATTTCTTCTCCACATATAAAAGTAAAGGTCATAAAATTTATATTTATATATGGTTTAATTAAAATTAAATAAGAAAATATACTAAAATGATGAAGGAGAATGATTACCAAATAATCAATAGTGGGTCTAAAATTCAACAAGTCGTTGAGATTACTATTGATGAAATTCTATAACAGATCTTAAATTACCTCTTTTAGTAAAATAATTAATGATTCACTCTGACTATTTATTATGATTTATAATTGATTTATAAAGAAAAAAATTAAATTTTATTTGACCATGAAACATCAAGATATATTTTTTACTATAAATGTTATGAATAATACATGGAGATAAATGAAAAGGAAAAATACATAGACTGATGTAAAATACACAGGCCTAGATTATCCCATGAGGATAGAATTTCACATAATGTATATAAAAAATAGAAGCATTAGAAATATGATAGATACAATTAATGGAATTACATAACCATATACTGAAGTAGTGAATAATTTGGTATCTGAATGTTGGAGTATATATTAGTTATAACGGGAAATATGACTATTAGGATCTGACCATTACACAAAAGATTCAATATTCTTGGTATATGAATGATGGAATAGTAATATTACAATTTTCAATAGTAAAAAGACTGATGGAATAATAAAATAACTTTTAAAAATTAATATAATGAGTATTTATAATATTTAATTAAATAAAAGTTGACACTTTTTTAAAATAAATGTTTCACAATAATGAAATGAAAATATTATTTTAAAAAATTTTAATGTGACTAATCTTTGTCAAAATAAATTTTAATAATTAATTTAAAAATTTTAAATTAAATATGTATTTAATAATACAGTTTTAGAAAGTAATTTTTTTATAAATATGATAATACAATTTTATTAAACCACATGTAATTTATCTTTGTATTAATTTTTTTTTTGGTTTTGTGAAAACAATATTTTAATAAATAAAGATTTTATATATGTATTAGATTTATTATATTAAAAGACTTATATATAAGTTGGACGATCTTTTAGGAATGTTCATGTCAAAAAATGGTTATAGTGAATTTATTTTATTTTCCAAAAAAACACTTTAATTTCTTATGAATATTGAAATACAAAAAATATGGTATTTAATGTTATAAGTGAAATACCTGAATTAATTTGTCACAAATGACCTATGAAACCATCAGTTCAAACTCAAATGCATTATTTACTATATTTATTCATTATATTAATTATTATTAATAGACTACCACAAAAATTATCTAACGAATACTATATTCTAAAACACATCACTCATCTCCACATAAATACCACCTCTTCTCCAAAAACATTCCCATCCTTTTGTTCTT
This sequence comes from Viscum album, assembly GCA_963277665.1. Classification (NCBI taxonomy): domain Eukaryota; kingdom Viridiplantae; phylum Streptophyta; class Magnoliopsida; order Santalales; family Viscaceae; genus Viscum; species Viscum album. The sequence goes on from OY728153.1 coordinate 935,504,257, forward strand.
ACCAATATTCAACCCAATTCTACTCCCAGTACTCTCCACCATATCTTAGTGTAATTGGTCTCACAAAAATACAACCCCTTGGTTGATTTAGTTTTCTTATAGGATATGACATCTAAAGATGTAATATTATGAACATATAACTTTCAGTATGTCTCCTCCTATACCAAATTTATATCCCTTACATCCAACATGAAATTGTGAAATCCTTATAATAAATATAATAAATTTTTCTTTAATGGAATGCGTAATTTATCTAGTTCCAACCAATTTATTCAAAAAATAAAAAAAAATTATAATATGGTATGTTCACCACCCCTAGAAACAACGAATTTCATTTTATCCAACCATAATTATGGATAGATTTAATTTAATTTTTATGGTTTCGAATTATCTAAATAATTATATTACATTTTATTTCAAATTATATAATGTATATACAACCATAAAAAAAATCGAACCCCAATAAGACAATCATTTTTTGAAAACACACTAAAATCAACTAAGTGCATAACAATAACTCCTATTCCATATAAATTGTTCATATTTACAAATACTATTAGATAAAAAGAACCTATATATCTTCTATAAAAATATTAAATGCATAAAATTATTCTTTTTTAGTTATGATACTCTTTCATAATAAATATCCACAATCATCCTCAAGTGATGATCCCTTGGATGTAAGAAATGAATGCCCTTATGATAATGTAATTTTACACATTATTTGAATATGTTTTTATTATATCATCAAATATTAATCATAAATCATATATAATTTTATTTGTATCACAATAATCCATTAAATAAATATAAATTGGGTATTGATGATGTTATGTGTATGTGAAGATTTAATCTATACATGAGGTAAGTGAACTCTCTTAACCACACTTATTTATTTATGGTATGAATTATAACTTTCTACATCACTTTCTAATGTTAAATTTTCAATGAAAAGCTTTTAGTTTCTATATTTATTTATATTTCATATATGAATAGGTTATGCTTGTTTTCTTTTCTAAGGATATATAATCTTTTTATGTTCATTTAAAAAATCACTATTTTGAATAAAACCGATTTTATGGAATATCTATTTATTTTTTATTTTCAAGAACAATACGTTAAATTGAATGTTTCATTTGATAAATTTGATTATTTATCCAAATATGAAAACTCAAATGATTTAATTTCATTTTCTCCATTGAGTCCTTATGATATTTCCTATAATTATTATTTGAGGAAAGATTTTGTAACTCAATTCATTTTATTTGAATTTCTTATTCTTTTGAATTATTATTTTCCTCCTTTTGTGGAACACATATACATGAACATGGTATTATGTGTGTTCCTATATAAAAATCCAATGCACTGTGTAATTTTTATAACTTATGAGATGATATGTATAGGATTAGGTAGTAAACCTAATTCATTGCGAGACTATATCCAACATGTTACAATGTGTCATTAATTATTTGTGACTTATTATAATCTTTTAATGAATTCAAGTGTTTCAAAATTCCATTTATTATGTTATGATATTATTCTATTTTATTTATAATATTTTTCTATATGATTATTTGATACCATTTGTTTCTATAATATCATGTTTTTCCATTTGAGTCATACGTTTTGCTTCATTATCGTGTCTATTCTCATACTGAGATTTATATATGACCAAATTTTTTATTTATTCCAAAATATATGATACATAGTTATAAAAAATAGATGGTTCTCGAGAATACATTATGGAGATTAAAATAATGATTGTTTATTTTATAATCATTTTGATTCTTTGTGGACCTAGTCCCTTGAAAAAACTATTCCTTTGGAACCTTGGGTTGTGTTTATTATATATTTCTCTTCTATATAATTTAATAGTATGCATATGAGGATTATTAATTATAGTTTTTATTCATAAATCTTTTATTAATTTTAAGATATTAAGAAAATATACATTAACTAAAACCCTATGGATATATCTATGTGTATGGAAACACCTAGAAACTTTGGTTAACTAAAAAGAGAGTGGATTTTATATAATAAAATATATATATATATGGATACAATGTGTAGATGTGTCACTCTTGTAGATATACCAAGGCTAAATAAAACTAAAATGTAATTTTGGGTATGATGACGACCGTCATTGAAGTTGGTCGAAGTTTAAAATTTATAATCATACTAACTGCTTTATATTTTACAAGTAGGGTCAAACCCATAAGGAAGGTGATTATGACCACTAATCTTCTAAACTCATTCAACAGACCCCACTGTAGTCGGCGGTGGGATAGATTTTCTATTTTTTAAAACTTATATATTTTTTATTGTACACAAATGAAACATGAAACACTGCAATATTTTTTAGTTTTTGTTATAAAATATAATGAAACAAGAAATAGGTAATAATAAAAAGTAACAAAGATATAAAATGATGATAAGAAAACAATCAAGAGAAATATGTCTGAGAAAAAATATCTATTCTACAAGTTTTGAAAATATTCCTTCTCATGATAGTGACAAAAACTATTACCCCTAAAAGGAGTGGTTTGTTTTCGTCGATAGGAGAGAAATCACTTGAGACGAAATATCTTGGTGTTCACCACTACAAGATTAATCAACCTTGAGAATTCTGGTTTAAAAAAGACGACAAAACGAACTAACAATAAGTTCTATAGTTTTTGATTCTAGTTAAATGTTCAAGGAAATTAGTCCACAATTAGACTAACTAAATGATTGTGGAGTTCCAAGATAAAGTACTAATGATAAGTTGAAATTGAATGCAACTAGAGCTGATCTCGTCGATCAATTCCGATCACAATAAAAATGATAGTGAGAAGGAAGAAGAAAGATAACTAGAAGACTCTATATTTATCCTCGAACTAGAAGATTTAGCCTAACATTATGTCTGTTATGTAATCAAAAATCTTTAAATTACAAAGAAAGATAATTTAAATAAAACAAAGGAATAGATCTCCCTCTCCTAGCTTGAATTGCTGCTGCTCCTAGCCCTCAGGTCTCTAGGAAGTTGTTCTCTGATAAGTGCACAAAGATTCACCCCCCAGGTTCTTGCTCTACATGAAAGTAAATGATTGAATGTATCAAATAATGTCCTCCCACCATTATTCTCATTGCTCTGTTTTAAAATTTCTATCACCAGTTTAATGTCACCCATTGTTTTCCACCAACTTCATATGTCCTTCAATTATACACCGTACACGTGAATGTTTTCATGACTGACATGTCACGCTATCCTTGCCCATGTATCTAACTCCCGATGAGTTAGTTTAAAGACCCTAGATGTTATTTAGGCATAGATGTGAACCTACACGTGTTTCCGACTCCATTTTGAACCTGTACATCTAAGACAGAAAAATAAATAATTATTTTAACGTTAAAATTTTACTTTTATAAACAAAAGATAAATGTAAAATTGAATAATTTTTAGTAATTATTTTAAATGTTATTGATAATTAATTTTCTTTTTTATATGTTATTACTTATTTAATTAATTTATGAAGGTGATTAATTAATAATTAGATTAAATTAAAAATTTAGTGTTTATAAAATTATTAAATTAATAATATTAGTATATAGTTTTGTTTAATATTTATGTTTTTTAGATTATTATTTATCTTTATCATAATAAATAGTTTTATTTATATATTAAAATTTTAAAAAAAATATATAGTTATTATAATTTATAATTATTTTATTTAAAAAGAAGATAAATTAATATTTTTATATTTGTAAATGTATTAAATTTTTATTTTAATTTTGTAAATAAGTTAAACATTGGAATTTATTTAATTAATTAGTTGTTCTTTTATTGTATTATTATTAATTTATTTATATTATTAATACTATATTTATTTATTATATTTATTTATATTTAATTTTGTTTTATGTTATTTTGTTTTTTTAGTTTGTAGTTTTTAAATATCATTTACCCCATCAAATCCACGCTGCCCTAGGATGGGGGGGGGGTATCAGCGATGCAATCAAGACGCTATGGAAGCAGACTCCTCCTTCTCCAGCTACACCCTCCCATGACGACAACACAATTTGGGTCCGTAACTCCTCTCCCTACAGAAGCGCTTCATTGGGCTATGGTAATGGTCTGCTTCAGTTCACGGTGGCATGGCCGCTTCACAAACTCCCCATCAGCTTTCCTATTCGACTATACTGTGGCACACAACTCTTAACTTTGGAGCCCCAGTTCGTGTATAATCATCACACATAGTTGCAAGGCATGAAAAAACGATGATGTTCACTCAAGATCAGCCTTGGTTGGGTGTGAATCAATTTGACTCTAGGTTGTAATATAGTGTAGATCTATAATGAAAGATTTACTAGTTTGTGTTTTTTGATTACATGCTAGGTTAACTTCCAAATGGAACTAATTTGATTTTTTTAAATGTTGAATTGGTTGTGAAATGGTTCAATTGAAATAATGGCGGTGTTCGATTGAATTGTGGCTATGGTGTGCTGTAGGGGTGAAAGTAGATGATGTGCAAGGGAGAAAGAGGTTGATTTAGTTAAAAAGTAATTGCAACGGTATGAGGCTGAATAAAGGATGGTAATAGGGAGATGGAGAGACTCTGCAGAGAAGATAGTGGCACAGATAGGGAAACAGTGTATGGGGTTGCTGTGGAACAGTAAGGGAAATGGTGCAACAACAAAGAGAAAAAATGGTGCCATCATTTCCCCAAAATGGTGGCATAATAAAGATAGTTAGTGGCACAACAAAGGAGAGAAAATATGTGATAAGAGGAAACGGTGCATGGTGGCAATATAAAGGGAATCATTTGTTGTGGCACCATGACTGGGGTGAGACCATGAGATCAAGATGGTGCCACCATTACAATGAAAAATAAACAAAAGGGTAAAATTAATTAAAACTTAAATAAAATCAGAATAAGATAATTAATTAAAAATAAAAATTAATTAAAAAATTGAAAATTTAAGTATATTATAAACTAAAATAAAATTTTTTAAACTGAAATAAAAAAAATTAAATTATTATTTACTTCAAATTATAAAAAAAATAAAATAGATGTAAATTAAAACTAAAATTAATAATCAACTACATTGTTAGAAGTAAAAAAGAAAACTGACAATTAAATTACAAAAAATAAAACCAAATTAATTTATGAAATTAAATTTATGATATTTAATAGTTATAGTGTTTTTATAAAATCAAATTTATAATTAATGAATTTCTAAAAGACATCTGAAATTTAGATTATGTTACTTTAAATTAATTAATATTTAATACAAGAAATACTTAATTAAAACATCATTATTTATGTATAAAGCTGAATTAGTTAATTAACTAATAAATGTTAAATTATTAAATATGAAATCAAAAACAAAAAACTAAATAAAAAGTTATTAGAATATAAAATTAAAGTAATAAATAAATTAAATATTTATAAGATAAAAAAAATTAATTAAAAAATTTGATAAATTAATAAATTTAACTATAAAAATACAAAAGATAAATTATTTAGTAAAAAGTACAAAAATAAGTAATTAAATCATTATAAATTAATTAAAAATATGTTAAAAAACATGTGTATTTAGGGCCACATCAAATTACCCTACACTTAATCATTGTTTTTCCTTAAAGAATACCATGCCTTATTATGATTGAAAAATAGAAAAGTGTTATATAAGACACTCATGTTCATAATATAGCATTCCATGCACTTATGAACAATGGACCGAAACATTAAAACATGATTTTTGAAAAATATGTTCAAATGAATCATGCCTAGAGAAAACACTTAAAGGGTAATATAGAAAACTATGAACCATCAATAAATGTGGATTTTATTTCTCATATATGAGACTACTTAGTGACTCATTTTGATCCAAAATCATGTTTTAATTCCAGGAGTGACCAGAGGTAAAATAATAGTGGAATAAAAAAATTAACCAGAGAAACTTTGTATTTTGACTCATTATCTAGGTTCCAAAAATAAATAATTTTTTTTGCGCATCAACTAAATCATACATCCTAAATGGATCCCATAAAAACCAATTGACTCCTTCTTCATTTGGCGTCCATAATTAACCTCACCTTAATGAACTCATTTTTGAGACTAAACACTTTATTTAATTTTTCCCAAGCCATGAATAATGTTCTAAGAACTGTGGAATGCACTTATTCAAAAAGAGGACTTAATGTTTACAAAAACACACCCAACATATAGGGTCTCGGAGACTCATTGTGGGATCCTAGATTCCCAAATTACTTCGGTTTCAAAATATTTTTATGAAAAAAATTTAAATTGAATCAATAATGAAATTAATTTAATAACTAAAATTTTTCCCCCCTATACTCAATTTAAACATCCAGTTCCAAGGGATATGATCATAATTAAGATAACAGATCACGCATATCCCTCTCAATAGTAGTAACTAAACGAATTTCCTTTTATTCACTAAAAATGTTAACTCTGTAATCATCCAACGTAAAAAATTTCAGATTCAAAGAAAATATTAACTACCAGTACGGTATTTGTCCTAAGGCAAGTCCCAATTGAGAACAATGTAAAGCCTAAAATTATGAAATAAATTTGAAAAATATTAACTATTTTTTGACAAAAAGATTTAAATTGTAGTGGGAATTTATGGTCTTTCAATAAAAACATTTTCGCTCAACATGAGTTTACTCCCTCCCCCACACTTAAAACCCAACTTTTCCCCTAATGTTTACTTCCAAATACCAAGAAGAAAAATTTGACAGTTATTGTTCCAAAAATATTTTCATTAGAGAATATTTATGACATGTATAAAGGGTGTCTTTGAATTTCAAAAATATTGTTTTTTCCCAATAAATAAGACAAAAGCAGGTCCACATGCAAGTACATGCATTAACATTTAAGTCCAGTGTAAATATTTCAATACATCTCCAATGTAGCATGTGATGTGTAACTTCATTGTGTATTGGGGTGAAAGAAAATATAAAAGAATTTATTTAGAGGGATATTCAATAAAGTATACAAAGCCGATTCTATACACCTTAACCTAAATATGATTAAAAAAAGCATCATGTACCCCCCACACTTAGTTTCAAGCACTGAGATGATTTTAATTATGATGAAATTATGTTTTCAGGAGTGAAGTACATGAATAATGTTTATTTACATAGTGACATACATCATACTTTCATTCCAATATGAGAAGAATTTTAAACATATGCAGAATTGTTTCTTAAATTTCATTAGCAAGACATGCAACAAAATTTTATACACTTCAATTCATGTAATAGAATTTTTAGTACACAAGTAACAGTTTTTTCTAATACAAGCATAATTTTTTTAAAGATGCAATTTATAAAGCATAATATTTCAAATAAAACATGCAATTTTTTTAAAATTATTAATGAGAATAAAAACTAAATAGAAATTAATTGTAAGGTTCTTCCCTGACTTAAGATTTTTTCATTAATCCATTAATATGGTAATTCCTCTCCTTTATTTACCCAACAACAGCATCCTAAAAACTCAGAGCATGTAAACCTAGAAAAAATACAACAGAGATAGAGAATATAGAAGATAACACAACAACACTTTATTAAAACAAAAAAAAGAACAAAAACAAAAGTAAAAACAAAAGAATGAACATGGGATGAATTTCATAAAGTACTGAATTTAAAATATTTAAATAGACTATATTTAATAATTGTTTTTGGGTTTTATTTAAAAAAATAACCCTGGGTTACCTCCCATGCAGCGCTACGTTTTAAAGTATTCTGATAGAATTTATTTAAGATCAATTTTCATGCATAGTGAAGGGAGCCAAGCCCCTTTGTTGTCCCTCAAAATATAGTTTCACTCTCTACCCATTAACCAACATGGGTTTTTTCTCTTCTCCAAAAATTTCAACAGCTCCATTCTTCAGTACTCTTATAATAGTAAACGGTCTTGACCACTTGGACTTAAGTTTACTTGGAAGGAGTATATGTATAGATTTTCAAATGAGGACCTTCTTTCTGGGTTTAAAATTATTGTCTTGGGTGATATAATCCTGAAACATTTTATTCCTCTTCTTATAAATCCTTGAATTATCGTAACTCCCTCTCCTAATCTCATCGAGTTCAATTAACTCAAGTAATGTCCTCTCACCAATACTCTAAAAATCAATGTTCAGAGCCTTAACTTTCCAATTAGACTTGTGTTGAAACTGCACAGGGAAATAACAACATTTCCCAAACAATAGCATGTAAGGGGATGTACCTATTGGTGTCTTTAAAGAAGTTCTATATTCCCATAATGCTTCACCCAAATTAATGGACCAATCCTTCCTAGAATTTGACATGGTTTTCTCTAGTATCTATTTCACCTCTCTATTTGAAATTTCCACATGTCCACTAGAATGTGGATGATAAGAGGAATGGGTTTTATGAACATAACCATATTTTTACATCATAGATTTAAACTTATAGTTTTTAAAATGTGTTCCATTATCAGTGATAAAGGTTTTGGGATCTCTAAATCTTGTGAAGATATTCTTTTTGACAAATTTTATTACAGAGTTGGCCTGATTGTTGGGAAGTGCAACTACCTCAACCCATTTAGACACAAAATATACTATAACAAGAATATAATCATTCCCATGAGATGATGGAAATGAACCCATGAAATCTAAACCACAGACATCAAAAATCCCCATTTACATAATTCCTTTTTGGGGGAACTCCTGCTTCCTACCCACATTTTCTAACCCCTGGAACTTATCACTACCAACCACAAAGATCATAGCATCATTAAAAAGAGTAGGGAAATAAAAACAAGATTGTAAAACATTATTGAGTATTCCTTTCACCACCATGGTTAATTACCCATGGTGAGGAGTGACAACTCTCTAAAATAGGAAACATCTCTTACCCATGCACACATCTCTGAAGAATACCATCAACACATCTTCTAAACAGCAGGGGATCATCCCATTGATAGTATTTACGCTCAGAAATGAATTTATTTCTTTGGTTATAGGAATGATTTCTATGAAATAAACCTGCTTCTAGGTAGTTGAAAAAATATGGATACCATGTAGAGTTCCTGATTGATACAGTGAACAACTTTTCATTAGGAAAGGAAGAGTTAATTTCCCTAGGATCTTCAGAGTAATTAAGACGTAGCCTATATATGTAGTCTGCAACTAAATTTTCATCTCCCTTCTTATCCATAATATTTAAGTGAAACTCTTTTAGCAACATAATCCATATAATCATCATGGTTTTAGTTTCCTTCTTAGAAATAAAGTACTTTAAAGAAGAACGATCAGTGTAAATGATGAATTTCAAGCCTAACAAATAATGTCTAAACTTCTTAAGAGAAAAAACAACAGCTAGGAATTCTCTGTCAGTGGTGGTGTAATTATTTTGGGCCTCATAAAGAAGTCTACTATCATAAAACACCACATGTTACTCCTTATCTACCCTCTGTCGAAGGACAACACAGAGAACCATATCACTAACATCACACATAAGTTGAAAACGTAATTTCCAATCAGGTACAGTGATAATGGGTGATATAGGGATTTTTTATTTTATCAAATTAAATTATTTCAAATAGTTTTCATCAAATATGAAAGGTGAATCCTTAACAAATAGAGAACACAGAGGATTATTTATTTTGGAAAAATCATTCATGAATCTCCGGTAAAAACCAGCATGCCCTTGGAATCTTCTAATATGTATAACATTTTCAAGAGGTAGAAGTTTTTCAATGACTTCAATCTTAGCAGTATCAACTTCCAAACCACTCTTTGACACTTCATGACCAAGAAATATACCTTCTATGACCATGAATTGACACTTCTTCCAATTAAGAACACGCTTATTCTCAATGCATATTTCTAAAACTAACTCAGGATTTCTAAGACAATAATAAAAGGTGCTACTCACAATGGAGAAATCATCCATGGAAACCTCAATGATTATTTCAATCATATCCTAAAATATTGAAATCATAAACCTTTGAAATGTGTCTAGAGCTCCACATAACCCAATGGGAATCCTCTTATATGAAAATGTCCCAAAGTTCATGTGAAATTTGTCTTCTTCTGATGCTCTAGAGCAATAGGAATCTGGTTGTAACCAGAATACCCATCCAGTAAAGAGAAAAATTCATTACCAGAAATCCCATCAAGAATTTGATCCAAGAAGGGAATTGGAAAATGGTCTTTCATAGTGATGGTATTAAGCATCCTGTAGTAAATACAAACTCTCCATTTTAGGGATTTTCTAAATTTTATTTCTTCATTTTTTTAGGACTATGAAACCTCCATTCATTGGAACAACCTAGACAGGGATGACCCAAGGACTATCAGAAATGGGCTATGTCATTCTAGTGTCTAGAAACTTAATCAATTCATCTCTTACAACTTATTTCATGTTTCGATTCAATCTTCTTTGAAACTATACCCTAGGCTTATGGTCAGGCTCCATAGGTATTTTATGCATACAGAATGATGGACTAGTAACCCTTTATATCATCTATGATCCATCCTATAGCCGATTTATATTCCTTAAAAACACTCAACAGTATTTACACTTTATTATCATTAATCTCACTAGAAATTATGACAGGAAAAGTGGAGTACTTACCAAAAAATGAATATTTAAAATGATAAGGGATTGGATTTAGTTCAAGAGTGGGTGGTTCTACACTCGATGGAAGACTCTTAGGCCTGGGAGGTCCAAGATCCTCAACATATATCTTGTAAGGAGTATATAATTATGAAATATTTTCAATTTCATGTTCAGATTTAGAAACTATAGTGTCTCTATCTAAACTGGACAACCCACTATCCAGGTTTCCAGATCAGAATTTAACAATTTTATCATAGTAGAATCCTCAAGTTGTCTTATATGTTCTCCCTAAAATAAATAAATGTTCTTAGTAATGTTTGTGTTAATATAAAGACCTAAATATTCCTCAAAAATCTACTATGTTCATAAATAGAGGACTCTTCTATAGTAGAAATTGTAATGTAGTCCAGTTAAAGATAATTTTCCAGATTCAATGTTTGATCAAAATTTTCTACTTCTATGATAGATTCAACATGATTTTTATCGTCTAAATGAGTTTGGTTATCAAAGGATCAATTTTCATATTCTTAGAGTTTCCAATTGAGTTATCATATTCGAAGGACTCTACCATTGAATAGTTTTCAGAATAATTTGGTCCCTTATCATTTTTAAACACATTGAATTCTTCTTCTTCTTCTGCAATTTAAAAAATAATTTGACCCTTTGAATCCTCAATAATAGCACCAACTGTGGCCAAGAAGGGCCTAACCAAGATGATGGTCACCACTTAATCACACACCATATCTATGACCAGAATGTCTGCAGAAAAAAAAAACAGCTTCCCTACCCCAACTATCAAGTCTTCTACCCTACCCATAGGATGAGTGAAAGATCTATCGGCTAATTGTAGTATGACTGTGGTGGGTTGATAGTCACCAAACCTCAACTATTGAAACATTAAATATGGGATAAAGTTAATACTAGAAAATAAATAACACAAATATTTGAGCTGACAATCATTTCCTAGTGTGCAAGTAATAATAAAACTAGTCTTTCAATTTTGGTTGGATTTTCATTAAAAGAACAACACTACACTCTTCCGTGAGGCTATATTTTGAAAATTATTCAAGGGTATTTTTGTTTGAAACAATTTTTTAATAGATTTAAGATAAGATTGGATTTGAATAAAAACATGATTGAATGGAATGTTTACTTGATGTTTCAAAAGGAGACCAAGGAATTGAAGAAGTTCAGCCTTGGTGTTACTTTGAGGTTTCAGCTTCTCCGGGAAAGGGATGGGTATAGAAATTTTTGTAAGGATATTAGGTATATCCCCCAACTCTTCCTAAATTTTTATTTTCCATTATTCATTTGAATTTTAGATGAATTTCTAGCTTATACATCAAATGATTAATTGGTATTTTAATCATTTTAAAGACTTTTATATGAACTTCCAGCATGTGAAAAAGTAGATTTTTGGTTCTAGAAGTAAGAAGATATTCAATTTGGGAATTTTCAAGGACTTTTTACACAACAGTTTGAGTACTATACCCACTTCTAGTTTCTATATCCATGGAATTATCTCTAATTTTTTGCTCTGTGGTACTTGGAAGTCTCCCTTTTTCCCTAAATGAAAAATCCCTACGAAGTTGACCTAACTTTGTTTCCATGTTTTTCATTCTAACATCAGTTTTCATTTTATCTGACTCATATTGATTTTGATGTTTTGTTAGCTTAGTAAATATTAGATCATTATTAAAAGACATTTGATTATCATTATTTCCATTTTAATTTAAAGACTCACCCCATTGTTGATTTTTAATGTTTGGTCTTGGTTAGTTAGAGAAATTAGGGGAAGTGTATTGTTTAATTATTCCTTGTTTTTTCCTTGATAAATTTAGATTGTTCCTATAGCTTTGGTTGTAATTATTTGAAAATGGATCTTATTTAGGAGGCATTCTAGGACCATAGTTACAAAAAATTTAATTCTCTAGTTGTTGCACTGGAATATCAAAGTTAGAACAAAAGTTTTCAATATTCCTATACATACCACACTGGAAACACTGTTCCCTTAAAGATTGATTGGTGTTTTGAAATCCATGTTTATTAAAAAATTTCTTAGAGTAATTATTCCTTAATAATTGCAATTGGTAGGTGATTTCAGCAAGTTGAATTAGAGTTTCATTCATTAAACCAATGTTTGAATTAACATTTCTATTGAATATTTTCCATATTGAATTTTTATATTGTTAATTCAGTGCAAGATTGTTAAAAATTTATATCAATTCATTATCTCGTTTTCTATTTTAATTACCCCCAATAGCATGATCAAAAAGATTCTTTCTAGATGATGACATACCTTCATAGATGGTGTCCATGAGAAGGTGAGATGGGAGTTGATAATTGGTACACTGCCTAGGTATGTCCCTAAATCAATCCCATGCTTCATGAAAAGCATCTCCATCCTCTTGATAAAAACTAGTTATTTTTGTTCTCAGTTCTCCCTTATATATTTGGGGATAAAATTTCATAATGAATGAATTGTATACTTGATCCTAGTTTTCAAAAATGTTCTCATCTAGGCTCAAAAACCAATTCCTAGCATTCCCTTTAAGGAAAAAGGGAAATAATCTCATTATTTAGCTCATTCTTTATGAGTTATAGAAGAGGTAGTTGTTCCATAGTATTATATAAAACTCTAATGAAGTATAGAGATTCCTCATTTGATAGTTCATTAAATGAAGGAAACAGTGAAATGTGAGACTATTTTAGCTCAAAATTTCAGGATATAGGACTATGTCTAATGGAAGATGGATTGATTGAAACATGAGAAAGTTGAAACTCCCTCATCATATGCATTTCAAATTTATCAAGAAGTTATAGATGATTTTGGATGTTGATAGGTGTAGGATGTCTCTCATCTAGATTTTCCTTTCCTTATTTGATTTCTTTCTTAGAGCAGTTAATTTTTTTTTCTAATTCAGGGTTCAGAGGCACTAATATAACACCATACGTTCATGTGATCATGAAAGCAACAGTAGAAAATACCCATTAGTAAGGAAAACCATAACAATTCAACAAAGAACGAAGTTGACTTTTTTTACAATTTTCAAATTTTTTCAATTTATTTTAGATTTTTTAACATGTCATTTGTTTTAGTTTTTTTAGAAAATGAATGGCTCATTCCTTCCCCAAAAAAGATTCCAAAAACATGATGATGACCATCATTGAAGTCGGTCAATGTTTAAAATTTATAATCCTAATAACTATAATAAATGTTTCAAGTAGGGTCAAACCCATATGGAAGGTGATTATGACCACTAATCTTCTAAAAACACTTAAAAGATCCCACTTTTGTCAGTAGTTGGACAGATTGTATAACTTTTAAAAAACTTATATATATATTTTATTAGGAACAAATGAAACATTAAACAACAAAATATTTTTTTGTTTTTGTTCTAAAAAATAATGAAACAAGAAGCAGGTAAAAAACAAAAATTCATAGAGATATAAAATTTTGATAAGTGAATAATCAAGAGAAATACGTCTGGGGAAAAATATCTATTCTACTGGTTTTGAAAATATTTCTTCTCAGGTTAGTGACTAAAAATAGTACCATTGAAAAGGAGTGGATTGTTTCCATTTCCAGGAGATAAACCACTCAAGATGACAAATCTTGGAGTTCGCCACTCCAAGAATAATCAATTGTGAGAATTCTTGTTTTAAAAAGATGACATGACGAACTCATTGTATGTTTTGTAGTTTTCATTTCAATTTTAATGTTTAAGAAAATTAATCCACAATTAGACTCACAGAATGATTATGGAGTTCCAAGATTTAGTTCTAATGATATGTTGCAATTGAATGCAACAGAGCTGATCTCACTGATCAATTCTAATTACATTTAAAATGATAGTGTGAAGGAAGAAGGAAGATTGAAGATAACTAGTAGAATCGATTTTTAACCCCGAAGTGGAAGAATTTTCCTATCATTATCTCTGTTAAGAAAACTAAAATCATTCAATTACAATGAAATAGAATTAAAAGAAAACATAGGAAGAGGTCTCCCTCTCCAAGCTCTAATTGATGCTGCTCCTGGCCCTCGGGTCTCCAAGAAATGGTTCTCTGAGAAGTGCTTCAAGATTCATCCCTAGATTCTTACTCCTCTTGGAAGTGAATTATCGAAAATATCGAATGAATTTCCTCCCCAAATAATTACTGTTGATCTATTTTGAACATACTATCACCTTCTGTACATCACCCATTTTTTTCCACCAACTCTATATGTCCTTCAATTATGCTCCCTACACGTGCATTTTTTCATGACTGACACGTTACACTGTCTTTTCCAATGTAACTAACTCGTAATGAGTTAGTTGAATTCACTTGCACGTTATTTAGGATTAGGTGTGAACTTGAATGTGTTTCTGACTCTATTTTGAACCTTCACAGCTATGATAGAAAAAAATAAATATTTGAATTTTAAAAGTTTACTTTTATTAACAAAAGTTAAATGTTAAATTAAATAATTATTAGTTATTATTTTAATTATTTTTGATAAATAAATTTATTAGTTATATGTTATTATTTATTCTCTTAATTTATGAAGGTGGTTAATTAATAATTAGAATAAATAAAAATATTAGTATTTATTAAATTATTAAATTAATAATATTAGTATTTTTTTGAATATTTATGTTTTTAGATTATTATTTGAGATTATCATAATAAATAATTATATTTTAAGTATTTAAATTTATAAAAGTATATGTAGTTCTTATAATTTGTAATTATTTTATTCAAAAATAAGATAAATTAAAATTATTATATTCATTAATGTATTTAATTTTTATTTTAATTTTTTAAAAAAATTAAACATTGGAATTTATTTAATTAATTAGTTGTTTATTTTATTCAATTATTATTATTTTATTTATATTATTATTACTATATTTATTTATTATAGTTATTTAATATTAATTTAGTTTTAGATTAGCGTGATTTTTAAGTTTTTTGTTTTTTCTAAATTTCATTTAACCCCCCCCCCCCAATCCACGCTGCCCATTAGGGGGGGGGGGGGGTTCGACACTGCAATCAATCCGCTGTAGCAGCACACTTCTCCTTCTCTTGCTACACCCTCCCATGGTGGTACCACAATTAGAGTCGGTAACTCCTCTCTCTATGGCGGCACTTCAGCAGGTGATGACGATGGTCTGCTTCGGTTTCCGGTGGCAAGGCAGCTTCACGAACTCCACTACTGATTTCCTATTCAACAACCCAGTGGCATGAGGCTCTTGACTTCAGAGCTCTATGTGGTGTATAATCACCACACTTAGTGTTAAGGAAAAAACCAATGAAAATTTTTAGTCAAGATCAGCTTTGGTTTGGTGTGAAGCAATTCCACTCTGGGTTGAAATACGTTGTAGATCTGTGAAGAAAGATTTTCTTATTTGTGTTTGATGATTACAGGATAGGGTAACTTCTAAATGGAACTAATTTGATTTTTTTTAAATGTTGAATTGGTTGTGAAATTGTTCAATTTAAATATTAGAGGTGTGTGATTGAATAGTGGCTATTGTGTGCTATAGGGGTGAAAGAGGATGATGCGCAAGGGAGAAAGAGGTTGCTTTAGGTAGAAAGGAATTGTGATGGTACGAGGCTAAATAAAGGAAGGTAATAGGGATATGGTGTGAATATATAGAGAAGATGATTCCACATAATAGGAAATGGTGGATGGAGTTGTTGTGGCACCATAAGAGAAACGATGCAACAAAAAAGGGAAAAAACAGTTCCACCGTTTCCGAGAAATGGCGTCACAATAAATAGAGTCAGTGGCACATCAAATGAGGGATACCATGCGATAAGAGGAAACTATGTGTGGTGGAACCATAAAAAGAAACAGTTGTTCTGGCACAGTGGTAGGGGTGATATCGTGACATCAAGACAGTGCCACCGTTACACTACAAAATAAACAGAAGGGAAAAATAAATTAAAACATAAATAAAATCTGAATACGATAATTAATTAAAACTAAAAATTAATTAAAACAATAAAAAATTTGAGTAACTCATAAACTAAAATAAAATTTCTGAAACTGATAGAACATACATTAAATTATTATTCACTTTAAATTATCAAACATAAAATGGAACTAAATTAAAACTAAAATTAATAATCAACTACATTGTTAGAATTTAAAATAAAATTGACTATTAAATTAAACAAAAATGAGACCAAATTAATTTATGAAATTAAATTAAGAGATTTAATAAGTGGAGTATGGTTATAAAATTAAATCTATAACATATGAATTTATAAAAGAAATCCAAAATTTATATTCTGTTACTTAAAATAAATTAATATTTAATACATGAAACTCTAAATTAAAACATCATTATTTATGTACAAAAAAGAATCAATTAATTAACTAGTAAATGATGAATTATTAAATATGAAAACAAAAACATCACACTAAATAAAACGTTTTTATACTATAAATTTAAAGTAAGAATGAAATTAATTATTTATAAGATAAAAAATACAATTTTAATTACAAAATTTGATTAATTAATAAATTTAAATGTACAAATATTAAACAGAAGTTATTTAGTAAAAAGTAAAACAATAACTAATTAAATCATTTAAAATTAATTAAAATTATGTGGCCAAACATGTGTTTTTTGGCCAAATCAGTGTATAAACTCAACATGTGTCAGGTGTACGAAAAATAGTCCTCCGCAAAACCAGGTTTGACACTCTTGGAGGATATGATTTGGTAGATTAAAAAGATCTTTATGAAAATTATAAAGTAAATGAATAAATTTTTCGGATAGAAAATATAATAAAATAATTACCATGGATTACCTAATCATAAACCTAAAGACTCATATGTTAGGACACAAATTTCATTTATAAGTTATTTATTATAATAATATAGTTTTCCAGTTTGTATATTTATTTGTGTAAGTATTATCATTACTAATTTTCCTATATTTTAGTTATTGATGGGAAATATATGGAATAATCCTAACAACCAATGTTATGAGAAATTTTTTACTTTCCCAAATTAGAAGTATGAATTGATAGGATTGTGATCCATGAACATCATTCCAATCATCTCTCAACTGACACAAGTTATGAATAATAACACTAATCATGTGGGGAACCTTATCTATCCTAAAAAATATCATTTTGTGGTTGTGTCCATTATGTGACATGAGATTCATAATTTTAGGTCATCTTCTAATCTCCTAATCACTTAACAAATAAGTAAATCTATTTTAATGATATTATATATCTTCCAATTCTCTAAATGGGTATAATTCATATTGGTCTTCTATCACCAAGAGGGAGAATCTGATTACTGGTGGAAATTAATCATGAACTTGAATACTAAAAATGATATATTGTATATGGGATGGGAATTATTCAAGGAAATATTTTTAAATAAATATTTTCCACAAACTCGTCATTATAAAATAGAGAGGAAGATACATGGACTAAGTAAAATGTAAGTTGATTCTATTACGTGAGATAAGGAAAAATTTCGAAGAAATTAATGCTATACCTTTGTCATTGTCACTGAAATCATATATATGGTGGAACTCATCTTTATAGGATTAATTCTGTGTTTATGAAAAAAATTTTTTTTGATTAAATACCTTGAAAGGTATGAATATATTTTTCTGCTCCCTTAAAATCGAGATTAAGATTAATAATTCTCATTGCTCTTGATGTAATAGTGATAAATTCATGAAAATAGAGTTCGATTTAAGTAAATCAACAGATAAATCCCATGGATTAAAGACAAATCAACTCCCCTCGGGTAAAAAGTTTGGTAAGAAGTATCTCATAATATATATTGATAGAATGGGGTAATATTTCTATTTGGAAAAGATGGGAATCAATCTAATCAATGTCAAAGGGTGATGAATAATCCCACTAATACTGTGGAGTGTAATATGGTTCCAAAAAATCATAAACCTCCAATACAATGTTTCAACTAAAAGGAATGTATAAATTATGCAAGGTAATTCTCTAACCAATGGTTTTCGAAGCAAATCAACGACATTGACCTCAAAGGCCATGACTGTAAGGAAGGGAATATGTTATCAATACTAATGATGTGGAAAATGATAATAAAGTAGTGAGCGGTATGTTAGTTATTCATACATGAATATAGAATATAATATTCGATTCTAATTCTGGATATTCATTCATATCATGCAAGATTAGTAGAACTATTCAAACACCACATCAAAACATGGAGGTTGAATTGTCTATTAAAATAAGTGGATATTATTATCAATGAAATATAATTACTCTAATCAATCATTATTTTTATAATGGAAATAAAAAATATATTTAATATTTTTTTAGTGGAATTTCATTCCATACTGGGAATGTAATAGTTATCGTTATACAAATACATAATTGACTACACGGAGAGGGAAATTACTCTCCTCATCCCACATCTTCTTCCTATTATCTATATGTATAATGAGGCTGAGTAATACATTCTATAATATTCTTATCAATAATTGATATTATTTCTATATACACATACATATCTATCTCAAATGATTGATAGAAATTTGAAAATCATGCTTGAATACATGATAATTTTGAGAGACATGACTGAATTATTACCTGAAGTGTAGTCTAGTATTCCTCCCATATGATAGATTGATTTCCCAATTAAAAACACACCATTATCTATTCCTATATCTATGCCTCCCTATAAAATATCCTCCAATAAAATGGATGAATAGATTTAGTAGTAACTAGATTGTCTGCCAAAGGGTTTTCTGCACTCGAGTGGTTCACCATGGTGCATGTTGGTGCTTATCATCAATAAGAAGTGTAAGTAACTATGCCTCTACATTGATTATCAAGAACAAAAAATCACGATATATATAATTTATAATATTCCTTATATTGATAAATAATTTGATTAGTAATGGGGGTCTGAGTACTTATATAATGTGGACCTCTAATCAAGATATGACTCATCAATGCTGAATAAAGGAGCAATTCTGAGGATAAACATGGGAAAATGGTGTGAAAAATAGGAGCTCATAGTTTTTCCATTTTGAGTCAATAATTTTATATAAATATTTAGGGAAATAAATAATATAGACTTTATATATTACATTATCAAATTATTGTTAGTCTTTAAAGATGATATTATGATATAATCCAAAAGAAAGAGGAGCATCAGGAGTATTTGATTACAATTGTAATGAATTTTCGGATGAAGAAGGTATATAAAAAGTATATAAAATATGGGTTTTTTAAGTAGGAAATATCATTATTGGGAAGTTTTATCACTAAAAATAGGATATATGTAGATTCATTAAATAGAAATGTGATTAAGGAGTGGAGTGGATGAAAATATGTAATTATGATATGTAGTTTAGATGGAAAAGATATGTGTTGTTAATTATTTTTAATGAAATTATCACAAATATAAATACCAATATCTAAGATCACTCATAATTTAGTGAAATATTTTTAGACCAATTATTTTGATGAAATTATTAATAAATAAAAAAGGATAATTTTCAATACATTTGTACTCACAGAACCCTTATGTTGGGAAATTTTTATGGTATGTATTGATGCATTAAAGAATTAATTGGGATATGTACAT
Source organism: Viscum album (assembly GCA_963277665.1). Taxonomy (NCBI): domain Eukaryota; kingdom Viridiplantae; phylum Streptophyta; class Magnoliopsida; order Santalales; family Viscaceae; genus Viscum; species Viscum album. Next base: position 935,524,449 of record OY728153.1, read on the forward strand.
ATGAAAAACAATAATTTGATAACCGATGTCTCATGGACATTGAAATTACATGTGTATAACTATCCATCACAAGATATTGAATTTGTTGTAGGGATTTTCTCATTAATGATTTGGTAGTATTTTATTTATGAAGAGAATTGTGAAATTAGTTTTCATTATTAGTTCCTCAAGTATATATTCACTTTGAAGAGTTATAATATATTACAATTAATATGGATTAATCTAATCAAGTACCATGACAGATTAATCCGTTACCCTTATGTTGAGGTGAATAAATTGGTAGATTCTCTATATAAAAACTATCCTGAAACTATATCAATGATGATAATTGACAAGGAACCAATCCTCTAATACTTTCAAAGGGTGGAAATTAATGTCATAAAGGGATTAAGAACATCCTACATAGTTCAAACTATTGACTAGACATCCTTTTTTGAGAGGATGAATGATTCTCATAGGGTTTATATGGAAAATAGAATATGGTGGAATCTACAAAAAATAGGAAATTCTCCTAATTCCAAATTGATGAATAATGCTTTGTAAGAATTGAGTCGTGAATTTTTGTACCATCAGTGAAATAAATAACGATGGTGTTGTGAAGGATTAAAATATCTCAACATTCTAAAAACACTTAAGGATCATGTAGATTTATCAAGGTCACTAGGAGAGCTATAGATGGGACAATATTAATAAGTGGATTGAATAATATACCTTAAATTACCTAGGGAAAAATGATTAAGGGGAAAATTTAAGCATTAAACATACCTTCATGGAAATTGGAGAATATTTACACATATGTTTTTTCATATAACTACCAAATAAAACCAAAATAAAAAATTAAACCAATGTATTGGTAGACCGACTTATAATGAATTATTATTTCAATTATATTCTAGAGAACTTCTCAATCGATTGACATGAAAAATATACATTACAAAAGTGGTGAGGCTATATGGATTATCACTATCAAAAATATATTATTGAGATATGAGGTTTACCTCAATGTTAAAAAAATTGACTAACATTTTCTTAAATCTATATTGAACTCAGTTATATCTTATCACCCTTAGATTGATTGATAATTTGAGTGGATAATTCAGAAATCTGAGGATTTTTTTGGTATATTTATCATTGGTCTTCAATGGATGTTGGGATAAATATCATCCATCATTTAAGAAATCATATAATAATTTCTTGCACTCATGCATCCAAATGTCTCCATTCAGTCTTCCCTACCATGGTATGATATGCAGGACACCACATGTTCGGATGAAATTGTTGAAAATAATTAGTTAGGAAATTAAATTGTCAATGAAATGTTAAAAAAATTGAAGACAATTTATAAGATCTTCTAGATAGATAAGGGATGATAAAATATCAATGTGGATAACTATAGGACATACCTATAGATTTAGGTTTGAAATAAAATTTTACTCGTCATATCTAAAAAGAAGAATGTTATAGAATTTAGAAAGAAGGGATAGAAAATTTCATGATATATTATCCCATATGGTATTATAGATCACATCATAGTAGCATCATATTTAATTTCACTCCCACCAGTATTTTAAAAGTATATTACATGTTCCATGTATCCCTATTGATATGGTAAATAAAAATCCCTCATATGTACAAAATCTAGAGGTGTTACATTTAGAGAATGCTATCTCTTATGCGGAGAAACCGATGGGGATCATAGATATTAGAAATATTATGTGTATATATATACGAATCAGGACTACTCACCTAGAACTATTAATTTCCCATAATCATAAATATGTTGAGGTGACTTACTAAAATAAATAATTAATGAAAAAAATACCTCCATGTTTTTCATTGTAATTTTGTGAAATGAAATGGCCTAGGAAACATTTCATAGGGAGTAGGGGGAATGAAACTCCCAAATAATAACCCCGAACAGAAAAATAATTCATGATTCATTTTAAATATATTATTATTTCAAATACATTGGCCCTAGTAGATCAAATATGGTGGTTAATTTACTATATTTAAATTATATACAAGTGATATTAACCTAAATGATCGAAGCACATTGTAATCCTGGTTAACTAGACACATACATGAATTTATCATTACATTTTAAAACATAAAATAAAACATAATGAAATAAAAAATTTAGCTTTATTGAACCCCTTGCATGAATTTTCCATTATATCATAGGGAATTGAAATAAAATAACGGTGTTTTCAAATGATCAGTAAGAGATTTATATAATGAAATATATTATGAATAAATGAGACACAATCAATATACCAAGGTAAACTAATAAAAAGAAGTCCAATTTAATAAATAAATTCACGATTATAAATAGAAAAATAATAATCAATAAGGAGTAATCAATATGGAATGGTAAATATATGAACACTAGACATTCATTAAATAAACTAAAAATGGAATTCATCCAGTGATAACATCATTGAAAAAAATATCACGGATAATTATAACTAAATTAATAATGAAGGAAATTATTAATATTTAACTTCTTTACCTCAATCATAATCACACCTATCACATCAAGACCTTATTCCATAACAGTTTAGCTAATTTTATAGGTATAAACTAGATACCCATTTAATATGGGTTACCCTACTGGTCTATATATTAAGACTACTTATTCATATATGGGATATTCATAACTGGGGACCACCCATAACTACAAGTCCAACACATTTCTCATATATAAAAATATTTTGTTAGTTCATTGAAAAATTTCCTTGTAAAAATAAATATTTAGTAAAGAATACAACCATATTAAAATTTTTACCTATCAATCAAATAAAATTCATAATAAAAAACTTATTTATAAAATGATATAGGTTTTAAGAAATAAATATATATATGATATAAATAATGTGTCTATTTAAAAGAAACAAAATGTTAAATGATCACAAGAATGTGAATGTTTCACGAGCAGGTTAATAGGTACCAAATTAATCGAGAAAGTGATTTTCAATACTTTTCTAAGTCAAAATGATCATATAAAATCCATAGAAAGAATAAAGACTGTTCATTACAATATATACCTGGTGGGGAATAAGAAATATAAAGGTTTTTTGTCAATGATGGATATAAATACAATAAAATGATCATTTAAAAAATCATGAGAAAAACACCCTTTTATCATTGAAGATCACTTTTAAAAACTAGAAAATTATATAATGTTAGATTTCATGGAGATAATGAATTTAAAAAAAAAATTAATCTTAAAACAAATTACTTCTAATTATGGAGAAAATGTTCCATTCATTTTGAGTACATTAAAACCAAGGATTCCAATCACATTATTGAATCAAAAATAAAAATAACCTTGTTTGGAAAATCAAAGGAAAAATAATTTTAATAATAATGTTAAAAATAAATCTTCATTAGAAATGTCTTTAATAAATAATTGAAAAATTTTAAAAATATTTTTTATAAATGTTTATGTAAAATATATATATTGATGAAAAATAATTTCTGACTGAAAATAGAAAGAATGTGTTATTTTTTGAAAAACATTTTAAAATAGAATTAAGTACATAAGAGAGGAAAATGGTATAATTACAAGAAAATATCATTAGAAACCAATGGATAATAAAATTTAAGGGGGTTTTGGGACAATTATAAAATAATTTCCATCAGCATATTTTCAAGAATTAACAATCTCCATTTAAATGGGATTGGTAAATAAGCCCATATAAAGATCCTAATATATGTAATTGAGAATTAAAAAAATAATTAATTATATTCATAAAATACAAATCCAAATAATAAAAGTGTAAAAATAATTTCAAATAATAAATATTCATTACAAACATAATATTAGAATATTAAAAGACATTGAATAAGTAATACAACCCAAGGAATAGAAATTGAGTTATAAAATTTCTTACCACTTAGTAACATTCAAGTCAAAACCCCTTGGATAGAATAATTCAAACTGAAAAACAAAATCACATAAACTATTAATTAATCCATATATTACATGTAAAAGGTTAATTAAGTACACCATATAATGTAAATTAGGTCAATAACATTATAATATTCCGCACTAAATTGACATTTAGGAAAAATTCCTTTCCTTATACATTTTTTTGGATAAAAACAAATTAACCTCATATATATTTATTTCCACCATGTTATTAATATATAAAATAACCATGTTCTTGTTAACAATATTATATATGATCATATGATAATATTTTACCACCTGTTTGTTAACAATTTTCTATTATTTTTCTTGTTTTGGGTGTTTGTAATCTTGTTTTCTAATGCATGTTTTATCGCAAAAGGCCCGGTTCTTGAGTATGGAATAAAAACCAATAATATATAGGTTTATATTAATTTTATGAATATTTTATTTTATTATTTGATGAATTTTTAAAACCATTCATTAATATTGGAAATATAATATTAATTTCATCACTTTGTAGAGACATTAAGCCGTATGTATGCTCAAGCATCGATATCAATTGTTAAAGTGTAGAAGGGAAATTATGTGGGTTCTATATTTATATTAAAGAATTAATATATTGTAATATATACCACATATTTTAATTAAATGTAACATTTTACCTTCCATGTAATGCTCATGTGAAACCCAAACAAACTCTCTCCATGAAGGGGTAGTCAACCATACACCTGGGCGATGTTATGGTACATTAAACAGATCAGGAAATACGATGATATGTGTGATATTAAAATTAAAAAATTATATTTGTTTCCTAAATATTATATATTCAAATAAAATCCATCATTAAATCTATATTTTTCATGTGTTGATTGAAAATGAGTCAGACCGGTTCACAATGTGGTTTTCCTTTACACACACGATCGAAAATTTCATTTCCCATTTCATGGAAGATTAAAGGGATATAGTTTATGACACAATGTTAGTAGGATATCATTATATATGATATACTATTTTAATTATTTTTTAATTTTATTGCAAAATTTATGTTTTTAAGAGAAAAATGGAAAATAAATATCCTTGCTCAGATGATTAAATTCTCTTAGAGAAACCCCGTTTAGATATTTTATTAAATACCCTATGGTTTTTATTTTCTAAAGATCAGTAACTCTATAATAATTAGAAGGTTTTGTGAATGTTTTTTTAGGTTTTTTCCTGAAAAATTTCTTGAGATGTGTGATGAAATGTAGGTAGGGAGTTCACATTTATAAGTGGAGAAAGGGGCCCTTCTTGAGAATTACATTGAAATTACCAAAAATAATTCAATATGAAAAATTAATTACAATTAAAAAAACACCAAATGACATTTTATTCAATAGTAATATATATAATGTCTAAATATGTCCATAAAATATCAATTAAAAATTTTTATGTCATTTTTACCATTATGTTTTTAGTTTAACCCCTAATAAACCCATTTTAACCTTAACCCGATGGTCTTTCTAAAAAATAAATTTTAACTAGTGAAATAAAATTTATAAAATATAGTGGGAAACATTTCAATTTCTGGGTAGGAAATCCAAAAACACCATAATAAGTCATTGAATCATTCAAATTGAGTTTAATACTATTATAATCCTTACACATGTATAAACTGTTTTAAGGAGAAGTGACATTTGTCTCGATATCATCCTTGACGAGGTCTTCAATATTGTAAGCCATCTTATATTGTATTTGGAAATACTATTCCACATTGATATTCCTTTAAATGGATACTTTTTTCAAAATAAAATATTTCTTATTGATCAGTACACATTTTTCTTTATTAGTATAATTTTTAATCATCCTATCATTCATCATTTTTACCATCTATTATGTTTAATTGACATAAAATTCCTTCTCTAATATTTATTTATTGGAATGAATAATAACCTCCCATGATTTAACACTTTTCCTATCCACCTAATCATCTTCTCTAAATATATTGTTATTTACCAGCCCCTGTTGAATTAGAGGTTTTATAAAACCACCACCCCTTTCACGATCCTAGAAATCACCATACTCCATCATCTAATTTTAAATCTAATGTTTCGAAATATTTTTTCTTTCATAGTCATCAAACATGTGTTTGATATCCATCTCTTTATTCCTTTTAGTGAACCATATTTAGATCATCCTAGGTAACTAAATGTATCATATAAGTCCTATAGAATTCTTTCTCATTAGCACAATACATCACTCTAAATCAATTTTTTTCATTTTCACCCCTTCTTCTCCTTATGTTTTATATGGATCATTTATGCACACCATGAACACCATCCATAGAAACGTTTCTAGAAATATCATCTTGTAAATGTATCCCATAAAAGCTATTACTATCATAGAATTTATTTATGGGAATTGGGGTTTCAATTCCTATTCCAGCTTTTGTTCTATCCCGTTGATCCCGAACCCAATCATCGTCCTACAGATATTCAAAACGATTGATAATATCTAAAGTCAAGATGGTACATCTCTTAATTTTAATATTAGTTTCATTGACATGTCTCTTTCTATATATACTGGTTATTTATATCATTTCATCTTCCTAACATGTCTCCTGTAGCACCTCTTTGTGTTTAACTCCATTTCGAGTTCTCACTCCTCCTCCAAAGATTCCACCTTAGCTAATTTTATTTAATTTACATTAGTCATATTATAAAAAACTACTATAAATATTGTCTTAATATTCTGTATATATTAACTAACATCATATTGAGAATTAAGCACCATACATAATACTACATGACGGTAACCATTATTATTCCCATTAAAGCCAACTGTTCAACTACGTAACAAGTAGGATGTTTTATCCTACCGAAGTCACCAAACTCGTGTGGATTTATGCTCACCAAGAGTTATATTCCATTGGAAATGTGAAAAGAAAGACCCATTTTTCTTTTTCCCGTTATCATAACCTCTTCTTCTGGATCATATCCATATCTCACTAGCTCTGAGTTACTTTTTTTAAATAAGAACTCTAATTTGAATCTGTTCATTCTGATCTACATCAAAACACACAAAAAACCCTTTATACTACTTACCAATCCCACAACCAACATCTAAAAGTGGTTTAAGATCCCATTCCAAAACACTTTGATCATGTGAAAAATTTTCTATCATAAATAAATGAAATCACTCCATGAATCAAAAAAAGGAAGCTTATAGAGGGACTCTAACCCAAAAAAGAATCCAAACATACACTACTAGAGTTCTTGAATAATATACTTAAATTGAAATATATAATTAAATATGATGGAAAATATATCTATTTATACTATCTAAACATATATTTAGACCAAATATGTTCCATAAAATTCGAATAATTAAACGATTATGACAAATAAGATAGAGTTCTAAAAAATTAATCCAAATCATCATGGTCAGGGTATCTCGTTTCAAGTGGAAATCAAACTACCAAATAAACCTGAATAAACAAGATCTATTTTATATGTGATGTGAACTAGAATATTGCTAGAATAAGACAATATTTTAATTAAACTGAACCATGATGTTCCTATTATATATGACACCCATTGTAGACCGTTAATACAATCCCCGTGATCCAAAAACAAACTTGTGAAATGAATCCAATGACAGATGAAGTTATTTGAAACATGATATCAGTATAAGATTCATAACTGAAAAGTTACCTGTAATATATGAGGAAATGATATAATGTATTAGGAATCCATCAAACATGTTTACAACTTTAGGGCCAAGTGAGATATGAGGGAATAAATGGAGGTAATCAGGGTTAGACAAGTGAGAGAAGGAGAAAGTCTGAGCCCCCTCGAAGGATGATAGAGGTACCTCAACCTTTTTAGGGGATGGAACAGATCACTAGCCATCAACTTCAAGTATTTAAAATTAGTTATACCTCTACATCTTCTAATTTTTTACTCAAATGAGTTAATGGTTTTTCTAAAAATATCTTAACCTTTACAGTGTCATTTTTTAATATTCTCATAATTCATTATTGTCTAATAAAAGTTGAACTAAAAAGATAATATTAATTATTATAATTAAAAAAATAGAATGAAATTACTGATATTCAACATAAATAAGTGGAAGAATTTGATCTAATATTAAACACAATGGATTTTAAAAAAGTAGTTTTTCCAAAAATGTATTTTTAAAGAAAAAATGATCATACAATAACTATATGGTAAATAATCATAATTATGGTATTTTGAATTAATAATTTTTGATATGTAATATATTAATTTTTTTTAATCATTCATAATTAGGGGTTATTTTATTTAGTTATAATGGAGAAACATTACGCACTTTAAAATAGTTTTCAGAATAAAAAAAGAAGTGTTTTAATGCCTAATCATAACCTTATATTAAAAATAACTATAAATATGATTTAAAAGTAATTAACTGAATTGAATTTAACTAATGAGTTTTTATTTTTATTTAAAATCATTATAAAATAATAATGCCACTTTTAAATCACATAATTTATTAAAACATTTGACAGTTAAAAAAACCAATATTTGTTACAATTTATTGAAAAATCAATGCTGACTAAAAACACCAAAAGTTTCAAAAAATGTTAATATAAATATTCTTATTTAAATAATTAATTTCAATTAATTAAATAAAATTTTCAAATCATGAAAAAACTAATTTTAATATTTTCTAATAAAAAATAAATAAAAATATTTCTTTCAGGAGACATATATTTTTAGAATAAACAATATTAATTTAAATTTCATTTCTTATTCATTAAGAAAAGTTTCAATAAATTTTTATTAGTTAGGACCTATATATATATATATCATAATGTAGTTAATACTATTCATTCATACGAATTCAATGGTTAGTTTATAATGGTCACATTGAAATAATATATTTTGACGGTCGTTTAAGATCAGTATTGTGTGGAGTATATGTTGCTGAATATAATGGTCATTATTTAAAATTTTGGGGTTGTGTGTTTTGTAAGATTTAAAATATATTAAATTTATTTATAACAAATATACTTTAAAATATCATTGTGTGACATTCTCTCCACCTTCAATAAATTACATACTCATAATTTTTACATGAACTTTAAAATCATGGATTTTTAAATTCCATTACTAAAAATAGACATCATTAAAATGGTTAATAAAGAATCCTATTAAATGAGGGAAAGGGTAATAATATAATCATATGGTATAACACATAACTATGTTTCCATTTATTACAATAATGGTTAGAAGCGAATGTATGGACATGGAGGAAAAGCACAAATAATTATAGAGAGTGATAGATGTCATTGATCACAAGAAAGTGAATGATAAGGATAATTTGAACAACATAAAAACCATAAATATGTGATGAGTTGAATTAAAATTAACTCTTTTTATATGAATGTAATAATATATATTTTTATACATGATCAACATCCTATAGTTTGGTATTATTGTGTTATCTAGGAATATAAGGAAATATACATACTTTATGTTTTTCAATTTTATAAGAAAAATTGTATCATTTGGTTGTGATTGGATCAATTTCTACTTCAAAACATACTCTAATTAATTAACATCCAAAATGTTTTTTCTTACAGAACTAAAACTAACTTTCATCATATTTAATTATCCATAATAATCTATTTCTTTTATCTTTAAATATTAACCAGTATTGAAACTCTTACCCAAAGGTAATATGAAAAGAAAAATTTCTAAATATTGAATTAATAAATGATAAATTTTACATCAATATTTCCACCTAAGGTTCATCAAAGATTATTCCTCAAATAAATAAAATACATTCCAATTAATAACACTATTCTTAACATTATAGAATCTTGTCATCGATAAGGTGAACTGAATTATTTTAACATACATCTCCAAAATAATTATTTCATTTTCATTAAATTATATGTTATGTTAAACCCTTTGGATATATATAACTCAATGAAATAATAAATCTCAGTAAAAACATTAGTTATATATTAATGTAAATTATTTGATCATATAATATGTATCCCAAAATCAACTTAAAATTTAACTATCAAACTATTTTTGAAAAAATAATGTAATACGAACCAGTAAATCATGATGTCTAGTGGTACACATGATATCCTTTTCAGTATTCTGTTATATGTTCATGCCCCGTGACCTTTCCAGATCTTAAATATTGTTACCTGACATGTGGGATGTACTTTTTATTAATCCATATTAATATAATTAAAATATTTTCCAATAATGTGATGAATTTATTAAAAAATCACATTTTTCATCAAATCACTTTCTAATCATAAGGGTTTTCTATATGAATTTTTCTTTTTTTGATGAATTTAAATAACATCAATTGAATACCATTACATTAATATCATTTATAATATTGAATATAATGGTTATTAGTACATTTAGTCTTATATCCACAAAATGTAATGGAATTATCCTTCAAATGACCTTTTCACATATACTAAAAAAAGTGTTGTATTCCAATAAACATTTCCCAAAATATTCTTAATCATCTTATTCTATTATCAAATAAAAACTATAATTGGTATTTATTCCATCAAACATATGAAAATATATACACTTATCAAAATAATAATATTTAGGTGCATCCAAGTTCATTCATAGTCATCATCTATTTATGTCATTTAAAATGTTTTGTAATGAAAATGTGAATTCTCAAAATAATATTATTTTGGAGTATCAAAATGGGTGTATAATAATACCCATTTTTATAAACTAGATTACAATTGATTTAGATACAACTGCCCCCTTTTGGGATATTACCCCTAGTTTCAACTATTCTAGAGCCATGTCCCCTTGTAGTATCCAATGATGGAAGTATTTTTATGAAAACTCATATAATCACATCCATATCAAACCATTGGGCTTCTGTTTTATTTTTCTGATGAATGAGGATGATATTATATAATTATCATAAATGTAAATGATAGGGTTATGTACACTAATTTATGTTTTATTAAATATAGTTTTAATGGTTTCTTGTAAAATTCCTCTCACACCGACTATTAATACACTAACCCCTATCTCCTAGAGCTAACAGTAACATAACTAATCTGTAATTAGATATAGGTGATTGACTTATGATGGGAGTAAGAGTTTAATAATCTTGGTAAAACATATATATATTTTTATTTTAAATTACATTTTAAAATATAAAACAAAATATAGAAAATTTTAAAATTCTAAATCCTTTCACTCATTCAAATAATTCTTATTTCATATCCTAGGGAAAGAAAATAAAATAAGTGTGAGCTCAAATACTCAGTATTTATTAAGTGAAACAAAATATATTGTGAACCAATATAAAATAATCAATATAGAAAGGTAAATATCTAAAAATAAATTCTATTAAATCAATAACATCACTATAAAGAAAATATAAATCATAATAAAAAATGCATAATCAATATGGAAAGGTAAATTTCTTAACACACATGAGATTTAATCGATAATCCAATAATTAAATGCATCAAAAGATAATATGAAAGTGAAAATACCTTTGATTATAATAACTAAATTATTATTGATGAAATGATTAATATTGGATGTCATGATCCTATGCATTATGATACCTTTACTATCCAGACCTTGTGAAAATACTATTTTAAAAATGGGTAGTTTTACTCTAGAAAACTATTTAAATAAGGCTAGGATACTAATTTGTCTCATGATAAAAGTAATGAATGAAGGGGATATCTATAACCAGTCCCTACACATAATTTTATGTTGAACACACTCCTCATATATTGATTGTTTAATTTAATTCATGAACAATATGCCTTATTAAAAATTATACTAATTGAGTAATGAATAAAAATTTATCAAAATTGTCACCATTCAATCAAACAAAATTCATAATAAAACACCATATATAAAAATGGTATATTTTTAAGAAATAATTATGCCTTGGATTTAAATATTATAGATATATTAGGGTAATACATTGGCCAACTATCACGAGAATGAAAATTTTTACAGGGAAGTTTAAAAATAAGAAAATTAATAAATATAGTGATTATCAATCATTTCTCTTGTCAATGTAATCAAAAACCATATAGAGAAAGAATAAATATGGTCTCATTATATAATATCACTAATTTATTATAGGTAATTTTTTTTTTTTCATTGATGAAATGAAATATCAATAAAATATTATTAAAATAATCATTGGGAAAATCCCCCTTTCAATTTTAAAATCACTTTTAAAAACTGTTAACTTATATAACATTAATTCAAAACATTTCTTCCAAAATGACATTAAAAAATTTAATATTCAAATCAACGAACATTTATGATGGTGGAAGGGTCCCCTAATTACACGTACATTAAAAATTTTTATTTAATATTTTATTGAGAAAATTCAAAATTATATTTTTTGGAAAATAAATTTAAGATTACGTCGAAAAAATTAAAAAAACTAATCAAAATAGTATTTAAAATTCATTTTAGATTATTAAAAATATTATTTAATTTTTTAATTCTTATATGGATATCGAAGGAAACAAATTCGAATGAAAATAGAAATAATGATGTCTTCTTATAAAATAATAACCAATTAATTTTAAGTATCAAAGAGACTAAAATTGTTCAATTACATGAAAATTTCATTAATAACTAGAGGTTAATAAAACTGATTCTTTTTATTCGATAATGAAAAAATAATTTAAAGTAATGTAAAATTTAGCACAAATAATCTTGATTAAAATGTGATTGTGAAATAAACCATTACACTGATCATAATAATTTTTCGTGAGATTTAATCATAGAAGTTGTAATGTGTTTTTAAAGGAAATATATTTAAAACAAATGAAAATAAAGCATAAAATAATAAAATTTCATTACACACATAATCTCATAATATCAAATACATTAAAAAAGAATATAACCCATTGAAAATAAATTGAGTTTTTAAATTATGTACCACGTGGTAACATTCATGTCAAATCCACTAGGACGAATTAATTACAATTAATGCATGAAGAATAATTAATTATGAATTATTCATGATATTTTATGTAAAATTGATAGTATTTCAACTTAAAAATTTAAATAAGATGCATAAAATTACAATATTACTTAGTGAAAGGAAATTGAGACAGAATCCACAACCTCATGCTTACTTTTAGTTGAATAGACTTAAAACTTATATATAATTGGTTTAAGCTATCTATTAATTTATTCAAGAACCATATTCACGGTTATAATATCATATATTTTCCTCTTAGTAAATATTACCCCTCATTCATTAACAAGAATTTATTATTATTATTATTAATTTGTGTGTTAATTTTATTATTTTCTCATGCATGTTTTGTCTTGAATGATCAGTTTCCCATGTATGGAATAAAATTTAATCATATCCAAAATTATATAAATATTATAAATATAGTAATTAATATTTCAATTCATTTTTTAAACCATTACTTAATATTTTAAATATAAAATTATTACATCTCTTTGTGGAGATGGTATGTTGTAAATTGGCATGAGTGACGATATCATATATAAACTAGTGGAATGGTAGGGAATTGGGTGATATATTATTTATAAATAATAAATTTTATGTCATCTTTATCACATTTTTTTATTCTATTTACCATTTTTACCTCCTCTATAAATTTTATGTGAAAAATGACTCACAATGATTAGGAGGCGGTAGTCCGCCGTACACAGAAGGGACGTTATCATATTTTAAAAATAATAGTAATTAATATTGTATGTGGGATATTTAAAATTAATGAAGTATAATTACATCTTATATATTATGTATACATAAAATATATAATTATGTAAAACCTTGAGAGGTGTTGATGGAAAATGTTACACATAGGTTCGTGAGGTGGTAGTCCACCATGAACATGATCAGTGATTTTGTTTCCCATTTGATTGAGTTTGATATGGATATAGATTAATCCATTTATATTATAAAATATAATTATATAATAGGTAGTTGTATTATTATATTTTATGTTTCTATAAATAATTTATAGTTTTAAAATAATAACAAAAGTGAAAGAGCATTTTTAAATGATTAAATTCTCTTAGAGAAACTTTTTTTTGGGTTCTCTTATTAAGAACCCAATGGGTGCTATTTTTGGAAGAACAGAAGCTCTATAATGTGGATAAAGATTTTAGGGAGGGATTTATTAAGTACTTGGTAGAGTTTACTGGATTGAGAGTTTTGAATATGTGATCTGAGGGAATTCATTTTTATATATGGGGAATGGGGCATTCTTAGAAATTACTTGGAAGGCTTCCAAAAGAATCAAGAATGATAAAGTAATTCCAAATAAAAATTCTTCCAAATGACCTTATATTAGAATTTGGAATGGATAAGGTCTAAATATGGCCAGAAAATATATATTAGGCATGTTTTATGGTCAATTTTACACTTATCATCCTAATATAACATTCCCATTAAACACATTTTAACATTAATCGTGGTAAATAATTTTTAATATTTTCATTATTAATTATGGTAAAAAGTTAATTTATCATTATTATATATTATTTATTGTGATTGTTCAAAATAATTAATCCATTTAATCAAATTAAACTAAAATAAGCGGAATAATTAAATTTAATATCAAACACGCAGACAAACTGATTTTTTTAGAATTGATTTTTTCACACATAATATGATCCTATGATAAAAATATGATAAATAATAATAGTTTTAGTGAATTAAATTAAAACTTATATAAATTATATATAACCATTTTTTAAATCATTATTCAGTGTAGGATATTTAATACAATAAAATATAGAATCATTTTTCACTTTAAAACTATATTAAAAAAATGCAGTTTATTGCCAAAGAAATAAACCAATATTAAAATTTTGTATATAAATTATTTAAATTTAATTAATTTAATTAAATAAAAAAATAATTATGAAGCATTTAAATCATATTAACATAATAATGATAATTTGAAAAAAAATTATTCATTTTAAAAATGATTTTTTTACCAAAAATCATTATTTTCACAACTCAATGAAGAGTAAATATTTTCTAAAACATATCAATCATTCAACACATGTTTATATATATACTGTAACATCATGAGTTTTAATATAATATTTAATTTTTTAAATAAAAATTCTATATTATAAATAATAATTTTAATAAAATTTAGTTTAAATAAATATTAAATTATTAATTAATAATGTAAATAAATTAAGATTGATGGTTTCAAATTTTTTGTTATAGTATTATAATAACCTTAATTTTATTCTTCATGAACAAATATATATTTTTCTATGTGGTTTAACTAAATAATTTTAATATAAATATGTTGGTTAAAAATATATAGAAGTATTTTGAATGACTATTTTGAATTATATAAAAAACAATAGATAAATTTTAATAATTTTTTTTATAAAATTCAATGGTTATCATTAATCAATGATATATAATTATTAACATATAAATTTATAAAAATTTGAATAATTAAAAATATATTTTGATAATTTATAACTATAAACTACCAAAATTATAAAATATGAATATTCATTTTATATTTTTGGTTGTTAGAAAAAATTTGAATATTCATGTTCTTGAAAAATTAAAATGAATAAATGAAATAATAATTTTCATAAAATTTTTATTTCATGGCATATTATAAAATTATATGTTTAATCCAAATTATAAGGTAATTATTATTTTTTTAAATCTTAAAATAAAAGATGAATAATCATATACTTATATTTTATAATGTATTTGGTTAATTGAATATATTAATGAATATATTAATTGGGATAATTATTAAATTATATATGTAAATATGAAAATCATAAAAAATTGAAAAACTATATTTATATATTAATAAAATAAAAATGGGTATAAGTGAAATTAAAATGAGTTTTTTTATTTTATAAAGGGGGTGGTGAGCAGTTAGGGCTTCGAGAAGCCAAATTGGAGCTGAGGAAAAATATAAAGGTTGTTTTTAAGAAATGATGAGGGGTTTGAGGCTTGGTCGAAGTAGGTCAACCTCTAGACAAGGGTCAAACACCATGAGGGAGAGTTGAATGAAGGGTCAAACTCATTTTGTGTGGCCGAGCATCATGGAACCCAGGAATGTTGGGTCAAATTCTAGGGACTTAAAATCTCAATCTTCTCTTCCCTTCTATTATTTTTCTTTAGATCATAGTTAGGTGTTTCTTTATATAATTTCTATGTTCTATTTTAGTGGGTCTACCACATTTATTGACTTCTCCAACCGGTGTTGGAAAATACTTAAAAGTTGTGGATTATCATTTATTTGTTTCCATGTTCCTTCATTTTTCTCCACCTTAATCGATTCATTTATCCCAATTATAATCATTTTGAATCCTTTTCGTCAATGTATTGGGTGGGATTTGTCACTTTATTTTTTTGGTTTAATCATCTATAACTAAATTAGGAATATAAATTTATTATATTCAATGTTGTATGTGACTGGTTAAATGTATTACAGATCTTAATTTGGAGATGAATCTCAATTTTTTACTTATTTTCCTCTTTTCCATCAAAAAATGTACATAAATATATGTGCAGTCAAACTTATATAAACATTCTTCACATGAAAAAAATGTGCACAGTTTATCTTAAAGTAAGAACGTAGAATGATTTAATTTATATATATATATCTATGTGTGTGTCTCTGTAGTGGAATTTGAGTTATATAAGGGGTTTATCTTTGGCTATTTAGCAATGAATTGTAGTTATAATTTGATATACAATAGAGTCTAAATTAGAATCATATTGTTTCATAATTTTATGAAAATCATGGAAGGTATTGTATTAGTTGTACTATTAATATTTTAATTTATGTTTTATTATGAATTTTTTGTTACGTAAGGGGGATTTACTTATTCTCTTTAAAACCCTTATCCACCCTCAATTCTTTATAGAAATGGATTATTACCAAATATATATTTAAGGGATTGTTTATTTTAAAGATTTTATGGTTTTGTGTTGAACTCTTTCTATACACGTTTTCTTCAAAAAATTATTTCAATATTAAAATCAATTATAATAATTTATAAGTAATAAAATTAAGATTTTTAATAATTGTTTTTTCTGAAGATTTAATTTTTTGAAAATATATTTATTTTGAAATAAACATTGGTTCTTCATTTATGTCAAATATGTGTAATTATTTTAAACTTATCTAAATTATTTTTTAATTTGAATCAATTCTTATGTAAGTGAGTTGTTTTATTCATATTTTTTAAATTCAGGATAAGAAAGGGTATATTAAATATATGTATTTTTTAGGGCTTCTAATTAAAATTTTTTAATCATGAGTTTGTATACTCACACACACACACATATATGTTATACTTAAAAATTCCCAGTTTATATTATTCAATTATATATATATATATATATACATTATCTTTTAAAATTAATATTTATAAATGTATGCATTATTTTCAATGTTTCATTTTATTCGAGTATATATACATGTAATATATTCACATTTAAAACTATTATTAAACAAGTTCTTTATAATTACTTTTGTAGGTGAAAACCTATAGCATACAATTTAAATTATACGTAATAATTATATGATAAGAATAACATAATTTTACATAACGAAATCAGGTCACATACTTGTCATTCATGAATCATGATTATTCCCACACAACATTGATTATTAAATACATTTGATACATTAATATATGTATATGTATTGATATATATAAGAATGTGCATTGAATAAATTTATTCCAAATATAGGAACTACCATCAAAATTAATTTTATGTTTTTATGAAGGAATGTTTAATACATGTATTTCAATTAATATTCCATGAATTTATGAAATGTATAATGATTATGAGATTTGGTTACTCCAAATCTTGTAGGGTTGGTTCTATGAAATTAATTATATATAAAAATCTTTGAAAATATGTTTCTATGTTTTTAAAGAAAAAAATCTTGCAAAAAATGTATATATATGTATGGAAAACAAAAACTATTTTTAGAAATTTTGGAATGCGAATTTTATAACAGGATTGGGAAGTGGTGTGTGAACCATCACTTAATAAAGTGGGTAGTCCCATACATCCTTAGGTGTTTCAAGTGGCCACATGTTTTCCCAATTTTTTTTTATTGTTTTCCAAAACTAACCTGTTTAGTTTTAAATATTTTTCAAACCGTACATATTTTTAAAGTATTATAGAATTTTTATATAGTTTTTTTCAAATGATATTTTAAAAAATATTTTCAAATTTTATTTTTAAAAGGAAGATTTGCTTATGGAGTTGAACAACACTATGGTTTTTAGTAATTTTTTTTATAGTTTTGATAAAATGTATTATTTTGTTTCTAATTTTACAGATCCTAGACTGTAAAAGTTCATCAATTATATAAATCTTTGTTAAATTTTAATTTTCCTTTTATAATGAAAATAAAAATACACAAAATTTTTATGTAATAAATATAGAAGCATGGGTTCAGTGATTTATAATTAGTGTTATATAAGAGGTCAAGAAGACATTTGAGATTAGATTCCATTATGTTATGAAAATTTAGGAAGTGTAAAATAAAAGATTAATAATTATAGATTTATTAATTTGGATGATTGAAATTCATAATTTTCATAAGTCCGGTGAAGGAATTATAAGCGTCCAATTACATTTAGAGGGGAAGAATGTGTCATCCTTAGTTTTAATAGAAGAATTAATTATTTCATATATAATTAAATATTATCAAAAATAATTTTAATTTAAAATTGATCATAGAAGTTCATTAAAAAGATGAAATAAATATTACTTATAAATATATTTTTCAGGAATCAAAATTTAATAAAAATATTAATGTAATAAATTTACAATCATTGGTTAAATATATAAAGATCAATAATTATACTACATTACATCATTAAAAGATCAAAAATAATGATAAATAAATTATAAATTTTAGGAAATAATATAAAGATATAATGAAATTCATTTAATATGAAAGTAATTATTTGAATTGGAAAATTGGAAAATTAGAAAAATAACTAGACAACTTTGTGATGACACATATTGTGTCTTCCCAATTGATTAAGAAGTGATATATCTATATAGGCTTTTAAATGGGGTATTATAATATTAAAAGACCACTTTTATGTGGCATTAATATCATTGCATCTTCTAATGAACATTATCTTGTAGCTTTATAGAAGAAGGTACCATCCATATCTAAATTTATCTTTTATAACAAATCTATTTTCAAAAATAATATATGTTTATGTGTGAAAGATATATATATATATGGATGATAAAAATGGTTAAGATGAATAATACCATGTCATGGTGCATATAAAATTATTCTGGAGTAATAGTACCCCAATATGTTTCCAACCAGTGAGGAAGAAGACCCAAATAAAACAAGTTATTAGTTTTAAATTTTTTTGGTTTCATGTAGTGTAGAAAATTACGTCAATTTTTTGGGACATTTGTTGTGCCTTAATTGGGTTTTTCATTGTGTATTCAATTAATGGTACAATCCATTCCTATGAATAGTGAAAATAAAAAACATATCATGTAGGGATAGAGTTAGAGAATAAATTAAATAAATATATTAACATGGATCAATTAAACTCAAATAGATGTGAAAAGCATAAAAATATATATGATATTTGTAATAATTATGTCCTAGGTATAGTACATGTTAATATTAGAATGCATTCAATATATATTATAAAAGAAAACCAAAAAAGTTATTGAAGAATGAATGGACATCCCTGGGATAAAAGATAAAAAAATTAGGAAACTAGATCACTTTTAAGAAGTTTCATATAATTCGTGTGTTATCCCAGGATAAAAAATAAAAAATAAAAATGTTAAACTAAGTACAAGTGGTTAAGGAATAATACTCTATCTAAAGTAATTTTAATGAAACCAATCACACATATGTATCCATATATAAAATCAATGAAGTTTTCTAATGTACTCAATATTTTTCTACTAATTTCAATATAACATATTCAGAAATATTGAATGATAGAAGGGGAATAAAAAATCTAATTCCAAAAAAAAAAGAAATACCAAAAAAGTAATATTAATTTGAAGAGATTTTTAAATAACTGATAACTAAATATGTTGAAAAGTATAGTGTGGGAGTTTCAAAAAGGTTTTATTGAATGAAAAGTGATATTTTACCATTCTATAAATAGATAAATAATTATTAATGAGGATTAAAGAAGTATTTTTTTTAGGGATTATAGAAATATAGATATACACAAAGAAAAGAAAATAATATATAGTGATTAGTTTTATCCAAATTAAATTTGGACCCGAATAACTAATATGGAAGAATAAATTATTGATCAAATTTATTGAGAAAATTATCTCAATCTTGATCTTCACATTGAGGAGAAATAATAACAAACTTAGTACCTTACCATTATGATATTTTGTGCCTACAATGTGGGTAATTAAATATGGGGAATGATCATAAAGAGAGAACATGATAATAATTGAATATTTATACAATTAGATAGTTAGATGAATAATTTATGTATATATTTAAATATGGATATCAATTTTTAGCGACCTATTATGGTGTGTTCTATATGGAATATTATGAAATTTGTCTTCTTAAGAGAACAACCTAAATAAAGGATTTTTACAATTCCTCTTTGAAGAGAAGATAATAATGAAAGGAATACCATATAATCACATATGTATACCGGGTAGAGATTAATGTAGATCCAAACAAGAGAAGTTATATTGAGGAGGTATACCCCTAACATTGTTCAGTATAGGATCAAGAGATTAATGGATAGGTGGTTGGTGTTTATTGAAGATGTACAGGTAAAAAAAGTGAAAAAATAAAAAAAACCAAAAGTAACTATATTTCATCACTCTTGGGATGAGGTGTTATAGGTTATTAACAAAAGTCATAATACTTGAAGAATCAATATAAGATATAAAATAGTGGGTGTTGTTCAACTATTTAAAATATAAGGGATCGTGTGAAACTAAATGGGATGAAATCATTAAACATGTTATATTTAACATCAAACCACATCTTACAGACATGGATCGAAGGTGTTAGTACCATTTATAGAAATTAGTAGAATCCATGAAAATTGGGTGATCATATTTGTGTATGTCCTTAACAATCATCTGAAGTAAAAACATGTAAATTGAATTAATGAAGAAAATATTAATAAGAATTGATGCTTGTAAATATTATAACAGCATCCAAAATCTTGATAGATCAAAAAACAAAATGTCCATGTATTACTTTATATCAGTTTTTGTAATATTTTCACTTATTAATTTAATAGTAATAATTGATATTATGAATTTGATTGTATAACTTGAGAATAAAACTTTTATCGTATTACTTATGCATCGTATTACCAACATCAAATTATTTTTAATGTGGGATTATTCCTATGACATCAATATATTTTTTGTATAACATCATCCAAGCATATGAATTCTATTGTATCCTCTATTAAATATTGAATCTTGGTATTTAATATTATTCAGGCATCATATAAGAATAGTGGTATTAATAAATTAATATATTTTGAAGATAGAGAATAACTGGATGATTCATATTATTTTTTCATATATTTAAAAGACATACATGGTTTAAATTATCATGATTTCGGTATAATATAGGATGAACTATTTACAAGATAATTATATAAAACAATTGGAGTTTTACGAATCAATACAAAGCCATGGATATAAATTAAATTTAAATTTTAAATTATGAGAAACTCAAATTTTGAATGAAAAATAATTCCAAGGCTATAGAGGAAAAATTAATTCATGAGTATCCTATCATGAATTTGGAAATCATTACCAAAACAATATTATGTAAAAATACATGACTTTTTTTATGTATTTAATATGTGTGGGATTTATGGATTTAATTGAAAAAATATAGGATAAAATGATGAATAATATTGAAAAATTCCATCATATCTATATTTAGTAACAGATAGTTGAAAATAAGGTCAATGATAATTCAATATATGATATTCCTTTTTTTAATATTATACTTAATGGAAATTTTAATTTTTTTATTTCCATGGTATTTTGATTTACTAAAATGATGACAATATCATGCGATATGTTACTTACTCTTGTGAATTCAACTATTTATGTATACATGTTGTATGAAAAAGACAAAAGGTTGGTTAGAGAGCCTTAATCATGTTTTTAATAACAAAATAAATAATTGTTTTATAAAGAGTCTCAATAATACTTCTATCATTATATATCTTATAATCCAACATTAGGAAGAAATAATTATTTTCTGTCATTTTAGATAAATATTATGATAATATAATAAGGAATAAGAAGAAGAAGGAGAATGGATCATGTGATTTTTCCATGAAATTCATGAATGGAAGAAAATATTTTCCACATTAGTTCTCATAGATGAAGGGGAAGTGGAATTGGTGACCTACACTTGTTTAAGAGAATAAACATGAGGTGTAGATAACACAATTATATATAGTAAAGAAGAATCATTCTATGGGAAATAATATGCATACAAAATAAAAGGATGTTCTTGCATGATTTATTTAATGTGAATAAAGAGAAGAAATAATACTTATCAGGGCATCAATAATAATGAAGAATCTATATTGTTGAAATATCATCTATTTAATATCCAATACATATCATTGTATATATGTGAGATTCTTCTATGTGTAGTTTGAACTAAACCGAGTAGTGTGGGATTCGAACTTATAGCTTTTCATGATACTATAGTGTAAAGATCATATAATGAAATGAGTTGGTCATGTGATCATGGAGGAATTAATATATTAATAAGGGATTCCATTCTCATATTTAGAGATAAACCATGTAAATCACAATAGATTTTTATGTTTATATTTATTGTATTTTTTACATTCAATAAAAATATTGAGAATTCATAAGGACATAACCAAGTCACATTGACCACTAATAAAGGTAAAAAGGTAAGGGATTATAAATTTAAATTACATTCAACATCACTAAAACTAATTATACACCCCATGTTAATTTCATCACTAACCACTCCTTTCAATGAGTTTCCATTCAATGTTGATGATAAACACTAAAAGGTTCAATAAATTTATAATGATTAATAAGTATAGTCATTTGGTGGAATATATTAAAGAAAATCTGAAATTTTGGAAAATATTATTATTGATAATGGTCACACATCATCGGTGAAATGTGTCCATACACATTCTATCTCTCACAAATTAGAAGAAGGTATATATATTATCTTATCTCATGGGTTTTTTACTAAATTTTGTTACAAATATAGAATAATTTTAAATTTTACATTTCATATGACTCAATTTAAATATGTGGTATGTTATAAAAAAGAATATATCAGAATGCATGTAAATGATACTATCTATTTCAATCATAAGTCATAACTATTATTTATAATATGGAACTACCCCTAAATGTTTTATAGTATGATTTTCCCATTTCATAAGTTGCATAAATATTGTCTTCTTTGATAGTCTTGGTCAATGAAGATAAAATTATAATATTTTGGGGAATCTTTTACATGTTTATTTATTATTAACTAGTCATTTCATAAGAAAAAAAATGATAGGATATATATTTTTCAATCATTCCATGAGTTGTTAAAGAGGGACAAATGATACATTCATTAAATCATAATATAAGATTACATTCATTCGCTAAATAGGAGAATCCTCAAGGTCCATATAAGGAGGTCATATTCAGATTATGGTAGTAGTTTAGATCATTTAATCATTATCATAGCCCTCAAACCTTAATCTCTACTCATATTCCAATATTAATCAAAGAAGAGTAAAAAAGTGTGAGAAAATGGATCCCACTTGAACATCATGTGATTTAGTACCTCATTTATATCTATAGAGGCGGTAAATGCATTATACTCCCCTATTTTCAATCTTTATCAAGTATATATTATAAATATTTATATTTCTATGAAAAATAGTGTATGGATCAAATTAATGTTTTATATATTTCAAATTTATGTATGATTTCATTTATCTTGAATGGTATTCTTGGGTTTAGATTTAATTTATCCTTTCTAACCCATCTAAGAAGTTTTGTTAAATCACTACAAAATGAATGAATTTATTTAAATACTACCCTTTTTTATATTCTATTAGTTATTCTTGAGAAATAAGAAATTTTAAATCATGTTCTATTTTGTATTCTTGTCATAAAATTTTCTATGTTTTTTTGATATGTACTTTTTTTCACAACATATTATCCAATATATCATAACCAGCAACACAAAAAAGTTTTGTGGACTTGTTGTAATCATGTAATATAATATCTTTATATTGTATCCTTTTATAGCCACACTATGGTTTCAAAAATAGATTATCATATCCCATTTATGAAATCTATAAACATCGTAAAATATGATATGATGCATAATGGTATGGCATCATGTTATAATCATAAGATAAGATAGATATACTGTTTTTATTATATGATGGATAGTGCTAAAACTAGTTTAGTTCCCCAAACTTATTTATCATATACTGTGATTTTCCCAATATTAAATAGTTACTCAAATTTTTAATGTCTTATTTCATGAAAAAATCCCCATGCCAGGTTTTAAGGATGACTAATATGGTGAAGCCATTGAGCATCCCCTTTATTATATTTATAGCAAAAAATTCGGTATATAGTCAAATAGTAGACAATAAGATAATGATTATGATAATTATAAATTATATATCATTATATATGATTATTTTAGAAAACAATTCATTTAAATTAAGTTAATAATTAAATTATATTATTTGTTAGTTTTTGATAAATAATTATATAATAGTGTATTTAGATAAAAAGTTTCTATAAATATATTAATTATTCTATGTTTATAATAAATTATTTAATATATCTAAACCTTTATTTAATAAATTATCTATAGTATTGAATTTTAATATTGGAATACCTTTTACTGAATTTTATGGAATACCTTATCACTTAGAAATAATGTTCCATTTAGAACTCATAAGTGAAATTTCTAAAGTGCTTACAACTAATAAAACATTGGAGAAATATAAAGTTTTTATATTATAAAATTATCAATTTATCTTAATAAAAAATTTTAATTATTCAAATTAAGATCGTTGTTTTGGAATCTTATTTAGATCACCTCAATATATTTTTATGATATATTTTGTCACTATTTAAAAAAATTTATGTATTCGATAATTAGATTATGTAAAATGTTTAAATAACATACATTGGATTATAATATGTTTATAATTCATAAAATATCATATATTTGTAATAAAAATCATTATAATTAATATCATAAAAGAATACATATTAAAAAAAATTAAAAGTGCTTATATTAATGATTATGGAACATATATAATGAATAACTAAATAATGAATTTTTTACAACATGAATTTTTTTTATGATTGATTGATATATATTTGTATCATGTATAAATAATTTAAAATTTTAATTTATTAAAATTTAACCCCTTTTAAATTCTTCATGGATATACAATATTTATATTCTGAATGTATATCACATAGTCATCTATCGATTTACATTCAAGGTGTGATAATCGATTTAATTTTGATTTAGCACTAATTAAATTTTAAATTATAGTAAATGGTTTTTGTTTTATATTGTTTAAACATATTAGTTATAAGAGTTATGATGACTTAAAATTTCTCTGGGGATCCGTATCCCAAGCCAAAGGAATTTTTTGAGGGATTCACCACTTTATTAGAGGATTATGACTTGACTATAATATTAGGGGGTCATTTATCTATTACGTTATGGTGGATCATGTGGAATTTTATCAATTTCTTATTTTCTGAAACCATTACCTAAATATATATTTTTGTTATTAATAATTATAATTTAGAAATATTAGAATATATTTGGATTCTAATTTTTGGAGAGTAACCCGATCTTCGAGTTATGTAAGGAGTAAAAACAACAATATAGTTTAAAATGTTTGGTTTTGTTGAAGGAATTGGATTCCAAAATTAAATATTTTATAAATATTTATACCTAAATTGAATGACATGAGACATGTTGGTTATATTAAATCCCTTAAAATTATAAGTTTCATATTCCTTCTAAATAGGCATTTATCATAAATAATGTAAATGTGTTGGTTCATGAAAACTCTTATTGACTAAAGGATATTATTTAGGGAAATGAAGAAATGTGGTGATACCATGTTTTTGAATTATCATTCTTAGATTTTTTTCATTACACATGGATTGTAAACCCCAAGGATTTTTATATCGTTTGTGAGTACAAGTTATAATATTGGATTTATTGTTAATAGTATTTCAATTAGAAGTTATCTAGAATGTTTGAAATAGTCATTATTTGAGTAAAAATTGTTATAGGTGTAATATAACAAGTTTGTAATAGTAATAACATGTCACGACATGATTACATTGGTTTTACTGTTAAAGGATATGACGTTTGTAAAAATAAAAATATTAACTCATTAAAAAGAGTTCTACTTTTGGTACATAATGTTTTTTTGTCATTTTAAATTTTTTAGGAAAATAGTTAGGTGTTACATGGAAGTACAATAAAATATAAGAAGGACAAAAAAACTTATCATTTATAAGGGAATATAATATGTAAAGCTAAATAGATTTTAGTAGCATGTAGTCATGCCATGACATTGCAATATCACCATTGGAGGTGTGAACATTGAATAATGAAGCGAGGTAGAAATTTTGGCAGTGTATAAAGCATTTCATGTCAAGTAGGATAACATAATTGAAGAAAAACTTATAAAATACAATTTAATAATCCATTTTGTGACATATAGACCATTAAAATTATACTTACACCTAATTATTATACATTAGGTGAAGATGTTACTCAAATTATATTCACACCGTGAATATTTTTTTTTACTCTGAAAATAATTTATCTATTTATGATATTTGATGAAAGAAATGTTCTATAACACCATTATTAATTTTATCATTCCATAATAGGATTAATCAAGGGAATTAAAATTGTCTTTATGAATTTTTAATCTAATAAGAGTTTAGTGGTAAATGGTCAATCCATCAACTACCTAATTAAAAAATCATTACATAATATTCTATTAGTAATGATAATATTGTTGGGTAAACAATAGTAGTTTTTGGACATTGGTTGATATTTGAGTTTCAAAATTCCCTATAATTAATATTACCAACTAATCATAAAAGATATTACTGAATGATTATAGTAGGGGTATGAATGATTTCATGGGGGAATTATCTAATCAAATATACAAGAAAATGATGGATTTTCTATGATACTATGGAACGTGGGACAAGCATGAAAAAATATATAATGGTGACAGAAAAGTAGATGAGGAAAACCTGCAGGTTCATCAAAAAAGTTTTTATTTGTTGAATATAGGCTCATATGAAAATTTTGATAGTTTGTTCAACCATCTAGTTGAAGCAGTTTGTGTTATTATTGAGCATGTTCAAGACTTAAAAGATTCTAATATAATAAGGATGATCTGATGAATATTTCTAAAAATTTATAATAAAAATGTTTTCATAATTAAGGAATAAAATCAAGAGAAACATTATTTGGATGATTTAAATTGATTTTTTTATATAAAATTAATGTTATTTTATAAAAAATTTAAAACCTTCTTTAGATCAGCTAAGAAGCAAGTGGTTTATGAAATTGAAATTGAGGAAAATGTCATGAAGTTCTCTTATCATTTAATTCAGTATGTTTAATAGGGATAAGATAATATCTTAAGGAAATATAGTGTAATCCAATTTTAATTATTGAATGGATGTATATAACATTCATAGGTATATGTGAATATTTTTATTGATTAATGTGAGTTTTAATTAAAACAATAAAAAATAAATAAGTTCCACCATAACATGGAATTTAATAAAAAAATTAATGTGAAATATAAATTGTACAAATATTTTTTATTATAGTTGAGTAAGATGATGCTAAATGATATATTTTATAAGTAATTTTAAACATATTCCTCATAGAAATAAATGATATTAGGATTGATTAAGTGGAAAAATATAAATCAGTTATAGAATAATATGATAGAAAATGCGGTGTTGTTGCTCTAATGGTTTAATTATATTTATATTTTTAGGGTATTGATCTATAGATATTTTTTGATATTAATGTTTGAGGATTTAAGATGGAATACTCATGTTTTTTAGGATCACGATGTTGAATATTTCCATCTATAAAAGGTTTGATAATAACTCAGAAATGATTTTTTATAACCTAAAGAAGTAGTTCGATAATGGTTGAGTATTGAGGAACTGATAATGATCAATGATGATATTAATAATTTTTTTCAAAATATAATGTATCTGTATTGAAACAATTTGAGATAAATTTTTATCTTTGAGAAAGAAGCATGTGTCAAAAATCAAAACCAATATATACCAAAAGAAGCCAATGTTTGGGTTATTTTTAGATGAATTATTGATGGAAAATGATTAATTTTTGATAATAACATATGTGGAAGTATTTAATACTCAAATATAAATATATATATATAAATATATGTTTCTTAGGATTTTATGTAATAATGATGAATGTAAAATACCTAGGTTTGGATATATCACTGAGAGTAAGAGGGGGTGAATCAGTGATTTTATATTTATAATTTCTTTTCTTTCCAAATAAACCTATACAATCAGTTAAGTTCTCAATCCATCATTCTTTAAATTCATAATACTATTTTTTTCAAAATGTGTAAGAAAACACTAAAAATTTCAAAAATATTTTTACATGATTCACCCTAATGTTTGTGGAAAAATCTTTATTGTGTTTGGGAGGAGATGAGACATCGATTCTCCACTCCTATTGTGAAGTGAATACATGTACATAAAAACACTTATAGTTAGTTATTAGCAATGATTAAAGTGGGACATATAATATTAATGACTATGACCATAGTATCCTAAATTTGTTTCTTTAATTTATTACATTTGAATAGATTCAAGAATAAAATCCATATCTATCGAACATTTTAGCTATTTTGGAAAAACTAGATTACATGCATGATACCCATATTATATTTATAATAACAAATAAATTATAATAAAACTAAAATATTATCATCTATGAAACACATTCTAAGGATTCTTCATCATATTTTTGGGAAAGGAAACAAAATAAGGGTGATATGAAATACATAGTAAGGGATAATTACAGTGGAATAAATATTTAATTAATGAGAATAATCAATGTGGTAAGATAAATAAATGAGAATAAAGGATATAGAAATAAATGTATTGGGTAAAATGAATATATCCAATTAAAGAAAAACTAATTTCATTTAATCAATAATGAAAGAATGAAATGCACACATTGATAATTTCATAGCAACAATATCAGGGATAATAATAATAACTTAATTCTAAATTGTAGAATTTCTTAAATATCGTATTTTATGTTTCCCAAGAACATGATACCATTACCTTCAAAATCTATCATTAAGATAGTTGAAAATATAATTGGTAAAAACCCATTTTATTTATCCTACTTATTAATCTTTTGAGACTACATATTCTTTAAGAGGAATTCATTATATTGTCCCCAACCCACAAATTGAATTTTAAAAGTATACCTTATATATTTAATAATTTACTTAATTTATAAACAATTTATATTGTCAAATATCTATATAATGTAAAAGATATAGATTTATTTATATTTCCACAAATAATCACAACACTTTCAGAGTAAAAACCATATATAAAAATTGTATAAGGTTTAGGCAATCATCATATCCATTACCTAAGAGTTTTTTTATTTAATAAAAAAATAATTTGAAAAGAAAAATGATTACAAAAAAGTGATTGTTTCAATAGAAAGTAAATAATAACAGAATAAAGTAATTTTTTACAACAACTTTTACCATTTCATAATTTTCATGTCAAATCCCCTAGGGTGTGATAATTCAAGTTGATAGATAAAATATGATTAAGAATTAAATTTTCTTGGTATTACATGTCAAAGGGGAATTATATAGACTATATAAATGTGAATTAGTGAATAATGAAAAATAATTCTCAATAAAATGTAAATTGAGATCAAATACCATACCTTATGAATCATTTTGGAGGAACAGTATTTAACCACATGTATATTTTTTTAATAATTTTATTAAATTATGAAAAACCATATTAATTTTTATGATATCATATATTAGTCATTTTAAACACATTATTAACTATTTGTTAATGATCATTAATTTTTTAATTGTTTTGTGTGATAATTGCCTAGTTTTTCATGTATTTTTTGAATTGTTATTTTTTATTCCAATTACATTGATAATTAATTCATAATCTACATAATGTAAAACATGATGTAAATATCATATTTATTTATTATATATGTATTTTGGAAAATTCATAAAATATATTGATATAAAATTAAATGCATAATTCATGGAGATAGTAGGATGTACATATGCATTAAAATTGTTTCCATTTTTTGACGTATTGAAGAAATGAAATATATGTATATTATCATTACATTATTATATTTATTTCATATATATCAGATATATTTATTTAAACCACCCTTGAAACATTCCATGTAATCTATGTATGAATCACATTGCTTCAAAATGCAGTAATCCGCTTTATACACGAATGCCGTTATTGTATATCCAAAAAATTGAAAGAAAAAAAGTTATGATTTATATAATAATTTAATAACCATAAATATATCATAACCTATCACATATAAATAGTATTTATATCTCTATTATAAACCTTTATTGTTAATAATGAAAAAACAAAGGACATCATATCGTGAGGCAGTAGTCCACCGTACACACGAACGATGATATCGTAACCCATTTGATGGAAGGGTTCAAGGATGTGGGTCACACATTAAATATAAAAACATCCATATATTTTTAATATATTTTGTTATTATAAATTCATTATATGAGAATAATTTAAGGATGTGGGGATAGAAATAATATAAAACCACTTTTAGAAAAACATTTCCTCTTATTCGGGTATCGTCCTTTGGTTTGCACTAATGCCTTCCTTGATTAGATTTTTACCCAATATAATGGTTCAATGATTAGGGGATATAATTTTTGGAGTAATTTGGGAAGGTATATTATAATAATAAGTTTTTTAGTGGTTTTATGAAGGATGAGAGGGGTGTTGTTTTATAAGTGGGGGAGTGGACACACTTGGCGTCTTTTAAAATAAGTTTTTTGTACCCACATTTTTACCTAACCATAGGATTCCATAATACAATAATAATAATAATAATAGTTTAATTTTATAAATACTTCATTAAAATAGGTTTTTTAATTGTCAATGATTCATTTGGCCCCTTAAGATCAATGATTAGTCCCTTGGTAAACTCATTTTTCTCATAATCAGTGTAATTAATTTTAACTGTTTTCACTAATGAAATTGGTAAAAAATTATTTTGGAATTATTATAAATTATAAATTTTGATAATTCCAAATAAAGAATCATTTTTATAATTTCAATAATAATTACTGAAAAAATTGATTTAAAATTAATCCCTCGGAAATAACGAGAAAGAATGTCTTTAAAGTGAAAATGTTGAAAACATTTACAAAATTTTTATATTTTAATTCATTGAAAATAATTATAATTACATAAATTAAATTAATATATTTAAAAATAATCTAATTTTACATTAAAATAATTTTAAATATAATTTATAACTATAAAATGTTTATATGAAATGTTGGTTTAAAATTAAAATATATTATTTTTCATTATTCATGAAAAATGAAACTTTTCAAAAAAAATAAAAAAAATTACACTAAGATTATATTTACATTCATATATTAAATAATAAGTTTATTCTCTCATATAAAATTTATAATAGAGGAAAAATTTAGTTTTAAGACATGTACAAAATTAAAAGGTGGAATAACTATCTTTAGAAATATAAAACCTTTTGTACGTAAAATTGGACTCATTCTTATAATATTCAAATAAAATATATTGGATGTATGTTGAAATTTTTTATTGAATATATAAAATATAAATGTAATTAATTTCATTCAATAATAGTAGCTAATTTATTTTATTAATAAAAAAATCATTTGGGCACATAAAATCATTTTTATAAGAACATTTCCTTATTAATTCAATTGGTTTGAATTTTCATTAAAAATTAATTAGAAACCCGTGATTTCAAAAATATATTTTCATAATTTAGTCAATACAATTCACAGACATTAATTTAATGAATAATATAAAATTTTTATTTTAAAAAATTTTAAGAGAATTCATAAAA
Source organism: Viscum album (assembly GCA_963277665.1). Classification (NCBI taxonomy): domain Eukaryota; kingdom Viridiplantae; phylum Streptophyta; class Magnoliopsida; order Santalales; family Viscaceae; genus Viscum; species Viscum album. The sequence continues at coordinate 935,556,641 of OY728153.1, forward strand.
CTGCGTCTTGCATGTAACACAATCAAAAGAAAAAGTCATCATGTCATGTAATGAAAGATAACTCAGAATTGTGTGCATTTCAAGCTATTAATAAAATTGAAATTATCCTAAATATAATATATTATAATTACATGGGGTGTTACATTGTTTTCTATTAAATAATTCTCATCCTCTTAATGTCATTAATATTTCCTTATAATGATTTTATGGAATTTCTTTTTCATAATATCCTCTCGTTCAAATGATTCCCCCTCCATTTTGTTAATCCTTTATAGTACTATTAATTGAAAAGTCAAAATATTCTTTAATACATTATCTCTTGTATAAATAATATGATTGGGTTCTTCCAAACAAGATATATTAGGTTCTAAATCTATTTCATCAGATGTGAGAAAATGTGTTGGGTCTCTCATGTAATTTCTTAACAAAGATAAGTGAAACACATCATGTAATTTTTAGAGAGTTGGAGGAATTTCCAAACGATAAGAAAAAACTCAAACTCTTTCCCAATTATCAATGGGTTCAATGTACCTAGGGATTATTTTCACTTTCTTAACAAACCTTATTACACCTTTTAATTGAGATACATTCAGGAAAACCTGGTCCCCATCTTGGAATTCCAAATAATTCCTCAGATTATTAACAATACTTTATTCCAAAATTATGAATAATTAATGTGACCCTGAATATATTTTATATTTTCTTTTCATTATTTAACAATTTTTGGTCTAACGTGTATTCTTTTTCCAACTTTTTCCGAACAAGTAGTATCATGTCATTTATTTTCAAATAATGCTTCACACGACGCCATTTTAATACTTGAATGCAGAATAATGTTATTGGAAAACAATAACATTGGTAAATATTGATCCCATATACCCTGATATTAGAGTGAGCATGACCTCAACATGTCTTCCATTTTTTTAGTTATTCTATCAAACTACCAATTAGTATGAGGATGTAAGGTAGTTCTCAAATAAAGTTTAGTATCGAGATATTTCTAAAGACTTTTTATGATTTTCTATGTGAAAGGGGGATCTTTATTATAAAAAATTGAGTGAGTTGTTCCATGAAATCTTAAAAAATCATTAATATAGATCCTTTTGAGACAATCAATTGGTAAATCTCAATTTGGTATCATGAAATGTTCTGATTTAGTTAGACAATGAATCATAATATATATTGAATCATTCATTCTATGAGTCTTTGGTAGTTCTGTAAATATTTACATGGTGATATCATACCATTTCTATATAATAATAGGAATGAGTTTCATTAATCCTCTAGTATTATACCTCACAAAATTCACTTTTTGACCAACCAAATATATAGACACATATATAGTAATTTTCCACTTAATGTTAGCATAAAAAAATGTTCCTTCAAATCCCCCAACATTTTTTATTTACCATTGTGTACAGATAAATTTTAGATGTGATAATTTTACATCAAATTAATTTTTATATCAAGTGTATATGGAACACATAATCAAAACCCAAATTTTAGAACACCATCATCACAAACGATGTCTGTAAATTTCCTAGCACTCGTGTATTTTAATTTCGTCAGGGTGTCCTCATCATCAGACTGAGAATTATTTATCTTCTTTAACACATATTTTTTCTCAATAGTTTTAAAAATAATTTATGTAACCCCTCCTTATAAATTATTATATCCATTTTTACTAGATATATGAACATAGGATCCTTTTAAATCCTCACTTGGGACAGAATTCCATTATCTTTACTACTCAATTCATCTTCAATGTTATTTGATTTCCTTGGGTGGTAGTGTATTGAGAAATCATAATCCTTGAATATTTCAATCCATTGACTTTGTTTCATATTGAACCCTTTCCATGAAATGATGTATTTCATGATTTTATGATCCGGGTATATCATAGATATTTCCCCATAGAGATATTTTCTCAAAATATTCAAATAGAAGATTACAACTGCTAATTCAAGATAAAAGGATGGATAGTTCTATTCCTGAGTCATCAAATTCCTTGAGTCATATTAAATAAATTTATCATATATCATTATGAAACATCCATTTCATATTCTTCGATGCATCACTATATATCAATAACCCATCAATTCCTGAGGGAATAGTTAATACCAGGACATAAAAAAATATCTTCATTAGCTCATCATAACATTTTTCACATTCCTTTGTCTAAACAAACATAATCCCTTTGTCTGTAATATTTGTTAATGGGTCAGTTAATAAAAAAATTTCTTAATTTGTCACTGATATTAACCTTCCAAAACAATGAAACTACGTACCTCAGTTATGTTCATTGGTGTAGGCCATTATCTAACCACGTTTTTCATTGAAGGATCAAATGATATTCCATTTTCGGAGAAAACATGACCATAAAAGGAATATTATCAAAGGCATAAATAAATACTACTAAATTTACTATATAGAAATTTCCTTCTAATAGTATCATAAATGTTCTACAAGGGATTCTCATGGCCACCATAGTTTTCATATAGTGAAAGATTATCACAAATGTATAGCATGACAAAATCATCAAGATATTACTTTAATACTATATTTATTAGGTTCATAAAAATAGTGGCTGCATTAGAGAATAAAAATTGAATTAATGTAATCTCATAATGTCCGTAAAACATTATAAAATCTATATCTATAATGTCTTCCTTTTTTAATTGCAATTGGTGATACTTTAAATAAAGTTCAGTCAATAGAAAATATTAGGCTCACTAAAGATCTCCATGTAATTCATAAATTTGAGTAAGAGTTTATTTATTATATACCACAATAACATTAATCAAAATTTACTAAATTTACAACCTAATGGATATATAATTCTTCCTAACAAGGATAATAGGGGATCCCCTTGGAGAAACACTTGGGTGTATAAATACATTATCATCCAACACCTCTAGTTGTTTCATTAGATCTAATAATTCCATAGTTGATATTATATATGTAGTATTAAATATTTTTCATTCATTATAGATTTAATCAATGTTAAAATAAAATTTACTCTCTAGGGGTGACCAGGTAATTCATTGGGAAATATATTATTGTATTCTTGTACAATAGGTACATCCTTGATTTAAATATTACCTTCCACATCATTAGATGTTTTTTATATTCTTAAAATATAATCTAATTTAGTGTAGCTATGTGGGGTGGATCTTAACATGAATCAGATTATGAATTATCCACTCTAAAGCATATAAATATTACATCTTCATAAAAAATCATTATTTCCTTCTTCATATAATTTTTTGGATAATATTTTTGAATCCAGTCCATACCATAGATTATATAATAGACAATCATAGGTATACTGATTTATTAAAAAATATATAATTTTTATATGTCATAATGGGGATAACCCAACATGTCTTTTTTTAAATTGGTATTTCCATAAAGAGTTTTCGACTCATAAATCCCTTATTAAATTAAATGGAAAATTTATTACTTTCATAGAAAACTAGGTAGATATAGATGAGTGTAATGATTTGGAATCAAATAGGGTATTAGATAAATTTGGGTATAGTAATAATGTACCTACCACCACATCATTGTGTACTTATTCCTCAACTATAGAATTCTCATATTATTGGACATAACCATTTTGACTCTTCTATGGTAGATTCCCATGATTTCTGAGGCATTCATTTTCATAGTACCCCATCTCCCTGTATTTGGAACACTAAATTGTACTTTTTTCCATACACCCCCTACACTATTTAACATGACAGACATTTCTCCACACACATAAAAAACTTCTAATACCATCAAGTATATCCCAAGGTTATTTTTACAATAGTTATCACAAGGTTGGAATTTCATCTTTACTTTCTTCTTCTTTCACACAATCCCTTTTTAGGGTGTTAGAAAGACCTATTATTCTCTTGGATTCCATTTAATAAGAATGATATTGACAATTACTTAATTATTTTTATGGAACATAAAAAAATTTCATCTTATGATGAAAAGGTTTTTGAAACTAGTACCCTTTGGATTATTAGGTTAAGACCTTTAAACATGTTTTCTATATCAAACTTCATATTTTCAATATAATGTGTATCATTGTTTCCGACGCTTTCGCCGGGGCGCGCGCGTCCGTCCGCCGGGGAGGGCGCGCTGCTTGTGGCCCTGCATTCCCGCTTTCCAAAGGCGGGCAGCATCCGTTCCTTGTTCAGGGATGTCTGCTCCTTGATCGAAACCGGGATGATGAGATGTCGATTCTTCCTTCCGTGGATTCCTCCTCGGAGCTTGTCACCTAGTCCGGGTCTCCCTCAAAGATTTAAGACGGATTCGTGAAGCTCATTCTCGGTGCCATATCTTCATGGACACCAGTTAATTACGCTTCTTCCATCAAGACGCTCCAAGGGGTTTTTTCGGGACAACAACCTGTGGTGAGTAGAATGGTCACATTAGGGCATCGTCGGCATGTCTGTCTTTGGTCCCTCATCATAGGGCTTCTCGAGGGCGCGGAAGCCCGAGGCATCCCACATCGAACGCGGGGAATGTGTACCATCTGGAGTTTTCCTCGACTTCCCATGTTTAACACGGGGTATGTCACGAGTTTAACGTCTTGAGGAGATGGATCGGGTTAAAGGATCCCTATGGGGAAACACCGATATTGGGGCCAGCACGTGGGCGGCCTCCCGTATGACATGGGGTGGGAAAGGGTGGAATGATCTCACCGGGATGTGGTGCCCCGGGTAAGGATCAGGATGGATGGTTGGGTGAAGCATGGGGCTTACGTTCTAAGACGGCCCAAGAGGGGGGATATAGTTTAACGTCATGCAGGATGGAATACAGTTTAACATCATGCGGGATGCGATACAGTTTAACGTCATGTGAGAATGGGATACAGTTTAACGTCATGTGGGATGGAATACAGTTTAACGTCATGCGGGATGGAATACAATTTAACATCATGCGGGATGAGATACAGTTTAACGTCATGCAGGGAGAGAGATTTTGGGCTTACGCTCTGAGGCGGCCCAAGGTGGTCAGGGAACTGACATGGAAAGGTCGGGACGACTGGGTGGTGGGATTGAACCTCGTGGAGGCTTCCTACGTATCGTGCGCTAGCACAGATCAAAGTCCACGTAGTTCGCTGGAATGGGGCTTACGCTTTGAGGCTTCCCATAGGAGGATGTCATGGTCTATGCGCACTCTAAGCCCACATGATTCATGCTCGGTGTGGGAAACAAGAGGCACCAGGGACCAGACGATCACATCGCGAAGGGTGCGTCCGTGAGAAGTGGAATGGGGATTACGCATTGAGCGGCCCAAAGAGGAAATAGGGGCTTACGCGTGGTTAGCGGCCCTTGGTGTCGGGCCTTACTCTAGGGTGGAGGCCCGTGGTACGATAAAGCGCAGTGGGAAAAGGACTCCACTGGCCTTGGCAGGGGGGATGTACGGAGATGCACGGGTGCAATCATCCGAACGAAAGGTTAGGGGCTTATGCTCTGAGGCAGCCCTTCCCCCGCAGACAAACGCCGCTCCGACAAGGAGGATCTCATTCCATGTGAGGAAGAGTCCATTCCCGTGGAGACGAGTGGCGTAAAAATGTCTGAGCTGGGGGGGACCCTGCGTGCGAAGCACGGGGTCGGACCACAATTTAACATCTTCTGTTAAGGCCGAGGTGCTTATCAGTTTAACGTCCTGCAGCTTGGACGAGGTGGGTTTTCTCCACACCCCTAGGGCTTACATGCCCAACGCCCTCTACCCCTTGTGGAAGGGAAGGCATTGGCAAGGCCGTGGTGAAAGGGGGTCACAGGGCAAACCATCGGGGGGTCCACGTTAGCGTGGCTATGTGAAGAAGCAATAGCCTTTAGCGTGTCTATGCGGAGAAGCATAAGGCAAAGCAACACAATGGGAAACACGGCGCAAGGGACCTTGAGGTTACTTCGCACGATCCTGGAAGGCCGTGCGGGAAAACAACGCATGGCGCGCATGCCCGGCAGGGGATACATCAGGTGTTGGTGCAGGGGGCAACCAAGGGGCGTCAAGGTGAGGGGTCCTCGGCTCTGTGCGCGCAAAAGGGACAATTTGCGTGCAAAACACCGGGACAAAGCACAATTGAAGTATTGGAATTGCGCGCGAAGAGGGAATTATGCTCAAGGTTTTGCGCGCACGGTAGGGTATTGCGTGCACGGACCACGGATTGCATGCAAGTGGGGAAACCGGGGGAAGGGGCAAATTCACTGAAGCCGGTGGAGTTGCACGCAAAGGCGAACTCTGGGGCAAGGTTGCGTGGAATTTGGGATTACCTGGATGTCATCTTTCACGTGGGGGGAGCCGAATTGCACGCACGAGAGTCGCTTTGGATTCCTCAACCCCCAAACCATTCGGGGTCACCTTATATTTATAGGCGACCTCCGGTGTGGAATCCAGGAGGCTGGCGATGTTTTCCGCGCTGGGAACCACTTGCGCGCAAATTCTCGCCGCGGAGACACGGGGCGCGCAATTATTGCGCACCTCACCGGTACAATTCCTCGAATCCCATGAGCACTTCGCGCGCATAACATTTTTGCGCGTGGATCCTCCTTTATTTCGCGCACCACTTCTCGGGCCTCCGGATCGGGACTCTGATTCCGAATATGACTTCGCTTCGTCATTCCAAAACTTCCTCCGGGAGTTGTGGGCTTTTTTCGGCGTCAACAAATGTCCCCCCTTGGAATTGGATTGGCGAGAGGTCACAACGATCGGATTCCAAGGGAAACACCGAAATGCCAAAATGATAAGTCTCCTGATCACGTTGCGCGCAAAAAATCCGACGGGGCGCGCAAAACCCACTGACGCGCGCGAAATGTACTTTCCGCGCGGCGGGGAACCCTGGACTCGCCTATAAAAAGGGCCGCTGGGACCCAGATCCATACTTCCTCTTTTTTTCCGCACGTTAAGCTTATCGCTCTCGTGCGTGAAATTGCTCCGCGGATGTGCGTAATAACGCACTGGTAGCGCGGAATTCCTTCCGAAAGTTGGCCGTGATTTCGTGCCAAACCGGGATCTTCCGTGCTTAGCGTGCCGATTGCGCGCTCAACTCCAGGATTTCGTGCAACTCAGCCAGATTGCGTGCCGAACACTCCGATTCCATGCACTGCATCCTGATTTCTCCCAACTCCCGAAAAATTCGAGATGGCTGCAAACCGAGTCGATGAGGGGGAAGCCGCTGCCCGTAGGACAGAAATGGCGGCGAACGAGGAGGTATATGGTGCCAAGGTGATTGTCTCCAACAATCTCACCTTGTTCAAACTGCTGAGTCCGTCCCAAAAGGCATATCCCTTGTCGGGAACCTCCCACTCTGGAATTTTGGCATCCTGGAGGAGGTACCACTGCCGGGCTTTGAGGTGGACACACCGCGGTCCTGGGTGACTCGAGAGGACGAACTTCCTCGCTACAACATCACCAACAACGGCTGTCTTTCCAGGGAAACTAGACACATGGATGTATATGTCCTGAACCCGAGGACTAGGACCATTACCAGGGACGAGCCTGTGGCGGAGGATTCTCTGGCCCTCTACGCGAGCACGTTCCGTCAGAGCATCACGGATGACACGAAGGGCTGGCTGAAGGATTAGGACCTACGGTCCGGGTGTAACTTCACCAGCGAATGGGCCTGGGCATTCTGGGTTCGCCATACCTGCGACCAGTTCGGAGACGAACTGCGGTATATCGGCATGTTCGAGGCGGTATGGACATCCCAATTCCATTTCCACCATCAGCCTGAACTCGTACCAGATCTATTCACCTGGTGGTCTCCCGACACCAACACATTCCACCTTAATCACGGGGAAGTCGGCATCAGTCTTTGGGACGTTCACTACATCGGCGGTATCCCACTGGAGGGGTACCAATACGGCGAGTTCATTCCTCCAAAGAACACCTGGGGGGACAGGTCGCGGACGCCTATGCTGGCGTGGCACCTGCTGCAGCTGGCCAAGGAGAGGCTGGGGGTCAAGGACTTCCTGAAGGACATCGCCTGCAAGGGCTGGTTCAGCCTGTTCCTTGAGAACGATCCCGCCGTCAAGATGCCGGGACGGGGCAAACCGTGCCCAACCGCGACTCAGAGGAGCAAGGATGGGTCATACTGGAAGACCCTAGAGGCAGGGTAATACCAATCTTGGGGCTACCGCGTCATTGAGGCCTGGGACCCGAACGTCCGGTATGCCGGGTTCCTTGCTGCCTTCCTGAGCGGGTGGCTCCTGCCGGTGCGGGACGCGAGGATGGGCGTCCGTCCAGCGACTTTGGTGATGGCGGGCTCCATGGCCTCCAACAAACGGTTCAACTTGGGCGTCCCCGTGATGGCCAAGCTATATATCATTCTGGGGCGCATCTCACGAGGGGGGTCGCCTCAGAGGGTCTGTGGTCCCTTCCAAATCTTCCATGGCTGGGTGGCGGCTCATCTCGGCGGGTATACTTTTCCAAACGTCATCCGTCCTCCGGGCAATGTCTTGCGACCGTCCTTGCTAAACATTGCAAGGGTGGCGCCATTGACGCTCAATGAGGAGGGCGTGAGGATCCGCATTGGCAACCATGCCAACTTAAACATTAGCCCATTCCCTACCCTAGTCGGCCAACTGGTGGACAACGGGCGAGGCTCTCTGGAACATAAGGAATACTTCCAGAGCATTCGGGGCAGGTTGCTCGTGGCTCGAATTGACGGGAAGGTGATCTGCGAGCCATACGTGCCATCCCGATTCGCCAGGCAGTTCGGGTGCCTCAACCTAATGCCGAAGAAGGTATTCACAGCTGTCTGGCAGGAGAAGAATCCATGCGTCCTGCGCCAGATGTGGTTTATGTTTACCACCTTCGGCTCTGGCGACGTCATTACTCTCCCTCCCACCGGGGTCGATGCCGGCCTAGCAACCGAATATGCCAAAAACTGGACCATTGCGTACCCTGAGGGGCTATTACGCAAGCGCATCCGGAAACTCGAGGATACTCACGCGGAAACCGGGAGACGGGAAAAAAGGGAAGGTGCCGTCGAAAGGGGAGAACCAAGGGCGCGTTAGGCAGTGAGCCTTGCGCAGGCCGAGACTTCGGCAGCGAGGACATCACATGGTGCCTCCACGTCCTCGTTACCCACAGGTGGGTCACATGAGGCGGCCATGGAACTGCCTGGGAAGCGGATAAGATATCTTCTTGAACCATCTCAAGACTCAATTCTCCCGGCACTGTGGTCGGCCTGGATGACCCTGCAGCAATCGCTGAGCGTCGAAGCCATCTGGCAGAATATAATGCATAACGGGATCCAACTGCCGAAGGTCAGGCTCGTTCGGATTACCGACCGAGTGAACTTCCATCGGCGGTACTCTTATCTGACGGCCATGGACACATACGCACACCAAAGGGGGCGGCGTGCGGAGCCAACTTTCTTAGTGAAAGTGATGCTCGGCCAGGAGCATGATCCGGAAGCGATGCCGCCGGGAGAAGGCGACAGTGATGAAGAGCCGGAGGGGGAGGAGGAAACGGGAGAGGACGAAGGCGAGGGAGAAGACGAAGAAGAGGAGCCCGAAGGTGAGGGTTCACAAGGGGTGACCTACCAAGGGAGTCTCCGAGAGAGCGGCGAGATTGCCGACTCTGATCTTGACATAACCGAGATTCTCGAGGTTTGTCTCTGTCTTCATTCATTTCCCTCATTCATCCATTCTACTTTCCTACTTCTAAACTCACTTCCCCATCCTACTAAGGAGCAACTGAGCGGTGGACGGGCATCCCCACTAGAGTAAGGTGGAGAGGAACCAGTGGGACATGATGGGGATCCGACACCCATCATTGAATTAACCAGCACAGAGGGGTCTCCCCTTATGGCGGCTCCTACAGCGGCCGGAACTCTGGGGACCGACACTCTGGATTCCTATAAGTTTCGCGCTTCACTACTGATTCTTGGTGTCAAGAGATCACGTCTGACCAGCGTATGCCCCACGCAGTGATCTCAACACTGGAGGCACGTCAAGCTGCAGAGCCTGGGCCATCCACGAGTGGACCAGCGGCAGACATACCACCTCGCCCGGAACATGCTCTCTGTACTAAGTCGGCCCCGATAATAGATGAACAGAGGGAGGCGGACATTAGCGGTGCTGTTCTCGGAACACGGTCGGAAGCTATTGGAGGCTTCATTGATGCTGGGGCGAGGGAAGGTTTCCCGGACGTCGAGGATTCTATTCCACATGAAGACATCCCTGGGGTGGATCCTGCTGCTGATCTGTTGGCAGCCTTTCCCATATACCGACCTGATGACCCTGAGGAGATTGATGACTCAGACTTAGAGGCAGCCGAGGAGAGCCGGATGACATGGCGCAAAGGGTGGAAGTGTATCCAATGCTTTCTTAGGTAGCCCCAGTCCAATTGGCTGAGGCGGATGGGATCACTTCAGACCTGGCTGCGCTTCCTGTGCGCCGGAGGGGCTGATGCTAAGCGCCTTCATCTAACGGTCCGTGATTACATGGCCGAGAAGATGCACAAGAGAAGCCGGCGCGTCGAAATTTACCAGTGCCAGGAAGGATCGACGAGCGCTCAAACGATGCTGAGGGCGGAGCAAGAAGTCCAGCACCTCGAAGGGCAGGCAGAAGATAAAGAGGTCTTCATCTCAACATGCTCTGAGCTTGTGGAGAAACTGACCGCCTAGCTGGCTGATGCCCAGGAACAACTGGTGGAGGCGAGTCACTAGAGGACTGTGCTTCGAAGCGAGCAGGCGCGAGCACAAGCTAGGGCTGATGAGCTGCGCTCTGTGGTGGCCGATGAGGAGAGAGTCTTCGAAGTACGAAAAGCGGTCCTAGAGGCTACCATCCAGAGGGTAGCAGCGCTGGAAAGATCGCTTCAGCACTCTAAACCCTGAGGGCTTTGTTTTCCCCATCTCATGAACTTTTTCTTGTATTGTTCATCGTCTCAATCCAATATATGGCCAAATCCACTCCTTTGTACCCTTGGTTTAATGCGCTCGAACATAGTTTCGAAACTAATAACAACTCACCCCTAGGATCCTGTGGGACATGCCCAACGCAAGAAGAAAGAGGTGCTTGTACCATCATTCCGTTCAACTGTGGGGCATTTACCAAGCTTCAGGCATCCAAAATCGGGCCTGGACTTTTGAAGAGACCCCGGGTCGATTGATGTGTCGACTTCTCAATGTGTCTCAACACACGAGTGGGGCAATGCCGGGGGCATTAAAATCAATCCGAACACAGGGGGATGGAGAGAAAGGGTGCATCACGCTACCCAAATTCGGAACCCAATGGGGCGCAACCATGGAGGATAACTGTCAACCGTGGCAGAAACACATCACCCATATCACGTTGGCCCGGAATGGGAGGATAATAAATGAGGGATGACCGCTGACCATGTTCGCAACACGGGGCCTAACTCATATATCGTTGGTCAGTTTTCCGGAACGTTGTCCCAGGACAGTAGGCGGACCATAGGTCGAGCATCCATACTTTTAGGGGGTCCCGTCAAACATGACCAGTTCTCCAAAACGTTGGCCCATGATAGTATGCGGACCATAGGTCGAGCATCCATACTATTAGGGGGTCCTATCAAACGCGAAAGGAAATGAGGGTCCGAATAAGGGGGAACACAAAGCACGAGAGGTGGAGTGGTGGCTTGTTCGAACAGAGTCCAACACTCTCGATATTGCGCCGCCAGGGCGGGGGCGCATTAGGCGGACGTACCAACTTGATCACGGGTCATCCCAATTTCCAGGTAGGACTTCTTTGGCGAGAGAACTGCCGCTTCCCATCATTACCATGGGGCATCCCGAACATGCTCGGGGTAGATATCCTGATGACACCATTTCTCATGAAGTCGGACCGAGGGGCGGACAATAAAGAAGGACGGTGTTCAGCTATCCCAGGGGCTGGACCCAAGACGAAACGTCCGGGCGGTCCTACGTATCTCATAAGGATGAGAATCAAGCCCACGTAGTTCTGAAAATACAGTTTAACGTCATGCTGGACGAAATACAGTTTAACGTCATGCGGGACGGAATACAGTTTAACATCATGCAGGAAGAAATACAGTTTAACATCATATGGGACGGAATACGGATCGTAGTTTTAGGTCTTAGAGCTCGGACCATGATGATCTTAGTTTTAGGTCTTAGAGCTCAGACCATGAGGATCATAGTTTTAGGTCTTATAGCTCAGACCAGGAGGATAGGGGAGAAACGGACACATGACCAGGCAGCTACAAAACCCTATGTGAAGGAGGACCTAAGCCCTACTTAACATGTGCTCTCTGGGAAAACGCTCGAGTCGAGGGACCGAACACAGAGGTAGGATGGACCCGCGGGGAAGTGCCCCGGGCATTCCTACGTATCTCATAAGGATGATAATCAATCCATACGTAGTTCTAAAAGTGACATGGTAAGATACCAGTGCCAAAGGAAAAGGGGGAGTTCGGGCATGGCCCTTGCACTAAAAGAAGCGGAATTTGATAAATCTTGTTTGTCCTTTAAGGTGAGTGGTTTTTTGTTGTGAAGCGATAGACCCAGAGTAGCAGTCCATGGTGTCACTACAAGAATCAAGTCGTGATAGGTGTCGAAAAATGGCATGGTATAAAACCAATACCCAACGTGATGTCCTCTACAACGAGGTCACCACAATGCAGTTCCGTTTTTCGTCATGCGGCCATGACGATAATGTCATAGTTTAGGGTCGTGTGGCAGGACCAACAGAACAGTTTAAGGTCCTATGGTTTGGACCAACAACACATTTTAAGGTCATATGGTTTGGACCAACAACACAGTTTAAGGTCATATGGTTTGGACCAACAACACAGTTTAAGGTCATATGGTTTGGACCAACAACACAGTATAAGGTCATAAGGTTTGGGCCAACAACACAGTTTAAGGTCATATGGTTTGGACCAACAACACAGTTCAAGGTCATATGGTTTGGACCAACAACACAGTTTAAGGTCATATGTTTTGGACCAAAAACACAGTTTAAGGTCATAAGGTTTGGACCAACAACACAGTTTAAGGTCATATGGTTTGGACCAACCGAGAGAGGAGCCTCGGGCAAAAGAGCCTACGAGGGTTCAAAAATCAGGGAGGGGCAGCAGATGCTAGCTCCCAGCTATGATGGGCCCGAAACGCAATGTATGGGCGACTCCACACTCCCCTAAGGAGATGAAGGTCAAGCGGCACACAACCTGTAAAGAAGAGACCCATGCACATACTCTAGCACTCAGATCGCAGGAGCCTCGAGAGACACGGTTACACATCTCGGTTTGTCTGAAGTGCGGGGGTGTACTGAGGGTTAGTACAAGGAGTGTCGAGATTCCACCTTGGCACAGCGGGGCAGAAAATGACATGAACCATGCCACCAACATTCAGGGCCTGGGGAACCAGCATGACGACTAAGGACTACTGTTGACCATGTCCACAACACAACATCCTATCGTGTTATCCATGGGGACAAACAAATGAGCATCAACTATTGACCATGTTATCAACGTGGGATTTGTATCAATTTGTTGTGTGAAACCCTCGGGGGCGTTGGCCCATGATGGTAGGAGATCCCTTGGGCGTTGTATCCCGACCGTTCTTGGGGGTCCCTCCGGGTATGAAAGATTACGGGGGCCCGAATGAAGGGGAACACGAAGCTTAGAAAGTGGATGGAACTTGCCTCAGTCGAATATGGCACTCTAAGTTCTAGACCAGAGTGCTTTGAGCACATCAGCAGACCGCTGGAAAGAGTCATAGGGCTCAGTCCGAGAGCGGCCAAGAGATGGCAGATCCCTGGGCAAAAGAGGGGGTGTAACGCCAAACACCCTGTGCACCGGGGGATCATGGGATTTCCTAAGAGATGGGGCTGGACCTGACATCTAGGTGTTCAGGCGGTCCTACGTATACCCTTAGGATGGGAATCAAGCCACACATAATTCTGGCAATACATTTTAACATCATGTTGGACGGAATATAGATCTTAGTTTTAGGTCTTAGAACTCGGACCAAGAAGGAAGAAAGGGAGGAATTTGGTAACTCTTGGGCTGGACCTGAGACGAAATGTCCGAGCGGTCCTACGTATCTCATGAGGATGAGAATCAATCCACATGTAGTTCTTGACAATACAGTTTATCTTCATGTTGGACGGAATATAGATCTTAGTTTTAGGTCTTAGAACTCAGACCAAGAAGAGCCCAGACTTAGGGCAGAGTGTAGTTTAAGGTCATGCTGGACCATAGAGTTTAAGGTCATGCTGGACCGTACAGTTTAAGGTCATGTAGCACCATTGTTTAGGTAAAATACTTCTTGAGGAACCTGGTGTTGGTGGGAGGAGTGATACGCTCCCCATCCATAGTCACCAGGGAATACGCACCATTAGGATAGACCTTGTGGACAATAAAGGGTCCCTCCCACTTGGGCTCCAACTTGGGTGGTTTCCTGCCAGGAATCATTGGCACTCTAAGAGACAACACCAGGTCACCTTGAAGGAAGGAGTAGAGGTGAACCTTCTTATCGAAAGCTCGAGCCATCCTACTCTGATTCCTTTCCAGGTTATGTAAAGCGCGAAGCCTACTTTCATCCGGTGCTTCCAATTCGGCTAGACGGATCTCGGCAACTCTGTCTGGCGCTTACTGGTCGTAGACCGCCGTGTGCAATGAGGGCAGTTGGACCTCGATGGGAAGGACGGCCTCAGCTCCATACACCAGGGAATACGGGGTCACCTGGGTGGAATTGTGAGTCATCATCCTATAAGCCCAGAGGGCATTAGGGAGCTTGTCCGGCCAACTTTTCCTATTCTGACCGACCATTTTTTGCAGAATGTTAGAGAGGGTTTTGTTAAACTCCTCAATCTTTCCATTCTCCCGCGGATGATAGCGGGAGGTGTGGTTCGAGCGAATGTTTTACTTGGCGTACAATCTCCTCAGCTCAGCCGCTCGGAAGTTGGTTCCGTTATCCGTGAGGTTAGCGTGAGGTATTCCAAACCGATGAATGATATTGGAACTCATGAAGTCGGAGATAGAACCAGCCTTGACTTCCCTAAGCGGGGCTGCCTCTACCCACTTTGAGAAGAAATCTGTGGCGGTTAAGAGGAACCGGCATTGGCGGGCCGTCGCCGGCGGGTAGGGCCCTAGGACATCCAACCCCCAGACTGCAAAGGGCCAAGAATACTTAGTAGTATGGAGAGTCTCCGGTGGCCGATGCACAAAGTTATCATGAACTTGGCAAGCATGGAACCTCTTGGCATACTCGATGCAGTCATGGATCATGGTGGGCCAGAAGTATCCCAGTCTCCGAATCTGGTGGGACAACTTTGACCCGGCCTGGTGGGCACCACAGGAGCCAGCGTGCACTTCTTGCATGACCTGTGGGATCTCAACTCCTTGAAGACAACGGAGGACAACACCATCAAACCCGCACCTGTAAAGGAGCTGCTCACGGCTAGGACCACTTCTAAGGGTGAACTGCGGTGCACGACACTGGATTCGTTCCCGCTCTGCTCGGTCCATCGGAAGATTTTCGTGCTGGAGATATTCAACCAGAGGTGTCCTCCAGTCAGGAACTGTTTCGATCACCATGCCTAGAACCCCGGGGGGGTCCCGGCACAGGGGCACCAGTGGTGAGATGGTTCACTTGTGGGCCATGACCACCCTTCGGGATAACAAGAGCAATGACTCTTCGGTGCGTGACGTGGATGATTAGGTCATCTTGCTCGGGCTCCGCGAGTGATGCAGCCAGGCTGGCCAAAGCATCTGCTCGTCTGTTCTGCGACCGGGGAACATGAACGACATCTGGCCAGGAGGGGAACATAGCCATTAGATGGAGGGTGCACTCCAGCAACGACACGAGCTCTGGCTTCCTGACAGCGTAGTCACTGTTAACCTGCTTGACGACTAGCTCAGAGTCCCCTTTTACATACAGGTGGGGCACGTTAACCTCCAGAACCAACTCGAGGCCAGTGATGAGGGCATGATATTCTGCCTCATTGTTGGTGCAACCCTCTGACAATAAGAAATAATATGGCATCACGGCTTGCTCCGGGGTGATGAAGACGATACCCAGACCCACTCTGTTAAGCCTAGGATCGTTGAGCCTTCTACTGGTAGGGATTTGGGAGGCACCATCAAAGTGCATTTTCCAGCATGGGGTGGCGTGATCGACTGAGAGGATTGCCTCATCAGGAAAGCCCACATCCAGCGGCTGGTCCGCAGAGGTTGGATAAGCAGCTAAGAAGTCTGCCAACGCATGTCCTTTGACGGACTTCTGAGATACTAACCTAATGTCGAACTGCTGGAGGATCACCGCCCAGCGTGCCAATCGGCCGGTCAACATAGGCCGACTCAGGATTTATTTCAACGGGTCTACCCGAGAGACCAACTGTACCTCATGGTGCTGCAAGTAGTGCTGCAATTTCTGCACGGCAAATACGAGCGCCATGCAGCTCTTCTCGATGGGAGAATATCTAATTTCCGTGTCTAGGAGCATGCAGTTGAGGTAGTAGAGGCTATTCTCTCTTCCCTCGTTGTTTTTCTGGGTGAGAAGGGCGCCGAGGGATCGCTCCAGGGTGGTCACGCAAAGGACCAGAGACCTTCCAGGAACGGGTGGCATCAGGACTGGAGGTTGAAGCAGATACTGCTTGATTTCCTCAAAAGCAGTCTGGCACTCTTCATCCCACCCATAAGCGGCACCTTTCTTCATGATCCGAGAGAAGGGCTTACACTTGCCAGCCAGATTCGCAATGAATCGGCGTATATAGGCTAAGTGGCCTTGGAGGCCTCGAAGCTCTCAAATATTACTTAGGGGAGGCATCTTACTGATGGCCTTGATCTTCTTGGGGTCGATCTCGATACCTCGATAGCTGACGATGAAGCCAAGAAACTTTCCGGAGGTGACCCCGAAGGCACACTTCAACGGGTTCATCATCAGGTGACGAGAACGGAGCAAACCGAACACTTTTTCAAGGTCTTTGAGATGGTCCTGGTGCTAACGAGATTTAACCACCAGGTCATCTACATAGCACTCCACCAGCGCCCCGAGGATCGGCTTGAATATGCGGTGCATAGCCTGTTGATAGGTGGCACCGGAATTCTTCAGGCCGAAGGGCATAACCCGATAGCATAAAGTGCCATGGGGGCCTTGAAGGCGGTGTACTCTTCATCCTCAGGGGCCATACGGATTTGGTTATACCCGGAGTACCCATCCATGAAAGAGAGGTCTTGGAACCCGGTCGTTGCGTCGATCAACAACTCTGTCACAGGAAGGGGAAAGTCATCCTTCAGACAGTGGCGATTAAGATCGCGGAAGTCGATGCAGACCCTGATCTGCCCGTTCTTCTTCCTGACGGGCACAATGTTGGCTAGCCACCTAGGGTACTGGACTTCCCTGACAAAGTTGGCCTTAATGAGATTATCAACTTCGGCCTCAACCATGACACCGTGAAAGGGGTTCATTTTTCTGGGAGGCTGCTTGAACCTGCAATGGTTTGCTGGGAGGCCAAGGTAGTGGATGGCTACCTGGGGATCTAGTCCCGGCATCTCGTCATAACTCTAGGCAAACACATCACAGTTCTATTGGAGGAAGTCTATGTACTGTTGCCGTTCCTCGGGAGGGATAGCGGCACTGACCAATGTGGGCCTCGGGTCCGCCTCACTATTGAGTTTCACCTGTACGAGCTCATCGACCATGGCGGAGACGCCCTCCTCAAAGTCAGGAGGAGCATCTTCTATGTCTTCTTCTCCGCTTGGGGAAAGATCGTCCATGGGGGGATCCGTTTCGGGGATGCTCGACCCTGATGGGGAGCTAGCACCGGCTTGGGCGGTAGAGGTCGTCACGACGGGAGGCTCATACACCGCGGAGACCGTAGCGACAAAGGCGGTTGATCCAATCCCATCCAGCCTACGGCCCAAGGGGCCACACTTTATGACATCGAAGTAGTGGTTTCGCGTTGGCATGAGCCGGTCGATCCTGGCTCGACGAAACATGCACGTATGACGCACCGCCGTTGCCATAAGCCCAACGTCCCAATATCGTATGGGGTTAGGAGGCTCGGGGATCACCCGGGACTGGTTGGTGTAAGAGTACGAGGTGATTTCCCGCCGTCGCTTAGCCCCAGAAATATGCATTCCTCTGGTACCCGAGACAACAAAGAACTCTCCCATATCGGGAGTTGTGGCCTCCAACCGATGGATTGGGAAGACATATGCGTCATCCAAACCTGCCCAGGGATCACTCGCGACAACGGTAGGCTCAACCTCACCTGCCAGGATCTGCTTGTCCTTTCTCTTGTAATAGTATGCGTCCAGGTAACGAGCATCACAAGAGGCAAACGGGGACACATCTCCTTGGAGCACACCCACTCGACCCTTAAGGGAGTATTTGAGGCACTGATGGTATGATGAGGGAACCACTTCGTGAAGATGAAGCCACGACATTCCCATCAACGCGTTATAGGCAGTGTCCGGGGAGACAACCATGAATTCAGTATTGGCAATTAAGCCACCGAACTGGGTCTTCAGACGAATCTTGCCGAGTGGAGTTTGCTCGGTCCTGTCATACCCCTGGATTCTGAGGTCGGAGGGAGTTAAATCATCCTCAGACAACCCCAGTTTTCGCAGTGTCCAAGTTGGGATCAAGTTAATCCCAGAACCCGTGTCGACAAGACAGCGACGGACCTCCATGCCATTGAATTGGACGGTGATGTACAACGGGCGGATGTGCCCCTGTATGGGAGGGTCTTCATCTTCACCGGAGAATGAGATAACCGCCTGACATTCGGCGTCCTCAATCACCTCGGTGTGGAAGGCTTCTACGGCCACTACCTCCGTTTCAAACTGTAGGGGGATCCTCAGAGCCTCGGTGAGCGCCTCACGTATTTCAGACGACAGGTGGAGGGCCTCATGGATGGAAAGACTCGCCGGAATGCCGGCCAGATGCTTCAGAACATCATACTTTCGCACCAATCGCGAGATTCTGCTTACAGGAGGTCACTCTACGATTGGGGGCATGACAGGCCCTGCTGTCGGGACCAGTGACTGACTGGTACTAGGTACGTCCCTCTGTTCACTAGCTGAAGCCTGGGAGGTGGCTGCCATGCTAGGACCCGAAGGCCGTAGTCGGCCAACAGTAGGGCTGGGATGGTTGCGACGTGGGCAAGGCGATTCCGCCTGATCCAGCAACACGAACGGTGGTGGAAGGGAACCTGTTGTCACCGGATGAGGGAGCTGCGAGTGCTACTCACTACACTGGGCCTGCTGCCTGGTCTCGGTGGCGTGCACGGCCTGACTGGAGGTGACGACCGCCGTGCCCTGGCGATTCACATAGCCACGGTTCTGTCGACGTTGACGACGGCTAGGGACTTTGGGGAGGTTCACCCGGTGCTCCTCGTTGTTGGGAGCCACAAAGGGATTTACCAACTCTACGGTGTTAACCGAAGCATACCCCGGGCTCTCAGGGAGATTCAACCGGCGCTCCTCGTCGTCGGGAGCCACAAAGGGATTTACCAACTCTACGGTGTTAACCGAAGCATACCCCGGGCTCTCGGGGAGATTCACCTGGTGCTCCTCGTCGTTGGGAGCCACAAAGGGATTTACCAACTCTACAGTGTTAACCGAAGCATACCCCGGGCTCTCAGGGAGATTCACCCGGCGCTCCTCGTCGTCGGGAGCCACAAAGGGATTTACCAACTCTACGGTGTTAACCGAAGCATACCCCGGGCTCTCGGGGAGATTCACCCGGCGCTCCTCGTCGTTGAGAGCCACAAAGGGATTTACCAACTCTACGGTGTTAACCGAAGCATACCCCGGGCTCTCGGGGAGATTCACCCGGCACTCCTCGTCGTCGGGAGCCACAAAGGGATTTACCAACTCTACGGTGTTAACCGAAGCGTACCCCGGGCTCTCGGTCGAGGAGTCATCCATTAATGGACAGGGTCTCGGAGGGATCCCCATTCCCAGGGGCATGGAATCGCCAAGCGTGCGAGAAGATGATGGCAATGGAAGGGCACGTTCTTTCTTCTTGCGTTGCCGCCTTCTCTTCTGGGAAGAAGCAGGCTGGGACGACGAGGTTGAAGCGGCGCTCGCGGATTCTGAGGGTTCTGGCCGGTTCAGGTGGGCACGGATGATGCCATGGGCACGGGCGACCGTCCTGCGGGCCATCCAGTCGTTATACTTCTGGGACCCATGGTCAGAAACATGTTCCCACCCGTCCCCATCGTCACTACTGCCATCTGATCCCACGAAGACACCTACCACATGTGCCGGGGCTGGGCCCAACCTGACTATGTTGTTGTCAATCTGGTCTTGGAGCCAGTCCTTGAACACATAGCATTGTTGGATGGTGTGTCCCAGGAACTGGTGATAAGTGCAGTAGTCAGGGCGATCCGCGAGACACACCTCTTCTGGCTTCCGACACTCAGGAAGCCGCACAATCTTCTACTCCATGGTGCTACGTAAATAACCGGGGACCTGGGCCTCGTCAAACGAGTAAGCCCGATTCCTTCTACCTAGAAAGGGGACCCTTGGGGGCTGACCATGGCCAGGGACCGGAGGAGCAGGCCAAGGAGGCAGAGCCGGATTACCTCACCTAGGTGGTGGCGGTGCGTTACGCGGAGGAGCCTGCCGATTTTGAGGCGGTCGCTGCTAGGCCGGAGGCTGTGGGGGTGGACCCCTATGAGCCTGCTGAGCTGGCCTCATCGGCAGCAACTCTAGCTGTCTGGGGGCCTCTATCTGCGCCACAGCAAGGAGCTCGGCTCTGGCGGTTCTCCTTACGGAGATCACAGGAGGCATCAGACGTTCTTGGTTGGCCTGTTGTAGGGCTTCTTCGAGGCGCTGAGCCTTGTCCGAGAAGTCCTAGAACCATCCAGGGTAATTCTGCGTGATCCGGGAAGGAACCAACTCCGCCTTGACGTTCCCCACACACATCGTCAGTAATTTCTCCTGAGTCAGTGGCATGTCAAGGGAGTACGTGAGCCCCTTCCATCGGGCGATGAAGTCCGCGACTCGCTCGCCGGGCCTTTGCTTGCACCTGAAGAGGTCTGGAATGTTCGTCTTCCAGGTTGTGGAACTGAACTGGTAGAGGAATTGTTGACGAAGGTCCTTCTAGCTAGTTACTGATCCAATAGGGAGCTGGCTGTACCAAACGAATGCTGGTCCCTCCAGCGTCTGAACGAAGCCCCAAAGCATGGCAGCCTCCTACTGCGCCGAAGTCCCCAAAATAGGCCCGTACCTCGAGTTGAAGTGGGCCAAGTGCTGTGGCGGGTCTCCAGTCCCGTTAAAGGGGGAAAAAGTGGGATTCCCAAATCCTGGTGGGGCTGACATGTCATCCACCCATGCGGGGTACGGCTTGCCATCCAGTGGGATCGCCACCTGCCGAGTTTCTAGGGCCTCCAAGCAAGCGATGAGTACCTCCATCAGATCATACGGATGCAGATTCATGTCCTGATGGGGATCTCTAACCACAATCACATTTTCAGACTCTTCGATACGATAGTCGCGCTCATCGGCTCGGGGGGTAGCTGGCGGAGCGACTGTCGGAGCGGCGGGAGGAAACCGAGCAGGGTCTGCCAGGTTGCCTCGCTGCTTGGGAGGGTTCGGCGAAACATATCGCACCCTCTTGCCATGGGCTCAAGTGTCTCCCCTGTCAGCGAACACGACACGGTCACGGTTGCCCGGGGGGATCTCAGCAAGGGGTAGATGCTCCTGGCCCTGCTGTTCTGGTCTAGGGTTGTCGTAGACAGGCCGCCGCTCTGCGATGTGTTCGGCCTGGAGCTCATCAACCAGCCTTTTTTGCTCGGCTAGCTGTTGGCGCAACGTGGCCTTCTCGGGATCTTTCTCTGCCTTCTGCACCGAGGCAGATGGGTCGGCGAGTTTGACAGGCCCGACGGGCTCTTTACCCTTATCGATGTTTTGGCTCAGCGCCAGTGCCTCCGTGGGTACAGGAAGGCCTAGGAGGCTCCTCTGTTGGTGAGTAATCCTCCCAGATGGGTCCAGTAGCGGCTTTTCCTCGGGGGGTGAGTCCCTGTTGAGGGGCTCCACAATGTTTACCTCATCTGAAAGGTCAACCATGTTGACTGCTACTGCCCTTGGCGACGTTCCCTCAGGGCTGCCCAGTGGGCCGGGCTGCCGGCGGATCGCACAGAAGAGGAGAGCAGCGTACTGCCCCCACCTGCGGACGTGCACGTGGGGGATGGACTCCTCAATAACTCTGCGGAATACTTGAAAACTCTGGATGCATTGTTTCTGAAGGGCCTCATGGAGGCCCAGTGACTCGGGGTGCCGGACCGTGGGTAGTACTGCTAGGTCAACCCGGTGGCACTGCTCACCAATCTCCTCGAGGTGAGCTTGGCTCCCGTGATAAGGCGCCAACTGATGAAGGAGGCGTGAGTGAGTCACCCAAAGAATCTGGAGGAAGCATTCAAACTCTCTCGGGGTGAGTGACTCTGGCACATCAAAACCCGATTCTGCGACCGGCCAAAACTTCTCAAGGAAGTGGCCCGCTGCAAGAACGGTCCAGAAGCTCCACGACTCCGGCTCGGGGTCCGTAACTTTCCGCCCCTGCTTGTCCACCGAGGAAAGACGAGGAATTGGCAATGGCGCCGAGGCAGGCCGTCGGGGCGGTGGGCTGGCCGGCGGGGAATACGGTGAACAGGCAGATTGGCCGCCGATCCCTGGGTCATCCTCCTGAGGTTGCAGTGCCCTGGCCGCCACGTCGCGATAGGATGGGCCGACGGATGGGACTCCTGTCGCAACGTCGGTGCTCGCCGACGGTGTTTCGCCTCGCGATCCTTCCTTCAGTCCCCAGACGAGCTCCTCACCCTCCCTAACAGGGGCGGTAGGTGCTTCCGAGGAGATCAGCGGCAACTGCGGGCTTGATCTCTTGCGGTAAGCCAAATCCTTGTCCTCCTGGATATACCTTCGAAGGGAGGAGGTAATCATAAGGATCTCGCATTCGGGGAGTACGAGACTGACGCACCGCGTCCCCATCCCCGCCCTTGACTCGAATGGTTGGGGGGGGGGGAGGTTCCATCGTCGAGTCGTACTCTACCTCGGAATCCGAGAAATGAACTGGTCTGACTCCCATTCGGACTCCCCTGAAATTCCTCCGACGGTGATGACGCCCGACCTTCCTGCCCCTGGGTAGTTCCTCAGGGTAAGGAAGACTTTTGTCATCGGGTCCCCCGACCACAATAGAGTTGGGGAAGAGGGGACCAAAGGCCGGGGTGCGAGAAGCACCGGGACAGATGACGAACGGGACATGGGGAGGACCTCCATGTGAGTGAGCGACTGGATACAGAACGGCTCCATGCTCGCGACCGGCGGTAGGGGGAGTGACCTCATACCCCATGCGGTGGGTGCTGGAAGGAGTCGTACCCGAAGCATAGCCGTCGCGAAGAAGCCTTCGGCTTCCCAGATCGGTGGCATGGGATGAGCCTTCATGGTGATCGGAACTACCGCGGATTGGCCCGCAGTGGCCATTTCCAGTGTCTGCGACCTGGAGATTCGACCCAACCTGCCTGCAGGGCGGTCGGGGTTTCGATCCCAGTCGGGCACGCGGCTGCCCCTGCTCAACATGCGCAGGGATCTTGGAACAGGAGTCAGCAGTGGTTGGGCCCACAATGGCTGCTGATGCTGGTGCCCCAGGACGGGCATTCTCCCCCACTCTCGCCCGATGCTGGCGTCGAGTCAGATGAGCCGGAGCCGTCGGTGCGGGCATGAAGATTTCCTGCTCCTCGGCTGGGGGAGTCAGGCGGCGGCGTCGACACAACCTAGCGGGGGTTCTTGCCGGTAACCCCTATGATGGATCGCCGATCGGGTGGACCCGGACATCCCCCACCTCATTGGCGTAGGGGAGGGATGTGTCACAACGCTCCAGGGATAGGATCCTGAAGCGGTCGAACGTCGGCATGGGGAGTGGCGGCTCCCTGCGCGGCCCTCTAGGGCGGCGATGGTGGTGAGGCACGACCGCCTCTAGATCCAAGAGGGCCATGCCCCTGGTGGGGATGATCCCTTCCTCGTCATACCTACGAACTAGGTTATTGATCACCCTCCATTGGATGATTTCTGACGGGGAGAGGGGGCGCAAGCGCCTGGCTGCTACAGTAG
The DNA here is from genome assembly GCA_963277665.1 of Viscum album. Classification (NCBI taxonomy): domain Eukaryota; kingdom Viridiplantae; phylum Streptophyta; class Magnoliopsida; order Santalales; family Viscaceae; genus Viscum; species Viscum album. Next base: position 935,580,695 of record OY728153.1, read on the forward strand.
TCGAAGTCGGAGCGGCCGTGGGATAGGTGGGACCGCGCGGGGTAGCCGCGTCGACACTGCCCATGCCCCTGCGCTGGTGGGCAGGTGGTGATCGAGCTCCAAATGCAGTGATCTGATTCCTGGAAACAGGGAGATGAACCCATTAGTATCAACAGGAAAGGAGATCGACATCCAAGGCCCAGCATCATTCTGTCTTCAGTGGTCGGTGAGAGGGAACCATGCTGATGACGTTACAAAACAGAGTAGTCTACGTCCTGACGGCCTCGACCCCTGGCGGGTTCACGTCCCGGTGAGGGTTACCCGGACCTGGCGACATGCTATTATTCCGATTCTCCAATGTCTACCATTCCCCATGTTGAGGAGAAGAGATTCACGTTGGGTTCACCATTTTTTTTCCAACGCTTTCACCGGGGCGCACGCGTCCGTCCACCGGGGAGGGCGTGCTGCTTGTGGCCCCGCATTCCCGCATTCCAAAGGCGGGCGACATCCGTTCCTTGTTCAGGGACGTCTTCTCCTTGATCGAAACCGGGATGATGGGATGTCGGTTCTTCCTTCGGTGGATTCCTCCTCAGAGCTCATCACCTATTCCGGGTCTCCCTCAAAGATTTAAGATGGATTCGTGAAGCTCATTCCCGGTGCCATATCTACATGGACTCCAGTTAATTACGCTGCTTCTGTCAAGACGCTCCAAGGGGTCTTCTCAGGACAGCAACCTGCAGTGAGGAGAATGGTAACGTTGGGGCATCGTCGGCATGTCTGTCTTTGGTCCCTCATCACAAGGCTTCTCGAGGGCACGGAAGCCCGAGCCATCCCACATCGAACGCGGGGAATGTGTACCATCTGAGGTTTTCCTCAGCTTCCCTTGTTTAACATGGGGTATGTCGCGAGTTTAACGTCTTGGAGAGACTGATCGGGTTAAAGGATCCCTAGGGGGAAACACCGATGTTGGGGCCAGCACGTGGGCGGCCTCCCGTATGACATGGGGTGGGAAAGGGTGGCATGATCTCACTGGGATGTGGCGGCCCGGGTAAGGATCAGGATGGATGGTGGGGTGAAGCATGGGGCTTACGTTCTAAGACGGTCCAAGAGGGGGGATACAGTTTAACGTCATGCAGGACGGAATATAGTTTAACATCATGAGGGACGCGATACAGTTTAACGTCATGCGGGATGAGATACAGTTTAACGTCATGCGGGACAGAATAAAGTTTAACGTCATGTGGGACGGAATACAGTTTAACATCATGCGGGATGAGATATAGTTTAACGTCACGCGGGATGAGAGATTTGTGGCTTCTACTCTGAGGCGGCCGAAGGTGGTCAGGGAACCGACATGGAAAGGTCGGGACGACCGGGTGGTGGGCTTGAACCTCGTGGAGGCTTCCTACGTACCGTGCGCTAGCACGGATCAAAGTCCACGTAGTTCGCTGGGATGGGGCTTACGCTCTGAGGAGGCCCATAGGAGGATGTCATGGTCGATACGCACTGTAAGCCCACGTGAGTCATGCTCGGTGTGGGAAACAAGAGGAATCAGGGACCAGACGATCACGTCGCGAAGGGTGCGTCCATGAGAAGTGGAATGGGGCTTACGCATTGAGCGGCCCAATGAGGAAATAGGGGCTTACGCGTGGTTAGTGGCCCTTGGTGTCAGGGCTTACTCCAGGGTGGAGGCCCGTGGTGCGACAAAGAGCAGTGGGAAAAGGACTCCACTGGCCTTGGCAGGGGGGGAGTACGGAGATGCACGGGTGCAATCATCTGTACCAAAGGTTAGGGGCTTATGCTCTGAGGCATCCCTTCCCCCATGGACAAACGCCACTTCGACAAGGAGGATCTCATTCCATGTGGGGAAGAGTCCATTCCCGTGGAGACGAGTGGCATAAAAAATGTCCGAGCTGGGGGGACCCTGCGTGCGAAGCACGGGGTCGGACCACAGTTTAACATCTTGTGTTAAGGACGAGGTGATTAGCAGTTTAACGTCCTGCAGCTTGGACGAGGTTGGTTTTCTCCACACCCCTAGGGCTTACATGCCCAATGCCCTCTACCCCTTATGGAAGGGAAGGCATCGGCAAGGCCGTGGTGAAAGGGGGTCGCAGAGCAAACCACCGGGGGGTCCACGTTAGCGTGGATATGAGAAGAAGCAATAGCTGTTAGCGTGCCTATGCGGAGAAGCATAATTCAAAGCAACGCAATGGGAAACATGGCCTAAGGGACCATGAGGTTACTTCGCACAAGCCTGGAAGGCCGTGCGGGAAAACAACGCATGGCGCGCATGCCCGGCAGGGGAGACATCAGGTGCCGGTGCAGGGGGCAGCCAAGGGGCGTCAAGGTGAGGGGTCCTCGGCTCTGTGCGCGCAAAAGGGGTGATTTGTGCGCAAAACACCGGGACGACGCGCAATTGAAGTATTGGAATTGCGCGAGAAGAGGGAATTACATGCAAGGTTTTGCGCGCATGGCAGGGTATTGCGCTCACGGACCACGGATTGCACGCAAGTGGGGAAACCGGGGGAAGGGGAAATTTCACTGAAGCCGGTGGCGTTGCACGCAAAGGAAAACTCCGGGGCAAGGTTGCGCGGAATTCGGGATTACCTGGATGTCATATTTCGCACGGGGGGAGCCTAATTGCGTGCACGAGAGTCGCTTCAGATTCCTCAACCCCCAAACCATTCGGGGTCACCTTATATTTATATGTGACCTCTGGCACGGAATCCAGGCGGCGCGCGAAGTTTTCTGCGCCGGGAACCACTTGCGCGCAAATTCTCACCGTGGAGACATGGGGCGCGCAATTATTGCGTGCCTCACCAGTCCAATTCCGCGAATCCCAGGAGCACTTCGCGCGCAGAACATTTTTGCGCGCGAATCCTCCTTTATTTCGCGCACCACTTCCCAGGCCTTCGGATCGGGCCTCTGATTCTGAATATGACTTCGCTTCGTCATTCCGAAACTTCCTCCGAGAGTTGCGGGCTTTTTTCGGTGTCAACAATCATACCAAGCTGACTTTGTATTCTTATATTTATAATCCATGAATCTTTATCATTAAATTTTCATTAACCTAAGGTACTTCCTCTTCAATTTAATTTGTTCTTCATGTAGGAAAGTTTTATGGATAAACACATCCTTAAAAGCATTCCATCCCATGATGTTTATTTCCTCTTACTATAAAGTATTTCTGATAAAGTACTACAATTGATTAAAATATCCCTTGATTCCATAAACCAAAAGTATAAAAATTTCCATTTAACCACATCACAATGAAATAAATATCTTCTCCAAATAATTAATCCAATTCCCAACTAAAATTATATTAGTAATCCAACAAAATTAATGGGGATTATATCACATGGAGTGATCCAATATAAGAGAATCTCACCATGAAACACATTTCTCCATCCGAGAAAGGTTATATGTCATAAAATAATTAACCTTCCTTAATATAGCCATAATTTTCTCCATTATAATACCTTATGTATTGATTTTCTTAGTAGAAAAATATCTATATTGTACATGACACCATTCTTACTTCGAGGTGAATTTTCTAAACAAGGGGATATACTGGAGTAGCTCATAAAATTATCAATTTTAAATCCTAATGTTTTATTCCAAATATGTTGTATCAGTTAAAATTAATAAAAAAAATTATACGATGTTATACTTAGAAACAAAAAAATTTGTTTCTCAGGTGATGTCTTAGCTTTACAATCCTTTATAATAGTTTGTAAATAAAATGTGAATTAAGAGATGCATATTTACTAGGAATGTTAAACTAGTTGTTCAGTAAGAACCATTGTCATGTACAAGTATCTTCTATAGTTAATAAGGACACACCCATTTCAGAGTTATTACCCCAATGTACATCAGCTCTAGAACCACATCCAATTGTTGGGTCAAGATTTGGATGTATCTCTAGTAAGACACACATACTCTCTACCTTAACAAAATATTATGATTCTCAACCATAATTTTACTCAATGTTTATATGAGGGTTATCTACCCTAATCTTTTTCCCCTAAATATAGTTTCCAGTGTTTCTACTAATTTTTTTTTCAAAATCAATGGTAATGACCCCGATCCTAGTGGCCTTGAGCTGTGACATACATTATTACATTGGAAAACGAACAAGACTAAAATCCCAAAGGATCGAAAATTTTATTAGTTTTGGAGAAACAAAATATAATACATGATACCAATATTACATTGGGAATAGAAAATGTAGAAAAATAATTGAAAAATATTAGCATTCTTGAAACTCATTCCTAGAACTTATCTTTATATCCATAAGAAATCAAAAAAACGAGGGTGAGATAAAATGATTAGTAAGGATTAATTAATGTTTATGGAATAATGAATCAATGATCATGATCAACATTCTAAGATAAATAACTCAACACACATTCCATTTAAATATCTGGATAAGGGAATGAAAATGTAAAGGTAAATAGCAGAATCACATACCATTCAATCCATAAACTAATAAAGAAATGGATCCATAATTAATGTTATAGAAAATACCACATGTATAATTTTAATAAAAAAATTATAAATGAAGTAAATTCATAAGTACCTAATGTCATTTTTCCCATGAACATGATTATTTTACCACCATGATCTATCCTTAAAGAATTTTTAAAAAAAATGGGAAAAACCTTATCATGTTTGGCATACTGATTCTTCTCATGTGATCGTCGATGTATCAAGGGTTTTTTTATTTGGTCCTAAACCCATGTAGTTCATGTCCATATCATTAATTGTATATTGAATAATCTATTGTTTTTATAAAAAATTATCATAATTAAATATCTATATTGAGTAATGGACATTGATTTATCCATATTTCCTTAATTAATCAAATAACATTCAGAGTAAACCTCATATATAAAAATGGAATATGGTTTAGGAAATATTCATATCGATTACATAATAATATTTATTATTAATAGAAATTTAAATTCTAATGAAAAATAATTACAATAATGTTCTCGTTTCAAGATAATGTCAACAACCACAAAATAAATGGAGATTGCACAATAACTCATACCATATGGTAATTTTCTAGTTAAATATTTTTTTGTGAGATAATTGAAATTGAAACATAAAACTGAAATAAAAAATGAAATATTAATCATAACACATGTCAGAGGTTCATTATATACACCATGTAAAAGTTAAGGGGTGCATAATAACAAATAAGTCTCAATAAAAAATAAATTAATACAAAATCCCTTATCGTATGTTTCCTTTTTGTTGAACGAACATTAAACTTAGGTATAATGGTTCTAAGAATTTTATTAACTTATTAAACATAATATATAAAGGTATTATATCATATAATATTCATTTATAACATACTAGCACCCATTTTTGAATAATAAGTCATTATTTTCTTTGTTTTGAATGTTAATTTTCTTGTTTTTCACGTCTGTTTTTACTTGTTAATTTTCTTCCTATTAAATAGATCAGGATTTTATAATATTAATAATTTAAACCCAAACATAAATATCATTTTTATTTAGAATATATTTATTTATTTCAATTCATAAAATGTAGTTTTATGAAATGAATTGCATAGTTTAGGGAGACAGTAGGTTGTAGGTACGCATGAACACTATTTCATTTTTTTGATGCATTGAATGAATGAAATGTAAATGATATATATGTATATTATATTTCCAGTATTACAATTATTCCATTTATATAATATTTTTTTATTAAAACTGTCCATAATAAATTTCATGTAAAGTGATAAAGAATCATATCGCTTTGGGAGGTGGTAGTCCACCATACACACGAATGACATAATCATATTCCAAAAAAATAGAAAGCATGATGGTATATTTTATATATTAAATTAATAAGAATAAATAAATCATAAATATTATTGATATAACATATAAATAGTATTACCACCATTATTCCCATCCTTTATATATGGGAATGGAAGAAACACATTAAATCACTTAATGAGGTGGTAGTCTGTTGTACACTTGAATAATGATTTCATAACCTATTTGATGGATGAGTGAATGGTTTTAGGTTATATATTAACCATAACAACATATAAGTATATTTATGATAAATATATTATTATATAACCATTATATATTATGAATTTAATGAGATTTATAAGGAAATAAAATAGATACACTTTTACAAAAACATTACATCTTCTTCGTGTATCCACCTTAGTTTTTTACTAATACCTTTGTAAGTTATATTTTTTACCAATATAAGGCCTCTAGGATGGGTAGAGTTAATATGGGGAGTTATTTTGGCTAGTATTGAATGATTAAATGTGGATTGAGAGGTGTCAAGAAGGTGGAGAGGGGATGCCTTTTATAAGTGGGGGAGATGACACACTTAACATTTTTTAAAGTAAGTTAGGTGTACCTAGGATGTTAATTAATAAAGGGAATACATAATAAACAAAAATATATCCGAGATTTTATATGGTAGAAATATATCCATAAAATTGGTATTATACAAGTGCTTAGGTCATTTGGAAACTTTATTTTAATGTTAAGTCTATTGGTAAACTCATTTTTTTCTTAATCTCTATAAATAATTTAAACTATTTTCAAAAATCACTATTGTGAAAAATTATGATGGCCTTATTATAAATAAAAAATTAAATTGTTTAAAAATTTGTAATTTTTTTTTCAAAATTCAATTCATGTAAGTGGAATAAATTAATTAAAAATTAATCATGAAAATGTAGGGTGAAAGGGGGTTTAAAGTGAAAATGTTCAATATTTTTTTGAGTTTTTATATCTAAAATCAATAAAATAATTATAATGAAATAAATTAAATTAATGTATTTCTATATGATCTAATTTTACTTAAAAAATATGAAAATATAATTTACCATTATAATATTTGTAGATATAAATTCACTTTTCAATTAAAATCCATCACTTCTTGTAAGAACCTGAGTTTTTAGAACATGTCAAAATCCCGAACCTGTTTGAATTTCTGACTGGTTTCTAAGGAAACTGGAGAAAACGAGAAGTTTCTGGAAATTGTTTTACTACACGCCATGTACTTTTATGTACACGCCGTGTATATGTTAAGTGAGTGTCGTCTGTGTGCTCACCAAGTACATGCAGTGTGGTGACCGTGTAGAAATTTCATCCTATACAACGTATAGTTTTAAACACGCCATGTACACCCGACCGTGTAGTGGCCATACATGGTGTGTAGGCCTGTTGGCTGGGTAGAACTAGGTATACACCATGTTCTGCTAGGACATGTTGTGTATTCTAGCCATGTATGAGAGATATACATAGCGTGTGTGTAATTCGGCGAGGTTGACAAAAAACCAAGTACACGCCGTGTACCCACAGGTACACGCCGTGTACTCATGTCGGCAGGTCAGCGTAATCCCATCCGCCATATGAATAGTTAAATGATATATACATGGCGTGTAGTCATGAAGTACAAACCATGTACATTTTTTTTGTTAAAATGGTCAGTATCCTCGTTTTAAGGTTCTGGACAGAACATCCGCACCTAAGGCATCCGGATCTTCAATCGCTCACCTATTCTTCGTCCGAAGTTGGATTCGATCACGGTTGGATGCGTTGGAACCCCCTCAGTAAGGGATCAATTCCTCTTTGGTCATTTTGTTTGATTTTAATTCTAGAATGAGTTATAGGGGTTTGAGATTTTTTGAATCTTTTGTAGATTTAACGTGTTTTAGACCAAATTGGTGGTTGTTACCGGAGGAGTAGAATTTTACAATTCTCAGGTAGGTGGTGCATACCTCATTTTGTGTTTTCATGGTTGTTTGGGTAACGCGAACTTTGGTGCATTTTCATGTATTTTGAGCGGGAACCATTTTATCTTCTATTTCATATTGAATTTCTTGTGGGACCTATGGGATACCTTTGGGTATGCCATGTTACCAGTTTGCGTGAGCAGGCTAGGTTAGGGGCCATGGCTCATCGGGGAATTGGATGGGGAACGCTAAAATGGTTTTAATTGAAATATTAATGTGTTTAGCTGTTTAGTTTAATTTATTAAAGCATGTTATAATTTTTTAGAGGCATTTATGACCTCTGTGCTGGTATGGGACAACACCTTGCATAGTGAAATTCACCTGTTGAGTTTGTTTTTCTGGTTTATGTTTTCTATTTTAATATCTTATATATGCAATTACTAAATTGCGTATGCTGGACCCTTTGGGTGATGTTGGAAATGGCCCGGATATTCTTGAGTGATGCGGATCATAGGTTGGTCTTGTCTCGGGTTACTTTGGGTGGTTTTGACCATGAGATTGGGTATCATGGACGTCGGCTTGAGGAAGTACGACTACCAGGTTGGGCATGGCCCGGGTTACTACGATGGAGACCCCTCAGGCTTGAGCCGCATGGTCGCAGGGACACGAGGTGTCAGATGAGTTGGTGGCTTAGGTATTATGATGGTGATTACCACTCACCTGGAACTTTGAGTAGTGTGCATTCAGAGATACTTCGTGATGAGGTGGTTTTGACCAATCGTGTGGGTAGAGGTCCCCGTAGTTGTAGTTAGGTATTTTAGTTTGGGGTGCTTGCCGTAGAAAGCCATGTGGGAGGTGAGGAGCCTTAAAGGGATACCTTGAGACATGAACTATCAGGAGGCACATGGTGCCGGGTTACTATTCTTGGGCGTGCCTTCGGGATGTCGGTACTTGAGACATGATGTTTCAAGAGGCACATGGTGCCGAGTTACTATTCATGGGCTCTCCTTCAGGACATCAGTACATGAGACACACGATGTTAGGTGGCACATGGTGCTAGGTTACATGACATAGATTCTGACATTGGCCGAAGCAGGTGACACACCATGGTTGCTGGTGAGCACCATAGGAGTTTGTGTTTACTTGTGCATTATATTGTTTACTGCTTTCCTTATAATGCATGACTGTGTAAACACATATATTTGGTACGCACCATTGGGTGGTATCCTACTAAGATTTGTCGCACACCCTGCATGGGCCCTTCGGGACGCATGCAGACATTATGGATTAACATGCAGGAAAGAGGCCAGCTTCAATAGCTAGGTTACGTTAGTTTTTCCATAGAGATGATATGGACCTTGAGTTCATACCTAACCTGGGTTTACTTTGTTTTGTTTTTATTTTCTGTATCGACATTCTTACTTGTTGTATCTATTGTTGGTTATCCATTGGTGCCCTTTTTATATTCAGTTGTGTATGACCTGCTTTGGATGCATGTTTTACTGTTTAGTAGTAGTTACAAGTTATTAGCATGCTGTTGTGTTTATTTCCACTACTGTTGTTATATTGATTTCTTTTGTTGTTTATCTATATTGATTATGCTTCAGCTATGCGGGCCTGGTTCGAGTCTGGTGAGTCTTTTATTCTGCTGCATCTTTACTGTTATACTCAGACCAGTACCGTTCTTATGATCCTCTGAGAGGGTATAGCCTCCCCACTATTCCTGACAGACACTCACTGCTAGTCGGCAGCCTTTGGCGTTCAGGGGAGGTGTGCCTAAGGCATTGACACCCATCCCGTTCGGCACTGTTCAGGTTTTTGTCCTGGTCCGGATCGTTACAAAGTGGTATCAGAGCAGTTTTTGACCAGGATTTAGTAGCAGTGTTTTCTGGCTACTAATGAGATTGATACATATCTTTTTATTTCTACTTGTTTTACTATTTGGGATATGGTAAACTGGAGATAGGTTTTTGTTACTAGAACGGGGTTGCTAGCTTGTGCTTGGGTGCCTGCAGCCCCATGTACGAGGGATGGAACAAGTTTCCATGGGTGGGAATTGCTGTTTTTCTTTTGCTCAGATTACAGTTTATATGATTTCCACCTTTGTGGCTCACATGATGTGTGATGTTCGTGATTGTGATATGTAACCCTTGACCCAGTGTGGTAAGGGAGAATTGGACCTTGTCCCAGTATGGCAAGGCTATTTTTTCTTATATTTTGATAGGCACATTTTAGGGTATTTCAATTTCATGATTACATTTATGCTTTGTGATGTGATAATACCATGTGAATTAAAATCAATTTCCATTATTTATATGCTTTGAAATTTGAATTGGTGAGATTCCTGATATAATTGATAGTTGTGAAAATGTTTATGCCATGATTTATATTTTGCATAATTGCATACTACAGGATTTTCAGTCTGGCTCTTATGAGAGTAGACATGTACTTTGGCTGAGGTAGTGTAACTGCCAGGATTGGGTGACTCGGTTGTCAGTTTGAGGCAACAAGATTTGTTAGGACAGGCATGGCCCGAGGTACTTTTGATACTTGGATCTGTTGAGGGCGGGTAAGGAGGCTGTGGGGCTGGGATGCCATTGGGAATGGGTTGCGGTGAGGGGGAGTATGGGTAGTTGTTATGCACTGAATTTTACTAATTTCCTTATCTGTGTATAATATATTGTTATATACATATATGGGATATCTGACCATTTATGGTATTCAACAGGTTTCTCCTTCACGACTCGATGGAGCGTCAGATAGGAGATGATGCAGTGCTGCAGGATAAGGTTCGGAATTTGGTACAGGCAGAGCACGAGCCACAGGTACAGGCTCAGGGATAGGATCATGTTCAGGATCTAGTGTAGGCAGGATAGCAGCCGGGTTTGGCAACGTTCGGACCATGGCTTGATGAGAAGCTCCGAGCTAGCCTGGGACGTGTCTTGAAGGGGTTTGACAGAGGCACATAGGGTGTAGATCCTTCTATGGCGTATCTGACGTGGGTGTTCCAGTCGCAGCACCCACCGCTTTTTCAGGGTGAGGGTGGTCCGCAGGTGGCTGAGAACTGGATCAAGAGAATTCAGATGATCTTTGAGCATCTCGAGACGCCTCCAGGGTGGAGGGTCAAGCTGGCGATGTACATGCTGAGAGGACCGATGAAGTGTTGGTGACATGTACAGGTTCAGGCTCGTAGGCATGGGGGACTGGCATAGAAGGACTTCAAGGAAAGGTTCTTTGAGCACTTATATCTAGAGACACTGAGTGCAGAGAGAGCTCAAGAGTTCTTGAGTCTTCAGTAGGGAGATATGTCTGTCGTGGACTAGGAATCTTCTTTCACATTGTTGTCTCACTTTGCACCTGGTATGGTGAGCGATGAAGCAGATAGGGTGAGGCGCTTCGAGGATGGCTTACGACACGCCATTCGGGTCCATGTGAACATCTTTTGGCTGGGTTCCTTCTCCGAGGCTGTGAGTCAGGCGCTCATAGCTGAGGGAAATGAGAACGAGATATCTCGCTTGGGCAGGGTGACAGCTTCATGTGATGGTTCGGATAGTAGGAAGCAAGGGGAGGATGAGTTTCAAAAGGGCAGTTAGGCTAGGGATTCAGCTAGACCACCTCGTGGTAGTTATTCAGTGATTTACTTCTACTGTGGACAGCTGAGACATGTTCGGGCGCAGTGCGATAGGCCTCCGAAGGAGTGCCGGGCATGTGGACAGCATGAGCATCTGGAGTGGTTTTGCAGGAAGCCTTCTCAGATAGCTGGTAGACAGGGACCAGGGTAGATTATAGCGTCTAGAGTTGGTTCAGGTTCAGTACCCGGAGAGGGTAGTTGAGGTTTAGCTATGTGCGGTGGTCATGACAGAGAGAGTGAAACTCAGCTGAGGGGTCAGTGGCCGGTGACTGGAACAACATCGCAGGGAGGTCAGGCGTTAGGCAGCTGTGTTTCAGGCTAGGTGCACGCCATGGAGCTGCCATAGGCTGAGCAGGCTGGTGAGCCAATGACAGTTAGAGGTACACCACGGTGTGACCGCGATCTCCATGTTTCCTTTTTGGCACGACCAATAGAGGCATGTCTATTTTGAGTGCACATGATGCACATGATCTATGTTGATTGAATAGATTCTATTCAGTGGGATTGGCACCATATCAGGTGAATGATAAATCTCTATATATATGTATGATATGCGTGGCATCGGGGAATCTAGTATGAGAGTTACTTGAGGTGTAGTGGGCATCGGGGCATTTAGGATGTAGGTTACATGAGGTTCTAGGCACCAGGACCTCATAGAGGCAGACACCGATGTAGTGTGGGATACGTTGGGTTTCAGGAACAACACATGAGCGCCAATGGGGTGTAGAGATGGAGATTCATCACGGGAGGACTATGTGTCTAGGAAAACAGGTTAGTAAACTTTGTTGTCATTGAGTTTTTTTGGGTTGAGACCGGGTTAGGCGATTCCTAAGGTGGGGATCCCCCTTGAGAAATTTAGTCGGAACCTTTGAGACCGGGGACGTCTGATTTACTTTGATCAGGGTGGTTAGTACGGTTACATCTCCAGGTTTCGTTGATAGCTCGGGGACGAGCTATGTTAAGGTGGGGATTTTGTAAGAAACCAGGTTTTTAAAACATTTCAAAATCCCAACCCTGTTTGAATTTTGACTAGTTTCTGAGGAAACTGTAGAAAATAAGAAGTTTCTAGACATTTCCCTACTGCACGCCATGTACTTTTAAGTACATGCCGTGTATATGTTAAGTGATTGTCAGCCATGTGCTCTCCAAGTACATGTCGTGTGGTGACCGTGTATAAATTTCATCCTACACAGCCTGTAGTTTTAAACACGCTGTGTACACCTGACTGTGTGGTGGCCATACATGGCATGTAGTCCTGTTGGTCAGGTAGAACCAGGTACACGCCGTGTTCCTCTTGGACACGCCGTGTAGTGTAGCTGTGTATGAGAGATATACATGGTGTGTGGTTAAGCCGGTGGTGTAGAGAAAAGAAAGCACGTACACGCCGTGTACCCACAGGTACACGCCGTGTACTCATGTCGGCAGGTCGGTGGAATCTCAGCCATCAAATGATCAGTTAAATGATATATAAACGGTGTATAGTCATGAAGTAAAGTCCACGTAGTTTATTTTTTTTGTTAAAATGGGTGGTAGCCTCATTTTGATTTTCTGGACAGAACCTCCACACCTAAGGCATCCAGATCTTCAATCACTCCCTAATTCCTTGTCCGAAGTCGGATTCGATCACGGTTGGATGTGTTGGAACCCACTCGATAAGGGCTTGATTCCACTTTTTCCATTTTGTTTTATTTTCATTCTAGAACAAGTTATAGGGGTTTGATTGGTTTTGAATCTTTTGTAGATTTACTACATTTTAGACTGAATTGGTGGCTGTTACTGGAGGAGTAGCATCGTACGAGTCTCATGTAGGTGGTGCATACCTCATTTTGTGTTTTTGTGGATGTTTGGGTAACGCTTCCTTTGGTGCGTTTTTGAGTATTTTGGGGGGGACCCATTTTATCTGCTATTTCATACTGAATTTCTTGTGGGACCTATGGGATGCCTTTGGTTATGCCATGTTACCAGTTTGCGTGAGCGGGCCGGGTGAGGGGTCGTGGCTCATCGGGTAATTTTGGCCGGGGAACGCCAAAATGGTTTTAATTGAAATATTAATGTGTTAAACTTTTTAGTTTAATTTATTAAACCCTGTTGTTAATTGATATAGGAATTTAAGACCTCAGTGCTGGTATGGGAAAACACCTCATATAGTTCAATTCAACTATTTAGTTTGTTTTCCCAGTTTATGTTTTCTTTTTAAATATGTTATATATGAAATTGCTGAATTGCATCTGCTAGACCATTTGGGTGGTGTTGGGCATGTCCCAGATATTCTTGAGTGATGCGAATCATAGTTTGGGCTTCGCCCGGGTTACTTTGGATGGTTTTGAACATAGGATTGGGCGTCATGGACATCATCTTGAGGTAGTATGACTGTCAGGTTGGGAATGGCCCGTGTTACTAGGATGGCGATGCCATCATACTTGAGTGGAATGGTTGCAGGGACACGAAGTGTCAGATGAGTTGCTGGATTAGGTATTATGTTTGTGATTACTGCTCACCCAAAGCTTTGAGTAGTGTGCATATAGAGATACTCCGTGATGTGGTGGTTTTGACCACTCATGTGGGTAGAGGGCCCCGTAGTTGTAGTTAGGTATTTGGTTGGGGGTGCTTGCTGTAGAAATCCACATGGGAGTTCAGGAGCCTTCTGGGGATAGATTGAGACACGAGGTGTTAGGAGGCACATGGTGCCGGGTTACTATTCTTGGGCGTGCCTTCGGGATGTCGGTGCTTGAGACACGAGGTGTCAGGAGGCACACAGTGCCAGGTTACTATTATTGGGTGTGCCTTTAGGACTTCGGTACTTGAGACACGCGGTGTCAGGTGGCACATGGTGCCGGGTTACACGATAGTGATTCCGGCATTGGCCGAAGTAGGTGACACTCCATGGTGACTACTGAGCACCAGAGGAGTTTGTGTTTACTTGTGCATTGAATTGTTTACTTATTTCCTTGTAATGAATGACTGCCTAAACACATATATTTGGTACACACTGTTGGGTGGTATCCTACTAAGATTTTTCTCCCACCCTGCACTTCCCTTCAGGATGCGTGCAGACTTTATGGATTTACATGCAGGAAAGAGGCCAGCTTCAGGAGCTGGGCTACGTTAGTTTTTGCATGTATATGGTATGGACCTTGAGGTCATACCTAACTGGGGCTTACTTTGTTTTGTTTTTATTTTTCATATCGTCATGCTTACTTGTTGTAGCTACTGTTGGTTAACCATTGGCGCCCTTTTTATATTCAGTTGTGTATGACCTAGTTTGGATGCATGTTTTACTATTTAGTAGTAGTTACATGTTATCAACATTCTATTGTGTTTATTTCTTCTACTGTTGTTATATTTATTTTTTCTTCTATTTATGTATATTGAATATGCTTCCGCACTATAGGTCTGGCTCGAGTCTGCTGAGTATTTTATTCTGCTGCATCTTTACTGTTATACTCGGACAAGTACCGTTCTTATTATCCTCTGAGAGGGTATCGCCTTCCCACTATACCTGACAGACCCTCGTTGCTATTCGGTAGCCTTTGGCATTCAGGGTAGGTGCGCCTAAGGTAGTGACACCCGACTCGTTCGGCACTGTTCAGGTGGCTGGCCGGGTCCTGGTCTTTACACTTCTCACTATTCATCAAAAATGGAACTCCTCAGAAAAATACAAAAAACTCAAATTTAGATTATTTTTACACTAATATTGATAAAATAAGGTTTTTTTCTTATAAATTATATATATTTTTAATAATTTTGTATTAAAATAAGTGTTCTATTAAATTGCAGAGAAATTGGTATTCGAAAAATTTAGGTTTTAAAACATATGATTGGATTTGTTTTTATCTTATTCTTATCACATATATTTGATAAATTTAAAAAAAAATTGGTTGGATATATATTATTTAAATTTCATTAATATTATTCACAAATTGTAATTAATTGAATTTTTTAGGATAAAATTCATTTGGGAGCATAAGAATTATTTATTTAAAAACATTTCCTTTATATTTAATTTATTTATTTTCATTTTGTATTAATGAGTAAAAAATTAATTCAACAGAATATTTTAATTAGTTATTTAATCCAATTCATAACCCCCAAAGTAATGTCTAGGAGATAAAATCCAATTTAAATAAAAATAATATTATTATTTGGTAAAGAAAAGTCTTTTTTGTATCACAAGATATCAAAAACATTCATTGTTGTGTGTAATGCATTATAAATCAGTATTGTGTGAATTGGAAGATGTCAATAAAATTATATTCATACTAAAAGTAATAAATTTTACTGTGTTGGGGTTTTACACTCCCAATGAGATCTTTCAAGTAGAATCCCACCAGTGCGCCTTTCACAAACTCCCACCAATTGAGTTTTCTCAAAAAATGAATGGGGTTTTAAAGTTTTATACTAATAGTTATATAATGGTACATATAATTTATTTTGAATAGGTTTTGAACTAATTTTACCTACTTATTTAGTGTACTTATTATTCTTATTCTATTTAATGTTAAAGTAGTGAAATATTATTATAAATCACTTCTGTACATTTTCACCATCGATTATCATAATTTGTCAGCTTATGATACTCATTGATATTTACATTATATTGAATGTTTGGTCTCAAATTATTTTTTCAAAAAATATTTAACATTAAATACATAATTGATTCAATTATCTATAATGATTTATGTTTTAAACATGTAATAAAATACAAAAATGAACTATTCCTTCAAAAAGAATTAACCTTATGAGACAATCTCAACTTGTTTATACATTCACATCATCACCTACATGGAACACTCTAATATTCTTCAATAACTGACAATCCTAAATAGACAATCACTGAGCACACTATCTAATGGAACTATATGTCTTTTTATAAACACTAATGTTCATATAATTTATTATATGGATTCTTTATAAATTCCTTCACGTAACAATATATACGATATTTTCTCTCATCATTTATGTGTACTTATTTGACATAAGATATTTTTTCATGAATATTTAAAGCGCAATGAATCAATAATTCTTCTTCATGTAACTAGATTGGATAACACTTTATTATTTTTATATGGTTTTATAGATTTATCTTCTTCTTCTCACAATACTAAACAGTTTTGTGAAACCTTTTCATCATAAATTTGATAATCCCAAGTAAATGGGTTGTCTTCACCATAAATCTGGTGTGCCTTATATAATACCCTGATCCCTATCACATAAGACGAAATATGAAACTAAAATTTATTGTAAAATGGATCATGATTTTTAATGGAATCCTAGTAAGGATTCTAAATATACTCATAATGAAAGAAGAGTTTCACGAGTGCTCTATTTTTCTAGAAAATGAGATCTCTCTATCAAGTGATAGTAAGAAATAACCTTGCACATTCCTCAACATTTGTAGACAAATGATCAATTAATTTGGTCCATGTATCTTCTAAAATAATCTTTGAGTAACATGTCATTCCTAATAACAGTGGTTATTGCATAATGTTTTTAAATAACATTTAATATTTCAGTATTTAATGAATCATCACATGGATTCCATGACTGTAAGAATATCGGTGATACATCACATGTGATATCATAATTGTTTCCCCGACAAATCACACATGTTCTTATAAGAAAAACACATTAATAATTTATGAACATATAATTCCTTGAATAATCCTCATCATCATTAGAAATTGATATTTTATTTGAAAAAAAGGTTTTAAATATCCTAAATTATGCATGAATGGTGATTCATATGGGTCTTAGTGTGTTGATACGATGATAGATAAAATAATTTGAGCTTTTTTTGGATGATGGGGATGATGTATAAAGGTAAATACCATATATTTAAGGGTAATATGTTTGTGTGGGTAAAATAGGATGAAAGTAATGGACTAAGAGTGGTCGTGTAATTAACCTACCCTTATGAACAAATATAGTCACCCATGGTGGTCATCCACATAGAGAGGTAGAAAAATTAGATAATAATATATATCATGGTAATCCGAAATAAGGAAACCCAATAGGGTGTATATATATTGTAAGATAAAATATAAATAATACAATCAATGCAAATCCAAATATTATAAACCAGAAAGATAAACCATTAAAAGTTGAACAATTCTCTGTCTGACTATCCATCAACAAACAACTGTCCTCAAATAGAGACGAACACAACAAGATATGTAGGCATGATACATAATTATCTTCCATTTATTAGTGTCCTAAAAAAGACCAACAACCTTCTAATGGCTAAATTAGGGTGTGATCACAATGCCCAGTAGGATAACATGAATTAATATATATAAGTTCGAATATCAAGAATTAATTATATATAGATTTAAAAAAAATCTATTTTCAGAAATAATTTTAAAAAACTAAACTATTTATAAATATTTTTTTTAATTTCAAAAAGAACATAGAATATTCAAAAAATTAAAGAATATATCAATTATGAAAGAAATCAGGAAATAACCCATGGATATAGTATAATATAATTCAGTGAGAAAATAACCATAACAATACACTGATATGATTAAACAATCATAAATTTCAAAGAACCCCCTTTGGGCTCAAACATATTGGAATACATTATTGAAATGAAAGGAATGCACTAATTTAGGCCTATGGTTGATCCATCCAATATAATATTTAGTTGCATTATACACACTTTAGTTACATAAAACCCCTACTGGAATCACACTCACTCAAATAGTGATAGGTTTAATCCCAATGTACCAAAGGCAACCTAATGTGAGAAGTTTGTTGAAATATGTCTACAAACCATGATCATATTTAATAAAACGTTTTGAAATTAAAACATTTAGTCTTTTTGTATTTGGTAACTCTTTCAAAACCAAAACCACCATTTAAATAATTTAACCAAAAACATGGTGTGAACAAATATTATTTCAATGTAATTCCATTTAAAAACATCAATCTCATCTAATGATTCAAATCCAATGTCATATCATGCATTCACAATGAATAAACCAAAAGAGTTTACAAGAACATATAATAATAAAATAATTAACAACTTTTATATAGCCTCACGGATGGGGAAAACTGTACGACCTTTGACAATGGAGATTGGAGAAAAGATGATTGGCCTTGGAATGATAAGGAATGAGGGAAAAATCTAATGTATTAATATAAAAATAGAACTATCAAAATATGATCCATAAATACAAACAAAATCTTTTTCATAATTGTTGTTGATGAAGAAGTATAATGTTCTCTTACCAAGGGGATGTGAAGAAATCACCTTGTGGATATAACACCAAATATTGTGATTCAGAAAGATAGAGATAACAAAAAATAAAAATAAATAACTCTAGGGTTAGAAAGTGAGGCCTTCATGTTTAATGAGGAAGGGGATAGGAATTGACCATAAATAATACGGATAAGCATGATACATTTTCCTTATAATTCATTGGTGTATGAGAAAAATGTATCACATTGTAAAAACATTTTAAAAGTGGTCACCACAGGTTAAAAATGAACCATGCACTAAATTTATGGTATACATTCAACTTTAACCATGAAAATCATTTTTCACCATAACATATTTTCTTTTTTTGTTTACACTAAACAATTTTTGTTATAAACTATGATTTACGATGTAAATTTATTCTACATCTACATCCTAGTATATTACCCCTCCAAGACTACCAATAGGGATTCCAATTATACCTTGATGCAAAATACCCCCTAAAAATTCTTTGAAACATTTATACCAAAAATACAAAAATTATGGAAAATATACCTGTAAAAAGATTAGGTAATATTACCTAACTAATGAACCCCATCAGTAAAAGGCATAAAATGAACCAAAACAAAACTAAGAGAAAAATAAGGGTCGAGATGTACCTGATATAAGGTAACAAAATGTTTCAATATCCCCTACATAAATATTTTAAATACCCTAAAATCACTCAAAATAAATGACTCAGAAAAAGAGTAGATTACTACTTACTCATAAATAAATCTCACTGATGAATGAGACTTATCTCAACCAAAGAAATGTCTCCCAACTCTTCCCAACATAAGGAAGTCCTACATGTCCACCCATAAAATAGTTATAATGGGTCATCTTAAACGAGGGAAGATAACTATTTTTATTGGAAAAATCAACCAAAGGGAAATTATTTTCCTTAGAACCGCTAAAGTCAAGTACACATGCCCAAAGAATATTCTCAAGAACCCAGATACCCATTTCTATCTGTCCATATTTCTGTGGATGATATTTTAAGATCAATTTAAATGGGTAACCCATCTTCTCTTTAAAACATTTTCCAAACCACTATCTGAGCCTATAATCCCTTTAATAAATATTTAGAGAGGGAACCCCCTGACGTCTCACAGCTTCTCTATAATTCATACCCCCAAGCTATTCAACATTCATCATCTCTTTGATAGTGAGGAGATGACCCATTTTTGTTATTCGATCAATGATCAACCAAATTTAATATTTTATTCTAGGATTCCATGATACAAAAATGATAAATTCTATGTAAATTTCATCCCACATCAATTAAATAAAAATAATGGGATACAATAAACCTACAAGTCTTCGGTTATCCAATTTAATTCATTATCAATTACAAGACCATGATAAAAATTAAATAATCCATAGTATCAACCCAACCAATAGTACTAAAACCTCATGTAATGACACATCTTGGTAATACCATGGTTCATAAACCATTAGGTTCATTTTCCATTGACCATCAACTCTTACCTCCTAGAAAAAAGAATAACCAACATTCATTGAAAACATAGTACACCACTGGGATACTGAGAGAACTCACCCAAGGAAAACCCACCATTTATGATTTTACTAAAGTTCATGTATTCTATATTAGGTAATTTCTCTTGTTCAACCCTTGAATAAAACAATGAGTTATCCTTTATCATATCTTGATAGACCCACCTTACATATTCTACCACTACAGTTCTCATCTCAACAAACAAACTTATCAGAGACCACTCCTCTATTGAATACTTCGTGTATTCTATCATTAATTTCCCATTTAGTGAAAAAGGTGACCACATTTAATTTCCTAGGAGTATAAATAATATTAAAATAAAATTTATGGAAATAATCAATCTATTTTCTTGGCCATTTCTTCAAATCTATCTTAGTGAGAATTAATCTGGATTTTGTGATCATAATATATAGTTAATTTCTCCTCAAGGAGGAAGTGATTTCATGTTTCAAGTACATACATTACAAAAACTAACTCATGATCTTTGGTATAATAGTTCTTACCATGAGGTAATAAATATCTTGATTCGTAAGCCACCAACTATTTACCCTACCTCAAGACACTCCCAAAACAAAACTAGAAGAAACTTATAAAACATTACAAACTGAACCTCATTATGTAAGAATAAAAAGTATAGATGAAGTTCAAATTTTCTTCAATTATTCAAAATATCTATGATATAATTTATTACACATAAAATATACTCCCTTACTAGTTAAATATTTCATTAGAGATCAATAATTTGAGAAATCATTAACAAACCAACTCTTATAACCATACAACACAATGAATCCTTAGATCCCATAAACGTTTCATTACAGCTCCCAAAACATAACCGCCTATAAATTTTCAAGATCCACTGATATACCTTTCTTAGATATAACATAATCTACAAATATTACTTCATAAATCTAAAATTCACTCTTAGAATGGTTACTGTATAGATGATGCCCCCTAAAATATTTATGAATTATATCCAAATGGTTTATGTTCTCATCCTTTGATTGGAGTACACAAAAATGCCATCCACTAACACAACAACCAAAAGTCATATAATTGTTTAAATAACAAGTTTATCAATGACATAGATAACATAGGAGTATTAGTATGTATTAATGGAAAAAATAGACACATAAAATTCCAACACAAGATCCTCGATGTTGTATTAGGTTTATCCATATTTGAGACTCTAAAACGGTGGTAAAATTACAAAATATAAATCTTTGAAAACCAATGGCCCCCTATATGGTGATAAAAGATATCATAAATCATGGTTTAGAAATATTTTTTTAATAGTAACCTAACATAACATACAATAATCCATGAAATGTATAAGACTCCCTTATCCCTTCCTAGTGAAGATTATAGGTGAATCTCATAGTTACATGCAAGGATGAGTAAATCCCTAATCACTGAGGACCTAAACCTAAACCTTATGACCCATAAAATCATAAGGTTCCATATTATAGGATGGAATATAAATGAGCATCTTATTAGGTAGTATTCCAATAATAAACATGGCCTTTTCTTTGTTGTGGTAAACCAGAAAAATTTAATATAATGATCCTAGTCTATGAACACAACACTAAATAAAGGATACTGCTCAACCAAGTCTAAAATACATAAAAGAATATTTCCAATAACTATTATGGGATATCCATAGTGAAAAATATTGTTAGCCTCACTATCCCAAACCTAAAATCCTAGTATAACGAAAGACATGAGTAACTCCATGAGGGGATAAAAAATTCACACATAGATGATAATTACATATCATGGAATTAACATTGATAATATAATAAATGAAAATAGTCTAGCATAATATATCATGATCAAGCATGAAGAATCCCCACTCCACCTCAAGGCTGACTATCATCACTCGAAATGTTGGACACTTGAGACTAAGTTCATAATTATTTCCTAATGTAATTTGTATTTCCAACAATAATTTTATAATACCTTAGTGAAAGACCAACATTTAAACTAAAATAGATAATAGAAAATAATGTGTATCACCTATATCAAACAAATCTAGAACTATATAATATGAAATATGCATCATACCTATAATTGTAAATGTCTCTACTTGAGATTCCTCTTGTGAATACTCCACTGCATAAGGATGACCATTCTTATATTCTCCCGAAGATTTATTAGCCATGTGAATAGCCCCCATGCTATGAGAAAAATATCCAAAAACCATGGAAGAAATATAATGAATCTATGAACCCTTTGTAAGAATGGATCCATACATACTTCCTTGGGACATCCTTCCACAATAATTTTTTCAAATGGATAGATTTCCCAAAATGATGAAAAGACACGGGAGCCTCCAAATAGTAAGGTTTGGTATGGAAAATCCATTCACACTAAAAGAAAAAAATCTATCATTTTCTGGAAGAAGCCCCTAAAGCTACTCCTCTAGTAAACTGACCACCCATGCACTTCCTTTTCTTGCCAAAAGATACACCATCGTTGATAATATCACCAACCAATGCTTCACCCAAACCTTGTTTTCCAACTATGTCTACTTCTACATATGATACTACATTAACCACCTCCACATGGGTCGAAAGGAATAGGACAATGAACATTAACTGAATATCAGCCCATAATCCCAACTAAAACCTCCAAACCCTTTTGTTATCATTGGTGACTAGCTATGGTGAAAAATTGTCCAACTCCTAAAAATGGTTTGAACACTCTAGAATGGTATTCTCTACAAATTCTTAGGATATAAACTCTATGGTCTCTTCTACATGTAAAATATTATTTTAAACATGTTTTTGACTAATTTATTAATAGAATCCCAGTTATGACCCACATGTAACTTTGATGAGAAAATAGATTCCCTCCATCTCATTCACTTCTACTGAACCATATATGTGGAAAAATTACACATAGAGTCCTTAGGATTCATTAAAATGTTAATTACCATTTAAATATTCCCAATACACTCCTCATATTCCAATGATTATTTTAGATCATAGAAGAATGAAGGATTTTTCATAGTAAATTATAGGAAGTGGTCCACCACTTATCCTAGGATTCTAAAGCCTGCTTGATATAGAGTCTGAGTAGTTTGGATTACAGTCTATACTAAAATGGGGTCCTATAGAGGATTTTCTTAAAGAACCTATCATGTAGCATCCTCACTCGAATTTGGATGTGACATTCTAGGAGAAATTGTACACTAATCATATGAAAAAAATCTATTAGCTTATGATGAAATTCAAAAATCAAAATAAAAATTCTCAGGTATCCATACCAGTGATTTTAAAATAAAATAATTTATTTTAGATATGGATTTTAGGAATAAAAGACTAAAAAAGGAAAATTTCCAATTAAATAATCTTCATTTTTGGTTCATTCATAAAACTACATCCAACAAATCTGATTCTTTGAAAAAATCCTGGACCAACCACGGAAACATGAACTTTATCATGGTATTGAGTTGTATAAGTCCATTTTTATAGTTAATAATTGAATTATATTAGTCCTAACTCTGTTATACATATAGAATAGACCAAACCCAATTTTTTCAGAACACTTTAGGTTGGGTATTCCCTCAAATAACAATTTTTGACAAACCAACCAAGGTCAACTAGAAAAGTAACCATAGTATTTCACCTTATGGTGATGTACAAAAATGAGATCAAAAAATTACTCATGATAAACCTGAAAAAGATAAAGTAATAGGTAAAATAAAATAAGAAAGATAATGTATCCATGTGACATAAAATGAAAATTCAAATAGGACAAAACAAAAAGGTAAAAAAATGAAAAGTCTAACAAGTCTCTAATTTACTAGGCATTACCACCAAACTATCCCACTAAAAGGATGATGATAATTGGAGAAATTAGAATTCTACAAAATTCCATTCCATTTACCCATGTCATACAAAACCATATCTACAACATCCCAAACATAAACGTAGGGTGTGATCAGAACTCATAATAGGATTCCATTAAACAATAAATAAAAATTTTGATATTAATAATGCATTATCTCTATATTTAATAAAAATCAAGGATTATAAATAAAAATCAAGGATTATAAATAAATTTCATAAATTTAATATATTTTATAAATAACCATCTATCATATTAAGAGAAAATAATATTCACCAAAATCTAGAATATGTCATTTATAAAAGAGAATGGGTAAGAATCCATGGATAGAATATATTATAATCATGAGTGAAAATTAACATGAAAATACCCTCAAATGATAAACCAATCATATATGAAAACGCACACCATTTGGGATCTAATTTGTGGGAATACATGTTATACATGAAGTAAAAGCCCCAATAGATTATTTTGGGGGATCCATAAAATATAACTTATACTATAATTAAACAAAATAATGTGACATAAAACATCTAATGGAATCACAAACAAAAAGACCGATATGTCAATTTTAATGCACCCAAGGATACAAAATGTTCTAAGTTTGATAAAATCTTTTTAAAAACAATTATGCAATTAAACGAAACATTTTCACATTAAATTTTTTCATCTTCCAAACAATATAAAAACCAATTCCTCCATTTAAATCTTGTAATAAAGAATTTGGTGTGCATGAATCTTTTTAAATAATACCCCATTAAAAACTTGAATCTCATCGAAAAAACCATTCTAATGACAAATCATATATTTTCATTGAATATACTATTGTAATTGTTAATTAAATATATAAATTGATGAAGTATCCCCTTTTATAGAGACGTGAAGCTCAACAATAGGGTAAACATAGTTAGGTTAAATAATAGATATTTGAAATAAGTTGATCAGCCTCTAAAAGACAAGGCATGAGGGAAAACTAAAAAGTTTCAATTGAAAATAAAAAACTAATCACAATATAAACCATAAAGACATAAAAAATATGTTATATACCATAAAAAATGAATAATTTGAAAGATAACATTCTAGGGAGATGTGACACAATTAAAATGGGGATTGAACACCAAATTGAGTGATCCAAAAGTGGAGATATCACCCAAATTTACCCAAAATCACCCATGGTTTTGAGAGGGAGGTTCAAAAATTGAATGTTAAATGTTCCATACATGCGGTATAAGTAAAATTTATAGTCATGAAGAATTTATATTATAAATCATTTGTTTATGGAATAAAGGATTCATTTTCTACATATTCTGAAAAAGGAATAGCCTTGGGGTAAAGCGAATTAATTTTTGAATTTATGTCCAATGTTAATATGTTTTGGATTAAATGAATTTTGACTCTTATCCATTCTAATATATTTTATGATGTGAGAAATTCACTTTATAAACAATAATTTATAGTGTAAATTCCATCTATAGGAAGTGACTAGATTCAACCCCCTACTAGACCTCCAATAAGGCTTCCAATCTAACCCATACAAAATGTGATCCATCTAAATAAATTTAAACATTAATACTAGTACATTATTAATTCAAAAATATATAAAACCCCACAAATAGGCGATTTTCCTTGACAAAAGCTCTCCATACCAAAATGTCTTAAAATGAACCTAGAAAAAAGGGACAAAAGCTATATTCATGAAATACCATATAAAAGGTAACATGATATTACAAATATGATGTTGTAGATTTATTTCTTCGATCATCCACTATTATATTTGAGTGTTGTTATTATGGGAAGAGTAAGTTTATAACAATCATACCACAACATATTTTTCTTTTATTTACAACCACTATATAAGAATTTCCATGCATACTTCCTATAAAGTTTTCACCACGTTCAGCACCCAGAACACATTTGCACACATTCCCATCATTAGGCCACAGCAAAAAATTGTGTTATCCACCCAAGAACGTCTAGGTGTTATTTTCATAGGAAATTTGGATGGATGTGTTCTCCCTATGTGTTTGATGATTTCCCTCACATCTACCCCCATGGATAACTACCATGACTGGATTTCACAAGTGTTTGATCCTACTCCCATATGTGTGGGATCGATATAGCCTAGTTGGTGAGAATCAGATGGCCATTTTTTTGTTAAGACCCCTATGTAATTCCCCGGTTCCGGAAGCCGCCCAGAGATGCCCCGTACCTAGTTGGTCACATGGCCTAAAGAGAATTTCCCCAAATGCCAGAGGCTTCCATCTAGTAGCGAGGGCCTTGGGTGTGATAGTAGGGAAACTACAACCTCATTGGCAGAGTAACACAAAAGAAGTAAAACATATATGAAAAAGGGGAAGCAGTAAACATACCAAACAACAGTAAACAGAGTAAGACTAATGAAGAAACAACCAGAGAACATATATATAGATGATGCATGATAAGAATGTCTAAGAAAGCAGCCAAACAATTCACAATTCTGAAATGTAGAACTAAACCAAAGTACAAAAGAATATAGTAAACAACTCCTCAGCATCGCAATTCTCCGCTTGGTCCCACGCTCTCCAGATCCAAAGCAGTCACGTAGCTGAAGTAGAAGGGTTCTTTCCCTTATCTATACCTGCACCAATATAATCAGTTTGGGCCCAAAAGAATGACCTAAATAGGGTGTGAGACTAAATCCCTATATGAAACCACCAAAATATCTCTGCCTAATAGTCACTGAATATATGGAAAGCAACAAGTAAAGGAAAGCAGTAAAGAAAAAAATACTCAGCAGTAACCAATCCACAGTTTCAATACAATAAATTTCATACATCAAGAAACAGTTAATAAAATCAGGTAACCCACTGGTTTAACCAAAACATGGATAGATATTCCCAAGAATCCTTGAGGAAGAACTCACTATCAATTCCCTCCATAGTCAAGTGTGATTCAAAAACTCTCTGAGGAATTCCTCAATGTCAATTCCCCCTATTGTCTTTTAGTAGTAACTATATGTTCTCTAAGGAAGAACACAACGTTAATTTCTCCAGTGGCCATGTAACCTATCTCTATACCCACAGAGGGAGCATTCAATGTCAACCCCCCATATGGTCTCCTAGCGTGATAATTACAATAGACACTCTGGGAAATCCCTCAACATAAATTTTCCCTATAGTCCCACTACAATAGGTTCCTGTAGCCCCATGTAAATAATACATGCACAAACAATGAAAAACAAACAAAGTGAACCCCAAGGACTACTTGGATGACAATCTACAACATATCAACATGTCAGATAAGATAAAACACTCCATCCAACAATACTAGGCATGGAAAACAAACATCATCCTAAAAGGAAGCACTAGACCAAACAGTCAAAACGAGCTACGAGGGGAAAAACGCCAAGGCATAGAAATTAACCCCATTCATATGAGATCAAACTATACTCAAGCATACAATCATAGTAGGTAATTAACAAGGCTAAGAATGTAAATATGCAAAACCCCATTCAATGGTTTTGGGAAATTTTTCACATAAAACCCAAAGGCTATGTATGGAAAGGCTCAGACCACCAACCTCAGTGTTGGGAGATATTTATACATACAACTCAATCCTTGAATCACCTAAGAACACCATAGATCTACCAAAATTTTCAAAATTTTCAAAGGAGGATAACTTGTGAAAGAGGAGGAATCTGGATATGAAGATCAAGAAGAAGGAAGAGCATACCGTTGCAGTCCTGACACAATTGAAAACAGTCGATTCATAGTACATGTGCTCGATTGGGGGATCGAGAAAGACCGACATCGTACATGTTCTCTCAGATGAAGCAGACCAAGAAGAAGGAGGTTCTGTCTGTCAAACGTGACCCCGTTACATTTAATGAAAAAAGTACATGGCCTGTACTTTTAAAGTACACAGCGTGTACTTGCCGTTATCGAGAAACACTTTAGGTGGCCTCCAGGTCACCCACATGGTTGTGTGCATGACCGCTAAACATCCAGCACACAGCTACATGTGGTAACCAAGTACACGACATGTACACATAAAGTACACGGCGTGTACTTTAGAAATTTCACGAAACTCCTCTTTTTATAAAAAAGTGATCAAAAAAAGGAAAACATACCATAAAAGAAGATCTGCATTCTTACAAACTTCCCCCTTAAACAAATTCATCCCCGAATTTCCCTATCAAGGAAGCGTAGAAGAATAAACGCCGAACAACTCCCGCCACTGTGATCATACATCAGCCTCCCTCTCCCAAGTCTCATCTTGCACTCACCTATGCTGCCATTGCACTCGTACTAGAGGAATAGCCTGGCCACAGAGAAACTTCGTACTTTAATCTACAATCTAGATAGGATGCCTCTCAAAAGAGGCATACACCTCTAACTCAACCTCCTCAGGTTGAAGAACATGAGATGGGTCTAATAAGTAACGCTGAAGCTGAGAAACGTGGTAGACATCATGCATAGCCCAATACCTCTAAGTAACTACAACATATAGGAAAATGTCCTAACTCTCTCTAACACCTCAAACAGCCTGACGTATCTCATTGAAAGCTTACCCTGTCTCCTAATGTTCTTATGTCCCAAACTCAGCATGACACACAGGAAAACCTGATCCCCGACCTCGAACTCTAGAGGATGTTTCCACTGATCAGCATAGGACTTCTGTCGAGACTGTGTTGTAGCCATCTTCTTCCGAATCAACTCCATCCGCTTTGTGGTCTCTTAAACAAGTCGAGGTCCCAACAAAGCTTCCTCTCCTACCTCCAACCAATATAAGGGTGATCAGCATGGCCTACCGTTCAATGCATCATAAGGTGCCATCTGAATAGTTTCTTGAAAACTATTATTGTAGGAAAACTCCAAAACAGGTATATGATTTTCCCAAGACCCTCCAAAATTGAGGATGCATGCTTGAAGCATGAACTCAAGAACCTGAATTGTATGTTCGGACTAGCCATCTATCTGGGGATGGTAATATGCACTCAAAAGTTTTTGTATATCCAAAGCCTTATGCATCCTCTTACAGACCCAAGAAGTAAAGCTACATCCCTATCTGAAACAATAGAGTGTGAAAAATTCATAATTCTATCAATGAAAACCCACACAACATCCTTACCTTGAGGAGACCTCAGTAAACCTATCAGAAAATACATCGCAACATCATTCCACTTCCACTCGGGAATGGGTAACTGCTGCAAAATCCCTTCTTGTCACTGATGCTCTTCCTTTACCTACTGATAGGTGGAATACCTCATAATGAAACCAGCAACATATGTCTTCATACCTAGCCACCAATACTGACAGTGTAGATCACGATACATCTTGGTGACACCAGGATGAATGAACTAAACTTAGGAATGAATTTCCCACATCATATCCTCACGTATGTCTGGAGACACCAATACACACCCCAAAAAATGCAAGATCTCATCCTCTCTTATGGTCCATCCAGGAATAACAATTTCTCCAGATACACTTTCGTGTATGACTAGGCCTTTGGAATCTGATAGCTTCCTCATTCACACTCGATCAAGAAGAGTATAGGTAACCTCTACATATGATTGAAACGTCTGCCCTTGTTTTTCATGCACCTCCAAATGCATCTCAGATAACATAGCCATAAGTTTCCACTTACTACTGGCCTCCTGAACTACCTGTAATTGGATCCTCCTGCTCAGCGCATCAGCTACAACATTGCTTTTCCAAGGTATGTAGGCATGATCGACGTGAAATGATTGATGGTACTCGACCCACCTTTGCTACCTCAAATTCATGTCACACTGAGTGAAGATATACTTGAGACTTGTGTGGTCGGTGAAAACCAAAAAATGATCTCCTAGTAGATAATGTCTCCAACAATGTAAGGAATGCACAACTGCCGCCAACTCAAGATCGGGCATTGGGTAATTCCTCTTATATGGCCTCAACTGCTGAGACCCATACACAAAAAATCCTCCCTACAAAAGCATAGCTCCTAGTCAGATACCTAAAGCATCACAGTAAACAATATAGCTCTTTCACGGCTTTTGAAAAACTAGTATCAGTGCTGAAGTCAGTCTCTCTTTCAGCTCTTGAAAGGCTGACTCCCAGGAGTCTGAACCCAGAACATCACACCCTTCTTAGTCATACCCATCAGTGGTGCTGCTAAGTTTGAAATGTATTGTTTGAAGCATCTATGGTATCCATCCATCTCTAGAAAACTCCGTACCTCAAAGATGTTCTTCGGCTTCTCCTAGGAAACTACTGCTCTCACTTTCTCTTAGTCCAATGATACTTATGTCTCTGAGATGACATGACCCAAGAAATTAATCTAAACCATATAAAAGTGGAATTTTGAGAAATTAGCATATAACTGATGTTCTCTCATTGTACTCAGAATGATTTCAAGATGGGTGCAATGGTACCGTCGAGTGTGAGAGTACACCAAGATATCATCCACGAAGACCAACATAAAAGAATCCAAGTATGGATGGAACACTCAGTTCATCAGTTCCATGAAAACTACAGGTGAATTTGTGAGACCAAACGTAATAAACATATACTCGCATAGACTATACCTGCACCGAAAGGCTATGACAGGTATATCAGATGGTCTACCGCACAAATGATGGTTACCGGATCTCAATTCAATCTTTTAGAACACTCAGGCTCCTAAAAGCTGATCAAATAGATCATCAATATTTGGTAAGGGATATCAGTTCTTGACCATAAACTAGTTCAGATTATGATAATCTACACTAAATATGAGATTACCGTCTTCCTTATTCAAAAATAAGACAGTCAAACCCCAAGGAGAATTACTGGGTTGGATGAAACCCCTTTCCTAAAACTCCTCCATCTACTTCTTGAGCTATTATAACTCTGGTGTACCCATTCTATAAGGAGTAATAGACATCAGTCCTCCTCCTGGGACATGCTTAATAGAAAAGTCTACCTCTAGATTAGGAGGAAAACATGAAAATTTCTCTGGAAGGACGTCCCGGAAAAAATCCACCACTGGAGGAAAGTATAATTGTGATGTCGCTTGATCATACAGATACAGACTAGAAATATGGACTATAACTCCTCCCAACACATAATGATCGGGTCCTCCTCTACTCACCTGGACATCCCATTCACCCTTATGAAGAAACAATCCCCCTTCTGGTGATGTGAAACTCAACCAACGACTATAAAAGTAAAAAACTATCTGGAAAAGAACTAACCAGTCCATTTAGAGAATGAAATCATATCCTATCATCTCTAGAAAATAGAGGTACCATAAGAAGTGACAACCACCAACCTCTATATGGCACTCCTTGCACTGTAACACACTAGCTGTTCTAGTACCCAAAGGATTTTCTAGCATCAAGATATCAGCTGATGAAAATATGTAGAGCACAAGGCTCTCCACAACAACAACAGATATAAAGCTATGGGAAGCCCCTATGTCGAAAAGAGCAGAAGCTAAAACTGAGGAAAATAACATCATACATCAAACTATAGAGGTCCCAAGATCCTGATCCTACTCAGTGTAATCCACTGAAAATGTTTGACCTATACCATGACCCTATGACGCTGCTCGACCACTCTGATCTGATCCTCCCTACTGTAACAGAAAGCCTTGAAACTGGCTACCATGGCCACAACCTCCACCTTGGCCCAAACGGATGGAAGAACTCCAGTTCGCAGACTGATGAGAAACTGGTGGTGTTGCTTCTAAATGAGGAGTCATAGAGGAACCCATGTCCCCAGCTGCTAGTGAGAAGATCTGACATAAGCGCTGAAGTTGACCCATCTTTCCATGTGATCGACACTCCACTAGGTGTCTTGGGAAATGTGGCCTCATATGCCAAACCTTCCCACACTGGTATCATAACACCTGGCTACCTAAATGTACATCTCGCCTACTCATATCTCCACGTGTAGTCTCGCTATGGCGCTTCCTTCTATCAATTGGTGAAGCACTAACTCTGGATGCTGAACCGCCCAGACCCACTGCTTCAGAATCCCTCAGATTATATTCAGTGATCAACGCCTGGTTGATGATAGAAGATATCGAAGTCAATATGAAGATGTTCAACAGTGCCCAAATTTCCTTCTTGAGACTATCCTCAAACTTCCTTACTAGAAACAACCCATATCCCCCTAGAAAGGGTATAAAGCACTACAAATTGGTGATGCAAGAATAATATTCCATAACAGAAAGCGTACCCTACTCCAGACTCATAAAATATTGAGCTCGATCATCTCTAAAAGTCTCAAGACAAAAGTAATCATAGAAGGTATGTTGAAACTAATCCCACACTATAACCTACTGGTGCCTGTAACACCCGAGACTTTTATGTTATATAAATAATCAAAGGAATCTTTTTCTACACAACACTTTCTTGGATTGCTTTACACGAAATCGCGACCTTCATCAATAGCTTGCGTCATACGCAATATCGAGTTTCACTAAACAGCGATATGCTATTAAAATATTATTAAAACTAGCCGTTATGAATAGTAATAACCACTTTTTGAAATTTTATAAATTTTATTTTTCAAAATGGACTTCATTTTTGGATTCGGAATATCGAAATTAGCCTAGGGTGAAATTTTGGTATTTTTCTGAAAACTTTCAATTTTTGATGAATAGTGAAACCACTAAGTGGTAGTTAAAAAACTGAATTTCTCATTAAACATAATTTTACCGCTTCTGTGAGTGGAATTTCAAAAATCCAAGAGACACGGTTGATGTCAGTATATAAAATGGGGTTCAATGAGATGAAAATAATTTTTTGGTGAATAGTAACTTTTTACTTTTTTTACAACGGTAAAAAAGTAAATATGGTAATTAAGGGTAAATATGATATTATTATTACCCTAACACATGTCCTAATTCTATTGGATAAGTTTAATTCGACCAAAAACAATCTTAGGAATAAAATATGACCATTTAGGCCCACTTGGATTAGATTAGGAGATTTATTATTAATTTATTTAAAGAAGGGTTAAAATAGTTAAAATCAAAGTTTAATAAGTAAATAATTTTTAATATGGGGTTATACATAAGATAAATTCGACTATAAATATTCATTAGAAATTTAAAAATATTTCCTACATAATGGTATTTTTTTTAATTTTTAGACATTAAATAATTTAATTTATTTATGACACAATGATGATGCAGTAATTATCTTATTAATGAAAAATTGACATAAGTGATGTTATAAACACAAAAATAAATGTAATTTCAGACTCTTTATGAATCCCACTAATTTTTTAGGTTAATATGACATGTTATTATTGATTTAATTAACTTGGTTCGAACTAATAATTCTGTTATGATTTTTACAAAAATCAATTACTAAATAGTGTCAAAATTGACATAAAATAGTTTTTAAAAAAAATATTATATTGGTAATTGTTATTTTATTCCTAAAAATATATTGTTCGGCCAAATGACTTAGATAAGGTTATATATATTAATAATAAACAACTTGGGGTTCGTTTGGATGCTTATAGTAAGTTTATTAACCTTATAGTATAAGAACACAAGAAGACATGGTAAAAGTAAAATTATTTAACTTAATGTTAAATCTAAATGATAAGGATAAAATAGGAACCTAAACTTGTCTAAATTATATTGTATGAGAGTTTTTCGACCCATACCCACCTTATCTTCGAAATATATCAATTTGGAGCTATTTAAAACCGAACTTGACTTTATAATAAAATAATATTTTTAGGTATTCCAAAGGTGCCCCTCTCCTCCCTTATAAAAGGGCACCTCCTCCCCCTCTTCCTCACACCACTTTGAGCCTTCAAGCTCGGCCAAACCCTGCCACTTTATCCTATACACTTCCCTAGAGACATCCTAGAGGTTCTGGTCTTTCTCAAAGACTAATTTTAGTGCCCTAAAAGAAGGTCTCAAAGAAGCACTTCAAATAAGAGGTAATGTCCTTTACCGATTCTTTCATCTTTATTTCTTCTTCCACTTATTCTTCTTTAGTTGTTTAATTATGAAGTAATAACATCAGTATCACTCATATACTGATATGTTATTATGAGTATGAAACAACCCTATTTCACCATCTATCCATCCTACGGAAAAAGAAATCACCGCGCGTGCGTATGTACGGAATACCGTCTCCACGCCGTGGTGTAATCTATTTTCCACCACCACCTTACTTGGATGGGTATAATGGTGTAAATAATGACTATATATGAATATTATAAAGTGATATTGATTCTGAAATAGTATACATATACTTCAATACAATTCCACGATCATAGGAATGATATCATCACTCGTGCGTACATACGGAATACCGTCTCCACAATGTGATGTGACTCGTTCTACATGATCTTCATTTCATAATGATTATATAAATGAATTGAATGAATGAATATGATATATATTACACTAATACCATTCTATAAATGAGTTATATATAACCTAAAGAAAAGAATAAGAATTTATTCGACAAAACACGCATAAGAACAAAAAGTTATAAACACCCGAATAACAAGTGGCAATGAAATATTATTACTAAGAAGCTAAGAATATGACCATATATGATATCATAAAAATAATTATGATTCTGGAATAAGTCAATAACATTATTTAAATCATTATACAGGAGGTTCGGACACTTACAAAGCAAGTCGGACCTAAGGTAAGGTAAATATCACAATCTCATTTTTATCCGAGATTGTTTATACTTTAGAATTTACTAGGGTGTATTTTATCATCCACATCCATGTTTCCTAAATATGTAA
This sequence comes from Viscum album, assembly GCA_963277665.1. Classification (NCBI taxonomy): domain Eukaryota; kingdom Viridiplantae; phylum Streptophyta; class Magnoliopsida; order Santalales; family Viscaceae; genus Viscum; species Viscum album. Next base: position 935,615,381 of record OY728153.1, read on the forward strand.
TATTATTTCCATTCTCCTAAAATTGTTTAAATTCAATTTTACCCTTCGGTGAGTTTTTAGTAAAATATATGAAAGGAATCTTTTTTCGTTTTTTCGTACGAGGTACTTTTTGACTTTTTCGACAAAAGTACGAGAAGAATGTTTTTTTTAACTTATACGGCATGAATGGATTTTTGAAACATTATTTCCAAGAAGCTTCCTTTACAAGTTTTCAAGTTTATTTTTAATCAACTTCTTTTAGTTTAATGTTGTATGACATGTTAAGAAAGGAAAAATGTTTTTGAAGAAGAAAGGATATTTTTTCCTCAAGAATGGAGTTCAAGTGTTTTATCAAAATTATTTTCCATCTAAGATAATAAAGGGTTCTGTTTTTATCCCTGTTATTACATTGATTTGATTATGTTGTGATGGAATTATTTTTATGAATTCCATTATCTTATATGAATTGTTTTATGATGTCATGATGTTTAAGATTCCCATTTGTATTACATGGGTTATGAAATGATGTATGATTTATGATTTTGTGGCATACATAAGAATGGTATCATTATGAGATGGGTGGGACCTATATCTCCCTCCAATGCATTCGGTAAAGATTTTATATCTCATGAGATAGACATGGATGGAATGGTATGTTATACTGGTTCAGTGAAACATGACTGAAATGAGGGTGACTCGGTTTAGAAAGGGAATTTGTCCACTAAGATAGTCTTGGCAATGAGTCTTGACTAACAAGAAATGATTCTCTATGATTATGTGTGTATGCCCCAAAGTTTCATGTTTTAATTTATGATTATTGTGATTACATTTCACTGCCATGATTTATCCCATGTTATGAAATTATGATCTCTTTTTCAGGTTAAGATTTCCAAAAGTTATGTGCTTGTGTATACGATGTGATTTATATTTCTTTTGTTTACACTTACTGAGCATTTGAGCTCACCCTTTTGTATGTTTTATTTACCCAGGTCAGGAAGAAGGTTATTAAGTAGGATATGCCAAAAAGAGACTCTAGATATGATGAAATAAGTGGGAGGAAAAGTTGATGCTTTATGAACCAGTTGTTTATGTTTCTGAGTTTCTAAAGACACTATACCTATACGGTCCTTTCTTGGTTTTGTTATATGTTGTAATAAGTGTGCTTCAATTCTGAAGTAATAACAATGTATGTAAATTATGGGTCGTTATAGTGCCCCACATGTGATCGAAGAATATATGTAGCGAGCTTGACCCTCCTCCCTAGAGGCATCTCTAGGTGATCGAAGATTATCAAAATGACTTCTATCCATGACTCTGCATCCTAGGGTCCTCCATCCCCTGAGAAAGTGAGAGGATGCTACTGCTAAAAGACCAAAATTAATTCTTCCATTGAAGGGGCAGGTGTTGATTCTCCCTGGAAGGTTTGCATCATTCTTATAAAGCCCTCTCTGAATTGTTCATCAACACATATGTTAGGTATAACAGCTGGTTCCAAAACTGGCACAATTGGAGGATCTGTTGGAAGTTCCTGATAATCCATGTCTGATGTCTGTTTACCACCTTGTAAGTGGTGTACAATCAGAGGGCGTCCCAGTTGCCTGAATATCCAAGGTCAAGCACACACCTTAGATAAAAATTATCAAGGACTGAAAAAATAGATGACCAAGAAGGGAATAGGAGAATAAAATCATTCATGTTTTTCAAAACATGGATACACGACATGTATGATCACTACACGGCGTGTTCCCTTAAACCCATCATATAGGCTTGTATTTCTGCAAAACAAGTCGTGTAACATCCCAAACACATGGCTTGTTTTCCTTACACACGGTTTTCACTTTAATCCTCTTCCCCTGCCTGATTCCTTCTACACGGATAAGACACACAGATCTCCCTAGAACAAGACTACACGATGTGTTCGTGCCAGACACGGCGTGTACTAGACGAGCTTCACCAACCCATGTTGTTAGTAACATGGAAATATACCTGAGTTATAGTACATTTCATGTTAAATCTTGACACGGTGTGTAAATCATAAGTGTCATCCATCCGTGTCATTAGTCACATGGGTGGACACAGGGTCAACACAACACGACAGGTACAACCGGTACATGACGTGTTCCCCTAAGGATTTCCTCATCTAGTGTCTCTGCCCACACAGTCAGCGACATTGTTAGAGACTACAGAACGTGAACATATGGTACATGGTGTGTACCTTTTTTTTAAAAAAAAAATTCTTCCTGAACATAAGAAGACATGTGTGAACTGAAAACCACACATCATGTATTCTGGGTTTTTCAAGATAGTAAGACAAAAAAACAACTCCCGATCCAATAAAAACACTAAAATAAACCTTTAAGTGACAAACTATGATATGTGATCTCCCATACTCCCTAATAATCAAATATTGGAATCTCGTACATGTTATAAACATAGATAACAGTGCAATGATCCACCAAATTATGGTCCATGAGGGCCCAAAACACCTCAAGATCCAAAGTTTGGCGTTCATTCAAACATAACCTTACACAATCAATGCTCTAACAATAAGTTGGTATTATATCAAGGCATCTATACCAACAATATGCATATCTAGCACTACATCTATCAGATCAACATAAAATCACTAATGCACCCCAAATGGCTTGGATATAATGCATGACATGGGATTTCTAGCAAGTACCTATTTGATTCATGAGATAGAATACCCTTATATATTATGGTTTCAAAAGAAGTTGAAAATTGATAACATCTAAAACAATAGCACAATACATGTGAGTCACCCAACGGTGAAAATCAAACATACTGTAAAATTGAAAAACCAAAAAAAATTGCATTGACGAGGTAAATTGGATTTTCCCTGTACACAGTTCAGCTACAACTGGGAAAATCTTATTACCAAGTACTTATTCCATCCCATCACTGACTATAGTCTCCAAACAGTAATTCAATAAGAAATAATTCCTATGATACCACTTTGTAATGTCCCAGTTCTGGAAGCCGCCCAGAGATTCCCCTTCCACGGTTGGTCACATATCCTCAAGTGCATTTCCCCAAATGCCAGAGGATGCCAACTAGCACCGCGAGCCTTGGGTGTGATAGTAGGGAAACTTTTCCCTCATTGGCAGAGTAACTCAGCGGAATTAAACCATATATGAAAAAGAGGAAGTAGTAAACATACCAAACAATATAAAATAGAGGAATACTGATGAAGAAACAACTAGAGCACTAATATATAAATGATGCACGATACATATGTCTAGGAAAGCATCCAAACAAGTCACAATGCTGAAATACAAAACTAAACCAACGTACAAAAGAAAACAGTAAACAACTTCTCAGCATCTCAACCCTCATCTTGGTCTCATGCTCTCTAGCTCCAAAGTAGTCATGTACCTGAAGTAGAAGGGAACCTACCCCTATCTATAAATAAAAAGTATAATTTATTGGGACCAAAATCAAGACCCAAATAGGGTGTGAGACTAAATCCCAGTAAGAAACCATCAAAATATCCGTGCCTAATATTCAGTGAATATATGATAGACAATATTTAAAGGACAGCAGTAAATAAAAAAGTACTCAATAGTATCAAATCCAAAGTTTCGATGCATTCAATTTCATAAATCAAGAAACATCTAATCAAAGAAATAAACCCTCTGGATAGTACTCTCAGCATAAACCATCTGTTTCAACCAAAACATGGGTAGATATTCACAAGACTCTCTGAGTAATCACTCACCACCAATTCCCCCTATAGTCATGTGTGATTCAAAGACTCTCTGAGGAAGCACTCACCATCAGTTCCCCTATAGTATTTCAGTTATTACTACATGCTCTATGAGGAATAACTCAATGTCAATTCCTACTATAGCCTCGTAATATATCTATAGACCCTCTTTGGGAGCACTCAACGTTAATCCCCCCTATGGTCTCATAGCGTGAAAATTATAACGGATACTCTGGGAAATACCTCAACGTCAATTTCCCCTATGGTCCCACAACAATAGGTTCCCACGGCCCCGTGTAAGGAAAACTTGCACGAATGATGAACAACAACCAAAATTAACCCCTGGGACTTCTTGGATAACAATCTAGATCATATCATCATTTCAGATAAGATAAAACACTCCATCCTAAATTACTAGTAATGGAAAAAAACCTTCCTAAAAGGTAGAAGTAGACCAAACAGTCAAAATGTGAAATAAGGGAAAAACCTCCAAGGAATAGAAATTGACCCCTTTATATGAAATCAACCTCTACTCAATCATAAAAGTATAGAAAGCAATTAAAAAGGCTAATACATTAAATATACAAAATCCCGTTCAAGGGTTTGGGCAGTTTTTCCCATTAAACCCAAAGACAATCAATGGAAAGGCACAAACCACCTACCTCGGTGTTGGGAGAACACTATAGATCTAAAAAACTGCTCAAAACATTTAATGGATGATAACTTGAGAAAGAAGAGGAATCAGAAAAAGAATCTCAATCAGCATGAAGATATTACCATTGTGGTCCCAACGCAGTCGACAATAGTTGATTTGGAGTATAGGTGATCGATCAGGGGCTCAGGGAAAGATCATCACTATTTGAGTTTACTCAGATGAACCAGACCTAGAAGGAGGAGGTTTTTTCTGTCAGATTCAATCCTGGTACGTTTACTAATAAAAAGAAAGTACACGATGTGTACTTTTGAAGTACATGATGTGTACTTGCCATTACCAAGCCCCGCTTTAGGCGGCATCCAGGTTACCCACTTTTCCATGTGCACAGCCACTACACGGCCAGTACACGGTAACCTGCGGTAACAGAGTACATGGCGTGTACTTCAAATATTTCTAGAAACACCTCTTTTTCTAAAAAACTACCAGAAATGGAAAACATACCTAAAAAAAAGATTTGAGTTCTTACACCCTAATATATATAGTATTTACTAATAATTAAATTCCAAATCCAACATTAATTCCTTATTCAAAATTAATTCCTCATGAAAAATATATCAATTAATTTTTTCAAAACCTTAACTAAATTTCTTAGGAAATAGATTTATTTTTTCATATATCTATTCTTGAAAATAACCATTTCCAGGGCCTTCCAAAAATAGTATAGATAAGAAAAATTCATATGAATTCTTCTATAGTTGAATAATATTCACTTATTACTATATTGTAAAAAATTTGTAACACATTAGCAAATGTTCTCAAAAAATGAAGACCAGTTCATCAACCACCAAAATTGTAAAGGAAAATTTCCGCAGAATGATATCAATTCTATTAAGTAATTCCAAAAAAGTATAATAATCATTTCATCAAACAAATGTAACCAAACACATATTGACTCATCGAAAAAATAAACACATTATTTAAATAAACAATATACCACTTTGTTTATTGTTTAAATATTAACAAACCTCACATAAGTTAATATGTAGTGAAAAAAATATTTTCTCTCCCTTATTGACAGTCAAATTTAATAGAAATGTCAGGGTGTTCTATCTATTTTTCAATATTTAATGGAAATAATGTTTCTATTACCCTTTATTAGAGATAATTATGACACAACATGGCTCTCTTAGCTAGGAGCCCTTAGTTGATACACTATATTTCAATGTTCTCTAAAAATAGTGTAGAATACAAGGGATATAAAAACTAGGTTGTCTATAATGTCTATAAACTACCATGGATGGGATATTATGCTCGTGAATTACTTATGTTCTCAAATAGGTGTTGTAAAAATTATATTTACCAAGGAACATGTTATCCTTCAAACTATAGTAAACACATCAAAAATATCAATTGATAAAATTCAACAGTCCCTTTTTCTCATGTTTTTGTAAAAAAACCCTATTTATGAGTTCATTTAATTAAATTGTTGAAAAGGAATATAGGTGTTATTCGCATGCCTCAACCATTGGGGTTGAGATGTTTTTGGAATTTCTATATTCACTAGAATTTTGTGTAATGATAGATTATTATCATCCTTTCTCCCACTTATGGGATGCACTGATCTTCTTTTTTATCATGATAATATACAAAATCAAAGATGAAATATCATCATGTTTTCTCATAGTGGTATCATGTGATGTATCCTTCAATTTCATACATTTAATATCAAAAAAATATAAAATAATATTTAAAAATAAGGTTTTCAATGCTTATTCGTATGTGAAATACAGATCATCTTTGTTTATACCAGTAAATAATGTTAATTAACCTAAAAATATCTTTATTATATAACCTCCTTTGACATTCAATTTTTGATCTATAAAAGCAAATGCATCATCATATTCTTACTTTTTAAATCCTTTAGTTTTCCTTCTTGTGTAGGTAGAAAAATTGTATAATTCATTAAAATATTTCATGTTTCTTTTCATCCTATAAACAATACCTCATGATTATTCTAGTCATGGTATTTTTGAAACATTTTGTGGGTTTTATCTACATCTAGTGAAATATCTAACCATTATCAGAAACATTTTCTTTTTTTCATTAAGCATTACATTCTAATAAGAATTTATGTAAATAAAATGTTTATATATATTTTATCGTTATTGATCATTCATTGATTTATAAGATTTTGGTAACTTTCCTAGAATTCTTTTCATGAAAAATTTATCACAATGACATTTTCTAAATCATTTATTTATTTCCTTTAGCCAATAAAAATGACTGTGAGTAGATAACCCTTTTGATCTCTTAGAAACAAAAAATCTATTTCACTATTGTTCCTATTTCTCCCAAAACATATTTTTTCATTCTATAAATGAACTCATTGATGTGTTCCAATTAATTGGAAGTTATATATTATACCAGTAGTTATATATCCTATTCTCAAATTTAGAAAAACAGAAGTGCTATCTTTTGAAAAAATTTCTTCCATATTTATAGTTTTTATATTGGTGGTGTACAACTTGTTGACTAGATTAACCCCCCCCCCCAATTATTTTTCCTCAGTATTGGGGAAACTTTTATTGCCAATATATTTATGTTATCACTATTATCATCAGTCAATATTAATTCTATTTCAATTTCAAAACCTACACTAGTAGATGGAATTGTTTTAGAATCATTGGAATCATTTGAAATAACATGTGCTATCTTCTCTAGACTGATCATCATGAAAACATTGGATGATTAACATTGAATATATATTACATTATCAAAATCATCTTGAATCATTTTCATTTTAATTTCTAATTTAACAAAACTATACTATTTTTCATTCATTTTATTTCTTTTACAACCAATTTTTTATTTCTTCCTTTCAACAAAATATCATGTTCTAAAATTTTTACAATAGATATTTCAATCTCTATAATTGGTTCATTCTCATTATTTATGTCATTTATTTTCTCATTCTAGAGTAATTTAATTCTTTTATTTGCGGTAACTATTTTGATCAATAAATGATACAAGTTCATATCATTATATGTTCCAAAGGTATCTCCCTTATTCCTTATCATCACTTCATTAAGAATCCCTATACATTTAAATTTATGCTATGATGGTTTTATCATTTTAGTTGAACCATGATCTTATAAATCAATCCTTGTTGACGTGTCTTCATCAACAAGCATAATCATCATATTTATCTTGTAATTCGTTAAGAAAATATTGTTCACTCCAGTGCCAGATATTCATGTATTTCCATATATTCTTTTAATATTGTCTTATTCTTCATCATCATTCTAAAAATAATCTGATTCATTGATTGAAAAATAAATTAAAAATGTTCAAATTTAACATAAATTAATGAAATTTTATGTAATAAAACAATTATATATTTCCTTTCCTATTATGACCCTTTTAGAAAAACGTACATGATTCCTTTATAATATTCACCACTTACCTCATCCTCATTAAAATCGTAAAATGGGCCACTTATAATTTACTTCATCTATATACATTTCATTACAATGAAAGTCATTTCCCTCTTAGATTATTTTTAACATTGGAGATTTTCCCATCCCATAATTGATGATTGTATTATGTAACTCATCATGATATATTTCACCAACTTCTACCAAATCATAAATATTTGGATCAAATATTCTAGGAATGATAACCATTAGCTTCTTGAAAATAAGTGAATCTTCCAAATTTTCTCCAAAGAAACTAATATGAATTAATATATGATTTTCTCGAGTAATATAATAATATATAGTCTCTTTATTATCCATTTAGATATCATTAACCGTATCTCTCCATACTGATTTTCTGGATTGTTTGATTATCAAATTCCATTCAACGAAAATTATTATGTATATACCATATATCATAAGATGATTTTTCCAATCACTATAATTAACAATTTAGAAGAAATGGATTAAAAAATTGGATTTTCTTATTTTCTATCTACTTCCATATTTCACATATCAACATTTTTCATGAGAGAATATGTTAATGATAAGATAAAACCAATTATTACATTATCAATAATTTTATTTCCCTGTTAAAATAAATCTGAAAGAATTTAGTTTTTCCATTCAAAATAGTTCATTACATCAAGGAATGGATCTTATTTACTGTTAATGTAATTCAAAATCTCAATCGTTATCCTTTAGTAATATTTGGATCTTTTATGCTGGATTCTATTGCTATGGTATTAATAAATGTGACTAGATTCATATATATCACTATATAGGGGAGGGTGAATTTGTGATGTCATTTCAAAATTTTGTTTTAATTTTAGATGATACTATAAAATTGGTAAATATCTTGATCCATCATTGTTCAAATAATCACCTCTACCGTATTCAAACAAATTAATGCCCTAAAAATCATATGATTATTTTTACATCATTCACCCTCGATCTGGGTGACTTCATCCTTTTTTTTTCTCGATGATCTATGGAAAAAAATATAAACTAGTAGAAAAAGTGAATACAAATATAGAAAAACACCCATAATTCATGATTAATAATAATTAAAGTGGGACATATCTAGATCAGATCATGGGAGTAATATCAAAAAACTGTTTTTTATATTTACTCCATCTAGTTGAGATATCTCTTGAAATTATCTAGTTATTTATTCTAGTATCCCACTAGTTCATCAAGATTATTCATAACCAGCTATGAGCAAATATTTAACATAATTCACCTACTGATGTAGTGTTCATGTTGGCCTTTTTATTTGTCAATTACAATATGAAAAACATTATTTTCGATCACCAATGTACTTACTCACCATGAATTAATATAAATTGTTATTATTTTTACACAATGATATTTCCAATACAATGAATATATAGTCTCACATTATTTTTCACAAAATAGTCTACATGAAAATCATGATGCATGAAATTATCCATCGAGATTTATGTATTCTTTGTGAAATGAAAAATGTACAAGACTGCATTCGATTGAAAATATTTAACCATATTATTTCTCATTATGCATGCACATCGTCACATGCCAAGAATACTATCCTCATATTGAAATATGCACAACATTTGTAACACTATCAGTAAACAAACAATCCCAATTAAGTACATGTTTTTTATACAAACACTATAGTTTATATAATTTAGTATGTGGGTTATATTTCAATTCCTTCATGAAATAATATATATGATACTATCTCTCTCTACATAAGTGTAATTATTTTACAAAGTATCTATTATTCACTAAGAAATGAATCTCAAAGAATCAACACCATTTCATAACATAAATATCTCATATAAATTATTCTTCTTTGAGTAAGGTTTTAAAGGTGGAACGTTTTCTTAATGAAAGAATAAATAGTTTGAAAAAATATTTTCTTTGTAAAAGTGATGATCTCAAGCTCATGGGTTATCTTCTTTAGAAAAGTTGGTGTGGTTTATGATGTGGAACTATTTTATTACACTTTTTCAAATATTAATTAGTTAAATTTTATAGGAAATGTTGAAAATAATGGAGAACCATTGAATCAAAAAAAATAGTTTATATCTACTTTTATAGAGAATTTTAGTAATAATATTACATTTTGGTGCCTAATTAATAAAATATTTGTTGTATTTTTTTCAATAATGAACTATTTTTTGTTTACTAATTCTCATTGAGAATAAAAATTATGATATGTGTGGTAATCAATTTTCAATAGCTACAATAAAAAAATATGGAAGATTGTTGGAACGTCCATGATGTTGCTCGACTATAAGGGTTGGAACGACCATGTTACTGATTAATCAAAACATTTTTAATGACAATGAGCTTGACCAGCTGAAATGGTTTGAAATGATGTGATTATATTCAACTAATAGATCTGTTGAAATGACCATACATGTGTTAATTTCACCATGGTTTTAAAATGATCATATGTTTTTTAGATCATATTAGTCATTATAAGAAATGTTTAAATGCAAAGAGTTATGTATAGATGAGACCGACTAAGTGTTCATTTACTGGGACTCTAGGTATATTTAAATGACCATAATGATATTTTTTAAAACTTAATGTAATTTTTAATTAAATTTATATATAACAATGAAACATTTTTATAAGGATTTAAAGAATAGAAAAAACGGGGAATAAATTTTCATATAAAATATGAAACTTCTTCTCCCATGTTCATTTGTAATCCTTCTTATCAACACATCATTACATGGATGAGAATAACACTTTAAAATGGAAGGTTACCACTTGATGAGACCTAAAATTAATGTAATACAACCCTATAATCCTTCACTAAATCATATTTGGGGATCCTAGTGGATGAGGTATATGGACTAGGTTTCGATAACGATGAGAAGAAGGAATACAATTACCTTAGTGTTAACACTAGAGGAGATAATTAAATATGTAATCAAACTGATCAGAAACCCAGAAAGGTGATTTAATAATAGAACCTATAATTTGAATGAATCAAATATGGGTAAAATAGTAGACGTCACAATAACTGTGTGTAGTTTTTGTGGAAAATATAGGACAAGCTTTCACCAACTAGAATTTGGAGAAGTAGATCTCAGAACGGTTGACTGCTGATGGTGCAATATCAAAACCCCCTCCTAAAGCATGAAATTATACACTCCATTGTCTCTAAACACAACATTCATAAAGATACATTCATGCTTCTTAAATATTTGATTATGTATGATGTGATGTCTAAGTCTAAGGTATGTAGAGTGATTCATGATGTACCGATGCTTAGTGCTGCAACACTCCTATTGCTTGTTGATTTAAATTTAGTTGTCGATGAGATGGAAATAGTTATAGAAACTTATTATTTATTCCCAACTTTGATGCCCATATTCCCTTATCCAACACCTCTTAGTAAATATATGTGCCCATGAATTTTGTATAGTCTACATGTGTGATAATGAAAGTTAAAAAATGTATAAAACCTCATAATAAGACAACTAAACAAACAAAATTACCTATTTTTCATTTCATGTAGTCTTTTTTATTGTTATCACATTTTTCAAAGTCATTCCACTAGTTTTATCACCTCCAATTCTTTCATTACAACAATTAAACTATTTATTTTTTTCAATTTTACTTGGTCTTACTCTAAAAACATTTTTATATAAGTCCATTCATGTGGAACAACGCCTACTCACCACTATAATAGTCTTGATTTGGGTAAATAAATATTTAATTTACTTGGACCCTAGAGGAGACCTAGGGTGTGGTCAAAACCACTCTCCATTTTACGAGAAGGTAATGTGTGAAAAATTAAAAAAAAACAACAATAAATGTAAGTCCTATTTTTTTGGAAATTTTCTAAAGGAAAACATTGTAATCAACTGAAAACCCAGAGGACATCACCCCTAAAATCAAAAAAAATATAAATCCATTGAAAAATAAAAATAAAAATATAATGAAAAATATTTTTTAAGATTTGAATAATAATTAGAACTGGAAAGTGAACAAAGATTAAAATGGAAACCCTCTGACACTAGGAAATGCGAATCAACCTGATAATGAGATAATTTGGAGTCATAATCTAAGGTAATTATTATTAGATGTTATCTCCGATAATAAATCATGAATTAGGATATGAATAAGTTATATAAATAATGAAATAAAACAATCCATGTTTTCCCAACTGCCTACTGTTAATAGAATGCGTAGTGATGGCTCCCTTTACATATTTAGGGGATTCTACTATAATGTTCAGATGTTTCCACTAATAGGCATGATAAAGGAGGAATATAAAATGATTTTATAACCTTCTTGACTCATAGTAAATTCCAATAATTTTTTCCAATAGTTGTAAGAGGACTTGTTTTATACATGGGAATATGTATAAAATTTATTCACCTCGAATTGTTGCCCATGGAGAATGAATTATGAAGTCAGTTATAGAATCGCCTGATTTTTATGGGACAAGGGAGAAATATTCTGTGAATGTTGGGATAGATTTAGGGTACTAATTAAATAAAATTTAATCCAGAAATTTACACACTAATATTTATGGGACAATTTCTATAATAACCTCACCCATTACCAAAAAAAATTTATGGACCAATATATCATTAGGTATGTCAGTGATTTAAATGATGAGAAGTTGAATGAAATTTTTAATATATTAGAAACAAAATCATTTTAAGATGAACAATTTTTAAGAAATACCAGAATCCTTATCCCCATGATAACTCATGATCAATAGTATTTTTCAATTAAATGACTCAAAACCCTCTTCGGGAGAAATTTCACCACTATGAAATGTTTTGGAATTTGAAATATTATGCTAAAAATTTTAACATTCATTCCAAAACTATTGTGAATTAAAACATTTCTTCATATGTATTTAGGATGTTATCCAAGGTGTAATCTATTCTCAAACACTTATAGTCAGGGGTTTAGAAGCCACAAAAATCTCCGATGGAGGTAGATGGGTATGCTTACACCCTATCGTCCCATTTATTTTTAATACAAAAGCTAAAATTGAAAACATATCAAGGGGAATAACCTTATAAGTCACATGATGAATTAATAAGAATTTTGTAATAGCTAATGGATATGTTTGATGGGAAAATAGAAAAAAAGGTTGATAAGGAAAATACCTGATTCTTTGTTGAAAATTATATATTTTCATATCAAAAAATATGTTAGGAATATAGAGGTAGAGATAAATAAAGCTTTCCTAGCACCACTGAGTCTAATTATAGGGGTAATTCAATTATTGTATAAGAAAATTTTGGTCTCCAATCATTGGGGGATGATCAGAAAAACATCAAATATGACCAAGGTAAAAATATTAATGAAACAAAAAATAATTTTCATAATGAATATCATTTTTAAGAATAAAAAACAATTAAAAGTAAACTGATTTCTATGTTAACTTCTAAATCAATATCAAGAAAAACATGTATTTCATGGAAAATGAAGGAACGAAGAAAAATATAAAGGAATATGAGGAGATTCCTAGAGGTTTTATAGGAACCATGCCTTATACATTACATAATATTTTATTTTAGTGAACATTTTAATTTATTTCACCTTAAAGATATTTTAAATTTTATATTTTCATATAATTATATCATAACTATTAAATTAAAAAAAATATATTAAAAAGTCCATTGTTTCATAAGTACCTATTTTCCCACCATATAAATCATTTAGAAAATACGTTATTTATTTCATAAAAATATTCCTAAATTTTAAATGGACTTCAACCCTTACCTTTCTCAACCATTGAAACCCCATTAATAATTTTGTATGAGAGCATAAATATTAGTGATGAATAAAAATTTTAATGAAACTTTTAGTCTAGTAAAACATGAAAATGATAAACTATTTTTATTTTAATCATTATTCTCTGTGAAAAATAAATAATACATTTTTATATGAAGAACGCATTTTTTTCTCAAAGAAAACTTTCAAAATATATAAAATGAAATTAAAACCATTATCTATAACATAATGAATCACAATAATAACTCATTTTAAACTCATGTAAGAAATAACTTGATCCCGGTTATATCTATAGGAGAAAAATTTCGGTAATACCATCATTATTTATTATTTTGACAAGGAATATTACCCAAATAATTTGATCAATATCTGGTTACACATATTATTTAATCTATAATGGGATCACATAGTGCAATCTTGTCTTCCCCATCATATAAGTTATAGTGGTCACATTTATAGCTACATAGGATACCCCATTGTATAAGCTGTAACATGATCACCTAGTACTATCTTGATCCCCACATTTAACCATATAATTCTCAAGTACCATATCATGAATTAAAAAATTATTCTTTAAATTTTACATTATAAAACATTTGGATCACTATTTTAAACTCATAAACAAACTTCCATTTGATATCAAAATAAACTTTTCTTTTAAAAACCCATTTTCAACATCAAAATATCTTCTTCCTTTGAATAAAACTTTTTAATACTGAATTAATAAAATAAAGTTATGATGCTTTTTTAATTGAAGGAAAACATGATATATATCATTGGAATTAAAAAATCAATGAAATCTCATAGTGGTAGAAAAATAATTGTCTCTGTGTTTGTTGATAACTGTAAATTAATTTTTTGTTAAAACCTTCTATATAAAACTCGTAAAAGGATCCTTTTATAAAAAATTTAAAATAAAGTAAACAATATATAAAGTACATTATAATATTTTATTTAATTTTTTTTTTGAAAATAGTAAAAAAAATATGCACGTGGAAGATAAAGAGAATTTGGATGGAAAACATTAATAGAGGGGTGGGGGGGGGGGGGTAAAGGAAATGTCTCATATCAATTGGAAGTGTTTGAATGATAAGACCCGTTAAAGAATAACATTATGAAAAATATTAAATATCGTGATAATATATAAATTCATGCTATAAAATGTGAAATGATTTTTATATACGCCTCTTAAAATAATATAGGTGTATAACCTCAAAATATACATTAATGTAAGGAAGTTGTAATGAAGACCCTTACCTTAACATTGACTTGTCATGTATGTATTTTATATTCTTGAAAAATAAAATTATTTTTATTATTTAATTTATTGAGAACCATTTTTATTTTATTAATAATTTTATTTCAATTATTCATTATTTATATAAAATTAATTAATTAATTAATTTTATGTCACATGTTTTTACTATATTCATCTTATGTGTTACAAAATTGATTTTGTAGATAGAATATAGTGAAATAGTTCATTATTTAAACATATTTATAATAATAAAAGTTTCATAAAATTATTTTTAAAATATAAAATAAAATTTCATAACCCATCATGAATGAAGCCTATGAAAAATGAAATAAGGTTGTGACCGTTGAGATTGTATTTCGTTCTTATACAAGGGTAACATTTCAATTTACCAATGATTATTATGAAAAAAAAGTAAAATTTAACCTTAAAAAATTACAATAATATAATAAATAAAATATTATTTAATTATATATTCTTATATATATCATTTATGTGGTGTGGTAATGAAAAGGGAGTAACATCGCTTCGTGATGGGGGTAGTCCACATATTGGAGAATGAGTTTATAATTTCTTAGTTAGTGAAGATGAAATAAATTAAATTTTATATTAAGCTTAAATAATGATTAATATGCCTTTAATATCATATTTATTTCATATATATCACCTATATTTTTTATCATTACACATATTAACTTCAATGCAACACGTTATTGAAAATGAGTCACATCGCTTTGTGAGGTAGTAGTGCATTATACACACGAATAGAATTATCATATCGCCAAAGAAATGAAATGTAATGTTCTATATATTTCATAATTAATCCATAGGTAAAATTATGTTATAAATATCATATATATATATATATATAATCCATAATCCTTACCAACCGTGAGAGGTGGTAATGGAAGAAACAACGATATCGGTTTGCGAGGCAGTAGTCCGCCGTACACATGAATGATGATTTCATAACCCATTTGATAGAATAAGAAAATTATATATGTTATTATGTTATCATCATAAAATGTTTTTATATATGTATTATTATTTTTTATATATTAATATTTTAATATGAATTAATAGGTTCGAATATGGAATAAAATAAAAAACAATCATTGGATAACATCACCTCTTCCTTGGGTAGCTCTTTGTTTTTTACTGAATGCCATCATTGGTTGGATTTATGTCCAAAAAAAGCTTTTATAATGATATTAGGGATTTTTGAATTTTATTTGTGTAGTTATTGGATGAAAAATATAATTTATTGTTGGGATATCGGAGGAGGGGTGGTGGAGTTTTTATGTGATGTGAGTGCAACATTGTTATGTTTGATAGTGTGAATTCCACCCATGTTGTTTTCATGTCAACATGACCTTATAGTGGACAAGTATTACCAATATAAGGGATATGGACTAAATATGTCCATATAATTGGTTTTGTTAAGTTTTCTAGTCCATTTCCTCAGATGCTTAACTATTAATCACTCTGTAAACTTGTTTTTACCTTAACGACTATGATTAATTTTAGTTACATTCACTCATCATTATGGTAAAAAAATTAAGCTATATATATTTTAAATTATAAATTATTATGATTCCAAATATGTATTAAATTATTAGAAATTAAATTCTCATAAGTGGAAAATTTTAATTTATTATTAATCTCGCATACAAAGCGAGAAAACATGTTTTTAAGAAGAGTATTTTTATAAAAAAACATTTCTCTATATTAACTCTATGACTAATAATAATAATTGTAAGAAAATATATTAATATTTAATGATATAAAATATATAAATTTAATTTAAAATATTTATTATTAGCGATTATTTTAATAAATTAGAATGGGGAAACCATATCCATTTTAAAAATGTTTTTCAAAAACCTCATTGTAAACCCGAAATCAAAATTATACTTAAAACCAATATAAATTTTGGGAAAATTTAATTATGTGTGTTATATATAAATAAATAATACTTATGTATCTTGAAAAAATATTGAAAACATATTGATACTTTAAAATTAATTAATTTCGTAAATTTTTTTTAAAAAAAATCAGTGTTTTTCATTATTAAAAAAATAAATATTTTATGAATTATCCCAAAATATCACACAAAGTAGATTTTTATATAATTATTTATTAAATTATATTCATATATTTTAATCAAAATTATAAATTTTTTAAATTTATCTTTTAAAAAAAATTTATAAATGAATTTTTTAAAAACCAATTTTTTTATATTAAAATGACCTAATATATTTATTACTAATATAACTATCTAATTCATATTAATAATTTTTAAAATGATTAATTATCTAATTTAATGGGATTCAAAATCTATCCCCAAATTTTGAAATTTCATCATTGATGTTTTATTCTCTTATTATAGAAGTGCAGATATCTTTTACATATAGCATTTTTAGATTTAGTTGCTGCTCCTCAACCATATTATTTTACATAAAACTATAACCTAGTGAATCACCTTAATCAAAAAAACATTGCGTCTATAGTCACTAATTTGAACTAAATTTTCCTCATAATAAATATTATTGTCCAACTGAACTACTTCAGGGCTCAAAACCTGGGATAAATCTATCACATATTTACATAACATCAAAAGAATGATTTTCATTTCAGTTATCCACAAAATCTTCTCCCACTATGATTCATCCCTATATTATTCTAAAAAAACTACACCTTAATAGGAATTTAATCTACCAAATATGGTCTCATCAACTTCATTTCTCCTAGTTCATCCCATAAATGTAGTTTTCCGACACCGCTTTCCATAAACTTCTTAATATGGTGCCATCTATACACTGGAATGAATAATTTTATTATAAGAGAAATCAACTTAATAAATACGTTGACCAAAAATTTCTTTCCAATCCATTAATAAAGAAATAATAATATCTTCCATGCTCTTAATTTTCTACTCATATTATCCATTAGGTTGTGAATGTAATTATTTAAATCAATTTCATTCAGTACCTAATGACTTATGAAGTATATTTCAAAAATTGAATTTGAAGATGGGATCATGATCTAATACAATTGATAAATTCACTTCTTATGTCTCCAATAAATCCTTTCAAAATAGTATAGAAATATGATGAAATGAAATTGTATTTTTAATGTGAAAATAATGTTTAGAATTTTCTAATAGGTCTATAATAAAAAAAAATTCATTGTTATCTCTTTATGTCCTTGGTAATCCCACTATGAAGTCCATGGATATATATTTCTATTTTCACTCCATCACTGGAAAAGTTTGAAACATTCCCTTTATTATTATTAATTCATTATTAACCTTATATATGTTTTAACATTTCATGGTAAATTCGACATTTTTTATTTTCATTATAGCACATAAGAAATACTATTTAAGGACTATGTATATCTTAGTGTTGATGGATAAAAGTAAAAAGAAGAACTTTGAGTTGGTATCCACAACTATTTCATCAACTCGGAATCATAAGGTGCACCAATTTTTTCCCAAGTTTTAAAATATCTTCTTTATCAATATTAAAATTAAGAACCATACCCTTACTAATTGATTCTATATTTTCCTATAAATAATGATCCTATTTTTTATTATGATTAATTGTTTCTAAAAAAGACACGTGTACCTTGACCTAAAACAATATAGGAGATGTCCTTGTATCCAAACCTTCTATCCCAAAATTTGTCAAACCATTAACTAAAAAATCACATTAAAAATATATCATGGTTATTATAGAAATATTTTTTCAACTCAAAGAAAAATCTTGTTTTTATTATTATTAAATATGATAATGAATCTTTCAATCATAATCATAGAGCATATCAAGAAATCAAATAAGTCTAAAGTTTAATTTTTTAATATTTAATATATATTGAATACATTTTAATCAGTATATATTTCACACATTTCTTTATAAAAATTATTCCGTCAAATTTTTTAGGAAAAAAAATAACTGTGAATTCCAAACCATGTGTATAGTCATTAAACTCCCGAGGTTTCAACTACCATGAAGAATAATAAATTACATGATCAATTTTATTAGTAAATAACCAGAAAAATTGTTGAAAACTAAGGAGATATTTTATTAGTAATTCTCATAAATATTTTAAGTGCATTAGATAACCCAAACGACATAAAAACAATTTCATAGTGCCAATATCTAGTCTGAAATGTAACCATAGGAATGTATGTTTCATTCACTTTCAATTGATTATACCCCAACCAATGGTCATACTTTGAAAAATAATGAGCTCCCAAGATCTATCAATATTTCATTTTTTGTCCCAATATTAATTGTAGTAGTAGAAAATGTTTTTTCTTCATCATTGTATTTAAAATAGCGATGGTTTCTATTCCAAGCAACTATCTTCAGATACACATTAACATAATGACCCAACTCATTGATACTAAATCTCCTCATTGTTGGATTAATACATATTAAATCATTCTATAGTTATCTAGTATTACTTTATTTATAGTCACAAGCCCTATTTCTGAAATTTCAACACAGAAAACATATCCCAAATCCCTTAAATCAGTACATGAAATGTTTTTTTCTCTAGTTAGAACATTATGGGGGTTTATATATAGTATTTTTATATGATTGTTTTATTAATTTCTTGAAACCTTTTATATTTTCTTACAATTATCAGGTCCAAGAATATACATGTCACTAAAACCCATGGAACTTTCTTAACACAATAAATGAATTTCTCTTAAAATTTAAATTCTTATATGGACAAGTTCTTCATAAACATAGTCTAAAACCTAAGTAAAATTTGTCAATTTTTATATTAGTTTCCTAAATGATGTCATTTACCTTAATGGATAATATTTTGATGTTTTCTTTATATATGTCCACAAAATAATTATTGTTTTTCCTTAGTTCCAAGAATGGTTTTCCATCTATAGTTGAAAAACAATTATCACGTTTTTAAATGAAAATACACTTAAATGTTTCCCATTATACATCATCAAGATCATATTTATATCTTGTATTCTTAACAAAACACCACCATCAATCTAAATAACCATTAAAATGATAATAAAGAAGAATTAACTTTAGAAATTGTGAGCATCCCATAACATCAAATATCTTATCCAGGGAATTAATTCATCTCTCATCTATCACATGGTTATATAATTAACTGATAGATGGGGGTTATTTTCTCCAAAAATTCTTCATTGTATTCATGTTCCATAATTTTTTTTCCCTGACCTTAAAATCCCAGAGACGATATCTACTATCAGTTACATTGGCCTAATTACAAGGAATCACACCCTGAAGTACTGAGAGTTTAGTTGACTTGGTAAATAGACACATAAATGAGTCTTGTACTATAATTGAATACACTAATTACGATATATTTTTTTCTTTCTGAATAAATAACTCTGAGATAACATTATTCCTTTTATTAAATCTATATATATATATATATATATTTAATAGTACACTACATGGATTTTGGGGGAAAGAAACCTAATAAGGTTGATATAAAATACTCAGTGAGGGAAACAATATAGTGGAAACAATAATTATTCAAAGGGAATAATATTTATGACATGGTAAATAAGTAAACTCACATTACATATAATCAATAAACTAAGACGAAAGTAAATAAAAAATATATTACGGTAATATCTAGAAACACTTTCTATTAAAATAACTAGATAATGAAAAATAAATATGGAAAATTGAGAAACTAAAACACATTCCACATAATCAATGAAATTAATATAAAATGTATCCATAGATATGTTGGAAAAAAATATCATGGAAGAATAATTGATTGAACTAATATGAGGTCTATGTTTAATTATTGGAAGCCATGTTTCCTAGAATATAGAACCATTACCTTCCAGACCATTCAAAATATATTATAGCTTATTGAGTAGAAACACATTTAGTTTGTGCAACTAAATCCTCTCATGATACTACTAATGCATCAAGTAGATTTTAGTAACTGGTCCCCAACCAATGGTATTATCTTAAATGGTCCCCAACATGTGCCTTATATGTCCAAATCATTTCTCATATCGAATAATAACATTCCATATCTAACATCTATATTGAATAAAGGATATAGATTTATGAATATTTCCACAAATAATCAAATAAAATTCAATGTAAAAAACTTGTGAAAAATGGAAAAAAATTATGAAATGAACATATCCATGATAAATGATATGCACAATTTTAGGAAATTTAATGTTAAATAATTATTAGATATTGAATATTTAATGGGGATTAAAATAAATCAAGGTAGTTAATGTGAATACAATCCTTGTCCAAATAAATCATAAACCATCCCAATTAAGATTATGTATAGTATCAATATGACATTCCCCATGTGTAGTAAAAGAAAGGGTTGTTTTCATTGACGAATGATCCCATTATAAAAATATATTTTGAAAAAAAAATTTGAGGAAAATATGTTATTTATTATGATGACCTATTTATTTGATTTTTTTTTGAAAATATTATCATTATAAATCATGATTTTAAAAATGAAAAGAACGATTTAAATAAATTATGGTAGGTAAATCTGTACAAGCCTTATGAGGTAAAAAGAAAAATTAATTTTTCCAAGTAAAAAAGGGTTAGGAAAATTCCTTGTTTTGAAAGTGATAAAAAATCCCTTAAAAACATAGGTAATATAAAAAAGGGTAAAAATTACATTAAAAATTATATTAAGTACATATTAGTGAATCATGGGTTTTATAAGAAAACAGGTTCTCTGACTAAAAAGATAAATTAATTTGGGTTTTTGTAAAATATTTTTTTAATAAATTTTTTTATACCATAGAGTGGAAAGTGGTAAAAATACATGAAAATGTTTATAAATAACTAGATGTGAATAAAATAATTCACTGAAAAATGGTTATTTAATTTTTTAAAATGTTAATACCATTGTGATATAATTAGTATTAGTTTTTTTTGGGAAATAATTTTTGAACATTTCAAATTGTCCAATACTTGTTTGAAAACATTTAACTCTTACAGATCATGAAGGAATAAAATTAAATTAAAGTTATAATAGAATTATATTACTTATTTTCAAGATATTTAATTTAAATAAGAATAATATACATCATATAAAATAAATTATGAGCATAACAAAAAAATAAGTCTAAATGGAATGTAAATTTAGACGAAATCTCTTACGTTGTGTTTCCTTTTAGGTGAACTCCATTTAACCTCTTGTATAATGGATTTAAATAGGTTACTAACTTAATAAAATAAACTATATTAATATTCATGATATAATATACAACCCTATTGTAATATCTTATTACCTTATTGTTAATGAACTTTAATTATTTTAACTATTTTGGGTGTTAATTGTCTAGTCTATTAAGAATAATTTGACATGTTATTTGTCATTATTATTTAATATATCATGGTTTCATTATATAAAAAATTTAAACAATGATTTTAATATCATATATAACCAATATATGTATTTATAATAATCTATAATTTCTGTATACAAGAAATGAAATGTACTGTTCATGAAAACCGAAGTCCGTATGTATGCATGAACACTACCTTTATTTCATTATAATATTTTAAAATAATGAAAAGTAAATGATAAGTATATAGAAATATATTCCAATTATATTACCCCATTTAATTAACATATTATGTATATGTTTATCAAAATTTATCCCCAATATGTTTCTTGTTTAGTGTGAATGAATCACATCGCTTTGAGGGGGTGGGAGTCCACACTTCCTCAAAGGATGTGATAATATTTACATAAAATTGAATGTATTAATAGTTTGAATTATGAAAGGATTGTAGAAGTACAAAGACATAATAAATTTCATATATGACTTATATAAACAGATTTTTCATCATAATGTCCATCCATGAAAGTTGGTAAAAGAAAAATGAATAGTCGTCGTTTCATGAGGAGGTAGATTATCGTATTTAGAAACATTATCTTCATTACCCATTTGATGGAAGTGAGTGTTACTATAGGTTTAAACATTAATATAGAAAAATAAATGTATATTTAGGATAAAAATGTTATTATATAAACATAGGTGTATAATATTTAATGTTGTGAAGATGTAAATAAAATGAAAGTGATATTCTGAATGCAATACCATAAAATCAGATATATCCTTTTGGTGTATACCAAATGGATTCCGTGGAAGGATTTCATACCAAAGGGAGGATTAAACATAGATTGGTGGTTGTTTTGGAATCTCTTCCAATGGTCTGAAGGCCTTTATTTTTTTATTGATTTTTGCTAATCCACTTTTCAATGGGTAACGTGTAACCCTTACAAGGCCCTTAGACATAAGTATTACATAGAAGGTAGGCCTTAGAAAAATTCACTTCCTGTAGGCTTCAAAAATATAAAACAACCCAGACTAGCTACTTGGAACCACTCCTCCCCAGCATCTTCATCATGAAGTCATCTCTCCACCTTTGCATGGCTGTTAGGCTAGTCTTTCCCATGCATGAACAGGCTTTTTTTGATGGCAGGTGCCATACCCTCTCATTCTTACAATCTGTTTAGACTCTGCTATGGTGAAAGATCATTTCTCCTCCTTCCTTATGAAGTTTGTTCCTTATAGGTTTTCTAGTTTTCATCTGCAATTAAGGGGGCCTAAAGGCCTTGAGGAGGATGGAAGGGCTTAATGACCCAAAACTAAGTAGTTTTATAGCTGTGAGTAATGAGTAAAAGTGGCGGCCTTTTGTAGTAGAGGAGGAGAGACACTTTGGTAATTTTTTTACAACGGAATTCCATGCCATTTTCTGATGTTTAATTTGGCTCCAATAATGGACCAAATTCGATCGAATAGATTATATGGTATATATAATTCCATCCAATATCTCTTCTACAAGTTTATAGGTTTTTTGGGATTGTGGTTAAGGTTTAATCCATTATTAATCTTAATTTTACCTTAATTGATGTAATTAATTTTAATTATATTCACTAATATTTTTAGACAAAAACCATGTCAGTATTATTAGAGATTATAAATTATTCTACTTCCAAATGTAGAATCCATTTTCCTAATTTGAAATCATATAAGAGGTATAAATTAATTTAAAACTCATCTCATACATGGGAAAACAATGTGGGGTTTTAAAATAAAAATTTCATAATGTTTCACAAATGGAAAAATTACATATACCAACGGATTAGAACCATTGGTATAGGTCCCCAAACCATTGGTATAGCCTATAACAATGGTTTGGACAACCTTTGAGTGATTTGGCATGGGGATATACCTATCCCAATGGTTTAGGGAAAACTATTGGGAAATACCTATCCCAACAGTTTGAAAACTGTTGGTATACATCTTTCCCAACGGGTTTCAAACCGTTGGGATAAGTCTTTCCCAATAGTTTCCTCAAAACCATTGGGACAGGTCTATCCCCATGCCAAATCACCCAATGGTTTCCCAAACTGTTGGTATAGGTATATTAAAAAAAGTTATATTGGCGGTTTGAACCCACAACCTCGCGGTTATATATCAAAGACTTTACCAATATCCTTCAATTACCTTTGTGATTATATTTGGATATATATATGTGTGTGTGTGTGTGTGTAAATTATATATTGATTTATTTGATGATATTCGACAAAAGAATTCATAAAAAATAAGTGTACATATCCAAACGGTTCTCAAAACTATTGGGATAAGCCTTTTCCCACAGTTTTGAGAACCGTTGGGATAGGTACCCACCCATTCCCAATGGTTTAGCCAAACCATTGGAAAAAGTGGCCTCAATGTGGGATTTTCTCAATATTTTGGCCAAAACATTGGGAACGGTTATCGATTTCCCAACTGGGGAATTTCCCAATAGGTTGGCCATCACGTTGGGAAAGTCATACCCTTTCCCAATAGTTTGTGAAAACCAATGTGAAAAGTGGCCTCCAAAGGGGATTTTCAAAACAGTTTAGCCAAACCGTTGGGAAATCCATACCCTTTCCCAATGGGTTGTCCAATCCATTGGGAAATGGGACCTATAAAATTGGTTTTTGGAAACCATTGGTATAGATGCATTGGTATATGTCACATTTTAAGTAGTGTTTTCTATGTTTTTATAAAAAAATTCAATGAGAAATTAATTAAAATAACATAAATTTTATTAAATATATAAGTGTTATATAATTAAACATTAAAACCAACAACAAGTATAATTTAACATTATAAATTAATTAAGTGGAAAAGTATTTTTAACTAAAATTCTGTATTTTTAACTATTCATTACAAAATGAAATGTTCTAGAAAAATATATAAAATTTACCCTAACAAAAATACTATTTTTTTTCTTTCAAATAAGAACTTTATGTTGATATATTGACTCAATTAATTTTTCAAAATCCATATTGAAAATTGGTTTTCCATTAAAAGGTGGTAAAATCGCCTTTATAAAAATTTACAGTATTAAGTGTAAAATAGAGTTTGGCCTGATCATATTTCTATTAGACCTAATGGATAAATATTGAAAATATTTTATTTAATATTCAAAAAATATATTTAATTAATTCCATTTTCTATTTATCTTTAATTTTTTTTATTTAGATAAAACTCTTTTGGAAGTATAAAAATAATAATAATTCTTTTTAAACTGAATTGGTTCTTATTTTTATTTCTCATTAGTTGGTAAACCACGAATCCATTTTATATTTATATAAAACATATATTGATTTTATTTTAGTTAATACTATTCATACGGTGTAGTTTATATCTCATCATATTAAATAAATTTTTTTAATAATATATTATTGTTTGGTAAAACTTGGTCTTTCGTGTAACGCAAGACATTGAAAAATTTCGTTCTTGTGTGTAATGCATGCTAACTCAACTTTTCATGCATTGAAATACATAGAATATATTTTAAATATTAAATATATTATAAATTATGTGGATATTATATTCCCTTATTTTCTTAGTTATGAATTTCATTCATGTTATCAAATAAACAGTTTTAATTTAGTATTTCTGGGTGTTACATTCTCCCCACCTTAATTAGATTCCATCCTTACAATTTAATCTAAACCATGGTAATAGATTGTTTGAATTTTCATATGATTATGTCCAACATCATGATAAGGGTTCATAAAAAACCGTCTATAAAAGAGATAATGATAAGTTAAAAGTTCACATGGAATAATATATAACTACGTATCAATGTAGGAGAAAATTAGTGGCAAGTGAAAATATGTACTTAGTGGAAAATCATAAATTCTAATAGGGAGTGAATGAGGTCTTAAATAACACAAAATATAATTATTAACTAAATGTTGAAACCTTCAAATCCAAAATTTCTTGATGATTTAAGAGACCATCAGTTCAACAGAAATTTAGGTACTTGGACGACATTTTATTTTTATATCATTTGGGTTATTCTGTTACTAATCGTGAATATTAAGAAATATTATTACTTGATATGTTTCAATTTCATATGATAAGTCCTATATTTTATTCATTCATCGATCGAATTCTAATTCATCCCCTAACACCCTAAAATTATTTACGAATAATGATTTTTATAGATAATGAACTTAATGAAAATTTTAAAGGATCATAAGGCCAATAAAAGAGAGAAAATTGTAAATATTTTTCATTAAATATATTCAAAAACTACTCTGGTTAATATACATATTTAATAAAGGATACAGATAAATAATTGTCCTTATAAATTATATATACATTTAATAAAGGATATGAATTTTTCAATATTTCGCTAAATTATCAAATAAAATTCACTTTAAAAATAATATGAAAAATTGTATAGGGTTTTGGAAAGGATCATATCCATGAAAAATGATATCAATTATTAGGGGAAATTCAATGATTTGTGGTAATATGAAATTGAAAATATAAATTGGAATAAAATGAATAAAGTAAGTGAATGTGAATATTATCCTCGACCTATTCAAACATTATCAATCCAAAGGAATATTAATGATAGTATCAATACAACATACCCAATGTGAATAAAAATAAATGATTGTTGTTGTTGATGAATATAAACATTATAAAAAGATATTTTAAAAGAATTCTGTAGAAAAACATTTTTTACGAAATACCATAGGAAAAACATTTTCAATGAAAATAAATTTAGACAATATTTTCTTTATAAACCATAATTTTAAACATGAAAATGATTCATCCATGAAATTAAAATTGGAAAATCCATACAAGCTATATTATGTGAAAAGAAACATTCCCTTTCCAAGGTAAAAAGGGTTAAAAATACTCTTTGTTTAGAAAGATACAAGAAGATTCTGTTAAAATCATTGGGAAAATAAAAAAATTGTAAAAATATTTTTACAAAATCATTGTAATTTTTTTTGAATTTTTGTTTAAAATATAATTTTTTATAGAACACAATTTCTCCAATTAAAGAGATAAATTATGTCAGGTTTTCTTAGAAAATTTTTTAAAACATTTTGAGTACAAAAGATTGAAAAATGGTAAAAATACAAGAAATGTTCATATGTAACTATAGTGTAATAAATGATTTATTTAACAATGGATATTTAATTTCCTAAAATGGAAATGTTATTGATTGATTATTATTATTATTTTTGTGGAAAACAATCTTTAAACATTCCAAAGTATCCCAAACCATATTGAAAAAATTTAAATTATATGCCTCAAGATGTAATCAAATTAAATTAAAGTCATAATATCATAAGATTAGGGAGATTCATGATATATCAGTTAAATAGAAATTATATACACTATATTAAATAAACAAGGATCATAACAATAGATAATTCTCAATAGAATGTTAATTGAGACGGAACCTCTTACCTTGTGTTTCCTTTAGAGTGAACATACTTTAACCTCTTATATAAGGGGTATACACATGTTAATTGTTTATAAAAACCATATTAAGATTTTTCATATCACATATGATTATATTATAATATAATATTACCAGGTTTTTAATAACCTTTCATTATATTAACTATTTTTTTTTATTTTCTTAGTTTTTCGAGTATGTTTCAACTTTTTATTTGTTATTATTATTAAATATATCATGGTTTCATTATGTAATGAATTTAAAACAAGATGTTAATATCATATATATCCAACACAAATATACATATGTTAAAATATATAATTTTTTGATACTAGAAATGAAATTCATTTTACATAGAGATGGTAGTCCCTATATACACATGAATGCTACAATCATTTCACTGTCATATTTTAAAATAATGGAAAGAAAATTATATGTATAAACATTTATATCTTAGTTAAATTAACCAATTTAATTAATATATTTAATATATATTTATTAAAATTTATCCTTAATACATTTCATGTTTAGTGTGAATGAATCACATTAATTTGAGGGGGCGATAGTCCACACATCCTCAAGCAATGTTATCATTTTAACGTAAAATGGATAACATTAAATTAATGTGTTATTAAAGGACTAAAAAAGTATGAAAAATAATATATTTGATATATAACATATATAATCATATTTTCAATTATAATGGTCATCCATAAATTTTGGTAAAGGAAAAATGAACAAACATCATTTTGTAAGGGAGTGGTTTGTCGTATAAAGAGACATTATGTTCAATAATCATTTGATAGAAGTTTGTGTTACTGTTGGTAAAACCCATAGTAATAAAAATTAAATGTATATTTAGTATAACGGTGTTATTATATGAACACTAATAATATGATTTTAGGTGGTTGAAAATTAAATGAATGAAAAGTCATTTTTGGAAAGCATTACCTTAAAATCAGGTAACCCCTTTTTATGTATACCAAAGGAATTCTTGGAATGTTTTTTACCAAAATAGTAGATTAAATGTTCAGGTGAGTGATTTTATTGATCTATTTTGTAATATATTTTCCAAACCTATTATGAGTCCAAGGTGTTAGGAATTTGGAGAAGTTATTCCATTTTATAGTGGAGGAGGAGTGGCATTCTTGTAATATTTTGACAACAGAATTCTGTGCTTGTTTTTCTTGATGAATGTGGCATGAATAATGGACCCAATTATATCGAATATAGTAAAAGGTTTTTATATGTCCATAAAATATCTCTTGGACAATTTTATAGGTCATTTTTGGACTCATGTTTATGGTTGAGTCTCTAGTTAAAATTAGTTTTTACCATAATTAATGTAATTAATTTTAATTATGTTCAATAGTTTTTTATCGAACAATGTAGGTATTATTAAGAATAATCTATTATTTTAATTCCATATATGGAATAGATCTTTCCTAATTCCAATCATATAATTGGAATAAATTAATTTAAAATTCATCCCGCATGTGGGATGACAATACAAGTTTTCAAAGTTAAAACATGTACAAGATAACTATATTTTAACAATAAATTTCAAAGTGAAATTGATTAAAAAGAAATAAATTTTATTAATTTATAAAAATATTATCTAATTAATATTTATAATTAATTTTAATAATAATATATCCTTATAAATAAAAAATATTATAAGTAGTTTTGAACAAAAATTCAACATTTTTAACTATTCATTAAAAATGAAATGATTTAGAAAAATATAAACAATTCACCCTAACCTAATTATTATTTTCATATTAAAAATCTGAATTTTATTTTGAAATATCTAATAATTTAATGTGTGATAGTTATATTTAAAATCGGTTCACCAATAAAATGGGATAAAATTGCCTTTCTAAAAATAACGGGTTTTATGTGTAAAATAGAGTTTCTTCTTATCATATGTATATAAAACATAATAGATGAATATCAAAAATATTTTATGGAATATATTAAAAATTTATTATATTTAAATAATTAACTAATTTTAATGAATTTTTTTATTAATATTATACTCCTTTTGAAGCATAGAAATAAAAATATTTCTTTTTTATACCCAAATGATTATTATTTTCATTTATCATTAATTGGTAACTCATGAATTCATTTTATATTTATATAAACCTTTTATTTTCATAATTTATTTAAAAATATTCATAATTTCTATTTTAAATCTTTTTATATTAAATAACAATATTTTTATAATATTTTTTTAGTGAAACATTTCCTTGTGTGTAATGCAACCCATTGCAGAAGGTCTCTCTTGCCAGTAACACATGCTAACTCTGTGTTTCATGCATTGAAATATATAGAATATATTTCAAATATTAACTATATTATAATGTATCCTCATTTTATATTCTCACACATGCTTTTTGATGTGTGTCATACTTTCTATTGAATATAATGTTGTATTTTAGAATTCTGGGGTGTTACATTCATGGTAGATCGGGTTCCTCCATGTTATGGATTCCACCACAATTTATATCTTTTATAAAATAAGTCATAACTACAAAAAATATTCTATTCTAATTAAAAAAATCTTGGAATGGTGATTTTTAATAACATGTTCCTTTCAGTGCCTTCCCGCCACCACATTCTAATTTCTTATATAGAAAATAATTCCAAACAGAAAAACAATTAGATGAAACAACATGAAAATCATTAAATCTTATATCATTTTATCTTAAAAATATTGAAACTATTTCATGGTAATTATACTATCATTATCCTAACCTATAAAGTTATCCAAAAGGGCCCTTGATACTCACTATAATAACTCGACCATGAATATTGATTTCTTTTTGAGTTTCAGTCAAAAAATTACATTCTTCAAACATTAGTATTATTTTAGGTTTAGGGTTTTAGATAATTAGGTCATAACTCATACATAATAAAAATATACAATACAAAGTAGAAACTTCTAATCAGTATTAATTTTCCCACCATATAAAATGATTTAAATAAAAGAATTATCCATTTCTTAAAAACACTACACTACATTAAAAATTAATTCTTCATTTATATTACCCATCCAATTAAAAATAATTATAATCATGGTATGAGAATAAAAGGTTAAATATGGGATATAATAATAAAAGAAACAATTAATTGACAGAAAAACTGAGACCCATATAATATATAACTTTTTATCAATGTTCTTTGAGTGAAATAAATATATTATTTTCAAATAAAACACAAATCTTATTAAAAAATTAATCCTTTGAAACCAATAATTAAAAACTAAAAACCCTTCTTGATAATGATGATAATCATATTAAAAACCTATTTTAAAAATATGTTTGAAGGAAATGGTGCCCAATTAAATCCATAATAGAAACCATTTGGTACCTCACTCATTCTTTTCTCTTATGACATAGAACATTACCCAATGCATTTGAGAACTATCTGGGAATTTCTATTTTTTTATGTATTATGGGATAAACTGATTCTATCTGGGTTTCCCCATCATATAATCTATAATGGGATCACATGATTCTATCTAGGCCACCACATTGCATAAGATGCAATTGTATCACTTGACTATATCTGGGAGAACCAATTTCAAACATATAATGATGAATTACCATATTATGATTAAATAAATACAATAATTTCACCATTCCATTTTGAATATTTTATAAATAACTTTTAAAATCATAATTAAGTAAAATTTGGATATTAAAATACTATTTTATTTTAAAAAATCATTTTCAGTATAAAAATACCTTTTTGTTATGAAAAAAATATTTTCTATACCAATATACCCAAATAAAAGGTAAAATGTTTCTTCGTCGAATGAAAACATGATATATTGAAAATGAAAATAGAAACAAATAATTGATAGGATAGCAGAAAATTCATTATCAACACGTATGTTAAAAATAGGACATTCCTTTTATCTTTTGTCAAAATATTCCATATAAAACATATAAAAATATTCCTCTTAAAAACTATTAGAAATCATGTAATAAACAGACATAAAATTTAAATTATAAATCATTTATGTTCAAAAAAAATTCCAAAAAAATATTTTAGAAATACATGGACATGGAAGAGAAATAGATACTGAAAGGAATTCATTAAAAGGATATTGTTTTAAATCAAAAGTCCCTTATCACATAGAAATATTTGAATCATAAGATACATTAAATATTAACATTAAAAAATAATTTAAATATAATGAAAATAGAGTAATATAGGATATAAAATGCCAATTTTTATGTATATATACCTATAAAAATAAGATTGGTACAAAACATCAAAATATGCCTCAAAGAATGGAAGTTGTGACGAAGTCCCTTAACATTAGTCTGACTTGTCACATATGACTTTATATTACAAAAAATCAAATTATTTTTATTATTTTATTCTTTTATAACATTTTATAATATTATTAATACTTTAATTTCACATATTAAAATGCAATATACAATTACTTATTCATTTAAATTTATGTAAGGTGTTTTGACCATATTTATCATATGTGTCAAAAAATGGCTTTGGTTGGTATACTATAGTCCAATTAGTAATTATTTATACATATCTAGAGTTAAAATATGGTAATTATTATTTTATTACATATCAATTATAATTTTAGGACCAAAAAGGATTTATTTTTATTAAAAATTAACTAATGTTACGATCTTGGAGACGGTTTGTCATACATACACACGATTAACGTTCCCAATTTTCAATTATCATTATAGAACAAAGTTTAGTAATATTTGTATTTATTAATTGATAATAATATATAAAAAATAACATATAATTTATTTATTTATTTCTATGTGTACTATCAATGAAGTGTGGTGATGAATAGAGAGTCACATTACCCCAGGAAGGCTGTAGTTCACTCGTTCAAAAAAGACATTATCATTCCTTAGTTGGTGAAAATGTTAGAAATAAAAATTATATATTTTAATTATATAATGATTCATATGTCATTAATATCATAATAAATTATTTTATATCACATATATTCAATATTTTAAAGCTTATTACCATCCATAAATTTGTTAGTGAAAATTACTCAAATAACTTCATGCGGTGGCTGTCCATCGTACACACGAAAGACGTTATTGTATCTCCTATGTAATGGAATGTAAAAATCTATATACCAAATAATAATTAAATTTTTATTATTATGTTATAAATATAATATATAATCTTTGCATCCATTATCATACCGTGTTGTGGGAGGTGGTAATGGAAAAACCAATGGAAATTGATCCATAAGGTGATTATTCTCCACACACATGAAAATAGATTTCATAACCCATTTGACGTAATAAGGAAATGATTTGGGGTATTAAATTAATATTATATTGCTTTTATATATTTATGACACTTTTTATATTTTATTGTCATGATTTAATAAAAATTTAAGTGGGTTGAGGAAGAAATAAAGTAAAAAATGCTCGTTAGAGAATATTACCTCTCCTTCAGGTAACTCTATTTGGTTTACTCTAAAGGCATTCCGTGTGTAACACCCGAGACTTTTATGTTATATAAATCATCAAAGGAATCTTTTTCTACACAACACTTGCTTGACTTGCTTTACACGCAATCGCGACCTTCCTCGATAGCTTGCGTCGTACGCAATACCGAGTTTCACTAAACAACGATTTGCTATTAAAATATTATTAAAACTAGCCATTATGAATAGTAATAACCACTTTTTGAAATTTTATAAATTTTTATTTTTCAAAATGGACTTCATTTTTGGATTCGGAATACCGAAATTAGCCTAGGGTGAAATTTTGGTATTTTTCTGAAAACTTTCAATTTTTGATGAATAGTGAAACCACTAAGTGGTAGGTTAAAAACTAAATTTTGCATAAAACTTAATTTTACCGCTTCTGTGAATGGAATTTCAAAAATCCGACAGACACGGTTGATATCAGTAAGTAAAATGTGGTTCAATGAGATAAAAATAATTTTTTGATGAATAGTAACTCTTTACTATTTTTACCGCGGTTAATAGTAAATAGGGTAACTAAGGGTAAATATGATATTAATATTACCCTAACACATGTCCTAATTCTATTCGACAAGTTTAATTCGACCAAAAACAAACTTAGGAATAAAATATGACCATTTAGGCCCACTTGGATTAGATTAGGACATTTATTATTAATTTATTTAAAGAAGGGTTAAAATAGTTAAAATCAAAGTTTAATAAGTAAATCATTTTTAATATGGGATTATACATAAGATAAATTCGATTGTAAATATTCATTAGAAATCTAAAAAGATTTCCTACATGATGGTATTTTATTTGTAATTTTTAGACATCAAATAATTTAATTTATTTATGACACAAATATGATGCATTAATTATCTTATTAATGAAATATTGACATAATTGATAATATAAATACCAAAATAAATGTAATTTAAGACTTTTTATGAATTCCACTAATTTTTTAGGTTACTATGATATATTAGTATTGATTTAATCAACTTGTTTCGAACATATAATTCTGTTATGACTTTCACAAAAATCATAAATCAAATAGTGTCGAAATTGACACAAAATAGTTTTTAAATCAAATATTATATTATTAATTATTATTTTATTCCTAAAAATCTAAGGTTCGGCCAAATGACTTATATAAGGATATATATATTAATAATAAACAATTTGGGGTTCTTTTGGCATGTTATAGTAAGTGTATTAACCATATAGTGAAAGAAAACAAAAAGACATGGTAAAAGTTAAATTATTTAACTTAGAGTTAAATCTAATTGATAAGGTTAAAATAATACCCTAAACTTGTCTAAATCCTATTGGTTGATAGTATTTCGACCCATCCCCACTTTAGATTCGAAATAAGACGCTTTGGAACCATTATAAACCGATTTTGACTTTAATATAAAATAATATTTTGAGATATTCCTAAGGTGCCCCTCTCCTCCCTTATAAAAGGGCACCTCCTCCCCCTCCTCCTCACACCAATTTGAGCACTCAAGCTCGGCCAACCCTTGCAATTTTCTCCTCTCCACTTCCCTAGAATAATCCTAGAGGTCGTGGTATTCTTCAAAGACCAATCTTAGTTCCCTAAGTGGAGGATTCAAAGAGGCGTTCCAAAGAAGAGGTAATATCCATTACCGATCTTTTCAATTTCGTTCTTCTTCAACTTCTTCTTCTTTAGTTGTTTCATGATAAAGTAATAAAATCAGTATTACTTACATACTGATATTTTATTATAAATATGAAACAACCCTAATTCACCTTCTATCCATCCTACAGAAAAATGAAATCACCGCGCGTGCGTACGTACGGAATACCGTCTCCACGCCATGGTGTAATCTATTTTTCCACCATCACTTTACAAGGATGGGTATAATGGTGTAATGAGTAACTATTTATGATTATTATAAAGTAATATTGATACTGAAATAATATATATATACTCCAATACAGTTCCACGATCATAGGAACGATATCATCACTCGTGCATACGTACGAAATACCATCTCCACGATGTGATGTGACTCGTTCTACATGATCATCATTACATAGTAATTATATAAATGAATTTAGTGAATAAATATGATATATGTTACACTAATACCATTCTGGATATAAGGTATCTGTAACCTTAAAAGAAGAATAAGAATGTATTCGGCAAAACACACATAAGAACAAAAGGCAATAAAGACCCGAGTAACAAGTAACAATGAAATATTACTAACAAGAAGCTAAGAATATGACCATATATGATATCATATCAATATGTATGATTCTGGAATAAGTCAATAACATTATTTAAACCATTATACAGGAGCTTCGGACACGTACAAAGAAAATCGGACCTAAGGTAAGGGAAATATCACAATCTCATTTTTATCCGAGATTGTTTATTTGTAAGTATTTACTGGGGTGTATTTTATCATCCACATCCATGTTTCATCAATATGTAATATTATTTCCATCCACCTACAATTGTTTAAATCCATTTTTACCCTTCGGTGAGTTTTTAGTAATATGTATGAAAGGAAGCTTTTGTCGTTTTTCGTACGAGGTATTTTTGACTTTTCCGACAAAAGTACGAAGAATGTTTTTTTTAAGTTATACGGCATGAATGGATTTCTAAAACATTATTTCCAAAAAGCTTCCCTTACAAGTATTCAAGTTTATTTTTAATCAACTTCTTTTAGTTTAAAATTGTATGACATGTTAAGAAAGGAAAAGTGTTTTTGAAGTAGAAAGGATATTTTCCTCATGAATGAAGTTCAAGTATTTTATCAAAATTATTTTCCATCTAAGATAATAAAAGGGTTCTGTTTTTATCCCTATTATTACATTGATTTGATTATGTTGTGATGGAAACATTTTTATGAATTCCTTTATATTATATGAATTGTTTTATGATGTCATGTTGTTTAAGAATCCCATTTTTATTACATGGGTTATGTGATAATGTATGATTTATGATTATGTGGCACACATAAGAAAGGATTCATTATAAGATGGGTGGGACCTATATCTCCCTCCAATGCATTGGGTAAAGATTTTATATCTCACGAGATAGACATGGCTGGAACGGAAGTTTATTTCGGTTCAGTGATACAGGACTGAAACGAGGAGTGAACTCGTTTCAGAAAGGGACTTTGTCCACTAAGATAGTCTTGGCAATGAGTCATGACTAACAAGAAATGATTTTCCATGATTATGTGTGCATGACACAAAGTTTCAAGTTTTATGTTATGATTATGGGGATCTCATTTTCACTTCTATGATTTATTCCATGTTAAGATATTATGATCTCTTTTGCAGGTTTTGATTTTCAAAAAGATATGATATGATATTTATTTCCTTTATTTGCCCTTGCTGAGCATTTGAGCTCACCCTTTTATGTTTTCTTTTCCCCAGGTCAGGAAGATGGATATCAAGTAGAATATGCTAAAAGGGACCCTAGATATGATGAAATAAATGGGAGACACTGTAGAAGATTTATGAACCAGTTGTTTATGTTTCCCAGTTTCTAAAGACACTATACCTATACGATCCTTTGTGGTTTTGTCATATGTTGTAATAAGTGTGCTTCAATTTTAAAGTATTAACAATGTATGTAAAGTATGGGTCGTTATAGTTGGTATCAGAGGAAAGGTATAGTCAACCTTTGGAAACTAGGATGTGAAAGACTTAGTAAGAAACCTAAGTATAAGTCTAAGAATAGAACACAATCTTAGTGTTTTAGAAATGGCCTTGAATAACCTAGGATAAGACCTTAAGCATGAAAATTTTATTCTTGAATTATGTGGTTTTCCTATTATAATTAGTGTTGCTCACACTATTCTTCTTGGTTTTAGTCAATGGCTGGAACCCGAAGGAACCGTGTTAATGCGGAATGCGATGGGCAATGCAATGATTGTCCCCCTGAGCAACCAAACGATATGGGAGCTAGAATGAAAAATCTTGTAGCCATGCTCACACAACTTTCTCAAACTATGAATCATGCAGGACTTCCAAACGAGCAAAGGAAGGAGCAACATTCTGTTGAATCCTTCATGAGGCAGCGTCCACCTTCTTTCAGTGGGTCTACTGATCCATTAGTTTCTGAACAATGGATTAGTACTACTGAAAAGATATTTTCAGTTCTTCAATGTTCTGAACATGATAAAGTCATCCTAGCAGTGTATCGTTTGGAAGGAGATGCTGATCAATGGTGGAATCTTATTAAGAATACGAGGCAAAGGGATGAAATTGAGTCTATGGAATGGGACGAGTTCAAGAACTTATTTTTCAATAAGTACTTCCCTCGTATTCTCCGAACAAAGATGGAGAAAGAGTTTCTTGAACTGATGCAAAGGGATGATGAATCTGTTGGTACCTATGAAGCAAATTTTACAAGACTTGCAAGGTACGCTTCTGGTATTATTATCCAACCTGAGAGAAAGATCGATCGATTCTTTAGTGGCATAAAAACAAGTCTTCGAAGGGCGTTAGCCATAAGGGACTTTAATAGCTACGAGGAAATCGTTCGATGTGCTCTCAAAGTCGAGATGGAGATTGGAGTAACCCATCAGTCACATGGGTTTGATAAGAAGAGGAAGATGGAATTCAAAGGAAAATCTAAAGAGCACACTGAAAAGAAGATGAGCTTTCCCTTATGCTCAAAGTGTGGAAGGAAACATGGAGGGAGTTGTCTTAAAGGGACAAGTAAATGTTTCAAATGTGGAAAGGAAGGTCATCGGGCATTTGAATGCCGCGATAATGGGAAGAAGATGTCTAATGATGCAAACAAAGGAAGGGATACACAGAATGAACCTATTACACTTCAATGTTTCAAGTGCAAGGAGATGGGGAATTATGCCAATCAATGCCCAAATCCAAGGGTTGATGATGATGGTCAACGTCAACAAAATCTTAAGGCTAAAGACAAAGGAAAGTCACATGCAATTTCTATCAGCGATGTGGAGTACGATAACGAAGTGGTGAAAGGTACACTTACCATCCACTCTAAAGTAGCAAATGTTTTATTTGATTATGGATCCACCCACTATTTTATTTCTAAAGAATTTTCTAAGGGTATCACCATATTACCTCAACAATTAGATGTTGAGTTAGCTGTGACAACACCTAATGGCACAACAGTCGCATCAAAAGTTTATAATTCTTCTCCGATCGAAGTTTGTGGGAAAGTGCTTCCTGCAAATCTTGTGATCCTTCCTTTAGTAGAATTTGATGTGATTCTTGGCATGGATTGGCTTTCTCTACATGGAGCTCATATCAATTGCCAAAGAAGGGAAGTCACATTTCATATTCCAGATCAATCTACGATCGTCTATCAATGCAAGGATGAACATAACCTTCTAGTGGAAATTTCTTCCATCTTATGGGTATTGATTCCACTAAATGAAGGTTATTTATCTCAAATGGTTGGTGAGAAACTCACTATTAAGAATATGCCCATTTCACGGGAGTTTGATGATGTCTTTCCGAAGGAATTACGGGGTCTTCCACCAAATCGTGAAGTTGAGTTTTCAATAGAACTCGTACCGGGTGCTTTGCCTATTTCAAATACACCTTATAGAATGGCCCCAATTGAGTTGCCGGAATTGAAGAAGCAACTCCAAGAGAATCTTGATAAGGGATTCATACGCCCTAGTGTGTCACCTTGGGGAGCACCTGTTATATTTGTTAAGAAGAAAGATGGATCAATGAGACTCTGCATTGATTATCGAGAACTTAACAAGATCACTATCAAGAACAAATATCCTCTCCCACGCATTGATGACATATTTGACCAACTACGCGGAGCTCAATACTTTTCCAAGATTGATCTTCGTTCAGGGTATCATCAATTAAGGGTCAAAAGGGAGGATATACCAAAGACGGATTTCCATACAAGGTATGGACACTATGAATTTATAGTGATGCCATTTGGTCTTACTAATTCCCCTGCTATCTTCATGGATCTAATGAATAGAGTCTTTAGAGACTATCTTGATCAATTTGTGGTAGTCTTTATAGACGATATTCTTGTCTATTCAAAGAGAAAGGAAGAGCATGAAGATCACTTGAGAATTATATTGAAGACCCTGAGAAAGGAGAAGCTTTATGCCAAATTTACCAAGTGTGAATTTTGGCTTCAAAAAGTTTCATTTTTGGGTCACATAATCTCAAAAGAGGGGATATCTGTGGATCCAGAAAAAACAGAGGTTATCGAAAGATGGTCGAGACCAACAACATTAACTGAGATCCGAAGTTTTCTTGGTTTGGCTGGATATTTTCGACGTTTTGTAAATGATTTTTCACGATTATCTAATCCACTCACCAAGTTGACTCGGAAAGGAGTTAAGTTTGTCTGGACAGAGGAATGTGAAGATAATTTCAAGGAGTTGAAAAGAAGGTTATCCAGTGCACCTGTTCTCACACTGCCTTGTAGTGGAGAAAGGTTTGTGATCTACAGTGATGCATCCAAGAAGGGATTGGGGTGTGTTCTTATGCAAAATGATATGGTGATAGCTTATGCCTCACGACAGTTGAAAATCCATGAGCAAAATTACCCAACACGTGATTTGGAGTTGGCTGTGGAAATCTTTGCATTAAAGATTTGGAGGCATTACCTTTATGGTGAAAGGTGTGATATTTATACTGATCATAAAAGTTTAAAGTATATTTTCACACAAAAGGAGTTGAATATGCGTCAAAGAAGATGGTTGGAGCTGATTAAGGATTATGACTGCTCAATCCATTACCACCCTGGGAAAGCAAACAAGGTGGAAGATGCATTAAGTCGACAAGACCATGCTAGTTTATCCATGATGAGGATCACAAAAGATCCAATATTTATGGATTTACAAAGGATAGATCTTGGAATTATAATGGAAGGGGAAAAATCTTATCTTTCTCAAATGAATGTTAAACCATCTATACATGTGAAGATTAAAGAGGCACAGAAAGAAGATGTCGAGTTACAAAAGAAGGTGAGAAATGTTCCTGAATTCAACCTTGATTGTGATGGGATAATAAAGTTCAGGAATCGGGTTTGTGTTCCTTCCATCCCCGAATTAAAGAAGGAGCTGCTGGATGAG
Organism: Viscum album; assembly: GCA_963277665.1. NCBI lineage: Eukaryota > Viridiplantae > Streptophyta > Magnoliopsida > Santalales > Viscaceae > Viscum > Viscum album. The sequence continues at coordinate 935,655,594 of OY728153.1, forward strand.
GCTCATAGTTCTTCATTCTCTATTCATCCTGGAAGCACGAAGATGTATAGGGACCTGAAAGAGTACTTCTGGTGGGATGGCATGAAAAGAGATGTTGCTGAATATGTCTCTCGATGCTTGGTTTGTCAACAAGTTAAAGCTGAGAGACAAAAGTCTAAGGGGATGTTACAACCATTACCCATACCCGAATGGAAATGGGAAAACATCACTATGGACTTTGTCACAGGACTTCCTAAAACATCCAAAGGCAATAATGCTATCTGGGTCATAGTTGATCGTCTTACAAAGTCTGCACACTTCATTTCTATTAGAGAGGATTTCTCTCTAGATCAGGTTGCCAGGATATATGTAAAGGAAGTGGTCAGATTGCATGGAGTAACACTTTCTATTATATCTGATCGGGATCCGAGATTTACCTCGAAGTTCTGGCGAAGTCTTCAGCATACTCTGGATACAGAGTTGAGTTTCAGCACTGCTTATCATCCCCAGACAGACGGTCAGTCTGAGAGAACAATTCAAACCCTAGAAGATATGTTGAGAGCTTGCTATATGGATTTCAAAGGAGGTTGGGATCAACACCTACCTTTGGTGGAATTTTCTTATAATAATATCTTTCACTCCAGTATTCAGATGGCTCTTTATGAAGCTCTCTATGGAAAGAAATGCAGGACTCCAACTTGCTGGGATGAAGTTGGAGAAAGAAAGCTATTAGGACCTGATCTCATTGATGAAATGGCAGAAAAGGTCAGATCTATTCAACAACACATAAGCGCAGCTCAGAGTCGATAGAAAAGTTATGCCGACAACCGAAGAAAAGACCTAGAGTTTGAAGTGGGTGATAATGTGTTCTTACGAATATCTCCCTGGAAGAGGGTTATGAGATTTGGAAAGAAGGGGAAGTTGAGCCCTAGATATATCGGTCCTTTCGAAATACTGGATTGTGTTGGGAAGGTAGCTTACCGATTGGCGCTTCCACCGAATCTCTCTCAAGTTCACGATGTGTTCCATGTATCTCTCCTGAGAAAGTACATACCAGATCCTTCACATGTACTCAGCTCAGAAGTTGTACCGCTGGAGAAAGATCTTTCTTATGAAGAACAGCCGATAGAGATTCTGGATCGAAGCGAAAAAGTCCTACAAAACAAGACCACTCAATTGGTGAAAGTTTTATGGAGGAACCACCAACTTGAAGAAGCTACATGGGAGCTTGAGGATATGATGAGGGAGAAGTATCCTCATCTGTTTGTTACAAAGTGACGAATTTCGAAAGCGAAATTCTTTTTAAGGGGGGTAGAATGTAACACCCGAGACTTTTATGTTATATAAATCATAAAAGGAATCTTTTTCTACACAACACTTGCTTGACTTGCTTTACACGCAATCGCGACCTTCCTCGATAGCTTGCGTCGTACACAATACCGAGTTTCACTAAACAACGATATGCTATTAAAATATTATTAAAACTAGCCGTTATGAATAGTAATAACCACTTTTTGAAATTTTATAAATTTTATTTTTCAAAATGGACTTCATTTTTGGATTCGGAATACCGAAATTAGCCTAGGGTGAAATTTTGGTATTTTTCTGAAAACTTTCAGTTTTTGATGAATAGTGAAACCACTAAGTGGTAGGTTAAAAACTGAATTTTGCATAAAACTTAATTTTACCGCTTCTGTGAATGGAATTTCAAAAATCCGACAGACACGGTTGATATCAGTAAGTAAAATGTGGTTCAATGAGATAAAAATAATTTTTTGGTGAATAGTAACTTTTTACTATTTTTACCGCGGTTAATAGTAAATAGGGTAACTAAGGGTAAATATGATATTAATATTACCCTAACACATGTCCTAATTCTATTGGACAAGTGTAATTCGACCAAAAACAAACTTAGGAAAAAAATATGACCATTTAGGCCCACTTGGATTAGATTAGGACATTTATTATTAATTTATTTAAAGAAGGGTTAAAATAGTTAAAATCAAAGTTTAATAAGTAAATAATTTTTAATATGGGGTTATACATAAGATAAATTAGATTTTAAATATTCATTAGAAAGATAAAAAGATTTCCTACATGATGGTATTTTATTTGTAATTTTTAGACATCAAATAATTTAATTTATTTATGACACAAAGATGATGCGGTAATTATCTTATTAAAGAAATATTGACATAATTGATAATATAAATACCAAAATAAATGTAATTTAAGACTTTTAATGAATCACACTACTTTTCTAGGTTACTATGATATATTAGTATTGATTTAATCAACTTTGTTCGAACATATAATTCTGTTATGACTTTGACAAAAATCATAAATCAAATAGTGTCAAAATTGAAACAAAATAGTTTTTAAATCAAATATTATATTATTAATTGTTATTTTATTCCTAAAAATATAAGTTTCGGCCAAATGACTTAGATAAGGATATATATATTAATAATAAACAATTTGGGGTTCGTTTGGCATGTTATAGTAAGTGTATTAACCATATAGTGAAAGAAAACAAAAAGACATGGTAAAAGTTAAATTATTTAACTTAGAGTTAAATCTAATTGATAAGGTTAAAATAATACCCTAAACATGTCTAAATCCTATTGGTTGATAGTATTTCGACCCATCCCCACTTTAGCATCTAAATAAAACCCTTTGGAACCATTATAAACCGATTTTTACTTTAATATAAAATAATATTTTTAGATATTCCTAAGGTGCCCCTCTCCTTCCTTATAAAAGGGCACCTCCTCCCCCTCCTCCTCACACCAATTTGAGCACTCAATCTCGGCCAACCCCTGCCATTTTCTCCTCTCCACTTCCCTAGAATAATCCTAGAGGTCCTGGTCTTCTTCAAAGACCAATCTTAGTTCCCTAAGTGGAGGATTCAAAGAGGCGTTCCAAAGAAGAGGTAATATCCATTACCGATCTTTTCAATTTCTTTCTTCTTCAACTTCTTCTTCTTTAGTTGTTTCATGATAAAGTAATAACATCAGTATTACTTACATACTGCTATGTTATTATAAATATGAAACAACCCTAATTCACCTTCTATCCATCCTACGGAAAAATGAAATCACCGCGCGTGCGTACGTACGGAATACCGTCTCCACGCCGTGGTGTAATCTATTTTTCCACCATCACATTACAAGAATGGGTATAATGGTGTAATGAGTAACTATTTATGATTATTATAAAGTAATATTGATACTGAAATAATATATATATACTCCAATACAGTTCCACGATCATAGGAATGATATCATCACTCGTGCGTACGTACGGAATACCGTCTCCACGATGTGATGTGACTCGTTCTACATGATCATCATTACATAGTAATTATATAAATGAATTGAATGAATAAATATGATATATGTTACAATAATACCATTCTGGATTTAAGGTATCTATAACCTTAAAAGAAGAATAAGAATGTATTCGGCAAAACACGCATAAGAACAAAAGGCAATAAAGACCCGAGTAACAAGTAACAATGAAATATTACTAACAAGAAGCTAAGAATATGACCATATATGATATCATATCAATATGTATGATTCTGGAATAAGTAAATAACATTATTTAAACCATTATACAGGAGATTCGGACACGTACAAAGCAAATCGGACCTAAGGTAATGGAAATATCACAATCTCATTTTTATCCGAGATTGTTTATTCGTAAGTATTTACTGGGGTGTATTTTATCATCCACATACATGTTTCTTCAATATGTAATATTATTTCCATCCACCTACAATTTTTTAAATCCATTTTTAACCTTCGGTGAGTTTTTAGTAATATGTATGAAAGGAATCTTTTGTCGTTTTTCGTACGAGGTACTTTTTGACTTTTCCGACAAAAGTACGAAAAATGTTTTTTTAACTTATACGGCATGAATGGATTTCTAAAACATTATTTCCAAAAATCTTCCCTTACAAGTATTGAAGTTTATTTTTAATCAACTTCTTTTAGTTTAAAATTTTATGACATGTTAAGAAAGGAAAAGTGTTTTTGAAGTAGAAAGGATATTTTCCTCAAGAATGAAGTTCAAGTATTTTATCAAAATTATTTTCCATCTAAGATAATAAAAGGGTTATGTTTTTATCCCTATTATTACATGGAATTGATTATGTTGTGATGGAAACATTTTTATGAATTCCTTTATCTTATATGAATTGTTTTATGATGTCATGTTGTTTAAGAATCCCATTTTTATTACATGGGTTATGCGATAATGTATGATTTATGATTATGTGGAACACATAAGAAAGGATTCATTATAATATGGGTGGGACCTATATCTCCCTCCATTGCATTGAGTAAAGATTTTATATCTCATGAGATAGACATGGCTGGAACGGAAGGTTATTTCGGTTCAGTGATACAGGACTGAAACGAGGAGTGAACTCAGTTCAGAAAGGGACTTTGTCCACTAAGATAGTCTTGGAAATGAGTCATGACTAACAAGAAATTATTTTCCATGATTATGTGTGCATGCCACAAAGTTTCAAGTTTTATGTTATGATTATGGGGATATCATTTTCACTTCTATGATTTATTCCATGTTAAGATATTATGATCTCTTTTGCAGGTTTTGATTTTCAAAAAGATATGATATGATATTTATTTCCTTTATTTTCCCTTGCTGAGCATTTGAGCTCACCCTTTTATGTTTTCTTTTCCCCAGGTCAGGAAGATGGATATTAAGTAGAATATGCTAAAAGGGACCCTAGATATGATGAAATAAATGGGAGACACTATAGAAGATTTATGAACCAGTTGTTTATGTTTCCCAGTTTCTAAAGACACTATACCTATACGGTCCTTTGTGGTTTTGTCATATGTTGTAATAAGTGTGCTTCAATTTTGAAGTATTAACAATGTATGTAAAGTATGGGTCTTTATACCGTGGTTGGATTTAAACCCAATATATGGACTCTAGGGTTATAGGAGTGTATTTTGGATGTTATTTGGAATGGACCTGGCCAATCCAAATAGGTTTTATGGTGTCAACCAGGGAGGAAATGTTGTGGCCTTTTATAAGTGAGGTGAGTGACACACTTTTAATATTTTCGAAATAATGATTTCAAACCATGTTTTAATAATTATATATGAACCCAATAATCATAAACTATATATAATTTTTATTTTAATGTCTAACTATTCCAACAAAATGGCTTCTGTATATATTTCTTAGTCATTAGTTTCTTTTTCTGATGTTTAATCCCCTTGGTAAACTCGTTTTTACCCTAATCGCTGTGATTAATTTTAATAGATTTCAATAATAATTATGAAAAAAATAAAATTGTACTTTTTAGAAATTATATATCAATCTGATTAAAATTATTGAATACAATTTTTATAATTAAATTCATTAATTGGAAACTTTTAATTTAATATAAATCTTTTAGTAGTGGCATGACAACTTATCTTTAAGTAGAGTATTCTTTTATAAAAAGATGATTATATATTAACTCTATTACTAGTGATAATAATTGTGTGAAGGTGAAATAATATTAAGTGATATATATTCTATATATTTAATTTAATTCAATTGTTAATAGGTGTTATTTTAATTAATTTAAAATGAGAAACAATATGTATTTTAAAGCAATTTGTAGAAAAATATGTTTTTTATCCATCAAAAAATCGTATAATAAAAGAAAAAAAAGTTGATTAAAAATTATTTAAGTGGATTAAATATATTTAAACAAAACATAGGGCACCTTAAAACATATTTAAAACAGATTAATTGTTTTTAATTACTTAATTTATTAAAAATAAATTATTTTTTAGAAAATCAGTATTTTTCTATATTCAATGAAAAGTCTATATTTTCTAAAAAGTATCGAAATTTCATCCAATGTTAAAGTTGAAATACTAATTTTATTTTTTTCATATTTGGAAATTAAAATTATAAAATTATAAAATTATGTTTAAAATAAATCCTTATAAGAAAAACATATATTTAAAACTATTTCCTTTTGGATTTAAAAATTACTTAAAATTTTTGTAACTAATAAAAATATATAATTCATATTAATAAATATTAAAATGACTTATTATATCATTACATGGTTTTTTACATTTTTTTGTAAACCAATAATTCCTTTTCCTCAAATTATTAAGAATAAAAATGTTGATTGTGAACTGTTTGAGTTTCTAAAAGTTTTCAAAAATCTAGATATCAATATTACCTTCCATGTGGATTTAATACAATTAATATATTATATGATATAATTTAAGAGAATCTATTTCAAAAATAAATCCATGTATGAATTTTCTGTTATAAGATAATAGTGGAGTGTAGTGTGTTTTTTAAATAGAATACCTCCTAAACATCAAGATCCAGAGAGTTTTTTCATTCATAATACCTATGGTGATAAAGTTTCCTATTTTAATTTTCGATGTATTCTTAGTGAAATTATCAATTTGATCACTTTTCCATGTTCCATCAGTTGAGACATGGATTTCGAGAACCCATTATTTTCATTTTGAAACATTCATATTGATTCATTACCCACCTTGTTAGTCTTTTATATAACGTGATAATAGTATTAGGTAAGATCTTTTTACCCATTGATCTTATCATTTTAGATATAGAGTGTGGCACATATGTCTCTACTCTTCCAGGATAGACCATTCTTGAGGGGGGTATTATTGAAATTTTAAAGGGAAATATAACTATTATTCTTGTTGAATATACGTAGGAATTTGATGTTTTAAATAAAACAGTCCCTCCATGACCATCTATTACCGGGGGATGATATTTTTTAAGTTTATGATCATATTGATGAGGAGGAGGAATAGTTTTTACAGATATATCCGAAAATAAATGTTACAACATATGTCCTTATAGATACTTTCATGGGGATTTTCTCAACAAATATAATGGGTAATTTAGATATATTATAAGTAGAATTCCATGTCCACATCGATTATTTTTTTTTGAAGTAATTATTTTAACTCTAGTCATGGAATAAGTATGTGAGTAGTTTTTTATAAAGATAATAGTGATGGAAAAAATATTTTTATACTATACTATTTTGGATGAAAAATGAGAAACTTATACCACTTAATCCTATTTTTTATCCTTTAATCCATGTTTATCCTAGTATGGGGATCAAATATATTATAGTTCATTTGAAATATGTTATTTTAAAAGATAACTTATCTTTAATAGTCATAAATTATTACAAACTGGAGACAAGGAAAGAGAATAATTATCATGGTAGTTTTTAATGACTAATCATGTTATTGGGTAGTTAATTACATATTTAAAAGTTATATTATCATCATCATTCAAGAAAAAAAATCCCATGGAACCTAATTATTAATTAAGGGTAAATGTCCATAGAAGACTCCAAACAAACATGAAGGAATTATTCCAAGAAGAAGTAATTATACTATTTAATGATGGAATAATATTTTCCATTTTAAACAGTCCACAGATAATGTCTTATTTAGGTGGTACTTAAGAGTAGTGAAGTTAATGGGATTACCAATGAATATAATACACAAATTCAAACAAGTACTATGAAAAACTGTATTGTTCTTAAACACTATAAGAATCTTTACTCTCCCACTAGAAAATTAAAGTTTTATTTTTTTATGAAATAATATAAATATTGGTTTTATATTAATTATTCTTATATGTGAATGGATTCTGGGGTTACAATCATATTACCATCACTTATTTGGACCAAGAGAAAACTATTTTCAAATATATATTTTGGGTATTTTTTTTACAAATGGATTCCCTTTGGTCTATGTGTATCTTATTTAACCTTTTAGCTGTGTATGATGTCTGTATTTATAATATAATTGATAGTTATGTTGATATTTTTAATGAATTTGATATAACAGGATCTGATTTTAATTAATGTTTGAAACATTTGGAAAATGTATTTCAATGGTGTGAAGAAAAAAATCTTATTAGTGGCATGGTCGTTGGAGTTATTCAAGGAAAATATAAAGGTAAGAAGTCAGATTTAGTATATTTTATAGATGGCTAATTCATGAGGATGAATGGGTTTACACCCAAATACGGAAGGAAAAGTTTGATGTATTTTTTTCATTTGATAAATTCATACTGTACTTGATTGGATTAAGAGTCATTGTCTTTATAGAATAAGTAACCATTAAATAGAAATTTTTAAATAATGAAACTAAGAAAATATTGTTTATAATGGTTTTATTTCTATAATAATTTCACGTTGTTTTATTGGATTAAATTGGGTCTAAAATTTTAATTGATGATCATTTTAAAATGATGCACAACAACCAAAATAAATACCCAAGGATATAAAAACATATTTTCTATATGAAAATATTTTCATTCTTTCCTATGGGTTCATTGCCTAGCTTTATGAGTTTGTAAACATTCAACCTTTTGGAATTATTCCTCAAAACTTTTTTAACTTTAAAAAAATATTTTATCTTAGAGCTTAATTACCCTTTCTAGGATGAAAATATTTTGTTAAAAATTTATTCTGATGGAATTATGAGAAGATGTGTTCCTGAGGAGGAAACTCTTCCCATTCTAGAGAGTTTTAATTTTTCTTTATGTGGAGGACATCAAGGTAAATAGATAATTACTCAAAATGTTTTTCAATATTAAATATTTTGTCCCAAAATATCTAATGATGATTTAATCACAGTGTTATGAAATGAAAATTGTCAATTACTTTATAATGCTTCTAGGAAACAATAATTTCCAAATGATTCATCATGGTGGCCAAAATTTTTGATAGTGGGGGAATTAAATTCATCATTCACTTTCCTCCCTAATATGGAATTGAATATATCTTGGATTATCTTGACTATGAATCAAAAGTGTTTTTGGAATAATCATTTCCAAACAACTTGGATAGTAGTTTGATTAGATTTTTTAATAATAACGACTTCACATTGTTGGGAGTGCCCAATGATTTCCATACTGAGAATAGATCTCACATTAAAAACATTACATTCATGTAATAGATAGAAATTTTTGGTTGTGTGAATAAAATTTTTATAACCAAACATTTATAGTCCAGTGGATAATCTTATGTCTCAAACATATAACAAAAACATCATAGAGAAAATAATGGGCAAATCTAGGAAAGATTAGTCCATAAAGTCCGATGTTTCATTATGGGATTATAGGACTAAATTTTGAACCAAAATAAATATATAACTATATCCAATAATCTTTTGAATGTATTTCCTTTTGATTTTAGAGATACAACATATGTATTTTAAGAAGTAAATGATTTGAAAATTGATTATAAAACTGTTGTTGAATAATGGTTTCTTGAGTTAAGTGAACTGAATCAAATTAGTAGATAATATTTTTATAATTAAATTGTCTATAATGTAATTATAAAACAATTAAATGATTAACTAATTAAAAATAGACACTTTCATGTGGGACAAAAGGTGTTTTTATTCAATTATTTATTGATGATTTTCTTGGTAAATAAATATTCATGTGGTCGAGTCCATTTACAAATTTTGTGGGTTCTTGTAAATGTGGAATTGGTAATAGTTAGGAATGATAACCAATCATTTTTGGTTAATGGGAAGAGAGTGAAACACCACTTTGAGGAGTAACTGAAGTATTTTCCAAAAATCTTCCTCCATCAGGATTGAACAATTTTATATAGTCTAAATAAAGACCATAAAATTAGTGCTTTGTTGGAGTCAACCAATTATCTTTCATTTTTTTATTTTTTTAGGATGTTCATTTTAATACTATTTTCATGCACATATTTTTCTCATATATTATCTATCTAATTTTTATAGGATTTTACAATGCAAGAAGGATTACTTATCTTTGAGGAAAATGGGGTAGATTCATTTCCTAAATATTGTCAACAACGTTAACATATTAAGGGAATATGGGTTCTAATTCTCTACAGATTTTAATTTTTACTGCTAATATTTATGTTTTAAAAAATTTCAGTTGAAAATTAGTTTCAAAAGATTTTAAAAACCCCATTTACACCATAAAAATATCTTATGGTAATTATAATGTGTTTAAAATTCATGAAAATACATCATAATATATAAACAGAGGAATTTTATATCTCTTATAAATTTAATTTCATATCCACAATAACATTAAAAATTCAGGAAAATTTTGGGTTCTATGGTTGGGAGAGTGGTAACCTTCACATCCATGAATGTACTTCAATTATTCCAGATAAAATTAACCCAAATGTTTTCCAAAGCCACTATTTTTGATACTTTAATCTATATTTTTTCTATAAATAAATGTTTTATATGTCTCTTGGATTGGAAAAACAATAACAGTTTTTGTTTTAATGAGGGAAAAATTTCCTAACTCATTTGAGGTATTTAATTAAGTCTAATGTTGTAAGGATTGATTGATTATCGAGAGATTGTTTCCAACTATATTTATAGAGATCTTATTTGAAAACTGGGAAAAGGATGTCAGATATGTTATAATATTATGGAATTAGATATATTACTTTATGAAGCATGAGCTTTAACATGAACTTACCTACTCAACCTAGCATACATGGAACACCTTAGGGAGAAAAATAACTCACGTGTAATTTAAATCCTTTTAATTAGAAATAAATAATGAATTTTGGATCCCATGGCGAGTATTTAAGATAAAGGAAGAGGGTTTTTTTTCAATAAATATGCAATGCATTATATTTTTCTATGTAAAATACTATAAAATACTGTATGGCTACTTAAAATAAAAATAAATCTAGCTTGTAAAAAAATCTAAATACAATGTGGGAATATTGAACTCAATTAAATAAAGAGATAAATGATATTTTAATAATTTTTTTAAATGTATTAAAAATGCGGGAAGTTGATATTGCGCATGGGTAACCTAGGAGATAGTGAATGATTTTATTCCATTGGTTATAGATTTTTTTCCACTTCCTTCTCTGTAGTCTACACAGTTTGTACTTAAGATTAATGTTGTATTTAAATTGTATAGTGTGTAGAATTTATATAAGAGTCATGAAAATAATAAAAATAGATGATTTGTTTATTTCCTTTTAGTTCAGGTGTAGTATCTTGAACATAATATGGATGATATAAATTATTTTAAAAGAGATTGTAAACATATAAATTAAATATTGTTAAATTTCCTAAAATTTCAATGAGTTAAGTGCAGAAGAATTTTTTTGGAACTATTTTTTCATACTTTTCGAAGCCTACATTGGGTAAATTTAATGATAAATTAATCATATATAAGATAATCATTGATTCTTATACAATTATGTTTGTATCCACTTTTCATTGATAATTTTTATAACAATCTCACTTTTTTGTACTTAATATCAATGGAAACATTTTTCAATAATGAGCCATTTATTGAGTTACTGAATTTAAATTGATATTTTCAAGGAATATTTTTGAAAGAATGTATTTTTTAGTAGATAGGGTAGAAAATATAATAACTATGTGTTGGACTCACCGTGATCATGATTAACTTCAGAGGTTAGTATAATCGTGAGACAAATCAATTATAAGGTTTTGAAGGCCCATGATACTAATTAAACTTTAGGGTTGGAATGACAGTGAGTCTTATAATCGATAATACCAATTGAATCAACCCTACCTACATTAGATCAACTGAGTGTTTAAAAGTATCATCCATATCGTAGAATTGATCAACCACTTTTCATAATTTATATAGTAAAGATATCATGCATATATGAGACTCACAATGTGATCAATTAAAATTGCCATAAGGATACTCGATTGATTGAAGGAGATATTTCCTAAGTGATCACAATCTTAAATTAAATTTAAACCAATGGCTCTCCCATATTTCATTAAGATTCCAATAAAAAATGAAGATGGTAAAAATAACCATACAAAAGAGGAGAATTATAGAACCTTGTTCACAGTTAATCCTCCATATTAGAAACTCATTTCTTGGCTAATAATAACACATTCAAATAGATTAGGGATATTGTATAGGGTATGTAGTTAAAGATAAAAAACCATACAATCCTCCCTCAAATTAGAAATTAGGATCTTAGTGGCAGATCTCAATGATGTAGGACTCGTCAAAGACGAAAAGAGGAAATAATATTTCATATCTATTGATTTTAAATATTCCATAGTAAGAAAACCTCAAACAATGTAATACCCTAGGAACATGAGTAAAACACTGAACCCCAAATTTTAAAGAATCATATCTCGTTCAACCAATCAGATATATTAATAGATGATTAAATTTTTTAAATATTGTGTAATAATCAACCTATTATACAACAGATAATTGATGGCCTCCCTGGATAATTTTTGATGGTCTATGTCAAAACTCTCTTCTAAAGTTTTATTATTCACACCCCATGGATTCTAAATGCACTATTCATTTAGATTCCAGTGTGCATCTCATATAATGTTTTTTACAACACAACATCTATGTTTTATATAGTAATTATGATTCATGAAGTCACATTTTTCTATGTTGAGACACTCGAAAAAACCATACATTCATGTTTTTTTAGGATGATATGGGATAGTGTTAGGGATTCTTACAGGGATGGTCCAATTTTTAGGCCCAACTTCCCTTAGTCAAGCCCACATGGTGAAAAACAGGGCCAGTGAATCTATTATAATCTATAGATGTGATTACACACATTGTATTAATGGAATAGACTTATAATTATCCATAAATTATTACCATGAAATATATATGATAGCCTTACAAGAATTCATACAAGTCTTGAAAGATTATAATTCCAAAGAATGTACAATATTGGTTGAGAATAGACTACAAATATATCATATATTAGATGTGAAAGGGATAATGTATGGTATATATGTATTATATAGATATATTCAAATGATACGAAATGGTGTATTGATAGAGAGGAAAAAATGAATTAAGGAAAACAAAGGGGTATCAGTAAGCACCTCATCTCTGCAAATTTTTCACAGGATTTGTGAAGCCCTTGTTGGGGACATCATTTTAATTTTAATTTTTTACATTTAGATTAAGTATCCATTCTTTTTTAATCCAATTATGTATTTCATTATTATTATTTTTATATAATTTTGAGCATGCAAATGAAGATGTCCTAGTGGTAGAAACTTTTTCATCATTTGTGTTTCATTTGTAGTTGGGACCTAAATTTTACCTAATTGATCAAGTAGTTCATGATCATTTTTTTTTTCAAAATCCTAGCATGAGATGGTTAAGTATTTCCATAAACTATACATAAATGTTATAAGCTCTTACATGAAGAGGAAAATAAAATTGTGTTTAGGTAATCTTATTGTTTCATTGATTGGATAAGTGGACTCTGTAGATCAAAAGATATTAAATTCATTCTTTTTCAGGTTGGTCAATTGAATGAGTTTCCCAATGTATTTTCATCAAAAAAAAATCAATATGTAATGAGTGATGATATTAAAAAGAAAAAATAAATAAATCCAAGTAATAAACAAACCATCCAATAAAAATTATCAAATATCCTCTCTGGTCATTTACCTAATCTTCATGCAGTCTTTGTTCATGTCATCACTCTATTTCCAATCACTCCACTAGTTTCCTCACCACCAATGATTCCATAACTCACTTTAATTTATGACTTGATTTCAATTTCACATGGTTTCAAACTAAAACACATTTTCTTGAATTTATTCCAAGTGGATCGACCATTAATCACCACTAAGTAGCATATATAAATATTTAGTTTTACATAACCCTTGTGGTGACCAAAGGAATGAAAACATCAAAGAATACCTAAAGATATTTTTTGAAAGTATAAATTTGGAAATAAAATATATTTTAGAGTTGATCTTGGGATCTTAATTTAATCCTAGTAAGGATCATGGATCTCCTCTTCACAAAAAATGAGTTTTTCAGATGATCTATTTTTTCTAGAAAAATGTGATCTCTCTAATGCGACGATAGCCTAATACCTCAAACTTGCCTCAGTATTTATATACATGTAATAAAAACCTTGTGTATCTATATACAATAACATAAATTCCAAGATTCGTTCCACATCTATCATTATAGTGATTCAATAATATTTTTAAATAACACCGACTCTTTCATTATATAAATATTTATCAACTAATTTCCATGATTCCATGATGGGTGTAAAATATTTTTTAGGAGATAATCCTCTCATTTTATGATGAATCAGTCAGGTTTTATTGTAAAAAAACATAGATTATTTTATGAATCCATACTACGTTGACTAATCAGTATTTTCTAGAGTGATATTATCTTCAATCAAATAGTTGAAAACACAAAAAATATTGTATACATCGTGACCAATATGGTGCTCGTTGTATCAATATGATGAGAGGTAAAAATAGTCGATCTTGGTTAAGCTCTTATATTTGATTCTTAATGTTGAATACCATTTTTTGTAAGGAATTCTCATATATAAGGATAAACTATATTGAAGATGATGCAATGAGAGTGAGAAGACATTACAGATGCAACTAATTAGGAATTCATAATTTTATCCATATGTTTTTTAAACCATAACGGTTCCCATTTTGATCTCATCCAACATTTGTGTTTCTATCAGTTGTAATATGATATATAATACTCCCCTTGTTTATTACCTATTCATCTAGTACTAGGGTCATCTCTAGGAACACATTTTCACGTATTACAATCATTATATGGAACCACACCATAGTATAGTACACCCAGGAATCAATGTAAATTAACTTTATGCATTATACACATGACCATAAACTCATTGTGGGAACTATGCTTTCCCTCAATCATTCATTCATGGATGTATGTCTTGGAAGAATATCCCTATTTTTTAGCATACTCTCTCATGTTTTGGATAGAGTCCTGTTAGTAAGATATCTGTGGAGGAACATGTTTTTTTGTTAAAACCCACAATATACATAGTAATTAAAATATATGAAAATTTTTAGGCAAATTTAATTCCTAATTAAACTAAATTCATCATGAAAAAATATAAAATCTTTTTTTCTATGAACATAAATATATTACTTATATAATTTATTTCTTTTTATATTTATTTATTAATATAAATAACTATTTTTGTATACTTCAACAAATATTTTTCATTATATGTATTTATATTAAATCATTAATATATGATTTTTCTTTAATTATAATGATGTTATAAACAATATACAACACATTAGATAAGGATTAATAATCCAATAAAGACATTTTAATCAATCATAATACATTATAAGGAAAATATATTATCCATTAAATCATATTCCATTAAGTTATTCCATATCAATTATTCAAGAATCATTAACTTTAATCAATGTTATTGAACATATGTCAACTCATTGAAAACAAATGAACACTCACTTTGGCTTACTTGAAAATAGAAACCACAATTTTATATAGAAAAGGGAAGAAGAATAAAGGAAAAAGTTATTAATCATTGAGAATATAGCAACAATAAAGGTATTACTAATAATAATATTATTTATAGAGATATA
The DNA here is from genome assembly GCA_963277665.1 of Viscum album. Classification (NCBI taxonomy): domain Eukaryota; kingdom Viridiplantae; phylum Streptophyta; class Magnoliopsida; order Santalales; family Viscaceae; genus Viscum; species Viscum album. The sequence continues at coordinate 935,671,046 of OY728153.1, forward strand.
TAAATAATAATATATTTCCTCTAATTAAGTTTATATTCAATGGGTATTGAATCCATAAGAAGTATTATCATGGTGAGTATGAATGGTACATTAGAAGATAAGAAATTAGAATCCATAATAGAGAATATGATCAAATCAGTAATATTATAAATAAAAAAAATATTCTATTTTTATTAGGTTATTTATTAAGAATTTTGGAATAAATCAGTCATTTTTTGGAAAATAAGATTATGTTTTTCATAGAGAAGTCAAATAACAGATGATATAATCAAATCCAATTCAATTACTATGAGAAAATAATTTAATCCAATGGAGGAAGATCAATATTATTTGTTTTATTAAGATGAGGAAAAGTAAAAGAGAACAACATATATATCAACTCATTATATAGTTTAATGGATATAAAATAAGTTAACGATTAAAGAGAAATATATTCTTTCTAATATGTTTTTGAAGTCTACAATGAATAATAATTAGGGGATTCTTAATAGTGGGTGTTTACCCAACATGACAAGTTACATGAAACCACTCAAGAATTTTTATTGATGATTTAATGGAATAATTTGGTTTATAAAGGATGTATCCTTGATGATTAAAGTGTGAGGATAGACTCACATTTCCTGTAAAAAATTAAGAACAATGATGTTATCTAACTTGATGGACTTCGACACTATCATTTTAGTTTTAGTTAGCTATGTGACTTATTTTTAGATGTTACATTCAAGAGAAAATATACAATTATCTATTTAAAGGCCCTAAAATATCTCATTAAAGGATTGAAAATAGTTTGGATATTATATAATATTGATGGTAAGAAGAATACTTTTATTTTTATCATAGAAGGGGTGATAATTAATAGAATAGATGGCTTAGTCACGATATTCGGTAGAATGAGGAGAATCTATCTATGTTGAAATCTATTGCTGATATTATTTCACTGAAAAAGAATAAATAAAATGTTTTTGATTCACATTTAAGGGGATATATAAAGAGAGACACTTACCCTAAAAATTAGAATATGGTATAAAATTTTTAAAATTAACACCAAACTACTATATGTGGTCTAATTGGCGAGGATACATCTTATTGTGTGAATTATAAAAATATATTTGTTTTTTGATATAGAAGTATGTGGTGAGATATGTTTATCTAGTCAAAGAATGAACTATGGGAGTACAATAAATTCTTCTAGATAAGAGGGGAAAATTAAATTTATACAATAAACAAGACTCATGGATTATGAAATATAACTAAATATATTTCCACGGATGTTGATATTTATCATTAAAAATATGTAATAAATCATAAATTATTAGTTGTTAGTAATATATAAGAGAATAGATTCATGGAATGATGTAAATGCATGGTATATAATATGGCCACATTATTACTAGCAGAATGTATCCTCTCTCAACACTATTGGAAGGAATCTTTCAAATTGATAGTGATTGTCCCAAAAAAAACTTTATATAGTCATAGAGAAGAAAAAAAACTTTTTCAAAAGTGTAATCATTAGAAAATCTCATTTAAGAGTATAAAATTATTGATAATAAAATGCTTCATTCAAAATAAATAAAAAAATTAACTAATGTATGATGATGTATTGATGACTGTATATTGTTATGATACTCATAAATGATTAGAGACTATAAATGTTTGAACAAAAGGATTAAAATTTTTAGAAGCAATGAGTTTAATGTCAGTGAGTGTGGATCTATAGATACCGTGGAAAAAATGTTAATGAAAACCCTAATATATTATAAGGTGTGACAACATTGAATTTTAGAGAATATCATAATCCCATAATTGATGATGAGACCAAAATATAGTATAAGGAATAAAAATATGACAAAGGGATTCAACCATTACCTAAAATAATGAATAATAAAAGTTTAGTTAATAAAAAGTAATATTATTGGATATAAATATACTCCATCATATCCATTAATAATTAGATGAATAGAACATGATAATATATTATCAATTGTATACAGATACTCATTCAAATATTTATTAAAATAGGAATCATAGTAGAAAACTATGGAATAATATTGTGAAAAAATTGAAATATCTAAAACAAGGGAGATTTTGGAATGATCGAGATATCATAATTTGGTTGGAAAAAAAATTATGAAAAAAAATCAATCATGGTGAACATGTTATAGTGGAATGAAGTAGAGAATGTCTGATGTGTAAAGGAAACACATAGGTCAAAATAGATTATGAGTAAGAACTATTTGATATAGTGGCATGAATTTAATATTTAAGAATATTTCATAAAAATGGTTTGTTGAGTATATTTTAGATTCTTTAAAATGGATGTGAAGACAATATATTTTAATTGAACCTTGAATGAAAAATAATATATCATGCAACTGGTGTGATTTTATAATGAAAATTATGAAATAATTGTTTCTCTATTGAAAAGGTATTTATATTGAGTAAATAAATCACCCCATTATTGGTATACTATTCGGATACATATACTATAAATATTGGGTTCCTGAGAGGAGGGGTTTCTCACATTCTATATGTGGAAATTTTATATGAGGATCAATTTATTTTGATGGTTTTGTGGATGACATTATATTCAATGGTTGTAGAAATATTTCAATGGAAAACATTCCATTATTGATGTGTTTCAAATATGAGATGTAAATGATTAGAGAGTTGGATTAATTTTATGAATTTTATTTTAATCGATATAAAGGGATCTTATAGCAACTCGACTCTTTTATTAAAAATCTATTAAATAATTTTTAATATGAAAAATATAATAGATGCATAATCTAGTATCCTTAGGTTTAATGTCTTGGATAAATTAGGCTCAAATATCAGTTTAACATAATGAAAATGAATCATTATTTAATTCCACATTGTCTATCCTTTTAGTGGAAATCATATTCTACTAATAATATGTAATCATATGATGATATACATCAATTAATGGGGTGATATAATCACCCAGTTAGGGGAGGTGTAATGTGGGTTGAATAAATGACTTGAATCAAAAGTGAATCGGTGAGCATAATAATATGTTCATAAATCATAAAATCATGATTTTTAATAGATATAGCATCACATTCACACATATTTAAAATAATATCATGAGATACATCCACTACCAAATGAAACGGAGGGACATATAATTATGGTCCTACCGATCACAACAAAAATGTTCATATTCATACATTCAACATTGAATGTATAACAACCATAACTATGAAATATAACCCAGGAAGATAATTTTTTTAATAAGGATATCAAAAATCAAAAATTCATTAAAATACCCTTTGGTCCCAAAATTATCAATGTCAATCATACTTGGACATAAGTCATCATTATTATTTAGTGGAAGAAAGTCATTTCAAGAAGAGTAAAATAAGATGTTTTGGAAATTGAAGTGACATTATAAAGTATTTATTTGAAACAATTTTTACATGGTAGGGATATGAATATTCCTAAAACAAAATGGAAAATAGTTTCAAGGAAAAAATATGAACATTCATACTACGGAGGAGTGGATAACCCAAAAAATGGAGTTGGGTTTGTGAATCCCCATACCTTAAATCCCAGTTTATTTTTTCACTTATACACCTACAAAATAATTTATATAGGATAATTAAAACATCATTTTAAATAGGAATTATGTTAATTTATTCCACGATTTATCCATTATAATGATTTTAATCTTTTTTATAACGCTCTTTGTTAAATGTCATTTTTTGATATTATGTTTTCATTAAATTTTCTTAATCTTTTATTTTACTATTTTTGAAGACATAAATTATACATAAGTATAATTAACTCAAAAATAATATAATACATTTAATTACACATTTATATTATATATATAATTAATAATTTTCTTCCATTAATGTGGTTATATGAATTTACTTTTCAATGTCTCTATAGGTGGTTAACAAACCTTTTTTTGGAGATTATGGGACGTTCGAGAAAAAGAATTATGAAATTTATATATATATCAAATATTATACATACAATAGGTTAAATTCATTATTATAATTTTAAAATTATACCTATTAAATATTATATGATTTAGTTTTGAAAGGGGTGGTGAAAAAATAAATAGAAGAAGAAAATAAGATTAGAGTTAATTGAAACTTACTTTCTCCTTTGTGTAGCTTCTCTTTTATGACAAAGTAGATTAATTGATGGTTTGAATTAAATTACCCCAAAATTTCCCTAAAGAGTATAATTAGTTTTAGAGGAATTATTCTGGAAGATTTTAGGATTTGAATAGTGGGGGATGAGTGGATTTCCAAGGGGAGGGAGTGGGGTTCTTTATACTTTAGAAAAGGGGTACTTTTAGAATTAAATATTTAAGGAAATATTGTATCCAATGTAAAATATGTAATAGTGAATTCATAAAAAAAATTCACATATACATATAATATAATGGGTTTTAATACATTAATCATCTTTATAATATAATTTCATTTGTTTGTTAAAAATAAACGTTGAATGAAAGAATAATTGTTATTTTAATGGATCAGTTTTGACTTTAGATATTGGAAATGAATTTTAGGTTCAAATTTATGTTCATTTTATATTAATTAATAATTTATGGAATTAAATATATCATGAAATACACTCATATTATATATAGGTTTATTTAATTATTAAATTATAATTTCTGTAATTATAGATATATCGGTTATGAGAAAAACTGTCTTTTTACTATACACTCAAAAAATGAAGTATTTCATAAAATTAAAAAAACAATTAGATTTGGAAAAATTATATTTTTTGATTTACAAAATAATATTCAATTTATCAAAAAAAATTCTAGCATTAGTTATAATTTTGAATTTAAAAATTGTGTTTTTTTATGAAATTCTTTATAAAATGGTTTATTAAAAATGATCATTTTGTTTTAGAGTTTTTTAAATCCTGATATTTTTTTTACATTATAATATTTATATTTACAAAAATTAATAATGATAAAAATTATTTATCTCAATTTTGTTTTATTTTGAGTTCAAATTACTATTCTTATGGGTATGTTACTATTCCAAGATTTCGGGTTGCCCTTCCCAATGGCCAGGTTACTACTCCAATGATCACATTACTATTCATATGGTAACATTTATTCTGATAAACAAAACTTTTTTCACCAAATATATTTTTTCAACAATTCTACATATGGTTATAAATTTTCATTTTCAAAGAAATTGATTCATTTACTAATATTTTTTATTTTTATATAGTGTTGGTCATGTGGGAGATGATTCTAGCAGATTAGGGTGATCTATATTTTCCCTTTTTTCCATTTTTCAATTTTTCTTTCAAATTATAGTGTTTTAAAATGTAATTGGTTTTGTGGTTCATCTTTACTAATGATAAAAATATTTTTTTGATTATCTACATTTTTTAGTTGTACAATATGATTTAATATAAAAAACAGAAATTAATTCTGGAAACAAATAATACTAACAAACTCTAGGCCATTACATTATTCCCCCCTTTAGAAATTTCATCCTTGAAATTTATACTCATATTCTTAGTTGATGAAAGATCATTTTACATTCATTTCATTGTTTCCAATGGTTTCCTTATCACCTCTTCATACTTATAGTTCTGTACAACCAATTTACGAGGATAGTTTTCTTGTTGCATTGAATATTGCAACTATGATTCATTACCTTCCCTGTATTCTCCTCAAAATCTCATTAATTCCCTTATTGTACCACCTCTATATTCATTACATTTGATTAATCATGTATTTACTTCTTCAAAAGAGATACCTAGAACACATCATGAAAATGAGAAAAATTTGGTCGAAGTTATAGCTCATAAGATACATCACTTATGAAATAAAGGATATCGAAGCTATCATTATTCCTTTGGGTAAGATTTCCATTGTCTCAAAATAGCATGAATAAAATCTATTTTCATCTTTGAAAGAAAGTTTTTAACCCACAGTGAACACCAAGTCTCTTTAATGTCTTCCAACATATAGCTTTTTCTGACACTGAAAATAATTTATATTATATAAATGGATTTAACCTTTTAGGTCATATATAACATAAGATCACATCCATGAAGATTTCATTCCCCAACTACATCACAACTAGTATGAGTTCTATATTTCATTCCTAACATAGATTCATATAGATACATTTGAATACATAATTGGAATTTATTGTTTTATGAGAACTCAAATATTTTTATATGTTTATCCCATCCTCCTATAAATTTCATTGAGTATGCACCTAACTTTTCCTAGAGAATTTTAATAGTCTAGACCGAATATAAATCAATTTGGGGGTTATAGACTATAATAAAATACAATTTAGTATCCATAAAATATTAAATGCTTCTAAAAATTTAGATTTTAACATTAGATAATGGTCAAAAACTATCAATGATGAATCCTTAGAAGATAAATATTCCAAAATAGAGATAAGGTTTCTTAACATGGTTTGTTGATCCACCACAACTCATATCACATTGTTTTGTTTAAATTTCATTATAAGGATAGGGAAAATTTCCATTGTGATGTTCTCTCATTTCCATGTTGGTATGTGAAATGGTTTCGTCATCCCCCTATATTTATCTCATGCTGATTTTACTTTCTCACAGACCAATCACTTTGAAGTGTACCCAAGGATGTCATTCTTCATTTTTCACACAAACATTTATCTAAATAGTCACGATTCATCATGGTGCTTCTATGATGGATGGATAAAGTTGAGATATGACAATTTTCCAATATATATTCCTTTATATCTAGTTATATAGGTAGAAACAATATATTTAGAAATAAAATTGAACCATCATCATCAAGGTGTAACTCGTGAAAATTACATTCTATTTATATTTTAACCTTCTTTTCAATCTCTAAATCTACCAGCTATTCCTCATTCATCTTAAATTAGATTGGTGGTTATGTAATCATTTGTTCAAGGTCAGATGTGTTTCAATTTTTAATGATTTAAAAATCTATACATTTTATATCCATGAAGACTATGACTTTCTCAATACACATCATGGATAGAGTAGTAGGTTATATTTTTGTAGACCACTAGGTACCTTGATTTCCTTTCCCATATGGAAGTGAATATACAAATTGTAATCATTGATTAGATCTAACATTTTTTTCGGCGCATATTGATCTCCATATGTGTGAATATATAATATATACTCTTATGAATAATATATATATCATTATTTTTACAATTGATTTAGATTTTCCAAATCATCAAAGAAAAGATCATAAATTCTTACTCTATATCATTTGTTGGATAGTTCTACTTTTGGATATTCACATTTTGTGTTGCATAGGCAATCACCTTATTATTCTGCTTGAGTAAACAACCCATTCCTTTATTTTAAGTATAACTATAAATTGAAAAACCATCCCCACATTTTGGTGGTGTGAGAACATGCATAGATAATAGCAAGTTCATTATCTCAAAAAACATTACCTCACATTCTTATTTACAAAAATACTTCATTCCTTTCTATGAGATAGTAGTTAAAATGATTGAAAATCATAATAGATACCTCAAGAAACATCAATAGAGACCAGATAATCTATGAAAAATATTGATTACCATGAAACTAATGGGTCTATAACATTCCTCAATTTATTTTTTAAGTTTCTATGGATTTTATCTCACTCAGGATAATGTTCCCTATAAATTTGATCTTCATAATCTAAAAGATGGAATTTTTGAACATAGAATACATTTAATTATACCTTAATGTCACTAGAATGATCCTTATATTTTATTCATGTTAATCCTTACTCTTGAATTATATGATAATTATCATTGATAAATACTAATATTTATTCAAGATGTTCTTTAAATACTTTATTCATCCAATCTAGGAATATTGTATTAGAATTAGAATTTCTGAAGGGAATCACTATGAACTCCTAATGTCCATACATTGTATAAAATGATTTCCTATAAATATCTTACTCATTCATCTTCAGTTGATTATATCCAGATTATGTATTCACCTTTGAGAAAAACCAAGATCCCCAATGTTGATCAAACAAGTCATTAATAATTGGTAGAGGATACTTATTCATTATGTGATGATGTTGGCCTTTAGATAATTGATCCACTTTCTCATCGATCTATCTATCCTTTTACAATTATATCTTATGCATTGTAATGTAATTCACTTGGGCGTATCAATCCTTTTTCCAAATTCTCTTGTAGATGTTTTTTTAACTTCTCCAGCTAGATCAGGGACATCATATCAGGGAATTTGGAGATTGGTGAGGAAAAATAAATATGTATAATTAATAACTCTACATAAGATTCAAGTTATTGTCTAGTTAACTATTCAAGAAATACATAATTACATTCCCTCACAATTGGAATTTCTAAAAGGTTGGTATATTTCCTCTACTCAACCATTTTTCAATGGTATTCTTCTTACCAAGTATCATCACCCACACCATTGAAAGGGTTTTTCAAAAAAGATTCACGGTCTTACTTTCATTTTAATAGTATCAAGTAATGGTTTGAAATAAAAACCTATATGTATTTTTCCGAATAATTTATGTATGTTCTATATAAAGAGATCAAATTCATTCCTATTATAAAGTAAAATTCCTTAAAGGGAAGGATAATGAGATTTTCTTGTGAATCATTCCGTAGACCCTAATATAAGAATAGTTCAACACTTGGGATGAATTTATCACCACCCTTGTTTTTTATAGATATTACTACTTCAAGGTATCATGGTTGTGATCCAAATGTTCTAGAAAACATGTTGGATATAAACAATTTTTTAGAACTATAATCTAAAAAAAATGTTTCCATTTTTGAGAGACTAGGAATTGTACCTTGTACGACTTCATTTTCATGATCGTCCACAAAAGTGGTGAATGATTGTGATTTCACTTACTCATTATAATTTTTTGGTTCTTAACAATGATTACCATAAAGTACTAATGGTTTAGTGAACTTTCATACATAGTGTCCTCACATCTTACAGTTGAAGCATTTAACCATGGGTGGTGCTTTCTATTCTTCTAACACATCGGCCAACTTATTCATGTATATTCTACATTCATGAGATTGAGGGTCTTCTCCCACACACTTATAGAATTTACTAGTCCCTTTGATGAAATTTCCATGATGCATCTTTTCACATTTTTGACATTTGTCTGGTTGAATCCTCTTTCCACATTTGTCATTATATCTCGGATCATGAAAATCTATCTTTGATTTATTATTTCCATAACCATGGTACCACTAAGAAAAATCTATATCTACTTTGAGAGCCCATAAAAAACCACTTCATAACTCCTAAATTATCAGATTGATATATCCTTTCGATGGTGTGGTTTTGATCAATTAATGAATATATCTATTTATCTAGAATTGTTGATTGAAAAACATCATGTGTATCTTAAAATCCATATAATGTGTTCTTAATATGTATTTACAGATTCACTATCCGGTTTCATATGCTTTAGGAACTCTATCACTATATTTATTCAAAGATTTTGAGGCAAATACATGTTAAGTAATAACTTCTTAATGTGTTTTAACACTATTTCATCCAATGTATTAGTATTATATATCATCTACCACTATTGATCATCCTCCATCAAAATATAAGATGACCAGTGTAACCATCCACTTCATAGAAAAATGTAAAATATAAAAATCATATTTATTTTTTAACCCATTATTCCAAAATAAATTTATCATAAGATCCACTAAATGTTGGTAGTAGTTTCATCATAATGGATTTGATAGCTAGATTATCCTTCTTAGTTGAAGGTGGATGATCCATTGTTCAGAATATTATTTATTGCCTCAGATAGTTGGGTAGTCATCTTAAATATGTTTTTAACTCTATATACACTTTCATTACGAGTGTAATTTGGTAAATTTTTTCATTTTCCATCACATGGGGGTTTGGCCTAGTTTCTCCTAGTTCCTAACATTTTTAAGTTGTAATTTTCTTAAGATAAGTCAATAAATCATGAATAAATAATTTATAATTTTTTGAAAATAATTATAATGGTATATATTATGGGATCCATAGGCTTAGATATTTTAATAAAAGACACTTCCTGTGTCATTTAAATTAATATTGTTATTACATCAAAATAGAGTAATTACTTTATCTACATATCCTTCATAAATCTTTTAATAGCGTATTTTATAATAAAATCATAAACTTTGTAGTTTCTAACTAGGTTAACATCAAGTGAAATTGTTGGGCATTTTCATCATCGAGTCTAGATTAAAGTTGTATTTTCAAGGTTTTTATCCCTAGGAACATCAGTGAAAATCTACACCCATTATAGTATCTAGATAGAGATTTTATTGTTTGGAAACCATACACTCTTATACATTAACAAAACATAGTATGTATAGAAATCTGTAGAAATATAATTTTGATTTAACATTGATTTTATCTATTAAAAATTCATTAAATCACTAAACCACTCTATGATACCAACTAAACAACCTGAATTTTTTATAAAAAAACTATTACATCATTTTTAAGATAAAAAACATTATAATGATACAATCCTGGATACAAAGGTTTAGTATCCTGATTAAATTAGGATCCATTATCACTTTTACATGATAAAACTGAAATAATATTAAATCACTTATTATATACCCTCTTAGTGGCCCTCATGTTCTCCTTAGTATATGTTATCAAAAAATGTTATATATAAATGAAATGGTTATGCTAAATGCTCAATAAGGGTATGTATAACACAAGGTGAATAAAGGATATGAATCAAAATTATGTGGGTGAAAATAATCATATCTTAATCATAATATCATAATCAAAATAATCAAGGAAACCATTAATAAGGAATAAAATGTTGCATTTTCCTAATATCAAATATCACGTATTAGTGGTCAAATACCACACATTGTTTAGAAAAAATATAGCTTCAGGTTCACACATAATATAGGTGCATAAATCAGACCATCATCACTATAATCAAAGATATCATCATTTTCACACATATTACAAGTAATCTCATGAGATACATCACATTACCCAATGGACTATAGGGATATATAATTTTGGGTGCACCTATCACATCACAAATGACTATAATCATGCATGCCACATAAAATGTATAATTATTGTAGTTATAAAATAATACCAAGTAAGATAATGGGTTTCATAATGATCTCATAAAGAAAAAATTAATTAATAAACCTTTTGGTTCCAAAATTAATAAAGTAATTCAAACTTAAATTTAAAACATCATTATTATTCAGTGGATTTGAAGTAGTTTATGAGGAGTAAAATATATTGTTTCAAAAATTGAGGTCACATTGAAAAAAAGTATTTACATAGAATTTTTTTGACATTGTAGGAACATGTATATCATTTAAATAAAATGGAAAGTAAATTTTAAGGACATTATATGAACATTCATACTATAGAATAAATGATAACCTAAAGAATGGAATTTGGTTCAAAAATATCCTCTCATTAAATCCGCATTATTTTTATCATTAATGCCTCATTAATATTGAACATTGTATTATTAAAACATAGTTCCAGAAGTTAATTATGTTCATTGGTTACCCTATTTAAAAATTATAATTATTATATTCAATTTTATTAAACTTTTTGTCAAAGGTAAATTGTTTTTATTTCATGTGTTCATTATATTTTCCTATTTTGGTTCGATTTCAATATTTTTAGTCAAAGTCATTTAGAAATAATTATATTTAAATATAAAACCATATATTAAATTAAATTGCATATATATATTATATATAATTCAAAATTTCCTTCCATAAAGGTGTTTATATAGATTTTATTTCAAATGGACTTATAATAGTTTAACGAATGTCTAATGGGACATTGTAAAATGTTATAATAAAGGGAATTTTGAAATGTATATATATATATATATTAAATATGATAGTTTAATTATGAAAAAATAATTAATATAAGGTTAAATTACTACCTAATTAATCTTATAGGTTCCATTTTCTAAAGTGGTGGTGAAAAAATAAAGAGATGATGGAAAAAGAGAATATTTAATCCAATTATACGCAATCCTTAGTGTTCCTGTTATTGTACAAAACTAAATTACCATTTATATTTAGAGTTGGATTACTCTATAAAATCCCTAAGTATTAAAAAGGGATTGAGTTGCAGGATTTAAGAAGAGATTAAGATTTATCATGTAGGGGTGATTGGGTATCTAAGTGGAGGGATTGAATTTATTTATAACTAATGAGAGTGGGTTTTTTAGAATAAAATTATAAATAAAATAAATTATCAATAGAAAAACATATAATATAAAATTTCTGATAATTTAAAACATATATTAATATGATATAATGGGTTTTAATACTTCAAGAATCTGTATAGTTTGAATTATTTATCTTATTAAAAAAGAACATATTAATAAAAAATGATTGTTATATTAAAAGATCAATTTATACTTCAGGTTTTGGAAATGAATTTTGGTTTCTGAATTTAATATTATTTTTATATTATTGACTCATTTTCGAAATTAAATATATCATTTAATAACCTCAAGTTATATAATGTATTAGTTTGTTATTAAATCATTGATTAGGTAATTAAATATAAACCAGTTATGTGGAAATATTATTTTCTCTATTCAACCAATAATTGAAGGATTTCTTGAAATTATCAAAAACACCATTGGAAAATCTCAATGTGATGATTTAAAAAATGATATTAATTTATCGAAATAAATTTATAACATAGTTAATTTTAATTTTTAATAAAAAAATTATGATTTTTTTCGAAATGATTTAAAATATAGTTTTTTACAAATTTGCCTATATTTTCATTGAGTTTTTTAAACATGGTGTTTATTTATTTGGAATTATAATATTTATATTTACATAAATTAACCATGATAAATATTATTTATAGATAAATTTATTATTTTGAAGTAAAATTAATATTTCAACATTTAGGTTATTATTCCAAACTGTTAAGTTATTATTCCCAATTTCAATGTTATTATTCCAACAGTAACATTATTATTTTGATGGTCACATTACTTCTAATAAATACTACTTTATTCGGTTTCTAAATATTCACTACAATTACTCTCAGGGTAATATATTTTCATTTTATAGGATTTTTATTAGTTTACTAAAATTATCTTTATTTTTTATAGTGTTGTCTATAGGGATGATCATTCTATCATTCTTGAAATATATATAGTTTTCCAATTCAAATTTTTATTTTATATTTTTTTTCCAAATTTTAATTTTTGGCATTATAATTGGTTTAATATATGCCTTATATTATTATATTCATTAACATGATTTTTTTTATTTCTCTATATTTTTCATGTGTATAATATTATATAATATAATACTGGACATATTTATTTAAGAAAAAAATATTATTAACGAAAAGTACATCACTAAAGATCAATTAAAACATTTAAAATAGAAGAATGAAAACTCATTTCGGCTGCAACAAATGTTTTAAAAAAATTAGATTTTTCGGAACAGTGAGGGAGTAATCTCTATGGTGTATAATATAATAATGTGTGATTTAAAATATATTATAGAAATAAAAAAAAAGAAATATTCACTACTACATGGTTGGAATCAATTTTTTTATTTTTACAAATAAAGATTATATTTATGTATTGGAGAGGACAATGATTCATATTCATTAAAAAATGATTATTTGACTGTTTTTCAAGTACATAGATGATATGTATTTTTTCCTGTATTCAAATATATATTCGGTCGGTGATAGTGACGATGAAGTATAGAAAGTGGTGAAGCATTAAATAATGGAAAACAATTTATTGTATGGTTGAGTAAGATATAGGATTCTGTATCCTTGAATAAATTAAAGGTAAAATATATTAATACTAAAGAATTTATAATTAGTTTATGTTGATTATATACTAGTAAGATGATCTTAGAGAAGTGGTGTAAGTACCCATCTCAATATAATTAAAAAATGGGATTACAATTGATGTAAAAATGATTCTTGTATTAGAATATTTCATAAATAACTCTGATATTTGTTACCACATTATTAATGAATAGGTGGAGAAAAAAATTAGAAAATATGAATTTATTGAAACATAGTTACAAGTGTTTGATAACATTATTGATCTGTTGGATAAAAAATAATTCAACGAGTATTAGTAGAACATTAGAGTTAAATTGAACTACTTACCCTTATGAGATTCAAATATATCCTCTCCCCATTGTAAATAGTTTTTTATTTGGATATTTTTTTTATTTAATGAATTTATCTTCTATTGGGAATAAAAATATTAGGGGAGTTTCTATTAATAGGCATTATTAGAATAATTAGACTATAAAAATAATGTATGGAAAAAGTTATAGTTGTTTATACTATAAATTTTTTATTATAATGATATATAAATCACACAGGCATAAAGAATTTATTATCATAACCTTGATTATTTTCTGGTTTAGTGAGTAGTTACACATGATTTGATTAGAAAAAAATAGATTTGGTAGGTACCTTTTAATTTTTTTAATGGTATATAATATTAGTCAAATCTTAAAAAATTAGGATAATTCGTAGTTTTATAGTGGGAGTACTTTTTTCTTATGGGGTAGGGTTGGAATGAAATGTTAATGGAATATTTAGAGGATTATCCAAAAACTCAAAGGGGGGAGGGGTATTGTTTCAACTATAGGTTTAAAAATTTTATTTGTTGTCAAATGGTTTTAACTTAATGTTATTAGACATGTGTGAAATTGAGTATAGTTGAGAAGGAGGTGTAATCTAAATATTCTATTAAGATTAAGATTAATCCATAATTTGAGAATAATGGATACACCATGAAAGATGTATTTGTTTTTAAATTTAAAATTTCACTTCATATATAAGAGTTTTATTTTCTTTATGTAATGTTTTTACACTTTTAAATTATTAATAAAAAGAGTTCTTTTCTTATAGAGGTACAAACATTGTCAGGAAGGACACACAAAATATGAATGAAATGAATATAGAGAATACGTGAACAAAACTAAAAAAGTGAAGTGTTATAGTTGGGGTTTCCATTATTAGTAAACACCCTGTAATCTTACATGAAAAATGGGGGTTCAAAACCCATTGGGTGTAGGTTACTATAGCAGTATAGTTCGTGGTACTTTAGTAGCAGTGATATTGTAGCAATGGTGGAACTGGAGTAGTGGTAGGACATAATAGCTGTAGAAGGCCACTGTAGTAGTAGTGGGTACTGTGCGGGTACAGTTACAGGCTAGTACTATAGCATTATTATTCACAGAATGAGCCTTGGTCCAAAAGTTTGGGCCTGCGGGCTATGTAATTAGCTATATGCCCACTGGGCCATCGGGTAATGTAATGTGTCTCCCTCTACCCAGTTAAAAGAGTTATTTAATTTTCTTTAATAATAAAATAAAGTTTCATCCCCAACATTTAAAAAAATAACCTACAAAGTGTATCTAGAATTAATATTATGACATGGAAGTCATACTATTTATTGTGAGATATGGGAAGGATTATATGTCGAAAAGTTTTCCAAAATCTCAAAAGGCACACCTCATCAAGTAGGATCACTACACAAATTGTTTAATCATAAAATATTTTTGAATGGACATTTTGATGAAAAACATAATGTAAAAAAGATACCAGTACATGGTTATTACACTTCATGATGTGGATTAATCTAAATTAGGTTCATGTTGTGAAAGTTTAATTCTTTCCCAAACAAACCAAAATATTTAATAACATTGAATGAGGAACAATTATATCATTCTCTGTTCATATATTTCATTCCATGATTGGAGAAAACTAGAAAATTTTAAAAAAAATAATAACACACTATTCTCATATTATCATGGTGGTTATTCGTGCATCCATCAACAACCGAATTAAATATAAATAGTAATTTTTTTATTGGTAATGATATTATGGTTGTACTTTAAAAATAATTTGGCATAAATTGTTTGAGATTTGAATTTTTAATTTTGAAATTTTCACTATTTTTTAGAAATTAGTGCACATATGAGAAATATTTGATGTTACTGTCAGGGTTATTTTCCTTTAATAAGATGGTGGGTTTGAATGAATAAATGGAATGTTTTACCGTTTAATTTTAAAATAAATAAAACATTTATAACCTTTAAAAGTGTGATCCAATCAAAATATAAAATTTCATCCTCACATGAACATTTTGAAAACTAAAGAGTATGGAAAACAAAAATTTTACATGGATTAGACCAATTATGAGATCCATATCATTTTCTTTTCTTGTTACTCTCCCAACCATGGAATATTTTCACCATATCCACATGTGAAATAATCTTAAAAATTTATGTGTGGAATCCCACCGCAGAATTCAGTAGTCACGCCATAAAATATTGTTTCATTCTATTGTATAAAATATGTTTACAAGAAAAAAGAGGATAACCAGAAAAATGAGCTTGGTTCAAAAACAATGAAATAGGATCTACTTCTAGAGACTTCAATATTTAAAATAATGTGTTTTATGTAGTGAAATATTTAAATAATTGTAAAAATATTCACATAATAAAATTCAATTATCATAAGAGATTAGTAACATAAAATATTGATTTCATAAGAAATCAAAAAAACATATAACAATCTTATTCCCTTTATTTTTTTTCTATTTCTTACTATCATCACTTAGCTATGCGTAAATAAGAGTTTCCATTTTTTAACAAAGTATGGGAAATGTTCTAAAATATCTATTCTTACTCTTCTATAATTCTGTAGATATTATGATTTACAATATCCATATTTATTCTTTAATCTACCCATAATATCTATAATATATGACAAATACTATAGCTTTTAAATTTCTCAAAAAAATAATTTACATTATTTTAAAATCACTATTTAAATCTTCATAAGAACCAATAAAATATTCTTCAAAAATATTTATAATTACTAGTTGAATAATAATTCTTATGATTAAAAAATATTTCAAAAATATTAAAACATATTCATTATTAATTATTATTAGAATATATGAATTTGGAAGACATGTTGAAAACCAATCCATACATTCTGAGAAATTAGAATTAGCTACATGAAGAATAAGAATTTTTGCAGAAATCAGTTATTTGATCCTATACATTCATTAGTTGTATAGTATTTTCACCTATTATAATCTTTAATGTTAATATGCATTTAGATATATCTCAAATCTGCTATGTCATTCTCATAAAGATAATATATGACTGAAAACGACTATGTGAATTATAAAATAATATATGTTTTATAGTTTTCCTATGAAACATGTTTGATTATGTAGAAGAATCATCTATGTGATTTGATGATGTAGTAGAAATATCTATGTGAATTTATTTTCACTAAATCATATAGGTATAATAAATTTATATGTGAGTTATCACTTTACAAAATCGACAACACAGTTTTTGAAATCAGTCAAACTCAAATAGTATCAATTAATCTAATCTTTATCCCTTATATAAACAAAAATTGGTAGCATCAATGAAATACCTTACAATATTTAAAATTAAATTTAAACCATAATAATAACAATCAAACATTTGAGTTCCTCGCATATTTTTTTCTGCAAATACAACAACCAATATTCATAATGAATCATAGGATCTTTAGGATTTCTAAAACCTATACACAAATCTATAGGGTTTATCAACATCCCCCTTATAATTTTTAACAGACTGAGATTTTAAACTAATATAATTGGGTTTAAAATAATATAAAAAACTAAATAATATTCTTATCAAATAGTATAACACATAATGAATTTATGATATAATTCAATTTAAATCAATTTGAACTCTTTGATAGCTTGTTATTCATACCACACTGGGTTTAAACAAAGAAATAATCTATTATAATAGTATTATTTAATATGTGACCTTAATAAAAAAGTTGATAGGTGAGAAATTATGAATATAAATAAGTAATTTATAAAAATATATGGTTTAGGCATGTTCATTGTTTATCTATGGATGAAAATCATTTGAATGGAAAATAAATATTTTTTGAAAAAACAATATATTTTTTCATAAAGAAAGTTTAGTTAGGATTTAGAAAAATAATTTAAAATTAATTTTTAACACTTTGATAATTTTCTTTATAAAATGAACTTTATTTTTTAAATTATCATATAAAACATTTATGGGTGAATTTTTTGGATTTTAAAAAATGATTCATTTTTTGATGAATAATGATTTATTTTTGAAAACATAACTTTCATTTACAATGTTTACAAGTATAAATTAAATTTTAAATTTATAATAAATTAAAATTAGTTCAATTATATTATATATTATACAAATTTATGTTATTTCAATCAATTTAATATTTTATTTTGATATTAAAATGTTCTACACTTACGATGATTTTCATGAACGGATCATTATTTTTTATACCATCTGTCGGTATAATTATCAATTGGAATATGAAAATTTAATTAATAGAAATCGAAAAATTGTATTCTATATTTTTAATCATAATTATTTATATTATCTGATATGTTAATCTATATTTTTACCATTATTAATATTAAATGTAGTTAAAATTAATTATCACGGATAAGGTAAAAAAGGATTTTCTAGGGGGTTAATCAATAAATAGAAGTGGTAAATTAATATACCAACTTGTTGGAAAAACATTTTATAGATATATTTAGGCCTTTTAATCTCTAAGGGTATATAAATATTCATTTTTTATTCTTTTTAACTCCAATGAGTGTGGGTATAATTGATTCTATTCAAAATTTCTAGGTGTGTCCTCTCCTTAACTTATAAAAGGCCACCCTCTCTCCACCCATATTCCCAATTACAAATCCAATTGGTTTATATTATCCCTATAAATTGCAATTCATCACTCTACTCCCACAATTATAGAGTACATGGTTTTATTAGAAAGAAAACATATGTAGAATTTTTGTGAAAACTGAAATATTTTGTTGGAAGAAGAGTTAACATTCTTAAATGTGTGTTTTTATATTTTTTTCTTCCCCTATAATAAACATATTATTTCATTCATAATTAAATTATAAACATAAATATACTGATACATGTTTATTTTTTATTGGAAAGACCTATGTCATTTTCATTTTCCATTAAATGGGAATCTAAACCATCGATCTTGTGGATAGGGAGCTACCGTCTTGCGAAATGATGTAATTCATTCTCAACAACAAACTTCCAAGAATAGAAATAATGATTGGTTTAACACATTTACATTATATTTAGGTTATTATTATAATTATATAATTTTAATTTCATTTATACCTCCATACGTTTATTTACTTATTAAATTTGATAACGTTGCTCGTGTGTATGGAAGACTACCGCTTTACAAGGTGATGTGATTCCTTTTTCACTGATATAAAAAATGGAATGTAATGAGGATTAACTTTCTGAATATATGATTTGTTTTTTAAATTAAATGTATTCATTAAAATTAATATGTAATCAACTACCTTAACCTTTCACTAATTAAAGAAATGATAACATCCCTCATGCATTTGTATAACCTACAGTCTCCATGATGTGATGGGATAAAAGATCCATGTTAAAATTTCAATAATGATTCTAAAAAATAGATATAATGAAAAAAATAATATTTATAACATTTATATAATTAGTTAGATGATGTAACTATTTTATTTTTTCAATAATCATACCATTAATGGCCAAAACATACAAGAGAAAACATTTAAATTTAACACATGATATAGTGAAAATAATGAAATATTTTTACAAACACGTTATAAAATTTTATAATTGGATAAAATATGATATTATAAACATAGATATAGTTCTATTATAAATTATTAACTTAATTTAAACCATTATCAATCATGGTAAATCATTTCAACCAAAAGGAAGTGTGAGGTAAGGGACTTCGTCCCAATTTCCCTCTATTCAAGCATATTGTAATGTCATGGACAAAATTTATTTTATATTTTGTATATAATAACAAATTTTTATATAATTTCCTAAGAAGTACTAAATAGTCATATTTCAAGTTTTATTTATAATTATTTATCTCTAGGGATTTTACATGAAAATTTTCGAGTATTAAATGAATATCATAACTAATTTTTTTTTCATTAGCTCATGTTGTTTCATTATTAACTTCGAAATTTTAAGATTATTTGTTTAAATAATTTCAAAACATTTATTCTGTATTGAAACTTATTTAATTTGGATATATATTATATACACAAAAAAAATTAATCAATTAATTATCAATTCAACATTAATGTCATTATAAGTGATACATTTATAGTATCAAGTTAATCCGGATTGTTTTAGTGTCAATTTACATTAATGGAAATAATTTGAAATAGGTATAAAAAAATAATTTTATTTTCTTATACTCCATTTATTTGAGATAATTTCAACTAAAAGTAACATTTTGAACTCTTTGTTACATAAAATTAGTGAAAGAGTTTTTAAAAAAATCGAACAGTATTTATCTATTCGATCAAAAAAATTCATCTAAAAAGTAGTTTTATAAGTACGCTTTTAAGAATTATTTTAATATCCTCCAAATTATTTATTCAATACATTAAACCCATTTTTTAATTTTTCTACAAATTCTTTTAAAGGAATCATCATTTCATTTTCAAAACAATGCTTGTTTCACTTTTACCAAAATTTCAAAGGAATCGTTGTTTTAACAGGTATGGAGTGAACATAATTATTTTTCAATATAGAACATTAAATGTTTTAAATCATACAAATTTTTTTTATAAATTTTATTTTCAATGAAAATGTGATTTACAAAAATTTAGTGTACAATTTTTTAAAAAATTGTTTTCCATAGTTAAAAAAGGTATTTAACTCAAAAATGTTTTAATGGAATTTTTAGGTTATTTATATTAATAAAAAATCAAAAAAAATATTATAAATATGATCCAATGGGGATATTATTGTTCTGATATGATCCATATCATTTCATTGGATGGTATATGACCAGGTTTAATAGTTAATATATTGAAATTATCTTTCTGGGTTTATTTTTGTAATTAAAATTTTCCATTTAAATATTCAGTTGGTTTTTGAAATGACCAACCTATTATCATTGGCTTGAGAATACCATGAATCATTACTGTTACTTAAGTAACATCATCAAAATTCCAAAGGCTGTAAATAAATTCCAAATGGTTTCAAATAAATGTGGTTGATGATTTCCCCTTTAATAATAAATGAAAAACTAAAAACAAAATAACCCATAATAACTATATAATTCAAGATCAAAAGAATGACCACTCAATAATTTCATTTATACCAATGTGAACCTAAATGGTTTTAACTAAAAGACAACTCTACCTCATGAAAAATGGTGAAAGATAACTAAAAAAGACACCAAAATAACAAAAAGGTCCATGATCCACTTTCTCCATGATCAACCATCACCAAATGGCCTAACAACTCATGAAATAGAGTTAAAAACTTGCGTTATTGTACCTTTCCCCACATCCCAGAATATGAAATCTACAAAAGAACTAATGTTTCAAAGAATGGGTGAGTATTAAAATCAGTAGGTATTCACCAATGAATTCCCTAAGCACTATACATGGATGTAAAAGTTTGCAACATTTAAATAAAAAAAATGATAATTTTTTTTCCAAAAATAGATTATAAGAAGATATAAACAATTCTAAAAATAGTTAATAACTAAATATTAACAAAAACGATGTTAACATATTTTATAGAAATATTTTATCCATGTAAAGAATAAAATAAATCATTAAAACAATTTTTAAATATTTATCTTCTCATACTCATTTAATTCCACATATCTACATTTCCAACAATGAATGCCTCATTTCGATTGATCCATACTCACGAGCAGTTTCTCATCCATCTACCAAATAATAAAAATGTGATTAAATCCAATATTTCATTACACCTTTGGAACCAAGAAAAATTTCCTATTTCAACCATTCCCCATAAGGAAATATGCATATGCACACCATGTTTTCCAAAAACCCATTCAAATTTCAATTGTTTCATCTATTTCAATATAAAACTGTCAATTTATTGAAACATTAAAATGATCCAATTTAATAACAAAATAATTTAAATAAAATCATTGTATCACCCCGAGATTTTATGAGATACATTATTTTTAATTTCTTTGATGTCTTCTATTATACACTACACCAAGATTATCTTGTACTATACACAACACCGTATTAGCTTGCAGTATACGCAACACTATTCTTGGATCGTGTTACACACAATTTCAAGATTGTTTGATAGATGTTATTCTATGCAACATTAAGTATAGATTTTGATTAACGTATAAATGAAATAAGTTTTGATTATGTTATACGCAACACCAAACAGATATTTCACTACACACAACCCTGACTTGGCTTGCATTACACGCAATCAAGACCTTCTTCGATAGCATGGGTAGTACGCAATACCGAGTTTCAATAAATGAGATATTATTATAATATTATTATGAACTAGCTGTTATGAAAAGTAATACCCACTTTTTGAAATTTTATAAATTCTATCCTTCAAAATGGACTTCATTTTTGGATTCGGAATATTGAAATTATCCAAGGGTGAATTTTTTGTATTTTTCTGAAAACATTCAATTTTTGATGAATAGTGAAAACACTAGGTTACTATTTAAAAACTGACTTTTTATTTAAATAATTATTTATTTTATTTAATTTTATTTTAGGTCAAAATTGAAACATAATACCAATATAAGTTCTATGTAATTCATTGGAGTCATTTTATAATAATTTTAGATATATAAAAATTTTATTAAACTTTTCACCGTCTTTTACCCACCTCCTAGGAAAATTTAAAAATTTAAATAACACTTAATTTTACCGCTTCTGTGAGAGGAATTTCGAAAATCCGAGAGACGCGGTTCATATCAAGGAGTAAAATGTGGTTCAATAAGATAAAAATAATTTTTCGTGAATAGTAACTTTTTTCTTTTATTTACCATGGTTAAAAGTAAATAGGGTAATTAAGGGTAAAAATGATATTATTATTACCCTAACACATGTGCTAATTATTTTTCAAAAGTGTAATTTGACCATAAACAATATTAGGAATAAAATATAAACCATTAGTCCCACATGGATTAGATTAGGACGTTAATTATTATTTTATTTAAAGAAGAATTAAAATAGTTAAAATCAAAGTTTAATAACTAAAACATTTTCAATATAGAGTTATACATAAGCTATATATGACTTTAAATATTAATTAGATATATAAAAAGGTTTAATACATAATGGTATTTTATTTATATTTTTTATACATTAAATAATTCAATTTCTTTATGACACAATGATGATGCAGTAATTACCTTATTAATGAAATATAAACATAATTGATGTTATAAATACCCAAATAAATGTAATCTGAGACTTTTTAAAAATTACACTAATTTTTTTGGTTAATATTCCATGTTATTATTTATTCAATTAACTATTTTCAAACTAATCATGCTGTTATGAGTTTCAATAAAACAATTACTAAATTGTGTCAAAATTGACATAAAATAGTTTCTAAAAGAAATATTATATTATTAATTGTTATTTTAATCCTAAAAATATATGGTTTGTAAAAATGACATAGATAAGGTTATATATATTAATAATTTACCACTTGGGGTTCATTTGGCTTGTTATAGTAACTTTATTTACTATATAGTGTAAGAAAACAAGAAGACACGGTAAAAGTTAAATTATTTAACTCAGAGTTAAATCTAAATGATAATGATAAAATAGTTACCTAAACTTGTATAAAACCTATTGGTTGAGATTATTGCGACTCATCCCCACTTTACCTTATAAATAAACCAATTTGGAGCTATTATAACCGAATATAGATTTATTATAAAATAATATTTTAAGTTTTTCCAAAGGTTCCCTTCTCCTCCCTTATAAAAAGGGCACCCCTTCCCTCTTATCTTCACACCCTTTTGAGCTTTGAATATTGGACAACCCCTACCAATTAATCTTATAAACTTCCCTAGTTATATAATGGAGGTTCTAGTTTTCTCAAAAGTCTAACTCTAGGGCCCTAAGAAGAAGTTTAAAGGAGATGCGTCGAGGAAGAGGTAATCTCTTCTACCGAATCTTTCAAGTTTCATTCTTCTTCTACTTCCTCTTATTTAGTTATTTAATTATAAAGTAATAACTTCAATATTACTGATATACTTATATGTTATTATAAATATTAAACAACCCTATTTCACCTTACATCTATCATATGGAAAAAGAAATCACCGCGCGTGCATACGTATGGAATACCGTCTCCACGCCGTGGTGTAATAAGTTTTTCCACCACCACCTTATGTGGATGGGTATAATGGTGTAAAGAATAACTATATATGATTCTTAAAACATAATACTGATTCTATGATATTATATCATCCATTCTAATTACATTCAATAAATATGGGAACGATATCATCGCTCGTGCGTATGTACAGATTACCGTCTCCACGACGCGATGCGATTTATTTTCCATGTTAACAATTCAAGAATGATTATAAAGTATATATAATAAGTAATCATGAAAAAAAAGACATAATAATTTTACTGTATTTATGTATATATATATGTGTATGTCATCTATTTAATTCCATTCAATTCAAAAAGTAAACGAAAAACGGCGTTCATGCGTACGTTCTGCCTATAGTCTCCATGAACTGTGTTTTTCATTCCATTTACCGATCTATTATATATATGTATATTCTGAATATATATTATATATAAATTATGTTTTATATTCTGGAATTAATTAATCATGATTTAAGTAATCATATGAATAATTACATGTTAAAAAACGGACGATAAATGAAATGATTTTAGTCAAAACGCTGCTTTAACATGGAATTTTCAAATGAACGGATAACATAAAGACGTAAGTAAATCATATATGATATCATATATATTATTATGGTTATGTTAAATGTTAATAATATTTTTAAACCCACTATACAGGAGTCTCAGACACATAAGGAAGAAATTGGACAAAAGGTAAGGGATAATTGTTCTAATCTCATTCTTATCTGAGATTGTTTGTTCGTAAGTATTTAATAGGGTTATATTTATCATCCATGTCCCTATTTTATAAAAATGGTTTCATGTATTTTTAAAGTTATTTTTACCCATTTTTGACTATTACTACATGGTATTTAAGGAACATTTCTTTTTTTTTACGTTACGAGGTACTTTTTTTACTTATCCGGCAAAAGTACGAGAAGAATGTTTTTTAACTTATATGGCATGAACTGATTTTTACGGTTTCATAAGGCCTTATTTTCTTGAAGCTTACTCTACAAGATTTCATAATTATTTTCAAAAAATTAATTTTCATTTAAAATTTCATGGCATTTTTTGAAAAGAAATTGTTTTTGAAGAAGAAAGGATATTTTCCTCAATAATTCATTTCAATTGTTTTGTCAAAACTATTTTCCATCTACGATTACATTATTTAGTATGATTATGTTTCAAGCATAATGTCTCTATTATTTACAAGGTTCGATTCCTGTTATGATGAAATGATATCCATTTGTTTTATATGGATTATGTTATGATGGGATGATGATTATGAAACCCATTTTATTCTTTGGGTTATGATGAATGATTTATGTTTATTTTGTGGGACAAGTATGAATGATTTCATTATGAGATGGGTGGGACCTATATCTCCCTCTAATGCATTGGGTAAAGATTTATATCTCATGAGATAGACATGGATGGAACGAAAAGTTAATCTGATTTAGTGATATAGGACTGGAATGAGGATTGAACTCGAATCAATAAGGGACTTTGTCCACTAAGATGATCTTTGCAGCAATGCCTTGGAAACTATGGAAATCATATCATGTGCTTAATGTTTTTCCACAATTACAGGTTTTATTTCCAATCTATTTATGTAACACCCTGTGATTTTATGAAAAATATTCTTTTTAATTTCATTAATGTCTTGTGTTGTACGCTAAACCAAAATTAGCTTGCACAACACTCATCCTTGTCTTTCCTTTCATTACATGCAATCACGACCTTCCTCGATAGTGTGTGTAGTACGCAATACCGAGTTTCACTAAACAACGATATGCTATTAAAATATTATTAAAACTAGCCGTTATGAATAGTAATAACCACTTTCTGAAATTTTGTAAATTTTATTTTTCAAAATGGACTTCATTTTTGGATTCGGAATATTGAAATTAGCTTAGGGTGAAATTTTGGTACTTTTCGGATAACTTTCATTTTCTGATGAATAGTGAAAATTACTAAATTTTAATTAAAAACAACCTTTTTAATCGAAATAATTAATAGTGATAAATTATTAATTTTAGTGGTTTTAAAGTATATTTAGAATATATTTTTACAATTTAATACAATGTTGGTCATTGGATGTAATTTTACATTTAAACCAGACATAAACAAGTGTCAATCTTTTGATAGTTATTATCTCTTAAGAACACGCTGTTTGTTTTGACGACGGAAATTAATTTTTAAATTAATTAATGCAACTGATATGTTTTTAATTTGGTAAAATAAACATCATTTTTGAGTTCATAATATCAAATATATCTTAGGCCTAATTTTTGGTATTTTTCTGGAAACTTTCATTTTTTGATTAATAGTGAAACCACTAAGTGGTAGTTAAAAAAAGAATTTTTCATAAAACTTAATTTTACCACTTCTGTGAGTGGAATTTCAAAAATCCGAGATACAAGGTTTATGTCAGTAAATAAAATGTGGTTCAATGAGATGAAAATAATTTTTGGTGAAAAGTAACTTTTTACTTTTTTGTAACCACGGTTAAAAGTAAATATGGTAATTAATGGTAAAAATGATATTATTATTACCCTAACACGTGCCCTAATTCTATTGGATAAGTGTAATTTGACCAAAAACTACCTTAGAAATAAAATATGACCATTTAGGACCACTTGGATTAGATTAGGACATTTATTATTATTAAATTCAAAGAAGAGTTAAAAGAGTTAAAATCAAAGTTTATTTACTAAAACATTTGTAATATAAGGTTATACATAAGATACATTAGATTGTAAATATTCCTTAGAAAGATAATAATATTTCCTACATAATGATATTTTATATATAATTTTTATACATTAAATAAATTAATTTATATATGACACAATGATGATGCAGTAATTACCATAATAGTGAAAAATTAGACTAATTGATTTTATAAATACCCAAATAAATATAATTTTAGACTTTTTATTAATTACACTAATTTTCTAGGTTAATATGGCATGTTAGTATTGATTTAATTAACTTTGGTCGAAGTAATCATTCTGTTATGAGTTTCACAAAAATCAACTATTTAATAGTGTCAAAATTGACATAAAATAGTTTTTAAAACAAATATTATATTATTGATTGTTATTTTATTCCTAAAAATATAAGGTTCGGCAAAGATACTTATATCAAGATATGTGTATCATTAATGGACCACTTTATGGTATCTTGGATGTATATGGTATGTTTATTAACTATATAATATAAAAATACAAAGTGACATGGTAAATGTCAATCTAATTAACTAAGAGTTAAAACTAAAAGATAAGGTTAGTATAATGACCTAAACTTGTAAAAATTCTATTTGATGAGAGTATTTAGACCCATCCACACCATATATTTTAAATAAGTCAATTTGGATCTATTTAAAACCAAATTTGACATTATAATAAAATAATATGTTTTATTATTCCAAAGGTGCCCCTCTCCTCCCTTATAAAAGGGCACCTCCTCCCTCTCTTCCTCACACCACTTTGAGCATTCAATCTCGGCCAAACCCTGCCAAATTCTATTCTCCACTTCCCTAGAAACATCCTAGAGGTCCTGGTCTTCTTCAAAGACCAATTTTAGTGCCCTAAGAGGAGGACTCAAAGAGGCGCTTCAAAGAAGAGGTAATGTCTGTTACCGATTCTTTCAACTTTATTTCTTCTTCCACTTATTATTCTTATGTTGTTTCATTATGAAGTAATAACATCAGTATCACTCATATACGGATATGTTATTATAAGTATGAAACAACCCTATTTCACCATCTATCCATCTTACGGAAAACGAAATCACCGCGCGTGCGTACGTACGGAATACCGTCTCCACGCCGTGGTGTAATCTATTTTCCACCACCACATTACATGGATGGGTATAATGGTGTAAATAATAACTATATATGATTATTGTAAAGTGATCTAGACTATAAAATAGTATACATACACTCCATTATAATTTCACAATCATGGGAACGATATCATCGCTCGTGCATACGTACAGAATACTATCTCCATGATGTGATGTGACTCGTTCTACATGATCTTCATTTGCATAATGATTATGAATTTAATGAATGAATATGATATATATTACACTAATAAAATTCTGGAAATGAGGTATCTATAACCTAAAGAGAAGAATAATAATTTATTCGACAAAACAGGCATAAGAACAAAAGGTAATAAACACCCGAATAACAAGTAGTAATGAAATATTAATAATAAGAAGCTAAGAATATGACCATATATGATAAAAATACGTATGATTCTGGAATAAGTCAATAACATTATTTAAATCATTATACAGGAGGTTCAGACACTTACGAAGCAAATCAGACCTAAGGTAAGGGAAATATCACAATCTCATTTTTATCCGAGATTGTTTATACTTTCGAATTTACTGGGGTGCATTTTATCATCCACATCCATGTTTCCTCAATATGAAATATTTACATCATTATACAATAGTTTATATCCAATTTTACACTTCGATGAGTTTTTATTAAAAGATATGAAAGGAATCTTTTGTCATTTTTCGTACGAGGTACTTTTTGACTTTTCCGACAAAAGTACGAGAAGAATGTTTTCTTTTAACTTATACGGCATGAATGGATTTTTTTAAAACATTATTTCCAAGAAGCTTCCCTTATAAGTTTTAGAGTTTATTTTTAATCAACTTCTTTTAGTTTAGAATCGTATGATATGTTAAGAAAGGAAAAGTGTTTTTGAAGTAGAAAGGATATTTTTTTATCAAGAATGGAGTTCAAGTGTTTTATCAAACTTATTTTCCATCTAAGATAATAAAGGGTTCTATTTCTATCCCTATTGTTACATTGATTTGATTATGTTGTGATGGAATTATTTTTATGAATTCCTTTATCTTATATGAACTGTTTTATGAGGTAACGATGTTTAAAATTCTCATTTTTATTACATGGGTTATGCTATGATGTATGGTTTATGATTTTGTGGAACACATAAGAATGGTTTCATTATGAGATGGGTGGGACCTATATCTCCCTCCAATGCATTGGGTAAAGATTTTATATCTCATGAGATAGACATGGCTGGAACGGAAGGTTATACTGGTTCAGTGAAACAGGACTGAAACGAGGAGTGAACTCGGTTCAGAAATGGACTTTGTCCACTAAGATAGTCTTGGTAATGAGTCTTGACTAATAAGAAATTATTCTCAATGATTATGTGTGTATGCCATAAAGTTACATGTTTTAAGTTATGATTATTGGGATTACATTTCACTACTATGATTTATCCCATGTTATGATATTACGATCTCTTTTGCAGGTTAAGATTTCCAAAATGTTATGTCCTTATAAATATGATGTGATTGATATTTCTTTTGTTTACCCTTACTGTACATTTGAGCTCACCCTTTGTATGTTTTCTTTCCCCAGGTCAGCAAGAAGGTTATTAAGTAAGATATGCCCAAAGGGACTATAGATATGATGAAATAAATGGGAGATAGGGTAGACGCTTTATGAACTAGTTGTTTATGTTTCCCAGTTTCTAAAGACACTATACATATACTGTCCTTTCATGGTTTTGTTATATTTTGTATTAAGTGTGCTTCAATTTTGAATTAATAAAAATGTTTTTAAAGTATGGGTCGTTATAGTTGTTATCAGAGGAAAGGTTTAGTCATCCTTTGGAAACTAGAATGCGATAACTTTAGTGAGATCCCTAGAGATATTTCTAAGGTATGTCTAGGGATGTCCCTAAGGTTAAGTATAAGTATAAGTTATAGTAATAAAATTACGGTAACCCAAGATTTAGATATTGAAGGTACTCCCCCTTTATTGTGTTTTTTTCCCTAGCATGATTTTTGCCTCTCACACTATTCTTTTTGGGTTTTAGACGAAGGCTGGAACCCAAAGGAACCGTGGTGATCAATGCAATGGACAATGCAATGATTTCCTCCTAAAAAAACAAAAGTTATGGGAGATGGAGTGAAAAATCATATTGTTATACTTACACAATCTATGAATCATTCTAGACCTCCAAATGAGCAGATAAGGGAACAATATTCTATTGAGTCCTTCATGAGGCAACACCCACCTTCTTTCAGTGGGTCTTCTGATCCACTTGTTGCTGAACAATGGATAAGTACCACTAAAAAGATATTTTCAGTTCTTTAATCTTCTGAACATGATAAAGTCATCTTAGCAGTGTATCATTTGGAAGGTGATGCTGATCAATGGTGGAATCTTATAAAGAATACGAGGCCAAGAGATGAAATTGAGTCCATGGAATTGGATGAGTTCAAGAACTTATTTTTCAATAAGTACTTCCCTCGTATTCTTTAGATAAAGATGGAGAATGAGTTTCATGAACTAAAGAAAAAAGATGATGAATCTGTTGGTATATACGAAGGGAATTTTACAAGGCTTACAAGGTATGCATCTGGATTTATCATCCAACATGAATGTAAAGTTGATCGATTCTTCAGTGGCTTAAAACCAAATCTTCGAAGGGCATTAGCTATAAGAGACTTTAGTAGCTATGAAGAAATTGTGCGTTGTGCTATCAAGGTAGAAATGTAATTTTGTGTTACTTATCCATCTCATAGTTTTGACAAGAAATTAAAGATGGAGTTCAAGGAGAAATCTCAGAATAATGGTGAAAAGAAGATGAATGTTTCCTAATGCTCAAAGCATGGAAAGAAGCATGGTGGAGATTGTCTTAAAGGGACAAGTAAATGTTTCAAATGTGGAAAGGAAGTTCATCAGTCATTTGAATGCTGCAATGATGGGAAGAAGATGTCTAATGATGCAAACAAAGGAAGGAATAAACAGAATGAACCTACTACACTTAAATGCTTCAAGTGCAAGGAAATGGGGCATTATGCTAATAAATTCCCTAATACAAGGGTTAGTGATGATCAACAGGAGCAACCACTCAAGGAAAAGGACAAAGGGAAGTCACATGTGATCACCATTGGCGATGTTGAATATGAAAACGATGTGGTGGAATGATTAAGTGTTTATGTAATGGGATTATAAAATAATGTTGTATATAGTATCGTGGAATATTGGAATATTTATGTAATGGTCTATTGTGGTTTTCAATAATTTTATAGTACCGGTAACCATGGAAAGTTATTGAGATATTTTTGGAAAAAATATGATATGCGCATAATGAAGGGATAAGGAAAAATGAAATGTTTGACAGTATTCATGAGCTCATGATTGATATAAGGACTAAGTGATATAATGGTTTGAGTATATAGAATTTTGAGGATTTTGGTATGTGGAAAGAGTTAACTTTTAACAGCATTCATGTTTTCAATAAGGTTCAATGGGTATTCATTTTTTTTCAAGAGAATACATGATTAAGGCCTTTGAATGTTTGGAATGTGACCAACAAGACATATCTCATGATATATGGGGATCAACAAGGGTATAAACATGCTAGTTGTATGAACTCTTTGGTAATCTTTTTCACTATAATATGAGATTAGACACCATTATTTTGGATAAGCCTAAACATTGGAATGTATTATGTTGGACATAAGTTAGTATTGTTTAAGGATAGAAGTTTTTTCTATATTATTTATGGGATGTTATAATAATGTAGTTTTAGAAAAAGTACAACCTGCAGGATGGGCGACAACCCATCGCGTCGGACAAGGCTGTGGGAATCGAACCCACAACCGAAATTCGACTGGCCTTTATCGCCTACCACTGGCCTAAAAGAAGTCCCTGTTTAGTACAAACTAGTTTTATTATATTAAGCAGTATGATATATGAAGTATAAGTCCATTTTAGGAACCATATATGATTAATCTCACTATAGATGGACTTATGTATTTTTTGATAACTTTTCTAACCTTTTGTTTGAGACAGTTGAAATGACCCATCATTCTATCACATGATCTGCTAACACATCACGAATGACAAATTAAACTTCATTTCTTTAAGATATGAAGTGGAAATTGTCCAAAGAACTACCAACGGTTAGACTATACCAAAATAAAAAAAGTATTTCTTCTAATTCCAATTTCATCAACTTTAGGGAAATGATATTGAAAACCAAAAATGTTGTCCTAGTTCTCTTATATCTGATGAATCAGATGGTACCTTAGATCATCACAAATCTATGGCTTTGTGATTTCTCTCTTTTCCATAGCCATGTTCTCTACCACTCTCCATCAGAACATGATGGTTATATTTCTCTTCTATATCCATATTTTCACCTATGTGGAAACCCAGTGATTAGTTTATTTGGGTAACCATTACGTTTCATACTTTTGTTTTTAAATATTGGTTTTGGTATTCCTTTTTACGATGTGGGTTTCTATTAATACAACTTTCGAATAGTAAACCATTTATAACCCCGACGAATTTCGAGGGCGAAATTCCTTTTAAGGGGGGTAGAATGTAACACCCCGAGATTTTATGAAAAATATTATTTTTAATTTCATTAATGTCTTGTGTTGTACGCTACACCAAAAGGAGCTTGCAAAACACGCATCTTTGACTTTCCTCGCATTACATGCAATCGCGACCTTCCTTGATAGCATGTGTAGTACGCAATACCGAGTTTTACTAAACAACGATATGCTATTAAAATATTATTAAAACTATCCGTTATGAATAGTAATAAACACTTTTTGAAATTTTGTAAATTTTATTTTTCAAAATGGACTTCATTTTTGGATTCGTAATATCGAAATTAGCTTAGGGTGAAATTTTGGTACTTTTCGGATAACTTTCATTTTCTGATGAATAGTGAAAATTACTAAATTTTAATTAAAAACAACATTTTTATTCGAAATAATTAATAGTGATAAATTATTAATTTTAGTGGTTTTAAAGTATATTTAAAATATATTTTTACAATTTAATACAATGTTGGTCATTGGATGTAATTTCACATTTAAACCAGACATAAACAAGTGTCAATCTTTTGATAGTTATTATCTC
Source organism: Viscum album (assembly GCA_963277665.1). NCBI lineage: Eukaryota > Viridiplantae > Streptophyta > Magnoliopsida > Santalales > Viscaceae > Viscum > Viscum album. Next base: position 935,704,279 of record OY728153.1, read on the forward strand.
TTAAGAACATGCTATTTGTTTCGATGACGGGAATTAATTTTTAAATTAATTAATGAAAATGATATGTTTTGAATTTGGTAAAATAGACATCATTTTTGAGTTCATAATATCAAATATAGTTTAGGCCTAATGTTTGGTATTTTTCTGGAAACTTTAATTTTTTGATGAATAGTGAAACCACTAAGTGGTAGTTAAAAAAATGAATTTTTCATAAAACCTAATTTTACCGCTTATGTGAGTGGAATTTCAAAAATCTGAGAGACATGGTTGATTTCAGTAAATAAAATGTGGTTCAATGAGATGAAAGTAATTTTTGGTGAATAGTAACTTTTACTTTTTTTACCACCGTTAAAAGTAAATAGGGTAATTAAGGGTAAAAATGATATTATTATTACGCTAACACATGTCCTAATTCTATTGGATAAGTGTAATTCGACCAAAAACAACCTTAGGAATAAAATATGACCATTTAGGCCCACTTGGATAATATTAGGACATTTATTATTATTGAATTCAAAGAAGAGTTAAAAGAGATAAAATCAATGTTTATTTACTAAAAAATTATTAATATATGGTTATACATAAGATAAATTCTGTTGTAAATATTCATTATAAATATAATAATATTTCCTACATAATTATATTTTATTTATAATTTTTAGACATTAAATAAAGTAATTTATTTATGACACAATGATGATGCAGTAATTGCCATAATAGTAAAAAATTAGAATAATTGATATTATAAATACCCAAATAAATATAATTTGAGACTTTTTATGAATTAAACTAATTTTCTAGGTTAATATGGAATGTTATAATTGATTTAATTAACTTTGGTCGAAGTAATCATTCTTTTATGAGTTTCTCAAAAATCAACTATTGAATAGTGTCAAAATTGACATAAAATAGTTTTTAAAACAAATATTATATTATTGATTGTTATTTTATTCCTAAAAATCTAAGGTTCGGACAAGATACTTATATCAAGATATTTGTATCATTATTGGACCACTTGGGGGTCGCTTGGATGTATATGGTATGTTTATTAACTATATAATATAAAAATACGAAGTGACATGGTAAATGTCAATCTAATTAACTAAGAGTTAAAACTAAATGATAAGGTTAGTATAATGACCTAAACTTGTCTAAATTATATAGGATGAAGGGATTTCGACCCATCCCCACCTTATCTTCGAACTAAATCAATTTTGATCTATTTAAAAGCGAACTTGACTTTATAATAAAATAATATTTTTAGTTATTCCAAAGGATAACGACACTGGTCGCTGGTGAAGTCGACATCTGGAGCCGGTGAATTGTGTCGGCGGTTCGAGAATGTGCGGCGCGTGACGGTGGTCAGGACATTGTGTGGCTGTCGATTGGAATGCGGGCGGTTGAAGGGTTAACGTGCGGTCTTGATGGTGCGCGACGCGAGGCTGTCAGGGATGTCGTGGGATATACTGGCAGGTGTTAAAAGATTGTGTGCGCGTGAAGTTGGCACTGCTCGTGGCTCGAGGCGGTTTATGGGAAATTTGAGTTTGATAATGTAATCTAAAATTTGTATTTCGCTTGAATGTGGTGATCAGTTTAACATATGTGGTGTTTTGGTGTAATGGGTACCGACAACCCTTTAAACCGGCTTTAGAAAATGAAAAAAAATGATTACTGGTCAAAGGTGCCCCTCTCCTCCCTTATAAAAGGGCACCTCCTCCCTCTCTTCCTCACACCACTTTGAGCCTTCATGATCAGACAAACCCTACCAAATTCTCTTCTACACTTCCCTAGAAACATCCTAGAGGTCCTGGTCTTCTTCAAAGTCCAATTTTAGTGCCCTAAGAGGAGGACTCAAAGAGGCGCTTCAAAGAAGAGGTAATGTCCGTTACCGATTCTTTCAACTTTATTTCTTATTCCACTTCTTCTTCTTAAGTTGTTTAATTATGAAGTAATAACATCAGTATCACTAATACACTGATATATTATTATAAGTATGAAACAACGCTATTTCACCATCTATCCATCCTACGGAAAACGAAATCACCGCACGTGCGTACGTACGGAATACCATCTCCACGCCGTGGTGTATTCTATTTTCCACCACCACCTTACTTGGATGGGTATAATGGTGTAAATAATAACTATATATGATTATTTTAAATTGATATTGATTCTGAAATAGTATACATACACTCCATTATAATTTCACGATCATGGGAACGATATCATCGCTCGTGCGTACGTACGGAATACTGTCTCCACGATGTGATGTGACTCGTTCTACATGATCTTCATTTGCATAATGATTATGAATTGAATGAATGAATATGATATATATTACACTAATAACATTATGTAAATGAGGTATCTATTACCTAAAGAGAAGAATAAGAATTTATTCTACAAAACACGCATAAGAACAAAAATTAATAAACACCCGAATAACAAGTAGTAATGAAATATTACTAATAAAAAACTAAGAATATGACCACATATGATAATAATACGTATGATTCTGGAATAATTCAATAAAATTATTTAAATCATTATTCAGGAGGTTCGGACACATACAAAGCAAATCGGACCTAAGGTAAGGGAAATATCACAATCTCATTTTTATCCGAGATTATTTATACTTTGGAATTTACTAGGGTGCATTTTATCACCCACATCCATGTTTCCTCAATATGTAATATTTACATCATTCTACAATAGTTTATATCCAATTTTACCCGTCGGTGAGTTTTTAGTAAAAGATATGAAAGGAATCTTTTGTATTTTTTCGTACGAGGTACTTTTTGACATTTCCGAAAAAAGTACGAGAAGAATGTTTTATTTTAACTTATACGGCATGAATGGATTTTTTAAAAAATTATTTCCAAGAAGCTTCCCTTAAAAGTTTTCAAGTTTATTTTTAATCAACTTCTTTTAGTTTAGAATTGTATGACATGTTAAGAAAGGAAAAGTGTTTTTGAAGTAGAAAGGTTATTTTTTTTATCAAGAATGGAGTTCAAGTGTTTTATCAAACTTATTTTCCATCTAAGATAATAAAGGGTTCTGTTTCTATCCCTATTATTACATTGATTTGATTATGTTGTGATGGAATTATTTTTATGAATTCCTTTATCTTATATGAATTGTTTTATGAGGTAACGATGTTTAAGATTCCCATTTTTATTACATGGGTTATGCTATGATGTATGGTTTATGATTTTGTGGCACACATAAGAATGGTATCATTATGAGAGTGGTGGGACCTATATCTCCCTCCAATGCATTGGGTAAAGATTTTATATCTCATGAGATAGACATGGCTGGAACGGCAGGTTATACCAGTTCAGTGAAATAGGACTGAAACAAGGAGTGAACTCGGTTCAGAAATGGAATTTGTCCACTAAGATAGTCTTGGCAATGAGTCTTGACTAATAAGAAATGATTCTCAATGATTATGTTTATATGCCACAAAGTTACATGTTTTAAGTTATGATAATTGGGATTACATTTCACTACTATGATTTATCCCATGTTATGATATTATGATCTCTTTTGCAGGTTATGATTTCTGAAATGTTAAGTCCTTATGAATATGATGTGACTGATATTTCTTTTGTTTACCCTTACTGATAATTTGAGATCAACCTTTGTATGTTTTCTTTTCCCAAGTCAGAAAGAAGGTTATTAAGTAATATATGCCAAAAGGGACTATAGATATGATGAAATAAATGGGATACAGTGTAGATGCTTTATGAACCAGTTGTTTATGTTTCCCAGTTTCTAAAGACACTATACCTATATGGTCCTTTCATGGTTTTGTTATATGTTGTAATACGTGTGCTTCAATTTTGATGTAATAACAATGTATGTAAAGCATTGGGTCGTTATAATTTAATCATGATTTGTGTTCCATTATGATCTATGCCTTACATACTGTCATGTTTTATGTCATTGCTCAATATTTTTATGTTTAAATATTATGTTCATGTTTCTAAGTTTAAATTTTTGTGGTTTATTTTATTTTCTCCATACTTACCCTTACTGAGCATTTGAACTCAGCCTTGATATGTTTTCTTTTACCTAGGATTTAAATAATGTTTTTAGCTAAGAAAAAAATTGGGAAGATCATTACGGGTGATTTTGAAGATCTTTCACCATGATTGGAAGATTATGTTCCAAGTTTCCAAAGACACTAAACAATTACGGTCCTCATGTGTTGGTTTTTGTTATGTATTATATATTACGAAAAAGTAATGTAATATCCAAGTATTTAAGGATTTGTGTCTCTACAGTTGGTATCATAGGCAAAGGAGGTAGGAATGAATCCGATCCTTGGGAAGTCTCACATATGGGCATTGGACGAAGCATGGATCTCCGCCCAAGGGCTTCATGAGGAAATGGCTGCCACTGGGGATGGTGGTGTGTCCCGTCCAGGGGGTGTAGCTACCCATGGAGTGCCTTGATAGGTATCAATTATAGTCCACTGGAAGTAATTCCGGACCGTTATAGTTGGTATTAGAGGAAAGGTTTAGTAAACCTTTAGAAACTAGGATGCGAAAACTTTAGTGAGATCCCTAGAGATATTTCTAAGGTATGTTTAGGGATGTCCCTAAGGTTAAGTATAAGTACATGTTATAGTCCTAGAAATACGATAAAGATATTATAATTAAACCTAAGATGTTAGATATTGAAGGTACTCCCGCTTTATTATGTTTTTTTACCTACCATGATTCATTCCTCTCAGACTATTCTTGTTGGGTTTTAGACGATGGCTGGAACCTGAAGGAACCATGTTGATCAATGTAATGGGAAATGTAATGATTTTCCTCCTGAAAAAACCAATGTTCTGGTAAATGGAGTGCAAAATCATATTGATATACTTACACAAGCTATGAATCATTCTGGACTTCTGAATGAGCAGAGAAGGGAATAATATTCTATTGAGTCCTTCATGAGGCAACGTCCACCTTCATTAAATGGGTCTTCTGATCCAGTTGTTGCTGAAAAATGGATCAATATCATTGAAAATATATTTTACATACTTCCCTGTTCAGAGCATGAAAAACTCATTTTGGTTGTTTACCGTTTAGAAGGTGAAGCAGACCAGTGGTGGACACTAATTAAGAATACAAGGCCACAAGATGAAATTTCATCCATGTAATGGGACGAGTTCAAGAACTTGTTTTTCAATAAGTAATTTCCTAGTATTCTTCGAACAAAGATGGAAAATGATTTCCTTAATTTTAAGAAAAGGGATGATGAATCTGTTGGTATATACGAAGCGAATTTTACAAGGCTTGCAAGGTATGCGTCTAGCTTTATCATCCAACCTGAAAGTAAAGTTGATCGATTCTTCATTGGATTAAAACCAAGTCTTCAAAGGGAATTAGCTATAAGAGACATTAGTAACTATGATGAAATTGTGCGTTGTACTATCAATGCAGAACTGGAATTTGGTGTTACACATCCATCTCATGGTTTTGACATGAAAAGATAGATATAGTTCAAGGAAAACCTCATAACAATGTTGAAAAGAAGGTGAATGTTTCTTTATGCTCAAAGTGTGGAAAGAATCATGGTAGAGATTATCTAAAAGGTACTAGAAAATGTTTCAAGTGTCAAAAAGAAGGACATCGAGAAGCTGAGTGCCGAAGTAATGGGAAAACAGATTCAAATGACGTGAATAGAGAAAACACTACAGAGAATGCTCCACAAACACTTCAATTCTTCAAGTGAATGGAAATGGGGAATTATGCTAATCAATTCCCTAATCCAAGGGTTAATGATGGTAGACATGAGAAACCTCCTAAGGAAAAGGACAAATGGAAGTCACATGCGATCAGTATTTGTGATGTCGAGTATGAAAATGATGTGGTGGAATGATTATGTGTTTATATAGCGGGATTCCAAAATAATGTTGTGGAATCTCATTTATAGTATTTTGTAATATTAGAATATCTATGTATTGGTTTATTTTGGTTTTCAATAATTATATGGTACCGGTAACCATGAAAAGTGATTGAAATATTTTTCGAAAGAAGATGATATGTGCATAACGAAGGGATAATGAGAAAATGAAATGATCTAATGACTAATATAAGGAAAAAGTTACATCATGGTTTGAGTATATAGAAATTTTGGGATTTTGGTATGTGGAAAGAGTTAACTATTGACAACATTCATGTTTTCAATAAAGTTAAATGGGTATTCATTTTTCAAAAGAATACATGATTAAGGTATTCACATGTTTGGAATGTGAGCAAAAAGATATATCTTATTATATATGGGGGATAAATGATGGTATTAACGTGCTTATTATGTGACCTTTCAAATAATTATTTTCTTTATACTTTGAGATTGGGGAGATGTATTTTGGTTAAGCCTAAAGATTTGAAATAGATTATGTTGGACATCAAATAGTGTTGTTTAAGGATAAAACTTTTTTACACTATTATTTTTGGAATGTTATAGTGGTAAAGATTTAGAAAAAGGACAACCTGCATGATGGACGACAACCTATCATGTCGGACAAGGTTGCGGGAATCAAACCCACAACCGAAGTGTGACAAGATTTTATCTCCTACCACTGGCCTACATGAAGTCTCTGGTTAGTAGAAACTAGTTTTATTATATTAAGCAGTATGATATCTTAAGTATAAGTCCATTTTAAGAACCATATACGATTAATCTCACTATAGATGGACTTATGTATATTTAATAACTTTTTCTATTCTTTTGTTTGAGACATATGGAATGACCTATCATTCTATCGTATGATCTGCTAACACTTCAGAGAAGACAAATTCAACTTCATTTCTTTAAGAGATTAAGTAAAAATTGTTCGAGGAACAAACAATAGTAATATTGTAGCAAAATCAAGTAAGTACTTCTTTTAATTCAACAATTATTCAACTTTAGAGAAATGATCTTGAAAAAAAATTGTTGTCCTAGTGACTTTATATCCAAGGAATCAAATGGTACATTATATCATCACAAATTTATGGCTTTGTGATTGGTGGATTTTTCATAGCCATGTCCTCTACCACTCTCCATCAGAACATGATTGTTATATTTTTCTTCCATATCCATATTTCCAACTATGTTCTCCTATTTGGAAACCCAGTGATGAGTTAATATGGGTAACTGTTACATTTCTTACATTAATTTTTAAAATTAAGTTTTAGTATTCCTTTTACGATGTGGGTTTTTATGAATGAAACTTTCAAGTGGGAAACGATTTATAACCCCGACGAATTTCGAGGGATAAATTCATTTTAAGGGTGGTAGAATGTAACACCCCGAGATTTTATGAGATATATTATTTTTAATTTCTTTGATGACTTCTATTATACACTACTCCAAGATTAGCTTGTACTATATGCAGCACCGTATTAGCTTTCAGTATAAGCAACACTATTCTTGGATCGTGTTATATACAATTTCAAGTTCATTTGATAGAAGTTATTTTACGCAACATTACGTACAGTTTTTGTTTAATGTATAAATGAAATAAGTTTTGATTATATTATACGCAACACCAAATGGATTTTCACTACATGCAGCCCTAACTTGGCCTACATTACATGCAATCCAGACCTTCTTTGATTGTGTGTGTAGCACGCAATACCGAGTTTCACTAAACGAGATATTATTATGATATTATTATGAACTAGCCGTTATGAATAGTAATACCGACTTTTTGAAATTTTATAAATTTTATCCTTCAAAATGGACTTCATTTTTGTTTTCAGAATATTGAAATTAACCTGGTGTCAATTTTTGGTATTTTTTTGAAAACATTCAATTTTTGATGAATAATGAAAACACTTGGTTACTATTTAAAAACAGACTATTTATTTAAAAAATTATTTATTTTATTTAAATTTATTTTAGGTCAAAATTGATACATAATACCTATATAAGTTCATTGTAATTAACTGATGTCATTTCATAATAATTTTAGATATAAAATATTTTTATTGAACTTTTCACCGTCTTTTACCCACCTAAGAGAATTTGAAAATTTAAATAAAACATAATTTTACCACTTCTCTGAGTGGAATTTAGAAAAACCAATACACACTGTTAATATCAAGGAGTAAAATGTGGTTCAATAAGATAAGAATAATTTTTGGTGAATAGTAACATTTTTACTTTTATTTACCATGGTTAAAAGTAAATATGGTAATTAAAGATAAAAATGATATTATTATTACGCTAACACACGTACTAATTCTATTGGATAAGTGTAATTTGACCAAAAAAAAACTTAGGAATAAAATATTACCCGTTAGGTCCACTTGTATTAGATTAGGACATTTATTATTATTTTATTTAAAGAAGAATTAAAATAGTAAAAATCAAAGTTTAATAACTAAAACATTTTTAATATATAGTTATACATAAGATAAATTCAACTATAAATCTTCATTAGAAATATAAAAAGATTTAATACATAATGGTATTTTATTTATATTTTTTATACATTAAATAATTCAATTTATTTATGACAAAATGATGATGCTGTAATTACCTTATTAATAAAATATTTACATAATTGATGTTATAAATACTCAAATAAATGTAATTTGAGACTTTTTATAAATTCAACTAATTGTTTTGGATAATATGACATGTTATTATTGATTCAGTTAACTTTGTACGAACTGATAATGCTGTTATAATTTTCACAAAAATCAATTACCAAATAGTGTCAAAATTGACATAAAATAGTTTTTAAAACAAATATTATTTTATTAATTGTAATTTTATTCCTAAAAATATAAGGATCGGAAAAATGACATAGATAAGGTTATATATATTAATAATGAACCACTTGGGGTTTAGTTGACTTTTTATAGTATGTTTATTAACCATATAGTGTAAGAAAACAAGAAGACATGGTAAAAGTTAAATTATTTAACTTATAGTTAAATCTAAATGATAAGGATAAAATAGAAACATAAACGTGTTTAAACCCTATTGGTTGAGAGTATTTCGACCCTCCCCAGATAATCTTCAAAATAAATCAACTTGGAGCTATTATAAAACAAATATGACTTTATTATAAAATAATATTTTAAGTTTTTCTAAAGGTGCCCCTCTCCTCCCTTATAAAAAGGGCACCCTTCCCTCTTCTCTTCACACCCATTTGAGCCTTGAAGCTCGGCCAAACCCTGATAATTACTCTTCTCAACTTCTCTATTTATGTAATAGAGGTTTGGTATTCTCAAAAGGCCAACTCTAGTGCCCTAAAAAGAAGTTTAAAGGAGGTTCATCGAGGAAGAGGTAATCTCTTCTACCGACTCTTTCAAGTTTCTTTCTTCTTATACTTCCTCTTCTTTAGTTGATTAATTATAAATTTATAGCATCAGTATTACTTATATACTGATATGTTATTATAAATATGAAACAACACTATTTCACCTTCTATCCATCCTACGGAAAACGAAATCATCGCGCGTGCGTACGTACAGAATATCGTCTCCATGCCGGGGTGTAATCATTTTTTCCACAACCACCTTACTTGGATGGGTATAATGGTGTAAAGAAAAAATATACATGATTATAATAATATCATACTGATTCTATTATATTATATCATCCACTCCAATTCCATTCAATAAATATGGGAACAATATCGTCCCTCGTACGTACAAACGGATTATCGTCTCCACGACGCGATGAGATTCATTTTCCATGTTAACAATTCAAGAATGATTATAAAGTATATATAATAAGTAATAATGAAATATATGACATAATAATGCTACTGGATTTATGTATATATTTTTGTACGTCATCTACTTAATTCCATTCAACTCAATAAGGAAATGAAAAACAGCCTTCATGCGTACGTACAGCCTACCCTCTCCATGAACGGTGTATTTCTTTCCATTTATCAATCTATTATATATATGTATATTCTGAATATATATTATATATAAATAATTTTTTATATTATGGAATTAAGTAATCATGATCTAAGTAATCATATTAATAATTACAAGTCAAAACACGGACGATAAATGAAACAATTTTACCCAAAACACTGCTTTAACATTGAATTGACAAATCAACGAATAATATAAAGTCGTAATTAAATCATATATGATATCATAAATTTTATTATGGTTCTGTTACAAGTTAATAATATGTTTAAATCCACTATATAGGAGTCTCGGACACATACAAAAGAAATTGGACATAAGGTAATGGATAATTGTTCCAATCTCATTCTTATCCGATATTGTTTATTCGTAAGTATTTACTGGGGTTATATTTATCATCCATGTCTCTATTTTATAAATAAGTTCAAATATTTTTAATGTACTTTTTACCCATTTTTTACTTTTACTACATAGTAGGTAATGAATCTTTCTTTTGTTTATGTTACTAGGTACTTTTTTGACATTTCCGGTAAAAGTACGAGAAAATATTTTTTTAACTTATATGGCATGAACGGATTTTTACGGTTTCATAATGCCTTATTTTCAAGAATATTACTATAAAACATTTCATAAATATTTTCTATAAAGTCTTTTTCTTTTAAAATTTCACGGCATTTTGTGAAAAGAAAATGTTTTTGAAGAACAAAGGATATTTTCCTCAATAATTCATTTCAAGTGTCTTTTCAAAACTATTTTCCATCTAAGATTACATTATTTAGTATGATTATGTTTCATGTATAATTTCTCTATTATTTAAATGGTTTGATTCCTCATATGATGGAATGATATCAATTTGTTTTATATGGATTATGTTATGATGGGATGATGTTAATGAAACCCATTTTATTCTTTGGGTTATGATGAATGATTTATGTTTATTTTGTGGCACAAGTAAGAATGATTTCATTATGAGATTAGTGGGAATTATATCTCCCTCCAATGCATTGGTTAAATATTTATATATCATGAGATAGATATGGATGGAACAACAAGTTAATCCGGTTTAGTGATATAGGACTGGAATGAGGAGTGAACTCGTCTCAGTAAGGGACTTTGTCCGCTAAGTTGGTCTTGGCAGCAATGCATTGGATACTATGGAAATCATATCTTGTGATTAATCTATTTCCACAATTTCATGTTTTATTTATAAGATATTTAATTATTATTGATGTTCTATTATTATCTATGCCTTATATACTGCCATGTTTTATGTCATTGCTCAATATTTTTATGTTTAAATATTATGTTCATGTTTTTAAGTTCAAATGTATATGGTTTGTTTTATTTTCTCCATACATACCCTTACTATGAATTTCAGCTCACCCTTAGTAGGTTTTCTTTTCCCTAGGATATAATGAAATGATATATGTAAGAAACCAATTGGGAAGATATTTATGGGATATGTTGAAGATCTTTCACCCTGAATAGATGATTATGTTCTGAGTTGCAAAGACACTAAAATCTTATGGTCCTTGTGTGTTGGTTTTTGTTATGTATTAAGTATTCCAAAAAATTAATGTAATATCCAAGTATGTCACTCTTTGGGTCTCTACAGTTGGTATTAGAGGCAAAGGAGGTTGTAATGAATTCGATCCTTGGGAACTCTCACGTGTGAGTGTTGGACGAAGCATGGCTCTCCGCCCAAGGGCTTCATGAGGAGATGACTGCCACTGGGGATGGTGGTGTGTCCTGCCCAGGGGGTGTAGCAACCCATGGTGTGCCCTGATAGGTATCAATTATAGTCCACTGCAAGTAATTCCAGACCGTTATAGTTAGTATCAGAGGAAAGATTTAGTCAACCTTTGGAAACTAGGATGCAAAAACTTTAGTGAGATCCCTAGAGATATTTCTAAGGTATGTCTTGAGATGTCCCTAAGGATATGTATAAGTACATGTTATAGTCCTAGAATTATAGTAATCATATTACAAATAAACCTAAGATTTTAGATATTGAAGGTACTCCCCCTTTAATATGTTGTTTTACCTATCATGATTCTTGCCTCTCAGATAATTCTTTTTGGGTTTTAGATGATGGATAGAACTTAAAAGAACTTTGTTGATCAATGTAATGGGAAATGCAATGATTGTCCTCCTGAAAAAAACAATGTTATTGGAAATGGAGTGAAAAATGTTATTGCTATACTAACACAAGATATGAATCATTATGGACTTCTGATTGAGCATAGAATGGAACAATATTCTATTAAGTCCTTCATGAGGGAACATACACTTTCATTCAGCGGGTCTTCTGATCCACTTATTGCTGAACAATGGATCAGTAGCATTGAAAATATATTTTCCATACTTCGCTGTTCATAGCAAGAAAAATTCATTTTGGATATTTACTATTTATAAGGTGAAGAAGACCAGTGGTGGACTCAAATTAAGAATACAAGGACCCAAGATGAAATTGCTTCCATGTAATGGGATGAGTTCAAGAACCTGTTATTCAAAAAGTACTTCTCTCGTATTCTTCGAACAAAGATGGAAAAGGAGTTCCTTAAGATTAAGCAAAACGATGATGAATCTTTTAGTATATATGAAGTGAATTTTACAAGGCTTTCAAGGTTTGCATCTAGCTATATCATCCAACCTGAATGTAAAGTTGATCAATTCAACAGTGGCTTAAAAACATGTCTTCGAAGGGAATTAGCTATAAGAGACTTTAGTAGCTATGATGAAATTGTGCGTTGTGATATCAAGGTAGAATTGTAAGTTGGTGTTACATATCCATCTCATGGTTTTGACAAGAAAATAATGATGGAGTTCATGGAAAAACCTTAGAACAATTTTGAAAAGAAGGTGAATGTTTCTTTATGCTAAACGTGTGGAAAGAAGCATGGTAAAGATTGTCTAAAAGGTACTAGAAAATGTTTCAAGTGTCGAAAATAAGGACATTGAGTAGCTAAGTGCCGAAGTAATGGGAAAAAAGATTCTAATGACGTGAATAGAAAAAAGACTACATAGAACGCTCCACCAACACTTCACTGCTTCAAGTGCAAGGAAATGGGGAATTATGCTAATCAATTCCCTAATGTAAGGGTTAATGATGATCGACATGAGAAGCCACCTAAGGAAAATGACAAAGGGAAGTCACATGAGATCACTATTTGTGATGTCGAGTATGAAAATGATGCGGTGGAATGATTATGTATTTATGTAGTGGGATTCCAAAATAATATCGTGGAAACTAATTTATAGTATTGTGGAATATTGGAATATCTATGTATTGGTTTATTGTGGTTTTCAATCATTATATGGTACCTGTAACCCTGAAAAGTTATTGAAATATTTTTCGTAAGAAGATGATATGCGCATAATGAAGGGATAAAGAGAAAATGAAGTGAGCTAATGACTGATATAAGGAAAAAGTTATATCATGGTTTGAGTATATAGAAATTTTGGGATTTTGGTATGTGGAAAGAGTTAACTTTTGATAGCATTAATGTTTTCACTACAGTTCAATGGGTATTTATTTTTCAAAAGAATACATGATTAAGGCATTCACATGTTTGGAATGTGACCAACAAGATATATCTTATGATATATGGAGGATAAATGATGGTATTCATGTGCTTGTTATGCGACGTTTCAAGTAATCATTTTCTTTATACTATGATATTGGAAAGATGTATTTTGGATAAGCCTAAAGATTTTAAATAGATTATGTTGGACATCAGATAGTATTGATTAAGGATAATTTTTTTTCAATATTATTTTTGGAATGTTATAGTGGTGATGATTTAGAAAAATGAAAACTTGTATGATGGACGACAACCTATTGTGTCGGACAAGGTTGCAGGAATCAAACCCACAACCAAAGTGTGACAGACCTTTATCGCCTACCACTTGCCTACAGGAAGTCCCTGGTTAGTAGAAACTAGTTTTATTATATTAATCTCTATGATATCTGAAGTATAAGTCAATTTTATGAACCATATACCATTAATCTCACTATACATGGACTTATGTATATTTAATAACTTTTGTTATCCTTTTTTTTTGAGACAGATGGAATGGCCTATCGTTCTATCACATGATCTGTTAACACTTCACAGAAGAAAAATTCGACTTCATTTCATTAAGAGATGAAGTGTAAATTGATCAAGGCACAAACAATAGTATTATTGTACCAAAATCAAGTAAGTATTTCTTTTAATTCAACAATTCCTCAACTTTAGGGATTTGATCATGAAAACAAAGAAAAATTACCTAGTGTCCTTATATCTGATGAATCAGATGGTACCTTAAATCATCACAAATTTATGGCTTTGTGATTGTTGGATTTTTCGTAGCCATGTCCTCTACCACTCTCCATCATAACTTGATGGTTATATTTTTCTTCCATATCCAAATTTCCACATATGTTCTCCTATGTGGAAACCGAGTGAAGAGTTAATCTTGGTAACCATTGCATTTATTAATTTACTTTTATAATTAAGTTTTAGTATTCATTTTACGATGTGGGTTTTTACGAACGAAACTTTCCAGTAGTAAACGATTTTTAACCCCGACGAATTTCGATGGCGAAATTCATTTTAAGGGGTGTAGAATGTAACACCCCGAGATTTTATGAGATATATTATTTTTAATTTCTTTGATGTCTTCTGTTATACACTACACCAAGAATCTCTTGTACTATATGCAACACCATATTAGCTTACAGTATACACAACACTATTCTTGGATCATGTTACACACAATTTCATGTTCATTTGATAAAAGTTATTCTACGCAACATTAAGTATAATTTTTGTTTAATTTATAAATGAAATAAGTTTTGATTATGTTATGCGAAACACCAAACAAAGCTTTCACTACACACATCCCTGACTTGGCTTTCATTACACACAATCCATACATTCTTCGAAAGCGTGTGTAGTACGCAATACCGAGTTTCACTAAAAAATATATTATTTTAATATTATTATGAAATAGCCGTTATGAATAATAATACCCACTTCTTGAAATTTTATAAATTTTATCCTTCAAAATGGACTTCATTTTTGTATTTGGAATACCGAAATTATCCTAGGTTGAATTTTTTGTATTTTTATGAAAACTTTAAATTTTTTATGAATAGTGAAAACACTAGGTTACTTTTCAAAAACCGAATTTTTATTTAAATAATTATTTATTTTATTTAAATTTCTTTTTGGTCAAAATTGATACAAAATACCTATATAAGTTCCATGTAATTCGTTGGATTCATTTTATAATAATTTTAGATATATAAAATTTTTATTGAACTCTTCACCGTCTTTTACCCACTTCCTAGGAGAATTTGAAAATTTACATAAAACTTAATTTTACCTCTTCTATGAGTGGAATTTTTAAAATCCAAGAGACATGGTTAATATCAATGAGTAAAATGTGATTCAATAACATAAAAATATTTTTTGGTTTACCGCGGTTAAAAGTAAATAGGGTAATTAAGGGTAAAAATGATATTATTATTACCCTAAAAAATGTCCTAATTCTACTGGATAAGTTTATTTTGACCTAAAACCAAATTAGGAATAAAATATTACCCTTTAGGTTCACATGTATTAGATTATTACATTTATTGTTATTTTATTTAAAGAACAATTAAAATAGTTAAAATCAATGTTTAATAACTAATACAATTTTAATATAGAGTTATACATAAGATAAATTCGACTATAAATATTCATTAGAAAGATAAAAATATTTTCTACATAATTGTATTTTATTTATATTTTTTAGACATTAAATAATTCGATTTATTTATAAAACAATGATGATGCAGTAATTACCTTATAAATGAAATATTTAAATAATTGATGTTATAAATACCCAAATAAATGAAATTTTAGACTTTTTATAAATTAAACTAATTTTTTTGGTTAATAAAACATTTTAGTATTGATTTAGTTAACTTTATTTGAACTAATCATGCTGTTATGATTTTCACAAAAATCAATTACCAAATAGTGTCAAAATTGACATAAAATATTTTTTTATAACAATATTATATTATTAATTTTTATTTTATTTCTAAAAATATAAGGTTCAGACAAATGACTTAGATAAGGTTATATATATTAATAATTAATCACTTGGTGTTTTTTAGGATTGTTATAGTAAGTATATTGACCATATAGTGTAAGAAAACAATAAGACATGATAAAAGATAAATTATTTAACTTAGAGTTAACTTTAAATGATAAGGATAAAATAGTAACCTAAACTTGTCTAAAACCTATTGTTTGAGAGTATTTAGACCCATCCCCAGATTATATTCTAAATAAATAAATTTGTAGCTATTGTAAACCGAATATGACTTTATTATAAAATAATATTTTACGTTTTTCCAAAGGTGCCCCTCTCCTCCCTTATAAAAAGGGCACCCATTCCCTCTTCTATTCACACTATTTTGAGCCTTGAAGCTCGTACAAACCCTAAAAATTACTCTTCTATACTTCTATAGTTATATCATATAGGTTCTAGTCTTCTCAAAAGACCATCTCTAGTTCCCTAAGAAGATATTTAAAGGAGGTGCATCGAGGAAGAGGTAATATCTTCTACCGACTCTTTCAAGTTTCTTTCTTCTTCTACTTCCTCTTCTTTAGTTGTTTCATTATAAAGTAATAAAATCAGTATTACTTATATAATGATATGTTATTATATATATTAAACAACCCTATTTTACCTTTTATCCATCCTATGGAAAAAGAAATCACCACGCGTGCACATGTACGGAATACCGTCTCCACGCTGTGGTGTAATCAGTTTTTCCACCACCACATTACTTGGATGGGTATAATGGTGAAAAGAATAACTATATATGAATATTATAAAATAATAATTATTCTAAGAAATTATATCATCCACTACAATTCCATTCAATAAATATGGGAATGATATCATCTCTCGTGCGTATGTACGGATTATTGTCTCCTCGGCGTGATGAGATTAATGTTCCATGTTAACAATTCAAGATTGATTATAAAGTACATATAATAAGTAATAATGAAATATATTAAATAATAATTCTACTGGATTTATGTATATATATAAGTTTATGTCATCTACTTAATTCCATTCAATTCAATAAAGAAAATGAAAAATAGCGTTCATGCGTACGTACGGCCTACCGTCTCCGTTAACGATGCATTTCTTTCCATTTATCGATCTATTATATATATGTATATTATAAATATATATTATATATAAATCATGTTATATATTATGGAATTAATTAATCATGATCTAAGTAATCATATTAATAACTACAAGTCAAAATATGTACGGTAAATGAAACGATTTTACCCAAAAAGTTGCTTTAACATGGAATTGACAAATGAACAGTTAATATAAAGTTGTATGTAAATAATATATGATATCATAAATGTTATTATGGTTATGTTAAAAGTTAATAATATGTTTAAACCCACTATACATGAGTCTCGAGACACATACGAAATAAATTGAACATAAGGTAAGGGATAATTGTTCTAATCTCATTCTTATCTGAGATTGTTTATTCTTATGTATTTACTGGGATTATATTTATCATCCATGTCCTTGTTTTGTAAAAATGGTTTCATGTATCTTTAAATTCCTTTTTGACCATTTTTTACTTTTAATATATGGTATTTATGGAATCTTTCTTTTGTTTACGATATGAGGTACTTTTCTGACTTTTCGGGAAGATGTACGAGAAGAATGTTTTTTATAACTTATACGGTATGAATAGATTTTTACGGTTTCAAAATGCCTTATTTTCATGAAGCTTACTCTACAAGATTTCATAATTATTTTCATAAAAATATTTTTCTTTTAAAATTTCTTGGAATTTTGTGAAAACAAAATGTTTTTGAAGAAGAAAGGATATTTTCCCCAACAATTCATTTCAAGTGTTTTGTCAAACTATTTTCCATCTAAGATTAAATTATTTATTATGATTATGTTTCAATTATAATTTATCTTTTATTTACATGGTTTTATTCCTCTTATTATGAAATGATATCCATTTTTTATATGGATTTTTTTATGATGGGATGATGTTTATGAAATCCATTTTATTATTTGGGTTATGATGAATTATTTATGTTTATTTTGGGGCACAAATAAGAATGATTTCATTATGATATGGGTGGGACCTATATCTCCCTCCAATGCATTGGGTAAAGATTTATATCACATGAGATAGGTATGGTTGGAATGGAAAGTTAATCTGGTTCAGTGATATAGAACTAGAACAAGGAGTGAACTCGGTTCAGTAAGGGACTTTGTCCACTAAGATGTTCTTGGCAGCAATGCCTTGGCTACTATGGAAATCATATCATGTTCTTAATGTTTTTCCACAAATTCAAGTTTTATTTACAATCTATTTAATGATTATTGATGTTCCATTATGATCTATGCCTTACATACTGCCATGTTTTATGTCATTTCTCAATATTTTGATGATTAAAAATTATGTTCATGTTTTTAAGTTCAAATGTATATGGTTTGTTTTCTTTTCTCCATACTTACCCTTACTGAGCATTTGAGGTCACCCTTGATATGTTTTCTTTTCCCCATGATATAAATAATGGTTTTAGGTAAGAAAACAAAAGGGGAAGATCTTTATGGGAGATGTTTAAGATCTCTCACCATGATTAGAATATTATGTTCTGAGTTTCCTAAGACACTAAACAATTACGGTCCTTGTGTGTTAGTTTTTGTTATGTATTAAGTATTCTTCAAATGTAATGTAATATTCAAGTATGTAAGGCTTTGGGTCTCTATAGTCATAGCCTTATTGATAACATTTAAATTAAATCAAATTACTAAAATTCTATAAAATACCCTACTTAAAATATCCATTTCAAAATCATGAACAAAATCCCATTTCATGAACACCCACTTTTCCAGAATTTCATAATTCACCCAACCTTTAATAAATAGGGTTCCCAGTCATTGTATTACAAATAATTCATGATTAATATCTAGCAAAAAACTAAATTTGAAAAAATTTATTATAGTTCCATCATGGGGAGTTGAGAATGAAACCACCTACATCAATTGTATCGAAAAAATGGCAAATTGACGAAGAACGCACAAGAATCTGTGTCAAGATTCCAACAAACTGCCTTATATATCCTCCGATATCATAAAAAACACCAGATATAAACTTTATGATGTAAACAATCTTATATCTACCCATACTAGGTGTAGATCTAAGAAATTATGAATAAAGGATCTCTATATCTATGAAACCATGGAAAAATTTATTAAGAACAAACACTTACTGTATCAATCGACCATCAAATATCCCTAGAAATCCTTCAGATTTCTTTATGGACTGATAGGAAAATCATATTTTTCCTTTGGTGTTGCAAAATTTTGTGTTAGATCCATTCAGAGATGAAAAGATATCATATTTAATTTCATAACAAATCAAATACACTTTTGAGGATGTGTTTTATAGCGATGCAAGGTTTTGTCACACGGTTTTGACAAACCATAAGAAGCCTATCCACCCCCTTCCCCCCCAACACACACCAAATTTAATCTAAACTCCTTGATATTCATACAAAACATTATACATGTGAAAGGAAAAAAATAAAGGGTGACACACTAGAAATTGGGAGTGCTACATTATCCACACCCTTGGTATTTCAATCCCCATAAATTAAAAAGATATAAATATCCTGAAAGAGTTCCGTAAATATCTCCTTCAATTAATTCTCACGTTCCCAATTCTATTATTGTATTTTAGATTGTTTCTATAAAACCTATACAAGACTGATGCTTTTTACATGAAATCCTTTCTCTCTCCAATCCAAAATCCACACTGGGATATACACCAAGGAAGAATCCAGCTCTAGGTCAATGTGATTCATTCTAATCACAATGTCAGGATTAGGATTATTCCTTTTCAACTGAGATACAAGGAATAAATTATGAATTTAAATTAATCATGGTCTATGTGACAACTAATATTCAACCTCTCTAACCCATTCTAGTATATTGAAAGGCCAAATGTATATAGGATATAACTTTCCCTTCTTTTTGAAATGTCAATGTCCAAGCCTTGGAGAGATCCTTAAAAACACATGATCACTCACCGAAAATGACAACGGTCTTTGGTGATGATCCACCTATGATTTTTAATGGAACTATGTCGTCTCCATCCTCTTTCAGATCAACTGGATCTTGATCATCGTTTCTTGGACATTGCTTAACCCAACTAATGGGGTCTCACCTATTTCCACCAAAAAATTTGAGAACGACAAGGTTGCCCATAAAATTATTCAAATATGGCCCTATATGTGGAGTCCTCATAACTTTTATTTAATGGAAACTCCACGAATGACTGGAACTCTTCCCATGAGACAGTAAAATAAATTACCCAAGATCGCAAAAAAACATCCAAAAAATGTATCGTCCTTCATATTTCCCATCATTCTGGGGATGATATGTTGTAATCATAGTCAACTATGTCCCAAGGGATTTTTGTAAGGATTTCTGGAAACAAGATATGAACCTCAGATTTCTTTCTAGAACTATTGAGGTAGGTATTCTATTTTTATTTACCACTTCTTAGGTATAAATTTTATATATAGCCTCCACTATATGAGTTTCATTAATATGAATGAAATGAGTCGACTTTGTGGGCCTATCCATTTTCAGCCATATGGAATTGTGTTTCTGAACCATTTTTGGTAGAACCGCAACACAATATCTCACTATCTTTTCTTATTTCCACACTGGAATTGGTAAATACTACAACATACCTACCGGTATTTGAGGATTTACCTTAACAAGTGTACATGTTTTGAACTTTAAATGAACTCAACCACTTTATGTTTCATACCTATCAACCAAAACAATGCCTTCAACACCTTGTACATATTCTCTGTTCTTAGATGTACGACCCATCTCGAAATATGGTAGTCATAAAGTAGTTATTCTAGAAAAACCATAGGGATGACCATCCAATTTATTAACCACTAATATGAACTACGATTATGTTTTCATCCCTTAATTTTATACCCACCATTGTGTTTTGAAATAATAATAATTCATTCTGTATCAGATGGTTATTCCTCATTTACCATCTTTACCAAATCAGGAATAATGGAAACTGAAGTGAAAACTACAAAATCATCTCATTCCTCAACTTCCACATGCATATTGGCTAAGACCAAAATCAACTACAATTCTTCAAAAGATTATTTTTTCCAACTCAGCAAATGACTTCTTTCATAAAGTATCATCCACTAAATTTCCTTTTCCTAGTGTATACATCAAGTCAATGTACAAAATCGGGAGAAACTCCATCTATCTCCTTTTATTTATATTCAAATATCGATATGAGATAATACACTTCGAGAACTTATGACCCCTGAACATAGTTAATTTCTCCCAAAAAAAGACAGTGTCTCCATGTCTTCAAAACATGGATGACCATAGCTAACTTCAAGTCAGCTGTTGGGTAATTTTTCTCATGAACTTCCAACTACGTTGAAACATAAGAAAAACAGGGTCTCCTTGCATGGGAACACAACCCAACCAAGTTCTCAAATCATCACAGTAGATAACATACTCATATCATGATTATGAGAAAACAATGATAGTTGTTTTGGTAAGACAACCCTTCAGCTCTGGAAAAGACATCTGGCATTCCTCTCTCCACTAGAATGGAATATTTTTTTTATCAATGCTTTCATAGGTGATTCTAGTCATGGGAATTCATGAAAAAAAATCTAAAAATATCTTCTATCAGATCAGGATCTAGTGAAAAAACTTTTTTCATAAATCACAAGACTAGAAAAGCACACCTCTTGTATCCAAAAGTCACACTTTGAATATATGGCCTACATAAAATGATCTCTCTAGATTACAAATAATGACACCAATGTTGCTCATTATTATCCCACTTCCTTTAATATATCAATATGTCTTCCATAAACACCATAACAAAAGATTCTAGATATCTCTGATATATATGATTCATCAATGCCATAATGTTTTCTGGTGCATTTGTTAGACCAAAAGGCATGACTACATATTCACAGTGTCCATATATTCTTCTAAATGATTTCTTTAGAATATATTATTTCTAAAATGACAATTACTAATAACCTGATCACATTTCAATTTTAGAGAACCACTAAGATCCCATTAATTATTCAAACTGGCCACCAATGGGTGGAAGTGGATATATATTCTTTACTGTAACTTGGTTAATGTTACGATAGTCAACGAACAATATCAAAGTTCCATCTTCTTTCATCATGAACAAGACATGTGCTACCCATGGATACATACATTCCCAAATTAAACCTTTCCTTGAAGCTCCTCTAACTATACTTTCAACTCCCTTAATTCCATTAGTGAAATCTTATAATATTTAAGGTAAATTTAACTACTCCAAGGATAGAGATTAATCATGAACTCCACTTCCTTATCGGTGGTAACCCTGATAGGATCCTGGGAATGACATGTGGATATTGATCCACAACTATCAAAAAACATATATCCTCAATCTCTTCCGAAGATGCTAATGTCAATGAAACCAACTGATATGATATCATTCCAACTGTTGGTTCTGACCAACCCATTGAACCTGTCTTTACAACCATTTTTCCTATAAATAGATTCTCGATGTCATCTGCAGTTATAAAAAAAACTGTTTTATTATAATAGTAAATGTGATCTTTGATCATTTTCTAGCAATAGATACCAAGGATTACATCAAATACATACATCTCTGACATTGAGAAGTCCAATTCCTACTCAGCTCCATCAACAGTTATAGAACATACTCTATACACAAAGGATCGACTTTTCCTTTCATCTAGATTGGTGTGAAGTATTATCAAAGAGGGAATAATCTCATGTTTGAAACATATAAAATCAAACGCACAAGAAAAAATGAAGGAATGAGATGAATCAGTATGAAACATAACTTTCATAAGGGTAAAATTCAATAGAATCTTATATGTCACTGTAGATGGTTCAGCCTGATCATACACAATCACCTGCTCAACTCAATAAAATTTCTTCTTCAATGCACTTTGCTGATAATTTCCTTGCTAAGATTTATTTTTAAAAGGATTCATGGATTTCCTAATATCATAGTGGCTAGTTATTCTCATTTGACATGTTTTATTTTTAAGCCTTGTCATGTAGAAGCGTATGATTCTTGCTACACCTAAGGTGTGTCTTGATCACCGAACCTCAGAGAACTGCGACAATAATACCGATGATGTCACATCTTATTGTAGTAATGGAATGCACTAGGTTGATTCATATAGTCTCACTTCATTTCATCAAAAGATCCACATTTGAAACATCTAGGATGGTTCTATGGTTTTAGAAAATGATTCATTGTTCAAGTTGTTTGAATCTAATTCACATTCTAGCCTTTAAAATAGGTGTACCTCTTCCTTTCACTCTCAACATTCGAGTTCCCACCATTTTCTATAGGTATTATCATGATTCCTCATTCAGTATCTCATGATATATCCCATTCATCCACTGTCACTCTGTTCACCATCTCATTATAATTCATAATATAGAGGATCTCAATCTTGGAGTGAATTTCCAACCATAGCCCTCATTTGAATATGTGTTCCTTCAAGGCTGCATTAGTTGCAAATTAGGTTGAAAAGTTCACTAAATTCACCAGTTTAGTATTATTTTCAAAATTAGAGAGATTTTACTACTTGATAATGAATAATTCTATTGTTCTCTAGATTATGAACCTGTGAGGAAAGAATTGTTTGTTGAACATTTCCTCAAAATCCTCTCAACTAAGGCCTTGATTTAGTTTTTACTACACTGTTAATCCCACAACTGGAATGCAAGACCCTCGAGCATATATGTTTCTATTTTTATATTCATCTATACCATTATTCCAATAAAATAAAATATATGATTCATCATATTCAGCACCATCTCTTCTCTTTCTGGATCCGAATCACCCCAAAAGATTGTAGGATTCTACTTTTTGAACTTGATGGAATGATACACCTGTCATGGCTAATCCCTCCAGTTCACATTGTATACAACATAGAATGATTAGATGATACTCTACCATGGCTCTTGATTCACTTATGGATTTGGCTTAACAACATTTTTCGCAACTTTATCTAGTTGGTTTCTACGATGCCGGTCAGGTGCCATTTTCTAAACAAACTGCAAATTTTGTTAGACTGAATCTCATGGAACTAAAGGCCTTGAATCTCAAATTCTATCACACCAACTATAAAAAAATTTATTTCCATAATTAACCATTTAAAAATATAGTGTGCTCTTTTTTTTTAAAATCAAACCATTTTCTGAATACATCATTCATGACCATTTCAAAGACTTTCATTTGAAAATAATTTTTCTACATTTTTTTCAAAAATAAAAAATCATTCTTTAAATCATGTGTCATTACTAAAAATGAGATATGGAATCCATGTGGGAATTAATTCCTCTACAATTAATGTCATTATCATCTCATTTTCTAAACCATGACAATGAGATTATAATATACTACAATTTTCTCCAAAACACTTATGTACCAAAATCCCTAGTAACATTATGTTCAACATAAAAAAGTCATATATGTATTTTATTTCTCCACATTTAAAGTAATGACAATCCTACTTCTTTATAAGAACACAACCCAAGGATTGAAAAATATGGAGGTTCAACTCCAAGGCCAATAATCCGGAAGACTACTTGTTTGATAGAGATATGTCCTAGCTAACACGATTAGCAACAACCAACCTATCCTATTTGGCTTATGGAAACCATAAATAATTAGTAGACCTTAAAAGACATCATCATGACCCCAAATTCTGGTCATATGTTTTGATGGGTTTCAAAAAAAATATTATATGATTTACTTTTTAATAATAAATGACGAACCAAACAAACCACATCCCATAAGAACTATATGATGCATGATCAGAAAAGGAAAAAACAACAATTTATTTTACATACCATGTTCCATTACACATTTTTTACTATGTACATGGTCTTAATTTGACCATGCCTTGTAATTCAATATGAATATATACACCATGTTTTCCGAAAAACCTTTTTAATTTCAATAATTTCATTCATTTCAATAAAAACTGTCAATTTATGGAAATGTTCCAATGAGACAATTTAAAAACCAAATAATTTCAATAAATTAAACTCTCTACTGAAAAAATTTATATTAAATAATAATTCCAAAATTCCACAAAATTTCCATCATCAAATCTCCATTTTAAAATAAAAAAATGCAATTTCAACAACGCCCAATTTTGGCAGAATATCATAATTCCCTAAATATAACTAAAGTGGGTTCCCAATCAATGTTTAACTGGAAATTCATAATTAATATCACAAAAAAATCCAAAGAATTCTTAACCCATCCATCAAGGGTATTTTAGTATGAATCTACCTACCTCGAATGTTTCAATGAAAACTGAAAATGAATGAAAAATGCTCAAGAATGATGGTCAAGAATCCATGAGACAACATTATATCTCCTCCCCTTTCATTAAAAATAGAATATATAACCTTATTTGTTGTTAAAAATATCATATCTACCCAAAATAAGTGTATATAGAAGAAAAAGTAAGAAAAGAGAAGAATATTTATGAAACTTTGGAAAAAAAGATTAAGAACTAGCATTTAGCAAAAGAATAGGCCTTCGAATCGCAAATGAAAGACTTCAGAAAACTTTTGGATGGATGGGAGAACCATATTTGGCCTTTGTAGAATCAGGATTTCATGTTACAGCCATTATAGTATGAAAAAGGGAAGATAAAAGTGCAAACCGAACTAGATCCACATATTAAGGTAGTGGTTTTTAGCACCGCACAGGTTTGTCAAATGTTTAGGGCAAATCATGTGTAGCCCGGGCACCCATATTATTCACCAAAACACTCCTGAATCCCTAAAAACACTCATAATCATCACCACAACTTTTATAAACTTTAAAAGAAAAAATAAATGGTTACAAACAAGAAACCATGGGTGCTACATTTGTGATCATTATACATATAATTTCCAATATAAATAAACATTATTTACCATGGATATATTTATTTCCTATATGGTATATTATTTATAAATTTGGTATTTTACATTTATATTATATTATTGACTTGGGATATTATTATAAATCATTATTACTCACACGATAAAGAAATTTATTGATAAGTAATATTATTGTTGAATTAATTTTATTATAAAATATGCGGGGAATTATTTGTACATATAGATACAGGTAGGTATTAGTTATAGATATCCCCTCAATAAATTAGTATTCTCCTGATAAAAATAATTATTTTGGACAATGTAAAATCATTTTCAATGGTGTATATACCCCTCAATTTTAAACTGTCCTATGAAAGGTCTTGATATTAGAGGTATCACGATTCTTGATATCAGGATATGTAATAATTTATAATTTCCTTCATTATTAATTTTTTATTCTTTATCCAGGATATTTTCTCAATGATATATTATCTTAGGATTCATTTCCTTATCAGTTTATCAATGAAAAGGTATTTCATTCATTTTTTACCTTGATATAATGATTGTGCCTTATCTAATATTGAAAGTTAATTCACTGATTACATGACTTCTGTGTACCAATTTTTTACCTTTCCTTATTCATTATGATTATTGATTCATGATAACTTCTGTTGTACTTAATACTTACTAAGTGTTTTAGCTCAACTGTATTTTTTTTCTTTCTCAGGGATCTAGGAAGCATATAATGAATGATATGGGGAGAAATTCTAAAGGGAATACTGATATTGTGAAAAAATTATGTTGTAACTTGTGTATTAAAATTTTATATTAGAATCATGAAGGTATATAGTTATTCAATAGTACTAAAACATTTGGCCTTTCATGATGTGATTCCTTGTATCTAGTAATAATGTTATAATATGGACATTGGCTCCAGGCTACTACGGTCAGGATCAAAACCATTATTGTTAGGTAATGTTTAGTATAATCCATGGAAACATGATTTAGAAAAGTATAAATTTTATCAGACAACCAAATGATATTATTTGAGGATAAGTATAGAATAACATCCTAATGTTTTGGTATTGTATAGATTATGTGGTTTTTCATATCAATATGTCAGTCTTTGGATACTAAAAGTGAAAGTGTTTCTTAAAAAGATGCAACTAGAGGATATAACTCTGAAAAAGGAATTTTGGGAATGACTCAGGTGTTACCTGGTACATGAAAACAAACCTTATTTCACACCTATTATGACACTCCTAAAAGGTATTCTTTGGACATTTCTTATTTTATTTATAAAACATTTTGATGTATTTGAATAGATGATACCAATGAATGACCTAGTTCAAACCCAAGGTTTATTAGAATTAAAATAAGGTTTTATGATTTAATCATCCTAAAAATTATTATGGGGTTTCCTAATATGATTATTCTATATAAAAGTAGGGATTTTTTTATTTAATAGATGGTACCCCGAGGAGTTGTATTAACATTGAATTTATAGGACAATGTGGTGACAGTGATAAAAAATAAAATTATTACTAATGTGATATATATTTTGAATATTCCAAATTAATAATCACAAAACTGTATTAAAACCATATAAATTAAAAAAAATCTAGTCTCACTAATGTATAGAATGATGGTATTCACTAAGATCTTGAGTGATGGATCCCATGGATGATAGAAGGCTTGATTTCAATCATGTGAGAAATCTGAAAAACAAACCTATGAAAGTTATCAAATAAATGGGAAAATATTTTATGTGTTGAAAGGATGTTTATAATGAAATGGATTGATATTGAAAAATGAATAGTATGACAGATAGAAATAAATTTCATCCTAGGGGTCCATTTAATGTTCGTTGTCCTAAATGTAGGGTACTTGAGAATTATCTGAATCAATGTGCTCTTCTAAAGGGTAACACCTAGACCAAATAAGGAGTTTTAATTAAATAATATAGATGAACTATATATTTATTTTTATTCCTGATTTAAAATTTATAAGTGTTTTTAAAGATGGTATTTTTATTATAAGAATCATGAAACATCTTTTTATTGGGTTAAATTTGATAACATAAATATTTATTCATTAACTTAAGAGTAATGGATAACATCAAGGGTTTATGAGTTTAATGTTTATGGTAAGTTAAATTTATTAAAAATCACTTTGAAAAAATTATTTTGTATTAATATAAAATGATTATGTAGATTCTAGAAAATTATTATATAAATAAAACCCATTAGTTTAGTATATGAATGTTTCATTTTTGGAATAATGCCTTTAGTTTTTTTAAATAATTACTAATTGTTGGAAGCCTTTAAGGGGTTCCGTACTTTTGATGTGGTGGCAATTATGGTTCACACATTTTGGGAATGCATAGGAATTATATTAATTTCTATTTAAAAATGAAAACCTATATACCAAGTTAAAACTTTCTTTATTTGAAGAAGGTCTCATGACATAAACCCATATCCAAATGATGATGAGGGTGTTGCGCCAACCACGGGCCAATGCCTTGTTCTTGTTAATATATCATTGTTTTTAGTAAAATTATTTAATAGATAAATATTAATGTTGAACCAATAGTATTGAAGTTGATGTGTAGATTTCAATGTGTTATATTGGATAACTTTTACTAACAATACCAATTTCGGGAAAAAATATTTATAGATGGAAGGACTTTTGACTCTTATTTATTTTATGATCTGGTAAAATTCACTATTAGTGATTTAGGCATTACAATTTATTTTTTAATATTTATTTAATGTTCTAAGAGATTAAGTGGAAATTGATTTATAAAAACCCAAATGATTAAATTATTCTTTTTAAATAGAAATGTATCAAGTAAGTATATTTCAATATATTCATAGATAATAAAACAATTCCAATACATTAGGAAAAGTTCCATGAAACAAAATGTTTTCCTCCTAAATTAATATCCAATGAATAAATGGTATTTTAACACATAATAGTTTTATTCATTTCTATTCTTTTACTTTCATTCACTCATTACCATTATAGTAATAAAGTACCTCAATCACCCTCCATCAATATTTAGGTGTTATACTTTTTGTTCGATTCCCACATATTCACTTCCACCATTATTATCCTACTTGGATACCAAGTTATTTTTCCATATAGATGACTATTCATATTTTCCTCTCACTATTTTATGTGTATTGATTTATAAGTTTTATGATATTAGTTTATTTAAAATAGAAATTTTAAATAGAAATCAATTGGGGTTTTGAGTTCATGTTTAAATAGCGAGAATGAAATTTATTGAAGGATGGAATAATGTATGTACTAAAGATTTTAAAAGAATAAATTTTCTTTTGATAGAAAATATAACTTTAAAAATTGATCATATAAGTGAATTTAACTCCTTGAGACTTTATGATATATTTTTTCATAAATAAATTTGATATCTTGAACAGATTGTGATGCATGCAACACCAGGTTTGAGCGAAACAAAATACACTATTAGAATATTATTATTTAAAGTGTGACCATTTTAATATATTTATTAAGATAAAATATATGAATAGGAATAAATAATTTATGAAAATATAATATTTTTACATTTTTATTTTTTATCTACTGATAAAAAATATTTCAATGAAAATCAAATGTTTTTAATGAACTATAATTTTTCTAAAATGTTGTTTACTAATGCTTTTCACAAATAATATGAAATTAATTTTCACCAATTTTAGAAAATGTATATGATAAAATGAAATATATTTTCTAATTTATAATATCAAAATTATCATAAGGTGATTTTTTTATAATGATTTAATTTTTTTGATCAATAGTGAAAAATACTAAATTTTGTTGATAAAAACCTTTTATTTTAAATGATTTAAATAAATTACTAGTATCTAAAATTTATTTACAAATATAATTAGACAAATTATATTACCATTTAAATAATTTATGTAATTGGAATCAATTTAATTTTGAATTATGATATCAAAATGATCTATATTTATGAGAATATTCTGATAGGAAACCTTCTTTTTCATCAGTTTTTTCAGTTATAAATTTATATTGGATTCTACAAATTCCTTGAATAAAATATATAAAAATGGATTCCATATTTATAATTAAATTAATTTAACTTACATATTAATTTCAAATGATTTTTTCCATTATGAATTTTAATGTAAGGAAAAATTAATTATCGTGGTTAAGGTAAACACTTATTTACTGGGGGATAAGCTAAAAATTTAATGGGTAAAATAACCTAAGAAAATTTCTAGATCCAATTGGAAGGAAATATTTAGACATTATATGTTACACCACAAGAATTTAAAATATTTTTCTTTTCAAATATATTTAATATATTCAATAGCTTTCATTGCACACAACACAGAGTTCGAGCACATGATGATCTATCAAACTAGCAGTTTAAAAAGATGATATGAATAGTATTAAACAGATTTTAAAATTTATAAATTTCATTTTTTAAAAGAATATTTTTTTTAATTAATAATATCAAAAATATATTTGGTTGAATATTTGGGGTTTTTCTAAAAATTTTCATTTTTGTGACGAATAGAGAAAAATACTACATTATAGTTAAAACTTGACTTTGTTATTTGAATAATTTTTAGATGGTAAACATATTTTTAATGTCATTATATATCAATAATACATATATTAATCCAATTTTTGACAATTTAAGTATTTAATTATCATATTAGATATGAAAACTTATTGATCCTTTAAACATCTATTTTACCCACCTTGTAACTGCATTATCATTAAACAGAATTTTTCCACATCTGTGAGTTGAATTTTTGAAAAAATGAAATGCATGGTCTTAATAAATATGTTAATTAGAGCCTAACAAAATCACCATAGTTTTTTTTGAATATTAACTATAGTAAAGTTATATTTATTTACCACAATTTATTATAAAATGAGTAATTAGATGTAAAATAATATAATATGATTATAATTTTACAGTTAAAAATTTCTTAATTTCATTACATAAGAATTTTCCTACCATAATCAACTATAGGGAGAAATTATGGTACTTTTAATCCTCTTCTGATACAATAATACTTCTATTATATTTCATTTAATGATATGTTAAACATGTCATATTCATAACTTTAACAAGTAAATAATTTTTAATATTCAACAAAATAAGATAAATTCTACTATAAAGATTAATTTTAAATATTATAAATTTATATTCATCATTATAAATTAATTTTTTTGAATAAATAATTTAATGATGGTATCGAATAATAATGATAATGTAATTGTCAACATACTGAAAATATCAAATATATTATTTTAAAAATATTAAAATAAATATAATTTGAAATAATTAAGTATAAACACTAATATTATAAAAAATATATATACATGTTATAGATATATTAGATGTTTTATTTTGATGTTATCACGTTGTTAAGATATTTTTAAAAACAAAAACATTAAATAGTATCAAAATTATCAACAATGATACTATAACATAAATAATATTTTATTAAATGATATCAAATTCAAAAAAGTATATAATTATGATAAATTACTATAGTAAGGTTAAATAAATCCTCAATGATCCACAAGGGGGTTCTTTTTGAATTTTATTGTAACTTTGTTAACCCTAAAGTGTAAAAAGAAAAGTTGACACGGTAAGAGTTAACTTGTTCAACTAAGGGTTAAATCAAAAGGGTAAGGTTAAAATTGTGACCTAAGCATATATAAAAATAATTTTTTGATAGTATTTAGACCCATAATCATTTTATGTTTTAAATAAATCAATTTATATCTATTTTAAATTTAAAATAAGTTTTTATTAGTTTTATATTTTAAAGGATTCCAAGAGTGACCCTTCCCCCTCCTATAAAAAGGAACCTCCTTACAAACGTCCTCACAGCACCATGATTCTTCGAGATGGAAAAAACAATGCACATTTATCCTCTAAAAATTCATATTTATCTTTTTGAGGTTCTGGTTCAATAAAAAGTCCCTCCCTAGTTTCCCTAAGGGGAGAACCAAAGTAATTCCACTGATGAAGTAGTAATTGTTTTACCAATTCAATTCAATTTATTTTCTTATTCTACAATCCATTTAGTTGTTTCTATAAAAAAGTAATAACTCAAGTATCTTCTATATATATATATGTTATTGTTATTATGTTAAAACCATATAATTTTTTATCGATCTTACAAAAAACTATATCACTATGTGGACATACAAACTACCTACCTTCTCCACGCCGTTGTGTAATTTATTTTTCAACACTACTTTATTTGGATGGGTATAATAATCTGTAAAATGGATATAAATAATTAATATGACCTTATAATGATTAATTTAAATTAATATACCTTCCAATTCCATAACATTTAACCATTAAGGGAATTATATTATCGCTCATGCATTCGTATGACCTACCATCTTCATGGGGTGATAAGATTCATTATCCATGTTAAAAATTATAAAATGATTATAAAATTTAAGTGATGTTTAATTAAAATATTTATGAACTTAATATAACTCTAGATATAAATAAAATATATCTTATTTATTAGAATCATGAATTACAAGAAAATACTTGCATAAGAAAACGTAGCAGTTAACACCTGAAACAATGATAATACAGAAATATTAACAACAAAACAATATAAGAGGATAATATAAGATATATAAAATAAGGTTATGGTTATGGTTTAATTAAATAACATTATTTAACTATCATACATGATTTTAATTCACCCCGTGCTAATTGAAAGTGCATGGTAAAGGTTAACTTCATAATCTCATTATTATCCAAGATAGTTTATATGTATGTATTTAATATGACATATTTGTCACCCATTTAAATTTTTCTTAAAAACATTTTCCAAGATATTTTAATTACTAACCTAAAAAGGATTAATTTATTTTCTTACCCACAATTTATTTTTTTAAAAACTGGTTTGAAATGAATCATTTGTCACTTTCATGATGATGTATATTATAAATATTTTGGTGAAGGGAATGGGTTTTTAACTTATAAGGTGTGAGAAAAATTTTACACCATCATGAAACCTTAGGGATTTGAAGCTTAACATACGATATCACAATTATATTTTCAATGAAAATGTTTTCATTTATAAATTGTGTCTTAAAAAGGATTTCAAAGTAAAAAAAGGGGTATTTATGTCAATATTTTTAATATTTTTATTTGATTATTTTCATATATGTCCACATACATTGTTGGATGTTATGTGTAATTGAGAATTATTTCTTATGATACAATATGAAATATTTTATTTAAGCGTTTATGATATTTTTTTCTATGGATGTGGTATTTTGATACTATTCATGGTTTGAGGTTAAATTATTAACATTAAATATGTTAGTTTTAATAAAAATGTTCATTTTAGTTATCTTTCACTATTTTCATAGGGGAAATGAACTATACTTATTCTGTTATGGGTGAGGCCTGTTATAGACAATCGATGCATTGGTTGGTATCATTAGACAAACTAGTTTGGGGTTTGACACACATTTTTCCCATTTATGAATGGTCTTAAGACAAGGCATTGAAGGTATGGTTATGATGTCCAACATTATGTATTCCCTCATAATGATACATTCCGTTGATATTATATGTTATTATGAGACTATAGAAATATCAATGTGATTGTTTAAATGGAAATAGTTTATTTATTGTTTCCATATTAAGGTCAATATTGTGATTAGAAGTCTTGTGTTTATATTTTATACCTTATGTTAATGTTTACGCTTATTTATGATATATTCCTCTTTAATATTACCCCCAACATAAAATATGAGCTCACAAATTTCTTATATTTCATTTTCCCAGGATTTGAATATGTATATTATGAAAAATATATAGGGTTAATTTATTAGAATCATGATTTTTCAAAGGATTCTCTACGTTGTATTTTATGTTTTGAATTGTAATATAATGTTTGTGCTTGTAATATGTTTTCCAAGACTTCTAAACTGACAGATCCCTTGGGATTAGACACTTGTATATATTCTAATGTATTAAAATAGTGCACTAACTCTGTGCTTTTGGTGTTGTGGCATTATAATTGGTATAGAAGGAATTTTAACAAAAACCATGGAAATTATATTTAGAAATCGTAGATTTGGGAACAATACCATAAGATTGAATTTGAGGATATGTATAAGAGGAAATCCTAGAATTTTCTATGGAATATATTATGTGTGTATTCATGACAATATATAAAGGTCTGGATACTACTAGTGGACATTCTTTTGGCCTGCATGTGCCTAGGTTTAGCTACTCTGATAGGGTGTCCCTGACTTGACTCATGGTAACCTAGTACATGACACCGGGCCTTACTCTACACCTGGTTTGACACTCTTGTGGGATATTATTAGGATACCTATTTTTTAAGAACCATTATGAATGTTTTAAACGTTGATTTGTCCCCAACGAAACCATTTTTATGATTTTGATATTATTTATACCTAAATTTTCAATTTAGGTTATGTGATTTACAAGTTATGTGATTATGCATTATGTATCACAATATTTGATCTAATATAGTGTAATCCATTGTGTTAAAATGGTACATAGTAGAAGGAATGGAAACTGTATCAACACATATAATCCATGTAGGTATTTCTATCCTTTTCATGATAATGATGTTGAATGTAGAGGTGAAACTGGTGTTGAGAATCAAATAACTATACTTGGATTGTTGACTTCAGTTGTGAATAATAACCATACCCATATGGAGAATCTCAATTCACTACATGGAGGGACAATGATAGACATCTTGATGAGACAAGAACCTCCATCATTAAATGAGACTATAAATCCAATTGTAGCTGAACAACAGATAAGTTTTTTAGAAAAGATATTTCTTTCATTGGGAAGCATTGAAAGTGAAATGATTGTCAGGAATGATTATCATCTCTCAAAATATTCAGATAAATGGTGGTCACTGATTCAAAATGTG
Organism: Viscum album; assembly: GCA_963277665.1. NCBI lineage: Eukaryota > Viridiplantae > Streptophyta > Magnoliopsida > Santalales > Viscaceae > Viscum > Viscum album. The sequence goes on from OY728153.1 coordinate 935,739,179, forward strand.
AAAGAAGAGGTAAAAGTAACATGTTTGGAATTGAAGGATTTTAGGGAAATTTCCATGGAGAAAGAATTCTATCATAAACAAAGAATGTATATAGAGGGACAATTATTGAATATGAGACCAAAGGAGGATGGGGAATTTTCTAAATGAGAAACCAATATCATAAGATTAGTAAGGCATGCGGTTGTTAATAAACATAATCCAATAAGTAAAACTAATTGTTTCCACGAGGGATTAACTCCATTTATCTAAATTGTTTTGGTCTACCAATCATTCTCATCATAAGTAGATATAGTCTCATGTGTTATCAAGAAAGATAAATAGTTTCTTAAGTCTTATGACATTAATGGAAATAAAGAGAATATAATAATGATGGAGAAAGAGACAACAAATGAAAAAATGGAATGATTTATTTTACCATATGTGATAATTAGGGGAAAACACTATGAAACATGCCTAAAAGAAATGTGAGTTTGTTAAAAGTGGGGATAGAAAGTGCACCAAGATTGTGATTTCATGGAAATGAAATAAGATATAAATGTTCAATGATAAATTATAAATATACGGGAAATTTTTAAATTGAATTTCCCAAGAATCAAAGAAATATAGCTCCAAAGAAGCAAATGGATCACGGTTAATCTTATATTGTTATTATAGTTGAAGTGAAATAATTAATATATCAGTGATTTTGGATTCAAGAATTATGTCATTGTATTCTTTTTATAATAATTATGGGATATATAATGATTTTATTGTAGTAGTATTTCATTATGGATTTGAGATTGTATATTTAATTGTACCAATGAAAAAGAAAATTAACATAGCAACAAATTAACGTTCTTATAAAACATATTGTTGAGAGAAATATAACCCTTAATATGTTCTTGATACATATATAATTATTTCATAATATATATATAATTGATTTGGATAATGTGAATTAAATAATATTGACTACCTTGGAACTGAAACATGCATGTTCTTAAGAAACTTTTATCCTAAACAAGGTTATTTCTGCATTTTAAGAAAATACATGATGAATGTATTATCCTATTTGGAATGTGAAAAATAAGAGCCAATTCATGTTGTGAAATGATTAATGATATGTTCATTTTAATAAAATATAACCATTTATGAATGGTTTATGTTGATCTTTGGATGTTATTTTATATGATAATGTATTAGTTCATTATATGATGCAATCTATGCTAAAAGAATAAATATAAATAGTTTAAGGTGAAATCACTAAGTAAGATAGTGCTTATAGAAACATATATTTACTTATACCTTAGAGAGTGAAATAATCCCTCAACCCTTGGAAAAGAATATATTTTTTAAATTTTTAGGAATAGAAGGTATTTTAAATATGAATAGATTTATGGCTTTGAGGACTTCAATTTTCTATTGATCATTCACTTATTTATTATTGATAACCTCAATCACTACCTAAAAATATTTATGTTTTCCCTAAAAGTGTTTATATCTGTTTTCCACTAATATTCTCATATTTTAATGCTTGTTTTAGTTGTGATCTTCACATTTCCCTGTCCTACTTTTATAGAATATGCGTTATTAATCAAATTTATGATGTGAGTTCTTAAAAAAATAGTATTTTCAATTATCAAACTCTTGATTATTAAGATAAAGTTTAAATTATGAGGATGAAATTTAATTAAGGAGAGTATAATGTAGCAACCCAATATTTTTCAATATTTTTCTTTTCAAGTAAATTTAATATGTTCAACAGCTTGCACTGCAAGCAACACTGAGGTTGAGTGCACCATGATCTATCAAACTAGATTTAAAAAAAAAGAAATTATGAATACTATTAACCAAATTAAGGAATTTATATATTTTATTTTTTAAAATAAAATAATTTTATTGAATTCAAAATATGAAAACTATATTGGGGTGAAATTTTGGTATTTTTATGAAATGTTTCATTTATTGATGAATAATGAAAAATACGACATTTTAATGAAATATTACTAGTTAATTTAAATAATTTTTATACATTAAATTTGTTTTTAAATTTAAAAAACATCAGTACTACATATATTAATCCAATTTATTTCATTGAAAAATTTTCTATTAAAATTAGATATAAAAACATACTGACCTTTTTAAAGTCAATTTGACCCGCCTTCTCGCAACATTATTGTTAAATTTAAATTAGCCACTTCTGAGTGTTGAATTTGGAATAATTGATATAAAAATATCTATTTAATATTATATTTAGACTCTATTAGGATCAACTTAATTTTTGGTGAATAGTTACTTTAGTAAATTTTGATTTATCTACCATGATTAAGGGTAAATCCAGTAATTAAAGGTAAAAATAATATAATATTATTATAAAATTTCCCTAAAACTTTTCCTAATCTCATTGGATAAGTGGGTATTGAACACAATAAACCCTAGGCATAAATTATGGTCTTTTTAATCCACTCAGGTAAGAATCATACTTTCACTATATTTTTTTAAAGATAAGCTAACAATGACAAACTCGTAATTTTAATAAATAAATCATATTTAATATTGGATTATAAATAAGATAAATTAAAAGATAAATATTAATTTGAAATTGAATAAATTTTTATTCATTGTGATAATTTATTTTTTATATTTTGATAATAAAAATTAATTAGGGGATTCTATAATAATGATGTAGTAATTGTCAAATTGTTGAAAATATCAAATAAATATTTTTTTAAAAATAAAATAAATATCATTTTACATAATTAATGACAAAAAATAATTTCATAGATATTTGTGACATGTTATAGATATATAACAAGTGTTATTTTTATGTTATCAGGATGTTATGATAATTTTAAAAAGAAAAATCAGAAATAGTATCAAAATTGAATAAATGATACATTAAAAAAAATAATATATTATTAAATGATATGAAATTTATAAAAAACTATAATTTGGAAAAATAAATATAATAAGTATAAATATGTAATAATTGATCCACTTTGGGTTATTTTGGCATTGTAAATTAATTATATTAACCCTTAAGATTAAAATCAACGTTTTTACAATAAGAGTTTAAGGGTTTATCTAAGGGTAAAATACAAAAGACAAGGGTAATTTTATTACCTAAAAATGAATAAAAATCATTGGACAATATTATTTATAACCATAATTAACATAGATTCTAAATAACTCACTTTTGAGCAATTTTAACTCAGAAACAAATTTATATGAATTTAATATTTTAAAAGATTCCAAGACTGCCATGTCCCTATCAAATTAAGAATAATCTACTTCCTCATTTATTGAAACCACCTTGTGATTTATAGATCAACCATACCATTCAAAATTCACCTCTCATCAATATTAGATAAATTATATTGGTTCTAGTTGTCAAAAAATGATATCCTGAGTGTCCCAAATAGGATATCAAAAGGATGTCCATCAAAGAAGAGGTAATTGTTTTACCAATTCAATCTAATTTATTTTCTTATTATACATCATCATTAAATGTTGTTTAGAAAAAAAATTAATAATTCTAGTATCATAGATATACTATTATTTTATTATTATTTTGGGAAAACCATAATCTTGTTTTAATCCATATTATGAAAAACAATATCACCATGGCTGCATACGTATGACTATCTGTCTCAATGACACGTTGTAATTTGTTTGTAATCACTACTATTTTTGGATGGGTATAATGGTTATTAAAATTAATATTAATAATGAATATTACATTATAATAATTCCTTATTTTTAATATACCATCCAATTCCTTTCCATTTATCCATTATAGGAATGATATCGTCTCTTGTGCATATGTACGACCTTCCATCTCCACGACGCGATGAGATTCATTATCCACTTTAACAATTAAAGAATGATTATAAAAATTATAATATGATTAAATATAATATTTATGAACTTAATATAATTCATTAAATGAATATAAAATATTCTATTCATAATAAATAAGACTTATAGGATAAAACAAGCATATGGAAATGAACACGTCAGCACTCAAAACAGTGGTTATACCGAAATATTTTTAACAAAACAATATTACATGATCAAATATGATATAATAAATATATATATGGTTCTAGTATAATTTAAAAAATGATATAATAAATATATAAGAGGTTAATGAACCCTTATCTAAAGGAAAGTACAAGTTCAATGTTAACTTCACAATCTTATTATTAGCTAGCACAATTTATATATAAGAATTTACTAGGACATATTTATCATCCATGTCTATGTTCCTAGATAAATTTTTTAAAAAAATTCATTATTATCCTAAACAAATTTAATGTATTTTTTTCCATATTCTACGTTTTATAAAATAAATTAAAGGAATCTTCTTTTTGTTTTCCAAATGAGGTACTTTATGAATTTTTGAATGAAATGAATATTATTTTACCTACTACAAAATTAGAGTATTTTTACATCATTATAAAAACTTATCATTTTCAAGAAGCCCTTAAAAGTATACAAGATTAGTTTTAAAGAAAATTATATATTTAATATTTTCATTTATTTTAAATGATTTGAACGTAAAAATGGGAATTTATCTGAAGAAAATTTTAATATTGTTATTAGATTATTTTCATCTTTTTCAACATTTTCATTGGATTTTAAGTTCAATTTAGGTTGATTTATTCTAATAAAATAAACCATATTATATTGAATGGTTTATGTTTTATTTTAATGTGGATGTCCTATTTTTATATAACTCATGGTTTATGGTTAATGTAAAAGCATTTAATATACTAGTTTAAATATGAGAATTTATGTGGATTATGTTTCACTCTTTTCATATGGGAGGGGTCCTATATTTCCCCTCAATTCATTGGTAGGTCTCATGAGATAAAATAGTATGGTTTATTACTAATATCATACCCGTTTATTTATAGTTTTGGGAATATGCCTTCACGATATAGTTATGATGTCCGACATTACACATTCCCTCATTATGAGATTAGTTACTGATATTACCTGGGATAATTCAACTATTATAATATATATGTGACTATTTAAATGGAATTATTTAACTTATTCTTGAAATATTATGTTCGATATTGTGTTTATAAGTCTTCTATTTTAGTTTTATGCTATTGTATAAAATTAAATGCTCTTTATGATAGCTTCTACTATATTATTTACCCTTATTGAGATTCTGATCTCACCCCTTTCTTATGTTTCATTTTTCCCAGGATGTGAAGATGTATATTATGAAAAATATGAAAGGTTAATATTGGAGAATCATGATATTTAAATGGTCTCTCTATGTTTTATTTCATGTTTTTAATTACAATGTAAAGTTCATGTATGTACTCTATTTTCTTTGGCTACTAAATTGATAGGCCCTTTGAGATTCAACACCAGTATCTATGCCAATGTATCAAAATAATGTAATGGATCCAGGCTTATGGGGTTTTATTGTTACATTATAACATCTAATTTTCTAGAATTTCCCATTATGCAGGCTTTAGGAAAGATAAAAACATGTTTGAAATTGATTTTGTTCAAAAATTCCATGTGTGTACATTCCACAAATTATAAAAGGGCATAACTATCCTCCCATATTCACACATCCAAAGCAATTTGGTTTTAAAATAACCTAACCATATACCTTTGATACACACTTAATAATATCTTATATACATTCTATTGACCATCAATCTATCCTAGGAAGGATGTTTTTTGAAATCAAAAAGATGTTATTCGACAAAGAGGTAACATTATTAAATAGCCATTATTATTTTGTTTTCTCTTCCAACTATTAAACATATTTTTAAAATATGGCTATAAAATAAACTAAAAAACTTTAATATAATAATATGTTTTTATGTTTTGGTAATTACCTATATACATCTCCTCTTCCATCAAATACGAAAAAAACTATTGATCATGTGTGAAGTGGACTACCGCCTCACAAACTGATATAATTAATTATACATCCTTGACTTTGAATTTTGAATATATTGATGTATTTAAAAAAAAATTATTATATTTATGTTGTTTTTATTCTTATGTCATTTAAATATCATATATACATACTTTCATTCCATTCAGTTTAAAATATGATAACATGTTTTCTGTACGGAGGACTACAACCTTGCGAAAGGATCTGATTCATTTTCACATATGCTTTACATGGTAGTTAATAATGATATATTTATTGAATATATGTGATATATATGAAATTATACTGATTATATGAAATTAATATATAACAAAATTCATTACCCTTTACGCATTAAAAAAATGATAAATTTTGTCATACGTATGTATGACCAACCTTCCCCATGAAGAAATGTGATCAATTATATATGTTCAAATTTCAATAATGATAATAAAAGTGTATCTAATAATAAATGATATATATATAACATTAATATCATTTGGGATATGATTAAACTATTTATTTTATGAATTAATTGAACCTTTCCTTAAAAGACATGCATGTGAAAACAAAGCAATTAACACCAAAAGAAATAAAAATAATGATATATTATTAACAAAAATGTGGTAAAATTTTATACAGTGATCATATTTTTTTTATTATGTATATGATTATTTTAAAAATGAATAATTTTCTTAAAAAATATATCTCGTGATAAATAATGTTCAGCAAAAATTAATTGCGCGGTAGGGAAATTCATCTCGATTTCCCTTTGTTGAAGCATATTATAATGTCATAAACCATATTTCATTGATAAGGTTCATGAAATTATACTTTTTATTAAAATATTGGAAAAATCACAATTCATGATATTCTATTTTTACTTTTATTTCTTTAATCTAATTCTATTCGACTTGAAAATTACCCAATGGTAATGAATTTTGTAACTCAATTTCTATTTTTTTTTTGGGTTATACTACTTAATAATTATCATTGAAATTATATAATAGGTAACATAAATAATTTTAAATACATTATGTTTTATTTTTACATGTTTTATTTGAATTCACAATTGATACGCATAATCGATTCATTGTTTAATTCTCAATTCAACTGTCATGTATTTTGTACGGGTCTATTCTATAATTTCATTTTAATAAAGATTTTTTATGTGTGATTCCCCATTAAAAGAAATTATATGCTTGTAGTCTAATAATCCCATTTCCTATCATTATTTTCTATTTATTGATAAATAGTTTATGTAATAGTACCATTATTTATCTATTTAATTGATAAAATGACTGAGAATTTCTTAAAAAAATATGAAATTATTTTTCTCTTCAGTAGAAAACCCATCTTCATAAAAATTTATGTTTACGAATGATGTTTTTAAAAATAGTATTAACATTATTCAAAAATAATTATTAATGAAATTTTTTCTTATGATTAACATTTTGTACCTAATATTTTGAATTAGAACTTCATTTCGTTTTCAAAAAAATGTCTACATCGTTTTTTACAGATAATGTGAATTGGGTATTTTTTTCAATGTATACAAGATGAATGATATTTTACACTATCATTACCTCTTAATAATTTATATATTATTTTAAAAAAATTTAAATATTGTTTTCAAAGAAAAGTATTTTCAAATTTTTTTGGGATTTTTTTATAAAATATTTTTTTTCCAAGTGTAATGGTTATTTTCCCCAGAAGTTATTTAAAGAAAATTTTAAGGTATCTAAATTAATCAAAAATATCATCACATTAATATAATTATGATCCACTAGGAATATTTTTTTTCATACCATTCTTATTATTATTTTATATGGTTTATGATTAGTTTGACAATGGTAATTATTGACATTCTTCACTTAATTATATTTTGTAGTCATTTAATTTCCCTTGAAATATTCACATTATTTTAATCATTACACATTATATTTACCCTGAATATCTAAATTTTTTATCATTGATTTATTTTTTACATAACCCGTATATCAATTCATTACATGGTATTTTACTTTCAAATTTATTTAATGATTTGGGAATTTATTTTTTCTCCATATTCTTTACTCGATATGGATATTTTTGAAAATTCATATAGTTTGTGAATTAAATAAATTCTAAAATATATTACGAAATTTTTGTACATGAATATTTGTGTGGGTCTGGGTTATAGATATCCCTTCAATGATTTAGTAGTCTCATGGGATGAATCAATTTTCTGGCCTCAGAAAAATGGGTTTATTGGGTATACACAACCATCAGTTATAAACTGTTTGGTAAAAGGACCCTACTGTAGAGGTATCTTAATGCATGAGATAATGATGTCAAATAATTAAGAATTCATTCTATATGAAATAAGTTATTATTATCCATGATATTTTTGTAATGATATTATATATGGATTAATTTATTTATCAATTTATTGATTAAATGACACATGGTTTCAGCCATTTTACCTCTCCATATTGATTATACATTATCTAATCATGATAGATAAGTCACTAGTAAAATTGAATTTGTTTCCATATATTTACCTTGACATGTATATTATGATTATTGATTCAGGATAACTTCCACTTCACTTAAACATTATTGAGATTTTGAGCTCACCATTATTTTATTTTCATTCATAGAAATCCAAGAATTTTACTATGAATGATATGAAAGGTTATAAAAAGGGAAAAATGATTTTATATAATAAAATATGTTGTAAATTTAGTACTAAAATATAATATGTGAGTCATGTATGAATTTGGTTCTTCATGAATACTAAACTATTTTGACCATCAGGACGTGATTCCTGTATCTAGTGAAAATGTAATAATGTGAACACTAACTCTAGGTTATTGGGGTTGGGATATGGTATGCCCGTTGCAGCGTGTCCAATTTTCAAATTTTTATAACCAACTTTCTACTGTAAAAGTGGCGAGCAGGGTCAAACCACAGAGATCACAGAATCTAGTTTACTAAAAATGTTTCATTGGACAATGATTAGACGAACAAGGGCTGAGGAAATTCTTATTTCTGAGTTTTTTTTCTTTTTAAAAAAAATAAAAGGGTGAGATGACAAAAGATAAAAAAATTGTAAATGAGAAAGATGGTGGACTCCGAATCAATAAAATGTGTCGAGGATGATGGTGTCACAATTAAAATATCACACAGGCATGAAAAATATTCTTTTAGGTGATTAAATATTTATTCTGTTTAGTTATCGCTAGTTCCGAAAATATACGCATTTTTATATGCATAATTTAAAATTCCCAAATTATTTAAAATCCCATTCTCTGGTGTCATAAATAATTTAAAAAACTCGTTCAAGTCCCGAACTATAAGGCTAAATGACACAACCCATTTCTCAAAAAGTCGTCTCACCAGTTTTCACCTACCATCAATCAATGCGGTTTAACTTCTCGGACTTCCGCGTCGACATATCGTTAAAAGGTCCAGTTTCAATTTCAGAAATTAATTCAGTGCATAAATAATTTTAACAGATAAACATTCAATTAAAATAAATTTAATTGACAATTAATCCACAGAAATTACATTGCATGGCATGCGCAATAATTTTAATTACTCAACCAACATCTCGACACTAAGATGATTACCCCGACATCACAACTGAAATAATAAACATAGTAATAAGATGATATGTCATGTGAAATAACACTGCGTTACTGAGAAATGTTTGTGCCCGTCCTTATTTTCACCACGCACAGCAACCTTCGGCACGTGATGACGTCGCACACCAACGACATGCCCACCGGAATGGAAGATGACGGCGATGTAGTGGGTTTGGTCGCACGTCTTGCTATTGTGTACAAGGAGGGAGGTGCACCTTCTGTTTGCTGCCTCGGATCGCGGTGACCAGTGCACTGCTGCTGGTCGGCTACTAGTCAGCTCCTCTGATGGTGGTGACCGGTGCGCTGCAAACTAGGAGTAGGGTGAGATGATGGATTGGGGAAGGGAAGTCTAGTGGGATAGGCAGGATGAAGTGGGGTGCAGCGGAGGAAGCCGAGGATGAGAGGAGGGTGCTGAGCAGGATGTGGTGTTGGCTGAGTAGAGAGGGGCAGGGGCAGCAGGATGGATCTGGGGCACTCTTTGTATGAAACAGGGGGGGTGCTGGCTGTGGATGTGAGGCGGGGTGGTAGGGAGGAGGCCGGGTGGATGAAGGGGCAGGTGAGGGGTATAAGGCCCCAGCCTTAAACCTTACTTAATCTTGAGTTATTACAAGATTACACATTGAGGATCTTTTCGGGTTTAGAGTTTTAGAGAATTAGATCATAAAACTTGCATTACATTCCACATATAAACAAAGTGGGTACATAAAGATAGTATTCTTCATTCTCATCAATGGAAACACATTTAAAATAAAACATGGATTATTTCCTGACACATCCTTGACTCTATCATCTTATCATGTACCTTTCCCTTGACCTATGAAAAAAATTTCAAAAACTTGGGATGAGCATAAAAACTAAGAATGGGTTATCAAAAAAACATGGAAAGGAAACATGAGTTCATATATACATAAGAATGAAATCATACTTTACCCATAAAACATAGGCACTTTAACATACCTCATAAAATCATGAATAAATCATAGAAATCATAAGACATAAAGGTAACTTGAGGCATTCATATCATTCTTACGTAGGGAGTAACCCTCTTGGTTACATTTGGAATACCCATCACAGTATATTCCCTAAAATCTCTTCGGAGAAACCTTAACGTTTCACTCCTTCGCATTACCCAATGCATTGGAGAGCTATAACGGGCTCACCCGCCCTTAGTTTATCACGGAACCACCCGTCTTCAAAATAATGCCCAAGAACCATAACATAATCATATCACATAAAACATGCATAAAGGAAACATAAAATTTCCACATTTCAATCACGAGATATAAATACAACACATTGATATAAAAACATTATGAAAACCATTTTCAATACTAAAATAAAAGAAAAGTAAAACACGGTATTTATTTTTCTTTTAAAAAGAAGGTATGGCTTGTAGAGGAAGCCGAAACTCAAATAACGGTCACGACGGCGGAGAAGTCGTTGTCGCCGCATACGTACGAAAAAAACATTCCCTTTTTTCGTTTAGTAAACGCTTCGTATAAAAAAGATTCCTTTTGAATAAATGTAAAAGTCAAAGGGGTTTATACACCATATAAAAGAAAGTTGTGTATAAAATAAAATATGCCTCAACGAAAGGAGATTGAGACGAAGTCCCATACCTCGTATCCGACTTGACCCGACCGTTATTTAATCTCCTGAATAATAAACTTGAGTTAATCTCTACTTGATTATGAATCTTTTCAAGTTCATTATTCCTTTTATACCATGTTATGAACATCATGTAATCAGTTAAGTTAATAATGTTCATTTTGTCGGTATTTGGTTCTTAAGTCAAAAATAGACTTCTTACACTTACATGTTGTTAATTTGGTCAAAGGTTCATTATATCCTGAATGGTATTCATGATGTAGATATCATATATGTCATATATATCCAGTACATACATGCATTTATAATATTACATAATTTAGAGGTAAGAAATGAAATGCACCGTTCATGGAGACGGTAAGCCGTACGTACGCATGAACGCTACTTCCATTTCTATTTCATATTTTCTGGAATGGAATCATAATGATATAAGAGTATATTATAATTCCAGTATAATAACATATATAATATCATTAACTTTATCCTTTACACATCCCACATATGGTATTAACGAATCAAATCACTTTTAGGGGGCGGTAGTCCGCACTTCCTAAAATGAAGATATCGTGTTTACCCATAATGGAAACCATAAAGGTATGACCAAAATGAAAAAAAAAGAAGATTAAGGAAAACATAAACATATTATATATCATATATAAAAATAGTGACATCATAATGGCCACCTTTGAAGGTGTTAAATGAGTGTTGAACAATTATCGTTTCGGGAGGCAGAATTTCGCCATCCACAGAAACCGTATGTTCTTTAACCATTTGATGTAGTTGTGTGAGAGTGTAGCTCAAATAAATCGTATAAAAACATCCTAGTATATTGAAGATACTGGTGTTGTTACAAAATAAGTAAATAAAAAGAGTTTAGGGGGTTGGAGAAGCAAAATAAAACAAATGAACATGAGAGAACAAATTACCTTAAAAAGTGTAACTCCTTTTGATTTGAGCCTAAAGGCTTCCATTGAAAGTATTCTGCCCAAAGGGAATCCTCTAGGATGAGGATAGGGATGTGGAGAGAGCAAATGGTCAGGGGTTGGCTGAGACAAAGGCTTGAGAAGTGTGTGAAATGAGGTAGAGGTGGGGGCCTTTTATAAGAGGAGAGGAGGGGCACTTTTGGAAAGTAAAGAAATATTACTTTATTTGAAAATGTGTTTCGGTTTTAAAAGGTCCCACATTGATATAATTAGTGGATAAGGTGATAAGGGTTCTAAATCCACTCTTCCAATTGGTTTTGGCCATGTTTAGGTTTTAGATTTTTCATTATCATTCCATTTTATTTAAATCGTCAAATAATGATGTCATCGCTGCATCATTATTATGTCATAAATAATTTATTTTATTTAATGTATAAAAATTATAAAAAAATACTATGATATAGGAAATCTTTTTAGCTTTCCAATGACTATTTATAATCAAAATTTGGACTTGTATAACCCCACATAAAAATTGTTTTCGTAAAACATATTATGTTTGTGTCATTTTCACTTTAACATTAAATAAAAAGTAATTTATGTCATTTCCCAACAAAAGTGGATCCATGGGGTCCCCAAGTTGACCCATGGCATGTCATGGTCGGCTATGACACAACCAATGATGTTGGGACATGTGTCTAGGTCATTTCATTTTATTAAAGCATTATTTATACCTTAAACTACACTAATTACCACTAATCGCGATTAAGAACTTAATAAGTTACTATTCACCAAAAAATTATTATAATCTCATTGAACCAAATTTTACATACTAATGACAACCATGTATGTCGGATTTTTAAAATCCAATACACATTAGTGGTAAACTTTCATTTAACTGAAAAATCAGTTTGCTTGATTACCACTTAGTGGTTTCACTATTCATCAAAAATTGAAGTTTTTCAGAAAATTACCAAAAATTCACCCTAAGCTATATTTGATATTCTGAATTCAAAAATGAAGTCTATTTTACAAAATTCAAATCATATAAGTCACATTGATTAATTTAATAATTAATTCCCGCTGCCAGAGCAAAAAGCGTGTTTTTACAAAACAATAAGTATCAAAAGATTGTCACCAGTTTAAGTCTAATGTCAAAGTAAAATTGATTCCAATGACCACCATTGGATAAAATGGAAAAAATATATTCTAATTTCACTTCAAAAGAAATTCAAAACATAATCTAATCATATAAATAAATTAGATTAAAAAGCAGTTTTGATGTAAAATGCAGTATTTTTCACTATTCATTAAAAAATGAATATTGTCAGAAAAATACCAAAAATTCACACAAGGTAAATTTTGATGTCCCAATCATAAAGGATAAGTTCATTTTGACAAACATAGTTTATAAAATTGTCAAAATATAGATTCAAAAATGTTTTTCCATCAAAAGGCAGTAAAACAATCTTTTAAGAATATTAGTTTATTCCATGCATAAGATTGTATTTATTTTCATTTTAAGCCTCTAAAACACTATATTAATCATTAATAGACATGGATAAAAATATATATTATTCATTACTTACTTGGGATGTTACATCCTTCCCCCCTTTAGAAAATTGTGTCCCCGCAATTTATTTACTTATCAAATAAATGAGGGTACTTATCCCTCATTGCATTTTCGGATTCCCATGTTGCCTCTTCAATCATGTGGTTTTTCCACAAAACCTTTACCTGGTGAATCACCTTATTCCGTAACACTTGCTCCCTGTGGTCAAGAATCTGGACCCGTTGTTCCTCATAAGATAGGTTCTCTTCCAGCTGAACTACCTCTGGACTCAAAACATGAGATGGATCTGGCATATACTTTCTCAACATCGAAACGTGAAAAACATTGTGTACCTGAGATAAACTCGGAGGTAAAGCCACTCGGTATGCAACTGATCCAACTCTCTCCAGAATTTTGTATGGTCCAACAAACCTTGGACTCAAATTTCCTTTCTTACCAAATCTCATCACACTTTTCCAAGGAGAAACCTTGAGAAAAACATGATCACCTACCTCGAAAGATAGATCCTTCCTCCGGTTATCCGCATAACTCTCCTGCCTGCTCTGAGCTGTTCTCATGTGTTTCTGAATCAGCTGAACTTTTTCTGCCATCTCTTCTACCAATTCTGGTCCCATCAACTTCCTTTCACCCACTTCATCCCAGAAAGCTGGAGTTCGACACCGCTTCCCATATAATTCCTGAAATGGTGCCATCTGTATACTGGAATGAAAACTGTTATTATATGAAAACTCAACCAAAGAAAGATGTTGGTCCCAACTTCCCTGATAATCCATAGAACAAGCTCGTAGCATATCCTCCAATGTCTGAATTATTCGTTCTGGCTGCCCATCTGATTGAGGATGAAAAGTTGTACTAAAATTTAACTCAGTACCCAAAGACTTCTGAAGGCCTTTCCAAAAGTTAGAAGTAAACCTGGGATCACGATCCGATACAATGGAGAGAGGAACTCCAGGAAACCTGACTATCTCTTTAAGATACAAACGGGAAAGTTGATCAAGAGAGAAAGTATCTCGTATAGTAAAAAAATGAGCAGATTTGGTCAAGCGATCAACAATAACCCATATTGCATTATTACCTCGAGATGTCTTCGGTAATCCAACAACAAAGTCCATGGATATATTCTCCCATTTCCACTCTGGCACTGGTAAAGGCTAAAGCATCCCTTTCGGTAGCTGCCGCTCTGCTTTAACCTGCTGACAAGTCAAACACTTCACAGTAAAATCAGCAATGTATCTTTTCATTCCATCCCACCAGTAATACTCCCGCAGATCTCTATACATCTTAGTACTGCCCGGATGAACTGAAAACGGAGAACTATGAGCTTCACATAATAGCTCTCTCTTCAACTGTGAATCACAAGGCACACACAATATCTTCCCAAATCTCAAAATGCAGTCATTATCAATGTTGAATTCAGGCAACTTACCTTTCTGAACCAGCTCTACCCTTTTCTGCAACTCACTGTCTTGCTTCTGTGCTTGCTTGATTCTATCTGATAGAGATGATCTCACTGATACCTGAAAAAAAACAGAAGGACTTCCTGCACCAACAACTTCTATGCCAAAGTTCATCAAATCGTTAACCAAAGGATCACGTTCCAAACGCAACATTGTTAATGAAGCATTACTTTTTCGACTCAAAGCATCAGCCACTTTATTTGATTTTCCTGGATGGTAATGAATTGTATAATCATAATCTTTGATTAATTCCAACCATCTCCTTTGTCTCATGTTTAACTCTTTCTGAGTGAATATATACTTTAAACTTTTGTGATCGGTATATATTTCACACTTTACTCCATACAAATGATGCCTCCAAATTTTTAAAGCAAAAACAACAGAAGCTAATTCCAAATCATGTGTAGGGTAATTTACCTCATGAGTTTTCAACTGTCGTGAAGCATAAGCAATTACCTAATCATTCTGCATTAGGACGCAACCAAGTCCTTTCAATGAAGCATCACTGTATATAACAAACTCACCATTCCTGGAAGGTAGTGCCAAAACTGGAGCATTCACCAATCTTCTTTTCAATTCCTGAAAACAATCATCACATTCTTTTGTCCAGATAAACTTAACACCCTTCCGAGTTAGCTTAGTCATTGGACTAGATAACCGTGAAAAATTTCTAACAAACCTTAGGTAATAGCCCGCCAAACCAAGGAAGCTACGAATCTCGGTTACATTTGTGGGTCTTGGCCATTCTTCCACAACTTTTGTTTTTGCAGGATCAACAGTTATTCCATCTTTAGAAACAATGTGACCAAGGAAAGAAATTTGTTGCAACCAAAACTCACACTTGCTGAATTTCCCATACAGTTTCTTTTCTTTTAAGGTTTGCAAGATAACCCTTAAATGTTTTTCATGCTCCTCTTTACTTTTAGAAAACACCAAAATATCATCAATGAAAACCACCACAAACTTATCCAAGAACTCATGGAAAATTCTATTCATTAAGTCCATGAATACAGCAGGTGCATTGGTTAGCCCAAAAGGCATTACTAAAAATTCATAATGGCCATATCTCGTACGGAACGCGGTCTTCGGAATATCTGCCTCCTTTACCTTCAGCTGATGGTACCCCGATCTCAGGTCAATCTTTGAAAAAAACTGAGCTCCCTGGAGCTGATCAAACAAATCATCGATATGAGGCAAAGGATATTTGTTCTTAACAGTGATATTATTCAAGGCTCTATAATCAATGCAAAGTCTCATAGAACCATCTTTCTTTTTAACAAATAAAACAGGAGCACCCCATGGTGATGTGCTAGGTCTAATGAAACATTTCTCTAATAAATCTTGCAATTGCTCCTTCAACTCTAAAAGTTCAATTTGTGCCATTCGATAAGGGGGTTTTGAAATTGGCTTAGCATCAGGAACTAAGTCAACAGTATACTCAACTTCCCGATCTGGTATTATTCCAGGCAACTCATCAGGAAAAACATCAGGATACTCATTTACCACTGGCACATCATTAATCTGAACATTTCCTTTATTTTCAACGACGTGTGCAAGGTAACATTCACTTCCATCTTTTACAAGTTTCTCAGCCTCTTGATATGTTATCAAAAGTAAGGGTTCATTCCTGTAAACAAACTGAAAGTCTTTCTGAAAAGAAACTTCTTTAGCTCTACAGTCAATCTTAGCATGGTAAATAGAGAGCCAATCCATACCCAGGATAACATCAAACTCTACTAGAGGTAGAACAATAAGGTTTGCAAGTAGGTTCTTTCCACAGATAAGGATAGGAAGATTCTTATAAATTCTTTTTGCCTCAACATTCCCCCTAGGTGTTTTTACCAAAAGTTCAGGAGTCATTTCATGAGATGGTATTCCCATTTTACTAGAAAAGGTTTCAGAGATGAAAGAATGTGTAGACCCCGAATCAAACAACACACTGGCATAAACTGAAAAAACAAACAAAGTACCTGATACCACTTCATTTGATGGCCCGACATCTGCTGAAGTAGTTGCAAAGGATTTCACCACCCCTTTCTGCTTGTAGTCTAACTGCTTCCCATCACTCAAGCTCCTTGTAGGACACTCGTTTTCATAGTGACCCATCTCATTGCACTTATAACATTTCACTAACTGTAAATCAAATTTGTTCTTACCTTCACCTTGATCCTTTTCAGTGCAATCACGAGCCTTATGTCCCATCTTACCACATCAGTAGCACTTCCCAAAATTCAGAATACATTCCCCAGCATGCCTTTTGCCACATTTATCACAAACTGGAAACTTAGTTCTCTTACCATCAGACTTTTTTGAAGAATTCTTACCTTTCTCCTGCCACCTCGGTCTCTTCTTCTGCTGGTTGTTATAGAAAACTTGGTCATCGGCAAACTCCATTTCCACCTTCTCAGCACATCGAACAAGCTTTTCATAACTTTTAAACTCACGAGAAGCTAATTCCCTTCGATACATTGGCTT
The DNA here is from genome assembly GCA_963277665.1 of Viscum album. Taxonomy (NCBI): domain Eukaryota; kingdom Viridiplantae; phylum Streptophyta; class Magnoliopsida; order Santalales; family Viscaceae; genus Viscum; species Viscum album. The sequence continues at coordinate 935,756,731 of OY728153.1, forward strand.
TAATCCTGAGTAAAAATGATTGATTTTACTATCAAGGTCCCGGATAAAATTTGGAGCATACCTTGCGAATCGAGTGAACCTTTCTTCATAGGCAGCCACTGAGTCTTCCTCTTGCCTCAATTCCAAGAATTGCTTTTCCATCCTAAGTCGAACAGCCTTAGGAAAATACTTCTCAAGAAACATACCTTTGAATTCATCCCAGTCAAGAGAATCAATCTCATCGGCGTCCCTGATATTTTTAACCATAGACCACCACTGATCTGCTTCACCCTCCAAACGGTAAATAGCAAGACTAACCTTTTGATTGTCTGAACACCCCATGACATCAAAAATCTTCTCCAGTGCTTTAATCCACCCTTCAGCTAGCACAGGGTCATATGATCCTCTGAATGATGGTGGATGTTGCCTCATGAAATGTTCCACCACTGACATGTTCCTTTGCGGTTGATCTGGCTGATCTCGTGCATGGATACCACCACCATTTATCGCTTGAGTCAACTTCTCCATTACTGCAACAAACTGTTCAGTTCCAATTCCCACCATTTCTGGATGCTGATTCGGAAGGTTATTTCCTTCTTTATTCCTTCCTAGCACTACTTCCCTGTTTCCTCTGCGGAAAACCATTCTGAACAAACATGTCTTAGATGAAGCAACATGGTAATCCGTAAATGCTATATCATTTCAAAAAATATATTTTTGGATAATCATTTAATATAATTCTAACCCCTAAAGTTATCTAAACTGACCTTTGATACCAACTATAAGGCCCCAGCCTTAAACCTTACTTAATCTTGAGTTATTACAAGATTACACATTGAGGGTCTTTTCGGGTTTAGAGTTTTAGAGAATTAGATCATAAAACTTGCATTACATTCCACATATAAACAAAGTGGTTACATAAAGATAGTATTCTTCATTCTCATCAATGGAAACACATTTAAAATAAAACATGGATTATTTCTTGACACATCCTTGACTCTATCATCTTATCATGTACCTTTCCCTTGACCTGTGAAAAACATTTCAAAAACATGGGATGAGCATAAAAACTCAGTATGGGTTATCAAAAAAACATGGAAAGGAAACATGAGTTCATATATACATAAGAATGAAATCATACTTTACCCATAAAACATAGGCACTTTAACATACCTCATAAAATCATGAATAAATCATAGAAATCATAAGACATAAAGGTAACTTGAGGCATTCATATCATTCTTACGTAGGGAGTAACCCTCTTGGTTACGTTTGGAATTCCTATCACAGTATATTCCCTAAAATCTCTTCGTAGAAACCTTAACATTTCACTCCTTCGCATTACCCAATGCATTGGAGAGCTATAACGGGCTCACCCTCCCTTAGTTTATCACGGAACCACCCGTCTTCATAATAATGCCCAAGAACCATAACATAATCATATCACATAAAACATGCATAAAGGAAACATAAAATTTCCACATTTCAATCACGAGATATCAATACAACACATTGATATAAAAACATTATGAAAACCATTTTCAATACTAAAATAAAAGAAAAGTAAAACACGGTATTTATTTTTCTTTTAAAAAGAAGGTATGGCTTGTAGAGGAAGCTGAAACTTAAATAACGGTCACGACGGCGGAGAAGTCGTTGTCGCCGCATACGTATGACAAAAACATTCCCTTTTGTCGTTTAGTAAACGCTTCGTATAAAAAAGATTCCTTTTGAATAAACGTAAAATTCAAAGGGGTTTATACACCGTATAAAAGAAAGTTGTGTATAAAATAAAATATGCCTCAACGAAAGGAGATTGAGACGAAGTCCCATACCTCGTATCTGACATGACCCGACCGTTCTTTAATCTCCTGAATAATAAACTTGAGTTAATATATACTTGATTATGAATCTTTTCAAGTTCATTATTCCTTTTATACCATGTTATGAACATCATGTAATCAGTTAAGTTAATAATGTTCATTTTGTCGGTATTTGGTTCTTAAGTCAAAAATAGACTTCTTACACTTACATGTTGTTAATTTGGTCAAAGGTTCATTATATCCAGAATGGTATTCATGATGTAGATATCATATATGTCATATATATCCAGTACATACATGCATTTATAATATTACATAATTTAGAGGTAAGAAATGAAATGCACCGTTCATGGAGACGGTAAACCGTACGTACGCATGAACGCTACTTCCATTTCTATTTCATATTTTCTGGAATGGAATAATAATGATATAAGAGTATATTATAATTCCAGTATAATAACATATATAATATCATTAACTTTATCCTTTACACATCCCACATATGGTACTAACGAATCAAATCACTTTTAGGGGGCGGTAGTCCGCACTTCCTAAAATGAAGATATCGTGTTTACCCATAATGGAAACCATAATGGTATGCCCAAAATGAAAAGAAACAGAAGCTTAAGGAAAACATAAACATATTATATATCATATATAAAAATAGTGACATCATAATGGCCACCTTTGAAGGTGTTAAATGAGTGTTGAACAATCATCGTTTCGGGAGGCAGAATTTCGCCATCCACGGAAACCGTATGTTCTTTAACCATTTGATGTAGTTGTGTGAGAGTGTAGCTCAAATAAATCATATAAAAACATCCTAGTGTATTGAAGATACTGGTTTTGTTACAAAAGAAGTAAATAAAAAGAGTTTAGGGGGTTGGATAATATAAATAAAACAAATGAACATGAGAGAACGAATTACCTTAAAAAGTGTAACTCCTTTTGATTTGAGCCTAAAGTCTTCCTTTGAAAAGATTCTGCCCAAAAGGAATCCTCTAGGATGAGGAGAGGGATGTGGAGAGAGAAAATGGGCAGGGGTTGGCTGAGCCAAAGGCTTGAGAAGTGTGTGTAATGAGGTAGAGGTGGGGGCCTTTTATAAGAGGAGAGGAGGGGCACTTTTGGAAGGTAAAGAAATATTACTTTATTTGAAAATGTGTTTCGGTTTTAAAAGGTCCCACATTGATATAATTCGTGGATAAGGTGATAAGGGTTCTAAATACACTCTTCCAATTGGTTTTGTCCATGTTTAGGTTTTATATTTTTCATTATCATTCCATTTTATTTAAATCGTCAAATAATGATGTCATCAGTTCATCATTATTATGTCATAAATAATTTAATTTATTTAATGTCTAAAAATTATAAAAAAAATACTATGATATAGGAAATCCTTTTATCTTTCCCGTGAATATTTATAATCAAAATTTGGACTTGTATAACCCCACTTAAAAATTGTTTTCGTAAAACATATTATGTTTGTGTCATTTTCACTTTAACATTAAATAAAAAGTAATTTATGTCATTTCCCAACAAAAGTGGATCCATGGGGTCCCCAAGTTGACCCATGGCATTTCATGTTCGGATATGACACAACCAATGAGGTTGGGACATGTGTCTAGGTCATTTCATTTTATTAAAGCATTATTTATACCTTAAACTACACTAATTACCACTAATCGCGATTAAGAACTTAATAAGTTACTATTTACCAAAAAATTATTATAATCTCATTGAACCACATTTTACATACTAATGACAACCATGTATGTCGGATTTTTAAAATTCAATACACATTAGTGGTAAACATTCATTTAACTGAAAAATCAGTTTGCTTGATTACCACTTAGTGGTTTCACTATTCATCAAAAATTGAAGTTTTTCAGAAAATTACCAAAAATTCACCCTAAGCTATATTTGATATTCCGAATTAAAAAATGAAGTCTATTTTACAAAATTCAAATCATATAAGTCACATTAATTAATTTAATAATTAATTCCCGCTGCCAGAGCAAAAAGCGTGTTTTTACAAAATAATAAGTATCAAAAGATTGACACCAGTTTAAGTCTAATTTCAAAGTAAAATTGATTCCAATGACCACCATTAGATAAAATGGTAAAAATATATTCTAATTTCACTTCAAAAGCAATTCAAAACATACTCTAATCATATAAATAAATTAGATTAAAAAGTAGTTTTGATGTAAAATGCAGTATTTTTCACTATTCATTAAAAAATGAATATTGTCAGAAAAATACCAAAAATTCACACAAGGTAAATTTTGATGTCCCAATCATAAAGGATATGTTTATTTTGACAAACATAGTTTATAAAATTGTCAAAATATAGATTTAAGAATGGTTTTCCATCAAAAGGCAGTAAAACAATCTTTTAAGAATATTAGTTTATTCCATGCATAAGATTGTATTTATTTTCATTTTAAGCCTCTAAAACACAATCTTAATCATTAATAGACATGTATAAAAATATCTATTATTCATTACTTACTTCGGATGTTACAAGGGGAGCGGGGTCAGGAGGCCGTGGGGCGAGGGGAGCGTGGTAAGGATAGTGAGGTGGCCACGTGGGAGTGGAGCCAGGGAGAGGCGGGGTGGAGATGCAGGGATGAGGAGGGCGGTGGGAGATAGGGGAGATGCAGGGGTGGCAGGGGGAAGGGGAGTGCGGGCTCCGCCATAGGAGAGGCAGCGGGGTAAAGGGAAGGGAAGGGAGAGAGGGGCGCGACGGGGTGAGGGGGAGAGAAAAAGGAGGAGGGCCAATGACCGGAGGGGCGGGGCGTTGGGGGATGAGGGGGCGGCAGGGGCCGGTTCCAGCTGGGAGATAAGGGGGGGAAAGCTGGTAGGTGGGTAGATAGATAAATGCGGATTGGAGAGAGAGTGTTTAAAAAAAGAAAAGGGGGGAGGGAAGTTGGGGCGTGGGAATTAGGGGGGAAATAAAAAATTCTAATTCCAATTAAGTTTAAAATAAAACTAATTATCTAAAAGGGTTAAATAATAATAATAATAAATTTTTATAAATATAATTATATAAATTTTTATATTTATAATTAATTAATATACTAAAGGTAATATAAAAATAAAATAACATATGAAATGTTAATAAAATAAAATTCTAGAAAAATTAAAATAAATAACTAATATTAATATAATACTAACTAAAAACTATAAAAACAACTAAAATATTTAAAATACTACAAAAAGAACTTAAATACACAAGAAGCGGTTAGCAAATTAATTAAAAATAAATGAAAATAGGAATTAAAATGACAGCAACATCCATGTGCATCGAGGTAAATATTTGATTTTTATAAAAAAAAATTGGAAAACCCTTATTATACTAATCCTTAAGAATCCACTTGGTTCATAAATCAATAGAAGTATTTCAATATCACTAATGGGAGAAAATTATTGAAGCCCACTATTTCGACTCTATGATGTGTCACTTCCTTTACAACCAATAATGAGAATTATTTAAAAAACACAACTTCAAAAGTGTTGGAATACTATATTTTTTCATTCCTTTATCATGATATCCTTATATTATTTAATATAATTTAGTCAACACATTAAGAATCATCATATTTTTAACTCCAGAGGTTACTTAGACTCCCCCTTCATCATAAAATCCCCCTTTCAGAAGTATATTTCAAAGGACCCGGGTGCATCTCAAAGATACATAAATTCATTTGGTTTGGAAATTTTTACCTGAAAGACTCAATGCAAGAGGATAAGGATGAAAAACAATATTCAACTTTAATTACACAAAACCCTTTCTTAGAATAGGTTTGGTGGGAATATTTTCAATATGATATTTTATAGAAATTTATTTAATTTTAATATCACAATATACAACCATTTCAGTAATACTATGATATCCTATATCAATATTCAGGGATAGATAAGGAATAATGTATCTATATAAAAAAAATAAAGTAATTATTTTTATAAGAAATATTCCCAGTATCTCAGTTTCAATAATCAAATATTCTAACTATAGTTGAGTCTATGTCATTTGTGTACAGACATGTGTAACTACTATATTATCTTACTCATCCATGATCATTTTCAATGAAATATTATTCATTATTTACCAAATAACAATAGCCCATCCCAGAAATAAATATACAGAAAATTATCATCTGTATTCTATATAGTCACTCACTCAATCTGTATCATTAGAGTTCAATATGTTCAAATATGTATTATATCTATATAGAAGCCCATAGTTCAAAATTCCATTTAAATGTCTCTTTATTCTCTTAGTAGCAAACATGTGAGACACTTTGGGATCACTATGAAAACATTAACATAGATTCACCTAATATGTTATATCTGTACTTGATGTTGTTAGATAAAAAAGAATCAAATTACTATCTTGAATTCTTTCTAGTTAAAAAATTTTATAGATTCATCTTTCTAATTTGGATCCAAATAAAATTTTATTTGATATATATTTTTCATATTAAATTATATACATTTCCAAAAAAATCCCTACCATGATTTTCATGAGGTATAAATATATTACTCAACCTTTTCTCTTTCTGAAATCCAAAAATGTATGTCATCCCACCCCAAAGGGAAATCTTAAAATATTTCTTCATATTCTCAGAAAACTATTCATAAAGTCACTCTTTATCACCATAAAATAATATATCTTCCACATAGAAAAATAAAATTATCATTAATTTTCTCATTTATTTTACATTAATGTTATAGTAACATTATCTTTTTGTCAACATTTTATCCCTTAAACAACAAACAAATTTACAATTCCAAGCTATAGGTCCTGTTTAAAACTATAAAAATAATTATCTATACTAAACACCAAAATTCCATCATTGTCTATGATTAAATTATCAAGTCAATAAATATGGACTTCATCCTGAATATAATCGGTTAAAAATTCATATTTCACATCCATTTGATAAACATTATATGTTTGATGAGCTAACACTGCCACAAATATTATGATAGTCACCATAATTTATACTTTTTACTTTTTTCAATGTTAATACCTTCCATTTGATAATATCCTTTTAACATCAATATAGATTATTTTTTTAAAACCTCGCCTTTCCCAATTAGTATATTTTATAAAAATAAACTAGTTATTATTAAATTTTTATTTTTAGTTCTCGACACAATATCTCATGTGAGGGTATTTCCCATTTGATCATGCTCCATATTTATATATTGTGTCCACTCCTCATTCTTAACATATTTTTCCAATTTTTAAGGTTCTTTTTTTGAAATTTTTTCAGTTTGGCAATACAATTTTAGGCTTTTATTATTTGAACCAGATTATGTTTATTATCTGTGATATTTTTTATTCTCACAAATGTGTTCAATTTTTTTAATATTATCCCTCATTTCTAGAAGCATATCCTTCGTCCCTGGTTTGATCATAATAAATAGCATTATTGATTGACATCCTCTCATTAAATCAATTACACTTATATTATAACATCTTCGTTCAATTTTCTATTGATTCATATAAAATTTAATTAACTATTATATATGATTTTGTCTAGTTTTTGATAATCATGACATCAATATAGTCAATTATCTTTTGTATCTATTTGATCTGACATCTATATCCACTTTTATTAGCTATATATCCCATAAAAAATTCAGTATAAATATCTCAAAATTTGAATATATTTTAATTATTAGTTTTAATAAGAAAATCGATTTTGAAGATTATAAAATATTTAACATTTTGATTTTTCTCCATATTTAATATGGTTTATTTTTTTCTATGTTCTCAATATATACCAGTTCTATATGTGTATGGAAGTACATACATCTTATCTCTAGAAATATTGTAGGATATTATTCTACGCTTACATAGTCCTATCTATATCAACTATTGATATATTATTCATTTGGGAGAAACTATTTTTATGAAGTATGTGGTGGTATATAATGATTCTTTATTAAATTTTTTGAAAATATATTTCAAAAAAATCACATGAAAACTTATTTCCACTATCTAATATTAATTTCTGGATGTGGATTGTGAACTCCTTCTATACGTTCATTTTAAAAACAGGGAAAATTTTAATTACAGCAACCTGTTGGATCGAATATATAGATATGTATGTCTATTAGATGGAACAATACAAGAGGGGGGTGAATTGTAGGTTTAAAACCTTTGAGTTTTAGCAACTAAGAGATTAGTTTAAATGATCTTAAACTAATACAAATACAAACACCCACAATTGTATTGAATGTAAAAAGGTATGATGTATTGTAATACTAATGTAATGTAAAACACTTGTATTCAAGATGAACACAATAATCAGAGTAATACAAAGATGAATGATTATACCTTAAAGCGTATAGAATCAATCAATACAATATGTAATAGAATGATTTTAATTGAAAAAACTACAATTGAATATGTAAAGAAGAAAGGAAACAATACAAATTCTTATCTAAAACAAGTAACAACGGAAATTTAAAAGAATTACAATTCTTTTAACCCAAAGAGAAGGTTTATCCTTTCACCTAGGATAAAAGGTCTTTCTCACCAACACCTTGGTGAGCCCTCGATACGATGATCGGACTGTCTGTCTGCCTATCCCTAGCAGCCCTTGATACGATGATCGACACGTCTGTCCGCCTATCCCTGGCAGCCCTCGATATGATGATCGGTACGTCTATCTTCCTATCCCCGGCAGCCCTCTATTTTGTAGGTAATCGGCACCTCTGTCATTCAATTGCTTGAAAGCCATCGATACGATGATCGTACGCACAAAGCAGATGAGGGAAGTCACAATATCTCTCTCTAGAATCTTGATTGAAGTAAAGTATCACAGTTGTTCCACAATGTCTCATTCGTTCTCTTTCTCAGCTTTCAAATGACCTCCTATTTATAGGCCTTAGGTTCCAACAGTCATGTTGCGTCCAATGGTCATATTTCTCCAAAAAACTCGGAGGGACTTGGACACCTGACATCATAATGGTCATATTGAAACAAAAAGCACGACATCATTTTGATTATTTTGTAACTAACTCAATGACATTGTATTGGTTAAAACAAGATATATGTCGATGATAAGAAATGGTACGATTCATATGAAACAAGTGTTTTTGACTAAGTACCAAAACAAGTAATGAAAGTATGAATATCATAGTTAGTACAATACATTTGATAGAGTCAGTACGATACGATTGACAGAGTCAGTATGATACGATTGACAGAGTAAGTATGATATGATTGATAGAGTCAGTACGGTACAATGGACAGAGTCAGTACGATACGATTGAAATTTTTTTTGTGATTTCCAAAACAAAATATAGAAGTCAAAAGATAACATTTGACTCAATAATCTCCCCCTTTTTGGAAAGCACAACACACCAAGTAAATATAACAAAGAATTCTTATCTCCCCCTGAGTTATTGGAAACTCTTCTGAATATGAATTTGAATAGAACTAACTCCCCCTTAGGTATGGACTTTCCTAAGGATTGTAATCGTAGATTTTCCTTAAGAGTGTTTTAAAGCATTCTTCCCCTTTATAAAACATTCTCCCCCTTTGTAAACATTCTCCCACTTTATGATTTACAAAAAAAAGGGGTAATCTTGAATTGTCTGAAAGAGTTAGAAAATAAACACAAGACAATGGATAAAAGAAAAGAATCATAAAAGTTATTACAAAACAAAGACAACTTTCAAAGGAAAAACAAATACAACAGTCATTTTCTTTCTCTTTCCTTCTCCTTCTTTATGAGCTCATGAAGAACATCTTTCATCTTTCTGATTTCTTTCTTGTCTTCAGAAATTGATTCACCCTGAGTTCTGAGAAGCTCTTGTTGGTCCGCAAAAATCTGATCTTGATTCTTTATAGTCTCCTCCTAGACTCTGATTACTTCTTCAAGGGTATTAATTCTGTCTTGCAGATTCTTGTTATCTTTGGATAACATAGAATTTTGTTTCCTCAACAAAACCATTTCATCATTGAAAGATGAAACCTTCGAGAATTCAGATTGAAAAGCGTTCATTCTCTCTTGTAAGTCTTTTACTGAGGGAACATCGGCTTGTTGGGAAGAAAAAAGATTCAACCTTTCAACTGTTTCTCTGTCAAGATTATTGAAAGAAATTGCAAGCTCATTTGAAAACCTTCTTATATCTTCAATTTCTATCTCATGATCATTGATTGAACTCTCTTTTTTGTACGACCACTTGGTCATATTATTGCAGGATTTCTTATGAGCAACCAAACTTTCTAAAAGAACTTTTAAATCAGCTTCGACAGACAAAACATTCTTTCTTAATTATTTTACAGAGCCAAACTTATTCTTTTGATTGTCAGTAATGAAATCAATATTCCCTTCCAACCTCGATAAATATGGAATAGTTTTCTCAACCCTTCTCAAAACATGGGCAATGTAATCACTCTTTTTGAGAGAAATTGTATGTTCTGAATCAGTATCTTCATCGTATGATGCTAGTTCATTTGATCGGCTTGAGTCAACAACTGGCTGTTTTCCTTTTCCTTTTTCTTTCTACTTTCTTTCTTCTTCCACTTTGTCACTAATGACAACTTTATCAGTGTGAGAGGATTCAGCACCTTGCTTTTCTTGAGATAACATTCTGTCCGAAGTTCGTGCTTGATCGGCATGAGTTTGTTGAACACCTTCACTCAGCTTTTGAACTGATTCCTCCCTACTCTTCTTCGAACATTGAAGAAATTCTAAAAGAAAATATTCTTCTTCCTATTCCACTTCTTTTATCTCTTCCATCATTTGTTTTCCTTTTAATTTATCAGGAAGGCTCTGTATGATAGGCTCTTGATGCTCTTCTATGGTAAGTTGAGCACTAGCTTCCTCAACTACTTTCAAGACTTTAGAGATATCAAATTCCTTTTCTTTTCTTTTCAAAACATTTTTCTTTTTCTTTTCAGCCTGAAGGGTTTCTTCTACCCTTATTCTTTCTGCAAAAGCCTCAGCTGGGTTAAGACTGAACTTTGGATCACCTTCCTTTCTTTGTTCCTTATCCTTTCTCCATTTGGCTACAACCTCCTTGCTATACCTTGGCTTCTTCTTGGGCTTTGAACTGGTTTGTGGATAAGACTTTTGAGTAACACTAGTAGATTGAATGTCTTTGGCTGGTATAGGTGCCGATTGATTCTGATCCATTTCAGCTTCTACATCTCTGACAAAAAGTTTTGAATTCTGATCAAAACAAACATTCAAATTCTTCATAGTACTTTTTCTCATCCAAGAGGGCTTCAAATCTATGGGGTTTCTTCTCAAAGGAATGTTACAAAACTTCATACTTTCGAGAGTGAACTTTGTAAGGATGGCTGGATACATAATCATTTGGGACTTAATCCCTCGTGTCTTGACATTCTTAATAGTTTCAAAAACATACCCCATGAGATTTACTTTTCTCATATTTACAAGATAGTCCACCATAAAAATATCAGAATCTTTCAGAGTTTCTCTATCCCCTTTCCTTGGGATAAGAAAACCTGGCATCTATACAGTCACAAAACGATTGTCTAGAGAAAGATGAGACACTTTTCTCTTCTCTTCATTAATGACAAACAAAGACTTTTCAGCACTTTCTCTATTAAACGTACCAACTTCCTCTGGTAGTTTATGAGATGGACAGAAAAAATCCCCTTCTGTTAGGACATTCAGAAAATTTGCCGCTTGTTTCACAGACATAGACAACTTTCTATCATACACAGAAAAATTGATAGTCATGTCTTTGTCGAAAGATACAATTTTATAAAACTGAAAAACTTCATCAAAGAGAACCAGATCTTGAGAAATAGGTCGTTCAACACACAAATGTTCCCATCCTTGAAAGAGAATAATTCTTCTGATTGTGGAATCATACGAATCAAAAAAGTCTCGAGAAACTTACCTTTCTGTGTTAAAGCCTTTCTCTGAAAAAGTCTTTGAAGACATTTCAGCGGGAGTGTTAGCAGAGGATTGAGACATAAAGGTGATGCCTATGAATGATCGTACGATGATTTAAAACTGGTTGAGCAGAGCTTCGCCTCAAAAACCTGAAAAACAAATGTTGGTTTGGGGAGGGGGGGCTTTTTATAGGCGAAAAAGGGGTGACCGATGATCTTATGCAGTCAGGATTAGAGGAAAACAGATCAATGGTTAGGATTAAAAATGAAGAAAAAAATAATAATAATAATAAAATGAAAAGTACCTGCCGGAGAATGTAAGGAGGTTTTTGGTTTTTAGTATTAAAGAATACACAACCGTACGAAATAAAATAAAATAAAAGTATCAATCGACATGTCGATGGAAAACAATCTTGTTACCATGAACTGACAAGACGATGCAAAACAATCTTATTACCATGAATTGACAATCCAATAGAAAACAATCTCATTACCATGAACTGACAATACGATGGAAAACAATCTCGTTACCATGAACTGACAGTACAATGGAAAACAAACTCGTTTCCATGAACTGACAATACGATGGAAAACAAACTCATTTCCATGAACTGACAATACGATGGAAAAGAAATTCATTACCATCATCAGTTGATACGATGGAAAAGAAAATCATTACCATCATCAGTCAATACGATGGAAAAGAAAATCATTACCATCATCGGTTGATACGATGGAAAAAAAATCATTACCATCATCGGTTGATACGATGGAAAAAAAATCATTACCATCATCGGTTGATACGATGGAAAAGAAATTCATTACCATCATCGGTTGATACGATGGAAAAGAAATTCATTACCATCATCGGTTGATACGATGGAAAAGAAAATCATTACCATCATCAGTCGATACGATGGAAAAGAAATTCATTACCATCATCGGTCGATACGATGGAAAAGAAATTCATTACCATCATTGGTCGATACGATGGAAAAGAAATTCATTACCATCATCGATTGATACGATGGAAAAGAAATTCATTACCATCATTGTTTGATACGATGGAAATGAAATTCACTACCATCATCAGTTGATATGATGAGCAGAAAAAAATGAATGAAACGATAAAACTGTCAATACGATAAATAGAAAAGTAAATACACATACCCGGAGAGTAAATAGTTAAAGAACATAAGATAAAAAGAAACAAACATAACATAGTAAGAGATTTCCTCCCCCTTTCAAGAGGATTTATTTACTATAATGAGATTTGTAAAACATGAAGTAGATATGAATGATTATTTTAATGTAATCATTCATAGATTTTGTTTTATAAACTCAAATCTATCGGATGGTAATGGATTTGTAAAAATATCAGCAAGTTGTTCTTGTGTTCCGATAAATTGTAGAATAATATCTCCTTTTTGTGTGTGATCTCTAAGAAAGTGATGCCTAACATCTATGTGTTTTTCACAAGAGTGATGTGCTATGTTCTTAATAAGAGCTATGGAACTTGTATTATCACAAAGAATTTGAGTTTTAGAGAAACTCAATCCATAGTCAGTGAGTGTGTGTTGCATCCACAATACTTGAGCACAGCAACTTCCAGCTGCCACATATTCAGATTCAGTAGTGGATAGTGCTACTGAGTGTTGTTTCTTGCAAGACCAAGAAACCAAGGAATCTCCTAAGAAATGACATGTTCCAGATGTACTTTTTCTATCAATTCTACAACCACCAAAGTCAGCATATGAAAAACTTTTTAAAAAAAAATCCTTCCCAGAAGAGTAAAAAAGACCTAAATTCATAGTGCCTTTTAAATACCGAAAGATTCTTTTTACGGATTTTAAATGAGACTCTTTTGGATTAGATTGGTATCTTGCGCATAATCATACAGAAAACATTAAGTCGGGTAAACTAGCTGTCAAATATAGAAAACTTCCTATCATACCTTTAAAGATTGTTTGATCTACTGGTTTCCCAGTTTCATCAAGATCAAGTGTATTTGAGGTACCAATTGGAGTGCTAATACTTTTAATTTTGTCATATCCATACTTTTTGAGTAAATCTTTTATATACTTATGTTGAGATATATAAGTTCCTTCTAGTTTGTGAGAAATTTGAAAACCTAAAAAGAATGTTAACTCACCCATCATACCCATTTCAAACTCAGATTTCATTAAATTTTCAAAAGATTAAGTTAAAGATTTATAAGTTGATCCAAATATGATGTCATCAACATAGATTTGAATAATAAAAACATTTTTGTTTTCCATTTTTATAAAAAGGGTTGGATCTGCTGTACCTTTTGTATAATTATTTTGTAAAAGAAATCATGTAAGTCTATCATACCATGCTCTAGGGGCTTGTTTAAGACCATATAGAGCCTTGGTAAGTTTGAAAACATGATTAGGATGTTTCGGGTCGTAAAAACTAGGAGGTTGTTCGAAAAAAACTTCTTCTTGAATAAAACCATTTAGAAAAGCACATTTGACATCCATTTGAAATTGTTTGAAATTGAAAAATGCTATAAAGGCTAATAGAATACGAATTGATTCAATTCTAGCTACAGGAGAATATGTTTCTTCATAGTCTATTCCCTCTTGTTGATTATAGCCTTTATCAATAATTCTTGCTTTATTTCTTACAATGATTCCATTTTCATCACATTTGTTTTGGAAAACCCATTTTCCACCAATCACAGTTGTTTCTTTAGGTCTATCAACTAAAGTCCAGACTTGATTCCTTTCAAATTCATTTAGTTCATCTTGCATTGCTTTGATCCAATCATCATCACCTAAGGCCTCACTTGGGATTTTAGGTTCAAATTGGTAAAGAAAAGCAAGATGTTCTATTTCATTTCTTAATGAATTTCTGGTTCTTATAGGTTGATTTACATCACCAATGATGTTATCACTGGGCTGATTTCTAAGAAACAATTGATTTGGGTTTTGTAAATCCTTTTCATCAACGTATGATTGAAAATCTTCTATGGTAAATGTTTCAGGAATACTTTCTTGAAAATTTTCCTTATCAAAGTGATCTTCTAATAATGGTTGATAAACATTTTTATAAAACACATCCGAGGATGTAGGATTGGGTTGGTTAAAAACAAAATGATCAGTTTCATCGAATTTTACATGTACTGTTTCTTCAACAGTACAAGTGTTTTTATTGAAAGCTCTATAAGCCTTAGAAGTTGTAGAATAGCCTAGAAAGATTCCTTCATCAGATTTTGGTGCAAATTTGTGTAGATTATCTTTTGTATTCGGAATGAATACTTTGCATCCAAAAACTTTGAAGTATGAAACTTTAGGTTTTCGGCCAGTCCATAACTTATAAAGGGTTTTATTATGAAATGGTCTAGTTAAAACACGATTTATAGTATGACAGGGTGTACTAACAGCTTCAGCCCAAAAGTTCTTAGCAATTGAGTATTCACTCAACATGGTTCGAGTCATTTCCTGAAGAATACAATTTCTTCTTTCAACAACACCATTTTATTGATGAGTTCTTGGAGCTGAGAAATTGTGAGTAATACCTTTCTTACTACAAAAAGTTTCAAAATCTGAATTTTTAAATTCACCACCATGATCACTATGAATAGTTATCAATGGTAGGTTTTTCTCATTTTTAACTTGGGCTCTAAAAGTTTTGAAAAAGGAAAAGGCTTCATATTTCTTTTTGAGAAAATAGACCCATGTAAATCTAGTAAAGTCATCAACTAAAACAAATACATAGTATTTTCCTCCAATTCTTCCAGTTTGTGTGGGACCAAAAAGATCCATATGCACTAGCTGTAATGCATTAGAAGTTGAAACTTCATTAATTGGTTTAAAGCTAGTTTTATGTTGCTTTCCAATTTGACAAGGATCACAGACTTTTCAAGAATCATATATAAGGTTCGGTAGCCCCTTCACAAGTCTTTTCTTTGAGAGTTTACTAAGGTCTCTAAGATTATAGTGTCATAGTCTTCTATTCCATAGCCATGATTGGTCTTCTATTTCACTTAAGCAGGGTAAGTTCTGGCTCCTAAGGTCTTATAAGTTAATAGTGTAAAAATTCTCTTGCCTATGGTCATATAGAATGAACTCATCCTTGGAATTGTGAACAGGACACTTATCATTTCTAAAATTCACAAGGTAACCTTCATCACATAATTGACTTATGCTGATGAGATTGTGCCTAAGACCTTTAACAAACAAAACATTTGAAATAAGAACTTTTCCCAAAAAAATGATATTACCTATACCAATAATCTTTCCTTGAGAATTATCTCCAAAGGTAACTTTTCCACCTTTTTTTTTTGATAACCTTTTCAAAGAGATATTTTTTTCCAGTCATGTGTCGAGAACAACCACTATCCATGTACCAAATATTCTTATTGGTACACTTCTCATTTTCCTGAAAAAGAATCAATTAGTTTTTCGGAATCCAAACTTGTTTGGATCCAGAAATGTTAGACAAAATAATTTTAGGAATCCACATTTGTTTTGCAAAATGAGCATTATGAAATCCTAAAGATTGAGTTTTGTTAAGAGAACAATCTCTTCTCCAGTGTCCACCACATTGACACTTAGAACAGAAAGTGGTTTTTTGAGGAAAAAAATAGTTATTGCTAAAAACCGGTTTGGAATGAGTATAACCAAGACCAGAATGATTTCTCAAAGGTCTAATTTGAGAGTACATCCTGTCAAAGTTTTCCTTCCCATGAGTGAAGTTTGACAAAAATTTCTTCAAGGATAAAATCTATGTCTTTAGTTTTAAAACCAAATTCTTATTTTCAAAAACATTTGAATTTGAACTAGAGTTAGGCTCTAAAATATTTTTCTTTCAAAATTACATTTTCAAGATCCTTAGAAAGTTGATCCTTATCAGATTTGACTTTCTCAAGGGATTTTAAAATATTTTCAAATTCAGAAGTTTTCACATCAAGATCTTTAGAAAGTTCTGATACTTCTTTTGTCAAGATTGAAATTCTATAATTTTCTTTCTCAAGCTTCTTCTTGAGTTTAGAATTCTCATTTTCAAGTAATTTAGAAAATCTAGATACTTCTTCAAAAGTACATAAAGTATAATCTTCTAATGATGAAGATTCATCATTTGAAGATTCATAATATCTACTATCAGTACAATTCGCATTTAAAGAGACATTTGTAATAGCTTCAGCATTGTGTACCTTAGCCATGAGACATTGATCTTCAATTGGTAGTCTGGCTAGAAGTCTGATATTCCTTTGTCCTGAGGAATCAAATTTTGAAGAATCATTTGAAGAATCACTACCACTTCCACTCCACCTATCATTTGCCTTTAAAACTTTCTTTTTCTTGTAAAACCTTTTCTTATTTCTTTGAGAGTATTTCTCCATTCTGTCTTTCCTATTTAGTAAAGGACAATCAGGCCTAATATGTCCTGCTTTTTTACATTCATAACAAGTTACCTCTGAATCTTTCTTATCCTTCCTATCTTTCTTTTTGAATCTATATTGGAAGTCTGTCTTTCCCACAATCTTGTTCATCATTTGAGAAAGATTGGCTAACTCATTATCCGAAAGATGACAATCACTTGAATCAGATATAATAACTTTCTTGGATTTAGAACTTGTAAGTCTTTTAGGCATTTTAGCTTTAGATGCAAAGGCTACACTTCCATTCCCATTCTTCTTCTTGTTGAAATCAGCATCTCTCTTCATTCTTGTCTCGTGCTGTAGAAGAGTTCCAAAGAGGTCATCTAGAGTAATATGGGAAACTTTTCTATTTTCATCAATAGCAGTCCTTTTTGACTCCCATTCATTTGGAATTATATCTATAATCTTATCAATGAGAGCTTCATCATCAAGACCTTTTTCTCCCATAGATTGTAAGTTGTTGACAATTGTCATAAACCTTTGTTGAACTTTACATAATTGCTCTCCATAAGGAAAAACAAATCCATGATACTCTGCTCGAAGCATTGCTCTCCTTGTTTCCATAACCTTGGATGTACCAAAATGAGTGACTTCCAATTTCTTCCAAAAACAGTTAGCTGCCTCACATGAAGATATCTGACTATATATATTCCTGGTCATAGAGAATAATAAAGTATTGCGTACCTTGTAATTCAGTTGCAATTCATGCTTCTCTTGGTTGGTGAAAGTACTGACTTCTTTGTCAGAAATTTTGTAACCTCCAGTAAGCATAATAAAATTGTCTACACCAGTATTGATAACGAATGTCTTCATACGATCTCTCCAATACTCATAATCATTCCCATCAAATAATGGTGGTCTAGAAGGATTCAGATTGTCTATTGACCCAATATTCATTCCTGCCATCTAAAAACAATATCTTTTCCACTCCACACGTTAGTGTAGTAAGTATTTAGGATAGTAAAATGAAAGAAAAAAAGCTAGTAAAACAAATCAGTGGAAAACCTCCTCTGATACCAATTGTTGGATCGAATATATAGATATGTATGTCTATTAGATGGAACAATACAAGAGGGGGGGGGGGTGAATTGTAGGTTTAAAACCTTTGAGTTTTAGAAACTAAGAGATTAGTTTAAATGATCTTAAACTAATACAAATACAAACACCCACAATTGTATTGAATGTAAAAAGGTATGATGTATTGTAATACTAATGTAATGTAAAACACTTGTATTAAAGATGAACACAAAAATCAGAGTAATACAAATATGAATGATTCTACCTTAAAGAGTATAGAATCAATCAATAAAATATGTAATAGAATGATTTTAATTGAAACAATTACAATTGAATATGTAAAGAAGAAAGGAAACAAGAAAAATTCTTTCCTAAAACAAGTAACATCAGAAATGTAAAAGAATTACAATTCTTTTAACCCAAAGAGAAGGGTTGTACTTTCACCTAGGATAAAAGGTCTGTCTCACCAACACCTTGGTGAGCCCTCGATACGATGATCAGAATGTTTGTCTTCTTATCCCTGGAAGCCCTCGATACGATGATCGGCACGACTGTCTGCCTATCCCTGGCAGCCCTCGATACGATGATCGCTACGTCTGTTTCCCTATCCCTGATAGCCCTCAATTTTGTAGGTAATCGGCACCTCTGCCTTTCAATTGCTTGAAAGCCCTCAATACGATGATCGGATGCACAAAGCAGATTAGAGAAGTCATAGAATCTCTCTCTAGAATCTTGATTGAAGCAATGTATCATAGTTGTTCCATAATGTCTCATTCATTCACTTTCTCAGCTTTCAAATGACCTCCTATTTATAGGCCTCAGGTTCCAACAGTCATGTTGCCTCCAACGGTCATATTTATCCGAAAAACTCGGAGGGACTTGGACACCTGGCATCATAATGGTCATATTGAAACAGAAATCACGACATCGTTTTGATTAGTTTGTAACTAACTCAACGACATAGTATTGGTTAAAACAAGATATATGTCGATGATAAGCAATGGTACGATTCATATGAAACAAGTGTTTTCGACTAAGTACCAAAACAAGTAATGAAAGTATGAATAGCAGAGTTAGTATGATACATTTGACAGAGTCAGTACGATACGACTGACAGAATCAGTACGATATGATTGACAGAGTCAATACGATACGATTGACAGAGTCAGTACGGTACGATTGACAGAGTCAGTACGATACGATTGAAAAAACATTTGTTATTTCCAAAACAAAATATAGAAGTCAAAAGATAACATTTGACTCATCACAACCCTATTCTTTTACACATATCATTACATGATTTTAATTATAATAAAAAATCATATTACCATCCAAGTATCATAAAATCTAATGTCTATAATGGCTAGGTATATAAAACTGAAAACCTAGGACCAAATAAAAAATTTCTTTATTTAATCTTACTAAAGATATCCCAAATACCACTATTCTAATACATCTTAATGTGATAACCTATAGATAACGTGAATAATGGGATGAGCTAAAAATCAAATAAATGGAATATACATAAGAATAAATATTTAGCACATTAGTTAGAAGGCTTGACATAATGATATAAAAAGTCATGGAATAAATGGAATCATTAAAAAAAATGGGATCATATAATCATGGATTCATATTAATGTGGATGCAACATAAAACATAAAATTATCATGATTAAAGGCTCATTTTCTAAAGTGGAGCATAATTTAAGGTTAACCACCAAGACCGTTAAACATAGTAGAATAGGTCAATGCTAACAGCGAAGATCGTTGCACGTGACATCTCAAGAGACTCAACTTTACCCACTGAATTGGAACACTATCTGGGTTCACCCATTATAAAATATTCAAAAATATTCCCTCTACATATAGTATCATAGACAATAAATCATTCCAAAACATAAGGGATACCCATAGTAAAAATTGGTTATCATATTCATGGCATAAATCATAAAAAATGGGGGTAACATAAAAATTTCAATCAAGGAAAGGAATTAAATAATTCATGTAAAATAATAGGTTATTATAGAAATATATAAGGAAATGTTATGTAAACTTGATTTATTAACATGTAAAATGAGTAGTTAGTAACATTATAATTAAAACTTTTTAGTGCGGTTTAAAGAAAATATCAAACGTCATTTAAAACATAAAAGGGAATAATATTTTATTTAAATCTAAAATTGAACCAAGAAGTTTCTCATAATTAAAACAGTGGTTTTATAAAAATAACAATGGCTTTAAAATATTGTATCTAGTGTACTTAAAAATTGATAAGAATTCAATAAATTCCCTTAAATGGGTATGCTTATGAGAATGTATTTAGGAGGGAACCACATAAAAAATATATATCCAAAAAATATAATGAATAAGGGACCTTTTTAGATTATTTTTGATAATTTACACATCATTTATATTATTTACATTAAAATAACTGAAAACTTCATTTGGGTATAATGAAAGATCGAGAAACTCAAATGAATAATGGATGTTCTTGTAGAATCACTTACCTTATGTATGAATGTGTACGTAAATTGATATTTATGTACTCGATAAAAAAATTACATAAATTAATTAATATTTCCATAACCTATTATTCGTGTAATTATTTTTTATATACTTTTTATGTTCATTAATGTAATTTTTTAGGACAGAAGAGGTTCAATTTCAATTTTTAGAGCATTTGTTTCCATGGTTTTCATGGTTGGTTTACTTATAAATATGTAAGGATAAAAATGTAAAATAAAAATAATTGTATAGAATTAAGGTCTTATGTTATTAGTTAACATAAAAAACATTACATGGTTAAAAAAATTCATTTGGTTATTTGGAGTGAACACGAATCATTATATAAGACATCAATGATAAAAATGTTGGTTAGTTGGTAGTTTTTGATAACATCGAACACATTTTGATTTTTAAATTAATATAATATTTGAAAAATATTTCATGCAATTAAATTTTATATAATACATATGTTATATTCTGGTCCATCCATAAACATGGATTCATGACCAGAATTGATGATGGTAATAAAAATTGAAAACACGTAGTCCATAAATGTGATAAGATAAAAAATCTCATATGTTGTTTTTATTTATAATATAAAATGAGGGGAAATGAGAGATTATAATGAAATAAACCTTTATCCTAAAAAATTTATACTACATTTAAGATACTGGAGTTATTATAACATTTTAATTAAAGGAGGTTAAGAAAGAAAAATAAAGAAATGAACTTGGAAGAAAATAAATGAAATGAAAATAATAATTTATCTCTTGAATATTACTTCTATGAGAACAAAATTAGGGAAGAGGTTTTGGTATTTTTATGATCAAATAGTCTAATGGATGTTTGATAGGGGATTAAGGAGAGGTTTTAGCTCAATTTGGACTATGCACAAGGCTTGAGAGTTGTGACGGATGGACGTAAAGAGGGGTGTTCTTTATAATGGAAGAGAGGAGGGGTTTTCCATGATTTTAATCATTATTTTAATATTAATGCTCAATAATTTGAATAGTAATTAATCTTGAGGCCAAAAATAGTAAATAGAGCTTGTGAGTTTGAAAAATGGCCATTTACATCATCCATGACATAAAAATGATGTAGAAATTCAGGTTTTAGAATTTATCATAAATTATCTTATTTTACTATTCATAAAAAATTCTAGGCTTTAAGAAAAATCCAGAAAAATTACCCCAATAATTTTACAATGTGTAGAGTTAAATAAAAACTATTTTTTGAATATAATTTTCTAAATATTTTAAATTTAATTTTTAATTTAGTTCATATTTTATTCAAAAATACAAATTTTAAAATTTAAACTACTTTTCTAACATTTGTAAAAATTAATTATGGAATCTTAGAATTATCTAATAATCCTATGTCATAAAAAATAATAATTTATTAATAAATTCAATCAATTTTTTTTCTTTTTTATTATTAAATTAATCTTAAAATTGTAATTAAACATTTGGTACTTACAAAAATACAAACACTTAATTATTAATTTTTAAAATATATACTTAATTATACTATGACATAATTATATCATATTTTTACTTATAAGATGAATACATTTTATTTATACTTTCATTAGTGATATTACTATTCATTTGTCAGTTGTTTATTCATAAGGGTCACATTAATTTTCTAAAGGTAAATCTACTATTTAATCATTATACGGTCTTTAACTTCAAGATATAATTTTTATTTTACTCATTTTTCAATTAGAAGGTTTGTATTGTGTTCTATATGAAATCTAATATAATTATATTATAAGAAAAAATTATTAGAAGGGAATTTCATTAATAAAACATTTGTTCATTACATTCTTCCCCCCTTATGAAATTTCACGCTCAAAATTTCGTTTCACATTCTAAGATGTAAATAGGTGTGGGGTATTTTTCCCCCATTGCCTCCTCCAATTCCCGTGTTTCCTCTTTCTACTTATGGTTCTGCCATAATACATTGAGCATGGTAGTAGTCTTGTTATATATAAATTTATCTCTGCGATTCAATATCCTCACTAGCTACTCCTCCTAAAAAAAGTTCATTCTCCAATTGTAGCAACTATGAAGATAGTACATGTGAAGGTTCTTGTATGTACTTCTTTAAGAGTGATTCATAGAATACATCAATTACTTTAGACACGGTAGGTGGAAGTTTTGGTCTATATGATACAACTTTAACATGATCAATCATATAAAAGGGGCCAATGTACTTAGGAATTAGCGTTCATTTCATCCCAAAACACAAGGCCATATTCATTGGTGATATGTAGACGAATACCATGTCTCTGACATTGAACACAATTTCTCATCAACAATTGTCTACATAACTCTTCTTTCAACTTCGGACTACCTTGATGTGCTGCTGAATGGTTTTCACGTTCTCCACCATTTCTTCCACCATTTTATTTTCTAAGAGCTTACACTAACTAACTTTATCCCAACATGTCAATGTTCTCCATCTTTTCCCATAATGGTATTTATATGGTTCCATTAAGATGATAGAGTGGAAAATATTGTTGTAAGAGAACTTGACCAGGGGAAGATGTTGGTCCCTCTCTCATTTTAAGTCCATAGAACCAGATCTCAACATATTTTCCATTGTCTAAATAGTTTTTTCATATTGGACATTAGTTTTAGTTTGTTAGGACGTACTGAAGTTCAGTTTGGTGTATAGAGAATGTTTGAGACTTTCCTAGAATATTGAGGTGAATCTTAGTTATCTATTAGAGATAATAGATGGTGGTTCTCCATACATACTTACCACCTCTATGATATATATGTGTGTGTGTGTGTTTGTGTGTGTGTGTTTAAGTTGTTCTAATGAGAAGTCCTATCAAATTGAGATAAAGTGAGTTGTCTTTTCAATATGATCTATAATGACCCATATAGAATTGTTTCCTCTGGATGTCCTTAGAAGTCTCGTAACAAAGTCCTTGGTGATTTTCTCCCTTATCCATGTTGGAATGGATAGTGGTTGCATCATGCACTTAGACATTTTCCATCCAGCCTTCACTCTCTGACATACCAGGAACACTAATTTATACTCAACAATATCCTTCTTCATATTGTCCCACCAAATGTTATCTTAGAGATCTTCATACATCTATATTCCACCTAAGTGAATAGAGAAGGTTGAGTTATGTACATCACTCAAATGATTCTTATTTATCTATGAATTAGATGGTACACATAATCATGACCAAAATCATACAACTCTATATCCTCATCAATATTGAACTCAGAGGATTTTCCATTTCAGATATAATCCACCCATTTCTATATTTCAAAATAATTTCTCTGAGTATATATTATTTTCTCTATGAGGGATGTGTGAGAAATCATTAGAGAAAGGACTAATGATATTCCTCACTTAATGATTCCATGTCTATCCTATGAAAATATAGGAATATTAGATCCTTTTAAACTCTCAAAATTGATAAATATGTAGGATCCTTTCTAGGTAAAACATCCTCCACCTTATTTGTCATATCGAGATAATACTGGATTAAGAATCCATAATCCTTAATGAGATCTAACCATCTTCAATGGCGCATATTAATCTCCTTCTATGTGAAAATGTATTTTATACTTTTTGTTATTAGTATATATCTCATAAATGTCCCCATAAAGAAAATTCCACCATATTTTCAATGAAATAATCACAACCGCTCACTCCAGATCATTCGTGGGACAGTTTTACGCATGGATTTTAAACTACCTTGAGGTATAGGCTATAATTTTATCAATTTTAATCAGAACACATCTTAATACCTTACTCGAACCTTAATTATACACCACAAAGTGTTATCCACTTATCAGGACTCTGAGTACTGGTGTATTGAGAAGACTATTTTTTGATCTCCTTGAAGATTTACTCAAATTATTGAGTCCAGTAAAACATCACCCCTTTGGTGTTAGCTGGGTCATTGTGTTTGAAAATAGAGAAACATTATTTAGAAATCACCGATAATACATAGATTGACCTTGAAAGGTGTGGATCTATGTTACAGATGTTGTCATGGGCCTCTCTTCAATTTCATTGGTCTTGGAAGGGTCTATAGATATTCTTTCTGTGGTGGTTAAATGCAGAAATAATTATACTTCCTCCATCCATAACTCACATTTACTATTCTTTCCATAAAAAATCTCCCTTCCCGAAGTCATCAGAAATATATTCAAATTCTCCTCGTGTTCCTCCTTGATATTGGATTAAATCAGATTATCATTGATAAGGACTAACAAAAAGTTATCTAGGTAATATCTAAATATTCTATTCATTAAATCCATGAATAATTCTAGATACTTAGTGGGTTCTAAGGAAATTACAATGAACTCATAGTTTCCATACATTATTCAAAATAATGTTTTGGGAATATCTTCCTTTGTCACCAAAAACTGACTCTATCCCGACCGAAGGTCCACAATTGAGAAATAAGTATCCCGCGTAGCTGATTCAACAAGTCATATATTATAGGTATGGGATAGTTGTTATTTATTGTGATTTTATTGACCTCACTATAAACAATACAATGGTGCATTGATACATCCTTCATTTTAACAAAGAGGACCGGTGAACCCCATGGTGAAGCAGTCGGGCGTATAAACCCCTTCTCCAAATTCTCATGTCAATAATTTTTCAGCTCTTCCAGCTCAATGTTGGTCACTCTATAAGGATTTTTTGATATATGTAGGGATCTAGGAATAAGTTCAATTGATATGTCAACCTATCTATGATGAGGAAGACAAGTAATTTCTTCAGGGAATACATTAGTGTAATCCCTCATAAAGGGCATATCTTGGAGAAGTTTCATCTCCATTATCTTAATTGTTTAAGCAAGATATTTTTGCTCAAAACATAGCATTATCCAGTAAAGAGATGATGATTCTAAAGGAGATTCATCTTCCTCATTACACTTGTACATGATCAGAGAATACTTCATGATGTTAAGAGTGATCTCCCTATCCTAAAAGAAAATGTTGGGTTTGTATAAAAATAGCCAATCCATGCCCCTAATATTATAGAAATCCACCAAAAGAAGTATGATAAGAAGTTTTGGGAGGATCAATCCACAAACATTTATCAAGGAGGATTTACAAACCATGGACCCAATAATTTCACCATTTGATGATCTCGTAGAAAATTCAACATTAAAATTTTGAGATGGTGATTAAATAGTTCTACTAAACATGCACGATATAAAAGAATGCATAGAACCATAATTAAATATTACATTCACTATTATTGAAGGAATAACAAGTGTACCAGTCAACACATCATTTTCCAGCTCCACCTCAGTAGTAGTGATAGAATGAGACTTAACTTTTTTCCTTGTAGGTTTTTTTTGATATCCTCCATCAGCCCTTGGCTAAGGGAAATTGTTCTCATAATGCCCATGTTCCATAAAGTTGTAACATAGCACTATAGTATTATTGTTGATATAAACCTTCCTTTATTCATCCATGATAGTGGGATTCTTCATATCCCTATTTTAATTTTTATCCAGATGTCTAATTCTTCCCCATTGGAAGAAATTCCATATTCCCATTAGATATTTCCATGGATGCTTCTTCCAACAATTTTCACACATATGTTGGTTGATCTTCTTTCCATCATGTGATTAATTCACTGAACCACCCATATTAGACTCCATTCTCTTGGTTTTTTCATTTGGACCATGAGGCCATTAGGAGTCTCTGATCTCTATTTCAACATTGTGGAATAAATGTATAATCTCCTCATAAATTTCAATTTCCCGAATCACCAACACTTTTTCTAGACTCGGATTCAGTCTGCTAAATAAGAGATCTACCATGATTTCGGTGTTTATGAAAATTGCATAGTCATATCCTTCAATAATTTTGATTTTTTATACATACAACCTGGTGAATTCATCTTCCCTCTACTTAAGTTTAAGGAACACTCTTTTCATCTTGAGATAAAGGCTTTAGGGAAACTTTTATTGAAAAAAATTCTTGAATTCCTCCCAATACAAGGAATCAATTTCCTCTTGGGACATAGTATTCTTGATTAGTGTACACCACGAATCATATTCCCCATAAAAATGATAGACTACCAGTTTGAATTTCGCTTCTTCTAAGAATTGGAGGATAGAGAATATCTTTTCAAAGGAGTTAATCTGTTGTTCTGTGAGGGGGGGGGATCAAGAGATCCACTAAACAAGGGTAGATTTTTCCACATGAAGGATTCAGCAACAATTAGATATTTATTTATAGGAATAGGGAGTTCCACATGATTAAAGTCATTATTCATAACATGATCTAGCTAGGAAAGTATTGTCATAAACGTTTGAGAACCTATTCTGATCATATCAGGAATATCATTAGGGAAATCATCACATTTCCTATCATGTTGATTATTGTAACATGTTCTTCTATTTACCACCATTTTCAAAGAAATATAATGTACAATTAGGGGGCTGGAATACTTAGGTATGAAGAATAAAAATGGAACATTAAACACAAAAGGACAATCTATTTAAAGAAAAGTATATCCTAACTTGTGGTTTCCTAGGATTCAATCCAGGTTATCCAAGATATGTTTCCAATAATACATTCTTATGGGATTATTTTTTTACCTTAATAATGTTTTGTACTAATATTATTAATTTAATGAAGATTATAACCCAAGAGTTTCAAACCAAGAGTGTAGTAAGGCTAGTTGTCACGCACCGGTTCTCATTCGAGTCTAGCTCAAAGAGGTGTTTTCGGGTTTTACCCCTTGATACATCTATGCTAGATCTATATCCAAATGTTCATATCCGGATAGGGATGTATTTACATATTTAACCAATTATTCTATACATACAAAGATTAAGGTATGTTTTATTATACTTATTCTCATCCCAATGGTTCTTACTAATGTGATCTATTCCTAATCTCCAAAAAAATATATACCATACTCTGATAATGACTATAACTATAACACCAAGATGTTTTTGTAATATTTTCATTAAATAATTTTTACTCTTGAGTATATTTCTTTTCACAAAATCTATTGTTTCAAAAATAAAATTAAAACAAATTATAATAAAAATAATTATATATAATATCCGTTAGGTTATATAGAATAATTAGAACTAACCTATGGAAATGAATTGTGAATTCATTGGCTATCAATTATTTACGAAAAATACAAATCAATTAGATATTTGTATTTTTGAGTAAATTGCCTTTTTAATAAAATTAATGTGATATAAATGTTGTATATTCTAAATAAAATATATTTTATATTCATCCAATGGATATATTAATCATAATATATGAATAATACCCTATTAGATGTATAAGAACCTTTTTTATTAAGTTTAATTTTACACATATGAATGGACAAACCATTTTAAATTAATATTTTAACAAATTAATAATTTCTATATGACCAAATAAACATGTTATTTTTAGGTGGGATATGAAAATTTACTTTGGATTAATTTTTGATATTTTTTGAATAACATTCATGTTTTGATGAATAGTAAAAACACGCTAAATTTTAAATGAAAATATATTTTTCATTGAAATAACTTATATGGTTATGTTATATTCATGAATTGTTTAAATGTATGAATAGAATATATATTTATGATTTAATATTATTTAGGTCGTTAGAATTAATTTTACATTAAATTCAAATGCAAAAAAATTTCAAACTTTTGCAATATTTTAACTTTTAAAACTAGTTTTCTCATTTCAACAGAAGGATTATTTTTTAATGAATTAATGAAAGTTACGTGTATTTAATTTTAAAAAATTGATGCAATATTTTCAATTAGTAGGTCAATATTATGTTAATAGGAAAATTTTATTTTTATGCTTTATGAATAGTAACATCGGTTGTTATTTTTATTATCTTGGTTAAAGGTAAATCAGGTAAATAGGGGTACAAATAATAATATATATATTTCTAAAAACCATTAAAAATCACATTGCATGACTAAATTAAACCATTTTCATCTATTTTACAATATTTACTAAACTTAATGGCCACTTACTTATGAATATGACAAGATTATAATAAAAACTAATTAATGTGACAAAATGCCAAAATTTCATGTTATATAAGTATATTAATTTTAATATATATATAACTAGGAGATAATATCCACTATAAATAGTATTTAGAAATTTAAAATAATTACCTACCACATAAAATTTATTTATAATTTTTAGAGATTTAATAATTACCATTAATGATGACCCAATAGTGTTGTAGAAATTATTTTATGAAAATAAATATAAAAAACATATAAAAAAATTAAAACAAATATAATATGAACTAATTAATGTTCTACACTAATTTATTAGGTTATTTATACATGTAATGAGTTTATTAAATATATTTGTTTGAATTTATCTTCTGTATGGATTTTATTTAATGTGAAATAATTAAATAGTGTCAAAATTGACACTATTGATATTTTATAAAAATAAAATTTTATTAAATTATTTTAACATAATAATAATATTTTATAATTACAAGTTTATTATTATGAGGTCTAACTTTTATTGAAGGAACCATTAATGATCAATTAACACTATATATATAAATATTTCTAGCCATTAAATATTTAGAATGTTATTACTGTAATTAAAATTAAATTGAATAAGTACAGGTCAATTAAAAAGATATTGTTTAAATTGTAAACATAACATGTCCAAAATTTATTGGTTGATGATATTACAACTTTATATAATCTCCTCTTATATATTGTGATATTTTAGAGGTTTGTTTTTCTAGGTTTCTATTTTATTATAAATTATTATTTATGGAGTTTTCAAAAGTACCACTCACATCAATTATAAAAGGGTACCCCATCCATCACCTCTTTACTTAATTTTGAGACTTCATGCTTTGATATAACCTTAAATATTTAATTATAAAATTATATATTTTAATTATATATGATCTCGTAATCATTATAGACCTTCTCCAGTTCTCTAAGAAGTGATTTAGAGGAAGCATGTCGAGGAAGAGGTAGTCTCTTCTACAGATTCCTTCAAACTTCATTCTACTTATACTTCAACTTCCATAGTTGTTTCAATATAATGTAATAAAATATGTATCACTCATATACTGATATGTTATTATAAATATTAAACAATCGTATTTAACCTTCTATCCATCCTATTAAAAATGAAATCACTGTGTGTTCGTACATATGACTTACCGTCTCCACACCGCGGTGTAATATGTTTTTCACCACCACCTTACATGGATGGGTATAACGATGGAAATTATAAATATATATTATTATTATAACATGTTATTAATTCTTAAATATTATAAACCATCCACTTCAACACCATTAAACATTTTTTTGGAATGACATCATCGCTCGTGTGTTTGTACGACCTACCGTCTCAATTATGCGATGTGATTCATTCTATTTGATCATCATTAAGAGAAGATTATATAAATGAATTAAATTAATTAATATGATATATATTATAATAATATCATCCTTTATAAAATTTAACTATTACCTAATATGTGAAACATGATCATATCTAATAAATCTTGCATAAGAACATAAAATAATTAATATCTGAAAAAGGATTGAAAATGAATAGTTACTAACAAATGGATGATAATATAATCATATATGATTTCATAAAAATGATTATATTTATAAAATAAGTCCAAAAAATTATTTAAATAATTATACAGATGGTTTGGATATGTACTAAAGATATCAAATCAAATGTAAGGGGTAATTTTACAATCTCTTTTTTTATCCGAGATTGTATATGTGTATGTATTTACAAGGGTATATTTATCATCCACATACATGATTGATAAATATGTATTTAAAAATATTATTTATATCGTTATATAATTTTTTTGAGTCAATTTTAAACATGGGTGAATATTTACTAAATGGTATGAATGGAATATTTGACAATTTCGTTACAAGAGAATTTTTGACTCTTCTGGAAAATGTTTTAGAAGAATGTTTTTCTACTTGTACAACACGAACATATTTTTCAATTTTATAATGAATTATTTCATTGAAGCTTCCCCTACAATAATATGTGTTTATTTTCATATAAAATAATTTCTTATAAAATTTTGTGGCATTTTGAAGAAAGAAAGCGTTTTTGAAGAAGAAATGATATTTTCCTAAAGAATTAATATCAAGTGTTTTCTCAACATTTTTTTCAATCTAAGATGATAGTCTATAAATAAGGTTATATTTATATCCTCGTTATTACAATGATTTTATTATGTTTATTATGGAATGTTATTTAATAAATCCATTTGATTTATATAAATTATGATGGAATGATGATTAAGAAACATATCTTATTTCATGGTTTATCCTTTGGTGAATGTTTTAGGTCTTTGTGGAAGGCAAATTAATGGTTTTAGTATGAGATGGATGGGACCTATACTTCCCTCCATTCCTTGGGTAAAGATTTATGTCTAATGGGATATAAATTACTAGAACAAGAAGTAAATCTGGTTCTGTAATACAGAGCAGGAACGAGGAGTGAACTCAGTTCAAAAATGGACTTTTTCCACTATGATGCTCTTGGAAATGAGCCTTGTCTAATATGAAGTGATTTTCTATACATATATGTGTATTACAAGATATTTAATGTCTCATTTTATGACTATTGGGATTACATTTAACTTTTATTATATATCCCATACCATGATATTCTATAAATTTATATACAGGACAAGAATTTCAATTATTTTGTTCTTATGATTATGATTTGATTGATATTTACCTTGATTACCCTTACTAAGTATTTGAAATCTCCCTTTCATATGTTTCATTCCCTTAGTAATTAAGAAGAGTATTAAGTATGATATGTAAAAAACCATTCTAGTTTTGAAGAAATAAGTGGGGCACAATATTGATGATTTATGAACCAGTGGTTTATTTTTCCTAGTTTCTAAATACCCTAAACCTATACAGTACTTTAGTGGGTTTTCTTATGATATTTGACAGATATTCTCTATTTTTGAAGTAATATCTACGTGTAATGTATGGTCTATTATAGTTGTTATCATATCAAATGTATAGTTAAACTTGGGAACTCAGATGAGAGAACCATAGTAAGAAACCTAAGGATATGTCTAAGTGTAGGTTAAAATCACATATTAGTGTTTTGGTTATGATAATTAATAATCTAGGATAAAATATATTGTTTCTTAAATTGAAATTTTATTCTTGATTATGTCATTTTCCTATTACATTCAGTGTTTATTACATTATTCTTCTTGGTTTTAGTCAATGGTCGGAACCTGAAGGAACCATGTTAATGCTGAATGTGATGGGAAATGCCATGATTGTCCCTTGATAAACTAAATTTTAAGGGATATGGATTGAAAAATCATGTAGTTATGCTCATAAAAATTTCTCAACCTATAAATGACATAGGACTTACAAACAAGCAATGGAAGGAACAATATTCTGTCGGATCCTTCACGAGGTAGCGACCACCTTCATTCAGTGGGTCTTCTAATCCATTAGTGGATGAACAATGGATCTATAGCACTAAAAAGAAATTTTCAGTTCTATAATGTTCTAAACATGATAAATTCGTCTTATGAGTATATTATTTGGAAGGTAAAGTTGATAAATTGTGGAATCTTATCGAGAATATGAGGGTAGGAAATGAAATTGAGTCCATGGAATGGGACGAGTTCATGAATATTTTTTCCATAATTACTTTCCTCATATTATTTGAACATATATGGAGAAGGAGTTCCATGAACTTAAGAAAAATGATGATGAATCTCTTAGTACCTATGAATAAAATTTTATAAGACATCCAAGGTATGCTTCTTGAATTATTATCCAACCTCATAGTAAAAATGATCGATTCTCTAGTGTCTTAAAACCAAGTCTCCAAAGGTAATTATCCATAAGGGACTTTAATAGCTATAAGGATGTTTTTTTATGTGCTCTCAAGGTTGAGATGGAGATTGGACTAACCCACCAGTCATATGGGTTTGATAAGAAGAGAAAAATAGAAGTAAAAGGAAAATCTAAAAACCACAATGAAAAAAAGACGAGTTTTCCCTTATTCCCAATGAATGGAAATAAATATAAAGGGAATTATCTTCAAGGGACTGGTAAATGTTTTATGTGCGGAAAATATGGTCATCGGGCATTTTAATGCGGAAGTGATGGGAAAAAAGATTTCAAATGACGAAGACAAAGAAAAGGCTACACAAAATTCACCACCTACACTTCAATGATACAAGTGCAAGAAAATGAGTGATTATTCCAATCAATGACCTAATCCAAGGGGAATTGTTGATGATCAACATCAACAAACTCTTAAGTACAAAGAAAAAGAAAAACAAAATGCACTCATTGTCAGTGACATAGAGTGCGATAATGAAGTAGTGAAAGTTACACTAACCATAAACTCTAAAGTAAAAAATGTATTATTTGATTATGTATCTTCCTACTATTTTATTTTAGAAAAAAAATTAATGGTATCAACATATAAAATTGAAAATTAGAAGTTAGGTTAGTTTTGACAACTCTTAATGGAACAAAAGGTCACATCAAAAGTTTATAATTCTTCTACTGTTGAAGTTTGTGGGAATGTTCTTCCTGAAAATCATGTGATCCATCCTATAGTGGAATTTGATGTGATTGTTTCCTTGGATTGGATTTCTCTATATGGATCTCATATCGATTTCAAATTATGGGAAGTCACATTTCATTTTCAAGATCAATCTATGATCATATATTGAATTAAATATGAATATAACCTTATATTTGAATTTTATTCCATCTTATGGGTCTTGATTCTAATAAATGAAGTTGATTTATCTCAAAAGGGGAGGGTATAAACTAATAATTAATAATTTCCACATTGTATGAGAGTTTGATGATGTATTTCTAGAGGAATTGTAAGGTATTCCAACAAATTGTGAAGTTGTTTTTTCAATAGAACACATGCTGGGATGTATACCTATTTCAAATGAACCTTATAGAGTGGCCCAACTGATTTGCAGGAATTAAAGAATAAATTACATGAGAATCTTGATAAGGGATTATTCTACCATAGTGTTCCACCTTGGGGAGAATTTGATCATTTTTTAAAAAGAAAAATTGGATCAATGAGACTTTTCCTTGATTATTGAGAACTTAATAAGATCACTATCCAGAAAAAACATATGCCTTCCCATATTGATGACATATATGACCAACAATGTGATGATCAATACTTTTCCATGATTGAACTTCATTCATTATATCATCAATTAAGGGTCAAAATGAGGATATACCAATGATGGCATTCTGTATAAGGTATGGACACTATGAATTTATACTCATGCCTTTTGGACTTACTAATTCCCTCGCTATCTTCATCGATCTAATGAATATAGTATTTAAAGACTATCTTTATTAGTTTGTGATAATATTTATATATGATATTCTTTTAAATTCAAAGAGAAAATAAGAACATGATGGTTTCTAGAGAATTGTATTGAAGACCCTGATAAAGGAGATTCTTTTTTCCAAATTTACCAAGTGGGAATTTTGTCTTCTGAAAGTTTCATTTTTGGGTCTCATAAGCTCAGGAGAGGGGATATCTTTTGATCCATAAAAAATAAAGGATTTTTAAAGATGGTCAAGACCAACTACGGTAATTGAGATAAGAATTTTCATGGCTTGGATAGATATTATCGACGTTTTGTGAATGATTTTTCTTGATTATCTAATCCCCTAACCAAATTGACTCGGAAAGGAGTAATGTTCATTTGGACAGAAGAATGTGAATAAAATTTTGAAGAACTAAAAATAAGGTTAGCAAGTGAACTTGTGCTTACAATAACTTATAGTGAAGAATGGATTGTGATCAATAGTTATACAACTAAAAAGGGACTGGGATGTGTTATCATGGAAAATGATACGGTGATAGCCTATGCATCCAGACATTTTAAAATTCATTAGAAAAATTAACCAACTCATGATTTGGATTTAGCTGCTGTAATATTTGTATTAATGATATAGAGGCATTACAATTATGGTGAAAGGTGTAATATTTATACTAATCATAAAAGTTTAAACTATAATTTCACAAAAAAAAGAGATGAATATGCACCGAAGAAGATGATTGGAGTTGATTAATTATTATGAATGTTCAATACATTTCCTCCATGGGAATGCAAAAAAGGTGGAATATGCATTATGTCGACAATACAATTCTAGCCTATACATGATGACCATCACCAAATATTCAATATTTAGGGATTTTAAAATGATGGATCTGGAAATTTTAATGGAAGGGTAGAAATCATATATTTCTCAAATGAATGTTTAACCATCTATACATGTGATTACTAATGAGGTGATTAAGGAAGATGTAGAGATACAAAATAAGGTGAGAAATGTTAATGAATTAAACCTTGATCACGATGATACAATAAGGTTTAGGAACCAGGTTCGTATTCCTCCCATAAAAGAATAAAAGAAGGAGCTATTAGATGAGGGTCACAGTTAATCATTCTCTATTCACATTGGAATCACAATAATAAACATCAACATAAGGGTACATCTTGGGGGATGACATGAAAAGAGATGTTTCTAAATATACATCTCAATGCTAGGTCGGTCAATAAGTTAAGGCTGAGAGAAATAAGTCTAAGGGGATGTTACAACCATTACCCATACCAAAATGAAAAAGGGAAAACATCACTATGGACTTTGTCATAAAAATTACCAAAATATCCAAAGGCAATAATGATATTTGGGTTATAGTGGATCTCCTAATGAAGTCAGCACACTTCATTGCTATTAAAGAGGATTTCTCTCTTGATTAGATTTAAAGGATACATGTAAAGTAAGTGGTAATATTTCAAGGAGTACCACTTTCAATTATATCTTATCGGGATTTGAGGTTTACGTTGATGTTCTAGAGAATTCTTTAGCATGCTCTAGATACAGATTTAAGTTTTATCAATGCTTATCATCCTCATATAGACATTCAGTCTAAGAGGACAATTCAATCTCGGGACGGCTTGTTCAGAGCTAGCTCTATTAATTTCAAAGGTGGCTAGGATCAACACCTACCATTAGTGGAATTTTATTACAATAATACCTTTAACTCTATTATTCAAATGGATCCTTATGAATCCATATATGGAAAAAGTTCATAACTACAACTTACTGGGATAATGATGGGAAAAGAATGCTATTAGGACTTGATCTTGTTGAAGAAATGACTGAAAATGTTAGATCTATTCAACAAAACATAAGAGCTAATTAGAGTCAACAAAAACATTTTGCTGACAATCGAAGAAAAGACCTAGAGTTTGAAGTGGGTGAAAAAGTGTTTTTATGAATATCTCCTTGGAATAGAATAATGAGATTTGTAAAGAATGGAAATGTGTGTGTTTGGTATATCAGTCGTTTTGAAATTCTAGAACGTGTTGGGAAGGTAGATTTCTGATTGGCACTTCCACCGATCAATCTCAAGTATATAATGTGTCCATGTATCTCCCCCTGTAATTAATCACCTGATCCTTCACATGTACTAAAATCATGATTCATACAGATAGAGAGATATCTTTCTTATGGAGAATAACATATATTGATTTTGGATCCTAGTGAAAATGTTCTATTAAATAATACCACTCTCGTGGTTAAAGTTTAGTTGGGAAACCAACAATTTGAAGAAGCTACATTGGAACTTGAGGATATAATGAGGGTTAGGTATCCTCATCTATTTGTTTCCAAGTGACTAATTTAGATGGAGAAATTCAGTTTAAGGGGGGTAGAATGTAACACCCATATGTTTTTACAAAATATTTTTTTAAATAATTTTTATTCATTAATATCTTGATTTTCCTGAAATTGTTAGTTTAAAAAAACTACGAGACACCATTATTATAAAATTACAATTATATCCTAATCATTAGGTTAGCGAGAATAAATATAACTAACTTATGAAAATTCATTGTGAACTCATTAGCTTTCAATTATTTATGAAAAACATAAATCAGTTAGATATTTGTATATTTGAGTAAATTAATTTTGGTAATTAAATTAATGTTATTTATATATGTTTTATATAATTAATATTTTTTTGATATTCACTTAATAGTAATTTTAGTAATAGTATATAAATGATACCTTATATGCTGTAAGAAAACCTATTTTTAATGTTTAAGTTTACACATTTTAATGGTGGAACCCTTTTAAATTATGATTTTGACATATTAATAATTTTTTATGACATCATAAGCATATTACTTTTATATGGGATATATAAATTTACTTCTAATGATTTTTTGATATTTTTTTGATAAATTTCATGTTTTGATGAATAGTAAAAATACACTAAAATTTAACTGAAAATAACCTTTTCATTGAAAAACTTTATATGGATGAGTTAAATTATTTAATAGGTTCAGACTATGAATTGAATATATTTTTACCATTTAATATAATTTAGGTCATTGGAACTAATTTTACATTTAATTTAGATGTAAAAATATTTCAATATTTTTTAATATTTTAAAATTTATATAACTTTTTCTCATTTCAACAATAGAATTAATTTTAAATTAATAAGTGAAACATCTGTGTTTTGAATTTTAGAAAAATGATTCCATATTTGAAATTAGTATGTCCAAATTTTGTTAATAGGCTACATTGGTTTATGGGCATTATGAATAGTAACATTAGTAATTCTTTTCACTACCATGCATAATGGTAAATTGGGTAATTGAAGATAAATATAATATTTTAAATTACTTTTACACCTGTAAAAATCTATTGGATGACTAAATAAAGCCATAATCATCTATTGTTCGAACCGGAATAACTTAATCTCAACTTACCTATGAGTATGACATGAATATAATAAAAAATATTGAATGTGACAAAATGCCACAATGTAATTTTATATTATTATATAAATTTTAATATATGGATAAATATGAGATAATGTCTACTACAGATAATATTTTAAACGATATAAGAATTACCTATATCATAGAAATTTCATTATAATTTTTAGAGATTGAATAATTTCCATTAATAATGATAAAATAGTGATGTAAAAATTATTTTATTAAGAGAAATATACAAAAAAAATTGATTTATAAATATTAAAAGAAATATCATATGAACTAATTAACGTTCTAAACGAATTTACAAGGTGCATATGACATGTTAGGAGTGTATACAATATTTTTCTTCAAATTTACCTTCTTTGTGGATGTTATTTAACGTCAGAATAATGAATCGAGTCAAAATTGGCACTATTGATATTGTATAAAAATAAAATATTATTAAATTAATTAAAAATAATAAAAATATTTAAAATTTACAAATTTATTCTTAAAATGTATAAAATTTCCTAAAATATCCATTTATTGTCAATTAACACCATATAAGTAAAAACTTATAACCCTTAATTGTGTTGAATGCTATTACAACAATTATAATTAAATTGAATATCTAACTCTAAATTAAGAATATATGGTTTAAATTGACAGAAATAACTTCTCCAAAAAACTTTGGTTGATGTGATTACAACCCTATTTCATCTTATCTTGTAGATTGGTACATTTTGGAGGTTTTGGGTTAGGGTTGGATTTTATTATAAATTATTATTTATGGATTTTCCAAAAGTTCCCCACACCTCAATTATAAATGGGAACCTCCTCCCTCACATAATCACTTCATTTTGACCCCTAATTCTCATAAATCCCCTAAAATGGTTTCCTTATAAACATCCCTATTTTCATTTTATAGGTTCTGGTCACCTTTAACGAAAAACTCTAGTGCTCTAAGAATATATTTAGAGGAAGCACATCGAGGAAGATGTAATATTTTCTACGAATTATTTCAAAATTAATTCTTATTCTACTTCCACTCCATTAGTTGTTTTATTATTATGTAATAACATAATTATCACATATATACTTAAATTTTATTATAAATAATTAACAACCATAATTCTCCTTCTACCCATCCTATGAAAACTGATAACATCGTGCGTGCGTACGTACGACTTAGAGTCTCCACGTCGTGGTGTAATTTGTTTTTCACCCCCACCATACATGAATGAATATAATTATTAAAATAATAAATTTATATTATTCTTATAACATTTTACTAATTATGATATATTATACACCATCTACATCAATACCATTCAATAATATTGAGAACGATATCATGGCTTGTTCGTACGTACGGTCTACTGTCTCCACTATGCGATGTGATTCATTATATATAATATTAAATAATACACGATTATATACATGAATTTAAGGATTAAATATGATATATATTATACTAATATAATTATCTAAATGATTTCAATATAACATTTGAATTGTAACATTAAAATATCTAACAAATATATCCTAAGAACATAAAGCAGTTACTATTCGAATAATGAGTGAAAAATAAATGTTACTAACAAATGGATGATAATATAATCATATATGATATCATAAAAATGATTATGATTCTGGAATAATAAAATAAATTTTTTTAAATCATTATATAGGAGGTTCAGATACTTGCAAAGGATATCAAAACTATGGTAAGGGATAATTTTACTTTCTTATTTTTATCTGATATTGTTAATACATAAGTATTTGATGTGATATATTTATCATACACATCCATTTTTCCTAAATATTTATTTCAAAATATTCTTTATATATTTATATAACTTTTTAAAGTCAATTTTACCAATTCTTGAATTTTTACCAAATGATATGAATGGAAACTTTTTTCATTTTTTGAAATAAGGTATTTGTTGACTATCAACAAAACTATGAGAATAATGGTTTTTTACTTTTATGAAATGAATGGATATTTATTGTTTCATAATTCACTATCTACATGAAGCTTCCCATACAATCATACAATTTTATTTTCACCTGAAATTATTTCTTCTAAAATTGCGTTTCATTTTGAAGAAGGAAAGCGTTTTTGATAAAGAAATGACATTTTCATCGAAAATTAATTTCTAGTGTTTTCTCAAAATTATTTTCCATGTAAGATGAAACTCTATAAATAGGGTTATATTTATATCCTATTTATCAGCATTATTTTATTGTTTTTATAATGGAATGTTATTTAGGAAATAGATTTGTTTTATATCAATTATGATGGAATTATGTTTAAGAAACCCATTTTATTTCATGGGGTATGTTATGGTGAATGCTATACTTTTTGGTGACCCAAATAAGAATAGTTTTATTATGAGATGAGTGGGAAATATATCTACCTCAAATTCATTGTTTAATGGTTTATATATACTGATATAAAAATGACTAGAACATTATGTAAATATGGATCGGTAATATAGGGCTTGAATGATGAGTGAACTTAGTTAATTAGTGAACTTTGTTTTCTATGATGGTCTTAGAAATTACCCTTGACTAATATGAAATGATATTATATACTTCTGTGTGTATTCCAGGAAATTTCATGTATTTTGTTATGAATATTTGTATTACATTGAACTTTTATTTATTTTCCCATGACATGACATTCATTACATTTATATACAAGATAATATTTTCAAATGTTTTGTTAGTATGATTATTATATGATTGATATTTACCTTGATTAACCTTACTGAGTATCTGAGGTCGCCCTTTCATTTTTTTCCCCAAGTCATGAATAAGGGTATTAAATAAGATATGTAAAAAAGGTGTCTATTTTTTATGAAATAAGTGGAAGACAATGTGGATATTTTATGAACTAGTGTTTTCTGTTTCCCAGTTTCTAAAGATCCTAAACATATATGGTCATGGCATGGTGTTTGTTATGTTATGTAATAAATATTCAAAAATTTTGAAGTAATATCTATATGTAAATTATGGGACGTTATAATATCCACCCTATCCTTTTACACATATCATTACATGATTTTAAGCATAATAAAAAATAAAATTATAATTGATGGATCGTAAAGTATAGTTTCTTGGAAGAATAAGAACATTAAATTTAAAACATTGGAGTATATAAAACATTTCATTAGTATATATTCATAAAGAGATACTAAATCTCCTTGTTCTCATACATCTTCATAGGATAACCTATGGATAACATGAACAAAGGGATAATCTAAAAATCCCAGTAAGGGAATAACCATATGAAAAAAATTGTACCATATTAGTTTGAAGACATGACATAATGATATAAAAAGGAATGGAACATATAGGATCATTACATATAAACATAAGAGAATATAAACATGGAATCATAGTAATATGTATGAAATATAAAAAAATAATTTAGCATGATTCCATGCTCGTTGTACATAGAAGAGCAATGTCATGGTTAACCACAAAAACCGTTGCACATGGTAGCACGAGTCAAGGCAAACCGCCAAGACCATTGAACCTAACATCTAACGAGACTTGAAATTACCCAATGAATTGGAGATATATTTAGGTTAACCAAGCATAAAATGATCATGTATATGATTTCCACAAATAGAATCATTCATAATCAATCATACATAAATATAAGGGTTACCTAAGATAAGAATTGGGTATCATAATCATGTCATAAAGCATAAAAAATGGGTGTATGAAATATATGTCCATGAAGGAAGTGAATTATATCATAAATGGTCAATAATAGAGTATAATTTAAATAAATCATTATAATATATGTCAACTTGAAGTACTAACATGAAAAATGTGTACATAAGTGTCTTTAGAATTAAAACGTTTTAGTGCAGTAAAAGGAAAATATCAAAGGTAATTTAATACATAAAAGGGGATAATATTTTATATAAAACCAGAAGTTAAAAAATAATATTTTAATAATAAAAAGTGTTCTTTTATAAAAGTAATGGTGGATAAAAAAAATATTACATACTTTACCTAAAAATGACTAAGAATTTGGGATGTTCCATTGAACAGGTTTTCTTATTCGGAAGTCTTGAGGAGCAAACCACTTAAAAACATGTATATAACTGAAAGAGAATGATTAATGGACCTTGTTAAATGGGTTTGGATCATGTAAAAATAAATTATATTATTTTCATAAAATAAAATGATAACTTCATTTCGATAAAAATAATGATAGAGCATCATGAAAGAATAATGAAGGTTCGGGTTGAATCCCATACCATAGGTCTGATAGTGCACTTCACTTGATCATACTATATTGGATTACAAAATTAATGTCATTAATTAATATTAATAGAACCTATTATTTATTTATTAATTTTATTAGAACCTTATTAAGTCAATTCATGTACTTTTTGACTGGTTAATAGGGTCAATTTCAATGTTTGGGAGTGTTTGTTTCCATGGTTTTCATTATTGGTTTACTTATATATAGGTAAGGATAAACATTTAAGATGATAATGGTAGTGTATATTTTAATTCATAGGTTATTAGTGAACATATTTAATATTAAATGGATATAAAACTTATTTTTTTATTTACAATTAAGATGAATAATTATATAAAACTATAATGATAAACATTTTGGTTAATTTAATGTTTTTAATCACATCCAAAAAAAAATTCATTCTAAATTAATATCATGTGTATACAAGATTTTAAAACCTTAAATTAGAAATAATACATATATTATAGTTTAATTCAATCATAAACATGGTTTCATGACCAGAATTGAGGGAGATAATAGAAATTGTAAACTCGTCATCCTTGGGTGTGATAAAATAACACATCTCGGATGATGTTTTAATTTATAGTATAAAAGGATGGGAATGAAGAGATGATGATGAATTATTTAATTATTATAAAAAAATTTAATAATAATGAAGGTAATATAGTTTCATAAAATTTGGATGAAAGGAGGCGAGGAAAGAAAAAGAAATAATGGAACTTGAAAGAAAATAAAATAAATGATAAGTGAAATTTACCTCATGAATATAACATCCTTGAGAACCTCTTTAGGGAAGAGTATTTTCTATTTTAAAGATACCAATGAGTAATTGATGTGACATAGGGTCATAGGGTTATATTGTTTTAGAATATGGATTATTAACAAGGCTTGAGAGGTGTGGGGAGAGTAGGTAATGAGACGTGGTATTTATAGTGGAATAGAGGAGGGGATTCCCATTATTTTAATCATTTGTTTAATATTTATTTTCAAGAATATTAATATTGATGATTATTGTGACCAGAAATACTAAAAAGATCATATTAATTCAAACCAATGTCCCTTTACATCATACATGACTGATTCATGAGGCAAAAAGCTAGGCTTTAGCATTTATAAATAATTATCCTATTTTAATATTCAGTAAAAATTCATGAATTTCAGAACAATCCCAAAAATTCAACCCACCCATTTATCAAAAATATAAGATTAAAAAATGAACTCATTTTTATGAAACCAGTGTTCCAAATATTAAAAATTTAATATTTAATTAAAACTATAATTTTCATGAAAAATACAATTTTTTAAATATAAACTAATTTACTAACTCTTTGAAAAAATAAATAAGGTCTCCAAAAATTATATTATAATCATAAGTCGAAGAAATATTTATTTATAAAAACATATTATGAAATAGATTTTATTTTAAAATTTTAAATTCATCATAATATTTTAATGAAATATACTCAACTTACAAAAATACCAACACTTAACTAATAATTATTATAATATTTAAATAATTATGTTATGATATAATTATATCATATTGTCACCTATAAGATGGATAAATTTTATTTATATATTCATTAGTGAGTTTACTATTCAATTTTCTTATTTACTATTTATAAGGGTTATAGTACTATTTCAAAGGTCATGCTACTATTTCATTGGTATGCATTCTTTAACTTCTAGAGATACATTTTGTTTTACTAATTCTTCATTTATAAGATTTTTATTGTGTTATATAAGTAATATTTTATCATTATACTACACTAAATAATTATAAGAAAAGGAATTTCCTTTATAAAACAGTGGGTCATTAAATTAATTCCCTCTGACATATGTTTTATGAAAATGACATTATTCAACAGTGTATAATTATTAATAAATTTATCAAAATTTAAAAAAACTCAGGAAGAATTGTTTCTCATTTTACCACATAGATTGTTATGAAAGAGATCAAGTGTTCAAGATAATAGAATTTATTCTCCTTTATGATATCCTTTTTCCATTTTTTTTGACAAGTTTAAAAACATTCATTCCAATCTCTCATCAGCTTGGGAATATCTCTCCTGATATCATATTTGATAATTATAGTCATAATTACATAGATAAAAGAACATTAATTTTATTATATAAGTTATCTTTATGTTTGGATCTTATGTAAAAATTATTTATAGGATTACAAATCTGAATGTGACTTTCATTGATTATTCACCCCTGATTATTGGTGGCTCCATCCCATGTGATTTTGATAATACATGTATCATTCTTTAAAACAACCCAATTTACATCATCATAAATTTGACTAACACATACTAAATTTTGAGTTATCCCATTAATAAATACCAAATCATTAGACATATGAATTTTTTCTTCATCCCTTCATATAAATGTCCTTTAATTTTTATAGATCAATACTTTCCAAATGTCATAGATTCTACTCCGTTCTACTCAA
Source organism: Viscum album (assembly GCA_963277665.1). Classification (NCBI taxonomy): domain Eukaryota; kingdom Viridiplantae; phylum Streptophyta; class Magnoliopsida; order Santalales; family Viscaceae; genus Viscum; species Viscum album. The sequence goes on from OY728153.1 coordinate 935,800,935, forward strand.
TATTTCGTGGATTTTTTTGTCACTAGTCATTGTTAGGAATAACCACTATCATGTATCCATGACACGATTATCCTAATTACCTTAAAAGTGACTTTAAAAACCTGATTTGTTTTCCTTATCTTCATAAATTCCATTTTCTATCTCTAATGATTACATTTTTTAGAAGTAGATATGCCATGAACTTTTCAGAAAAATTAACATATTGATAACATCTAAAAGATATTTCATCAAAGAAATAATTTGTTTTTATGTTGAAATATTGGATGATTTAATAGAAAATAATCACTTGTTTTGAATTATTTTCTACTTTTCTGAAAATGGATCCCCCCCAAGTTACAATCTCATCTTAGGTAGAAACAAGTTATACTAGTGTGAGTAGGATTATTCTCTAAGACAAAATAACCCCCAAAGTATCCTCTATTCCTTGATCATCCATACTAATAGTAGTAATTTCATGAAGATTTTTATATTGTATTTTCATATTATGTGGTTGTCTTTAAAATTAGGGAAATTAAACATTTGAAGAATCTATTTATTCCATTGATTTTGACGTATATTTTTTACTAGAATTCATTGTCAAAACATGTACAAATTTTATTTTTGAACCTTAGTTGTTAGAGATAACATGTTTTTTTTAAAATTAATATAGAGATTAGTTGACATACTTATTTAGAACCCACCATTCACCATCTTGTGATGATTCAGCCTTAAACTCAAAATCCTTATTTAAATAATCTATGATCATATTAAATTATGGTGATCTTCAATAATTTTAGATTGATTATTATATAGTTTGTATTCATTGAGTGAATGTTTTTCATTAATATCTTTTACTATCACCTATATGTCGCAAACATTCTGTTTTCTTCTCTTGATCCCATATTTGTAAAAAACATATTTATTTATAATATTCTTACTTTAATTCAGAAATATCCTATTTTTCATTAAATATTATCCTTTTATCCTTCTTTATATGTTTCTTTTTCTCAATAAAATATTTTAACTAAATTTTCAACATATTCAATGGCTTAGTTCATTCAATTTTATCTTCTTTACTACTTGAGATAACAAAACATTTTTCTAAATGATCCATGAAATTGGTTTCATTTTGAGAATTTTTTCATGATGTGAAGTCAATATCTTCTTATTTTTCTATATATCTTCTCCTTTTCTCACATGGATTATTTTTTTAGTTTTAATGAAATTATTTCTGTATCCACAAAATGTCCTTGATTGTTTTATATTTTACCTCATTTCTTTATCTAAGGCTTCTCATCATCTGACATGGGTGTTGTAGACTAATTATTATTAGTATTTATAGTAAATTTTCTAATTTCCTTAGATTTGTAACTTATTGGTGGTAGTTTTCATTTAAACTTAGACGTTTCCTTCATGAATTTGTTTAAAAAAACTGAAATAATTATATTTTAATCTAAATCCTTATTATTATAATTATATTAAATTGATTTATAAACTTCATAATATTGATAGTTTTAATTATCCTGGCCTCAAAATATAACGCATCTTTGATCATCATCATAAAATATGGGTTCTTTAAACTTTCATTACAAAAAGGAATATTAGGTAATTCATCGATATTAAGATATTATCTGTCATCCAAAGCTGAAAAATTGGAATTAAACCTTTGTGGAAAACTTCTCATCATTTTTTTTGACATTAGTTGAATCATTAATTTTTTTTCTAAAACCCATAATATTAACAAAAATTTCATTTAATATTTTGACATAGTCATTAATTTTTATATTTTTATGAAAGAGAAATAAAGAAGAGATTTTGTACTTTTCCATCAACATCTATTTTTTTCTTACCAAATCATTCCATAAGAATGTCCTCAATAGCAGGTTAGAGTCCTAATGTTACTGCATATTTAACATAATTTCCATGAGATAGTAGATAAGGTAACATCCAATTCTTCAAACATTTATAGTTCATTCAATCAAATGTTAAGACAACCCTACTATTATTATCATTAATATTATATATTTTTAGTATGTAGTGGTTCCTGATAAAGGATCTTACCTCTAATAAAAATTCAAGTTCTTTTCAAGATAAATTTCCATCACTAAGAATGAGGGTTTAAATAAACGAAGGGATATTTTTATAATTTCATTTAAATATAAATAAACCATGGTGACCTTTTAAAATATAATTCATTCAAAACACAAAACCTCATACACACATGATTATACAAAAATATATATGTCTTGGGAATACATGTATTTTAAAAGATATATATATCCAATGTGGGATCCGAATGCTTATAATGGAAAGATAATTTTTCTAACTGGGGATTCTTGTCACAATATGACCAAGAGAAATCTTATTAATGACATAAATGAAGAATCCCACAACATACATCCTAATTCACATCTAATAACATAGCTCTACATTTTTTTTAAAAATATTTTTCAAGAATGAATAGGATCACCATAAAATCCATATTCTTTTACCAATAAAGAAGGAAGATCCACTTCTTGATCCTTTATGATATGAAATAAATTATTTCCCATGGTACAATCTTGAAATCATTCCCTAAATATTCTCAAACCCACATTAATTCAACTGATGACAAGGGTTTTATTAGATGTTGATAACATAAGATATAACCATGGATTTAGACACTCCTCTTCCTTGTCTTTTTTATCTCTCACTATTTTATATACACTATTCACAAACATGAATTAATTTTTTGTTACCACATAGGTGGTGTATCCCATGATCTATATTCTCTCTATTTTTTAATTCCACAGAGACAACTCTCTAATATATCCACATTTTATTCTTTTATGTCCCCATGATATCTTTGATAGATTAAAATGATCGGATTCACATCATGGTTTAAAAGGAGTTTAAATTATTTTAAATTAATAATTCAAAATAACTTAATTACTAATTCCTGATTCATCAAAAAATAAAAAAATTAATGGCTTAAAAGAGGGTGCCCATGGTTGCATAAGAATTCAAAACCGTTAAAGAATCGTCATAATTAATCATCAACATAATATTATAATTTTTAAATCATGTGGACACCCAATCCATATGTTGGGGGAAATAATAATTGGAAATTTGAATAATCAACGACATAGAAGTTATCTATGTGGTTGACAATATGCATCAAATACATAACAAACTCACAATTGTAAATCAAGTGTATCAATATGCATTAATCTAAATCATCAATTTTCTATGTAATTCTCCAAAAATAATGACATGAATGTATACAATAATAATATTTAAAATATTTTATATTTCAATAATTTTGATAAATTATGAATTAATTTGGATGGATAATGAGAATAATTATTTTTCTATATAGAATAAACCACTATTTCATTTTATTTTCACCATATTTAAAATGTAGCGTAAATGGGTTCATGAATCTTACATTAACAAAATCAGAAATATAGATTTTATAGTCACTCAAACTAAATAACATCACTTCAAAAAGATATCTATCCACTATTTAACACACCTAGTTTCTCTAAATTATTATTGTTTCATAAATTAAATTTATGTGATAACATTTATTACACGCACCACAATGTTTTTAAAAACCATGATATATTATTAATATAATTATTGAAACATGAACATTATTTCTGAACCATTAAACATATAAATTTTAATATTAATAAATAATTCATAAATATTAATTATATTTGTTTTACATAAATTAATTATAATGTTAAAAAGTCCCTTAATTATCAGTAATGTGTTTATATGTTTTGAAATTTCTGTATTCTAAAAAAATTATTTTCATTATCTTTTTGAACATTTATAAAAATGTTTTTTCACAAATTTAAAAACATAAAATGATAAAATAATGGTCATTTTTAAATTATCATGCCAAAATTATCTTATGGTTATTTTTCGTGTTTTTCTTTGAATTGTTACCTTTTTAATGATTAGTGAAAAATATTGATTCTTATTTAAAAACAACATTTTCGCTTACATTTATTATAATATTTTATTAAACTCTCAATAAATATTAAATTGAAATAAGTTTAATTATAAATATACTAATCATATTTATATCATTATAATAAATATTATATTTAATTTAAATATAAAAACATTTTTATATTTTTATCATTTTATTTTTAAAATGCTCATTTTATCATCGCATATGTAGGATAAATTTAAAATTAATATTTCCAACATATGTTAATGAAATTTGGAAAATTGGATTCAATATTTTGAATAAAAATAATTTATATTATTTAATCTCTTTAATATAATTCTTGAAAAAGATGAATAGTATACAATGTAAACATTATATACCATAGTTAAGGTAATAATGTGGTAACCCAGGGGTGTTGTTAGACTTATTATATAAGTTTTAAAAAATAAACCAAAATATTTTTAAAATATGTTTTTTAAAAACAAAATTAAATCATATTTTCTAGGATTTATAGTGGTCAATTTAATTATATTTTGGAATGGTAAACACATGGGTAAACCTTTTCAATTTCAAAAAATTAAAAGTGGGGATCTCACATTACATATAAAATTACACACCTTCTCCAATATTATTCATATGTTAAAACGCATTTTTTGGAAAATACCTTCCATGAAAACTTCCTAAAATTCCTATCCTCATCCAAGAATCCTTATTTTTGCCAAAAATAAATCCAATTAAGGGTTTTCATGCTATCATAAGAAGGTTACCAAAATAAGAGTTAACGTTCATGAATGATCATTTTAATTTAATTTCTTCCTCCACCTTAATAAATTATTATTAAAACATGATAATATATTTTCCTTAGAATAATATATATATATATATATATATATATGTTGTTCTATTATGGTAATGTCATAAAACAATATCCAAATCTATAAAATGTGTTACAAAATTATCATTCTTGTGTAGGGTGGACTACCACCTCATAAACCAATGTCATTGATTTTTCCATTACAACCTCTCAATAATGAACATAATGATTGATTAGTTGGTCATATATGTTATTTCTATTTTATTATGTTTCTAGAACCATTATTTCACATATTTTTCATACTTCCCATTTTAAGTGAATAAAATAATTTCTTTCTTGTGTATGAAACACTATTGACTTGTGAAGCAATGTGATCCACTCATATCATTATCATGATCATTTATTATTTTGATTTTCCCTTATAATATTTTGATTTTATATTTCAAGAAACATATTTTTTATAAAAAATTATGTTGAATAATTGTTTTTCAAAGAGGAAATGTTATTTTCCTCCAGAAATGGATTAAAGAATTATTATTTTTTAACATATTATTTTTTTGGATTTAGTCAATAGATGGAACCTAAATGAATCATGTTAATAGTGAGTGTGACGAACAATGAAATTAATTTATTCCAGAGCCTCCAAATGTTATGGGATCTGGAATGAGAAATCTCATTTCTATTCTCAAAATAATTATTAATATATGAATCATACCTGAATCCCAAATGAAAAGGTAGGAAAATTTTGTTTGTTGAGTCCATCATGAGGAAACATGGACATCAATTTAGTGGGAATTTAGATTCAATAGTTACTGAACAATGGATAATTATCAATAAAATGATATTTTCCATTCCCAGTGTTTGTAATATGATAAAATCATTTTGTCTATCTACTATTTGGAAGGGGAATAGGATCAATGGTGAACTCTTACCAAGAATATGAGGCAATAGAATCAAATTGACTCCATAAATTGGGATTAATTCAAAGAAATGTTTTTCAATAATTAATTTTCTCATATTTTTTCAATTATGATAGAGAATGAGTTCCATGAGATAAATGTAAAGGATTATAGATCTAGTGGTGCCTATGAAGAAAAGTTTACAAGCCCAGAGAGGTATGATTATGGTATTATCATCCAACTAGAAATCAAGTTTTCTCAATTATTTAGTAGCTTAAAACCATGTCTCTACAGTGATTTTTTCAACAAATACATGAGTATATATGAAGATATTATTTGATATTATATAAAGGTGGAAATAGAGGTTACAGTCATTAATAAATATCATGATTTTTTAATAATATAATAATAGATATCCATGTAAAATCTATGAAACATGGAGATAATAACATGTGCATTCCTTTATTCACAATATGTAGGAAGTATCATGGAGGAAATAGTCTTAAGGGGATTATTAAATAGGTTATCTTTAAAAGTTATGGTCATTGGGAAATTGATTTCTAATCTGCTGGGAATAAGTCATAGATTTTTTAGAATATAGGTAAATCTACAAAAAATGAACCACCCACAATCCATTGTTTCAAAATAAAGGAGTATGGGAATTATACTAACTAATTCCCAAATCCAATGATTAATGATAATGAATGGTGTCAGCAACCACACAATCTAATATAGAAATGGAAATCTAATGTGATCATTGTTTCTGATGAGGGGTGCACTAATGATATTTTAAATGTTACACTTATAATCAACTCTAGAAATACTAATGTCCTATTTCACTAAGTATCTACTTATTCATTCATATATAAATATTTTTATAAGGGAATCAAGATGCCACCCAAAAAATTTGATATAAAATTTGTGGTGAATACACATAATGGTATGATGACCACATCTAGTTTCTATGATTCATAAAATGTTGATGTTATTAGTAATTTACAACATGAAAATATTTTTATTCATCCTCTGGTTGAATTTTAGGTTATCTTGGGAAAGGATTTGATTTCTCTATATAAATGCAGCATCCATTCCCAATGATGAGATTCTATATTTGATATTTCAAACAAAATTACAATCTCATATAAATTTGATGATAATAATGATCTTTTTTGGGGGATCACATCTATTGTATGGGACATAATTCCAATTCATAAGGGGAGTTTAATAGAAATTATTTTGCAGAAAAATGAAATAAATTATAATCCAATATTGATGGAATTATTTTATGTCTTTCCAGGAGAGTTTAAAAACCATTCAAAACGACGTGTAGTTATGTTCTCAGTATAACTAATACTTGGTTCCATAATAATATTTAATACTTGATATAGAATGACCCTAATTTAGTTGTAGAAATTAGAAACTATTGGAAAACTATGACAAAGGATTTATTCGGCCTAGTGTGTCACCAGGGGTTGAACCTATTCTTTTTCGATAATTTTAAAGATAGTTCAATGTGACTACGCATTGATTATCATGATGTGAACAAAATCAAAATTAAGAACATGTATCCTCTTCCCCATATTGATGAATTTTTTAATCAACTGTATGGGGCTCAATACTAATCTATTCTTAACAATTGAGCTGTATATCATCAAATTAAGGTAGAGAAGGAGGATATACCCATGATATAATTCCATACTAGTTATAGTCATTATGAATACATAAAGATTCCTTTTGGAATCAATAATTCCCATAATATAGAAATTTATTTATTAAAGATAGTTTTTAGTGATTGCCTTTATTTCATTTTATTAGTTTATATAGAAAATATTCTCATATATTCAGAGATAGAGGAATAATAGGAAATATAATTTATAATTATACTAATGACCCTGTGTAAGGATAAACTATATGAAAATTTTAAAAAGTATAAATTTTTGCTGCAAAAGGTTTCATTTTTTGGTGAACTAATCATAATAGATGGTATATAGGTAGATTAGTCCAAGACAAAGGATATTGAATGTTGGCCTAGTAAAACCATGGTGAATATAAAATGCAGTTTTCTTGTATTAAATAGGCATTATTTATGTATTGTATAGAAATTGTCATTACTATATAATACTTTGACCATTTTAACACATATGTCATCCAAGTTCACATAGAAACATGAATGTGAGGAAAATAGAGTGTAATTAAAGATAATATTTGAATGAGTACATATTATTACATTAATCTTTAGTGGAGAATGGTTTTTAATCTATATTGATGTATCCCAGAATGTATTGGGTTGTGTTACAATAAAAAAATATATGTTTATAGCTTATGACTTGTGAAAATTGAGGAATAATTAGAGAAATTAACAAACTCTGTATTTGGAGTCAGTTATATTAATTTTGTCATTAATGTTATCGATGCATTATCTTAATGTTGAAAATTGGAATATATATATTAATCATAAAATTTTAAAGTATATATTCACACATAATGTTTTGAATATGTGATAATAAAGTTTGTTAGATTTGATTAATGATTATGAATTCTGAATATATTACCACCCTTTACAAGAGAACATGGTGGTCGATGCTTTGAGTGGAAAGGATCATGCCATATTAGAAATGATGAGAATTAAAAAATATACAATAATTAAAGATTTTAAAATTATGGTTCTTGATATCTTGAATGAAGGGGGAAATACAATCATGCTCAATTTAATGTTCAACAGTCCATTCAAGGGAATATTAAATTGAAAAGAATGCAGATGAAGCACTGCAAAAGAAAATTAGAAATTTTTGTCTGTTTAACCATGATCCTGATGGAATGAAATGGTTTACGAAACATCTATGAGTTCTATCTATACTAGATTTAAAGGATTTTTTAGATAAAGATCACAGTTCTTCATTATTTATTCATCTGGAAAGTGTGATTATGTAAATAGATTTTAAATAGTATTTATGGTGGGATTGAATGATGTGATATATCATAGAGTTTGTATCTCAGTTCATATAATGGATTAAAGTTAAGGATGAAAGTTAAAATTCTAAGGGGATGTTACAACCATTACCCCTACCATAATAGAAATGGGGAAACACCATAGAATTTTTCTTTATAATCCCAAAAACATCTAAATGAAATAATGATATATGGATTAGTCGATCACCTTACGAAACTAGTAAACTTCATCGGTACCAGAGAATACATCTTACTGAATCATCATTCCACAATATATATTAAGGATGTTTTAAGGTTTCAAGGATAAAAAAATTCTATTTTATATGATAAATATATATTGTTTCCCTCAATTTTCTAGAGAATTATGTTTTATGGTATTGATACATATTTTAGTTTCAGTGATACATACCATACTATGGTATGTGTTCCATTTGATAGAATAGTTAAAACCCTACTGTATATGCTGAGATCATTCTATTTTCACTTAAAATGTTTTTGGGATTGAAACCTCACTCATGTTGACTTTTTATAAAAAAAATGGATTTTAATTGAGCATTCAAATTTCACCTTAAGAATCCCTCTATGTAAAAAAGTGTAGAGCTCCAACATTCTAGAATGTAGTTTGAGAAATAACGATATTGGGTCCTGAGATAATTAAGAAATCACAGAGGAGGTTAGAGCCATTCAATAACACATGATTTCTTCTTAGATATGGGATATTTTTTTACTAATAATCACTGGTGGGATATTGAATTTGAATTTCACAACAAGGAGTTTTAATAATATCTCCACGGAAAATAGAAATTACAATCTATGTAAAAGGTAAACTAATACATAGGTATATTAGTCCCTATGAAATTATTTATAATATAATTACTGTATCTTATCGGTTTTCTCCTCCATCATTCCTCCCAGAATTCTATGTTGTGTTTCATGTATCTCTCTGGAGGATGTAAATACTAGACCCTTCACATTTACCGAACTCAGAGGTCATACTACTAGATCATGATCTTTCTTATCAAGAAAAATTTGTGGAGATTATTTATAGTGACACTGATTTTTATTAATTGACTATAGAATCATTTTAAATATAAAAAATGTAAAAGCATTATGCAATCCGGATCAAAGGGTTTAGTATTATGGAAAATTTAAGACTATACATAACTTTTACAAAATGAAACAAGAAAATTTAATAATTCCTTATCATCATGCTTCATAGTGGCCATTGTTTTGTACAAATAAAAATTAATCACCTATAGATATAAATCAATGAATGATATGAGATAAATACCCAGTAAAAGTATAGATAAGAACACATATTAATATAACATGGGGTTTTCATAATCATCATCATAACATTATAATCATAATCATGAGAGGACGTTTTAGATGATTTCATGGAATGTAGAAATTCATTAAAATTTATCATAATGTATTTGTGGTTATATAACATGTTTATTTCAATTTATCTCATGAGATGAATCACATTACTCAATTCATTAGAGAGTTATACAATTAATGATGCACCCATCACATCATAACATTTAAAAAATAATGTGTGCCACATCGAACATATTTCAATATTAGACATTAATTAACCTATTTAATGGAATTGGTTTCATTTAGTAAAATTTACATTCATGAATAAACTTTTTGGTTCACAAAATAAAGACGTTATTACATATTTGGTATAATAATTATCAATCCTCAGTGAAGAAAAAACAATCTCATGAGAGTAAAATCTATATTTTTAGAAATATGTATTCTTTTGGAGAAAATTTTTCATTTCATAAAATAAAATTGGAAACATGTATATCCCTAAAGAGACAATATAAGGATATATAAGTTTTATTTTAGAATCATTAATAGAACATCCACACTGAAAATGACGTGAAAGAGGGAAAACATAATGAAGTGCAGTTGGATTTGAGAATCCGCTCACCTTATGTATGAATGATTCTTCACAATAATAACCTTAATAGTAAAATTAAATTCAACAATTAAATAAAAATATAATTTTATTCATGATTTTGATTCATTATAATTTTATGAAGTTCATTTATGGTCCTTATGATGTGTAATGGAGTACAATTCTGTCATTCCACTTGTGTTCGTTTCCATCATTTTCATGGTCGGTTTGCTTGTTTACAAATATGTAATTTCATTAAAATTGAGAATGATTCTAAAAAATTGAAATTATTTGTTATTAATGAATATAAAAAAGTTTCATTGGTCTCATGTATCATTTGGTTATGTGGTATGAGGCTGGTTTATTAGATAGAATATTAATGAAAATGATTTAATTTTATTTCATGGTTTTTAGGACCGTTATGAGTTTATATAGTCATGATTATATATATAGCTTCAAAATATATATATAACTCATAATATGTATACTAAATTATTATTTAACCTTAATAATGGTTTTATGACTATCCATGAAGGCAGTAGTGAAAAATGAAAATAAATCGTCCACGGTGGCGGTAAATCGACACACCATAGACAATGTTTTTATTTTTATAATAAAATAAAAAGGGAATAGATTTGAATATTAATTATTACATTAATATAATAAAATTACATTATATGAAATATACTGTAGTTATCATGAATTTTTTATAAGTAGATGCGAGGTTGGGATAAGAATAGAAATGAAATTGTAACGAAATTAAATGGAAAATAATGTGGAATTACCTCTCGAATTTATCCTCATTGAGAAACTCATTAGTGGAAATGGGTTGGAATTTTTATGAGACCAAGAGATACAATATTTGGTGGAGGAGTTTGAGAAAATTATTAGGTATATCTTTTTCATTCTTCAAGGATTAGAAGGTGAGATGGGAATAGGTGGTGAGGGGTGGTATTTATATTGGAGAAGAGGGTTGTTTTCTCATTATTTTATTCATTAGTTTTTTATTTTTGCTGAAGAATATGAATTGTTTTAACCATAGGAATAAATATAATGATGTAATAAATAGGAGATCAATATTATTGGCTTATTTCAGCCTTACATCAATAATGAATCAAAAATTATTGAATTTTTCATTTATCGTAAATTATTTTATTTTACTACTCAACAAAAATTAAAGTATTTTCAAAAAATCCAAAAATTTCACCCTAACCATTTTTTTCATTTTTAGAATACAAAAATTTAAACAATTTATGAATTTTATTTTTAAATATGTTAAATGTAATTCTAATTAAAATTAAATTTTTTTATAAAATAGAGATTTTAAAATTATAATTTATTTTATGAAACTTTAAAAAATTAATTAAGATATTACAAAATTATATTATAAATATTATAAAAAAAATTAATTTTGAGTGCATTTTTTCAAAATAAATATTTTTTAATGTCATTAAATTAATTATAAAATTTCAGATAAACATTTTTGTATTACAAAATGATCAACACTTAATTTATAATTTTCAAAACATTTATTTACATATACTATGATATAATTATATCGTATATTCATTTATAAGATGTCTAAATTTTATTTGTACATTCATAGGTATGGTTACTATTCGATTTTTGGATTATAATTCTTAATGGTTTTATTATTATTCTAAGGGTCACACTACTATTCCATTGATATAGGTTAATTAATTTTGAGAAGTATAACTTATTTCAATTTTTATTTTTTGCGGGTAATGTTTTTATTGGGATCAATATTATATTCATGTGTTTTATACCATATAATATAGTTATAAGAAATGAAATAATTCCATTTATTATAGAATGAGTCTTTATATTCTTCCCCTATTTTGAAATTTCTCCCTCGTAATTTGGATTTACATAAACATGTGATGGTACTTATCCTTCATCACCTCTTCCTATTCCCAATTCAATTCATTATACTAATGGTTCCACGAAAACACTTTGACAATGTGGGTTTTATTTTTATGTAGAACCTTATATCTATAGCACCAAATCATTACTAGTTACTCCTCAAAAGAGAGATCATCTGGTAGTTGTAACAATCTATGATTTCAGTACATGTTATGGATTCAGTATGTACTTTCTCAAGAGACATACCTAGAACACGTCATGAATTTGATCCATATATAGTGATTGTTCAAGATGATTGGACAATGATTCTATAAAACTAAGGATATAATAGAGGATAATGTTACTTGTGATAATTTTCCCTTTATTTCCAATCCGAAAGACTCTCTCCCATGGTGATATTGGAAGGAATACATAATCTCCAATGTTGAATCTAGGTCCATTCGATGGTTGACATCATAGATATTTTGTGAAATCTCATCATATTTTATATGACGATGGATTTCATGATCCTTCTCAGTCATCTCTTTCACAAGATTAGTTCCAAGTATATTTTTTTCACCAAGTTCATCCCAAGAGTTTGGATTTCTACATCGCTTTCCACACATAGCTTCATATGGAGCCAAATGAATACTCGAGTGGATGATATTGCTATTTGAGGACTACCCCAATTGTAAATGTTAATCATATCCAAATTTTTATTCTATTGAGCATTGTATTATAATGTCATTATGTTTTGGAATGGTCCATTCAGATTTTCCATTAGTTTGGGGAATATAGGCCATAATGAAATTCAACTTAGTTCTCAATTAATGTTGTAGACATATCCATAATTTAGATGTGAAAATTGGAGACACCCGAGAATATATAAAGTGGAACCCCGTATATCCTCAACACTTACCTCCCATATATGTTGGAAGGCTATTCAAGAGGGAAATCTTTTCGAGTAGCAATAAATTTTGTGGTATTAGTGAGTTAGTCCACTACAACCCATATCACATTGTTTTCTTTTGATTTTTTGGGAGACGAGTTACAATGTCTTGGGTGATATTCCCCAATATCCACATGGATATTTTAAAGGGTTTCATCATCCCATTGTACTTTTTTTTATCTACATTATCTTTATTACATATTGAGAACCTTGTGACATATTATTTAATCTTCTTCTTTATGTTGTCCCACATGAAGTGTTCTCAAAGATCACAGTACATTTTGGTACTTCTAGGATGGATAGATAAAGTTTATCTATGTGAATTATCCACTAGAATATTCATTATCTTATTTGATTAAGGTAAAAAATTCCTTGTTAAAAATTAAATCATGCCTTCATTGAGGATATGTAACTCCATAAGCTTCCCTTAATTTCATATATTCACATTCTTTTGATGATACAAATCATCCCTTTGTGCCACCTTAATCTTCTATTAGATAGATGGTTGGGAAATCATTTTGTAAATGTATGATTTATTACCTAATATTATGTTTCCAAAATAAATCTTTTTTATATCCTTGAATATAGAGTCATTCTAAATCATAATCAGGGATATTGTAATGGGTTCAATTTTTTACAAGAGAATCAACTAACATTTTTGCCTTCCAATGATGATAATGATAAGGGAAATCATAGTAGTTGAAAATATGTTACCATATCCATTGATGCATGTTGAGTTCATTCTATGTGAATATCTAATTTAGACTCTTTTTATTGGTATATATGTCCCACTACTCACTATAGTGTCAGTGCCTCATGATTTTCATGGAAAAAATCCCTGCTTCTAGCTCCATATCATTTATTATGTAGTTATTATCATGGATCTTCAACTATCATGCCATGTAGGATGTCAATTTATCATTATACATGAGTACCCAACATATGAATTTTGTATGGATCCCTATATATGACATAAAATTATCCAATTTTGGGAAATGTGAGTATAGGTCCAGTGACTTGCCTCCTGTTTAGCTCCCTAAATCATTCCTCACATTATTCCATCTAGACATACTTTTCCCCTTCACATGTTGAATTCTTTAGTGGGATAGAAAATCATGATCAATTTATCACAATATTTCAATATTAATCTATTATCCCAATAAAACTATGGACTTTTATGACATTATTGGGTCAAGGACATTACTCAATTTCCTTTTTTATGGGTCTATAGAAATTCCATCATGTGTGATCACATGTCCCAAGAACGTGACTTCTTACATCCATAAATCACACTTTATAAACACGTTATACAATTTATCCTTCTATAATGTCATTATCACAATCTGTATATGTTATTTATATTTCTATTTTATATAGGAGTAAATGAGAAATGGATTGATAAACACTTTCACAAATTTATCAAGGTATTTTTTAAAATGTATATTAATCAACTACATGAAGATTTCAGGTGAATTAGTAGGTCCAAATGGAATTAATAGAAACTAAAAGTTATCATTCCTTATATGGAAGATATACCTCTAAATATATTCCTTCTTCACCTTTAGATGATGATATCCAGAATAAAGATCCACCTTTATAAAGTACTGATATCCACAATGTTAATAGAATAAGGAATCAATCCTTGGAAGAGGATTCTTTTTTATTTATGGCAATCTTTTTGAATTCCCAATAATCAATACACAACCACATTGATCCATATTTTTTCTTTACAAGGAGTACTGGATCACCCCAAGGTGATGAACTAGGGCGTATAAACTCACTGTCAAAATTCTTTTGAAACTGCTTCATTAACTCACCCATTTCGAAAGAGGCCATCATATAGGTACAATTTGATATAGTTGTAGGCCCATGTTTGATTTTGATTGATAACTCTACCACATGATCTGAGGGAATTTTGGGTAACTATATTTGAAATACATCACTGTATTTAGTCACAATAGGAATTTTCCCAAGGTTGACACCTTAATTTTGTAAACCATTTGAGTATGATGTGATTCTTCATAGGTAATCAATAACTAAGCAATTGAAATATTTTCCAAAAGAGATTCATGATCTTCCATGAATTTTTTTAGGATCATGGTATGGTTTGGAATATGAAAAGTTATTTCTTTTTTTGTGAGATTTGATGTGTACTCTATATAAAGAGAGTCAATCCATCCCCATTATAGAGCTGAATTCAACCAAGGGAAGCATTGTGAGTTTTTATGGAAGAATCATCCCACATACGCCAACATGAGGTGATTCCAACACATAGATTCCAATGATTTCACGACTTCGTGTTGTTACAGATATCTGTACTTTAATGTTTTGGGGATTCAATTCAATAGTTCTAGAGAATTTTCATGATATAAAGGAATCCATAGAACCAGAAAAATATAATACTTTTACCATTCTTGAGTGAATTATAATTATACCATGCATGAAATCATTTTCTTAATCCACACCAGTAGTATTGATTTAGTAGGAATTCACTTGATCCTTTGGATTTAGTGGTTAATGATGCATATTACCCTTGGGGACTCGAGGTTTAGTGCACCTGCTTGCACAATTCCCTTTCTACCTATAGTTGAAGTGTTGAACCATGGGTGGTTCTATCCATTTCTCTGTCGTATTAGCTGGCTATTTTATGTATCTACAAAATTCATGATCTTGGGGGAACTCTATCCCACACATATATAATTTCCACATCCCTTTTAGGTAGTTCCCATGATATTTCTTCCCACATATTTGAAATCTCAGTGGTTGGGAATTACTTCAACCTTTTTTCATTAGATCCTCAATCTTGAAACACCATATTATGTTTCTTATCACTATAGCCATGGGACCATTCACTACTTGAATTAGAGGTATTTGAAATGGGATATTTGCAACCAGATCCCATTAAAAATTAGCTTTTGTGACAGGGCCCTATCGCAAATAGCCAGTTGCAGAAAACGGTGTGGCAAATACAATTTTTTGCCACAGGCCCGTCACAAAAAATAGTTGTTTCGACGGAAAAGTTTCTTGTCACAAATAAACTTTCTGATTATATATATTATATATCCATAAACTTTTTGTGATGGGCCCATCACAAATAGTATTTTGTGATGGGTAAGTTCCCCTTTGCAAATAAATATCCGATTATATACATTATATATATAATCATTTGCAACGGGCCCATCGTAATTAGTATTTGCGACGAGTACGTTGTCCCGTCCCAAATAATAATCACAAAAAAATTATACTTAAATTATTTGTGACGGGAACACGTCACAAAAGACCCCAACACAATTAGTAAACATAATTAAAAAAGTTAATAAAATTATGATTTATGAAAAATTATTTTATTATTTTTAAAAAAATAAAAAAATAAAAAATATTTTTATTAGTAAAATAAAAAAACATTAAAAAATATAATACAAAAAAATATATTTAATAAAAGTATCATTAATAAAAAATTATTATTAATTTTATTAAAATAATAAAAAACTATTACAATTCTCAATATATAAAAAAATATAAAAAAGTTCATAAGAAATTATTATTATTAGAAAAATAAACAAATATTAAATAATATAATACTAATAATAAATAAAATAAAATAAAAAATTTAAACAATTAAATTATTCAATATTTCCACCAATATACAAGACAGAAACTATAAATAGTTCATTTTATTACAAATCTAGAATTCAAATGTTTTTAACATGAAAAAATAATCACAGGGGTCTTTTGGAGAAGGAGGAGAAAACTTTATCCCTAAACTATGAGTCAAACTACGGATTTACTCCATCTTCTCATGATGCTCCTGTTGTCACTGCTGCTCCAATCGACGCATCTTCTCATCGTGATGCTGTTGTTGCTACAGCTGCTGTTGCCGAAACATCTCTTCATACTGCTTCGGTAAAGTCTCTATAAGCTCAGCCCGAGTTTTCAAATGCTCCTGATACTGTGAGATAGAAGATGATTCCTCTCTATGAGCTCCTCTTGAGCTGGACGCTGACATCGTAACAGTACCGTAATAAGTACCATGAGTCAAATGAGAGTCGATACCAAATAATAAACCCTTTTCAAAGCCATACTAAGTTTCCTACATCCATGTCATCTCATCGAAATGGTGGGCACTGGTCTACTAAGTCGTCTCGTCTTGACCCTCAGCCTGTGTCTGAGAGGTCACAACCACAAATGACTCTTTCAATTCCAATTTAAAATTAAAATTTTGAAAATATTATATGCAGTTAATTTTCAAACTGAAAACATAATACTAACCACAATCTGATGCTGGCGATCACCTCTAATATCTCCAGTGGATGGATCACTGTACATCCTTCGATAAAAGTCAAACTCCATAATATCTGAATGCTCAAATGCCTATAGAAATATAAAATAAACTCTTTATATTTAAAGTTATATAAAATATTTAAAAAATATAATTACCCGATGCTATCTATACGAACTGAATGTACATATACCAGCTCGATGTGTCACCTCCTCTCTCCCCCGATTATATCATCCCACTAAAGATCTCCTCTGAAATCCACCACCCAACTAGTATAATCATAATCCATCCCAAAGGTGAGAAAAAATTTACTCTAGTCGATGGGATCTACATGACTCATCAAATTCTTTCCCTCTTGCTTTCATATTGGATGTTCTTCTCAAATTGTGAAAAAACAAATGGAAATCATCACACATAGACACTTTCCATGTCGCGTGGATAGCGTTACGCATGCTCCCATCGATGGGATACCATAAACCCTACAAATAATTTATAATATCAAGTTATTAATAAAATAAATTTCAAAATAAATATCATTATTTACATACCAGAAAATGATTTAACATGTCACACCACATATAAATGGGAATCTGTACCCATGTGATTCATGGATGAGAAAAATAATTGTGCAAGATAGCGCTCCCCTTTCAAACAGAAACATGCTCAAAACTGTAAAAATGAAGAAATAATCAAACCATTAGATAATATATAAATAAATTAATGAAAAATAACTATAATATACAAGTTACCATACCTCCATGTGTGTATATCTAAGACAAGATGTGGACGTCGCTCTACGATAGGGTGTAGATTCATCAGTCATGCAAGATCGCGCCCCCTCTATGTACCCCCTGAACCGCCAGTAGGCTGAGGGTCAAATAATCCAAAATCCCCCCATCCAAAGGTAGATCAGCCTCCTGCAACATGAAAAATATATCAAGATCCATCTGAAACACAAAATGATGGTTATTAGCAGATAGTTAAAAATAACTATTATATATAGATATATATTAGTTTTGATTATAACCATAATTTAACTGTGTCACTGTTTTTATTTATCCTATTCTCCATAGTTGTCAATGTCAATGTCTTTATCTTCATCCTCAACATCATCAATATCCATATGAGTTTTAGTTTCATCATCTCTTGTAATTTCAAATTCATTTGTAACATCATTAACATCTTCATCATCATCGATCCTTAATTGTGGAGAGTCATCATCGATATTCACGTCTCTTTGTGAAAATTTTGGATTTTGATCAGTCTCTTGAAAAAATTCAATTCCTTACACTTTAGAAAAACCACATTCAGTTTGATTAAACTGATTTTCTTGAGATTTTGTTTTTATTATTCTCCACAAATCGCTCAAGTCTCTGAAAGTACCACAGTACTTTGCGTAATAAATTTGATTTCCATATTGAGCTAGTAAAAATGGTTCACTTACTGCATGAAGTCTTTTATATTTAATATCAACGGTTTCATGAGTCGGATGAACATGCAAGCCTCTCTCAGTATCCAACCATCGACATTTAAACATTTTCATGTAATTCTGTCCAAGATAACACATCTCAATAATTTCATCCAGAATGCCATAAAAGTCAACTTTAGTTTCTCTGTAATGAGATCCTCTAAAGAAAGCTCTACTTTTCATTATTATTTTTTTGATTCCCCATATGCACGTGTATGAAATTGAAAACCATTAACCATATATTCATTATAATATTTATCCATTTTTGATGGTGGGTTACTCAATATACACAGTTTCTTATCAATTTTATCAGCATATTGAGAAACCTAAAAATTTGTAAAACAATTATCAATATAATAAATAATAAAAGGAATTGATATTAAACCATCAATAATTTATATTACCAGTTTTTTAAACCATTGAGAAATTTTTTTTCTCTGCGTTCTTCAAGAGAAGATGTTGTAATTTGTGGAAGTTTTTTCTTGATATGATTATCATATGACCTACAAATAAAATAAATTTACATACTATAACATAAATTATATAATATGTGATATAAGCACTCATAGTATAAATTATTTCATTTCTCCATAGTTGAGCAGAACATATGTATGAAAACTGTGATGTTCATCATCTGAAATCCATTGTTCATGAACTCCACCAAAACCAATATTTGGCTGATTAAAAACTGCTAATTGATTTTCCATTTTTTTCATTATAATTCCCCTCATTTCATCCCATTCGATTGTATTTTGAGGGATATTGAGACAAAAAATAATGAGAGCATAAAAAAATCAATTTCCTCTTGCAAATAAGCTTCCGCAATTGAGCCTTAAATTGGTTCTTTGTTACTTTCTTTTTTCTTCAATTTCTACATGATTCTCTCGAAGGGTACATCCATCGAAACTATACTGGACCTCCACATTTGGCTTCATATGGAAAATGTAATATCATATTTTCCATTGAGTCAATGATAGTTGGCGAAAAGATTTTTTCCAGTTTACATATAATTATTGCAACATCTTCTTCCAGTTTTCATAGCGCATCATTGTCTATTTTCGCTGCACAAATGTCTCAAAAAAACATGATATGTCTATTATAGAATCCCAAATCATATAATTCAACAATCCTATGAATCCAATCGGCATAAGTATTTTCATTATAATATGACAATCATGACTTCTTAATCCAGTAATATAAGTATTCATAACATATCTTCCCAAATTGGAAGCATAGACATCTGGAAGTCTCAAATCTTCAATCCCCTGACAAAATAATAAGAGAATCTCTTTGGAAAGTGTATAAACTACTTTTTCCTTCATTAACCTCGGTGATCTAACATTTTCAAATAGTTCAAGTTCTTGTCACCAGAAAATTTGGGCATGATCTAATCGTGCCTTTATAGTATCTTTGGACTTACTGAGTGTATCCAAAACTATATGAAATAAATTATCAAAATAGTTCTTCTCAATATGAATAACATCAAATATGTTGAAGACCATGGGTACTCCAACCAAAAAACATGCCATATGCCAGAAAGTCACTAATCTTCCACATCAATGCAGCTTTCAATTCGAAATTTTGTTTCGCAGTAACATCATATGTACTGACACCATCACTCCACAATGCATTTAACTCATCAATCAATGGTTTCAAATAAACATCAATAATAATTTTTAGATGTCCTGGGATTAATAGAGTCAAAAAGATATATGGATTCTTCATCAACATCCATGGAGGTAAATTGTACGGAGTTAGAAATACAGGACAACATGAATACTGACTACCATAAGAACCAAATAGACATAAACTATTAGTAGAAAGACCCAATGGCATGTTTCAGGCTTCTAAAGAAAAATACAGCTGCAGATGGTCAAAATGTTTCCATGAATCACCATTAGATGGATGATTCAATATTTTATCAGTATAAATCATGGTTTTTTGACATGACATCATTGACGGTGTATTCTGAGACATAAATAAATGTTGGATCCTGGGTTTAAGGGGTAAATATCATTACTGTTTTATAGGAATCGATCCAGACTTCCCTGGTTGAGCTTCTTTATACCTCGATTGTTCACATGTGAGACAACTATCCAATGACTCATTTTTACTAGAATATAAGATGCAATCATTTTTACATGTAAGAATCTTCAGATAACTATGACCCAGATTATGAACCAGCCTGTTGTTCTAATTATAATTTGCAGGAAACACATTTCCTTCAGGTAAGAGTGTTTTAACTAACGAAAATATCTGATCAAAACAGTTGTCTGACATTTCAATATCTGATTTAATAGCCATAAATTTTGCAAACACTTCTAATTTTCTTATCTTCTAACCAGGATATAATGCATCCTCAGAAGACCTCAACAACTCATAAAATTACGATGGTGCCAACTCCGGAGTTAAATCAATATCATCTTGAGTTTCAGTTTTTTGAACAGATGGACCTACAATTTCATGTGCAAAGTTTTAAAATTGTGATGGATCCGGAATCAAATTATTAGTATCTTCTCTAGAACAACATTCATCGTATTGTTACCAAAAAACATAATCTGGTTGAAAACCAAACCCCAATAGATGTCCCCCAACTTTGTCAAATGTGTAAAATGTTATCAGAGAACATTTTTTAGAAGCACACTTTATTATGCCTTCTGAAACATATTATGGTATTGATGATGAAAATGATAACAATGCTTCATCACCCTCAATATATATAGAATTTAAACCAAAAACATTTGGATTTCTACAC
This sequence comes from Viscum album, assembly GCA_963277665.1. Lineage (NCBI taxonomy): Eukaryota > Viridiplantae > Streptophyta > Magnoliopsida > Santalales > Viscaceae > Viscum > Viscum album. Next base: position 935,822,742 of record OY728153.1, read on the forward strand.
TGATTTATCCAAGAGTGATTATATAATAATGATTGATGTCAATTTCCTTGTTCCATATTTTTTTACAAAATATAAAATAATCATTGTTTTTGAATAATTTGAAATTATAAAAACACTATCTGAAAAAAGAAGTTATATAATTACAAATCCTTCTTAATAATTACTATTAAATTTGGGCGACACAATTTCTAGTGGATTGACGGCTACTCTTTTGTCTGACGACTCATTTACTTGCATCTTACTCACACTAAAATAAAAATGAAGAATATGCTCAGATGTACACTTTTTCATTCTCGTGCATATGAGTATGAATAAAGACACCTACAAAAAGATTCTTCATTGTGATTTCAGTGTGAGAAAGATGCATGTAAATAAGCCATTGGACAAATGATCCCCCTTTTCGTCGATGAATCATCTTCTTGTAATTGTCACCGCTGGAACACATTATAAAAAATGTGGTCCTACAAATGCATATTCAAACTCGTGCATACTAGATTGGATATACATACGTAGAATCATACTTTTAAAAATGTTTTGATTTGGTGAAAGTTGAAATAAGAAGAGTCATCGAGTAAAAGAAGTGCCGACAAACCATTAGAAATTGTGCCAAGTTAATATATGTTATTAAAATTTATTACAAATGATTTTCTTCCTAATTGTTCATATTTATAAATAATATTTACTATTTATTCCTATTTATTACTAATTATTACAATTTATTTTCTTCCTAATTTTTGCAATTTATTACTAATTATTCCTATTTATTAGTAATTATTCCTATTTATTACTATTTATTACTAATTATTACTATTTATTACTATTTATTACAAACTATTACTATTTATTACTATTTATTCTTATTTATTAGTATTTATTAATATTTATTCTTAATTATTACAAATTATTACTATTTAATACTAATTATTCTTATTTATTACTATTTATTACTATTTATTACTATTTATTACTAATTATTCTTATTTATTACTATTTATTACTATTTATTACTAATTATTCCTAATTACTTCTATTTATTACTAATTATTCCAAATTATTACTATTTATTCCAATTTATTACTAATTATTACTATTTATACCTATTTATTACTAATTATTACTAATTATTCCTGTTTAATATAAATTATTCCTATGTATTTATAATTATTACTATTTCTTACTATTTATTTTTATTTACTCCTAATTATTACAAATATTTACTAATTATTACTATTTATTCTTATTTATTCCTAATTATTTTTATTTATTACTAATTATTCTTATTTATTACTAATTATTACTAATTATTCCCATTTACCCCTAATTATTCCAAATTATTCCTAATTATTACTAATTATTACAAATTATTACTAACTATTAGTAATTATTAATAATTATTGCTAATTATTACTAATTATTCCTATTTATTACTATTTATTACTAATTATGCCTAATTATTACTAATTATTCCTAATTCTTACTAATTATTCCTAATTATTCCAATTTATTCGTAATTATTCTTATTTATTACTATTTATTAGTATTTATTCATATTTATTACTAATTATTAATAATTATTCCTATTATTACTTATTATTACTAATTATTCTAATTTATTACTAATTATTACTTATTATTCTTATTTATTACTAATTTTTAATAATTATTACTAATTTTTTCTATTTACTCTTAATTACTCCTAATTATTACTAATTAGTCATAATTATTAATAATTATTCCTATTTATTCCTATTTATTCCTAGTTATTCCTAATTATTCCTAAATATAACTAATTATTTTTAGTTATTTCTAATTATTCTAAATTATTCCAAATTATTACTATTTATTCTTAATTATTACTATTTACTACTAATTATTCCTATTTACTTCTAATTATTCCTATTTATTTCTATTTATTCCAATTTATTACTAATTTTTTCTATTTATTTCTATTTATTTCTATATATTCATAATTATTCCTAACTATTCAAAATTATTCCTAAATATTCCTAATTATTCCTAATTATTACTAATTATTCCTAGTTATTCCTAATTATTCTAAATTATTACTAAGTATTACTATTTATTACTATTTATTCATATGTATTCTTATTTATTACTATTTATAACTATTTATTACTAATTATTGATATTTATTCTTAATTATTCTTATTTATTTCTTTTTTTCTATTTAATGCTAATTATTCATATTTATTGCTATTTATTTCTATTTATTACTATTTATTGCTAATTATTCCTATTTATTGCTAATTATTCTTATTTATTGCTAATTATTCCTATTTATTGCTAATTATTCTTATTAATTGCTAATTATTCTTATTAATTACTAATTATTACTAATTATTCTTATTTATTACTAATTATTATTATTTATTACTGATTATTACCAATTATTCCTAATAATTAATAATTATTCTTTATTATTACTAACTATTTCTAAACAATCCAAATTATTTCTATTTATTCTTATTTTTTTCTATTTATTCATATTGGTTTATAATTATTATTAATTATTCCTATTGATTCATAATTATTACTAATTATTTAGAATTAGTATTTATAATTTCAATTTATTATTACAACTAAATATTGATAACAAAACAATATAAATCTAATGTCATTATAACTAATCAAAAATAGTTAAAATTAATATAAAAAATGAAATAAATATAAAATTAAATAAAATATAAATACCTTTAAATTGATATTTTATTGATGGAAGCAACATCACTACTTCTCCGCAAAAAAACTGAATTCGAAAAATTTTCACTCTAAAAATATAGTTTAGAAAGAGAGAGAGAGCAAGTGAGAAATGAGAGGAGAAGAATGAAAAATATAGGGGGGTATATATAGGTTAGATTAGTTGCGACGGGGCTATTTTCTACGGTATTCCCGCCGTAAAAGGTAGTTTTTGCGACGGGCCCCGTCGCAAATACCTTTGCCCGCATTAATTGATGTTGGTGGTTAAAAGGGCATTTACGACAGGCCCCGTCCCAAAAAAGGGATCTTCTGACACAACTTTTGCGATGGGGCAACATCCCGTCACAATAACCCATTTACCACCGCCGATATTTCCGATGGGACCCATCGCAAATACCCTTCGACCAACACACTATTTGCGATGGGTGTCCCCCTATCGTAAATAACCTACCGCACAATACTTTTTGCGATGGGATCCGAAATCCCGTCGTAAATAAAAAATTATTTGTGATGGGGTGAACCGCCCGTTGCAAATAACCTCTGGGAGGGACCTTTCATGACAAGATTAATAACGTCCCAAAAAACACGTCACAAAAGTGTGTTTTTTCAGTAGTGATTAACCAAACTCTATCTCCACCTTAGAAGAACATCCAAGAAAATCTTTATAACTGCCAATGTGTTGAATTTCTCTATATTGTTTATGGTATGGTTTCAAACCACTAAAAAATATCTCAATTTTAATAAAAATTTTTATAAAAAACATGGAGTTTACCTAGTGAACTTTGTGAAATTTTCTTCATAATCCATGATAGATTCACCTACATTTTTCTTCAGGTTTTTGAATTACCTCTCCATATTTTGAGGAAGAGTCTGGGTAAATTCAATGTAAGAAACATTATCATATTGTTTTCTCACTCAATCTCTTCAATTTCTTCATTTGACATGGTGTTGTTAACTAATACCCACCATTAATCGACCACTCCATGTAGATAATAAATGGCCCGAGTCACCTTCTTCATCTCAAAACAATGAATCACATAAAATAACTTCTCTATTATGTTGAACTACTATTCTATGATGGGTGCATTATAATACTCAATAAATGCCTCTGATCATTACTGCATAAAAAACTTGATGGCTAGTTTCTCCCTCAAAAGTGAAGGAATATATTTCAAATTTTCCAGCTTATTGTTCATAGCCTATGATAACTAGGTAACAATCACCATAATATTTTTACCTCCACACCCCAAGTAATTACCTACCATGGAATTTGGGATGTTGCTAGGGTAATCGTTGCATTATCCCTCACACGAGTTGGTGTCCTGATCTCTCCTGGTTCTCACCATTTTCTAAAATAGAAAACATTTGAACAAAACATTAGACAAAATGTCATGAATATATAATTTTATTCCATTTAGAAATTAACTCTAAAGGAATTTATTTTAGGATCCCTATTTTTATCATTTTTCTTAAATAAAAATTATTGCATTCTTACTTATACATAGTCTCATACTAATGGTTTTCACTAAGTTTCTTTAAATCATGGTTTCCAAATTAACTATATTGTGATCTAATAACAACAAAGAAACCCTATTTTTTCAGTCATGATTATTACATCAATTTAATGATAGAAACATAAAATCATTACATAATCATGATCCAACTGTTTAGTATCTTTGGAAAATCAGAAGCATACATAATGTTTACAAAATAAAACATAAACATTTATTTAATTCTTTCTTATCTAGATTTGTAGTGGCCCTTATGTACTCCTCGATATAATTAATCACCCAAAGATACACATCTAGGAAATGGGTGAGGTAAAATCCCAGTAAAATGATAGATAAGAACATGGAACAATATATCCAAGGGTTAGAATAATCTTTATCATAACATCATCATCATCATCAAAATCAGTAGAGAAAGCATTAGATAATGTAACGGAATGTGGAAATGCATAAAAATGTAACAAAATGTCTTAGTTGTGATGTACCACTGCTATTTCAATTTATCAAATGAGATACATCACATTAACGGACGAATTTTACCACTATATAATTATGGGTTCACCGATCACATCAAACCATTTACATACGCTATATAATTTTTGGTGACCCATCACATCATAACATTTACATAACCATGCTTTCCATATATAACGTACAATAATCATAGACCTAAAATTACCAACATAAAGGAATGGGTTTCAATTAATGAAATATACTTTCATGAAAACCCATTCGTTTTCCCAAAATAAATATAGAATAACATACATAGTATAAGTATTATCAAACATGAGTGAAGAAGAAACAATCTCATGAGAATAAAAAGTTTTATTCTTGGAAACCATATTTCCTTTTGAATGATCTAGGCATTTTTCATAAAATCATATTAGAAAAATGTATATCCCAAAAATGATAAGGAAAGGATAAAAAAATTATATTTATGAAACATTAATTGAACAACCAAACTAAAAATGATGTGAAAGATGTAAAACCCCCCAAGTAAATGGAGTTGGGTTCGTGAATCCCCTTACCGTATGTATGATTTATTTCTTCACTTTAGTATCATTAATAATCAAAATAAATTATTAAATTATTAAATCTAAAACCTTTCACACTTTTTTTATTCATTAAAATTTTATTTTGTTCGTGTATGGTCTTTATGATTAGTTTTAGAGTTCAATTCCATTGTTCTATGAGTGTTTATTTTCTTATTTTTCATAATCAGTTTGCTTGTTTATAAGTATAGAAGTTAATGTACAATGACAATCATTCTATAGAATATAAATTATATTTTTGTAGTGACGATAAAGAAGTGTAATTATTCTCATATATCATTTGGTTATGTGGTAATCAGATGATTTATTAGATATAACGTTAATGAAAATTATTTATCTTATTTTGGCGGGGTTTACGTCCACTATGAGCATATATAATTATGTCTCTATCTATAGGTTTAAGAAAATTAAATATAATTTCAAATATGTATAATAAAATTTTATTTAACCAAAATAAATGTTTAACAACCATCTTTGAATGAGGTAGTGAAAATTGAAAACACATCATCAACAGTGGCGGTAAATTTAGACACCACAAATGATATTTTTATTTTTAGAATAAAGGTAAAAGGGAAGAAAAATAATGTTGAATTATTACATTAACATAATAAAATTATAGTATATACAAGGTATTTCATTTATCCTTAAATTTGGATATTTATAGGTGAGTAGAGGATAATAATAGATATTAAATTGAAAAAAATAAAAGGGAAAGAAATAGGATTTTACCACTCAAATGTCTCCCCATTGAGAACCTCTGTAGTGAAAAGGTTTGGTATATTGATGATACCAAGGGATCATAGATGCATGGGATGGGATTTGAAATATTTTTAGGTAGATATTGGATAAGCTTCAATATTTAGAAGGTGTGATGAGAATAGGTTGTATTTATAGGGGACACGAGGGGTGTTTTCTAATAATTTAATGATTTTTTTATTATTTTGGATCAAGTAATTGAATAATTTGAACCATATTAATAAATATATTAAAATAATTAAGGATAGTTTATTATTTTTTTATAACATTATCCTTACCCAAAACATGACTCAAAAATTCAAATATTTAACTTTTATCGTAATTTATCATATTTTACTATTCACCAAAAACTAAAGTATTTTAGAAAAAAACAAAAAAATCACCCTAACAATTTTTCAATGTATAGAATCCAAAAAGTGGACACTATTTTAAAAAAAGAATTTATAAATATAATTAATTGAATTTTCCATTAAATTCATCATTTATTAAAAAAATACTGATTCAAAGACAATATCTAATTTTAGGACACTTTGATAAATTAATTAAGGTCTGATAAAATTATCATATAATAATAAGACAAAAAAACTAATTTATGTGTCCATTTTATGAATGTAATTTTTATTTTTAATATGTTTCTTAATTAAATAAGTGTAAATAATATTTTGTGTTTTACAAAAATATGAACTCTTAATTTATCATTTTGAAAACATTTATTTACTTATACAATGATATAATTATATCATAAATTATATTTATATATTCATATGTGAGTTTAATATTTATAGGAGGAATTAATATTCCTAATTTTCATGTTATTATTCCAAGGGTCATTTTATTATTCCATCGATATATGTTCCCTAATTTCTATAAGTGTCACTTATTTCAATCTTTATTTGTAGGGGAAAATTATTTTTTGGGATCTCTATGGTATATATCTATTTCATACAACATAATATAATTATTAAAAATAAATGAATTACATTGATAAAATATTGGGTCATTATAATTTTTACCATAAAATGAAAATTCTACAAAACATGACCCCTCACCTCATCACTGTTTTATTAGGATACAACAAGATTGAAGATGTTTTATGAGACCTTGAGGATTTGATGAGTAATTAGTATACTCATTTTTTGTATTAGAGTGAATATTTTCAATGGATAAATTGATTATATAGGGGATATAATGTATCATATTGGGTTTTTTGTAATTATTGTTTTCGATGAAATTAAATTTCATTGATAGATTTTGTTACACCCAACATTGAGTTTCAAAAAAACCAAAATATATTATTAATATGGTAAGTTAATCATGGCCATTAATAGATAGATATTAATCTTAAAATTATGAATAATAATAAATAATTTTTAAATATTAATTATAATTAATTTACATAACAGAAACATATAGAAAAACATTTCTTAGTTTTTGATTAAGTGTTTATATGTTTTGAACATACTATTTTCTAGAAAAAATATTTTTATTTATTTTTGTAAAATTTTATAAATCCATTATTACACACATTTGGAAACATAATTTTATGAAATAAACATCATTTTGTATATTATGATTTTAAAATTAGCATATTGTGAATTTTACTGATTTTTTCAAAAAGTTTTATTTTTTTATGAATAGAAAAAAAATTGAATTTTAATTTAAAACCTAATTTTAATTAAAATTACGCACAATGTTAAATTATATTTAAAATTTACTTTAAGGTAAAATTATTTCTAATATAAATCTATTCATATAATTTATGTTCGGGGAATCCTTTTCATAATGAATTTTGATATAAAAACATTGTAAACTTTTCAAACATTTTCTCCTTAAAAACATGATTTCTTGTATCATATATTGGATTAATTTTGAATGAATGTTTTATAATTATGTGAATGGAATTTGGAAAAATGGATTCCATATTTTTAGTCAGAGTAATTTAAATTTTCAAATTATTTGAACAGAATTTTTAACCAAAATGAATCGTAAAAATAGTGAAAAGATTTTATCATGGTAAAGGTAAAAATGCCTTTAATAGGGGGTTAAACTAAATACATAATGATTAAAAATAATTGAAAAATATGTCCAAAATCATTTTTTGAAATATTTGGATACTATCCCTTCAATTATCTTGAGTGGTCCATTTTGGATTTCAGGATCTAAACTAGGGTGCCATCGAAATTGCCACCTGGCCTGATCCATGGTACAACCCAAAGGGTGTTACCAATCCCCAAGGGCTGTCAACTATTTCCTATGTTTCAAAAACACACAATATGAATTATTTTAGACATTAATTTATCATAAAACACTAAAAATAATTAGCATCACAATGAATGAATGTCATAACCAAACAAGGTATAATGATTTTCAGATTCATGGTAATGACATTTAATAAATCCAAATGTAACACAATAGAAAGGGAGAAAAATCTATCGCAAAATTATCCATGAAATATGAGGTACATCACCCTAAACAATAACCACCAACACCTAAAATATGTGTCACGCTGGCAACCAGATGCACCATCACTACCACAACACATATTTCCTTTACCCAGGCTATACAAAAAATTTATTCATACACACAAATATGTGTGCACGGTGTGAACAAATTCCCTATTAGATGACACCATTAAAATATTTCATGCTATTAAATTATAATTTAGATAAACATGCACATTTCAATAAAAAAGGTTTAATCCTTTCCCAAAAAAACATTTTGAGGAAAAAACATACTAAAGTAACACTTTTTAATAAAAAACTTTTTACAAAATAAGCTTTCATGATATAAAAATGTTGAAATGATTTACCATATATTGAAATCTATAACCAAATTCCTCAAGAAGTTTGTCACTAGATATAACCATGGAAAATCCCTATAGGTATAAAACACAAGATAGGCTATAGAAACCTCATACCTTAGTGATCATAACCTCCAACACAACTACCAATATCATTTAATAGAATGGTCTATTCGAGGGGATCCCGTACCAAGGTCTAATCACCTCCATATGATAATAAAAACAAAAATTATTCCCATGAATAATCCAATATAGGGGAACTCATATCAAGGCCCAATGGTCTCCGATCATATCACATGTGTAGTTAATGTTATAATGGTCAATCCTACTAGATGAATTTGGGTATCAACCTCTTCTAAATCAACTAGCATTCTGTTTCTAGTTCTCCCACCAAGATACTTATGATTAACTTTGTTCTCAAATTCCATTTCACATACAACATAAATAATCACTTCCACAAACACATATTATACATCACAATCACATAAGGAAATAACCACATTCATAGTTTCACATTGATCCAACGATCAAAATTACACATGGAATCCACCATATTCCAAAAAAATAACATTACATTCTACATGAAATCCAAAACCATTTTGAAAAACATTTTTCACCATTTTGACTAATTATAAAACTCATTTGGAAACACATCAAGAAGAACACATATGAAACTTATCACATCCATCATAAAGTCCCATTTCAAATTCATGACCACATCATAACAATTTTATTACATGTTTCACATCCCTTTCTCAATTGAAATAAACATTTAAGGTTCATAAGAAAACAAAAAACAAGAAAAGAAACCACGTTTCCCTCTTAAAATAGACTTTGAACACATTTGAACAACTAAAAATCTTTAAAAAATCATTTTCACCTTCCAAATAAAGAATAAAACATATTTTGGAAACACCACAACGAACCACACTTCTAATATTACCAATTTTCTTTAGAAAAATTGTTTTCATCACATATTATTCCCCAAAACATTTCAAACCAAATTTCTCACCCAAAAAAATAAACCATTGAAATAATTTAAACAATGTAGAAATCATATCAAAATCATCAGGTAATGTAATAACATGGAACCACCTACCCCACACTTGGAAACTTCTGAAAATCCGTGAAAACCCACAACCACACCACCACAAGACCCTATAAATGGAAATATAAAACAAAAAAAATATCGACATTTCCCCCAAAAACATGAGATGAAACCCCATTCAGGTCAGTAAACCTAAAAGAAAATAAGGACTCAAGTAATAGAGAGGATAAACCTTTGAAGGAGGGATAAATCAAGAAGAAAATGACTTACATGATGATTCATAAAAGTTACCACAGATAAACCACCAAAGGAATAATTCACAATATGTCCATAAAATCATCTAGGAGGCTCCCATTTCTAAAAATATTGAATGGTTCAGATGGGAGGTGTATTAGGGATAAAATCAAAGAGGGTCAGAATGTAAATTTCCACAAATTAATGATATGTTCAAGTCACACATTTTTTATGCAGGGTTTACCAAAATTTATATCAAACGAGTTCCCCTCACTATCCAATAAGGATATTTTTCATGGTTATCCCACACGGTATTCCATATCATGGGATAACATTGTGGTGTTCACTATAAAAAATATAATTACCTAGATGGTTTCTTGGCCAAGGGTGCACAATTTACCCTAATAATTCAACAACCATTCACCACCTAATTTCCAGAAAAAAACTCATCATTTTCATTAAAAACAAGGTGAAAATATGGGAAAAATATAAGAACAAAAAAATATAGAAGAATACATTGAAATAAAAGCACTTATATTAAAATTATTCCCACTATGAAAACATTCAACATTCAGAAATTCAACTCAACGACCGATCAGAGAACAAAAATAGATAATCATCCTCATAAAAATACTTCCGCTCCCAAGTATCATTCTCATCAATACAATTTTTCAAAAGAAACTAGAAAAAATTGAATGGACTTCCCATAGTGAACATTCATTTGTGAATCCATAATCCATACTGGCCGCTCAGACACTAAAAAAATCATGCTCAAATTCATATCTTTTAAATTCAAGACATGTGCCTAATTTGGGTTTTACTTATTAAAATGAGATACAATGAACATGTCATGAATTTATTTCATCCAAAAACTTAAAATATAACATGTATTCTACCTTACTGATCCTTTAAGTAATCTCAAAATGTATGAAATACCTCGCTATTAGCTTCTTTTTCTTACCCAAATGACTATAACCCAAGCGAGGTGTGAGTTTAAAAAACACCCAGTCACCCATAGAAAACTACAATGATAAAAACCATTGATTGACATAAGGCTTGTGAAAAAAAAGGATCCTTCAATAAAAACTACCTAATCAATTTCACTTGATCAGTGGTTTCTAACACGTGGATTGGTCCCAAAAATAACATTTCACACACCTTAACCCAACAGAAAGTTTAACAAAAACGATGGACTACATATCAGGTCAAAATATTTTTTTTTAAGTTGAGGATTGGTTACTATTGTTTTACGCAATCTCAACCAACCCAAAATGGCTATCCCATGATCCTATATAATATAACACACATGTCCGGAGCATATATTCCATGATCTAAATTTCCTTCTATGTCAAACCATCCATTTTATAGTGGTATGTCATGCAGAAATTTACCTGGGACCCCATAATATTTTGAAGGAAATCAAAATATAGTGAGGTAAAACGTGGGTCCTTTTTTAAAAACAATTCCAATGACACATCATGGAGCCTCAAAACCTCTTGAACATACAATAGTCCCAACTCATCTACCATTTTTGAATACCTAATTAGAATGAAACATTCTGATTTGGTTATACAGTTAATCACTAATCAAATGGAATTAGTATCTTGAGGTGTATGAGGTTATCGAGTAATAAAATCCTTGGAAACATCATCCCACTTCCAAGAAAGAATATTTATTATATGCATCAAACCGAAGGGACTTTGGTGCTCTGCTTTAACTTGCAGACTTGTATAACATCATAACACAAAGTCATATATATCTTGCCTCATACCTGGCCATCAGTACTATCAATTCATGTTATGGTTCTTCTTGGTAGCACCGGGGTGAATAGAACACTAGAAATAATGTATATCTTACGTCACCAGAATCCTTATAGGTAACCAAAACAAATCTTGTCCCTTGAAGCACACAAATCCCTCCAGGGACAAAGATCACATGTAAGGTGTCTCCCCACCATTTAAAAACATCATAAAATTATTGAAAATCTTATAACTAGGCTGTTCCCATAGAATAAATTCCTAAAGAGAAGGCGTTAGATATAACAACCCATACTTTACATACATTGTTAGTACTTCAAAATTGAAGTACACTTATTACAACATATAACAAAACCATGAAAGGACCGTATAGGTATAGTGTCTTTAGAAACTAGGAAACATAAACAACTGGTTCATAAAGCGTTTATACTGTCTCCCATTTATTTCATCACATATATAGTCACTTTTGGCATATCTTACTTAATAACCTTCTTCCTGACCTGGGGAAAGAAAACATACACAAGGGTGAGCTCAAATGCTCAGTAAGGGTAAACAAAAGAAATATCAATCACATCATATTCATAAGAACATAACATTTTGGAAATCTTACCCTGCAAAAGAGATCATAATTTCATAACATGGGATAAATCATGGTAGTGAAATGTAATCACAATAATCATAACGTAAAACATGAAGCTTTTTGGAATACACACATAATCATAGAGAATCATTTCTTATTAGTCAAGACTCATTTCCAAGACTATCTTAGTGGACATAGTCCATTTCTGAATCGAGTTCATTCCTCATTTTAGCCCTATTTCACTAAACCAGTTTAACCTTCCATTCCAGCCATGTCTATCTCATGATATATAAAATCTTTACCCAATGCATTGGAGGGAGATATAGGTCCCACCCATATCAAAATGATACCATTCTTATGTGTGCCACAAAATCATAAACCATACATCATAGCATAACCCATGTAATAAAAATGAGATTCTTAAACATCGTGATATCATAAAAAAATTCATATAAGATAAAGGAATTCATAAAAATAATTCCATCACAACATAATCAAATCAATGTAATAATAGGGATTGAAACAGAACCCTTTATTATCTTAGATGGAAAATAATTTTGATAAAACACTTGAACTCCATTCTTGAGGAAAATATCCTTTCTACTTCAAAAAAACATTTCATTTAACATGTCATGCATTTTTAAACTAAAAGAAGTTGATTAAAAAAACATAAAAACTTGTAAAGGAAGCTTCTTGGAAATAATGTTTTAAAAATCCATTCATGCCGTATAAGTTTAAAAAAACATTCTTCTTGTACTTTTGTCAGAAAAGTCAAAAAGTAACTCGTACGAAAAACGACAAACAATTCCTTTCATATCTTTTACAAAAAACTCGCCAAAGGGTAAAATTGGATTTAAACAATTGTAGGTGGATGGAAATAATATTACATGCTGAGGAAACATGGATTTGGATGATAACATACACCCCAGTAAATTCCAAAGTATAAACAATCTCGGATAAAAATGAGATTTTGATATTTTCCCATACATTAGGTCTGATTTGCTTCGTAAGTGTTCAAACCTCCTGTATAATGATTTAAATAATGAAATTTACTTATTCCAGAATCATACTCATTGATATTCTTAGCTTATTATTAGTAATATTTCATTGATACTTGTTATTCGGGTGTTTATTACTTTTTGTTCTTATGCGTGTTTTGTCGAATAAATTCTTATTACTCTTTTTAGGTTATAGACACCTCATTTACAGAATAGTATTACTGTAATATATATCATATTTATTCACTCAATTCATTTATGTAATCATTATGAAATGAAAATCATGTAGAACGAGTCACATCACATCGTGGAGACGGTATTCCGTACGTACGCACGAGCGATGATATCGTTCCTATGATCGTGGAATTGTATTGGAGTGTATGTATACTATTTCAGAATCAATATCACTTTACAATAATCATATATATTAATTCTTTACACCATTAGACCCATCCAAGTAAGGTGGTGGTGGAAAATAGATTACACCACAGCGTGGAGACGGTATTTCGTACGTACGCACGCGTGGTGATTTCATTTTCCATAGGATAGATAGATGGTGAAATAGGGTTGTTTCATAATTATAATAACATATAAGTATATTTGTGATACTTATGTTATTAATTCATAATGAAACAACTAAAGAAGAAGAAGTGGAAGAAGAAATAAAGTTCAAAGAATCGGTAACATAAATTACATCTTCTTTGAAGTGCTTCTTTGAGACCTCCTTTTTGGGCACTAAAATTGGTCTTCGAAGAAGACCAAGACCTCTAGGATGTTTATAGGTAAGTGGAAAGGATAAATTGGCAGGGTTTGGCTGAGCATGAAGGCTCAATGTGGTGTGAGGAAGAGAGGGAGGAGGTGCCCTTTTATAAGGGAGGAGAGGGGCACCTTTGAAAAAACTAAAAATATTATTTTATTATAAAGCCATATTCAATTTTAAATAGCTCCAAATTGATTTATTTGTAAACTAAGGTGGGGATGGGTCTAAATACTCCTATACAATAGAATTTGGACAAGTTTAGTTTACTATTTTAACTTTATCATTTAGATTTAACTTTAAGTTAGATAATTTTACTTTTACCATGTCTTTTTGTGTTCTTACACTATAAGGTTAATAAACTATCTATAACAATCCAAACGAACCCAAGTTGTTTATAATTAATATATATAACCTTATCTAAGTCATTTGGCCGAACCTTAGATTTTTAGGAATAAAATATAAATTAATAATATAATATTATTTTTAAAAAACTATTTTATGTCAATTTTGACACTATTTAGTAATTGATTTTTGTGAAAATCATAAAAGAATGATTAGTTCGAAAAAAGTTAAATAAATCAATACTAACATGTCATATTAACCTAGAAAATTATTGTAATTCATAAAAAGTCTCAAATTACATTTATTTGGGTATTTATGACATCAATTATGTCAATATTTTTTTAATAAGATAATTACTGCATCATCTTTGTGTCATAAATAAAATAAATTATTTAATGTCTAAGAATTAAAAATAAAATACCATTATGTAGGAAATCTTTTTAGATTTCTAATGAATTTTTATAGTCGAATTTATCTTATGTATAACCCTATATTAAAAATTATTTACTTATTAAAATTTGATTTTAACTATTTTAACCCTTCTTTAAATAAATTAATAATAAATGACCTAATCTAATCCAAGTGGGCATAAATGGTCATATTGTATTCCTAATGTTGTTTTTGGTCGAATTACACTTATCCAATAGAATTAAGACATGTTTTAGGGTAATAATAATATCATTTTTACCCTTAATTACCCTATTTACTTTTAACCATGGTAAATAAAAGTAAAAAGTTACTATTCACCAAAAATTATTTTCATCTCATTGAACCAAATTTTACTTACTGAAATCAACCGTGTCTCTCAGATTTTTGAAATTCCACTCACAAAAGTGGTAAAAGTAAGTTTTATGTAAATTTTCAAATTCTCCTAGGAGGTGGGTAAAAGACGGTGAAAAGTTCAATAAAATTTTTATATATCTAAAATTATTATAAAATTACTCCAATGAAATATATTGAATTTATATAGGTATTATGTATCAATTTTTACCTAAAATAAATTTAAATAAA
Organism: Viscum album; assembly: GCA_963277665.1. Taxonomy (NCBI): domain Eukaryota; kingdom Viridiplantae; phylum Streptophyta; class Magnoliopsida; order Santalales; family Viscaceae; genus Viscum; species Viscum album. The sequence goes on from OY728153.1 coordinate 935,838,306, forward strand.
ATAAATAATTATTTAAATAAAAATTCGGTTTTTAAATAGTAACCCAGTGTTTTCACTATTCATCACAAATTGAAAGTTTCCAGAAAAATACCAAAATTTCACCCTAGGCTAATTTCGATATTCAGAATCCAAAAGCAAAGTCCATTTTGAAAAATAAAATTTACAAAATTTCAAAAAGTTTTTATTACTATTCATAACGTCTAGTTTTAATAATATTTTAATAGCATATCGTTGTTTAGTGAAACTCGGTATTGCGTACGAAGCAAGCTATCAAAGAAGGTCGCGATTGCGTGTAAAGCAAGCCATGCTAATGTTGTGTGTAGTGAAATATTCCTTTGATGATTTATATAAAATAAAAACAAAATATTTCTTATAAAAGTCTCGGGTGTTACATTCTACCCACCTTAAAAAGAATTTCTCCCTCGAAATTCGTCACTTGTAACAAACAGATGAGGATACCTCTCCCTCATCATATCCTCAAGCTCCCATGTAGCTTCTTCAAATTGGTGGTTCCTCCATAAAACATTAACCAAGCAAGTGGTCTTGTTCCGTGTGACTTTTTCACTATGATCGAGAATCTCTATCGGTTGTTCTTTATAAGAAAGATCTTTTTCCAGCGGTACAACTTCTGAGCTAAGTACATGTGAAGGATCAGGTATGTACTCTCTCAGGAGAGATACATGGAACACATCGTGAACTTGAGAGACATTCGGTGGAAGCGCCAATCAGTAAGCTACCTTCCCAACATGATCCAGTATTTCGAAAGGACTGATATATCTTGGGATCAGCTTTCCCTTCTTTCCAAATCTCAATACTCTCTTCCAAGGAGATATTCGTAAGAACACTTTATCACCCACTTCAAACTCTAATACTTTTCTTCGGTTGTCAGCATAACTTTTTTGTCGACTCTAAGATGCTCTTTTGTATTGTTGAATAGATCAGACCTTTTCTGCCATCTCATCAACAAGATCAGGTCCTAATATATTTCTTTCCCCAACTTCATCCCAGTAAGTTGGAGTCCTGCATTTCATTCCACAAAGAGCTTCATAAGGATCCATCTGAATACTGGAGTGAAAGCTATTATTATAAGAAACTTCCACCAAAGGTAGGTGTTGATCCCAAACACCTTTGAAATCCATAGAGCAAGCTCTCAACATATCTTCTAGAGTTTGAATTGTCCTCTCAGACTGACTGTCGGTCTGAGGATGATAAGTAGTGCTGAAACTCAACTCTGTATCCAGAGTATGGTGAAGACTTCACCAGAACATTGAGGTAAACTTCGGATCCCGATCAGATATAATATAAAGTGGTACTTCATGCAATCTTGCCACTTCCTTTACATATATCCTGGCAAGCTGATCCAAAGATAAATCCTCTCTAATAGCAATGAAGTTTGCAGACTTTGTAAGACGATCAACTATGACTCAGATAGCATTATTGCCTTTATATGTTTTAATAAGTCCTATGACAAATACAATAGTGATGTTTTCCCATTTCCATTCGGGTATCAGTAATGATTGTAACATCCCCTTAGACTTCTGTCTCTCAGCTTTAACTTGCTGACAAACCAAGCATCGAGAGACATATTCAACAACATCGTTTTTCATGCCATCCCACCAGAAGTACTCTATTTATTCCCCATACATCTTCGTGATTCCTAGATGAATAGAGAATGAAGAACTATGAGCCTCATCCAGCAGCTCCTTCTTTAATTCGGGGATGGGAGGAACACAAACCCGATTCCTGAACTTTATTATCCCATCACAATCAAGGTTGAATTCAGGAACTTTTCTCACCTTCTTTTGTAACTCTACATCTTCTTTTTGTGCCTCTTTAATCTTCACATGTATAGATGGTTGAACATTCATTTGAGAAAGATATGATTTTCCCCTTTCATTATAATTCCAAGATCCATCATTTGTAAATACATAAATATTGGATCTTTTTTGATCCTCATCATGGATAAACTGGCATGGTCTTGTCGACTTAATGCATCTGCCACCTTGTTTGCTTTCCCAGGGTGGTAATTAATTGAGCAGTCGTAATTCTTAATCAGCTCCAACCATCTTCTTTGGCTCATATTAATCTCCTATTGTGGGAAAATATTCTTTAAACTTTTATCATCAGTATAAATGTCACACCTTTCTCCATAAAGATAATGCCTGCAAATCTTTAATGCAAATATTACCGCAGCTAACTCCAAATCATGAGTTGGGTAATTTTTCTCATTTATTTTCAACTGTCGTGAAGCATAAGCTATCACCATATCAGTTTGCATAATAACACACCCCAATCCCTTCTTGGATGCATCACTGTAGATCACAAACCTTTCTCCACTACAAGGCAGTGTGAGCACAGGTGCACTGGATAACCTTCTTTTCAACTCTTTGAAATTATCTTTACATTCCTCCGTCCAAACAAACGTAACTCCTTTCTGAGTCAACCTGGTGAGTGGATTAGATAATCGTGAAAAATATTTCACAAAACGTCGATAATATCCAGCCAAACCATGAAAACTTTGGATCTCAGTTACTATTGTTGGTCTCGACCATCTTTCAATAACCTCTGTTTTTGCTGGATCCATAGATATCCCCACTGTTGAGATCATGTGACCCAAAAACAAAACTTTTTTGAAGCCAAAATTCACACTTGGTAAATTTGGCATAAAGATTCTCTTTTCTCAGGGTCTTCAATATAATTCTCAATTGATCTTCATGTTCTTCCTTGCTCTTTGAATATACACGAATATCGTCTATAAAGACTACCACAAACTGATGAAGATAGTCTCTAAAGACTCTATTCATCATATCTATGAAGATAGCAGGGGAATTAGTAAGACCAAATGGCATCACTATAAATTCATAGTGTCCATACCTTGTACGGAAATCCATCTTTGGTATATCCTCCCTTTTGACCCTTAATTGATGATACCCAGAATGAAGATCAATCTTGGAAAAGTATTGAGCTCGGTGTAGTTGGTCAGATAAGTCATCAATGTGTGGGAGAGGATATTTGTTCTTGATAGTGATCTTGTTAAGTTCTCGATTATCAATGTAGAGTCTCCTTGATCCATCTTTCTACTTATCAAACAGAAAATATGATCCACAAGGTGACGCACTAGGGCGTATGACCCCTTATCAAGATTCTCTTGGAGTTTCTTCTTCAATTAATACAACGCAATTGGGGCCATTCTATAAGGTGTCCTTGAAATAGGTGAAGCACCCGGTATGAGTTCTATTAAAAACTCAACTTCACAATTTGGTGTAAGACCTGAAAATTCCTCTGGAAAAACATAAAAAAACTCCCGTACAATGGGAATATTCTTCATCGTGAGTTTCTCACCAACCATTTGAGATAAATAACCATCATTTAGTGGAATCAAGACCCATAATATGTAAGATCTTTCCACTGGAAGGTTATCTTCATCCTTGCATCGATAGATGATCAAAGATTGATATGGAATATGAAATGTGACTTCCCTTATTTGGAAATTGATATGAGATCCATATAGAGAAAGCCAATCCATTCCAAGAATCACATCAAATTCCACTATAGGGAGGATCACAAGATTTACAGGAAGCACTTTCCCACAAACATCAATCGGAGAAGAATTATAAACTTTTGATGCGACTGTTGTGCCATTATGGGTTGTCACAGTTAACTCAACATCTAATTTTTGATGTAATATGATGATACCCTTAGAAAATTCTCCAGAAATAAAGGAGTGGGTGGATCCAGAATCAAATAAAACATTTTCTACTTTAGAGTGGATGGAAAGTGTACCTTTCACCACTTCGTTATCATACTCCACATCACTGATAGAAATTTCATGTGACTTTCCTTTGTCTTTAGCCTTAAGAGTTTGTTGACATCGATCATCATCAATAAGCCTTGGATTACGGAATTGATTGGAATAATACTCCATTTCCTTGCACTTGTAACATTGAAGTGTAGGAGGTGAACTCTGTGTATCCTTTTCATTGTTCGCATCACTAGACATCTTCTTCCCATCATTGTGGCAATCAAATGTCCGATGACCTTCCTTTCCAAATTTGAAACATTTACTTTTCACTTTAAGACAACTCCCTGTATGTTTCTTTCCACACTTTGAGCATAAGGGAAAACTCATCTTGTTTTCAGTGTGCTCTTTAGATTTTCCTTTGAATTCCATTTTCCTCTTCTTATCAAACCCATTTGACTTATGGGTTACTCCAATCTCCATCTCAACTTTGAGAGCACATCGAACGATTTCCTCATAGCTATTGAAGTTCCTTATGTCTAACTCCCTTCTAAGACTTGGTTTTAAGCCACTAAATAATCGATCGATCTTACTCTCAGGTTGGATAATAATACCAGAAGCGTACCTTGCATGTCTTGTAAAATTTTCTTCATAAGTACCAACACATTCATCATCCTTTTGATTTAGTTCAAGAAACTCCTTCCCCATCATTGTTCGGAGAATACGAGGGAAGTACTTATTGAAAAATAAGTTCTTGAAATCGTCTCATTCCATGGACTCAATTTCATCTCTTGGCCTCGTATTCTTGATTTGATTCCACCATTGATCTGCATCACCTTCCAAAAGATACACTGCTAAGATGACTTTATCATGTTCAGAACATTGAATAACTAAAAATATCTTTTCAGTAGTATTAATCCATTGTTTAGAAACTAATGGATCAGTAGACCCGCTGAATGAAGGTGGACGTTGTCTCATGAAGGATTCAACAGAATGTTGCTCCTTCCTTTGCTCGTTTGGAAGTCCTGCATGATTCATATCTTGAGAAAGTTGTGTGATCATGGCTACAATATTTTTCATTCCAGCTCCCATAATGTTTGTTTTCTCAGGGGGACAATCATTTCATTTCCCGTCGCATTCCACATTAACACGGTTCCTTCAGGTTCCAGCCATTAAATAAAACTAAGAAGAATAGTGTGAGCAACACTAATTATAATAGGAAAACCACATAATCAAGAATAAAATTTCACACTTAAGGTCTTATCCCAGGTTATTCATGGCCATTTATAAAACACTAATATTGTGTTATATTCTTATAATTATCCTTAGGGTTCTTACTAAGGCTTACACATCCTATTTTCCAAAGGGTGACTATACCTTTCCTCTGATACCAACTATAACAACCCATACATTACATACATTGTTAGTACTTCAAAATTGAAGTACACTTATTACAACATATAACAAAACCATTAAAGGACCGTATAGGTATAGTTTCTTTGGAAACTAGGAAACATAAACAACTGGTTCATAAAGCGTCTACACTGTCTCCCATTTATTTCATCATATCTATAGTCCCTTTGGGCATATATTACTTAATAACATTCTTCCTGACCTGTGGAAAGAAAACATACACAAGGGTGAGCTCAAATGCTCAGTAAGGGTAAACAAAAGAAATATCAAACACATCATATTCATAAGAACATAACATTTTGGAAATCTTACCCTGCAAAAGAGATCATAATTTCATAACATGGGATAAATCATGGTAGTGAAATGTAATCACAATAATCATAACTTAAAACATGAATCTTTGTGGCATACACACATAATCATAGAGAATCATTTCTTATTAGTCAAGACTCATTTCCAAGACTATCTTAGTTGACAAAGTCCATTTCTGAACCGAGTTCATTCCTCGTTTCAGTCATGTTTCACTGAACCGGTTTACCCTGTCATTCCATCCATGTCTATCACATGAGATATAAAATCATTAACCAATGCATTGGAGAGAGATATAGGTCCCACCCATCTCATAATGATTCAATTCTTATGTGTGCCACAAAATCATAAACCATACATCATAGCATAACCCATGTAATAAAAATGGGATTCTTAAACATCGTGACATCATAAAACAATTCATATAAGATAAAGGAATTAATAAAAATAATTCCATCACAACATAATCAATTCAATTTAATAATAGGGATAGAAACAGAACCCTTTATTATCTTAGATCTATAATAATTTTGATAAAACACTTGAACTCCATTCTTGAGGAAAATATCCTTTCTACTTCAAAAACACTTTTCATTTAACATGTCATAAAATTCTAAACTAAAAAAAGTTGATTAATAATAAACATGAAAACTTGTAAAGGAAGCTTCTTGGAAATAATGTTTTAAAAATCCATTCATGCTGTATAAGTTAAAAAAACATTCTTCTCATACTTTTGTCAGAAAAGTCAGAAAGTACCTCGTATGAAAAACGACAAAAGATTCATTTTATATCTTTTACTAAAAACTCACCGAAGGGTAAAATTGGATTTAAACAATTTTAGGTGGATGGATATAATATTACATAATGAGGAAAAATGGATGTGGATGATAAAATACACCCCAGTAAATTCCAAAGTATAAACAATCTCGGATAAAAATGAGATTGTGATATTTTCCCCTACCTTAGGTCCGATTTTCTTCGTAAGTGTCCGAACCTCCTGTATAATGATTTAAAAAATGTCATTGACTTATTCCAGAATCTTATTCATTGTTATGATATCATATATGGTCATATTCTTAGCTTATTATTAGTAATATTTCATTGCTACTTGTTATTCGGGTGTTTATTACTTTTTGTTCTTATGCGTGTTTCGTCGAATAAATTCATATTATTCTTTTTAGGTTATAGATACATAATTTACAGAATGTTATTAGTGTAATATATATCATATTTATTCACTCAATTCATTTATGTAATCATTATTCAATGAAAATCATGTAGAACGAGTCGCATCACATTGTGGAGACGGTATTCCGTACGTACGCACGAGCGATGATATCATTCCCATGATCATGAAATTGTATTGGTGTGCATGTATACCATTTCAGAATCAATATCACATTAAAATAATCATATATATTTATTCTTTACACCATTAGACCCACCAAGTAAGGTGGGGGTGGAAAATAGATTACACCACGGCGTGGAGATGGTATTTCGTACATACGCATGCGCGGTAATTTTGTTTTCCGTAGGATGGTTAGATGGTGAAATAGGGTTGTTTTAAACTTATAATAACATATAAGTATATGATTGATACTGATGTTATTAATTCATAATGAAACAAATAAATAAGATTAAGTGGAAGAAGAAATAAAGTTGAAAGAATTGGTAACAGACATTACCTCTTCTTTGAAGCGCTTCTTTGAGACATCCTTTTTGGGCACTAAATTTGGTCTTTAAAGAAGACCAAGACCTCTAGGATGTTTCTAGGGAAGTTTAGAGGATAAATTTCTAGGGTTTTTAAGAGCTTGAAGGCTCAAAGTGGTGTGAGGATGAGAGGGAGGAGGTGCCCATTTATAACGGAGGAGAGGAGCACCTTTGAAAAACTAAAAATATTATTTTATTATAAAGCCATATCTTGTTTTAAATAGCTCCAAATTGATTTATTTCTAAGCTAATGTGGTGATGGGTCGAAATCCTCTCATCAAATAGAAGTTGGATAAGTTTAGTTTACTATGTTAACTTTATCATTTAGATTTAACTTTAAGTTAGATAATTTTACTTTTACCGTGTCTTTTTGTGTTCTTACACTATAAGGTTAATAAACTTAATATAACAAGCCAAAAGAACCCCAAGTTGTTTATTATTAATATATATAACCTTATATAAGTCATTTTACCAAAATGTAGATTTTTAGGAATAATATAACAATTAATAATATAATATTTGTTTTAAAAACTATTTTATGTCAATTTTGACACTATTTAGTAATTGATTTTTCTGAAAATCATATCAGAATAATTTGTTCGAAAACAGTTATTTAAATCAATACTAACATGTCATGTTAACCTATAAAATTATTTTAATTCATAAAAAGTCTCAAATTACATTTATTTGGGTATTTATAACATCAATTATGTCAATATTTCATTAATAAGATAATTACTACATCATCTTTGTGTCATAAATAAATTAAATTATTTAATGTCTAAAAATTACAAATATAATAAAATTATGTATTAAATCATTTTATCTTTTTAATGAATATTTATAGTCTAATTTAGCTTATGTATAACCCTATATTAATAATTATTTACTTATTAAACTTTAATTTTAACTATTTTAACCCTTCTTTAAATAAATTAATAATAAATGTCCTAATATAATCCAAGTGGGAATAAATGGTCATATTTTATTTCTAAGGTTGTTTTTGGTCGCATTACACTTATCAAATAGAATTAGGACATGTGTTAGGGTAATAATAATATCATTTTCACCCTTAATTAACCTATTTACTTTTAACCGTGGTAAATAAAAGTAAAAAGTTACTATTCACCAAAAATTATTTTATTCTCATTGAAGCACATTTTACTTACTGACATCAACCGTGTCTCTCATATTTATGAAATTCCACTCACAAAAGCGGTAAAATTAATTTTTAAGTAAATTTGCAAATTCTCCTAGGAGGTGGGTAAAAGACGATGAAAAGCTCAATAAAATTTATATATATCTAAAATTATTATAAAATTACTCCAATGAATTACATTGAACTTATATAGGTATTATGTATCAATTTTGACCTAAAATAAATTTAAATAAAATAAATAATTATTTAAATAAAAAGTCGGTTTTTAAATAGTGACCCATTGTTTTTATTATTCATCAAAAATTGAATGTTTCTAGAAAAATACCAAAATTTCACCCAAGGCTAATTTCGATACAACGAATTCAAAAACGAAGTCCATTTTTAAAAATAAAATTTACAAAATTTCAAAATGTGGTTATTACTATTCATAATGGCTAGTTTTAATAATATTTTAATGGCATATCATTGTTTAGTGAAACTCGGTATTGCATACGACGCAAGTTATCAAGGAAGGTCACGATTGCATGTAAAGTAAGCCAAGCTAGTGTTGTGTGCAGTAAAATATTCCTTTGATGATTTATATAAAATAAAAACAAAATATTTCTTATAAAAGTATCGGGTGTTACATTAGATGCACACTATCCAAGGACACACCTCCACTATGTTCTTTGGTCATGAGATGCATCTCAGTAAGAAGACCCATCAATACCACTCATCGTTGTGCTTTTCAAATCATTATCTAGAAATTTAATGATCAATGAATCTGCCATAATAGTTATGTTACCTATCATATAGAATAAATCAAAATTTAACCCTTGAAGAAATTAAACCCAATGATATTACCATGAATTTAAATCATTCTGGGAGAAAATATATGCTAAAATCCTATGACATTAATAGACCACAAACAACTCCACAAAAAACGATAATGGTTTCACATCCTCAAGGATTGCATCACCACTACTAACTATAGTGATAGGGTTAGGTGATTCATTTCATGTGGTTGGATCTAGAACAAACCATAATCCACCACATTATTATCTTATATTAAAACACTCCCAATTACCACAAATAAAATTGAATAGATTAAATAAGGATAAATCAAAATGATGAGGTTTAAAATAAAATAAAAACATGTTGAAATTTTATTTTTTGAGATTATTTTGATCCATAAACATCTTATATTAGATATAAATTAGTTTGGAACCATTATAAAAGGAAAATAAATTTATAATAAATTAATATTTGAAGTGTTTCATAAAGTGCCTCTCCTCCATCTTATAAAATTAAACCAAATATACCCCCTTAATAACGCCTTTGAAAAAAAAATCTCTTAAAAACTATACTCAAATAATCTCCCAACATCTCTTCCTTCCTCTTAGAGGCCAAAAATTTGGCATAAATCCATTCAAATGGGGCCTTTTGTTTAAATCCAAAGGTGACACATGAAAAAAGTTAATTGTTTTACCACCTGTTTTAAAATTATTTTCCTCTTCAACTTCCTATTCTTATGTGGCTTCCATAAAAAATTATTAAATATAGTATCCTCTATTTACTGAGATGTTATGATAATTTTTGTACAACCTTATATCTCATTTTATCCATCCTATGGAGAACAATATCACCATGCATTTGTACGTACGTCTTACCGTCTCCATGCCATGGTGTAATTTTTTATTCAACAATACATAATTTGGATGGGTATAATGATGAGTATAATTTATTTAAATAATGAATATAACATTATAATTATTATGTGTAATTAATATACCATCCAATTCCATACCATTTAACCATAAAGTAAATGATATCATTGCTTGTGCGTATGTACAGCCATCTGTCTCCCAGACGTGATAGATTCATTCTCTATGTTAACCTTTCAAGAATGATTATAAAGTATATATAATAAATAATCATGAAATATATGACATCAAAATTCTAATGGATTTATGTGTGTATATATATGTCATTTATTTTCTTTCATTGAATTCAATAAGGAAACATAATCAACATTCATGTGTACGTACGACCTACCGTCTCCATGAATGATGTATTCCATTTAATTTATCAGTGTTATATATATATATTTATATAATGAATATATATTATATATATTTCATGTTTTACATTGAAGAAGTATTTTAATCATGATATAAGTAATAATATCAAGAATAACAAGTCAAAACATGTACGATAATCAAAATGATTACTATGCAAAACACTGCTTTAACATGGAATTGATAAATAAACATTTAAGATAATGTCATTAATGAATCATATATGATATCATAAATGTTATTATGGTTCAGTAACAAGTTAATAATTTGTTTAAAACCACTATACATGAGTTTTTGAAACATATTGAAGAAATAGGTCCTAAGGTAAGGGATTCTCTTGTAATCTCATTTTTATCTGAGATAGTTTATACATAAGTATTTACTAGGTTATATTTATCATCCAAATACTTGTTTCCTAATTATGTAATATTATTTATATTAGTATATAAATTTTTATTATTAATTTCCCCTTTTAGTTATTTTTTATTAAACTGTATGATAGGAGTCTTCTGTCGTTATTCGATTTGAGGTACTTTTTTGACTTTTCTGGCAAAGTACAAGGAGAATGTTTTTAAACATATATGACAGGAAATGATATTTTCACTGTTTCATGACACCTTAATTCCATGAAGCTTGCTCTATAATATTTAATGTTGATTTTCAACTATATTCCTTAATTTTTAAATTTTGTGTAATTTTGAAAAAAGAAAATGTTTTTGAAAAAGAAATGACATTTTCCTACGAAATTAAGTTCAACTATTTTATCAAAATTATTTACCATCTAAGATGATGCTATTTAAATTTGGTTATGTTTAGATCCCTATTATTAATATTATTCTATTGTGTTACTGATGTAATGATATTGTATATGGATTATGTTATGTTGGAATGATGTTTAAGAATCATATTTTAGTTCTTGGGTTATTTTATGATGAATGATTTTAGTTTTTGTGGAACATGTAATAATGATTTCATTATAAGATGGTTGGGACCAATATATCCCACTAATTAATTGGGTAAAGATTTATATATCAAGAGATAGAAATGAATATAACGGAAAGTAAATCTAGTTCAATAATACAAGGATATAATGAGAAGTAAATTCGGTTCAGTAATACATGGTTAGAAGGACATGTAAACCCGGTTCGGTAATGGACATTGTCCACTATGATGGTCTTGGTAGCAGCACCTTAGATACTATGTAAATCATGTTCTGTTCTTATTTTTTTTTCCAAAATCTCATGTTTTATTCCAATTCTATTTAATAATGTTTAATGTTACTTTATGATCTATTACTTATACACTATCATGATTTATTTCATTACTCAATAATTTTGATATTCAAACCATTTGTTCATGTTATTAAATTCACATATTTATGGTTTGTTTAATGTTCTACTTATTTACCCTTACTAAGAATTTGATCTAACCCTTTTTATCTTTTCTATTCCCTAGTATATAAGGAATGGTTTTACGTTGGAAAAAAGGGTAATATCATTATTGGAGATGTTGAAGCTCTTTCACCATGTTAGAAGATTATGGTCCAAGTTTACAAATAAAAAAACTAATATGGTCTTTTGGAATATATTTCTGTAATTTATTATGTATTAGAAAAAAGAAATGTAATTTCCATGTACATCTAGATTGGTTCCTTAGAATCACCTTTCTCCGATACCATTTTATCACTAACCAAGATGGGGTTCCATCCAAGATGATACCCAACCAAACACATTTCACTGCCCGATTGGAATTCCTGGTCCCCATGAGAAAGAAAATATTAAATGGGTATAAAAACTACACTTGGGGAATTGTTTGACCAATTTTTGTAATCATAAAAAACTAAAAATAATACGCATCACAGTAATTGACTATAATAACCAAACAAGGTACAATAATTTTCATATTCAACTTTTACAAACAAAACCAAAAGTAATACAATGGAATTGGAACACACAACTATCCCAAAAACATCCATGCAACGTGAGGTATTTCATCCTCAATCCACCAACATAGACACCTTCAAGAAGTGCAACACTAGAAACTAGATCCACCATCAGCACCCTCACCCTACATTCCTATACCTGGGCCACACATAATAAATTCAACAAGCACCCTATATTGTATACATGTTTGGATCCAATTCCTAGTCGGATTCCATGCAAATAAAATATTACAATCTATAAATTTACAAGGAAAATCAATAAAAACATCCCTATAAGAATAATTGAAAACATTCCCATAAATCATTTTAATGAAAACATTCTAAAGAAATATATTTTATGATAAACCCATTTTTATAAATATGATTTATAGAAATAAAATTGTACACAAGGTCTAATGTATACTGACAAGTAGCACTACATTCCATATGACCCATTTCACAAGATGGAATGATGGTAATATCCCTATAGGTAACTAACACAATAGAGACTCTTGAAACCTTGTACCTAGGTGATCAAAACCTCTAAATAAACTACCAATAGTGTTCCCCATTATGATTCATTAGAGGGGATCCCATACCTCAGTCTAGTGGTCTCTATATGATAATCCAAATCCAAAAACATTATCATGAATGAGCCACTAGAGGGGAACACATCCAAAGGTCTAGCATTATCTAATCATAATATGGTTGTTGGGTCCTGGCCCACCATGTACCACTAGTTTCACCACAGACACATGCTCCACTACCTAGGGAACACCCACATGCCTGAATGTGTCACCTGAATAATGTATGGGCCCATATTTAAATATAATTTCATTCCAGTATGCTTTTTTATTACTAGTACACAAACTGTGAAGCTTCCAAGAAGGTCACCCAATTAACATCCACGTTTTGGACCCTAGATATTAATCTATATAGTGCCACCACACTTATGTACGGGTTCAATCTCTTATTCCAATGAAATAATATGGTACCATTTATAGAAAAAAAAAACCTTCCATGATATGTTCTTCATGTCCTGGCCCTCCAGGTACTCAAAATTTCCCAACAGACACATGGTCTCCTACCTGGGGCCCACAGATGTGCTGGAATGGGGCATTTGTCTAATGATTGTCACCAAATTACAAAAAATATTATTTCCAGTGTGTTTTTCCTCACTCATACACACACCACACACTCTGAAACCACACACACACTAGGAAACATCCCAGAAAGTCACCCACCATGATCACTACTCTAGGAAAAGCACACTTAACTGTTAATTTATAATCAGGTAGGATTCTAAAAATATTGGTTACCTTGTTTACATGAGGCATATAATTTATTTATTTAACCATTTATTATTCTGGGGTGTTACCTAGGAACATTCTTACATGATATAAATGTGGTTACACCATTTTTATTTTCAAAATATTACATGTCTTCCAGTCACCTCAACTATACATGTCCATCCATTATCCTCTATTGTTCACATCACCAAAATCATTTGGATTTAAAATTTTCTACCAAAAAAACTTCCGAAAACCCCTCCTCTAATCAAATAGAAATTATATTGGTATTAAAACTATCCAAAGATGGATTTTGGAGAAAACCAAAGGAGAATACCCTAAGAGGATGTTATATTTTTTAAGGAGAGTTTTTATTTTATTTCTTATCCATCCTCCATAAAATATTATTAAAATATTATGATATAAAAATATAATTATAATCTATAAACTAATAATTTTTTATTTAAATGAATTACCTACAACAATATCCATTTCCATCAAATGGGTTATGAAATTATAATTCGTGTGTACGATGGATATCACCTCCTAAATGGATGTTATTTGTTTATCCATTCACACTTCCCAATGATATAAATGGTTTTGAAATAATTATATAGATATATAATATATATGATATTATAATGAATATTTCATAATGATATCACATTTTAATTCTTACTTATCATTCATTGGGAATACGATAACATTTTTCATGTGTATAGTGAACTAATACATCATGAAGCAATTTAATATATTCACACTATAAATGGAAGGTAAAAATGATGCGTTTAATGACAATATGTGATATATATGACATTAAAATTACTATATAATTATAATATAACATTTAAATATTTTTATATCCCTATGAAAAAATTGAAACAATGTTCAATAGTACGTACGACCTACCACCTCAATAAATAATGTACTTCATTTTCTATCACTAAAATTTACTGATAAATAAATATATATATATACTAAATATATATGATATTAATATCATTATATAAATTCTGGATATGTTTAAGACATTATCAATGTAAGAGAACAATAAATTACAAATCAAAACATATTAGAAAAACATAGTTGTTATTATCCAAAATGTAGCTTTAACAAAGAATTGTTAATAAATAGGTAATCAATGGTCATAAATAATAATATGTGTTAGATATATGTAAATATTGTTCTGTAATAGAATTATAAAAAACAAAATATTTACTATGAATGATTTTTTAACATGCATGACAGAATTCAAGACTTATGGTATGAGATTTTTGTCTCACTTTTTCGTCAGTGAGACACATATCATATTCACGACCTATTTATTTTACATATTTTATATAATTCCTAGGAATGCATCTTATGATTACTGTTTAGAATATTATTTTGGGTTAGATATCAATTTATTGATCTTTCTTTCATGGGGATTATGATTAAAATTTACCAAAGTGAAAGTGATTTTATGTTACGATCTCATCATTTGTGGGAATTGTTCTAGATTATGTTTTCGATGATAAATAATTTTTTAGCATCCCTCAAGAAACTCATGAATTTTATTATTTGGATATTCATGATATTTTCTAGTAATTTTAATGTTATCCACTATTTTTTCCATGATTTATTTATTAAATGTTTTTATTAAATTTTTCATATTTCTCTTCTTGGTCATAAAACCATTTTCTTCATAATCCAATTTTCTGAAAAAAAAAATATGGATTATTATAATACTGTGATTTTAATGAAAAAATTAACTCATTCATTAAAATTAAATGTAATTATTTGAAAGGAAACATCATGTCTTATTCTAGAAAATGCATATTTGGGTTTTTCCAAAAATGTGAAAGGAGTCATTATTTTAACCTATACAGCATGAATGAAACCTCCATTCATAATGACCATTATTGTTATTGATACTTTAAAATATTTCATAATTAATTTTAGTGAAAAATATTTTTAAAAGTTAAATGTTTTAAAAAACATTCATAGAATAGTGGCTATTTTCCATAATAAATGTTTTTAATGATCACTGATAACAATTTTCTATCAAGGATGACATCCATTAATGTTACATTTTCCTTACTTAATATATTATTTAAGGATTCCTTTATTATTATTTCTCTGAATGGTTTATTTTTATGATGTTATTATTTCCACAAACCTATTTCCTTTCCATGTGTTATTCCATGATAAAATTATTTTGAAACCCACTTATTTTTCCTTGGGAAATTCTATGTTGAAATGAAGAAAGGATTAGGAAAACATTCTCTTTTTTATAAGCTATGATATGGTTAAATGTTTATGAATCCCATTTCAATTCATGAGTTATGACAAGAAGTGTGTTTTATGTTCTTTGGAACACATATATATTAATATCATTGTGAGATGGGTGGTACCTATATCTCCCTCTAAATCATTGGTAATGATTTATATGTCATGAAATATATGAGACTAGAACGGGGAGTGGAACCAGTTCAGTAAGGTAATTTCCCCTCTATTATGTTCTTGAGAGTGAACCTTAACTACTATGATGGTTTGGGGAGTGAATCCATTCCTCTATGATAAACGTGATCGTGATCCTTCCCTATTATGGAATAAATTTCCTATGATTATGTCTGCAAAAGATATAATTTTTTTAAACTAATGTTATGTTGTCATGGATCCTGTTTTGATTCCCTTATGATTCATTCTATATGAACTTCAAATATTTATTTCATGTCTCAGGTTTATGATCTTTGGTGTGTACGGTATGGATTTTAATTGTAATTTTCATGTTCGCATACCCTTATTATCATGTTATTCTTTTGAATATCCCTTGTTTACCCTTACTAAGAGTCTAAGATCACCCTTTATTATATTTCCCATATGTGGAATATATAGAAATGTAATATGTATGATATTTATAATATGGCTTCAGGTTATTATGATCTTAGTTGGAAATAATATAGTTTACATATGGATTATTTGTTTGTGATCCCATGTTTCCAACTACACTAAACTATTATAGTCCTCAGGAGCGTGTTTCTATAATTTGACGAATATTCCTAAAAAAATTATGTAATATTTGTGTATGATAATCCAAGGTCACAATAAATTCCTTATAATACATTATACAATCATGTAACTCCCTTCCATGTTATAAAATTCCTTTCAAACTAGACCATACAGTGTATGATGTTTTCGTTCCTCAGATCAGTTTTTAAACAAATAGAACAACCCATGATCACTATAAACCATGATATTTTATGAATTTCTCAATCCATGAAACAAATAAATGTGATTCATCAACATTGATAAACATATTAAAAAAGATATGATATAGATTATATTTGTAAGATGAATGCATAAATAGTGGATATCATTTAATATATAGAACTAAGATTGATGTGATATTGGGATGAATTTTAGTAAAGATTAGGATTTTAGATAATGTTTTATTGACCCTGACATTGATGAATTGGATGTAGAGAAATATTTAATAGTTTAAAACACACAATACTATTATTTTATATCATTCTTTGAAATCACTATGAGTTCAACCTCGATTTTGATATTATAATTTACAATCATCTTGGGAATAATTGATAGAATGAGAGGAAACAAAAATATTTCTTGGGTGATTAGTGAGATTATCTTAAATTTTTAAATAATAAATATTAATGTTGTGATTAATTGGGATATTAGAAAAATAATTATATATGCTTATTGGATGTTGTCATGTGAAGTTGATCCATGTAAATATCACAATTTTCATGATCATTTATTTTTTTCATTTGGTTGTGTTTTTGTGACATATTTTAGGTTCCCTTTCCAAAAAAAACCTGATGAATCAATGAAAGTTAATCTAAAAAGCGTATTTATATCACCAAATTTACCCCTAGGGTGATTAATTGGACTTTAGGTTATAGATGTTTTAGTAGAATTGGGTTGGGTATTTCCATATGATTTATTTGAAGAAAATTTATTTTAAATAGATATCATAGAGTTATTCAATGGAATAATTCACTATCGAATGGGAATTGGCCTTCCAGGTTGGCCATGTCACACACATGAATCCAAATAATTATATTGTCTCCCTGGAATCCATAGTTTTGAATAAGAATGGATAATATTTTGCAGAAGTTCTCTCTGGATCTGTGGATCCTTCCATGGATGAATCCTATAGACCCTCCAACATATCCCAACTTCAAAATGGGGGCTTCTCTGTAGTGGCAGATCCAGAATCTCTTTTGCAAACAATCGCTCTCTGTATGTTTTCGATCCTTGGACGTGTTATTTTAATCAAAGGGGGATAAGCCCTGGTCTTATGGTGACATGAAGAAAAGAATATTTCACTGTTGGGGTAATCGTCATTGGAGGTTAATACCTATTGAGAAGAGATTCTTTCATATAATTCTTTAATATCAGGATGCATTGAACGCTATCTAGAATATTGGAAATCTCCAATTGAAACACGTCTTTCTTCAGCTATCTGAATGGGATATAAGTTTCAATCCCTTTAAAATTATGCTAATGAATGCACAAATATGGGTGCAATTGCATGGGATGAACTGGGTCTATTGGGACCCAAATATTCTTAATGATATTGCATCGTATATTGGATCTCCAATCAGAATGAATCATCGAACCATTGAGAGAGAATTGGGGTTATTTTCTGGGATGTTAGTTGATGTGAACTTGGAAGTCAAGTGACCTGAGAGCATCTCTTTCATTGCATATGGGATAAGATCAGAAATTTGGGAGGATTATGAGAATGTTCCATTATTTTGTGATGTTTTTAAAATGGTGGGTCATTCGGTATCCAATTGTAGGGTACTTTTAAAATAGGTTGTTGTTCCCAAAGCAGTGGAATGGACAGAAGTAAATAAGAGTATGAAATCTAAAAATGTGCCTCTTGAAAAGAAGGGTATCCCAAGGGATCATACAGGATCTTCCCAAGTTCCTTTGAACTCTCAATTGGATCCTAAACAGGTTCTAGATACCAAGAATACACAACCTCATGTGAATTCTTATCCTAACACATCCACCCCTATGAAGAAAACCCGGGTAAAATGGTGGAGGAGGAGGAAGCTCAAGAGGATGAACATGCAAGTAATACTCCCTCTGAATAGGGAATCAAGGAGGAGGAAGATTTAGATTTTGTATATCCAATGATATTTATAATTTCGTATTTTATCTTCAGAAACAAATTGAAGATTAATTAATTTTTATGGAGTTATATATTGACATCAATGACCTGGTTTGGTCAATGATGGATAATAATACCTCAAATGTTGATTCTATGATCAACACCTCAACTATGCCAGACTTCATGATAGGTTCAACATCATATAAGAAAATTCCATCTAGTAATATGATTCCTAGAAGGTTATTCAGTTCAACATGGACTCATATATAGAAATTTTATTGATCCATTCTAATGGGGTAAGTTTTTACAGAATGTTTGAATGATAACATATCGGGTCATGAGGAATCCAAGCCTCTTAATGCCTCTTGGGAGTTGTTTGGGACCCAGGATGACCAGTCCATCACTGGGAAGATACAGGGAGGCTGCCCCATTCCAATGGGGAAAGGTTTTACAACCTATTTTCATGAAAATAGATAGAGGGTTATGGAATAAAGTCCTCCTTGTGCATCCAAGGAGTTATCTGATACCTAGGAAGATCAGTCCTTCACTGGTCAGATACAGGGAGTTGTCTGTTCCATTCCAATGGATTAGGCTGTTTCAATCATACTGCATGAGAGCAAGCCAAAGCATGAGAAATGATAACTTGCCTCCATCAGTATCTCAAATAATGATACCTGGGCAGGTCTGGTTAATCCTAAGTCCAAAGGGAAGGGCACCCAATCTAGAAATGATGATATTAGTTATCTGATATATGCTCCTCCCAAAAAGAAGGATGGAAGACCCCAAAAAACGGGGAGGTATTAATACTAGGGGTTCAAACACAGACTCCAGATTTAAATGAAGATTATGTTCTAGAATTTTCAGGGTCTGGGTAATATGGATACATGTCAATCCATTCGTTTATTTATTCAATAGCAAAAACCAGTCCTTATATGTCTCTCTAAGACCAAAAAATATCTTCTCCTCCAGTATTCCTAAATATGAGAATTTGGGGTTCCATCTTGTTGACAACATTAGTTGTTTAATAGATATCAAGAGTCTATGGGTGATGGACCATAATTCAATAGGCAAGACAACCATGGTTATGTCATGTGATTAGCATGTCACCTGCTCAGTCTCCTATCTTAGTTCTCAATTTATTTGCTTCATCATTTATTCCCATAACATAAATCGAGATTGTAGGAATCTATGGATGGATATAGCTTCTCACAAATCTACCATCCCAAGTCCTTGGTTAATTTTGGGGGACATTAATGCAATTTTGTATCCATATGAAAAAATAGGAGTGAAAAACAACTCAATCTCTTCCAGGGTTTTTAGATTATGTATTGATCATAATGATTTGATTGAGATTAATCTGGTATGTGCCAAATATACCTGGTATAAGAGGCACCAGAACATCTTTGTGGACAGTAAGATTGAATGCAAGGACATTGTTCATATCACCTATACCTCTATGAATTGTAGGTATGATGCCTTTTCCTGTATCACTAAACTAAAAATACTAAAGTGGAACTTAAGAATGTGGAGAAAAGATCACTTTAAATCCCTTGACAATGATATTTCTTCTCTTCAAGATTCTCTTCAAAATGTTAAAGAGCATGACACCAATAATGATTTCTTTGATGGAATTGAAAATAAAGATGAGTTGTCTCTTAAACTGAATAGTCTTCTTGACACGAAATATGCATTACAAAGGGATTCCATTAGAGCCAAGTGGTTAAATAATGGTGGAAGAAACAAAAAATTCATCAATTATCTTCAAAAAATCAGGAAAGACTCCAAGCCTTTTTCTTTGATTAATAATGAAGATAGCCTCATTGAAAACAGAGTGGATCTATCAGATCATGTCACATCCTATTTTAAGGATCTATTTAATGGACCCTAATCCATGATTGATCTTATGGATGGGGTGATTTCGATGATGAAGAATCAAGAGGAAAATTCCACTCTTATGGCTATACCTCATGACCCAATGATTATGGAGGCTGTCTATAGCCTCAAACCTAATAGCTCACCTGGCCCGGATGGTTTTGGTAAGTTATTCTTTCAAAAAAATTGGGATATCATTAATGCTGATGTTTGCAGGTTAGTTTTTAACTTTTTCATTGGTGTATCTTGTCTTAGAGGCTTGAATTATAAGTTTTACGCCATTATTCCGAAACAGGATAATGCTAATGAAATTCATCTCTTTAGGCCAGTTTCTTTGTTTATCACACATTAAAAAATCATTTTCAAAATCCATGCAAATAGGCTTTCCTTCATTTCATGAAAAATTGTTTCTGAAAATCACTTTGTCTTCATCAATGGAAGATCAATCCAGGATTTTCTTATCACTTCCTTAGAGTGCATTGATCTTCATAAAAATCCATCAGAGGTGGCATTACTGCTCTCAAGTGGGATGTTAAGAAACCTTTAGATTCAATGGATTGGTGTTTCATCTGCAAGATCCTTTTCAGGTATGGGTATTATGATGTTTTCGTTACTTGGGTCAAAACCATATATAGTTCTACTCATACCATAGTCTTTATAAATGGATCCCCTGATAGATATTTTTATTGTTTGGGGGGTTTTAGGCTAGGTGATCCCTTATCAGCCAACCTTTTTTTCTATTGACGAGGATTATCTCAGTAGGATTATTTCTACCATGTTTGGAAATTGTAGACTAAAGTCTATTCATGCTAGAAGGGGGGTTATTTCTCCCTATCATCATCTATATGCTAATGATATCATCCTTTTCACTCAAGTGGATAAGAGAAATATCAAGAATATAAAAAGATCCCTTTTTCACTATGAAATGGTTTTTGGACAAGTGATTAGTTGGAGAAAGTCCATTATTTACTTTGGATGTGGCTTCTCAATGATCAGGAAATATGATATCATTATAGAATTGGGTATTCATGAGGGACACCTCCCCATCACCTATTTGGGAGTGCACATGTGCTGGGGGAGACCAAATGAATGTCATTTCTCAAGAATTGTTAGAATTATTAAAATTCATCTTTCTACATGGAAGGGAAATTCATTATCCATGGCTGGTAGGGTTTTCCTGGTGATATCAACAATCATCTCCAAATTTGTGTACTCTTTTACGGTGTATAAATGGAAAATTGATTTAATCAAGATCATCAATACTTCTATTAAGAATTTTGTTTAGAGTGGCAGTATTTTGGAAATAAGTTTGGGAACAATTCCGTGGAATGATGTTTGCAAGTCACAAGATGAGGGTGGTTTGGGCATCAAGAATCTATTAGGTTCCAATGAATCTTTGTAGTCCAGGTTTATATGGAAGCTTATGAACATGAAATCTGAGGCTATTGTTTTTCTTCGGGGTAGGTTTATCCACAGGCTTAAATTAGGTAATTTTAATTATGTCAACTCTTCGGTGTGGCATGCCTTCAAGAAATCTTTTTTAAAATTTATATTGACTCTCCGGGGCTTGTTTCCAAGGATTCCCTTCTTCATTTTTGGAAATCCAATTGGACTTGGGATCATCTGATTGACTTGGTCCTGCAAGGGGATTCAAACCGGGATTTTGATTTTTCAATCAAGGATTAACATGGTAATATGGATAATCTTCCAGATTATATCACTTTGATTGTGGATGAATATTGTTAGTCCCCTGGGGGTGATTTTTGGGCCTAGGAGCCTACTGTCAATGGAATTCTCATCTCCAAAGGATTTTATGATGACTCTATTGGTAGCTACATTGACATGAAATGGATTGGTAACCTATAGAAAATGTTTTTAATGCCATCTCGGTCGATTCTTTCATGGAGGTTAGATCACAAAAAAATACCAATTGATGTATTTCTGCATGTATGTTGTATTTCTATTTGCTCCATTTTCTCTTGGTGATTTCAGTATAGGGACGACATGGACCACCTTTTCCCTAGTTGTTCTACATCTTCGAAAATGTGGAAGGAGTTTTATTGTATATTTGAAGTTTCTACGCCTTTTTTCCACTAAATTAGCGACCTCATAATGATCTGGAGCTCTTTTCACTTATCACCGCAGCTCCAGAATCTTTTTCAAGATGCTACTGTAGAGGCTTTTAATCTGATATAGACATCAAAAAATAAGTTCAGACATGGATTTCAGCGTTTTCGATTTAGTTCTACTCTTATAGGGATTCTCACAGCTATCAAAGAGGTGGAAACATTGAATGGTGTGTTTTACTTAATCTCAATTCATGAATTTTCAATGCTTAATTTGATTGGGGTGGAAGGAAAATTTTTTCTTCCTCTTGGTACAATAGAAGTCATTTGGCATTCCCCTTTTCATGGGTGGATTAAATTAAACATTGATGGTGCTTCAAGGGGAAATCCGGGTCCCTCTAGCTTTGGTGTTGTCTATAAGGACTATCAGGGAAATGTTCTTGGGTGAATCTATGGATCATGCAGTATTGCTTCTACTTTTGATGCTGAAATGTTTTGTGTTATAATGGCAGTTGAAAAAGCTGGATGGTGGGGTCTGAACATGATTTAGAATGAATGTGACATCACAATTATAGTCTCTTCTATTTGAACTGGGGTTTTTCCATCTTCCTTGGATGATCACAAATCACTGGACTAGATGTCTGGAATCTCTCTACTCAAGAGACCACTTTATTACTCATGCTTAAAGATAGGAAAATGCATTGGCGGATTTTCTTGCCAACAAAGGTGTTAATGGTGATGATTTGCATTGGGTTGATCACATTCCAGATGATCTCCTTCCTTTTTTAGAAAGGATTTTTTTAAATCGTATTCTTTTAGACTTATGTATGTTTTTTTTCTAAAAAGGGATCTTTCTTTTCTAGGCAAGGTCTCAGTTTTACCTAAGAAACAAATCAAGGACATCTTCCCAATAAAATATGAATATTGGAACACTAATGTATATGATGATATTAAAAAGGGTCATAAATTTAGTTGGAACCAATTTAATTAAATTTCTTATTGAAAAGTACTAAAACATGATACTCATCTAAAAAAATATTCAATTAATGATATTTGAATCATCATTATAAAAAAATCATTGAAAAAAACCTTCGAATATATAAGCTTATGGTCAGAAGCTCCTAGGACTAGTAATATATTGACCCTATCTTTTTTACATTACTATTACATAATTATAAAGATAAACAACATAATAGTTTTACACTATGAGGATATATAGGTTTACTGTCATGGGAAAACTATGACCAAACATAACATTTACATCATTAAGAATAAACATTTATTTAATTCATTCTTCTCCGTCCTCTTATTGTCCCTTGTAATCTTTTTAGAACACATATTCACCTAAGGATATACATCAAAAATGGGTGATCCAAAAGGCTAGTAAGAGGGTAGAAAAGAACAATATAATAATTTCTGATCATAATCATAACATAGGAAAATTATCGTGAACATGAGAAGAATCGTGAATAAAAGACTTAAAATGTGGAAATGCATAAAAATGAAACATCATGTCTTAGTGGTCATCCACTGCACATAGTTGTGAAAAATTCAAGAATCATGTTAACTAATCATTTCACATAAAATATTGAGGATCATCACTTTACATAATTAATTGTAGCACTATATAATTCTAGTCGCACCCGTCACATCATAACATTCATTTAGCGCTATATAATTCCAGGTGCACCTGTCACATCATAACAATATCATCATAAGAATTACACATAGAACATATATAAAAAACGTACCTAAATAAAACATGTAATGGAATGGGTTTCATCTCATAAAAATACCTTCATCAAAATTGGGTTCTCAAAGTGGGAATAACATACTTTCTATAAGAACCATCAACCCTGAGTGAGAACTAAAAGGTGTGTTTTGAAATAAGAGTTCTATTAGAAAACATTTATTTGAAATAAACTCTAGTATCAAACCTGTATATCCCATAAAGGGTAAGATAATTATGATTTTTTTTTAAGGATTAACCATACCAAAAATGGAGTGAAAGAGGGTAAACATGAAGGAACAATGTTGGGTACGAGAATTTCTCCTGACCATATATCTGAACGATTGATTCACTTTAATGTCATGTATAACCACATTAGTTTCATTAAGTTATAATTCCAAAACCATTATTAAATGAATATGTTACATTACAATTTCATTAAGTTATTTTATGGGCATTGAATGAGTTATAGGGTTTATATCCATTGTTTGGGAATGTTCATTTTTTATAGTTTTCTTGAACGATTCACTTGTATTCATGAAAGGAAGTTCCTGTAGAACACGGATAAACAACCAGATAAAATATTAA
Source organism: Viscum album (assembly GCA_963277665.1). NCBI lineage: Eukaryota > Viridiplantae > Streptophyta > Magnoliopsida > Santalales > Viscaceae > Viscum > Viscum album. Next base: position 935,863,283 of record OY728153.1, read on the forward strand.
TTATTATTAATGAAATTATATGATTTTAAATGATCTTATAATTAATTATGTTATATACCTTGTGAATGAATAATTAGTTAAGAATTTAATGATGATCGTATTAGGTTAATTTGGGTGGTTTTGGATCACAACGAACATGTTTTGTATTATCATTTAGTAATATGTAAATAATATAAAACCTGAAAATTAAATAGGAAATAATACATATAATATAGTCTTTTTCAAACATTAAAATGGTTTTATGAACAGATCTTAAATCGGAAAAGTAAAATAGAAAACTTGACATTCTTAAAGGTGATAAATTAACATCTCATGAACAACGTTTTATTTTCTAAAATAAATCAAAGTGGGGAAGGAGGTTGGGTGATATATTACACCATCAGTATCATAAAATTAAATTATATTTGAGATACTAGAGTAAACATACCAGGTGGGGAGATATTACGAAAACAATATGTAATTGAAAGGAAATTAAATTAAAAAGAGAGATAGGGAAATTACCTCTTGAATCATACTCTTGAGATCCTCCGGAAGGAACCTACACTTGGCCTTTGGATGATACCATATGCCCTTGGACATGGTATAAGGGATAGGGCAGACTATTTGGTAGAGTTTATACATGTATTAAAGCATTATATGTGTGCGAAAATGTGGGTTTGAAGGGTGTTATTTATAGTGGATGGGAGAGGGGATTTCTCAATATTAAATTCATTAATTTATTATTTATCCACAAGGAAAGTAATAGTGAGCATCCTATGAATAATTAATGTAATTGTATCATTTAAATCCTAACCAATTGCTCTTAAATTATCAGAACATCATACATGACTCTATAATTAGTGTATTTAGTTTATTTTGTAAATTTTGGTATTTCACTATTCATAAAAAAATCAAGTATTTCAGAAAAATCCAAAAAATTTACCCTAACAATTTATGGATGTGTAGAATACAAATATGAAATCAATTTTTAAAAAATAATTTTCTAAATATGAATAATTTAATTTTTAATTAAAATCATAATTTAATTAAAAAATATTGTTTTTAAAACATTTGTTTACATATTCCAAATCAAAGGCACATCAAAATTTTACCTAAATTTCATATATATATACTATCATAGGTATTGTTACTATTCATTAGGTTATGTATCTATCCATAATGGTATCATTACAATTCATAAAAATTTAATTTTGTTCTATTAGACTCCAAAAATCACCCTCAACCGAAACATGTGTTATATTTTTGAAATTCAAACCATTGAAGTGGAAAAATTATGTTTAATGGTCACATAGTATTTATTATCATTATATTTCATTGGCCTTATTAATTTTATTATACTATAAGGAATAATTATAATACGATAATTCAATTGATAAAAATTTGGGTCGTTACATTCCTCCCCCATTAAGAAATTTTATGCTTGAAATTTCGTTTTACACAAACTGGTGAGGGTACTTCTCCTTCATATCCTCCTCCAGTTACCAAGTGGCTTCTTAAATATTAAGGTTCATCCACACCACTTTGACATGGTGGGTTTTCGTGTTGCGTATAACCATATCTCTCCTCTCTAGAATCTCTACTGGTTGTTCTTATAGGAGACATCTTCTTCCAACAACACCATCTATGAGTTCAGTACATGTGAGGGATTAGGTATGCACATCTTCAGGAGTGATACATGAAACACATCCTAAACATGATCCATATTTAGTGTAAGTGAAATCTGATAGGTCACGACTCTAATGTGGTCAAGGATCTTAAATTGGCCAATATACGTTGGGCTTGGATTTCATTTTTTTCCAAACCACATGACACTATTCAATGGTGATATTCTAAGAAAGATATTATCTCCAAAATCAAATTCCAAGTCCCTTATATGGTTTTCATCATAGATCTGTTTTCAACTTTGAGCATATTTGACATGTTTCTTGATGACCTGAACTTTCTCTATCATCTCTTTCACAAGATTGGGTCAAAGTAGCTTTCATTCTCCAACTTCATCATAATACGATGGAGTTCTACATCGCTTTCTGTACAAAGCTTCAATTTGAGCCATATGAATTCTCGAGTAGAAGATATTGATGTATGAGAACTATACCAATGGGAGATGCTGATCCCATCCACCATTGAATTCATGAGGGAAGGGTCTTATCGTATCATCAAGCGTCTGAATAGTCTTTTCAGATTGGCCATCAGTTTGGGGGTGATATGCCTTTCTAAAATTTAATTCAATATTCAAATAATGTTAAATGATCCTCAAAAATTTGTATGTAATACTTGGATCATAGTCAGAGACCATAGATATTGCAACACCATGCAATCTCACCAAATCCTTTACATATATCTTTTCATGTTGATAAAGTGAGAGATATTCCCAAATATCGATAAAATGATTTGTCTTGGTTAGTCGGTCAACCAAAACCCATATCCTCTTATTTCCCTTAGAAATATTTAAGAGGCCCATTGTAATACCCTGACCGTAGTTACCCAGATTCGGTGAATTATTACATAACATTGGCATGATACAAGGAAATCATGTCCCGAAAGACAAATCAGTTTAGTACTCTTATAAATATAATACAAAAATCAAATTCACATTACAATTTCAGACATAAAATACAACATAGGTATTTATTTCAGAACACCATTATTCCCTTTTATATTAACCATGAATATCAATCATAATAAAATTCTTGGAAATCTGGGAAAAATAAATCATAAGAAAGGGGTGAGCTCAGATGCTCAGTAAGGGTAAAAAATTTAGCAGAAGATAACATAATCAATAAGCATGGTTAATAATTGAAAACACATGCCTTTACAAATAATAAAAATGAAAACATTATGGAAGAAATATGATCTGAGTAACTAATTCCATAATAAAACATAGTAATGGGTATTATACTAGTCAAATAACCACATAAACCATCAATATTATTTTCATAATGAGAGAATGTATAATTCCAAACATTCTGAAACATTTTGTCTGGGCCTCCACCCAGACATCTCAAAATGATTATGGCCTCTACCAAAACCATATATCAAATTGGGAAAGCATTAGCAAATTCCACATCTAATTGTCTCATGAGACCTACTGATGCATCGAGGAGCTATTGTGGGCTCCATCCGTCACTTACTATGTCCAATAAATTCCTCATATAAAAAGGTTGAAAGATAACATAACATTCATATTAAAAGGAGCTTATGAAATGTTAATACATTATCCATAAACCATAAATGGAGTAAAAATAACACATCCATAGTCAAACATATCAAAAAACCTTCAATACCATATGGATGATTTGTTTCATAATAAACAAACTTCAAACAAGTATAAAATTCATCAATGGATGTTGACAGAGAAAATAATAATTTTTAAAACTCTTTGAGAGAAGTATCCCTTTTTCATGAAATAATTTGAAGTCACACAATTTAGTAAGGAATAAATTTAAACACATTTTTGAATAAAAGTTCCCCATACCACTTTGAAACTTTTTAATGTAATTAAAAAATTTAAATCATTCATGTCCATATAAATAAATCCTTAAATTTTTTTTGAAAACATGTACATTAATGAGGTTGATTTAGATGAAGAAAAATTTAAAATATTAAAAATGATGTTGTAATAAAATATTCCCTTAAAAAAGTTCTTTTGAATACACTTTTATGAAATATGGATATGGATAATAAATATGTCTGAGTAAAAACATACCCATAAACAATCTCAAATAATTATGAGATTGAGGAATAAACCCTTAACTTTTACTTTTACATGGTTGAGGGTATTGTAAACTCATGTATAATAGATAAATCATGGTTATTAAATTATACAAGGACTATATACATAAATATGATATCATATATGACCCTCTAATATTGCTTTGTTAATAATATTTCCGCAGTATCATCATTTCGGGTCTTAACTGATTCGTTTACCTTTATATGCTAGGTTATGTAAACCATGTTTGTTATGGATAGGATATATTTGATTCATATACATAATAAAATTATGTTCATAAAAATTATTTTTAATCATAAAATGAAAATTATTTTGGAATGTTTACGATGGGGAATGAATCTCATCACATTCGTGGAGACGGTAATCTGTACGTACGCACGAGAGAAAATATCATTATATTCATGGTAAAATCATATGTAATTGGATGATATATAAGATATATAGAATCATTAACATTTTATATTTATTATTTAAATCAGTTATATTCATTATTATACCCATCCAAAATAATTAAGTTTTCGAATAACAAACTACACCACGACGTGGAGACAGTAAGCCGTACGTACGCACGTATGGTGACTTTGTCATTTATAGGATGAATAGAAAAACTAATATGGTTGTACCATACTTATAATAACATTAAAGTATATAGAATATACTAGATTTATTATTTTAGAACGTAAAAAACAATGAAATTTGAAGTGGGAGAAAAAAATAACTTGAAAGAGGTGATGAAATATTTACCTCTTCTTGGGGTTCTTCCTTTTGATTTGATAAAAAGGGTTCTTTAAATTAGAATTCATACCAATTTAAGTCCATAAAAATTAAGGGAAAAATATTGGGAGGATATTTGGGTAGAGGTCAACCGAGAGAAGTGTATTTGGAGGTGTGAAATTAAGAGAATGGGAAGTAGCATTTTATAAGATAGGTGAGGTTAACTTTAGGAAAAGCTTGTAATATTATTTTATAATAAAATTATTTTCTGTTTCCAGTGGTTATAAAATGATTTATTTAGAGGATAAGGTGGTTATGGGTCAAAAACATTTCAACTAATATGTTGTAGAGAATTTTAGGTCACCATATTAACCTTATCTTATATATTTAACTCTTAGTTATATAGTTTTTCATTTAGCATGTCTATTTGCATTTTTATATTATATGGTTAATAAAGATAATATAAAATTCAGAGAGAACCCCAAGTGGTTAATTATTAATATATATAACATTATCTAAGTAATTTTCCAAAACATAGATTTTTAGGAAAATTATATCAATTAAAAATATGTTATTTCTTTTAAAATACCAATTATGTCAATTTGGACACTATTTAGTATTTGGTTTTTGTGAAAATTATTACATCATGAATAATTTGGAAAAAAAAATTTAATCAACACTAACATGTCATATTAACCTTGAAAATAAGTTAAATCCATGAAAAGTCTCAAATTTCATTTATTTGGATATTTATAATATCAATTATTTTAATAATTCTTTAATAAGGAAATTATTGAATCATCATTGTGTCATAAATAAATTTAATTATTTAGTGTATAAAAATTATAAATAAAATTCAATTAGGTAGTAAATATTTTTATATTTAAAATGAATATTTATAGTCAAATTTATCTTATGTATAACCCTTTATTAAAAATACCAAAACAACTCTGCCATGGATTGGTATCCATGACGCCGAAAATTATTAAATAAAAGTAAAGATACAACAGGGCAAAGGTGAAATGTTCAAAAGTGAAAATTAACACCAGAAAAAAAAGATAGACAAATCACCTCTTCCTAGGTCGGCCCTGACCTCGATCTCCACCTCGAGGCGCTGGATGACGCCCTCTTTTCCATTGCATTGACTGTAAATGTGGTGCCTCGTCTGTCATTCCAAAGGAATCCTCCACATTAGATGGCATAACACCTGCAACCTGCTCATAGTCATCCTTATCAACATTTTCATCCAGGACCATCGCTGCCTCTTGTGCAACCTCCACCTCCCCCTTCTCAGTAGCCTGCAGCTGTGTATGCTGGACAACCTCCACTTTTTGTGAAGGAGCAGCCGCCTTCACCACTTATTGTGCTCCATGAACCTATTCCACAAATACACCCTCATTGGAAGAAATGCCAATATCTTTATCAGGATTCAACACCTTTGAAGGCACATCTCCAGCTGTAGAATGCCGTAAGCTAAAATTCTTGTTGCTACAACCTGCACTCTCAAGACCCTCAAGATTGAGAAAATCAAATTCAGGTGTGTTAATAGAGTCTAAAATTGTAAAAAAACTAAAGATATCTTTATCCGGCCCTTCCAATAACTTGGTGGAAATATGCATCGTGACACCCTTGGATTATCCATCCAGCTTGTGCAAATGGGGGTCATCACCAGAATTTCCATCATTCTATGAAATAGGCTGGACACCACACTGGATATCTCGCTGCAGCTAACAACCCTGGATAGCATGTTCAGAGGGCCCAAACTGGGCAGCCAGTTGCCCTTCATCCTGGACAGCAGGCTCAAAAGACCCTTCAATGGGGCCAATGTTCCCCTATACAATCCCAACAACATAATCCTTGTCTCTTGACTCCCCTTCAATGTGTGTTCCACAGAGGGAACTTTCGATTTTCTAGGCATTAGAATCTAAAATCCATCATCATCAATAATTTTCATCTAGCCTTTACTGCGATGAGAAGCAACCACCACCTGGCCCATCTCAAAATTAAATTCCTCTTGGACGAATTCCTCTCAGTCAGAGTCATTATCAGCCAAATAGGTCCAGCAATTCCTTGGAGAAGTTGAGCCCCAAGCATCCCCATGAGAAACATTCATGGGAGGCGGAAAACCACCACCAACACTGACCACAACACTATCATGTTGCACTGGGCGCATAGGATCCCCACTAGTATCTACCTCAGCCAGGCCTTGTTTAAGAACCTCGAAAAAGGAGGAAGTTTTTGTCTTCCTAAAGACCTTATTCCCAGCCTGTCCATTACCTGATTGAACCCTCTTACACTGATCAATAGAGTTCCCAAGTGATTTTAAAGGATCACAGTTTATGTTCCTTCGACATTGAGCACACATGTGGCCAATCAAAATACAAGTGTCAAAAAATCAGGTAACCATTCATACGGAATTGAGAGTTCTAACTTAAAAGAACCCGCCACAAAAAACACAGTATCAATTAACATGCTAGAAAGATCAAATTAAACTAGAAAACGGGAAATATGACCAAACCTAAAACACTCAGACTCTTTATCTACCTTAATAGGAGACCCAAAAACAAAGGAAATCTCCCAAAGAATATCTGGATGGCAAAAGAACCAGCTAAGGCCCCTAATTCTAATCCATGTTTGTGTAGAAGAACTCCTAAGAGAAAAGGGGTCTGATAAGGGGTCCCATTGCTGAAGAACAATAAACCCAGGCCTCAATGGGATTGGACCAAATCCCCAAGAAAAAAACTGAAGTTCTTTTGAAGGAAATACAATATGATACATACCTTTCCCAAGAGAATTCAGGTGCCAATCAGTGAATCCCCAACTCTGGAACAACCGAACCTTGAAATCATCAATCGTCAAAGGAGAATCATTTCACAAGCCTGAAATCCTAGTAAGAAGAGAAAACTGACACTCCTCGAGATGGTCTTCACGAATCAGTGGATTCTCCTCCACAAAAGCTATCGACTCATTCTTAGTCATACGCTGTTGTAGGGAGTTCATGGTCTGCGGACGAGTTGAGAAAACCCTACGGCGAGATGCGAAGGATTTGACTCTGTCACTCTTCACATCAGGAAAAAAATGGGGTCATATTTTATTTCTATGGTTGTTTTTTTTTTCAAATTACACTTTTCTAATAGAATTAGGAAATGTTATATGGTAATTATAATATCATTTTTACCCTTAATTACCATATTTACTTTTAACCGTGGTAAATAATAGTCAAAAGTTACTACTCACCAAATATTATTTTCATGTTATTAAAACCCATTTTACATATTGATATTAATACTGTCTCTTGGATTTTTTAAATTAAACTCATAGAAGCGGTAAAATTATGTTTTATGCAAATTTTCAAACGCTCCAATAAGGTGCGTAAAAGACAGTAAAAAGTTCAATAAAATATTATATATCTAAACTTATTATACAATGAATCCAATGAATTACATTGAACACATTTATTTATTATGTATATATTTTTACATAAAATAAATTAAAATAAAATAACTAATTATTTAATTAAAAAGGCCGGTTTAAACAATAACGTAGTGTTTTTACTATTTATCAAAAATTGAAAGTTTTCAGAAAAATACCAAAACTTTACCCTAATATAATTTTGATATTTAAATTCAAAATATAATTCTATTTTACCAAATTCAGATCATATAATTTTCATTTATTAATTTAAAATTAATTCCCATTTTCAAAACCAAAAGGTGGGTTTTTAAAAAAAAGAAAATGCTATCAAAAGATTGACATGTGTTTATATCAAATTTAAATGTGAAATTATTTATAATGACCTAAATTGGAATAAATGGTAAAAATATAATGTAATTAAACTTCTAAACCATTCAAATTCATAATTTATCACTATAAAGAATTTTTATTAAAAACGTTGTTTTGAATTAAAATTTAATATTTTTAATTATTCATCAAAATATGAAAGTTATCAGAAAAATAACAAACATTTATCCAAACTAAATTTTTTATGTCCCATTTCTACATAAAAATTTAATTTCATTAAATTGAATATATAAAAGTGTCAACTATTCATTTAAAGAAAAACAGTTCGCCATTAAAAGGCGGTAAAATTGCATTTATTTGAAAAGTATTTCTTTTGTCGGAAAAATTAAGTTATTATTATATTATCTCTAAGAAACACATAAGATGGATGTTAAAATTATATAAAGTATATAAGACTCAAAATTTAGTTAATACTATTCATAATCTCTTTTTGAATGGTTTGTTTGGTAAGTAGTGGTGTGCTCGATCTCGGTGTTGCGTGTAGCGCAAGTTATTAAACTACATTAATGAGATAACTTACTATGAAATCTTGAGGTGTTACATTCTCTCCTCTTTCAATAAATTGAATCCTTGAAATTTGAAATTGTTTTCGAAAATAAATTTTTAATAAAAGAAAAATACATTCTTGGAATACCAACATCGGAATTTGGTTTAATAATATTTCGTATTAATAAGAGGGAAAGGGAAATGAAAAAGTCACCACCAAATTATGATCTCGATTAGGAAAACATTGGTGGAAATTGGAGACACATAATTTGAGGAAAACAAAAATATTTATTGGTAGTGATTTAGTTCATCAATCACAAACCAGTGTAAAATTGAGGGCCTCAAAGCCATCAATCTAAGATGATGTAACATATCATCGTTTCAACCAAACAGAAGGCATTAGGATAACACATTTTTTTGCTTTAAGATCCCTTCAATAATTTTTAAGAAATAATTTATTCATAGAATAAGAGGGAAAAATTATACTTGATAAGTAGAGTTTTATCCTTCAACTAATTCCTACCACAAACACACCATTCATTAAAAAAGTCAATAGAATTAAAAAATATTCTATTTATCATAAATGTATAAGGTTCCAAAATTAATAAATTTATAATCCATTTGTCAGAAAATTTTAAAGAATACATTATACAAACTAGGACATCATGTAGTCTAGTGGTAGGTGACACACCCTTGTCACCCTTCAGTTGCGGGTTCATGTCTCACGGCCTTTCCAGACACGATGGGTTGTAGCCCGACCTCCTGGTTTTCGTTTTTATGATAGTCTAAAAATAGTCTCAAGAAATGATTTAACCTTAACAATAGTATGAAATTCCAAACATAATCGATTCCAACTTTTAGACTTATCCAAAATACATCTTTCCAAACTCACAGTCTAAAATTTATAAGGAAGTTAATCATAATGAAGATCCTTTTTGAATCATAATAACATGTTAATACCTTCACCATGTACTCTTTTAGAACACTATAACACCCTGAATTACTGTAAAACCTTATTAATTACATTCATTCTCCCTTATTCTTTTTAGAATACTGGATATACTCCTTCTATTCAAAAATATTGTAGACTCCAACAATGATTGAATATATAAATCATTAATCAATTTCATGGTAGTTAAGAATATCCATTATAATTTATCCAAATCAATTATTTGTTATTCCCAAATCACTACCTCAGTATCAGAACCATATTATGGTTTATCTTTCTCTCAACCATATATTTTCCAAATAATTTAACCTTCTACTGAGTCACTTTTCATGCTTCCACAGAGTCTCAAGTCTTTAATGAAATAGTACTGTAGAATAATCCTTATATACTCTATAATTCTTATAACAAGTATATCATTAATACAATACTCAAATGAAACAATACTTTAATAACAACATAATAACTCTAATCATTTCTCTACATATTTGGTAGTATCATAACTGGACTATTATCCAATAGCAGCATTTGGTGTATACTCTGATGATTTGGAAATTGATTCACATAGTATCCCAACACCTTGTGGATGAAGCATTGTACATTTGAAACCATTTTGTTACCCTTGCAATCACGCACTTATTTTCATTTTTCTCCACACTTATAACAAACTCCCATTCCCTTCAAGCATTTACCCAGGTGATTCTTTCCGCAGTTATCACATATGGGAAAATCCGTCTTTCCCCTCTTCCCTTTATCCATCTTTCTCTCTTCCTTCATTTTATTCTCTTGCATCCATTCAAAGCCGTAGGGATCAATGAATTATTTACTTATCTTATTATCACATAATACTATTTCTTTATATGATGTGAATTCATGGGAGACTATTTACCTTTTAAATTTTTGGTTTATATCATGAAAGATATGATCATTCTTAATCATTCAATCATGTGAATTGCTTAAATTATCATTCCATATACTAATATCCATTTCTAATCAATGGAATGCACTAGGTTAGTTTATAAATCTCAATACATAATTCCAATCATGTAAAACACTTAACATAAATCGAAGTGTTCATGGATATAATAAAAAATCATAAAAATGTTTTTTAAGGATGTATATACCCATAAAACCTTCAGATTGGTTTGTAAAGAAAATGAGAATTATATTAAAAATATCCCCTCGGAGTGTCGTAACCATGAGTGCAGCAAGGACCATTGTTGTGCACTAGTTCCCATTCGAGTCTAGCTCAAATCAGTATTTTTGGGTTGTACCCCTAGGTACATCTGTGCTAGAGCCGCTTCTACCTGCTTGTATACAGATAGGGATGCATTTATTGAATGAATCACAAAATAACTACAGTATGAATATTATTGGATTTTCTTTTATACTAATCCTCAAAGTCTATCTAAGGGTAGTGTTCCCTAAGCAAAATTTTTCTAAATCTAGTTTCCAAGGCTTGATCTAAACTTCCTCTGATACCAACTGTAAAGCCCTAACCCTAGTTACCTAGAGTCAGTACATTATTACATAACATTGGTATGATACAAGGAAATCATGTCCTAAAGGACCGATCATTTTAGCAGTATTGGAAATAGATTTTATATATCAACTTCACATAATAATTTCATACATAAAATGAACCATTGAAAGTTCTTTGAGAACTCCATTATTCCCTTTTATCTTATCCATGCATATCAATCACAATAAACTTCTTGGAAATCCTAGGAAAATAAAAAATAAGAAAAGTGGTGATCATATATGCTCAGTAAGGGTAAACAATTTAGTAGAAGATAACAAAATCAATAGGCATGGTGAATAATTGTAAACACATTCCTTTATAAATTATAAACATGAAAACTTTATGGAAGAAATATTAGTTGAGTAAATAATTCCAAAATAAAACATAGTCATGGGTATTCTACTAGTTGAATAACCACATGAACCCTCAATATTATTTTCATAATGTGGGAATGTATAATGGCAGATATTATAAAAAATTTTGTCACGACCTCGACCAAGACGTCTAAAAATTATTAATGTCTCACCAAAACCATATATAAAATTGGGAAAGGCCTCATCCAATTCCACATCTGATTGTCTCATGAGACATAACGATGCATCAAGGAGCAATAGCGGGCTCCACACGTCTCTTACTAAGTCCAATACATTCCACATATGAAAATGTTGAAACATAACATAACATTATTATTAAAACTTTCAAATAAAATGTCAATACATTATCCATAAACCATGAATGGTATAAAAATAACTCATCCAAATTCAAACATATCACAAAACCTTCAACAAAATATGGAATATTTGTATCATAATAAATCAACTTCAAACAAGTTTAAAATCCATCAAAGGATGTCAACATAGATGAAAAAGATTTGTAACATTCATTGAGAGAAGTATCCATTTTTCATGAAAACATTTAAAAGTAACACAATTTATAAATGAATACATTTAAAGACATTTTTTAATCAAAGTGTCCCATACCACTTTTAAACTTTTGAATGGAATTAAAATTTTTAAAACATTCATGTACATATAAATAAATTCTTAAAAACCAATTTTGAAAACATGAAATTACTGAGAATGATTTAGAAGAATAAATATTTAAATCTTCTAAAATGATATTTTAATAGAAGTTTCTTTTAAAAATAATATCTTTCAAAACTATTTTATGAAACATGTATATGGATAATAAATATGTGTCAGTAAAATCTTATTAAAAAACAATCTGGAATAATAATGAGATTGAGGAATTAACCCTTACCATTTACTTTTACTTGGTAGAGGGTGCATTAAAATCTTGTATAATAGTTAAATCATTTTTATAAAATTATACTAGAACTATATACATAAATATGGTATCATATATGACTCTCTAATATTTAATTGTAAATAATATTTTAGTAGTATCATTGTTTCAGGTGTTAACTTATTCGTTTTCCTTTATATGCTTCATTATGTAAGCCATGTTTTTTTTTGGATAGGATGTATTTGATTCACATACCGAATGAAATTATGTTCATAAACATTATTTTTAATCATCAAATAAAAATTATTATTTAATGATTACGATTAGGAATGAATCTTATCGCGTTCGTGGAGATGGTAATCTTTACGTACGCAAGAACGATAATATCATTATATTGATTGTGAAACCATATGAAATTGGTTGGAATATAATATATAAATAATCATTAACATGTTATATTTATTATTTAAATCAGTTATATTCATTATTATACCCATCAAAAAAATGAAGTGTTTGAAAAACAAACTACATTACAATGCGGAGACGGTAAGCCGTACGTACGCATGTTTGGTGACTTTTTCATTTATAGGATGAATTAAATAACGAATGTGGTTTTACCATATCTATAATAACATAATAGTTTATAGAAGATATAGGAGTTGTTATTTTAGAATGGAAACAACAAAGAAATAGGAAGTGGAAGAAGAAAAGAACATGAAAGTGGCGATGGAATATTTACCTCTTATTCAGGTTCTTCCTTTTGATTTGATCAAAAGGGCTCCGTAGACTGGATTTATGACCAAAGTAAGGCCTCTAGGATGAAGGAATGAATGTTGGGAGGATATTTGGGTAGGTTTTAGCTAAGGAAAATGTCTTCAATGGTGTGAAAGTAAGAGAAGGGGAAATGCCCTTTTATAAGAGTGGTGAACATCACTTTTGGAAAGGATTGAAATATTATTTTATAATTAAATAATATTCGGAATGGATCCAAAATAATTTATTTAGAGGATAATGTCGGTATGGGTTGAAAAAATTTCCACCAGTAGGTTTTTGACATGTTTAGTTCACCATATTAACCTTATCTTTTATATTTAACTCTTAGTTAAATAGTTTGTCATTTACCATTTCTCTTTGTATTTTTATATTATATGGTAAATAAACATAAAATTACAATCCAAGAGAATGAAAAGTGGTTCATTATTAATATGTATAACCTTAACTTATTTATTTGTCTGAAACATAGATTTTTAGAGATATTATATCAATTAATAATATATTATTTTTTTAAAAACCCATTTATGTTAATTTGGACACTATTTAGTATTTGGTTTTTGTGAAAATCACAACAACATGATTAATTCGATCAAAATTTATTTAATCAACCCTAAAATGTCAGATTAATCACTAAAATTAGTTTAATTCATCAAAAGTCTCAAATTACATTTATTTGGATATTTATAATATCAATTATTTTAGTCATTCATTAATAAGGAAATTACTTGATCATCATTATGTCATAAATAAATTTAATTATTTAATGTCTAAAAATTATAAATAAAATAAAATTATGTAGGAAATATTTTTATCTTTATTATTAATATTTATAGTCTAATTTATATTATGTATATCCCCATATTAAAAATGGTTTAGTTATTAAACTTGAATTTAACACTTTTAACTCTTCTTTAAATAAAATAATATTGAATGTCCTAATATATTCCAAGTGGACCAAAATGGGTCATATTTTATTCCTAATGTTTTTTTTGGTCGAATTACACTCATCTAATAAAATTAGGACACATTTTATGGTAATTGTAATATCATTTTAACCCTTAATTACCCTATTTACTTTTAACTGTGGTTAATAAAAGTAAAAAAGTACTATTCACAAAAAATTATTTTCTTCTTATTGAAAAAAAATTTACTTACTGATATTAACTGTGTCCCTCTTAATTTTTAAATTCAACTCATATAAGTGGTAAAATTATGTTTTATGCAAATTTTTAAATGCTCCTAGAAGGTGGGTAAAAGACAGTTAAAAGTAAAATCAAATTTTTTATATCCAAACTTATCCAATGAAGTAAATTTAACATATATAGGTATTATATATATATATTTAGCTAAAATAAATTAAAATAAATCAACTAATTATTTAAGTAAATATATAGTTTTAAGAAATAACACAGTGTTTTCCTTATTCATCAAAAAATGAATATTTTCAGAAAAATACCAAAAATTCATCCTAAGATAATTTTGATATTATAAATACAAAAATAAAGTATATTTCATCATATTAAAAACATATATGTTTCATTTATTAATTTAAAATAAATTTCCATTGTCAATTCCAAAAAGTGGGGTTTTTAAAAAAGTAAAAATTATCAAAAGATTGACATGTGTTTTTGTCAAATTTAAATGAAAAAATTCATATAATGACTTACATTGTAGTAATTGGTAAAAATATAATCTAATTTTACATAAAAACCATTCAAATTCATAATTTAACACTATAAATTCTTTGATTAAAAAAGTGGTTTTCAATTAAAACATTGTATTTTTAACTATTCATCAAATTATAAAAGTTATCAGAAAAGTACCAAAAATTTATCCAATCTAAATTTTTGTGTACCACTTCTAAAGTCGAATTTAATTTCATTAAATTGAATATATAAATGTGTCAAATAGATGTTTCAAAAAAAGGGTTCTCCATTAAAAGGATGTAAAATTACATTTTTTGAAAAATTATTCTTTTAACCGATTAAAATGAATTTTTTCTTATATTATGTCTAAGAAAAACATAATATGTATTTTAAAATTATATAGATTATATAAGATTAAAAATTTAGTTAATACTATTCATAATCGCTTTATGAATGGTTAGTTTGGTAAGTAGTGGTGCACTCGAACTCGGTGTTGGGTGTAGCACAAGCTATTGAATTTTGTTAATAAGATAATGTACTATGAAATATTTAGGTGTTACACCCGTAAAAAATTCTATAGTAACATTCTCACATTTCCACACGGGTATAGGCAATGTTTTCATCATCCCTTTTGGACTTTTTTTGCTATTATTTAACATGTTGACATACCAAGCACCTTGATATATATTCCGCAATATCATTCTTAATGTTATCTAACCATAAGTGTTCCCAGAGATCACAGTACATCTTGGTGCTACCAGGATGGATAAAGAAAGTAGAGCTATGTGCATTGTATAATTGCTATTTTTTTATCATGGGTGATTAATGAACACAATGTCATGTTCCAAATTAAATCACACCATCATCGTCGATATAGAACTCATATTACATCCCTTTACTGCATTCACATTATTTTGTAACTCCAGATCATCGCTTTGTTCTTCTTTAATATTTTATTTGATGGATGGTTTCACAATCACTTAGGAAAGGTAGGATGTATCCCTTACCCTTAGGATTTATAAATCCATCCTTTTCATATTCAAGAAGATAGATTCTTACCCAATTCATAGCACGGATAGAGTAGCAGTTTCTTTTTTGCTTGGAGCATCAGCTACCTTATTCCCCTTTCCAGGATGAGAGTGAATAGATCATTCATAACCCTTGATTATCCCTAATCATATCCTTGGATGCATGTTGATATCCTTTTGTGTGAATATATAGGTTAGACTCTTGGGGTTGGTGTATATGTCACACTTCTCAATATAAAGGTAGTGCTGTCATATTTTCACATCAAAAATCACGGCTGTTACCTCTAGATCATGAATAAGGTATATCTTCTCATGGATATTCAACTTTCATGAGGGGTAGGCTATCACATTATCATAATTCATGATTACGCAATCCTTGCCTTTAATTGAATAATCACTGTATATCACAAAACATTCATCACTTATCAGTAATCTGAGTATAGGTACATTGAGCAACCTTCTATTTATCACCTTGAAGCTTCCATAACATTCTTCTATACAGACATAAATTATCATTTTACTTGTTTACTTATTTAGTAGGATTAAAAATAGTGAGAAACCTCTTACAAAACTTTAGTAGTTCCTAGAAAATTCAATAAAACTACATATTTTTGTGACACTAGAGGACCTGTTCCATTCCCCAATCACCTTTATTTTTTAAGGTTCCACAGAAATTCCCTCACTTGTGATCACTTGTCCTGTGAACCTGGATTTTTTCATCCAAAAGTCACACATAATGAACATGGCGTACACATATTCCTTTCTCAATGCATCCAATACATGTCATAGATGTTCTTCAAGTTCTCCCTTCCTTTTGGAGTATATAAGAATATCATTGATAAACACAACCACAAAGTTTTTGAGGTAATGTCTAAAGACCCTATCCCTTAGATCCATGATGATTTCAGGGAAATTAGTAAGTCCAAAGGGTATCACCGGAAACTCATAGTGATCATACCATGTATTGAAGGCTGCCTTCAGAATATCATTCTTCTTCAGATTTATCTGATGATATCCAGAATCAATATCCACCTTTGGGATGTGTTGAGTTCCATTTAACCGATCAAAAAAAATTTCAATACATGGAAGTGGATACTTGTTATTTATGGTGATCTAGTTGAGTTCCCGATAAACGATACAGATCCACATTGTTCTATCATTCCTCTTCACCAAGAGCATCGGTGCACCCCAAGGTGATGTACTATGGCATATGAACCCTTTATCTTAATGCTCTTGCAGCTACTTCTTTATCTCCCCTAGTTCGATAAGATCCATCCTATAGGTACACATTGAAATAGGATTATCTCCATGTATGATTTATATTGAGAACCCTACCTCATGATCTGAGGGAATTCCACGTAAGTCTTTGGGAAATACATCATAGTATTCTCTCACAATGGGAATTTCAACAAGGTTTGAACTTTCCATTTACTCAACCATTTTAGAGAGGTATTATTATTCATATGGAATAAACACCCAAAATGTTGAAGTATTTTTCAAAGGAGAATCACGATCTTCCTTACATTTTTAGAGGAGGATGGGATGGTTTAGAATATGAAAATATATTTCCTTTCCCTGACAGTTAATATGTTCTCTATATAACAAGATCCAACCCATTCCCATCATTTCATCGAATTCCCCCAAGGATTTTATTACGATATTCTATGGAATAATATTCCCACATATTCCAATAGGTGAAGAGTCAAACTCTGGGGTTGCAATTATTTCACTTCTTGGTATTTTTGTAGATATCTCTACATTATGGTTTTGGAGCTTTGATCTTATAGTTCTAGAAGACTTTCATGATATAATGGAATGCGTAGAACCCGAATCAAATAAAACATTTTTCCATTCTTGAGTGAATTGGGAGTGTAACTTGTATGACGTCATTATCTTGCTCCACTTCTGCAGTATGGATGGAATAAGCCTTCCCTAGTTCCATTTTCTTTGGTGGCTGCTAATGTTGATTAACCTAAAAAACATGAGGTTTAGTGAACTAGCTTGAATAGTTCCCTTGTTCCCTATAGTTTTAGAATTGAACCATGGGTGGTCCTCTCTTTTCTTCCACTAATTTTTCCTTCCTTTTTCATGCCTTTTCGACACTCTTGAGAACGGTGTCCTTCTTTTCAACACATTAAGCACTTCCACGTCCCATTAAATTGGTTCCCATGATGAATCTTCCCAAATTTTTGGCATGTGGATCGTTGAGGTTTTTTCCCACCTTTATCATTACATCCCGCCGCTTGAAACTCCATCTTTCATTTATTATCACCATATCCATGCCACCATTCTCCAAATTACATCCCCAATTTAAGTGCACATAGAACAAATTCTTCATAACTCCTAAAGTCTCAAATTTCAAGAGCCTGTCAATGGTGTAGTTTTAATCCACAAAAGAATCTTTTAATTTTTTATCATTTTTTATAAAAAAACCCAAATAATACCTTACCAACCTTGTAAAATTCACTTAGTAGGTTGTTATAGATTCTCTATCCTTTTTATTGATCTCTATGAATTCTATATCCATATATGTATGAAGATTTCATGGGATATACTTGTTAAGAAACATGATCTTAAAGTCTTCCCATTCCATATCTTCAATTTTGTCACTTTATTTTGTGTTCTTAATCAAAGTCCACCATTGATACGCCTCTCTATCTATATTATAAATGGATAGATCCAAATTCTCCATCTTCAAATAGTGGATCACATAAAATATCATTTCCATGTAGTTTACCCTTTGTTCCGCAAGGAGTGGATCTGAAGATCCACCAAACGTTGGAGGTCGTTGCCGTATAAAACACTTAATAGCCAGTTTCCCCCTATTTGGTGATAGAGGATGTTACCCACTATTCTGTTTTTTGATAAGAACATAATATAGTTGGGTAAACATCTCCATGATGTTTTGAACTAATCCTCCCAAAGCATTGGGGAAGTCATTTCGTAAATCATTGCATTGGCCCTCGCATGTGTTGTTGGCCTGGTTTCTCCTGCTTCCCATAATTTTATAAAATAGAAAAGGTTTGAAAAAAACATAAGTCTACAATTCATGAATAACATATTCATTTTTATGATTTATTCTAAAATCATAAATTATGGGATCCCTATCCAAATACTCTTGTGTGGATATTTTTCCTTAGTCTCATGCTAGTGTTTTTCTCTAAGGTTTAGTAATCCTAATTCCCAAATTTACTAAACCTTGCCTTTGATACCAACTATAGCGACCCATATTTTCATACATTAATATTAGATCTTTATAAAGATAAAAAACATTATATTATTAAACCATGAGGATCTAGAGGATTATGGTCTTTGGAAAACTAGGATCAAACATAACATTTACATCAACAATAATAAACATTTATTTAATTCATTCTTATCTGACCTCTTATTTTCCCTTGTAATCTATTTATTACAAAAATTCACCTGAGGATATACATAGGAAAGGTTTGATCTAAAAGCCCAGTAATAGGGTTCATAAGAACAATATTACAGTGGTTGTGAATAATTATAACATAAGTAAACGATCATGAAAATGATAGGAATCATTGGTAAAAAACATAAAATGTGGCAATGCATAAAAATGAAACATCATGTCTCTATGGTCTTCTACCACAAATAGTTTTGAACAATTATAGCATCATGTTCATGCATAATTTCACTTTAAAACTTGAGGTTCATCACTTTACCCAATTCATTGGAGTGCTGTATAATACTTGGTGCACCCGTCACATCATAACATTCATTTTGCGCTATATAATTCTGGGTGGACCTGTCATATCATAACATTATCATTATCATTCATGACACATAAAACAATATAAAAAATGATTATAAATAACCCAATGAAAGGAATCGGTTTCCTCTCATTAGAATACAATAAAAAAAATTGTTCCCAAAAGAAAGTGGGAATAACATACATGCTACAATAACCATCGACCTTGAGTTTTAATTAAAAGGTGTGTTTTTGAAAGAAGAGTTCTTTTGGAAACATATTATTAAACATAAACTATATTGGAAAAAATTTATATTTTAGAAAAGATAATATAATGATAAAAGAATTATTTTTAAGGAGTAACCATACCAAAAATGGAGTGAAAGAGGGAGAACCTGAAGCAAGAGAGTTGGTTTCAAGAATTTAACCTTAACTTGTATCTAAATGCTTACTTCACATTAATTTCATGTATAACTGTATTATATTAATTAATTAAAAATTCTAGAACCTTTTATACATGAATATGGGTCATTATGGTTTCATTATGTTATTCCATGGGCCTTTGGATGAGTTATAGGGGATAAATCCTTTGTTTGGGAATGTCAATTTTTATGATTTTCTTGAAAAATTCACTTGTTTTCATGAATAGAAGTCTGTGTAGAACATGGATAAAGATCCAGAACAAATATTACATTTTATTAATGATATTACAGGAGTTTAAATGATATTATAATGAATTATTTTCTATACCATGTGGATGAATAATTAGTTAAGAATTTAATGACGATTGTATTATGTTAATTTTTGAGGTTTTTAGATCACAACAAACACGATTTTTTATATACTTTTGTAATATTTACATAAGTTAGTCACAAAACATTAAATAACACATAATGAATATAATATAATCTGGTTCAACCATATAAATTGTGGCCTGACCTGATCTGAATGTTGTAAAGGATGAAAGAAAACATGTCGTTCTTAAAGGTGATTAATTAACACCTTATGGACAACGTTTTGTTTTATAAAACAAAAAGAAAAGGAGAAGGGGGTTGTATGATATATTTGCCCAATTTTATCATTACATTACATTACATGTGATGTAATAGATTTACCATACTATTTGGGTAGATATTAAGAAATGAGCATGAAATTGAAAAAAAATTAATGGAAAAAATAGAGAGAGGGATATTAACCCTGGAATCCTCCTCTTGAGATCCTCATTAAGGAACCAAGGCTTGGTCTTTTGAGGAGACTAGAAGCTATTAGATGTGGGGGGTGGGTCTATGGAAGATTTTTAGGGAGATTTTAGACAAGTCTGGAATCATGAGACGAGCGAGGAAATTATTGTGTGAAGGGTGGTATTTATAGTGGAGGGGAGATGGGATTTCTCAACATTAAATTCATTAATTTATTATTTATCCACAAGAAAAGTAATATTGAGTCTTCCAAGACTCATTAACATAATGTTATCATTTGAATATGATACAATTGGTCTTACATCATCCGAAAATCATACATGAATATATAATTATTTTATTTAGCTTATTTTGTAAATTATGGTATTTTACTATTCATCAGAAATTCAATTATTTCAGAAAAATACCAAAAATGCACCCTAACAATTTTTCGACATTTAGAATCAAAAAATAAAATCATTTTTAAAAAAATTAAATTTAATTAATTTAATTTTTAATTAAAATCATACTTTATTTGAAAAATGATGATTTTAAAACATTTTTTTACTTATTCTAAAACATAAGCACATCATACTTTTACATAAATATCATATATATACCATCATAGGTAATTTTACTTTTCATTAGGGTATTTCACTATTCATAAGGGTAGAATTACTATTCATAAGGTTATGTAACTATTCACCAAAAAAATATGGTTGTTCTATTAGACTCCAAAAATCACCCTGAACCGAACTGTATTAGTAATATTTTTGCAATTCAAGCCATTGAAGTGGAAAATTACGTTTAATGGTAACATAGTATTTAGAATCTTTATTTTTAATTGTGCTTCCTAATGTGATTATAATATAAGGAATATTTATAAGAAGGGAATTCCATTGATAAAACATTGGGTCGTTACTGGTAAAAAATAAAATATTATTAAAGAGAAATTTTATTTATTAAAGGAACACAGCTACAGAGTGAAAAAGTGTTGAACATGTTCAAAAATTGAATCTAAATTCCAATGTGAAGCTCAAATTTAATTACTTGTGGTTTTATAATAATTAGATGAAAAAATTACCATACTGATTTTACTATCATATATTCAATGTGAGTGGTATTTCATCCATACTCATTGTGAATGAGTTTTCTATTTATATATAGACACTAATGATTTCATATAAGTCTTCATTTTGTTAAATAATTCATCATATTTTTTATTGAAATGTTTTTATAACATAAAGTCACCCAAAAAATGTTTACTTTCAATTCTAAAAGTGTAAATGATAGATGAATTGAGAATATAATCTATATGTTTTGGTTATATATAGTTAGTTTCAGTGGGTAAACCTTCATACATGAAGATAAAATCTTATTTATAGAATCTAAAAATGATTCTAAAAAATTCATACTAATGTCCTGGAAAACTGATTTCATCAAAAAGTTAACAGAAATGATTCAATGATATTTTGTGATTTTGGATACCTAAATAAGGTTATCAAACTCCATAGATATTTCATATCTAGTTTTGAATTTATAGAAGTAAATTATTCTATTTAAAAGTATATATGATACCAAATACATAATTTAAAATATTGGTAAATATACAAGAGTTTAAAATCTTTAAAAAATAATAAATCATCCAGTATCAGTCAAATGGTTAAGCAAAGAGTGTTTGTATAAATGTTTTAAATGTAAATGAGTTTATATTTCTTGATATGAGTATATGTAAAATATTTTTATAGTAATATAATTTCTCTTCTATGATATGTAGATTTTTTTTGTTAAAAATTTCTTGTTTTGAACAATATTATATAAGTAATTTGAAACATATAGTTTATGATTCATGTTATTGTATGACAGATTTTTAAAAGGAGACAAAAATAAAAGTTTATTGTCCCTGATAAAATGTTTTTCTATATAGTTTTTGAATTTATAGGTAATTTTTTCCATCCACCTACATGTAACATATATATGATGAATAGTCATAATTTCATTGGAAAATTATCTAACCAAATTAAATAGTATATTCAATATGGAATGACAAGTATATTTGTTATGTTTTCCCACTAAAATTAATTATTTGATATTTATAAAACAAAATAGAGTCCATGTCTCTAGGGATGAAATTATAATGTGAATGTATTATATAAGAGTCTAGTGGTATTGTGTTTGGATATATAAAGTCAAATTGAACCAAAACAATTATTTCAATCAAAAACTAAACTTATTTTAAATATACTAACCAAAATATTTATGATATTTTAATGTAAAAATGTATAAAACTAACAATTACTTACCATGAGTAAGTGAATATCACGATTTCATAATGGATTATGTTAGTCAAAATACAAAAAATTAATTTTATATAATATCCAAAAAGGTTTTAGGTTAAGAATGTAATGAAAAATGAAATGTGTTCAATTAATTTATTTTAACAAACTAAATATCACTATATAATAAAGTATTTTGGGATTTTAGTTATTATAATAATGTAAATTTTAACATTATTTAAAAAATATTCCATGAAATTTTTTTGATGATGAAATTATAAAAAGAATGATGTATTTATTAATAGTTTTAAGTAGAAAATATAATTTTAAATTCTATCACTTGATAATGTGGAGTTAAGGATATTGAATGTGTTTGAGTATTTTAACATTAGGAATATGATTTCTAAATTAAAATGATATTAAAAAATTTATATTCCTAAATATTACTCACAAAATTATGAGTGGGCGGTTTTTATGAGGTGTTAAAAAAGTGATGTGATAGGAATTAAATATAAATTTAATGAGTTAAAAAAGTTTTGAATGCGCTGGAAACAAAATAATTATTTTTAAGTATATTATAAAATATATATTTTATTGGTTATTATATATTTTTTTATTAAGTGGTCTTAAATATTTTTTATGAATAACAAAATTACCTAATATAGAATTTTTCATTCATCAAAATTGGATATAAATATGTATATATATTGATATAAATTCCATGATATTTAATGAGATTTGACCTACAAAAGTATGACTTTGAGTTATTACTAACTAATATTCAGCCTGAATTGTTATAGGTTATAAAGAAATTTAATATCTTGAATGAATAGAAGTCTTGTATGAGATATATAATGTAATCGTTAGGCACAACTAATATTTTTAGGCACTAGATGACCAAGAAATTATATTATGTGGAGTTTAACACGAAATATAATTCGAATACTAGGGAGAAATGATTTTTTAAGAGTCCCTTTTATCTATTATTGGTGAGATACATAGTATGAGAACCTTTATACTATGATAATGTTATTAAACAAAACATCTGATTTTGTAAGTTAGGGTTGGTCTGATAATTTTGAATTATGTCATCCATTGGAGCTTAATAAAGATTGTATTTTTCCTCTTATATGATTATTTTAAAATGTAGTCGTTCATTCGGTATATATAGAAGAGTGTCAGAATGCCCCTAGATAGAAAAATGATGTTATTTTCTATCTAAGTGTAGAGAATGTGATCTAATCATCCATACAGGTGAATAACAAGTAATGAATTAACAAACATGGTTAGTTAATACTCAGATTATCATAAATTCATGAGAAGTTTATATTGTATAGAAATAATCCATCTCCCAAGGTCCATCATTTAATTGGATTAAGGAAATATTTGAGAGTACACTCTATCATGTTTTGAGATTAATGGTTATAGGTATTTAATTAAATGTGTTAGATATATATCATTCTAAATACCTGTATATCTTGAGAAAAATTAAATAATTACTATATGATTCTCTTTAAATTCATTTATTAATCTTATGATTCATAATTATAATCAATTTTAAAAAGTAATTTTTATTTATAAACAGTGTTTGACAAAATGGGGATTGTTTTTGACTCAATAAGCTACGATAAAATTGTTCTAGAGTTAATCAAAATGATATTGGATATGTATTAACATTGTATTTCATATAATATAATACATTATGATGTTAATGATAAATTTCCTAAAAAAAATTATTTTATATAAAAGGAGTGTTGGATGTGATTTCACTAGTTATTATAAATGACATAATATAAGGTGAAAGGGAATGTATGCCTTTTGAGAGTTAGTGAAAGCGAGAGATTGAATGTGATATTCCCTAAAGTTTTTTTTAATATGAAATTATTTGGATATGATTTATTTTATTAATGAGAGTATATCATAAAACTCGTAAATTATTCTATATATTTCAATCATATGGTTAAATTGGGTTTTTTAATAAGGAAAAACCCATGAAAGTCATCGAGTATGGTTTTCTGACATCACAAGGAATATACTTGCTAATGTTTTCAATATTCATGGTAGCTGAACATTAAATATTAACATTCAATTGAATCTCCTTCATGTTTAGATATCATTAAATGAAATGGATTGGAGATGCTTCCATGAAATCATTAAATGAGTTGGTTGAGATTAATAGGAAATACATATAGTAACTCATAATGTAGGGGTAAATGAATGAATAGTTAATGAGATTCGTCATGGTTCATATAATGATCCCAATACCATTTTATCTTAGTAAGATATCTTGTTTCTTAATTATTGTAAATATATTTCCAATGTTCTCTTCATAATCCACCTTTACTTAGTGAAGATATGGAACTCTTCTGTGAGAAGATATATCCCACCCAAACAATGGGTTATTCAAAAAACCACGGATACCCCCAAAGGATAGATATCAATTAGCATCCACTACTCATAATATTTTTTATAATACCATATCCCAATTATGGATGTTTCTATGAACAATTTTGTAAGGTACATGTTTATAGTTTCTATATTCACAATTTTGAAATAGTTTATTTTACCTTGAATGGTGTCCTATAGTTATGTTAATTTCATTTCATCCACTAAATATAACAAGTGTTCATAGATCCCTAAAAATACCTGATGATATATCTTTAGATGTTATCTATAGGTAAAGGGTAGTGAGTTTAAACCAAAATTTTTGGGTTTTATTTTAAGTGAACCTTGATTCTTTATAATAATATTTTCATTATTATATGTGTGATGAATCAATATGATTTACTAATAATTTTTCTTATTTTCATGTTTTGATGATGATACAACGCTCCATAAACATTATGGTGATTCCTCTATTTAGGGATTCTAGTTTTTATAACTATATTTTTATTTTTTATTTTTCTTTATTTCAATATACCCACAAAGGGAATAAAATATTTTAAGAAGAATACATTCAATTCATTAAATACATATGATGATGATTTTTAATTACTTGAAATTTATTTTTTAACCACTATGTCTTGGTGAATCCATATTCTATATAAAATATAAATATTTAGTGCTTATAAATAAATCAATCTATTCTGAACGAATAGTTTCATGTTAAATATCCATTCTCCCACACCATCTTATTGTGATAACGCTCCCACACGTTTTTATGTATAAAACAGATAATATTCATGGAATTAGGATTTTACAAGGATCATTTCCCTTTTATTGTTGGCTATTACATAAAAAGAATCTATTGATATTCAATGTCTCATAAAATTCAGTTGTTTCATTCTTGATGCACATGGAATGGGGGAAATATCCCTACACATTGTATAAATTATTGTTTCATTATGAAACCATAAACTATGTTCAAAATATAATAATAATTATATATATGATTATATTGTGAAAATTATTTAATGATAACTATGGTTATACAAATGTAAATAAATCTCTTATTTTTATTGACTTGTGAGTATCAAATCTCTTTTCCACATACCTAGATGGCTTGTTCTCATGGTCCTCGATATAAAAAATGGACAAAAAATCTATACACCAAAATTATATACTTATGTATCATATGAAATCATATATGACATATCATGTCATTATAACAATGAGAATTATTATTATCTTTACTTTTGAGAATGATTTAATTTTCCACGCGACCAAAAAAAATCATATGTAATTTATTCCTAATAAATGGATTTTCCTTGAAACCATCATTAAAATGGATCATTTCTTCTACTTAATGTATATATTATGACATTTGATGTTTTTTTTAAAACAAATACTTTACCCATAACCATTATTACTATCCTAACTATATAATGAAGTTGTAATTGATCATAGTATAATGGACGTTCCCAATTAAACAAAATCATTTAATTGGATTTATTTCCAATATGCTTAGCACTTCTTCTCAATCAATTAATGTGGATAGATCATCAGTAATAGATAAAAATACCAAAATATACTGATAGAAATCATTATTTCTTATTATTCTTCCTCTTTAATTTAGTAGTCCAAATTGTTGCGACGTTAAAACAATCATCAAAGGTAAAACATCATCCCGAAACCACCAACCATTTTTCAACAATTAATTAAAATATGTCAATTAAATATAATACTATATATTGTTATAAATTTTGAACCTGTGGATTTGAAATAATAGAATTTTATGACTTAAAATCCTCTAGGAGTTAATATGATTCTACTATAAAACTAGTATAAAATATAGCTTTGTTATTTCATCAATGTAATGTTTATAAATTTTGAATAATAACTTCAAATGAGGACATTAAAATTTTGTTATAACGATAAATTTCATGGATACATTTAATTAGATATAAATTTAATATCTATTAATAAATATTAAAATATATACATTTTATCTTTCTACAGGAATATAAATCACTATAATAAAATATGTGTCTTAATGAAGGGTTCATATTCATTTATGGTGTAAAATCACAAGAATTGTTTCTTTTATCCTTTCGATATCTTAGGTATGATATTGAAATCCTAATTACACATATTATTTTGTTCATATTTTTGAAAAAAAAATTATGTTAATGTCTTGTATCATTCCTCAGATCGGTAGTTCATGTACAAAATTAATCACTCATTCTATAATAGTATGTAAAAATGTCAATTTTCTACTTTTACGTACAACTTATTACGTGATCATATGAAAACATCTCAATGATTTCATTTATTCTTAATTTATTTCGTACTATTTTAATGGTAATAACTTTACTATTCACCTACAATAGTCTTATTTAGTCATTTTCTATAAAATCATCATGATATAGGCTCCCAATCCTTCTGAAATTTAGTAAAAATGAATCTTATGTACATGTGAATTATACAATAAACTAATAAAAATTTATACGAATCATTCTTTATGAAATTAAATATATTATAGATCCTTAATTATACACCATCCCATTTTATCATCAAATGGATTATAAACCTTCAAGGAAAAACATTTTATCATATAATAATGATATAACTTACACATTGAACATAATATATTTATAAAATTGATTCCTACCAACAAAAATAATTTTTATTTTTGAAAAACATCCCAAAAAAATTCTAAATGGAATAATATGTGTGTCTAAACTTCTTAAAGTATAATAAATTAATTTTTTTCATTTTGACATATTATTAACCTAAAATTACATCATTCCCAAAAAAATATTTATTTTGGTTGAATAACATTAAAACTAATATAATATTATAGGTATCCCTCCAATTGATTTATTAAGGGATGAAACACAAAGAATAAAACCACTTTGTGTCTTATAACAACTCCTCCCAACATAGGGTGTAATTTGTTTTATAATTATTGTTACTCAATATTTAATATTTTTAACACTAAAGGAAGTTCATTATTAGTCTAATCATTGAGTTTTTCACACTAATTTATATCATTATCCCTTGGTTTTCCAATTAATAAACATCTAATGTTCATGTTTTAATCATCTCTCTCATGACCATTAATAATACATTCGATTACTTATCACATAACATTAATTGGACCTTCCTAATTTTCTCATGATTATCATATTTGATCATTTTATCCATTATCCTCTCTCATTAAGTGAGGATCTTAATAGGACCCTAAAAAAATATAACATGGTATATTTTATGTTATCACCATACCCCTTTTAATTTTTGACTATAATCATATTTTTCAATGTAATATAGTTAAATGTTGTCAAAAAATGTTTACTATTACAAATAACTCATCTTCCACTAACATTATTCGATACAAAATTACTCATTCTTAAAATACGCCTATGTTAATTATAAATTTATTTTGAATTTTTTTTATTACACTCTCCCCATATAAAATTTTTATCAACTGGTAATATGAGGGATGGTATGGGGGTATACCCTAATATCATGGAGGGACCATTAGTTGAATATGGATTTATAGTTTGAATTTCTCATATAGAATATTAATAATAAATTTATTTCTATAAATATAAATTTATCCCCTTTATCAATATTATTTTTAAAATAATTAGTTTTCAATTGAAAATAATGGATAATTAATATTTTTGGATATATAAAATATACCTTGGTTTTGATGAAAAAATACATTGTAGGTTCTTCTTATATAATTAATTGGATTTCTCCCCCTAACCAAATCCTAAACACTTTTATTTCAATGCTATTGGAATATGAGTTATATCCCCACTGATATGTGTATTAATAATTATCAAAATGTTTGTATATAATGATAAAGATATCCCATTGAGTGGTCATAGATTCCAAACTTCTGTCAATTCTTATTAAAAAACTTTTTATTTTTAGATAAATAAAATTATTTTGACCCGTTCATGTTCATTGATGTGTTATTTTGAGGAATATATTCAACTAATTTTCACATAAAAAATAATGGGGAGTATTATTATGTACCAAAAAATATCATTATTCAGTCACAAATGTATTAATATAAACTCTATAAATTTGTGTTTGTTTTATAAAAATAGGTTCTTTGTTTTTTGATATCTCATGTGGTTTCATATGGTATATACCATCTGTTATATTATCATTGGTATTGGACATATTGTTTTCTATGAGATAGCTTTGGACTTCACATTATCATTCCCGAATCTCCCCCTTTTCAGAGGGTTCTATATTGGCCATCTCAATCACTAAAATATTTTTCCTTCACATATCAATTCAGTTAAACCTCTTAAATGATTCTCGTTTGATAAATAATTTTATTTTTTATATATTTTTATCTTCATGGATAACAATAAAATAAAATCAATTCAAACATAGATAATTTTATAATTTTCTATAACGTCTCATCTAAGAGACAATATTTTTTTAATATATCTCCCTTTTAAACCAGGGGTTTTATCCCATATATTGGTAAACATTTTTTGTGTATAGAACAAATTTAATTTCAATGTGTTCATGATTTACCATTGTGATTGCATTTTTTGTTGAGATATTTCACGGTCCATGTATCCATTACATTACCAAGAAATATTTCCCAAATATAAATCATTTAAACAATATAAGCATTATATAGGATCAATGTTGGCTCAAGAAATTCATAATATATAGTTGTTATAATTTTATTAGGGTGTTTGATGGGTTTTTAATTCATATATCTTTAAATATAATAATATGACCGCACAATTTTAATATTCCTAGTGAATTACATATAAATCTTTATCCCTTAAACAAATCTTTTATCTAACCAATTATCTTTTATTTTAATTATTTCATTATCTTACAACAAAACATTTTATTTAATATAATTTCATTTCATAAAAAATATCCTAAAATATGTGAATATTCCATTCATTAGTGTGATTATTTATTCAGGTAGTTTTAATAATAATTGATTCAAATATTCCTTTATAAAAACTTCTGAATCCAATGTTATGTTATCATAAAATATTTATTTCATTTTATCTCATATATTTCTATATATAAGTACTTTGTTACAAAAACATCATTATATTTTTCAAATATGATTGATGTAAATTTATTTTTATGATCTTCCTCTATATGAATACAATTCACAATTTTTTATTTAACCACAATTATATATATCTTATTTCTGTAATTTTTAATTTTTAATAATTATTTTTCTTCCTTTTCCAAAGATGATAATTTTTTAATCCAATTAGAATATTTAATTTTTTAATTTATCACTATATTAATTATGAAAAAATGATTATTTATATAGAATAAATCGATACATAAATATTTATATATTTTAAATTAATGAAATAATATTTAAGTATAAATTAGCGAATGAAGTATATTTAAATTATGAATTATATTCAAAAAATAATCCTCTTCATGAAATGTTGGAAAAGTTTTTCAAATAATTAATGATATGAAATATTAAAGAAGATATTTCCTACAGAAATTGAAATAAAATTAACATTAATATCGATAATTGTTTTATTTGATTTCTAATCCTAGATTTAGTTAAATTAAACATGCTTGATATTATCGTTTTTACCAATTCAAGTTACTATATGAGTTATTTTACTCACAGTGATGGGGGACAATGGTTTCTGTCCATATATGGTTTTACAACTTATAAATATCCAATGAATATGTCATTCTTGTTTTTTTTTAATTATGGGTTTATCTACTTATTTCATTATCTGTTGATTTTCCTCTCACCAATATTCTAGTAAGTGATGCAAAATAAGATTGAAATAATTATTTTACAATGCTAAATATCCATTTATGGGTAACTAGTCCTTAAAGATAAGTGAGTAACACCCCACTTCACATGGATATTGATTGTTCTCTTCTAAAATCTTTGAGGATTATGTATATATCCCATTCAAACATAAAACAATTTCTCTATCAAAACATTCATTATGTGAAAAAAAAAATACATATATTTCATGAATATATACCAATGATAATATATATACGAATTTTTCCTAAATCATTATCAATGTGAGAACACCATTCTCATGATTTTATTATGTATGTACACTATCATCATTTAATATTTTTATAGTTATTTCTCATATTTCAAAATATCAAAATTGAATACAAGATCTCTTTTCTATACCAGAAAACTTGTGGCTAAGAAAACAATATATCTGAGAAATATTTTGATTGTGATATCATTTGACCACATTCTCCATGAACTCGGGTATGAGATATTTTTCAATGTTAGAACTTAAATTTTGACAATATTTAATCAAAATAAATTGAATATCCATGACAAAAATATTCCAATGTAAATCTACATATCTCTCTTCTACAATGGGTGTGCATCAATGTTTTAAACAAAATACTAATACCATACTGAAAACATGTAATGATTATTGAAAAAGATCATATATTTTGATGGATCACAATATCATTGAAGTATACAACTGAACTTTAAAACTCATTAGAAACTTTATCTAATAATATAATCCCTTCTTCTCGATATTTTAGGGCGATTATTTGTTCAATAATTGGTTACAACCATTCAATAAATCCCTCAACATAAACCTCTCTTTTTAAAATTCCATCCAAATTTAAATATTCCAAATACATGAAAAACATTATAAATCATCCAAAGGGAAATAACTATAAAAAATAAGCAATACATTTTCAACCATTTAATTCAAAACATATATTAAATTTCAATATAGAAACTCATATTTTAGTCTTTATAACCATTTAACTATTTTAAATATTATTATAGTGATGATCCCACATGAAATTTTTTATCAATGAATATAATAGGTTATTGGTAATTAAAAAGGGAAAAAATATATATTGTTTTTAGTTTGTTCATGTGTGATAATGGAAAAGTAAAGCATTATACTAAATATCCTTTAATTGGACTACCAATTTTAATTTTGTGTTTAAAGTAAGAATTTTACCCTAGGGTTGGGGTAATCTTTGTTTGTACCTAGGGTTCCTATGGTTTGACCATTAAAGGTAGAATTAATTCGTTGTTTATTTATTTCATTATATATAGAAAACAATAAGACTATATTTTTGATAATCAAAAAACTATATCATTCTCCCACTACGATGTTATTGTACATAAACTATATTATGAGAGAGACGATCAGTGGGATAAAATGGAGATATGTAGATATGATGAAAATATTTTTCAGTAAAGATCACCAAAAGAGTTTTTGAATATGGGATCTCAAACAATCACAAAACCTTAATCAAGGTACTTATATTTTCCTTTATTTTAATTAGACTTATTTTAATGAAACTTTTTTGCGTGATTTTTTAGATTTTTTTGACTCAAATGAAATATTTTCCACATGTCTTGAATTATTTATAGCCAAATTAATAGTGTATATATTTATTATATATTTTTAATATTTTAGAGAAATGTGACTAAAATCACACTGCATCCACGCCGATGGATTATTGTCCCATGAATATGGGTATCTATGTCCTTGAAAGAGATGATGGAGGCCATAAAATTTTCATTGGGTTTATTTGATATATTTTTTCTATCAAGAACTATAAGATATCCATTAATCATGTGGTAGCCTAATAAATTCTAATTTGAAGATATTCTTTGATGAGTGATTCTTTATATAGGGACATATATCATATACTATTACATTACATAGTAAAGAAGTGTTAAAATAATCCTAACCCATATCCATCACTATATAAGTTTAGGCATTCCACTATGAGGTGGTTGGCCAATCATAAATCATGGCACAATCCATAT
Organism: Viscum album; assembly: GCA_963277665.1. Lineage (NCBI taxonomy): Eukaryota > Viridiplantae > Streptophyta > Magnoliopsida > Santalales > Viscaceae > Viscum > Viscum album. The sequence continues at coordinate 935,896,545 of OY728153.1, forward strand.
GTACTGTTAATAGGGGAAGGACAATAAGGGTGCTACTTGAAACAAAATTTATGCACACATCATATATAGGAAATTCATGGAGTATAAGACCATGCTTGTTAGTTATCACATATAACCCATCAACATAGGTATATACCTAAGGGATTTATCTAGTGGTTAATTAACTGACCGAGATAATTTATGAGATAATTTATGACCTAATGCTTGGTGTTGGATTAGGGGATATGGTGGTTTAGCAAATTAATATAAAATACAACATAAAATATATGATTTTAATTTTTTTACAATAGCCTAAATGGTGAATGGATAAAACCACAACCCAATTCCACATCATGGAAGTGTGAATTTGGTCTGATTTATAATAAAAGTACTGGAGGTTTCACTATGGGATGGAGTTGTGTATATTTAATAGGGGAGTTTATATGTTTGTAAAATAATTTTTTAAAATTGGGAGAATGAATTGAATTGCACCTATCAAACTAAGTCATGCAGAGTTGATATTGATTAGAGGCATCAGTTTCTGGGAACTTGTTCACTATGTTGTAGATACCATGTTAAGCTATAATCTACTATGAGGAGAAGTTGTATCGAATGAGATTTTAGATGAGATATCTAGAACAAGGAGGAAATGATATTTTAGTGCTCAAAATTTAAAATGATATATATATTTTTCAATGTCGTATACTATGGGGTTTCTTCCCCAACATTCTCAACAACCCCTAAGAATTGAAAATTTTAATTTCACTATTCCATAATTCTATGGGTTTTTTTGTAAGTCTTGATAGCCTATTTAATGTACGAGAAACCAATTTTATGGGGGATCTGGAATTTTAAGCATACCAAAGCATTGGATGATGAATAGAGATAAAGTGAAGTAGAGAATATAGATTTTTTGGATATTTAAGTGATTTTTTTAGAAACATTGATTCATGATTTTAGTACGTCGATTGTCAATTTACGATTATATGATTGTAGATATTTCTTCTCCCTTTTTTGATTGTTTTATTTCAGTTTATTATGATCATGGATCATTCAGCACTTCTGTTTCTTGTTTCATTTATGATGAACAAACTGTCTTCATGGTTGATTAGTCTCCTAGGTGATGGTCGGTTATAAAGAGGTGGACTACTGTTACTATGGGATTGATTAATTAAACCTATTAATTACAATACATGACTGGTATAATGTTGGGTTTTTAAATCTTATTATCTAATCACCTAGAAAGAATGAGGGTGCTTGGGGGGGTGAATCCCAATGTGATATATGGATGTGGTAAACTTGAGTTGACATAACTTTTTCTTTTTCCCATGGGTTTGAAATTAATGAACTATGTATTATTTTGTTAACTCAAATAAAGGGATTTAATATGTTTATGTAGATTTAGTATCACGATAACTTCTCTAGTGAACCCAATAATTCAATAAATAAATTTTCTTTAATAAATTCATGTTATGTTAGTAGTAACCCTTAGGAATCTTTCCAAAAAAACAACTCCACCTTATTCATTTTAACTTTTATCTTTCATATATTAGAGATAAGACAACCTAGAAACCATATTTATTGATGTTATTTTTATACCCTAGTTGTTTTATTACTGTTTTATTAATTTAATCATTAAAATTATTATCTATACTTGTATATAAAGTTAGAACCCCCCTCAATACATTAGTTCAACATTAAGACACTAATTTATTTTAATTATATTTTATTGTAATTTTTTTATTGATTTTTGACTTTAGTTATAAACATATACCAATAACCCTTGAGTTTATTATTCTTTTGAGTTTATTATGTTTTTAATACCATTATGGGGAACAATGTGGTATAAAAAACATACGAACCTACTATTAGTTGACTACTTCAGCATACACTTCTCGTCTTATATTTTTCTTTTTTGTATTTATATTATCTATATAGGTATTATTGTTCTTATATATATATGAATAAAGTGTATGATACAACCTTTGTACACAAGATCATTTGGTGTTTAGTTTTAGGATCCTCTCAAATTCAATCTTAACATCAATAGTTATATCTCTCATACCTATAGAGTTGTGAAGAAAAATAACCAGGTCACCTAAGTATCTAGATTATAAATGACAAATATTTTAGGTGTTGGATAGCTATAATAATGTGAGATGGTCCTGATAGAGTAAAATATATGATTTATTAATAGAGATGCAATGAGTATTATGTGACCCCCATATAAGAAAATAATTTAAAATTAAATTAAATCATCATATTGATGAATCAAATTGTAAGATAGTTTAGGTGAATATTAAATGATACCCCTTAGGACCATTATGGTTTCCAAATAATATGACACATTCAAAAGAAGTTTTGAATAGGATTATTCAAAAAGACATCATGAATTAACCTTTTAATTTATGGGGGTCCAGTAGAATGATTTATTTCACAAACCATATGATACATAAAAATATTTAATTCATCTCATGAATGTTTTATTAAAAATAATATCCTAAAAAATAAATAGAATACCATCAAATTGACACTTATAATTTCACATAGGAGGATATATGTTTATAAATGTTTCCTGGGACCACCTCAATGATAATATTATCTTCTTCCCTCATCACTTTGTTACATTATAGATTCAATTTATATCCTTTTATTTTGAATTGAAAAATAACTATAGGGATCTCATTAATTCAGATGCTGATGGAAAATTGATATTGGAGAAAAATTCATAATGTCAGGGAATATTAGAAGATCTAGCAGATAATTTCTCACCATGGAAATGTGGTTGATGACTATCTATGAGAAGAGTAAATCTAGTTTAGGAGACCACCATGTTGACCACCCAACATTAAGACATGTCTTGGAATATGGTGTATCTATTTTCACTACATAATATTTAATCATCCTTCAATACACCTCAAGTTATATCATATGAGATGTGTAAAGATCCTTAAATATTTCAAGAATATGAATATGGATTATAATATTTGTTGATGCATGATGTGGTTTTCATCCATCAGAACTGAAATCAACCATACTAACAATAATAGAATGGGAATGGACTGTGGATAGATCGGAAAATTAAAGGATGTAGAGCTAGTTATGGAAAGAACATCATGATAACATTAGGTATTCTATGTTATTCCTAAATAAACAATCTATACCGAATTTGTTGAAATTTAGAAACACACAACAAGAATTTCATAAAAAAATATTTTCCATAAAAAATGGAATCCCACCACTTTTTCGGGGACATGATCATTAAATATATTATAAATAACTACCAATGGATTGGTAAAGTGGAGATAACCATTTATAAGCTTGATAATTACTTATAAAATCCTGAAGGATTTCACTATAATGTTGACTGTAAACTATGAATTATTTCCAAAAAAACATAACGATTGAATTGTGTGAGTTTTTTTAGGAAATATCGATGTCCCATAAGAAGAGTAAAACACAATTACCTTTAGTAGAATATAATAATTACAAGACATAACTATGAGTAGAAATACAAACCAATAATAACCTCATTATGTGATATAAAGGGAAATAATAAATACAAATAAATCTATGAACTTGATCAAGGAACCTAAGGAAGATAAGACAAAAAATAAAATAGATTTATAACCCTACAAACTACCAATTCAATATTTTTAGTGGATTCCCATTATAAAATTAGAGAATAAATACATGAAATTTCATGAAATTTATTACAAAGTACACATAAACACACACTTAATTGGTGTAATATATAAAATAATAACATATTCAAAATTTAATAAGTGATTGTTTTTCTAAAAATATTACATTATAATATTTATTATTATATTTATAAGTGAATAATTTTGAAACATTTTTTATTGAAAAATCTCTCTCAGCAAGTCAAACCTCGATTATTTCTAAACTAAAAATATAATTTGATTGTTCACTATAGGAAATGCTTTTTAGGACATGGGAACTATTGTGAATATAATGTAAATAATATATTATAGAATTTTGTACCAATAAACCAAAAAACAATATGGGTAATATTAATATTAGAAGTTATATATCAAGAATCCAAATTTCATTTTGACATAAGTTCTACTAAAAGTTGTAATTTTATATTTCACTAATAACATTATCATTTTTTATATGGATGAAGATATATAGTTTCTAATCATTAGTGTTCATCATTTCATTTCTAATTTTATATAACTAATTAATGTTAATCAAATATTTATTATTTTCTATGTAGGAAAAGGAAAAGTGTAGTTCAAACTATCTAAGGTAGTGAAGAATAGTTATAAATTAGAATATTAATATCTTATCACCACCATGGAAGATAACAATAGAAATATAGAGTTATTAGAAATATTGTTAGAATCTATTGAAGAATTATAATCATTTAAATATGTGGATGTTAATGATGATTTGGTTAGGGAAATTAATGTTCATCTTCAATAGCTACTCCTAAGGTAGCCATTTCATTGGTTAATTTATTTTCTTAACAATACAATGAAGTTACAACACCAACACCTATATATAAATATCTATTACATTTTTCTAGATGATTGAGTGGGTATTTTAGTGGTTATTATAAAGGATTAATTTTATGGGATAGAGTCATGGATCATAGAATTATTAATGAATCAGAGTAAGGATATAGCTTAGAAAATCATGGTTATAAAAGGTAACATTCCTTATATTTTTAAAAACAATGTCTGATTATATTAATAAATGTATCCAAATAAATATACCCAATGATTATTGTCCCCTATGATGAAGTTGTTGTAAATAATTATATTTTTAGACTATTATATGTCAGAATCATTTACCATGTTTCTGAAATAAAATTTGTGTCCACTATAATTGTTTCTATATCAATGTAGTAATAATTTTTTAATGAGAGATGATGGTACCATATATATAATTTTGGTGATGGGATATAAGGTTGGTATGAAATAAAATGATCTAAATGAATCCATAAAGGAATAACACACTCTACTTTCATTTATCGATCAATTTATTGAGTGGATGGTGGTACATTTGTATAATTATTTTATAGATGTTTATTCTAGATATAATTTGATTCTTGTGGTCTCAAAAGGCTAAATAATGAAAATGATAATGTTCCTCTACATGGCCATAATATATCGGTGTATATCCTTCAGAATGTGTAATAAACATACAACATTTCAATGGTTCAAGACACAATATTTCAATGCATTGGTGAATGAATTCATAATGGTATTCAAGATTGAATATTATGTTTATAGAAGAACTTTTGAGGTTATCAAAAAGAATCATGATTTAGTGAAAACCTATATTAGGATACATTTATTTTTATCAATTTGGATCAGTCCCATTTCATTATAACTAATGTTATTGTCTTTGGACATTGAAATTCTTATAACAAAATCAAGGTGGATCCATTAAAAATTAATGTGATTAATGATCTACATTATCTAAAAAACTTGTGGGGGATATGAATAATTTTAGACTGTAATTAATTATATCATTGGGTTTTCAATGAAATTTCATATATTTGTTACTAATATACAAAATTTTCAATGAATGTTTTTTCTAAGACCCGATACTATTGAACATATTATTAAATTATTTTAAACATAATTATCCAATAATTACCACACCAATGATAATGCGGCTTAGTGTAATTTAAAAAAAGTGTTCATAATTATTCAAAATGAATGTAAAATATTACATTCTATTTTTAATTTTTAAAATGGGCTCGTATACCCATTTGAGATCCAAGAAATACATCTGATAACCACAATGATGCCTAAAAGATATGGGTGAACTAAAAATACCATTATGGTAAGAAACATGATAAGGAAACATAACATGCGATTCAAAGGTATAACGTTAATGATATTTCTCATGAGTAATCTCATGGGATTATAACAGAAAGAAAATGGTATCATAAGTTTATGGTAACATAAGAAATGTTCAAGAACCATACAACATGAAATACACATGAGTCAAGGATAATTGACTATATACTATCAAATAGTGGAAAAAGTACAATAATGGATTATTTTTTATCCCCGATCTCATATATAATATCCCATTAGACTAAATAATTTTTTAAATTTTCTATGGTTTTAAAATGTAAGATTATGTTTGATAACATATGTGATACACAACACTACACCAAAACAAACGATAATTATTTAAAAATGACTTTTATAATCTAGAAATTTAATATTTTATATGAATAAGGATAAATAATTATATATATATATATATATATCAAACTCAACATAAATTTATTGATAACTTCTTAGTAAATATTCACTCAACTTTTGGTAATTTTTTCAAAATATTGTTTCTTCAAAAATAATAATTATTTTTTTCATGAATACATATTATATATATTTTTTGTGCATTTATAAATTATATTTGATAAATTTAAAATTATTTTTTGATGTCAACAAAACAAAATTAACATAGGGTGAAATTTTGGATTTTGTAGGAAATTTTTATTTTTCAATGATTGGTAAAAAATAATGATTTTTTGTAAAACTGTATTTATTTCGATAAAATAATTTGTTTAAAAGTACCATAAATGTTTTTTATTATTATTAATATTTGAATAATAAATACTGAGTTATATTAAATTCAATTAATTATATTTAATTTATCTTTATAGAAGATTTTAGGATATGTTAATTTTAAGGCTTGAAAAAACATTTTTCAAAAAAACATTTTCAATTCATAATGTTTATAATTTTAATTAATTTAGAATAATACATAATGGGGAATAATTTAAATTAAATTTATGGATCATATATGAATAATTATGAATTTATATTAATATATTTAATATTACCAGTTATAGAGTGAAGGTAAAATCCTTATTTCCTTTAAAAATAAGTTTTCTGAAAAAACTATTTTGCATCCCACTTGAATGTTTTTTTTGAATTAAATTATTCCACTTTTTTAATTTTATTTAATAAATTTTATTCCATATTTATATTCATCATATTTAATCTTAGTTATTAATCTAAAATTAATGTTTATAAAATATGAATAGTAACCATAGTAAATATTTATTACCATAGAAAAAGTGAAATAATTCAACTAAGGGTAGATAATAATTATAATAATTTGAAAATGAAATAAGTGTTTTAAAACTTAAGTTTTAATTTGTAGATTTCCCTTTTATTTAAATAATCATTATATTTATTTTTTATTTTTTACTTTTTAAATGATTATGTAATTAGTTTTTCAAAAAAACAAATTAATGTGACAAAAATAAAATTATATTATTTGTGTAATATGAATTTTCAATTGAGATATTAGTTTTGAGGAATTAATTAATTTTTAAAATAAATTATATTTTAATAAAATAATATTATTCATTAATTTCTTATGAAATTTTAATTTTTTTGAAGTCCAATGTATGTGTTATAATGGTCTGAAATCTTTTATAGGTAAAAACCAATATTTCATTATTAATTTCAAATTTTGTTTTAAAAATTATTTATAACATATTCAAAGAGTTATTTTGATAAACTAAATACTAATTTTGGAATGAGAATGTCTAAATTATATCATGGTGAATGTTTTATAAGATTTTGAGATAATCAATTTTTCAGGTAAAAATTATTTATGGTAAAAATATATGGTGTTAAATAAGACATCATAAGGACATAAAGGTGATATAATAAATAATATAAAGGGTATAAATTGTACTATCCTGAATATCCAACCCAATTTCTAATCAATGTTAGTCATCTATATGTACTCATCCTTCATTTAGGGTTTAATTACATGTATGTAACCAAAATTCCTTGATCCTGGGGTTAAAATAGATCAAGTACATCCTTATATTGCATGATATATGTTGTGAATTTATGAATGTACGTGATCTAAAAGTGATGGGTGCACTCGGAATAATATGCTTCTCTAATGAATTGGGTAATGCTTTATATTCCATGTATGGTTTATAGTAGGTTATCCTAATAGCATTATGATATTATGTCATTTAATTTAACCATGAATTATGTATATAATGTCATGTATAATGTTATTTAAACTTTCCCATGTTACCATCATGTTATCATTCAATATCATGACTCTTAGTTAATGATTAATATTTACACCCAGTGTATATCCACTTCATATTCCTATTGTCTAACTTATTTCACTTTATTCATGTTATTATTTGTTTATTCCCCTACTATTATTTTTTTTCTTTCCCCTTTATTATGTATATCTATAGTTTATCTTGTGTAGTTTTCAAATATTTTGATTTTTTAGAAGCCTGATAAAGAATTTTAAAATAATGTTTTTCTATCCATCTATCAATCTGTTCTATTATGTACCCAATTATCAATAGACTGTAGGATTATCAATATTTTAGGTTTTAATAAATATTTTCATCTATAATAAATCATGAATTAATGCTTAATATAGACTAGGGTTTTAATAGTTGGAATCAATGGAATGTCAAATATTTTTGGGATTTGGCTTTGAAAATATAGAAAAACCATTTAGGAAAATGACAAGTAAAGGAAATATCCATATGTTAAAGTAAATTATAGTGTATGTGGTTTCTAATAAAATAAATCCTTATCAAGATAATATGGGTGGATATGTGTATGTAACTTCTGTACCAAGGGGTGACCGAACCAAAAACACCGTATTGAGCTAGACTAGATAATGAATTAGTGAATGATAGTGGGCTTTGGTGAAATAATAGTTTTCTACTCTCAGGGGATATGCGTTAAAAAATTAACAATATCATTATGAACCATTATTAAGGGAAACAAAATCTCCATAAGATATTATCTTATGCAATATATCATGGATAACATATATTAAATCCAAGAAATTCATAGGATAATGAAATATATTCCATTTATAAGTGATCATTTAAATGTTATTGGAATCTCATTTAGGACTTTAATATTTTAATTATACCTAACCCTATTTTTTCAATTCCCATTATCCAAGGATGTAGATAGGATAAGCATAGTCAATAACCAATGTGATGGGATATGTGATTACTTCCGAAATGATATTCCAAACATGACTATAGATCTAGTAATATATATTGTTATTATTCCAAACCAGCTATGAAAAATCACAATTAAGATATTTTAAAAAAATTAATGACCAATGTCATCAATGAATAGTAGGACTAAATCTCATTTATGTTCATATAATAAATGTTTAAATATAACGAAGATTCAATTTCATGTGTGTTAAAATTTTGGAAAGCATCACAAAGTTAAACTCCACAATAAAACATGAAAGTTTTTTAAGTATAAAAAAAATAGTTCATAAAGTAGATAGTTTTTAAATAAATTAGATTACAATGGAAGGCTATATTCTCTATCCTAAAATACATTTTCATCTCCAATGAATTTTATTTGTATAATATGGTAATTATCTGATTCAATTCCTGAATCAAAGGGTGAAATGCTAATATTCGGAGGGACCTACGCTATACATGTCATTGGAGTGTAACGATTAAAATTTTTATGTATTGGATTTGAGAATTATATTTTCTAAGTCATATATTAATATAATTTTTTATATAAGAATCATGAAACATATAAGGATTTTTCTCAGTAGTGTTTCTTTAAACCAATGAAATATATTTTGATTGGTACTAATAACCTCTAAATGTTATTTAGTGATAAGGGGTTCTTTCGGGAAGCACATGATTTAGGGATTGATAACCATTAACAGACGTTTAATGTTTTTATACACTTAAAGAGTCTTAGTATGATATTTCAAGGTCTAATATTATGATTAAGAATCACTGATACCACTTTTGATAATTTTTGTTACGGAAGTTAAGCATGATTAAGGATATTTTGGGAAACACATTACAAGCTCAAATATTTTTTATTTTGAGTAGATGAATGATATTTATGTATATTTATTATTATTTTGAGGTATATTATACCATTTAGTTTTATATAAATGATTATTTGATAATAACTATATTATGTTTTTTTGGTTATATAAAATGGTATGAGACAACTATTGAGGTCACAACACTCTTTAACGATGTGGTTATTGGTGTTTTTTGGGATATTGGAGTATTTATTTAAGGAATTATATATATTAACCATTAGTACATTTTTGAGTATTTTTTGAGGTTATTATTTTATGGTTTATTAATTTTTTGTATTATATTACATTATATTATCCATTTTGGATATATTAATAACCATAATAATAACTTTTTATTCTTTTCTAGATATGTGATATGTTGGAAACTTAGTTGAGTACATGAGGAATAATAAATTATTCTTAAATACTCTTCATTTGGTGGAAATATGATATTGTAGTGGAAAATGAATGAAGTATGAAATTATACATTTCACGAAAATATATTTCCTCATGTTCATAGTCTAGGTTATTGTAACATCCCATGTAAATAAAGAATAATACATTTTCATAATTTTTAATATTTGTGAATTTAACATTAATTTTACTTTAAAGGGGTTTCTATGTTCGATGGCGCACCTGATATGCAACAACGAGTTTCTTTGAAATATTATGTTGCACACAAGGCTAAGTCATACTTCAAAAAAATATTATTACTTTTAATAGAAGATAACACCTAGCCATTGTAATGGCAGGTATGAACATAACATACTAAAATATGATTATACATTTTTGTTAAATGTTTTTAAATTTATCCAATAAATGTTAGAGGATTAAAATTTGAATTAATCTAATTTTAAGCAAAATAGTCTAATATTCTTCAAAAGGTTGATTTACAACCTTTTAATGGAGATCCCTCTTTCAATATAGTTTTGGTCACTTTTATATATTCTATTTGGAGAAATAAAATTATTCTTTAGAATAGGTACATCAATATTTACTTTGGGTAAATTTTTGGTATTTTTCTGATAAAATTCATTTTTTAATTAATAGTTAAAAATACTGTACATTAATTCAAAACTGCCTTTTAATCTAATTTATTAAAATGGTTAGATAATTTTTTTAATTGGTTTTAAAGTGTAATTAGATTATATTTTTACCATTTAATACAATGATTGTCATTGGAAGTAATTTCACATTGATATTGGAAATGAACAAATGTCAATATTTTGATAGTTATTATTTTTTAAAAACACGCTTTTTGTTTTGACAATAGGAATTAATTATAAATTAATTAATACAACTTATATGAATTGAATTTGATAAAATAGAAACCATTTTTTAATTTCGAATATCAAATATAGCTTATGCTGATCTTTTGGTATTTTTCTGAACAACATCAATTTTTGATGAATAGTGAAAACCCTAAGTAGTAGTTAAAAAGATGATTTTTTAATTTAAATGAAAATTTACCAATTCTATGAACTGAATTTAGAAAATTCGACAAACATAGTGGTTGTAGTATGTAAAATTTGATTCACAAAGATGAAGATATATTCTGATGAATAGTGACTTTTTCCTTTTATTTACCGCGGTTAAAGGTAAATAAGGTAATTCAAGGTAAAAACAATAATATAATAAAATAAAATTACCATAACAATTGTCCTAACCTTATTGGATGAGTAATGGATGACCAATACAAATCTAGTGTGAGACCTGTGGCCTTTGAAAGCCACCTATGTAAGATAATGATACTAATAACTTTTTTGTAAAGTAAACATAAAAATATCATAAAAAATGTAATGTTTTGCTAAAAAATTTAATGTGGGGTTATATAATTGATATATTTGACTGTAAATATTAATTATAAAGATAAAAATATTCCCTACATCCTGGTATTTTTCTTTATAATTTTTAGACATCATATAAATTAAATTATTTATGACCCAATAATGATGTAGTGTTTATCTCATTAATAAACTATTTATATAAATAAGATTATAAAGACTAAAATAATATCCAAAACTTATAAAATTCTTATTGGATGATTTTATTTCTACCATGAGTCATCTTATCATTTACTTTAATATTTTTTGGACATTTATAAACTGAAAATAATTATATAATAAAATAATAATTTCACACATTCCTAAGGAGCCCCTCCTCCCACTAATAAAACTCCCTCAACTCTAACCCATTACTCACACCTCTCAATCCCCTTGGATCAACCATCCACTGCCCAAATAATCTCTCTAGATACCTCTATTCCATATATAAGCCTTACCATAGGTATAATACACTTCAGAAAATCCTTTTGGTTTAAATGAATGGGAGTTACCCGATTTAAAGGTAACGTCTTTTCTTAAGTGCTTATGTTTTATTTCCCTTCTCCAACAACATAAACAATTTTTATTATGTTCTTTTATAACAACACAATTATCCTAAATATACTAGGTTTTTTTATGTATAGTATTCTAACTACACTTACTCACACATCCATCTAGTGGGTAAAGAACATACTGTTTCTGTGGATGACAATCTAACGCCTCATGAAATGATGATCGTTAAATATTCTCTTATCACATATTATGGTGGCCATTATAATGGAAATTTATTTATACATGATATATATTATTTTAATGTCTTTTTTTCTTATATATTTTCCATTTATAGCATACCATTATGATTTCCATTATTGGTAAATGTGATAGTTTCTTTTGACGAAGTGCAGACTACTGCCCCTCAAAGTGATATGACTCATTCATTCCATACATGGAATGTATAAAGGATGGAGTTAATGAAATTATATATATGATATTATAATGGAATTATAATATAACTACTTTCCATTTTTTCAATCCATTAAATATGAAATAGAAATGAAATTAGCTTTCATGTGTACGTATGTCTAACCATCTCCATTAACGGTGCATTTCCTTTCTTAACACAAAATCTTTTGTACTGTTATAAATACATGTATATACTGGATATATATGATATATATTATATCTAAATCATGAATATCATTCTTTATATAATAAAAATTTTACCACATGAACAACTTGTAATTATAAGAAGTTTATTTGTTGACTCAAGTACCAAATATCGAGAAAATGACCATTATTAACTTATATGATTACATATTTATTAACATGGTAATAAGTGATTTAAAAGGAATTATAAACATAAAAAAGGTTCTTAAGAAAGAATAAATTAACCTTAGATTATTATTCATGAGATTAAAGAACAAACGGGTCAAGTCAGACATGAGGTAAGGGACTTCGCCTCAAGCTCCTTTCATTGAGGCAGATTTTGTTTTATACATGACTTTCTTTTATACATTGTACAAACACAATTGAAATTTAATTTCATTCAAAGAGAATATTTTTCTATGAGTCATTTTTCTAAATGTAAAAAATGTTTCCTTTAACATACACGGTGACAAATACCTTTCTGCCGCTGCGAGTATTATTTGATCTTTGGCATCCTTAACATGACATAATGTTTTTAAAAGGAAAATAAATACCATACACTATTTTAAATATTTTTTGTTGAAAATAGTTATGATAGTGAATTTTTTATCAATATATTTAATAGATATATTGTGATTGAAATTTATAGATTTTAATCTTTCCTTTATGTTTGTTTTATATGTTATGAATATGTTATGGTTCTTGGGCATTATTAGGTTTACAGGTGGTTCCATTATAAACCTATTGTGGGTGAGCCCAAGATAGCTCTCCAATGCATTGGGTAACATGATGGAGGTAAATGTGAAAGTTTCTCATAAAAGATTTAGGGAATATACTATGATGGGTATTCCAAATGTAACTCTCTATGTGGCTGTGAAAGCTACTACGTAAGTTTATAATGGATGCCACAAGTTACCTTTATGATTTGTGTTTACTATGTAAATATTATAATTTCATAAGGTATGTGAAAGAGATTATGTTATATATGTATTGATGAACTAATGTTTTCATTCATCGTTTAATAACCCTTACTGAGCTTTTTATGCTCATCCTACGTTTTGAAATTTTTTTCATAGGACTTAAAGATGAACAGGGTCAAAGATGGGATCACGGAGATGTCAGGCGGTATAAAACATGGGACTATACATGACAATTTTTTAAGAGTTCTTATTTTATGAAAATATGGAAACTAGGTAGAAGTGTCTACCTTGTAGTTTTTAAGAAGTAATGTAATATTTATGGCATAATTTTATAAAACACTATACCTGAAAAGATCCTTAATGTTAATTATTAATTTAATTATAGATTATGTAATGTTTATGGACGGGTCCTTATAGTTGTTATTAAAGGCCAGTTTAGATAACATTATATGTTAGGATATTGTTAAATTAATGTCCATAAATTAAATTATGGTAATATTGATGTGATATAGCATTTACAGATTACTATGTTGCTTCACCTGTGATATTTCTGTGTTCAGAATGGTTTTTCATAGAGGAAATAGGGCAGCTTTGATAGGACGATATTACGAGGAAAACAACCTTTCAAATCAGAAACCTAAGATGATTAAAATCAGAATGTAACAGTTTGTTGCAGTGATGGCTCAATTGACTCAGGAAATAAATGTTGGTGGTATCCATGCACGTGATCAGCCAGATCAACCACAGAGGAACATATCAATAGTGGGGCATTTCAGGTGGAAGCCTCCCCCATTTTTCATTGGATCATCTAACCATGTGCTAGGTGAAGGGTGGATTATAGAAATGGAGAATATTTTTGATGTCATGGGGTGTTCATAACATCAAAAGGTTAGTCTCGTTGTTTACTATTTTGAAGGTGAAGTAGATAAGTGGTGGTAGACGGTGAAAAATAACGGGGATAGTGAAGGTATTGATGCTCTTGATTGGGATGAATTCAATGGTATTTATCTTGAGAAATATTTTCCTAAGGTGGTTCATCTTATGATAGAAAAACAATTCTTTTAATTTCAGCTGTAGGATTTCTCAGTGGCTTCTTATGAAGAAAAATTCACATGACTGGAAAAGTATGCTCCAAATTTCATAAGATAACTTGATAGTAAAATCAACCATTTTTAATCAGGATTAAATCCAAATTATCGAATGTATTTAGGTTCTCATGAGTTAAAAAGTTATGAAAAACTTTTTCGATGTGAAGAGTTGATGGAAATGAAGCTTGCTGATGATCATATCTTCTTTGACAAACAAAAGAATAAGAGGTCAAGGTGGCAGATGAAAGGGAAGAACTCTTCCAAAAAGTCTGATGGTAACAAACTTATGTTTAAAATTTGTGAAAATTATGGTAAAAATCATGCTGGGGAATGTATTTTGAGTTCTTTTAAGTACTACCAATGTGGTAAAATGGGACATAAAGATCAAAGTTTCACTTGAAAATATCAGGGTTATGGTAAGACAATATTGGATTTACAATAGGTAAGATGTTTTAAGTGCAATGAAATGGGTCATTATGAAAATGAGTTTCCAATAAAGAACTCAACTCAAGGAAAGAAACTAGACTATGGGTCGAAAGGTGCTCTAAAATCCTTTTCAAATACTTCATCAGATGTTGGGCCATCAGAGGAAGTAGTATGAGGTACACTACCTGATTTTTCAGATTATACTAATGTGTTGTTTGATTCGGGGTCTACACATTCGTTCAGTTCTAAGAAGATTTCTAGTAAATTAGGAATTCCATCCCAAGATATGAATCATGAACATATAGTAAAAAAACCGTGGGAAAATATTGAGAAAAAAAGAAATTACAGGAACATGCATCTCCTTGTGTGTGGAAAGAATCTACCTGAAAACCTTATTTTTTTCCTCTAGTAGAGTATGATGTTATTTTGGGTATAGATTGGATTTTCGTTTATCATGATAAGATTAACTATAGAGCTAAATTGGTTTATATTTAGAAATATTTTTAGTTTGTGTATAAGAATGAACTCTTACTTTTAACATACGAGGAAGCTGAGAAACAAGTAAAATATGGAAATTAATGTTACCACGCACAAATTTTGAAAACAAAGAAGCTATTCATATTAATTATGTACCAGTGGTAAATGAGTACCTCGATTTTTTTCTTTATAAGATTCTTAGTATTATACTTGATTGGGAAGATGAATTTACTATTTACTTAGTTCTTGATGCTAATCCAATTTCAAAACCCCCTTATCAAATAGCTGAAATTGAACTTTTAGAGTTAAAGAAACAATTGCAAGAGTTATAAGACCAAGGTTTCATTCAACCTAGCATATCACCATGGGGTTCTTGAGTCTAGTTTGTTAAAATGAAAGATGGTTCAATGAGACTTTTCATTGATTATAGTGCACTGAATAATATCACTATTAAGAACAAGTATCCTTTTCCTCATACCGATGATTTTTTTTATCAGATCCTGGGAGCTCAGTGTTTTTTAAAGATTGATTTAGGGTCGGGGTAACATGAGTTGAAATTAATGGAAGAATGAATTTTTATAATTGCATTTCATAATAGATATGGCCATTATGTGTTTTTAGTTATTCTTTTGGGGTTAACCAATTCACCTACTGTATTCATGGATCATATAAATAAAATTTTCCCTGAGTTCTTGGATAAATTTGTGGTTGTGTTCATTGATGATATTTTGGTTCATTCTAAAAATAAAGATGAGCATGAAATTAATTTAATTGTTTTATTAAAAAACATAAAATAAAATATACTATATGTAAAATTTCGGAAGTGTGATTTTTGGTTACAACTAATGTTTTTTCATGGTCACATTGTTTCAAAAAATAAAACAACTATTGATCCTACCAAAGAAAAAGCTATTGATGAATGTCCAAGAACCACAAATATAACTAAGATTAGTAGTTTTCATGGTTTTGGGAGGTTATTACTAAAGGTTTGTTGAAAAAATTTCACAGTTATCTAGTCTAATGACTAAGTTAACGAGAAAAGGTGTTAAGTTCATGTGGACGAAAGATAGTGATGATAGTTTTTTGGGAATTGAAAATAAGATTGGTGAAAGTTCATGTGGATGTGTCCTTATGCATAATGATCATGAAGCTTCTTATAATTCACATTAGTTGAAACCTCATTAGTTTAATTATGATACACATGATTTGGAATTATCTTCTCTTGTTTTTTATTTAAAAATTTGGTGGCATCATTTTATGGAGTAAAATTTTAAATGTATAATGACTACAAAAGTTTGAAGTATATATTCCATCAGATATAATTGAACATGATACAGATGAGATGGTTGGAATTAATCAAGGATTATTATTGCATGATCCATTACTATCTGGGAAAAGAAAATAAAGTGGTTGATGCTTTGATTCAAAAAAGTAATGCTTCATTAACCATGCTACGTTTAGAACACAATCCTCATGTTTTTGATTTGGTGGAATTTGGCATAGAAGTTATCAGTGTCATAAATTCCTTTATTTTGTTTCTGGTCTTAGTGAGATCATATCTATTAGACAAAATTAAGCTAGCGCAAAAGGTAGACAGTGAGTTGAAAAAAACGGAAGAGTTGGTTTAGAAGGGTAAGTTGCCTGGTTTTAACATTGATAATGATTGTATTTTGAGATTTGGGAAGAGATTATGCATGCCTTGTGAATCACAGTAGAAGAATGAGTTGTTATGTTATGCTCATAGTTATCTGTTTTCTGTTCATACTGGCAGTACTAAGATGTATGGATATCTTCGGGAGTATTACTGGTGGGTTGGAATGAAAATAGCTATTACTAACTTTACTATGAGGTGTTTGACTTTTCAGGAGGATAAATAAGAGTGATCATTATAAAAAGGCATTCTTTTTTATTTACTGGTTCCATAGTGGAAATAGGAAAATATATCCATGGAATTCATCATGGTATTACTGAAGACATCTCGAGGTAATAATGCAATCGGGGTTATTTTTGAGCAGTTGATTAAATCTACGAATTTCCTTCCTATTAGAGATATAGTGTCTATAGAGAAACATTCTCAGTAGTATGTTAAAGAGATAGTCAGGTTGCATGGAGTTCCCCTCTATATTGTATCTGATTTTGATCCTTGTTTTACTTCTAACTTTTATAAAGGCCTTCCGAATTTGTTAGGTACTGAATTAAATTTTAGTATTGCTTTTCATTCACAATCATATGGGTAGTCAGAATGAAAAATTCAGACCTTGGGGGATATGATACATTCTTTTTCCTTAGTTTTCCAGGTATGTTTGGTCGAACATATCTCTTTGGTTGAATTTTCATTTAACAACTGTTTTCATTCTAGTATACAGATGGCTCCATTTGAGGCATTATATGGGAAGTGGTGTTGAACTCCAGATTTTTGGGATGATGTAGGTGAAAGGATTTTGATGGGACCATAATTGGTAGAATTATTAGTAGAAAATGATTAGTTGATTCAGAAACACATGATAATATCTCAGAGCAGGCAAAAAAGTTATGCGGATAACTGGAGGAAGGATCTTTTTTTGAGGTAGGTGATCATGTATTTCTCAAAATTTCTCCATGGAAGAGTGTGATGAATTTCAGTAATAAGGGAAAGTTAATTTCAAGGTTTATTGGTCCTTAAAAATCCTAGATAAAGTTGAATCAGTTGCATAAAGAGTGGATTTACCTCCACCTTTATCTCAGGTACCCAATGTTTTTCATGTTTCATTGTTGAGAAAGTATATGCCAGATTCATCTCATGTAATGAGCCCAGAGATAGTTCAGGTGGAAGAGAATCTCTTTTGTGAGGAACAGCTAGTAAAGAATCTTGACTGAAGGGACCAAGTGTTGCGGAATATTGTAATTCTATAGGTAATGGTTTTTTTGGAAAAACTATATGGTTGAAGAGGCAACGTGAGAATCTGAAAATTCAATGAGGGATTAATACCACCACTTATTTGATAAGTGAATAAAAATTGAGAGGATGCAATTTACAAAAGGGGTAAAGGATGTAACATACCTAGTAAATAAAGAATAATAAATTTTTATAATTATTTATATTTGTGAATTAAATATTAGTTTTACTCTAAAGGGGTTTCGATGTTCGATGGCGTACCTGATACACAACAACGGGTTTTTTGAAATCTTACATTTCACACAAGGCTGTGTTATACTTAAAAAAATAATATAAGACTTTTATTTTAAATAGTAGTTAGCGTCTAACTGTTGTAATAGAGGGAATGAGAAAAACTAACTACAACATGATTATACCTATTTTTTAAATGTTTTTACATTTATCCAATAAAATTTAGAGGCTTAAAATGTGAATTAATCAAATTTTAAGCATAAATACTCTAATATTCTTTAAAAGGTTGATTTACTACCTTTTAATAGAGAACAATAATTAAATATAGTTTTTATCACTTTTATATGTTCAATTTGACAAAATAAAATTCTTATTTAGAATCGGGACATCAAATTTTACTTTCGGTAAACTTTTGGTTTTTTCTGATAAAATCCATTATTTAATGAATAGTGAAGATAATGTATTTTAATTCAAAACTACCTTTTAATATAATTTATTTGTATGGTTAGATTATCTTTTAAATTGGTTTTAAAGTGTTATTATATTATAATTTTACCATTTAATCCAATGCTGGTCATTGGAAGTATTTTCACTTTGAAATTTCACATAAACAAGTGTCAATATTTTGATGGTTATTATTTCTTAAAAACACACTTTTTGTTTTGACAATGGGAATAAATTTTAAATTAATTAATGAATCTTCTAGGTATTTAATTTGGTAAAATAGAAATCATTTTTGAATTCGGAATATCAAATATATCTTAGGCTGAATTTTTGGTATTTTTTCTTTAAAACATAAATTTTTGATGAATAATGAATACACTTAGTAGTAGTTAAAAAGTCGGATTTTCCATTTAAATGTAATTTTATCACTTCTGTGAATTGAATTTATAAAATCTTATATACGTGGTTGTAATTAGTATGTAAAATTTGGTTCATTAAGATGAAAATATTTTTTGGTGAATAGTATCTTTTGACTTTTATTTACTGCGATTAAAGGTAAATAGGGTAATTCAAGGAAAAAAATATTATAATGACATAAAATTACCTTAACACCTATCCTAATCTTATTTTATGAGTAATGGATGACCAATAAAATCCTTGGGTGAGACTTTTGGCCTTTGAAATCCACTTGGGTTAGATAATGAACTTAATAACTTCTTTTTAAAGAAAAAAATAAAAATATCATACACATGTATTGTTTTTCTAAAACAATTTTAATGTTGAGTTATATAATTTAAATATTTGACTATAAATATTCATTAGAAATATAAAAATATTAACTACATTATGTTATTTTTTTATAATTTTTAGACATCAAATAAATTAAATTATTTATGACACAATAATGATGTAGTGTTTACCTCATTAATAAATGATTTAAATAAATAAGATTATAAAGATTAAAATATTATCCACGACCTGTTTAATTCTTATTGGATTATTTTATTTCGACCTTTACTCATCTTATCTTCGACTTTAATAAGTTTTGGACATTTAGAAACCAAAAATCATTATATAATAAAATAATATTTTCACACTTTCTTATAGAGCCCCTCTTCCCCCTTATAAAAAAACACCACCTCTAACCCATTACTTACACCTATCGAGCCACTTTTATTGTCCAAAATCTGTACAAATAATCTCTCAAGATCCCTATCATTCACATAGAATCCATACCTTAGGTAGAATGGACTTCAAGAAACCCTTTGGGTTCAAACCAAAGGGAGTTACCCGATTTAAAGGTAATGTCTTCTCTTAAGTTCTTTTGTTTTATTTTCCTTCTCCAACCACCTAAATTTTTTTTATTCATTTATTTTATATAAATACAAGTATCCTCAATATTCTAGGTTGTTATTATGATAATTATTTTAACTACACTTACACACACCTCTATCTAATGGATAAAGAACATACTATTTCTGTAGACGACAAACGATCGCCTCACGAAACGATGATTGATCAATCTTCTCCATCCACATCTTATGGTGGCTATTATGATGGAACTATATTTATATATGATATATATTATGTTTATATTTTCATTACGCTTCTGTTTTTTATTTATATCATACAATTATGGTTTCCATTATTGGTAAACACAATAATTTCATTTGAGGAAGTCCAGACTACTGCCCCCTCAAAGTGATATGATTCACTCATTCCATATGTGGAACGTATAAAGGTTGGAGTTACTGAGAATATATATATGATATTATACTATAATTTTAATATAGATATGTATAATTATTTTTTCATCAATTAAATATGAAATAGAAATTAAAGAAGCATTCATGCGTACGTATGACTTACCGTATCTATGAACAGTGCTTTTCATTCCTTACCTCCAAATGTTATGTAATTTTATAAATATAGGTATATAGATATATATGATATTTAAATCATGAATATAATTCTAGATATAATGAAATTATGACCACATGAGCAAATTGTAATGATAAGAAGTCCATTTTTGACTCAAGTACCAAATGTCGACAAAATGACCATTATTAAATTAAATGATTACATAATGTTTATAACATGGTAATAAGTGATTTAAAAGGAATGATAAACTTAGAAAAGGTTATTAAGAAAGTATAAGTTAAAATTATTTTATTATTAAAGTGATTAAGGAATGAATGGTTCAATTCGGGCATGGGGTAAGGGACATTGTCTCAATCTCTTTTCATTGTGGCATATTTTGTTTTATACACGACATTATTTCATACGCTATTTAAACACCTTTGAAATTTCATTTCATTCAAATGGAATCTTTTTTTACGAGGCCTTTAACTAAATGACAAAGAAAATGTTTCTTTTAACGTAGGCAATGAAAACGACATTTCCGCTAGCAAGAGTATTATTTTATTTTTGGCTTCTTTAACAAGTTGTAATGCTTTTAAAAGGAAAATAAATACCATAAACTCTTTTACATATTTTGGTATTTAAAATGGTTTTGATAATTGATTTTTTATGTCAATATATTTAAATGAGATATAGTGATTGAAATTGTTAAATTAATATTTTCTTTTATGTTTGTTTTATGTGTTATGAATATGTTATTATTCTTGGGAATTGTTACATATATAGGTGGTTCTATGATAAACAAAGTGTGGCTGAGCCCGAGATAGCTCTCCAATGCATTGGGTAAAGTGACAAAGGTAAATATGAATATTTCTTCTAAGAGATTTAGGGAATATACTGTGATGGATACTCCAAATGCAACTACCTATGTAGCTATGAAAGCTACAACGTAAATATGTTATGTATGTCACAAGTTACCTTTATGATTTTTGTTTACTATGTAAATATTTTTATTTCATGAGGTAGGCTAAATAGATTATGTTATGTAAGTATTGATGAACTAATGTTTTCTTTGTTTTTTTTATAACCCTTACTAAGCCTTTTATGCTCATCCAAATTTTTGAAAAGTTTTTCACAGCTCTCAAAGATTAATTGGGACAAGGATGGGATCATGGAAAAGTAATTCAGTATAAAACATGGGACTAGAAATGTCTTTTTTTTAAGAGTTTTTATATTATGAAAAAATGGAAACTGAGTAGAAGTGTTTAACACATAATTTTTGAGATGTAATGTAATAGTTATGGCCTAATTCTCTAAAAATATAATTCTGAAAAGATCCACAATGTGAGTTATTCATTTAATTCATGATTGTGTAATATTTAAGGCTAAGTCCTTATAGTTTTAAAGGAATTCCTTAACACTATGAATATAATTTTGAAATAATAATTTGGAATATTACTAATTGGTGGTCTTTTCTCCTATAATTGATTTATGATTTTTTATTATTCATTTTCTCCAAACCTTGTTCTATAGTAATATATATTAGTTCCTAGGAAATATATTTTTCCTCCATTTACATATTTTCACTCCCCACTAAGGTCCTATTACTTCAAAACCTAGTTATGTGATGACATTCAGAATTCCATTTCAATATTTTGAAGTAGATTTTTTTAACTCTTTAAAAAACGCGGGTTTTCAATAAATATATTTTAATACATAGATTATATATTTCCATTATCATGCTCAAATTTAAAGGACTCATTTTATCAAAGGGGGAAGAATGCAACACCCTATGTTTTTAAAAGAGAAAATTATGTTCAATAGCATATGTGATATGTACCACTTAACCCAATTAGACAATAATTATCTAAAATACAATGTTTTAACCAATCCATTAAATTTTATAGTATGAATAAGATGAAATAATTTATGATATATATATAAATAAATATATATCCTAATTAACATAAATTTATTGATAAATTTATAGTAAATAACACTTAATTTTTGGTAATGTCATCAAAATATGCTTTCTTAAAAAAATGATTTTCAATAATTTTAGAAAAAAATATTTATCATTATTATATAAAATTTTGAAAAAAAATTATATAAAATGAAATTCATTTTTCATATCATCATAACCAAATTAAGTTGTGTTAAAATTTGGTGATGTTTTGGGAAATATAGATTATACTGAATAGTGAAAAATACACATTTTTTTTGAAACATATTAGTTATTTTTATAACTATAGAAACTTATAGGCCCAATTTTTGTTAAGATTTGACATAAAAGTAATAGAATAATTATTAAGTAATATTTAATCCAAATAATATAATTTAAATCATATTTTTACCATATTTCTTAATAAGTTTTTTTTAGGCTTGAAAGAATAGTTTTCGGATAACTGTTGTAAAAGGCGTAATGTTAATCCTATTAATTAGTTAAAAATAAATCCTAATAGAGAATTATTTAAATTTAATTTATGTATCATAAATATTTATTATTGTGAATTTAAATTCATATATTTATGATTACTAATTTTATTGTTAATGTAATATAATATTTTCCCTAAAAAAAATTTTTTTTTGAAAATATCACTGTTCGTCGCGCGTGTGTGTGTAATTTTTAATAAAAATCAACCAATTTTTTAGTTTAATTTTCTAAAATATATTCCATATTTATAATCTAAATAATTAATATTCTTAATATGTTCAAAAAATATTTTTAAAAATATGAATAGTAACCATACTAAATATTTATAACCACATGAAAAGTAAAATATGATAATTTAGGGTAAAAATATAATAACTATTATTTAACAAGGAAAAAATTTGTTAAGACTAAAATTATGTATATATATTTTCTATTCTATGAAATAATGGTTAAATGTATTCTATATTTTTTAGAATTATAGATTATTAAGTATTTACTTTCAAAATACATTTTTTTAATATGAAAAAAATTGTATTTTTGTGTAGTATGAAATTAAAATTAAGACATTACTTTTGATGAATTACTGAATTGTAGAAATAATTTATATTTTCATTAAAATAATATTAATTATTTATGAGTGATATTATTATTTTTTAATGTCAGATTTTTTTGTTATAAGGGATTAAAATTTATTATTTTCCCACCATCTTTTAATAAATATCAATTATTATTTTAAAATTGAAAATTAATTTATTTAGGGAACTATTTTGATAAAATAAATATTTTTTCGTAATTATGATGTTGAAATTATCCAATGGTGAATATTTAATATTTTTTTGAGATATTTGAATTGCTAGGTAATAATTAGATAAATTATAAATATATGGTGGTATTATGACATCAAAATAACCAAAGAGTGATTTAAAAAATACTATAGATGGAATCCATGAACAAATATATGTTTCCCTTTTGAATAATCATATATTCTTGCCATTTTATCGAACATAGAAAGCCTTTATAAATCCTTCAAAACGTATATAACATTTAATGGTTTTAAAATCATTTCTTCGTAAAAAAACTCACTTCAATGTCAATAAGGGTGATATTTTAATTAGTTCACTTATATGAATTATATAATTATGAAAACTACTCCCGTTTAAAGAAAAAATGGGAAACACCATGTGGTAATTTTGGGATTTTATTACATTAATATATAGAGTCCTAAACCATTACTTGTGAAATAATAATGATCTCCCATTGATTTTCCTATGTAAACCCACCCATGATCCCATTCGTCTTTATAGAAACCTATATAGAACATCCATATTCTTCAATACATGATCTAGAGTCCTCAAAATGTTCACTAATCTCCCCCGATTCTCCTCTCATTATTTTAAAACCACCCCCTCATGGTAAAGTTCCACTCTCTATTCTTTTCAATTAAAGAACAATATTTGTATTTAGACTTATGAGTCTCCATTGTTTTTTTATGACCATAAAAAGACACATCTACTAGCTAATGGATGTCGTAATAATGGTAGATAATTTATCCCATATAATTTTATCATTTACATAAGCTGTTATTATGCCAAAATATAGTATTGGATCCCCTCCTTCTCCTCTTTATTCAAGTATATTCTCTATTGATTGTCTTTTTATTTCCAATTCCTCATTTTTTTGGTTTGTTTTTCTATAGACCACATAGTAAATTTTTAATTCAAGAAATATTATATACTTCTTTCACTCTCAATAATCAAATTTATGAACCAATATGTAATGTCATTATGCCGCTCAAATTTCTTAGTGATTTTTCAGGATAAATGATTGTGATGTGAATATCCATCCCCATTTAAAATCAAGAAAAACGGTAATATTTATCATTCCTTAAATGATTGTGGAATTAAATGTATTTAACCCAAACTCCTTGATCAGGGGATGATAATATATGAAAAATACCTTATGTTGTATGGTATATTTGGCACACTTATGCATAAACATGATATCAAAGAGATAGGTGAACCCAAAATTATATAGAACCCCAATGAATTGGGTAATGATTTAGCATCATGAGATTCCATGTATGGTGTATAGTAGGTTATCTAAATAAAATTATGTTATGATTTCTGGGTAGTTATACTAGTCATAAGTTTATAATGTCTCACATAAAGTTGTTTCCACTTTCCTATATTTCCTTTTTTGTAATCATGCTATATATTGAATATTTTTTCAGGTTTAATATTATCACCCTATTTTTGTTTAATTAAAACAACTATTGTCTAAAATTAAATTCATTATTAATGTTAATCATTTTTTATTCCATTACTGGTATATAAATATATATCACCCATTTCTTATGTATGTCCCCAGTTTTTCCCGTAATGTTTTAAAAGTTATAGAATTTTTATATGCATGATAAGAATGTCCTAAATAAATTTATAATCTATGTATAAATATGTTGGGTTATATTCCATTTTACCCAGTGAAACATGGCTTCTCAATATTCTTGGATGTAATATGTTTACTCATATTTAATAAATTATGAATTAATGTGTAATAAAGACTAGGGTTGTCAATGGTTATCCAAATACACTATAGAACTATCTAGTCACATCCATCATAACGTGTTCAAGATTTATGAGTGAAAAAAGGATATCCACCATAATATGTAACATAATAATTTTCCTTGGAAATAAAATGGGCTGAATAATGTTTTATCATATCATAATTTAAAATATCACATATTAGAGACATTTGATAAATGAATATAGGAATGAATTTCCCCATCAATGGAATGAAGATTGAGATTGTTATAAATGTGAGAATCATATATACATAATAATGAATCAATACATAACCATTTATATAGAAACAATTATAGTTATTGATATAATATTCATAACCCAATGGAAATGGTTGTTTAGAGAGATCCCTTTCCTCAAGATAGATTCATTATGTGTTTTATTTATCTTACTGAATAAAAAATCTACGATCATAATTAAAATTCCGATAAACCATTTTATGTTTTAAAACTCATTTTATTTTAGTAATTATTATGTTATATTATATTATTTAATCATTATGTTTAAGTTAGATGGTTTGATGATATTCGGTTCTTATGTCAAAAATCACTTTGGAAAGACGTATAAGATCAAGATTATTCTTACTTGAACATATATATAATTAAAACAATGAAATAATTATCATTTTTATATATTAATTATACCATTAAAAATGATGAAGGTTTTTAATGAAAAAGGATCTACATTACAATCAAGGAGACGGTGGGTTGTATATAGGCATCACTAACATTTCCATGTATCAACTATAATAATGGAATTAAGGTAAGAGTTATTTTATCATTACATTATTATAATTATGTGATAAATTTCATGTTATTTATTTAAATACACTTATAAATACCATCCATTAGATGTGGTAATTAAATATGATTCACATCACTTTACAGAGGTGGCAATCCACACGTACACACAAATTTCATTCTGATTTTTTTATGAATTAAATATTAAGATTATATAAGATATATTACTATTAAAAAATGATAATTATGTATTTAATATAATATATATACATAAATTCATCAACATAAATACTTATGAGAGGAAATCATGGAAAATTAATTACACTGGTTCGCGATGCAGTTGTCTGAAGTACACATGAATAATTACATTTTTTAACATCCTAAGGAAGAAGAGTTTGATTTATTTTATAAAAATAATTTCATAAAATATCATTATATATAATATTTTGATGTCATTATATCGCTATCGATTAATTTTATTTTATGGATCGGGGGAAGAAAAAATATAAAATGCATTGTTAAGAATGATACATCTTCTTTAGAAAACTTTTGTATGTTTTAACCAAAATCCATTCAAGGATGGGTTTCTAATAAAATAAAAGAATCTATTATATGTTATTGTAATTAATTAATGGATTCCGGTTTGTAATGGATGTTCTGAATGTTTTTTATGAGTGAATGAATGATAAGGGGAACTTCCCTTTAAAAAATTAGAGGCAATAACATTTTTTATACCCAAAACTATTGAATAATAGGAAGTCAATCTAAAGGAAATTTCCCTAAAAACTGATAAGAAATTTATTGGATAGAATATGTGGTTTAGAGATACATCCACTATAAAAAAATAAACATGTTTTAAAATTTTCATTCCCTTTATCTTCACGGTTACTCAAATTCACCATTTTAGTTTGTGACCAAGGTAACTATAATTTTACCCTAGAAATTTAACTGTTAATCCTAAAAATAAAATTGTTTTTTTAATATAATTCGGAACCAATGATTCTAAATATTAATTTTAGAAATTAATTTTATCCCAAACTCATGTTACATGGAAACTACTAGTTTAACCCTAACTGTGGTAACTAATTTTTACTTATTTTACTATTTATTATTACAAAACATTTAGTTAGACTTAATACCTAATATTAATTACTCTAATTAAAAATATATAATCCATTTTATTAAATTTAATTTACAAAAGTGTTATAATTTAATATAAAATTAATCAAATAGCATGCGGTGGAAGGAGGTATTCCATGACATTCATTTTTCAAGCATAATATGATTTTACATTAACGTAGTGGCCCGGAAAAATTATTCTATGAATAGAAATTCATATAAGTAGTTATATTATATATAACGTTTATTAAATTAATTCCTTAATAATTTTATTTGTATTATTTATAAATCTTAAGCTTTTTGGACATTAAAAACCAATTGCAGAAAACCATGATTTAAAAAAAATAAACAAACCCAAAAATAATGAAAATAATTATCCAAAATGAAATTAATATTATTATTATTATTATAAAACAAGGTTTCATATTTCACTTTAATAAAATATTTACTATATAATTATAGTTTGAAATTACATAATTTAATGAAAATATATGATAATTTTTTAAGAATGAGTAATTTTCACTATTCAGTAAAAAAAACTTTTTAGAAATATACCTAAATTTCACCATAAATAAATTTTGATATTGTAAATTAAAAAATTATATTCAATTAAAAATATAACATTTTTAGAAGTTTGGTAAATTAATATTAATATTATATCACATTAGTAAAAAATCATTTTTGTTGAAAAAATAATTTTTTAAAGAATAAAACGACTTCATTGAAAACTTGATGCTTATTTCTTAAAAAAAATTATCAGTACATTTACATCAATTATTACTTTTATATATATTTAATATAGTATTTAATAAAATTAATACATTCCAATTTAACATTTAGGTTATAATGATTGTAAATAATAATTGTTTATTTATGATCGGTGTCCCATGTCATATAAAATATCGAACATTTTTTTCATCGTTATAAAACTCTGGGTGATGCATTAATCACTACTAAAGGATATTTTACATTGAAATTTAATATTTTATAATGAATCTAATATAATATGTGGCTACTGATTCATTACGGATTACTTTGGTTCCCAATTTTCCTTATCATTTTTTTGGTTCCTCCCATACACTCTGACTAGGTGAGTTATGTTTTTACGTAGAAAATTATATCCAAGGTTCATGATCTTTATCAAATTATAAACAAATGAGACACACTTTCTAGATATCCCTTATATATTTTTACCACATTTTAAGGATATGATATGTACTTACTCATATGGGATACATTGAAAACATATTTTACTTGAGAAAGAGTAAATCGGAGTTCTAGTTGATAAGCGAAAACTCTAATGTGATGAAGAATATCAAAGGGGTAGATTTAAATATAGAATATCATTAAAATATTAAAAAATCTTAATAATACCTTCCATGGATATATGTGGTGAAATAATTTATCCCTGATGTCATACTCCATGTCTCATTGATGATTGTCAATATATCTGTTCGGTCTGTTTTGAACAGTCTCTATGCATTGTTAAATAGTTTTAACATATTCCATGATATGATAAACCATTCTAGTTATCAATAGTTTAGTTTCACTAACTTCATCTCAAAATTAAGGTATTCTGCACCTCTTCCCATAAGGTTCTTCATAAGGATCCATTTAGATGTTTTATTGAATGTTATTATTGTAAGAGAACACGACCAAAGGAATATATCGACCCCATCCTACTTTGATGTAAATTGAACATGTTATCAGCATTTATTCTAGTGTGAGAATATTACACTTGTATGTAGCATTAATTTAGGGTTTATATTTCATAAAAAATTCAAATTGGTATTTATATCATATTAAAGGATCTTCTGAAACATATATATTAATCTCGGATCATGGTCATATACAGTCGATAGTGGGGTTCCATGTAACCTCACCACATCACTGGTATATATAGTTTAATTCTGATTGAGTGAGATGTCCTTTATAATTAAATTAATTAAGAATTATTTCAATAAAGAACCACTAAAACAAATATGTCATTTTTCCTCTAAATGTATTTAGAAGACTTGTGGAAAAGCCCATGGTGATATTTTCACATTTCCATATTAGTATAAGAAATTTTTCCATCATCCCCTTATATGTTTTTAATTCATCTGTCACATTTGGACACATGAGACATATTGAGGTATATTCAAAGACATACCTCTTCATATTATCTCAGAAATATTTCTCTTGGAGATCTCGATATAACATTATGGTCCCTACGTTGATTGAGTGCATCGATATATGTGAATCATTAAATATATATATATTTATATTTATTTATCTAATGATTTTATGGAACAAATAATAATAACCCCAATCATACTACTCCTTCATCAATGTTGAACTCTGAGGATTTCCCTTTTATTAATGCTTCCACGTCTTATTTATTTCCAAATCATCTCTTTCATCATCATTTGCCAGGTCCAAAAAATATAGTTGAGCAAACATTTGAGAAAGAAATATAGAATCTCCTTTCATCACTATTCCCATTTACATCCTTTGAAATTTAAATAATATTGTATCCTTCACAATTATCATTAGTGATAATGTTATTAGATCCTTTTAATTCGGAACATATTCATCTTATTTTCTTTCATTGGATGGAAATAGATTGAACAGACATACTATATGAACATATATAACCATATTAAATGGAATATATTAAGACACATCTTTGAAAATATATATCTGATACTCTTATGGTCTATATATATTTCAAACATATCTCCATTGAGATAATTTCCCCATATTTTTAGTGAAATGATTATTGTGGACACCACCAGATCATGTGTGGGGTAGTTCATATCTTATAATTTAAACTTTCTCGAGGATTAGGATTTCATTTTATCATTATTAAATTGTTGATATCCCAAAAAATTATTGTAATTATCACTACATAATATTAATGGTTTCCCACTTGAGGATATTGTGAAGACTAGGGAAATCAAAAGCCTCATTTTAATGTTCATAACTCCCACTTCGCATACATTGGTTAAGAATGATATTACCCCTTCCGTGATTCCACTATTAATCAGTTATAAAAACAATGATAAGTTTCTTACAAATCATCTATAGAACTCAGTTATTCCATGTAAACTACTAATATACAATATAGATGCTATAATATGGAATTCCCCAATAGCCCTTACCTTATAAGGGTCAACAGATATCACTTATCTAGTGATAATATTACCTAATAATGATTCTTATATTATTTTGAAATAACATTTACTATAGTTTTTAAATATAATCTTCTTTCACAAAGATTTTAACATAGTATTCAAATACTACACATGATCCTCCATTGTTTTAGATTAAATCAGAATATAATCTATAGAGACTGCCCCTAATTTTTTGAGGTACTCTCTAATGGACCTATTCATTATTTCTATAAGGATTTCTATAGAATTAGTGGTTTGTAAATGTGAAACTATGAACTCATAGTGTCTATATCTTGTTTGAAAGGCGGTTTTGGGAATATATTCCTTCTTTATCCTTAATTGGTGATATCCAAAAAGTAGGGGCCCTTAAAAAAATACTAGGATGAAATATTTGATGGAAAAAGTTGACTATTTGTGGGAGAGAATACGTATTCTTCATCTTGATTTTATTTTGTTTATGATAATTTAATTATAGGTTCATTGACCTGTTACATTTTATGAATAATTATACTAACACACTCCATGGTGATGCACTCTCACATATAGCATCTGTTTCTATACTCTGTTCCATCTGCTATTTCAACTCCACCAACTCAATAGTGTCTATTATGTAAGGATTCCTTATTATGGGAAAATATCTAGGTATATGTTTATGTGAGACCTCAACCTCTCTTTTAGGAGGAAGGATAGGTATCTCTTTAGGGAATACACCCGTATTATCCCTCACAATGAGGATGTATTTAAGAATTATTCTCTCCATGATTTAAATAATTTTGGCTAGATATGATTTCTCATCAAATAATAATATATATTATTGAACAGAATATTCTAAAGGATATAAATCCTACTCCATACATGTTTAAAGATTCATATGACGACTTGGGACATAGAGTGTGGTCTCTCTCTCTTGATAGTTGTTGTTTTATGTATATAAGGATATACAATCCTTTCCCAGTATAGATTCAAACTCAACTAAAGTAAGTAATAAGAGATTTCATGGAAGATTTATTCAAGAATCAAAGACTAGGGGGAGTTATATACTTTGGATATAACCATTCATTTTTTTACTTTTCTTACAGACAGCTTAACCCCGTTTTTTTAAGAAATTCTAGATTAGTTAAACTAAACATGAAAGATATGAAAGATTGTGTGGAACCATAATCAAATTGCATGTTATATATTATTGAATGGATAACAAGAATGCATGTCACCACATCGTTTCCATGATGCACCTATTCATTAGAGATGTCTTATGCCCTTCGTTGACCTTAAGGCCTTGGAGGTTGTTGTCATTGATTTTCTATAATAAACCTTGGCTTATAGAATTATATTACATAACACATGGTTTCCTTATATTTAAAAAATTATACTTTAATATGATTGTTTATATGAACCTTATATTATTCTTTTATTTAACTTGGTTTCATTATATCCCATGGGCACTGAATAATGTGATACCCCTATTTTCCACATTTGAAGCAACCCCTAGTTCCCATCCAATAGTTTCCAACATTCGTCTTTACACAATTTTTACATGTGGGATGTTGGTTTTTATTCCCTCCATGGGATTTATATATTGATTCTCCAAAATGAAAATATAATTTATGTTTTTTTCTCAAGTCCCTCAAGACTAATTAGATCCAGTAATATCCATCTCAACTTTTAGTGAATAATGAAAAATATCCATATAGTTTCCAAAGTCCCGAATAACTAATTATTTTTGTAAACTATACATTTTATCACTAAATATGTGGTTTAAATTATGTTTTGTTTTGATGAAAATAATAGAGAAGTACCATTCCATAATTTTGTATTTTTCCTCAAACAACCCAATAAAATCGTATTACTTTTTATTTAGACTAATGTATAACATCTCCAAATAAATATGTAAATTTTAGGGAGAATAAATTTTTAAAAATATTTTCTTTATGTCTTCCCATTAAATTGAATCAACACTCTCTTTGGAATTTGTGTTCCTGATTATTTTCTACAACAGATTTTCGTCCCCCTTCATGTGATAAATGGACAGTATAAAATTATCATTATCTGAGCCTTGGATGATACAGAACAACTTATAAAGGGATTTAAACCATTGTTCATGGATAAGGGGATCAGATGACAAAATAAATGTTGGATTCCATTGACACATAAAGTACTCGATAGTAACATTCACACTTATTAAAGGTGGAGTGTGTTATATGTGATTCATGTTAATATTCTTAACTTGAGTGAGATAAGCCAGTACTGCATTGATTTTCATATCTACCACTTCCATAAGGTTAGTAATATCATTTGGGAAATCATCATGTTGTCTATCATTATAGTTATTAGAATATATTCTCATATTTACATCCATGTACAAAAAAATTGAAAAAAAATATGAGAATACATTAATAAATAATCATACAAAAGGGGAACATTATAGACTTAGAGTAATTATATATTCATGATAATTATGTCATAACTAATGAGTCACTAAATTTTAATCTATTTTATTTTTAGATAATAGGTTTTATAACATTATATTTTTTCCATTACCTTCATAATGGTTCATAAAGAGTTTTTAGTGAATTTCCAAAACATATCCCCCGAGAGTGACAATCCTAGGGTTTTACAAGGCCCATTTCTATATACCAGATAAAGATAGAGTTTAACTCAATGCCCCTTTTGTAGTTTTTAACCCTAGGTATAACTATGAAACAACAATAAACACATGTAGTATCTATTTGGGATGTATTTTCTATGAAACTATTCAAGCAATATTTCATCAAATTTCTAGGATAACATTCTTAAACATAAAATTATCCCAAGGATTCTCAGTAATGAATCTTTTTCCTAATACCTAAAAATAATTATAAAATTAATCAGGACCAAATATAGTTAACCAATACTTTTAAACATATTATTAAATGATTTTTAAACATAAATATCCAAAAATTACATTCCCAAATATCATGAGGATTAATTCCTTAGGAATACTATGTCTAAAAGAAATCAAAAAGGAAACTAAAATATAACACCATTTTTTTATTCCACAAAATGTTATATTTAATCCATTTTACCTCATAAAGAAACATAGGATATCATAGAGAATACAAAAGATAAATGGGTGGTCTAAAAAATAGATAATTTTGACATATATTGTAGGGAAACATTATGTGTGAGGCAAAGGTACAACATTGAAGTGAAGTCACATGAGAAATCACAAGGAAGAATACCATATAGAACATTGATTCATAATTTTATGGTAAAATATGAATACAATATATGCATTTAACATTACCTAAACATTAGTCAATTCAAACTACATAAACAATGTCACATGGTGGAGAAATCCCTTAGTGGATTAGTTTTTCTCCAAAATTCCACGTATAAAGACTTATATGACTCAAGGTTTACCCAAATTATAAGATAACTATCTGGGTGTTCCCAAAATAACATGGTTATGATTTATTAGTGAAATTACATCAATTATAATAAATATCATAATAAGTACCCATATAATGAAAATGGGTATAATAATTTTTTTCACGAAATCATTATAAGGAATTTCAAAGATGAAGGAATTTGAGAAATAAACCTGATAATTGTATTACCCTACAAATTTAATATAGAAAAAGAATGAAATATATGTGAAAGGTAAATATATAGAATATATATTCATTCCATAATTTTTAATGTGTAAATAATGTGATTTAAATAGAGAATAGGCATAACACAATGGAAAGAGTAGTTTAGAGAGATCCCTTACATCGATCCGGATTTATCACGTGTATTCATTATATTAAAAAATATTAAATCTTTTGATAATTAATTACATTATAAAGAAAACTTTTCTTCTTTATTTTTCTATTTTTTTAATATCTTGTTATATTCAATTACCAAATCACTTAGTGTCAAGTTGTATATGTTGACGATGTTCGATTTATATGTCCTAAATCACATCAGAATGTTGACTAAGTACAAAGAGATTATTATTTCATCATCTCCATAATAATAATAATAATAATAATAATTACCATATTTATAGTTAAATTATACCTTTAAAACCAATCATTAATTATGGTAATGAATATGAGCTATGATACAATCGTAGAGATCAGAGGACATGTGGCACATAAGTGATGTCTTCATTTTTGAATGATCAAGACTGAAATAAGGTATGTAGAATTTTATCTTCAATTAATTTTATTTATATAACAAATATAATATTATTTAATAGAATACACTTATATATAAAATCTATGTAATGTGGTAATTAATATTTAATTGTATCACTTTGTGGAGGTGGTAATCTACACATATAGAATTACAACATTGTCAATTTTCAATTAATGGAATGGAATGAAAATACATAATATATTAATTTTATATAATGATATATAATTCTTAAATATCATATATATAATATGAATCTATCATAATAAATTTCCATGAATGTCGATGATGTAAAACTAATTGCATCTATCGTGAGGTGGTAGTCACTTGTACATAATAATTATAGTTTCATCTACCATTTTTTTTAATGAGGAGAAGAATTTGGGATAAAAAATATAAATAATTTCATATAAAATTATGGAAAATATTTATTTAATTATATCATTATTTTTCAATACCATTTTTTTAGAATAAAGAATAAATTAATAGCCTCTCGGTTAAGAAGTATTCATGTTATTCACATACCCTCTATAGGTTTCAACAAAAATCATTCAAAGGCAGGTTTTTTAATCAATAAATTGTATATAATAATAGTTAGGTGAAGTATATAAAGTATTTTGGTATGTATTGAATGATATTGATGGAAATTTATGTTTGAATAAATTAGGAAATGGGGTGATCTTTTTTAATGGGAGGGTGTAGAATTTTGGTAAATATAAAAAACTGTTTAATAATGAGAGTTACCAATATATAGAAGTGTCTAAAAACTTGATAAATTGATTTTAAAAGGGAATATGAGGTTTAAAGAAAACCATGAACATAAAATGTAAAACATTTTAATCATGTTATTCCCATTACCTTCACGTTTACCAGCCTTTACCATTTTACTTATTCCCCCAATGTAACTGGTATTTTATCATTCTAGGTTGTCTGTTATGCGTATAAATAAAATGAGTTATATAAATAAATTTGACCAAATAATTACAAATATTAAATCAAATTTATAAAATTAAAAACCTATGTGTGTATATATTTAATTTTAACCAAAGTGCATGTAAAATGAAACACACCATTTTAACCATAACTGTGGTAATTAAATTTTAACGCCTTTAAAATTTATTATGAAAAACATTAAGTTGGAATTATTCACTAATATTAATTATAATTATTCAATATATTTAATATATTTTATAAAATATAACACATAAAATTTTAATTTTTTAATTTAAACATGTACCTCAAACAGGTGATGAAAAACTATTTTCCATGAAAAACATTTTTCAAGCATTAGATGACCATAGATTAAATATATGACTGGAAACCACTATTATATGAATATAAATTTATATCAATAGATATATAATCTATAAATTTAATTATAATATTTCAACACTAGCATTATTTTAAATAATTAAACTACATAAAATTTATGAACAATAATAAAAGTTTTGAGAAAACCATGCTTTTAAAAATGACAATGAAGTTATAGAAAAATTATGAAAATTTAGAAATCAAATAAAATTAATTATATTATTCTAAATAAAATGGTTTATATTTAAAATTTGTTCTAAATTCAAAATATAATATCACTTTAAATTAATTTATTAATGAATA
This sequence comes from Viscum album, assembly GCA_963277665.1. Taxonomy (NCBI): domain Eukaryota; kingdom Viridiplantae; phylum Streptophyta; class Magnoliopsida; order Santalales; family Viscaceae; genus Viscum; species Viscum album. The sequence goes on from OY728153.1 coordinate 935,933,468, forward strand.
TAAAATATAGTAATTCAAATATTGGAAAGTTTCACTATTCATAGAAAAAAATCAATCATTTCAAAAATGTCCCAAAAAACCCCCCGATGATAATTTTGTCTACTAATTTAAAAAATGGTTTTCATTTTATGAAATAAAATTTATAAAATTTCATGAAATTAATTGTAAAAATTTCTCATCATATGAAATCAAATAAATTTAAAAGAAAACATATTTTTTGATGAATAAAATGTCTTCATTAAATATTAAGTGAATATTTCCTAGGAAAATATCAATTAATTTGTATATATACTAGGAACTATATATATATATATATCATAAATTAGTTAATATGGTTTATCCCCACCAATTTAATTTATAGTTAATAATATTCACTATTAGTCAGGGTCAATTTTGCCTCAAAGTTACATGTCATATATTATATTTAATATAGTTTTATTCATTGAAAATGCCATTGTTTTTTTTATGAATATATTTTAATTTTGTAATAAATTCAATTAATATTTTAAAAAATAGCATGTGTGACTTATTTTTTACTCCGATTTCTCCTTCATAATTGAGAGTAAATTTTTGAGCTTTTGTGTGATTCATGTGATTCTTCCTTATGATCAGTCCTTAGGTGGAATAAGGATAGAATTTTGACATCGATGTTAATATTCCTAATGAATATAAATAGAGTCAGAACTCAATTATTCAAAAATAGAGAATAAATTATATATATTGGTCACCACATTTGACAAGATTAAGTAATTACTTATTCTATCTAAAGAAGTAGTTCATACTTACTATACTTTTTTGAAGAACTTCTTGACAATGTAAGATGTTAATCCTTGATTGATATGAATGATTTTGATTCTACAGGAATTGGACAATAATATTATTTATAAATATGGAAAAACAGTTTTTCAACAAACTATATTTCAATGATAGAGTTTCCATGTAATTTTATTGTTCAAGAAGTAGATATAAAAGTGGAAATTCTATATGAACATCTATTTATATTAGATAACAAATTGAGATAATGGTACATAGATATTGTAAACTAATTATCTACCTTAGTTATGTGACCCTAATTATCATCCGATTAAAATAATAAATTTCTCATTGAAGATCATCACTAATTCATGGTTTATCCAATGCATCCCATGTAGTGTGGGGATTGGATGACTCAATGGCATGTTTCTAGGATTGAGAATGTAATAGTACTATAATTTTTTTTATTAATCACCAAATATTGGAAATCACATACCTAAGTAGATGATATCCAGAATATTTCAAACAAGATTCTTCAGGTTGACTTTACATCATGATGTAAGAGATATTTACGTATTCTATGATCTCAATCAATAAAATGAAAATAATAAAAATAAGTTGAAATTCCATAGAAGTTGAAGTCTTTGTTGTTTAGGTAATCATCTTCTTGGGTTAATTTATTAACTTTTGTGGCCACCTATACACCCGAGTATATGTTTTTTATGTATCTAATGGAGTTGGAGATGAGGATAACACATTGAATATAAAAATATTAGCTATTAAATTCTTGAAAGAGAACATTCAGTCTCAATTTTGGGAGCCCAAACAATTAATTAGTGATAGAGGGACAAATTTTGATAGCCAAATTTTAATATAAGTGTTAATGAAATATGGTGTCCGTTATAAAACAAGAATCACCATTAACAAACAAGAGGATATGTGGTAATATTTAATAGGTATATCAAGAATTATTTGATAATATCTATGTTTTAAAATTGATTTAATGAGTTTTATAAATATAAAAATTAATTCTATGATTATAGAATGACCTAAAAACATTATATGAGATGTCTCAATTCTTATTGGGGTATAGAAAACCAGTCCACCAATATATGGATCACTCTCATCAGTATAAATGGATGGTCAAGGCCTAAAATTGGGATAAATATTATACTTCATGGAAATGAATTATAAAGTGATGAGTTGGAAGAAATTTTGATGGAAACTTAGTAGAACTTTGATATCTACACTGAAAACAAATGGATATTAACGACCAGGTCATCATAATGAAGGAATTGTTTCCAATTTTCTAGGTTTAACTTTTTTAATTAATGCTTATTTAATTTTTTTTGTTATGAAAATGTGTATATGACCAAGACCAATTTTTTCATCCCCATGATCAATCAGGGATCTATAAAAATATAGATGAATGATGAGACATCCTTAACTATAAATAAGAACCATATGAAATTAATAATTAATAATTATTAAGTGAGATAATCATTTAAATGTAATTATACTTATATTAATGAATAAGGTTTCTAAATATTTCATGTTTTAAAAAATAATAGACTAGAAGGAAACCCTTTTAAAATTTCTCTCATTTTTTTATTCATTCAACGATATATTTTTAATTGTTTCCATTATGTACTTTGGGTTTATTAAGACATCAAAATCTCTTCCATAAGACTCCCTCTAATAACCTTCAACCTTTTGGAGAACATGTTATAATGTAAAAAGATTTTGGAAAAAAAAATTGTGGATAGGCTCAGAATGTGTCTCACTCTATAATAAAAATACCAACTCATAATTATGGATGTGATAAGAAACAATATGGTGAAATGAATTAGTCAACATTGTAGGTGCATATTGATTCATGATAATACTTTTTAGATGAACTAGGGAAATTGATACCACTATTTTTAAGTTTCCAATACACACTTTAGATTCCTTGAACAGAGATTTTGGATCAACAAGAACTGCTTGAATATATAGGATCAATACATTAAAGGAAAAAAGGTTTCTAAATAGATTTTACTTATGGGGGATAAATGAAAAATGGATTCACATGATATTTAAAACCTCTATGACATGTCTATGTCATGAAATATAGAATTTTTTATGGTTGTAAATATAGAAATTAGTGGCCTTATTTTCTAACATGGGAAAATATTAAGACATAAGGGATTAAAACCCATTTAAATTCATATAATACAATCGATTTTTATTGTATCACTATATATCAATTTTTATTGTGATCCTTCAACTCAGATTCTCTATGATTTATGTGGTGTTATTTTAAAAAATAAAAACCAAATATAATCCAATCATTCCTTACTTTTGGATTAATTTTTCCATTTCATATTACATTTTCCATTTCATTTATCCTGCTTCATTCCTCCATCCCTCATACCCTATTTTATGAACTATTTATCCAGTTCTAAGAGACCACTTTAACTCTTTATAAAACAACCTTCCTTCAAATTTCTCCCCATATTTCTAACCAAAATATTTCTATGGTTTCACAAAAACATGTGAACTCCCACTCTCATACTTTAACTGATCCATCTTCCATTGCATCTGACCATTGACATATTCTAGGATGTACCTTACCCCTCATCCTCTTCAATAAAAAATAAACAACACCCACATGTGCGATCCAAATCTAATCGACCAACCACATCCCAAGACAACCGATCAATAAATCCAAGCTAAAACATAAGATAGTCGAAGAATTGTACAAGTGACGTACATCCCATCGAAAGAAAGCATTTATGACTACACTTGACCATACACCATATACATCTTCCTATGAACCCCATTCCATCACTCACCCACAATGATCATTCCTTTCTCCCAACCTCTCTATCCCATGAAAGATTACATACACTTATAAAAACACATTCCCCATATTAAGTGATTATATCCTTGTTTCAGGGATAGAACCACAATAGAAAAGGTAGATTCACACAAAAAAGAGAAAATATTTTGTATTTATGTGGGATATTTCAATATTTCACCCATTTTAAGGTATTTGAAGCAATATTAATCAAATACATACATTGGGTAAAGGTGGTTACTTTTCATGAGGGGATTATTTAATTTATAGCCACCATCAAACATAGTGTTTAAGAAATTACCATATGGATAGGATGAAAAAATGGAGGCTAAACATGCAGAGTTTGGAGTTAGTCTAAGACTTTATAGTGATAAATATTTTGAGCCACCTATATATCAATGACTAATATAAAATCCATCCATGGATAATCTGTAGGAATAGTTAGTGTTTCTTGGATTCCATCCATTGTAATATGTTTTATATAGTGAAAACCAAGAGTAACAAGCTGAATTTTACACTCTTGTGAATCCTACACTATTCCATTACACATGAATAGTTATCAACGGGGAACTAAAAATTTATGATTTTCTAGTTTGATGTTATCATATTTGATAATAATTATTTTTCCATAAAATAATCGATTACTACATTGTTTCAATATTAATTGAGGGTTAGTTTAAGAAATAGAAATGTAGCCTAATGGGAGTGGAATTTATCACTCACATGTGTAATAATCTCAAGGTATTTAGTATTTCTATTCCCCTCACATCCCTTAGAAGGCTATATTTTATTGATCTCACAATGTTAATAATTATGGTTTTGGATTAAAAATGTGTTAAAAATATAATTGGATGATTTTTTTTCTATTGGTTACACTAATGTAGGGGAAATCTATTATTTGGCTTAATCTAGGCCTAAGGATTCTATTTCTAGATCATCCACTGGTTATACCCAACTAAAAACCTTATCTAATTTCCAATTGGAGTAGACTAAAATATTTAGTGAGGCCCTTAAATTCATATTTAATAAACTATGATTTCTTCACATGGTGACTGATTTCCTTGACCATCCAGCATTAATACCATCATTAAAATAAGGGCCTCAAAAACCATCTATCTCAGTTCCCTAACTAACATCCTCTCACCCATTATCACCAACCTCCTAGAGTATACTCACTTAATTTTAATTTTATTATACAATAAAATGATGATAATTTTTTAAATATTAGTTTGAATAAATTTAATTTCATTGATAGCTTTTTCTACACAGAACATGATATTTTAATGATCTATGAAAAAATATTAATATTTTTATTTAAAAATTAGAAAGTTTACCTAGATGATTGACTCTGATAAATGAATAATAATAAAAAAATTCAATATTATATATTTTGGTTTTATAAAAATAAATAATATTGATAAAAAATTACTTAACCATTGGTAAAGTCAATATCTATTTTACAAATAATATTTTCTCAAAAAATAACTTTATTCTTTTTAAAAAAATAAGTAATGTAATTTTATCCAATTATAGTGAAATTATTTTAAAAAATACAATTAATATCTTAAATAATCATATAAAAATTTAAATCAAGTGAAATTTAGTGATTTTCTCGAAAATATTAATTTTTCCGTGAATAGGGGAAAATACTAATTTCTTATAAAATTGTTATATAATTTCATTAAATTGACTTGATTTAATGTTCATTGTCATTCTATTATGACTTAAGTTAACATAATTGTTATATATTCTTATTTTATTAACATAGTTACTTTTCAATCAACTTTATATTGGACTTTAGAAAAAGGTTATTTTTTTGTTTAAAAATTGAATTATTATTAAAAACTCTTAAAGTGTGTAATTTCCCCACTTTTTGTTCAATTTATTGAAATCCAAATGAGGAATTATTGAAATGAAATTTTGTTATTATTGATAAATAATTATTAATATTCATTCATATAATGATTATTATTATTCATATATTTAATATAAAATCATTATTTTTATGACAAATAGACTTTTTGAAAAATATCTTTTTTCGCAGCTGTAGGTTTATTTTATTATTAACATATCCTAATTATGCGAATTGAATTTGGTAAAATGTATTAAATATTTTATATCATAATAATTTACATTATATAATATGATGAAGTTAATTTTGACCATATTGAATATTGAAAAAAACAAAAAATTATTTACCACAGATAAAGGTAAAACAGGTTTAACATGGGTTAAAATAAAATAATATGGGGTAAAATCACCTAGAATCTAATCTAAAACCACTTTTATGAATGTTTTTAATATTATAACCTAAAAAATTTGATAATTTTAAATTTTTGAGCTTTTTTTAATGTGAAAAATGTGTGTAAACATTATCCTTTTCATAAATTATATGTATGTTATCTCTAAACTTATAAAATCCCACCACATCTACTCACATAATGGATCTCAAAAAACCCTTAAGTCAACCAATCCCCAACCAAATATATTCTTTGTATCCCTATAAAAATCTTATATTCCTTGGTGAATTCCAAAATCTAATCTATAATAGACTTAGGGTAAACCTAAAGAGGTTATCTGAATAAAAGGTTTTCTTTTTAACTAGATGTTTTTATTTTACATATTATGCTAAATCCTTATAATTTTCTTCAATTATTATCATATAATTAAATTAGAATATACAATATATTGAGATGATATTATGTTAATTTAATTACCAAAAACCATCTTATCCCCAATCAAATACGATATAAAATTACCATTCATTTTTGTGGTGGACTACCACCTCATGAAATGATTTGTGGCGTCCCGACTCATGTGACACACACCGATTCCCCAATCTGGTTGATCACATGCCCCTAGGTGTGCCTCTCTATAATAAAAATGTTTATAATGACCATATAAGGTCTAATATCAATCATGGAGAAACTATACCATCTTCATCAAACTATTAAAATAGATGAAATAAATAAAAACCACCAGATGATGTGTCTAATAACAAAACCAAAACACTATCACTTTATTACTAAAATTGTAATAAAGTACATAAAAAGAGAATAGTTGATATTTAATCCCATAATATGTGACATTCATATGCCTATCAATAGGATGAAACTCTTTCATATACATAATAATTCTCATCCTGATCTATATCAGTTTGTTATAAAAGGACATATAGGTATTCCCCTAGGAGGGTTCGTTCCAGCTATCTCTAACTAGGTCATCGTACCCCTGTATGATGGCCCATATTTGGTGTTATCTAAACTATTCATGGTGGTTATACTCGAAGGATAAATAATCTATAAGCGGAGAGTGTTTTGATATGCCATGCATTAGATGACTCACAATGCTATTAGAGTACATAGAAATGGATTTCATTTTTTCCATAAATCTATCCAAAAAAATCCATGAATGTCAGTTCCATCATTGGTTTTTGCACCAAGTGAATCGGTCTCTTGAGAATCTGAGGTCCATGAGCCCTTGGGCCTCTATGAATTAGACAATTTTATGATGACTTTTATGGGTAATGGTCCCCTGCCTTTCCTCTCTTACAGATGAACAACAACATTGATGTCCCCTAACTATCTTGGGATGGTTACCAAGATCATACCGAGTGAGGTATTTCCACATGCTGTGTATGAGTTGGAGTCACAACCCTCATAAATAAAGACCACAAAAATAGAATGGTTGGATAAAATCACCATGGTGGTGATGAACTTTTCTCTATCCTAGTCCAGAACTAATGAGGATTTCCTATAGCAGAATATCTAGATACACTGGTTGGATGGGTCAGTGTGCATGTCTTCATTCATCTTGATCAATATAGATAAATCATAGATTCTGGCGGAATGTTGTATTTGTTTTAGGATGTATAAAATATAAGCCTTATGTTTGGTAATCTTGGAAGCTAATAAGTCAATATTGATATGGTAACCAATGATATGAACATTCCAAATGAGTATGGGAATCATTGATGAAAGAGTGTTCTGGAACTGGATCAAGAAATCATATCCATCTCAATGTGGTAGTATGGCCTCACCTTTAGATTAATACATTTTTAACTTGTGCATACTTCAATAATATTGGACAGGAGAACTACTGAGGGGGTGTAGGTATCCCTTGGATGTGGAGTTAACTTTCTCCAAGACTAGGGGGATGATGATGCAACCCACGTCTGGTCTCTATCATATTGAGTTGGAGAGCCCACTATAGACATCTTGAAGAATTTAGATGTAGGATAAGAATAGTTCCCTTTGGGAAGATCACCCACTGGAGTAGAGGTATCATCTTGAGAATACTCATAGTCTTTACTAACACAGTGAGACAGAACTAAAGTGGAGTAAGTATGTCTACAATACCAATGGGGATATATGGGAAAAAACCCACCACTATATAAACCATGAGAGGCTTCATGTAATTGAAGAATGGTGAGGAGGAATCCCCAACATGGAATGAGGGAAAATGCCTTGGAAAATAGGGAACCATAACTTGATGTGCCATCTTATCACTATACATTAAAGGAGTAAGAGGAAGAACATGTTTTGGAACTGGGGGGGGGCTCCATCGGATTATCACAAGGGGCCTGATCGGCCTCCTATATTTCTTTAGGAGGGATGACATTGGATGAGGTCATCTGTCTATCTCTATATCAAGTAACATTTGGGATGGGAGCACCCTCATTCATTGATATTCAATCATAATAAATAATTTTATTTCTATTTTCTAGAATAAAACCAAAAAAAATCAATCATAATTTCCTTAATTATTTTATAACATATGCTTCATCCCTATGTTTTGGACACTCGGACTTTATAGATACTATATATTTAGTTAGTTCACCTTATTTTAATAAATAATTAAATTTTTTAGCCTCAAAGGAATAAACGACAACCTATTGACTATCATAAAGATATATAGGAATTTATATTATTGAGAAAGGTGTGATACATATAATGAACAAATATATTTAAAGTATATTTTCATATAGAAAATTTTTAGCTTTGCAATAGAAGATGATTGGAGTAGATTAATTATTATGACTTCAGAATACATTACCACCATAGAATTTTAATATGGTAGAGGATGATCTAAGTTATAGAATCATGTTATATTATCATTGAAAATGATTACAGAAGATCTAATATTTCTAGATTTGAAAAGGATATAATTTTTAATTTGGAATGATGGGAAGAATTCTTGCCTTTCTCAAAGGAGTGTTAAACTATCTATCCACAATATAATTAACATGTCATGGTTAGAAGACATGTAACTACATAAGAATATGAGATATGATATGGTGTTTAACATTGTTTGTAATAGAATGATACTGGTCAGGAATAGCGTAAGTGTTCTATACACACTAGTTTTATGAAGGATCTATTGGATGAGGCTTATAGTTCATCATTTTTTATTCATCCTAAAATTAAAAATAAATATTTGATTTGAAGGATTTATTATGATGGGACTGTGTAATGGGGGATATTGTGGAGTATGTATCTCATTTTTTACTATGTAACTAAGTTAAGGCTAAGATATAGAATTCTAAGGGGATTTTTCATCCAAGACCCATACTAGAATAGAAAAGAGAAAAAATCATCATTGATATTTTCATCGGACTCCAAAAAATACCTAACATCCATAATAATATTATGGGTGTAGTCGATCACCATACAAATATGGAACACATCATTACTATTATATTAGGTTTATCTATTGACCCTCATTATTGGATATACACTAAATAAGTGGTAATCTTTTTACCGATACCATATTATATTGTATCTAATCAGGATTTGTGGATTACAAAAATTTTCTCGAAAAGTATTAGAGAATCCCTTGATATAGAGATTAGTTTCATCACTATATATCTTCCTACGATAGATCTTCAATCTGATAGACCCATTCAAACCCTATAAGATATTATATGATCTTATTATATAGATATAAATTGTTATTGGCATCAGAAACCTCCAATAACCATGTTTTCTAAAAAATATAGTTTTCAATATAGCATTTAGATGGATCCTTATAAACCCCTTTACTGAAATATGTGTAGAACTCTAATATATTGGGATGTTGTTGAAGAAAATAATATATTTGTAATTGAGATAACTAAGGAAATTGTAGAGAATGTTAGATCCAGTCAATATCACAATGAGGTTGAATAGAGTTGACAGAGAAGTTTTCAAAACAAACATCAGCATTATTCAGAATTTGATGTTGGTGAGATGTTTTTTTGGTGTATTTATCCAATGAATAATGTTATTTGATTTCAAAATAATGGAAATATGATCTCTAGGTATATCATCCCCTTTATGATTCTTGATCGATTATGGACGATGACTATTGGTTGGGGCTTCCACTGAACCTATTTCATGTTCAGGATGTGTTCCATGTGTCTATATTAAAGAAGTGGATGCCTTTAAATTCACTTGAATTGAACTCCAAGGTCATAAGAATAGAGAGAGATATCTAAATTGATGATCAATCTATAGAAATTCTAGATCTTAGAGAAAAATTTTTATGAAACTAAACTACTCATATAGTTAATTTTTCATGGACAATCCACTAATTTGAGAAAGTTGTATGGGAAAACAAGGATATGGTTAGTTATAAGGAATATAAATTTTCTATACTAGAGTAACAAAATTATGAGGATTAAATTCAATTTATGTGGGTAGAATGATACATAATGATATTTTATACATTTTTTCAAATATATTTACTGTCTTTGATAGCTTTCATTACATGCAACCCCATGATTTATGGAAAGATAATATTTTTCACTACCATGAACTAGACATTAAATTGGTGGCTATGAATATAAATAACTTTATTGAAAACAATATTTGTTTTATAAAGGTATAAAATAAATTCATTGGATATCAATTGATAATAACTAGAATAAAATCATTTGAAACTGAAAATAAATATTATTCTAAAAATCTATTTTTATGTGAGCAATATGTACTTATTCTTAATAAATAAAATTAATCACTATTGGTATATTATTATAATTAAATTGAAATATTATATATTCAGTCAAATATTTTATCAATTATCTAATAATTTATTTTCTTGGATATGGATAAAAATGAACCACGTTTTTTTTCAAAATACAGTTTTTTTCTTAAAAATGGTTTCATCTTATCTTAAATACTTACTTTAAAAAAAAAATTTTCAAATATTATAAAAAATATTTGACAAAATTACCTTTATTTTGAAATCAAAATTTCAATATAATATTATAGATAATTTTTTAAAATTTTCTAGAAATTTTATTTCTTCAGTTAATAGCGAGAATACTTATTTTTAGTCAAAGGTTAATTTTTCATTATAAAATCTTACAAGTTAAATTTTATATTAATATGATTTTCTAAGTTAATTTAGTTAAATAATTTTATCATTTATCTTATTTTGTTCATTGTAAACAATTTTATGTTTTATTTTTATAAAAAATAATTTATAATTATGGAAAATAATTATTTGAAAAACAAATTTTTCATTCATGAATATAGGTTTAATTTTAAATTAAATTCTTCAAATTAATTTATTTAAAATTAATAATTTATATTATATATTTATAAATTTAATAATTAAAATTATTTCATAAGGTCATATTAATTTTTTTCATAATGAATATTAAAAATCGTAAAAATGAAATACAATATTTCATGTTAAAACAGGGTTTTGAACATTTCATGTGCTTGTGTAATAATTAATAATAAAAAAATGGATTTATATATGATAAATTTGATTTTATATTTACAATAATTGGTTCAAAACTATCTAAAATGAATTATTTTTTTATGTATAAAGGATAAATTACCTAATTAGAAAAACTATTTCCCACAGTAAAAATAAAAAAATATAAGTAAAATTAGATGTTAAGGAAATAACGCGATAAAAATGTGTAATTGTTAGTATTAGGGGTAATTTTTGAACATATATTCCTTAAAATTAATTATTTATTAGTTTTGGAGGCATATGGATCAAGGGAAACTACCCATTGTTGATTTTTTTGTGTATTTAAAAAAAACATTAATCATTTTCCCCAATAAAAGTACACTTCCTATATTCTTTTCATAAATCATTAAAATCCATTTTATTTATAAAATATGTGAAAATATCCCTTGCATAAATTTCTTCCAAGTTCCCATATTCCTTGGTTTTTTTATAAAACCCTCATAATAATGCTTCGGGTGCAATCTAAAAGAGTATTTTTAAAGAATTTGTGTCATTATTAACTGAGAATTTTAATTTTTTTAATCTTCCACCACCTTAAAATAATTTTCAAATATTATTAAATAAATAAAGTAAATTTATATTCCTTATAATATAATTTATATTGTTAATGGTATAACCTCTATCTATCTCTTATTCGATAATATTTGATATAAAACTGTCAATCGTGTCTACAGTGGACCACTATCTATCTTATAGATATAATTATTTTTCCATCATCAACTCTAATAAATAGATATAATGATGGATTAAATGGGTATATATTATATTTATGACATAATTATACATCGGAAATTTCAATAATTTGAATACCTTCTTACCTTAGAATCTATTGGAATATAATAATATTTCTCATGTGTACGCGTGGGCTACCACCTCCACGAAGTCGTGTGATATGTATTTATTATTTTCATAAATAAAAGGTAATAAAAAATACCTTTAATTAATATATATGATTTTAAAAAAAAATTAAATTTGAATTAATTTTTCCCTTTCATTCATTCCATATTATGAAAAATGAAAATAGCATTAATGAATACGTACATCATGTCGTCTCTATGAACAGTGTAATTCATTTTTTTATATAAACATTTGGGGTTGAATTTCAATATGAATATAGTAAATATATATGATATTTATATCATAAATAACATTTTATATATTATTTTATCATAATAAATTTTCAAGTAGGAAATGAATCACACCAAAATATACATAAAATTTGAATCCGTTATCACCCAGAACAACGATTTTAATAATGTAAAATTGATAAATGGTTAATAAAAGGTTATTTGTAAATAAATTATATAATAATATATATGATTATAGTATTTTAATAGTTTTATTATAAATATATTTTTATTATATACAATTTTTGAAAATATACAACATAATTTGGACATATGGTTCGGGATTTTCATCTAACCTTAATTTATGTGAGATATATGTCATATTCACCAATTGTTTCATTATTTTCATATATAGAATACACATGAATATATTTAATAAATATTATCATGAAAATTATCGGATATACATATCCATATAAGGTTCTTTATTTCATGGGTGTTTTGACTCAAAAATTAATCGAGCAGTAAGGGTAACATTATACAATCTCATTGTTTGTTGGGATTGCATATATTTATGCTTTAGATGATGAAATCCTTGAATATATCTATCATGGTGATCATAAAATTTATTATATTTTTTCATCTAGAAAATGAAAATTTTCTATTATTTTTTCTCACTTTATGTACATAAGATTCTTGGAATAAGTTTTAATGAAAATATACTTTATATATGTCTTTAGATGAAAACATATCTTTGTCAAGATCCTTGTTTTCTTAAAGTATTTAAATAATTTTTTTAAAATTAAAATATTATTTTTAATTCCATTTTTACCTATTTTTTACTATTTACATAAGGGGTAGAACGGAATATTCTTTTCTTTTTAACATTTTAATTTTTATAAAAATTTATAATGGAATATTTGTTTTAATGTACATAGAAAGAATGGAATGTCCCGCCATCAGGACAAATCAATTATTTAAAGCATTAATGAAATATTTCCATGATTATTTTCAACAAAATGTTTTTCCTAAAATGTTTTTGAATTCTTATATTTTTAATCATTTATTTAAAAGAGAAAATATTATTATCCACATATAATGTTCAATGTGATCCTTTTAAAATAATTTTCCATCAAAGATAAAATAATTTTATGTTTAAAACCCTTGATGAGGATATGATACAATGATAACATCATAAGTATATTTATTCGAGATTGTTGATTATTATATTTAAAGTATTTTTAGAAAGCTTGTTCCATTCCATGGGTTAATTTATGATGAATTGAAGAGATTTTTATGAAACATATTTTACCTCCCTATAAATGCCGTGATGAAATATTTTTGAAAAATGCTTCTTTTTAGTTTTTATTATATTATTAATGATTTATGATCATGTCAAGAACTACTGTATGATTTTAATTATGTGATTTTTATGAATGAAAATTTATCTCTCAAATGAATTAGGTAAATATGGATATCTCATGAGATAAACAAGATTTAAATGTTGAGTGATCCCAGTTTAGTAAGGGATGATATCCTTTCTGTTATTTAGGGAAGTGAACCATGACTACCATGATGGTTTGGGAATTAAACACACTCTATTATTATAGTTATGGAAATTAGACATTATTATTATGGAATTTAATTTATATGCCTATGTGTGTGCCACAAATTAATGACTTTTTGAAATCTTATGCACTTTTGGAATGTGTTCAATGATTATATTATGATTCATGGATTAATAATAACCATTATTTATTTTGTGACTCATGTTTATGATAAATAGAATATAGGTAGGGTTTTTAAATTTTATTTTCATGTTCTCATACACTTATTCTCATGTTTTTATGATAACTCATTTATTTACCCTTACTAAGAATCTGATCTCAACTTATCTTATATTTCCTTTCAACTAGTTATGATGAGATGTATTAATAATAATACATCTAACAATGATTCTAGTTATGAGTAACTAAATTGGAGATGATGTAGATATCATAGGAATAAGTTGTTTATATATTATTATTTCCAATGAACCTAGACTTATATTATTATGGTGCAGATCAGTTTTTGTGTTGAGAATATTTATATTAGGTATGAATATCAAATATAAAATGGAATTGTTATTCATTAATTGACCCCCCATTTAACTTTTTATCTATCAATAGAATACACGAAATGGACCAATGATTCTGAATATGGACTCCCCTATATATTCCTTCAATTATCTATTATATAATATCCAAATTGGCACTGTTATATTGATCTACATTTCAGTTTCGAATTGGACATCCACTATAAAATTACCAACACTTTCCATGGTGAGTATAGCACACATCAAGAGAATGTATCCACTAATGAAAGGGAATAAAAATGAAACATTGAGTACTAATCGATTAATTTGGTGGTGAACTCACAACCCCATTTGATGTAGAGACCTTCCTCTATCATTTTTAGTAAGAACCATGAATCCCATAAGTTGGGTGAGTTTTAAGGATTAAAATTATTTATGGATTCCCAACCACTTCCCACGTATTATTAAATTATTCTTAAATAAAATCGTTCAATAATTAAAAACTATGAATCCTAAAGTCTTAATATATTTTGTATAATAGGTTCATAATACATAAAACAATGTATCTTTATTTGATATTACATATTAGGATCCAAAAATCCATTTGAGCTCCAAAATAATCATTGGATGATCTATGGAATACATTAAGAAATTGATGAGTGAAAGAATCACAGTAAGGGAATAAACATTATAATGAAGAATAACACGTGAGTGATTGGTATTACATATATCATAAAAGATATGTATCATTCGTAATTTAAAGGAAGCATATAATAAATAATAGGGTATCATAAGATCATGGAATATTATAAAATTTTGATGCAACATAAAAAAATCCATAAACAGGGCATAAATATGAGTCAATGCTAATTTTATTTGGTCATATCACAAAGTTAAAAAATCTCATAACTAGTTAGGTTTACTCTCTAATCATGTACATGAAGCCTAATGTGACTAAAGCTTTACCAAATGTAATGGACCACTATCTGGGAACACCCATAATAACATTTTCATGATCTATGTGTTTCACATAAAGGAAGTCATTCATGAGGAATAATATAAGAATTACAAAAGGAAAGAATATTGGTTTCATAATCATTCTTCATATCATAATCAAAGGAAATTTCATAATGAAGGCATTTGAGAGATGATCATAAGGCATGAATTACCACATAAAAATAAGGGATAATAAAGTAGTTATACATGTTATAGACATATATAAAGAATTTAAAATCAATCCCTGAAATCAAATGTTATTTTTCTGATGAAAATAATTTTTAAAAGATGGTTTTTTTGAAGAATATAACTTTTTCACTTCGAGTTTCATAAAAGGATGTCATCATAGATGGAAAATAAATTTTTACAATCAGTTTGAAATTTTCTTCAGGAAAATATTCATTCCATTTTGAAAAAATATAGTTAAATCCAAAATAATTAAAAATCATTAATGAACCATTTTTTTAAAATAGTTATTTTCCACATGAAAAAGAAATATTTAAAAATATATGTGGTCATGATGGTGTTGATGTTCCATTCATTCCAAATACATTAAAAAGGGAATGATTCCTTTCAATTTAGTTCTTCTTGAACTGGAAAAAATTCTTATTGAAGTAAGACATATCCTTGCCATATTCTTGGAACTCTAATACCAAGGATTTAGTTGTATCAATAAAATTATATTCAAATTTAATAGCTTTTATTTTAGTGGACTCCTCATTAGTAATATTTATTATACCTTAACTCATTCTATAATAGAGATACTATCATTTTATCTAAAGTATAATCTTTAAAATTTATACTCTCATCGAAAAACACCTTCTTTGCATGCCATATTTTTGGAAGAGATTTAAATACTAATTCCACATGATTAGTGACGTCTATAAAATTATAAGAGAACTAATAACATTATTATTACTGGTGAAGTGATGGAATATCAAGTTTACAGATTCTTCATTTCCCAGGTTAAAGCACTTGTATTCCACTATGATTATTCCTAGATTGGTTCTCTTAAACCTGTCAGCCTAATAATGAGTGACTTGATGTATCCTCTATATGTCATTGGATGTTATTATTACTAAAACATGGTTATAGACTGTTATACTTATATAAAAATATAAACTATTATAAACTATTTAATTCAAAACATATTTTACCAAATAATTTCATAAATGAGTCTCTAGAAAATGTTTGGGTAGCTCATATTGCTTTTCCATGATAGTCCAGTGACCCACACTCAATTGTTTTAAGTAGGTTTCCATTTTTTATTTATAATATCTATATTCACTCTCATAAATTATAGCTAGTTTCTATGGAATCTATCCATCATTGGCATTAACACCTTCCATCTTAAAAGAAATATTTTCTTTTTTTCCTCAGACTATAAATTATAGGATATCATAGTATCACATAATAAAACATAATATTTATAAATAAACAAGAATGAACATATCCTTTAAGGAAGTTCCTACACAATGATACCAATTTCTGGATCATTATTGATGGAAAATAAGACTATAGGGGGAGGAGAATTGTCACTTTAAAATTTATTTAACCAAATTAAAAGAGATTATAAAATATTAAGTGCCACATAGTGTAGTGTTCTTGAGTTGTGTTATAGAGGAACTAATAAATAAATAACCCAATATTTATTTTGTTTTGGATAAAATATTTACTAGTACACTCTATGATCTCCTCTACTCATTGGGTATACTTGTACGTACTAAGAAACTCACTTTTAATGGAGTGAGAACCTTATTAAAGACCCATCCTTTTAAACAACCAAGAGGCACAGGAAATTACAAATTAAAGTAAACATATTACATGAATAAAAACATGTTTAGAAATTATTATATGATCAAAAATTGTAAAATAATATAATTCTCGATGAACATTGATCACTTCGAAGGGAGAAATATTTTTGATGTAGTCCTTCTATGATCATAAAAATATTGCAAAAGTTGTAGAGGGCTGAGAAAAATTTAGAGAAGCAAGAATATTGAAGATGTATCAAATTTTTTGTAGATATATATATATATATATATATATATATTTATTGAACCAATATCAAAAATATATAAATAAAATATCCTACAGGATAGTATCTAATTCCCATATTTTAACAACACTTTGTAGTTAAAAATAATTAAATTAAATAATGGTTACATTTTTTCATTAATTCCTCACTGAATAAAATAGAATTAAAATCTATCTTTATATATCCTTATTAATTATTAATATATAACAATCAATATATTTTGAAAAAATTGTAATCAATTGAAAATTATAAAACAATTGAATAAAAATAATCATATAGACTATATATATAGTAAAAATGTAGTAAAACATAGCATAATATCATCTTCATTATGAATGAATAAATGATTATAAAATAATTCTATAATTATTTTTTCAGAAATTAAATTTATATTTCAACATAAATAATAATAGTTTTATCAAAATAATTATTTCAATAACTTGAATTGAAATTTTAAAATAAATAATTTATCAATTTTTATCTATTGTTGTCTCATGACCCTCTGCAGAAATAGAGAGTTGTGGATCATGACCTACCAATAAAAATAGAGAAAAATATATAATTTTACTTACATTAAAAATAATGAAGGGGGACCAAAATAAAAAGTATTCAAATCTTGTGATATTCTAAAGTTTGGATAATAAGAAATAATTGAATTTTCTACTACTAGATGTACACTAGAGACTCATGAATAACCATTAGATATTTCCAGTGGTGACTCATAACCTATAATTGGATGTTTATAATATTGATTCACAAAAAGATGTCTCCAACCAACATAATTATATGTATATTAATATAAGATATTAATCACATAAAAAAGAAAATACATTAAAACAACTTCAAATAGAAGGAGTCACTTACTGAAACTGAATGAATGAATGAAGAGCCTATGTGGGAGTATGTTAATTATTCTATTAGTAAAGAAATAAGAACCTTAAATATGAATAAAATAAAATCATATACCTGATAAAAAAGGAAATTAAAATATTGGAGCATTAAGAATCCTTATGTAACCCTATGTATAAATAATATCATACAACCGGTGGGTAAAGATGACCCACCATTGATATCCAACTATGAGTAAAATAACTCAATGTTGTAAACTAGGCTCATGACTCATTGTTGGGTTCAAACTATGACTAATTACTCACGTATGGGTTCCAATGGTCAGTAAATTGTTTTATCGATCAAAAAATCAATACAAGATTAATTAAAAAACTATGTAAAAATATGTGAAGAAATGCTCTCTATTTTACGACTAAGGGTGACGTGACTCACTATTGCATTCAATGGTAACTCATCTCACGATTGGTTTATGAAAATGAATCAAATCAATCTGAATTCCAAGGGTAACTCATGAATCATCATCGAGAAACCTATTGTTTTAAGAACATATAAATATCGTTAACACAGGAAAAAAAGTAGGTAAGATAGAAGGCTGGACAATAAGAAGTGTTTATAACTATTAAAACATAAATGATGTTTGGATAAGAAGATATCAAGACTAAATTAAACTCCCCTCTGAGTACAAAGTTGATATGTTATAATCATTGGAATGTCTATGACGATCTCTGGTGAACTAGGTAAAAGAAGTACTACTGAGGAAGATAATTAGATTTTCACACAAGTGTATGGGATTAAAAAGGAATCAAAGTAGTTTTAATTATAACATGCATGATAAGATTAAATATCAGGCGCATGAGCCTCATACTGTTTTGTAAAGACTCCTTAAGTGCATCCATGAGACCCGGGATCAAATCCAAGTTGAGGCATATTTTTGGTACTGTAGTAGTACTGCAACACTTCTATAGGAGTAACTATAGAAGTATTTTAGCAAGTACTATAGCAGGAACTATAGTAGGTATTTTTTGGCACTATAACAGCTGGGACTATTCCCCCATTTGGGCCTTTAGGCCACTGATTTTTTCCCTGAGTCCTTTAAGGCCTTCGAGCCACCCAGGCCTTTGGGTCAGTAAGGCCTTCAGGCCACCTTAAGTACAGATGCAAACCAGACAACCAACAAGGAACAAGCTCTTGATGGAAGATGAGAAAGGAGATTTCAACATAGCATAAGCTAAATGGATTTCATGAATGAAAGGTTATGACACCTACCATTGGGACCAGCCTATGAATGCATGAAAAAGCCAATCCAAACAACCATGTGAATGTTGAGAGCTGATTTCATGATGAATATGCTGGGAAGGAGGAGTTCCAAGTAGTTAGTCTTGGTTGTATGTAATTTTTGATGCCTACGGGCAATTAATTCCTCTAACTCCTATGATCCATGTAATAATTATGCTTATGGGCCTTTTATGGGTTCCACCTCATGCCTTGAAAGGTAGATTATCAAAATAAATAAAAAAATGAAGGCCTTCGAGCCATTGGAGGAGATGAAATATCAGAGGTCTCAAAGGGAAAATATCATTTGACCATGATTATAATTGAGAATTTTAACAAGGGTAGACTGTGAACTTGCTACACTATCCCACATTGAATTGGGAAAGAGGATTATAATAATTATATCAATAAAGTAACATTGATCCTTTATTTGATATGGATACTGGTGATTGGCACCATTTTATACATGCACACACAGGGTCTTATGGTCCAACCAGAGACAAATCCCACCCATGCACCTATGGGAACACATAGTGGGCCATATACAAAGGACCACATGCATTTTCCATTATCTATGAAAAAAAATCATATCCCTCCTATGGGGTTCCTCTGGAGAGTTTTCAAAAGGTGTTGAACTAATGGTCTCCTATGTGGCTGAGATATAGCCATGTTCCTCACATAGGGAGGCCAAAATTTTCTCTAATGAAAAATTAATCTTTAGTTAATAAGAAATAATCTTTAAAATATTTAAAACAATGAGTGTAAAAAATAATATTTTTAAACATTCATTAAAAAGTAATAATTAATTAAAAAAGTTGAGAATTTAATAGACTTGAGAATTTATAAAATGATAATATAGAGTAATTTTTTAAAAATAATAATAATGATTATGTTTTAAAGAACTATTAAACACAAAAAACACCATCATGTGGTTAAATATTGAACTGATAGTAACAAGTTAGATAATGATGTGGGTTGATAGAGGTCTTCACATAACACAGAACCGACACTAAAATAGTTAAATTTAAAAGATAATGGGAATTGTACTAACTAGTTCAGAAATCCAAAAGATAATGTCAATGATCAACATCAGCATCCTCTTAAGTTGATACACAAAGGGAACTCTCATTAAACCACTATTTCTAATGAGGGGTATGATATTGACATGTTGAAACATACACTTAACATTTAATCTAAAATAGAAAATGCCTTATTTGACACTATATTTACCCACTATATTATATATGAATAATTTATAATTGGTATTATAATTTCGTCCAAATAATTAAATGTTGAATTATAAGTGAAAATATATAGTGGTATGATGATCACATCTCATGTTTATGATTATTTTATTATTTAATTTAATGTTAATTCACATCCAAAAAACCCTATTATTCTATCTCAGGTTGAATTTGATGTTATCTTCGACATATAATGTATGTATCAATATAAATACAAAACATTTTGTGAGGAAGGTAATTCATGTTTTGTATTCATAACTAATCAATGATATTCGATCACTGAGACTATAATTATTAAATTATGATATAAATTTTCATGCATTTGATGGGTTTGGATTCTTATTAAAAGTAGGTGTTTATCTTAGATGGTTTTGTAGAAAATAAACCTTGATGATATGCCTATTACATGGGAGTTTATTGATATCTTTTTGAAAGAGTTACCTAGTCTTTTTTTGAATCTTGATTTTGAGTTCACAACAAAACATTCACCTGGTTCCAAAATTATTTTAAATATAGTCTATAGGATGGAAATTCTTATGATACTAGAATTGAAGAAGAAAAAATATGAGAATATTGAAAATGTATTCATTTTTCAATGTCTATCACATTGGGGTGAAACTAATATTTTCATTAAGAATAAATATGGATTGATATGACTCTGCATTATTTATAAGTAACATCACAAAATATTTCAAAAAAAGTATCATATACACTATATTGATGACTTATTTGATAAATAGTATAGAGCTCAGTAATTTTACTTGATTGACCATCATTATTTATATCATCAATTAAATGTTATAAAGGATAGTATACAAAATACATCATTCCATACAATGATGGACAATATAAATATACATGGATTCCATTTGGTCTTAATAATTCCTATTATATTTTCATTGATTTAATAAAATTAGAAATTGAACTATTTTTTATGGGTACCATCATAAATTTTTATTTTTGAGACAGATCATCATAAAAACAATATTTGTAACGATAATCGAGCATATCGTAAATAGTTCATCTAATGTTTTTGAAAACCCATTTTGTGATAGGCCCATAAAAAATAAACTTTTGTGATGGGACCATCGCAAAAAACTGAAAAAATAAAAAATATCTAATAATACAATTAATATTAGTAAAATTTAATAAAATAAAATAATAATATTAATAATAATAATAATAAATATATATTGAAAAATAAAAAATTATAGAAAAATCTATTCATAATAATATAAAAAAATAATAATAACAATAAAATAATAATATAATATAATATAATAATAAATAATAATAAATAATAATAATAATATAATAATAATAATAATAAAATATGATAATAAAATAATAAAAAACAACAATATTCACAATAATATAAAAAAATTAATATAGAAATATAAATATATGTAATAATAAAAATATTATAAAATATTTTTACATCCATATGTTTATAATAAAATATATATAAGTCACTAAGGAGGAGGGTCATCTAGAAGAACTGGGGGATCTGGATGATGGAACTCTTTCCCTAAACTGTGAGTTAGATGTCACATGTACTCCATCATCTTCTTGTGTTGTTGCTGCTACCAACAACACATCTTTTATTGTTGCTTCTATTGTCGATAGAGCTCTTCCCAGTCAATACACATACTCTCCATAAGATCACCCTAAGCTCATAGTTGCTTCTAATACTGTGTATTAGATGATGATTAATCTCTATGAGCTACTCTCACTTTTCATGACGACATCACAACAATACCATAATAACTCCAAGGCATCAATCGTGAGCTGATACCAACAACTCGGACTATGTTGAAGGCATACTAGGTAACCTGCATCTCTATTACCTCCTCAAATCTTACTGGACTAGCACGATCATAGGTCTCAACCTGACTCTTAGTCTATTTCGAAGACATCACAATCTCAAATGAATCCCTCTATTGAAAATTAAAATTAAAATAGTTAAAATATTATTTTCTGTTAATTTTAAAACTCATAAAGAAATTATACTAACCATAACCAGCCGCTGGTGATTACCTCTAATATCTCGAGTGATAGGATCATATAACAACATAATTTAAATATCTAACTTCATAATATTGGGATGTTTGACTACCTATATAAATATGAAATAAAAGTTGACATTTAAAGTTTTATAAATTAATTAAACAAAGGTATATACCATATGTTCCCTATGCGTACTGAATATATGACTACCAGCTCGATGTGTCGCCTCTTGTATCACCTAATTCTATTGACCTACTGATGATCTCCTATGAAAATGACCACTCATGCAGTTTGAACAAAATCTATCACAAACATGAGAAGAACTATAATCAGGTTGGTGCACGCAATAAGACTGATCAAACTTCGTGACTCCAACTTTCTTCATACTTTCCTCCTCAAATTGTTCAAAAACCCATGGCATTGATCACACATTCAACCCTACCATGCATTCCAGATAGATTCACACATACTATCTTTGATGGGATACCCTAAACCCTATAAAAAATTAATAATATCATGTTATTAATTAAATAAATTTCAAAATAAATATTATTTATTTATGTATCATCCAGTAATCAAAACGCAGTGCTGAACATGAATGGGAATCTAATCCCATGTAACTCACGACCCAAAAAAATAATTCCACAATATATCACTCTCATATCTAATAACAGCAAGAAAATATCTATGAAAAAAGGGAAAAAATGTTCAATAAATATATATATATAAAAATAAATTAATGAAAATTAATGAAAACCAACAGAAATACAGAAGTAAGCATACATCTTCATGCGTAGATCAGATCCAAGGGATGGACATCACATGAGAATAGTCTTAAGAGTCATTAATCTATAAAGACAACGACCCATCAATGTCTTCACTAAACCTCTAGTAGTCTGAAGGTTAGATGATCCAACATCATGCTCGTCATTAGGTAGATCACCCCTTCTAACTCAAGAAAGTGATATGAGTCCATATGAGACATGAAATTATTATTTTTTAAAAAGGGTTTAAAAAACTATTATATATAGATATATACATTATATATAATTATAACTAGAATTTAACTATGTAAATCCTAATATTCATCCTCATAATCTAGTATGATTGTGTCAATATCATCATATTCTTGATAATTGTCATCAATTTCAATAGGAGTTTCAGTTTCATCATCACTTTTTATTTTGATATATATTATTACATCAATAACATAATCATGAGCATAGACCCTTAAATATGGGGTGTCATCATCGATATTCGTATCTCTTCCTACAAAAGATGGATTCATAGTAGTCTCTTGAAAAATTATTATTCCTTGTAGATTAATTGAACCACATTAAAATTAAATAAATTGGTTCTCCTAAGATTTAATTTTTATTGTGCTCCTCCAATCTCATAAATCACTTTTAGTAGAATAATATTGTTCACAATAAATTTGACGTTCCTAATGATCCAATAAGAATGATTAATTTACTATAATAAGGATTTTTTATTAAATATCAAAGATTCTATGTCTTGGATAAACATGAAAACCTCTCTTCTTATACAAAAATTGATATTTAAACATCATTATGTAATTTTACCAAAAGAACACCATTCAATTATTTATTACATCTTATCATAAAATTCAACATCAATTTCTCTATGATGAGATCTTCTCAAGAAAACACCACTATTCATTGTTTATTTCTTTCCATATATGCACGAGTATGAAATAAAAAACCATTAACAGGATATAAATTATAAGATTATACTATTTTTGATGGTTGGTTACTCAATACAAACAAACAATTGTCAATTTTATCATCATTTTGTGATACCTGAAATTTGGAAAAAATATTATCAATATAATAAGTAAAAACAATTATTTGATAAAACATAAATAATTTATTTAACCAGATATTTATTCCAATATGAGATATTATTTTTCCCATTTTATTCATGAGTAGATGATTAATTTGTGGAAATTGTGTCTTGATATGATTATCAGATGAACTACAAATGAAATAATATTAATTTACTATAAAAAAGTGTTATATAATAAATATTTGGAGCACTGATTGGAAAAATGGGATCATTTCATCACAGTTGAGCAGAACATATGAATGAGCCATGAGATGTTCATCATCTAAAATCCACCATTAATAAAATTCACCTAATCCAGTTTTGGGATGATTAAAAAATGTTAATTGTGTGTTCATTCATCATCATCATTAACCATGTTGTATTCCATGCAGTTATGTTTTGAGTGATATTCAGATGGAAAATAATGAGGGAAGAAAAAAAATTCCGCCTGTAATTTATCCTTCATCTAATGCATTTTTATGTACTTTGTTATTTAATTTTTTCACCCATATCTCGAATGGGTACATAAATCAGAATTGTTCTATAACTAATCATTTTCTTCATTTAGAAAATATAATGTAAAAGGTTCCATGGAGTAAAATATAGTGGGTGTGATGGATTTTTGTAGCATACATAAAATTTAAAAAAAACATACACTTATAAACTACTTTGTGAATCATAGTCCATTGTAAACATACAAATGTCTCAAAAGAATTATGGAATTTCTGTTAGAATATCACAAATCACAAAATTCAATAAAACTATTAATCTTATTGGTATATTTAATTCCATTATAAAATGACAATCATGACATTTTAATGCAGTAATATGACTTTTTATGAAAAATCCGGTCCAACGGGAAACTTAACCATCTCAAAGTCTCAAATCAATAATCAATTAAATAAACAATAAATTATTTTCTTTATCAATTTTATAAACTACTTTTGGCATTATTAACTTATGTGATCTGACATTTTCCAAGAGTTCAAGGTCTGGTCGCCTGCAAATTTGGGTATGATCTAATTGCCCATTTACATTGTCATTGGCTTTAACTTGATTATCCAAAGTTCTATAAAATATATAATAAAAAAATTTATTCCCAAAATTCATGAAAACCAACATGTCATGGACTTATTAATTAGGTCAATAAGAATATCCCAAAAATTGATTTTTTATTAAATTTTATTCTTTCCTAATGACATTAATTTTTTGTTGGTTTATATTTGGTCCAAATGTAATGGGTGATAATTAAAAGTTAAAAGATTATAAATCTATGTATGAGATCATCGTTTTAGGGCTATCAATTTCAATTTTTCCTTTTCTGAAATGATATATGTTCCTCCAAAAAGGATGATCGTTTGGAAAGACTCTACGATGACTGGTGAAAAAATAAATTTCTTCCATTGATGACCATAAATGATTTGTTTTCCCCCATAAAGTATATACATGATTTTGGAACATGTGTAATACAACAAGATAACATGACAGATGTTGGGAATTCATTAATCTTCAACATCAATCTAGCTTTTAGTAGGAAATTTTGTTTCGCAGAAACATCATATGTTCTAACATAATTTATCCAATGTAAATTTATTTCATCAATAAATGGATTCAAATAAAAATAAATATACTTTTTTTAAATGTACTAGAATTTACAAAGAATAAAATTTATATGGATCCTTTATAAACATCTAATGATGTAACTTGTACAGAGTTATATAGACAGAACAATAAAAATATTGACTACCATAAGAAAAAAATTGATTGAAACTGTTAGT
The DNA here is from genome assembly GCA_963277665.1 of Viscum album. Lineage (NCBI taxonomy): Eukaryota > Viridiplantae > Streptophyta > Magnoliopsida > Santalales > Viscaceae > Viscum > Viscum album. Next base: position 935,959,976 of record OY728153.1, read on the forward strand.
AGAATGAAACAATCAAATTTTTCCGGATACTAATGAAAAATATGAATTTCCTTGGTCAAAAAGATTCCATGAATCACCATCATAGGGATGATTTAAGGTTTTACTGGTTGAAATATTGGTTTTGTTCCATGACATCCAGGATGCTATGTTCAATGAAATTAATAAATGCTTTAATATTTGTGTAAGTAGAAAAATCTTCAAATGTTTTACAAGAATCAATCCAGACTTCCCTAGTTGAGCCACTTTATACATAAATTTTCCACATGTAAGAAAACTATCCAACGAATCATTTTGATCATAATATAAGATGAAATCATTTGAATATGTATGAATCTTCTGATAACCAAGACACATATTATGAACCATCCACATTCTCTCATATAAATTTGCAGGAAATATTTTTGGTTTAGGTAATAGTGTTTTACAAAGGAAAATATCTAACTAAAACTACTATTTTACATTCCATTATATGATTTAATAGCCAAAAAATTTTCAACCACTTCAAATTTTCTTATATTGCAACCAGGATATAATCCATCATCAATAGACCTCAAAAAATCAGAAAATTGAGATGCTTTCAAATCATGAGTTAAATCAACATCATCCAAAGTTTCAATTTTTTGAGAAGACAGACCCACCCCATCATGCACTAAATTTTGAATGTGTGATGGATCTAGAACCAAATTATTTTTATCTTATCTGAACTATCTTCACCATGTTGATACCAAAAAACCCAATCTATTCGAAAACCAAAATTAAATAGATCACCACCAAAGTTATCAAATGTTTCGAACTTCATGAGACCACATTTCTTACATAGACACTTAATTTTCCCTTCTGAAACATATTCTGGTTTTGATTATGCAAATAATAAGAAGGTTTCAACAAACTCATTATATACCAGATTTATACAAGAACTCTTTGGATTCCTATGTTAATTTATCCAAGTGTGTTCATCTAAAAATGATGGATTTCGACATCTTTTTTCCATATTTTTGAAATAAATATAAAATAATTAATTTTTTGTGGTCAATTTGATATAAGACAAACATGATCCAAAAAGTGAATTTTTTTTATTTTTATTAAGTACTCTTAATTATTAGTAATTATTCCTAAATATTTGTAATCAATTCTAATTATTTCTTATTATTTGTAATTATTTATAATTATGGAAAATTACAAATAATTACTGTAAACTTCTATGAAATACTGCTAATTAACTTTAATAACTAATAATTACTGATAATTACTTTTTATTATTACTAAAAACTCTAATTATAAGTAAATATGACTAAATTTTACTAATTATTACTTTTTATTTCTAATTATTATAACTTATTACTCATTATTATAATTTATTACTGATTAATACAATTGATTACTATTTATTCCTAATTTGTACTAATTATTCCAAACTATTACTAATCATTACCATTTTTTGCAAATTATACGAATTTTCCTTAATTATTCATAATTAATATTAATAATTGATAATTATTCATAGTTAGTATTGATTACTACTACTTATTAATAATTATTATTAATTAATACTATTTATTACTAATTACTACAAATTACTTGTAGTTATTACTAATTTCCATTAATTACCATAAATTACCACTTATTATGGCTAATTAATGATAATTATTACTTATTATTAATAATTATTCATAATTTTAACTAATTACCACTAATTATTACTAATTATTTATAATTTTTACTAATTACCAATAATTATTCAAAATTACCCCAAATTATTACAAATTATTTTATTTATTATTATTTATTACTAATTATTACAATTTATTACTAATTATAACTAATTATTGATAATTATTACTAATTATTGGTAATTATTACTAAATATTACTAAATATTACTAACTACTGCTATTTGATAATAATTATTATTATTTATTAGTAATTAATGCTATTTATTACCAATTACCGTCAATTATTACTAATTATTACTAATTATTACTAATTATTACTAATTAGTACTAACTACCACTATTTATTACTAATTATTAAGATTTATTTACTAAATATTACTAACTACCGCTATTTATTACTAATTATTACTAACTACTGCAGTTTATTACCAATTATTACTAATTATTTGTAACACCCCGACCCCAGTTACCCAGAGTCGATGCATTATTACATAACATTGGCATGATACAAGGAATAATGTCCCAAAAGACCAATCAGTTTAGTAGCCTTGGAAATACTAGTTACATTCATAAGTTTTACATCACATCGTGAAATAAAAACATCAACAACAATTTGTCCCCTTTTGAACACTCTTATATCATTAGAATATCCATGAATGTCATACATTAAATACTTCTTCACATCCTGGGAAAATAAAACAAAGAAAGGGGTGAGCGCAGATGCTCAGTAAGGATAACAATATTGTGGAAACATTCATAAATAAGCATAAACATTTAATAAAATTTATGAGACTAAAACAAAATATTTTTAAACTTAATCTTTAGCATAATATGGTGAATATAAAATCAAATAATTCTATTTAATTAATCACATAGATATTTTAATAGTAGAATAATCTCATGAAATATCAATAGCCACTTTCGTAAGGATGGAATACATAATGCCAGACTTCATAACCACACAGTCTAGGCCTTGTGCCCAGACTGCAAATAAGATTTTGTCAAGGCCTTGTGCCAAGACATTAGTTTTTCTCATGAGACCTATTGATGCATTGAGGAGCTATAGCGGGCTCCACCCGCCACTTACTAAGTCCAATGCATTCCTCATATGAAAAGAATTAAATATAACATAAGCATTTGTATTAAAAATAGCATACGAAATTTCAATACTTTATCCATAAACCATGAATGGTGTAAAAATAACACTTCCATAGTCAAACATATCATAAAACCTTCGATACAATATGGAAGTTCTGTATCATAATAAATCAACTTCAAACAAACTTAACATCCATCAAAGGATGTTGACCTAGATGAAATCAAAACTTTTTTAGAGAAATATATTTTTCTATTTTGAAATCATTTAAAAATATTACAATTATAAAAGAAAACATTTATTTTGAAAATATTCTTATAAGATTGTATGGGATGATTCGATGATGTTATAATGATAGAAAACAACCGCACCCGCCGTATAAGTTAAAAAAATTCATTCTTACCTTAATTTTGTCAAAAATGTTATAAAGCACCTTGTTTGGAAAATGACAGAAATTTTTATTTCAAAACATATATGGTAAAATGAGGGTATAAATAAATTTAACCCATAGTTTATTAAATATAAATAATTTTTTGAATTACATTTTTAAGAAAACACGGATGTGGATGATATGTTTTTTCCAGTAGATACTTACGTAAAAACAACTCGGATAATAAAGAGATTGTGAAATTAACCCTTACATTGTACTTTTCCTCAGTCGATGGTATGTTTAAATCCTTTATAATAGTTAAAACATTTTTATTAAATTATAAAATAACTCTATACATAAATATGATATCATATTTGATCCTTTAATATTTCTTTGTTAATAATAATTCAGTAGCATCATCATTTCAGGTGTTAACTGATTCGTTTTCCTTTATATGCATGTTTATGTAAGATATGTTTGTTATGAATAGGAATTATTTGATTCATATACAAAAGGATATTATATTCATAAAAATTATTTTTAATCATAAAATGAAAATTATATTGGAATGATTACGATGGGGAATAAATCCCATCCTGTTTGTAGAGATGGTAATCCGTACGTATGCACGATCAAAAATAACATTATATTGATGGTGAAATCATACATAATTGGATATTATATCATATATAAATAATCATTAACATGTTATATTTATTATTTAAATTAGTTATACTACTTATTATGCCCATCCAAATAATAAAGTGTTTGAATAACAAACTACACCATGACATGGAGATTGTAAGCCATAAATATGCACGTATGGAAAATTATTCATTCATATGATGGATAAAATAATGAATATGGTCGTACCATTTTTACAATAACATCACAGTATATATAATATAGTAGATTAATTATTTTATAATGGAAACAACAAAGAAAGAAGAAGTGGAAGAACAAAATAACATAAAATAGGTGATGAAATATTTTACTCTTCTTCAGGTTCTTCCTTTTGATTTGATCAAAATAGATCCTTAGGTTAGATTTATGGCCATAGGAAGGAATATATCATGAAGGTAGGAGAGTTTGGAGGATATTTTGGTAGGTTTTTGCAGATCCAAATGGCTTTGGAGGTGTGAAATTAAGAGAAGGGGAAGTAGCCTTTTATAAGAGAGGTGAGGTTCACTTTTGGAAAAGTTATAAATATTATATAATAAAAAAATTATTTTTGGTTTATAATGGTTCCAAAATGATTTAATTATATTATAATGTGTTTATTGGTCGAAAACCTCTCAACCAATAGGTTTTAGACAGGTTTAGGTTTCCATATTAACCATATATTTTAGATTTAACTCTTTGTTTCATAGTTTAAGTTTTACCAGGTATTCTTGTATTTTATAATAATTTGTTAATAAAATTACTATAAAATTCCAAAAGAATCTCCAATGGCTCCTTAATGATATTCCTATCATTATATATATTCTTTGGTAGAACCTTAAATTTTTTTGACTATTATATAATTTAATAATATAATGTTTTTTTAAACTCATTTATGTCAATTTTGACACTCTTTAATATTTGGTTATGATGAAAGTCACCACATCTTGATTAATTGGAACCAAATACATTTAATCAACCCTAACATGTCATATTCATCTTTAAAATTATTTTATATCTTAAAAAAATTGAAATTATATTTAATTTTATATTTATAATACCAAATATTTTAATATTTGACTAATAAGGAAATTTGTGCTTCATAATTACGTCATAAATAAATTAAATTATTTAATTTATAAAAATTATAAATAAAATACAATTATGTAATAAACCTCTTTATCTTTCGAATGAGTATACATAGTATAAAATATAACTTAAATAACCCCATTTAAAAATAGTTTTACTAAAAGATATATGTTTATGTCATTTTTTTCTTTACTTTAAATTAATTAATTTAAAGTGTCATTATCACTCTCAAGTGGCTCCATGGGGGCCCAAAATAGACCCAAGTATGATCATGGTCGATCATGTATCATCCAATAGGAACATGAAACATGTTAGGTTAATTTAATATTATTATAATATTATTTTTACCCTTATTTACCGAATTTATCCTTTAACCATGGTAAATAAAATATATATCAAAGTAATTATTCATATTGTCTACAAATAAAAGTTACCTATTTACAAAATTTGTACCTCATGATTCCAAATATGGAATCCATTTTTTCAAATTCAAAACACAAAAGTGGTAGAAGTTAATTTAATATTAATTCCAGTTGTCATAACAAAGAGCGTGTTTTTAAGAAATAATAACTATCAAAAGATTGACAATTGTTTATGTCCTGTTTAAATGTGAAATTACATAAAAATATGTAAATTACATTAAATTATAAATATATAATCTAATGATAATTTAAAACCACTAAAATTTATAATTTATCACTATAAATTATTTTTATTAAAACAATTGTTTTTAATTAAAATTTAGTATTTTTCATTATTCATCAAAAATTGAAATTTTTTAGAAAAGTACAATAAATTCACCATAATCTAATTTTGATATTCCAAATCCAAAAATGAAGTCCATTTTGAAAAATAAAATTTATAAAATTTCAAAAAGTGGTTATTACTATTTATAATGGCCATTTTAATTAGTCGTGGTGTGTTAAAACTCCAAGTTGCGTACAATGAAAGCTACTGCATTATTCAAAGGGAAACGTACATTGGAAGCTTGGGGTGTTAAATTCCCCCAACCTTAAAATAATTTCATCCTAAAAAATTTCTATAATATTTCTTCATCAAAAGATTCGGGTAGTTCTTCATCATAAGTTCCTTGGGTTCTCACGTTGCCTCTTCCATCTTATGGTTTCTCCATAGAAATTTTACCAGATGTGTCTTCTGGTTTCTCATCACTAGTTCTATGGTATCAATAATTGTGATAGGATTTTCACAATAAGATAGTTCAGGTTCTACTTCACTTTTCTCATAGGTGAGTACATGCGTTGGGTCAGGAATGTATTTTCTCAACAGTGATATGTGGAACACATCATGAACTTTGGAGAGACTTGGAGGCATTGAAAAACTATAAGCTACAATTCCAATTTGTTCTAGAATTTCAAAGGGTACGATTACCTGGGACTCAATTTACCCTTCTTACTGAAACGTATAACACCCTTCCATGGAGATACCTTCATGAAAACATGATCTCCTGCTTGAAAATCCAAATCATTCCTTCATTTATCGGCATAAATCTTTTTCCAACTTTGATCTGCTTTGATGTGGGTCTGGATAATCTTAAATTTTTCTATTATTTCCTCTAAAATTTCTGGACCTATGCATTTCCTTTCACCAACATCATCCCAAAAAGTTGGTGTGCGACATCGCTTTCCATATAATGCTTCATATGGTGCCATCTGAATACATGAATTTAAGCTATTGTTATATGAAAATTCTACCATAGGTAAATATTGATCCCACATACATTGAATGTCAAGTGAGAAATATCTCAAAATTTCTTCTAAGGTTTGAATAGTCCGTTCTTATTTTCCATTGGTTTAAGGGTGGTAGGTAGTGCTCAAACGAAGTTCAGTATCCAGGGATTTATGAGTACATTTCCATAATATTGATGTAAAATGGGTATCATGATCGGAAACTATCAATAGGGGTACTACATGATGTCTTAAAACTTCATTAACATATAGCCTTTCCATAAGTTCCAGTGGTAAATCTTCTCTTATAGCAGGAAAATGTTTTGACTTGGTAAAATGATCAGCAAAGACCCATATTGCATCATTCCTTATAGGAGTCTTTGGTTGTCAAATGACAAAGTCCATCGTAATATTATCACATTTCCATATAGGTATGGGAAGAGGATGAATGAATCCTCTAGGTTGTTTCCTTCCAGCTTTCACTTGTTGAAAAACAATACATCTTGACTCAAAATCAGCAATCTCCATCTTCATGTTGTCCCACCAAAAATGTTCCTTCAAATATCTATACTCCATGGTGCTCCTAGGGTGTATAGAGAAATTGGAGCTATGAGAATCATCCAAAAATTCTCTTTTTAGATCATGTATGTTAGGAACACAATGTCTCTTCCCAAATTTCAAAATTCCATTATCATATATGAATTCACTCAATCTCCCATCACTCACATCTTGAATCTTATTTAGAATCTCCTAATCATCAGTCTGAGAAATCTTTATCCTTTATAGTAATGATGGTTTGGAAACCATTCAAAAAATATTGATGTTTCACCTTCCATGGTTATTCCCATATCCATATTTACTAGATCCATGTATATAGGATCCTTTTCAACTATCATCTTGTTCAAAGCTCTATGATTTTTTTTGGTATCAAAGCATCTACCACCTTATTTTCCTTCCTCAAGTGGTAGTGTATAATGAAATCATAAACCTTTAGTAGTTCGAGCCATCTCCTTTTCCTCATGTTGAGTTCCTTTTGTGAGAAAATATTCTAAAAAATCTTGTGATTAGTATAAATCTCACATTATTCTCCATAGATATAATGTCTCAATATTTCTAGAGGAAATATTACAGCTTCTAACTCAATATCATGAGTGGGATAGTTTTTCTCATGAATTTTTAGCTATCGTGATGTATGCAAAATAAATCTGTCATTCTTTATAATGAAACAACCAAGTCCTTTCTTTGAAGCATCAGTATAAATAACAAACCCATCATTCCCTGATGTTAGAGTCAGGATAGGATCATTAACTAGTCTTCTCTTCAATTCATCAAAACATTCATCACACTCTTTTTTGCAAACAAGTTTAACCCCTTTACGAGTTAGCATGGTTAATGGGATAGCCAATCACGAAAAATTCTAGACAAAATGTCGATATTAACCTACTAAACCAATAATACTGTGTACCTCAGTTATACTAATCAATGATGGACATTCATGGATTTCCTTGGTCTTTGAAGTATCAACAAAGATTATATCTTTAGAGATAAAATCGAAATGAAAAGAAATCTCTGGAAGCCAGAATTCACAGTTGCTAAATTTCCCATATAATTCATTTTATCTAAGAGTCCTTAGGATAATGTGCAAGTGATTTTCCTGATCTATGTAGATTTTGATTATACCAAAATATCATCAATAAATACCACTAAAAAGTCATCAAGATATTCTTTTAAAACTCTATTCATTAGATCCATGAAGACAAAGGGTGCATTAGTTAATGCAAACGGCATTACTGTAAACCCTTAATGCCTGTACCTGGTTCGAAATGCTATTTTTGGAATGTCTTCCTTCTTTACACACAACTGATGATATCCATATCGAAGGTCAATCTATAAAAATATTGAGCTCCATGTGGTTGGTCGAATAAATCATCAATGTGAGGTAGGGGATACATGTTATTTATTGTTATAGCATTGGTCTCCCTATAGTCAATGCACAACCTTATATATTCATCTTTTTTTTGCAAAAAGGTCAGGGGATCTCCAAGGAGAAACACTTGGGACAATAAATCCCTTTTTACTCAATTCCTCTAGTTGTTTCTTTAGTTACATTAATTACAAAGTGCCCATTTTATAAGGGATCTTTGATATGGGCCTTGAACCAAGAATTAAATCAATGGAAAACTCAATTTCTCAGTCTAGAGGATGTCTTGGTAAATCCTATGGAAACACATCAACATATTATTGACAATAGGTCTGTCCTCTATTCAAAAATTCGTTTCCTCACCCATAGTTATTTAATTCTCTTATACCACAATAATTTTATTTATTTGAGCTACTAGGGGTGGATCTAGATAAGAATATGGTGGTGACATTTCCTCTTCAAAAATAAGGTACTCCTTATCATCATCGAAAATTGTAACCTCCTTCTTCTTACAATAAATTTTTGCACCATAGTCCGAAATCCAATCCATTCCAAGGATTATATCAAATTCAATCATGAGTATGATGATGAGATCAAAAGATAAAGAACATTTTTATGCCCTAATGGGAACTGATTCACAAAACATTTTTGCGATGATAATTCCATTAGATGTTTTGACTAACAACTCCCTTATTAAGCAAAATTGAAAATATATAATTTTCTTAGAAAAATGGGAAGATATAAAACAATGAAATGATCGAGAAACAAATAAATAATTGTATAAACTTGAGGAAACCATTAAATTACCTTCACCGCGTCTCTCTGAGCTTCACCCTCAGCAGTAGTGATCGCATAGGCATGAACATGCACCCTTATCCTTTTCTGAGGTATGTTCCCTTGGCTCATAGGACATTAATTTTCATAATGTCCCTTTTCTCTACAATTTTAGAATTCAACATTGAAATCCTCTTTCTTCCCCTTGCAATCATGAGCTTGGTGTCCTTTTTTTACCAAACTTGTAACAGAATCCCATTCCCTTCAGGAAAGTACCAGGCTATTTGTTCCCACATTTACCATAGGATAGATATTCAAATTTTCCCTTCATAACCTTATTTACATTTCCAGAGTGTTAAATAGATATATTTTTCTCTTTCTTTGATTTAAAGTTGTAAGACTTAGATAATTTCTTTTCTGTCTTGATAGGGCACGAGACAATATATTCTGACGATGAGAAGGATTGTGAGACTAATTATCGATAGAGAAATGGTTTTAACCATTCAAATAATCGTTCAATCTTACTCCTTGGGTTATGTATATAATCTGATGCATGCCTTTCTAACCTTGTAAAGTTAGCCTCATATTATGTGACATTCTAATCCTCATTTTGCCTCAGACTCAGAAATTGTCTTTCCATATCCGCTCAATGGTCACGAGGAATGTATTTTTCTAAGAAAATATCTTTAAACTCCCTTAATTCCATGTTTCACACTTCTTCATCTTCATTTGTTTTTTGGATTAATGACCACCATTGATCAACACCTCCCATGAGGTGATAAACTTCCATGACAACTTTTTTCCTTTCGTTACTCTCCAAAGCATGAAATATTTTCTCTATGGAATTTATCCATTTCTCATATACTAATGGATTTATACTCCCATTAAATTTTGGTGGTTGTTTCTTCATGATGCAGTCTAACATTGATCCTTCAAATTTTGGATCAGGGTACTATATACAGGTAAGGTTATTATTCATAACCAGAGTGAGTTGTCACAGTTTGGTGATAAGATGATCAGCACCAGTTGTATCAACAGCTCCACTATAATTATCTTGAGTCAGATGGGAATCCATACAGGGATTGTGTGGGTTAATATAGTTTCCATACCTTCCATTAGCCTCCATTTCAAAATAATGGCATACACTAGATTAGTTTTTCAATCACAATACATAATTCCAAAATTGTAAAATAGTTAACATAAATTGAACAGTTTATGGATATAATTCATAATCATAAAAAAATTATTTGAGTAAGTATATACTCATAAACCTTTAATAATATTTTGAAAAGAAAGTGAGAATTATCATAATCATATCCTCTGGGAGTTTCATGACCCAGAGTGCAGCAAAACCCGTTGTCGCGCACCAGTTCCCATTCAAGTCTAGCTCAAAGTGGTGTTTCCAGATTTTACCACTAGGTACATATGTGCCAGAGCTAGATCTACCTACTCATATCCAGACCGGGATATATTTCTTGGAAAACTCACAAAATCTCTACAATACCAAAATTTTAGGAAGTTCTTATATACTAATCCTAAAAGTCTATCTTAGGGTAATGTTCTCTAATAAGAGTTTTTATAATTCTATTTTTAAAGTTTTGTACTAAACTTCCTTTGATACCAACAGTAATTACCTAACCCTAGTTACCCAAATTAGATGAATTATTACATAACATTGGCATGATATCAGTAATCATGTCCCGAAAGACTGATCAATTTAGTATCCTTGGAAGTACTAGATACATTTAAAAGATTTACATTACATCATGAAATAAAAACATCTACAAATATTTTCCCCTTTTTAACACACTAATATCCTTATCCAATCCCTATAGGTCAACCATAAAATACTTCTTCACATCCTAGGAAAAATAAAACATAGAAATTTGTGAGCTCAGATGCTCAGTAAGGATAACAATATAACAAAAACATTCATAAATAAGAATAAACAGTTAATGTAATTTATAAGACTAAAAAAATCCTTTTAAACATAAAATTCATCATAATATACAAAGATAAAATAAAATAATGCAATTTACTTATTCACATGGATATTTTACTAGTCGAATAATCACATGCAATATCAATAGCAACTTTCATAATGATGGAATTCATAATGCCAGACATCATAACCACATAGTCAAGGCCATGTCCCAAGACTACGAATAAGATTTTGATATGGCCTTATTCCAAGACACTAGTTTGTCTCATGAGACCTACCGATGCATTGAAGAGCTATAGTGGGCTCCACCCGTCACTTACTAAGTCCAATGCATTCCACACATGAAAATGTTTAAACATAACATAAACATTCATATTAAAACTAGCATAAAAATTTCAATACTTTATCTATAAACCATGAATGGTGTAAAAATAACACAACCATAGTCAAACATATAAAAAACATTCAATAAAATATGGAAGTTTTGTATCATAATAAAACAACCTCAAACAAGCTTAAAATCCATCAAAGGATGCAGACATATATGAAAAAAGACAAATATCTCTTTCTATTTTGAAATCATTTCGAAGTCATATAATTATAAAATAAAACGTTTATTTTGAAAATATTTTTATATTCTAGTACGGGATTCTTCGACGATCTTATAATAGCGGAAAATAGCAGCACCAGCCATATAAGTTAAAAAAAGACATTCTTACCGTAATTTTTTCGAAAACGTTATAAAGAAAATTGTTTGGAAAATGATGGAAAGATTCATTTCAAAATATATATGGTATAAATGAATTTAACCCATATTATAGTAAATAGTAAGAATTGTTTGAATTTAATTTTTATGAAAACACAGATGTGGATAATAAAGAGGTCCTAGTAGATACAGAGAAACAACCTCAGATAATAGAGAGATTGTTAAATTAACTCTTACCTTATACTTTTCCATAGTAGATGGTATGTTAACCTCCTGTATAATAGATAAAAAATGTAATTTAATTATAAAATAACTATATACATAAACATGTTATCATATATGATCCTTTAATACTTCTGTGTTAATAATATTTCAGTAGTATCATCATTTCGGGTGTTAACTGATTCGTTTTCATTTCTATAATTGGTTACGTAAGCCATGTTTTTTATGTATAGGATGTATTTGATTGATATATGTAATTATTTTATGTTCATTAACAATATTTTTAATCATAAAATGAAAATTATTCTTGAATGATTATTATGGGTAATGAATCTCATCGCATTCGTGGAGACGGTAATCTGTAAGTACGCACGAGCGACAATATCATTATATTGATGATGAAATTGTATATAATTGGATTCTATATGATATATTAAATATCATTAACATGTTATATTTATTATTTACATCAGTTATACTCATTATTATACCCATCAAATTGTAATGTGTTTTAATAACAAACTACACCCTAACGTGGAGACGGTAAGTCGTACGTTCGCACATATGGTGAATTTGTTATTCAAATGAAGGATAAAATATCGAATATGGTTGTACCATTTTTATAATAACATAAAATTATATAGAAGATACTGGTTTTAATATTTTAGAATGGAACCAACAAAGAAAGAGGAAATGGAAGAAGAAAAGAAATTGAAAGAGGTGATGAAATATTTACCTCTTCATCAGGTTCTTACTTTTGATTTGACCAAAATGAATTTTTAGGTTGACTTTTTGACCCAAGTAATGCCTATAGAATTATGGTAGTAGAGTTGGGAGGATATTCAGGTAGGGTTTGGATGAGTCAAATGGATTTGGAGGTGTGAAAGTAAGAGAAGGGGAAGTACTCTTTTACAAGAGAGGTGAGGACCACTTTAGGAAAAGCTTGAATTATTATTTTATAATAAAATCATTTTCGTTTTATAATGGATAAAAATGATTTATTTAAAGGATAAGGTGATTATGGGTTGAAAAAATCTCAACCATTAGGTTTAAGGCAGGTTTAGTTCACCATATTAACCTTATCATTTAGATTTAACTCTTTGATAAATAGTTAAACTTTTATCATGTATTCCTATATTATTATAATAATTGGTTAATAAACATTATATTAAATTCCAGGAGAACATAAAGTGCTTTATTAATGAAATACCTATCAGTATATAAGTTCTTTGGTAGATCCATAGATTTTTATGACTATTATATAAATAATAATATAATATATTTTTTTGAAAACTCTTTTAAGTCGATTTTGATACTATTTAGTATTTCATTTTGTGAAAGTCATCACAACATGATTACTTCAAACCATATAAATTTAATCAACCCTATAATGTCATATTCATATTTAAAATTCGTTTATGTTGTAAAAAATTTGAAATTATATTTAATTTAATATTTATAATACCAAATATTTTAATATTTGATTAATAATGTAATTAGTGCATCACCATTATGTCAGAAATAAATTAAATTATTTAATGTATAAAAATTATAAATAAAATACAATTATAATTGAAATCTCTTTATATTTATATTGAGTATTTATACTATAAAATAAAACTTATTTACCCCCTTTTAAAAATTGTTTTACTAAAAGATATATGTTTCTGTCATTTTTGTCTTTACTTTAAATTAATGAATATAAAGTGTCATTATCATTCTAAAGTGGCTCCATGGGGTCCCAAAATCAACCCAAGGATGGCCATGGCCGGAAATGTATCAACCAATTATAATAGGACACGTGTTAGTGTAATTTAATATTATTATAATATTATTTTTTACTCTTATTTTCCTGGATTTACTGTTTTACCATAGTAAATAAAATATTTACCGAAGTAATTATTCATAATTTCTAAAAATTAAAGTTACCTATTTAAAAAATTTGGACCTCATAATTACACATGTGGAATCCATTTTTCCAAAATCAAAACACATTACAGGTAGAAATTAATTTAAAATTAATTCCTATTGTCAAAACAAAAAGCATGTTTTTAAGAAAGAATAACTATCAAAAGATTAAAACTCGTTTTTATCCTGTTTTAATGTGAAATTACATAAAATGGACTAAATTATATTAAATGATAAAAATATAATCTAATGATACTTTAAAACCACTCAAATGTATAATTTAACACTATAAATTATTTTTATTAAAAAAGTGGGTTTTAATTAAAATTTAGTATTTTTCACTATTCATCAAAAATTGAATTTTTTTTAGAAAAGTAGAATAAATTCACCATAAGCTAATTTCTATATTACAAATTCAAAAATGAAGTCCATTTATAAAAATAAAATTTATATAATTTCAAAACGTGGTTATTACTATTTATAACGGGTAGTTAAATAGGTCGTGGTGTGTTAAAACTCCAAGTTGCGTACAACGAAAGCTACAACATTATTTAAAGGGAAACTTACTGTGGAAGCTTGGGGTGTTACATTATTATTAATTATTACTAATTATTACTATCTACTACTATTTATTTATATTTATTAGTATTTATTACTAATTATTAATAATTACCTCTATTTTTTAATATTTATTACTAATTATTACTACTTACCACTATTTATTAATATTTATTACACATTATTACTCTTTATTACTATTTAATACTTATTACCTCAATATGTTATTAATTATTCCAAATTATTAATAATTACTGTTAATTATTTCTAATTACCGCTAATTATTATTAATCATTCCTAATTATTATTAATTACTGCTAATTATTAAAAATTATTATTAATTATTCATAATTATTACTAATTATTACTAATTGTTACTATATATTACTATTTACTACTACAAATTTCTATTTATCACTAATTATTACTAATTTCAACTAATTATTACTGATTACTAATAATTACCATTAATTATTATAAAGTATTAATAATTATATAAATTTACCACAGTTTATTACTAGTTATTTCTAATTATTACAATTTATTACTAAATATTACTAATTAACACTATTTATTACCAACTATTCCAAATTATTTCTAATTACCTGTAATTATCACTAATTATTTCTATTTATTTATTTTTTTTACCTTGAACA
This sequence comes from Viscum album, assembly GCA_963277665.1. NCBI lineage: Eukaryota > Viridiplantae > Streptophyta > Magnoliopsida > Santalales > Viscaceae > Viscum > Viscum album. The sequence goes on from OY728153.1 coordinate 935,975,235, forward strand.
ATTCCTTAATTTTTATTAACAAAGAGGCCCCCTCTAGCATGAAAGGGAAAAAAATACAAAAGGACCGTGGGGGTCTGAAATATTGCAAACTGAGAGAGTCTCCAATAACAATTCTCCCACCATCTTGCATAAAACACCCCAAGCAGATAAAGAAAGTGAAATAATCGTATAAAAGAGCTTTGGAGGCTAAAAAATCCACCGCCATATTTCCCTCGCATCATGTGTGATTAATCTCCATGTTACTCTTAATCAACATCCTACTCTTTTGAATTTTATATGCAATTGACTAGGGGGTGAGGCCAAGACTAAGGAGTGACCTATGGACATCTTGGGAATCTATTTCTAAAGCAGCTAGGGAAATGTTTCTTCTACTACATAACAAATTAATACTAATTACACCAAACTATTAAGAAATAATGATAACTGAAACCAATTTAATATAGATTAATACTATTTACTTGTAAATAAAAACATTAAATCCTAATGAAACAAAATATTTGTAAAAATAATTAATGAAACATAAAACTATCTAATTCTAATTAAATTTAATTAACACAAATTCATAATAATTATTACTAATTTAATTTTAAATTAATTAATTAAAAATTCAAAGCAACAAATAAATACCTTAAAATGAATCTTTCATTTGGATGCATGTTCTGAAACATGATCCACTAAAATATTTAAATAAAATGAAGAGAGAAATATGATAGCATAGATGAGAGAGGACTTGGGAGAATTGAGAAATGGTAATAAAATTAGATAGGGGTATATATAGAATATATAATTTGTGATATGATTCTTGTCGCAAATATTATTATCTGTGACAAGTACCATCAAAAATATTGGATCCCCTATTAATTAAGTGCAACAAGTAAAAAAATATTTGCGACCAGTCCCATTGAGAATACTATTCTTCTCACATATTATTTATGATGACTAGACATAGATATTATATTTTTTCAACAATACTTATCACTAATAGTTTTCCGGTTATTAATTGAGACTGTGATAAAAGATAATATTTGTGATGAGATCCGTCACAAATACTATGACGACAAATAATTATTTGCGATGGCCCATCATAAATAATATTCTCCTGACATTCTATTTTTCATGGTAATCCTCCTCTATCACAAATAATAGATACCTGGGAAGTGTATTTTCAATGGGGGTTTACCCCCCCCCCCCAATGAAAATACACTTCTCATACTAATGCACACACAACACGCCAATGGTATTTGTGATATACCGTCAAAAATATATACATCATTTTTATAGACTATTTGTGATGGGTCCAAATTTTTGTCGGAAATATTCTCTTCTGCAAGACTATTACCAATGGGCGCCAGGCCAGTCACAAATGACCCTTGAGTATAAGTCATTTGTTTGTAGCGTAATGAATAGATTATTTACAGATTACCCAGAGTAGTGTATGCTAGTCTTTGTAAATGATATACTCATATATTCAAATAGTAAAGAAGATAAAAAAGATCACTAGACCATTTTTATGAAGATGATGAGGTAGGATAATTATGTTGACAATTTTACCACGTTTGAATTTTAGATAAAATTGTTTTCTTTTTTGCATAAATTATTCTAAATAGTGTGTATATCAATGGTTCAATTGATTAAAAAAGATGTTGAATTCAATCCCAGAACTACCACTCTAAATTTGACCCATAGTTTTATTGGTTTGTTGGATATTAAAGAAACTTTTTAATGAACCATCCCCTGGGGTCCATGTTGGGACTATGTGATGCCCTCCTTCCATAGGCCAGGGGTTCGCGACTATCCCCAAAATGAAATAAGTAAAAAGGGAAGGAATTTCCATTAAAAATGTACACACATACTAGGTACACACTGCATACAAGTAAAAAAATAAAAAAGGGAATGTAAAACCACTACTAAAGACCAAGACTGAGAGTAAAAGTTAGTATTGAACGTAAACGGTCCATCATATAAGCCCAACTAGAAAGAAGGTACATCAAAAACAGAAAAACATTCTTGGAGTTCATCAACTAAGGATCTTACTTGATGGGTTGGTACAACTTGTCTTCTTCCTTCACTTCCACTCACCACATCATCCAATCACCTCCGAGAACCATCTTGTACTGGCTCCCTTAGTCTCAATCATGTTGTCCATCATCTGCAAAGGAAACAACAAGGTGCAGGTGAAACCCATGCATGGGTGAGTATAACAATACCTAGTAGGGACCTTGAGAAACCCGAAAGTATATCAGGATTCCACAAAGGAAAAACCACAAATCATGATCTCAATCACAAAGCACTATGTAAAAGACAGCTCACACACAGTATACAACTTAGAGAACAAGATTAAAGATGATTAGTTTTCAGTTAGATAATTTTATTCTGTTTATAGGTTCTACTACTGATCCATAAAGGGTTGGTGAACTACCGATCCACACAGGGTCGCTCAACTGTCTATCCACATAGGGTCTTTCTATTTCCAATCCACTGAGGGTCACACTTCTGTCGATCCACATAGGGTCGCTCAACTATGGATCCACACAGGGTTGCACTACTGTTGATCAACATAGGGTCGCTCTACTGGCGATCCACACAATGGAGCAAAACTATTGATCCACACAGGGTCTCACTACTGCAGATCCACATAGGGTCACTCTGCTATTGATCCACTGATGGTCACTCTCATACCGATCCAGAGAGGGTCCCTCTTCACTTGACATCCAACCACAAAATTCCCGTACATAGTGCACTTGAGTTCTCGAGAAACATCTCCCCAATCCAATTTTTGAATTTCAACCACAACTAAGTCTCAAGAATAAGTATCCCAATGGACCACCTTGTCAAAAGGGTTCTAATGTGATAGACGGCACATCAATCAGACTCCTGTTCTACAATATATAGGTAAAAGGTAAATTGGTCCTGATTGGATTCAAGTTCGATCAAACTAACCACACTCCCAATTATTCCAAAAAATCAAGTGGATTATATCCAAAAGAAAAACTCTTCATGAAGGTCCTCAGGCTACTGACGACGCATAAATCAAATTCATGGTTTGCGAGATATGTCTAATCAAGCGAAATGGGACTAGACGGGTCTGGTGGGGGTCTGTACCACCTGGAAACCCCGGCCCGCGCGGATGCTGGCCGGATTTTGGATGCACCAACCAGACATGGTGCGTCTTTTCTAGCCAGCTGATGGTGCTAGCGGGGTGCCACACCTCCTTATGAAATGGTTGGTTGGAGTCGTCTGTTGGTCCAGCCAAGCGGGCCGCTCCTCTCCCAGCACGGCGCGACTGCACCACACCATTCTACCCATCGCAATGCCTATGTGTGCTGATCCTCCATGCGGCCAGCTCACCCCGGCCACCGCTGCAAGTTTTCTATGCTGTCGTGCCAATGGTTTCGCGTCAACGGTTTCTTCCGCGGGCCACCAGACACACTCTGTTAGTCCATTTTCTTTCTTGTATGTGCCTACGGGCCTCCTGGGTGTCTCCTTGCACTACGAGGATCTTAAATTCGTCTGGTCGCTTGGTTGCCTAGTCATGCACAAATAACTCATAGAAACATAGAACTAGAGGGGGGTCTGGGCATTGTTCATATTGGCCTAAACCCTCTGTGTTAGGGTTCTAACACGGGGTGATAACAATCTTCAATCAGAAAGAAAAAATCCCCAAATTAAGATCCCACAACAACCATCTGTGAGATGTGGATCAACCAGTTAGTTGGTTGATCAGCGTTCATTGCATTTTCCATGAACAGGATGATAGGAAACACTAAACATGTAAACCATCTTCCTGGATTCGGTGGAATCCATTTGGGACGATGGAAGGAATCCACGTTCGAAGTCGTTTGCCATTGTTCGTCAATCCCAAGATTGATTCCCCCAACATTCATTATTCGTCCATCATTCTTCATTGGACAGAAAAGTCACCGGCATTGCATCATAGGTTCCTCTAGTGGGTTCTCAATTCCCATACCAATGGTTTGATTAAAAAAAATAAACCACACCATGTTGCATTCATTAATATGTTTTATTAATGAACCGAAATTAATGAACAATTAACTCTTCGAGCATTGTGGTTACACAATAAGAGGATCAAGTCATTAAATGACCCCCATTTAATGACTGATGTTACACAGCAGTCCCACCAACCAATGCTCAACGGCTGAAGAAAAATAAAATTATTGAAAGAGTTATTTTAAAAAAAAAAATTCCCGAAATGTCCTAAAATTATCTTTTTTGTCCAACCCTTCTCGGTCGATGTTATGTGTCACCTATGTGAATCCCAATACTGTGAATTTAATGGTTCCCTTGGATTTTCAGTCCAAGAATTAGTTTAAAAGATAGAAAGTCCTGCTCACACATTTACTGAACGTACCTTAAAAAAAGATCAAAATTTTCTCCTGGGATTTTCGGGCCTTAGAATCATGGGACACTAATTTTCTCAGTCAAAGAAAAATTCTTTATAATTAAAAAAATTATATGTAATTTCCAGGTCTTTAAATTCACACCACCTTAGGGATTTACATCGCCAAAAGCCAGAAAAAAATTATATGAAAGTAAATGGGGATACTGAGAATGAATTTGAGCCTCCTTCTACCTTGAGCTTTCATGGAGGTTTCTGTGATGCCACCGAACACACACTAGAGGAATCGATCACCCCTATAGGACCTGATCCTATAGATCCTCTATCTCAACTGGGAACTCCCCAAATGTTTCCCCATCATCAATGTCTAGCTCTCCTGATTCGATGATGTGTGATGTATCATGCAGGAATCTCCACAGCTACGACATGTGGAAATCATTATGCACCCAGTGCATATATGGGGGAAGAGCTAAGAGTTACTCCACCTCGTGAACTCTTCTATGAATTTTTAATGGTTTGATGAACCTCGTAGATAGTTTTCTGTCATGACCAAATCTCCATAGTCCTTGTCAAGGAGGGACCCATATGAATATATGGACTCCCTCCTCGAACTCCTAGGGTTTCTGTCACTTGTCACCATAAGACAGATACCTGTTTGTGCAGTCTTCATCCTCTCTTGGTCAATATCCACCTTCTCAATGGTAGCTCAAACCAACTCTAGACCCATAAGTGCTGACTCCCCTAGTTCTATCATGCATACAAGAGATCTATATGGTCACATGTACAAGTCCTCAAATGGTGACATTCCAATGGGAGAGTGATAAAAATTTTTTGTAATTGAACACCACCAATGGAAGGTGGTCCTCCCAACTACGAACAAAATCAAGGACTCAAGCTTGAAGCATGTGCTCAAGTGTCTATATGGTCTTCTCCATCTGACCATCTATATGATGGTGAAAGGTGGTTCTCAAGTGTAACGCCTGACCCTAGTTACCCAGAGTCGGTGCATTATTTTAATAAATTTGAATGATTACAAGAATCGTGTCCTGAAGGACTGATCGGTTCAGCAGTCTTGGAAATCATATTACATAAATGAATGTTACATTACCCTTTATAACATATAAATCATCATAAATAATCCTTCACGAATGTTATTATTCCTTTGGCATAACCCTGTATATCAAAAACAATACACTTCTTGGAATCCTGGGAAAAATTAAACATAGAAAGTGGTGAGCTCAGATTCTCAGTAAGGATAACAATACTGCATAAACCTTCATAAATAAGTATAAACATTTAAGGAAATGTATAACTAAAACAAAATCCTTCTAAACATTAAATTCAGAATAATATGGAAAAAATTAAATAAAGTAATGTCATTTACTTGTTCAAATGAATATTATACTAGTCGAATAATCACATGCAATATCACTAACCACTTTCATAATGATGTAATGCATAATGCCAGACAATCATAACCACATAGCCAAGGACATTTTCCAATACTAAAAATAAGATTTTTTCATTCCCTTGTGCCAAGACACTAGTTTGTCTCATGAGACCTACCGATGCATCAAGGAGATATAGCGGGCTCTACCCGTCACTTACTAAGTCCAATGCATTCCTCATACGAAAAGGTTATAACATAAACATTCATATTAAAACTATAATAAGAAATGTGAATAATTTCTCCATAAAACATGAGTAGTATAAAAAACACATCCACAGTCAAACATATCACAAAACCTTAAATACAATATTGAAGATTGGAATCATAATGAATAATCTTCAAACAAGTTTAAAATCCATCAATTGATGTTGACATAAATGAAAATGATTTGTAAAACTCTTTGAGAGAAATATCCATTTCTCTTGAAAACTTTCAAAAGTCACACAATTTATAAAAGAAGACATTAAATACATTTTTGAATCATTTTTTCCCATACCACTTTGAAACTGTTGAACGGAATTAATATTTTAAAAACATTCATGTCCATAAAATAAATCCTTAGAATCCATTTTGAAGGCATGGAAATTAATGAGAATCATTTAGAAGAATAAATATTTAAATGATTTGAAATGATGTTTTAGTAAAAAAGTCCCTTAAAAGAATACCTTTGAAAACTCTTTCATAAAACATGGACATGGATTATAAATATTTCCATGTAGATACTTACATAAAAACAACCACGGATAATAAAGAGATTGAGAAATTAACCCTTACCAATTCAGTAACTTACGAAACATACAACCCAGGAAAGAGGTGTCATACAATGAAAATTTAAATACACATAAATTAATGTGTATTACAAAAAGAATACAATTAGGGGCAGTATATACACCACACATAATGTAAAAGTGGCAATATGGCATTAATCTCACGGGAATAAGGAGTGAGATGAAAACCCCTTACCTTGCACTTTCCTTTAGTCGAGGGTACGTTTAACCTCCTCTATGAAGACTATAGTATGTTATTAAATTATACCAGAACCATATTAATATTTATGATATCATACATTATTCGTTTATGACTTTATACTACCCATTTAATAATAATTTCCATGTTATATTAATATTTCGGATAATAATCGCTTTCTTTATCGTACATGTTTTAACTTGTTACTCTTATTTGTATCACTTAGATCATGATTTAAATACTTCCAGAATATATAACATGATTTATATATCATAAATATATAGAATATAAATATATATAATATATGTATATATGAAAGGGAAAACACTGTTTATGGAGACGATAGTCTGTACGTACGCATAAACGTTGTTTTCGTTTTTATATTGTATTGAACAAAAGTAAGTGAATAAGATATATGTAAGTACATAAATACTTAAATATATAATTATATATATCTAAAGTAGAATTATTATGTCATATATTACACACTTATTAGTAATATATATTTTTATAATCGTCGATGAATGGTGAACTTGGAAATGAATCTCATCGCGTCGTGGAGACGGTAATCAGTACGTACGCACGGGCAAAAATATCATTCTTTTGATATTAAAATAATATATAATTGGATGGTATATCATATATAAAAAATCATTATCATTTTATATTTATTATTTAAATCAAATACACATCATTATTATACCATCCAAATAATAATGTATTGAATAACAATTACACCACGACGTGGAGACGGTAAGCTGTACGTACGCACGTATGGTGACATGTCATTCAAAGGGTGTATAGAATAATGAATGTAGTTGTACCATAATTATAATAAAATCATTGTATATATAATATATTGGAGTTATTATTTGAGAATGTAAAAAACAAATAAAAATGAAGTGGAAGAAGAATGGAACTTGAAAGAGGGCGGTGAAATCATTACCTCCTCTTTGGGTTCTTCCTTTTGATTTGATCAAAAGGGATCCTTAGGTTGGAATTATGATCAAAATAAGGCAACTAGGTTGAAATTAGGATAGTTGATAGGGTATGTGGGAAGGGGTTGGCCGAGACATATGGCATATAAGGTGTGAATTATAGTGAAGGGGGAGTTCCCTTTTTTAAGAGGGGTAAGGGCACCTTAGAAAAAAAAATATTATTTTATAATAAATTCATAATCAGTTTATAATGCCTCTAAAGTGGGTTATTCAAAGTCTAAGGTGGTTATAGGTAGAAAACAACTGAAACAATAGGTTTTAGATAGGTTTGGGTCACTTTATTAACCTTATCTTTTTGTTTTAACTCTTAGTTAATTATTTTAACATTTACCATGTCACTTTGTATTTTTATATTATATGGTTAATAAACTTACTATATACTTACAAGAGACCCCCCAAGTGGTCCATTAATGATAAAAATATCATTATATAAGTCATTTTCCTTAACCTTGTATTTTTAATAATATAATATCAATGAATAATATAATATTTGTTTTATTAACTCATTTATGTCAATTTTGACACTATTCAAAAATTGATTTCTGTTAAATTCTTAAAAAATTTATTAATTCGAACCAAATTCATTTACGCAATACTAATCTTTATTATTAACCAATAAAATTATTTAATGGCATCAAAACTTTCAAATTATATTTATTTTATTATTTATAATACCAATTATTTGATTTTATCATTAATAAGGAAAATGATGCATCATTAATGTGTCATAAATAAATTTAATTATTCAATTTCTAAAAATTATAAATAAAATACCATTATTTAGTAAATATTTCTAGATTTATAAATAATATTCATATTCGAAAATATAACTTATATAACCCTATATAAAAATTGTTTTGCTAAAAGATATATGCTTATCCATTTTTGTATTTACATTAACTTAACTAATATAAAGTGTCATTATCACTTCCAAGTGGCTCCATGGGGTCCAAAAATCAACCCAAATATTACCATGGTCGGAAATGTATCAACAAATAGGGGTAGAACATGTTTTAGGGTAATTTATTATTATTATAATATTATTTTTTTACCCTTAGTTACAGGATTTACCCTTTAACCATGGTAAAAAAAATATTTACTAAAGTAATTATTCAAAATGTCTAAAAATAATAGTTACCTATATACACAAATTAAACATACTAATTCCAAATATGATATATTTTTTTACAAATTCAAAATACACAAGTGGCAGTAGTTAATTTAAAATTAATTACTATTGTCAAAACAAAAAGTGTGTTTTTAAGAAATAATAACTTTCAAAAGATTGACACTTGTTTATGTCCTATTTAAATGTGAAATTATGTCCAATGATCAACATTGTATTAAATGGTAAAAATATATTCTAAATAAACTTTAAAACTACTCAAATTTATAATATATCACTTTTAATTATTTTGATTAAAAAAGTTGTTTTTAATTAAAATTTAGTAATTTTCACTATTCATAAAAAATTAAAAGTTTTTATAAAAATACCAAAATTTCACAATGAGATAATTTTGATATTCTGAATCCAAAAATGAAGTTCATTTTGAATGATAAAATTAATAAAATTTTAAAAATTGAGTATCACTATTCATAACAGCTATTTTGATTGGTCACAGTGTGTTAGAATCTCGAAGTTGCGTACAATGAAAGCCTTTGCATTATTCAATGGGAAACATACTGTGGAAGCATGGGGTGTTACATTATCCCCTCCTTAAATAAATTTCATCCTCGAAATTTGAAAATGTTCTTCGAAAATAAAAGGTAGAAAATAGAAAATACCTTTGTGGAAAACCCATATCAGAAATAGGGTTAACAAAAATATAACTTTAAAAGAAAGAAATAGAAGTACAAAGGTCACCTGTGATATCCCATATGAGGATTCTATGAAAACATGGATACAGAGGAGAAACAAACCATCAAGTTCTGATGGAGAGTTGTAGAAAATATGATTAAGAGAATGTTAACTACAAGAAAATCACAAACTTGTGATTTGTTAAATGGTATTTGATTCCCTAGTAGGAAAGGTTAACCGACAACATTTCTGTTTAAAGTTACCTTTAATAATGTTGAGGATTTTATTTAAGAGATTTACTAAGAATGTAATTAAATATACTTACTTGTCATGTATAATTTCATTCTTTAATAAATTTCTAACACTAACCCATCTTTCACTCTAAAAGTTAATTGAACTCAAAAATATTCTATTTATCCTAACCATATTGGGTTCCCAAAATAAATTTATAATTCATCTATTAGAACTTTAAAAAAAAGAAAACTACATTATACACTCCAGGGACTTCACGTAGTCTAATGGTAGGCGATAAATCCCAATTGCACTATGTTTGTGGGTTTCATTCCCACAGCTTTCTCCGACGCGATGGGTTGTCACACGGTCTGCGGTTTGTCCTTTTTATAAATATCAAAAAATAACTTTAACAATAGTATCCGATGTAAAATATAATCCATTCCAACCATTATACTAATCCAAAATACTTCTGTAAAATCTCAGTCCAAATTTTATATGAAATGTAAACATAATGTAGATCCTTTTTACCCCATAACAGCATGTGAATACATTCATCATGTATTCTTTTAAAACACTGAAGCATCTTGAATTACTATAAAACCTTATTTATTACATTCATGCTCCCTTGTTCCTTATAGAATACTGGATATAATTCATCCATCCAAAAGAAATTTAAACTCCAACGATGATGGAATATACAAATCTTTAATCAGTTTCATGGCATTCAAGAATATCCAATATAATTTACCCAAATCAACCATATCTTATTCCAAAATCAGTACCACAATATTAGGACAATATTGAGGTTTATCTTTACTTCATCCATGTAATTTTCAAAAAATTTAACTCGTTGTAGAGTCACTTTTCTTAGTACCATAAAATCTCAATTCCTTAATGAAATAGTACTGTAGTACAATCCTTATTTATTTCCAGTACATCACTGATACAACACTTCAATGAAATAATTCCAAAATAACAATATAAGAACACTAGTCATTCGTCTTCATCTGTAGTAGTATCATAACTTGATTATTATCCAATAGCATCATTTGCAGCATAGTCTGATGACTGGGACATTGGTTTGCGTAGTGTCCAAACTCCTTGCAGATGAAGCATTGTAAATTTGAATCCTTTTTATTACCCTTGCAGTCACGTACTTGGTGTTCTTTTTTACCACACTTATAACATACTCCCATTGCCATCAAGCATTTTCCAAGGTGATTCTTTCCACATTTATCACATATGGGAAAATCTTTCTTTACCTTCTTCCCTTTATCTGTCCTTCTCTCTACCATCATTTCCTTCTCTGGCTTCCCTTAAAAGCCATAGGACTCTGATATTTTATTACTTATCTTATCAACACATGATTCCATTTCTTCATATGATGATTATACGTGGGAGACTATTTCCCTTCTAAATTCTAGTTAAAGACCATGAAAGATATGATCTTTATTAATCTTTCAATAATGCGTATTGTTTGATTTCTCATTCCTTTTAATGGGCACCATTTCTAAACAATGGCATACACTAGATTTGTTTATGAATAGAAATACCTAATCCAAAACTTGTAAAACACTTAACATAAATTAAACAGTTTATGGATATAATCCATAATCATAATAATGTCTTCTTTGAGGAAGTATATACTCATAAACCCTTAATAATGGTTTTTAATGAAAATGAGAATTTTCCTAAGCATATCCCCCGGTAGTGTCGTAACCAAGAGTGAAGCAAGGCCCATTATAGTGAACTAGTTCCTATTAGAGTCCATATCAAAGCAGTGTTTTCAGGTTTTACCCCTAGGTACATCTATGCCAGAGCCGCATCTACCTGCTTGTATCCAGACATGGATGTATTGCTCAGAAAACTCACAAAATCACTACAATATCAAAATTCTAGGAATTTCTTCTATAATAATCCTCAATGTCTATCTTAGGGCTATGTGATCTAATAAGATTTTATCTAAATATAGCTTCTACGGTTATTTCTAAACTTCCACTGATACCAACTGTAATGCCCCGACCCCAGTTACCCAGAGTTGGTGCATTATTTTAATATGTTTGCATGATTACAAGAAATCATGTCCCAAAGGACCGATCATTTTTTCTAGTATTGGAAAAGATATTACATACATGAATGTTACATTAACTTTTATAACATAAAAAACAACATAAATAATCCTTCACGAATGTCATTATTCCCTTGGCTTAACCCTGCATATCAATCACAATACACTTCTTGAAATCCTGGTAAAAATAAATAATAGAAAGGGGTGAGCTCAGATGCTCAGTAAGGATAACAATACAGTGGAAACCATCATAAATAAGCATAAACATTTAAAGAAATGTATAACTAAAAACCCTTTTAAACATGAACTTCATCATAATATGGAAAAAATAAAATGAATTAATGCCATTTACTTGTTCATATGGATATTCTAATAGTCAAATAATCACATGCAATATCACTAACATCTTTTATAATGATGGAATGCATAATTCCAGACTATCATAACCACATAGTCAAGGCCTTGTGCCAAGACTACAAATAATATTTTCTCAAGGCTTTGTTCCATGACACTAGTTTGTCTCATGAGACCTACCAATGCATCGAGAAGCTATAGCAGGCTCCACCCATCACATACTAAGTCCAATGCATTCCTCATACGAAAAGGTTATAACATAAACATTCGTATTAAAACTAGCATAAGAAATGTCAATACTTTCTCCATAAACCATGAATGGTATAAAAATAACACATCCACAGTCAAACATATCACAAAAGCTTAAATATAATATAGAATATTGGTATCATAATAAATAATCTTCAAACAAGTTAAAAATCCATCAAAGGATGTTGACATAGATGAAAATGATTTTGTAAAACTCTTTGAGTGAAATATCCATTTTTCTTGAAAACATTAAAATGTCACACAATTTAGAAAAGAAGACATTTAAATATATTTTTGAATCAAAGATTACCATACCACTTTGAAAATTTTGAAAAAATTAACATTTTAAAAACAATCATGTCCATATAAATAAATCCTTAAAAACCATTTTGAAGACATGTACATTAATGGGAAAGATTTAGAAGAATAAATATTTAAAACATTTGAAATGATGTTTTAGTAAAAAAATACCTTAAAATAATACCTTTGAAAAAAATTTCATAAACATGGACATGGATAATAAGTAAGTCCCAGTAGACACTTACATAAAAACAACTTTGGATAATAAAGAGATTGTGAAATTAACCCTTACCAATTCTGTAACATACGAAACATACACACCATGAAAGAGGTATCATAAAATGAATATGTAAATACACATAAATTAAAGTGTATTACACAAATAATACAATTATGTGCAGTACATACACCACATAAAAGTTAATAGTGGCAATATGGCATGAATCTCACGGGAATAAGGAGTGAGATGAAAACCCCTTACCTTGCACTTTATTTTAGTTGGGGGTATGTTTAAACTCTTGTATGAAGACTATAGTATGTTATTAAATTATACCAGAACCATATTAATATTTATGATATCATAAATTATTCATTTATGACTTTATACTACCCATTTAATAATAATTTCAATGTTATATTAATATTTTGGATAACAATCGCTTTCTTTATCATACGTGTTTTAACTTGTTAATCTTGATTGAATAACATAGATCATTATTTTAGTACTTCCAGAATATAAAACTTGATTTATATATCATAAATATTTAGAATATAAATATGTATAAATGACGTATATATGAAATGGAAAACACTGTTTATGCAGATGGTAGTCCGTACTTACGCATAAACGTTGTTTCCATTTTTATTTAGTATTGAACGGAAGTAAGTGAATAAGATATATGTAAGCACATAAATACTTATATATATAAATATATATATAACTCCAGTATCATTATTATGTCATATATTATATACTTATTAGTAATAAATATTTTTATAATTGTCGATGAATGGTGAACATGGAAATTAATCTCATCGCGTCGTGGAGACGGTAATCCATACGTACGCACAAGTGAAAATATCATTTATTTAATATTAAAATAATATATAATTGGATGGTATATCATATATAAAGAATCATAATCATGTTAGATTTATTATTTACATCAAATGCACATCATTATTATACCCATCCAAATAATAATGTTTTGAATAACAAATTACACCACGACGTGGACATGGTAAGCCGTACGTACACACGTATGGTGACATGTCATTAGAAGGGTATATATAATAATGAATTTGGTTGTATCATAATTATAATAACATCACATTATATATAATATACATGAGTTATTATTTTAGTATTGAATCAACAAAGAAAAAGGATGTGGAAGAAGAAAGGAACTTGAATGAGGGTGGTGAAATAATTACCTCTTCTTCGGGTTGTTCCTTTTGATTTGATCAAAAGGGCTCCTTAGGTTGGAATTATGATCAAAATAAGGCCTCTATGATGAATGGAGGACAGTTTATTGGGTATTTGGGTAGGTTTTTACTTAGCCAAATGGCTTAGAAGGTGTGAATTATAGTGAAGGGTGATTGTCCTTTTGTATGAGGGGCAAGGGGAACCATAGGAAAAACTTAAAATATTATTTTATAATAAATTTATATTTGGTTTTAATGGCTCAAAAGTGGGTTATTAAAGGTATAAGGTGGGTATAGGTTGAAAAAAACTCAACCAATAGGTTTTAGATACGTTTTGATTACTCTATTAAGCTTATCATTTAGTTTTAACACTTAGTTAATTATTTTGACATTTACCATGTCACTTGGTATTCTTATATTATATAGTTAATAAACATAAAATATACTTCCAAGAGACCCAAAAGTGGTCCATTAATTATAAAACCATCATTATATAACACCTTTTTCCAAAAATTACATTTTTAGGAATATAATATCAATTAATAATATAATATTTGTTTTAAAAACTCATTTATGTCAATTTTGACACTATTCAATAATTGATTTCTGTTAAAGTCTTAATAAAATTATTAATTAGAAAAAAAATCATTTAATAAATAATAACATGTCATAATAAGCAATAAAATTATTTTATGGAATCAAAACGTTCAAATTATATTTATTTTAACATTTATAATACCAATTATTTCATTCTTTCATTAATAAAGAAAATACTGCATCATTATTGTGTCATAAATAAATTTAATTATTCAATGTCTAAAAATTATAAATAAAATACCATTATGTAGGAAATATTTCTATATTTCTAATGAATATTTATATTCGAAAATATAGAATATATAACCTTATGTAAAAATTGTTTTTTCTAAAAGATATATTCTTATGCCATTTTTGTATTTACTTTAACTTAATTAATATAAAGTGTCATTATCACATCCAAGTGGATCCACAAGCTCCAAAAATAGACCCAATGATTCCCATGATCGTAAATGTATCAACCAATAAGTTTGGGACATGTTTTTGGAAAATTTAATATTATTATAATATTATTTTGTTACCCTCAGTTACCGGATTACCCTTTAACCATGGTAAATAAAATATTTACTGAAGCAATTATTCAAAATGTCTAAAAATAAGAGTTAAAATTTACACAATTTATAAATCCGTATTCCCAATATGGAATCCATTTTTCCAAATTCAAAACACATAAGTGGCAGAAATTAATTTAAAATTAATTCCCGCTGTAAAAACAAAAAGCGTTTTTTTAAGAAATAATAACTATCAAAAGATTGACACTTGTTTATGTCCGGTTTAAATGTGAAATTAAGTCCAATGAAAAAAATTGTATTAAATAGTATAAATATATTATAAATATACTTTAAAACCACTCAAATTCATAATTTATCACTCTTAATTATTTTGATTAAAAAAGTTGTTTTTAATTAAAATTTACTAATTTTCACTATTCATCAATAATTTAATGTTTCCAGAAAAATACCAAAATTTCACCCTAGGATAATTTCAATATTCCAAATCTAAAAATGAAGTCCATTTTGAATTATAAAATTTATAAAATTTCAAATAGTGGTTATCACTATTCTTAACGGCTATTTTGATCGGTCATGGTGTATTAGAATCTCGAAGTTGCATACAATGCAAGCTATTGCATTATTCAAAGGGAAACGTACCATGGAATACTGGGGTGTTACATCAAGGTTATATGAGTCATGAATGCCTCCTATAATCTCTTCCAAAATTAGTATGAAAAATGAGCATCACAATCTGAAACGGTCGTCGTTGGTATATCATGGATCCTTAGTATCTCCTAGACGTAGAGGCATCCAAATCCCTATACTGAACCCTACAGTCAGATTGGTAATAAATGGTTTGACTTGTTGAGTTAGTCAATGATCACCCAGATAGAGTTTTGGCCCTTGGATGTACGTGGTATACCCTTCACTAAGTCCATTGAGATACCATCCCACTTCCATTTCAGTACCTCTATTAGATGATCCAAGCCTGCTGAAACCTTATGTCCGACCTTCACTTATTGACAAGTGAGGCATCATGACACAAAGTCTTCCACTACTTTTTTTATCCCTGGCCATCTATACTGACATATGATGTCCTGGTATATCTTCACCACTCCAAGATGTACCACCAAAAGGGATGTAAGGAACTCCCTCAACAACTCCTCCCCAAATGTCACTCATACCACGGTGCATCCTCTAACAAAGAAGATGTGCACCCCACTTATCGAAAATCTTCCAGGAGCTTGTCCTAGGGATATATGAGCATGTTGGGTCTCACAGTCAATGTCCCCAATCAGTGACTCCCAAACTCGCCGAAGGAATGGGGGTGTGACATGCATAGACTAGAGGTATGCTGATTCATCCCTATCCACGAAAGATATCTACAAAGCATATGGATGCTCTGTCTCCTCACTCATGAACTATAGTCAAAACCTCCTTCTCAGTGTGTCTGCTACTACATTTACCATCCAAAAAGTGTAGAAAATCTCGAATTCAATGTTCTGGAAGATCTCCATCCATCGCCCCCTATCTCATGTTCTGGTCCTTCTGTGAGAATATATACCTAAGACACTTGTGATCTTAGTAGACAGTAAACTGTTCTCCAATCAATTAGTGCCACCACATATTCCACACAAAGGCAAATTTAGCTAACTCTCAATAATGGGTCCATAATTCTTCTCATGTTTCCACAGCTGTCGTAATCCATAGGTGATCAATACTCACTCCTGCATTAGGACACATCCCAGTCCGGTCCTTAATGTGTTGTAGTTGACTGCATACCCAACACCCTAATCTAGTGGCCTCGTGATGAAGGCACTCGTCAGCCTCTTCCTCAGCACCAAGAATCCTTTCAAGAATCTCTCCATCCATACGAAGTTTTACCCCTTCTTTTCCAAAGTTTAAATGGTTGTTGGAACTATGGAAAATTTGGGTACAAAATCTTTAGTAGTACCCAGCTAATTCCAAGAAACTCTGCACCTCGGTCACACTGTTGGGTGACTCCCAAGAAATGACTTTCTCTATCTTTTTTGGATCCACTACAACTTCATCCTCTGACATAACATTTCCTAGAATGTAGACCTCTCATAGCTATAACTTCCACTTTGAGAGCTTATCATAACACTAGTTCCCTAATAGTGAATCCAAAACTAGCTATAGATTTGTGGCGTGCTCCTCCTCCAACACTGAGTATACCAAGTTATTGTCAATGAAGACCAGAATAGAGAGATCGAGTTAAGGCTTGAAAATATAGTTCTTGAGTCCAATGAACACTACCAAAGCGTTGGACACACCAAAATTAATCACCAAGAACTCATAGTGGCCATACTGGTATCTGAAGGTTGTCTTCGACACGTCCTCATCCCGTACCATGAGCTGATGATAGCCTGATCTAAGGCCTATCTTCAAAAACCACTATCCTCACTTCACTTGGTTGAAGTGATCATCAATACTTATCATAGGATACATTTTCTTCACAGTCACCTTATACATGCACTGATAGTCTGTGCAATGACTCAAACTCACATATGCCTTCTTGGAAAACAAAATTAGGGTTTCCCATGGGAAAACACTGGGCCTTACGAACCCCTTTCTCTGAAAGCCCTCCATCTATACCATCAACACTCAAAGCTCCATGGGAGCCATCCGATATGTTGGAGTAGATATCAGTGTCATCCTGAGGTATAGGTCTATGTAGAATTCATCCTCTCTATGATGAGTTAGTTTGAGAAAATCTTCAAGAAATACATCTACAAACTTGTCCACCACTAAAGGATAACTCAGACTCCCCTCATCAACTGCAGCAAGGGTAAGCCCAGCCAATTGACGATTGATCAGCTGCACCCTCCTCTGATAAAATCCAATTTGTGCTGCAAAGGTTACCTTCTCACCAGAGAAGAAAAACCAAAACATATACTTGCAGAAACACCACACTTTTGGCCTAAAAAAGATAATTTGATCATAGACTATGGATTGCCAGTCCATACCCAATATGACATCATAAGGAATCAATGTAGAAACTATGAGATCACAGCTGATGCTCTTGCCTCTTAGAGATAGCTCACACTACATGCACTAGTGTGTAATCATCGAATCCTATCATGTAGGAGTCTCTAAACGTAAGGATCGATCTAGTGGCTCCATCAGAATCTCTGAGCTCCGAACGAGAGTCATGGTAATGAATGAGTGACTAACACCTATGTCTATAAGAACTATAGATAGGTATGAGTAGACACAGATCATATCTCATATCATTTCTTTAGTGCTATGGTCATATGCCTCTGCCACCTGATGTTGATCTTGTCCTTGTCTACCAGCTCCCTGGGGTTGGGGTGGACCACCTGGGGGTGGTGGATGTAGTACCCCAAACTGTTTTCCACTACCTAATGCATGGATTTCTCCTCTACTACGTCATCCTCCCAAAATACCTACTCATTTTAACCTCTTATGCTATCTCGGTGGTCACTCAATCATCTGTTGATCATCAGAATGATGGGTCAGGAAGTCATAAGGCATATTACCATGCTCGTCGCACGAGTAGCATAGTCTTCTTCTCTGATGGCCACATCTACATTCTGAGCTCTGTACCTCCGACTCGACATCCTGGGGTCATCCTCTAGATGATCTGTTTCTCTTAGATGTTTGTTTCATCTGCCTACTGCCTGCTATAGTTGACTCGGTTATCTGTCTTCTAGTTGTGGCTCCTACCCTTGGTGTCTGCTCAGTTAAGAAGCACTCCACCAACAGTGCTCACTCTATCACTCCATCATGCATTGGTATGTTGAGTGATATCATCTAAGCTCTAATCTCCCATCAAATACCCTGATCAATGTTTCAGGCCCTGATTAAAGGGCCTCGTACAAGGTTGGTGGAGTAGTGTGAGAGGGTATGGAATCTCACCGAGTAGCGGTCCACTATCATGTTACCTTGCTATAAGTGAACTAGCTCTTGAATTCACACATAGTGTTGTGTCACTAATACAAAAACATCCTAAAATAGGCTCTCTAAGTCCAACTAGGAAAGATTCATCACCTCGTGCATTTGGAGCGTCAAGCTCAACCATCTCCCTATTGTGCCTGGAAAGAGACTAGCGGTTATGATCACCATCTTGTCTGCTAGTGTCTCGACCAAATGGAAAAACCCATCCCAAAGTCTCCATCTAGTCCTCCGATGCCTATAGATATGTCTCACCTCAAATCCGTGGATTCCTATCTCTCTGGAACTCATGAAACATGCTCAGTCGGCATGCACGGTCTCCTGGTGGGGTAGGGGCAACTGCTTCCCTACGGGTGGTGGTGCTACTGGTTCACCACATGAAGGTGCTATCACTGTAAGAGGTCCATGAACCAATGCCTCATCACTCAGTGGTCCATAATCATGATATCTCACAAGAATCTTGGATGGTTTTCTATGCGATGGAATCTTATAATGAAACAGATGCGCCACAGTCAATTTGTTGTGCATGGTGAGTTGACTAAAATGTGATCAAAAGAAAAACATTTTCAAACCACATGAAAAAATTATTTTCGTGTATCAAGTCGGAAATCAGAACTCAGGGTCCTGGTGTATGGATACATCAGCCACCGTACCAACACTGGACTCCCCAAACTGTAATCTAAACCAAATACAGTTTACACTATTTCTACATTGAAAATATAGACTCATAGTTTTTCTCATTGAACTGACCGCTATTTGATACCACTTTTCCATGACCTATCCCTTGATGCTCTGCCATGACTACCCCAATCCCTCCTTCCCTTGGATTGGGGTTGGCGAGTAGAACCAGAAAAGAATAACCCAAAAGGGAAGGAATTTACTTCAAACATGTACACCCACAGACTAGGTACACACTACATACAGGTAAAACACACAAAACAATTGAATGAAAAACAACTACTAGAAACCTCCACGGAGAGTAAAGGTAAGTACTGAGTGTTAAGGGGCCAATATACAATCCCAAAAGAAAAGAAGGTATAATAAAAAGAAAAAAACATGTTGTAGAGGTCGTCCACCAAGGATACTACCTGAAGGGTTGGTACAGCTCGTCGTCTTCCATCACTACCACTCACCACATCTGTCAATAACCTCTGAGAACAATCTATCCCTAGATCCTCAAGTCTTAATCATGTGGTTTTTCATCTGAAGAAGACAAAACAAGGTTTGGGTTAAGCCCATGTAATGGTAAGTATAATAATACTATATAAGGATGCTAATACCCCTAAAGGTATCTCAGAATTCCCAAAATAAAAAACAAAAAATCATGATCTAAATCAAATAGAAATATGTGAAATATATCTCACACTAGGTATTCAACATAGGTAACATGATTAAAGATGATTAGAATTTATCTAGATCATCTTATTCTGTTGAGAGGTTCTGATCCTAATCCACAAAGGGTCAATAAATAGCAAATTCATACAAGGTCGCTCTACTGTTGACTAAAACAAGGTCCCTCTAATGTTATTCCACACAGGGTCTCACTACTGTCGTTCCACACTGGGTCGCGCTATAGTCGATCCACACATGTTCACCCGACTGTTGATCCACAAAGGGTATCTCTACTTTGGATCCAAAGAGGTTCGCACTAATGGCGATTCACATAAGGCCGCACTACTGATGAAACACACAGGGTCGATCTGCTACCAATCCACAAAAGTTCACCCTCACACTGATCCATAGAGGGTTGCACTTCACAAGACATCCAACCATAGATTTCCTACTCTTTGTGTGATTAAGTTCCCTAGAAAACTCTCCTTAATCCACTGGTCATATTTCAACTTCCACGAAGTCTCATGAAGATGTAACCTGAAGTACCATCTTTTTATAAGGGTTCCAACATGACAGATGGCACATTAATCGGATTCATGGTCTGTAAGATATAGGTAAAAAGGTAATTAGGTCCTAGTTGGATTAGAGTCCAATCCAATCCTTACACACAAAAACATCTTCCAAATCTAATGTAATGTAACTCAAAAGTACTACCTCATCACGAGGGTCCACACACCATAGACGGTGTGTCAATCAGATGCTCGTTTTGTGAGATACGCCGAATTTAGATAAACGGGATGAGATGTGTCTAGGTCTAGTAAGGGTCTTGCCCGGGCGGCCCGTTGGGCCCATGGATCTGGCTCAACCAGCGGGTTCGGCATGATTGGTGGGTCTGGAACGCATGCAAAACCGGGACCACCCGGATGCTGGCCGATTTGTGGATGTACTGACCAAAAGTGGTTCGTCTGGTTTGGCTAGCTAGCAGCGCCAGTGGGGCGCCACCCCTCCTTCCGAAATGGACGGCTGGAGCCAGCTGTTGGTCTAGATGATCATCCTAAGTAGTTTTCTCCACTCCCCGCATGGTGTGATGACACCGTCCATTTCAATAGGTCCATCTCGGTTAGCAGGTCCGGCTCTCCTGGAAAACCTGGCTTGCGCGGATACGGGCCGTTTTCTGGACGCACTGACTAGACACAGTGTTTTCGGTTTGGCCAGCTGCCAGTGCCAGTGAGGCGCCTCCCCTCCATCAATAATAGCTGGCTGGAGTCGGCCGTTGGTCCAGTCGAGCAGGCCTAGCTAGCCACTCCTCTCCCCACGTGGTGCGACAACACCGAGCCATTCCACCAGTTGTGGCTCCTTCCGTCGTGGTTCCTGCGGGCGTTGCGTCTTCATATAGTCGGCTCAACTTACCGCAATGCCAGTGGTGATACACCGGTGGTGCTACACCGGTGGTTTCTTCCTTTTCCCACCAAATATTTTCTAGAGGTTCATTTTCCTTTCCATCTGCACAAAAGGGCCTTCTGGGTTGCCACCTTTACTGTGAGGATCATAAATTCATCTTGCCACCTCTTTTCCTGGTTACCCAAAAATAACACACATAAACCAAGAATGAAGGGGGGTTCAGGCCTTATTTGGATTGCTCCACACTCTCTGCTATAGTATTATACCATGGGTTATAACAATAATCAATCATAAATAATAAATCCCTGAATAATGACCCCACAAAAACCACCCGTGAGGCGCAGAGAAACCCGATAGTCGGTTGGTCTGCATTCATTATTTTTTCTCAAGAAAAGGATGAGAGGAAACATTAAACATGTAAACTCCCTACCTGGATTTGCTAGAATCTTTTTCGAATGATATAAGGAATCCAAGATTGATGTCATTCATCCTTTTTCGTTGATCCCCAGATTGATTCCACCAATAGTCATTGTTCATCCACCATTCTTCATTAGAGAGGATATTCGTCAGTGTTTCATCAGAGGTTACTCCTATGGGTTCTCAATTCTATTTCCCAAGGACTGATTATAAAAAAATAAATTACACCACATTGAATTCATTATTATAGTTTATTAATAAACTTCAATTAATGAACCATTAATTTTATGATCATTGTGGTTACACAATGAGAGGATCGAGTCACTAAATGACTGTCATTTAATAACCAATGTTACATAGAGGTCATTCCAACCAACACTCAACGATTGAAGATAATAAATAACTAAAATATATATTTTTTTAAACACCAAAAATTATCTTTTCATCCGACAGTATCTGGTCGATGTTAAGCTTATCATAAGAGAATCCCAACACTAATAATTCAACGGTTCCCTATGATATTTTAGTCTAAGATCCAGTTCGAAAGATATATATTATCACATGCATGAATGGTGCCCTAATATATTTTCATGAGGCCTAGAATGGTGTGATAATATTTGGTGTAAATATATAGAGGAATTTTTTTATGGAGAATGGTGTGATATATATACTAAACAAATATATTTTAATTAAATCATCATATTGAAAGAGATAAACATTCTGAATAGAAGATGACTGGAGCTCATTAATTTTTATGACCCTCAATACATTACCACCCTAGGAAAGTAAATAGGGTAGAATAGGCTCTCAGACATTGGATATTTCTAGCTTATCAATGAGGAGGATTTCAAAAGATCGAATATTTCATGATTTTCAAATGATGTATTTTGATATCTGTAATTAAGGGTAGACATATTATCTTTTTCCATGTAATTTTCAACCATACATCCACAAGAGAATTTAATATTCATAGAAGGAATATTTGTAACTATATAATCATATGTGAAATAATACGGATCTTAATAATTATTATGATAGAATGATATCGTTCAGGAATAGTGTATGTGTTCTATAGATAATAGTTTTGAAGAATGAACTGTTATATGAGGCTCATAGTTCATCATTATCAATTAATACTAGAAGTATAAAATAATATAGTGATATATAGGATTATTTGTGGTGGGATTGTGTAAAGAGAGATATTGTATAGTATGTATCTCAGTGATTGTTATGTCACTTAGTTAAGTTTGAGATATAGGATTCCCAGGGGATGTTACATCCATTACCCATACAAGAATGGAAGATGGAAAACAACACAATGGATTTTTTCATTTGAATCCCCAAAACATATATCTATGGATCATCTTTCAATGATATAAACTAAAGAATTGGTAATGTTGTAACGAATACCATGTTATATTTTATCTAATTGGGATATGATTTTTACATCAATGTTAAGGAAAAGTATTGCATAATCAGTTCATACAGAGATATGTTTTTATCATCACATATCATCATAGGATATATGGTCTATATGAGAGAACAATTTCTACCTTATAAGATATGTTGATATCATATTCTATTTATTTCAATGGTTTTGGGATAAAATCCTTCTTCTTGTTGAGTGGTCTTACCATAATAGTATTCAAAAAATAATTTTGATGGATTCTCATATACTCATCTGTAGAATGTTTTATAGCACACCAATGTGTTAGGATTATGTTGGAGATAGAAAGATATTAGTACCTGATCTAGTAGAGGAAATGATAGAGAATGTCAGATCCATTCATTATCACATCGAGGGAGAATACATCTGACATAGAAGTTATTCTGACAATCATCTACATTATTAGAAATTTTATTCCAATGAGATGGTTTACTGGTAGAATTTATCCAGAGAATAAGGTTATAATATTTAAATGTAAGGGAGATATGAAATATATGTATATCTTCCCCTTTAGGATTGTTGATCAAGTAGCGACGATATCGTATTTTTTTGTGATTCCACTGAAGCTCATTAATGTTCATTATGTGTGTCATATATCACACATGTGGAATTACGTAACTTTCCATTAAAATTAATTTACCTTCTTTGTGGTACCATTAGAGCGAGATATCGATTATGATGAAGAATCGGTAAAAAATTCATCGTAGATACATATTTTAATGAAACAAGACAACTCAACTCGTTACTATTTTGTGGGGAAACTAATAATTTGAAGTAGGTAAATGGGAACCAAAGGATAAGATGAGGCCAAAGTATACTCAATTTTTTGTATTATAGTAACTTTATTTTAAGGATCACATTCATTTAATGGAGGGTAGAATACCACACCATGAAATTTTATACATTTTTTCAAATAAATTTAATTTCATCAAGAGATTTCATTACATGAAAACCCATGTTTTAAAAAAATGTAAAATAATACACCATAATAAACAAATAATTTAATTGGAAGGTATGAATAGTAATAACTAAATTAAAAAAAATTATATGTTTTCTAAAGGTATA
The DNA here is from genome assembly GCA_963277665.1 of Viscum album. Lineage (NCBI taxonomy): Eukaryota > Viridiplantae > Streptophyta > Magnoliopsida > Santalales > Viscaceae > Viscum > Viscum album. The sequence goes on from OY728153.1 coordinate 936,000,123, forward strand.
AAATAAATTTATTAGTCATCATATGATAACAAATTAATATTAAAATCATTTGAATGTAAAATTAATAGAGTTATGAAAAGCTATTTTAATGTGCACAATTTATTTTTATTTATTAAATTTAAAATTAATCACTATTACTATATCATTATAACAAATTTTTAGTATTAAATATTTAATAAATTTTTTTAACATTCTTATAATAATTTTTTTGTGTTAGGGATAAAATAAATATGGTTTTTTATGATAATATTTTTCATAATAGTTGTTTCATTGTGTTTTAAAGAATTAATTTAATAATGATATTTCACAATATTATAAAACCTATTTCAAAAAATTATGTTTTCTTATTAAATAAACATATCAAAAATTTATGAGAGTGTGTTTTTGATAATTTTCTTAAATGTTGATTTTTTCTATTAGTAGTGAAAATACAGACTTTTATTTAAAGTTTCGATCATTTTAAGAATTTAAAATTTAAATTACACATTAAATGGATTTTAGATAATATATTAGTTTTAAAATATTATCAGTAATCCCATTTTAGTCATTGGAATAAATTTTATGTTTTATTTTTATCAAAATAATTTAATTAATGCATAAGTTTTCTTTGGAAACTACCTTTTTATCTTAAATGCATGTTCAATTTTAAATTAAATTCTACAAATTATTTTATTTGGTTTTAATTTATTTTATTAAATATTGAAAATATGAATAAATTATATTATTTAATAAGGTAAGCTAATTTTTTTGTCATAATGAATAATAAAAATATAAAAAATTAATTACGAAATCTAATTTTAAAACAAGATTTTTCACATTCCATTGAATTGTATTATAATTAATATTCCTAATACAATGAATTTTTATATGATAAAAATTATTTTATATTTAGTATCATTGGGTCAAAATTATCTAATATTGCTCATCATATTTTTATTGTTACAGGATAAATTGCATAATTATAAAAACTATTTACCATTTGAAATTCTAAAAGTATGTGAACAAAAAGGTTAATGGAATAAACTTATTAAAACATATTTAATTTTAATTTTTTGTGGTTTTATTAAGCATATATTCCTTAAATTTAATTATTTATTAGTTTTGGAGGCACATGGATTAAAGGTGAATACCTATTATTGATATTTTTGGTTATATACAAAAAATGTCACAGCTTTTCAGCTATAAAGGTATACCACCTATCCTCTTTTCATTAAAGGTAATGTTAGTTTTGTTTCATACAAACTCAAATATAATCCATTACATAAATCCATTCCCACAACCTATATTCCTTGTTTTGATAAGAATCCCCTCTTAGGAAGGATTTTGGTGAAAACTAAAAGGTGTTTTTATAGAAGTCGTGTCTCTCCCATCTAAATGTTTTAATTTTATTTATTATTCCACCTTATGAATATATTCATCATATATTATGAAATAATAATAAAATTATATTACAGAAAATTATATTTTATAATGTTAGTTCTATAGACTATATCCATCTAACATTTCTATCACATTTGAAAAAAACATCCGATCATGTGTACAGTGGAATACTACCATGTGAAGTGATATAATTATGTTTCCATAATCACCTTTGATAAATGGATATAATTATATATTAAATTAATATATATTTTATTTATGAAATAATTATACTCATGAAATTATAATAACAAAAATACCTTCTTACATTCAAATATATTTGAAAATGATATCGCCACTCGTGTATATGTGTGGACGACAACCTCCACAAAGCGAAGTGACATGTTATTAGTTTATTCTTACCTTGAAGGTGATAATGATACATTTAATTAATATATATGATATATATGATATAATAATGATTCAATAAAGTTGAATTTATATTTACCTTTTTTTATTTCCATTATTCGACAAATGAAAATTGCATTCATTAATTCAAACAATATGTCTGCATATTTTTTGGGTTCCCTATTTGTTGATTATTGTTTCAGTATCACTCCTATGTGTTTTTGTTTAGTTGTTACTCACCGATTTTGGTTTGACTTATTTCTTCGTGGTATCGTTTTTTGGCTATTATGGGTTATTCGCTACTTCTCCTTTTGGAGGTTATTCATTCATAGAGGTCTCATTCTCTAGGAAGATGATTTGTGTTGGTCTGAAAATTTCGATCTCAGCATTTCATCCCCCCCTAATATTGGTGCTCGGATCATAGTAGTGTGAGGATTATTGGTGGTGTTTCTGACGGAACGAGATGGAGGTCCTGTTAAAGGTTGTGGCTCGCTGTCGACACCGATTTCCCTTCAAACTCTACCTTGGATTTCAATTCTTCACTCCCATTCCATATCATCCTGGTGAAATGTTTTTTATTGATTTTTTTAGAGATGATGTTTTAACATCTAAAGGTGTTCTAGGGGTTGAGACCGGTGCTTAATTATATCATATTTGGTCACTTTTGAAGTTTTTCTCTCTTTTTCCCATTGTTTATTCATGTTCAGTTGGGATGGATTTTTTGGATGTTCAATTTTCCGATTTAGGGGGAGATTCTTGTTTCACTCTAATTAGAGACAATGAAGTCCTTAGGTTCCCACCACACATTTTGATGGTTTTATGGTTTCTACATCTTCTTGAACAGTGTTATGTCTTCTAGGTTCATTGCTTGTTTCCTGGTCATTTGGATGAGATGGATACTGTGGAGGTTTTGGGATGTGTTTGTATGAGCACTAGGTGTTTCATGAAGAATGTCTATAGTTATATTCTTCTATTTTGAGTCCATTTAGTGTTGGTTTTTTGTTTTTTTTATATCTCTTTTCAAGGTGATTTTGGTTATACCTTGGTAATGATGAAGTGATTTTATTCTGGAGGTCCTGATGATTGTCGGAATTTGTGTAGGTAATTTGTTGGAGGCAGTGACGAGAGGGGAATTTTGGTTCATAGATCAAGGTTCCTAGTACTCATGTGGTTAAATATGTTTTTTTTACCGAGGCTGTGCGAAAGTGACCTATTTGAATGTTGATTAAAATTTCATTTTGAATGTTGAATATTGAATGTTGGTTTATTGATGATGCTTTTCACTTTGCTTTTACAGTGGTCTCAAGGAAACTGCACACTACATGTTCACCCTTTATTGTCAATTTTTTTACTTTGTAATATATTGTTACATTTACTATTCCTTTCTACAGGTTTTGGTATGGAATAATTTAATTGTTAGGTTCCTAGTTCTCTATAAAGTGTTTTATTCTGAAAATGGTAAAAGTGATTTGGAGGATATAGTAATATTAATAAATGATTTTAAATGTTTATATGAAAATAATATATTTTACTATATATGTGATTATATTTTTTAAATATATTTATAATAAATATATATTAATTATATAAGTTGTTTGAATATATATGAATGAATTTGGACATATGGAAAGTGATTTTCATCTCAATTTAATTTATGTTGGACACGGGTCATTTTTACCTCATATTTCTTTATGGTGATATATATATGGACCATGAATGTATTTAATAAGTATCATCAAAAAAATTATGGCATATATATATCCATATAAGGTTCCTTATTTCATAGGGCTTATGATTTAAAAGTTACATGAGTGGTAAGGATATTATTAGACAATCTCATGGTTTATTAGGATTGATTATAATGACTTTTTATATGGTAAACTCTTATGGTATATCTCTTATGAATCTGATAAAATATATTATATTATGTTATTTTATAGAAAATATATTTTTTCATTTTATTTTACTCACATTACGTACACAATATTCTCAAATAAATTTAATAAAAATCAGCTTTATTTCTCTCTTCTGATGAAAATATTTTTTCATCCATATCGGTGTTTTCTATAAAAATTCCAATATTTTTGTCAATATTAATATATTATTTATTTAATATCATCGTTACTTCTTTAAAAAAGTGGTTGAAAAAGTAAATTTTTGTTTATATTTCAATGTTTATGAAAAATGTGAAAGGAATGTTTGATCTAATGTACATGGATTGAACAAAATTTTCCCCCATAATTATTATTCAATTATTTGAAGATTCCTTGAAATGGTTCCTTGTTGTTTTTCTAATTTTTTATTATTATTATTATTATTAAAATTCATAGATATTAAATGAGTGATTTTGAAGATAAATTATTATTATCCCTGTTAAATTTTCTAAGTGATCTTTTTAAAAATCATTTTCAATCAAATATGATTCCCATTAATGTTTAAGGATACTCAATTGGGATATAATCCAACGATACAATCGTTATACATTATTTTATTGTTTTTTATGATTATATTGAATTTTTTAATAAAACCAGTTCCATTCCATGGATTAAGCTATGATGATTTAGGGAAATGTTTATGAAAACCGTTTATTCTCTATATGTTATGTCATGATGATATATATATATATATAAACCCTTGATTATTCATGGTTATGATTAATTCTTTATGATATTGTTGAACACATCTATTTGATTTTCATATTGTGATGGTTATGCTCGAAATTGTATATCCCTACAATGAATTGGGGAAATATGGATATATCAGGAGATAAAAAAGACTGTAATGGGGAGTGAAACACGTTTTGTAAGGGAATCTATCCAATATTTTGTGGATGGGATTGCACCATCACTACTATGATGGTTTGGGAATTGAATTAATTCCCCTATTAAATACATGGAAATTAGACTTTATTATTATGGAATTGATTTTATATGCCTATGTTTATTCCATAAATCAATGTATGGATCCAATGTTATGAACTCTAAGAGTGTTTTCATTGATTTAATTGTTATATATTTATTGATAACAACCAATATTTATTCCATGACTTATGTTTATGATGAATTACATGTAGGGTATGGTTTTTAAATGTTATTCTCATGTTATGAGACACTTATACTCATGATAATTTGATATCTACCTTGTTTACCCTTACCGATCATCGGATGTCACACTTTATTATGTTTCTATTTCCCTGGTTGTGATGAAATGTATTAATTATAATACATTAAATAAGTATGCTAGTTTTGAAGAACTAAGTAAGTGAATTTGTAGATGTCTCATAGATAAGATGTTTATATATCCTAGTTTGAAAGATCCCAGACCTATATGATTTCAAAATGGATAATTATGTAATGTATTAAATATTTACTAATGTTATGGATCAAACTTATAAAATGTTATTTTAATTGATGAATTATCCCCCAGTAATATAAGTTTTTACCCATAACCTCTATACATGAAATGGCCTAATGATTCTGAATGGGGAAACCCCTTATATATTCCCCCGATGAGGTAGTATGTAATAGCCAAAATATGCACTATATGTTGATCCAATTTTTGGTTTCGTATTGTACTTACATTATAAAATTCATAACACTTATCATGGTGCACTACTGACACTTCTATAGGAGGTATCCAATGATTAAAATGGATAGAAACGAAACATAAACGACTAATCAATTGACTTGGGCAGTGACCTCCCAACCCCATTTGAGGTTTGAACCTTTATATATCATTTTCAATTAAGAACCTTGAACCACACATGTTAGGCATGTTATGAGAATTTAAAGTATATATGGAGACTCAAGACCATCACAAAATTATAAAATTATCCTTAAATAAAATAATCCATTAATTACAATCTAAGGATCCTAAAGTCATAAAATATTTGGAAGATTACGTTCATAATATATTAAATAATACATCCTTATCCTTTTCTATAGTATGCTCCTAAAATCCATTCATGCCCCTAAATCAATATGGTATTATCTATTGAATAAATAAAAATGTGGTGAGATTAATATCTTAGTAAGGCAATAAAAATTAAAAGAAACTGTGACATGTGAGTATATAGTATTACATGATATCATAAAATAGAAGGCTCATGAGTAATGTAATGGAATCATGTAATAAATAACATAGTATCATAAGATCATGGAATCTTAGAACATGTGGAAAAAAATATAACATGACATAAACATGAGTCAAGGATAACTTCCTTTAACATATCATATTGTCGAAATATAACATAACTGATTTGGATTAATCTATAATAATATACATGATTCCTGGTGAGGATAATGCTTTACCCAATTCATTGGAGCATTTTCAGGTTTCACGCATCATAACATGTTCATTATCTATGGGTTGTATATAAAGGAAATCAATAATGATGCATAACATAATAATTACCCAAGGAAAGAAAATGGGTTTCATAATCATTCTTCATATCACAATCAAATAAAATTTTATAATGATGGAATTTTAGAGATTTACATAAAGAATATATTACCCAATCCAATAAGGGTGAATAAAATGGGTATATAAGTGATATATGTATATACGTAATTTAGAATAAATCCATGAAATTAGTTATCATTTTTCTAATGAAAATACTTTCAAAATGAAAATGAATTTATTGAGGAAAATAACCTTCTCACTTTTAGTAGAATCAATAGATGTCATAATAGATAAAAATTTATTTTCAAAGACCACTTGAAAATTTTAATAAGGAAAATATACTTTCCATTTTTGAAACACTTATTGAAAATCTAAAAATGCTCAAACATTAATGACTTTTTTTTTGAAATAATATTATGAACATAAAAAATAATGATTTCTTAAACGATCTCATCATGATGATGGAAAAGTTCTTTGGATGAAAAATACGTTAAAATGTAAATGTACCTTGTTCAAAAAATTAGAAGAAGATTTATTTTATTTTTTATATAAAAAATTAAGTATAAAAATTATTTTAAATAGTTATAGTAAAATATTTAAGAAAACATTCTTAAAACATATAGTTTTGTAAGAAAAAATATGTTTGATCGAAGATAGAAATGAAGTGGAATTTTATTATATACATTTTACAAATAACCTTACATACTAAAGGGAGAAAATTAGTACTATTACATGAAAAAATCATGGATAAATAGTCATGAATAAAATTGAATAGGTTTATTATACATTGGTCCAATAATTTCATTCAATAGGGATTGATGTATAATCAATCCCATAAAAATGAGATTAAAACACAAATACCTTACCCCATTTATAACATTAGAACCCCATACCCCTTGAAAGTAATAAAATAAAATGAAACATTCAAATACATTAAGATAATTATATTAATGATATAAAATATTAGAAGGGGATATATACACACCACGTAATGGAATAAGTGGTGTATTTGGAAAATTATACATTGAAGTAAAAGTGAGATGAGAAACCCGTACAATGTTTGTATGATTATGGTGAGAGTTAATCAATTGATTGATTATGTCTAAAATTTGTGAACAAAAAATACAACTATAAATAAAACACAATGAAATGAAAATTAATTTCACACATGACTCTGGAATAATATAATCAATGATGTTTCTGTATAACCCAATAGATGGAAATTGAGTTATGAAACCCCTTTCTTTACACTTATATTTAATGGGGTTCTCATTAACATATTATATAGTGGATTAAAAATTTATATTTACTTATACTAGAATAATATTATTAATTATAATGTAATATATTATTCTTTTTATAACTTCTTATCACATGTTTGTTAACGATCATCCATTATCAAAATTGTTTCGGCTGATAATTTTTTTTATCATGCATGTTTTATAATTAAAGCTTTAGATCTAAAAATTAATATTTAGATATTCCATATATATAATTATATTAATTTTATAAATATATTTTTTTCATTATATTTATCTCTATAATCATAATTCAGTTTTTAACATTAATAATGCGTTACATCCCTTCGTGGAGACGGTGTGTCATTTATACGCATGAAAAACAATACCACTTCCTTAACAGGTCAAATGTTATGTATTTTTATTTAATATTAATTTTAAATAATCTATAAAATTTCATATATATCAAATATATTCATTAATTATATCAATATTTACAATCATTTGAAATCCATAAAGAAAAACGAATTATATGTCTACAAGAGACGATAGTCCGTCATACACGCAAGTGACATATCATATTTTCTTATGAATGTAATGTAATAATAAATTTATGATATTATGTTTATCCAGAAATAATTATATCAAAAAAATTATTTCTAACTTTAAATTGATAATTATATTCCTCCTGGAGAAGTTGTGGTGGAAAATGAAATATGTTGTTTCGCTAGGAGTTAGTCTGCCATACACACTTTCAACTATTTTTTTTACAATTAGAATGAGGAGGATATGGTTTTAGGGAATACCCATAACACAAAAAAAATTATTATTATTTATAAGATATCTATGTAATTATATCACAATGTTTTTATATTATTTGAAGGGGTGGAGGGAGAAATAATATGAAATTCTTAGTGAAAAAGTAACATTTCAAAAAAAAACTTATTTTGGTTTGCACCCAAATCAATCCATGGTGGGATTTCTACTAGAAAATAATTATAATATAAGGGGATTTATTTTGGGTAGGAAATTGATAATGGAGTTTTGGAACTAATGGGTTTCGGATGTGTGGAAAAGAGTAGAGTGGGTCACCTTTTATAAGTGGGGGAGAGGGCACACATTGATCTATTGAAAAGAAAAAATTCAACTTACTTTTTCTCTTCAGAAAATTCCCCAACATGGACCATTTTAGAACCATAGAATCAATAATGTATAAATATGGATATAAAATAGATATTAATCATGTCTGGGGTCATTTCTAATCCTTATCATTTTTCCCCTCGATAAACCTGTTTTTACCTTAACAATAGTAAATAATTATTAATGTTTTCCTCATTCAATATGGTCAAAAATAATTTTTCCATATTATATATTATAAATTATTTTAATTAAAAAAATAAAATAAATTTTTATGAATTATAATTATATTAGTGACTGTAATTAATTTAAAATTAGACATGTTGATATTTCAAAAATAGATATTTTAGGAAATACATTTTTAAGGAAAATATGATGTCAATTTTACTATTTGAAAAGAATTAATTATTATTAAAATACAAAATTTTATTTTTATATAAAAATCATATTAATTTACTTTATATCAATATTTATTCTTGTTTTTTTTATTATTTAAAATTCAATAACATTATACACATTAAGACAATTTTCATTAAAAAGGAGTTTTAAAGCCTATATAAACTTATAATAAAATCAATTACAAATATTATTTAAAATTAATTAGTTAGATTTAATATAAGTAAATTATAATTTAGTACATTTTAAATAATATTAAAATAATAATAGGTCATTATTTATTAAAATGAAATGATAATTTTATAAAAATCGGTATTTTAATTATTCGCTACAAAATTAATATTTTCTGAAAAATATGAATCTTTTAACCTAAGGTAATATTGATATTATAATTTTAAAAAGTATTTATTTTAAAATAAATTTTCCAAATATGTAAAAAAAATAACTTCAATTAAATTCTCAGTGTGACTAAACATTTTTTTAGAAAAATAAATTTTTCATAAGAAAACATTTCGTTTCTTTCAAATCGTTCTTATTTTATTAATAATCAATAGATAACCACTGAATTTATTTTATACATTTTAATAAATTTAATTCTGGTATTTTACCGAGAGTTATTTATACCAACTAAATTACCATATAGAATATAGTTTTTGGTTAAAATAATAATATTCTAATAATGTATCATGATTCATTTAGAACCAATGTTATATGTGTTTCATACTTTTGAAGAGATTGAATTTATTTAAAGATAAATATTTTCTAAATTATTAGGTTGTTACATTCTACCCCCATAAATAAATTACTCCCTGAAAATTCATACTTTTTCTACGAAATCATGGTTTTGGCATTGAAAAATTCTATTGTAGAAAAAACACATCAAAAAGGGTTAATAAAATTTCTAGTTAAAAAGTGTGAAATGGAAATACATAGGTTATCATGACTAATAAATTAAAGGGGATCCATGTTGAATAAAAATAGTGGGATGTGAAAATATGGACCTAGTACAAAAAGAATGAATAATTATGGAGAAGATTATAGATAACTTACAATAAGAATCTAAATGATCATGAAAATGTAAAAAACCAAAAATAAATAAATCTGTGATGAATTAAAACACCATTTAATCAATGGATTATTGTATAATCAGTTAAAATTTCTCTTCCAATTTCATTTTAGTATATTTTAGGGATTTCTTTTACATAAAGATATAGAACACAAATAAATAAACATATTTTATATATTACAATTTCAGGAACAAAATTTCATCTTTTCATTGTGATTCTATCAACTACTTATTTACCTCATACCCTAAGAAAATGTATATGTAATATGATTTTTTTACTAAGAACAAATATTAAGTATTAACATATAAAAATATCCATAAAATAGTAACAAGTTATTCCTCTTATCATTATTAAAACCAAAATGGTTTGAAAAAGGTCAAATAATAACCTAAATTAATTTTAATATATTAATGTCCAATAATAACCAATGAAAATAACGGTTTATCATAGATCATTCATTTGATAAATAGTCATATATCCCAAATAACCATTATAAAATCCACATGAAATAATTTTTTAACCACCAAGGATATCTCATAACCCTTTCACATACATCTCCAAATATATAGAATCATTCTTCAAAAATAACCCTATATATTAATCAAAAAGGTAATATATACAATGAAACATCAAAACATATCATGAAATATCATTGTTCACCCAAAGAAATAACCATATCTTATAATATGTTTTGAAAAAATAAAAATAAAAAACAATCTTCAACCCATCTATGTAAAAACATGTTATAAATTTAGTTATTTATTAGGTGTTTCACTATTATCACCCTTTGGTCATGGGTTCAAGCCTCACATCCTTTCCGGATATGATTAGTTTTCACAAATATTTTTTGTTTTCCTTTTTCTAAAATAATGGAAAAACGTATGTGATGATCATATTCATAATTCACCATGTTCCTATAAAATTATCCAAAATATTATGAGCATCTTAAAAAATAACATTAGTAATCAAATTACTTTTTAAACCACTTTGGCTTTCTATATAGATCTTAATTTCCCAGAAAATTTACTAATTACTTCAATATCAAGTATATCTACAAGATTATATTTTCATTAATTATGTATTTCTCTATAGATTATCACCATTAAATTAAATCACAATTCTTGGTCATTCAGAATATTAATTTGCAACCTGGACACCAAACATATAAAAAACAATACATATATATATATTTCATGATTCAAATAATTCTGGAATTCAATCACGTAAATATTATAATCATTCCATATTATTTTTAAACCATTAACTGGGCTTCATCATATTGTTCCTTATTAATTCTTCACTTTAATATGTCATTTTTATTCCCTTCGTAATCAAAAATAAGAACCCAGTTCTTATTTTTGAGGTACGGGTTTTTTCTTTTCTCGTTTCCTTAAGTGTTTTTGAGAAAATATGAAAAATGGGGAAAAATCCAAAATTTTGGAACTACACGCCGTGTACATTTCCACACATCGTGTACTTTTGACCATGTGGGATGGGTATACAGGGCGTGTAGCCATGTCGGCGACGAAGGGTGTAGGAACCGACTACACGCTGGGTAGTGGTCCTTTACACGCCGTGTAGTCAGTCGTCATGCCAAAATACTAAGGTGGTGGAGTAGCCGCTATGTGTGCGATAGTAAATGCCGTTTACTCAGGATTACATGTCATGTACTCAAGTCAACGGATAAACAGTGTGGTGGCGCCGCCAGGGGAACAATTAAATAATGAAATTACACACCGTGTACTTGGAAGTACATGCCATGTACATTGTTTTTTTCTCTTAAAATGGGCAGTAGCCTCCCCTGTTCACAGGGAAGGCTTAGAACTATTAGAAGGATTGGGAGGGGATGGCCGGAGCTTCGGAGATCCACTAAGCGCACGTCTGGAATATTTTTCCGCCTCAGACGATCTCTTTGGAACCACACAGGTAATCTCTCCCTTCTCCTTAAGTAGTTATTTCCAATTCATTCCCTAACAGGAGTTGTTTTCGTTTAAGTGAGAAATCTTTTACCTCAGGTCTACGCCGTTCTTGGGCGTTTCGGGGATCGACGATCGTGTATACTGATCATTGGTGTATAAGGTATGTGACTTGGTGTTTGTTTTTTCAACTGCCTTGTGTTTTGTGCATTTTCGTGCCACGAACCCATGTTGGGGTGTCATGTGGCTGAGGCCCTAGATATTATAAATACCTAGATTTGAATAGGAGATTTAAATGTGATATTAAAATACTTATTGGGATTGTTTCTTGGATCTGGAACCACCCCGGGGGTGTGTTCCACTATTTAGCCATTTTGCAAGGATACCCGAGGGTATTCCTTTAAAGTAGTAATTGTAGAATTTCCTCAAGAGGAATTATTTGTTTACTGCTTTCTTACATGTTGGGCATGGCTTGGTTACCTATTTAGCCTGAGGGAATTGTTGTGATTAGCCTATGGGCCCTGCACTATTTAGCATGAGGGCAGTTATTATCATAGCCTGAGGTCAACTTCTTCTGTGCCTGTGGGAAGCTGATTCTGTGCCTGTGGGTGACACTACCTACGCCTGAGGGAAAAATCTGTTATGGTTGAGGGAAGATTCTTATGTTGGATACTCTTTACCTGACAGTAGGGGTTTACATGTCTGAGGACATTAGCTGGTTACTTAGAATATTCATTGTGGTGATATTTTAAATTAAATGGTTAAATCGATATTAAAATGGAAATATAATTGGTTAAGTTAATTACTTTTAGTACTGCATACTTTTACTGCATTTTACTACTTCACCATATTGTTTTATGTTTGCACGTAGTTGGGAAAGGGCCTTTGGAGGGTGCCTACTGAGATATATTTCTCACACCCTATTTGGGTCATGCATTTCAGCCCAAACAGATTACGTTTCTATAGTTGTGGATAGGGGCAAGAGTCCCTATACAGGTACTTGACTATTGCTGAGGAGTATGAGGGCATGGGACCGAGCCTAGGCTCGTGATGTCGTTCCCAGCTGTTTTGCTTTGTTTTGTTGCACTCTGTATTTTGTTGTACTGTACTGTTGTGTAACATGTTCTGGTTGTTTTATAGAATAGTGACATGATGCATCTTCTCATATATATATGACTGTTGGTTCCCTTTTTATCAGTTATCCCTTTAAGTTATATATTAATGGTTATCACTTCTGATATTGTTGTATGTTTAATTTTATATTCTGCTGCGCTACACTTTGAAAAATAATGGAATAGTTTCCCCACTATCAGACATGGGCCCTCGCTGCTAGTCGGAAGCCTCTGTCGTTTGGGGAAATGTGCCTGAGGTCTTGTGGCGAACCGGGTTCAGGGCACCCGTTACGTGGCACCCGGAACCGAGATGTTACAAAGTCGTATCAGAGAAGTTATTTTCTTTAACTTACTATTTGGAGTCGTAGTCTGGGATAGGACGAACGGTAGTTGGTAATAAGCTGTGCTCGGGCGTAGCTAACCCGCATACAGGGAAAAACCAATTTACCCTATGGTTACAATTTTACTGATTTCGTAATTTACAGTTGATTTTATTTCACCATTGGGTGACGCACTTGAGATTTTGATGTTTATATTTTATATGTGGGTTCTATTTAGTCACAACCTGATGAGATGAGGGTATTTCTTCTCATGCATCATATAGGCACATGCTAGAAATCACATGGCATGTATAGTTCCCATGCCATGTAGGTGCATTAGAAATTTCATGTTGCTGTGATAGTTGTTGTGCTAGTAAAGCATGTTGTTATGATAGCTGATTGATAAATACCTGCTTTGTGATAAGATATTTTCTTGTGTGAGCTTGTTTATAGAATGAATGCCAATCTTTGGTCTCTGGGGAGTATGGGCCCTAATTGACCAGAATTTGGTGTTTCATTGACAGTTTATTTTATTATAAGACATATAAGATGTCAAACTTTGATTCGTGGGGAGTATGGGCCCTCATGGGGGGAATTTGACACTTAGTTGTTGTTTTCGGTATTTTCTGGGTTCCGGGGAAGTTTCTGAGGCATACTGTCTGGAAACCCAGTATAGATGGCGTATAGTACATTAAACACACTGTGTGTGGCCTTCTGTTCGGAAGAAAGATAAACTTTTTGAGTACACGCCGTGTACCTAGAGTACACGCCGTATAGTCTCCTCCCATGTCACAAAACGTGTAGGCGGCGACATGGGGAGGGGAAGAGCTTGGGGCGAACATGCCATGTAGATTTTGTACACGCCGTGTAGTGTTGACCCAGAGTCTGACCGTGTAACTAAAAACACGGGTCGGTGGACTCTAGTACAGAACACGCTGTGTCAATGATGAACACACCATGTAGTGTGAGATAGGGACTCGGTCGTGTAACTAAAAAAATTGGTCGGTGTCACCTCTCCTTGAACACGTCGTGTACCAGTGGGACACGCCGTGTAGTCTTGTCTGAGGGAAGACAGTGTGGACTTAACAGTGTGGATGGGAGATGGGGTAGTGTACACGCCGTGTGCGGGTGTAGCACACCATGTAGATTCAAGCCGAGTAGTCGGCCGTGTCACAAATGACATGGGAAGTTGGAAAATAACACCGTACACGCCGTGTAGATATTATACATGCCGTGTAAATTTGTTCAACGGGAGCCATGTGGCTTAGCCATGTGGAAGGACCCGAGCAGGGGAAGAGAAGTCAAGTACGCACCGTGTAGTCATTGTACACGCCGTGTATTCTTGTTTTGAAAATCGTGAAATGCCTTCTTCCCCTTATTCCTTTTGTAGTTCCTTCACTTTCAGTCTGAGATAAGTCTTGATTCTAAGGCGTGCCTTTGACCTTGTAGTGTCATGCCACCGAGACGACTGCGTGTTGTTCGCCAGGAGAGCGGCGATGACTATACTCCAGATGTGGTGGGCCATGGGCTCCCAATGGATCCTCTAGCAGAGCCAGATGCAGGGCCATCTACTATACCGAACACAGGCATGGAGGTGCAGTTCCTTGAAGGCTTTATGCGGTTCATGTAGACCTTTCAGGGAGCACCGCAGGCTACTACATCTATGTCCGATCTGACTCGTATCTTCCAGCAGCAGCATCTGCCTACTTTTTTAGGGTATGGTGGACCACAGGCTGTAGAGTCTTGGCTGGGATCGATGCAGACTATTTTTGAGCATATTGAGAGGCCTCCAGGGCGGAGGGTCAAGCTCGTGACTTATATGCTGCGTGATTCCGCCAAGAGGTGGTGGGATGTTACCACCTTGTCAGAGCATCACAGAGACATGGCGTGGGAAGGTTTTCTGGTAGTCTTTTATGACTTCTTTTTCCTAGAAACACTGAGGGCAGATAGAGCTCAAGAGTTCATGAATCTATAGCAGGGCGCTATTTCAGTGATGGACTATTCTGCTCGTTTTACCGAGCTTCAGCGCTTTTCACCCGTGCTAGTGGGTGATGAGATGTTGAGAGTTAGATGTTTTGAGGATGATCTTCATTACGACATCTGAGCACTAGTGAATGTTTTCAGGTTTCATACTGTACATGTTATTGTGAAAGAGGCACTGATTTCAGAGAGGAACCTGTGGGAGTCTAGTGGTGTGGGCCAGGGCGGTTCAGCACCAGTTACTAGTATTATTTCTACTGGCAAGAGGAAGAGACAGATAGACTTCTCTCAGGGTGGAAGTATCAGTCAGAATAATGCTTCAGGTGGACAGGTTATGTGCTACCAGTGTGGTAGATAGGGGCACAAGAGGTCGCAGTGTCCACGTGATCCAGTGGAGTGCTGAGCTTGCAGCAAGATGGGTCATCTACAGCACTTTTGTAGGGTGTTTCCACCAGTGGCTAGTGAGAGAGGTTTTGTGTAGACTCTGTATGTGGGATCAGGACCAGTGGCTTCTTACCAGTCGGGGAACTAGAATACGTCAGGGCGTGTAGGCAGAGATGGTGGTCGTGGCCATGGTATCCAGACACCAGGATCTCAGAGGCAACAGGGCGGGATATCTTAGGGTAGCCAGGCTGTGTTGCAGGGCCACGACACTGGGCAGGCATATGCAGTGCAACAGACCCAGTAGGAGATGGATCCCGGACCTTATACAGTCATGTGTACTATTCTAGTATCTTCTGTTTTATCTTTGGTACTTTTCGATACGAGTGCTACACATAGTTTCATATCTGTACCCACTGTGGAGAGTCTTGGGCTCTGTGTTTCTACTTTTTCTGATATTATGACGCTAGATAATCTGTTGGGGACTACAATGGCTGGTGTGTGTCAGTGCAAGGATTTCCCCCTTGAGGTTGGTGGGTGTCAATTTTTATGGGACCTTTATGTCTTTGAGATGACATATTATGACGTCATTCTCGAAATGGACCTATTGGTTCCATTTCGAGACTTTCTAGACTGCTATCGTCACAGGGTGAGTTTCACGTCACCAGAGGGCAGAGAGTTTCTATAAAAGGGTGAGTGGGATGTTCAGGCGAGTCGAGCTGGACCAGAGCATCATGAGGGATGTGGAGTCACAGCTCAGATTGTGAGCTTATATATGGATGATCAGGGGACTTGTCAGGCAAATTTCCCTCCAGTTGTTGATCGTTTCAGGGATGTCTTCCTGGATGATTTTTCAGGTCTACATCCATAGCGAGAGGTGAATTTCTCTATTGATCTAGTTCCAGGAGCAGAACCGGTGTCCATTCCTCCTTATAGGATGGCCACTCATGAGTTTCATGAGCTGAAGAGGTAGTTAGAGGAGTTACAGGTGAAGGGTTTCGTCTGACCCAGTACTTCTCCGTGGGGTTCGCCGATCCTTTTTGCGAAGAAGGCGGACAGTACCCTCTAACTCTACATGGATTATCGGAACTTGAACCAGATGACGGTTAAGAACCGATATCCTTTGTTGAGGATAGATGATCTTTTTTATCATCTTCGAGGAGTACGATTGTTCTCGAAGATTTACTTGAGATCCGAATATCATCAGCTGCACGTGATACCATCGGATATACCACTTACAGATTTTTAGAGAAGATATGGTCTGTACGAGTATTTGGTTATGTTGTTCGGACTCACGAATGCACCAGCTATTTTCATGGATCTGATGAATTTTGTGTTCCATCCGTATCTTGATTCTTTTGTGGTAGTATTCGTGGACGACATCTTAGTGTACTCTCATACTCGACACGACCATGCCACCCATCTTGAGATCGTATTGAGTACACTGAGAGAGCATCTGCTATATGCTAATCTCTCAAAGTGACACTTTTGGATGGACCAGATTCACTTCCTGGGTCATATCATCTCAAAGTCAAGAGTTTGAGTGGACCCATAGAAGTTGAGAGCAGTAGTTTCCTGGGAGCAGCCTAAGAATGTGTTTGAGATATGAAGTTACTTGGGACTAGTTGTTTACTGCAGATGCTTCATCCAGGACTTCATCCTCTTATCAGCACCATTGACGGGTCTGACTAAGAATGGTGTGAAGTTCATTTGGTTAGAAACTTGTGAGGCAGCCTTTCAGGACCTGAAATGAAGGTTGACATCAGCACCGATCCTGATACTCCCAAAGCGGGGGAAGAGCTATACTGTTTACTATGACGCGTTAGGTATTGGGCTGGGGCAGTTTTGATGTAGGGTGATCGAGTCGTTGCATACGGTTCTCGGCAGGTGAGGCCACATGAGAGGAATTACATGACGCATGATCTCGAGTTGGCTGTAGCTGTTCAGGCATTGCGCTTTTTGAGACATTTCCTCATGGGAGAGCATTTTGTGGTTTTTACTGATCACAAAAGTCTCAAGTATATCTTCAAGAAGTGTGACTTGAATCTGAGGTAGCGAAGGTGGGTCAAATACCTACAGTCCTTTAATTTTGATCTTGCATATACACCTGGTAAAGGTAATGCAGTAGCTGATGCACTGAGCAGGAAGACTCAGATACAGGCAGTGCAGGAGGCCAGTGGTGAGTGGAAACTCATGGATTTGTTCTTTAAGATTCATTTGGAGGTGCATTACATTCAGGGGAAGACCTATCTTTCATCTTTAGCTATGAATTCTACCCTCCTGGATAGAATGAGGATGAGAAATCTATCTGATTCAGAAGACCTAGTTCTACGGGAGTCGGTGACAAGTGAGGACCCTCTTCCCGGTTGGGTGATAGGCTATGATGAGGTTTTGTGTTTCCATAGACGAGTATGGGTTCCATGGGATATATGTGAGAAGCTGATGCGGGGGTTTCATGCTTCAACTTGGGCAGTTCATCCCAGGGTTACCAAGATGTATCGTTACTTGAGACGTCAGTACTAGTGGCTGAGTATAAAGAGAGATATAGCTGGTTTTGTTACGAGGTGTTCCACCTATCAGCAGGTGAAGGCGGAGCACTAGAGGACAACCAGACTGTTACAGTAGTTACCCATTCCATAGTGGAAATGAGATGATGTCACGATGGACTTCGTGACAGGGTTGCCGAGGTCACCAAGAGGAAATACTGTCGTGTGGGTTGTTGTGGACAGACTCACGAAGGTATCTCATTTTTTCCGATTAAGGAGACCTTCGGAGTTGACGAGCTCAAAAGGATGTATATCTGAGAGGTCATACGCCTTCCTGGGGTCCCTCGTTCTATCGTTTCAGATAGGGACACCCGTTTCATATCTCGTTTCTGGCATAGTTTTTAGAGGGAACTAGGTACATAGGTTCTTCTGGGCACAACGTACCACCCTCATACCGATGGCCAGTTAGAGCGTACGATACAGGTGCTAGAGGACATGATGTGTGCATGCTTCCTGGACTTTGGGGGCTCTTGGGAGAAGCATATACCCCTAGTCAAGTTTTCCTATAACAATAGTTTTCAAGAGACTATTGAGATGGCACCATACTAAGATTTATATGGTAGGCCATGTTGATCACCTTTGTGCTGGTCAGATGCAGGTGATGCAGCTTTACTAGGACCACATCTCATGCAGGAGACTTCTGAGCAGGTCCAGTTGACTCGGAAGTGGATGGAAACCGTGCAATATCGTCAGAAGTCTTATGCTGATCACCGCAGACGACCATTGGAGTTCATGGTCGGGGGTCATGTCTTCTTGCGTGTTTCACCGAGGCTGGATCACAGACGGATCAGGAGAAAGGGTGAGCTTTCACCGAGGTATGTGGGGCCGTTCGAGATTCTGGAGAGAGTTGGGCTGGTTTCCTATCAGTTGCAGTTACCGCAGCGGTACCGAGCCATGCACGACATCTTCCATGTGTCTCAGTTATGCCTCTATCATTCAGACTCGTCTCACATCTTTCATCCCAAGAAGGTTGAGCTTCATATTGATGCATCCATTGAGGATCACCTGATTTGTATCGTTGATAGGAGCACGATTGTTTTCCAAGGCCGGTCTGTTCCTCTCGTACGGGTGCTATGGCAGCATGGCCGAGTATAGGACGAAACCTGGGACCGGGAGACCGACATTCGTGCTCAGTGGTCAGAGCTGTTCTGAGCTATATCTTTGCAACCCTTGGAAGGGAAATTCGGGGACGAATTTCTATAACATTGGAAGTTTTTAAGAACCCAGTTCTTATTTTTGAGTTATGGGTTTCTTCTTTTCTCTTTTCCTTAAGTGTTTTTGAGAAATTATGGAAAATGGGGAAAATCCTAAATTTTGGAACAACGCGCCATGTACTTTTCCACACACTGTGAACTTTTTAGCCATGTGGGATGGGTACACGGGGCGTGTATCCATGTCGGTGACGAAGGGTGTAGGAACCGACTTCACATCGTGTAGTGGTCCTTTACACGCCGTGTAGTCAGTCGGCAGGCCAAAAAAGTAAGGCAGTGGAGCAGCCGCAAGCTGGGCGACAGTACACGCCGTGTACTCAGGAGTACATGTCGTGTACTCATGTCGACAGATGAACATTGTGGTGGTGCCACTAGGGGAATAGTTAAGTGATGAAAGTACACGCCATTTACATGGAAGTACACGTAGTGTACTTTGTTTTTTTCTATAAAATGGGAAGTAGCCTCCCCTATTCACAGGGAAGGCTTTAAACGGGAAGAAGGAGAAGGAGGGGACAACCGAAGCTTCGTAGATCCACTGAGCGCACATCAGGAATCCGTTTCCACCTCGGACAATCTTGTTGGAACCGCACGGATAATCCCTCCCTTGTACTTAAATAGTTATTTCCAATTCTTTCCCTAACAAAAGTTATTTGATTTTAAGAGAGAAATATTTTACCTCATATCTACGCCGTTCTCGGGCGTTTTGTGGATCGACGATCGTGTATATCGGTCGTTCGTGTATAAGGTAGGTGGCTTGGTGTTTTTTTCAACTACTGAGTGTTTTGTGCATTTTCGTGCCACGAACCCATGTTGGGGGTGTCGTGTGGCTGAGGCCATAGCTATTTTACATACCTATATTGGAATATGCGATTTAAATGTGATATTAAAATACAATTTGGGATCGTTGCTTGGATCTGGAACCACCCCGGGGGTGTGTTACATTGTTTAGCCGTTTGGCCAGGATGCCTAAGGGTATGCCATTAAAGTAGTAATTGTAGAATTGACTCGAGAGGAATTTCTTTTTTACTATTTTATTACATTTTGGTCTTGGCCCGGTTACCTATTTCGCTTGAGGGAATTGTTGTGATTAGCATGTGGGCACTGCCCTATTTAGCCTAAGGGCAGTTGTTTTCATAGCTTGAGGGAAACTTTTTCTGTGCCTGTGGGCAGCTGATTCTGTGCCTATGGGCGACACTACCTATGCCTGAGGAAAAAATATGTTATGCCTAAGGGCAGATTCTTGTGTTGGATACTCTTTACCTGAGGGTAGGGGTTTACGTGTTTGAGTACATAAGTTGGTTACTTAGAATATTCACTACGGTGATATTTTATTTTAAATGGTTAAAAGGATATTAAAATGTCAATATAATTGGTTAATTTAGTTACTTTTAGTACTTCTTACTTTTATTGCATTTTACTACTTCACCTTATTGTTGCATGTTTGCAAGAAGTTGGGCACGGGCCTTTGGTGGGTGCCTACTGAGATATATTTCTCACACCCTGTTTGGGTCATGATTTTCGACCCAAGCAGATTATGTTTCTACAGGTGTGGATAGGGGCAAGAGTCCCTATACAGGTACTTGACTGTTGCTGAGGAGTAGGAGGGCATGGGACCGAGCCTAGGCTCGCGATGCCACTACCAGCTGTTTTTGCTTTGTATTGTTGTACATTGTATTTTGTTGTACTGTATTGTTGTGTAACATGTTCTGGCTATTTTATAGAATAGTGACATGTTGCATTGTAACGCCCCGACCCCAGCTACCCAGAGTCGGTGCATTATTACATAACATTGGCATGATCACAAGAAAGATCAAATCTCGAAAGACCGATTGGTTTAGTAGCCTTGGAAACACTAGATATATTCATAAGTTTTACATTACATCATAAAATGAAAAACTACTACAACAACATAATGTTTCCATATTCCACACTATAATCCCCTCATAATATCCCTGAAGGTCATTCATAACTTACATCCTCACATCCTGGGAAAAATAAAACATAGAAAAGGGGTGAGCTCAAATGCCCAGTAAGGATAACAATATAGCGGAAACTTTCATAAATAAGAATAAACTTATAAGGCAATGTATAACTAAAACAAAAGCCTTTTAAACATTAACTTTCAACATGGTATGGCATAAATAAAATGAAATAATGCCATTTACTTATTCACATGGATATTCTACTAATCGAATAATCACATGCAAAAATCAATAACCACTTTCATAATGTTGGAATGCATAATGCCAGACTATCATAACCACATAGTCAAGGCCTCGTGCCAAGACTACAAATAAGATTTTGTCAAGGCCTTGTGCCAAGACACTAGTTTGTCTCATGAGACCTACCGATGCATTGAGGAGCTATAGCGGGCTCCACCCGTCACTTATTAAGTCCAATGCATTCCCATATGAAAAGGTTTAAACATAACATAAACATTCGTATTAAAACTAGCATACGAAATGTCAATAATTTCACCATAAACTATGAATGGTATAAAAATAGCACATTCATAGTCAAACATATCACAAAACCTTCAATACAATATAGAAGTTTTGTATCATAATAAATCAACTTCAAATAATCTTAAAATCCGTCAAAGGATGTTGACATAGATGAAATCAAAATTCTTTTTAAAGAAATATCTCCTTTTATTTTGAAATCATTTAAGATCCATATAAAACAAAACATTTTCTTCGAAAATATTCTTATAAGCTTCTAAGTAAAGCTTTGAAGATTTTATAACGGCGGAAAATAACCGCACCCGCCGTATAAGTTAAAAAAAACATTCTTACCTCAATTCTGTCGAAAAGGTTAAAAAGGACCTTGTTTTGAAAACGACGGAAAGATTCCTTTATAAACCTCTTATAAAAAGTCAAACAAGGGTATAAATGACTTTAACCCATATTCTTGTAAATAGTAAAAATGTTTTGAAATACATTTTGAAGAAACATGGATGTGGATGATAACGAGATCCCAGTAGATTATTACGTATAAACAACCTCGGATAAAGGAGAGATTGTGAAATAACCCTTACCTTGAACTTTCTCTTAGTCGATGGTATGTTAACCTCCTGTATAATAATTAAAACATTGTTATTAAATTATACAATAATCATATACATCAATATGATATCATATATGATCTTTTAATATTGATTTGATAATAATATCTTAGTATTATCGTTGTTTTGGGTGTGAACTTTCTTGTTTTCTTTTGTATGTTTTGTTACGTAAGACATGTTTGTAATGGATAGATTATATCTTATTCATAATCAGAATGATATTAACATTATTTTTAACCCCAAAATGAGAATAAGACTTGAATGGATATGATGGAGAATGAATCTTATCGCGTTCGTGGAGACGGTAGTCCGTACGTGCGCACGAACGCTACTTCCATTTAATTAATTTTTATTTTAAAAGAATCTAATACAAATGATACATAGGTATATTACTATTCCAGTATAGTATTTTATATATGTTACTTAAGTTCATTAACACCATCCTTTATACGTTCCATGTGTGGTATGAACGAGTCATATCATTTTAAGGGGGCGGTAGTCCGCACTTCCTCAAATGAAATTATCGTATGTATATACAACATGAAACGAATAATGGTATGAAATAAAATGGAATTACAGAAGCTTATATATAAAATATATTTCATTAATATCATATTTAATTACAGTGCCATCATAATGGCCACCATGAGAGGTGGTAAGATGTATTTGAACAATCATCGTTTCGTGAGGCGTTAGTTTGCCATCCACAGAAACATTATGTTCATCATCCATTAGATGGAGTTGTGTGTATGTGTAGTTTGAATCCTTCTTATAACAACATCCTAGTATATTTTGGATACTGGTGTTTTTACAAAAGAAAATAAATAAAAAGAGTTTGGGGGTTGAAAATAATTTAAGAGAAATCGTTACCTTTAATCTAGGTAACTCACTTTGGTTGGAACCAAAGGACTTCTTGAAATGCTTTCTGCCTAAGGAGAATATTCAAGGAGGAGGAGAGGGATTTGGGGAGTTTAGTTGGGCAGAGTTTGGACAAGCCAAGTGGCTTGAGAGGTGTGAGGAAAAGAGAAGGAGGAGTGCCCTTTTATAAGAGGGGTGAGGGGCACTTTTGGAAAAGCTAGAAATATTAATTTATAATAAATTCATATTCGGTTTCCAAAGGCTCCAAAGTTGACTATTCAAAGGATTAGGTGGGTATAGGTCGAAAACAACTCATCCAATAGAATTTAGACAGGTTTGGGTACTTATATTAACCTTATCTTTAAGTATTAACTCTAAGTTAATTAGTTTCACTTTTACAATGTCTCTTTGTATTTTTATATAATATGGTTAATAAACTTACTATATACATCCAAGCGACCCCCAAGTGATTCATTAATAATTAAAATATCATAATATAAGTCTCTTGGCCGAACCTTAGATTTTTAGGGATTTAATATCAATTAATAATATAATATTTGTTTTAAGAACTCTTTTATGTCAATTTTGACACTATTCAATAGTTGATTTTTGTGAAACTCATAACAGATTGATTACTTCGAACAAAGTCAATTAAATCAATAAAAATATATCATATTATCCTAGAAAATTAGTTTAATTCATTAAAAGTTTCATATTATATTTATTTGGGTATTTATAATATCAATTATTTTAATTTTTCACTATTATAGTAATTACTGCATCATCATTGTGTCATAAATTAAATAAACTATTAAATGTATAAAAATTATAAATAAAATATAATTATGTAGGAAATCTGTTTAGCTTTCTAATGAATATTTATAATTGAAAATCCAACATGTATAACCCTATGTAAAAATTGTTCTTCTAAAAGATGTAAGCTTATGCCATTTTTATTTTTATTTTAACTTTATTAATATAATGTGTCCCTACCACATACAAGTGGCTCCAGGGGGTCCCCAAATTGACCCAAGGATGCCCATGGTCGGGTATGTGTCCACCAATAAGGTTAGGACACGTTTTAGGGTAATTTTGTATTATTATAATATTATTTTTTAACCCTTATTTACCGGATTTACCCTTTAACCATGGTAAATAAAATATTTACCGCAGTAATTATTCAAAATGTCTAAAAATAAAAGTTACCTATTTACACAATTTGAACATCCTGATTCCAAATATGGAATCCATTTTCCTAAATTCAAAACACAGAAGTGGCAGAAATTAATTTAAAATTAATTCCCGCTGTCAAAACAAAAAGCGTGTTTTTAAGAGATAATAACTATCAAAAGATTGACACTTGTTTATGTTCGGTTTAATTGTAAAATTATGTCCAATGACCAACATTATATTAAATGGTAAAAATATATTCTAAATATACTTTAAAACCACTCAAATTCATAATTTATCACTATTAATTATTTTGATTAAAAAAGTTGTTTTTAATTAAAATTTAGAAATTTTCACTATTCATCAAAATATGAAAGTTATCCGAAATGTACCAAAATTTCACCTTAGGCTAAATTCGATATTCTGAATCCAAAAATGAAGTCCATTTTAAAATATAAAATATATATAATTTCAAAAAGTAGGTATTACTATTCATAACGGCTAGTTTGATTAGTTATGGTGTGTTAGAACTCGGTGTTGCGTACAACACACGCTATCACATTATTCAAAGAGAAGCGTACCGTAGAAGCTTGCGATGTTTCATTTTAAATTTTTGATGTCCCCATTTAGTCAAAAAGTTTAAAATATAGTATTTAAAAAGGGTTCACTATTAAAGTTGATAAAAGTGCAATACTGAAAATGAATTTGTTCTTGCATTATATCTAAGAAACTCATAATATGGATTCTAAAATTATAAGGATTATATAAACATTAAAATTTATCTAATACTATTCATAACCTCTTTTTAACGGCTTGTTTGGTAAGTCATGGTGTGCTTGAACTTGGTGTTGCATGTAGTGAAAGTTATTGAATTATTTTGAAGAAGTAACACACTATGAAATCTTGGGGTGTTACATTCTCCCCTCCTTCAATAAATTGCGTCCTCGCAATTTGAAATTGTTCTTCGAAAATAATAGTTTGAAAATAGATAATATATTTGTGGGAAAACCCACATCAGAAATTGGTTTACTAAAATTTAGTCTTAATATGAGGAAAAGAGAAATGAAAGGGTCACCACCAAATTATGATCTCGATTAGGAGAACATTGGTGGCAATTTGAGACATATAATTGGAGGAAAAACGTAAATATTTATAGGTAGTGATTGAGGTCATCAATAACAAACAAGTATAGAATTGAGGTCCTTAAATTCATCAATCTATGATGATTTGAAATACCATCGGTTCAACAAAACATAGGATATTAGGATAACACATTTTGACGTTTCAAAATATCTTAGTTGAAATCCCACATCGAAAAATGAATTAATGAGGCCTCTATTTAAAATAAAGAGTCGAAAGTATGAAGATTACCGAAAATAACTCATACTAGGGTTCCATGTAGGAAAATATGGATATGGAAGAAAAATCTAACCATCAATTATCTGATGGAGAGTGGTAGAGAACATGGCTATGAAAAGGCCAACAATCCCAAATCCATAAATTAGTGATGATTTAAGGTACCATCTAGGAAAACATTTTTGTTCTAAGTTGCTTTTCTTAATATTGAGGAATTTATTTATGAGATTGGATAAGATCATAAGGAGATATACTTACTTTATAATTAGAGTTTTATCCATTAATAAATTTCTACCACAAACTCATCTTTCACTCTAAAAGATAATAGAATGTAAAAAAATTCTATTTACACTATTCGTATAGGGTTCCAAAATAAAGGAATTTATAATTCATCTACAAGATCTTTTAATAAAAACTACATTACTTAATCCAGGACATCTCGTGGGCCAGTGGTAGGTGATACACCCTTGTCGCCCTTTGGTTGCGGGTTCAAGTCTCGCAGCCTTGCCGGACGCGACGGGTTGTCGCCCGACCTCCGGGTTGTCCTTTTATGGAAATACAAAATAATCCAAACTAGAACCATCCAAAATACTTCTATCCAAACTCACAGTAAAACATTTATAAGGAAGGTAAACATAATATAGATCCTTTTTACCCCGTAATAGCATATGAATACCTTCATCATGTATTACCATATTCCTTATTGATTACATTCATGTTCCCTTATTCCATATAGAATGCTGGATATACTTCATTAATCCAAAAATGTTTTAAACCCCAACAATGATGGAATATACAAATCATTAATCAGCTTCAAGGTAGTCAATAATATCCAATATAATTTATCCAAATCAATCATGTATTATTCTAAAATCACTACCTCGGTATCATAACTATATTATGGTTTATCAGTCAACCATATATTTTCCAAAAATTTATCCTGCTATTGATTCACTTTTCTTTGTTCCACACAATCTCAAGTCCTTAATGAAATAGTACTGCAGTACAATCCTTATATACTCCATAATTATTATAACAAGTACATTGTTGATACAACACTCAATTGACATAATCAACATAAGAACTCTAATCATTCGTCTTCATCTGTGGTAGTATCAT
Organism: Viscum album; assembly: GCA_963277665.1. NCBI lineage: Eukaryota > Viridiplantae > Streptophyta > Magnoliopsida > Santalales > Viscaceae > Viscum > Viscum album. Next base: position 936,027,162 of record OY728153.1, read on the forward strand.
AACTTGATTATTATCCAATAGCATCATTTGCGGCATAGTCTGATGACTGGGACATAGGTTTGTGTAGTGTCAAAACTCCTTGCAAATGAAGCATTGTACATTTGAAACCATTTTCTTACCTTTGCAGTCACGTACTTTGTGCCCTTTTCCTCCACACTTATAACAAACTCCCATTCCTTTCAGGCAAGTTCCAGGGTGTTTCTTTCCACAGTTACCACATATGGGAAAATTCTTCTTTTCCCTCTTCCCTTTATCCATCTTTCTCTCTTCTATCCTTTTCTTCTCTTGCTTCCCTTCAAAGCCATAGGACTCAGTAATCTCTTTACTTATCTTATCAATACATGATATTATTTCTTCATATGATGATAATACATGGGAGACTATTTCTCTTATAAATTCTAGCTTAAGACCATGAAAGATATGATCCTTCCTTCTCTTTGGATCATGTGCATTTCTGGAGTTATCATTCCTTCTACTGGGTGCCATTTCTAAACAATGGCATAAACTAGATTAGTTTATGAGTCAAAATACATAATCCCATACTTATAAAACACTTAACATAAATTGAACTATTTATGGATATAATCCATAATCATAAAAATGTTTTCTTTGAGGAAGTATATACTCATAAACCCTTCATAATGGTTTGTAAAGAAAATGAGAATTATCCTAAGCATATCCTCCGGGAGTGTCGTAACCAAGAGTGCAGCAAGGCCCGTTGTCGTGCACCAGTTCTCGTTCGAGTCTAGCTCAAAGCGGTATTTTCGGGTTTTACCCCTAGGTACATCTGTGCCAGAGCCGCCTCTACCTGCTCGTATCCAGACAGGGATGTATTGCTCAGAAAACTCACAAAATCTCTACAATACCAAAATTCTAGGAAGTTCTTCTATACTAATCCTCAAAGTTCATCTTAGGTCTACGTGCTCTAATCAGAGTTTATCTAAATCTAGCTTCCAAGGTTTGTACTAAACTTCCTCTGATACCAACTGTAACGCCCCGACCCCAGCTACCCAGAGTCGGTGCATTATTACATAACATTGGCATGATCACAAGAAAGATCAAATCTCGAAATACCGATTGGTTTAGTAGCCTTGGAAACACTAGATATATTCATAAGTTTTACATTACATCATAAAATGAAAAACTACTACAACAACATAATGTTTCCATATTCCACACTATAATCCCCTCATAATATCCCTGAAGGTCATTCATAACTTACATCCTCACATCCTGGGAAAAATAAAACATAGAAAAGGGGTGAGCTCAAATGCCCAGTAAGGATAACAATATAGCGGAAACTTTCATAAATAAGAATAAACTTATAAGGCAATGTATAACTAAAACAAAAGCCTTTTAAACATTAACTTTCAACATGGTATGGCATAAATAAAATGAAATAATGCCATTTACTTATTCACATGGATATTCTACTAATCGAATAATCACATGAAAAAATCAATAACCACTTTCATAATGTTGGAATGCATAATGCCAGACTATCATAACCACATAGTCAAGGCCTCGTGCCAAGACTACAAATAAGATTTTGTCAAGGCCTTGTGCCAAGACACTAGTTTGTCTCATGAGACCTACCGATGCATCGAGGAGCTATAGCGGGCTCCACCCGTCACTTATTAAGTCCAATGCATTCCCATATGAAAAGGTTTAAACATAACATAAACATTCGTATTAAAACTAGCATACGAAATGTCAATAATTTCACCATAAACTATGAATGGTATAAAAATAGCACATTCATAGTCAAACATATCACAAAACCTTCAATACAATATAGAAGTTTTGTATCATAATAAATCAACTTCAAATAATCTTAAAATCCGTCAAAGGATGTTGACATAGATGAAATCAAAATTCTTTTTAAAGAAATATCTCCTTTTATTTTGAAATCATTTAAGATCCATATAAAATAAAACATTTTCTTTGAAAATATTCTTATAAGCTTCTAAGTAAAGCTTTGAAGATTTTATAACGGCGGAAAATAACCGCACCCGCCGTATAAGTTAAAAAAAACATTCTTACCTCAATTCTGTCGAAAAGGTTAAAAAGGACCTTGTTTTGAAAACGACGGAAAGATTCCTTTATAAACCTCTTATAAAAAGTCAAACAAGGGTATAAATGACTTTAACCCATATTCTTGTAAATAGTAAAAATGTTTTGAAATACATTTTGAAGAAACATGGATGTGGATGATAACGAGATCCCAGTAGATTATTACGTATAAACAACCTCGGATAAAGAAGAGATTGTGAAATAACCCTTACCTTGAACTTTCTCTTAGTCGATGGTATGTTAACCTCCTGTATAATAATTAAAACATTGTTATTAAATTATACAATAATCATATACATCAATATGATATCATATATGATCTTTTAATATTGATTTGATAATAATATCTTAGTATTATCGTTGTTTCGGGTGTGAACTTTCTTGTTTTCTTTTGTATGTTTTGTTACGTAAGACATGTTTGTAATGGATAGATTATATCTTATTCATAATCAGAATGATATTAACATTATTTTTAACCCCAAAATGAGAATAAGACTTGAATGGATATGATGGAGAATGAATCTTATCGCGTTCGTGGAGACGGTAGTCCGTACGTGCGCACGAACGCTACTTCCATTTAATTAATTTTTATTTTAAAAGAATCTAATCCAAATGATACAAAGGTATATTACTATTCCAGTATAGTATTTTATATATGTTACTTAAGTTCATTAACACCATCCTTTATACGTTCCATGTGTGGTATGAACGAGTCATATCATTTTAAGGGGGCGGTAGTCCGCACTTCCTCAAATGAAATTATCGTATGTATATACAACATGAAACGAATAATGGTATGAAATAAAATGGAATTACAGAAGCTTATATATAAAATATATTTCATTAATATCATATTTAATTACAGTGCCATCATAATGGCCACCATGAGAGGTGGTAAGATGTATTTGAACAATCATCGTTTCGTGAGGCGTTAGTTTGCCATCCACAGAAACATTATGTTCATCATCCATTAGATGGAGTTGTGTGTATGTGTAGTTTGAATCCTTCTTATAACAACATCCTAGTATATTGTGGATACTGGTGTTGTTACAAAAGAAAGGAAATAAAAAGAGTTTGGGGGTTGAAAATAATTTAAGAGAAATCGTTACCTTTAATCTAGGTAACTCACTTTGGTTTGAACCAAAGGACTTCTTGAAATGCTTTCTGCCTAAGGAGAATATTCAAGGAGGAGGAAAGGGATTTGGGGAGCTTAGTTGGGCAGAGTTTGGACGAGCCACGTGGCTTGAGAGGTGTGAGGAAAAGAGAAGGAGGAGTGCCCTTTTATAAGAGGGGTGAGGGGCACTTTTGGAAAAGCTAGAAATATTAATTTATAATAAATTCATATTCGGTTTCCAAAGGCTCCAAAGTTGACTATTCAAAGGATGAGGTGGGGATAGGTCGAAAACAACTCATCCAATAGAATTTAGACAGGTTTGGGTACTTATATTAACCTTATCTTTAAGTATTAACTCTAAGTTAATTAGTTTCACTTTTACAATGTCTCTTTGTATTTTTATATAATATGGTTAATAAACTTACTATATACATCCAAGCGACCCCCAAGTGGTTCATTAATAATTACAATATCATAATATAAGTCTCTTGGCCGAACCTTAGATTTTTAGGAATTTAATATCAATTAATAATATAATATTTGTTTTAAGAACTCTTTTATGTCAATTTTGACACTATTCAATAGTTGATTTTTGTGAAACTCATAACAGATTGATTACTTCGAACAAAGTCAATTAAATCAATCCTAATATATCATATTATCCTAGAAAATTAGTTTAATTCATTAAAAGTTTCATATTATATTTATTTGGGTATTTATAATATCAATTATTTTAATTTTTCACTATTATAGTAATTACTGCATCATCATTGTGTCATAAATTAAATAAATTATTAAATGTCTAAAAATTATAAATAAAATATCATTATGTAGGAACTCTTTTTAGATTTCTAATGAATATTTATAATCGAAAATCCAACATGTATAACCCTATGTAAAAATTGTTCTTCTAAAAGATGTAAGCTTATGCCATTTTTATTTTTATTTTAACTTTATTAATATAATGTGTCCCTACCACATACAAGTGGCTCCAAGGGGTCCCCAAATTGACCCAAGGATGCCCATGGTCGGGTATGTGTCCACCAATAAGGTTAGGACACGTTTTAGGGTAATTTTGTATTATTATAATATTATTTTTTAACCCTTATTTACCGGATTTACCCTTTAACCATGGTAAATAAAATATTTACCGCAGTAATTATTCAAAATGTCTAAAAATAAAAGTTACCTATTTACACAATTTGAACATCCTGATTCCAAATATGGAATCCATTTTCCTAAATTCAAAACACAGAAGTGGCAGAAATTAATTTAAAATTAATTCCCGCTGTCAAAACAAAAAGCGTGTTTTTAAGAGATAATAACTATCAAAAGATTGACACTTGTTTATGTTCGGTTTAATTGTAAAATTATGTCCAATGACCAACATTATATTAAATGGTAAAAATATATTCTAAATATACTTTAAAACCACTCAAATTCATAATTTATCACTATTAATTATTTTGATTAAAAAAGTTGTTTTTAATTAAAATTTAGAAATTTTCACTATTCATCAAAATATGAAAGTTATCCGAAATGTACCAAAATTTCACCTTAGGCTAAATTCGATATTCTGAATCCAAAAATGAAGTCCATTTTCAAATATAAAATATATATAATTTCAAAAAGTAGGTATTACTATTCATAACGGCTAGTTTGATTAGTTATGGCGTGTTAGAACTCGGTGTTGCGTACAACACACGCTATCACATTATTCAAAGAGAAGCGTACCGTAGAAGCTTGGGATGTTTCATTTTAAATTTTTGATGTCCCCATTTAGTCAAAAAGTTTAAAATATAGTATTTAAAAAGGGTTCACTATTAAAGTTGATAAAAGTGCAATACTGAAAATGAATTTGTTCTTGCATTATATCTAAGAAACTCATAATATGGATTCTAAAATTATAAGGATTATATAAACATTAAAATTTATCTAATATTATTCATAACCTCTTTTTAACGGCTTTTTTGGTAAGTCATGGTGTGCTTGAACTTGGCGTTGCATGTAGTGAAAGTTATTGAATTATTTTGAAGAAGTAACACACTATGAAATCTTGGGGTGTTACATGCATCTTCTCATATATATATGACTGATGGTTCCCTTTTAATCAGTTATCCCTTTCAGTTATATATGAATGGTTATCGCTTCCGCTATTGTTGTATGTTTAATTTTGTATTCCTCTATTCTACAGTTTGACAAATGAGGGCATAGTTTCCCCGCTATCAGACCTGGGCCCTCACTGCTAGTGGGCAGCCTCTGGCGTTTGGGGAAATGCGCTTGAGGTCTTGTGGCGAACCGGGTTCGGGGCACCCGTTACGTGGCACCCGGAATAGGGACGTTACAAATAACAAAACCATTAATCTCAAAATCATGTTGATATTATTCCAGATACTTACCCATATGACATTAATTTCCAATATTACCATTCATTATAAATTTAAAACGTTTAACCTTTGATGATTCCTTATGAAAACCATTATTTTCATCTATTGTGTTAACTGAACAATTAATTTCAACTCGATAATTATATTCTTTGATCCCATATTCTATTAAAATAAACCTTTTTATACCTCCTTTAAGACATTCCCTTGATTGATTCTTCTAACATACTCAACATACAATAAAATTAATCTTTTTTACACTATAGACTCAATCGCATAAACTCTTATCATTCTCTGCCCTTCTCTTCTTTTTGGAGTCTAAGGGTAGGTTTAAGTAGTCCTTATTAGTAATATTTCATGATAACTAATTAGGAATAATCAAAATACCCACTACTACATTCATCGTCCAATTTAGTTTCTCATCAACATTATTACAATCACATTCATCCTAATCCTAGTTTCTTTTAGTTCTCATCATTAACTAAAACCACAAATAATAGTTCGAGAATCAATATTCACAATGTGAAACAACATAATAATTAAATATACTTTATAAAATTTCCAAATAATAAAACCTTCATTTATATATAAGATACCTTACGGTTATCCATTTATCATCTATTTAAATCCTTAAAGATGGTTAGTAATGAGTTTTCAAATTTCCAATGAATATCCCACATAAGCATCAAACCATAGGTACATAGTATGACCTATTTTCACATAAAAGGTAATTTTTTAGTCATGCATGATGTACCTTTTTTTGGAGTGATAACCCCTAGGTACATATTTTCTAGAACTAATATTTCATGATATTTTTCTATCCATGGACTTATCCTTAAAATCATACTAATGGGTTTCACTATTTTTTTTCTAATCCTAGTTCCAAAGTTAAACTAAATATTTCCTTTGATTCCTTATATGGGGTCTTAAACCTGTTGAACATATTATCACGTGATTCTTCTACATAAACATACGTTATTTAAAAATTATGGATCATAAAGGCTTAGTGTGTTTAGAAGACTAGGTTCTTAATACATAAAATAGTTCCTCATTATATTATTTTCCATATGGAGCTCCTAAAAAATACTAGATCTCCTATATAATAATTTGATTACATAGGGAATAAAAAATGGATATGCCAAAAATCCCATTATGTGAATAAACTTGATAAGGAAGAATAACATGTGATTCAAATTTATAACATGATATTATAAATGAGAAGGCTATCAAGTAAGTCCATGCAAACATATCACAATGAACATTTTATCCTACATTCATGGAATCATAATAAATGTGGAAACAATATATAATATGAAATAAATATAATCCAAGTATAAATTCCTAAATAATATGAAATGGAGGAAAAATTCAAATAATGTATTAGGTCTCCTCCCAAATACCATAATGACACCTCCCGAGACTAATGATTTACTCATTATATTGTAGCTATATCTAGACACAACTATTATAAAATGTTCATGATCCATGTTTTCCACATAATATAAATCAATCATAAGAAATAAAATAATAATTACCAATGGAGAGAAATTTGTTTCAATAATATATATTCATATAATAATGAATGAATATTTCAAAATGGATTAATTTGAGAATTTTTCATACAGAATTTATTTTCTTTCAAAAGGAATGTATAATAAACTTGGTATATATGTGATATATATATTTAAATAATTTAGAAAAATCAATAAAATTAAAAAAAATGGAAATGGAAATACATTTAATAATATTAATAATCATTCTTGAGTAATGATTCATTTTCCCTTTGAGTAACAAAAATGAATATAATCATAGATGAAAATGATATTGCAAGATCACATAAACCATTTCTTGACGAAATATCATTTCCATTCAAAAAAAACCAATTTAATATTATAAAAAAATTAAAAAATATTGAAAATATTTTTTTGAAAATAACCATTAAATCTTAAAAAGAAAACATCAAATAAATTAGTGGTCAGGGTGACTGAAAATTCCCACTCATTCAAAATATGTTAATAATATAATGATTCCATTCACAGTTTTATAAGAAAATTAAAAATAATCGTTGGTTGAAAATAAATGGGGTATTTATTTAAAAAAAATTAAAAAATCCATAAAATGTTAAAAATGATTTTAAACATTCATAGTATAAAATTTTAGAAAATATTTTCTGATATCATTAATTTCAAAGAATTTTCATTTTTGACCTAAGAATAAAATAATGTGGGATTTTCATATAAACATTTTATCATTCATTTTAATTACCAAATTGTGGAAAATTTTACTATTAATTGAAAAATAAATTAATCACCATATAATATAAAAATTAAAGGAGTTCATTAAATAATGATGAAATAATTTCCTTCAATGGATAATAAAGTATAAAAAATCCTGATTAAAAAGATATTAAAACATTAATCTCTTACCACTTTGGTATCCTTTAAATCATAATCGATATGAAATAAAAAACCACAAATTAAATATTTAATACCACGATGAAAATATATTCATGATATGACATACCTAAATGGTTAATATATACACCACATAATGCAAAGAAGGATAAATAAAACATATGTATCATGGCAGTAAAAGTGAGATGAGAAACTATTATTATGTTCATATCATTTTTGTGAGAGTTATTCAATGGGGTGAATATGGGTAAAAAATATAATGACCTGAGAATAATGTATATTGACATTATATCATTTTTTTCAGAACATTTCATACAATAAACAAACACACACGCAATGACTGTATTAGATTAGTGCCTTTAGAAACAAGGAACACATTATTCTAATTTGGTGAAAGATATTCATCATCTCCCATATTGATCATACCCACTGGTATTCCTACCTAAAACATGTCATTATATCATTGGGAAAAGAAAAATATGGAAAGGGAGAACTAAGATTCCCAGTAAGTCTAAATAAGAGAGACACGTAAACATAATAACGAGAATATGGTTATGAGAACATGATCATAAAAATAGAATATTGTGCCATGTGTATCACTAATCATAAATAGGAATCATGGAATAAATATTAATAGTTCATAAGAAAATAATCATTAGTAAATAAAGAATATAATCATTAAAATCATAACACAATAATAATACATAGAATTGTGGATGAGACATAAGTATATAAAAATTATTTTAATGGTATTCATATAAACACTACCATGACAATATTAGTTGTATGGGTTAACTACCCTTACCATATTTGTAATCATGGCTCACTCCCATAACTAGCTTTGTATTCATGGTTCACTCCCATAACCATGTTGGTAGTCATTGTTCACTCCCATAACCATCTTGGTAGTCATGATTCTCAACCTTAACCATCTTAGAAGAAAAGGTACTTTTTGTCTATATAATTTTATATAAATTTTTATCCAATTAAATGTATAGATATATATTTCCCACTAGTCACATAATTAAAACCATAAATATGTTTTCCATAAGAACATAAATCATTCATAATAACTGAAACTATAGATTAAAATGGATCTCATAAACATTTAATAATTCATAGACTTCAATCCATCATAAAAATAAAATATTCTGAGAAAGAATAATATTATTATCTTATAATGATTACCCCATTAAAACATAAGTATCATCAAATAATTTTTTCTTATAAGGAAAATAATTTTCTTAGATCACATGAAATAATATTGGTGAAAATATCTTTTCTTCTTTAATTTCATTTAAACCAAAAAATAATTAGCAAACAATTTTCATCAAAAATAACATTGAAAACATATAATGAATATTTAAAAAAATTTAAACATATTTTAAATCCATTTTCTTGAAAATTCATAAGATACCATTTTACACACTTTTAAGACATTTTGTTAGAAAACATTGTTTAGAAGGACCATAGATTTCTGACTAAAGAGTGAATAACATTACATGAAACATATAATATAATTAAAATAAGGATATTCATGAATAAACATATCAATGTTCAGTATGCACACCCCATAAAATACTAAATGTTCCTAAGATAACATGTGTCTTAAAGATGGTAAATTGATACACAATTAAAATTACATTTTGGTATCTTTTGGACTATAAATTAAATAAAAGAGACATCATAAAATGTATAATAAAATACAAAAAAATTTAAGGATAAATACAATATAATAAATTAATGTGATTTATATACACTCCACAAAAGAACTAGTTGGTGAATATTTATAATATATCAGGGAAAATAAATACCAGATATAAATCCCTTAACATTAGTCTTGAATTCTTTCAAATATGTTAAAACCTCATGCATAATAAATATATGTTTATTATACATCTACCACTTATTAAATTATATATACATATATATCATACATGCATTAATTATGACTTAATATTACATGTTTATTAATAAATATTTGTTAATGTTATGATTCTGGTAAAATCTGCTTAGTTTTTTGTACATGTTTCGACTTGTTTTCCTTGGTATTATTAAATAGATAATGATTTAATCATATCTATAATGACAATAATGATATAAATATAATATATATATATCAAGTATATATTTATTCATTGTAATTAAAAAAATTTATAGATATAAAATAAAATAAACTATTTATAGAGATGGTAACCCTTACATACGGATGAACACTATTTTAATTTCCTTGTCGGGTAAAAAGTATGGAAATAATGACTCATATTATCATTATAGAATAATTTTTATTTCATATATGACATATATATTCTTAAAATTCATCCTTGTTTTCCTCCATGTGAAATATAGGCGAATAACGAATCACATTACATCATGAAGATGGTAAACCATACGGACACACGAGCAATATTATCATTTTCTCAAAATATTAGATAAATTATTAAAATGTAGAAATGATATGATAAATCCAGAAGTACAATTTTATCATAAATATAATATGTAAATATTAAAACCATCAAAATTTTCATGAAAGTTCTGGAAAATGAATTTTATGACTACATGGAGATGGTGAGACGTATGTATGTACGAGAGATGCATAAAGTTTTAATGGGAATATTTATGTATAATGGTGTTTTTATAATAATAATATAGTTTAAGAATATTTAATATGTTTATGTTCTTATTTTATGATATATATCATGTAATTATAGTACTTATAGAAGTGTAGGAAAATAGAATGATCCGCTACAGAGATTACCCCATATTAGGAATGGATCCTTTAGATATCTTATAAAGGTCTCCAGAGGTAGTATTTTAGGAATAATAAAACCTATAAAATGTGTATGGGTGGTTTGATAATGTAAATGGGTTAGTTTTAGTCGATCTAGATGGCTCAAAGTGGTGTGATGAAGTGGGGGAGGAGGTACACTTTTATATTTGAGTTTAGTGGCACTTTTGGAATCCAAAATTATATTAATTTATAATAAATCAAATCTCTATATAAATACCTCAAAAAATCCATGTATTTGATTTTAATATGGATTAATGTTTTAATATCATTAAAAAATAAATTTTAGAATGGTTTTTATGAATTTATAAACCTTATTTGTTGTATTAACAGCAAGTTAAAATATTTTAATTATAATTATTCTAACAATGTTTTCAATATTAAGAGAAGCAATTGTTTACAGATAAAGTTTCAATTCAAGCGTAAAAGGTAAATTTATGAAATTTTTTACAATATATCATCTGTTTTTGTTATTTTGTTTATTTTTAAGTAATTTAATAATGTTTACCTCCATAAAATATCAAGAGTGGAAATTTTGGCATTATTCATTATTTGCCTTTTTAAAAATATCATAACAACATTATATCATCATAACAACCATAATATCTCATCCTTAACATTTTAAAGGAATCCAGAAAATTTTCTAATGGCATTAAATAAGTTGAAGTATATTTATTTTCATATATTTTGTATCATTTATTTTGTATTTCTATTAATTAAATAATTACAGGATCATTAGTGTATAAACAATTAAGGTAATATTTTATTTCCTAAAAAATAAAAATAAATTACAATGATAAATAAAATTATATTATACTTCAAATTCCTATTTAAAGTTGAATTTATCTTCATTATAACAATATATTAAAAACCATATTGTTATTGAAAATATGAGTATGACATTATTAACATTTCATTAAGTAAAATATAAAAAATGCATTACTTTCATCAAAGTGGCATACATAGGTTTTAATATCAACCCAAAGATGTTTTTGTTCAAAACCCACTCATTATATGAAATTAGGACAACTATTAGTGTAATTTTATATTATTTATTATATTATTATTACCCTTAATTACTTGATTTACCTTTTACCATTTTAATAAAAAATTACTAATGTTGGAATGCATAATAATAAAAAATAATAGAAAAAAGATTAAATAATTTTTACATTCCAATTAAAAATATGTAATCAATTTTTAATAATTCTAAACACATAATATTTTGTTATTAATTTAATAATAATCTAGTTGATGAGGTGGAAGAACATATTACTAATATTAAAACATGAAATATATTGAAAAAAACATTATATCTAAATTTAATATAAAATTGATGAAAATGACCTCAATTATATTAACTGATAAACAATTTTTTTAAATATAATTTAAAAATAATAATAAATATAGTTTAACACTATAATTTTTTTTGAAAATAGTTGTTTTCAATTAAAATTTATTATTTATAATATTCATCAAAATAAGAAACATATAAAAAATATACAGAAAGTGTCAACCAATGAAAATTTTTATATTAAAATTTAAAACAAGAAGTATATTTTATCAAAAACAATTTATAACAGTGTCAAAAATTGGATTAAAATTAGGCTCTCTAATAAAATGCAGTAAAATAACCCTTTTGAAAAATATAGGTTTTTATACATGAAATTTTGTTTGGTCCTTTATTATACCTATAATATCTATTATAAAAATATAAAAAAATATTATATTCAATTTTTAACAGATATATTTCATTAATCTCATTTATTAATTGTAATTAATTTAATTTATCAAATAAATTACTTCTAGAACATAAAAATAAAAATATTTCCTTCATATTCAATTGGTATATAATTTCATAACCAATTCATTAGTAAACAATAAATTCCTCTTATAGCCCGATATTTTCATAAATTATTTAATAATATTAATAAACACTATCTTAAAAACAAGGTTAAATATTATTATATTTAAAAATAATAATTTATAAATATGTTGTTGTCTGTTAAAACACAGTCTTTCATGTAACTCAAGCTATTAATGAAAATGACATTTTCCGAAACACAAGACAAGAATAGTGTTTCATATACCATAAAATAATCTATCCATTGCGTGTAATGAAAATTTTGACTTACTTTGGCATATAACACAAGCTATGTGAAGTTTTGTTCACAAAAGAAACAATATTTAGTATTGTGTGAGATGAGAAATATTAAAACTATTAAATTAATTCTAATAAAATATTTCACAAAAATATATGGGTGTTAAATTCTACACCCCTTAAAATGAATTTCATGCTCAAAATTCATCTAGGTTATCAATGGTTTAATTATTGAAAGTACAATTCATAGAAACACACATTGTAAAAATGAATACTAAAACTCCCATTAAAAATGGAAATTTATAAACATAATGGTTACCCAAAGTAACTCATAATTAGGTTTCCACATAGGAAAAATAGGTGGAAAGTGAAAACATGTACATGGAAGTAAAATCTAACTATCTTGTTCTAACGGAGAGTGATAGAGTATATGATTAGGATAATGTTATAAATCAAAAAGCTATAAATATATGATGTTCTAAGGGTCCATTTGATTCCACTAAAAATAGGGTATTACGATTAAATTTTAGGATTTAATATCCTTTACCTAGAGTCAAATAACTTTCATGAGTAGAAATACATACTTTAGTTTAGGACAACATCACCCATTTTTTTCCTTGATAAATTATCAAAAAAGGTGAATTTTTCATTCCTGAAGCATTAGCAGGTCATGAGATACATAAATATAATGATCGGTCATGAAATTTATCTTTATCATTAAAATATTGTTAGAAAAAGTTTTCCAATATGCATAAATATTCTTATGGTGAGATAATACTTTAATCTCACAAACATATATGAATTTTAACATAAAAATCCCATAAATGGATAATCCTATAATCCTTCAGAAAATTTAAAATCTAAAACATTATAAATTAGGTCACTATATCAGCTTAACATTTATCTTCCATATATCATAAGGTATCTATTAAATTCCACATTCCAATCATATGAATTCCTTCATCATGTATTCTTGTGAAAAATGAAAAAGATCTAAATTTCCATACATTATTATGGAATATATGAACATTTATTTATTCCAAAGTATATTGGATATATTTATTAAATCCAAAAAAAATACATAATCTTCTTCAATGATGACATAACTACTTGTAAAAAATGTCCTTAATTAGTTCTGAGGTAATCAGTGCCTTCTAATTTACTTATTGATATCCAAAATTTGTTTATCCAAATATCATTATCTCAATATCTTTCACATATTAAGTTTTATCTATATCTTAATATTGTGTTTTCCAAAAATATCATTTTAGTAACTCAATAAAATTTCATGGTTACCAGTTCCATTAATAATATGCACTAAAATACTTATCAAAAAACTACTATAGACCAATATTTTTATGTTTCATTATTTTATAATACCCTAATCATATTTCTACCTCTATATTATTGAATTGCATTTCCTATATAACCAATAATTCCACATCTTCATTGTTAGACTCCAAGTTTTCAATAGAGATCTCATGAGATTTCCCTTTGTCCCTTGGAATTAGAAGTTTCTGAAATCAATCATCATCATCATCCCTTATATTGGGGAACAAGTTTTCATAATACCCATTCTCCTTAAATTTGTGATACTAAAGTTCGATAGGTACATTATTTCCATCTTTCTCGCCATTATAATTGTTAGGTATCTTCTACCCATCACGTCGGAAATCCAATTCTCGGTGACCTTTCTTTCCACACATATTTTTTTTATTAGACACCTTAAGAAAATTTCTATAAATCTTCTTCCCTGATATGGACAATAAAAGAATGCTCATATTTGTTTCTCTATGGTGTTTATATTTTCCCTTGAACTCCATCTTCCTCTTCTTATGAAAACCTTGAGATTGATATGAAACTACAACACCCATTTCATCCTTGATTCCATAATTTAAAATCTCATCATATCTACAAACGTATCTTATGGTTAACACCCTTATGAGACCCGTCATTAATACATTAATGATCCTATCATATTTACATTTAGGTTGTATGATAATTCTATTTTCATACCACTCATGTTTTGTGAAATTTTCTTTTAAGGTACTAAAAGATACATCATAATTTTTTTTAAATCAAGGAACTCTTTTTAAATCTCCATTCATATAATACGAGGGATGTTGATACTAAATTTTTACCCAAAAAATCTTCGCAATCCCTAAGTTCAATTTATTCTTATTCTCTTATGTTCTTAGTAAGAGTCCCCATTAATTGGAATCACCTTCCAAATGATAAAAAACCAAAATCACTTTTTCATGTCATGAAAACTGAAGGATATAAAATATGATTTCCGTTGAAATCATTCAATTTTCAGTAACAATTGGATATGAAGTTCCACTAAAATAAAGTGGAAATGTTCTCTTGAAGGACTAAAAAAAGTTGTTCAAAACGCTTTTAATTAATAAATATATTATGATTCATTTCTTTAGTGAGTACGGTGATATGTTTTTGGATTCTAGCTCTTATAAAAATTAGTTTTAATTCAAGAGGTAAATCATTTCATTTCACATTGCATTAATTAATAACATGGTTCTGTCAGGTCCCATCCAATAACAAAAAAACATAGAGTGGTAAATAGTTATCATAATTAGAATCCACATAATAATGGATATTCACATATAGGATGTATATATTTAAATCATACCATAATTTATGAAACCTAATGATTATCATAGGTTATTCATAGCCAACTTAGATTTTTATCCATAATTTTGTTTTGTGAAGAGTTTGTGAATTCCCAAAGCCTATCCACTGGGAGTGTCAAAAAGGGTGGGTAGTAGGACACATTTTCATGTACCAGGTTACGCTCAATTCATGACTCACACACATTTTCTATGTTTTTACTGCTAGGTATATTTTGTCTAGAGCCATATACACTTGTAGTATCTATATAGGGGTGTATTAATAAGTCACAACTCACTCTATCCTTTACCAAAATTCCTAGAAATTTTCCTCATCCTAAGAATTATCCATATAAATTTACTTAGTTTTATCACTAAGGATTTTTCATCCTAGATTCTAATGGTTAACTTAACCTTTACTCGGATACCAACTATAATGACCCATGCTTAAGTTACATTGACATTACATATTATTTGTAAAACATTTCATACAATACACAAAAAAACATCTAAAGACCATATTAGTTTAGGAACATTGAAAAAATGGAATATATTTCACTAATTTGGATAATGATTTTCAAAATATCTCAAAGGGATACTCCCAATTAGTTTTCCTACCTAAAATGTTTCATTATATCTTGGGGAAAATGAATATAAGAAATGGGTGAGCTCAGATAGTTTGTAATAGTAAATAAGGGTAAAATGTAAATATAACAACGAGCTTAAGGGTATGATAAATGATCATGAAAATAGACGATAATAAACTACATGTTAATGATCATTAACAATAATCATGGAATAAATATTGGTAGTTCAAAAAACCTGAATCATAAGAAAATAAATAGAATAATCCATGAAATCAATACATAAGAATAATTATTAGAATTGTGGTTGATAGATATTAATATAATTAATATTTCCATAATATTCATGTAATTTCAAGAAAGACCATATTTGAAGCATGTGTTCACTGCCCATACCATCTTGGATATCACAGATCGTGCCAATAACCATCTTGGTTGTCATGGTTCCCTCTTATAATCTTCTTTGTTGTGTTGGATCACTCTCATAATCATATTAGTATTCAAGGTTCACTCCCAATACCATAATAACCGATAAGTAATTTATGTCAATATCATGAGATATAAATCATTAGACAACACATTTGGGTTTTATATAGGTCCCACCAATCACATAAAGAAAACCATACAAATGTATTGCAGAATAACATTAATCATTCATAATATAGAAACCCGTGCAATGAAATGGTTTTTATAAACATTTCATCATTTGTAAACATCAATCCATTATAAACATAAACAACTTAGAGAATTAATAAGAATATTATCATTGAATCATAACCCCATTAAAACATATGTATCATCAAATAATTTTATTTTATATTGAATATATTTTTGAGATATCACTTGAAATAATTCTTGAACAAAATTTAATTTCTTCATTGAAAACCACTTTATAAATAATAAAACATTTGTACATACGCTTTATAAGAAAAGAACCATGAGAAATTATAAATTTATCTTCAAAACATTTTATACATCATTGAAATACATTTTCATGAAAATCATAAAAATATCATTTAAAATACATTTAAACCATTTTTCAGAAAGAATTGTTTCAAAGAAAAGAAAATTTAAGACCAGATAAAGAATAAAATTACATGAAACATATAATATCATGAAAATAATGATATTCATGATTCCACATTTCAAAGGAAAACATATAAACTTCATAAAGGGATATTGGTGCGTAACATAACATGTTTTACAAAGAAGGTAAATTGAGACAAAATTGCCTTCCTGATTACTATCATTTGAACCATAAATCCCATGATATAGATATCGTAAAATATATATGTAAATACCATATATTCAGGGATAAAATTTATATATATAAAATAAAATACACCATTTATGGATATGGTAATCCATATGTACGCATGAATGCTGGTTTCATTTTCATATGGGGTTAAAAGTAAAGAAATTTTATGACATATTACAAGTCTAGAATTATTTTAATGTAATATGTAACATATATATTTTAATAAAATTCATCCTCATTAAATTATATATAAAATATTGGTGATTATAAAATCACATCACATCATGAAGATGATAAGTTATACGTATTCCCGAGTGATGTAATCCTTTTATCATAATATTAGATGAATAGAAAAAATTTACAATGGATATTATAATTTTGTAAGTATAATTATATCATAAATACTATTTATAAATATTAGGACTATAGTGATTATTACTCATATATAATGGTGATGGAAAATCAATATTATTACTCTATGGAGAAGATAATCCATACATACACACAAGTAGTAATTTTATTTTTATTGGAATGGGTTTGTATAATGGTGTTTTTATAATCATAAAAATAGTTAATAATATTTCTATGCTATATTTATTATTTTATCATATATAGAGTAGATTTATAGGCGGTATTGAAGAGAATAAGAGGATAATTATCAATTAGTGAGATTAACTCTTCTTCGGAATGACTCTAAATCTCTTCTATAGGACTTTTTGGTTAGACTTTTAGGAGGACCAGAACTTCTAAAATGTGTCTGGGGAATTTGGTAAAGTAAATTTATAGGGTTTGTAAATATATAAGTCCCAATGTGATATGAATAATTGAGGGAGGAGGTTTCATTTTATATTTGATGTGACATGCACTTTTAGAATTTAAAGAAATATGAGTTTATAATAAATTAAATCTCAATCAAAATAGCTTAAAAGGGGAATTAATTCAAGGATAACATGAGATAATATTGTAATATCATCATGAAATAAATTTTTTATAGATTTTTATGTATTTATGATATTTATCATTTTGATTAACCTTTAGTTAACCTATTTTAATTTTAACTATGTAAAAACGTTTTCAATAATTAGAGAAAAAATATACATATAAATTGTCAGGTGAACCATAAATGGTCAATTTCTGATATTTTAAAAAATATTTCATCCACTTATCCTTATCTAATATTTTTATGATTTTTAAATAATTTAATAAAATATAAATTTCATAAAATATCAATATTGTTAATTTTGACACTACTTGTTATTTGTATTTTTAAAATATTCATAACCATATAATATATTCTATTAATTTATATAAAATAATTCCTAAAATGTAAAATTCATACTAAAAATTTTCATATTACTTTAAATATAACAAATTATATCTATTGTAATATCTTTTATATCATTTATTTATTATTTCCATTAATTAAACAATTACTTCATTATCATTGTATAAAACTTCAAGATATAAATTTATTTCCAAAAAAATAAAAATAAATTAACATGATAAATAAAATTATTTTAGACATAAAATGAATATTTATAGTATAATTTATCTTATTTATAATCCTATATTAAAATTGATATAGTTATTTAAAATATGAGTACGACTTCTTTAACATTTCATTAAATGAAATATAATATATGTATTACTCTCATCCAAGTGGCATAAAAGGGTAATAATTTTGGAAAATGTATTATTTTGATCTAAACCCACATATCCAATGCTGTTAGGAAAATTATTAGGGTGGGTTTCTTTTAATGGACATATTATTTATACCCAAACATACTTGACATACCTTTTATCATGTGAAAAAAAATACAAAAGTTACTATTCATAATGCCCAAAAAATAAAAGAAAAACAATTATGAAAATTTAGACTCTATGATTACAATATGGAATAATTTTTTCAAAATTAAAAACACATATGTTTTGGAAATTAATTTAAAAACAATCCCATTATTGTGGTGATAAAACAGTATATTAATGTTAAAACATGCAAAATATTGAATACATTTAATATATTTTTTTTTTAAAGGTTGGGGCCGAAGCCTCATTTTTATTAATAAAGCAAAGCAAAGACCTCTTTTAACTGGGTAGAGGGAGACCCATTACATAGCCCGAAGGCCCAGTGGGCTTGAAGCCCATTACATAGCCCGTAGGCCCAAATTTTTGGCCAAATTCCTATTCTGTGAATAGTAACCCGGCTGCTACAGTACCCGCTACAGTAGCGCCACCGCTACAGTACCCTGCCGCCGCTACAGTGCCCTGCCGCCGCTACAGTACCCGCCTATCAACAGTACCACCGCTGCTACAGTACCCGCTACAGTAATGCTACAGTAACCTGCGCCCAATGGGTTTTGAACCCCCATTTTTCATGTAGTATTACGGGGTGCTTACCACTAAGCCAAACCCCAACTACAATACATTTAATATATAAATTCAACCAAAAATTGATAACAATTACTTAATTAATATTAATTGGTAATTTTTTTATCTAATTGTAAATTAAATGAATTAAAAAATATAATATAATAATAAAAAAAAATTCAATGTAAAAGATTTTTTTCAATTAAAATTTCATATTTTTAATACTCAATAAAATATAAAACTTATCAGAAATAAACCAAAAATTTTAAAAAGTTGCATTCTTATATTATGATTTATAATAAGATGTTTTTGTCAAATAAAATATTTTAAACTATTAAAAATTAGAATTAATATGGGATCTCTATTAAAATTAGATAAACATATTCTTTTAAAAATTATTGGTTTTTATGCATGAAATTGTGTTGGTTCCAATCATATGACTATAAAATCTATTATTTCAATTTAAAAAATATTTGATTTAATATATAAAATAGATTTTTAATTAACATCAATCACTAATTGAAATTTATTTAATTTATAAGGACAAAAAATATTTGGGGACATAAAAATATAAATATTTCCTTTATATTCAATTGGAATATATTTTTAATTATAATTAATTGTTAAATAATAAATTCATCTTATAAACCCTATATTTCTATACTTGAGTAAATTATGTTAACAAATTCCATCTTAGTGACTAGGTTATATCTAATTATATTATATATGAATTATTTTAATAATATGTTATTGTTTGGTAAATCATGGTATTATGTGTAATTAAAACTATTGAAAAACATGACATTGTGTATAACACAAGACAATAATATTGTATTCTATACATTAATATAGAACTAGTTCAACTTTACAAGAAAATTAGGACTTGTTTTTTCATATAGCACAATACATAGAGTGATTTTTATATAACAAATGATATATTAAGTATTTTTTGAAATGAAAAATGCTGAAATTATTAAATTAATTAAAAAATATTTCAAAAAAATATTGAGGTGTTAAAAAAATGTTTTTATAGAAAAACTAGAGTATAAATAAAAAATATTCTATCCCAGAGTTATTTCACTGATAATTATAGAATAAAATAATCAATGAAGTAGTTGTATAACACAATAAATGAAAATTGAGTTAAGAAACCCCTGACATCAAGCCTACTTTTAGTAGAGATATCTCTAAACGCCAATGTATTGGATTTAGACATTCTATTTACAAAATAAATGTCATATTATTATTTTTATTATCAGATATGATCCCTTTTAAAAAATACTACCACCCAATCATTACAAATCTTTTATTAAAATTATTTTCAGATATTAATTACCTTATTTTCTCAATCCTGTTTTATCATGAAACATACTTATCTCAAATATAGGATGAAATTATATATTAAATATAATGATATTTATGGTTTAAATATAATATTTTTCATTAGTTTCATCTTTATAAACAATATTAAATTTTAAACAAGGAGAACAAGTCACAACAGTTTGTGAAGACGATAGGTTGTATGTACGCAAGAGAGTCTTCATCACTTCCTTAACATTTGAAAGGGTAATAAATTTGATCGTAAATTAATTTTATAGAATAATTATCATGGCATATATAACCCATATTTTAATTAATTTTACACTTATTTACCATCCTTGTAAAGTATTAGTGAAAAATAAATTAAATCACTTCATGTGATGGTAGTCCACTGTACACATTAGTGATGTTGTCATATTTTCTATGGAATTGAATGTAAGTATGTAATTGTGATAAAATTGTTATATAGTTATTGTAATTTCATAAATTTCCTATGTAATCATTAAATAAAACATTATATTGTTCTATGATAAGTTGTTATTGAAAACGATTTACATCAGTTCGTGAGGTGGAAGTCCATTGTACAAAAGGTCAATGGTTTTATTTCCCATTTTTGGGATAAAGATATATTTGATGGTCATTTACATAACATAACAACATATCAGAATATATAAGATAATGGTTTTATTATATCATCATGATTTAATTATATTTTTTGATATAGAATAACAAATAACCTAAAACACTTAGTTAAGGACGTTACCTATTATTCGAACTTCTTTCATTTTGCACCATAAGCCTTCCTAGGGAAGATTTTTAAAAAAAATGATTATAAAATAATGGGTGGTAATTAGGTCATTTATTCTGGATTACATTTTCTGAACTAATGGTTAATTTATATGAGGATATTAGAGGATTTTGGATGGCTATTTATAAGTGCGGGAGATGACACACTTTGAGTTTTTGAAAAAAATTTACACTAACATTATACTTAGGGAAAATGGAAGAAATTATACCATTTAAACCATAAAGATATAAGGTATAAAAATTACAATATAATATTTTCTATAAATTTTATTTGGTAATTTTTAACCCTTATATTTTTAGTTTAATCCTATTAAACTTTTTTTCCTTAACCAAGGTAAATAATTTTTATTGTCTTCATTATAAATTATGTTAAAAACTTGAGATAAACTTTTTTGATAAAAGAAATTATTTTGTTTAAAAATATGGATTTTATTTGTTCATATTAAACTCTTATGAGTGTAATAAATCAATATTATGTTGAACTAACAAATGAGTCAAAAAACTATTTTTTGAGAAATTCTTTTTTTATGGAAAAGATGATATAATATTAATTACATGATTAGTAATAATAATATGATAATTATAAATTACTATTAATATGTATGTAATATATAAATTTCATTTAAATAAATAATTATTTGGGGTAATATTAATTATTTTAAATTGATAAAAATTGTACACTTTAAAAATGATTTCAAAAAGATTTTTTAATGGCTAAAAAGTAATCATATACTAATATATAGTATAAATTTGATTAAAATTTATTCAATTGGAATTAATTTTACTGAATAATAATTTTTCATATATTATAGAAAATTAAATTTATAATGGGAATGAATTTATCAAAAGGGAATTACAATTTTATAAAAACCATATTTTGATTATACACTGAAAACATATTATTTTCTGAAAAAATCACAAACTTTCACCATAAGTTAATATTGATATAATGAATTCAAAACTTTTTTTATTCCAATAAATTTAATAATTTTTATAATGAATGATTTTAAACTGTTTGAGAAAACACCCAACCAAAATTATTTAAAAAAACATTTAGTTTTCTTCCAAATGGTTATTATTTTATTAATTATCAATAAATTACCATTTAATTTAATTTATATATTGGTAATCCATATAATTTTCATAAAAATTTTGGTCATATTCAAACCCACAAACATAATGGCCATTTTATAAAGGTCATTTTTATATAAGAATAATTCAGTAATGTATCAAGTATGGTTCAATCTCAGTGTTGTCTGTGACATTAGATTTCAAAGATATTGAATCTAATTAAAGATAAATATATTCCAAAATATTATGGTGGTATAGTATCCTTTTTCATGGATCCTCAATATAATTCATACTAAATAATTGATTACAGATAGTGAAAGGAATGTCGATTTGAGGATATAGATCATGGCATATGGTGTTCCATGCTAATCAAAGAAACTCTCTCCTAAGTGGGGGATTCCTTTCCACATTGATCCATATCGAAGGGTAAAGTATGAAATCATCCTAAATATCACTCAAAATTAGATCCCCACATAACATGTACGAACTCCAAAGGATTACTATAAATTATTCATGAAACATATATAATTTTTTGTTATTCTGGCTCCACCAAATGATCAGGTTCGAGATAATATTCTTTTAGTAGTGGGTGAATGTTTTTTCACCCAATATACTTCATAAATATTTTATTCCATCAATTAAACATTTAATTATAATAATTTTTAACTTATCTAGTATGAATGACCCTGGTCCATGGTAAATTCACTTCTAGGGTGAACAGTCAATATTAATTCACATCCCTATCCATGATTTGTAGTATCTTTCTTCATGAGGGATAAGTTATTATAAATATAGGGACACAAAATTGCTCGCCACAATTCTATATAAATTTTTACGTATAAGTACATATCCTTTTATTTGTTCGTCCTCCAAAATAAAGTACCTTATCACTAAAATGGTAACAATGGACAATTTACAAAGGTGGTTGATCCTATTGATTGGATCCCTCCCCGTCTATAATATAGAAATATTAAAATCAATCACTACTATGGAGGATGATATAGGAAATAAATTTAATAATGGGAAATCTATAATACACACTCTTATAATATCATAAACTAGTTTATGTATTGTTAAAATATGTTGTAATAGATTTTTTAAGTCCCCATGTTGTTATAGTTTGTAAAATAAAGAGTGAATTTGAATAAATTTTCCAAGAGTAGCTGTTGTTCCATGAAATGGGATTAGAATTTGAATTCAAATATATATTGAAACCCAATGATATGTTTTAGGATATGTATTTATTCTAATTACATTTTTTAGTTTCTTTAATAGATTTTTTTAGTTTTATGTAAATGCTCGGAATTTTTTTAATTGTTTACACATTTTCATAGTCACTACACTATTAGAAAATCCCATGAGGGTGACTAAAGAAAATTTTGTAATGTTTTTTATATGAGGTGTGATATTTTTTTTTGAATGATTATAGTGAATCATGATTGGAAGCTATATGTGAAGTTAACATTTTTTAGAGGGAGCTACAAAGTTTTTGTTTGGTCTGGTAAACCATGAATCCAAACATTACAAGAGGGTGTGTCATGAGATAGTGTGGGCTATATAATTAGAAAAATGTTTGGATAATAATGAGTTCAAATAAAGTGCCTACATTTTTTCATTAAAAATGTGAAATATAACTTTTTTCCTTTTCCATTTTAATTATCCATATCCCATAATCCTCTTATACTGCATAACCAAACCCAGGGATCTCCATCACCCTTATCTCCATTGATCTAACATTACATTGAGTCTTCTTGATGTTGTTTCATAAAAATTTATGGGAAATTGTTACTATATTACCATTTATTATTTCCCCATTTTATTTGGATGTTAATTTCATTTTCATAGCTTAATTTTCTATTTAAAAATAATATAGATAATTTTAAAGGTATCATGTAATTATGGGGATTTTACTTAGTGTGGGTGAAGTACATCCCATAAGAATGATTTCACATCCTTTCTCACTATTAATATTATGTTACATCACCTAGTGAATTAATATAAGGAATTTGGAAAAAATTTATAGATCTATTGTATATTTGGTACCACTGACAGGGTGTGTGAATAAATAGTATAGTACAAATTGGTTCTTCATAATTCAACCTCATAGATAGGATAAAGTTTCAATATACTCACTTTATAATTACACATCCTCACTCAAATGGATCAAGAAAGAAATATAAAAGGAACCATAGTATTTATAAGGTTTTGAATTAAAATATTAGTATGTTCCATGATTGATTGGTCTACCCAGTCATGGATTATCCACTATAAAACCATGTGGCCACAATAGAGGTGTTCTCAATCCTATCAGTATATAATACCACATTACATCAATTTATTGAGCCCCACTATAAAATAAAAATTCCCACAATAGATTAATATTATTAAACAAAAAAATATATCCTTTTTTCATATATATGTTTTGTTATAACCATTAAAATGTTATCTTCAATCTCAATCCTCTATGATCATCTGATCTACAAATAATCAGTTCTTCAAGAGCATTAGTATCCTTTATGAATAATAACGATATTTTTTCTTTCTCACTGTGTTCATTTATTCAATGTATTTATTGTTCACCAATTCATCATAAGATCAGGAATACATGGATTATACCTTCTAAAAATATCCATGATTTAATATCACACTATATTTATTCTATAAAATAGTGTATTGAGTTATCATTTTTGACACACAATACATAAAAGTCATCCTAATTGACCTTTGATTTTATATTTATAGAATAATTTCATGAATACAATTTTTCATAGTAAAAAAATTGATAATTAGGGAATAGAAGTGGTATGATATCTTCTCATTCAAGTCATGAAGATATCATCCTCCTTTGAAACACATGTAAATGTCACAAAAATATTCATTTGAAATATCTACCAATCCTCATTGAAATTTTCAACTATCATAGTATAATTTTATTCTTTGAAAAATTTAGTATCTATAGTTTTTAAATATATTTAAATATTTAATAGTGTATACATATAATTATGAAATTTTGATGTGGAATCTCATTACAACATGCCACTCTTAAAATCCAGTTTGAACCCAAAATAGTAATTTTTAAATTTACACTTGGATAAAGAATTATTTTTGAGATATTAAGTTCCTAATAGAATATTTCAAGAATTATCTATTTTATCTCAATGTTATATATAATTTATTATAATTTATTCTCTTACTTCTGAATTTTTATAGTTCTTCGTAGTTGTGTTATACAAAGTCTCAAAATATAACTTATGTGGTTCATTGGATGATCTTCTCGATTTTTATATGTTTGGTTAACTTTATGTGTTTTTAGTGGTTTTGATATACCATTTTATGTCTAAATAAACATGATATTTACATATCTCTATGAATTTCTACCCTACGATTCACTATTCTCAACAAAACATGTCTTGTCTTCAAAGCCCTAAACTCTGTGGAATTCAAAAAAAATCTCACAAGATTTAATAATAGGTTTCATGG
This sequence comes from Viscum album, assembly GCA_963277665.1. Lineage (NCBI taxonomy): Eukaryota > Viridiplantae > Streptophyta > Magnoliopsida > Santalales > Viscaceae > Viscum > Viscum album. The sequence continues at coordinate 936,053,547 of OY728153.1, forward strand.
GAACCTTACCAAATTATTTTAAATATATGAAGTTTTAATTTACCCTATTTTCTATACATACTTCAACAATTATTAGTTCTTCGTTGTGTTAGATATACTATGTTGTTTTTGATACACCCTATGAAGTCATTGAAACCAAAAAATGTGGAACTCTATAAGGTGTGTTTGGTTCGGAACATTTTCATTTTTATTCACATAATAATAATAATTATATACTTCCTTAAATAAACTAAAATAATCTTAAGAGTTCTCTAAATAACAAAAAATCAACTCAAATAATCATCACTAGATTATCCACCAGCTAATGCAGTAATAATTTTCCTATTATGGTCTTAAGTGATGGATTCATGTTACCTTCAAGAAGATTTACATCATACATAAAAATATTTAAATATATTATTTTTTTTCTTCATATAATTATAATAAATAAATTTTTAGATCATACCACTTCTAATTCCATATTACTTATCTTTGTTTTCATATTGATCATCCCCACAATATTCACATGTGAAGGAAAATATCAAGAATTAATCTATATAGGTATTATATAACTCTATGAGTTTATCCTTTAGTTTAATTAAATAAATTATTCTTCAAATAAATTTATTCTTCTTACAAAAACAAATTGAAAACATCTTGAAAAAATAGAATCCTCAATTTGATAAAATTAAAATTTATTCTTAGGTAATTAAATCTCCCAATTTGAATTTGATGTTAATACCAAAAAAATATTTATGTCAGTATGTGTGTATTTTTCATCTCCCCTTATATAAAATAAATAAAAATAAAAATGTAAAGTTATGTATTATCATAACAACTTTAATCTTATTCAATAGTTCTAAAAATATCCTTTTCCCTCCTCTAGTTATGAATTCTAGCATGATGATCTTTTTGATAAAACGATGTAACCACAAACAATTTATCCTAGAGCCTTTTTTTATCTAATATATGTTTGGTAGGGATAAATTGACGTGGAAAATATTAGTGAATAACCAGGGTGATCAATGTTTTCCATAATATTAAATATATGGGATTTCATTCATAATTTTCACTTTTTATTAGCTGATGAAATATATTTATAAAAAATATGTTCTAAAATATACTCACATCAACCAAACAAAATTTTATGTTCAAGTAAATGATGTTTAAATCCATGTTTGTATCACCAACCAAGATTACCCCTTTTTAAACAGACTTTATAGAATCAAAATAAAGGATATAAATTTTAATGTAATGCCTACTTATCTAGTTAATAAAGATATTTATATATTTTTATCTCAATTAATAATTATAATTTTACAATTTCTCTTCATATTTTCTCTCCTATAAGTGATGCACTCATTTAATAATTTTCATAATAGTTAGTAAACACTACGGTGTGCACCCTATTTTCACATAGTTACTTTGTTGAAACACTAAGGATGAGGGTTTTCTCATGACTATATCCCCTCATTTCTTATAATATCATCATTAAAATTACTCTTTATACTCCTTTTACAATCATCATACTTTACTTGTTTCCATATTATTTTCTTCCCCTAAATAGTTTTTTTACGATGTTATATTCTTCTACTAATCTATAAAATTAATTTAATTTCTAGTTAGTTTTATCATCTTTATCATTAGATCTACATGATATTGTATAACTATCAAAAAAATTATCATATTAGGTGAAACATGTGGACATCATTCATAAGGATTTTAATGAATTATTATGTCATCACAATTAGAAATTATCTTTTGAAATTATATCTTAATGTGGATCCTATTTAATAAATTTATCACTAGGGAATATTTTATATTTACCCATATTATTATCCATTTTAATTACACTGGTCAAACTATTAAGTACTGCTTATCATGATCAGATTCATTGGGGTTCTCACATGGATTTTTTTCGTCACATTATTTCACCAAAACAATTTGTAAATCATCAGTCTTCCACATACATAGTAATTCATTATAACAAAATATTTTTGATAACCATGTTCATCTAAAATATATATTTTTCCATGGGAGTAGCATTATTGTTGTCATTTTTCAATCATCCATTCATGTAGAGGAGTGTCACCCATTTTTATTTATTAGAAAAAGGTTATAATTTATTTTATAACATTTACTATTAGAATTAATAGATTTACCTTATTACTAATTAAGATTTGATTTCACTTGAAAGATAGAAACCATCATATCATCAACCCATGAAGACATTGATCTAATATGAATTAACAATTTGAAGTCATAAGAAATGTTTTTAAACTAATTTTGAGATAACATACATATTATTTATATAATAGATAGGTATAAATAATTAAAAACCAATTTATCCTTAATATAACTCACCATCTTCTCACTCTCATTCAATTTTAATTTATATTTCATAATCTCATCAATCTATTTAACTTATTTTTTATAAACTCCTCTTTTCCATCAAATAGATTGTACTTTCTATCCTTATCATTATCTTATTCATCATGGGTTGTGTGTTTTTATTATTATATAATTATAACTTACCATTTATCTTGTATTCCAACTATATTCATTCACATTAGTCATCAACATTAATTAATGTATCAAAACCATTTTCAACATGATCCATAAAAATAACTTCAACTTCTAGTTTGATTCTTGATAATTATTCATCTTATTCCATCTATTTATTAGAATATTTTGTCTCTCTTTCTTACACCATTTATGATAATAAGGTATCTATGTGTATTTATTTAATCAAATTCAGAAATATTCTTTTCAAGAAATTTAATTCAATGTTTCCAATTCCATTTACATTATAGAAGATTTGGGGTTTCATTTGTTTTCCACAATTATTTCCATGTTTGAACTGATTTTATTAATGATGAACTACTTTATTGAATTCATCAAAATCATCCTAATTATCTTATTAACTTTATTCTGAATCGTCATCATATATAATATTAATAATTATAGTACACATAGAGGCCATATTATCTATTTATTTCATTGTGAAATTGAGAATGTTATACATCTCAAGATAAATGAGAATTTTATATCAATCATAAAAATAACAAAATTTTCTATCAATAAAATATAAAACAGTTGAATCAAACCATATTTTATATTTTCCATTAACTATTTAACTATTGTATAGTTATCCAACTTCTCATTAAATCCCTGGATATTTCAAAAAAATATAACTTACTATCATAATGTTGTCATTTGTATTTTCAAAATCATTCATTTTCTATGTATTCAATATTTCTCTTAAAAATATTCATCATGGATACGTGTAATTCAATATTCCATTTATAAATACACATAAATTTATTCCCAATTTCCCTAGTGCCTTCATGTACCGCGAATCGTGTTTAAAAATTTTGTTAAAGAGACGTCAAGAAATAATTTTTAATATTTTAATCAATTTCAATTTTTTTTATGATTTAAAAATTATCATTGGATTACCCTCAACAGTGGGTGAAAATCCCACTATTTTTATAACAGCCACTTGAAAAGAAATGTGATTGAAGTTATGGTGACATCTTATTCTTCTATATATGGAAATTATTTGTATTGAAATAAGTGACCCTATTTTTCTATATAATTTAAATTATATATAGTTAAAAAAATTATTGATTTTTCACAAGGTTATATTATTATCTTTGATTCCACTTATAGAACCTTGGTTTGTTTGGTACTAATAATGTGTAAGGGGATGAAAATGAATTAATATTTTACAAATTTATTCTTTCTAATTCAGCCTCTTGGATCAGTTAGTTTTTTGATCTATTTAATCATGAATTATTTTACATCACCACAATGAATTTAAAAATAAGGATTTTGGTAAAAGTAATATTTATACATGGTCATCAAACATTTCTTCGTATCAGGTATGGTCAGTTACCCCAATCATTTACTATCCACTATAAACCCAAATTATTACATCGTAGTTTATCCTAATCCAATCATAATTGAATCCCAATATAATATTGGATGTAAAGAGATTAAAGAAATTAAATATTCACACAATTCACTTCAAATTATTCAAAACATAAACATGAAATATCTTTTATTATCACTAGGTTACTATTGAACCACTTGGAATTGATATTCCTTCCCAAAAATCCTTGATCATTTAATTTTCATGTTCTTGTTTATTTAAATATATTAAATGATGGTGAATTTGTTCTAGTTGGACAATATAGCATTCCTTGTTAAGATAATCAATGACCCAATTCCTACTCTGTCTAATGAATGAATGGGAACACAACTCATATACCTTCTGAAAATATATTGGCATAAATTTCTCACCATTTCTCCTTCATATATCACTATAACAGGTTCTCATTTTTTCTCTCAATAAATAGAACAATATTATGTCTTCTACCCTGATTTTATATTTAATTAATATTTTATGGAATTTAATTTTCTATATTCAAAATAAAGAATCTCATTAGATAGTGGAATGAGGGTATCTTCTCATTTAAATATAGATGATATTTCTTAGATTGAATTATCATTTTATTCCTAAAATGTAATTAATTCAAAATCATAGTCAATAGTTATTCAAATATCAAAAATTTTGGCATTATTTCATTCCATGAATCTCACAAAATCTATAGCTTTTAATTATTTTTCAACATTTATCCACATACGAATGGTATGATATAGTGGTGAGATGAAATCTCGTCATGGAATTTTAATATCAAAATCTAGCTTTATCCTTAGTTGGATCTCCATCAATATAATGTTTGATCAATAACTCACTTTGATAGATTTTATTTCTTTATGAAATTTTCAAGAATCATCTTATTTTCCTCTATTCCTGGGACACTTTGGATAAGGATCCATTTTAAAAAATTATTTCATTTATCATAAATTATAGATAATATTTTTTCTGATTTATTCTCAATTATTTCACTTTTGTAGAGTTATTTATAGAAATACTTTATAGAGTCTCAAATGGGACCCTAATAAATTCCATAGAGGATCTACATAATTTTAAAAAATTCTTCTAACTATATGTTTTTTGTAGGGATAGTTTTACACTACAATGTCAAGATGTACATAACACAAATTTTGAACTATGAATTTGTACCCTACTATGAATTTTTCTCAAATAAATGTATTTATTCATCAATTACTTCAAATATAATAAGTGATAATGCGTCATATTAACTTCAACAATTAGGTTCTTGAGACCATTTTTATCTTTATGGAACTTGATGATGTCCAATTTTATCCCATGATATTCACTGTTCCAAAAATATAGCTTTTTGAAAAAAGTAGGAATTATATATTATCTATGATATAATATATAATGTCAGTGAATAATAATAATATTTAACTCCAAATTGTCAATAAGGTTCAGAACATTTTAATTTTTTTACATTAGAATAGTAATTATAGAATTACTTAAAAAAACATAGAATCTATTTAACTTCCTTAAAGCCCTCTGAATCACTTAAGATCTTCCCAAATATTTATCCAAATGTCTCCAATAGTCAATACCAAATATTAGTGCATATTTTCTTCCCAATGGTTTATTTCACCATACCTCTAGTTATATTTACATATTGAATAGTCGATCATTAATCTCTCCTTTAGCCAACATCATCCAAACCCAATTTCAAATTTTTTATATAGTACAACATATCACTCGTCAATACTTGTATTATTTCAATTTATATAAGCCATACAGTCATCACATGTAAGGGTTTTTATCATGAATCATTCCATTGATGTATTGTATAATAGATTAAAATTTTTCCTTAGCCTAATTTAGTAACTTTTTCCTCAACTCAACTTTTACTTCATGAACATATTGAAAGATTATATAAAACCTTATAGCCTTAAATATTGTCAAAGAATACATTTTATAATTGGTAACATCAAATTTAATAAAATTGATAGATTAATGAGAGTCATTTTATGGAGATTTTTCATAGAATAGTGGAAAATATATGGAATATGACATTTATTTTCAGTTTTTCATAGTTTTAGTGTTGTGTGATGGATCGATAAAAATATATAAAATTAGGAATATTTTAATTAAATTGAAAAATAAATTATTAATATTTATATTTTATTTAATTTGATTTTATGCTTTGAGAAGAGATCTTGGGTAATGATATGTGCATGGATGAGGCTTGGGTGATCTAGGGTAGTGATGATAAATGTTTCTAAAAGATAAAACAGTTCCATGAGGTAGTTTCATTGTGGACAATCCACTATGGTTTATGTATTTTTTATATATGTCAAGTGATATATATTACAGAATAATTCGAGATTGATGTTAAAAAAAAGAAGTATTTTTTTATGCCCCTAGGTAATGAAAAAATTCTTAATGAGAATAATGGACCATTGAATACTAGCTTGTTTCCTCATTCTCTGATGTAAAATGAATATATTATAAATCTGTTTCATGAAATATATGAACTGTAGAAAAATTTAAATAAAGTGTATTAATATAGTGACATTTTGAATAGTTCTAGAAGGTTTCCATACTGTATATGAGAGTATGCGACGGATAATGGTTGTCCTAAGTAGGGCATGATGTAACCATGAGATACCTTATTTCCTTTAATCTAGTAGATTGGTGAGTGGGGTGGGTACTCCCCCACTATTTTGTGATCACCTGAGTAGTATACCCTCAGTATTATTATGTTTAGGATTGGAATTTTGTGGAAACATATATATTGGGAAGCAATATAAGAATTATTTCATCTATCTAGAGTGATATTAGTGTGACTTTATTATGAAGAATTTGAGGAAAAAATATGATCATGTTAATACTAAGGGATTTTATTCCATCTTTGTTTCTATATTTATCTTTAGAGATTGAATTAGAGAGAGGAATCCAGGTAGGATGTTTTTACTACAATGTGACATAGTGGTCCCCCATAGTGGACAAGTACTATATTGAATTTTATGAGGATCGGTGAAGTGAGGCTAGTATAGTTTTACCAAAATATGGATATAGTTTCTGTGATATATCGTAATGTTGAGAGGATGACCTATGTTTTGTGTGATAGCTTTAGGGTGTTTCCAGAAGTGTAAGGTAGATACTTAAATGGTATATTTTATGTGTGTGTATTATCCCCATAAATTTTATATGAGATCATTAGTGGGACCACAGGTCCCCTAATTACAGTATCTATGATTTCATTGTAGTCCGAACTACCCACAGGTGTATTATTTATGTAATCATTCAGTGGGATTCCCCAAACTCAAGAAATTTTTATATAATATTTTCAAGTGATCCTCTCTTTTACTATGTATATTTTAACTGAGACCATGAGGTGTGGCATTCTGCCCCATATAATTTTGATCAATGATTTTGGTAAGACCTCCCTTCTGCCTAATTTTTTTAAGAGGTGATTCAAAACAGACTTCTTTACCTATTGTGATCATTTATATGATATTCTACGATGTTTTTCTTATAACAATTATATTTATTATATATGATATAATCTATTTGGGAGTTATGATCCCTCATATAATACTATATACATGTTTATATATTTAGGATATATTTAAGAATGGAATATATCACATAAATGTTATATAAGATAAAAAAAATTGAAAATATAAAATATATGCAAGGAAAATCACAAGTGTCATAAAATAACCCAAAAACAAATGATATTATTATATAATTTATAGTTCCTTATTTATTTTTTGATCATATCTCTTGTTAATAGACAACTTCTCTCAATATATAAGGTATTCTCATGTTGGTTCCATAATGATCATTAATCACACCCTTATTTGGTCACTATTGAACATTGGTAACTAACACAACCTCATTATTTGTATGTTAAAATTGTGTAGAATCCCTAAAGTGTATCATTTAGCAGTATATCATAAATAAATTTTAGAGGTGAATGATATGAGGCCCAATGACAGTAGTTGGGACTTATTGTGTTGTGTTTTTTACTTATTTTGTATATGATATCATTTCGATAGGATAATAGTTATAACATGTTCTTGTAAGATTCAATGTTTATTTGATATAGAATAATAATTTTTTATGGATTATATGTACTATAATTATTTTATGTATATTGTTTGGTTATTTTTTTAGTTGTTATCATAATATATTATGATGGTATGTTTCTCTAGATTAACTAATTACCAACACACTACAAGTTGATATCCTCTTGTATAGAGTGAGGTGAACTTGGGGTCATTTGAAAACCCTAGTCTATACACATGTATGTGGTTTAGGGATGTAGATGCATAAATATTTGGTATAAAAGTGAATTTTGCTTTATATTACTACTTTTGATATAGTAGAAATAGACTAAGGATGTGTTGGAGCTTTTATTAGACCATAAAATATGGTATCATGAAAATAAATTTATAGTAAGTATTTTTTACCAAGGATATGGGATTATTGTTAATTTTTCTATTATATTTGAGATATTTATTCAAATATTATGTTTGTATTTAATATTGATTTTTAGGGATTTTGATATTCTCTTGTTGGGAAGAAATCTTTGTAAATGAACATTTATTTCCCATGGGATTTAGATGTCATTCATGTGATTTTATGTTATTTATATCCATAAATATGGGGATGAAAATATTTAATGTTTTAGAAACAACTTGTATGGAATATTATTATAAAATATGTGGTTGTAATTCTACTCATCTAAAATAAGATAAATTTTTCAATTTATAGGTTATTTAGATTTTAGGGTGAGATGTTCTATGATGTTTTTTATACATCCCACCATGGAATGGATGTGTAGATACCTTTAGTGGATCAATACAGTCATTGGATTCATTTATAGTCATCACCTTTTTTGGAAATTATATTGTTTATTTTGAAAAGTAAATGGGTTCTGTTATTTAACATATCAAAAAATAACTGCATCATTCTCTATATATAATTCAATGTGGAATTATTCATGATTGAACAATGTGTTAATGGTTTACTTCATTGAAGTTTTAATTTTATGGAGAAATTATATACTCCTATATTAGATCTCGATCCATGATTATATATTCTATAATGAAAATGGTTGGTCAGTTTTGTGCCTGATAAGGAGGAGTGGATTTGGCATGTGATGATTGATATGTGTGTCTGGGAACATTATATTGGGTGTTTGGGAACATGAGATGCATTATGGTATAGAAATTTTGTAGGGATGTTTCCTCATGATCAATTGAATATATGAGAGGTGGTTTATAGGAAAGGCAAGGAAGCCTTATTCCATGAGATGTTATAAAATATATCTTTTATTCGGTTGTATTACTATACAATATGAATCCCACCTATCATTTTTATAGGTGAGTAGTTACATATTAGGGTTACCTAGGAGATGGTATAGACCATGCTTATGAGTTCCCTCAAATATGGGAGGAATGTGTAGATTTCATGAAATAAGATAAATGAATTAGAAATACTATCATATGTGTTGTGTAGGAATATAGATTCCATTAGATCCCATGATATAAAACACTTGGGGTGATTTGGTAACAATTTTTGGTTCTGGATGTCAGGATTATTAAGATGCATAACCCTAATAATTTAGGCTGTGGTTCCAAATGAGGGTGAAAATAATGGTCTTATATGGTAATATATATAACATGGGTAGATGATTCTTGTTTTGAGATGAAGTGTTGGTTGTGGGTGATGATGAGATTTCCCATAGCATGAGTTTGACATAATTATTTTTGGAATTTAAGCACCAAGTTGATTAAATATGGGTCATATTAACATGAATTGGAACATTGTTTGTAGTTTTGGAAATAGTTCCTTGGTTTGATGATATTTTACTCATGAGTTCCATATTCTCTTTGTTTAATCAGGTTGTGAAACTTCATATACAAAATAATTTTAGATAAAACTAATCTTGATCATAATGTTGAACATATGACATGGTTACTACAGGTTCACTATACCTTATAAGAAAATATTGATAGTTTTAATATACTTTTATAAAAATAACTCATGCATGAGGAAATGATCCCACTTTGTAAGGATGGTGAAAATTTAGTTTTTGATTAGTGATATACTAGGTATTGGATGTGAACCATTGTGATGGGATGAGATTCTTGTGGGGTTATTGGCTTGGGGTTTTGGATGTTAATGGGAAGATCTTCCTCCATAGTGGATGACAACTTCATATATGGTTGGTGTTATGGGTTGAAAGGATATATTTTCGTGGATTGAGAGGAGAAAATAAAGTGATATTAGGATTTTTGGTGGGTTTTGATATAAGACTTATAGGGGGAATCCATATTGTGGGGAGCACTACATTGGTCATGGATGGTTACATGATTATTCGGGAAGGTTATTCGATAGATTTCAATAATGAAATTCTCAGTGATCAAGGAATGTGAGTAAATTATGTTTCGTAATGGTTATTACGTATGAGTAGTGTGGACATATCTAGTCGTTAAATGTGACTAACGATATATCTTAGACTGGGGAGATTTGTAATGTCATTTTATTTGAGTGATGATAAAAAAACTACTATAGTGGTGAGGATTGACTATGTCAAAGAGATATGAGTCGCATTAGTATGATCATGGATGTAATTTGACTGATAAGTGGATGGTCTAGATATCACTTAGGTATAAATTTCACATGTTTCCAATGTGATCTAGTTCCATGGTTAATACGAAAATATATATTTAATTGTGTTATTGGATTGAATTAATGTAATTTCATTATTAATTATGGATTTAATGTTATCCAAGAGTGATTCAAATGAAATTTATATCGATTATTATATAATGAGTGATATAGATAGTGTTGTTGGTTGGTGGTCCAACAATAGTATTACAATAAGTATCAGGCTTGGAATTTTGTGTGTGTTGTAGATTATTTAGGATGAATTTAATGATTATCTCATCATTATTGAGTGTCAAGATATCATATTAGAAGGTTTTGCAGAATATTTTCATGAAAAGTCATTCATATGAACAATGGAATATGTTTTCATCGGATGTTAAGTGCGATTAGTTATGAACTACCTATAGAATATTTATTATCCACCCGAAATACATTTTGGTAGGTGATACCTATGTTGTGCAGGACCATGGCTTTTAATTAACCTTAATAGGTCAAGTCCTATAGTGGGAAGCACAATATTACAATGAATGATTGATTGGAAATGATTTTTTGACTGAAAAAATATGTCGTGGATGAGCATCATTTTATAATTATTGATGGTGATGTGTGAGTAGCGAGGGTTTTAATAAAAAAATCCTCATATACAGATTTGTGTAGGGGAACCTTGTTAAAAAATCATGCATAGAGTGTAGTGATTAAGTGGTGAATTGATAACCTAGGATGGTTCATATTGATGGATTAATGGCCAATATGATTTCTTATTTATCATAAGTTATATGAGGGGGAAGGTTTTAAAGACCCCTTTTTTTATTAATTTTGTAAATTTGAAATTAAAATGATTTCGTGGTCATAGATTATAGGATGTTTTGATAATTTTGATTCAGATCATAATATAGAGAGTTAGAGAATCCCAATGAGCTATTTTAGATATGGATCATTTCATGAGAGAGGTTTCGGGTGCTTCAGATAATTTTAGGATCTCAGGATCGATGTTATTATTTTTTTGTAAGGGTTATAGCCCTATGCACAATCACCACAAAATTTTGTCAAACCATATAGATGAACAAAGAAAACCACATTGAGTTATTTTTCATTAGTGATGGAGATCCACGTCTTACAATTAATGAGATAGAATATTTTCAGGTAATCATAAATGACGTTGAAATTTTTCGAAGGGAGCTACATTGATGGGCCATGGTTTTATTAACAATGTGGGAAAACTATGTGAAAGGATATTGGTAAATGTATTATGAGTCACATAGTTGGAATATTTTTTTAAACTTAAGGAAAAATTATATGAATACACAATATTTGTTTAAAAATGAAAAAAATACACTTTTCCAATTTGATATTATGTATCCATCTCCCCACTTCCTCTTTTCTTGAGGACTCAAACTAGGGGAGCACCCCATCCCAATTATCTCGATCAATCACCCTTGAAATAGTTTTTTTTTGGTTTCATTTCACAATAATTATAGGTGAGTAATTCCATGTTCTCCCACTATTTATTCCCACCTCTACTGTCCATTTATTTCATTTCCTCATCATACGGTTCCTTTGATGATTCCACTATAGCATGTGGGGGTTCTATTATAATATGGGTATGTTTATTATCTTAAAAAATAATCACTCTATATGGATGATTGAATATATTTTCTCACCATTTCATTGAAGGTAAATCATCCCACAAATTTATTTAATATTTTCGACTAAATTGGATAAAATAGGTTAATTATTAGATTCCATGAGATAGGTACTTTTCTATTTGGATTGTGTTGGGGGTATTCTATAGACTTTCTTGGTGTGGTTTCTATTAGGGTCAATGTTTCATGACTGATCATTGAGATTTTTAGTGATTATGAATATTTGAATTAAATTAAATAAAATTTATAATTAATTATATATAATTGAATTGGATGTTAGAAATTTAGTAAGAATATAGGGGGTTTATGTTCATAGAAGAGGTTTAGAAGATCCTGGGTTGTGATGCTCAAAGATACTTAATGAGAAATAACTTTATATATGTTCAGTGGTTGAAGAACATACTCTCATGCTATATCCATTTTGATGTGAGGAATGTGATATTTTGTGTCAACATCAATGGGCTATTGACCACAAATATAAAATGAATTGTTTTTTTAATCTACAAGGAATAGAACAATGTGTCAATGGAGACAATGGACTATTGAACACTAGCATAATTCTAAGGCTATTGGATGTAAAGGGATCCATTATAAATGTGTTTTATGAGATGTTCTAACCTGAGAAGGGTCTAAGAAAATTTAAAGAACATAGTTTCCCTTGTTATATGTTCTCTCCAATGCCTTCTTATAGAGTAGAATGTTGGGATGAGAATGGTTGTTCATACTAGGACATAATGAAACAATGAGATACTATATAGACTCTCGGATAATTGATTACAAAGTGGGGAAAGTGGACCTCATCGTCTAATATGTAAACAAATTAGTGGTTATATCGTGGATAGGATTTCGAGATGATTGGGTGTGAGAGTACATAACTATGAAAAGGGATGTTGGACAGGAATTCTTTCATATATTTAGTGTAAAATTAATGTGGATTTATAATGATTCATGTGAAACCAAAATAATATCATGTTAATGTTGAGTTATGATATTCTTTATAATTTTTGTGATTTGTCCCTTGATATAAGATTGAGATGGCAAAAACCATTTATTTTATTTGGATACGATGTGAGTTAAGTGACATTAGCGGGTTCCTAAGTGTTATATTAACCCTTAATTGGGTTTATGTAGTGAGACTATATAGGTTGTATCCTATTACATATACAGTCACGATGATAGGTTTTGAAATTGAGAATTTGAACCTGTTTTCTACGATGGTTTCAATGGGTGTCCACACATTGATGGAAGATCCCTATATGAGATATTTCCTTTTAAATAGGTTTCTCCCCATATATGTTATATGAGACTTAAGTTTAGGACGCTATTCCACTAATTACATTATCTGATATTTTTTAGAAGGATACAATTCACATGACTGGGTTATTTATGATATATCAAGACGGGACTCCCTTTAATAATTAATTTTTTATAATATAATTAGTTGAACCACTTTTTCCCTAGGAATGGTTTATTGGAGATCATATGGTTCTTCAATCATACACAATTCACATATTATTTGAGATTTTGGAGGGGCTAACCTCATAATATTTTCTATGATTTAATCTATATGGGTTTTACCCTAAGTGATCATTTATCTGATATTCTTGGATTGGTTGATTTTCCCCTCAACTATTGTATATATGATACTATATGTGAAGGACAAATTTCCCCCTGAGTGATCATATATTATTGTATATATATTTTTGAGATTTTATTGTAGGAATCATATCCTCCTAATGTAGTGAAACATGATCGAATACATTTTGAAATAGATGAAGCATTTATATTTGATATAAAGTGTCACCTTAGAAACAAAGGAATGATAGTGTTAATTTTATTTTGTGCAAGTTCTTTTTTAAATTCTGATCATTTCACCAATGCTCAAATTGTAGAAATAGTTAAATTTGTGACACCATTTATGGTTACCAATTAATCTTCATTCATACACTTTATGGGATACCATATCACTTTGGTAACCAAGAGGAACTAATTACATAGAGGGTTGTATGTTGAATGTAAAATCTCTGAACTGCTATGAATTATTTTTTGATATTATATAGATTATTTTACAGACCAGGAGATGAGACAATAGGACATTCGGAGGCTCGATGTTTCCATAGTAAATAATTAATATATATTAAATATATTTAATATCACACACATTTATTTTTACCAAAAAAGTGGAATAACTCTTAAATGGGTTCTCAGATCATAAATTTGGGGGCATCGTTGAGTTTGGAATTGTAGTTTTACCCCGGGCATGACTTAGCATTAGTCTGCATGGGTTATTTAGAGTAAAGTTATCAAGGATGTGAATAAAATAAAATAATTTAATAAATTTTACTTTGATACAACGGTTTAGTATTCTATTTAAATACACACTTATCAATAATTCATAGGGTTATTCACATAACCCTAAAAATATGACAAGTACAATTAGAGCATTAGAGGATACCTTATTAGAGGATGCAATTATATTTTCTAAACAAATAGTGAAAAAAGATGATTAAATGGATCTCTCCAATGAATGTGATGTGAAAATCCTTCAACAATAGTGATCCTACCAAATCAAGGTAGGATTCTATTTTATTTGAATTTCCTCATTGTTCTTAATTCCTAAGATGAATGAGGATCAATCAACCAACCTATTTATTTGTGGATCATATGTATTTGTGGGAAAGGTATACTTTGAGGTTTTTCTGGAGGATTACTTTGAATATATTCATTTTTTATCTTACTTAAATGAATAATGATTGATATGAAAATTGATTGATGTTCACCCCTTTCATTTTTCTCATGTCTTTCTATCCTCCAATTCAATAATTCACCATGGGAGTTCTTCGTTTGGCCCAAGGTTCAAAAAATCTTGATCAATCAATGGTTGAACACCCATATCATTGAAAATGATCTAATGGATTGGATCTGGGATCGAAAAGGTACATTGTAGGTTTGAAAATTGTGTTTGAGAAATTTAGATTACTGGTGAATCCCAAATTCACATTCTTCACTGTTCTTTGGTATGAAACAAAGAATGTCAACTTGATCCTTGTTGTGGGTAAATTTGGTGATTAAATAATTTCATTCAGTGATAGTGTGAAAAAAGGTCAAATATTGTGTTTCGTGGCATGGATGTTGACAGATCAGAGGCCAGAGGATCGACCAAGTTGTGTGGAGGAAGATTTGGAATTTCTATAAAATCCCACAGAACACAGCGTGAAATCCGAGAATATATGGATTGTGGGAACCCTTAATTAAAGGCTTGGATTTTGGGAAGAATATAGGGATAAAAACATGTGTTCCCCATATCACACGATTTTTTTCCCTCCTCATATGACTTGAATTTTACTTTGATGAGTACAAAGTCATGGGTTGGAGTACCCGAGCACAGACACACCATGTACCCCCATATAGACAGAGCTTGGCATGCAAAGAACAGTACATGGACATGGCTTTGGTACACGTACATGGCCAGGAGACCCATGCAAGATACTATGTTTCAAAAAATTCCATGTATATCCTTCTATATATCTTGTATATGAAGACTACATGTCATGTTCGGCTCATCCACAAAGTAAAAACATAGGATAGCTGGACACAACACGTACCACCTGGGGAACACTGAGTTCTTTCTTCAAGAGTGATTAAGGTTATTTGTTTTCTAATTTTGGACTAGTATAGATTCATTTTGTTCCCTTGGTATTTTCCTTTTAGGGTACCATGCATAATTATATCCGTGTCTCTAGATTTTGATCCCCTCTTGAGGTGGAGTCTCAGATAGAGTTGTAGTGTCCCTCTATGAGACTAGATTGAGATACTCTATCATCCTCTGTTCTATAGTTCGAGTTTATGGAACCATAGTGACCTCCCTGAGTAGGGAGTTGATCCCCCATATATAAGGATTCATTTTTAGTCATTTTGGAATTCTTGTCATATAATCCCCTATGTAGTGGTTTGGTCCAAACTCGGTTCGTGGTGTCCCCAAGTGGTTCCAGGAATTACCCTATGTTTGTGTATCATGGTCCCCATAAACCAGTGAGCATACTTGGGTGGTGACCAAATACCTAGACCTCTTTTTCAAGTGTCTTTGATGGTATAATGTCTCATGTAGTAATTTGAACTAGAACAGGTGTCTCTTCAAACAAAATCTGGTGGATGATAGTTGGTTATGATCACTTGATGTCATGGTGGCTTTCCAGAGTATATATGATTTTTTCTATTATAAATTGAATTTTATATATATTATTGAGATAACTATACATGGTGATTCATGTTTATTTTTTTTGGGGAGTCCAATTATTTATTTTTATAATCACTCATGCACGTGCATTTCCAACGTGTGTCGTGTGTTATGTATAAAAGGGACCTCTTGATTGTGTCTTATGAGGAAAAAGAGAAGGTGTACAATTGCTGGGGATTCATATACCGAGGTGTATATTGGGAGTATGATTTTGAATTATACCTCTCCATTGGAGTAGGTTAGGCTTTTAAATTTTTGGGTAGTTCTTCTTTTGGCCCCTTTTCTATTTTCATCACTTTTCTGTCATTCTCTATTGTGGGATCAAAGATGTATTCCTTCAATGTTTCAGTTGTTTAACATTTAATAATTGTGTGGGTATAGAGATGTGTGTGTGTGTATTCATGTACTTTTGGATAATGCCTCCCAATTTTGGAATATGCCTACTCGACAGTGGTAGATATCCTCTGGCCTATTAGAGGTGGTCTTGGGGTTGTCATGGGTTGGGTCGTGACAACGTGGTATCAAAGTATGTTAGTTATACATTAGGACCTGAGTCAATAAGATTTTTTGGGGACACATTGTTTAGTGTTTCGAGTTCTTCTTTCAAGAGAGGGAATCTATTGTTAGTTTTGTGGTTGACATGTCCATACAACAGGACTCTGGTCACCTTCCATCCAACCTGGAACCTTTAAATAGTTGGTTGTTGGGAAACATTTTGGTACATTAATCAGATAGGAATGGTTTTATTTTTTATGTCCTTCTTAAGTAATCTCCCAAGATATAATATTTTGACCATGGTAAACCATATTTTATTTCAGGATTCCTCCATATAGATACCCATACAAGATTCTACTTCATGACCAAGAGGATGATCTGATTAGTGATGAGGGATCGATACAATGACTTGTACCCTAGATAGAACCTTTGGGTGGTTTAAAATTTTTACTTGCATCAATTGAGTAGCATCAAGAACCTACACTACCTACATAGGACTCACACTGGATGAGTGCATTTGATGAGATTCAAAGGTAGTGACCTCCTAGGTTTTAGGGTGATCCACACCCCTAGGTGGCTGAGGACAGGATAGAAGGATCCACTCACATTTTATACCTTGTGAGGATGTTTTTTGATTAGATGAAAATACTTGGAGATAGTCTTCTCCAAGTCACAATAGGGAGACAGTGGATATTTCTGAAATAGTCACATGATGAGAAAAATTTCTCTTAGAGACACTTCGAGAATCTCCTCATAAGAGAGTTATATCAACCCATGTTGAGATCAGTTTACATATAAGAGATTTTTTATCTATAACAGGGCAGTATGTCCATGGAAGAGTAATGAATAGGATTCACTGATCTATCACATTAACCATTAGATTTGGTATGAGACTAGTTCTTCAGGGATTAGACTATTGATCAAGGCTAACATTGGGACATCAGAATGTCATAGGTATATTTCATCATTTCCAACTATGAGGGAGGTATTTAGATAGCCTTTTTAGTAGTAGGTTTTCTCATAGAGTAGACACCAGTAATGGGAGCTATCAGTGGCCACCCAATAGCTGAGGCCTAAATAGTAGGTAACTAATGGCAGTTAAAGGAATCAAAATGGGTCATAAACATCAGGAGACGACCCCAGACCTCTGGTTTTGTGGTTCATAGCTCTCAGGGTGGATCACGTTAAGAGAGGGATATGTAGTGTTTCTATTATAACAGTTAGGGGCATCTAGAACTATATTTCCTAAACTATCATCAAATTGATCAGGAGTCAGTCGAGGGACTGCTTAGAAAGAGTCAATGGAATGAGTGGGGCGGTCTGCTGGGTGGAAAACATGGGAGAGGGCATGCAGGGTAGTTGGAGGTGTTTGGTGGATCTACATTTCACCACCACCACCCCTATTGGGTCCACTATAGTCTCTGGGAGATGGTGGGTAGGGACGAGACAAGCTACAAGAAATGAAGGATTATGACCTCAAGACTAAAAGTATTACATGAGGTATGATATTTTTCTTTTATACTTTATCTAAAGTATTTAGTGAAATAGGTTCCTGCAAATACTTACATGATATTTCTTTAGTTCCTTTTTTATAGATTACATATGATCTTTAGTCTCGACACTTACGGTTGGAGACTCTCATAGGAAGTGACTTAGTGATTTCACATCTATGTCGACAGTGCAACCAGATTCTTGGAGGCACGGGTTTTTTATGGGATCTCATTGTTACAGTAATGAGCACTTATGACATCCTCCTATGTATAGACATGATATCTATAGTTCATTCTGAGATTTACTATTTTAGGTGGAGGATGTGGTGTGTCTGCTGTTATAGAATGATTTTTTCTTTTGTGGGTGAAAATGAATCCTTGGCGAAGTAGTATAAGATCGGGCATATGAGAGTACAAATTGTTATTCACTACTTGGCCAACATGACTATGGGTGTAGTTGATGATTTGGGCTATCAGATTCCAATAGTGGTGTAAGAGTATGAGGACATATTTCTTAAGGACATACCTGTTTTACCTCCCCACATATTGGTAGACATCTGTGTTGATCTACACCCCAGGATAACACTGATATCTATTTCCACATATTAGACTGCTCTCATAGTGTATTGTGAGTTGTGGGTTCATTTGGAGGACTTACAAAAAAAGGATTTCTTCAACCCTATATTTCTCCCTAGGAAACCCCATTTTTGTTTTCCAAGAAGTAATATAGGATCTGAGGTTGTCTATTGATTGTTGTCTCTTGAACCAGGTGAATGTGAAAAAAAATAATACACTACTAAGAATCAATGACATGTTTTATAAATTTAAAGGGGCATGATAGTTCTTGAAGATTGAAATCATGTAAGTTTGTCACCATTTGTGAGTGCGAGACAAGAATTTTCCGATGATTGGATTAAGATGTTGTTATTTTCACTATCAGTACTTAGTGATTCTTTTTCAAATGAAAAACACCCTGACAACATTCATGGTATTCATGAACTAGATCTTTTATCATTTCATAGATCAGTTCATGGTAGCCTTTATCGATGACATCCTAGTATATTCAGCGTCTGAGGTGGAGCAAGCGTGACACATGAGTATGGTATTGGACACACTCTAAGAGCACTATATTTATGGTTGGCTCTGAATGTTTCAGTTTTGGATTCAATTGGTCCATTTTCTAGAACCAATAATCTTATAGGTTGGAGATTAAATGGATCTAGTGAAGGTTGAGACAGTCCATTCTTGGGAGCCACCCAAGGGTTTCACCAAGGTACGGAGTACCACTAAATTAGATGGCACTATTTGTGGGTTTTACCTAACTAATCCAGAGTGGAACGACCCTTGATGGCCTTGACATGGGAAGGTAAGACATTATTGTTGATTTAATGGTGTTAGTAGGGCATTCAGGTGATAAGGAAGATGTTGATGAGCACTACCATATTGAGGTTACTGGAGGAGGGTTTCAATTACATAGTGTTCTATGATGCATTATGGACCATACATGGTTGTGTTCTGATGTTGAGTCAAGTATTAATTGTAACGCCCTGACACTAGTTACCCAAAGTCGGTGCATTATTACATAACATTGTAATGATCACAAGGAAATCTTGTCTCGAAAGACCAATCAGTTTAGTATTATTGGAAACAAGATTCATACTTAAGTTAAACTTCACAACATGAAAAGAAATACAAAATGAATCTATTCCATTAGAAATATCCATGCCTCCTAGATTATCCCTGTAAGTAACTCATAACTAACTTCTTCATATCCTGGGAAAATGAAAAATAAGAAAGGGGTGACATAAAATTCTCAGTAAGGGTAAGAAATATAGGGGAAGATAACATAAATATTAAGTATGGTGAATAATTGAAACCACATGACTTTACCAATAAACATGAATACTTTTATGGTAGGAATATGAGATGAGTAAATAATGCCATTATAAAACATAATCATGGGTATTATACTAGTCGAATGAACACATGAACCATCAATATTATTTTCATAATGAGGGAATGTTTAATGTCGAACATTCTGAAACATTGTGTCAAGGCCTCGCCCAAGATGTCTAAAAATGATTATGGCCTTGGACAAAACCATATATCAAACTGGGAAAGTCCAAATCCAATTCCACGTCTAGTTGTCTCAAAAGACCTACCAATGTATCCAGGAGCTATAGCGGGCTCCACCCGTCACTTACTAAGTCCAATACATTCCACATATGAAAAGGTTGAATTATAACATAAAAATTCATATTAAAACAAGAATATGAAATGTCAATACTTTAACCATAATCCATCAATGGTGTAAAAATAGCACATACACAATCAAACATATCACAAAACCTTCAATACAATATAGAAGTTTTGTATCATAATAAATCAACTTCAAATAAACTTAAAATGCATCAAAGGATGCTAACATAGATGAAATCAAAACCTTTTTAAGAGAAATATGTATTTCTATTTTGAAATAATTTAAGAGTCAGATAATATTAAAGAAAACTTTTATTTTTAAAATATTATTATAAGCTTGTAATGGAAGCTTCGACTATGTTATAATGGCGTAAAATATCCACACCCGACGTATAATTTAAAAAACATTCTTACCATAGTTTTGTCGAAAAGGTCCTAAGGTACCTTGTTTGGAAAACGACGGAAGGATTTATTTCAAAAAAGTTTATAAAAAGTCAAAAACGGTATAAATGACTTTAACCCATAGTCTAGTAAATTGTAAAAATGTTTGGAAATACATTTTTAAGAAACATTGATGTGGATGATAAAGAGGTCCCAGTAGATACTTACGTAAAAACAACCTCGAATAATAAAGAGATTGTGAAATTAACCCTTACCTTGTACTTTTCCTTGTTCAAGGGTAGTTTAACCTTTTGCATAATGGTTAAATAACTATTATTAAATTATACAAGAATAATATACATTAATATGATATCATATATGATCTTTTAACATTACTTTGTAAATAATATCTTAGTATTATCGTTGTTTCAGGTGTTAATGGATTTGTTTTCCTTTATATTATTTGTTATATAAGTCATATTTATTATGGATGGGATGTATATTATTCATATCCATAATGATATCAAGACATTAAACATTATTTTTAATCATAAAATGAAAATTAGTCTTGGATGGATATGATGGGGAATGAATCTCATCTCGTTCGTGGAGACGGTAATCCGTACGTACGCACGAGCGACAATATCATTTTTTTAATATTAAAATAATATATAACTGGAAGGTATATCATATATACAGAATCATTATAATGTTATATTTTTTACTTACATCAATTACACATCATTACTATTCCCATCCAAATAATACTGTATTGAATAACAATTACACCATGACGTGCAGACGGTAAGCCGTACATAAGCATGTATAGGGACATGTCACTCAAAAAATGGATAGAATAATAAATATGGATGAACCAAATTTATAATAACATCAAAGTATATAGAAGACACGAGCATTATTATTTTAGAATGGAAACAACAAAGAAAGAGGAAGCGGAAGAAGAAAGGAACTTGAAAGAGGTGATGAAATATTTACCTCTTCTTCGGGTTCTTCCTTTTGATTTTATCAAAAGGGATCTGTAGGTTTTCTTGTTGACTAACGAAAGGCCTATAGGTTTAAAGGAGGACAGTTGAGAGGGTATTTTTCCAGGTTTTGGCCATGGAAAATGGATTTGAAGGTGTGAATTAGAGAGAAGGGGAGTACCCTTTTATAAGAGGGGTGAGGGGAAACTTAAGAAAAGATAGAAATATTATTTTATAATAAAATTAGTTTCTGTTAATAATGGCTCAAAATGGATTATTTAAAGGATAAGGTGGGGATGGATCTAAAAACACTCATCCAATAGGTTTTAGATAGTTTTGGGTAACTATATTAACCTTCTCTTTTAAATTTAACTCTTAGTTAAATAGTTTGACATTTACCATGTCTCTTTATTTTTATATTATATGGTTAATAAACTTACTATATACTTTCAAAAGAACCCCTAGTGGTTCATTAATGATACACCTATAATTATATAAGTCTTTTGGATGAACCATATATTTTTAGGAATAGAATATCAATTCATAATATAATATTTGTTTTAAAAAATCTTTTATGTCAATTTTGATACTATTTGGTATTTTGTTTTTTCTAAATTTATAACAGCATTATTACTTAAAAAATAATTCATATAACCAACCTTAATTTGTCATGTTAACCTATAAAATTTGTGTAATTCTTAAAAAGTCTCAAATTTCATTTATTTGAATATTTATAATATCAATTATTTTAATATTTCATTAATTAGGTAATTAATGCATCATCATTTTTTCACAAATAAATTAAATTACATAATGTCTAAAAAATATAAATAAAATCCATTATATAGGAAATATTTTTATCTTTATAATTAATATGTATAGTCAAATTTATCTTATCTATAACCCTATATTAAAAATGTTTTAGTTATTAAACTTTGATGTTTACTCTTTTAACTATTCTTTGAATTAAATATTAATAAATGTCCTAATCTAATCCATGTGGACCAAAGAGGTTCATGTTTTATTCCTAAGGTTGTTTTTGGCCTAATTATACTAATCCAATCGAATTAGGACATGTTTTAGAGTAATAATAGTAACATTTTTAACCTTAATTACCCTATTTACTTTTAACCGAGGTAAATAAAAGTAAAAGGTTACTATTCACCAATATTTATTTTGATCTTATTGAACTACATATTACTTAATGATATCAACCTTATCTCTTGGAGTTATGGAATTGAACTCATAAAAGAGGTAAAATTATGTTTTATGAATATTTTCAAATACTCCTAGGAGGTGGGTAAAAGACGGTAAAAATTTCAATACAATTTTTATATATCTAAAATTATTTTATACAAATTTCAATGAATTACATTGAACTTATAGAGGTATTATATATCTATTTTGACCTAAAGTAAATTTAAATAAAATAAATAATAATTTAAAAAATCGGTTATGAACTATAACTCATTGTTTTTCACTATTCATCAAAAATTGAATGTTTTCAGAAAAATCCCAAAAATTCACCCTAAGATAATTTAATATTCCAAATCCAAAAATGAATTCCATTTTGAAAGGAAAAAATTTATAAAATTTCAAAAAGTGGGTATTACTATTCATAATGGCTATTTTAATTGGTTTTGGTGTGTTAGAACTCGATGTTGCGTACAACACATGCTATTGTATTATTAAAAGAGAAGCGTACCGTGGAAGCTTGGGGTGTTACATTCTCCCCTCCTTCAAATATTTTTGTCCTAAAAATTTCTAAATTATTACTGCGTAAAAAGTCTCAGGTGGTTCTTCATCATATATTCCCCAGGTTCCCACGTTGCCTCTTCCATCTGATGGTTTCTCCATAGAACATTTACCAGATGAGTCGTCCGGTTTCTCAACACTTGTTCTATTATATCAAGAAACTTGACAGACTCTTCGCAATATGACATACCGGGTTCGAGTTCTAATTTCTCATAGGTGAGTACATGCTTTAGGTCAGGCATGAATTTTCTCAACATTGATACATGGAATACATCATGAAATTTAGAGAGACTTGGTGGCATTTCCATAAGATATGCTACAACCCCAATTTGTTCTAGAATTTTGAAAGGTCTGATGTACTTGGGACTCAATTTACCCTTCTTACCAAAACTTATAACACTCTATCATTGAGATACCTTCAAGAAAACATGATCTCCTACATGAAATTCCAAATAATTCCTTTGGTTATCAGCATAGCTCTTCATCCTACTTTGAGCTGCTTTAAAGTGGTTTTGGATTACCTTCACCTTTTGCATCGTTTCCTCCACTAGTTCTAGGCCTATTAGTTTTCTTTCACCAACATCATTCCAACCGGTTGGTGTGCAATATCTCTTTCTATATCACGCTTGATATGGTGCCATCTATATACTTAAATGGAAGCTATTGTTATAATAAAATTCGACCAGAGGTAAATATTGATCCCACATACATTCAATGTCAAGTGAGCATGATCTCAACATGTCTTCTAAAGTTTGAATAGTTTGTTCTCATTGTCCATTAGTTTGGGGGTGGTAGGCAGTGCTCAAACGAAGTTCATTATCCAGTGATTTCTAAATAATTTTCTATAATCATGATGTAAAACGTGGATCATGATCAGAAACAATCTATAATGGTACTCTATGAAGTCTTATAAACTTCACTAATATATAGTCTTGCTAAACGTTCAAGTGGTAAATCTTCCCTTCAAGCAGGAAAATGGACTTACTTGGTAATACGATCAAGAATTACCCATATTGAATCATTACTTCTATGAGTCTTTGGTAGTCCCATGACAAAGTACATCATAATATTATCCCATTTCCACTCAGGTATGGGAAGAGGTTTCATGACTCCTCTAGGATGTGGCCTTCCAGCGTTCACTTGTTGACAAACCATAAATCTTGACACAAAATCAGCAATCTCCCTCTTCATGTCATCCCTCCAAAAATGTTCCTTCAAGTATCTATACATCATTGTGCTACAAGGGTGTATAGAGAAGTTTGAACTATGAGCATCATCCATCAATTCCATTTTTATATTAGGTATATCCAGAACACAAAACCTCTTCCCAAATTTCAAAACTCCATCTTCATATACAAAGTCACTCAATCTTCTATCATTCAAAGCTTTAATCTTCTTCTGAAATTCCTCATAATAAGCCTGAGAACATTTATCCTTTCTAGTAAATGTGTTTTGGAAACCATTTGAGAAATCATTGATGTTTCACCTTCCATGGTTATTCCCATATCCATCATTACTAGATCCATGAAAATAGGATCCCTTTCAACTCTCATCTTGTTCAAAACTCCATGATCTTTTCTGCACAAAGGAAATTCTACCTTATTTGCCTTCCTCGGGTGGTAGTGTATCGTGCAATCATAATCCTTGAGTAGTTAATAAAATCCCCTTTGCCTCATGTTGAGTTCTTTCTATGAGAAAATATACTTCAAACTCTTGTGACCGGTATATATCTCACATTTTCACCATAGAGATAGTTTCTCCAAATACTCAAAGAAAATATTACAGTTGCTAACTAAAGATCATGATTATGATAGTTTTTCTCATGAATTTTTAGCTGTAGTGATGAATAGGCAATAACCTTATCATTCAGCATGAGGACACAACCAAGTCATTTCTTTGAAGAATCACTATAAATTAAAAACCCATCATTCCTCGATGATAGATTCATGATAGGGTCATTGATTAATATTCTATTAAATTATTCAAAACATTCTTCATGCTTTTTTGTCCAAACAAATTTAACCCCTTTTCGAGTGAGCATTGTTAATGGGTTAGCCAACAAGGCAAAATTCTGGATAAAACATCGATAATAACCTGATAAACCAATAAAACTGCATACCTCAGTTATACTCATTGGTGCTGGCCATTCTTGGATTGCCTTGGGCTTTGTAGTATCGACAGAGATTCCATCCTTAGAGATAATATGGCCAAGAAAATAAATCTCATGAATCCAAACGTCACACTTGCTAAACTTCCCATATAATTTACATCTTCTAAGAGTCTTATGAATAATGTGCCAATGATTTTCATGATCTTCATAGGTTTTAAAGTATACCAAGATATCATCAATAAATAACACTACAAAGACATTAATATATTCCTTGAAAACTCTATTAATTAGATCCACAATGACAAAGGGTTCATTATTCAATCCAAAAGGCATTACTGTAAACTTTTAATGCCCGTACCTGGTTCGAAATGCTATTTTCGGAATGTCTTCCTTATTCACACACAACTGAGGATATCCAGATCGATGGTCAATATTTGGAAATTATTGATCTCCATGAAGCTGGTCGAATAAATCATCAATCAAGTTAGGGGATAATTGTTCTTTATTGTAATATCATTGATCTCCATGTAGTCAATGCACAACCTCATAGATCAATCTTTGTTCTTATCAAAAAGGATAGGGCATCCCCATGGAGAAAAAATAGGGTGAATAAATCCCTTATTACTCAATTATTCTATTTGTTTCTTTAGTTCCACTGATTTAACAGTGGCCATTCTATAAGGGGTCTTCGGTATGGGCCTGAACATGGAATTAAATCAATATAAAACACAATTTCTCATTCTGGAAGATGTCCAAGTAAATCCTCTGAAAATACATCAACATACGCTTGCATAATAGGTACATACTATATTTGGATATTATTTTTCTCACCCACAGTTATTCATTCTCTTACTCCCCAATAATTGAATTAATTTGAGCTACTATGGGGGGATCAAGATAAGAATTAGGTGGTGATTATTCTTCTCTAAAGATAAGGTGTTCTTTATTATAGTCATCAAA
This sequence comes from Viscum album, assembly GCA_963277665.1. Taxonomy (NCBI): domain Eukaryota; kingdom Viridiplantae; phylum Streptophyta; class Magnoliopsida; order Santalales; family Viscaceae; genus Viscum; species Viscum album. The sequence continues at coordinate 936,080,361 of OY728153.1, forward strand.
AATAGTTACCTTTTTCTTCCTACAATAAATTATTGCATCATGGTATGAAATCAAATCCATACCAAGGATTATATGAAATTCAATCATTGTTATGATGATGAGATCAGAAAAAAGTAACATTTATATGCCCTAATGGGAACTGATTCACAAAAATTTGTAGCAATGATACTTTTCAAGGCATGGAATATTTTCTCAAAGGAATTTATCCATTTCTCAGCTACTAGTGGATTTATACCCCCATTGAATGTTGGTGGTTGTTTCCTCATGAAGCGGTCCAACATTGATCTTCTGCATTGTGGATCAGGGTGCTCTATACGGGTAAGGTTATTATTCATAACCCGTGTGAGTTTTCCTAGTATGGTGTTAAGCTGATCACCACCAGTTTTATCACCAACTCCACTATAATTATCCTAAGCAAGAGGTCAATCCATACATGGAGTGCATGTATTGATACAGTTTATATTCCTTCCACTGGGTTCCATTTCTAAACAATGGAATACACTAGATTAGTTTATGAATCACATTACATAAATCCAAACTTGTGAAACACTTAACATAAATTGAATAGTTTATTGATATAATCCATAATCACAAAAATGTTTTCTTTGAGGAATTATATACTCCTAAAACTGTCATAATGGTTTATAAAGAAAAAGATAATTATCCTAAGCATATCCCCCAGGAGTGTCGTAACAAAGAGTGCAGCAAGGCCCATTTTCGTGCACCAGTTTTCATTCGAGTCTAGCTCAAAGCGGTGTTTTCAAGTATTACCCCTAGGTACATATGTGCCAGCGATTCCTCTTCCTAATTGTATCCGTACAGAGATGTATTTCATGGAAAACTCACAAAATCTCTTCAATACCAAAATTATAGAAGTTCTTCTATAATAATCCTCAAAGTCTATCATAGGGCTATGTGCTCTAATCAGAGTTTATCTAAATCTATTTTCCATGGTTTTTATTAAACTTCCTCTGAAACCAACAATAAGGCCCTGACCCTAGTTACTAGAGTCGGTGCATCATTACATAACATTGGCATGATCACAAGGAAATAATGTTTCGAAGGACCAATCAGTTTAGTATTATTGGAAATAAGATTCATACATAAGTTTAACATAAAAAATTGAAGATAAATACAATAGTAATTTATTCCAATAGAAACATCCTAGCCTCCTAGATTATGCCTGAATGTCACTCATAACTAACTTCTTCACATCCTAGGAAAATGAAACATAAGAAATGGGTGAATTCAAACGCTCAGTAAGGGTATAAAATATAAGGGAAGATAATATAAATATTAAGCCTGGATAATAATTGAAACCAAATGTCTTTAACAATAAACCTAAATAATTTTATGGTAGGAATATGAGATGAGTAAATAATTCCATAATAAAACATAATTATGGGTACTCTACTAGTCGAATGACCACAAGAACCATAAATATTATTTTCATAATTAGGTAATGTATAATGCTGGACATTCTAAAACATTTTGTCAAGGCCTCGGCCAAGAAGTCAAAAAATGATTAAGGCCTCGACCAAAACCATATATCAAATTGGGAAAGGACTCGACCAATTCCATGTCTAGTTGTCTCATGAGACCAACTGATGCATCGAGGAGCTGTAATGGGATCCACCCATCACTTTCTAAGTCCAATACATTCCTCATATGAAAAAGATGAGATATAACATAAACATTCATGCTAAAACTAGCATACAAAATGTCAATACTTTAATCGTAAACCATAAATGGTATAAAAATAGCACATCCATAGTCAAATATATCACAAAACCTTCAATACAATATGGATGTATTTTATCATAATAAATCAACTTCAAATACACTTAAAATCCATCAAAGGATGTTGAAATAGATGAAATCAAAACTTTTTTTTAGAGAAATATCTCTTTATATTTTGAAATAATTTAAGAGTCACATAATTATAATGAAATCATTTATTTTGAAAATATTATTATAATATTGTAAGGGAAGATTTGACGATGTTATAATGGTTAAAAATAGCTGCACCCATGGTAGAAGTTAAAAAAACATTCTTATCTTAATTTTGTCAAAAAGGTCATAAGGTAACTTGTTTGGAAAATGAGGAAAGATTTCGTTCAAAAAAATTTATAACAAGTAAAAAAAAATTAGAAATTACTTTAACCCATAGTCTAGTAAATTGTAAAAATGTTTTGGAATACATTTTTAAGAAACATGTATATGGATGATAAAGAGGTACCAGTAGATACTTATGTAAAAACAACTTCGGATAATAAAGAGATTGTGAAATTAACCATTACTTTGTACTTTTACTTGGTCTAGGATAAGTTAAACTCTTTTATACTGGTTAAATAATTGTTATTAAATTATAAAATAATCACATACATTAATATGATATCATATATGATCTTTTAACATTACTCTGTTAATAATATCTTTGTATTATCGTCGTTTCAGGTGTTAACAAATTCATTTTCCTGTATATTATTTGTTATGTGATTCATATTTATTATGGATGGGATGTATCTTATTCATATCCAGAATTATATCATGTATTTAAACATTATTTTAAATCATCAAATAAAAATTAATCTTAAATGGATACGATGGGAAATGAATGTTATCATGTTCGTGGAGATGGTAATCCGTACGTACGCACAAGCGACAATATCCTTCTTTTAATATTAAAATAATATATAATTGGATGGTATATCATATATAGAGAATCATTAAATTTTTATATTTATTATTTAAATCAATTACACATCATTATTATACCCATCCAAATAATAATGTATTGAATTACAATTACACCATGACGTGGAGACGGTAAGCCGTATGTACGCACTTATTGTGACATGTCATTCAATGGATGGAAAGAATAATGAATATGGTTGTACCATATTTATAATAAAATCACAGTATATAGAATATACTAGATTTATTATTTTAGAACAGAAACAAAAAAGAAATAGTAAGTGGAAGAAGAAAGGAACTTGAACGAGGTTATGAAATATTTACCTCTTCTTCGGGTTATTCTTTTGGATTTCATAAAAAAGGATCCTTAGGTTGGATTTATGACTAATGGAAGGTCAATAAAGTGAAGGGAGGATAGTTGATAAGGTATTTGGGTAGGGTTTGGCTGAATCAAATGTCTTTGAAGGTGTGAATTAGAGATAAGTGGGAGTTCCCTTTTATAAGAGGGGTGAGTGGCACCTTAGGAAAAGCTAGAAATATTATTTAATAATACAATAAGTTTCGGTTTATAATGTCTCCAAAATAGATTAATTAAATTATAATGTGGGTATGGGTTGTAACCCAATCAACCAATTTGTTTTAGATAGGTTTGGGTCACTATATTAACCTTATATTTTAGATTTAACTCTTGGTTAAATAGTTTGACAGTTACCATGTCTCTTTGTATTTTTATATTATATAGTTAATAAACTTACTATATACTTTCAAGAGAACCCCAAGTGGTTAATTAATGACACACCTATCATTATATAAGTCTTTTGTCTGAACCTTAGATTTTTAGGAAAAAAATATCAATTAATAATATAATATTTGTTTTAAAAACTCTTTTATGTCAATTTTGACACCATTTGGTATTTTGTTTTTTCTAAATTCATAACGTCATTATTACTTCAAAAAAATTCATATAAATAACCATAATATGTCATATTAACATATAAAATTAGTGTAATTAATAATAAGTCTCATATTACATTTATTTGGATATTTATAATATCAATTATTTTAATATTTCAGTAATTAGGTAATTACGTCATCATCATTGTGTCATAAATGAATTACATTATTTAATATCTAAAAAATATAAATTAAATACCATTATGTAGGAAATATTTTTATCTTTCTAATTAATATTTATAGTGGAATTTATCTTCTATTTAACACTATATTAAAAATGGTTTAGTTGTTAAACATTGATAATAAATCTTTTAACTATTCTTTGAATTAAATAATAATAAATGTCTTAATCTAATCCAAGTGGACCAAAGAGGTTCATATTTTATTTATAAGGTTGTTTTTTTTAATTGAATTTATCCAATATAATTAATACATGACTTATAGTAATAATAATATCATTTTGACCCTTAATTACCCTATTTACTTTTAACCGTGGTAAATAAAAGTAAAAAGTTACTATTCACCATAAATTATTTTAATCTTATTGAACCAAATTTTACTTACTGATATCAAACATGTCTCTCGGATTTTAGAAATTCAACTCACAAAAGCGGTAAAATTATGTTTTATGTAAATTTGCATATGCTCCTAGGAGGTGGGTAAAAGACGGTAAAAAGTTCAATAAAATTTGTATATATCTAAAATTATTATAAACTGACACCAATGAATTATATTGAACTTATATAGGTATTATGTATCTATTTTGACCTAAGATAAATTTAAATAAAATAAATAGTTATTTAAATAAAAATTCAGTTTTAAAAATACCTCAGTGTTTTTCATTATTAATCATAAATTGAAAGTTTTCAGAAAAATACAAAAAATTCACCATAATCTAATTTCGATATTCCTAATCCAAAAAGGAAGTCCATTTTGAAAGATAAAATTTATAAAATTATAAAAAGTGGGTATTAATATTCATAACAGCTAGTTGTTTTGTTTGTGGTGTGTTAGAACTCGAAGTTACGTATAACACATGCTATTGTATTATTCAAAGAGAAGTGTACCGTTGAAGCATGGGGTGTTACATTAATTGGATATAGTTCATTCCATTTGAGAGAACGCGTGATGAACTAAGAAACCCATGTCCTTGAGTTAGAACTAGTGGTTTTTGCGTTAATGATGTGGAGACAATACCTAATAGGAGTGTAGTTTATTGTATAACATGACCACACGAGTCTCATGTATATATTCTATCAGAAGGATCTTAATATGAGATAGAGGGGATGGATAGATTCGTTCTACAACTATGACCTTGAGATTTTTAATACACCTGGGAAGGGGGATGTGTAGTAGATGCACTCAGCATGAGGTCTTGTTCTCATTTGTTTGTTGAGGCATCAAAGCAGTACACCTTATTGTAGTTTTCCATTATGGAAATGGATATTTCTTTATATCTTCTATAGATTTTGGTTACCCAACTAATTATAAATCATTCATGGGATTTTGAACATGGAGATACCGTGTATGATACCCTATATACCTATATTTCTACTAAATATTTTCTGAACAAATATTCTGAATGTGGGAAGCATGATATCCTTTTCTGGGGGCAAACGATTGGAACAATGAAATTTAATTAGGAGGTTCTAAGATAGACTCACACATCTCCATTAGTGATACATTGATTTTGTAAAATATGTAACAGGACCTCTAATGTTAGTTTTAGTGGCCATGGATGTAGAAAGGAGTTGTAGATTTTGTCTCCTGATGACTTAATTGTCAGAAAGTGAACATTGATAACTATGTTTCAGTAGGTTTAACCCAACCCATTGAGGTTATAGACATGAAGTGGGATAGAATATCCATGGAATTCATGATAGGATTACCATGTAAATTCAAGGGACATGATTCTATTTGGCTGATAATATACTAACACAGCAAGTCAGACCAGCTCTTAGCAATTCGAGAGCATGGTTTATTATAGATCTTGGGACATCTCTATGAGAGATAGAAAGTCATAATCTGTGGAGTTATATCAGAAATCATCTTTGATTTTGGTTTTATCATTATATCCCAGTTGTGGAAGGGATTAAATGACGTGTGTTTGACCCTGTAATGCTTGATCATAGTGTTCCACCCCCAACATGATGGCCAGATAGAGTGGACCAACCAAGTCATGGAGGAAATGTTGCGAGAATGCATGTTGTACTTTTTATGGATTCGGGAGGATCACCTACCCTTAGAGGAGTTTTTGTACCAAAATAGATACCATAATATGATCAGTATGAAATCACTATAAGCGTTGTATGAGCGACCCTATAGGTCACCACATTATTGGACTGATCCAGGTGAGTCAACACTCATAGGCCCAAAGACGGTGTGAGCTTTAATAGAGAAGCTGTAGATTATCCAAAAGCGGATTAAGACTGCACAGAGCCATCATATGTCTTATGATAATATGAGAAGGATTCCTTTAGATTTCAAGGAAGGAGACAATGTTCTTTTTGGGGTCTCACCATGAGGTGGATTTGGGATATTTGGATAAGATGACAAGTTATCTTTGAGATTAATTAGTCCTTTCCATATACTACATAGATTTGTTGAGGTGACATTCCGATTAGCTCTACCTCCATAGTTAGCTGGGTATACTACATCTTCCATGTGTTAAAGGTGAGGAGGAACATGCATGAACTATAACACGTTATAGACTGGGTCATGCTAGAAATCGGGGAGGGAGAAACATTCAATGAGTACCCAGTACATATTCAGGATCGAAATGAGAGGATCATTGGTGATCAATTGATTCCCCTTATGAATGTATAGTGGAAACACAAGAACATTCAGGACAACACCTATTAGAGGGAGACCTAGATTCAATCCTAGTACCCCTCATCTATTTGAGTAGTTTTTATCTTTCTTGGATGAAAATATCTATTGTGGGAGAATTTAACATCTTATAATTTTCATGAATTTTCTTTGGACATTGTATGGATTATTTTCGAGACCATTTATTGAGGTGGTGTGTGATTCCAATACCTAGTATTCATGAAATAAATGTTTGAAATGTATTAAATATATTTAATAGCACATGCATGCAGTTTTCCTAAAAAAGATAAATAAATCAAAAAAAGTACTTTAATCAGAAATATAAGGGTATCATTGAGTTTAGAATGGTAGTTTTACCCTCAGAATAACTTAACATTAGTCGGTTCAAGCCATTTGTAAAAATATTTTCACAGGTAAAAATTATGTTAAAATTTTAATTACAAAATATTTTGACATTATGAACTATTTTTATCTTTAAATATACTCGGATGAAAAATTAATTGGTTTAGATGCTTGACCCTATGAATTTGAGGAGTTACATTGGAGGGTTGGAGGAGTCCATGTTGGTGTACAATGATTGATTTCCAAATCAATGATCGATGAACAATGGATTTGATGGATCATACCAATGAAAAAGATATGAAAATCATTCTTCATCAATGATCAAACCAAATCAAGGTAGTACATTTTGTTATTTGGATTTCTTCAACATTTTTAATTCTAGTGATGAACTCATATCAATCAACAAATAAATGGATTTGGAATATTTATAGGATATATACATTCCAGGGTGATTTAATAGGATTACGTTAAATCTTTTCTTATTTTATCTTTTGAAAAAGAATCAAGATCACTATAAACATCGATTGAGTTTTGTTCCTCTCATTTATTCATGTCCTTTTCTCCCACAATTCTATGATTCACAATGGGCATTCTTCATTTGGATCGAGTTTCAATGCATCCTGATTGATCGATCATTTTTCATCTTATTCTTATAACAATGATCTAATTGCATGATTATAGGATTGGAAATATAAGACTGAGGTTCAATGATGGATTCATAGTTGTTTAAATGATGGATGATTCCCAATTTCATGATCATCAGCGTTCTTTGGCACGACATGGAAAAACTCAATTTCATCTATTTTGTCAGAAGGTTTGGTGATTAAACATGTTGATTCAAAGATGGTGTGGAAAACAAGGTTGGATACTAAGTTTCATGGTGTGCTTGTTGAATAATCAGAGGATAGATGGTCATCCAAGGCGTGCATATGAAGATCTGAGATTTCTGGAAAATCTCATTGAACAAGGCGTGTAATCTGGGATTACGTGACATCTGGGTCTCCTTCTGCAGTGGCTAGGGTTTTAGGATGATGATATCTATCACAAGGAATATGACCCCTATAATGTGGCATGTCGCTCTCCCTAGATGAATTTGTGTGTACTCCAGAGTGTACATAGACATGGGTTGGAGTACACATGCATAGACACTCTGTGTTCTCCCAAATAGACACATATTGGTGTAAATAGACTGTTACACGAAGATGGATTCATTACACAAAAATGTATAGGTTAAAAATGAAGGATTTCTTGTATATCCAAAATCCATGTATGTCATTATACATGGCCATGTATATGTAGACTACATGCCATGTAGGTCTCTACCACATGGGAATAGTTTATGATAGCTGGAAACAGCATGTACACCCTAGGACACACATTGTACTTTCTTCAATTGGCATTCAGGGTCTTTTTTTCTTAGTTTTGACCAGTATAGGTTTATTTAGTTCCCTTGGTCTTTTAAATAGAGGGTACAGTGTGACATTACATCCAAATAATTGGATTTTGATCCCCTTTTGAGGTAGAGTCTCAAATAGATTTTTGGTGTCCCTCCATGAGATTGTAATGAGATCCTCTATAAACCATTGTTCCCCATTTGGAGTTTGGGGAATTAATGTGACCTAAATTAGTATGGTGTTGATACCCCATCTATAATTCCATATTATTAGGGTTTGTGGAATCATTATCATATAATCCCATATATAGAAGGTTGATCTAGAATGGGTTTATGGTGTCCCCTAGTGGTTCTAGGCGTGAGCCCATGTCTGTGTATCATGGACCCATAGGGAGGTGAGCTTTATTGGGTGGGGCCTAAAGACCTAGAACTCTACTTTTAGTGTCTACGATGTTAGTGAGAATCATGGAGTGGGTTCTCCCAGAATAGTCATTACATTGAATAGAATCTTGTGGCTGATAGTTTGTCATGGTGTCTTTCCGGAGTATATCTAGGAGTTTCTATTGTACATTGATTGTTATATATTTTTATTGAGATTAATATACATGGTGATATTTGTATAGTGTTTTTGGGGTGTTTTACTGAGTATTGTTATACTCACCCTTGCACGGGACTTTCCCACACATGTCATGTCTTGTGGAGATGAAGACTATTTTGATGGTGTCCGGGGAGGATATGGAGTGAGTGGAACATAGATGGGGCTTGAAATACTAAAGTGTTTACTAGGATAATGATTTTGAATTATTACTCACCATTGGAGTATGTTGGACTCTTTACAATATTATGTAGGTATTTTTTTTTTGGTCGCATTTGTGGGATCTTAAATGAATACATAGATTGTTTTATTTTTTTAAATTTCATCATTGTGTGGGCTTGGAGATCTTTTTTTCTGTACAAATACTTTAGGTTAATGCATCCCATATGTGGGATATACCTACTCAGCACTGGTCACTATCTCATGGCCTATTAGAGGTTGGATTAGGATATTCATGGATTGTAGCTCAGTGGGTTGGGTCATGATATTGAAAATGAACATGACATGATCATTTATCATTATTTCATGGAAGGATTAAGGAGATGGATGAGATGGGGGTAAAATAATGTTGGATTTCCTCTATGTATTTTATTTGTTCATATTTATTTTTTAAGATTGATCAGTCTGGTAGGAGATTAGTTGGGACATGTGATTTTCTCTTCCCCGTCCATTTAATATATCATGATTGATTTTCCAATATTTTTGGTACTATAATTATTGGTGTGGATGTTTTTTGGTTTATTTTAAAATTTTTTATTCTTATATATGGGTATAATATCTAAATTGAAAAACTTTCAACCCCACATTGTATCGACAACCTCTTGTATATGTGGAGTTATGGTGGAAGTCATGTGACAACCTCAATCCTAACATTATTATGTGGTATAAAGATGAGAGGACTGTATAGGTTATTTTAAGCACTATTAATAAACTTTTCTATTCCCTTATAATAATCTCATGCATTCTATTCTAAATTCATTTTTATGATTATTATGAGTGTCGTAAAGTATGAAGGAATAAGAGAGAATAAAATCAAAAAAATTAAAATACACAATCCAATAAATAAATAATGTGATGTGAGTTTATCATATAAATTATTTGAGGCACATAAATTATTCTTGGAAAAAGGTGTTTATATGAATCATCAGGGGATACTAATAAATTAATTTATAGAAAAATAATTTATATTGAAGGATTTCATTTACAATATCCAATTAAAACATTAACTCTCATTTATTGAAGAGGTTTCATTCATGAAATTAGTTTTTTCATGATTCCTAAAGTGAAATGTTTTAATTATTATTTTATAAGATTATGAAATATATAATGAGTGAGTTATAAACTATTTAAAAAAAGTGAAAAACCCATCTTATAAAAACCATGTGGTATATATAGGGGTGATATCGACATTTTAGGGACACATTTTCTGATATTAAATATATTGATCTTGGTAATTTACTTGATATTATTTCCCATCTTTTTAGAGAATTGTTCAATTATGGTAGGATATAAAATATTATTAAAAAAGAAAATGTGGACACAAATTGGATTTTTTACTCTAAAATAATTATTTCCTTGAATAAGTATGATAATAGGATGCTCCTATAGGTTAAAGTTGAAGAAGATTAGAAAAATGAAAGGTCAAGGACATGATGTTTGAAATTTAGGATCAAATAATCACTAAAGATATGAAAAAAGTTCAAGAAAGGAAAACAATTCATGAAAACCCTGAAAATGGGAGAGCTATTGGATTTCATGGTGTGGCATTATAACTCACATCGTGAATATATCTAGATATGCTTGGTAAATGCCTATTTATATGTGGGATTCCCTTAAAAAAAATTATTATTACTTAGAACGGTCATTAAATCATGGGATTGACCATAGGATTCATAAATATCATATTTATGGTCTAATTAATGACAAATTGATAATTAGTAGTACTTATAAATTGAGGTCTAGGGTTTTATTCTAACTATTCATTCAATGAGAGGTTCTACCTATTGGATCAAAGGTCATAATTATTATAATGATTAGATTAGTTTTTTATTTTACTTCCCACTTATTGATAGAATGAGGGGGTAGAATTTATGTCATGGAATTTCTTATTAAAAGATACTTTTTTTCAAAATGGTATTTTTATTTCAATTTAAATTAATGTTGGGATTCTGCATTTTTTCTTTATTGATATCCCTTCCTTAATTTTTTAGGAAGATAATTTTAACAAGGATTATAATGTGTGATTTAATTTAATAATTTCATTGATAATGAAGATTAACATAGATGATTGGTTTTTATTAATTTAAATTCAATATTTAGGGTTTAGACTTCCACCATGAACATTAGGCTAATACTTTTCCTATTTTACAAAATGGTTTCAGGATACCCATTATTTAATAGTTCAATATATCTACCAATCAAATTAGTATTTTTTATGATAGAGTGTATTTCCCATGAGTATTGGATATTCTAGAACCATATTCAGAAAAAAAAATGATTATTAATTAATTATTTCATACCATGTTATTCTATGAAAATTGATTAATTTCAACCTAGTTCACATTCCCTATTTCTTTCAACCTCTTTCTTCAAAATCCACATGTTTCATAGTTTAGATTTAAATTTTTTAAATCAAAAATTAGTCATAGCATATATTATAAAATTATTATTTTCTTCATTCTTATCTTTGTGGGTTAGGCCACATATATTAATTTCCTATAATAAATTTTATTATTGTGATTTTTTGAAGCTGTAAATTATTAAATTCTATAACCTTGTGGGAAATAAATATTACCACATGGATTTCATATTATTTTTTTGTTGTTAGAGAAATTATAAGAAATGGTTTTATTTTTTAATTTTTTTACAATATTCTTTATAATATCTTATGTAAATTTATATTGGTATATTATTTTTATTTATTATTTTTTATCGCTTTTAGTGTGCTTCGGTAATCTTTGTTATGATGGAAAGGATTTAATAAGATGAAAAGTTCTCCAACCTTCTGATGGATTTAACACCAATGGTCGATGAATTTAAAATAATTATGAGGGAATAAAAAGAGTTCATATAACCATAAACAAGAAAGGATAATGTATTATTCCATATACTATAACTAAATATCAACGATATTCTTCATGATAAAAGATGCATGGATAATGATCTAGAGAAAAATATCACCATTAAATATGATTTGAATCCTTTCCATGTAGTAATAACCCTTATAGGTACTGAATACAAATATGAAGAAGATAATATAGCTACTAAAGTTGACTTGGATAATGAAAATTTTGGTTAAATTCAAAAAGAATAAGAATTGGAACAAGAATAAGGGACTTTGGTTGTTGATATATTACATAGGTTCCTTGAAAATTTGTTATCTCATCCCAATGAGGAAAATAAAATGAATATTAAAATATGGATGTGACCTTTGAAATATAATTTTTAGAAGATTTAAGATAGCATTACGTGTTGGACAAGAAACTATTTGCACTCAATACTGATTACATAATAGAAAAAATAACCAAAAAAGAGAAAAATTCAGGGAGATTGATGTTGAAAATGAATTGATCTTTATACGACTAAAACACAAGCATAATGTAGCTAAGATTAATAATATTTTTACTATTTTTGGTTAGATTCTGTATTATTGTTAATTTTTTTCAGACAATATATATTATGGTCACCAACAAAATATTCCACATAGAATTCATCGAGGAGAAGAAAATGGGATATGGATGTGTAAAAAAGTAAATTATGAGTTAATTTAAGATGGTTATAATTATTCCAAACCATAATCATCTATCCTTGATATGGTTAAGATAAATGGATTATAAATTTGTAGCTTCTTCAAGGAACATGAGTTTTTAATAATTTTCTATGATTTTGGATTTATTTTTTTCTTATGATGTTATTTTACAATAGGATTTAATTTCAATTACCCAATATATTTATGAAATGCTAAATGGGAATACAGTTTCACTAATTTATTTTCATTTTTATATCTAATATGATTGCACGTTTATCCAAAATGTAGAAATTATATAGGCTTCTATAAATGATTCAAGTATAAAAACCATTCCTGGCATGAGATAATAATTCATGATGTAAAATAGGTTCAAGATATGAAATGATATAGTATTAATCTATGTATCCAAATAAAAAAGAATCCTCAAAGGGGGGTAATTATTTTAATTCAATATTTTTTTATTTTATACTCTCCATTTAATTTATTTTACAATTTTTAATCTTATAATTTATATCCCCAGATTTAATTTTATTAAATTAATCAAATTTGGAGACATAAATTTCCTAGGATAATTGCTATTACATATTTTAATTTCTATATAAATAAATTTGAATGATAAAAATAATTTAATTAATTAGTGGATATAACTTCTGTTTTTGGAATTAAAAAATATTCATTTATAGAGACGAGTTATTTTATATAAATTAAATTTTTCCAAGAATTGGACTTCCTTGACTATAAACTATTTGTGTTGGTTTAATTTAAAAAATATATGTTTTATTTAAAATTATCATTCATATTCATTTCCATCATTAGTTTTAACAACCATTCATATCATTCCCACGTTATTGCACGATCTAATATTTACCATTCTTTCTATAATATTTTTCTTGAGAGACTCTGAAATTTTCTCCTCTAAAATATGTTTGGTATCTTATCAAACATGAAATAATTTAATTAAATTTGATTTAGTAATTTTTTCAACCCTTTATGCTTGGACCCACCGTATATGAATCTTATGTAATTTCATAGATTTTATAAATAACTTCATTAGTAAAAGTGCTATATTACTATTCTATACTATTTGTTACTATATTCCACTAACTATTTTCCAAGATGTTCATAATTAAGTTTTTTTGGACTACACCATGGAGGAAGTGACATGTATATCATAATTTATGTGTATGGGTGATAATTCATGTGATATATGGGGAGAGTTTCATGATTTTCATACATTATATTAACTACGCACCCCCATGATACAAAATTAGGTTGTGTCTTATGAAAATAAAAAATCCCCATTTTAAAAATAATGAACTATTTATTAAATACAGTTATGTGTTAGATATGATATTTTTCCGAATCAATTATTTTACAAATCAAACAAAAAGAAACAAAAGAGAATTTATTTTTCATTATTTTTAAATGCATCAAGATCCTACTTTGAGACATTGGTGATGGGGTAATCTCACTTTTGTAGATGGGGCTTCCATTGAGGTGTTTTTTATTATTAGGTGTAGTAATTTAAAGATAAACACTACATTAAAGTTAAATTTTTACATTATTTATCTACATTCGCTAATCCTCACTATCATTTAAAACTAACAATGAAATCCAGATTAATATTTTTTACATTTGTCTTTATTTAGTGGAGATTATAGAATCCTTGTAATAATATGGTATCTAACAAGTTCAAATGGTATGATATATATTTCACTTCGATTTCATACCTTGATGATAGGTAGAAAAATTAACCTAAGTTAAATTATAAATTTAATGAATACAAATAATTAATTTAAAAATAAAAATGATTGAATTTTGGGGAATGGTTTTTTAAATATAAGAAAAATTAAATACCTCATTGACTTAGTGGATGAGATCGTTAGGGGTATCTCTGGCACGCTTTCTCTAGGGATTCATCATGATGGTGTTGGATCTTGTAACTCCTCTAATAATCCCCATCCATCTTCATCCCATCTTACGGGTTGCTAAGAATCATCCGCGCCTTCATGTTGGGCGTTTTGAGGATGTGGTCTCGGTGGTACGCAGTGGTCTCTTTAGGGTGCTCCACTAGTTGGATTTGTTGGAGTTGGAATATAGAATGCCACTCATCTTTTTCTTGAGACACTACAAAGATACATGTATTCACATCAATAATTCCTGGAGTGGGAGGTTTCCCCTTCCCATTTTTTCTCTCGATCCTTCAGGTTTTTTCCATGATGTTTATGTTGTCCTTTTAGGATTAACATCATGTTGAATGTAGGTTCTTTCTCAGTTTCTATATTTATTGATCCCCATGTCCCATGTTTTGAGATCTATTGACAAAGAATATATCATTGTTTATGCTCTTTAAATGGTTCGTATTGGGGGAATCTATGTTCTGGACTTCTTATGCCCCTTCTTTTGTATTTTTTTTCCCTTTGCGGCTTCCTGGTATAAGATTATTCTAGGATTCAATGCATTGGTCATTGGTCCTCCTATTACCTTTTTCCCTATTCCTCCAGGCATAACCCTAGTCTCTTCTGGTTCCATAGTTTTGGTGGAGATTTCAGATGTTGTTGGTGGTTCTAGCAATGGCGGCCTTCTCCTAGGGTTTTTGGTTTTGGTCATCCTATACATGGTGGTGAAATGGGGCAACATGTTGGCTCTGCTATCTTATTTTGGCTCGATGATGGTTTTCATTGGATCTCTGTACAGTGACCGCTTCACTATCCTCTAATGAGGCATCATATATGGAACATGATTTATATTCTCGAGGTGTGTATGTGTGTTTTGTAAAACTCTATTATAGATGGCAGTGATGGTATAAGTGTGTGAGGCATGATGTCTCTCGGCCTAAGAGAGATCCTAGAGGATTTTTTTTCACGGGCCACATTTTTGTGTTTTTTCTTTGTTCCATCTCGTGCCTACAAATATGGATCCCATTTGGCATGATTACTCACATATGTTTCTTCTTTTTTTAGTTATCTGTTAACCTCCAATGGATTTTATTTAATAAAACAATATTTTTGGAAAAGACATCATTCACTTGTTTCTTTAAAAAACGAGTCATTGATTAATTTTCCTATGTGATTATAAACAATTTAAATTCCCCATTTTATCAATTTCTTTTAATAAAAATTCATTAAAAAAATTATAGACTGAGAATCCATTTTAGAATTTTTAGATTACATTATTGACGATGATCATGAATTCATGTATGTGGGATTTTATACATATATTTCCTACATGGGTTTTTAGTTATCAAATACATTTATCATGATAATTTAATATATTTTAATTACCAATTAAATTTATAATTTATAGTAGGATGCCAAATCTTATTGAAATCAAGACAGGGGATATAAAATATATTTAAATAACAGATAAAAAAAATCACATGCTAAAGGACGATCATAGGAAGCTCTCGAACTTCAAAACTGAATAACCAGGGTGAAATAAGGAATAAAGACCTAAAATAAGCAATTCACGATGAAAAATTCATTAATTACATTAATAAAGTTCAAAACATAAAAAATCCATGAAAAATATCCTAATAACAAAGCTCATGGATTTTAGAGGGTGGAACAATAACTCTCATCATGAATGTTTTCTAATATGGCCCCTAAATGAATATTTCTATAGGACATTGACTAGAAGATACTCATTATAACCATTAATGCACATTAAATAAATATATTGACCCTTGATTTATAAATAACTAACTTAGGACCTAATAAAATCCAACATGAGCATAAAAAATTCATATAAATTGTGGTCCAACGCTCTACTCTAATGATTCATCTATTGTGAGCTTCTTCCATTGGGATCGAAGGCTAGTATCACTACTGTGATGATTAGATTTGGGATTTTGTTTTCCTACATCCCTATATCTAACTTGAGGGGGAATAATGTAATGACCCAAGAATTCGTCAATGAAAATTCCACTTGATATAATTAAATGTCATATTATTGTTATATAAAATGTGAACGTCATTGATTTTAGGTTTCTGGATTTTAAAATACCATTATGAATTGTGATTTTTGCTAATATAGCCATTGAATAGTGATCACATGATTAGTATAAATATATGGCTTTAGAAAATCCAATTTACTCATACAAAGGAAGCGATGGCCTCATCCAGTAGACTTGCCCCATACGAAGCCAATTTGTTGGAGCTTGGAAAGGATGTGGAATCATTGGTCTTCTCTCTTGTCCAAGCCCATGCCGAGCTTCAACACATTAAGATTGAGCAGAACCGACTATGGGAGAAGTTAAAGTTAATAGTGATTACCAACCGAGCGATGTTATCTGATCTACCCCAAAAGTCTGTCACCATCGTACACCTTACCCTTCAATCTTATGTAGGTGTTATAAGGGTTTATGTAATGAGACCCCAGAACTATGACTATGTACATTATATTTTTGTATAAAGAATGTGCATTCATTTTATTATTGTTACTTTATAAAAAAAAATTAAAGCACAAAAAGTATTTTTTTTAATATTCAACAAAGAATTTTTTTTGATGAATTAATGGATTTTTTAATTAAATAATATTTAAATAAAATATTTTTATAATTAATTATAATTAAATATAAATGATCATCTAATTTTATGAATGTAATTGTAATTATTATTAAGGTTTGAGAACTGTTTTTTTTTTCAAACCCATGAACTTTCGGTCAATGCTGTTTTATATTTTAAAATTAAAAAAGAAAATATTTATAAAATTATTTAAATAAAATGAATATTATTTTTGTAATCAGGTCGTTCAAATTATCCAACGGTGAATTTTTCATAATTTTCTGAGACAGTCGAACTTTTGGGTAAAAATTAAATACCATTTAAATATATAATGTGTTTTATGACATCATAATTACCCAATAGTGTGGTAATAAAACACAAAAAACATTATGTTCGTACAATATATGTTTTAGCATTAAAATAATGTGATTTTATATTTGTTTGATTAATTTTAAAAAACCTTTTTAGACCCTCCAAGACTTATAAAACATTTTGTCTTTTTAAATTGTTTTCCTTGAGAGTGTGACTCACCTCCACATAAGCAACCCTATTATTTTAAAAAAACTTGCCATTTTCCTTATAAATTTTTTTCCACTCCCCTTTGGAAAAAACCAAGGCCAAAAACGATGGTCTGGTTTGTGTTATTGATTAGTTTAATGTGAGGTGTCCCAAACCTAAATAATAAAGAATTCCCTCTCATTTCTTATATAAACCCACCCAAGCTCCCACTTCTTCGTCACTAAAATCCTTTTTAGATCGACCAACCCCTTCCCTACTATCTCTATAATCCTCAAAAGGTGCCCCAAGCTCCCAATAAGCCTCTCTCAAGCCTTTCCCAAGCCTTTGGTATCACATTTCCATGTAAGGGATTTCTTCCTTTCTCATTTCTGTCTAATTTTTTAAAAGTTGTTATGCCCTTTTGTTTTCAATTATAATTGTTGGGGTGTTATTTCACACATCCCCCATACTTCCTATTTTTTTTAATTATTAGACACCCCTTTCTATCTCATAAAACATTATTATGATTTTTTATGTCACGTCGTTACACTTTTGAAATTGCATTGTGATATTGCAAGGCAATGTTATTGTGTAGTGAATACCATACCCATTTCATAATCAAGGGTATTCACCTTTATTCACATTTACATATTGTTTAAATAGATTCATGTTTGAATTCCACACTCCTTTATTATGGAATAAATGATGATGTTTGGTTTTATGATCCATGTGGCACACTTATGCATGAAATAGAATGTTTAAGAAGTGTGTGCCCTGATAGAGCTACAACGAATTGGGTAAAGTATAATATCATGATACATCATGTGAAATGGGTGTTTACTCATTATAATTTATGTGAAATGTGTTTTTACTCATGCTTAATGTTCAATGATGGTTTACTCATTCTCCTTGTGCAATGAGCCTTGGATCATGTTAATTCCATGTTAAGTGTTGTTGCCACATTTCCATGTTACGATTATCATGCTTTGCCATGCCTTTATGTTCGTGTTCCAATTATGCTCCATTGATATTCCTATTGTCTAACATGTATATTATTTCTCATGTTATTCCATGTTTATTCCCATACTAGGCTTTATAGCTCACCCATTTCTTATGCATGTCCTCAGGTTATCCGATGCAATCCTAAGTACGAGGGAATGTAGTGGTCTTGTAAAGGAATTGTTCAATAAAGATTTTTTGTGTTTTATGTTATACGGTATTATATAATGTTCCTAATCTTAAAATACACTAGACCTATCAATCTTCTATGTTTTATTAAGTGAATATTTTAAGTATTAAATCAGGTTTAACTATGTAAAAAAAAGCAGGGTCGTTATAGTTGGTATCAGAGTATAGGTTTAGTTATTTTTTGGATTAGGATTAGAAAACCCTAGAAAAGACTTAGAGACAAGAATATGTATAATAAAAACATCCCAAATTATTTTTCAGTATTTATTATGTTTTTTATCAATCAAATACATCCCTCTCTAGATGCGAGCTGGTACAGGCGGCTCTTTCACAGATTTATACAAGGGATAAAACATGAAAACGCAGCTTTGAGCTAGAATCTAATGGGAACCGGTGCACGACAATGGGCCTTACTACACTCTTTTTTATGAAACTCCTATGGGATATGATTCGGTAAATTCACAAGCTTAGCATGAACCATTAATAAGTTCATAATTAAAAAAAATCCCCAAATAATATATGTTAGAAAGTAGATCATGAATATCATAGATTGAAACCTATATATTCAAAGGTTAAGGAAATGAAAGATATATATAATTCTTCAGTTTTGTCCTTGGATTACCCTTTATATGTTACCCCAAACATTACTTTATTCCAAATAATGGTCGGTAATAGGAGTACTTGGGCTTACAACTGATGTGATGATCAATTTGATGACTATGCAAATGAGATGCCCAATCTGATGGGAGCGTGAATCGTGAACTTTGTCACACTTCTCTCTCAGTTAACTCATGCATTAAATAGACAGATGGTTCAAGAGGAACGTTAACCCCCCCCCCCCCCAAAGAATGAACAAATCAATATCGAGAGATTCATGAGACAAAGGTCTCATACATTTAATGGATCGTATGATCCCTAAATCACAGAACAATGGATCAACATCATTGAAAAGATCTTCTCCATCCGTAAATTTTTCTAACAAGAGAAGGTTCTTCTGGCTGCTTATTGTATTGAATGTGAAACCGATCAATGGTGGACGTTGATCAAAAATACAAAGCCTGAGGAAGGGATCGAGGCGTTTAAATGGAATGATTTCCAGAATATGTTTTTGATAAATATTTTCCATACACCCTCCAGCTTAAAATGGAAAGGTACTTCCTTGACCTTTAGAAAAAATATGAGAAATCAGTAAGAGCGTGCGAGGAAAAAATCACAAGGATTGCACAATACACCTGCGGATTTGTCGTTAACCCCGAATGCAAGGTTTACCACTTCATTGGTGGGATGAAACCTAGTATATGGAAAGTGGTGATGATTCGTGACTTTGACAGCTATAAAGAAATTGTCTGATGTTCCCCCAAGGTAAAAATGGAGATCAGAGAATCTCAGGGGTATCATGGGGATAAGAAGAATAAGGTGGACTTTAATGCAGGATGTCTGATGGATAAATCCATCGGTGCTAAGAAGATGCAGCACCCCACTTGTCAAAGGTGCGTAATGAAGCACCCCAGAATTTTCTTGAAGGGGACGAGGAAATTCTTTAGGTGTTTAAGAGAAGGGTACCTAGCTATTAACTACTAAAAAAACCAGTGGCTGCAACCGAGGAGAGGAACACTCTGTTCGAACCTCAACGCATTGTTCATTGCTACAACTGCAATGAACCAGGGTATCTTGTAAATAATTTCCCTATGATAATGGTTTTTTGAGGCAACCAATAACCTACAATGTAGCAAGGGAGAGTTTTTTCTATAACTAATGGTGACGTAAACCCCAACAACAAAGTGGTTCTTGGTATGATATTTATTCATTCAATAATAGAGAGCATACTTTTTGATTTAGGTTCTACACATTCTTTGATATTTAAAATGTTTTTTAGAACAATCCCATCACCACCACAAATCATTGAAGGAAATATGACGGTGAGTACGAAAAATGGGGAAATCATTTCATCCCATGAATATAACTCTCCCCATATTATAATATATGGATTCAATTTTCTGGAGAACCTCATCATACTCTCTATGGTGGAATTTGATGAAATTATTGTAATGGTTTGTCTTTCCTTATATAAAGCCAATATAAACTATTGTGAGAGTAAAATCACTCTCCATGTGGAGAATCGACCCCTAATTCTATACAAGTGCAGGGAGGAAGATGAATCTTCTTTAGCTCTACCATCTCAAGCATTGGTATTACTTCTCTATGAGCATGTGTATTTGGCTCAAATGATTGTGTCTAAGGAGGAAACTATTCTTGAAGACATGCATATTGTGAGAGAATTTGCTAAAGTGTTTTCTGAGGAACTGTCTGGTCTTCCTCCTAGAAGATATGTCGAATTCTCAATTGATCTTATACTTGGGGCATTGCCAATATCCAATAATCCTTATAGAATGGATTTTTTGGAGCTTGAGGAGCTGAAGAATAGACTATAAGAGAATCTATATGAAGGGTTTACACGTCCATGTTCATCACCATGGGGTACACCAGTCCTCTTCATCTAGAAGTAGGATGGGTCAATGTGCCTTTTCATCGATTACCATGAGCTTAACGAAATCATGATAAAGAAAAAGTATCATCCCCCAAGAATTGATCACTTTTCGATCAGCTAAATGGAGCACAATACTTCTTCAAGGAGGATTTGTGGTCGGGATATTATCATCTAAGGGTAAATATGGAAGATATCCCCAAGACTACTTTTCATACGAGATACAGGCACTGTGAATTCATAGTAATTCCTTTTGGAGTCACCAATTATCCAGTTATCTTCATGTACATGATGAATAAAGACTTTATGGATTACCTCAACAAATATTTAGTATTATTTGTAGATGATATTCTGATATACTCCAAAACCAAGTAGGATCATTAGGAGAATCTATGAACTATACTAAAGAACTTGTGGAAGGAGAACCTCTATGAAAAGTACAGCAAGTGTGATTTTTGGTTGAAGGAGGACTCATTCTTGGGCCATATCATCACAAGAAATGGGGTATTTTTGGATCCCTCCAAAATAGATGCAATTGAGGGATGGATGAGGTCAACATCGGTAATGGATATCTGCAGCTTCATGGGGTTAGCTAGATATTAGTGATGATTTTTGAGAAATTTCTAAAGATTGTCCAACCCTCTTACCAATCTAACTCGGAAGGGAGTAAAGTTTTCTTGGAGTGATGAATGCGAAGAAAGATTCTAGGAGTTAAAAAAATAAGGCTTATCACTACACCTGAGCTCACTTTACCCATATGTGGAGAACCTTTTGTTGTATTCAGTGATGCTTCGAAGAATGGCATGGGTGGTGTGTTAATGAAAAATGAAAATTCATTTCCTATGGTTCAAGGCAATTGATTATTCATGATCATAGTTATCCATCTCATAATTTGGAGTTGGATATGGTGATCTTCACTTTAAAAAATTGGCGACATTATCTCTTTGGGGAGAAGTGTGAAATATATACATACCACAAATATAACGACCCATATTTTGTATAAATTGTTATTACTTCAGAATTGAAGCATAATTATTACAATATATAACAAAACCATGATAGGACCATATAGGTATAGTATCTTTATAAACTAGGAAACATAAACAACTGGTTCACAAAGCATCTACATTGTATCCTGTTTATTTCATCATATATAGAGTTCCTTTTGGCATATCCTACTTAATACCCATCTTCCTGACCTAGGGAAAAGAAAACATACAAAAGGGTGATCTCAAATGCTCAG
Source organism: Viscum album (assembly GCA_963277665.1). Classification (NCBI taxonomy): domain Eukaryota; kingdom Viridiplantae; phylum Streptophyta; class Magnoliopsida; order Santalales; family Viscaceae; genus Viscum; species Viscum album. The sequence goes on from OY728153.1 coordinate 936,102,838, forward strand.
TAAGGGTAAAAAAGTAAATATCAATCACATCATATTCATAAGAACATAACATTTTGAAAATCTTAACCTTCAAAAGAGATCATAATATCATAACATGGGATAAATCATAGTAGTGAAAGGTAATCCCAATGATCATAACATATAACATGAATCTTTGTGTCATACACACATAACCATATAAAATCATTTCTTATTAGTCAAGACTCATTTCCAAGATATCATAGTAGACAAAGTCCATTTCTGAATCGAGTTCATTCCTCATTCTAGTCCTGTATCACTGAACTGGATTAACTTTCCATTCCAGCCATGTCTATCTCATGAGATATAAAATCATTACCCAATTAATTGGAGGGAGATATAGGTACCACCCATCTCTTAATGATACCATTCTTATGTGCGTCACTCAATCATAAATCATATATCATAGCATAACCTATGTAATAAAAATGGGATTCTTAAACATCATGCATTTATAACATAATACACATAAGATAAAAGGACTTCGTAAATATAATTTCATCATAACATAATCAAAACAGTGAAAAAATAGGGATAGAAACAGAACCCTCTATTATCTTATATGGTCAATAATTTTGATAAAATACTTGAACTCCATTCTTGACGAAAACATCCTTTCTACTTCAAAAACATTTTTCCATTCTTAACATGTCATAAAATATTAATCTAGAAGAAGATAATTACAAATAAACTTGAAAATTTGTAATTTATGCTTCATGGAAATAATGTTCTATGAAATAATAAAAAACCACTTCATGTCGTATAAGTTTAAAAACATTCTTCTCATACTTTGGCTGGAAAAGTCAAAAAGTATCTCGTGCTGAAAACGACAAAAGATTACTTTAATATCTTTTACTAAAAATCTACCAATAGGTAAAATCAGATTTAAAAAATTGTATGAGGATATAAATAATATTACATATTGAGGAAACATGGGTGTGTATGATAAATATGCCCCAGTAAATTCTGAAGTATAAACAATCTCGGATAAAAATGAGATTGTGAGATTTTCCCTTACCTTAGGTCTGATATGCTTCGTACATATCTGAACCTCCTATAAAATGATTAAAATAATGTCATTGACTTATTAATTAATCATATTCATTGTTATTATATCATATATGGTCATATTCTTATCTTCTTATTAGTAATATTGCTAATTGTTATTCTGGTGTTCATTGCTTTATGTTCTTATGCATGTTTTGTCGAATAAATTCTTATTTATCTCTTTAGGTTATAGATACTTAATTTAAAGAATGTTATTAGTGTAATATATATCATATTTATTAATTCAATTAATTTATATAATAATTATTCAATGAATATCATGTAGAATGAGTCACATCACATCCTGGAGATGGTAGACCGTATGTACGCACGAGCGATTATATCATTCCCATGATTGTGGAATTTTATTGAAGTGTATGGTGTATAATATTTCACAATAAATATTACTATACCATAATCATATATAGTTATTTCTTCCATTATATACACATCCAAGTATGTTAGTGTTGAAATAAAAGTTTACACCACAGCGTGGAGACGGTAAGCCGTACATATGCACGCGTGGTGATTTCGTTTTTTTATAGGATGGATAGAAGATAGAACATGGTTATTTAATATTAATAATAACATATCAGTATAAAATTTATACTGGAGTTATTACTTAACAATGAAACAACTCATACAGAGTAAGTAGAAGAAGAAATAAGTTTGAAAGAATCGGTAAATGACATTACCTCTTCTTCGACACGCCTCTTCTTAACCTCCTCTTAGGGCACAAAATATTGTCTTTGAAAAATACCAGGACATCTAGTACGTTTATAGGGAAGTTTAGAAGAGAAATTGGAAGGGGTTGGCAGAGCTTGAAGGCTCAAAATGGTGTGAGGAGAATAGAGAGGAGGTGCCCTTTTATAAGGGAAGAGAGGGGCACCTTTGGAAACAAAAGAAATATGAATTTATAATAAATTCAAAACCCACTTAAAAACTTCCAAAAGTGACTTAAATCTGAATATGAGATGAGATAAGGTTGTAATATCATTAGAAAATAAAATTAAGACATGTTTGGAATTTATTTTAATCCTTATCAACTTGATTTATCCTTATTTAATCTATTTAATTTTTTTGTGGTAATAATATTATAAATTTTAAATTGTTATAAATAATTACTTATGTGTTGTGAATTGTCCATAATTGGATAAATAATTACATTTTCGTCCAAATAAATTTAAATTTATAATTTTTAAATATTTTTGTGATTTTTAAACCATTTAATAATATGTTATTTTTATAACAAAACAATAGTGTCAATTTTGACACTATTCATTTATTTGAATTTAAATAAAATCCAAATAGAAGATATGTTTGAACCAAAATATTTAATATATTCCTAAAATGTCATATTTATCTATAAAATTAATGGATCACATTAATTAGTACATATAATATTTATTAGAATATTTTTAAAATTATTTATTTGATATTTTAATCAATAAAATAATTTCTACATCACTATTGTGTCATCATTAATTATAATTATTTTATGCGTAAAAATTCTAAATAAATTCTCAAGATGTAGATAATTTTATTTTATTATGGGAGACAATTTATATTCGATGTTTTATGAATATTATCACAAATTTAAAATTATTACACTTAAAAGATATAAGAGATTGACAAGTTGTCGCTTTCTTTGGTTTAAATAATAATTATTTCATTTTCACTGTCAAAAGTCCATGAAACGAATATATTCCGACCCTTAGGTGATATGGGTCATCTTTTATTAAACCAATAGAGTTTTGGCATGTTTTAGGGTAATTTTATAATATTAGGTTTACCGTTAATTACCAGATTTACCTTTAACTGTAATAAATAAAAATTACCGTAAATACTATTCATAATATGATAAAAATAGTAGTAACATATTAACATGATTTGGACCCACTAAATCCAAATATGGAATCCATTTTTCAAAATTCATAACACAGAATTTGCAGTAATTAATTTAAAAATTTATCCCGTTGTTAAGAAAACGGGTTTTAAAAGATAAAACATTGCCAAAGATTGAAATGTTTTTACCTATGAATTTAATGTAAAATTAATGGTAATGACATATATTATATTAAATGGTAAAAATATATTATATTTATACTTTAAAACCATTAAATATTATAATTTTACCATATAAATTATCTTGATGAAAAAAATTGTTTTTAAATAAAATTTAGCATATTTTTACTACTCATCAAAATAAGAAACTTATCAGAATAAAACAAAAAATTTATCCAAAGTAAATTTTTATAGAATGATTCAAAATAAAAAGTTTATTTTGTAAAATTTAACATATAAACTTGTCAAAAATTATATTTATATGGGGTGTGCCTTCAAAAGGCGGTGAAACTGTATTTTTTTGAAAAATACTTCTTTTATTCGAAAAATTGTTTTTATTTTCATACCTCATTCTCGAAAGTATGTAAGATGAATTATAATGTTATAAAATTAAAAATTCTGTTAATACTATTCATAATGGCTAGTTCATAATATTATAATAATATATCATTGTTTAGTGAAACTTGACATAGTGTGCAACATAATATATCGAGGAAGGATGCTCTTGTGTGTAACACAAGCCACGACAATGTTGTGTGTAGTGAAAGATTCTATTGGTGTTTCATATAACATAAGTTATAAAAAAATATTTCTCATAAAATATCAGGGTGTTACATTCTACCCCCCTTAAAATGAATTTCACCCTCGAAATTCGTCATTTCTTAACAAACAGAAGAGGATACCTCTCCCTCATCATATCCTCAAGATCCTATGTAGCTTCTTCTAATTGATGGTTCCTCCATAAAACATTAAACAAGCTAGTAGTATTGTTTCATAGAACTTTTTCACTACAATATATAATCACTATCGGTTGTTCTTCATAAGAATGATCTTTCTCCAGCGGTACAACATCTGAGCTTAGTACATGTGAATGATCCGGTATGTAATTTATCAGGAGAGATAAATGGAACACATCATGAACTTGTGAGAGATTTTTTGGAATCTCCAATTGGTATGCTACCTTCCCAACATGATCCAGAATTTAAAAAGGACCGATATTCCTATGGCTTAGCTTTCCCTTCTTTCCAAATCTCATTACTCTCTTCCAAGGAGATATTCGTAAGAACACTTTTTCACCCACGTCAAACTCTAGGTCTTTTTTTCGGTTGTCGGCATAACGTTTTTGTCGACACTGAGCTTCCCTTATTTTTTGTTGAATAGATCTAACCTTTTCTGCCATCTCATCAACAAGATCGGGTCCTAATAGATTTCTTTCCCCAACTCCATCCCAGCAAGTTGGAGTTATGCATTTCTTTCCATAGAGAGCTTCATAAGTAGCCATCTGAATACTGGAGTGAAAGCTATTATTATATGAAAATTCGACCAAAGGTATGTGTTGATCCCAACCACCTTTGAAATTCATAGAGTAATATCTCAACATTACTTCTACATTTTGAATTTTCCTCTCAAAAAGACCGTCTGTCTGAGGATGACAAGTAGTTCTGAAACTCCACTCTATATCTAGAGCATGCTGAAGACTTCTCAAGAACTTCGAGGTAAACCTCGGATCCCGATCATATATAATGGAATGTGGTATTCCATGAAATCTTACAACTTCCTTTATATATATCCGATCAAGCTGATCAAGAGATAAATTTTCTCTAATATAAATGAAGTGTGCTGTCTTCTTAGGACGATCAACTATAACCCAGATAGCATTATTTCCTTTGGATGCTTTAGGAAGTCCAGTGACAACATCCATAGTGAAGTTTACCATTTCCATTTGGGTACGGGTAATGGTTGTAACATCCCCTTAGACTTCTATATCTCATCTTTAACCTTCTCACAAATGAAGCATCGAGAGACATATTCAGCGATATCTCTTTTCGTGCCATCGCACCAAAAGTACTCTTTCAGGTCCATGTAAATCTTCATGCTTCTAGGGAGAATAGGGAATGAAGAACTACGAGCCTCATCCAGTAGCTCCTTATTTAATTCTTGATTAGGAGGAATACAGACACTATTCATAAACATTATTATTTCATCACAATCAAGTTTGAATTCAAGAACATTTCTCACATTATTTTGTATCTCTAAATCTTCTTTTTGTGCCTCTTTAATCTTCACATGTATAGATGGTTAAACATTCATTTGAGAAATATTAGATTTCTCCCCTTCAATTATAATTCCATGATCCATCCTATGTAAATCCATAAATATTGGATCTTTTGTGATCCTCATCATGGATAAGCTAGCATGGTCTTATCAACTTAATGTGTCAGCCACCTTGTTTGTTTTCCCAGGGTGGTAATGAATTGAGCAGTCATAATCCATAATCAGCTCTAACTATCTTCTTTGGTGCATATTTAGATCCTTTTGTGTGAAAATATACTTTAAAAATTTATTATCATTATAAATATCACACCTTTCACCATAAAGATAATTCCTCCAATTCTTTATTGCAACGATTTACACAGATAACTCCAAATAATGAGTTGGGTAATTTCACTCTTGGATTTTCAACTGTCGTGAGGCATAAGCTATCACCATATCATTTTGTATGATAACACACCCCAATCCCTTCTTGGATGCATCACTGTATATCACAAAACTTTCTCCGCTACAAGGTAGTGTGAGAACAGGTGCACTGGATAACCTTCTTTTTAACTCCTTGAAATTTTCTTCACACTCCTCCGTCCAAACGAACATAACTCCTTTTCAAGTTAACCTGGTCAGTGGATTAGATAATCATGAAAAATCATTCACAAAACGTTGATAATATCCTTCCAAACCAAGAAAACTTCGTATCTCAGTTACTTTTGTTGGTCTTGACCATCTTTCGATAACCTCTGTTTTTGCTAGATCCACATATATCCCCTCATATGAGATTATGTGACAAAAAATGATACTTTTTGAAGCCAAAATTCACAATTTGTAAATTTGGCACAAAGCTTCTCCTTTTTCAGGGTCTTCAATACATTTCTCAAGTGATCTTCCTGTTCTTCCTTCCTCTTTGAATAGATAATAATATCATCTATAATGACTACCACAAACTGATCAAGATAGTCTTTAAAGACTCTATTCATTAGATCCATGAAGATAGAAGGGCCATTAGTAAGACCAAATGGGACACTATAAATTCATAGTGTCCATACCTTGTACGAAAAACTATCTTTGGTATATCCTCTTTTTTTACCCTTAATTGATGATACCCTTAATGAAGATCAATCTTGGAAAAGTATTGAGCTCCACGTAGTTGGTCAAATAAGTCATCAATGCATGGGAGATGATATTTGTTCTTGATAGTGATCTTGTTATGTTCTCGATAATCAATGTAGAGTCTCATTGATCCATCTTTCTTCTTAACTAACAGAATAGGTGATCCGCAATGTGATTCACTAGGGCATATGAATCCCTTATCAAGATTCTCTTGGAGTTACTCATTCAATTCTTGCAGCTCAATTGGGGACATTCTATAAGGTGTCTTTGAAATGGGAATATCACTCAGTATGAGTTCTTTTGAAAACTCAACTTCACGATTTGGTTGAGGACCAGACAATTCTTCTGGAAAGACATCATGAAACTCCCGTACAATGGGAATATTCTTAATCATGATTTTATCTCCAACCATTTGAGATAAATATCATTCATTTATTGGAATAAAGACCCATAAGATGGAAGAAATTTCCACTGGAAGGTTATATTCATCCTTGCATCGATAGATGATCATATATTGATCAGGAATATGAATGGTGACTTCCGTTTTTTGTCAATAGATATGAGATCCATATAAGGAAATCCAATCCATGCCAAGAATCACATAAAATTACACTATAGGAAGGATTGTAGGATTTGCTGGAAGCACTTTCCCACAAACGTCAACTGGAGAAGAATTATAAACTTTTGATGCAACCGTTGTGCCATTTGGAGTTGTCACAGCTTATTCAACAACTAATTGATGAGGTAGTATGGTGATACCCTTAGAAAATTCTTCAGAAATAAAAGAGTGGGTGGATCCAGAATCAAATAAAACATTTTCTACTTTAGAGTGGATTGTAAGTGTCCCTTTCACCACTTTGTTATCGTACTACACATCGCTGATAGAAATTGTAGGTGACTTTCCTTTGTCTTTGGCCTTAATAGTTTGTTGACGTCGATCATCATAAACAACCCTTGGATTAGGGCATTGATTAGAATAATTACCCATTTCCTTGCACTTGTAAAATTGATATGTAGGAGGTGCATTCTGTGTAGCCTTTTCATTATTTGCATCTCTAGACATCTTTTTCCCATCATTGCAGTATTCAAATGCCCGATGACCTTCTTTTCTACATTTGAAACATCTAATTGTCCCTTTTATACAATTCCCTCCATGTTTCTTTCCAAACATTTAGCATAAGGGAAAACTCATATTCTTTTCAGTGTGGTCTTTAGATTTCCCTTTGAATTCCATTTTGCTCTTCTTATGAAACCCATAAGACTGATGGGTTACTCCAATCTCCATCTCAACCTTGAGAACACATCAAACAATTTCCATGTAGCTATTGAAGTCCCTTATGGTTAACGCCCTTTTAAGACTTGGGATTAAGCCACTAATGAATAGATTGATCTTACTCTCAGGTTGGATAATAATTCCGGAAGCATACCTTGGAAGTCTTGTAAAATTTTCTTCGTAGGTACCAACAGATTCATCATCCTTTTTCTTTATTTTAACAAAATCCTTCTCAATATTTGTTCAAAGAATACGAGGTAAGTACATATTGTAAAATATTTTCTTGAACGCGTCCCATTCCATGGACTCAATTTCATCTCTTTTCGTTGTATTCTTGATAATATTCCACCGTTGATCAACTTCATCATCCAAATGATATACTACTAAGATGACTTTATCATGTTCAGAACACTATAGAATGGAAAATATCTTTTCAGTGGTATTGATCCATTGTTCAACCACTAATGGATCAGTAGACCATTTGAATGAGGGTGGACGCTGCCTCATGAATGATTCAACAGAATGTTTCTCCTTCCTTTGCTTGTTCGGAAGTCCTGCATGATTCATAGCTTGAGAAAGTTGTGTGAGCATGTCTAAGAGATTTTTCATTCTATCTCCCATGACTTTTGGATGCTCCGGGGGTCAATCATTACATTGTACATCGCATTCAGCATTATCACGATTCCTTCGAGTTCCAGCCATTAAAACCAAAAAGCATAGTTTGAGAAACACTATTCATAATAGGAATACCACATAATCAGGAATAAAATTTCACACATAAGGTCTTATCATAGGTTATTCATGGCCATTTCTAAAACACTAATATTGTTTTCTATGGTTAGACATATCCGTAGGGTTCTTACTAAGGAATTCACATCCTGGTTTCCAAAGTTTGACTATAACTTTCCTCTCATACCAACTATAACGACCCATACTTTGCATACATTGTTATTACTTTAGAATTGAAGAATACTTATTACAACATTTAACAAAACCATGATAGGACCATATAGGTATACTGTCTTTAGAAACTGGGAAATATAAACAACTAGTTCATAAAGAATCTACATTGTCACTCGTTTATTTCATCATATCTAGAGTCCCTTTTGGAATATCCTACTTAATACCCTTCTTCCTGACCTGGGGAAACGAAAACATACAAAAGGTTGAGCTAGAATGCTTACGAAGGGTAGAAAAAGTCAATATCAATCCTATTATATTCATAAGAACATATCATTTTGAAAATCATAACCTGCAAAAGAGATCATAATATCACAACATGGGATAAATCATAGTAGTGAAATGTAATCCCCATGATCATAACATATAACATGAAACTTTGTGGAATACACACATAATCATAAAAAATCATTTATTATTATTCAAGACTCATTTACAAGACTATCATAGTGGAAAAATTCCATTTCTGAATCTAGTTCATTCCTCATTCCAATCCTGTATCACTGAACCGAATTAAATTGTCGTTCCAGCCATATCTATCTCATGAGATATAAAATAATTACCCAATTAATTGGAGAGAGATATAGGTCCCACCCATCTCATAATTATACCATTCTTATGTGTTCCACTAAATCATAAATCATATATCATAGCATAACCCATGTAATAAAAATGGGATTCTTAAACAGCATGCCTTTATAACATAATCCATATAAGATTAAAGGACTTCGTAAAACTAATTCCATCATAACATAATCAAATCAATGTAAAAATAGGGATAGAAACAGAACCCTATATTATCTTAGATGTTAATTAATTTGGATAAAATAGATGAACTCCATTCTTGAGGAAAATATCCTTTCTACTTAATTTTTTTCCTTTCTTAACATGTCATAAAATTTTAATCTAAAATAATTTAATTAAAAATAAACATGAAAACTTGTAATGGAAGATTCATGGAAGTAATTTTCTATGAAACCATAAAAAACCTGTTCATGCCGTATAAGTTAAAAAACATTCTTCACGTACTTTGGACGAAAAAGCCAAAAAGTATCTCGTACTGAAAACGACAAAAGATTCCTTTCATTTATTTTACTAAAAATCAACCAATATGTAAAATTGGATTTAAAAAATTGTAGGAGGATAGAAATAATATTACATATTGAGGAAATGTGGGTGTGGATGATAAATATTCCCTAGTAAATTCTGAAGTATAAACAATCTCAGATAAAAATGAGATTGTGAGATTTTCCCATACCTTAGGTCTGATATGATTCGTACGTATCTGAACCTACTATATAATGATTTAAATAATGCCATTGACTTATTAAAGAATCATATTCATTGTTATGATATCATATATGGTTATATTTCTATCTTCTTATTAGTAATATTGCTACTTGTTATTCGGTTTTTCATTGCTTTATGTTCTTATGCATGTTTTGTCGAATAAATTCTTATTCCTCTTTTTAGGTTATAGATACCTCATTTACAGAATATTATTAGTGTAATATAAATCATATTTATTAATTTAATTCATTTATATAATAATTATTTAATTAATATCATGTAGAACGAGTAGCATCACATCGTGGATACGGTTGGCCGTACGTACGCACGAGCAATTATATCATTCCCATGATTGTGGAATTGTATTGATGTGTATGGTTTATAATATTTCAGAATTATTATTACTTTACCATAATAATATATAGTTATTTCTTCCATCATATACCCATCCAAGTATGTTAATAATTAAATAAAAGATTACTCCACGGCGTGGAGATGGTAAGCCGTATGTACACACATGTGGTGATTTCGTTTTTTTTTTCATAGGATGGATTGAATATAGAACATTGTTGTTTCATATTCAAAATAAAATATCATTATATTGTTGATACTATATTTATTACTTAATAATGAAGCAACATATATAGAATAAGTAGAAGAAAAAATAAGTTTGAAATAATCGGTAAAGGATATGATATCTACTTTGATGTGCCTCTTCTTAACCTCCTCTTAGGGCACTAAAGTTTGTATTTGAAGAAGACAAGTACCTCTTGTATGTTTATAGGGAAGTGGAGAAGTGAAATTCGAAGGGTTTTTCTGATCGTGAAGGCTCAAAATTGTGTGATGAGGATAGGGAAGATGTGCCCTTTTATAAGGGAGGAGAGTGGCACCTTTGGAAACATAAGAAATATTAATTTATAATAAATTCAAAACCCACTTATAAACCTCCAAAAATGACTTAAATCCGAATATGAGATGATATAGGGTTTTAATCTCCTGATAAAATAAAATTTAGACATGTTTTTAATTTATTTTAAACCTTATCAACTTGATTTATTCTTATTTAATCAATTTCATTTTATTTTTTGTAATAATATTATAAATTCTAAATTGTTATAAATAATTACTTATACACTGTTAATTGTCAATAATTGGATAAATCATGAAATTTTAGACCATATAAATTTAAATTTATAATTTTTAAATATTTTTGTGATTTTTAAACCATTTAATAATATGTTATTTTTATAAAATAACAATAGTGTCAATTTTGACACTATTCCTTTATTTGAATTTAAATAAAATCCAAACAGAATATATGTTCGAACCAAAATATTTAATAGATTCCTAACATGTCATTTTTATCTATAAAATTAATGGATCACATTAATTAGTTCATATAATATTTATTTTAATATTTTTAAAACCATTTATTTGATATTTCAATCAATAAAATAATTTATACATCACTATTTTTTCATCATTAATGATAATTATTTTACCCCTAAAATTCTAAATAAATTATCATGATGTAGATAATTTTATTTTCTTTCTGGAGACTATTTATATTTGAAGTTTAATGAATTTTATCACTAAATTAAAATTATTACACTTATAAGATATAGGAGAGTGACATGTTGTCACTTTCTTTGGTTTTAATAATAATTATTTCATTGTTTTGGTCAAAAGTCCATGAAACGAATCTATTCTGACCCTTAGGTGATATGGGTCTACTTTTTTTCATCAAATATAATTTTTTCATGTGTTAGGGAAATTTTATAATCATAGTTTTACCCATAATTACCCGATTTACCTTTAACTGTAGTAAATAAAAATTACCATAGTTACTATTCATAATATGAAAAAAAAATAAAAGTATCATATTGACATAATTTAGACTAACTGAATCCAAATATAGAATCCATTTTTCAAAATTAAAAATATATATGTTTCAGTAATTAATTTAAAAATTTATCCCGTTGATAAGAAAACAAGTTTTAAAAGTTAAAACATTACCAAATATTGAAATGTTTTTACCTATGAATTTAATGTAAAATTAATGGTATTGAAATAAATTATATTAAATGGTAAAAATATATTCTATTTATACTTTAAAACCATTAAAGTTTATAATTTAACCATATAAATTATATTGATGAAAAAAAGTTGTTTTTAAATGAAATTTAGCGTATTTTTACTATTCACCAAAATAAGAAACCTATGAAAAAAATACCATAAATTTCTCCAATGTAAATTTTTATAGGATGATTATAAAGAATAAGTTTATTTTGTAAAATTGAACTTGTAAAATTGTTTAAAATTATATTTATAAAGGGTGCGCCATTAAAAGGCAGTAAACATGCATTTTTTTGAAAAATACTTCTTTTATCCGAAAAATTGATTTTGTTTTCATAATTCATTATAGAAAGTATGTAAGATGAATTATAATGTTATAAAATTCAAAATTCACTTTATACTATTCATAAAGTCTAGTTAATAATATTATAATAATACATCATTGTATAGTGAAACTCAGCATTGCGTGCAACACAAGTTATCGAGGAAGGTTGCTTTTACGTGTAATGCAAGCCAAGTCAGTGTTGTGTGTAGTGAAATATTCTCTTAGTGTTTTGTATAACATAAGACATGAAAAATATTTCTCATAAAATTTCAAGGTGTTAGAACAAAAGGCTCAAGAATATATTCCCACAAAAAGAGTTGAACATGCATCAATGAAGATGGTTAGAGCTGATCAAAGACTATGACTGATCAATCCATTGCCACCCTAGGAATGCAAATAAGGTGGAAGATGCACTAAGTAGAAAGGAAACAACTATTTTATCATTGATGAGAATTGAGAAGGACCCAATCTTCGTAGATTTGAAGAAGATGGACTTGGGAATCATAAATAAGGGAACATCATTAATCCATTCACAAATTATTTCTCAACCATCTATTTTGGAAAGGCTAAATGATGCTCAAAAGGATAATGTGGAAATTCATAAGAGAGTGGAAGATATTAGAAAATGGAAATCCTCTGAGTTCAATTTTAAAGAATATGGAATTGTGAGATTTAGGAAAAGACTATGTGTACCATCAAGTCCGGAGGTAAAGAAAGAACTTTTGGATGATGCACATAGTTCAAATTTCTCTATTCACCCAAGAAATAAAAAGATGTATTGAGATCTCCGAGAGCATTGTTGGAGGGATAATATGAAGAAGTAGATCTCTGAGAATACCTCAATGTGCCTGGTTTGTCAGCAATTGTAGGCAGAGAGGTAGAGGTCTAAGGAGATGATGCAACCATTGGCCATACCAACATGGAAATGGGAAAACATCACCATAGACTTTGTCACTGAACATCCGAATACATACAAAGGAAAAAAATGCAATTTGGATTTTTGTGGATCATCTTACAAAGTCTACAATCTTCATTGCAATTTAGGAGGATTTTTCATTGGATCAGCTGGCATGAATATATATCAGGGAATTGGTAAGGCTGCATAGAGTATGACAATCTATTGTATCTGATCGAGATCCAAGATTCACCTCTATGTTTTGGAAGAGTCTTCAACATGCTCTAGATACTGAGCTGAACTTCAGTATGGATTATCATCCTCAAACTGATGGCCAATTCGAGTGGACTATCTAAACACATGAGGAAATATTAAGAGCATGGTCTATGGACTTCAAATGAGGGTGGGACTAACATCATCCACTTGTTAAATTCTCCTATAATAATAGTTTCCTCTCGAGAATCCGAATGGATCCTTATGATGCCCTGTATGGGAAGAGGTTCAGAACACTGGCATGTTGGGATGAAGTTAGTGAGCGTAAGCTGCTAGGACCAAAAAATTGTCGAAGAAATGGTGGAGAAGTTCAAAACCATTCAGCAGCATATCAAGGTAGCCCAGAGTCGACAAAAGAGTTATGCAGATAACCATCAATGAGATTTTGATTTTAAAGTTGGATACATGGTATTTCTATGCATATCTGTAAGGGAGAAGGTCATGAGGTTTGGAAAGAAAGAGATGTTAAGTCCTAGGTATGATGGCCCCTTCGAGATTATTTATCGTGTTGGGGTTGTGGCCTATCGACTAGCACATCCACCTACCATGGCCAAAGTACATGATGTCTTTTATGTATCCCTATTAAGCAAGTACATACCAGACCCTTCACATGTACTCTTTTGAAAGTTATTACAACTAGAGGATGATCTTTCTTACGAGGAGTAACCAGTGAAGATCATAGATCGTAAAAAAAAAGTTCTACGAAATAAGACAATTCCCCTCTTCATTGTGTTGTGAGGAAACAAAATGGTTTAAGAAGCAACATGGAAATCAGAGGAAGTGATGAAGCAGAGGTACCCACATTTTTTTAGAGTGGGAAAAGGAAATTTTGAGTGCGGAATTTCTTAAGGGGGGAAGATTATAACGACCCAAACATTAATTAATGAAAATTACTCTAGATATAATTAAATGTTTTATTATGGTTATATAAAATGTGAACATAATTTATTTTAGGTTTTTGAATTGTAAAATACCAATATGAATTGTGACAGTTTTCAATATAGCCATTGAATAGTGATCACAAGATTAGTATAAATATAGGGCTTTAACAAGTCCAATTTACTCAGACAAAGGAAGTGATGGCCTCATCCAGTAGAGTTTCCACATACGAAGCCCATTTTTCAGAGCATTGAAAGGATTTGGCGTCATTATGATTCACTTTTGACCAATCCCAAGCCGAGCTAGAACATGTTAAGCTTGAGAGGAACTAAATACGAGAGAAGTGTAAGTTAATAGAGATTACCATTGAAACGATGTTATCCGAGACACCCCAAGAGTCCTTCGCTATCGCACACCTAACCCTTTGGTTATTTGTAGGAGTTATAAGGGGTTATATAATGAGACCCTTGCACTATGACTATGTACATTATTTTTTTTATAAATAATGTGCATTCTTTTTATTATTGTTACTTTGTAAATAGTTTGTTTAAATCACAAATAGTATTTTTAGTTAATATTCAACAAAGAAATATATTTTGCTGAATTAATGGATTTTTTAATTAAGTAATATTTTAATAAAATAATATTATAATTAATATTTATTAAATATAAATTATCAAATAATTTTATGAATTAAATTGTAATTTTTATTAAGGTTTGATAACTGTTTTTGTCTGAACCCATGAACATTCGGTAAATGTGGTTTTTTATTTTAAAAGTATTAATGAAAATATTTATAAAATATTTTAGATACAATGAATATTATTTTTGGAATCAGGACGTCCAAATTATCTAAATGTGAAGTTTTCATAATTTTCTAAGACAGTCAACCTTTTTTGTAAAAATTAAATACTGTTTAAATATATAATGTGTTTTATGACATCATAAGGACCCAATAGTGAGGTAATAAAATACTATAAACTTTATTTTCTTCCAATATATGTTTTAGCAAAAAAATAATGTGATTTTAGATTTTTATGATTTATTTTACAATTCTTTTGTGGACCCTCCAAGACTTTTAAAACATTTTTTCTTTTTAAATTGTTTTCATTGAGAGTGTGACTCACCTCCACATAAGAAACCCATTTTATTTTAAAAATATCATCCATTGGACCTATAAAATATTTTATTCCACTCCCTTTTGGAAAATCCCATGGGAAAAAACCATGGGATGGTTTGTGGTATTGAATAGTTTAATATGAGGTGTCCTAAACCTAAATAATAAAGAATTCCCTCTACTTTCCTATATAAACTCAACCAAGATCCCCCTTCCTTATAAGTAATCGGCCTTAAACGTTACATAATATTAAATTAAATAAATAATTCACATTGAGGATCTTTTCAGGTTTAGAGTTTGAGAGAATTAGGACATAACAATTACATCTCAAAAGATTACAAGGTAGAAATTTCTACACAGTTTCCATTATTTCATAAAATAAAAGCTCTTGAAAAAAAAGAGTCATTTCTAGTACCATGTTTTAAACAGCATGAATTTTACATGATCTCATCCTTGACCCTATTCATCTTTAAGTCCTGTGAAATCATTTCAAAACTTGGGATGAGCATAAAAGGATCAGTAAGGGTTATAAAATAATGAATGAAAACATTTGCTCATAAATACATAAAAAACATGAACTCTTTTACTTACCTCATGAAATCATAATATTTATGAAAGACACATAGAAATCATAAATCATAAAGGTAACATGTGGCATCCATACCATACTTACATTGTAGTTATCACAACTAAATAGGGAGTTACTTTGGAATACCCATCATAGTATATTCCCTAAATCTCTTAGGATAAACATTCACGTTTACCTTCGTCACGTTAACCAATGCATTGGAGATAAATCTTGGGCTCACCCGCCCTTGGTTTATCATGGAACCACCTGTATACATAAATAATGCCCAAGAACCATAACATGATCATAACATATAACATAAGCATAAATTAAAGATAACATTTCCACATTGAAATAAAAAAATATCATTTCAAGATATTGAAATAATAAATACATTTCAAAATCATTTTCAATAAAAAAATACATAAAAAGAGTATATGGTATTTATTTTTTTTCCTTTTCAAAAACATTACGGCTTATTAAGGAAGCCAAAGATCAAATAATACCCGTAGTGGCGGAAAGGTCGTTGTCACCGCTTACGTTAAAAGAAAAATACCTTTTTTTCATTTAGTAAAATGATTCGTAGAAAAATATTCCATTTGAAAATTCAAGGGTGATTAAACAGTGTATAAAAAAAGTCGTGTATTAAAACAAAGTATGCCTCAATGAAAGGAGATTGAGATAAAGTCCCCTACCTTGTGTCTGACTTGACTCGATCATTCTTTAATATCCTGAATAATAAACTAAAGTTAATTTATACTTGATTAAGAATCTTTTTCAAGTTTATTATTCCTTTTATATTACTTATTACCATGTTATAAACATTATTCAAACATTTAAGTTAATTACGTTCGTTTTGTCGATATTTGGTACTTGAGTCAAAAATGGACTTCTTATAATTACATGTTTTTAATGTGGTAAAAGGTTCATTATATCCAGAATGATATCATGATTTGGATATAATATATACCATATATATCAGGAATATACATGTATTTATAATAGTACATAACATTTGGAGGTAAAAATGAAATGCACCGTTCATGGAGACGGTAAGCTGTACGTACGCATGAAGGCTACTTTCATTTCTATATAATATTTTAATGGAATTAAAACATAATAATACATAGGTATATTATAATTCTAGTATAATATCATTAACTCCATCCCACATAAGGTATTAACGAGTCACATCACTTTACGGGGGCGGTAGTCCGCACTTCCTCAAATGAGATTATTGTATTTACCCACTACGAAAACCATAAAGGTTTGATATAATTGGGAAGTAAAAATGTATAAAGAAATAATAAACATTGTATATATCATATATAAATACAGTTCCATCATAATGGCGACCATGAGAGGTGGTAAGATGTAATTGAACAATCATCGCTTCTTGAGGTGTTAGTTTTCCATCCACAGAAACAATGTGTTCTTCATCCATTAATGAAGGTGTGTGTAAGTTTAGTTCTAATACTTCTCACAAAAATATCCTAGTATATTGAGGATACTGGTATTGTTACAAAAGAAAGGAAATAAAAATAGTTTAGGGGTTGGAAAGTAGAATAAAAGAAAATAATTTATGAGAAACGGTTACCTTTAATTTGGATAACTCTCTTTGGTTTAAAACAAAGGACTTTTTTAAATGCCTTCTACCTAATTTAACGCTTCTATGAGGAGGATAGGGATGTAGGGAGCTTAATTTGGAAGAGTTTGGATGAGCCAAATGGCTTCAGCGGTGAGAGGAATTGGATCTAAATGGTTTCCTTTTATAATGGAGAGGAGGGGCTCTTTAGGAAAGTGTGAAAACATTGTTTTATTATATAATTATATTCGGTTTCTAATAGTCATAAAATCATTACGGTCAAAGATAAGATGACTAATATTCGAAATAAAATAATAAAATCAGAATTGTACATGTTTTGGATAATATTTTATTCATTATAATCTTATTTATTTTAATCATTTATTAATGAGGTAAATATTGCATCATTATTGTTTAATAAATAATTTAATTTATTCGATCTCTAAAAATTATATAACAAAGACTATCATGTAGAAAATATTTTTATATTTCCAAATAATATTTATAGTCGAAAATATGACTTATATAACACCATATAAAAATTAATTACTAAACGATTTTTGTTAATGTTAATTTTGTCTTTACATTAAATTAATTAATCTAAAGTGTCATTATCTTTCATAAGTGGCTCCATGGGGTCCCAAAATTGAAACAAGGATGCTAGTTATTGGTCACTACTCATCCAATAAGAGTAGGACAAGTGTTAAGGTAATTTTGAATTATTATAATATTCTTTTTACCTTGAATTACATTTTTTACCTTTAACCGCGGTAAATAAAAGTCAAAAGTTACTATTTACCAAAAATTATTTAATCTTATTGAACCACATTTTACTTCTTAATAACAACAATGTATGTCAGATTTTCAAAATTCAATTCACAGAGGTGGTACAATTTAATTTAAATGAAAAAGTTAGTTTTTTTAACTACCACTAAGTGGATTCACTATTCATCAAAAATTTTTGTTTTTCAGAAAAATACCAAAAATTCAGCTTAAGGATTATTTGATATTCCAAATAAAAAAAATTGATTTCTATTTTTACAAATTCAAAACATATAAGTGGCATTAATTAATTTTAAAATTAATTCCCGTTATCAAAACAAATATCGTGTTTTTAAGAAATAATAACTATCAAAAGATTGATAGTTGTTTAAGTCCAATTTCAAAGTGAAATTAATTATAATGACCAAAATTGGATTAAATGGTAAAAATATATTTTAATTTAAATTTAAAACCAATTAAATAGATAGTATATCCATATAAATAAATTAGATTAAAAGGCACTTTTGAATTAAAATACAATATTTTTCACTATTCATTAAAAAATGAACTTTATCAGAAAAATACCAAAAAATTACCCAAAGTAATATTTTATGTCCCCATTATAAATATGTATTTTATTTGGTCAATTATGATTTATTAAAGTGACCAAAACTATATTTAAGGAGGGTTCGCCATTAAAAGGTGAAAAATCAGCCTTTAAATGTAAATTATGCTTAAAATTAGATTCATTCAAATTTTAAGGCTCTAACTTGTATTGGATAAATGTAAATACATTTAACAAATATGTATAATCATATTGCAGTCAGTTTCATTCATTCCTGCAAATACAATGACTAGGAGTTAACTACAATTTAAAATAATAATATTATATTTTTAGTGTGCAACTTAAGATTACAAAGAAACCCATTGTTGCGTATCGGGTACGCTATCGAACATAGAAACCTCTTTAAAGTAAAATTAATATTTAATTCACAAATATTAATAAATATGAAATTCGTCTTATTCTTCATTTACCTGGGATGTTACATCCTTCCCCCCTTTTGGGAATTGTGTCCTCGTAATTTTTATTCACTTATCAAAATAAGTGTGGTTATTTATACCTCATAGCATTTTCAGATTCCCATGTTGCCACTTCAACCATATAGTTTTTCCACAAAACCTTTACCTAGTGAATTTCCTTATTCCGCAACACATGCTCTCTATGATCAAGAATCTGGATTGGCTGTTCTTCATAAGAGATATTCTCTTCTAAATGAACTACCTCTGGGCTCAAAACATGAGATGGATCTGGCATATACTTTCTCAACATCGAAACATGAAAAAAATTGTGTAACTAGGATAAAATTGGAGGTAAAGCTGCTCTATACGTAACTGATCCAACTTTCTCTAGAATTTCATAATGTCCAATGAACCTCAGGCTCAACATTCCCTTATTACCAAAACGCATCACACTTTTCCATGGAGAAACTTTGAGAAAGACATGATCACCTACCTCAATGGAAAGATCCTTCCTCTGGTTATTTGCATAACTTTTCTGCCTGCTCTGAGCTGTTCTCATGTGATTTTGAATCAAATGAACATTCTCTTCCATCTCTTCTACCAATTCTGGTCCCATCAGCTTCCTTTCACCTACTTCATCCCAAAAATATGGAGTTCGACAACGCTGTCTATATAATGCCTCAAATGGAGACATCAGTATACTAGAATAAAAACTATCATTATATTAAAATTCAACCAAAGAATGGTGTTGGTCCCAACTTCCCTGATAATCCATCGAGCAAGAACGTAGCATATCCTCCAAGGTCTGAATTGTTCTTTCTGAATACACATTTGATTGAGGATGAAAAACTGTACTAAAGTTTAATTTAGTACCCAATGACTTCTGAAGGCAGTTCCAAAAGTTAGAAGTAAACCTAGGATAACGATCAGATAAAATGGAGAGGGGAACTCCATGAAACCTAACTATCTCTTTAACATTAAAACAATCAAGTTGATATAGATACATAGTATCTCTAATAGGAAGGAAATTAGCAAATTTATTCAATCGGTCAACTATAACCCAGATTTCATTATTACCTTTAGATGCCTTTGATAATCCCACAACAAAGTCCAAGGATATATTTTCCCATTTTCCACTCTGGCACCGGTAGAGGGTGAAGCACCCCTTTTGGTAACTGTCACTCTGCTTTAACCTGCTAACAAGTCAAACACATCATAGTAAAATCAACAATATCTCTTTTCATTCCATCCCACCAGTAATACTCTTGAAGATCTCTATACATCTTTGTACTGCTTGGATGAACTGATAAAGGAGAAAAATGAGCTTCACATAACAACTCATTCTTAAACTGTGAATCACAAGGAACACATAATCTCTTTACAAATATCAAAACACAATCATTATCAACATTAAAGTCATGAGACTTACCCTTCTGAACCAACTCTACCTTTTTCTGCAACTCACTGTCTTCCTTCTGCGCTTGCTTTATTCTGTCTGATAGAGATGATATCACTGGCACCTGAAACAAAACAGAAGAATTTCTTGCACCAATAACTTCTATGCCATAATTCATCAAATCAAAAACCAAAGGATCTTGTTCCAAACATAGCATGGTTAATGATATATTACTTTTTCAGCCCAAAGTATCAACCACTTTATTTGGTTTTCCCGGATGATAAAGGATCGTGCAATCATAATCGTTGATTAATTCCAACCATCTCCTCTGTCTCATGTTCAATTATTTCTGATTGAATATATACTTAAAACATTTGTGATCAGTATATATTTCACACTTCACTCCATACAAATGATGCCTCCAAATTTTAAAGAAAAAACAACAGCAGCTAATTCCAAATCATGTTTAGGGTAATTTAACTCATGTGGCTTAAACTTACGTGAAGCATATGAAACTACCTAATCATTTTTCACTAGAAAACAGCCCAGTCCTTTCAACAAAGCATCATTGTAGATAACAAGCTCACCATTTCTAGAAGGCAGTGCCAAAACTAGAGCATTCACCAATATTATTTTCAATTCCTGAAAACAATCATCACATTCTTTTTTCCAAATGAACTTAACACCTTTTCAAGTTAACTTATTAATTAGGCTAGATAACCCTGCAAAATTTTCAACAAACCTTCGGTAATAACCTGCCAACCAAGAAAACTACCAATTTCAGTTATAATTGTGGGTTTTGGCCATTCTTCAACAACTTTTGTTTTAGCAGGATCAATAGTTATGCCATTTTTTGAAACAATGTGACCAAGGAAATAAATATGTTGTAACCAAAACTCACACTTTCTGAATTTACCAAATAGTTTATTTTCTTTTATGGATTGTAAGACAACCCTAAAATGAATTTCATGTTCCTCCATACTTTTGGAATAAACCAAAATATCATCAATGAACACAACCACAAACTTATCCAAGAACTCAAGGAAAATTATATTCATAAGATCCATGAATAAAGCAGGTGCATTGGTTAACCCAAAAGGAATAACTACAAATTTATAATGGCCATATCTAGTATGAAACGCATTCTTCGGAACATATGCTTTCTTTACTTTCAACTGATGGTACCCCAACCACAAGTCAATTTTCAAAAAATATTGAGCTCCCTGGAGCTGATCAATCAAATCATCAATATGAAGAAAATGATAATTATTCTTAATAGTGATGTTATTCAATTCTCTATAATCAATTCAAAGTCTCATTGAACCATCTTTATTTTTAACAAACAAGACAGGAGCATCCCAAGGTGATGTTCTAGGTCGAATGAAACCTTTATATTATAACTCTTGCAATTGCTTCTTTAACACTAAAAGTTCAATTTGAGCCATTAGATACGGGGGTTTTGAAATTGGCATAGAATCAGGAACTAAGTCAACAGTAAATTTAACTTCCCGATCATGTATAATACCAGGAAATTAATCATGAAAAACATCAAGGTACTCATTTACCCCTTGCACATCATTAATCTGAACAGTTCCATTATTTTCAACAATATGTGCAAGGTAACATTCATTTCCATATTTTACCATTTTCTCAGCTTCCTGATATGTTATTAACAGCAAGGGTTCATTTTTGTATACAAACTGAAAATCATTCTGAAAAGAAACCTCTTTAACACTACAGTCAATCTTAGTATGATAAACAGAAAGCCAATCCATGACCAATATAACATCAAACTTTACTAGAGGAAAAACAATAAGGTTTGAAGGTAGATTCTTTCCGCGCACAAGGACCTGAATGTTCTTATGTTTTCTTTTTGTCTCAACATTTCCTCTAGGTGTTTTTACCATAATTTCGGTATTCATATCATGAGATGGAATTCCCAATTTACTAGAAAACATCTCAGAAATGAAAGACTGCGTAGACCCTGAACCAAACAACACATTGGCATAATCTAAACAAACAAATAGTATACCTAACACAACTTCATTTAATAGCCCGACATCTAATGAAGTAGTTGCAAATTATTTCACCACCCCTTTCTGCATGTAGTCTAGAAGCTTTCTTTCGGTTGAGTTATTTGTTGGACACTCATTTGCATAATGACCCTTTTCATTGCACTTAAATCATTTAATTGAATATAAATTCGATTTCGTCCTACCATTACCCTGATCTTTTTCAGTGAAATTACGAGCCTTATGCCCCATTTTACCACATCGTTAGTACTTACCATAATTCAAAAGACATTCCCCAACATGATTTTTACCACAATTTTCACAAAATGTAAACTTAAGTTTCTTACCATCAGACTTTTTTGAAGAGTTCTTCCCTTTCGCCTGCCACCTCAACCTCTTATTCTGTTGTTTTTCAAAGAATATCTGATCATCAGAAAACTTAATTTCCACCTTCTATGCACAATGAACAAGTTTTTTATAACTATTGAACTCACGAGAAGCTAAATCCCTTCGATACTTTGGCTTTAATACTGAGTAAAAATGGTTGATTTTACTATCAAGATCTCGTATGAAATTTGGAGCATACCTTGCTAGTCGAGTGAATTTTTATTCATAAGCAGCCACTTAGTCATCCTCCTGCCTCAATTCTAGGAATTTGTTTTCCATCCTAAGATGAACAACCTTAGGAAAATATTTCTTAAGAAACATACCTTTGAATTCATCCCAAAAGAGAGCATCAATCTCTCCACTATCCCTGATATTTTTCACTATCGACCACCACTGATCAGCTTCACCGTCAAAATGGTAAACTGCAAGACTAACTTTTTGATGTTCTAAAAAGCCCATGACATCAAAAATATTCTCCAGTGCTTTAATCCACCCTTTAGATAGCACAGGGTAATATGATCCTCTGAATGATGGGGGATGTTACCTCATGAAATGCTCCACTAATGACATGTTCCTCTGTGGTTGATATGGCCGATCTCGTACATGGATACCACCACCGTTTATCGCCTGAGTCAATTATTCCATCACTAAAACAATCTATTCAGTTCAAATTCCAACCATATCAGGTTTCTGATTTGGAAGGTTGTCTTCCTCCTGATGTCGTCCCAACATAGCTGCCATGTTTCCTTTGCGGAAAACCATTCTGAACAAAGAAATATCTTAAGCGAAGCAACACGGTAATATGTAAATGCTATATGATTTCAATATTAACATAAATTACTTTATAGACATTTATTTAACAACACACTGACTCCTAAAGTTACATAAACTAACCTCTGATACCAACTATAAGGACCCGAACTTATGCATTACATAATATTTAATTATATGAATAATTCACATTGAGGATCTTTTCAGGTTTAGAGTTTTAGAGAATTAGGACATAACTATTCAATCTCAAAATATTACAAGGTACACATTTCTACATAGTTTACATTTTTTCATAAAATAAATTCTCTTGAAAAAAAGATTCAAGTCTAGTTCCATGTTTTAGACAACATGAATTTTCCTTGATCCCATCCTTGACCCTATTCATATTTAAGTCTTGTGAAAACATTTCAAAACATGGGATGAGCATAAAATGCTCAGTAAGGGTTATAAAACAATGAATGAAAACCTTTGTTCATAAATAAATAAAAATCATGAACTCTTTTACCTACCTCATTAAATCATATGATTTGTGAAAGACACATAGAAATCATAAATCATAAAGGTAACTTGTGGCATCCATACCATACTTACATAGTATCTATCACATCTACATAGGGAGTTACTATGGAATACCCATCATAGAATATTACTTAAATATCTTAGGAGAAACATTCACGTTTACCTCTGTCACATTACCCAATGCATTGGAGAGTTATCTCGGGCTCACCTACCCTAAGTTTATCACAAAACCACCCGTATACATAAATAATGTCGAAGAAACATAACATGATCATAACACTTAACATAATCATAATGGAAGGATAAAATTTCCACATTGCAATAACAAAATATCATTTCAAGATATTGAAATAATAAATCCATTCTCAAATCATTTTCAATACCAAAATACGTAAACAGAGTATATGGTATTTATTTTTTTCCCTTTTAAAAACATTACTTCTTGTTAAGGAAGCCAAAGATCAAATAACACTCGCGGTGGCGGAATGGTTGTTTTCACCGCTTAAGTTAAAAGAAAAATTTCTTTTTTTCATTTATTAAAATTCTTCGTAGAAAAATAATCCCTTTGAAAAGTCAAGGGTGTTTATACAACATATAAAAGAAAGTCGTGTATTAAAACAATGTATGCCTCAATGAAAGGAGATTGAGGCGAAGTCCCTTACCTCGTGTCCGACTTGACACGATTGTTCTTCAATATCATGAATAATAAACTAAAGTTAATTTTTACTTGCTTAAGAACCTCTTCCTAGTTTATTATTCCTTTTATATTACTTATTACCATGTTATAAACATTATGAAAACATTTAAGTTAATTACATTTGTTTTTTCGATATTTGGTACTTGAGTCAAAAATGGACTTCTTATAATTACATGTAGTTAATGTGGTCAAAGGATCATTATATCCAGAATGATATCATTATTTGGATATCATATATATCATATATATCCATAATATACTTGTATTTATAATATTACATAGCATTTGGAGGAAAGAAATGAAATGAACCGTTCATGGAGACGGTAAGCCGTACGTGTGCATGAACGCTTCTTTCATTTATATTTAATATTTTAATGGAATGAAAACATAATAATACATAGGTATATTATAATTCCAGTATAATATCATATCTAATATCATTAACTGTATCATTTATACATCCCACATAAGGCATTAATGAGTCACATTACTTTGAGGGGGCGGTAGTCCGCACTTCCTCAAATGAGATTATCGTATTTACCCACTATGGAAACCATAAAGGTTTGATATAATTGGGAATTACATAAGAATAAATAAATCATAAACATATTATATATCATATATAAATACGGTTCCATCATAATGGCTACCATGAGAGGTGGTACGATGTAATTGAACAATCATCGCTTCGTGAGGCGTTAGTTTGCCATCCACAAAAACATTATATTTTTCATCCATTAGATAGAGGTGTGTGTAAGTGTAGTTCTAATACTTCTCATAAAAACATCCTAGTGTATTGAGGATATTTTTGTTGTTAGAAAATAAAGGAAATAAAAAGAGTTTAGGGGTTGGAGAAGTAGAAGAAAAGAAAACAATTTAAGAGAAACTGTTACCTTTAATTTGGGTAACTCTCTTTGGTTTAATCCAAAGGACTTCTTGAAATGCCTTCTTCCTAAGTTAAGGATTCTAGGAGGAGGATAGGGATGTAGGTAGCTTAATTCGGTAGAGTTTGGATGAGCCAAATGGATTTATAGGTGTGAGGAATTGGATAGAAATGGTCTCATTTTATAAGGGAGAGGAGGGGCTCTTTAGGAAAGTGTGAAAACATTATTTTATTATATAATTATATTCAGTTTATAATGGTCCAAATATCATTAAGGTCTAAGATAAGATGACTTGTATTCGAAATTAAATCATCCAATAATAATTGGACATGTTTTGGATAATATTTTAATCATTATAATCTTATTTATTTTAATAATTTTTTAATGAGGTAAATACTGCATCATTATTGTGTCATAAATAATTTAATTTATTAGATGTCTAAAAATTATAAAAAAAATACTATCATGTAGAAAATCATTTTCCCTTTACAAAAGATAATTTATAGTCGAAAATGGGACTTATATAACACCATATAAAATTTAATTACTAAACGATTTTTGTTAATGTCAATTTTGTCTTTACATTAAATTAATTAATCTAAAGTGTCATTATCTTTCATAAGTTGCTCCATGGGGTCCCCAAATAGACCCAAGGATGCCCATGGTCGTCCACTATTCATAAAATAAGGTTAGGATAAGTGTTAAGGTAATTTGGAATTATTATAATATTCTTTTTACCTTAAATTACCTTATTTACCTTTAACCGCAGTAAATAAAAGTCAAAAGTTACTATTCACCAAAAATTATTTTCATCTTATTGAACCACATTTTACTTCTTAATAACTTCCATGTATGTCAGATTTTAGAAATTCAATTCACAGAAGTGGTAAAATTTAATTTAAATGAAAAGGTCAATTTGTTTTAACTACTACTAAGTGGTTTCACTATTCATCAAAACATGAAGTTTTTCAGAAAAAGAAAAAATATTCAACCTAAGCATTATTTGATATTATGAATTAAAAATTGATGTCTATTTTAAAAATTCAAAACATATAAGTGGCATTAATTAATTATAAAAGTAATTCTTGTTATCAAAACAAATAGCATGTTTTTAAGAAACAATAACTATCAAAAGATTGATACTTGTTTATGTCCAATTTCAAAGTGAAATTAATTCCAATGACCAACATTGGATAAAATGGTAAAAATATATTTTAATTTCACTTTAAATCCAATTAAAAAGATATTCTAACCATATAAATAAATTATACTAAAAGGAACTTTTGAATGAAAATACAATATTTTTCACTATTCATTAAAAAATGAACTTTATCAGAAAAATACTAATAAATTACCCAAAGTAAAATATGATATCCCCATTCTAAAGAAGTATTTTATTTGGTCAATTAGAATTTATTAAAGTGAGAAAAACTATATTTAAATGGGTTTCTCCATTAAAAGGTGATAAATCGGCCTTTTAATATAAATTATGCTTAAAATTAGATTCATTCACATTTTAAGGCTCTAACTTTTATTGGATAAATGTAAATACATTTAACAAATATGTATAATAATATTGTAGTTAGTTTCATTCATTCCAGCCAACACAAGGTCTAGGAGTTAACTACCATCTAAAATAATAATATTATATTATTAGTGTGCAACGTAAGATTCCACAGAAACCCGTTGTTGCGTATCGAGTACGCTATCGAACATAGAAACCCTTTTATAGTAAAATTATTATTTAATTAAAAAATATTAATAAATATGAAATATGTCTTATTCTTCATTTACCTGGGATGTTACATTCCTCTTCACTAAAAGCCTTTGGAGTTTGACCAACCCCTGCCCTCCTCTCTCTAGAATCCTCCCATGGTGCCCCATTCTCCCAAGAAGCCTCTCTCAAGCCTCTCCCAAGCCTTTGGGATCACACATACAAGTAAGGAATTTCTTCCTTTATCATTTTTTTTCCAATTTTATTTAAGTGGTTATGCCCTTTTTTTCAATTATAAATGTTTGGGCATGATTTCTCACATATCCCATACTGACCTCTTTATGTTTGAATTATGAGACACCCCTTTCTCTCTCATTAAACCATCTTTATGAGTTCTTAGGTCACGTCATTATTCTGCCGAAATTGCATCACAATTTTCCTTGCCAAAGTCATTGTGTAGTGAATACCATAAACATCTCTCTATCAAGGGTATTCACCATTATGAAAATTTACTTATTGTTTAAAGAGTTTAATGTATGAATTCCACACTCATTTATCATGGAATAAATGATGGTGTTTTATTTTATGATCCATGTGGCACACTTATGCATGTAATGAAATGTTTAAGAAGGGTTCCCCCTGATAGCGCTCCAATGCATTGGGTAAAGTATAGTATCATGATACGTCTTGTGCAATGGGAGTTGAATCATGCTAATTCAAGGGAAATGAGGTTTTACTCTTAATTCACGTGTAATGAGGGTTTACTCATGCTCCATATGCAATGAGCATTGGCTCATGCTAATTCTATGTTAAGTGTTGTTGCCACATTTCCATGTTATGATTATCATGCATTATCATGCCTTTATGTTCAGGTTTCTCTTGTGCTCCATTGATATTCCTATTATCTAACATGTATTGTATCTCTCATGTTATACCATTTTTATTCCCTTACTGGGCTTTATAGATCACCTTTTTCTTATGAATGTCCTCAGGTTATCCCATGCGATGCTAAGTACGAGGGAATGTTGTGGTCATGTAAAGAATGTTTTCAATAAATATGTTTTGTGTTTTATGTTCTAAGCTATTATGTAATGTTCCTAATCCCCAAATACACTACACATCTCAATATTCTATGTTGTATTAAGTTATTATTTTATGTAATGAATCAGGTTTAAGTGTTTAATAAAAATAGGGTTTGTTATACATAATTGGTAATATTGTGTGTATCATTATTGGGATTCAATTTAATAAGGTATTTATAATATCAATTTTAATTCATGTTGGGTTCTGAATTAATTTCTTTATAATTATCCCTTCACTATTTCTTTTTACCTGAAAATTTTAAGAGGGATTAAAAAGTGTTCACTATATTCTCTCCTTAATTTATCTTGAATATTTCCTAATATGATTGAATATTATTATTTTTGATATGCGAACTAGGTAATAGAGTTCAACTATGTGCATTAAGATAGTTTATTTTCTATCTTTAGAAACATTTTCTAGTTACCCATTCTTTAAAAATATAAATTATCTAACCATAATAAAGACAATTTAGGATTTGGAGCATTTACCGTGACCACTAGATAAGCTAGGGCCTCATTTTGAAAACATTATGAATGTTAATTAATTATTCCATCCTTTTTTATTACATGAATATTGATTCATTCCAATCCAATTCTCATTTCCTATTTTTTCTCCCTTAATCTTCTAAATACTCAAGTGTCATAGATTAGATTTATTTTTTTAATCATAAATTAGTATTTGTATTTTTTTATTAAAGTTTTATTTCCTCTAACCCAATATCAATGGGTTAAGCCATATTCTTTCACTTTTTATACTACCCAATATAATAGGGAATTAATAGTTTCATGTTTTAAATCATTGATTTTTCTAACCATTTAATAAATAACCGCACCCATGGGGCTATCATTAAGAAATCATGGATACTAAAAATGGTATATTCTTCATGCTGATCAGACCCTACTCCATCATAAATTTATTGATTCTTATAAAAGTGAGAATCCCTCAATCAAATAATATTGGATAAAAAATCCACAATTGTAATACTTATGTACAGAAAACTAGTTTTTCATGAAGAATATCAACAATTACTGAGTGAATACCTTTTTAATAAAATTAATATTTAATAGATATTATCGTTCATGAATGAGATGTGGTAGTTCATCTTTTATACTTCAAAACTCGTGTTTGGGAATAATTCAGAGGATTCAAGATGGATGATGTTTTCATTCATATTACCTCCACACATCACAGGGACTGAAAACATCATGAACACAAGATTTATATGTTGTTTCAAATTTCTAGGATGGTGGCTACGAGGAGGTTCTTATAAATTATTGGAACACCTATCAAGGACATTACTTTACCATTGTGAAATAAATCATTAATACTTGGATAAAAATCATTCTTAATTGAGAGATAATTAAAGAGAAGAAAATAACATTGTTTATAAATTATTACCATCACACAAAACGCAAATTAAAATTTAGTTAATCCATCTATTTTTATCCAATTCGTAAAATGGGAGGATCATTACAAAATAGATTCTCGATAATGCTCCCTAGTATATTAATCCTATCAAGACATCCAAATAAGTCCATTCTAAAATTTTATGATGAAACACATTCCTAAAAAAGCATTTATTTAATAGACATCAAGGATATACTTGAATCCCCCACCATTTTTAATGAAATTAATTATCATAATAACCTAATTAAATATGAAAAATATTGTCCTAATGTACGTACTTTTCCATTTTAAATGGTCCCATACCATGAGAGGCTAGAACTCAAATAGGTTATTTTATGAAAGAACACCACTATAAGTATCTAGAACACTTCTATGCCCTTAATTCCACCTGATTCATCTACCAAGGAGGATTTTTCCCTAATAACTACATTTTTATCCTTTTTCCAAGGTCATAGCTCCAAAAATTCTATTCCAAAGAGGCTACCTACATGGCCTCGAAATATACATTTTCAATTTATGCACATTTGTGTGCATTACATTGATTATATATTTGATTGATAATTTTTTCTTCTTATGATTTACTACTAAATGGATAAGACCATCAGGATAATTACTATCATGTATTACCTTGATAATGATGTTCTCTGTCATGGGGATACTAGTGAAAACTCCACTGAATCTTTTTTCTAATCATGGATATCCCATATCAAACATCATATATATTGGTGAATATATTCAACTTATTTGCTCCAACCAATGATCCCATGAAATAGTATGAGAATCCCATTATGTGTATTCCACAGAACATACATTCACATGATTCAAAGTCCTAATTAGAAACCATTGGGATGTATATAGATAATACACACATGTCCTCTCCCCACTCTCAATCATGATTAAGGACTTATATTACGTGTATGACCCAAATTATCACTCAATAGTCTATATTCCTCTTATGATCTTTTATAATTCATTTTTCAATAATTATTTAGTAGAATTAAATAACACGTATTAATTACTCAAATTTACACCCCAAACCATCCTTAATATGACATATCCCCTACGAGTACACCAATTAAAAAAAAATTCCATATTGTAGATGATATATTCTTCCTAAATGATAAATATTCCTTGTGAGTATCAGTTTCTATTAAATCCATATTCTATATAAGAATTCCGTTTATCAAAGGGATATATTCTCTATATGATATCATTCCTCATTGGAGAATATTCCTTTCTTGTAACACATACTCAATGGGTTATATTCTCTTTGAGAATACCCTTCTCAAAGATACATATTCCCTATGACCAACCCTTCATCAGTGTGATAAAATTTGTATGAGGTAATCCTACCTAAATGGGACATATTCTCTAGGATTATAACTATATCCTCTCCCATTATTTTAGAATAAATACGATAATCTAGAAATATTCATCCATGTATATGTCTCACTCTAACCATTTCAAGTAAGCCTTCTCTAAGTAGTCTATGATTATTTAATATAATGTTATACCATAGAGTCCATTATCTATTTTGTAAAATAATTTAAATTATTTCCTAAATTGATGAACTTAAAAGGTACGCCAGCTATTCATACATTGTGGACATGAAAAGAAACTAAATTTATCCTTGTAAAATAAAATGAAAAGGTAAAATGAGTCCTTTTAAGTGTTACAAAACAATATGGGTTCTCATTTCATTCATAGAGATTCATTGGTAGCTCCAATCATAGGCCTGGTCCTATCTATATGACACCCCTCATCTCTATGGATAGTGATAAAATTATGTTCACCCCTATTTGTGGCTATAATAAATTAAATAACCAATTAATAAAGTAATGATAACAAACCTATAATTTATACATATGTTCACAACAACCCATGGTTTTGAAGAATCTCTTGCTTGATGGAAACTAAAAGTAATTTTATTACTAGGAAGAATTCATAAATATATCCCAAATCGTAATGATAGTGATATATTCGATAATAATTCTACCTGAAAAGAGTGTGGTGATCCCTATATCCAATCATATTGACTAATGTGGATCCAAAGTAGCCTTTGTTAAAGGCCCAAAACTAGTTTCATTTTCAATGTAGGATCCCACTAACTCAAAACATTTTTTATGAAATTACATATCAAAAAATACTGAGGTTCTTGAGTTATCAATGTCGATTGGGAGAATTTCAATAGAGGAAATAGGTACCTGATGATGGAAGTGGTCATCCAATAGTATAGTAAATTTCTATACAATTGTAATTATAGAAAATAGGGTTATGACACTAGTGGTATCAATATGAATGGTACTAAACTAATGAATTAAATTATCAAGGTTATCATAAAGAAAGTTTTTTTCCACGAGACATGGTTTTCTACACTTATAAAGGATAAGAAAATATAGATTTAGAATACCTGAATCAATGAGTATTGAAGAATATTATATTATTAAATAGACCTTCATTATATAAGTTCCAATTTAATCATGAACCTCTCTGAGGAAAATGGGGTGGTTGTAAGGGTAGCTGCTATGATAGAGTGGTGAATGGTGAACCATAAAAAGGGATGGAGGTTTGAACATTAATGATCTACAAAAACAATAGAAACATTTAGAAATTACATACTAAGATCAAGGAATTAGAATTTTGTTACATGAAAAGATACATATAACCGAGGGCTATGACTAAACTACACAAGATTTTATTTGAGGTATTGAATATATCTTATCTATGTTGGAACACATACTAGTAGATATTCTCTCAAGATAATCCTTTGTTTCTCATCCCTAGTTTTAGTGACAAAAATATCTATATGTCCGGTAACTAGACCAATAGGAATAGTGACTCATACTATATATAGTGATATAATGAACCACATTTACCAGTGATAAAAACTAATATTTACTAGGTAGTGGTTTTTTAAGATCTAATAGTGGTATAGAATAGTACCTATGATTTCATACATTGTATGAAATATATATCCTCATTTAATTTTTATATGTATTACTATTGTTAGAGATAAGATTGATATCATGTTTCTGAATCCAGATTCTCCATGATATGTGAGTGGAACCTTGAGTCATTAGATCTCGTATTAATTGAAGTTGAGTTGAATAACACTTTGTGTAATTAGTTTGGAGATTTCACTAGTTTATTTTCCCCAGTTCTCCATGATAAAGTTATCATCCAGAGAAGGTTTCAAGGTGTGGGAAGAAATAAATCGAATAATAAGGTGAGAGAAATTATTTTGTCATCTCGTTTTCTGATTATATGGGAGGTAAGGAATAAATCATAGGTTGAGTGGATATCATCCTGATCGATGGATCACATTTCCAGAACCTGATTGATGGTTTATTATTTGGTTATTCTTTTGAAGTGATGGGAGGATGCCCCCTCTCTTATATATTTATAGATGTATAGGAATCATTCTATCCCAAGTCACATGTTGATCTTCCACAGTCAATGGATTCCTTGGAACCCTAGAATAATCGTGTTATAGCTTAATATAGCCATTTCATGCATCATGGGTGATATGACGTGGGATGTATAGTTCATGATACAAATTGTAATGTGGTTGCTTCCTTCACTGCTTCATTTGGGATATTTTATTCCCTTCATGTTTAAGCTTGGTCATTAATCAATAGTATGTAGTTTTTTATCTATTATAATATCATTATAAAGGCCATTGAAACTGATTCATTTATAATATACCATTCTCTTAATGAAATTATTACAAATCCTTGGTTCATTTCATACCATATCTAAAGATTCAGGGCACCCATTAGTAATCTAGTGAGATTGTAGAACTCTTTGTGAGAGAGAAATAAGGTGGGTGATATTCATCCATCATAGTCCTCCCATGAAGGTAACTTCATTTCCTTCTTAATCTTGGGTTCTCAACCAATTGAGTTTGTGGACCTCATTATAGGAAACACTCCTAGGAATCCTTACTTTAGAACCCCTAATCTTTAGGAACTAGTCTCGACCTCCCAAAACGTTATTCATTTTTTGTTTATCATGGTTGATGTACCTATGTATTGGGTTGTGTTTTAGAGTTTAAATAATATTTTCTTTGTCAATGTAACGACTTCATATTGTTATGGAAAAGTATATTGATTTCTTTGATGAGAATGTTAAAATATTTCCCCCCATTGAGATGTTTACTTTTTCATTGATCTACATTGTGGGACCACATTGGTATCTTTTACAGGTCATTTGATGCCCCTGGAATATCTCAAGGAGATAAAGGTGTGGTTAGAAAACCTTATAGATTAGTTCTTCATTTTACCCAATTTATGAATATGGGCATCTATGGTGTTTTATTCTAATAACTCATACAAGATATTGAGGAATAATATTGAAAATTACTAAAGGAATCATGTCAAATTCAAGAATACATTATCTTTATAGATTATTATATTCCTCTTCAACCATTCATAGTGAGTGAACTGGTTTTCAATGATTGATCATCTGTTATTATATCATCATCATGGGATCTATGGGGTGTATATCTTGAATATTTAATTCTGATGTTGTTATTCCCATTATGTGATTCTATTGATTCCCATTCCATGATTGAATAGAATATGTATTCTCCTGGGACATATAAAATGGATATTTTATTCATCCTTGGATTGGATGTTAGTGTTCTACATCAAACCAAATATTCCTTATTCAGTGTTTGATGATGATAATATTGATCACCTTATAACTAGTTTATAATTTTTCCAATAGAACTAATTATATAAAAATATTTCAAAGTATTAGTTATCAATTGATAATTTGAACTACATGGGGCATGTCATCTAATTTTGTTTGGAATATTAATAGACTATTATAAGATAAAATAAGTTGTTTCTTATTTTCCACATAATAAAATGTTTAATGTTCCAAGATTCCCTAGGTAGGATGGATATTAAATATAGTTTTCAGTATATTTCTCTCGTATTTCAGTTACTATGACAATTATTACACGAAAGAGAAATCCTTTACTTTATTTTGAGTAATTTTTTGAAATATTTTTATAAACTGTGGTGGATAATGATATTTTTTTATGGTTTCTAGATGAATTATTTGAGTATGTGGTGTCTGGATATACCCCCATTACTCAGCTACATTATGTCTTACTGAAGAGGGATGAAATTAATTCATATAGATCTTAAAAAATAATATATCATGATCAAAAAACATGACCCATTATTTGGTGTTCTGAGTGGTATTGTTCACCTTGAATACATTTAGAAATGACGTTATCGATGACTATTTGGTTGCATATAATGTTTGTGTGAGTTTGGGGAACTTCTTTTCCTATATAGATTATTAACTTCATTTAAATGAATTGGTTTGAGATTATTTTGGATAATGAATATGAAGGTTTCTATACATCGAGATAGGAAAATGTGGTAGAATATACCCTTAAAATGAATTCTCTTGTACAGTTGTTAGAGGAGGTATCAAAGAATTTAGCCTATATATAGTTTTCCTTGGTGGATAATACATAATTATCTTATCATTGATTGATAGTGGAGACCCTGACCCATCTTCAATACATGAGGTAGATATAGTTAAGAGATATTGATTTTGAATCCTTATAGGGCCAAATATCATCAGATGAAACATGTAATTTTTTTCAATGATGGGTATTACATTATTATCCTTTTAGGACTAAAAGTTTTCCCATTAGAATTTCATGAGATTGTGGTAATTTAGTTCCATAAATGAATCTCGGTTGAACAAATAGGCTTGAAGTAGATATAATCTGACCTACGACATCTATTTTTTTGTCTAGGTGTGAATATTCTTATTTCCAAGATTTTCTAATGGTGTCTCACCTCTCAAATAGTGAAGTTTCATCACCAAATCCAAAATAAATTGGACCATCCTTCTAATCTCTAAGAGAGGAAATGATTTGGTTTATCCATGGAATTCATGATAGGAAATCCACATTCATTCAATGGTCATGATTTTATATGGGTGATCATCATCCAACTGACCATTTTGGCTCACTTCCAGCATATTTAGGAGTATATTTTAGTATATAGATAGGGTTACTTGTAAATGGGGTAAGTTTCACAATATAAAGGGGTTCCTTCAATGATCATTTATAATCAACATGCTCAATTCACATCCAACTGGTGTTGGTTCTTAAAAGAGGCATTCATGACGTATTTTGGGATGATTATAGCATTCCACTATTAAATGAATGTTTAAGTTGATAAAATAATTTTGATTCATGAGTATATATTGAAGTATTTTATGTTATAATTGATATAAATCTCATAGGTTAAAAAAACCCTTACTAAACTCTTCCTAAAACAATAACTATCACCCCTTTATTGTAAATACCCCATACAAGTCTCCATAAGGGCGATTTTATTAGTCACCCTTTATCATCATATAAAAAAGAATGATGTTTCTAATTGGGCAAATTTTTAATTGATGGATGTTATATTACATTGGATTTAATGTATGTACATCATGAAATCATGATGGTTTTTCCATGATATAGTCTTCAAGTAATTGGTATTGGGTGAAATATATCCAGGTGATTTATTAGTCTATTTCTAATACTATATGAGGTGGGAATGGGTTTTTACAAAAACTAATTTCCCCCACAAAGGTACCATGTACATAATGTCTTCCACATTTCTCAAAAAAATAGGTACATTAATAACTAATCAATCATCATTGAATGGATTGATATATACATTGATGATGATTCAAAATTATTAGTGTAATTGGTGGTGATTGGGGAATGGAAGTAGAGGACTCTTTGAGGATCTTAAATATAGTTCGTGAGTGTGTGTTATGGAATAATGGTAATATTTAGATGATCTCACATTAATGAGAGAGTTTAATATAGTCTCAACACCCTATCATTTTTTGTAGTTTTTTGGGGGGGAATGGCCTAATGGCGCAGAGGATGATTTGAATCCCCAATTTATACTCAAAATATTGAGAATATTTAAAATAATATTATATAGATGGGACACTAGGCCATTCCTATTAAAATAGAATCATAGATACTTGATAATAGTCTATTTTTTTAGTCTCAACAGTCACAATCATGAGAAATTACCTTTTCCTTCTAAATAGAGCCTCGTATGGGAAACTTTATTTGATAGATTCATTTGGAATTTTAGGTTTAACATACATGAGGTATAATCTACATTCACATTAAACATCCCTTGGGTTGAATCATTACAAATGGAATTAATTATTTAAATTAGATTATGTAATTTAGTAATGGATTATACCTGAAATATCATAGGTTTCCCTTTGTAATTATCCTTAAACCATATCGATATGGTTGTCATGAATAAACTATATCTTTAGAGGGATAAATGGTGTGAAAAACAATTTATATGTGTAGTCAATTAATGAATTCTTCATATGAGATAATTAGTAAATTTAGTGTAAAGGTGATCTTCACAAATGATCAGGCCTTGATCATGGTGGGAATATTCTCAATGATTCACATCCTATATTATAATAATATCATTCCAATTAAAATATTGGTTCCATATATTTTATTTATTAATAAAATCACATGTCCCTAGAAATTTAAATTGATTTTTTTACTTTCTATTTCAATCGTTGTCCTTATATTCATCATCAAAGGATTATTTGTACCCAATGATGCAGGGTTGGGGTTTTTATTTCACTCTAATAATTTCATCTACATTTATTTCCTGTTTTATTACCCTTGTTTCTTTATGAATTATCTACCAGTTCTAACATTAGCTGATGACTCATTGAATCATGAATTGAAATCAATGAGTAATCAGTATTCAGATCTGTAACAATTCAATTATAAATTACCAAAAAATAATAAGGTTGAGGTTATGATTTGTTTGTACTGAAAGATCATTTAGTGGTGGCACGATGTAAGATACTAAAGGTGCATAACACTCAGGGAATTTATGTTATGTGAAATCTCAATCAAGAGAATTTTCAATAATGTATAGAAGGAAAATGACCACCTGAGGTGTGAAAATAGATGATTAGGTTAATGGAACAGTATTTTTATCAATTGTAATAAAATCGATGATTATTCATTATGATGGGATCTATTATTTGATTACATTGTATTTGTTTCTAATAAACATTACATTTTTCAATCATGCAATGGTGTATAGAGTTTCTATAATGTTACATATCATAAGACATTCACCATTTGAATGCATGTTCTATACACTTTAATCATCTGGTTTAGTGTGTATATGGAGTAAATTCCTATATTTTTTATATCCATATAAGTCATATGGGCAAGGCCTACATGACTTCTACAATTTTTTATACATTATACTTCCTCCAAATACGTACATAATTAGGGTCCTAACTAGAGATACACATCAGGTACCCTCCATGGTTCATGTCATAAAATACCCAACAAGATCAACATGATACGTCACCCGAGTAAGCCCACTATTACATTGAGATAAACAAAACAACCAAAACATGTCTCTAGAAAAAATAATGAATAAACTCATTTCAAATTAAAATAAGACTATACATCCATGAGACATACAACATCCATCCAAACTGGATAAACAAAAAAGTGAAACCATACGAAATGCCATGTGACCATCCTTCACCACAAAGTAGTCCCACTTCAAAGGCAGTGATAACCAAAAGAAGTTGTTGAACTACATTATGCCCCCTTTATCTATGTCCATAAAAACCATATCTACAAATTCATAAAAGGAAATAATGCATTGTGTGATCAAAAATAACAATATTATTTCACTAAAAACTTATACAAAGAATAATTTCATGAAAATTGTATACCGAGATTTAGAATAAATCCAGTTTATAATTATGTTTCAAAGATAATTTGTAAAAAATCTTTGAGTTTTCATAAAATTATTTCATACTCACTCAAACAGGTAATATGATTTGTACATGAAAGAAAACATGATAGTATAATAAAATTTAATCATGGATACACAATAATATAAATAGGTGAGAAATATTCCTTGAAATAAACCATCATTTATAAATCCAACCACAAATTACAAATAACATGATTTGAGATTTATCCAATGGTAATACACACATTGTTATAAATACATATAATAATAGTCTTGGAATAATGTGAATCCCACTATATTAAAACCTTTCATAGTTTATCAATACCGAATCTCTAGTGTTATTCCACACACTAACATGACAAGTCAATTTCTAGATTAACCCAAGGTTCCTAATGTGAAATGTATAACAAAAACCAATTTCTGACCATGATCACTATTTATAAAGAAAATCTGTGAAAATAATTACTAAATTCATTCTTGAAAATAATGTGTTAATATCCAATTCACTATTAAATGATTTCATTGAACATGTGGTGTTCACAAAACTATTTTTAAACAAAAAAAATTTAAAATCAAATATTTCCTGAAGAAAATCCACTGTGATAAAAACTCCATCATTTTCATAAAACGAACCGAATTAATTTTATAGGAATAATATGTAATCTATGAATTGGATCCTTTGTATATAGACACCAATCTTTGGAACGAAAGAAAACCAATATGCATTGAAAAAAGGGAATAAAAATGGGTAGCTAAGTTCCTCGTGAGCCTATATCTATATTAAATATGATCAAATATCTATCAAATCCTTATGATAAAAAATCTATAACCCAAATCAAAAGAGTATCTTATAAGATAATTAAAATCCAAATAAAATAAGAAACATACCTTCAATAAATCCCACAATGAAGTAAAACTCTCAATAATCTAATGGGAGAATCCCTTAGATCACTGGGGAAGGGTTCTATTAATCCCAATGATTATTAAGGAAGATTAAAAAGTTAAAATATCAAGGGTAAAAACATAATTTTCATCAATTTATAGGTTTTTATTGGGGCACATGGTTCGACAGCACAACTAGGAAAAAAAAATTTGAATCATGTGTGGCCTCCTTCCCTTGGAAATTAGAACACATTGTTTCCTAGAAATGAGACACATGGTATGGAACAACCATTATCAGTCTATGTGATAACCACATAAAACAACTTGGAAACCCATATGGTTACCTTGGTGAGAAGAACAGTATGAATAACCATTATCAAACCATGAAAAAACAACTAGAGCATCACAAAGACATATTTTATGGTTACCACATTGTTTGTACTATCTGGGTTTGAAAACCATGTTTTGGGACATTTTCCACCGAATTTTTTTTAAAAACATAGACTCTGCAAAACCACTATAAAGACCCCATAAATAAACCAAACCCTAAATAAAGAATGCTTGTGACCAGAAGGGTTTCATAATTATCCCAACCATGAATTAATTATTTACCCACATAGTGATCAAAATTCTGAAATCGTAAAAATAAAAGAATAAATATACATAAATAATAATTACAGCTCACATATCTTGTGGATATCCTTTATTCACTTATATATCACATTAAACATGGGAATTATTTTACCATCCAATATCCTTTCATAGAAATCCAAAATATGAACTGGTTTCTCAACCTTAGGGATATAGATCATGATCAATATATTCTAAGTCAAACACAAGGGAAGGGTCTGGTTGATACCTTAGTAGTATGGAATCATGAATCACATCATGAATCGATGACAAGGGGTATGGAAAGACCAACCAATAAATCACCTTTTCAATTCATTCATTGATCTCAAAGGTCCCAATAATCTCCAGTGCCAACATACCATGCTTACCCAACTAATAATGCTCCAAGAGAGGTGAAACTCAAAGAATGATCATATTACCATCCTAAAACTCCCTTAAATGATAAAGATGATCTATATAACATTTTATATTATTTTGAGCAAGTCTCTAACATATTTCAGATTAAATATTATTTTTTATAAACTTATAAATAATGATAGATCCAACCAATGACATCTCCCCGAACTCTTCCCTGCATAAAGGATATATATATTTCCACCCATAAAATGATTTGATTATTTCATTCATAATCTACCATTGATGACTATTTATATACATAAAAGCATATAGGGGAAGAATATTTTCCTAAGAACCACTAAAATCAATCACACGTGCTTGGAAAATATCATCAAAAATTTGAAAATTCAAATATGTTTTCTCATATTTTTGTGGATGATATTTATTTATTAATTTAAAACAGCAACACAAAAATTCTTAAAAGTCATTCAAAAAAATTCAAATAAACCATGGTATTTATAAAAGAAATCAGATCGGGAAACCCATTAATCCTGAAAACCATTCATATTTCCATGAAATCATCCCCTGTCCTTGAATAAGTCATGGTGCTAGACAACACATCGTTACTGAATTTTGTATCTAACCTATCATAGCATTGATTAGTTTTTATTTTTACATGGGTCCCTTTTGGAAGTGTAATGGATTTTTTCTCCCCAAATTTAATCGCCAAAGATTTTTTATAGTTTAACACAACATCTATGAAAACTAATTGATCAATATAAGGTCATATGAATAGAACAATAGTTAAATATTGAAATATAAATGTTACCTACCTATCATAAGAGAATATATATGGTCAATTTTATCACCTTATCCCTTATGTTGATTTATATTATAAGAAGATCTATTTGAGGAATAATTTTTTAGGAAAATGGAAACACTGAAAAATATTTTGAGACCACCAACAGAATTTTCGTCATCAAGGATGAAGAATCTATCTCATCAACACTAATTCCAAAATTAGTTCCATATAAAATTATCCTCCCCCAATAGGAATATTATTCAGATACATCAAGAGACTAATCACCTACTAACTCATATAATTTTGAAGGTAGAGTATTAGTGGTGACATTAATAACAACACACTATATGTGGGTGAAAATGTTTCTATCATTTTGTGACACCCTCTGTATCACATGTATGTTTTATTTTGGGATTATTTGTTCTATATTGTATTACTCTATTTTTTGGGACTAAAGAATTATGGTTTTTGAATTGTGGGAAAACAGACTGGGTGTATATTTTTTATTGATTTTTAGTAACTATGTGATGATTGTGTGATGTTGATCAATGGGTTAAAGTAGTGAATTTCATGGATTTTATAGTCATAATTAAACCATTTTGGTGGTTTTGATTGGGTCATGATGGGGATTCTGGATATACCATAGTTTCTCAAAATGTGATTCTATTTCTAGGTAACTATATGCTTTGGTTTTCAATGGATAATAGTGATTTTATGGTTAGTGCCTGGTTTGTACAATTTAGTGGCCAAACAATATTAGCAATATAGAATTCAAAAAAAATGAAATTACCCTTTTACCATTTATCTTTTTAACCCTAATATGTTAATATACTAACATGTACATTGCATGACATGGTATGTGTTTATCAATTTGATTATTCAGTTATTATCATTCATTCTTAGTGTAACTCTTCAATGTACATTTTGATTTCTAAATGATTTCTTCCTCGGTTTTTTTATCTCTCCCCAATATCTCTTATCTATCAAATGTTGAACATATTATGAGATTTTATGGATATATATATATATATATATATATATATTTTGAAGGATAATTTTTTATTTACCCTAGGATTCTAGGGTTGAGATAAATGAGTCTCTTCGATAATAGTAACTATTTATGATAGAGGGTATTCTTTTCCATTGGTGAGGTTGGTGTCTCTGTATAATGGTTCTTCCTCATAGAAAATATTATAGTTTTTTTATTTCAAATTATTCTATTTTATGAATGTAGATCCCCAAAATCTCATAGTACGTTATCACATTAAAGTAATTTATTGGCTTGCGCTATATGCAACACCATGTTCGAGCGCACCACAACAATAACAAACTAGCCGTTCAAAAAGCGCTTATAAATATTATTAACTCCATTTTGAGTCTTATATACTCTATATAATTTTAATATCCATATTATGTGTTTCTTAGACATAATATAAGAACAAATTCATTTTTTTCAGATAGAAGATGTATTTTTCAAAAAAAATGAAATTTTACTGTCTTTTAATGGAGAACCCTTTTTAAATATAATATTTGAAACTTTTATATATTCAATTTGAAAAATTAAACTTCTTCTTTAGAATCGGGATATAAAAATTTAGTTTTGATACATTTTTTGTGTTATTTTGATAACTTTCATATTTTTGTGAATAGTGAAAATTACTAAATTTTAACTGAAAACAACTTTTTTTGTTCAAAATAATTTATAGTGTTCAATTATACATTTTAATGGTATGGAAGTATAATTAAATTATATTTTTATCATTTAATACAATGTTGGTTATTATAAGTAATTTCAAATTTAAATTTTCTATAAACAAATGTCAATCTTTTGATAGTTTTTACTTTTTTAAAAAATCATTTTTTTGGTTTTTACAATCGGAATTAATTTTAAATTAATAAATTAAACTTATATGTTTTTAATTTGGTAAAATATATTTCATTTTTTAATTAGAAATATCAAAATTTACTTAGGTTGAATTTTTTGGTATTTTTCTGAAAACTTTCAATTATTGATTAAAAGTGAAAAACACTGAGTTATTGTTTAAAACCGAATGATTATTTAAATAATTATTTATTTCTTAAAAAAATATTTTAGGTTAGAAAAGATACATAATTCCAATATAAGTTCAATTTAATTCATTTGACTCATTTTATAATATGCCTAGACATATATAGATTTTATTGAACTTTTTACCGTCTTTTACCCACCTCATAAAAACATTTTCAAATTTGATAAAAACTTAATTTACCGCTTCTGTGAATTGAATTTAAAAAATCAGAGAGACACGGTTGATATCAGTAAGTAAATTTTGGTTCAATAAGATGCAAATAATTTTTTGGTGAATAGTATCTTTTGACCTTTATTTACAATGGTTAAAAGTAAACAGGGTAATTAAAGGTAAAAATGATATTATTATTACCCTAACACATGTTTTAATTCTATTGTATAAGTGTAATTCAACCAAAAACAATCTTAGGAATAAAATATGACCCTTTAGGTCCACTCGGATTAGATTAGGACTTTATTATTATTTAATTTAAAGAATATTTAAAAGTGTTAAATTCAAGTTTTCATAACTAAAACATTTTAGTATAGGGCTATACATAAAATAAATTCAACTATAAATATTAATTAGAAAGATAAAATGATTTCCTACATAATGTTATTTTATTTATATTTTTTATAAATTAAATAATTTAATTTTTTTATGACACAATGATGATGCAGTAATTACATTATTAATGAAAGATTAAAGTAATTGATATTATAAATATATAAATAAATGTAATTTGAGACTTTTGATAAATTACACTAATTTTATAGGTTAATATGAAATGTTATGGACAATTAGATAAATTGTTTTAGTAATTATAAGTTTGTTTTGACTTTCAAAAAAATTACCAATTAGTGTCAAAATTGACATAAATTAATTTTTAAAACGAATACTAAATTGTTGGTTGATATAATATTCTTAAAAATTTAAGGATTGGACAAAGGGCATAAATAATATCATATGTGTCATTTATAAACCACTTGAGGTTCTCTT
This sequence comes from Viscum album, assembly GCA_963277665.1. Lineage (NCBI taxonomy): Eukaryota > Viridiplantae > Streptophyta > Magnoliopsida > Santalales > Viscaceae > Viscum > Viscum album. The sequence continues at coordinate 936,147,523 of OY728153.1, forward strand.
GGAGGTTTATAGTATGTTTATTAACCATATAGTGTATGAATACTAGAAGACACGGTAAAAGTTACATTATTTAACTTAGAGTTAAATATAAAAGATAAGGTTAAAATGATAACCTAAACTTATCAAAAACCAATTTTTTGAGATGATTTCGATCCATAATCAATTTATCTTCTAAATAAATTAATTTTTAGCCATTATAAACTGAATAATATTTTATCATAAAATAATATTTCAATATTTTCCAAAGGTGCTCCTCACCCCTCTTATAAAAGGGCACTCCCCCTTCTCTCAAATTCACACCTTCAAATCCATTTGGATCGGACAACCCCTACACAAATATTCCCTCAAATATCATAAATTCATCTTATAGGCCTTCCTTTTCTCATAAAGCTAACCTAAATAGTCCTTTTGATCAAATCAAAAGGAAGAACCCGAAGAAGTGGTAAATATTTCATAACCTCTTTCAAGTTCTTTTCTTCTTACACTTCTTCCTTACTTATTTTTTTCCATTTTAAAAGAATAAATAAATTATGTTCTATATACTATAATGTTATTATAAATATGGTATGACCAAATTTATTATTCTATCCATCCTATGAATGACATATCAGCATACATGCGTACGTACGGCTTACTGTCTCCACGTCGTGGTGTAGTTGTTATTCAATACATTATTATATTGGATGGGTATAATAATTATGTATAATTCATATAAATAATAAATATAACATGTTAAATATTATTTATATACTATATAACATCCAATTATATACGATATTAATATCAAAAGAATGATATTGTCGGTCGTGCGTGCGTACGGATTACCGTCTCCACGACGTAATGAGATTCATTTACATGTTCACCATTCGATGATGTTTATAAAAATATGTATTATTAATAAGTATGTAATATATGACATAATAATTCTATTGGAGATATATATATATATATATTTATGTATATATGTACTTATATATAACTTATTCACTTACTTTCGTTCAATACGATGTGATAACGGAAACAACGTTTATGTGTACGTACGACCTACCGTCTCCATAAACGGTGCCTTCCATTTCATATATACATGTATTATAAATATTTATATTCTAAATATATATGATATATAAATATAGTTTTATATTACGGAATCTTTTAAATCATGATCTAAATGACACAATCATGAACAACAAGTTAAAACACATATAATAAAGATAGAGATTATTATCCAAAATGTTAATTTAACATGGAAATCATTATTAAATGGGTAGAATAAAGTCATAAATGAATCATGTATGATATAATAAATATTAATATTGTTCTGGTATAATTTAATAACATACTATTTTCATTATACAAGTGGTTAATTGTACCCTCGACCAAAGGAATATGCAAGGTAAGGGTTATTTCCTCAATATCATTATTATCCGAGATTTTTCATGTGTAAGTATTTTCTGGGACATACTTCTCATAGATACCCATATTTTATAAAAAAGTTTTCAAAAGGATTATTTTAAGTTTTTATTCTATCTTCTTTTTAACTATATCATCAGTTTAAATTTTTTAAAGATTTATCTTTCTAAACACTTTTAATTAATGTCCATGTTTTCAAAATGATTTTAAGGATTTATTTATATGGAAATTGATGTTTTGAAATGATAATTATTTTCAAAAGTTTCAAAGTGTTATGGAAAACATTGATTCAAAAAAATATTTTTCAAATGAACTCCTTCATAAATTGTTTGGATTTTAAAATATTTCATGAAAAAAGTGTATTTTTATTAAAGCATTTTAATGATCATTTTCATCTACATCAACATCCTTTAATGGATTTTAAACTTGTTTATAGTTAATTTAATATAGATACAATCTGCCATATTGTATTTAAGGTTTCGTGATATGTTTGACAGTGGATGTGCTATTTTTATACCATTCATGGTTTATGGTTATTGCATTAACATTTCGTATGCTAGTATTAATACGAATGGTTATGTTATGTTTCAAAAAAATTATATGAGGAATGCATTGGACTTAGTATGTGACGGGTGGAGCCTGCTATCTCTCCTCGATGCATCAGTTGGTCTCATGAGACAATTAGACATGGAATTGGCTAAGGCCTTTCCCAATTTGATATACGGTTTTTTCCAAGGTCTAAATCTTTTTTAGACGTCTTGGCCGAGGCCTTAACAAGATGTTTCTGAATGTATGGCTTTATGCATTCCCTCATTATGAATTTATTTATTACATGTTATTATTTGAATATTATAATATCTATGTGCATTTTAATATGGTAATTTTTGATTTATATTTACTATATAATGTTCATGTTTATGTTTAAAAGGGCGTTGTTTTTATTACACATCTTTCCTTAGATTTTTATAACTTCTGTTAAATTGTTAACCCTTACTGAGCATCTGAGATCACCCATTTCTTAGGTTTTATTTTTCCCTGGATTCCAAGAAGTGTTTTATGATTGATAAGAAGGGTTAAACTAGGAGATTAATGGCATTCTCAAAGTATCATTTATGTTTTGTTTTATTTTCTAATGTTTAATTTAATATTTATGTATGTAATCTATTTTCCAAGATTGCTAAACTAATTGGTCTTTCGGGATGTGATTCCTCGTAATCATGCCAACATGTTAAAATAATGCACCGACTCTGGGAAATTGGGGTCGGGGCATTACAGTTGGTATCAGAATAAGTTTAGCAACAAACTTGGAAATAGATTTATATAAACTCTAATTATATATCGTTACCCTAAGATAGACTTTGAGGATTAGTATAGAATAACATCCTAGAATTTTGGAAATTTAAAGATTTTGTGAGTTTTCCAAGCAATACATCCCAGTGTGGATACGAGCAGGTACAGGCGGCTCTGGCACAGATGTACCTTGGGGTAAATTTTGAAAACACCGCTTTGAGCTAGACTCTAATGGGAGTTGGTGCACGACAATGGGCCTTGCGGCACACCTAGTTATGACACTCCCGGGGTATATGCTTAGGATAATTCACATTTTCATTATAAGCCATTATAAAGGATTTAGGATTAAATACTTCCTCAAAGAGAAAATTCTTATTTTATGATTTTGGATTATATCCAAAAACTGTTCAATTTATGTAAGGTATTTTACAAGTTTGGAATTCTGCATTGTGATTCATAGGCTAACCTAGTGTATTCCATGTTTATAAATGGTGCCCAGTAGAAATAATGAGAACTCCAGTAATACGTATGATCCAAAGAGTAAGAAGGGTAATATATTTCATGGTATTAATCCATCATTTAGAATGGAAATAGTCTCTCAAGTATTCTCAACATATGAAGAAATAATATCATCTGTTAATAAGATAAGTAAATAATGTTCTGAGTCCTATGTCTTTGAAGGTAAGCAAGAGAAGAAAATAATGGTAGAAAGAAATATGGATAAAGAGAAGAGGGGAAAGAATGATTTTCTTATATGTGATAAATGTGGAAAGAATCACCTTGGTATATGCCTGAAGATAATGGTAGTTTGTTAAGTGTAGAGAAAAATGACACCAAGTATGTGATTTCAAGGGTAAGGAAAAGGTTTAAAATGTAAAATGCATCATCTACAATGTATTGGGACACTACGTGAATCAATGTCCCAGTCATCAGAGTATACCGCAAATGATGATATTGGATAATAATCAAGTTATGATACTACCTCAGATGAAGAGTAATGAATAGTTTTATTATGTTATTATTATAGAATTACTTTATTTGAGTGTTGTATCAACAATATACTGGTTATATGAATTAAGGATATAAATAAGGATTGTACTGCATAACTATTTTATTGAGGATTTGAGATTATATGGTTCTAAGAAAAGTTACTTAATGATAAGATACAATTTTTTGAAAAAAACATGGTTGATGGAAAGGTAATCCATAATATAGTCCCGATAATGAGGTAGTGATTTTGGAATAAGAGATGGTTGATTTTGATAAATTATATTGGATATTCTTGACTTCCTTGGAACTAATTAATAGTTGGTTTATTTCATCATTGTTGGAATATTAAAAAAATTGGATATAAGGAATATATTTAGTATTCTATAAATAATAAGAGAGAATACATGTAATCAATAAAGTTTTATGGTAATTCAGGGTGTTACAATGTTTTAAAATAATAAATGATGAAGGTTTTCGCATGTCATTACCTGGAAAAAAGGATCTTCATTATGTTTAACTTACTTATAAATTTGGGACAGTGAGTTTGGATATAAATATTTTGGATAAGCCTAAGGTTAGAATGGATTAAAATTGAAATTAGATACAATTGTTATGTTTGTTTTTGTATTTTCATAAAAAGGACAACCCAGAGGTTGGGCGACAACCAGTCACATCCGGCAGGGCCACGCGACTTTAACCCAAAACCGAAGGGTGAAAAGGGTGAATCACCTACCACTAGCCTACACGATGTCCTAGATTTTATAATGTACTTTCTTTTTTAAATGGTTTGATAGGTGAATTATAAAATAAATATTTTTGGAATACTAAATGATTATGATAAATAGAATATTTTTGTGAACTCTTTTGAGTGAAATATTAGTTTGTGTTAGGAATTAGTTAAAGGATATAACTCTACTTGTCAAGTGTATATATATATCTTTATTACCTCTTATTCTATGACTAAATTAATTCTTAATCTTTATTTAGGAGACTTCATCTCAATCTCCTTTCATTGAGGCATCCTTTGATTTCTAAACTATTTTCTTTTATACGGTGTATAAAACCCTTTGACTTTTCATTTTATTGGGAATCAATTTCTACGAAGTGTTTCACTAAACGACAAAAAAGGATTGTTTTTTTAACGTAATCAGTGACAAAGAACTTTCCGCCACCGCCAATTTTATTTGATATTTGGCTTCCTTAACAAGCCAAAATGATTTTTTAAAATAAAATAAATACCATATAATCTTTTTACGTATTTTGGTATTGAAAAGGGATTTGATAATGGATTTGTTATTTCAATATATTTAAATGATATATTGGGATTTATGACCTCAACATTGCCTATAAATATTTACGTTTTCCTTCAAATTATGTGTCTCTAATTTCCACCAATGTTCTCCTAATTGAGATCATAATTTGGTGGCAACATTTTCATTTCCCTTTCACTCTTATTAAGACTAAATTTTATTAACCCAATTTTTGATGTGGGTTTTCCCCAAAGGTATTTCTCTATTATTTCCATTTTATTTTAGAAGAACAATTTCAAATTGTGAGGACACAATTTATTGAAGGAGGGGATAATGTAACACCCCAAGATATCATAGTACGTTATCTCATTAAAGTAATTTAATAGCATGCGCTATATGGAACACCAAGTTCGAGCGCAGCACAACATTAACAAACTAGCCATTCAAAAATCAGTTATAAATAGCATTAACTACATTTTGAATATTATATACTATATATAATTTGAGCATCCATATTATGTGTTTCTTAGACATAATATAACAACAATTTCATTTTTTTCAAATAGAAGAAGTATTTTTCAAAAAATTCAATTTTAACGCCTTTTAATGGTGTTCCCTTTTAAAATACGTTATTTGAATCTTTTAAATATTAAATACGAGAAAATAAACTTATTCTTTAGAATCTAGAGATAAAAATTTAGTTTCGATAAATTTTTGGGGTTTTTCTGATAAATTTCATATTTGGGTGAATATTAACAATTACAAAATTTCAACTGAAGACAACTTTTTTTAATCAAAATAATTTATAGTGTTAAATTATAAATTTTAATGGTTTTGATGTATAATTATATTATATTTTTATAATTTAGTACAATGTTGGTAATTATAAGTAATTTCATTTTTAAATTTGACATAAACATATGTCAATCTTTGGATAGTTTTTAGTTTTTTAAAAACCCGTTTTTTTGTTTTGATAATGAGAATTAATTTTAAATTCATAAATTCAATATATATGTTTTTAATTTGGTATAATAGACTTCATTTTTTAATTTTTAATATCAAAATTTACTTAGGGTGAATTATTGGTATTTTTTGAAAACATTCAATTATTGACAAATAGTGAAAAACACTAAGTTATTGTTTAAAACTGAAATTTAATTTAAATAATTATTTATTTTAGGTCAAAATAGATACATAATACCTATATAATTTCAATTTAATTCATTTTATTATAAGTTTAGATATATAAAAAATTTATTGAACTTTTTACCATCTTTTACCCACCTCCTAGGAGCATTTGCAAATTTGCATAAAAAATAATTTTACCGCTTCGGTGAATTGTATTTCAAAAATCCAAGAGACATGGTAGATATCAGTAAGTAAAATGTGGTTCAACAAGATGAAAATAATTTTTTGGTGAATAGTAATTGTTGACTTTTATTTACCACGGTTAAAAGTAAATAGGGTAATTAAAGGTAAAAATGATATTATTATTACCCAAACACATGTACTAATTATATTGGATAAGTGTAATTAGACCAAAAAAAACCTTAGGAATATAATATGACCCTTTATGTCCACTTTTATTAGATTAGGAAATTTATTATTATTTAATTTAATGATGTGTTAAAAGTTTTAAATTCAAGTTTTCATGACTAAAATATTTTAATATAGGGTTATAAATAAGATAAAATCGACTATAAATATTCATTATAAAGATAAAAAAATATTTTATACATAATAGTATTTTATTTATAAGTTTTAGACATTAAATAATTTAATTTATTTATGAAACAATGATTATGAAATAATTACCTTATTAATGAAAGATTAAAATAATTGGTATTATAAATATCTAAATAAATGTAATTTTAGACTTTTGATGAATTAAACTAATTTTATAGGTTAATGTGACATGTTATGGTTGATTAAATAAATATATTTCTATTTTATAATGTTGTTATGACTTTCACAAAAACAAAATACCAAATAGTGTAAAAATTGACATAAATTACTTTTTGAAACAAATACTATATTGTTGGTTGATATAATATTCCTAAATATTTAAGGTTCCTCCAAAGGGCTTAAGTAATATTCTATATGAAATTAATTAACCACTTGAGGTTCTCTTGGATTTTTATGGTATGTTTATTAACCATATAGTGTAAGAATACCAGAAGACACGATAAAAGTTAAATTATTTAACTTAGAGTTAAATCTAAAAGATAAGGTTAAATGCTAACCTAAACTAGTCTAAAACGTATTTGTTGAAAGGATTTCGACCCATAAACATATTATATTCAAAAAAATCAATTTGGAGAAATTATTATCCTAATTTGAGTATATTATAAAATAATATTTCAATATTTTCCCAAAGTGCCCCTCACCCCTCTTATAAAAGGGCACTCCCCATTCTCTCAAATTCACACCATCAAAGCCATTTGGCTCGGCCAAAACCTACACAAATATCCTCTCAACTATCCTATCTTCATCTTAGTGGCCTTACTTCTTTGATAAAGCTATACTAAAGATCCATTTTGATAAAATTAAAAGGAAGAACCCGAAGAAAATGTAAATATTTCATCACCTCTTTCAAGATCGTTTCTTCTTAAAATTCTTCTTTCCTTGTTGTTTCCATTTTAAAACAACAAATCCAGTATCTTCTATATACTATTATGTTATTATAAAAATGGTACAACAATATTAATTATTCTACCCATCCTATAAATGACATGTCACTATACGTGAGTACGAATGGCTTACTGTCTCCATGTCGTGGTGAATTTGTTATTCAATACATTATTATATTGGATGGGTTTAATAATTTCGATAATTGATATAACTAATAAATATAACATTTTAATTATTCTTTAAATATGATATAACATCCAATTATATACAATTTTAATATCAAAAGAATGATATTTTCGATCGTGCGTACGTAATGATTACCGTCTCCATGACGCAGTGAGATTCATTTCCATGTTCACCATTCCACGATGATTGTAAAAATATATATTATTAATAAGTATGTAATATATGACATAATAATTATACTGGATATATATATGTATGTATGTATGTATGTATGTAATTAAATATATCTTATTCACTTACTTTGGTTCAATACGAAGTGAAAACGGAAAGAGCGTTTACGCGTACGTACGGCCTGACGTCTCCATAAATGGTTCTTTCAATTTAGTATATACATATATTATAAATATTTTTATTATAAATATATATGATATATAAATCAAGGTTTATATTCTTTAATCTTTTAAATCATGGTCTAATTGATACGATCAAGAATAACATGTTAAAACTCATGTGATAAAGAAAGAGATTATTATCCAAAATGTTAAATTAACATGGAAATCATTATTAAATGGTTAGTATAAAGTATTAAATGAATAATTTATGATATAATAAATATTAATATGGATATTTTATAATTTAATAACATAATATGGTCTTTATACAAGAGGTCAAATGTACCCTCAACCAACTGAAAGTTCAAGGTAATTGTTATTTCCTCAATCTCATTATTATCTGAGATTGTTCATGCGTAAGTATTTTCCGGGAAATATTTATCATCGATACCCATATTTGATAAAAAAATTCAAAAGGTATATTTTAATGTTTTATGGGAGGGTCTATTTAAGTAGATCATCATTTTAAAAGTTGTAAAGATTTATCTTTCTAAATCCTTTTAATTAATGTCCATGTATTCAAAATTATTTTAAGGATTTATTTTTATGAATCTTAATGTTTTGAAATGATAATTATTTTCAAAAGTTTCAAAGTTTTATGGGACACTTTGATTCAAAAAATCACTTTTAAATGAATTCCTTGTAAATTTCTAGGCTTTTAAATGATTTCATTAAAAATGGTATTTCTCTCAAAGCATTTTACTGATCAATTTCATCTATGTCGGCATCCTTTCATGTATTTTAAACTTGTTTGAAGTTGATTTATTATAGATACAATCTTCCATATTGTATTGAAGGTTTTGTGATATTTTTGAATGTGGATGTGCTATTTTAATACCATTCATGGTTTTTGGTTAATGTATTGACATTTCATAGGCTGGTTTTAATACGAATGTTTATGTTATGTTTCAAAAATTTTATATGGGGAATGAATTAGACATAGTAAGTGAAAGGTGGAGCCCGCTATAACTCCTCGATGCATCGGTAGGTCTCATGAAACAATTAGATGTGGAATTGGCTGAGGCCTTTCCCAATTTGATATATGGTTTTGGTTGAGGCCTAAATTATTTTTGGACGTTTTGGCAGAGGCCTTGACAAGATGTTTCTGAATGTCTGGCATTATGTATTCTTTTATTATGAAATTAGTTATTACATGTGAGTATTCGACTAGTATGATATCCATGTGAATTTTAATATGGTAATGTTTGATTTATTTTTACTATATTATTTTCATGTTTATGTTTAAAAGGCTATTGTTTTTATTACACATCTTGCCTTAAAATTTTATAGATTTTATTAAATTATTTACCCTTACTGAGCATCTAAGCTCACCCTTTTCTTATGTTTTATTTTTTCCAGGATTCCATGAAGTGTTTTATGATTTATAAGAAGGGTTAAGATAGTGGATTAATGGGGTTATAAAAGGATCATTTATGTTCTGTTTTATTTTCTAATGTGTAATGTAACGATCATGTATGTAATCTATCTTCCAAGACTGCTAAACTGATTGGTCTTTTGGGACTTTATTCCTTGTAATCACGCTAATGTATTAAAATAATGCTCCAACTCTGTGTTTCTGGGGTCGGGGAATTACAATGAAAATGGAATATTTTATGTTTACAAGGTTCGTTTTGGATATGCACATTTTTGTGTCGTGATAAATTATTTTATTGAGGATTTATTTAAAACTGTTTTACATAAATAATTTATTATATTAAATGAATCAAAAAAATTTATTGACTCTGAAATAGAAATTCTAGTGTTTTGGATGTAATTTTTCACTTATATGTGTGTGTTTTTATATAACCTTTGAAAAAAATCATCAATATTTTTATATATCATAATACCTAAGAACCTTGGGTGTATTGGGTTATAAACATATCCCAATTTATAGTTGGTATGAATCAATTAAGGATTTTGGTTTTTATACTAATACACTATGGAAGGAATCAATATTGTTTTGATTCAAAATATTCAATCTTTCTTTTCTTAGCATGTACTAGTAATGTATTACTATAGTATGGGGGCCATTTTTTTCTTTTTTAACACAATATATTGATGTTTCAATCATTGATATCTCACATGTTTATCACATGATTTTAAATTTGAGGTTATAATAATTTTTTCCTACATACCATTCCAAAATGTTTTTATATTAATGGGATTTATTTGAAGATGAAATGTTTTATTGGAAACCAAAGTCTTTTTTTTTGAAAAAAAAAATTAAGAAGCTAAATTTGTTTTAATGTTATAAATAATGGATGTATGATGAAAAATATTGTATAGATTCTGGGTGGTATCGTATTATTAATTTTCCTCAAATAGTGCATATAACATTAGGAATATGAATACAAAGTTTCACAATATATAAATAATGAAAAATATTTACTATATTTTGATGAATTTGTTTGAATAATTTCTCTTCCTGATAAAGAGGGAGGTGCTGCATTATTTCATGTAGGCTTTTTTATGGGTTGTGGTATTGATTTTCATTTTTTTGGGGGGATCATCCTTATATATATATATGTGTGTGTGTGTCTAATGGTTATGAAACTCTTCTTCCAATATGTACATGGATTATTTAAAATTATCTTTTCATACTCGATACATGTTGTGTTGTGATAATATGGGGAATTTGATTTTGTGGTAGTGTATATTGATACCCCTGTGATTATACTAATCCCAATGTTATTATGGATGCGATTCATGGAAGGTTCATAAATAGTATGGATGTCTTGTCTAGTAAACCTAGTTTGGTTCATTACAAAATGGAATCATAGGTATTTGTTTCTAGGGTTTTTTGGAAAAACATATTTAGGACCCTTAGTAGTTGGGTCATATGTGTTGAAGGGTTCTAGGCTAGCTCATATTCATATATGACCTCATGAAACTATGGGTGGTCAATTTTTTTCATAAAACATGTGTTATATATTATTGGTTTATTTAGATGAAAAATGTGATTGTTTTTTTCATTTTCAATTAATTCTTATGTCATCCATTAAAACATCCATGACCATATATTCATGTGGTTTAATGTATTTAATATAATTTAATTAAATACATATTTTGAATTGTATATGTGTTCCTAATATAATCCAATGTTATATCATGTTGTTAACATATAATTCCTCCTAAAAGGATATCATCAAATCAAAAGGAGTAACCCATAATGAATTTACCATAGGGAAACCCTCCAATTTACCCTAGATTAGTAATAATAAAGTAATCCAAAATTCTAAATCCCTGGATCAAGTTGGTGGTGGAACCCAGAAATGAACTATGGTCCATGATTTAATGTTTACAATATAAAATCCACTAATATAATATGGTTATTGTGGAACCAAATAATATAAAGAATGGATTTAAAAAACAAAGAGGATTTTCTTCAAGTTGAAGGCCTTACAGGACTCCGTGGTGGTAATTTCAACTTATATTCTTAAAATATCTAATATGAAATTATAGAATTCAATTTTAATGATAAATTACCAAATGACATCAGTTGCACAACATTCATGAAGGCCTTTAATTCGTATTTCTATCGATATATTTACCGTATAGAAATGGATTTATAGTTTGTGACCTTGGATGAAGGAGGCCACTCAATGATGGAGTATGCTATTTGTTACACCAATTTGGTTCATTTATATTTAAAAACTTTTAGTAATAAAAACATCATGGCAAGAAGATTTACGATTTTTATGAAGACCAAGATCTTGTTGAATATTATTCATATGTGCCTTCTTATATTATCCAATGTATTTTACAATTATGATATAGTTTATATAAAATAACTATATAAGAAATGCATAAGTTGAATTTTTATTGAAATAGGGGGAGTATTAGGTGTGTCCTATAAAAACAATAATTGGAAAAGGTGTTAAAAATTTATGTCTGGAATAGTTAGCAGGGATTGTTATGGACAACACCATGTGGTTTCTTTCTATATTTTTGGACCAGGACATATATAGCCTTGTTTATAGTAGAAGATATGTTTTCCATGATTGTGGATAATATATTCACCTTAATCATTTTTGTGGAAGAGTATCCCAGATATGAATAGTTGGATCCACCCTTATTTTGGGATCCTAGTCTCAGTTAGATTTAACAAAAGGTGAGGGATTTAATAATAAGTAAAATGGGAATACTCATTCATTAAATAAGCAACAGGGAGGGGACCGGGCTTAAAACCTTAATATTGGGGAGTATAAACTAGTTGAATATGAAGTGAGGAATCTACTATGAGAGGTTCAATATTAATTTCATCCTTTATTGACCTCATATTATTTGATACATGTGAATCAATAGTCTTATACCATATTATAATTCAATTTATTATTGATCTTTATTCACCTTTATGATGAAGTAAGGACCAAGGATTTAAATGTTTTGAGTTTCATGTCATGTACACCAACAATGTGGTTATTTATAATTTCTAAGTACTACTAAAGATATATTTAATCTCATCATTCATATGGATTCTTTTGTTACATTTAATTCCAACAACAATTGTTATCATTTTAATGTTCAGTTTCTATATCCTAACGGGGATACACATGCCTTTTAGTGTGATTGGTAACCATGATTTGAGAGATTGGGAAATTTTATTTACTGAGGAAAAAATGTTCTCATTTTAATTTATAGTTATATTACTTAATAGTTTAAATCATAATATAATTGATCCACTTCCTACTATTCTAAATGAGTACCCTAAATTATTTCCTTATTATTTTTATATTTTAGTACCCAAGAGAGGAAAATTTTAATATTGACCTATTTTTTGGGGACATGTTTCATTTCCTTTCCATCTCATCAGATTGAATTTTTTAGTTAATGGAATTAATGTTAATCTTAAGGATCAAAATTTAAAGGGATATGTTTATCCAAGAAATTAAATATGTGATTCACTATTATATTTTCAAACAATCCATATAGAAAACCTCTTCATTGGATTTGAATAATGAGAGAATAATCATGTGAGTTTTAAGAACAAATATACATTTCCTAGGATTTATTATTTTTTTGATCAACTCTGGGGGTTGTGATGGTTTTGTGAGATTGATATGTGATGAGGGTATCATCAGTTTAGAATATGAGGGAAGGAAATTCCTAATACAACAAGAAGGATAATTTATGGAAATTAAGTGTATTTTGTTTGTTCATTTATTGATAATAACGTTTCTACACTTTTTATTTCTCTAATGAATTGGATAATTCATCAGTTCCCATAATCCATTATGGTGGGTTTTTGTGGATAATACTTTTTTAGATTCAAATAATGTTGAAATACATATAGATAATCCATTTTGTATCCTAAAAAATAAAATATAATATAATATAGATGTAATTATTTATAAATTTCCTACTTTGATCCATGAAGTTCTATTTATTGTCTATGTTATATCTGATATAAGAATCTAAATTTTTCCGAAAATGATTCATGCTTGGATGACATTTTAGTAACCCAAGAATGTGTTTATAAGTTGGATATTCATGGGTTTAGTTAAATATTAAAGGAATTTTTTTGGATTTCTCTAAGAGTTAATCTTGTATGATTGATTTCACCCACACTGGTGTTATGTTTGTTTGGAATTAAAAGTAACAATGATCACATGAGTAATTAAATTTGACGTTGACTTCAATTCCAATTTTTATTCTTCTAGAACTAGGTTCGGTTTATGAATTCATTTATGATTCCTCAAGAAAGGTTTACGATGCATTCAGATGAAATAGAAATTAGAGTTATCCTATGGAATATTCCAGATATTCATTTATGTGAGGAATTTTCCTACTCTGGACCTCAAATTGGTAGTAGTGATTCATGAATTCAATGCCTTATGCCACTACCTCATTGAAGTGTTTTTATTGTATATTTGGATTACAAGAGAAAGAAGTATATTTTTACCTATAATGAAATGAACATATAGAAGAGATGTTTTCTTGAGTATCTATACACATTTTATTTTTAATATTTCATATAAACTTGTTGATGTGAATTTGGTAACTGATTTATAATGAAATAACTAACTATAACACTTCATGATTTTATGATTTTTTTGAATTAATTTCCCTTTTTGATATTTTTTATTTCATGTAACAGTAAAAATAGTTTATTTTATATTAAATATATATGTTTGGCTTCCATTATACAAAAATCCACGTCAATCCATCACTACACATAACATAAATTGTATCATTCTATACATGGAACACCACGGTTATCTTGTATTATAGACAAAAATGACTTTCCTTGATGTCTTGTGTAACACGCAACACCACATTTTATCAAACAATAACACATCATTATAATGTTATTGTTAAAAATAATAACACAGTACATAGCTATTAAATTTATATTTAAAAATTGTATTAACTAATTTGTGAAAAAATATGATTTAATGAAATATGAGATTAATTCATAGGTTACAAATTTATTAGAAATAAATATGAAATATGATTGAATGTAAAGTGAAATATTATTATTTTCATCGTCAAAAAGCTGTTTTAAACCAATAAAATGAATTATTTTTAATTAGTGAGTGATATTAATATTATATATATAATAAAATATTTTGTATGCTTATCTAATAAATTTTATGTACATAAGATAAGAACAAAACAAATTTTATGCTTAAAACCCAATATTTTTATTAAGGCATTCTTACTTCCTTTTAGTTAAAAAGACATTTTACATCCAATTTATGGAAATTTTATAGATTTAATTTGTAAATAAAAACATCATCTTTTAAATCGAATGATAAAAATTAGAGTAGGATACATTTTAGATATTTTTTGTGATGTTTTGTTTTTTTGATGAATAGTGAAAAATACTGAGATTTAGTGTAAAACATATATATATAATCTATTTTGTTTTTAAGATTAAATTATATTATTATTTTTTTAAAATATTTAATTAGATCATATTTTATCCATTAATAAATTGCAGGCTATTTGAACCAATTTAATATTGAAATTTGGTATAAAAACAAACTAATCTTTTGGACTTTTCTATTATAAAAACCAGTAGTGTCGTCCCGTCAGCAGGATTATTTGTAAATAAATTTCTTCTACTTATGAAGATGGAATTTCAAAAAATGTATTCAATGTTTTAAATAATGATAATTTATAATATATTATAAGGTTAAATTGTTTTTTGACCAAAAATATTAGTGAAGGTTATTATAATTAATTGCATGAATTATAGTAAAATGAAGCCTAAATAAAGACTAAAATTTAAGGACCAAAACGACATAGACACTTAACCAATAGCCTTTGTCTGGCCATAGTTCAAACCTATAAAAAATGTATATAATTTGTTCCATTATAAGATCCACCTTACATGTGAAAAACATTCATGGAATTCCATTGTCAAAATATTACAAGAGTGCCACTCCTCCTCCACTATAATAAGGCATCCTCTCCTCCCACTTATTCATACATCTCAAAATATGTTTTTTCAGAAAATAGCATAACAATAAACAACCAAATATCCCTACATTCTTCAAATAAGCATCTTTTTTTTAATAAACCAATCCAAGTAAACCTTTAGGAAAAAAACCAAAAGGGGTTACTAATTAATAGGTAATGTCTTCTCTCAAGTTCATTTCATTTATTTTCTTTCTCCACCAACTACACTATATTTATTAATTGATTTTAAAAGAAAAAAATTATCAGAAACATTATATGATTTTTTTATGCAATGGGTTAGACCTAAACTTACACACACCTTCAGCTAATGGGTAACGAATATAACATTTATGTGTACAGTGAACTACCACATCACTAAATGAAGATTGTTCATTTTTCCTTTACCACATATCATGGTGGATATTATGGTGGAAAGTATCTTTATTTATGTCATATTTTGTATTTATTATGTCATTAATATTATTTATTACGTTTATAAGACATATATTTTTATTAATTTCTATTTGGTGTAAATATGATAATTTAATTTGAGGAAGTGTGGAATAGCGCCCACATAGTGTGATGTGACTCATTCACACACTACATGGTATGTATTAAAAATGTGTTTAGTTAACTTAATTGATATATATATATGATATAATAATTCTACTATGAATATTTTTTATATACAATTTTTTCATTTACTTTCATTCAATGTCATAATAAAAACAGAAACAATGTTAATATGTATGTATGGATTATGTCTTCATGAGTTGTATATCCAATTTCAGACTTATATGTTATATAGATTATTGTAATAAATAAATAATTAATATAAAAAATATTTATATCATGGTTTAAAATTCTAATAATCATGTTATAATTATAGGGACCAAATATATAACAAATTAAGACCCATGTGAAAAACAATGTAAATATTACCTAATGTGAAACCATAACATAGAATTGTTAAAAAAGGTAATATTACTTAATAATAATCTCATATATGGTATTATATATAAGTATATTATTCTATAAAATATTTATAACAATCATTTAATTATTATAAAAGATTTTTGAACAAACATGACGAAAGTCGTGACAAAAGGTAAGGGAATTTCATCTCAATTTTTATTTCCACGAGATTCATGATTTATTCACCACTGATTCCATTTTTTGTGGTGTGTATACTACTCATGGAATTATATTATGATTATTATAAATAAATTTATTTTTATTTACATAAAAATATTTTTATAATTCTTTTATGGGTACTACATTTCAAAAGTAACAAAATCAATAAAAATATTTGGTCTAATTTTTCATTCATTGAGAAACATGCCTTGTTATATACCTATTTTTTTCATAAGGTGCATATAATTCCTCTGAAATTTTATATCTTTAATCTCTTTTTTTGTCATGAAATTTGTGGTTTCATATAATTTTATTCTCTTATATGGTTAGTATGGATTAAATTTGACACGTGGTAAGAGTTTATTAAAAAATATTATCACTTTTTGAGATTGTTTTTGTTTATGAATCCATTGATGATATAATATGATCCATCTCTTATTATATATCATGAATTTTTTTCCTATGGTTATTCATGATATATTCAGGTATTGATACCATTTTTCTACTTTGTGATACATAATATAGCTGTAAGATTGTTTCTATGAAACCGCAACATTACCCTCTCTTCGGTCAGAAATCTATGCCCATTCAAAACTATGTTTCCTAAAAAATGATTCTAAGAATATAAAAGTATTAGACTATATTCATTAAATAAAACTTTTAACAATTTTTCCTTTTAACAATGCCATTAAGTTAATATTTTTATTTCTTTTTGAATAAGTTATTTACATGCCATTATACAACAAAAAAAGGAATATTCGTTTTACAACACATGACATGTAATAATTGGCATACCATAATTTCTAGGAAATTCATTTCTGTGTTTAAAAATTTTATTTTTAGTAAAATTATTTCAATTTTTATTTTTAGGTAATTTTTTTATTAATTTTTTTTCAATATTATTTAATATGTTTTCATGTAAAATGGGTTTTAAAATGATTTCATGATTTCATTACAATTTTTAAATGTTATTTTCAAAGAAATGTATTTCAAAATGTTTTCAAGATTTATTTATAAGTTTTCAAAGTATTTTCAATGAAATGGATGTCAAAACGTTTTCAAGATGTCATTGCTAAATTTCAATGTTATTTAATAGAAATGGTTTTCAAAATAAATTCATTATTTATTTATATGTTTTCAAAATTATTTTCAATGAAATTGTTTTCAAATAATTTTAAATATTTCATTATAAGTTTTACAATTATTTTCAATTAACATGTTTTCAAAATGTTGTCAATATTCATATATATTTTTTCATAGAAACTTGTATTCAAAATTATTTCAATATCTCTTTATATGTTTCGATGAAAAATTATTCCAAAAGTTTATCAAGGATTTATTTATAAGAATTCATTTTTATTTTTAATAAAATGGTTATCAAAATGTTTTTATGTTTTAAAAATCCCATTTTTAGAATAATAATGTTTTTTTTCCTAAATAAATGTTTCCAAAATATCTTTCCATGTTTTTTCCATCTATAATTATATCTATTAATGTTACTCATTCCCATATGTAAAATTATCCAAAGGTTACATTCATATTATTTATTTAATGGATTATGTTTTGATGGAATGATTCTTTTGACCCCTTTTTCACTTACACGGGATATATGATTTTGAAATCCACTTATTTTCATTGGTTATTATGTTGATATAATTATTATGAAGACTATAACTTTTTACAAAGGTTTTGATAAGATTTCAACTTAATGAAACCAATTTCATTTCACGGGGTTTGATATGACTGTATATGATTTTGTGGTACACGTATGTATGATGTCACTATGAGATGTCTGGGAAATATATCTCCATCCAATGCATTGGAAAAAAATTTATATCTCATGATATATAAAAAATATAGTCTTGGGAGTGAACCATGACTATTATGATGAACATGGGATTGAACCATTACGACCAAGATAGTATGAGGAGTGAATTAATGATACTAAGATGTCCATGGGAGTGAACCATGACCACCAAGATGGTATGGGGAGTGAACCCATGATACTATGATGGTCAGTGGAGTAATTTCGTTGAAAATATGGAAATCATATTATCTTCTTATGTGTTTTTCGAAATTCAATATTTTATAAATGTGTTATGTTTTCCAGGATTGTGTTTTTTGTTTCCTTATGACTCATTTCTTCTGAACTTCCAATATTTAAGCCCTGATACATTTTTTTATCATTGATGTGAATAGTATGATCTTATAATTTCATGATCATGTTCTCATACCCTTGTGATCATTATTATGATTATCTCCCTTGTTTACCATTATTGAGAATCTAAGCTCACCCTTCTCCTAGGTTATGAAGATATATATAATGTTTTATGTGTATAAGATGGCTACTATTCACAATGAACTTAGTGGGAGATGATGTATCTCATTTATGTAAAATTGTTTCTATTTACATGTTTCCCAAAAAACTAGACTAGTACGGTCTTTGGGCAACTATTTGTATAATTTTTTTAGTATTCAGTAAATTTTTTGTAATGTTAATGTAAGAGAAGTGAGGTTTGGTATAGTTTAAATTATAGAGAAGGTTCGGTTAACAATTCTTAACTATTATAATATTACATTAGTGATATCTGTTGATATATTTCTAAAGAAATGCATAGGGATGTATCTATGGATAAGTATAAGGATAATTCAATATTCAAGAAAATGACCAAGAAATTTGGTAATTGATAGAGTGAGTGGTTTTTTAGATATACATCCATGTTCGGATACTAGAGGTGGATGTGGATTTGAAACAGATGTACAAAAGGGTAATAACCCGAAAAAGATGTTCTGGGCCTGACTCTGGGTAATTTGGTATATGAAAATGGGCCTTACTGGACACCTGGTTTGAAACTCCTAGGGGATATACATTGGATATTCCTAAATTCATTATGAACCATTACATAAGGATTTAATTGTAGGATGACTATGAATAATCTATGATAAATCTAATGGTTCATCAATTAATGAAGTAGAATCCATGATATAGGCACCTTATAGTAATTTTTCATTATTTTATGGTATAAAAATATGATAAATGTTTCTCACACAATGCTTTTTAGTTTAATTAGATGGAGATAATTAGAAGTAACATGGGTAACATTTAATTTTTCACACGGGGAATGTATGAGAATTATGAATATCTATTTCGCAAGTGGAAATCTCATAAAGATAATCAGGATGGTGGTATAACAATTGGTTATACTTATGAAGTTAAAGGGACCGAAAGAAACATGTGAAAGGTATGTGATGTGCTTATAATATTTATTTTCATTAAAGAAAATAAGCATGAAAAAATTGAGGTTGATGATCCTTAAGACATGATTCATATTTCATATTTAATATTCTAGGAAAGAGGTAAATATGAATAATTTTATAAATCCATAGTAATGGTTTAATAATAATGTTCGATGAATTAGGAAATTATGTTTTGGAATTTAGATATTACATTATATAAATCCTAAAATATATATGTATTTCAGTGAAAGATTTCATTATGTATTGAAAAGGAAGTGTTGAATGGTGATGAAGACATATAAAAATGTTTTCACTGAATGGTTATATTTTGATTATGGGAAAGGTTCTTTTATTTAATGATTATTTTTGTGAGAATGATGTTTTGGTAAATATATACTAGATATGAAAAAGTAAATGTGACGCTCCATATTACCCTTGATCTGATTATTCAAGAATATTTCTATGTCCTTAAGTATGAATATTACAACATCTTGAATTTAAAAAATATGTCTAGTAATCATTCTAATAAGGAACAATTCATTTTTTCCAAAAGTATTTATCATAGCTAGGGTTATTAACATGTTTCAAGATAATATACAATAAGGGTATTCACATTTTTTGAATCTGAAAAACAAGTGGTACTTTGTGATATATGGGGGATCAATGTTATGACTCCTTCGTCAATTTCATTCTAAAGCCTTTAATTTTCATCACTATGAAAAGTAAAAAGGTTAACAATTTATTGAATGTTTATGTTAAACATTAAATAAAGTCAGTAATATTAATATGTTATCTCTATATATGAGGATTTATCCATACTGGATATCCTATTAAAACAACATTGTGTAGATTATAAAAGATAACAAATGGGATAAAATATCAAGGATATCATGATCTTCTAGTACTTAGGAATGAAAAAGTCAACTAAATTTTTAGATAAAGTGGAGAAGTGTATAAACAAAAAAAAGGTGATATTGTCCTCAAATCATTCAAGTATATATTTTTATAAAAATTATTCCAATTTAGAAAAAATATCTATAATCCCGGAATATTTTCCTGGTACCTTCATTTCTGATGAATCAAATGATCCCTTCGATAATTGTATATTTTTGGCTTTTTGATTGATAACTTTATTATAACTATGTTCTCTCTCACTCTCCATCAGAAAATGATAGTTTGATTTCGATTCCATATCAATGTTTTCACTTCCCAACTATTTTGTCTTATGTCTGAACCTATTTATATGTTACTTTGGGTAACTGTTATGGTTCTAACAGTCCCTTTTAAATGGAATATTTAGTAGTAATATTTCTTATGTTGATTTTATTAATAGAATAATTCATGTGTTAGATCATTGATAAACCAAACTAATTTTTGAGGGGGGAATCCATTTTAACGGGGGTAGAATAAAAAGCACTATGATTTTGTGAATAATGTTTTTCAAATTAATTTGACAGTTTTGAAATTTTTCATTTCATGCGGCACTGAAAATAATTTATTTTATATTAAAAAACTATGTTTTATTGAGTTATATGCAACAAAAATTTAATCATGAACAACAATAAAGATAAATTTTATCTTTACCTACATGGAATATAGATGTCAGATTTAGTTACATGAAATAATGACTTTACTTGATGTCTTGTGTAACTTGCAAGATTGAGTTTTACCGAAAAATTTTACATTATTAAAATGTTATTTTCTAATATAATAATATGTAACATAGATGTTAAATAATTATTTATGAATAATATTAACTAATTTTGGAAAATATATATTATAAATAAATATAATATTAATTCATAGGTTACTAATATATTATAAATGAATATAAAAATAGATTGAATGTAAAAGGAAATATTATTTTTTTATTTTCACAAATATGTTTACCTTAATAAATTAAATTCATTAACATTAGAGATTTATATTAATTTATTATGTACAATAAAATATTTTTTATATTTATATAATATATTTGATAAATATAATATAATTACACCAAATATTTTATACTTGAAACCAATATTTTTGTTGTGGCATTCTTTCCACCTTTTAATGTAGAACCCATTTTAAATACAATTTATTGAACTTTTGTATATTAAATATGTAAAAATAAACTTAAAATTTGAAATATGAATATTACATTTTGGTTAGGGTAAATGTTTGATATTTTTCTTGGAAGTTTCATTTATTAATGAATACTGAAAAATACTACATTTTATTACAAGACTGATTTTTTAGTTAATTTAAATATAATGATAAATTATATTTTTCATTACTTTAAAATTATTATTAGATCATATATTTATATACTAGTAAAATTTAGTGCATTTTAATCAATTTCAATTAGAAATTGCGTATAAAAACATTGCAAATGTTTGGAAGTTTTTACTTTAAAACCCAACATCGTCATCCAGTCAGAAGGTTTATTTTTATATTAATTCCATCCACTTATGTGGATATAATTTAGAAAATGGAATCCATATTTTGAATCAGAATATTTTATAATTTATAATAAGGTCAAATTATTTTTGACCAAAAATATTAGGGTAATTACTTAAAATTAAATACATCGATTAATGAAAAATTTATCTTCAATATAGACTAAGAAAATATTATGACCCAAAAAGACCAAGATACTATTTAAAGAACCATTTGATGGGAATATTTAAACCCTAAACTCTATCTTTTCTAAATTTTCACATCATTAGTCCCATGTTACATGTGAAAACGTGTATAGAATTCCTTTACCAATATATTACAAGAGTGCCACTCCACTATAAAAATTCCATCTCTCCTCCCATTTCTTCACACCTCTAAAGCCACTTAAGATCATACAATTTATTCAAAGTAAACATGACAACATACCTAAAATCTGACTAGAATCATCTATTTGGGTAGAAATTAATCCAAGGAATCATTTTTCTATAATCTAGTTGGAATTACTCGATTAATAGGTATCATCTTCTCCCAAACTCCTTTCTTTTATTTTTCCTTCTCCACCCCCAAAAATATCCTTATTTCAAACCTATATAACAACAAAATTTTATCAAATATTCTATTATTTTGATATTTCAAGGGGTATACCCACACTTACATACACCTCTATCTAATTGGTAACAGACGTACTATTTATTTGTTTTGTGAACTACTAACTCACTAAACGAAGATTATTCATTTTTCTTTTACCAACTCTCAGGTAGGAAATTAAGATGGAAAATATATTTATATATTTTATATATTATATTAATTATATTTATTATTTATTTATTCTTATTTATTCCTTTTACAACACATATCATTTTACTTTCCTTTTGGTGTAAATATGATAATTTTGTTTGAGGAAGTGCAAATTACCGCCACCATAAAGCGATGTGATTTGTTCAGAAAATACATAAAATATATTAATAATGGGTTTAATAAAATTATATGATATATATTATATAATAATGACACTATAATAATTATATATATTCATATATGTTATTAAATTTCTTTCTTTCAATATGCCAATAATAACAGAAACATTGTTCTTGCGTACGTATGAGTTTTTGTCTCCATGAATGGTGTATCCCATTTCATAAATCATTATTCTATAGATTATAGCAATAAAAATAATATTAATATAAATAATATTTATATAGTGGGTTAAAACTATTCAGGTCATTATATAAATATAAGAACCATATATGTAATTAATTAAGACACGTGTGAAAAACAATGTGAATATTACCTGAAGTGAGACCTTAACGTAGAATTGTTAACAAGAGAGTAATATAAAGTGATAATAAAACCTTATATGTTATTAGATATAAAAAAATGGTTATAATAAATATTTATAATAAACATAAATTTATTATATAGGAGGTTTGAACAAGTATTTTGAGAGTCAAGACACAATGTAATGGTATTTCATCTCATTTTTTAATTCTATGAGATACATGTTGTATTCATCGCACGTTCATTTTGTGTAGTGGGTATAAATACCATGGATGTATTATATTATTATTATAATTAAATATTTGGGTATTTACATATCCATTTTAATATATTTCTTTCATGGGTACAGTGTTTCAAATGTTACCAAACTGGAAAAATGAATTTTTCTCAATTTTCCTTCTTTGAGACACATGCCATGTTTTGAACCAATATTTTTTATAATAGTTGTATATAATTACATTAAAATTTTATACCATGAATCTAATTATTTTCATGATATTATAGGCTTCACGTGCTTTCATTTTATTTAATGGGGATTATGGTTCAATGTTACCAAGCGGTAAGAGTTTAGTGAGGCAATCTCATAACTTTTCGAGATTATTTTTGTTTATGTTTTCTTTGATTATATAATATGGTCTATATCTAAATAAATCTCATTAATTTTCTCATCATATACTTATTCATGATATATTAATATATTATTACTATATTTATACTCTATGGTATATAAGATAGTTAATAATGTGTTTCTAAGAAATCTTGAATTTACCCTCTCTTTGTTCAAATAATCTATTTTCATTCAAATCCCTGTTTTCGAAAAAGTTTTCCCAGAATATTCTAAAATTATCATTTAATCCTTAAAATTAAATTTACCCTTTTTTCTTTTACCAATTTTTTCAATTTAATATTCTTGTCACATTATGGACAAGTAATTTTCTTACCTTTTTACTATGTAAAAGGAATATTATTTTCACCCTATATAGCATGTACAAATTTAACTACCATCATTTCTATGAAATTCCTTTACAACTATATAAATTTTAATTTTTATGAGTCTTATTTTAAATTAAAATTTCAATGAAAATTATTTTGTAAATATTTTCAAGAATATTTCATAAATTTTCATGGTAAAAGGATTTTACTCATTCTTTTACAGGGTTACAAAGTTATTTTCAATGAAATTGTTTTCAAACATGTTTTGAAGTTATATATATATGTGTTCAAAAAAATCAATGAAATGGGTTTCAAAACATTTTCAAGGTTTCTTTAAAAAATTTCACTGTTATTTTCCTCAAAATGGGATTCAAAAAAATTTCATTATTTCTTCATATGCTTTCAAATTTATTTTCAATGAAATTGTTTCAAAACATTTTCAAGATTTCATTAAAAAAAATTACTTTTTGTTTCAATGAATGGTTTTTAAAAAGGATATCAATCTTACTTTGTAAATTTTCAAGGAAAATGGTTTTCAAAACGTTTTCAATCTCTATTAATAAGGTTTAAATGAAAGTTCCTTATAAATGGTTTCGGAGCTTTCATTATAAGATTTTAAATTTATTTTTTAGAAAATTCAATTCATATGTTTTTTATGTTTTACTTAGCCTTAAAAAGTATATTTCCCTCCTAAAATGTTTTCAAAATACCATTCCATGCTTTTCTATATCTAATATGACATCTATTGATGTTACTCATTCAATTTTAATAAATGTTATAAATGTTCTTTGACAACCCTGATATTTTATAACACAATTAAACATAAGTTATTGCCAAAAAATCATTTGAAACAAAATAAAAGATCAAGAGGTATAGTATCTTTGGCGATTAGGATCATTAAATAACAACTAAAAACATGAAAAACAACATCTTTATAGAAAAATTCCTTTACATGACCACTACATTCCCTTGTACTTATAATTGCATGGGATAAACTGAGGACATGCATAAAAAAAGGGTGAGATGTAAATCCCAGTAAGGTATTAATCATGGAATAAAATGAGGTAGTTATTTATAATTCCATCAAATGTTATTCCATACCCTTCTGAAAATTTTACAATATATTTCCATGTGAGACTCTCTTTCCTTATGCATATTTATCTCAGATAATTTGGTGGAACAGTCTTTCCCTATAGAATTTTATCAATGATTTGGGTAGGACCTCCCTTCCTGATATTTTTTCCATGATATGATTCAAAAAGGTAGTTATTTACCTTGATTGATCATTTATATGAGATTTTAGTGTTGTTTTCTCATCCCAACAATTGTTTTAGAAAGGATATATATCCCATTACCATTATATAACATGCTCAAAAATTTTAAAGTAGCTTGTGTAGGCATAGTCAACAAAAAGTTTTACCTTATAACATTAGAATCAATGATATTATTTTATTATATAAATATTCTTATTTATTTTTTAAGTGTATAACATGGTAATACACTACAGTTCTAATTATACAAGGGATTCTCATGATGGATCCCTAATTATAACTACTCAAACCATTCTCTATTGGATATGGAACATTAGTAACTTAAAATCCATATTTGTTTGTAGGATCAAATAGGGTAGATGCCCTGTATTTGCTCATTCAACTAGATATCTTACATAACTTATTTATGTATGATATGAGGACCAAGGATTGTAGTTGGAAATTCTTGTGTCATGTTTCTTACATTTATTTTGTATATAAGATTATTTTGATAGGTGAATAGCTAAAACATGTCATTTTATGATTTAAAGTTAATTTTATATAGATATATTTTTTTATTGATTATATGTTCTCTCATTGTTGTTGTTTTTGTTTTTTGGTTAATTTTATAGCTTTTTTAAAAACTAATATGATTTTACGTATCTCTATAGTAACCCTTTATAACCTCTATACTAGTTGATAGACTCTTTTATATGGTGAGGTGAACTTTGGGTCATGTTATAGCCTTATTCTAGAAACTGGTGTGTGGTTCAGGGATAGAGAGGCATCAAAAATTTGTATCAATGTGGATTTTTATTTTTTTACTACTTCTGATATGCTAGAAAGGGTCTAGGAATGTAATGGAGATTTTGTTAGACCATATACTAGGGTATTATGAAATATTTTCAATGAGAATTATATGTTTCCGAGGATATGGAATTATTGTTTTTGGTTTCTTATATTATAGTTGAGATATTTATTCAGATATGATGTTGTATTTAATATTTATATTAAGGGTTATTGATATTTTTGTTTTTGAATGAATTCTATACACGTTTATTATTTTCTTCCAATGGGATTCAGATGTCATTCATGTGATTGTATGTGATTGATATCCAAAATTATGAAGATTATGTTGTTTATTGTTTAAAACATCCCTTTTATGGAATTTTCTTATATAATGCACTGTTGGAATTATAATCAAATGATCCACGACATCTTTTTTCTATTGATATGTCATTTTGATCATAAAGTTGTATGTTCTATGATTATTTTCAACATCCCTCCATTGCAATAATATGTAGATACCCTTGGTGAATCAATATAGTCATTTGATTCCTTGATTTTCAATACCTTATTTGTAATATCATGTTGTTTTTGGAAAGTAAACAGAACTATTTACTTAATATGTAAAATATATCAATATTGTTTTCTTATATAATTTAAAGTCGAATTCTACATGGATGAACTCAGATTCATGGTTTACTCAATAAAAACTATTATTGGTTTGAGTTATTATATCCACCTATATGATATCTCGATCCTTGAGGGTGTAGTCTAGAATGCAAATTTTTGTTCAGTAGTGTTACCCAGGAGTGGGTGGTGGTTTTTTATGTGATTCCTAATATGTGTGTTTTGGAGCCTTATTATTTGTGTTTTGGAAGATGAGTTGCATTATGATATTTAAATTTAGTAGGGATGTTTCCTTGTGAACTATGTATTATATGAGATGTGGTTAATGGGATAGGTTCGGTATCCTTATTCCATGATATGTGACAGAGTATATTTTTGATTCTAGGGTAATTAATATATAATATGATTCCTTCCTATCATTTTTAGAGGTGATTTGTAACATATGATGGTTACCTAATAGTGGTTTTAACCTAGGCTTCATACTTCCATTGGACTTGGGAAGCAAGTGTAGATTACATGAACTAAGAAAAATGAATGGGAAATACTATTATATGCGTTGTATAGTCATAGATGTTCCATTGGATCTCGTGATATAAAACACTTGGGGTGATTTGATAATATGGTTTGGTTATGGTTTCTAGGATTGGTCAGACGCTTTTCCCTATCAATTTAGGGAAAAAATTCTAATGATGTTGTAGATCATGGTCTTATATGGAAATATATAGGATGTATTGATCATGATTAGATGATTCTGGTTTTGATATGAAGAATGGGTTGTCTGTGAACATGAAATTTCTCTTATCCTGGGTGAGACTTAAGGATTTTTGGAAGGTACAGTCCAAGGTTCTTCTAGCTGGGTTATATTAACATTAATTTGATCACGGTAAGTTGTTTTCTCAATTTATATTTGGTTTTATAACATGTGACTCATGGGTGAAAGATTCAATTTTTGTAATTTAGTTATATGAGATCACATACATATTAAGGACATATGAGACTGAGAAGGATACTAAAGGAAAACATGTGAGATAGTTATTATAGGTTCACATTATGTTGTAATATAAGAGTTATAGTTGGAATAGAAATGTTGAGAAATCCATTATGGATGAGGGAATGATCGCACTGGGTATCCATGATGCATAGTAGGTTTTTGATTAGTAAGAGAAAATGTATAGGAAGAGAAACAGTGTGATTTGATGAGTTTCTTGTGGGATTGGTGGATTGGGGTTTTTAATGTGAATGAGATAATATTCATACATGGGGGGTGATAACTTTACACATGGATGGTGTTATTGTTTTATGGGATGGATTATAATGGATTTAGTGGAGAAATAGAAGTGATATTAGATTTATTTAGGGGTTGTTCTATTATATAAGTATGTGGGAATCCATGTTGGGTGGATTTGTTCATTGTTCATGGGGGGTTCCATGCTTATTATGGAAGGTTATTCAAGAGATTTCGAGAATGACATTCTCAGTTTTGTTTAAGGGGTAATAATTTATGTTCCGTAATGGTGCTTATGTATAAGTGGGATGGCTATATCTAGTAATTAAAATATAATTGAGGAAATATAATGGGATAGGGAAATTTGTTATTTTTTTCATTTTTAGTTATTGTACGAAATATACTATGGTGGGAAGCTTCAACTTAATTATATAGATATGAGTGTCATTAGTAGGATCATGGATATTGTGGTACTCATCAATCTGTATTCCATATGTCACTTGGATGTTAATTTCGTATATATCCAAAGTGATCTCGAACCAATGTAAATACCAAATTAATACTTTTTAAATGTAGTAAAGGATTGAGATAGTGTATTTTCATTAATATATATATTAATTTGAAGTTATCCATGAGAGATTAAGAAAAAATTTATATTAGTTCTCATAGAATGAAAAATCTGGATGGTGTATATGGTTGGTTTTCCAACCATCGAATTATACAGTGTCATGTTTGGAGTTCATTGTGGGTTTTTGATTATTTAAGATTAATTTAATTTTTATTTCATCATGAATGAGCATTGAGATATCAGTGTATTGCGTATGGCTATATATTTTTATGAAATTTCATCCATAAGATGAATGAGTGGTGTTTTTATATGATTCTATGGGAGATGAGATAACAACTACATCGATCATATCGATGGTCTCCGCAAAATTTGTTTTGGTAGGCATTTCATATGGTGTTGAGGGTCATGTCATGGAATTGACCTTTATAGGTTGAGTCTTATAGTGGGAAGCACTAAAGGACAATGAATTATCGATTGAAAATGATTTTGTGTCTCAAAAATATTGGTGTGGATGAGTTTCATCAAGGAATTGTTCATGATGATGATTAAGTTATTAGGGTTTTGATATACAGAGTTTCCCATTTATGGAGTTATATAGGGGAATGACATTTAAAATTTACGAATAGGGTGTAGTTATTTATTTGTGTATAAATGACGAGGGTGGGACTAGGTTGATGGATGAAAGGCCACTATTATTTCTTTGGGATAATAAGTGTTATCTTGGGGTTCTTGTAAAGGCCTAAATTTTATAACAATTTTGAAATTTGAACGGATTGTGATTTCTTTGTTATAGAGCATGGGACATTCTATTAATATTCATTTAGACTGAAATTTTGAGAGTTGGACCATCCCAATGTGGTGTTTTGTATATGGATCATGTCATATAAGAGGATTCAATTTCATGAGTTATTTTTAGGGTTCTATGGTCATAGTTCATATTTTTTGGAAGTGTATTACCGATATGACTAGTATCTACACCATTAGGTAAAAGGATTTAGAAGAATAAAGAAACATTTATTGATTTCTTTTTCATCATCAAGGGAGGCACATGTGTTACATGATTTGGTAGAGAGTATTGTGAGAAAACAATGAATTTTGTTAAATTTTTTCCAATAGATCTATTTTGTTGATCCATATTTTTGGAAAACTATATTGGAAAACAACATGAAAAGATATAGGTTGAGATATTATGAGTCACATAGTTGGAACATTATTTTTTAAACCATATAAAATAACTATGTGGATACCTACTCTTCATTAATATATTTGAAATTACACTTTTCCATCCTGATTTTATGTATCTATATCCCATATTCCTGTTTTCAAATGTAGTAAAACTAGGGGACCACACATCCCATTTCTCTCCATTGATACCCCCATGAAATAGTTTTATCATGGTGGTGTTTTAAAATTATTAAAGTCTAGTTCATCCCCATTATACCTCTATTATTTCCCCCAACTAGTGGATAATGATTTCATTGTCTATTCTTAGGGTATCATTGATGATTACACTATATCATGGGGGAATTTTTCAATAAATATTGGTATTTTATTAGGAAGGATTGGCATCATTTTGGAAGGTTGACTACATGTAATTTCTCACAGTTTCATTGATGTTACATAAACCATAAATTTTTTATTGATTAAATTGGAGGAAATTTGAGGATTATTATATGCCATGTTATAGTGATTTTTCTAAGTATTGTGTTGGGGGTATTCCATTGAATTTATAGGTGTGATTGGTTATTATACCAATGTGCCATGATAGATCGGTGAGAATTAGGTGATTGGAAATATTTGAATTAAATGGTAGAAAATTTTATGAATTATATTATTTAATTAAATTGGATGTCATGAATTAAGATAGGATATTTCTGGTCTATATTCTTGGAAATGTCTTCGAAGGTCATGGGTGACGATGCTCGAAGATACTTACTGATAAATTACTTTATATGCGGTATGTGGTTCAAGAACACACTCCTATGGTATATCCATTATGATATGTGACATGTGATATTTAGTATCACCATAAATGGGTGATTGACCACAATTATAAAATGAATTATTTTATATAATTTTCCTTGAAATGAACAATGTTTCAATTTCCTTGATGGACCCTTGAACACTAGCATGATTCCATGGATATTAAAAGCCAATGGATACAATATAAATGATTCCCATGGGACGTATGAGACCAATAAGGTTCAAAATGATGTGGATAAACATTGTATCCCTTGTTATAGGTTCCCGTATATTCCATCTTATAGGGGAGAGTATTGGGATAAGAATGGTTCTCCATAGTATGCCACAATGAAAACATAATACACTACATGGCCTCCATGATTGTTGATTAAAAAGTGGGGAAAGTTGTCATCCTCAACTTGTATGTAAAAGACCATGTGGCTAAACCATGGGTTGGATTATGAATATATTTGGTGTGACAAGGCAGACCTATGACTTTGGAAGTTGGATTGGAATTATATTATAACATTATTATGATTTCAGTATAAATTCTCTTTGAGGAATGTTCATACTAAATACGATCAACCTAATGTTTATGGATGATATTCTCAACGAGTGGTGTGATTTCACTGTATATATAATAATGAGATATAGAAACCAAATTATTTTATTTGGGACTTGAGGTGACTTAAGGAACCATAGTGGTTTCCATTTTCCTATGTTATGCATAAAGAGGGATGATGTGTTGATGTTGGTTAGGTGTTGTCTTGTTTTATATATTGTCTAGATGACAGGATGTGAGATTATGATTGTAGCCCTAGTTTTTTGTGATGGTTTCAATGGATAACCAAAGATGCATGGAATATTTTTATACATTATATTTATGAGGAAATATGTTTCTTCCCATAGATGTTATATGATATTCCTAGTAAAGATGATATTCCCCCAACAAACCCTATATGATATTTTAGAGTATGCTACATTTCCCTTGACTATGTTATTTTTTAGAAATCAATATTCGTTATGCTTCCCTAATAAATTTTTTATAAGATAATTAGTTGATCTACTATTTCCCCATTCAAAGATTATTTATGATTTTCAGGTTGTCTTCTCATCCGTAGTGCTCTTTATATCTAAGACCAATGTGGGGTTGGCCCCACCCCACCCAAATTATTTTTATGAGATAATCTATATTTCTTGGTTTCCCGTAAGTGATCATATAAATTTTATTGTAGTATGGGTTTATTTTCTCCTTGAGTGTTGTAATTTAAAATGATATGTTCATACCAAATTCCACCCTAAGTCATAAAATTTTATTATATATATATATATTTGATATTTTGTGTAGGAATTGTATCCTCATAATTTAATGAAACTTACTCAGAAACATTTTTAACTAAATGAAGAATGTATTTTTTATATAAAGTGTCACCATAGAAACAAATGGCTGAGAATATTAATTTTATTGTGTTTTGTTTTTTATTTGCATTCTGATTAAATCACATATCTATAATTTGTAGTATTAGTTATATTATTGACATTATTGGTGGTAAAAAATTTAGTTTTATTCACACACTGGGTGGGATCCCATATAAATTTGGTACTTAATAGTCCCTCATTACATATAGGATATGATAAGAAAAATGAACATAACATGATCATTAAGCTGGATAGATTGAAGGATTTAGGAGGTGGATGGGATGAGGCTAGAAAAATTTAGTGGTGCCTCTATGTATTTTATTTGATTATATTTATCAATTATGTGCGATCAATATGTTATTAAATCAGATGGGACATGTAATTTTATGCTTCCTCATTCATTTAATACAGCAAGATTCATGTTAAATGATTTATTGCATTATAATTGTTGTAATATATTTTTTTTTTATTTTTTTTTTATTTTTCTACTCATATATGTGGGTATATTCTCTACATGGTTACACATTCAAGCTCCACTTCTTTTCTCCGACCTCTAAAATATAGGGAGGTGAGTTTTAAGTCAAGTGATAGCCTCGATCCGAACATTATTATATGGTATAGGGAGGAAAGGCCTTCACATATTGGTTTAAACACATTTAAGTACCATTTCAATTTGATTTTAAGAATTATATGCATGTTGTTCTAAATTCATTTCTATGATAATTGATGACATTAAAAAGTATGAGGTAATTAGGGAGATTATAATCAAAAAAATGATTGTAAACAATCCTATAAATAAATTATTTTAATTGAGTTTATCCTAGATTTTTTTTGATATACATAAATACATCTTGGAGATATAATATTGAATAAATATTCGGAGGATACCTATATATTCATTTATAAAAAAATATTTTATTTTTATGGATTTCATTTACAAAATCAAATTCCAACCAGATGATTCATTTATGGAATAAGTGTAATTAATGAATGAGTTTTATTCATTCGTCAAAAAGTTGAGTGTTTTCAATAATTGTTAGACGATTGATAAATAGGAGATGATGTACACCTCAATCTTATTCAAACAATGTGGGACTTATGAGGGTGATACATATATTTTATGGATGATTTTTATTAAATTAAATACATTGATTATGGAAATTTTCTTGATATTATTTCAAAATTGTTTAATGGATTTTTTGTTTATGGTAGGGTATAAAAACTTATGTAAAATTATAATTTTAACACAAAATGTTTTGATAATTACACTAAAATAATTTTTTCCTTGAAGAAGGATGATAATTGGATTCTCTGAGTGACTGGAGCTGAAGAAGCAATGTGAAAAGAGAGTTCAAGGACATGAAGTTAGAAATTCAAGATATAAAATTCATTATATACATGAAATCAGATCAAGGAAAGAAAAAAACCATGAAAAACCCACAAAATATGAGATCCTAAGGATTTTACGGTGTGGCATTATAAGTAACACAATGAATATTTCTAGATATGCTTGGTAAATGATAATTTAAATTGAGAATTCCCCAAAAGAATCTTATTTTCACTCCAAATAGAAATTAAATAATAAAATTGAACCTTGGATTCACAAATAATTTATTTATTGGTTTATTGGATACAACCAGATATTCCTAAATCCACAAAAACTAATTTCTCGGGTCACACTATGAATATTAAATCATCAGGAGTATCTACCACAAGGATCGAAGTTCATTGCAACTATGATGATTAGTTTAGGGTTTTTAGCTTACTTCCCCCTAGTGGATAGCATGAGGATATAGAATTTAGGTCATGTAATGCTTGATGAAAATATATTTTTTCTAATATGGTATTTTTAATTTTAGATTCAATTCATGTTGATATCAGAAATTTTTTCATCGTTGATATCCCATCCCTAATTATTTTTTCCTTGATAGTTATAAGAGGTATTATAAATTCTAATTTAATTTCCATATTTCATTGAGAGTGAAATTTACCTAATATGATTGAATATTATTCATTTAAATGTGACATTTAGGCTTTATTCTTCTTCCATGACCATTGGTCTAGTTCTTATTGTATTTTAAATAATGAGTTTTTATTACCCATTCTATAATAATTTGAAATATCTATCCTTCAGAAAAGGATAGTTTAGAGTTGATAGAAATTACCATGACCATTAGATATTCTAGAACTTAATTCTAAAAAATTTATTATTATTAATTAATTAATTTATACCATGTCATTCTATGAACATGTATTCATTTCTACCTAGTGATCATTTCACATTTTTTTCTACCACATTATTCAAAATACACATGCAACATAGTTTGGATTTATAATCATTTAATCATCAGCAATTATAGGTATATAAAATTAATTTTTTATTTTCTCTTATCTATTCTATGTGGGTTTGACCTAATAAATTAATTTCCTATACTAAATTGAAGTATAAAGATGTATTTTTGTTTTAAATTATTAAAATCTACAACCTATGGGAATTAAATATTTCAATGGGGATATCCTATTTTTTGTGTGGATATCGAGGAAAGTAGTAGAAATTATGTTATTTTAATAAGTTCTACAAAATATTATCTCATATTTTATATATCTTGATATTAGTATATTATTTTTATTTATTATTTTTATCACTTTTACCACACTTGGTTATTGTTGGATATGATCGAAATGATTAAATGAAATGAAAAGATATCATTACTTCTAAAGGATTTATTATATTAACTTGGTGAGTATAAAATAATTAACAAATTAGAAAAAGTGTCACTATAACCATACCCATATAAGGAGAATGTAACACTCCATGTCCTGGAATGGATTTTAAAAGAGGAATATTATGATCATGTAAGCAAGGAAAACAAGGTAGAGGTAAATATCACTTTTAAATATGATTTAGACGCTTTACATGATATAATAACCTATATTGGTTCAAAAGACAATGATAAATAATGTGATCTTGCTACTCAACATGAGTAGGATAATGTAATATTTGGTTAACCTCACCAAGAAGAATAAATGAAAACAGAAGAAAGGAAATTGGTGGAGGATATATTATATTTATTCCTTGAAAATTTGATATATCATCCCGATGATGAAAATAAAAATAATATGAAAATATGGATATGACTTGTATAATAGTGTTTTTAGAATATTCATGAGAGTCATACATGTGGGAATAATAACTAGTTTCACTCTACACTGATTACATAGAATTAAAATAAGAATCAATAATATAAGAGGTTAAGGAAGTGGATACTTAACATGAGATGATAATTATAAAATTAGAACATAAGCACCCATTGGTTAAAAAACAATTTTACCATTTTTGGATAGATACTTAAGAATTTTTAATTATATTAATATACTATATACTATGGTCACCTCTTATATACTTTATATATAATTAATCGAGGGTAATAAGAGGGAAGATAGATATAAAACAAATACATACTTGGATTATCCTATGATTCTTATCCTTATACCACATAGTAATCAGTTATCCTAGGTATGGCTGAGTTAAACGACTTTTAAAAGTGTAGCTTCTTCGACAAATGTGAATATTTAATCATTTTCTATGATATTGGATTTATTTATATATTATTATGAAATTTTATGTTAGGAATAAATTTAAATTCCTCTATATTTTTGAGAATTATTGAATGGTCCTATAATTTGACTTATTTATCTTGATTTTGAGGTCTGTGATGAAATAAATCAAATCCATAATGATGAAATTGTAGAAGATACTGGAGAAGATTAACTATTGAAAACTATTCATGATGTGAGATACCAATTAATAATGTAAACCATGTTCATGATATGAAATGGAATATGTAGAATATATGTAGACTAATACAAAATCATCATAAAATGGGAGTAAGTGTTTAAATTCTATATTTTCTAATTATTGTCTCCAAATTCAATTTATTTTAAATTATTTAATCTTCCAATTTCATACCCTAATTTTATTTTAATTGACTAAATTGGGAGATATAAATTTATTAAGATACTTTCTATTCTATTTTTTTAATTTTTCATCAGTATATTTCAATTATAAAAACATGTTATGTAATTAGTATAGAAAACTGTTGTTTTTGGAATAGAAAAATCATTGTTTATGGAGAAGGGTTAATTTTCTTAAATGAAGTTTTTATGATAATTGGCCTTCCCTGACTTTCCAATATTTGTGTCAAATTCAGTTATTATTCATATTTCTTTCCATGAGTATTTGTAGAAACCATTCATATTATTCCTGATATATTATCTAACCCAATATTTACCATTCTTGAAATACAATTTTTCTTGAGAGATTCAGAAATGTTCTCTTTAAGAATATTCTTTCAATGTTATCAAACATATGGCTAAATAGAATTATATTTATTATTATTGAGTCTTTTTGAATCCATATATCCTTATATCCACCCTATGTTAATCATATTTAATCCCATTGATGTTATAAACAAACTTGTTTTTAAAAGATATATGTTATAAGTCTATTTTATTAGTTCATACCTTCTTATAAATAATTTTTAGGAAAATAAAAACTAATATTGGAGGATATTATAACATGGATGAATGGAAATATACATCGTAATAGATATGTGTGGGGGTAGAATATTATGATATGTGTGGATAGGTTCATGATTTTCATACATTATATTCACTATAAACCCTGATAAGAAAAAATTAGGTTTTGTCTTGTGGGAATCAAAAGTCATTATTGGCAGAATAATGATTTATTGATCATATGAGGTTATGTGGTAGATATGATATTTATCAAAAAACTAATTTTGAAAAATAAAATACAAAAGAGTATATTTTTAATTATTTTTCATTGCTTGTTTATCCTATATTGATATATTGGTGAAAGGGTGGCCTTAATTTTGTAAATGAGGTTTGCATTCATATCATTTTGATTTTCATTCTATGTAAATTAAAGATAAAAACTATCTTCATTTTCACTTTTTCTAGTTAATTTCCCTAGATTCTCTAATCCTAATATTCATTTAAAACATACAATAAATCCCTCATGAATATTTCTTTAACTCTTTATTTAAGAAATGGATATGCTAGAATCCTTGTATGACTATGTTAAGTGACTTGTTTTTGAGGTAAGAGATACGTTTCACTTATATTTTTTACCTTGAAGACAGGAAGAAAAATAAAACTAATTTAAATTATAAATTGAATTGATACATATAATTAATTTAAAAATAAAATGAATGAATAAAGGGTAATAGTTCATTAAAAATATTTAAAAAAATAAAATCTTTCACTTGTTTTTTAAATGAAAAGTTGATGATTTTCACAATATGATTCAAAAACAAATTAAATTCATTGTTTTATCAACTGGTTTTAATGTAAATTCATTTAAATCAGGGTAGGGTGAGAATACCTTTTACTATGTCGAGATTTCATTCTTGGGGATATTATTGAATTTAATTGTGTGGGAAAGTATATAGATATTTCGTAAATGGTTTTGAGGTTATTAAATACATTGATTTTAGTAATTTAATGTATATTAATTTCAAATTATTTAATAAATTTATAATTTATGGTAGGATACAAAAACATATAGAAAGAAATAAAGTGGTGTCAAAATGGATATAGGTAACAATAACAAATATTCCATGAGAAAAGACAATCATAAGATACTCTTTGAGTTCATAAAAAATAAAGTAGGGTGAAATGCAGGTTCAAGTGTTGAAAATTATCAATTCAGGATGTGAATGTAATTCAATACATGAATGAAGTTCAATACATAAAAATATCCATTGATAAATTGAAAAGGAGGATAGGTTAAGGATTTTATGGTGTGTAACTATAACCAACATCATTAATATAGCAATAAATCCCCTATAAATACATATTTCTATTTAAATTAACAAAAGAATGATATTATTACCTATAATGGCTGTTAAATAAAGGCATTGAACTAGGATTCATAAATTATTAACATATGGGATAATTAAATACAACATGATCATAAATAATCCATATAAGTTGTGTTCTCAGGTTCCACGATATTGATTCATTCATTGGGAGGTACTTATTATTGGATCAAAGGACAACACTACCATGATGATTAGATTGGGGTTTTTTTATACCACCAGAATGCTAGTATGAGAGGGTGGACTTTGTTATATTGCATGTGTGATAAAAGAGGATTGGATTTAATAAGGTGTTTATAATTTCAATTGAATTTCATGTTGGAATTTGAAATTTTTCTTCATAAACATATCATACCTATTTATATGTTTCACGACCATTATAAGTGTGTTTACAAAGCGTTATTTAACTTCTCTCATTATTTGATCATGGATATTTCCAAAAATGATTTATTTTTTATTTTAAAAACGATATCTAGGGATTGAAATTCTACAACAATCGTTGGGATAGTTCTATCCTATGTTTAAAAAAATATATACTTACCCATTCATTAACAATAAAAAGTATCTAATCATGGGGAAAACCTATTTATTATAGTGATCATTTACCATGACCATTGGATAAGATGGGACATAATTCTGAATACATCTTCAATGTTAATTAATTATTTTATACCTTTTTATTATGTGAATATAGATTCATTCATACTTGATTCCCATTTCCTATTTTGTTCTCCCTTCTTCATCATAATAAACATGTTCCATAGTTTATATATAATTTTTAATCAACAATTACACTTTTTATTTTTTATAAAATTACTATTTTCTCCAACCCTATCTTAGTGGGTTCTACCTAAAACATTCGTTTCATATATTACCCTATAGTTTAGGTAATTGTTTTAATTGGGTTTTAAATTATTGAATTTGATAAACTTGCATGAATTAATAGCACAGATGGGGAAATCAGCAGGCTATCATGGATACTCAAAATGATCACTTCTTCATGATTATTAGATCATACTCTATTAGATATTTTTTTATTCCTACAAAAGAGTGAATCTATCATTTAAATTATATTGAATTAAAAAACAACAATTTTTATATTTAATCTTAGTAACCCATTTTTTCAGGAATAATATAATCCATTCATGAATTAATACCTATTAAATAAGATTTATGGTTAATAGAGAGTATCATTTGTGAAGGAGAGGTGGTGGTTCTTATTTTCACCCTCTAAATTTAATGTTTGAGACAAATTCATAGGATTCAAAATGGACATATTTTTCATTCATATGATCTCCTCACATCACAGAGACTAGAAAAATCAAGAACCATTAAAGTATATATTACTTTATTAGACTAAGATGTTTTTCAAAATTAGGTTCCTATAAATTGTTGGAAAACATATCAATTACATGGCCTTTCCTTTTTGAAATAAATCATATATACTTTGATAAAATTAAATATACATTGAGATATACTTTAGGAGATTAAAATAACATTTGTTTTCCGGAATTATTACAATTAAAAAAACCTCAAATAAAATTTAGGTAATTCACATAATTCTATCCATTGAATAAAACGGTAGGGGCATCACAAAAGAGATTCGTGATAATGATCCCCAGTTAGCAATTTTGTAATTCTGTCCACATAAGTCCTTCATAAAAATATATGATGAAACCCCTTCATTGAAAGACATTTATGTATTTTCCATTAATACTAGCCTTGAATCCCTCGCCACATTGAATGAAATTCATTCAAATAAGAAAATAAATTAATATAAAAAATGGGGTCCTAATTTTATTTAATTTTCATTTTAAATGGTCCCAAACAAAGAAAGGTTTGACGTAAAATGGAGAATTCAATGAAAGAACACCATTATAGGTATCAAGACTCCTTTTATATCCCGGATTATACCTGATTCATATACTAATGATGAGTTTCCACAAATAAATTCATTTTTATATTTTCCCTGTAACGTCCCGACCCCAGTTACCCAGAGTCAGTGCATTATTACATAACATTGGCATGATCACAAAAGATCAAGTCTTGAAAGACTGATTAGTTAAGTAGTCTTGGAAACACTAGATCTATTCATAAGTATTACATTACATCAAAAAAATAAAAAAAACTACAACAACATATTTTCATCATATCCCCTCATACTATCCCTTCGGGTCATTCATAAATCACATCTTTACACCCTGGGAAAAATAAAACATTGAATGGGGTGAGCTCAAATGCTCGGTAAGGATAACAATATAGTGAAAACATTCATAAATAAGCATAAACATTTATGGAAATGTAGAACTAAAACAGAATCCTTTTAAACAAGATCTTCAGCATAATATGGAATAAATAAAATGAAATAATACCATTTACTTATTCACATGGATATTCTACTAGTCTAATAATCACATGCAATATCAATAACCACTTTCATAATGATGGAATGCATAATTCCAGACTATCATAACCACGTAGCCAAGGCCTCGTGCCAAAAATACAAATAATATTTTGTCAAGGCCTCATCCCAAGACACTATTTTGTCTCATGAGACCTACTGATGCATCGAGGAGCTATAGAAAGCTCCACCCGTCACTTATTAAGTCCAATACATTCCTCATATGAAAAAGTTTAAACATAACATAAACATTCGTATTAAAACTAGCATACAAAATGTCAATACTTTCTCCATAAAACCTGAATGGTATAAAAATAACACATCGAGAGTCAAATATGTCACTAAACCTTAAATAAAATATGGAAGTTTTTTATTATAATAAATCAACTTCGAATAAACTTAAAATCCATTAATGGATGCTGACATAGATGAAATCAAAACTATTTGAGAGAAATATCTCTTTTTTTTAATCATTTAAAAGTTAAATTATTATAAAATAAAACATTTACTTTGAAAATATTCTTATAATCTTGTAAGGGAAGCTTAGAAGGATTTATAATGGAAGACAATTATCACACCCTCCGTATAAGTCAAAAAAAGACATTCTTACCTTAATTCTGTCGAAAAGGTTAAAAAGTGCCTTGTTTGGAAAACGACGGAAAGATTCCTTTATAAACTTCTTATAAAAAGTCAAAAAAGGTTATTAATGACTTTAACCTATATTCTGTAAAATAGTAAGAATGTTTTGAAATACATTTTTAAGAAACATGGATGTGGATGATAAAGAGCTCCCAGTAGATAATTACGTATAAACAACCTCGGATAATGAAGAGATTGTGAAATAAACCCTTACCTTATACATTTCCTTGGTTGAGGGTAGGTTAACCTAATG
Organism: Viscum album; assembly: GCA_963277665.1. Taxonomy (NCBI): domain Eukaryota; kingdom Viridiplantae; phylum Streptophyta; class Magnoliopsida; order Santalales; family Viscaceae; genus Viscum; species Viscum album. The sequence goes on from OY728153.1 coordinate 936,189,133, forward strand.
TATAACGGTGAAATAATTGTTATTAAATTATACAAGAATCATATACATAATTATGATATCATATATGATCTTCTAATGATTCTTTGTTAATAACATTTTAGTATTATCGTCATTTCGGGTGTTAACTTACTCGTTTTTTATATGTTTTGTTACATAAGCCATGTATGTTATGGATAGGATGTATCTTATTCATATCCAGAATGATATCAAGTCCTTAAACATTATTTTTAATCATCAAATGATAATTATACTTGAATGGATACGATGGGGAATGAATCTCATCCCGTTCGTGGAGACGGTAGTCCGTACGTACGCACGAGCGACAATATAATTATTTTGAGGATAATATATAATTGGATGGTATATCATATATATATATAGAATAATTATCATGTTATATTTATTATTTACATGAATTACTGTAACATCCCAAGTAAGTAATGAATAATAGATATTTTTATCCATGTCTATTAATGATTAATATAGTGTTTTAGAGGCTTAAAATGAAAATAAATACAATCTTATGCATGGAATAAACTAATATTCTTAAAAGATTGTTTTACTGCCTTTTGATGGCAAACCATTTTTGAATCTATATTTTGACAATTTTATAAACTATGTTTTTCAAAATAAACTTATCCTTTATTATTGGGACATCAAAATTTACCTTGTGTGAATTTTTGGTATTTTTCTGACAATATTCATTTTTTAATGAATAGTGAAAAATACTGCATTTTACATCAAAACTGCTTTTTAATCTAATTTATTTATATGATTAGATTATGTTTTGAATTGATTTTGAAGTGAAATTAGAATATATTTTTACCATTTTATCCAATGTTGGTCATTGGAATCAATTTTACTTTGAAATTAGACTTAAACTGGTGTCAATCTTTTGATACTTATTGTTTTGTAAAAACACGCTTTTTGCTCTGGCAATGGGAATTAATTATTAAATTAATTAATGTGACTTATATGATTTTAATTTTGTAAAATATACTTCATTTTTGAATTCGGAATATCAAATATAGCTTAGGGTGAATTTTTGGTAATTTTCTGAAAAACTTCAATTTTTGATGAATAGTGAAACCACTAAGTGGTAATCAAGCAAACTGATTTTTCAGTTAAATGAAAGTTTACCACTAATGTGTATTGAATTTTAAAAATCCGACATACATGGTTGTCATTAGTATGTAAAATGTGGTTCAATGAGATTATAATAATTTTTTGGTGAATAGTAACTTATTAAGTTCTTAATCGCGATTGGTGGTAATTAGTGTAGTTTAAGGTATAAATAATGCTTTAATAAAATGAAATGACCTAGAAACATGTCCCAACCTCATTGGTTGTGTCATGGCCGACCATGACATGCCATGGGTCAACTTGGGGACCCCATGGATCCACTTTTGTTGGGAAATGACATAAATTACTTTTTATTTAATGTTAAAGTGAAAATGACACAAACATAATATGTTTTACGAAAACAATTTTTAAGTGGGGTTATACAAGTCCAAAATTTGATTATAAATATTAATTGGAAAGATAAAAAGATTTCCTATATCATAGTATTTTTTTTATAATTTTTATACATTAAATAAATTTAATTATTTATGAAATAATAATGATGCAGCGATGACATCATTATTTGACGATTAAAATAAAATGGAAAGATAATGAAAAATATATAAACTACACATGTCCAAAACCAATTGGATGAGTGGATTTCGAACCCTTATCACCTTATCCACGAATTATATCAATGTGGGACCTTTTGAAACCGAAACACATTTTCAAATAAAGTAATATTTCTTTACTTTCCAAAAGTGCCCCTCCTCTCCTCTTATAAAAGGCCCCCACCTCTACCTCATTTCACGCACTCTTCAAGCCTTTGGCTCGGCCAACCCCTGCCCATTTGCTCTCTCCACATCTCTCTCCTCATCCTAGAGGATTCCCTTTGGGCAGAATCCTTTCAAAGGAAGCCTTTAGGCTCAACTCAAAAGGAGTTACACTTTTAAAGGTAATTCATTCTCTCATGTTCATTTGTTTTATTTTGCTTCTCCAACCCCCTAAACTCTTTTTATTTACTTCTTTTGTAACAACACCAGTATCATAAATATACTAGGATGTTTTTATAATATTTATTTGAGCTACACTCTCACACAACTACATAAAATGGTTAAAGAACATACGGTTTCCGTGGATGGCGAAATTCTGCCTCCCGAAACGATGATTGTTCAACACTCATTTAACACCTTCAAAGGTGGCCATTATGATGTCACTATTTTAATATATGATATATAATATGTTTATGTTTTCATTAAGCTTCTGTTTTTTTTCATTTTGGGCATACCTTTATGGTTTCCATTATGGGTAAACACGATATCTTCATTTTAGGAAGTGCGGACTACCGCCCCCTAAAAGTGATTTGATTCGTTAATACCATATGTGGGATGTGTAAAGGATAAAGTTAATGATATTATATATGTTATTATACTGGAATTATAATATACTCTTATATCATTATGATTCCATTCCATAAAATATGAAATAGAAATGGAAGTAGCGTTCATGCGTACGTACGGCTTACCGTCTCCATGAACGGTGCATTTCATTTCTTACCTCTAAATTATGTAATATTATAAATGCATGTATGTACTGGATATATATGACATATATGATATATAAATCATGAATACCATTCTGGATATAATTAACCTTTGACCAAATTAACAACATGTAAGTGTAAGAAGTCTATTTTTGACTTAAGAACCAAATACCGACAAAATGAACATTATTAACTTAACTGATTACATGATGTTCATAACATGGTATAAAAGGAATAATGAACTTGAAAAAGATTCATAAGCAAGTAGAGATTAACTCAAGTTTATTATTCAGGAGATTAAAGAACGGTCGGGTCAAGTCGGATACGAGGTATGGGACTTCGTCTCAATCTCCTTTCGTTGAGGCATATTTTATTTTATACACAACTTTCTTTTATACGGTGTATAAACCCCTTTGACTTTTATGTTTATTCAAAAGGAATATTTTTTATACGAAGCGTTTACTAAACGACAAAAGGGAATGTTTTTGTCGTACGTATGCGGCGACAACGACTTCTCCGCCGTCGTGATCGTTATTTGAGTTTCGGATTCCTCTACAAGCCATACCTTCTTTTTAAAAGAAAAATAAATACCATGTTTTACTTTTCTTTTATTTTAGTATTGAAAATGGTTTTCATAATGTTTTTATATCAATGTGTTGTATTAATATCTCGTGGTTGAAATGTGGAAATTTTATGTTTCCTTTAAGCATGTTTTATGTGATATGATTATGTTATGGTTCTTGGGCATTATTATGAAGACGGGTGGTTCCGTGATAAACTAAGGGCGGGTGAGCCCGTTATAGCTCTCCAATGCATTGGGTAACGCAAAGGAGTGAAACGTTAAGGTTTCTCCGAAGAGATTTTAGGAAATATCCTGTGATGGGTATTCCAAACGTAACCAAGAGGGTTACTCCCTACGTAAGAATGATATGAATGCCTCAAGTTACCTTTATGTCTTATGATTTCTATGATTTATTCATGATTTTATGAGGTATGTTAAAGTTCCTATGTTTTATGGGTAAAGTATGATTTCATTCTTATGTATATATGAACTCATGTTTCCTTTCCATGTTTTTTTGATAACCCATACTGAGTTTTTATGCTCATCCCAAGTTTTTGAAATGTTTTTCACAGGTCAAGGGAAAGGTACATGATAAGATGATAGAGTCAAGGATGTGTCAAGAAATAATCCATGTTTTATTTTAAATGTGTTTCCATTGATGGTAATGAAGAATACTATCTTTATGTAACCACTTTGTTTATATGTGGAATGTAATGAAAGTTTTATGATCTAATTCTCTAAAACTCTAAACCCGAAAAGATCCTCAATGTGTAATCTTGTAATAACTCAAGATTAAGTAAGGTTTAAGGCTGGGGCCTTATAATTACACATCATTATTACACCCATCAAAATAATAATTTATTGAATAACAATTACACCATGACGTGGAGACGGTAAGCCGTACGTACACACATATGGTGACATTTCATTCAAAGGATGGATAGAATACTGAATATGGTTGTAACATATTTATAATAAAATCACAGTACATAGAAGATACTAGAGTTATTATTTTATTATGGGAATTACAAATAAGGAAGAAGTTGAAAAGGAAAGGAACTTGAAAGAGGGTGGTGAAAACATTACCTCTTCTTCAGGTTCTTCCTTCTGATGTGATCGAAAGGGATCCTTAGGTTGACTTTACGACTAAAGGAAGGCCTCTAGGATTAAGGGAAGATATTTTATAGGATATATGGGCAGAGTTTATCCGATCCAAAAGGCTTTGAATGTGTGAAGAATTGGTTAGAAGCGGTGTCCTTTTATAAGGGGGAGGAGGGTCTCTTTAGGAAAACTGAAAATATTATTTTATAATAAATTCATAATCGGGTTCTGATGTCTCCAAAGTAAATTATCAAAAGTATAAGGTGGGTATGAGTCAAAATCCTTTCAAAAAATTGATTTTAGATAGTTTTGGGTCATTATATTAACCTTATCTTTTAGTTTTAAACCTTAGTTAATTAGTTTGACACTTACCAAGTCATTTTGTATTTTTATATTATATAGTTAATAAAAATACTATATACATCCAAGAGACCCCCAAGTGTTCCATTAATGATACACCTATCATGATATAAGTCATTTGGCAAAACCTGATATTTTTATGAATAGAATATCAATTAATAATATAATATTTGTTTTAAAAACACTTTTATGTCAATTTTGACACTATTGAGTATTTTGTTTTTGATAAATTCATAACAACATTATTACTTAGAACCAAATTCATATAACCAGTCCTCATATGCCATATTAACCTATAAAATTATTGTAATTCATAAAATGTTTCAAATTACATTTATTTTGATATTTATAATATAAATTATTCTAATTTCCCATTAATTAGGTAATTACTGCATCACCATTGTGTAATAAATAAATTAAATTATTTAATGTCTAAAAATTATAAAATAAATACCATTATGTATGAAATATTTTTATCTTTCTAATGAATCTTTATAATCGAATTTATCTAATGTATAACCCTATATTAAAAATGATTTAGTAGTTAAACTTTGATTTTAACTCTTTTAACTCTTCTTTGAATTATATAACAATAAATGTCCTAATCTAATCCAAGTGGACCGAAATGATAATATTTTATTCCTAAGGTTGTTTTTGGTTGAGATAAACTTGTCCAATAGAATTAGGACATGTGTTAGGGTAATATTAATATCATTTTTACCCTTAATTACCCTATTTACTTTTAACTGTGGTAAATAAAAGTAAAAAGTTACTATTCACCAAAAAATATTTTCATATTATCGAACCACATTTTACTCCTTGATATTAACCGTGTCTCTTGTATTTTCAAAATTCCACTCACAGAAGCGGTAAAATTAAGTTTTATGTGAATTTTTAAATTCTCCTATAAGGTGGGTAAAAGACGGTGAAAAGTTCAATAAAATTTTTATATATCTAAAATTATTCTAAACTAACTCCATTGAATTAAATTAAACGTATATAGTTATTATGTATAAATTTTGAACTTAATTAAATTTAAATAAAATAAATATTTATTTAATTAAAATTTTGTTTTTAAACTATAACTCGGTGTTTTTTCAATATTCATCAAAAATTGAAAGTTTTCAGAAAAATACCAAAACTTCACCCTATGCTAATTTCGATATTCCGAATCCAAATATGAAGTCCATTTTGAATGTTAAAATTTATTAAATTTCAAAAATTGGGTATGAATATTCATAACGGCTAGTTTTATTGGTCGTGGTGTGTGTTAGAACTCGAAGTTGTGTACAGCACACGCTACTGTATTATTCAAAGGGAAGCGTACCGTGGAAGCTTGGGGTGTTACATTTCCCAGGGCCATAGATCAAAAAATCCCATCTTAGAGATTCCTTATTCATGTCATGAAAATATACATGATAATTCCATTCACATTAGTGCAAAACACATCCATTATATATTCCCATGATAATGGATTCTTCTGATGTTATACTACAATATTTGTATGAAAATTTGGGTAATTACTCTAATATATTCCTTTGATAATGAAGTTCTTTATCATGGGTATATTAGTTAAAACTCCACTTACAGATGATTCCCATCTTGGATATCCCATATCAAGCATCATATATGGTTTAAAATAAAGTGGACCTATCTATTCCAAAAAATGATCCCATGAAAATGTACAGGCATCCCATAAGCTGGATTACCGAAAGTATACCATCACTTGAGTCATCGACCAAATTAGAAACAATTGGGATGTGTATAAATAATGAACACATGTACTCTTCCCACTCCCATGCATGATTAGAGATTTCTAATAGGTGTACGACATAAATTCTCATTCACAAGACTATATTATCCTTAATATCAATCCTTATTCCCTTTTCAATCATCATCTACTTGAAGTCAAAAACACATATGGTCCACTCACATGGTTCCCAAACCATTCCTCAATAGGATATATTCCATATCACTATAACCTTTTTAAAAAGTCTATATTTTAGGTTATTTATTATTCCTTGATAGGAATGTTCCCATGTGAGTATCCTTTCCTCAAGGATTCATATTTTCTATTATCACACCCTTTCTCAAAGGGTTATATGCTATGTACGATATCTTTCCATAATTGGTAACGATCTTTTCATATACCACATACTCAATTGGTTATATTCTTTATTAAAATACCCTTTCTAAATGATATATATTCTATATGACCAATCCTTAATCAATGTGTTATATTCCATATAAGGTTATCCAACCTCAATGGGACATATTCTCTATGTGTCTAAGCATACCCTATATATTTATTTTCCCATAAATAGGGCTATTTAGAAAGTTCCATCCATCCATTGAAAGGAACTCTTAACTAATTAGTCTATGTTGATTGAATTTAAATTTCTTATTGTAGAAACCATTCTGAATATTATAAAAATACATATAATGGTCCTAAATGAGCTAACATAAAAGGCACATAACATAATCATTTTTTTGTGACATTAAAAGGAACCAAATAAATCATTATAAAATGTAATCAAAAGGTGAAATGAATTTTATTAAGTGTTATTAATAAATACGGGTTCTCATTAACATTAGATGGATTCATTAGAAGCCCCAATAGATGCATGGTCACATCTATACAGCACCAATCATATCTATATATGGTGATAAATTCATATGCACCCATATTTGTGACTATAATCCATTACATAACCAATTAATAAAAAAATTATAATGAACCTCTAATTTATACATATGTTCACAAATCCACATTTAGTGTGATAAATCACTTTCATGATGGTAACTAAAATCAATTTTTTTACTAGTAATGATTCAGGAATATTTCATAAATCCAACTAATAGTACTAGAGTAGGTAATAATTCTACACTAAAAGAGTGAGGTGAGCTTGAAATACAATATTACTCACTAATGTGAATCCATCATATCATTGGAAAAGTCTGAAAAAAAATATTACTTTGGAAAAAAACTTGACCCAATCTAAAAACTATTTTGGATGACATGAAATATCAAAAACAACTAAGGTTATTGAGAGATCCCCATTGATTGAACGCTTTTTGTAAGAGGGTAAACATTTAAATGATGATATATGTGGTCATAAAATATAATATTCATTTCATATAAAATATAAATGATATAAAATCATGTTAGGAAACTTTTTGTATCTATATGAATGGTATGAAACTCATAAATTAAAAGTTCATGGTTCTCATTAAGGAAATTGTATTCTTTGAAACAAGATTTCGTACCCCAATGATTGGTGAGAAAATATATAATTTGAATACCTGGATCAAATTTTGTTAAAATATATTATAGTAGTAAATAAACAATTAATTTATAAGTACTAATTTAGTTATGGGCCACCCCTGAGGAGAATGGGGTGGTCGTGATGGAGGCAGCTACAAAAGAGTAGCGAATGGTGCAGCAGAGGGAGGGTTAGAGGTAGGAATAACTATGATCTATGTCCACCATAGACACATTTAGGAATTTAATTCTAGGTCCAAGGAGTTAAAAACTAGTGACCTACCGAGATGTATAAAATAGATGTATATAACCAGACTATGATAGATTTGATTTGAGATATGGACTATGCCTTCCAAATATTGGCACTCATTCTAGGTGATTTTGTTATATGCTAATCCATTGATAATTAATCCCATGTTTAGAGGTAAAAATATCTATATACCCTATAGATGTACCTATATTAAAACATTATCCTACTAGAAGTAGTCATATACTCTATCACATTTTCAAATAATACATGCGAGCAATTATTATAGAGTGGGGTTTTCATATTTGATATTGGAAATGAAAAATACCTATGAATTCATACATGGTATAAACTATATATCTTCCTTTAATTTTATTTTAAATTTATATTTTCATATATTATTTTGGTATTGATGGTAGGGATCAGGATTCACCCTCATGGGTGGGTGGTACATTTATTTGATCGGTCACTTATTCTTCAAATGTGGGTGGGCTAACACTATGTGGAATTCGGTTTGTGAAGTTACTGGTTATCTATCTAAGGTTCATCAAGCTAACAGCATCATCAAGATAAGGTTTCTGAGTTTGGGAATAAATATATCAATGATTAATTTTATATTAGTTATTATATTTTCCAGTTTTTGGATTGTCTCGGAGGTAAGGTATACAACCCTAGTTGAGAGGATATCATCCTCATAAATGGATCTCCTTTCTAGAACACAATTTGTAGATTCAGATAGATATATTATTTTGAGATTATAGGAGGACACCCCTCTATTATAAATTTGTTAATATAAAGTAATCATTCTATCACAAGTTCTATTATGATCTACTAGGGCTAGTGGATTAATTGGATCCTAAGAATCATCTAGTTAAATCTTAATATAGTTGGTTCTTTCATCATGGGTGCTATGTGGTGAGATTTATAGTTAGACATATGGAAGGTAATAGGATTTTTTCCTTTCCTGATTCTTTTGATGGAGGTGATTTCCTTCTGGTTGTAGTTTGGTATTTACTCAACGGTCTGGTGATTTGTAACTATTTGAATATGTTGTTAGAGGTTATTGAATAGATTTGATTATAATATACAGTTCTATGAAATAAATTATTACTAATCCTTTTACCATTTCATACCATATTCAATTATATAGTTCTCTCATCAATAATTGGATAAGCTTACAGAACCCAATGTGAGAGGGGAATAAGGTGGTTGATATTCTTCTTTTATGGTCCTCCTAAAAAGGGAACCTTTTTCATTCTCTATCTTTTGTTTTCATTGGCCATCATGTGTGGTCCTTATTAGTGGAGACACTCTTAGGATTCACTACATTTTACCTCAAAAGATAATTAGACACTGGTCCTAGTATAATGTGGCTTCATTCATGTATTGTTTATTTTGGTTGATGTACAAATTTTTTAGAATGTGTTTTAGAGTATAAAAAATAAAAAAAATTGTTATTATTGTAACAACTTTCTATTTTATGGAAAAGTTTATGGGTTTATTAAATGATGATGTTATAAGATTCTCCTCTCAATGAGATATTTAATATTCATTTTAACTGCATGATCAGAAAAATCTTGTATGTTATAGAGCTAATTGAATGCCCCAAGAATATCTCAGCAAGCCGAAGGTGTTATTGGAGAAAATTATAGAGACATATTTTATTATACCCAATGTATACATATGAGCATATCTATTTTTATTATAATATTTTATATAGGATCTGGTGGATATATATTGAACATTTCTGCCTGAATCTTGTCAAATTCAAGAAAAAATCATCTTTTGAGTATTCAATACATCTTAAACCAGTCGAAGTGAGTGCACAATTTTTCAATGTTTGATCAATGATTATATTAACATCAACATATGGTCCATCATGAGGATATCATGAATAATTAATTATGTTGTTCTTATTACCATTAATGTCTTTCTATTAATTCCCTTTTCTATATTTAAAACACTATTTGTATTCATGGGCCTCATGAACTGGATAATTTATCCCTTCTTGGACTATTTTTTAGTCGCCAACATAAAAGAAATTCATTTCAATATATATTTAGATGATGAGTATATTGAGCACCACAAGGCTAGTTATGAATTTACAAAGAGTGATAAATATATATAAATATCTCAAAGTGTTATTTCTCAATTCAATAGGTCCCCTTTTTAGGGAATGTCATCTCAATAGTTGGAATAATAATAGACCGTGATATGATCAAAGAGGTGGTTTCTTATTATCCTCATAATAAAATGTTTAATGTGTCCAGATTACCCAAGAAGGATGGATACAAACAGAGTTTTGTAGTATATTTATCACTTGTTTTAGCTACTATTACTTCCATTGTAGAAAGGGGATATTTAATTTATTCTAATCAATGTTAGAAATATTTTTAGGAACTATGTTGGATATTTATATTTTCTCTTGTTATATGTTTTGTAGAAGAAGTATTAGTGTGTGCAGTGTTTAGATATGCCGATAGATATGGGATTCATTATCTTTAAATGAAAAGGGATGCAATTATTTCATATAGGTATCAGTAATTTAGATATCAAGATAAAAATATGACCCATTATTTGGTGTTGATAGTTATAGTTCTCACCTTGAAAGCATTGATACATTACCTTATCGATAACTATTTAGTTTTCTACATGTGCCTTAATAGATACATGTGAAAATTTTATTATGTTTATAATTAACTTGATGTAAGGGAATTGGTTTGATTTCATTTTTTGTAAAGAATTTATGGTTTAATGTACTTTAGGAAAGGGAAATTTGGTGGAATATACCGTTAATAGGAAGTAACTTGTATAGTTTTTTTATGAGCTATCAATGATGCTAGAAAAAATATAGTTATCCATTTTTAATAATATATAATTGGATGATATTTGGATGATAGAGGAGTCCCATACACTTCTTTAATACATGAGTGATTCCTAGTTGGGAGAAATCGATTGTGAGGTCTTATGTGACCAAATACGCTTAGATGAAACAAGTAATGTATTTTTATAATAGTGGGTGAAACATTATTCTCCATTCTGTACTGAAAGTGGAACCAGTAGCACATCATGATGTGGTGGTAATTGATTTCCATAAATGATACCTTTTAGAAAATATAGTTATAAAGAAGAAGTAATTAGACCTACAACATCTATTTTTATTTCCAAGTAATAAATTTTTTTTCTGATATTTTCTCATGGTATCTCACCTCTCAAATGGTGATGGTGGAGAACCACATTCAAAAAAACCCAACCCCTTGAGCTCCTGAGTGGATGTGATCAGGTGTATCTATGGACTTCATTAGAGTAATCCCACATTCATCAGGTGTTCATGATTTTATATTGGTTATAATCAACCAACTGACCATGTATAATCAATTATATCATATTTAGTAGTAAATTTTAGTAGATAGATATGGTTACTTGTACATAAGGGATGTTTCCCAAATGAAAGGGGTCCCATCAATGATCTTTTGTAATAATCATACTCAAATATCATCCTATCTATGAAGGTTCTTAGAAGAATGAATTTAGGGTATATTTACTAATGATTATTGAATTCCACTTTTAAATGGGTGTCTAGATTAAGACAACCATTCATATTCATGAGTATATGATGAATGATTTAATGTTATATTTCATCTGAAGAATGGAGGATCACACCACTATGGTGAAGTAGGTGTACAAAAATAACCACTACTCTACTATTGTCATGAAACATTTCAAGTATCTATTTGGAAGATGCAACTAATAACCGATATTCATGATAGAAAAAAGAGAGTCATTTATAATGGGGAAACTTTTTATGCAATGAATGATAGAGTACATTGGATGTCATGTATCAACATCAGAATTCTTAAATATATCTCCAAGATATAGTTTTCAAATATTTGGTATTGGGTGAAATATATCCATGAGATTTATTAGCCTATTCAAAAACCTATACATGGTGGAAAATGTTTTTACAAACAAGAATTTCCCCCACAATGGTACCATGTAAACTCTTCTGCATTTCACAACTTATGAGATACCTGAAACAAATAACACAACACTGAGTGGGGTGATATATAGGTCGGGGATGATTGAAACTTGTTAGAGTAACTAGTGCTTATTGTTGAATTGAAGGATATGTATCTTTCAGGAAATGAAATTTTGTTGGTATGTGTGTTGTGGAATCATTGTAATATTCCAATGACATCATGGGAATGGGATACTTTGATACATGCTCAATACCCTAACCTTTTTGGGTAGGTTTCATTTTGTGGGGAAATGACATTGAAGGTGCGGAGTATGTAATGACACAAATATTTAAACTCAAAATATGTGGAATTGTTTAAATAATATTAATTTAGGGGACACTGATCCATTTCCATTAAACAAGCATCATAGATCCCTAATAATAGTATATTATTTTCAGTCTCTTCATTAATGATCATGATAAATTTACTTCTCCTCTACAACAGAGCCTCCAATGGGGAACATAATGAAAATTTTAATTTTTTCATTTTATTTTTACCTTGGGGTTGTTATAATATATGAACGCATCTATTAACCCTATGGTTGATTAATTGTGGGTGGAATTAATTAATGAAATTAAATATATTAATTTATTAATGGAATATATGTGAAATTCAATTTGTTTATATTTATAAACATCCTCAATATCTCTCACTATGGCTATCATCCATAAAACCTAGCATGAGAGGGATCAATGATGAGAAAAAACAGTGATATGTATAGTTAATGAACTAATTATTCACAAGAGTTGATGAGTAATGTTATTGTAGAGGTGATCATTACTAATTATTGCACTTTGTTCAAGGTGGGAATATTCTCATTGAGTATCACTCTGTATAATATTATTCTCATTAAAATTTCTGGTTTAGTTCTATATTTTTTATTTATTTCTACAATCACACGTCCCTAGAAATCATATTTTTTTTCAATTTCAATCCTCATCTATACATTCCCCACCATAGGGAAATATTTACCCAATGGTATCAGGTTGGAGTTTTCATAGGACTATAATATTTTTGTTTACATATACTACCATTTGAATATACATTGTTCTTAATGTATTCACTATCAATAATTAATATAGTCGATTACTCAATGAATGTTGAACTGATGTGGACCAAAAATTGGTATTCTGATACTTAGGAAACCAATGTGAAATGATAAAAATGAATGAGGATAATGTGATGAATAATGATAAATAAATGATCATTTAATATTTTCAGGATGAAGGATAGAAAAGGTCTATAACACTGAACTAATTTATGATATGTAAAAACTTATTTAATTGGTTTTTTTGGCGGGGGGGAAGGAAAATGACCACTAGAGGGGTGAAAATGGCAGATTAGATTTGTAGAAGAGTTTTTTATGAAAGGAAATAACATAGATGATATGGAATTGTTATGATATCTAACATTTTATTTCAATGTATGTTATCCAAATAAACATAAAAAATTTCACCTATTAAGTGGTGGATATATATTTTTCCATGTTAATTATCATAAGTCATCCACCATTGGATTTCATGTTGGGTATCCCTTTGTCCTATTGCATGGTATGTATTAGGAGTACATTATTATATTTTTATATATCAATTAAAGTTGAATGGGTGATTCCTACATGAAATATACAATTATTCATTCATGAATGTTCCTCCCAATAAGTATTCACTTTGTGTGTTGGCTAGGGATACACATCAGGTACCCTCTATGGGTCATTTCATAACAAACCCACCCATGTAAAAATGATATGTCACCTGAGTAGTCCAACAACAAGTTGGAGAGAAACAAAAACAGGACCAAAACAAGACTCATGTAAAACTAAAGACTTATCTCATTGTAAATACGAAGATGAGTATATAGACATGAGACATAAAACATCAATCCAAAATTAATAAAACAAAATGTTGAAACATAGAAGATATAATATGAATCAACATGTGGTTATCCTTTAACAAAAAAATAATCCAATTACAATGGTAATAAAAACCAAGAGAAGCTGGTGAACTAAATTATTCACTCCCAATTCCCCCATTCCATAAATACCATATCTAAAAATTCTCAAAGAAAAAAACTTAATGTATGATCATAATGCCTATTAGGATTTCACCAATGACTTTACCCAAATTCTAATTACATGAAAATGTTATATATTTTGTTAGAACAAAAATAGTATATAATGTAGTTTCCAAGGGAATTATTAAAACATAATTTGGTTTTGGTAAAAGTATTTGATTCCCACCCAAACAATTAATATTAAATGTACTTGATAAAAAACATGATTCTATAATAAAAACTAACCATGGATAAACTACTATACAAAAAGGTGATAAATTATCCATGAAATAAACCATTATGACTAAATATAAGAAAAAATTAAAAAAGATAATATTTGTGATGTATCTTAGAGGAATACATACTATGATATATATATATATATAATACTAATCTTAGAATCATGTGAATCAAATGATATGTAGCCCTTTCAATGTTTTTCGATATCGAACCTTAACTGGTATTACAAACACTACATTAACAAGTCCATTTATAGATTAACATATGTTTCCCAATGTGTAATGTCTACTGAAAACAATTTGATAACCATCATTAGAATTTATAGGAAAAAATTCCTTGGAAGAAATCAATAAATTCATGCAAGAAAATAAATTTTTAATGTCCAATTCACCATTATGGGACTTCATCGAACTCATAGTGTTCACAAAAATAATTTTAAATAAAACCCTATTTAAAAACATATATTTTAGGAAGAAAATACACCGTGATAAAAAATCAATCATTTTCATAAAAAAACCAATTTAATATTATAGAAACAATATTTAATTCAATAATTAAAAGCATTGTATAGAAACACCAACCTATGGAATGAATAAAAATGAGTAGCCCAAAAAATAGATATTAGAAATGAGTAGATAGGGCCCTCACGATCCAGGATATATAAGAAAAATTATTAACCCTCTATCAAACCCTTTAGATATATAATCCATAACCCAATCAAGATCCAATGAGACCACTGGATAAGAGATCAAGAGATGATCGTAGAAGAGAAGATGAATCCAAATCAGAAAAGAATAAAACCTTGAATTGATCAATCTATAAAAAACAATCAACAATACAAAGGGGGAAGCCTTTAAATAACTGGGGAAGGATTAAATTAATCAAAATGATGATTAGGGGGATTATAAATAAATATAATGAAGAGTAAAAATGTTAATTTCCCACTATTACTATGTTATATTGGGGCACATTATAGGGAAAAAAATTCCAACCATGTGCATCCCTTATAACATTGAAAATAAAAACACATGGTTTCCTAGAGATGAGCCTCATGGTATGTAAGACCCATTCACATGCTATGTGACACCCATGGATAACAACTTGGAAACCTATACAGTTACCTTGTTGAGTGGCACAGTTTGATTAACAATGCTCAAACCATTCAAAAAATCACTAGATCCTCATAGAGACATACCACATAGTTTCCAACTTGTTTATAATATATGCGTTCGAAAATATGTTTCGGGATTTTTTCCTATAAAAAATCAATTTTCTAAAACATTTACTCTCAAAAAACTCTATAAATACCCCATGCATAAACCACATCCAAACTAATGAATTCATGTGCCATGGGGCATCATTATTCTATCCATGATGAAAGATTTCATTACCCAGAATGTTACGATGATTCATAAATCATAAAAAGGGAATCCTAAAACTACACTATTAATAATTACAACTTTCATATCTTGTGGATATAATGTTTGATCTTCTACAATACATGAAATAGGGTAGTTGTTTTACCTCGTATTACCATATCACGGAAATAAAACAATTGAAGGGGATTCTCAACCATAGTTGTGTATAGATGAATATCAATATCATCTCATTTAAAAACAAGTGGAGGCTATTGTTGATACCTAATTAACTAGGAATCATGAAACACGTCATGGATCTATGACAATAAAAATCGAATGATAAAATAATAAATCAAATTTCTAATTTATTTAAAGATCTCAATGGGTTCAAAAACCTTGTTGCAAACATACCATTCTCACACAAATGAAATTTTCCCAATAGAGGTGAAACTAGAAGAAAGACTATATTTACAGCCTCAAAATATTGTAGATGATTGTGATTTTCTTTGTAGGATTTCAGATGATTCTGAGTAAGTGTCTATCTTTAATTGGATTAATTGTTCTTTTTTTATGAACTTCTACAGATTCTAGGATCTGACAAATGACCAGTCACCCAAATCAACCTATCAAAAGGGAGACATAAATGGCCAATATACAACAATTTGAATTCTCAAATCACAATCATCCCAGGATGACTATTTTTATTTATAAATTTATATATAGTGATATTCTTCTACTAAGAACCACTAGAATCAATCACACATGATCAGATCATATTCTTATGAATTTGAATATTTATCTCTATTTTCTCACCAGTTTATGGATAATATTTATTGATTAATTTAAAATGGTAACACATCACCTCTTGAAAACATTTCTAAAATATTCATGTACTCAATTTTTCCTTATAAAAAACCATCACATGGGGGAACCCATGAAGCCTCAAAACCATTTATACATTCACGTTACTGAGATGCTCCACCCTTGTTATCTTTATAGAAGGGAAGAAATGAGATGATTTGGTGATTCAATTTCTAATAACCAAAATCACATCCTTCCCACATGGATTCCATAGAAAACCATTGATAATTCTAAAGGATTTTTATCCCACTTTTATACAAAAATGGTAAAGGGTTGAAATAACTTAGTTGGACTGTAGTACTCCACCTTTACTATTTGATAATGATGGCAATGTGACTCAAAGTCTATAATATACTGGATCATCCACATCTACCAATTAAAATTTATAATATAATGATACATCATGGTAGTCAAAATGTGTTTGAAATACTGATGGATTTCCATCATCTATAAATTATTCGCTTAGAGATACAGTGACAAACAAAAATCATTGGAAGGAATACGGTCCAATGGGAGACCATAGCCAATCGCTTATGGTCTCCCACCATTTAATGTATCACTAATGTTCTGTAAATATAGTTCTAGAACTTTTTTGTGAAAACTCATACATTTAATAATGATTCAACCATCACTAAGTTTAAGAACACCTTTCTACTAGCTTCTTCCAATCCCAAACTCATATCTTCCAAAAAAACTCATTTGAGACCATTCCCCACTAATTCCTTTAGGGATTTAGCTGGTAAATTCAAGATAAATGTGTAAAAACCCAAATATCCTTTTTCGGAATGTTTTTCCTTTTCTGGTCGTTTTTGAAGAAAAGAGTAAAATCTGGAAATTTTTAAAGTACATGTCATCTACATTATGAGTACACTCCATGTACATCGATGCCAATGGAGGTCGTGTGCTGGTCATGTCATGGCCACACTCATGGCCATGTAGGGGTGACTTGGAGGCCGTTCAAAGTGTAGTACGGAAAAGGTGAGTACATGACATGTAATCCAAAAGTACACGCCATGTAATTTTTTCATTAAACACACTAGGGTCATGTCTAATCACCAGAATTGATTACTTTTAAGTCATCTTCATCCGAGAGAGCCCAGAAGCCGTGGATCATTGATCAACCCCCAAACCTCTGTCCGACCTCTGATTCAAACACGGGTGAGTGCGTTGGAATCACAACAGTGAGTTCTCTCATATCCTATAGAATCGTTTCCCAATTCCTCATCTTTTCCAAGTTTTTTTGGGTTGATATTTTTTCATGTTTTCATAGATCTATGACTTTTTAAGGAGTTTCAATCCCCGTGGATCAAGTAAATCAATCTCCTAACATCATGGTAGGTCATTTGTGCATTTTTGTAGAATTTTTATGAGTGTTTTTTGAAAATTCTACCAATACCCTTGAACGGGGTATTGTATGTTTACCATTTTAGCCCTATTGATTTCCTCTTTTTCATGTATGATAGAGTAAAGTAACTTTTATTGTGTTTTGGGTTAATTTTTTGGCTTTGGAAGTGTTTTCCATGCATGTTCTTGCATGCCTGGTCCATTGGGTCTAGTTACCTTTTTAAAAGTTGTTGTTTTCTCATGCCTAGTATTGTAGTATGGTGTGACTATTGTTCTTTCATACTGAGATACCATATAATGTTATCCAATTACTTCTTGAGGTTACTTTGTCCATTACGTGATTCGAGACTTGCTCACTTTACACAGGGCTATAGGAACCTAGTGTAGTAGACCATTGGGAGAATGGATGTAAGGGCTTTTCCGGAGTGTATTTATAATACGATGCAAGACCACAGGGGGGAATTGATGTTGATTGCTTCCTCAGAGTATCTGTAGTTTCTCGACGTGGGCCATAGGGGGAATGAGACGTTGAGTGCTTCCCCAGAGTGACTTTAGTAAGATACGAGACTATAGGGGGAATTGACGGTGAGTGATTCCCAAAGAGTGTATTCATTAGCTGAACTAGAGTGGTGAACTGTGTGTGACTCCCAAAGGGTTTCTAGAACTTATTCGTTGAACTATAGGGGTTAGGCTCTGAGAAATACCCAGAGGGTTACCTATTTGTTATACTTACTTGTTTGTAAATTATAAGCTTGAAACTATGTATTGTTTGCTGTTAAGTACCTTCCTGTTTACTGCTTTTCTGTACTTTTACCTGTCATATATTCACTGACTGTTAGGCACAGATCTTCGGGTGGTTTCCTACTAGTATTTGGTCTCACACCCAGTTTGGGTCATGCTTTTGGGTGCAAAAAGATTATATTGTTGTAGGTGTAGATAAGGGCAAGTGTCCTTCGACTCTATGTTCTTGAGTGTTGTGGAGCTGGAGAGCATGGGACCAATATATGGTTTGTGATGGTGAGGAGTTTAGCTACATTCTTTTGAACGTTGTTTTAGTACTATTGTATTCCAGCATTGTGACTTATTTTTCTGTTTTCCTAACCATATATGCATCATGCATCATTTACATATATATAATTGCTCCAGTTGTTTCCTTTATCAGTCTTCCAGTGTTACTGTTGTTTGGTATTTACTAATCTGGCTATTGTATGTATTTGTGTACTTCCACTGTGTACTATACCAATGAGGACAAACTTTCCCCACTATAACACCCAAGGCCTTCATTCCTAGTCGGCTGACTCTGGTGTTCGGGGAAATGCGCTTGAGGCCATGTGACCAACCAGGTACGGGGTGCCTCTAGTTGGCTTTCAGAACCGAGATGTTACAAAGTGGTATCAGAGGATCTATTTTCTCTTTACTTATAATTTGGAGCCTTTAACAAGGTATAGGATGGAATATGTGCACGGTAATAAGCTATGCCCTGTAGTAGCTAACCCATGAATAGGGAAAAGCTGTAATACCTCATTTATTGTGATTTTACTGGTTTTCAAATTTTACAGTTGATTTGAATTAACCGGTGGGTGATTCACATGCTTTGTGATGTTACCATTATTGTTATTGCGGTTTTATTTTTGTCACAACTGAATGAGATGAGGGTATGCCATCTCATGCATCATATAAGCACTTGTTAGAAATCACATGCCATGCATTCATGCCATGCAATCTAGGATGCATTAGCAATTGCATGTTGTTGTGATATATTTTGTGTAGAATATGCATGTTGTTGTGATATATGCCTTGATAAAAACATCTACTTCTTGTTAAAGCATTGATTGTGTAAGGTTTTACCTGAATGAATGCCATATTTTGGTTATTGTGGTGTTATGGGCCCTCATTGACTTGAATTTGGTGGATCATTGGCTTTTTTACCATGTTTGTAACTTGTTAAAGATTCCAAACATTGATTCGTAGGGATTATGGGCCCCCACTAATCAGAATTTGGCACTTTCAGTGTCTATTTCAGTGTTTTCTGGGCTCCAGAGTAGTTTCTGAGGCTTACTGTCTAGAAAAACCTAGAATACATACCGTGTAGTTTCGACTACATGCCATGTGTTCTTCTATTCGAGAAGAAACAGTTTTTCTTAATTACACGTCTTGTACCATTTATACACATTGTTCATTCTCTAACTGTGTCACATGCCATGTGGGTAGAGACACGGGATATGGAAAACCTTATGGTAACACGCCGTGTACTAGTTGTGCATGTTTTGTAGTGTAATCCTAGGATTCTGACCATGTAGTTTACAACACGGTCGGTGGAGTCGTTTCTTATACACATTGTGTCCACCTTGAACACGCCATGTAGTCTGACCCAGGTACTCTGCCGTTTCATGGACAACATTGGTCGGTGCCATCCTTTCTTATACACGCCCTGTCCGCCTGGAACACACTGTGTTGTGTCAGCTGGGTAGCTGGACATGTAGATAACCACACGGTCTGTTGGGACTTCTTATTATACGTCGTATAGTTTGACCAGGGTACACATGTCACGTCACTAACAACACGGGCGAGGTGAAGCCTGTTGAGTACACACTGTGTCTACCTTGAACATGTCGTGTAGTTTTGTCTTAGGAGAGCTGTGTGGCTTAACCGTGTAGAAGGACATAATCAGGGGAAGGGGATTCAGGTACACTTCGTGTCTTAGGATAACATGTCGTGTGTTTGGGGTGTCACACGACCAATTTTTGAAAAATTGCACGCCCATGTAAATAACTTAAGGGAACACGTCGTGTAGTCTTTATACATTCCGTGTAGTCATGTTTTGTAAATTTGAATGCTTTCCTTCCCCTATTACCTTATTACGCTCCTAGTTTTCAGTCCTTGATAATGTGATCTAAAGTTTGCATTTGACCTTATAGATTCATGGCACCGATACATCCTCTGGTTTCACGCCAGTTTCCAAGCGATGATCAAATGCCGGATATGGATGATAAGGGACCTCCCGTAGATCCTCCTGTTGTGCCATCCTTGACACTAGTAGTGATACCAGTTACAAGTGTCGATGTGTAGTTTAGGTAAGGATTTTTGAGTATGATGTATACCTTCATGGGAGCTCTGCCTCATGCTCGAATATGGAAAACTTGACACAGGTTTTCCATCAGCAGCATCATCCCACCTTCTCAGGGGAAGGAGGACCTCAGGCTACAGAGTCATGGCTAGAATCAATAATGACGATCTTCGAGCATCTGGAGATTCCTTTAGAGAGGCTGGTCAAACTCGCTACCTACATTCTATGAGACTCTGACAAGAGGTGGTGGGACGTGATCTCCCTAGCGGGTCATCAGAAGGATATGGCGTGGGAGGAGTTTCAGTGCGCCTTTTATAACTACTTTTATCCGAAGACCCTGAGGGCTGACCGAGCCCCGGATTTTATGAGTCTGGAGCAGGGTACTCTTTCTGTCCTGGAGTATTCCTCTCTTTTCACATAGCTTCAGTTTTTCACACCCCTCCAGGGTAGAGATGGATTGTTTTTTGGAAAACAAGTTTGGGGATGGTCTTAGACGGGAGATCCTCTCACAGGTGAATATCATCAGGCTGACTTCCATCGCTTCCATTGTCAACCAGACACTGATTTCTGAGAGAAATCTGAGAGATTCTAGAGCTGAGATCCAGGGCGGTTCCTCTTACAGGGTTAGTGCTTCACCAACTGACAGCAGGAAGCACCGTAGGGAGTCTACACGCTGTGATCTGAGCCAGTGAGACACATCTTTAGGTATCCCATTGGTATGCTACCAGTGTGGAAGGGCCGGGAAAACAAGGACACACTACCAGAGAGACCCAGTGGAGTGTCGATCTTGTGACAAGGGGGTCCCCTTCAGCACTTCAATCAGGATTTCTCACCAGCAGCTGGAGACAGGGGTTCATCCATGACTCCTCGTTCAGGAGCAGTGCCACCAGTTTCTCACCAGTATGGGAACTGGAGTTCTTCTGTCCATTCAGGCTGAGGTGGAGGTTGAGGCCATGGTGGTCAATCACCGTACGTTTAGAAACAGTAGGGTGGATCACCTCAGAGTGGTCAGGAAGGGTCACAGGGTCGTGGTATTGGTCAGGCATTTGTAGTGGAGCAGACCCAGCATGAGTAGGATCCCAGAACCTCTATAGTTCAAGGTACGATCTTAGTAGCCTTAGTTTTATCTTTTGATCTTTTAGATAAATGGGATTCCCATAGCTTTATCTCTATTTCTATTGTGGAGAGCCTTGGGTTCTGCATCTTTTCCTCTACTGATACTTTGACTCTATACACACTATTGTGGACAGGGACGTCTAGTTTACGTCAGTGCAAGGAGTTCCCTATAGTGGTTGCTAGGTATCACCTTCTATGGGATCTATATGTCCTAGATATGACAATATATAATGTCATTCTCGAAATGGACTTGATAGTTCCCTTTTAGGCAGTCTTCTATTGTTATCGTCATAGGGTGAGTTTCATATCACCAAAGGGTGGATCTTTTCTTCATCGAGGCGAGTGGGATGTCTAGGTGAGTAGTGAAGGACTCAAGAATCATTGACTAGGTGGAGTTAGAGCTCAGATTTCCAGTCTGTATTTGGGTGACTGGGGGACTTCATAGTTAGACTTTCCTCAAGTGGTGGATCGTTTCAAGGATGTCTTTTAAGAGGACTTTTCAAGTTTTCCTCCAGAGCTTGAGGTAGACTTTTCTATTGATCTCATGCCAGAAGTGGCACCAGTGTCCATTCCTTCTTATAGGAAGGATACACCTGAGTTGTAGGAGCTCAAGAAGCAGTTGAAGGAGTTGCAGGCAAAGGGTTTCATCTGACCCAGTACTTCCCCTTGGGGTTCACCTGTCTTGTTTTCAAAGAAGGAAGACGACACCCTTAGGCTTTGTGTGGATTATCGGAAGTTGAACCAGTTGACAGTCAAGAACCGATATCCCTTACCTAGGATTGATGAACTCTTTGATCAGCTTCGAGGAGCCTGTGTGTTCTTGAAGATCTATTTGAGATCTGGTTACCATCAGTTGCACGTTAGACCATCTGATATACCTCTTACAGTCTTCTGGAGTAGGTATGGTGTATAAGAGTATATGGTTATGTTGTTCAGCCTTACGTGTGTGCCTGTAGTTTTCATGGAACTGATGAACCGAGTGATCCATCAATAATTTTATTTCTTCATGGTTGTTTTCATGGAAAATATTTTGGTGTACTCTCACGCTCGACACAACCATGAAACACATCTTAAGATTGTTCTAAGTACACTTAGAGAGCATTATTTATATGCTATGCTCACAAAATGCGACTTTTTGATGGATCATATTCACTTCATGGGTCATGTTATCTCAGAGACAAGAGTATCAGTAGACTTAGAGAAAGTGAGACCAGTATTTCTCTAGGAGCAGCAGAAGAACATCTTTGAGGTGTGGAGTTTTCTTGGGCTGGATGGATATTATAGATGCTTCATATAGGACTTTTCATGCTTAGCTTCACTGCTAACAGGTCTGACCAACAAGGGTGAAAAGTTCTTATGGTCAGACTCTTGTGAGTCAGCCATTTAGGAGATGAAAGGGAGGTTGAATTAATCATCAATACTAGTCTTTCCAGAGCTGGTCCAGAGCTACACTATTTACTGTGATGCTTTAGGTATTGTGCTGGGAGCTATGCTTACGCAGGGAGATGGAGTCGTTGCGTACGGGTCTCGACAGTTAAATCCACATGAGAGGAACTACCCTACGCACGATCTCGAGCTGGCAGAAGTTGTTCATTCCTTATGCTATTGGAGACATTATCTTCTAGGATTGCATTTTGTGGTTTTCTCGGAACACAAAATTCTGAAGTACATCTTCAATTAGCATGATCTGAATTTTAGACAGCACAGGTGGGATGAGTACCTATAGTCCTTTGACTTTGAGCTTTCCTATATGCCTGGGAAGGGAAACACAATGGTTGACACATTGAGTAGGAGGACTCATATACAGGCAGTTTGGGAGTCCAGTAGTGAGTGGAAGCTTATGGCTCTATTCTCGGAGATGTGTCTGGAGGTGCACAACAGAGATGGGAAAACGTTTATTTCTTCTGTATCTGTTACCTCTAGGCTTGTTGATTGAGTTCGAATGAGGAAACTATCAGATTATGACAGTCTACTCCTACCGAAGAGCATGTCAGGAGAGGACCCTATTCCTGGGTGGACCATAGGAGAGGATGAGATCTTGTGTTTCCAAGGACGTGTATGGGTGCCATAAGATATACACAAGGAGCTAATGCAGGATTTTTATTCCTCAGTTTGGGCAGTTCATCTTGGTGTCACCAAGATGTATCGAGACCTACATCATTAGTATTGGTGTCCTGTTATGAAGAGGTATGTTTCTGGTCTCTTCATGAGGTGTTCCACTTGTCAGCAGGTGAAAGTGGATCATCAATGACCAGCATGGAATTATAGCAATTTCACATTCCCGAGTAGAAGATGAACGATGTCGCAATGGATTTCATGACAGGGTTGCCGAGGTCTCCTCAAGCGAATGATGTAGTTTGGGTTGTCATTGACAGACTCAAGAAGGTTGCACACTTCTTTCTGATCAAGGAGACCTTCAGTGTTGACGAGATGGGATGGTTGTACATCAGTGTGATTATACGTCTGCATGGAGTTCCAAATTCCATCATTTCAGATAGGGTTGCACGTTTTACTTCTCAGGTCTGGAGGGGCTACAAAAAGCTTTGGGTACACAGGTGCTTCGGAGTACTACCTACCGTCCTCAATCAGACGGCCAGTCTGAGCGTACGATTTAGGTGATTGAGGATATGCTCCGAGAATAAATTCTGGACTTTGGAGGTTCTTGGGAGAAGCATTTACCTCTTGCGGTGTTCGACTAAAATAATAGTTTTCAAGAAACTATTTAGATGGCTCTTTACGAGGCTTTGTATGGTAATTCATGCTAATCACCCTTATGTTGGCTGGAGGTAGGAGAGACAGCTTTGTTGGGACCTCATCTTGTTCAGGAGACCACAGAGCAGATAGAGTTGATTCGGAAGAGGATGGCTACTGCATAGTCCCTTCAGAAGACTTATGATGATCTACGGAGAAGTCCTATAGAGTTTGAGGTCGGGAATCAGGTTTTTCTTCATGTCACACTGAGGTTGGGACACAAGAGAATTAGGATATAGGTTAAGCTTTCACTGAGGTACGTCGGGCCATTTGAGGTGTTGGATAGAGTTGGTTCTGTTTCCTATCAGTTGTAGTTACCTCAGAGGTATCGGGCTATGCATGATGTATTCCACATTTCACAGTTCCAACATTAATTTTCAGACCCATCTCGTGTCCTTCATCCCGAGGAGGTTGATCTTGATGTGGATGCATCATTTGAGGAAAATATGATCCAGATTGTTGAACGTAGTACAATGGTTCTATGTGGTCGGTCTGTTCCTCTGGTACGAGTGTTATGGCAGCACGTGTGAGTACTGGAGAAGACTTGTTAGAGGGAGGCTGATGTACGATCGCAGTGGCCAGAGTTATTCGGGGTTTCTTCTTCTATGCCGCTCTAGGGAAATCCGAGGATGAATTTCTTTAAGGGGGACGTTTTTTAGAATCCAAATCTCCTTTTTAGGTCTGTTTTTTCTTTTTTGGTCATTTTTTAGGAATAGAAAAAATCAAGAAATTTTTAAAGTACACACCATGTACTTTATGAGTACACTCAGTGTACTTCGATCCTACTGGAGGCCGTGTGCTGGTCATTTCATGGCCAAAAACACAACCATGTAGGGGTGACTTGGTGGCCGCCTAAAGCCAAGTACAGAATAGGTGAGTACACACCGTGTACTCTAAAAGTGCAAGTCGTTTACTTACTTTTTTTTCATTAAACACACCAGGGTCGCGTCTTGTAGATACCCAAAGATTGATGTACATAGACCTTACATTACTTTTGCATAATATCTAATACATAACAAAAACAGACACCAAAGGACCATAATAGTTTAGTGTCATTGGAAACTCGGAACATAATCTTCTAATCATGGTGAAAGATAATCAGCATCTCCCATAAAGATCTTCCCTTTTTTTTCTTACATAAAACATTTCATTATAACCTGGGGAAAAGAAAACATATAAATGTTGATCTCAAATGCTCAGTATGGGTAATCATGGAGAAAATAAAACCAACCATATACATTTGAACTTAAAAACATGAACATAATGTTTAAACATCAAAATCTTGAGCAATGACATAAAACAAGGGAGAACATAAGGGAAATATCATAATGGAACATCAATCATGATAAAATAGAATGGTAATAAAACATGTAATTGTGGAAAAACATTAATCACTTGATATTATTTCCATAGTATCCAAGGTATTGATGCCAGGACCATCTTAGTGGACAAAGTCCCTTACTGAACCTAGTTCACTCCTCGTTCAATTCATGTATCACTAAACCGGATTAACTTGCCATTCCAGCCATGTCTATCTCCTAAGATATAAATATTTACCCATTGTATTAGATAGATATATCATTCCCACCCATATCATAATCAAATCATTCTTTCGTGTCCCACAAAATAAAGATAAATCATTCATAATAACCCAACGAATAAAATGGGTTTCATAAACATGATTCCATCTTAACATAATCCATATAAAACAAATGGATATAATATCTTCATAAGAGAAGTGAAATAATTTAAATCATATAGACATTATACTTGATACATACACATATGAAATAATGTCATCTTAAATGGAAAATGGTTTTGATAAAACACTTTAAAAAAATTCTTGAGGAAAATATCCTTTCTTCTTCAAAATAATTTTCTTTTCACAAAATGCCCTGAAATTTTAAAACAAAAGTATATTGTTGAAAATAATCATGAAAACTTGTAGAATAATCCTCATGAAAATTAGGAATTATGAAACCGTAAAAATCCCTTCATTCCATATAAGTTAAAAAAACATTCTTCTCGTACTTTTGTCAAAAAAGTCAAAAAGTGCCTTATATGGTAAAAAAAGAAAGATTCCTTACATACCATGTAGTAAAACTCAAAAATGGGTAAAAATAACTTTAAACATACATGAAAACACTTTTAGAAAACATGGACCTGGATGATAACAATAACCCCAGTAAATATTTACGAATAAACAATCTCGGATAAGAACGAGATTCGAAAAGTTATCCCTTACCTTAGGTCCCATATGCTTCGTACGTATCCGAACCTCCTATATAATGATTTAAGTAATGTCATTTAATTGTTACAGAATCATAATCATTGTTATGATATCATATATGGTTCACTTATGACTTTATATTACCCATTCTTTTGTAAATTCCATGTTAAAGCATCGTTTTGGGAAAAATCGTTTCATTTATCGTATGTGTTTCGATTTGTTGTTCTTGATATTATTACTCATATCCGGATTTACTTAATTCCAGAATGTAAAACATGATTTATATATAATATATATTCAGTATATAAATATATATGATAGATCGATAAATGGAATGAAATACACCGTTCATGGAGACGGTAGGTCGTATGTACCCATGAACGCTGTTTTTGTTTCCATATTTAATTGAATGGAATTAAGTAAATGAAACATATATGTACATAAATCTAGTATCATTATTATGTAATATCATTCATGATTATTTATTATATATATACATTATAATCATAATTTAATGGTTAATCATGGAAAATGATTCTCATCACGTTCGTGGAGACGGTAATCCGTACGTACGCACGAGCGATGATATCGTTCCCATAATTATTGAATTGAATTGGAGTAGATGATATAATATCTTAGAATAATTATTATGTTATAATAACTATATATATAGTTATTATTTACACCATTATACTCATCCAAGTTAGGTGGTGGTGGAAAAACATATTACACCACGGCGTGGAGACGGTATTTTGTACGTACGCACGCGCGGTGATTTCATTTTTCGTAGGATGGATAGAAGGTGAAATGGGGTTGTTTCATATTTATAATAACATATCAGTATATTATTGATATGTATGTTATTACTTTATAATGAAACAACTAAAAAGAAGAAGTTTAATAATAAAGAAACTTGAAAGAATCGGTAGAAGAGATTACCTCTTCTTCGACGCACCACCTTTAAGCTTCCTCTTAAGGGACTAGAGTTAGTCTTTTGTGAAAACCAAAACCTTCAGATTGTTTCTAGGGAAGTTGAGAAGGGAAATGGGTAGGGTTTTTCCATGCTTGAAAGCTCAAAATTGTGTAAATAGAATAGGGATAAGGTTCCCTTTTATAATAGAAAAAGGGGCACCTTAAGAAAAAACATAAATTATTATTTTATAATAAGGTCATATTCGGTTTATAATAGCTCCAAATTGAATTATTTATAAGATAATGTGGGGATGGGTCTAAAGCCTCTCAACCAATAGGTTTTATATAAGTTTAGGATACTATTTTATCCTTATCATTTAGATTTAACTCAAAGTTAAATAATTTAACTTTTACCGCGTCTTCTTGTTTTCTTCCACTATATGGATAATAAACATACTATAACAAGCCAAAAGAACCCCAACTGGTTAATTATTAATATATATATCCTTATCTAAGTCATTTTGTTGAACCTTATATTTTTAGGAATAAAATAACAATTAATAATATAATATTTGTTTTAAAAACTATTTTATGTTAATTTTGACAGTATTTGGTATTTGATTTTTGTGAAAATCATAACAGCATGATTAGTTTGAAAAATGTTAATTGAATAAATACTAACATGTCATATTAACCTAAAAAATTATTTTAATTATTAAAAATTCTCAAATTACATTTTTTTGGGTATTTATAACATCAATTATGTTATTATTCCATTAATAAGGTCATTACTGCATCATCATTTTGTCATAAAGAAATTAATTTATTTAATGTATAATAATTATAAATAAACAACCATTATGTAGGAAATCATTTTATCTTTCTAATGAATATTTATAGTTGAATTTATCTTATGTATAACCCTATATTAAAAATGTTTTAGTTATTAAACATTGATTATAACTATTTTAACTCTTCATTAAATAAAATAATAATAAATGTCCTAATCTAATCCAAGTGGACCTAAATGGTCATATTTTATTACTAATGTTGTTTTTTTTCGAATTACACTTATCCAATAGAATTAGGACATGTGTTAGTGTGATAATAATATCATTTTTACCCTTAATTACCCTATTTACTTTTAACCGTGGTAAATAAATGTTAAAAGTTACTATTCACCAAAAATTATTTTTATCTTATTTAACAAAATTTTACTCCTTGATATTATTCTTGTCTCTCATATTTTCAAAATTCCACTCATAGAACGGTAAAATTATGTTTTATGTCAATTTTCAAATTCTCCTAGGAGGTGGGTAAAAGACGGTGAAAAGTTCAATAAAATTTCTATATATATAAAATTACTAGAAAATGACTCCAATGAATTACATTAAACTTATATAGGTATTATATATCAATTTTTACCTAAAATAAATTTAAATAAAATAAATAATTATTTAAAAAAAATCAGTTTTAAACTATATCTTAGTGTTTTTTCACTATTCATCAAAAATTGAAAGTTTTTAGAAAAATACCAAAAATTCACCCTAGGATAATTTAGATATTCCGAATCCAAAAATGAAGTCCATTTTGAACGATAAAATTTATAAAATTTCAAGAAGTAGGTATTACTATTCATAACAGCTAGTTCATAATTATATTATAATAATATCTTGTTTAGTGAAACTTGGTATTGCGTACTACACACGCTATCGAAGAATGTCTTAATTGCATATAATGAAAGCCAAGTCAGGGATGCATGTAGTGAAAGAATTATTTGGTGTTGCATATACATAATCAAAACTTATTTCATTTATACATTAAACAAAATCAATACTTAATGTTGCATAGAATAATTTCCACAAAATGAACTTGAAATTGTGTGTAACACGAGCCAAGAATAGTGTTGCGTATACTGCAAGCTAATACAGTGTTGAGTATGGTACAAGATAATCTTGGTGTATTATATAATATAAGATATGAATGAAATTTAAAAGAATATATCTTATAAAATCTTAGGGTGTTACATTCTACCCCCCTTAAAATGAATTTCTCCCTCGAAATTCATCAGGGTTATAAATGGTTTACTACTTGAAAGTTTCTTTCCTAGAAACCAACATCGTAAAAAGGAATACCAAAAATGAACTTTAAAAACTAAATTATGAAATGTAACGGTTACCCAAATTAACTAATCACTGGGTTTCCACATAGGAGAACATAGGTGAAAATATTGATATGGAAAAAAAATCTAACCATCAAGTTATGATGGAGAGTGGTAGATAACATGGCTATGAAAAAGCCAACAATCACAAAGCCATATATTTGTGATGATTTAAAGTAGCATCTGATTCATGGGATATAAGTACACTAGGAAAACATTTTTAGTTCTCAAGAGCATTTCCCTAATGTTGAAAAATTGTTGAATACTTACTTGATTTTGGTATAATCTCACCGTTGTTCGTGCATTGAACAATTTCCACTTCATCACTTAAAGAAATGAAGTTGAATTTATCATTCATGAAGCATTAGCAGATCATGCGATAGAATTATAGGACATTCCATCTATTTCTATCACAAAAATTTTAGCACAATTTATTAAATATACATAAGTCCATATATGATGTGATTAATCATATATGGTTCCAAAAATGGACTTATACTTCATCTATTATTATGGTTAATAAAACAAAACTAGTTTCTACTAACCAAAGACTTCATGTAGGCTAGTGGTAGGTCATAAAGGCCTGTCACACATCAGTTTTGGTTTCGATTCCCGCAACCTTGTCCGATGCGATGGGTTTTCACCCTTCCTGCAGGTTGTCATTTTTCTAAAACTACAGTATTATAACATTACAGAAATAATATCGAGAAAAAAAAAGTTCTTTCCTTAAACAACACTATCTCATGTCTAACATAATTCATTCCAATCTTTTGGCTTATCCAAAATACTTCAGTCCAAGATCATAATATAAAGAAAAAGATTACATGAAAGGGCACATAAGAAGAATGTGAATACCATTATTTATCCCTCATATGCCACAAGATATATCTTGTTGATCACATTCGAAACATGTGAATACCTTAATATTGTATTCTTTTGAAAAATTAATACCCATTAACCCTTAGTAAAAACATGAATTTTGTTAAAAGATAAATTTTTCCACATACCAAAATCCAAAAATTATATATACTCAAACCATGATATAACTTTGTCCTTATATCATTCATGAGCTCATGAATACCGTCAAACATTTAATTTTCTCTTTATCCCTTCATTATGCGCATATCATCTTCATTCCAAAAATATCTCAATCACTTTCCATGGTTACCGGTACCATAAAATTATTGAATACCACAATAGACCAATAAATAAATATTCCAATATTCCACGATACTATATACGACATTATGTTGGAATCCCATTACATAAACACTTAATCATTCCACAACATCATTATCATACTCAACATCACAAATAGTGATCTCATGTGACTTCCCTCTATCCTTTTCCTTGATAGGTTGCTCATGTCGATCATCATTAACCTTTGGATTAGGGCATTGATTAGCATAATGCCCCATTTCATTGCACATGAAGCATTGAAGTGTTGGTGGTGCATTTTCTGTAGTCTTTTTATTATTCACAACATTAGAAACCCTTTTTCCATTAATTCGACACTCAGCTGCATGATGACCTTCTTTTCCACACTTATCACATTATCTAGTCCCTTTAAGACAATCTCCACCATGCTTTTTTCCACACTTTGAGCATAAAGAAACATTCATCTTATTTTCACCATTATTCTGAGATTTCTCCTTGAACTCCATCTTTCGTTTCTTTTCAAAACCATGAGATGGATATGTAACACCAACTTCCATTTGTACCTTGATAGAACAACGCACAATTTCTTCATAGCTACTGAAGTATCTTATAGCTAATTCCCATAGAAGACTTGAATTTAAGCCACTGAAGAATCAATCAACTTTACTTTTAGGTTGGATGATAAAGCCAGATGCATACCTTGAAAGCCTTGTAAAATTCGGTTCGTATATACCAACATATTCATCATCCTTTTTCTTATGATCAAATAAATCCTTTTCCATATTTGTTCGAAGAATACGATGGAAGTACTTATTGAAAAGTAAGTTCTTGAACTCATCCCATTACATTGATTCAATTTTATCTCGGGGCTTCGTATTCTAAATTTGAGTCCACCATTGATCTGCCTCACCTTCTAAAAAGTAAATATCCATAATGACTTTTTCATGTTCCGAACAGTGAATTATGGAAAATATCTTTTCAATGGTATTGATCCATTGTTCAGCAACAGGTGGACCAGAAGACCCACTGAAATAAGGTGGACGTAGCCTCATGATGGATTCAATAGAATATTGTTCCCTTCTCAGCTCATTTGGAAGTCCAAAATGATTCATAGCTTGTGTAAGTATAGCAATAATATTTTTCACTCCATCTCCCATCACGTTGGTTTGTTTATGAGGAAAATCTTTGCATCATCCATTACATTGATAAACACGGTTCCTTAGGGTTCCAGCCATCATCTAAAACCCAAAAAGAATAGTGCGAGAGGCAAAACCATGATAGGAAAACAACATAATAAAGGGGTAGTACCTTAAATATATAACATCTTATGGTTAATTCTAATATTGTTACTTTAATTCTAGTACTATAACCTATACTTATAATTAACCTTATGGACATCCCTAGAAATACCTTAGAAATATCTCTATGGATCTCACTAAAGTTTTCGAATCCTAGTTTCCAAAGGTTAACTAAACCTTTCCTCTGATACCAACTATAGAGACCCAAAACATTATGTACATAGACATTACACTACTTTTGTAGAATATCTAATACATAACAAAAACAGACACCAAAGTACCGTAATAGTTTAGTGTCTTTGGAAACATGGAACATAATCTTCTAATCATGGTGAAAGATCATCAGCATCTCCCATAAATATCTTCCCTTTTTTTTCTTACCTAAAACATTTATTTATATCAAAGGGAAAAGAAAACATATAAAGGGTGATCTAAAATGCTCAGTAATGGTAGGCATGGAGAAAATAAAACCAACCATATACATTTGAACTTAAAAACATGAACATAATGTTTAAACATCAAAATCTTAAGCAATGAAATAAAACATATTAGTACATAAGGAATAGATCATAATGGAACATCAATCAAGATAAAATAGCATGGGAATAAAACATGTAATTGTGAAAAAACATTAATCACTTGATATGATTTCCATAGTATCCAAGGTATTACTGCCAAGACCATCTTAGTGGACAAAGTCCCTTACTGAACCGAGTTCACTCCTCATTCTAGTCCTGTATCACTGAACTAGATTAGCTTGTTGTTCCAGCCAGGTCTATATAATGAGATATAAATCTTTACATAATTCATTTGAGGGAGATATAGGTCCCACCCATCTCACAATGAAATCATTCTTTCATGTACAAAAAAATAAACATACATCATTCATAATAACCCAACGAATAAAATGGGTTTCATAAACATCATTCCATCATAAAATAATCCATATAAAACAAATGGATATAGTTTCATCATAAGATAAGTGAAAGCAGATAAATCATAGAGACATTATACGTGAATCATACACATATGAAATAATGTCATCTTAAATGGAAAATGGTTTTGATAAAACACTTGAAAAGAATTCTTGAGGAAAATATCCATTCTTCTTCAAAATAATTTTGTTTTCACAAAATTTCATGAAATTTTAAATGAAAATTATTTTGTTGAAAATAATCATGAAAACTTGTAGAGTAATCCTCATGAAAATTAGGCGTTATAAAACTCTAAAAATCCCTTCATGTAGTATAAGTTAAAAAACATTCTTCTCATACTTTTGTCTGAAAAGTAAAAAAGTTCCTCATATAGTAAACAAAAGAAAGATTCCTTACATACCATGTAGTAAAAGTAAAAAATGGGTAAAAAGGAATTTAAACATACATGAAAAACTTTTAGAATACATGGACATGGATGATAACAATAACCCCAGTAAATATTTACGAATAAACAATCTCAGATAAGAACGAGATTGGAAAAGTTATCCCTTACCTTAGGTCCGATATGCTTCATACGTATCTGAACCTCTTGTATAATGATTTAAATAATGTCATTTACTTATTATAGAATCATATTCATTGTTATTATATCATATATGTTTCACTTATGACTTTATATTACCCATTCTTTTGTAAATTCCATGTTAAAGCACTGTTTTTGGTAAAATCGTTTCATTTATTATATGTGTTTCGATTTCTTGTTCTTGATATTATTACTCATATCCTGATTTAGTTAATTCCAGAATTTATAACATGATTTATATATAATATACATTCAGTATATAAATATATATGATAGATCGATACATGGAATGAAATACAACGTTCATGGAGACGGTATGTCGTACGTACGCATGAACGTTGTTTTCACTTCCATATTGAATTGAATGGAATTAAGTAAATGAAACATATATGTACATAAATCTAGTATCATTATTATGTAATATCTTTCATGATTATTTATTATATATATACATTATAATCATACTTGAATGGTTAATCATGGAAAATGAATCTCATCGCGTTCGTGGAGAGGGTAATCCGTGCGTACGCACGAGCGATGATATCGTTCCCATAATTATTGAATTGAATTGTAGTGGATGATATAAGATCTCATAATCAGTATGATGTTATAATAACTATATATATAGTTATTCTTTATACCATTATACACATCCAAGTAAGGTGGTGGTGGAAAAACAGATTACACCACGGCGTGGAGACGGTATTCCGTACGTATGCAAGCGCGGTGATTTTGTTTTTCGTTGGATGGATAAAAGGTGAAATGGGGTTGTTTAATATTTATAATAACATATCAGTATATTATTTATATGGATTTTATTACTTTATAATGAAACAACTAAAAATGAAGAATTTTAAGAAGAAAGAAACTTGGAAGAAACGGTAGAAGGGATTACCTCTTCTTCGATACACCTCCTTTAAGATTCCTCTTAAGGGACTAGATTTGGTCTTTTGAGAAGAAACAAAACCTCCAGAATGTTTCTAGGGAAGTTGAGAATGGAAATAGGTAGTGTTTGTCCGAGCTTGAAATCTCAAAATTGTGTAAAGAGAAGAGGGAGGAGGGGCCCTTTTATAAGGGAGGAGAGGGGCACCTTAGAAAAAACTTAAAATATTATTTTATAATAAAGTCATATTCTCTTTATAATAGCTCAAAATTGATTTATTTCGAATATAAAGTGGGTATGGGTCTAAATCCTCTCAACCAATAGGTTTTACACAAGTTTAGGTGTCTATTTTATCCTTATCATTGAGATTTAACTGTAAGTTAAATAATTTAACTTTTACCATGTCTTATTTTTTTTCTTACACTATATGGTTAATAAACTTACTATAACAAGAAAAACGAACCCCAAGTGATTCATTATTAATATATATAACCTTATCTAAGTCATTTGGCCAAACCTTATATTTTTAGGAATAAAAGAACAATTAATAATATAATATTGTTTTTAAAAAACTATTTTATGTCAATTTTGACACTATTTGATAATTGATTTTTGTGAAAATCACAACTGCATGATTAGTTCTAAAAATGTTAATTTAATCAATAATAACATGTCATATTAACCTAAGAAATTATTTTAATTTTTAGAAAGTCTCAAATCACATTTATTTGGGTATTTATAACATCAATTATGTTAATATTTCATTAATAATGTAATTACTACATCATCATTTTGTTATAAATTAATTTATTTATTTTATGTCTAAAAATTTTAAATGAAATACCATTCTGTAGGAAATCATTTTATCTTTCTAATGAATATT
Organism: Viscum album; assembly: GCA_963277665.1. NCBI lineage: Eukaryota > Viridiplantae > Streptophyta > Magnoliopsida > Santalales > Viscaceae > Viscum > Viscum album. Next base: position 936,225,118 of record OY728153.1, read on the forward strand.
TATAGTCGAATTTAGCTTTTGTATAACCCTATATTAAAAATGTTTTAGTTATTAAACTTTGATTTTAACTATTTTAACTCTTCTTGAAATAAAATAATAATAAATGTCCTAATCTAATCCAAGTGGACCTAAATGGTCATATTTTATTCCTAAGGTTGTTTTTGGTCTAATTACACTTATCCAATAGAATTAGGATATGTTTTAGGGTGATAATAGTATCATTTTTACCCTTAATTACCCTATTTACTTTTAACCATGGTAAATAAAAGTAAAAAATTTACTTTTCCCCAAAAATTATTTTTATCATATTGAACCACATTTTACTCCTTCATATTAACCGTGTCTCTCAGATTTTCTAAATTCCACTCATAGAAGTGGTAAAATTATGTTTTATGTAAATTTTCAATTTCTCCTATGAGGTGGGTAAAAGACGGTGAAAAGTTCAATAAAATTTTTATATATATAAAATTATTACAAAATGACTCCAATGAATTACATTGAGCTTATATAGGTTTTATGTATCAATTTTTACCTAAAATATATTTAAATAAAATAGATAATTATTTAAATAAAACTTCGATTTGAAACTATAACTCAGTGTTTTTTCAATATTCATCAAAAAATTGAAAGTTTTCAGAGAAATACCAAAAATTCATCCTAGGTTAATTTTGATATTCCGAATCCAAAAATGAAGTCCATTTTGAATGATAAAATTTATAAAATTTAAAAAAGTTGGTATTACTATTCATAATGTCTAGTTCATAATAATATTATAATAATATCTCGTTTAGTGAAACTCGGTATTGCATACTACACACGCTATCGAAAAAGGTCTTGATTGCGTTTAATGCAAGCCATGTCCGGGCTGCATGTAGTGAAAGATTTGTTTGGTGTTATGTATAATGTAATCAAAACATATTTCATTTATACATTAAACAAAATCTATACTTAATGTTACATAGAATAATTTCTATAAAACGAACATGAAATTGTTTGTAACACGAGCCAAGAATATGTTGCGTATACTGAAAGCTAATACATTGTTGCGTATAGTACAAGATAATCATGGTGTAGTGTATAACAGAAGATATGAAAGAAATTAAAAATAATATATCTTATAAAATCTCGGGTTGTTACACATCTAATCGCCCGAATTGAATTCTTTATGGTCATCTTCGTCCGAGAGTGCCGAGCAGCCGTGGATCTTCGACGAGCCCCCAAATCTCTGTCCGTCCTCAGATGTAAACACCGGTGAGTGCATTGGAATTTCAACGGTGAGTTCTCTCTTCTCTTAGAGCATCGTTTCCCAATTCCTCCTCTTTTCCAAGTTATCATGGGTTGAACGTTTTTCATTTTTTTGTAGATCTATGACATTCTAAGGAGTTTCATGCCCCGTGGTTCAAGTATATCGATCTCCTAACATCAAGGTATGTGGTTTGTGCCTTTTTGCAGAGTTTTTGTTAGTATTTTGTGAAAATTCTACCAATACCTTTGAACGGGGTATTGCATGTTTACCATTTTAGCCCTATCGATTGTCTTATTTTCTTGTATGCTAGAGTAAAATATTTTTTATCGTGTTTTGGGCTAATTGTTAGGATTTGGAAGTGTTTCCCATCCATGTTCTTGCCTGTATGGACCGTGGGGTCTTGTTACCTTTTTGACTGCTGTTGTTTTCCCATGCCTAGTATTATAGGATTGTGTGACTATTATTCATTCATGCTGAGATGCTGTAGAATGTTATCCAAGTAGTTCTTGAGGTTACTTTGGCCGTTACGCGATGCAATACTTGCTGACTTTACATATGGTTGTGGGAACCTAGTGTAGTAGACCATTGGGAGAATGGATGTAAGGGATTTTCCAGAGTGTCTTTATAATACAAAGCGAGACCAAAGGAGGAATTTACATTGAGTGCTTCCTTAGAGTTTTTTTAGTTCTTGAAGTGGGACACAGGGGGAATGAGACACTGAGTGCTTCCCCAGAGCGCCTTTAGTACGATACGAGACTATAGGGGGAATTTACGGTGAGTGATTTCCTAGGGTCTATTCTATAGATGAACCAGAGGGGTGAGACTATGTGTGCCTCCCAAAGGGTTTCTATTACATGTTGGTTTAACCATAGTGGTTAGGCTGTGAGAACTACCCAGAGGGTTACCTGTTTGATCTACTTACTTGACTGTAAATTATATGCTAGAAACTATGGATTGTTTGATGGTGAGTAATTTCCTATTTACTGCTTTTCTATACTTTTACGTGCCACATATTCACTAACTGTTAGGCACAAATCTTTGGGTGGTTTCATAATGGGATTTTGTCTCACACCATATTTGGGTCATGCTTTTGGGCCTAAACAGATTATATTGTTGCAGGTGTAGATAAGGGAAAGTGCCCTTCAACTTCAGGTTCTTGATTGTTGTGGAGCTGTAGATCATGGGACCAAGCTATGGATTGCGATGCTGAGGAGTTTATCTGCATTATTTTGAAATTTGGTTTAGCACTGTTGTATACCTACATTGTGACTTGTTTGGATGTTTTCCTAAACATATATTTATCATGCATCATTTACATATATATAATTTCTCCAGTTATTTCCTTTATTAGTCTTCTATTTGTTACTGTTGTTTGGTATTTACTGCTTCATCTATTGTATGTATTTGGGTACTTCCGCTGTGTACTCTTCCAATGAGGGCATGGTTTCCCCACTATCACACCCAAGGCCCTCGCTGCTTGTCAGCAGCCTCTGGCGTTCGGGGAAATGCACTTGAGGCCATGTGAACAACCGGGTACGGGGCGCCTCTGGGTGGCTTCTGGAACCGGGACATTACAAAATGGATCGATGGACAAAATCTATTTACCATGATTATAAGGTATATCAAAATCAAAATACTAAATATACTCAAATTGACCTATCTATTTGAGTTTTATATCCCCCTAATTAAAAAAATTACATTAGGATTTTAGGATTAGAATATACCATAAGACATTTCATTAAGAGATAATGATGTCGTGTCTTAAGATAACTAGTAACAGATTCCAAATCAAGGTAATGGTTAGGGTGGTTATTCTAATGTGGTCATATTTATAAAGAGTCATAGGCAACTACATGTCTTTCTTACATCAAGATGCACCCCAAATCCCATTCCCAAGGCATCACAGTAAACATTATAACCTAAAATCAGTTCTAGAAAAAATAAGAACTAGTGCTAACATCGACCTCACCTTTAGTTCCACAAAATATATCCAATATTTCTTGTTTCAATTAATATTAACACCCATTCATGTCAAAGTTGGAATCAGAAATGAAATCTTGGAAAATTCATAAATAGACTACCTATAATAAATAGCTAAGTACATAAAACAATATATATCAACCACATTACTAGGATGATTTAATGTCACAAAAATTCTATATATATATTTTAATTATATGGAATTATTTCAAGACCATGAAAACTGACGGCGCCTGATTTCAAGGCCTGGTGTGGCTGGAACATAATTTTAAATATTTTTTAAGGTAAGATCAGTAAATGTACGAGAGGGATTTTTTAACTTTTAAATTAATGATGGGATTTCAAATCCAAGAGCACAGTTCAATTCATAGTGTTGGGATTCTCTTAGGCGAAGCATAAATTTTTTTTCAGAAAAAGTTGGACGGAAAAGTTATTTTTCAGACCTTCAGAAATATATAATAAAATATCTGATGAAGTTATTTTATTCTTTTTGCAAATATTGAGAAATGGTGGCAGGACCACCGCGTAACATCAGGACTGAATTGAGATCTATTTTTGACATGATCATTTGGTTTTGTAACCACAATGATAGTAGGAATAATGGAACATTAATTGGTGTTCATTAATGAACCATATTAATGAACTCATCATAGTTCATTCCCTATCATTTATTTAATCAATCCTTTGGAAGGGATTTTGGGAGAGCTATATGAGGAAGCTCTGATAAAACACCGATGACCTCTTCCTTCAATGAAGAATAAATATTCAATGATAACATTGAGGATACAAACCTAACATTGATAGGCGACGAGAAACACAGAATAATTTCTTCAAAAAACGGATTCACCACCTTCATCTTCAATGAATAAAATGTGTTTGGGAAGGGGGATTAATATTTATATGTATTTAAAGGTTCATCATACCTGATTCTGGAATAATGTGATGAACGCGGATCAACCAACTAATAGGTTGATCTATAATTCACTTGAATTTGTGGGAGGTTTATTCGGGGTTTCCATTATTGGGTTTTAATGATTAATATACTTCTTCCCCCAATACAATACTAACGTGGAGGGCGTGGGCCGATCCGAACAAGGCCCAAACCCTCTTTTGATCTTGGTTTTGATGTGTTCTTCATGGAAGACTGAGAAACATGATGGAAAGGAGAAATTGAGAGCCAAGTAGTGAAGGCGGCATCCCGGGTGGCCTGTAGGCATAATCGGGGAAACAAATATGAAAACCAAAGATTCACCATTGGCCCGCGGAAGCACCGCCATCATGGAAGCTCCAGCTGGTGGTGGCATTGGCGACCGGTGGTGACAGCTGGCCGAGCCGACCGTGTGGGAACAGTGGCGGACACAGGTACCGCAACGGCTTGATCCACAACCAACTAGGCTATAGTGGTGGAATACACGACACATCAGCACCACGTGGGAGAGGTGAGCATCCACACATGCCGCTCGGCTAGACAGAAAACAGACGGTTGAGCAGGCCGTTTCTAAAGGGAGGGAGGTGCCCCACTAGTACTGCAAGCTGGGGGAACCGGCCCGCACCACGGGTCGAACCCATTGGTCGGGCTAGACCCCCCAAGAAGGTCCGAACCCGCATAAAATTTCGGACCCACTAACAGGGTTGGGTCCGCCCACCGGTCCGGACACACAAGTCAGGTCGGATCCCTACTAGACCCGGACCCGCCCAGTCTTGCATCCCTAATTTGGGAATGTCTCGTAAACCGTACGCCCATTTGAAAAACCATATTCTGCATTGGAACCCTTAATAAAATATGGTCCTTTTAAGATACTCCACTTGGGGTTCGGATAATGTTGGATTATGGTCGGGTTGGATTGGACTTGAATCCAATCGGGCCGTCGGTACTAATATTCCTATTACATACAGACCAGGTGAGCGATCGACATGTTGTCTATTGTGTTGAAACCTTATGACATGGAGGTTCATAGGGTTACTTCTTCCTGGGAATTTGTGGAATTTTTGATATGACCGATGACCTGAGGAGTAGAATCTATGTAACTCAAATGCACCGAGTGCTGGAATATTGTGGCTGGATTTCATGTGGAGAGAGACTCATTATGGATTGGAATTAGTGAATTGTGCAGATCAGTGACTTACGACACTATATGTATCAACAACATACGACCCCGTTTGGATCATTAGTAGGGATAACCGATGAGGAACAGCCTTAGAGAGGCCCATCATGGATTAGCGACATACGACTCTACGAGGTTCAATGACTTACGACTCTGTGTGGATCAGCAGTAGCATGACCCGATGAGGTCCAACCTTAGAGAGGCCCATTGTGGATCAGCTACTTATGACTCTATGTAGATCAACAACTTACAACCCTATGTTGATTGATGACTTACGACCCTATGAGGATTAGTAATGGAACATCTTTTTCGTGGTTCAACAGTATAACTTCTAAACAGAATAAGATGATTTATCTTTATGACTAGTCATCATTATTCTTATTCATTATGTTATATACCTGGTGTAATATTTATTTTACATGATCTTTGTGATTGAGAACATTCATTCTAGTTTTTTCATTGTGGAATTCTGGGAGACCTCTGGGGGTCTCAGGGTCCATATTGGGTATTGTTATACTCACCCATTCATGGGCTTCTCCCTCACCTTGTTGTGTCTTCATGCAGATGATGGATTTCTTTGACTGAGTTTTGCGAGCTAGGTCTAGACGGTGCACAAAGGTGACCAGTTGACGTGGATATCCACAGTGACAAGATTTACATACCCTTCAAGTAGGATCCTCGGTAGAAGACCTCAAAAGCCTTTTTTTCATTTCTACTATAGTATCTTTTAGTTGGGTTTGTATTCTGCCCCATTATACTTTATTTCATACTTTTTTTACTTTCAACATTCATTCTATGTTGTTTTCTCTTTTTGTGTTCCTAGTCTGTATTTTCTTGCTTAAAGGCAATGCCTTCCCATTTTTATAAATATTCCATCCTAGTGCAAGTTCCAGCCCATGGCCTATTGAAGTTGTGCTTTGGGTATTCATGGCATGGTCCCCAGGGGATGGGTCTTGATAATGTTTTATCATAGGAGTCGGTTCTACTAAAGAACCAAGACTCTTGTATTTTCAATAGGGAAATAGTGTTAAATTTCTTGAGTACAGTTTTTAGTTCGTGGAGTCCATTTTTGGTGCAACGACCGACGTATCCAAACATGAGGTCCCTGAATTCCTATTTTTGACTGGATACATGAAAACACAAATTACGTGTGTTTCTAAAAATATTTTTCTTTTGATCTCTTTTGAGTCTTCTCACAAGGTATAACTTATTGACTGTGGAGAACATGTTTATTTGTAGTATTTCACCGTGTAGACATCCATCCCAGATTCCAGTGGGAAATCACAATGGAATCCCTCTGAGCGATGAGGCGTTGATGCAGGGCCCTATAATGGTGATGGTACCTTCGAGTGGTGTAACAGTAGAACCGCTACTTATAGGGATGTCATTGCTAGCAACCCCTCTAGAAGATGGTGCATGCTAACTTATTGTGCTACACAAGTTCCAGTGGCATAGGCCTCTGAGGTATCGAGGTGAGATGGATCTGCATGTAGCTGAGGACTCGCTGGAGGCTATTTCTAGAGTTTCCTTCTTAGTAGAGACATTAGCATACAAGATGGTGATCCTAGTCGCTAGCCTCTTTCAAGGAATATCAAGGAGATGGTGGGGCCTAATGATCTAGTTTCATGATGGGGAAACCCTCACTTGGTTGGACTTTAAGCACCTTTCAGGACAAATTTTATAGCAGCAACACTACACTCAGTGCATTTTCTCGATCTACTCCACTTACAGTAGGGCAGCCTAACAGCAGCCCAGTACTCATTGAGATTCATTGACCTCTCCCACTACTCCACCGACATGGTACTGGACACTTTATTCGTTTTCTAGACCTTTGATCATGGTCTCCGATGTGATATTAGAGTGTTGATGATATCGCTCAACATACCGATGTAGGATGGAGTTATAGAGCGAGAACCTCTGGTAGAGAGATTTCTAGATGAATAGGCTCTGACAGCGAGAGGCACCACCAGACAACACGTAGTTGAGTCATATACATCAGGAAGTAAGCGGATCACATAGAGGCCCAAGTGGGCTAGAAATTCTAGAGGAATCCCCTATAATGTAGGGTCGGAGGAGTGGAGCACATTGGATAGCTAAGGTTAGTAGAGGAGCATATTATGCTACTCAGGTGGTGGGTAGGGTCACATGGCTCATGACTACCCGACCCGCAACACGGAAGAAGAACATATAGTGATGGTACTATCGAGGAAGAGGCATAGATTCATGTTGGGAGGTCTGTAGGGTGGAAGACGTGGTAGAGGTGATGGTCGTGATGCTAGCAGTGGGCGACAATTTGAGGTTCTACTGCCACAACCTCTGGAAGGTCCACCCTGTCCTCAGGGAGCTGGTTGAAAGGGACAAGATCAGCTTCAAGAAGTTGAGGCCTATGACCACGACACTCGAGAGATGATTCATGATATGCTAAATGCATACACCACCATAGTTGCAGTTCTTGTAGACACAGGTTTCAATCACTCTTTTATATCCACAACTCTCATTTGGAACTCAGAGATTCTGATGGAGATGTTGGATGGATCCTTACGATTACAAACTCCCATGGGAGAGAATTTGGTGATTAGACACTAGTGCTGGCAGTGTGGGATTACTCTAGGAGGTGATATATTTGGCATATATATTTTGGTAGCAGCATCGAGGCCTTACGATTTCATCTTGGGTATGGACGGGTTATCCACTGTCCATTCTCATATCAATTGTTTTAGGTGAAAAGTGAGGTATGTCTTCAAGGATGGGACACAGATTTACTTCAACATAGATAATGGAACCTTTACAGCTGAGGATGGACTTTTTCACAGAAGGGTACAAATGACCACTCATCATTTGGATAGCCTTACCCTCAAAGCAGTAGATGAGAGGCGTCTAAGTTATCATGTGGTGTGGGACTGGTATACTAATGTCATTAATAATTACTTTCCTATATTACCTATGGTAGTGTGGTAGAATTTTACATCGACCTGCACCCTATGATAGTATTGATATCTACACCCGAATATCGAATAGCTCCCGTTGTGCCTCAAGATTTTAGGGTATATATAGATGAATTTTAGAGGAATGAATTTATAAGGCCTAGTGTTTATCCCTGTGAGTACCCAATTTTGTTCCCCATGAAGGCGGACTGAAGTTTTAAGCTTTCTGTGAACAATTGTCACCTGAACTATGTGACAATGAAAAAAAGGTTTCCACTCTCAAGGATATATGATCTCTTCAAAAAGCTGAAGGGAGATCAGTTGTTTTCGAAGTTAGACCTCGAATATGCTTATCATCAGCTCAGGGTAGGACACGAGGATGTATCAAAGATGACCTTCAGATTTCGATATGGACACTATGAGTTCTTGGTGATGCTTTCCGCATGACAAACACCCCAGCAGTGTTCATGGGACTCATGAATAGGATCTTTTGGCCTTACTTCAATGGCTTCATGGCAGTCTTTATTGACGAAATCTTGGTGTACTCATCATCATAGGAGGAGCACGCCACTCCTATATAGATAGTTCTGGATACCCTCTGAGGGCACCATATTCATGACAATATCTCGAAGTGCGAGTTTTGGATATGATATGTCAAATTTCTATGTCACGTTATATTGGAACTAGAGTTGTTGAGGATTTGGAAAAGATAGAGGTAGCGCTTTCATGGGAACCACCCAGGAAAGTGACAGAGGTTCTGAGTTTTCTAGGATTCATTTGGTACTATTGGAGGTTTGTACCTGGATTTTCTTAAGTAGATGAACCCTTTTCAAATTTGACAAAGAATTGAAAACCATTCTTTTGGAAAGAGAGATGCCAGCAGAGTTTTCTGGAGCTGAGGTGGAGAATGAAAAGTGCCCCTATCTTGAGACTGCTAGAATAGGGTGTTTGGTATGTAGTCTAATGAAACACATCAGAGACCAGACTAGGATTTTTCCTAATGCATGAGAGAGCTATGATTGCCAATGGCCCATGAAACATGGGACAACATAAGCATAACTACACTTCCCATGACCTGGAATTAGTAGCAGTGGTCTTTTCCTTGAATATGTGGTGGCACTACATGATGGGTGAATTATTTACAGTATAATTTCATCAGAAGAGTATTAGGTATATCTTCTCACATAAGGACCAGAACATGAGATGTTGGTGATGGCTAGAGTTCCTCCAGGACTTTGACATTGAGATTTTCTACACTCCATGGAAGGGAAGAGTAGTGTTGGATGCACATAGTAGGTGGTCTGGATTATTGTTTCTGCATCAGGTGACCGAGTAGCTAGCCATGTTGTAGTTATCCTTCATGGATAGTGATGAAGCAGGTTACCTCTATTCTACGATAGTCACTCCCCCACTCCATTAGCGAGTCAAGGAGGTTCAACTTGGGGATGTGAACTACAAGACTATACATGCTCTGATATCCATAGGATAGGCACCTGAAGGATTTTATGAAGGTGGGGGTACTTCATCCATTTCATAGGACACTCTAATATACTAGTGATTCTACGATTGGTGGTGTTGAGGGTGTTCCACACATCCCCTTTGGAAGTACATCCTAGGATGGAAAAGATGTACTCGGACCTCTGGCATCAGTACAGGTGGACAGTGATGAAGAAAGAAGTTGTAGAGTTCATTTAATGATGACACACTAGTCACCAAGTGAAGGCCTAGAACCGAGTTCCAGAAGGCTTACCTCCGCCTCTCGAGGTACCAGAGAGAAAATGGGATAGTTTCTCGATGGAAATCATGATAGGGTTATCAAATACATCTATAGTACATGACTCTATCTAGGTGATGATTGACCGACACACCAAGTTGGTTCACTTCCTACCCATCTGAGAGTAGGTATTAGTATAGGGCATTAGATGCCTCCACATTCAGAAGATATTACGGCTTCACGGGCTACCATCGATGGTCGTTTTAGATTATGATGCTCATTTTACACCTCAGTTGTGGAACGGATTATAGTATGAATTTAGGATTCAGATATGTTTGAGCATCGCCCTTCATCTTCGAACATATGGCATGATGGTGCACACTATAAAGACATCACTCCACCATCCTTGATTTTGACCGTAGTTGGGAGGATCACTTTCCCTTGATGGAGTTTGAAAACAACAAAAGATATCACTCCACCATCGGAATGGCACCATTTGAGGCCTTGTATGGGCATCCCTTCATATCACCTCTATGCTGGACAGACCCAAGGGAGTCAACCCGTATGGGTCCAGAGTTGGTACGAGCCACAACCGAGATGGTGGAGTTCATCCAAGAGGGGGTGAAGATTACACAGAGTAGGCAGAAGTTGTATTTCGTCATCTCCACTTACAATGTTTCATGATAAAGATGCTGATTAAAGTTATTTTTGAATATTTTCTAGGTAAGATCCTCATACAATGTGTTTTTCCTAATGGAGACCCACCGTCTTCTTCCCACTCCTAAAGCATGTACGTGAAAAAATCCACCACAGAGTTCTCTAATGTTTTCAATAAATGGTTTATTTATTAAATTCATTAAGTACTCTCTCTAGATTCATATGGTATATTTTAATAATAGAATATATATTGACTATTTTTTTAAAATTATAATCCATGATCAAACAATTATACCTAGTTTCAAATACCCTCTCAACATAATATCTGAATAGTTTGGAATGTGGATTTCACCAAATAATGGTCCATATGAGGATTTTCTAGTGGGAAAAATCTCACAACATTCTCACTTATATTTCACAGAGCCCTTTTAGGAATTAATTTTTAAAAACAATAACTATACTAGCCAATAAGTTTGAGATAAATTATAGAATCAAATACCAACCTCATGAATTCATAATTTAACCATCTAAAAATAAGGATTTCAAGTAAAAATAGATCCTACAAACAAAAGACAACAGTATAATAAGGAAAGAGTGTATTTAAATAATACAATAATCTATTTTAGTATAACAACATTAAATACCATGTCTCAAGATTTCCAAATTTCCTTGGCCACTAATGCTAACTCATGTTCACACCTGAACATGAGCTAGCCTGGAACCCTCCCTCATTTACTGCCTAAATTCTAATGGTTATAACTCCATCTCACCAAAGATTCATAACTATACTGAGGTAGTTTCCTAACTCATTAGTCTGGGTAATTCATTTTCAATAATTTTAATTCGCACAAACCTATTTCAACCTAACACATTAACTGATTTGGCCCACCACAAGATAAATAGATACAAAACAACAAAAACTAGTCTCATGTAAAACTGGAATACTAAATGAGAAGAAATAGGAAGAAGAGTACACATCCATGATGCATATGACATTAACCCCAAGGGTTAAATATGAATGTAAAATAATTCATGACACTAGTTGAATATCTAGAAAAATATATGTCACCACTATATTATCCCAATATGAAGGAGAAAAATACAAGGATAAGTCTAAAAACTAAATTATTCCCTTCCAATTCTCGCAGACCTTTAAAAAATAAGTATATTCCTAAAGGTTAAATTATAATGTGAGCACAAAATATTGTAAGATTTCAACAAAAAATATACACAATGTATAATAATAGGATATTGATAACTCTAGATTTTTAACAGAACTAGTTAATAATGAAAAATCAAATAAAATTATTAAATCATCCTTCGGTTTTAAAAAAATCATTCATACTCAAAAAACATGGAATATAAAAAATTAATTTTATTAATCATGATAGTATAATAAAAATTATTGTTCATACAATATAATATAAACAATTGAGAAACAAACCATGATAGAAAACATCATGTTTAAAACCTGGTAAATGTGTAAAATCCCAATATTTGGACTCTAGCACATGGTAATACATACTTATACATATAAATAATAAATAATCAATGAATCATGTGAATACAACTGATACTAGGTCTTTTCATAATTTTTCAATAACAATCCTCTAGTGGTACCGCACACACTAAAGTAACAAGTATATTTTCTAAGGCACTAAAGGTTTCCAATGTGATATGTTTGAAAAAACCCATTTGAATACAATGTTCCCTATTTATAAAACATTTTCATAGAAACTAATGGCCACATCCATACCTAAAGATCATTTATAAATATCAAAATAAAAATAGGTACATATCATTGAACACATAGTTTGAATAAACCAATTCTTAAAGAAAACCATCCTTTACAAACATTTATTTAATGAAAAAATAAACCTTGATACCAAAAAAAGTATTTTCATAAAATAAACCAATGAAATTGTTTAATGAAATCATATAGTTCATAAAATATGAAATTTTTATATATATACATATCTCCAAAATATCGGAAAACTAATCACCATTAAAAATGGGAACTAAAAAGGTGAAGATTGGGTCTTAATGAGACCAGATCCATAAGAAACAGCAAAAATTCTTTATCAAACCCCTTAGATCTAGAATCAACATCCAAACTAATTACATATGAGAAAATGGGAGAAGAGATCCATTGAGGATCTAATAAGATGATATAAATCCATATTAAAAAAGTAACATGATATGAAGAGATCTAATAATAATGAATTTAAAACTTTATAAATATAAAGGTATATAAATTTATATCATTAGTGAAGGTTTAGTTTGAGATAATAAATATTAGAGGGATTATAAAAAAACAATCATGGAAAAAAAGGAATTTTTTAAACTTTTAGAGGTTTGAAACAGGTGAATTATTAGTTTCATGATAAAACAAACCATGAGACAACTATGTGTATCCTAACTCCCTAGATATATAAGTTTCACAATTCCATAGAGATTATTAAAACACGGTTTTTAAAAACAATGTTCATTCCATGTGACACCCCGAGAAAATCACCTAGGCACCCATATACTTTCCTTGGAAGGCTACGCTGTTTGACGAACCATCCTCAAATAATGAAACTTTTCATTGGAACAACATAAATATATACCACATAATTCATAATAATTGTTCTACCAAATTATGATCATGGAATGACTCCTTCAAAAAATACATAGATTCAAATTTAGACTCTCAAAAACATCAAGAATGATCCCAATCATTAACCATGATCTAACTAAAGAATAACTATGTCTATATGGAATATCACATTTCATGTACTTGTCCCCCTTACATTACATTAGTTTTGAAATTACTTTTCAAGAACTCTATTAGATCATACACAATGTACTCTATTAAAAATTTTATACATGTGAAGCTATATATTTCATATAGAGATAAGAACATGATAATATATCATCAATGATTATACACATATCATAACCCTACAGTAAAATCCATTATCTTATATATAATGAGTTAATTTATTTTCTCTATGTACAAAACTATGATTTGGGAACCCAAGTATTTAATAATTCATTTTTCTCTAAGTAGAACACAACATCACACCACTCTATAGAATCATAGGTGATAGGTAAGGAAATTGGTACAATTTATTTTCCATAATTTTCTAGGACCAAATATGGGTATTAAATATTATTAAAAGAGAAAAAAAGGTATTTGGAACTCCATTGGGGATGTTGTTATGACAACGAACATGTCCCCTTAAGGAATGACAAAGTTAGAAATTACACTAGTTTGGTGGATTGTATATTTTTGACATGGAGTTGATTAATCCTTAATCTAATGATCTTTACTCAATAGGGAATGTGTCTTCTATTAGTGTTGGTTAGTAACTCAATATATTCTTATACATTTGGTGAGATTTGGGTTTCACATAATAGTTTTTTAGGGGTGGGGTGGGTCCCGAATCTATCTAATTTAGATTCATGGGATTTTTTACAGGGTTTTTATTCAAAAGTTGGTTTTTAACGATTAAAACATCATTTTTCATCTTAATAAATCTACATATGATAATTTTTATGTTTCCACTTCCGCGGTTACCTACCTGGGTTTGATCTGACTTCTATTTCATGTTTCTAATTTTTGGTTTTTGAGGCATCGTACTGGGCATTTATATATTCAGCAATGCATGGGTGAAGATACTATATATGTCCTATCTTATATAGATATAAGATACATCACTTATGAATTTTTTTGGATATTTTCCTCACATACCTAATAGTACCCAAAGGTGATAGTAGGGGAAAATATTCACCATAGAACCCAGTTCATTATGTATATTCCTTCATCTAATTTTATTTATGTTGATTTAATTTTACATTTTTTGGTGTGTATTTTCATGATAAATTATGGCTTAGGAATTTTTTTATTTTTTTATGGATCCTAAATGTTTTCACATTAACTATTTATTATAATTGATTTTATTTTACTAACTTGTATTATTCTATAACGTGAGGAGATGTTTGGTTTTATAAATGTATATCAAGCAAGGGAATCCTAATAAGAGTTATATGACTAATAAGTTGTAGTAATATTTGTATCATATTGGAGGCAATATGGGTGTCAAATAATCAACTTACTTTGATCCTAGCCATGGTCATAGTGGTAAGGGTCATGTCATTCACAATGTCAATGGTAATAAATTTTCATGAAACACATTTGAAATATATTAAACCATGTCAAACATCATTATACTCTTATCTGGACCTCATAAATTATGTCCCAATAAGATTTTTTAGGGTAATACATCATGTTAAAGAATGTAATGTTATCTTAATTGTATGTTTTTTAGAAATTCCTAGAATTCAACTGAACTTAATGTTGAAAAAATAATCCATTATCTTCAGTAGTAAAATGTTAAAAATGTTAGACTCAGACCTATGACTGGATCGATATGACTGGAGTTGGAAATATATCAAATATGGATACATCTCATTACTTATAATTGAAATATATAACAATACATATTATTCTCTAAAATATAAATCCATCCCCTATAATGAGAACCATTTTTGAAAATATATATCTTGATATACCTTTCATCTCTATTTGGGATCCAAATAACACCAAATGATTTTTTTTCTGAAATAAATATCATATGTATTGTTTATACATCATATCTACCCATACTCAATTATTATTATTTCCAAAATTTATGCTTTTTATCCTTATTTCATGAATCATGTCTCAAATTAACAAGTAAACTATACAACTAATCACATATTCATTTGTATATTGTTGTCTATTTCTTAAATATTCACATAATTATTGTTATTTGATCATCTGTGGGATGTAGATGGAATGATATCTTTGATTTATTATTTATACGTGATTATAAAACAAAATAAACATGTTTATTATCCTCATATATGTTTTTTTTATTTTTATGATAATCATCAGGATATAAGAAGCCAATAAATTGTTCATAGTGTAAATATGAAGTTTATATAGTAGTTAACGCTATATGAAGATATATACCATCATCATAATTTATTTTTCATGAAATTATATATAGTTTAGATCATTGTCATATAATGGAATATAACCTCCTTCATCATAAACTCATGTTTAAATCATCCTCATATATATATCCATATAGTTTGTACACTTTCAAGAAAATGCATACATCTTATCCTTATTAACTCGTCCAGCTTTTGTATGTTATCTATTTATTTTACCTACAGTTAAAAATAATTCAATTTTGGAAACATATTCCATTAAATTTAAAATAGGATTCCAAGAGCACTCAAACTCCTTAGTGCATTATGTATTAATTTTTGTTATGATTTTATATTTTTTGACCTAAAATGAACCCCATTTCATATATATGATATTAAATATTGTTTAATGAAATTATCTTGATGTGAATGACTTGTACATCCCATAACATTCTTCATCTAGGGATAAAATCCATTTAATATTCATAATGAGTTTCTCTGGCTACTACATAAATAGATTTGGTGAATTTTTTATTAATCTTCATTAATTTGTTTGTGAATACATGTTAAACTCATGGCTGATCCATTTGGATCATGTAATTAATAGTGATAATCTAATTGATATTTTTTTCTCATTATTTTAAAATTCCTATACTTTTAATGATCATGGGTTGATATTCAATCTCATGAAATTTATATATCCATTCACATGTTCGTATAAAGTCTAAAATTCAGTCTTTCTATTCATCTAATGATTTTAATAAGGGATCATTTTCTCTTTGTCATCTTTTACTAGGTTAGGATTAGTAGAGTAAATTGGGAATAAATATAAAATTGATTTCATGTGGTCGACACTTTTTTATAATTTTGTGTCTTTTCATACATCATTATAAAAGAATGATTTAATTATATATTTTAATTTATTATCAATTTATTTGAAAAAATATGTTGAGTAAAAAATATTAGGAAAAAATAATGGTATATTAGATATATAGTAATTTATTTATCTAAATGCATTATTTTACATTAATAATATATTTAATTATATATTTTTTACCACAAAAAATCTCTATTACTGTTAAATTGTTTTAAAATAATTTTTGTATATTAGATTTATTATTTTTTTTAAAATGTTGTTTGTTCAAAATTTGTTGGTTTTTATCAAGGAGAAATATAGATAACATAACATACATTGTGATGATATGGGCACTAGAAGAGAAGATATGATTTCATATTTGGAACTAATGACTTCTTATCCTTATTTTTTATTAAAATTTATCCTAAAAATATTATTGAATCTAATTTTTTTAATTAATAAAAAAATTTCAAAATCCTTAGACTAATATGAATTGATATTATTACTGAACAAAAACATTTCATAACTTATATATTTGTTATATAATATTCTTATTTTAGTTAGTTTTTCCACACGCATATAGAATGTTATACTATTTACTTAATCAATAGTGATAAAACGTAAATAAAAGTAATATGTTGTCATAATGATGAATTTAATATTATTTCATATTTATACATTGGTAATATATAAAAGTAAACTTGTCAATATAATAAATTATTTTTATTCAAAAGAAATTCATTAAAATATATATTTTTAAGAATTATATGAAAAATTTCACCATATGTTATCTGAAATGAAGATGGGTCTCTATAACTATGTAAAACATAAGTAATAAAACATATGATTGTTCGAATTTTTATTAAACATTGAACAATGAGTGTGTACCAGAACAATTCAATAGATATAGGCATGGAAAATAATGCATTTGGGGATTATATTATATTAATAACTATAAATAATTAATATATGGGTAATAAGGAAATATAAAATAATTGTATTATGTATAAAGACTATGTATAGTATAATTATGAAAATTAATAACATACTTAAATTTATCAAAAAAATAGTTATAATTGTTCTGAATAGATGATAGTATGAGTTAAGGGATTATGATAATAAATCTTTCGTTTGAGGCATATTTTATATTATTAAACTTTTTTCATTTATATCATATATATACAAATTATTGACATATTTTATCATGATAATATTTTTATTCATGGTATTCAATGTTCCATTTGAATATTTTAAGGGTCATTTGATTTAAATGTTAGAAATGTCACGTGGGTTTTTTTAGATCTCAATTTGAAATCCATATTTATTTTGTATAAATTATTATTTTAGAAAAATATATATGTTTTTTCATTTTATATTCCATCATATTTTCTAATTCCATGGTTTTTAATGTGTTTTTAAATGTCTTATTACCATTTCACATCCCATTGGTATAAATATTTATGAAAAGGATATTCACAAGTGTAGTCAAACTTATCTCTTCTTTATGGTCACAAATTATTCTCCTCTATGTCCACAATTTTTATATTATTTTATAAATAATTTCTCTATATAAAATTTATCCAGTAATGTTACTTTTATTTAACTTTTAATTTCTTTTTTATATTATAAAATAAAAATTCTTAATGTTTTTCACATCTATCGTTTATTACATTTTTGTAAAACTGTGAAAATAATCTAATTTTTATCATTTTGTAAATTAATTTTTATTCCCACTTTTATAACTATTTCACTTAATAAAGCATACTCTTAAAATTTCAATGTATTTCCAAATTAATTTTTATTCTCAATTTTTAATTAATCATTTTTAAACTGAATGATAATATTTCAGAACTAAAAGAAAAAGATATCATTCTAATTATTTTGATTTTTATCATCTACAAAACATTTTATATATTTATGGTCAATTATTATAACTATTTAAATTTTTTGAATTATTTTTAATTTTTTTAAATTTTTTCACTTTAACCACTTGAAATTAATTAATAATGTGAATCATAGATTTATTCTCTCAACCTTGTAAGGAAAGAGTTATGAACATTATTTATATTTCTTTTAACTTTAAAACTCAAAATATATATCATATTTATAGTTATTATTGATTTATTACCCTATGAATTCTATTTATCAAGTTAAAATTATATGTTATTTATTTTTTTATTAAAAGATCCAATCATGTATCTCTTATTATGTAATAAAATTCAAAATTATTTTTTATATCAACTTTATGTAAATGTGTTTAGCATTTATGTCAATATATTTTATTTTTTTTATAATTCACTTATGATATACTCCAAAAACATCATCCACATTCTCTCCCTAGATGTATCATTAGATTTTATGTGAATTTTGTTATGAAACATGTTTCATTGTTATAAATTAATTATCCTTTTATAGATTTAAGAATTTTTTTAGGTTCATGTGAAACACATATGCATAGTTTATAATTATTGGATAGGTTGGTTTTTTAGATCCAACCGATGAATTAGATAAAGATTTATACCACATGATATAAAATTTAAGGTAAGGGAAGAGAACACATTCCACTTTGGGGATCTCTACGTTAACTTTTATAGGAAATTAAGAATGCATCCAATCATCCAAGGCACTCTATCCACATTGTGATGATAGTCTTTATGGTGATCCATGAAAAAATAAAATGTTTATATACTCTTATATTTGTGTAATATTATTATACCATATTCTTATGCCAATATTATGTTATCATGGCTCATGATTATTAAAAATTACTTGTGTGAGACTCTCCTCACTAATAAAGGGAACCACCTGTCATTCATTCATAAAAAATTTAGAGCACTATATTTTAGAAATTTCATACCCAAATATCTCTCCAAAATCCATACACTCATCATATAGGACATTATATTCACAAAATAACAATCCTATAATTCTTAAGGTGTAAAAAAATGGAAATATCTAAGCAGAAAGTATTAGTCTTAACTAACCTACTGTAGGTTTATTTCTTATTTTTCCACCAAAAACTCTTCTAAAACATTGATTAAATAATAACTTAAATATATTTCATATAGTAAAATTTTATTATGCTGTTGTTATAAACCTATTTAATATTCTATTCCATCCTAGGGAAAATGAAAAGGTTGCCTATCTATACATTTGGACTTCCACCTTCATAGGGAGATGTGTTTGGTTTTTTATCATTAGATAATATTGTCTATTTAAATGATAAAAATATGAATATATATGATAATTTTGAAATTATAATTATTATTAAATAATATATATTACTTAATTTCTTACTCTATTATTCATTATTAAACGAAACTGTCTCATATTTATATGTGTAGACTACAACCTCTACAAAGAGACATGATTTATTTTTCATCTCCACAATAGAAGGATAGTTTTAATGATGAAACTATTGAAATAAAATTAAATTTATAAAAAAATAATAAGTCTATAAATGGATAATATAATAAAATTTATTTATTTTCTACCCATTTAAAATAGGAAAAAATTGTTCGTAGATATGTATGGACTACCGTCTCTATAAAATGATGGAGTTCAATTTTCATGACCTCCTTAAAAGGGTAGTTTTAAGAATTTAAATAATTTATAACTATGATAAATATTAATTTTTTTAGATTTAAGAGGTAATGTAAGCATGTCCCTATTGACCAATATCAATGTATTACAGTTATTTTGATGTTATAAATCAAATATCCATAAAAAACATCCCATATAAATGTAAACATTTTAGTAACTATATAAGTCATGTTAAAAAATGAAATAAAATGAATAATAATGATGAAAGAAAAATTAAAGATATTATAATGAAATATATAATATCAAATATGTATATTATTATAGGTGTTTAGAAATTTATGAAGCTAAATGGGGATTAAGGTGAAGAACCTTATTTTAAAAAACATGTTTTAAAGGATTCCAACAAAATCTATTTCTTCCATATCGAGTTTCTTTTTATTGTTTCAATAATGTTGTTTTCATTACATAATATACTATTAAATTATTTTATATAAACTTTTGACTTTGTTTATAAAAATAAAAAAACAATCCATTATATATTTATGAGAATGGAAATTTTCATGATTTTTTAGAAAATTGAAAAGGAATGTTTTTAATATATACAAATTGAAACCTCTTTCACATCATCATAAAAATTATGTTTTATCCATATTAAAAAAAATACATTGATATTTTGATTAAAAATATTTATCCCAATATTTATGTAATTTTTCATTTTAAATATGTGTTCTATGGAAATATGAACTTTTTCTCATCTTTAACAGTCATCAAAAAGTGTTATTATATATAAGATTTAATGATAATTAAAATGGAGTTTTTAATTAAATTGAGATATATATGTTTATTATTTATGATATTAATCATGTAAATTTTATTTTAATTGTGGTTTGTGCCTAAAATAAAAAATTTAATGGGTAATCATGACATATATATCTGATTTATTGGGTAAAGTGATAGAGTTTACTGGTGATAGGTTACTCTTAAGAGATATAGGAATTATCTGGTTAGGTGATTCAATTGTAAGGGTAATTCTAAAGCTGACTATGTGTATAATGTACCATGTTACATGCATTATATTATGTCAATTATTTATTAAAGAAATCATTTTATTTCAAAATTAATTAATTTTTTAAACACAATATTTATTGTTTTTTTAAGTAAAGTTTAAATGGTTTCTTTATTAAAGGTATTCATGATTCATTATGTATTATATGAAAAAATATGATTTTGATTTTTTATTTATTATTTCAAATGAAATGATTATTGAAATATATTATTAAACTATGTTTTCTCATTCAAAATTAAACATTTATTTGATGATAAATGTTTATTATTAAAAATGAAAACATTGTAATGAATATTTCAGGTTGAAAAATAGGATAATAGTTATTTTTACTTACCTTATTATGATTTTTTCATCCTTAATTTTAATATGTTTTCAAAGGTCCTAAGGATTATTAATATCTATTATAAATTCTATCTTTAAAGAAATGAAGGTTTCCTTTAATGAAACCATTTTATCTTGAATTAAACCTAAGCTTCAAACTTAAAAATCTTTCTTTTTGGGGGAAAATGTACTCTAATGTTCCTTCATGGAAATGTAATGTAAATGGTTTTCTTAATTTTATAAATATATAAAAAATAAAGTCAAGGGAATGTATGAAATTGTAACCCTTGTCTTAGATCAAGTAATTATTGGCTAATTAGGCTTTTGGGTGTTATAGTTGGTATTGGAGAAAGGGTTTGGATATCATTAATGGTTATAATGATATTATTTTATAACATTATAGGTTAAGATTATTTATAAAAATATGGTAATTTTGGTTTAAGGTTAACAAAAATAATGGTTCCAAACTTAAGGTAAACTAAGATGAATATATAGTGAATCAAAGGTAACCAAGAATAATTAAAGGTAATCATAGTGTAAGAGACATTCACAAGATAGAGTAATAAAATTTATTTATTTTTTAACCATGATTTAATTAATAATTTTTTTTATATAAATTTTTTATTTCAGTTGGTTAATATTTATTTATCAAGAATTATGGGTAGAAATAAATCCCAAACCACCTTTACCTTTAAGATTATTCAGTTGAAATAATAATTTCAAAATTTTCTCAAGGTTATTATACAACTTATAAATTATTAAAATAACCAAGAAATACATTATGACATATCCAAACCCTGTTTTAATATATTATATTCTGATGGACCATAGTATACAGTTTACTATGTTTTGAAATAATAGCCATCTCATCACACCCAAATTGGAAAATACAATATGGGACACTATCATGTTTTTTGAATGGATGAATTATAAAGAGGACTTAAAAAATTATAATTATCTAAAAATGAGGGTGAACTTCAAGTAGCTGATTTATTTATATTGTTATTTTAATTTTTTGAGTTTTTTAATCACCAACACTTATTTTAAAAAACCAAGAAAAATCACATCTTAATGAATTATAGGAAAAAATGTAGAGATTATTTCTGAAATATACATATTCAAAACACAATATTGTTTATAAATATCAAGATATATCAAAATAAGTTTAAATAAATATATAATAACTGTGAATATATAATGGAAGGAAATGAACTTGGAATGGTTTTTGTAGATGCCGGAAAAGTCCGTTGTTCCCAAACAAAGCTCCGGATGCGGAAAGCGAGGTCATATTTGGAGTCGGAAGCACGTTTCGGAGGGCCCGGAGGCCTTGCGCGGAATTTTGGAGCCACGCGCGCAAAGTTGATGAGCCGCGCGCAAACCTCCCGGGATGCGCGCAATGCGCCGGGCCGGCGCGCAATTTTGCGCGCCAGTGGCCCGCGCGACTCCCTTGTGCGCCGGGCCCGATTCCGCGCCCGCGAAGAGAATTTCGCGCCCGCGAACTGGATTCCGCGCCCGGGGTTGCCTATAAATATAAGGCGACCCCCGACGTTTTGGAGATTGCCAGAATTCGAAAGGTCTCTCGTGCGCGCAATCCAACCCCTTCCACGCGCAATGCCGATCTTCAGGTAACCTCTTTTCTTTCGCGCAAGGAAGCCTCGGGGTTCGCCTTCGCGCGCAATCCCTTTGGCTCCTTTCCTTTGAATAACGCTTCACTCAAAGGCATTTGCGCGCAAAAGAAGCCTCTTGCGCGCAATTTCCCCCGGGTGCGCGCAATCCAGCCCGATTGCGCGCACCCCCCATTTTCAAAGTGGCCATTCATTAAAGAATGAGCTGTTGCCCCCGTGCGCTATCCGAAGCCCGGTGCGCGCAATCTCTATCATTCGCGCGCAAAGTGCTGGCCCAATTGCGCGCCAGCCCGCCCATTTTGCGCGCCCACCCGCGGTATTGCGCGCAAAGCTCTTCTTTTGCGCGCAAACCGCCAGGGTCGCCCCCTTTGACTCCCTTTGGGTACCCGCCTGCGTGACGCCCGACGACCCTCATCCCGGGTGCCCGCACCGTGTGTCGTCTTCCCGTGCGGCCCCCTTAGGATTGCGCGAAGTGACACGGACCTATCGGTGGCTTCAACGTCCCGCACGACGTTAAACTGCATTCGTCCCAGCTACAAGACGTTAAACTATACGCTATACGTCCTGCATGACGTTAAACTGCATACGTCCTGCACGACTTTAAACTGCAGATCGTCCGCGCTGCAAGACGTTAAACTGCCAAGCATCTTCGTCCTCAACACACAACGTTAAACTGTACTTCGTCCGGCAAGACGTTAAAACGTCCGCTTCGTCCTCAACACACGACGTTAAACTGTACTTCGTCCGGCAAGACGTTAAACCGTCCGCTTCACCCAATCCCATGCCTCGCACGCAGGGTCCTCCCGGTTTGGATGTGGCCCCCACCCGCTCGTCTCTGCAGGGATGTCGGGATTGGAGTGGCCTTCGCCCACGGGGGTAGAGCGTTACAAACAGAACGAACTACGTGGACTTTGATCCCTGTCTTCTAAACAGGGTACGTAGGAAGCCTCTCCGAGGTTCAAGCCTGCCACCTGGTCGTCCCGGTTGTATTTACGTCGGTTCGTCCATCAGTGAACCCCTCCCGGGTTCACACTTGCGTTGATTCACCTATGAATCCGCCTCTGTGGGGGACTGCACGTGTGTATCTCCATTGTGCTTCCCCACCACCACGATCTCTTCGTGAGTCGGCTTGCCAACGTCCAGCATGACGTAAAACTGTGATCCACCCGGCCGTTCCATCCCCCTCTGTGTGAGGTGGTTCGGTTCAATCCTCCGCCCGGCGGCCTCGAACTCTTCGTGAGTCGGCTTGCCGACGTCCAGCATGACGTTAAACTGTATATTCGAACTACGCTGACTTTGATCCGCGCCAACACGCGGTACGTAGGAAGCCCCTACGGGGTCCAAGCTCTTCACTCCATCATCCATCCTGATCCTTACCCGGGCCGCCACATCCCGGTGGGGTCATGCCATTTCATTCCACTCCACTAAACTCGGGAAGCCGCCCATGTGCTGGCCCCAGCGTCGGAGGTTCCCCGCAAGGGGTTCTGTCATCTGATCCACTCCTCGTGCTGATCAGTCTGATGCCGTCCCCGCTGGACGTTAAACTCGCGGCATACCCCGTGTTAAACATGGGAAGCTGAGGAAAACCTCAGGTAACACAGTTCCCCGCACCCAGCGCGGGATGCCTCAGGCCATCATGCCTTCGAGAAGCCCTATTAGGGACAGAAGGCAGACATGCAGAGGCGCAGTGTTAAGACACGCCCCCGACACCCGGAGCTACCCGGTCTCCTCACCGCAGGTTGCTACCCCGACCAGACTCCTTGGAGCGTCCGGGCGGAAGCAGCGTAATTAACCGGTGTCCATGGAGACATGGCACCGGGAACGAGATTCACGAACATTCTTAAATCTATGAGGGAGACCCGGATTAGGCGACGAGTTCCGAGGAGACGTCCATGGAAGGAGGAGCCGACATCCCATCATCCCGATTTCGATCAAGGAGCAGACGCCCCTGAATAAGGGACGAATGCCGCCCGCCCTTGGAAAGCGGGACTGCGGGGCCACAAGCCGCGCGCCCATCCCCTCAGGTCAACGGGTGCACGCGCGAACGCGTCCTGGCGGAACAGTGTAACCCGACGCACATCTGCACCGAAACAGAAAAATGGTGAACCCGACGTGAATCTCTTCTCCTCAATACGAAGACCGATAGCTTTCAGAGGTGTTGGAAGATTGGCATGTTGCCCGACCGAGCATTCAGCACCGGGGCATGGGACCCGCCAGGGGCTGGGAGGGGAAATCGGGCACTCCGTCTCACGACGTCGATGGCCTGGGTTCCCCCCACGTTTTTTGGGTACGCTTCGGTTAATACCGTCGAGCTGGTAAACCCCTTTTCGGTTCCCGACGTTGAAGAACACCAGGTGGACCTCCCTAGTGTCCCCGGTCGTCGCCACCGTCGGAGGAGCCGCAACAACAGGAGTCGCCGGGGCACAGCAGTTGGTACCTCTAGCCAAGCCGTGCACGCCACTGAGACTAGGCAGCAGGCTCAAAACCGAGCTCAGCGTGCGCAGCCCCCCCATCCGGGGATGACGGATTCGCCTCCGCCACTGTTTGTGGTATGGGACCAGGCAGAACCGCCTCAGCCGCGTCGCGATCAGCTTCGCCCTGCCACGAGTCCATCCCGGCCTCCTGACCCCAGTACGGTGACCATTTCCCGGGCTTCAACCAATGAACAGCGAGATGCGCCAAGTACCAGCCGGCCGCCAGTTCAACTGGCAAGGCCCGTCATGCCTCCAACCGCAGAGCAACCTCCTGCAACCAGGGGCTCGCGCTTGGCCAAAAAGTATGATGTCCTGAAGCACTTGGCCGACATCCCGGCAAGACTCTCCATCCTTGAGGCTCTGCGCATGTCATCTGAGATGCGCGAGGCACTCGCTGAAGCCCTGAAGAGCCCCCTCCAGTTTGAGACAGAGGTTGCGGCTGTAGAGGCCTTTCACGCCGAAACGATTGAGGACGCCGAATGTCAGGCAGTTATCTCGTTTTCTGGTAAGGATGAAGACCCTCCTATACAGGGGCACATTCGCCCGCTGTATGTTACCGGCCAGTTCAATGGCCTTGAAGTCCGACGCTGTCTTGTCGACACGGGGTCCGGGATTAACCTGATTCCAACTCGGACGCTCCGGAGATTGGGGTTGTCTGAGGATGACTTGATCCCCTCCGACCTCAGGATCCAGGGGTACGACCGCACCGAGCAAACTCCGGTCGGCAAGATATGTTTGAAGACCCAGTTCGGTGACTGGGTTGCGAACACCGAATTCATGGTAGTCTCTCAAGACACTGCGTACAACGCATTGATGGGCAGGCCATGGCTCCACCTTCATGCGGCGGTTCCCTCATCATACCACCAATGCCTCAAATACTCCCTTAACGGTCGAGTAGGCATGCTTCAAGGAGATGCCTCTCCTTTTGCCTCATGTGAAGCCCGCTATCTGGACGCGGACTATTACAAGAGCAAGGATAAGGAGATCCTGGCAGGTGAGGTCGAGCCTGTCGCTGTTGCAAGTGATCCCTGGGCAAGTTTGGATGACGCTTACGTCCTCCCGATTCAACGGTTGGACGTAGCCATGGTCTCGACGGCCTGTGAATCTCCTGATGAGATGACCACGACCGCCCATGCCAGCACCAGCGGCCCAGAAGGATCTGGTAGCCCCAATGCAGTTGCCGACGCAGTCTCTCCCGTGGACGATCCCTCCCCGAGTGGAGAGGACGTGGAAGATTCACCCCCAGCCTTTGAGGAGGGCGTCTCCGCCACGGTCGATGAGTTAGTACAAGTGAACCTTGGAACCGAAGCAGATCCGAGACCCACATTGGTCAGTGCCGCCATGCCCTCTGAGGAGCGGTAGCAGTACGTGGACTTTCTCAGGCAGCATCGTGATGTGTTCGCTTGGGGCTATGACGAGATGCCGGGGCTAGATCCTCAGGTAGCCGTCCACCGCCTTGGTCTCCCGGTGAACCATCGCGGGTTCAAGCAGCCTCCCAGGAAGATGCACCCATTCCACGGTGCCATGGTTGAGGCCGAAGTTGACAAGCTTATCAAAGCCAACTTCGTGAGGGAAGTTTAGTACCCCAAATGGTTGGCCAACATTGTGCCGGTCAGGAAGAAGAACAGGCAGATCAGAGTATGCATCGACTTCCGCGATCTCAACCGCCACTGTCCGAAGGATGATTTTCCCCTTCCAGTGACAGAGCTGTTGATTGATGCCACGGCAGGGTTCCAAGCCCTCTCCTTTATGGATGGATACTCCGGATACAACCAAATTCGGATGGCCCCTGAGGATGAGGAGTTCACTGCCTTCAGGGCCCCCCAAGGTACCTTCTGTTACCGGGTCATGCCCTTCGGCCTGAAGAATGCAGGTGCCACCTATCAACGGGCGATGCACCGCATATTCAAGCCCACCCTCGGCACACTGGTGGAATGCTACGTCGACGACTTGGTAGTCAAATCGCGCCGGCGTCAGGACCATTTCAAAGATCTTGAGAAAGTGTTCGGCTTCCTCCGGTCTCGCGGCCTGAAGATGAACCCGTTGAAGTGTGCCTTCGGGGTCACCTCCGGAAAGTTCCTTGGATTTGTGGTAAGATACCGGGGTATTGAGATCGACCCAGAGAAGATCAGGGCGATTAGCCAGATGCCTCCCCCAGGTAACATCCGGGAACTGCAAGGGTTCCAAGGCCACTTAGCCTATATACGCCGATTCATCGCGAATCTGGCCGGCAAGTGTAAGCCCTTTTCTCGGCTCATGAAGAAAGGTGCCACCTATGTATGGGATAAAGAGTGTCAGAACGCTTTCGAGGAAATCAAGCAGTACCTGCTGCAACCTCCAGTTCTGATGCCGCCTGTATCCGGGAAGCCGCTGGTCCTTTATGTGACCGCCCTGGAACGGTCCCTGGGTGCCCTTCTCGCCCAGAAGAACAACGAGGGAACAGAGAATAGCCTCTATTACCTCAGTCGCATGCTCCTCGATGCGGAAGTTAGGTATTCCCCCATCGAGAAGAGCTACCTGGCGCTCGTATTTGCCGTACAGAAATTACGGAACTACTTGCAGCACCATGAGGTACAGTTGGTTTCTCGGGTAGACCCGTTGAAATATATCCTGAGCCGGCCTATGTTGACTGGCCGTCTAGCGCGGTGGGTTGTGATTCTCCAGCAGTTCGACATCAGGTATGTGTCTCAGAAGGCCATCAAAGGGCAAGCATTGGCAGACTTTCTGGCTGCTCACCCAACCTCCGCGGATCAGCCGCTGGATCTAGGTTTTCCTGATGAGACCATCCTCTCGGTCGATCGAGCCGGTCCATGCTGGCAGATGCACTTTGACGGTGCCTCCCGGAGCCCCACCGGTAGAAGACTCGATGATCCTAAGCTCAATAGAGTGGGCTTGGGTATCGTCTTCATTACCCCGGAGCAGACTGTACTGCCATACTCTTTCCTGTTGTCAGAGGGCTGTACCAACAATGAGGCGGAATACCATGCCCTCATCACCGGCCTCAAGTTAGCTCTCGAGATCGACGTGCCCCATCTGTGCGTGAAAGGGGACTCCGAGCTAGTTGTTAAGCAGATCAATGGTGACTATGTTTTCAGGAATCCGGAACTTGTGCCATTACTGGAGTGCACCCTCCTTCTGATGGCCCGGTTCCCTTCTCGGCCAGAAATTGTCCATATTCCCCGGTCGCAGAACGGTCGAGCAGATGCTTTGGCCAGCCTTGCTGCGTCACTTGCGGAGCCTGGCCCGGAGCCCCGAGTACCCCAGATATGGCAGTCGAACCATCCCCTGATTGGAGGGCGCCTTTGGTTGAGTACCTCCAACATGGCATTCTCCCACCGAATCGGGCCGAGCGCGAGCGAGTTCGACGCCGCGCATCGCAGTTTGTCCTCCAGAGCAGTCCCGGCCTGGAGCAGATCCTCTATAGATGCGGATTTGATGGTGTTCTCCTCCGTTGCCTTCAGGGAGTTGAGATCCCACGAGTCATGCAAGAGGTTCATGCTGGTTCATGCGGTTCCCATCAGACTGGGCCGAAGCTGTCCCACCAGATTCGGAGGTTGGGATACTTCTGGCCCTCCATGATCCATGACTGCATCGAGTATGCCAGGAGGTGCCATGTGTGCCAGGTTCATGCGAACTTTGTGCATCGGCCGCCGGAGCCTCTCCATACCACCAGGTATTCTTGGCCCTTTGCAGTCTGGGGGATGGACGTTGTGGGACCTTACCCGCCGGCGACGGCTCGCCAGTGCCGGTTCATTCTGACCGCCACGGACTTCTTCTCCAAATGGGCAGAGGCGATTCCGCTCAGAGAGGTCAAATCCTGTTCGATCGCTGACTTCGTGACCTCCAACATCATTTATCGATTTGGAGTGCCTCACGCTATCCTCACGGATAGCGGAACCAATTTCCGAGCAGCCGAGTTGAAGAAGTTGTACGCCAAATACAACATTCGCTCGAACCATACATCTCGCTATCATGCGCAGGCAAATGGGCAGATCGAGGCGTTTAACAAAACCCTCTCTAACATTCTGCAAAAAATGGTTGGTCAGAACAAGAAGAGTTGGCTGGACAAGCTCCCCAACGCCCTCTGGGCTTATCGGACGACGACTCGCAATTCCACCCAGATGACCCCTTATTCCCTGGTGTATGGAGCTGAGGCCGTCCTGCCCATCGAGATCCAGTTACCATCCTTGCGCACTGCGGTCTACGACCAGCAAGCGCCGGACAGAGCTGCTGAAGCCCGTCTAGTCGAGTTGGAAGCACTGGATGAGAATAGACTCCGCGCCTTGCACAACTTGGAGAGGCATCAAAGCAGAATGGCTCGAGCTTTCAATAAGAAGGTTCGCCTCCGCTCCTTCCTGCAGGGTGACCTAGTGCTAGCCCTAAGAGTGCCAATGATCCCCAGCAGGAAGCCACCCAAGTTGGAGCCCAAGTGGGAGGGACCTCTTGTCGTCCACAAAGTTTATCTCAATGGCGCGTACTCCCTAGCGACTATGGATGGTGAGCGTGTCACTCCTCCCACCAACGCTAGGTTCCTCAAGCAGTACTTTGTCTGAGTGTACCACGTCCTGCACAACGTTAAACTGCATACGTCCAAGCTGCACGACGTTAAACTGCCCAGCATATCGTCCAAGCTACAAGATGTTAAACTGTTTAGCATTCGTCCAACACGACGTTAAACTGTACTACGTCCGAGCTACAAGACGTTAAATTGTTCAGCATTCGTCCTGCATGACGTTAAACTGCCTCTCAAGAACTACGTGCGGCTTGATTCCCATCCTTATGGGATACGTAGGACCGCCTGAACATTCATGTTTCAGGCCCAGCCCCATCCCTCGGGAATTTCCATCCCATATCGGGCCCTTGGCCCAGTTGCCTCTGGGTATGCGGCGTATGGTGTGAACGTGGGGCTATGCCCTCATTCACGTCGGTTTGCTCGCCACGCTGTACGCCCCCCACGTTTGGGGATGCCTTCTGCTCCCCCTTTTTTCTCTTTTCGTCCTGCATGACGTTAAACTGCACTTCAAGAACTACGTGCGGCTTGATTCCCATCCTTATGGGATACGTAGGACCGCCTGAACATTCATGTTTCAGGCCCAGCCCCATTTCCTGGGAATCTCTATCCCGCGTTGGGCCTCTGGCCCCAGTTCCCCTCCTTTTTGTGCGAGGCGTGTGGCGTGAGCGGGGGATTATGTCCTCGTTCACGTTGGTCTGCTGGCCGCGCCATACGCCTCCCCCGTGTGTGGGACTACCTCACACCCCTCATCGTCCTGCATGACGTTAAACTGCCTCTCAAGAACTACGTACGGCTTGATTCCCATCCTTATGGGATACGTAGGACCGCCTGGACGCTTGTGTTTCAGGTCCAGCCCCGTCTCTTGGTTGATCACGGGGATCTACCGTCTTTTGGTTGCTCTCAGGGTGAGTCCTCCGACCCTTTCCGGTGATCTGTTAACATGTTTTGGGTACTTTGGTCTATGACCCGTAGTGTCGGATGCAATCCTGGCAAGTCCCATGTTGCTTGTCGGGCCGCGCACTTCCTCTTGTTCGAGCCTTCACTCAAAGGGATCCTCGTTAGCGGTTTGGGTACGATGCCTCAGTGCTCTCCTACCGCTCCGGGTCGATTTACCGGCGGGTCCTGGGCCGCAAATCGATATGAATCCTGCGATTGAGCGGTTGATGCTCGTTTGCTTGCCCAGTTCTAGGCTGACGCGATCGGATGTTGTGTTGCGAATATGGTCAGCGACATCCTTGATCGCCATGTCGGCTCTTTTAGGCTCCGAACATTGGTTGCACGGTCCTCATCACACTCCGCCTTTGTGCATTGTAGTGGAATCTCGACACTCTCTTCATACTGACCTTCAGTACACCTTTACACGTTAGGCAGGCCAACCAGGGTAATGGTGTCTGTCGAGGCTCCCACGATCTGAGCACCAAGGATATATGCTGATGTCCTCCCGAAGGGCCGTGTAGCTGGACCCTCGTCCCCATAAGGAGGAAGGAGTCGCCCGAACAATCGCGTTTTGGGCCCAGTATATCTGGAGGCTAGCATCTCTGCCCCTCGGGTGATGGACATACGCAGGCCCCTATCCCAGGATCCTTCTCCTGGAATCGTGCGTGACCGCAGGGCTGGGTATGTTCCCACCTCCGCTGAGTCCGCCGTATCGCGATAAGCGGATTCCTCCATGGTCCGAATCACACGACCTTAAACTGTGTTGTCTGGTCCTACCACACGACCATAAACTGTGATCGTCTTGGCCGCCCGATGAGAAACGGCACTGCATCGTGATGTTCTCCTCAGGGGACACTCACGTTGGGCGCTGGTTAATAACCACGCCATTCATCAATGCCTTTCATGGCTTGATTATTGTGGCGACGCCAGGGATTCCTTAATCACAGGCATGTTGCTGCACGAAAAACCATCCATTTTTAAGGACAAACAAGAAATATCAAATACCGCTTCTTCTGTGTGCGAGGGTCAGACCCGCACCCTTCCCCGCGCTGGTGCCCGATTGTGTTGCGCCGCGCTTCAAGAACTACGTGTGGCTTGATTCCCATCCTCATGGGATACGTAGGAACGCCCGGATGTTTGAAACTTCGGGTCCAGCCCCCACCACTTAAAGATTCCCCCCTTCTCTGGGGAATCCGCCGCCTTCAGGCCACCCTCAAGGCGTGTCCCTCGACCCCTTGCAGTGGTCCACTGGTGTCAAGAGTACTCTGGTTTATTGCCAGGAGGGTCAGGTTCAGCTTGGTCAGGTTCCTTCCATTTTTCAGGCTTCGTGCTCCCTTTCATTCGGACCCATCGCCTACGCCCTGGGTGGAGCCCCTGTGAACGGTTTGGACACAATGCCTCAGTGCTCTCCCACCGACTCGGGCTGGTGCCCCCAATGGCCTCGGGCAGCAAATCGATATGAATCCTGCGATTGAGCGGTCGATGCTCGTTTGCTGCCTCATTCCATCAATGGTTAGTGCGATATTGATGCTGCTTTTCCGCCACGGTCGGCAGTACTCCCATATCGTTACGTCGGTGCCCCCAGTCCTTGAGTGAATGGCCGCACGATTCACATCACGTTTTCCACCCCCCATTCTGACCAGGCAAAATCTCGACACTCTTGACACTATCCCTCAGTGCATCTTCGCATATCCAGGGGATAGGACCACGATGCGGCATACTTTGAGGTTCTTATGGTCCAAGCTCTAAGACCTTAAACTAAGATCTACCCTTATGGTCCGAGCTCTAAGACCTTAAACTAAGATCTACCCTTATGGTCCGAGCTCTAAGACCTTAAACTAAGATCTACCCCTATGGTCCGAGCTCTAAGACCTTAAACTAAGATCTACCCTTATGGTCCGAGCTCTAAGACCTTAAACTAAGATCTACCCCTATGGTCCGAGCTCTAAGACCTTAAACTAAGATCTACCCCTATGGTCCGAGATCTACGACCCTAAACTAAGATCTCCCCAAACGGGGTTCTGCGTCCTGCATGACGTTAAACTGCACTCGCAGAACTACGTATGGCTTGATCTCCAGCCTGATGGAGTATGTAGGAACGCCCGGGCATTTCGACTCGGGTCCAGCCTCAGGGATCGCCAAGTCCCGCCCCTCCTCGTCGCCGGCCGTCTGGCCTGACTTCGGGTAGAGTGGTGCAGTTGTGATATTCTCCCCGATTCAGCTCGGGATGCCCCATCGCAATGATGGTAAGCGACGGTTTCCTCGTCAAAGAGGTTCTATCTGAGAATTGGGGTGATTCACAGCCAGATTAGTGCATCCGCCTAATACGCTTTCCCCACGGTGGCGCAATTTTGAGAGCGTTGGATTCTATCCGAACAAATCATCACTTCGCCCCACGCTTCGCATGCCCTGTTGATCTGGATTTCCACCCTTGTGCCTGAAGGAACCCCCAAAGCGGCATTGATGATGACATGTGATCCGCCTCCTGCAATATGGATGATGACCTTCGGTCCGTCTATCGCAGTAGTATGGTCGATTGATCCATTGTCCGCTTGCCGTCTTGGGCATTTCCTGGAAGGCCGACCGTTGTGGATTTCTGAATTCGGGACACGCGATTCACCCTTTCTCATTTCCCTATGTTCGGACAAAATCTCAACGCCCCTAGCGTTGTCCCGCTCGTGTGTCGGAACAAGTTGGGGGGATGATACATTGATTAGGCTTGAGGTCTCCTTTCCTAGGAATGACCTCCCTCTTTTCTCTAGAAATCCAGGCCCAATTGTGGATACCTGAAGCTTGGTTAACGCTCCCGCGAGACAATGGATTGTGGTTGAGCATGTTAAGCCAAAAGATGCAGATAAATATGGTGATTCATACAAATGGATCGAAATATTGAGTAGCGGAAGCAAATGTTATGGGAGTGGCAAAAACAAAGCCCCTAGGGATTAGCGTGCTGGATAAGTCTTTCTAACGCCGCTACCCTTTGGCTGGCGGCCTCCAGAGCTGCTTCTCGCTCTCTGCGTGCCCTCTCCTCGTCGGCGGTCGCAGCACGCAGTTCGTCGATTCTGGCCTGTGCACGCTCCCGCTCGACTTGAATTGTGACCATCTGTTGGCCCGCCTCCGTCAGCTGTACCTGGGCGTCAACCAGCTGGGCTGCTACTTGCTCCACAGGCTCGGTGCACGTTGCGACGAAGGCCTCCTTCTCTTCCGCCTGCCCTTCGAGACGCCGGACTTCCTGCTCCGCCACGAGGAGCGCCCGCGTGCTCTCCGACATGTCCCGACATTGTGCGATGTCGGCACGCCGGCGGCTCTCGCGCATCTTTTCGGCCATGAAATCACGGACCGTCAGATGGAGGCGTTGAGCATCAGCTCCCCCGGCACACAGGAAGCGCAGCCAGGTTTGGAGTGACCCCATGCGCCCCAGCCACTCCGATGGGTCTCGCTTGAGGAAGCGCTGGATGCACTTCCACCCCCTTCGGCGCGCTATCCGGCTCTCCTCGACCGCCTTCGCGTCTGAGTCGTCCATCTCCTCAGGGTCGGCAGGCCGGTAGGCAGGGAAGGCAGCCAGCAGGTCTGCTGCAGGGTCCGCCCCTGGGATGTCCTCATGGGGGATAGGTTCCCCAACATCTGGACGACCTTCTCTCTCCCCAGCGGCGTTGACACCCTCGTCAGCCCCCGACCTCTCTCCGATGTCAGCACCGCTGGCGTCCGCAGCCCCCTGATCAGCAGTTGGTGGGGCCGGCTCGGTGTGGGAAGTCTGTTCCGGAGCAGGCGGCATGTCTGCCACTGGTCCACTCGTAGATGGCCCGGGTTCGGTAGCCCGACGGGCCTCCAGTCCTGAGATCACTGCGCAAGGCATGTCGTGGTTAGTCACGGATCGTCAACGGCAAGCACCAGCAGTAAAGTAAGGAGACTTACAGGAGTTCAGAGCGTCATCTTCCGCTATCCCGGCCGCCGCAGGAGCAATTGCAGTAGGGGACCCCTTAGCGCTTGTCAGTTCAATGATGGGTGTATGGCCCCCGCCTTGTCCTGCTGGCGCCTCTCCTACTCCCGCTGAGGACGCCTGACCAACATCCGTGTGCTCCTGAGAAAGGTGGAGAAATGGGTTAGAAGCTGCATAAGAGAATGGATGAAGCAGGTTGAGTAGAGATAGAAGCGGACCTCGAGGAGCTCAGTGATATCAACATTGTCAGAGCCGGCCACCTCGCCGCTCTCCCGTGGGCTCCCCTGGTGGGATCTTCCCTCGGAGCCTTCATCCTCCCCCATCTCCTCCTCTTCCTCGGAGTCGTTGCTACTGTCATCTTCCGCCGGCGGCATCTGTTCTGGAGCGGGTTCTAGACCGAGCATCACCTTCACCAGAAGGGATGGCTCCGCACGCTGACCACGTTGGCGCGCGTACTCGTCCATGGCCGTCAGATACGCATACTGCCGGTTGAAGTCCACCCTGTCGGCGATATGGAGGCGCCCGACCTCTGGCAGATGGATTCCTTCTCTAAGTATATTTCGCCAGATGGCGTCGGTCCCCAGTGACTGCCGCAGGGTCATCCAGGCCGACCACAGCGCCGGGAAGACTGCATCATGGGAGGGTTCGAGCAGGCGCCTTACCTGCTTCCCGGGCCGCTCCCCGACCGCCGCAAGTGCCCCCTCTCCGGGCGCTGAAGTCGTGGCGGCAGCTTGCGATGTGGCCGCCGCCGAAGTCCCTGCCCACGCCGGCTCCGCTGCTTGGCGCGCCTCCGTTCTCCCCCGTGTGGCGGCGCTTCGCCTCCTTCCTTGACGCCCGGTCTCCGCACGGGTGACTTCGAGCCGCCGAACTGGCTTCCGTAAGAGCCCCTCGGGGTACGCGATGGCCCAGTGTTCGGCGTACTCGGTTGCCAAGCCTGCGTCGACCCCGGTAGGAGGAAGAGTGATAACGTCGCCAGAGCCAAAGGCGGCGAACATCAGCCACATCTGGCGAAGGACGCCAGGGTTCGTCTCCTCCCGGACAGCAGTGAATACCCTCTTCGGCATCCGTTGAAGGCACCCGAACTGCCTGGCGAACTGGGTTGGCACGTAGGGCTCGCAAATCACCTTCCCGTCGATCCGAGCCACGAGCACCCCGCCCCGCATGTTCAGGAAGTACTCGTGCTGCTCCAGCGGACCCTGCCCGTTGTCGATCATTTGGCCAACGGGAGTGG
The DNA here is from genome assembly GCA_963277665.1 of Viscum album. NCBI lineage: Eukaryota > Viridiplantae > Streptophyta > Magnoliopsida > Santalales > Viscaceae > Viscum > Viscum album. The sequence goes on from OY728153.1 coordinate 936,261,208, forward strand.
GGAACGGGCTGAAGTTGAAATTGGCATGATTTCCAATCCGAATCCTCACGCCCTCCTCACTTAGGGTCATCGGAGCGACCCCCGCAATGTTCAGCAGGGAGGGTCGCAGGCCGTTGCCCGGAGGAATAATGGCGTTCGGAAACGTGTACCCACCAAGGTGAGCAGCCACCCAGCCGTGGAAGAATTGGAAGGGCCCACAGATCCTTCGTGGCAACCCCCCTCGTGAGATGCGTCCCAGGATGGCGTAAAGCTTAGCCAACACTGGGACCCCGAGGTTGTATCTTTTGTTGGCGGCCATAGCGCCCGCCATCGCCAGTGTCGCCGGGCGAACGCCCATCCTCGCGTCCCGCACTGGCAGGAGCCACCCACTCAGAAAGGCGGCCAGGAACGCCGCGTACCGGACATTTGGGTCCCAGGCCTCGATGACGCGGTACCCCCATGAGCGGTAGTCGCCCGTCTCCAGGACCCGCCAGTACGACCCGTTCCGGCTCCTCTGAGCCGCGGTCGGGCACCGCTTCCCCCTTCCTGGCATCTTGACCGCCGAGTCATGCTCCAAGAACTGGCCGAACCACTCCTTGTAGGCTATGTCCTTCTGGAAGTCCTTGATCCCGAGCCGCTGCGTAGCCATGTCAAGCAGATGCCAGGTCAGAATGGGAGTCCGTGACCTGTCTTCCCAGGTGTTCTTCGGAGGCAGGAACTCATCGTACTGGTAACCCTCCAGCGGGATACCTCCGATGCAGTGGATATCCCAGAGACCGATGCGGACCTCCCCATGGTGAAGATGGAAGGTGTTGGTATCCAGGGACCAGCGGGTGAACAGCTCCGGCCCGAGCTCGGACTGCTGGTAGAAGTGGAACTGCGACGTCCACACCACCTCAAACAGGCCGATGTACCGCAGCTCCTCCGCGAAGTGATCGCAGGTGTGACGTACCCAGAATGCCCAGGCCCACTCACTGGTGAAGTTGCCCCCAGACCGCAAGTCCCAGTCCTTCAGCCAGCCCTTGGTGTCGTCGGTGACACTCTGGCGATATATGCTCGAGTAGAGGGCTGGAGAGTTCTCCGCAGTAGGCTCACTTCCGACGATGGTTCGCGTCCTCGGGTTCAGGACATAGAAATCTAAGTGTCTGGTCTCCCTGGCAGGATGCCCATTGTTGGTGATGTTATAGCGGGGAAGCTCATCCTCCCGAGTCACCCAGGTCCGTGGCGCATCAACCTCGAACCCTGGCACCGGAACCTCATCTAGGATGCCGAAGTTCCAGAGCGGCAGGTTGTCCGACAGTGGATATGTCTTCTGGGCCGGCGTCAGCAAGTCGAACAAGGATTGATTGTTGGAAACAATCTCCTTGGCTCCATAGACCTCCTCGTTCGTCGCCATCTCAGCTCTGCGAGTGGCGGCATTCCCCTCATTTCCTTGATTCGCGGCCATCTCAGAAGCTCCGGGAGTCGTGCGGGTAAAGGGATGAAGCGTGCGGGATCGGACGAGGCTGGTAGAGAAGTTTGAGAGTTGGCGCGCAATCCTAGTGGACGGCGCGCAATCGGGAAGTCCGTCGCATAAAAACCCCGGGTGTTCACGCAAAAGCAGGCCGAATTCCGGACAGGTTTGCGCGACGAGCGGGTGAATTCCGCGCCGGAAAGGGCAATTTCGCGCACGAGAGCTCGAATGCTTATCGCGCGGAAGGCCAGTGTACGGTGCGGGGGACCCAGGGCCCCTATTTATAGACAAGGCCGGGGTCCGCGCCGCGCGGAAAGCGCTTTGCGCGACTGCAGCAGCGAATTTCGCGCCCGACGCCCTTTTTTGCGTGCCACAGTCCCGCGCCACCCAGGACTTCGGCATTCCAGCATCTCCCTCGGAACCCGATCGTGGCGACCTCTCGCCGATCAGATTCCGAGGGGGGGCTTTTGTAGACGCCGGAAAAGTCCGTTGTTCCCAAACAAAGCTCCGGATGCGGAAAGCGAGGTCATATTTGGAGTCGGAAGCACATTTCGGAGGGCCCGGAGGCCTTGCGCAGAATTTTGGAGCCACGCGCGCAAAGTTGATGAGCCGCGCGCAAACCTCCTGGGATGCGCGCAATGCGCCGGGCCGGCGCGCAATTTTGCGCGCCAGTGGCCCGTGCGACTCCCTTGCGCGCCGGGCCCGATTCCGCGCCCGTGAAGAGAATTTCGCGCCCGCGAACTGGATTCCGCGCCCGGGGTTGCCTATAAATATAAGGCGACCCCCGACGTTTTGGACATTTCCAGAATTCGAAAGGTCTCTCGTGCGCGCAATCCAACCCCTTCCGCGCGCAATGCCGATCTTCAGGTAACCTCTTTTCTTTCGCGCAAGGAAGCCTCGGGGTTCGCCTTCGCGCGCAATCCCTTTGGCTCCTTTCCTTTGAATAACGCTTCACTCAAAGGCATTTGCGCGCAAAAGAAGCCTCTTGCGCGCAATTGCCCCCGGGTGCGCGCAATCCAGCCCGATTGCGCGCACCCCCCATTTTCAAAGTGGCCATTCATTAAAGAATGAGTCGTTGCCCCCGTGCGCTATCCGAAGCCCGGTGCGCGCAATCTCTATCATTCGCGCGCAAAGTGCTGGCCCAATTGCGCGCCAGCCCGCCCATTTTGCGCGCCGACCCGCGGTATTGCGCGCAAAGCTCCTCTTTTGCGCGCAAACCGCCAGGGTCGCCCCCTTTGACCCCCTTTGGGTACCCGCCTGCGTGACGCCCGACGGCCCTCATCCCGGGTGCCCGCACCGTGCGTCGTCTTCCCGTGCGGCCCCCTTAGGCTTGCGCGAAGTGACACGGACCTATCGGTGGCTTCAACGTCCCGCACGACGTTAAACTTCATTCGTCCCAGCTACAAGACGTTAAACTATACGCTATACGTCCTGCACGACGTTAAACTGCATACGTCCTGCACGACGTTAAACTGCACATCGTCCGCGCTGCAGGACGTTAAACTGCCAAGCATCTTCGTCCTCAACTCACGACGTTAAACTGTACTTCGTCCGGCAAGACGTTAAACCGTCTGCTTCGTCCTCAACACACGACGTTAAACTGTACTTCGTCCGGCAAGACGTTAAACCGTCCGCTTCACCCGATCCCGTGCCTCGCACGCAGGGTCCTCCCGGTTTGGATGTGGCCCCCACCCGCTCGTCTCTGCAGGGATGTCGGGATTGGAGTGGCCTTCGCCCACGGGGGTAGAGCGTTACAAACAGAACGAACTACGTGGACTTTGATCTCTGTCTTCTAAACAGGGTACGTAGGAAGCCTCTCCGAGGTTCAAGCCCGCCACCTGGTCGTCCCGGTCGTATTTACGTCGGTTCGTCCATCAGTGAACCCCTCCCGGGTTCACACTTGCGTTGATTCACCTATGAATCCGCCTCTGTGGGGGACTGCACGTGTGTATCTCCATTGTGCTTCCCCACCGCCTCGATCTCTTCGTGAGTCGGCTTGCCAACGTCCAGCATGACGTAAAACTGTGATCCACCCGGCCGTTCCATCCCCCTCTGTGCGAGGTGGTTCGGTTCAATCCTCCGCCCGGCGGCCTCAACCTCTTCGTGAGTCGGCTTTCCGACGTCCAGCATGACGTTAAACTGTATATTCGAACTACGCTGACTTTGATCCGCGCCAACGCGCGGTACGTAGGAAGCCCCTACGGGGTCCAAGCTATTCACTCCATCATCCATCCTGATCCTTACCCGGGCCGCCACATCCCAGTGGGGTCATGCCATTTCATTCCACTCCACTTCACTCGGGAAGCCGCCCATGTGCTGGCCCCAGCGTCGGAGGTTCCCCGCAAGGGGTTCTGTCATCTGATCCACTCCTCGTGCTGATCAGTCCGATGCCGTCCCCGCTGGACGTTAAACTCGCGGCATACCCCGTGTTAAACATGGGAAGCTGAGGAAAACATCAGGTAACACAGTTCCCCGCACCCAGCGCGGGATGCCTCAGGCCATCATGCCTTCGAGAAGCCCTATTAGGGACAGAAGGCAGACATGCAGAGGCGCAGTGTTAAGACACGCCCCCGACACCCGGAGCTACCCGGTCTCCTCACCGCAGGTTGCTGCCCCGACCAGACTTCTTGGAGCGTCCGGGCGGAAGTAGCGTAATTAACCGGTGTCCATGGAGACATGGCACCGGGAACGAGATTCACGAACATTCTTAAATCTATGAGGGAGACCCGGATTAGGCGACGAGTTCCGAGGAGACGTCCACGGAAGGAGGAGCCGACATCCCATCATCCCGGTTTCGATCAAGGAGCAGACGCCCCTGAATAAGGGACGAATGCCGCCCGCCCTTGGAAAGCGGGACTGCGGGGCCACAAGCCGCGCGCCCATCCCCTCGGGTCGACGGGTGCACGCGCGAACGCGTCCTGGCGGAACAGCGTAACCCGACGCACATCCGCACCGAAACAGTTTTTATACAAATCGATATGGTATGGACTTGACTAGTATATCATGGTGCATATATCATTTAAATTTGAATCCAATAAAGTTATGATCTATATTTCAATGGTAATAGTTATTTATGTTTTAATTAGGAAACATGACTTGATTGTGATTTATAAATATTAAACCTAGATTTATAATTTTAATTATAAGAAGTATTGTAAAATAATATTGACGATCAGGGATTATGAAAAATATTTAATGGATGATCTATCTATGCATAAGGTTTCATGATTTATGAGGTAGTGTTATTTTAGTTATGTATTGTAAAATTTATGTATAATCATATGTTAAAGGGAATTATTTCTCTTTTGATGATTGATATTATGTTACTAACATAGAGAAATTTATTGAGTTTTAATAGATGTTTGAGTTATATAGTACTCCATGGAATAACATTTTTCCCAATGAATATATTATTTAAAGAAGAAAGATTTTCTCTTTTATATAAGAATAATGAAATGTATTTATAGACATTAGGGTTGTAATTAACATTGATGTTGAGGTAATTATAGGATATTAAATTTTTGGAATATTATAGAATTAAGTTAAACATGTTGTCTTTGGAAAAGATGGGATTTTATTTGAGTTCTAAATTTTGATATAACGTAGGCAATATTATTTTATTTTATTATTTATTTAGAGTGATTCATATTATTTTAAGAATTTTATTATACTTTTTAATATATATTATATGACTATACTTTTTATTAATTTTAATTGAAGATAAATTTTAAGTTGATATTGGAAGAAAATGTGATCAAGTATTTCAGATTTTTATTTTTTGGTATTTGGTTATCTATATTTCAAAGAACATTACGATTAGTTATTTATGGAATGGGTACTAATTAATTATGGTAGTTCTTGTAAATTATTTTTAGATTAATGTAGTATTAATACATAGTAGATTTTATCTTCTTTATGCTAACCATTTTGGTTTTGGTTACAGTCTAAATATAGAATTAATATACTCTTTTCCATTTGTTGGATTTTTTGATTTGTTAAAAGATTATTTTTTACATTTGGGTGTGAAAAATTCATAACTAATAATATTTTAATTAAATGAATTATGACATATAAGTAGCAAAATTGTTCTAATCACAACCTAAGGAATATATGTTCATTATTGAATTGGAAGAAATAAATTAAGATTATTTTATTATGTTTATTATCATGATGGTAAAAAATCCCCCAACTCTATAAAAGAATTATTATAGTGAAAGTTTTATCCTCTAATGATAATTTGTAATGAATTTATGGTCTCTTATATTCTTATAAAGTATAACAGTATCTCTTAAATGGAATCTCTTTCCATGTCTATGTTTTAACTCGTTCTAATGTACTACTTAATTGAGAACTCAATTATTTGTTATCAATATATATTAATAATTTCAAAAAATGATTGTTTTATTTTTTTTATTTTTAAAATGTGTTGTTTCAATAGATTTATTTTCATAAATTAAAAATCATTCTTCCATGGATGTATGTTTTATCTTCTACTCCGTTGAATTGATATTAAAAAATATAACTTGTTTATGTCACATTAGCGACAATTGAGAGGAAATGTTAATGTTAAGGGGGTATAATGTGAAACCCCAATACGTTAGAATATGTTTTATTTAATAAAAATTTCCAGATCATGTGAAATATGCAACAGTGATCTCAAACGAACAACAATATAAGATAAAAAATTTATAATTTAATTTTTATTGATATGACATAGCCACTGTTTTTTACAGTTTGAATAGGAATAAATGTATTATGAAATATATGTAGACAATTTTCCATAATAAAAAAATTAATAAATAATTCATTTATTATCAATTTCTTGAAAATGAAGATATAACATTTTTAGGGTAAAAGTAATGTTCTTCTAAAAACAAATTTTATGGTCACAATGTATTTTATCATAATAGATTAAATTTATCATTATTGATAAATGATTCAAATGAAATATTTAGAAAATATATAAATGTTAATGAATTTAAATTCATCTAATTGTGATTATTACGAATGGAATGATTGTAAATACATTTTATACTTCAAAATTACTTGTCCTTCATAAGTGGTTTTATTTCATTTTGTGACCAGATATTCTAATTAATTTATTCCCCTCACGAAAATTTAATTTGATAAAATGGGTATCAATTTTAAAATAATCATGTCTAATATTGATAAAGATTATTTTTTTGGGATTTCTCTGAAAAGATTTATTATTGAGTGAATTGTGAAAAATGAAAATTTTTCAAAACTCCCATCACTTTTCATTAAATAAAATATTTTAAAAGTTTGGAATATTTTATTTGGTTTTAAAGTGACATAATATTAATTTAATTAATTAAAATTGAAATATTTTAAAATAAATCAATATTATATTTTATTTTCATATAAGATCAATTTTATAATTAGCAACACAATTTTCTAAAATCTTGTTTTCATTGAAGACTTATAAATGAAATAATTTATAACAATTATAAAATTTTATTTTTAAAAATCAATTACATATTTTGAATAAGTATGTTAAAGTTATTTATGTTTTCAATTTCATTTTGGGTCATTATGAAATACAAGAATGGTAAAAAAGTGTCACCATGGTAAAGGATAAATCTAGTTAATAATGGTTAAAACATTATTCCAAGGATGGAAATTTTCATCTTACTTCTTATTTAATATTTTTATTTAAATCCTTAACACATTATCATCAAAATGGGGTAGTTTTGGAGCCCCATTTCTCGGATTTATGTAACCACCCTACATTTCTTAAATATATGAATAATTGTTTTTCTAGTTTAAATTCATTATTGTATCATAGTGATTATGCCCTAAAAATGAAAGAATTTTTTTGGAGTGTTTGGGGCCCGTTAGGGGACCAGATCACAGAGTTTTGGTAGAAATAGGCTAGATGCATTGTTTTCCCAAATGTGTAAACCTGAACCTAAAATGATTGACCAACATGTTCGATGTGTTTCAGTAGCCTTGAGAGGGCCACAAGGTTAGGTTAAACTGTGTTCCCTATAAAAATGGTCATGAACATTGTCTTATTCATAGGATATAAGAAAATATCATGGGATGTGCATGATATGTCTATCTATGTGTTATCCAATCGATGGGTTCTCCCATTTGAAAATTATGGCACCTAGTAACCACAATGTTTCACTAACCATGCAACCAAATCATGTGCCTCAAAAAAATTTATTTCCCCCCTTTTTCAATTAAAATTTTATAAAACTAATCACCACTTTTCATACCTCTTAATGATTGAATATCAAACCCATCTCCTTCTCTTGTCAAAATCTCTCCCTCCTCCACATATAGAGATTTTGATAACTCCCTAATCCGATATTTATTTTCATTGCCATCAGAAGTGTTACATTCATAATGGTAAGCTTTTTAATCCTTATGCATTTTTTCTTCATTTATCTTCCCATCTATTAGCCTATTTTAGAATGATATCATATTCCATTTTTTTGGGGAATTGGTAAATTCCTCTGATTTATCATGTTCTATATCTATTCAATGTATTAAACTAGATTATGATAATATTGCATTCCAAAGGTAGGTCAAGTAATTTTCCCTAAAATATTAGATATTTTATAGCTTTAACATTATTCCACATTCTAGAAATTTACACGTATTTCTATAAAATTTGTTTTAACTGTTTAATTACTTGAAACCAAAAAAGGAAATACCACAGAACTATATTAAATTATTATAGATTTCATACCTATTAGATACAACCCCTTCTAGTGTGTTTGTGTAGAGACCCAAAGCTTGACATACATGGACAATACATTACTTTTGCGAAATACTTAATACATAACAAAAATTAAAACTCAAGGACCGTAATAGTTTAGTGTCTTTGGAAACTCGGAACATAATCTTCTAATCTTGGTGAAAGATCTTAAACATCTCCCATAAAGATCTTCCCCTTTTTTTTCTTACCTAAAACCTATCTTTATATCCTGGGGAAAATAAAACATAAAAAGGGTGAGCTCAAATGCTCAGTAAGGGTAAGCATGGATAAAATAAAACGTACCATATACATTTGAACTTAAAAACATGAACATAATGTTTAAACACCAAAAGCTCGAGCAATGACATAAAACATGGAAGTATGTAAGGAATATATCATAAAGAAACATTAAGAATGATAAAATAGCATGGGAATAAAACATGTAATTATGGAAACCATTAAGCACATGATATGATTTCCATATTAGCCAAGGCATTGCTGCTAAGACCATCTTAGTGGACAAAGTCCCTTTCTGAATCGAGTTCACTCCTCGTTCCAGTCCTGTATTACTGAACCAGTTTAACTTTCTGTTCCATCCATGTCTATCTCATGAGATATAAATCTTTACCCAATGCATTGGAGGGAGATATAGGTCCCACCCATCTCATAATGAAATCATTCTTACTTGTGCCACAAAATAAGCATACATCATTCATAATAACCCAACGAATAAAATGGGTCTCATAAACATAATCCCATCATCACATAATCCATATAAAAAAATGGATATCATTTCATAATTAGGAAAGTGAAACCATGTAAGTCATAGATACATTATACTTGAAACATACACATATGAAATAATGTCATCTTAGATGGAAAATGGTTTTGATAAAACACTTGAAATGAATTCTTGAGGAAAATATCCTTTCTTCTTCAAAATAAATTTATTTTTAGAAAACGTCATCTAATTTTAAAAGAAAGATATTTTGTTGAAAATATTAATGAAATCTTTTATAGGAATCTTCATTAAAATAAGGCTTTATAAAACCATAAAAATCCGTTCGTGCTGTATAAGTTAAAAAAACATTCTTCTCGTACTTTTGCTAGAAAAGTCAAAAAGTACCTCATAACAAAAGAAAGATTCCTTACATACCATGTAGTAAAAGTCAAGAATGGGTAAAAAGGACGTTAAACATTCATGAAAATAATTTTATAAAACATGTACATGGATGATAGAAATAACCCCATTAAATACTTACGAATAAGCAATCTCGAATAAAATTGAGATTTGAAAAATTATCCCTTACCTTAGGTCCGATATGCTTTGTATGTATCCGAACCTCCTGTATAATGATTTAAATAATGTCATTAACTTATTAAAGAATCATATTAATTGTTATGATATCATATATGGTTCACTTATGACTTTATATTACCCGTTCTTTTGTAAATTCCATGTTAAAGAGCGTTTTGGGTAAAATCGTTTCATTTGTCGTCCGTGTTTTGACTTGTAATTATTCATATGATTACATAGATCATGAGTACTTAATTCCAGAATATAAAACATGATTTATATATAATATATATTCAGAATATACATATATATATAATAGATTGATAAATGGAAAGAAATACACTGTTCATGGAGACGGTAGGTCGTACGTACGCATGAACGTTGTTTTCGTTTCCTCATTGAATTGAATGGAATTAATTGGATTACATACATATATATATACATAAATCCAGTATCATTATTATGTCATATATTTCATGATTACTTATTATATATACTTTATAATCATTTATGAATGGTTAATCATTGAGAATGAATCTCATCGCGTCGTGGAGACGGTATTCCGTACGTACGCAGGAGCGATGATATCGTTCCCATGATCGTGGAATTTTATTGGAGTGTATGTATACTATTATAGAATCAATATCACTTTACAATAATCATATATAGTTATTATTTACACCATTATACCCATCCAAGTAAGGTGGTGGTGGAAAATAGATTACACCACGGCGTGGAGACGGTATTCCGTACGCACGCACGCGAGGTGATTTCGTTTTCCGTAGGATGGATAGATGGTGAAATAGGGTTGTTTCATAATTATAATAACATATCAGTATATGAGTGATACTGATGTTATTACTTCATAATGAAAAAACCTAAGAAAAATAAGTGGAATAAGAAATAAAGGTGAAATAATCAGTAACGGACATTACCTCTTCTTTGAAGCGCCTCTTTGAGACCTCCTATTAGGGCTCTAAAATTGGTCTTTGAAGAAGACCAGGACCTCTAGGATGTTTCTAGAGAAGTGGAGAAGATAATTTTGCAGGGGTTGGCCGAGCTTGAAGGCTCAAAGTGGTGTGAGGAAGAGAAGGAGGAGGTGCCCTTTTATAAGGGAGGAGAGGGGCACCTTTGGAAAAACTAAAAATATTATTTTATTATAAAGACAAATTCAGTTTTAAATAGCTCCAAATTGATTTATTTCGAGGCTAAGGTGGTTATGGGTCGAAATCCTCTCATCCAATATAATTTAGACAAGTTTAGGTTCCTATCTTAACCTTATCATTTATATTTAACTTTAAGTTAGATAATTTTACTTTTACTGTGTCTTTTTGTGTTCTTACACTATAAGGTTAATAAACTTACTATAAGAAGCAAAAAGAACCTCAAGTTGTTTATTATTAATATATATAACCTTATCTAAGTCATTTGGCCGAACCATAGATTTTTAAGAATATAATAACAATTAATAATATAATATTTTTAAAAAAAAATTATTTTATGTCAATTTTGACACTATTTGGTAATTGATTTTTGTGAAAATCATAACAGAATGATTAGTTTGAAAAAAGTTAATTAAATAAACACTAACATGTCATATTAACATATAAAATTATTTTAATTCATAAAAAGTCTCAAATTACATTTATTTGGGTATTTATAACATCAATTATGTCAATATTTCATTAATAAGATAATTACTGCATCATCATTGTGTCATAAATAAATTAAATTATTTAAAGTCTAAAAATTACAAATAAAATATCATTATGTATTAAATATTTTTAGATTTATAATGAATATTTATAGTCGAATTTATCTTATGTATAACCCTATATTAAAAATGATTTACTTATTAAACATTGATTTTAACTATTTTAACCCTTCTTTAAATAAATTAATAATAAATGTCCTAATCTAATCCATGTGGGCCTAAGTGGTCATATTTTATTCCTAAGGTTGTTTTTTGTCGAATTATACTTATCCAATAGAATTAGTACATGTGTTAGGGTAATAATAATAACACTTTTACCCTTAATTACCCTATTTACTTTTAACCGTGGTAAAAAAAAGTAAAAAGTTACTATTCACCAAAAATTATTTTCATCTCATTAAATCACATTTTACTTACTGACATCAACTGTGTCTCTCGGATTTTTTAAATTCCACTCACAGGAATGGTAAAATTAAGTTTTATGAAAAAATTCAGTTTTTTAACTACCACTTAGTGGTTTCACTATTCATCCAAAAATGACAGTTTCCAGAAAAAATACCGAAAATTAGGCCTAAGCTATATTTGATATTATGAATTCAAAAATGATGTTTATTTTACCACATTAAAAATATATCAGTTACATTAACTAATTTAAAAATTAATTCCCATCGTCAAAACAAATAGCGTGTTTTTAATAGATAATAACTATCAAAAGATTACCACTTGTTTATGTCTGGTTTAAATGTGAAATTATATCCAATGAACAAAATTGTATTAAATTGTAAAAATATATTATAAATATACTTTAAAACCACTCAAATTAATAATTTATCACTATTAACTATTTCGATTAAAAAAGTTGTTTTTAATTAAAATTTATTAATTTTCACTATTCATCAGAATATGAAAGTTATCCGAAAAGTACCAAAATTTCACCCTAAGCTAATTTCGATATTCTGAATCCAAAAATGAAGTCCATTTTGAAAAATAAAATTTAAAAAATTTTAAAAATTGGTTATTACTATTCATAACGGCTAGTTTTAATAATAGCATATCGTTGTTTAGTGAAACTCGGTATTGCGTACTACACACGCTATCGGGGAAGGTCGTGATTGAGTGTAATGCAAGGAAGGTCCAGGATGCGTTTTGTGCAAGCTCCTTTTGGTGTAGCGTACAACACAAGACATTAATGAAATTAAAAAGAATATTTTTCATAAAATCTCGGGGTGTTACATTTTACCCCCCTTAAAATGAATTTCGCCCTCGAAATTCGTCGAGGTTATAAATGGTTTACTACTAGAAAGTTTCTTTAATAGAAACCCAAATCATAAAAAGGAATACCAAAATTTGGCTTTAAAAACTAAAGTATGAAATGTAACGGTTACCCAAATTAACTCATCACTGGGTTTCCACGTAGGAGAACATAGGTGAAAAATATGGATATGGAAGAAAAATCTAACCATCAAGTTCTGATGGAGAGTGGTATAGAACATGGCTATGAAAAATCCATCAATCACAAAGCCATAAATTTGTGATGATCTAAGGTACCATTTGATTCATCAAATATAAGAGCACTAGGAAAACATTTTTGGTTTTCAATATCATTTCCCTAAAGTTGAAAATTTTGAATTAGAAGAAATACTTGCTTGATTTTGGTACAATCTCACTGTTGTTCGTGAATTGAACAATTTCCACTTCATCCCTTAAAGAAATTAAGTTGAATTTGTTATTCGTGATGTGTTAGCAGATCATGTGATATAATGATGGGTTATTCCATCTCTTTCAAACAAAAGGTTAGAAAAAGTTATAAGTCCATCTTATGGTTAGATTAATCGTATATTGTTCCAAAAATGAACTTATACTTCATATATCATACCGCTTAATAAAATAAAACTATTTTCTACTAACTAGGGACTTCCTGTAGTCTAGTGGTAGGTGATAAAGGCCAGTCGCACTTCGGTTGTGGGTTCGATTCCCACAGCATTGTCCGACGCGATGGGCTGTCGCCAGTCTTGTAAGTTGTCTTTTTTCTAAAACTGCATTACTATAACATCCCATCAATAATATCGAAAAAAAGTTATATCCTTAAACAATACTAACTTATGTCCAACATAATCCATTCTAATCTTTAGGCTTATCCAAAATACTTCTTTCCAAACTCATTGCATAAAGAGAACGATTACTAAAAAGGTCATATAACAAGCACGTGAATACCATCATTTATCCCTCATATATCTTGTTGGTCACATTCCAGTCATGTGAATACCATAATCATGTAATCTCTTGAAAAATGAATACCCATTAAACCTTAGTGAAAACATGAATGCTGTCAAAAGTTAACACTTTCCATATACCAAAATCCAAAAATTCTATATACTCAAACCATGACATGACCTTCTCCTTATATTAGTCATGAGCTCATGAATATTATCAAACATTTAATTTTCTCTTTATCCCTTCATTATGCACATATCATCTACTTTCCAAAAATATCTGAATAACCTTCCATGGTCACTGGTACCATTCATCTTATACTTTGAAAACATAAGGAAAGACAACAGTGTAACAATTCTTAGATGTCTCTTTATTCCATAGTACCATGAGATTACTTATACAACATTACACTTGATAAACATGTAATCATTCCACTACCTTCTTAAACCATTGACTGAGCTTTAACAATTCTTTCATCTCACATATCATTTGTAGTCTCTTCATCATCATCAACATAAATATTACCCATATGACCATACTGATTCTCTTCATGAGACTTTCCTTTAGGGCATTGGTTTGCAAAATGGCCATACATTCCACATTTAAAACATTTAACCATTGTTGATGTCGTAGCAATACCATTATCCACATCCATGGTGTTAACTGAACCTTTTCCTTTGCACTTACTGGCTTTATGTCCTTATTTTCCACACCCAACGCATCTTCCAGTTCCATTGAAACATTCTCCTTGATGCCTCTTCCCACATTATTTACATAGGGGAAATTGAACTTTCTTTCCTCTATGATCATCATGAAAATCCATCTTTCTCTTATTAGTCGAGTCAGGAAACTTACCAAATTTGAGTTTATTGATCATATTATGAGATTGCTGATTCGGCATAATAATGATGTTTGGAATTCTAAATCCCATTTCATTTGGTTTCTCATGAAGAATATCATTCAATTGTCCATCATATCCTCCATTATCTTGAGTCATCTTGTTTCTAGCCATTTTCTAAAACCCAAAAAGAATAGTGTGAGAGGCAAAAATCATGCTAGGGAAAACAACATAGTAAAGGGGAGCACCCTCAATATCTAACATCTTGGGTTAAATTCTAAGATCGTTACTGTAGTTTTAGGACTATATCCTATACGTATACTTATCCTTAGGTACATCCCTAGACATACCTTAGAAATATCTCTAGGGATCTCACTAACGTTTTCGCATCCTAGTTTCCAAAGGTTGACTAAACCTTTCCTTTGATACCAACTGTAGAGACCCAAATCTTGACGTACATGGACAATACATTACTTTTACGGAATACTTAATACATAACAAAAATCAAAACTCAAGGACCGTAATAGTTTAGTGTCTTTGGAAACTCGAAACGTAATCTTCTAATCTTGGTGAAAGATCTTCAACATCTCCCATAAAGATCTTCCCCTTTTTTTCTCACCTAAAACCTCTCTTTATATCCTGGGGAAAAGAAAACATAAAAAGGGTGAGCTCAAATGCTCAGTAAGGTTAAGCATGGATAAAATAAAACATACCATATACATTTGAACTTAAAAAAATGAAGATAATGTTTAAACACCAAAAGCTTGAACAATGACATAAAACATGGAAGTAAGTAAAGAATAGATCATAAAGAAACATTAAGAATGATAAAATAGCATGGGAATAAAACATGTAATTATGGAAACCATTAATCACATGATATGATTTCCATATTAGCCAAGGCATTGCTGCCAAGACCATCTTAGTGGACAAAGTCCCTTTCTGAATTGAGTTCACTCCTCGTTCCAGTACTGTATTACTGAACCGGTTTAACTTGCCGTTCCAACCATGTCTATCTCATGAGATATAAATCTTTAACCAATGCATTGGAGGGAGATATAGGTCCCACCCATCTCATAATGAAATCATTCTTACTTGTGCCACAAAATAAGCATACATCATTCATAATAACCTAACGAATAAAATGGGTTTCATAAACATAATCTCATCATGAAATAATCCATATAAAAGAAATGAATATCATTTCATAATTAGGAATGTGAAACCATGTAATTCATAGAGACATTATACTTGAAACATACACATATGAAATAATGTCATCTCAGATGGAAAATGGTTTTGATAAAACACTTGAAATGAATTCTTGGGGAAAATATCCTTTCTTCTTCAAAATCAATTTATTTTCATAAAACATCATCTAATTTTAAAATAAAGAGATTTTGTTGAAAATAGTCATGAAATCTTTTGTAGTAAGCTTCATTAAAATAAGGCTTTATAAAACCATAAAAATATATTTGTGCCGTATAAGTTAAAAAAACATTCTTCTCGTACTTTTGTCGAAAAAGTCAAAAAGTACCTCATAACAAAAGAAAGATTCCTTACATACCATGTAGTAAAATTCAAGAATGGTTAAAAAGAACGTTAAAAATTCATGAAAATAATTTTATAAAACATGGACATGGATGATAGAAATAACCCCAGTAAATACTTAAGAATACGCAATCTCGGATAAAATTGAGATTTGCAAAATTATCCCTTACCTTAGGTCCGATATGATTCGTACGTATCTGAACCTCCTGTATAATGATTTAAATAATGTCATTGACTTATTATAGAATCATATTAATTGTTATGATATCATATATGGTTCACTTATGACTTTATATTACCCGTTCTTTTGTAAATTCCATGTTAAATAGCATTTTGGGTAAATCGTTTCATTTGTCGTCCGTGTTTTGACTTGTAATTATTCATATGATTACATAGATCATGATTACTTAATTACAGAATATAAAACATTATTTATATATAATATATATTCAGAATATACATATATATAATAGATCTATAAATGGAAAGAAATACACCATTCATGGAGACGGTAGGTCGTACGTACGCATGAACGTTGTTTTCATTTCCTCATTGAATTGAATGGAATTAATTGGATTACATACATATATATATACATAAATACAGTATCATTATTATGTCATATATTTCATGATTACTTATTATATATAATTTATAATCATTTATGAATGGTTAATCATTGAGAATGAATCTCATCGCGTCGTGGAGACGGTATTCCGTACGTACGCACGAGCGATGATATTGTTCCCATGATCGTGGAATTTTATTGGAGTGTATGTATACTATTAAATAATAAATATAACTTTAAAATAATCATATATAGTTATTATTTACACCCTTATACCCATCCATGTAAGGTGGTGGTGGAAAATAGATTACACCACGGCATGGAGACGGTATTCCGTACGTACGCACGCACGGTGATTTCGTTTTCTATAGGATGGATAGATGGTGAAATAGGGTTGTTTCATACTTATAATAACATATCAGTATATGAGTGATACTGATTTTATTACTTCATAATGAAACAACCTAAGAAGAAGAAGTGGAAGAAGAAATAAAGGTGAAAGAATTGGTAACGGACATTACCTCTTCTTTGAAGCGCCTCTTTGAGACCTCCTCTTAGGGCTCTAAAATTGGACTTTGAAGAAGACCATGACCTCTAGGATGTTTATAGGGAAGTGTAGAAGAGAATTTGGCAGGGTTTGGCTGAGCTTGAAGGCTCAAAGTGGTGTGATGAAGAGAGGGAGGAGGTGCCCTTTTATAAGGGAGGAGAGGGTCACCTTTGGAAAAACTAAAAATATTATTTTTATTATAAAGACAAATTCGGTTTTAAATAGCTCCAAATTGATTTATTTCGAAGATAATGTAGGGATGGGTCGAAATCCTCTCATCCAATAGAATTTAGACAAGTTTAGGTTCCTATTTTAACCTTATCATTTATATTTAACTTTAAGTTAGATAATTTTACTTTTACCGTGTCTTTTTGTGTTCTTACACTATAAGGTTAATAAACATACTATAAGAAGCCAAACGAACCCCAAGTTATTTATTATTAATATATATAACCTTATCTAAGTCATTTGGCCGAACCATAGATTTTTAAGAATATAATAACAATTAATAATATAATATTTGTTTTAAAACTTATTTTATGTCAATTTTGACACTATTTGGTAGTAGATTTTTTTGAAAATCATAACAGAATGATTAGTTCTAAAAAATTTAATTAAATCAACACTAACATGTCATATTAACATATAAAATTATTTTAATACATAAAAAGTCTCAAATTACATTTAGTTGGGTATTTATAACATCAATTATGTCAATATTTCATTAATAAGATAATTAATGCATCATCATTGTGTCATATATAAATTAAATAATTTAAAGTCTAAAAATTAAAAATAAAATATAATTATGTAGGAAATCTGTTTATCTTTCTAATGAATATTTATAGTCAAATTTATCTTATGTATAACCCTATATTAAAAATGATTTACTTATTAAACTTTGATTTTAACTATTTTAACCCTTCTTTAAATAAATTAATAATAAATGTCCTAATCTAATCCATGTGGGCCTAAGTGGTCATATTTTATTCCTAAGGTTGTTTTTGGTCTAATTACACTTATCCAATAGAATTAGAACATGTGTTAGGGTAATAATAATAACACTTTTATCCTTAATTACCCTATTTACTTTTAACTGTGGTAAAAAAAGTAAAAAGTTACTATTCACCAAAAATTATTTTCATCTCATTGAACCACATTTTACTTACTGACATCAATCGTGTCTCTAGTATTTTTGAAATTACACTCACAGAAATGGTAAAATTACGTTTTATGAAAAAATTCAGTTTTTTAACTACCACTTAGTGGTTTCACTATTCATCAAAAAATGAAAGTTTCAAGAAAAATACCAAAAATTAGGCCTAAGCTATATTTGATATTATGAATTCAAAAATGATGTTTATTTTACCAAATTCAAAACATATTATTTACATTAACTAATTTAAAAATTAATTCTCATCGTCAAAACAAATAGCGTGTTTTTAAGAGATAATAACTATCAAAAGATTGACACTTGTTTATGTCTGGTTTAAATGTGAAATTACATACAATGAACAACATTGTATTAAATTGTAAAAAAATATTCTAAATATACTTTAAAACCACTAAAATTAATAATTTATCACTATTAATTATTTTGATTAAAAAAGTTGTTTTTAATTAAAATTTAGTAATTTTCACTATTCATCAGAATATGAAAGTTATCCGAAAAGTACCAAAATTTCACCCTAAGCTAATTTCGATATTCCGAATCCAAAAATGAAGTCCATTTTGAAAAATAAAATTTACAAAATTTCAAAAAGTGGTTATTACTATTCATAACGGCTAGTTTTAATAATAGCATATCGTTGTATAGTGAAACTCAGTATTACGTACTACACACGCTATCGAGGAAGGTCGCGATTGAGTGTAATGCATGGTAAGTCAAGGATGCGTGTTTTTCAAGCTCCTTTTGGTGTAGCGTACAACACAAGACATTAATGAAATTAAAAAGAATATTTTTCAAAAAATCTCGGGGTGTTACAGTTTGAATAAATTAACCTCTTTCAGCTAAATGTATAATTTAACAAAAACCCATTTTAGAGGTATTCATTGACCATGAAATGGGACTATCGTACTATAAAAATTAAAATAATTAATTTAATTGAATATAATTTAGTGGTATGGACATAAAAAATGTGATATATATATATATATATGAATTCTATAAATTATGATGCCCTGGAATGATGAAATTAAATTATTTAAATTTAAATGTATAATTATAATTACTGTTAGACCATGTAAATTGGTTGGTGAATAATGGTTAAGGGTTTTATTAAGCATGGAATTTAATACTCCCTGATATTGGGTGATGTGCATGATGTCTCACACAATTTAATTTTATTGGGACAATGTTCATGTTGTTACACTTCCCCTTGAATCTGTTATTAGGAATGGTTACTCCCCACCACTATCTTGAGAGAAATGAATGATTTTTCCCATTAATTCGATATTTAGGAATAGTGCCCATGTTGAAGAATATAAGTCATTAGAAAATTAATGGATGCCTGAGTTACAACACAGGACTAGCTAGCACCAAGTATCCATGTATATTCCTCTAGTTTTCATTATATATAGATAGTGTAAACAAGTATATATATTACATATATGTATTTAATTAATTATATATGGAAAACTAATCAGATTCATTTAGAAGAATTCTGAATTTTGTATAGTCTACACGGTCTCCTACACGAACCATAGTTGAGAATAATTTATTTTGAAGTATTTTTTACCATTCATTATACTTGCACACAGTTATATTATATTCAATGAATAGATTATTCTAGAAATTATTTGTGGTGGCATCATGATCTTATCTCACTCCCTATTCAGATTTCCCTTGGTACCTAAGTTGACCAAATGATTACATTTGTGGATAAGGGTATGTCCCTATCATGAATTCTTGATCGTTTTTTGTGATATCATAGATCATGGGATAAGAGGATTTTGTGTGAATTTAAATTCTATAGGATATTTATTTTAGTAATTTATTATTTTATTATATAATTTTTTATACGATGATGCTTTTTCTCCCATGTATCCCTATTTCTGTACATCAACATTCCATGACAAATGTTTTTATATGTATCATTATATGGCCTGATTATTATTACTTCTTGGATGATTCCTTTTCCATTATTCTAATATACGATATCTATTTCCATTTTTAATTTTAGTTTTATGATGATTACTATATTGTTTTATATGTATTATCATTGTTGTATCCACTATGCAACTCTGATATTAGGGTATAGTCTCCCCACCATTCCACCTTAGACCATCGTTTCTTGTCTGTTTCCACTCGCATACGAGGAAGTGCATTTGAGGCTTTGTGACCCACCAGCCTATGGGAATGATTTTGTGGCTCTTGAGTTAGTAAAATAACAAGTGGTATTAGATGTATTTTGTATTATTTTTTCTTA
Organism: Viscum album; assembly: GCA_963277665.1. Taxonomy (NCBI): domain Eukaryota; kingdom Viridiplantae; phylum Streptophyta; class Magnoliopsida; order Santalales; family Viscaceae; genus Viscum; species Viscum album. The sequence goes on from OY728153.1 coordinate 936,281,524, forward strand.
TTGTTTGGGTATGAGATCAGAGACTATGAATTTTTTTATTTTTTAAGGAGGTTGTTCCTATGAGTAACTAATCCACCTTCAAGGGATACCCAAATTACATGGGATGGGTTATTAATACTTTGGTTTTATTCCTATTTCAATTTTAATGACTTCATCAATGGGTAAACTATATTTTTTGTGAAGCTATTATTATTGGTATTATGATTATAGGGTTATTTATTTTTATTTATTAATTGAATGGAGTTATCATCTCATGAATAATTATAGGCACTCAAGGACATATATTCCTTGAATTTATTCATGCCATGTTTACTTACAACATGAATTTATTTTCTACATATAGCTTTGTCCCTTCATATGAATTTTTAATGTGCTATAGTTTCGTGAATGGATAAAATAATTGGACTACTTAAGGTTCTTATATCAATATAATAATATCTTTCACACATATATTAATTAAGAAACCTTAAATGGGAAATTATACAATGTTTTGGGAATAGTATCTACTAGTTCCATGGTATGAAATAATGTTAGTTGTTTGTATTAGTTGAATTATAATGGTGATTTGTGAGGGAAACACTTATATAAACCATGAAAGGTTATTAATGTAATAAAATCATTTTATATGACCTATTAAATATTGATACATGATGTAAGGGTTAGGTTGTAGTTAAATTCATTTCATTTGTAATATATAATAGGTATGAAATTTTATAAATTGGGAATGGTGACACACATAACTAGAAAATGATATATCTATAAATTTAAAAGGGAAAAATCTAATATGGAATTAAAACATTTAAAATGAGGTTACTGATAAATAGGATTCCAATTGAAAAGTAATGGGTGTTTTCCTCTCTACAGTGTAACTGAGACTCTATATATCAGAACATCTATCATTTTATAATTGACCTATAAAAGAACTTGGTCTATGTAGTGGGTAGTTGGAACTTCCTATTATAGTCCTTGTGGATAATTATGGTCATCCTATTATAACCTATTATAATATTTTGGAGCTGGAATACTGTTATGATCCTTTCCATAAGAATGATATGCAGCATTTCTAACCATTTATCTTCAATATTTTAAACTGTTGAGTTCTCTTATGAAGAATATGTTTGGAATTGTAGAATCATTCCACCATGAATACCTTATTTCATACACTATAGAGGCAGTGACTATCATGCACCGATGGATGTGGGACCTGATCCACTGGTATTACCTCTAGCATCCCACCATAGACAACACCATCAATTCTAGATTTGGGAACACAAATCCATTTTTCAGAGGGGTTCTTCATATGATGTAGTCCCTAAAAGTTGTTCCTCAACATATCCCAACCATGGAAGTGTTGAATTATGATTTCAATCCGTACCATACTCACAACTTTTCCGGATATGGCATACCTCATGGGGTACAATATTGGCTAGAATCCCTATTATTGGTCATCAATAATCTGGAGACACCTATTTAGAATAGATTTATGACCAGTTCCTATATTCTATTGTGCACTTCCAATAGATGGTGGTATTTGATTTGGTAGGGAGACCGACATCGAGATATGATCTATAGGTACTTCCATACAGACATCAATGATTTCATCATTAAATAGACATTGAGGTTTGACAGTTGTAGATAGTTCTTGATCTAGTAGAAGAGATATGTTTCTAAAATGGAATATTATTCTCATTTTACTGAGATGTAAGAATCATTTCAGACATTATCTGGTGATTGACATATTATTGTGAGGCTATTTTAGGATGTTTTGGTATGGGAAATCTGATAACAGGTTAATTTTTCTCAACTAACTACTATCTCTAATATAGTTACTCCGAAAATCATTATTGAGATGACTTTGAGGGAAGCCATTGATTTGAGGAATGGTGGTTCAGCACCCAAAACTACAATTTGTTCTTTTAGTAGAAGGAAGCTACATTTTGAGGTTTCTAGTGGGGGTATTAATTGTCAGGTAACTCATATTTGCATCTTCCTTATATTTCACCAGGGAAGGTTGTTGGGACAGACAAAACACATATGTGTGCAAGATAAATTTGAATGAAGAAGGTACAAATGGGTGATTCATATTCGGCATTTCTCCATGACTTTTCCATATTTACCTAGTGAGAGGGGGTGTACCCCAAATCCATTCTCTATTGTAGGGATATTAGTACCTATCCAATAAGATATATAGAATAACACCATCTGATAAGGTAGATGTGGTGGTTTAGGAAGAGGGAATCAGAATCAAGACATACAAATCCTACAAAACGGGCCTACTCAGGGTAGTCAAGTCATGAATCATGGTTACAGTATTGGCCAGATACATGCAATCTAACCTATTTTGGACAAGTATATCATAAAAACTTCTACTTCATGAGTAACTATCCTATTTGACTAAAATCCAGTGTTAGCTTTATTTGACATAGGTTCATATGCCAATTTATTTCTACATTAATTATGAATATTCTAGTCCTTGATAGAGAGTATTTTTGGGGAGTCATGACACTTGATACACTATTGAGTATCCAAACCTAGAGTGTCCACCAATGATAGCAATGTCCCATTAATATAGGTGTCTATTGGTTTGCGTGGAATCTTTTCTTCCACAAAATGATAGGGTTATATGTAAATATCATGTTGGACTAGTTTTTCACTTATCAATTCCCTATTGATTCTTATAACTAGAGGGTAATGTTAACATCACAATAGGGTGGTATATATGTAAATTAGAGAGAGTAGGATGTCCATGTTACTCTTGATGAACCTGAGCATCCTATGATGAGTATAGTGATAACCCAGATTGGTAGTCTCTTTTTGGATGATCTAAGTTTACTAATTACTATTTTCCCTCATGTCGTTGATCATTTTTGTGATTTATTCATTGAAAAAAATTCTAGGATACCTTTTATTAGTGAGGTATATTTACCACCGATCTAGTGTTAGGATAAGATCAATTATCCATTCAACCATACAAGATGTCACCAATGGTGATTCTAGAGCTCAAGAAGGAATTGTAACATCTTGAGACTAATGGTTTTATATTCCACATTACATATACATGGGGTTCACTGGTCCTTTTTCCCTGATGGTGGATTATACACATAGCCCTATCATGGATTTGCGATAGTTGAACAAGTTCATGGAATAGAACTAATATCAACTTTGTTGAATAGAACCCACTTGAATTATCATCAAGGAGTAAATTTTTTCTAAAAAGTTAATTGTAGGTTGGGATATCATCAAGTGAACTTAGGTCACCATACGTACCTAGAAAATCTTTCTTTATCAATTAGGGTCTCGATGAGTACCTTGTTTTACCATTTAGTCTCCTAAGCACACCAACTATTTTCAAGGATCTGCTGATACTTGTTTTCCACCAATATCTAGATTCATTAATTGTATTCAGTGTGAATGACATATTTGTTTACTCTCATAATCGATATAACCATTCCAAACATCTTTATATCATGTGACATTCACTGAGAGAGAACCATCTTTAAAAAAAATATTACCAAATTCCATTTTTAGATCGATATTGTCTACTTACTAGGTCACAACATCTCTAAGACAAGAGTATTAGTATACTAAGCATAATTGATAACTATTGTATCTTGGGTGAATCACAAGAACGTCTCTTATACACTTAGTTTCGTGGGTCTAGCTAGGAATTATAGACACTCCATCCTGGTATTATCATTCCATGCAGCACCTCATATGTTATTTTCTAAGAAGGTTGTGAAATTTGTATGGATAGAAGATTATGAGAGGGACATTCAAGAATTGAAATGTATGTTGACTTCATTAGTGATCCTTTTTTTTGGACATAGGAATCAACAAAAAAAAATATTATTATGCATCTTGTATTGGGTTGGGAGTAGTTCTTTTTTAGGCCGAGTGAGTCATGGAGTGTGAGTCTCAACAGTTTTGGCCTAATGAGATGAACTAACAAAAACATAACCTATAGTTAGATGATGTCATTATGGACATATGGTTTTGGGAGGATTAATATCATCGAGATAATTTTTTGTTATTTAATAATCACAAAATCCTCAAGTATATCATTACACAACATGATCTAAATCTAATGAAGTGATGAAGGTTGGAATAACATTAAATAATTGAATTAGATATTTCCCATTTTCCAAGAAATGGAAATGAAATAGGTGATTCATTATGACAATAAACTGAAACACATGTGGTTTAAGAGTCCAGTTGTGATTGGAAGATTATGCACTTGTTTCTAGAGACACATGAAGAGGTTAAGAATGTTCATGGTAAGAATATCTTCTAAACTTTAGAAATGACCTATACCCTTCTATAATAGTTAAGGATGATGAAAAATTCATATCTAGAGGGTCTAGTAAATTGTAATTGTATCTCTAATGATGATTCCATTTCTTGTTGGACAATGGGTGAGGATGAGATCTTATGTATTCATGGATCTATCTTGGTTCGATAAGACATTTAAGAGAAACTGATATAGAAATATCACTCCCAAGAATGGGAAATACATTTTGGAGTTACCAAAATGTATCAAGACTAATGCTTCTAGTATTTTCAACCTAGAATGAAATGATAGATAGACAAATTTATTACATAGTATTCCACCTATAAATTTTTAAAGAAGAACATAAAAATTCTCAGGAACTCTTCAAACCATTTTCCATTAATGAGTGGAAATGGGATGATGTTTCCATGGACTTCATGTAAGGTTATCCTAGATCACCTGAAGGAAATAGTATATTTTGGTAGTTGTTAAATGATGAAAAAGATCACCGATTTTTAACCCATTCAAAATATCATTTGAGTAGATGGATTATGAAAGCTATACATTTGAGAGATTGCAAACAATCAGGGAGACCATCATTATATTATATCTAACATGGATGATCATTTCACATTATAGTTCTGGAATGAGTTAGAGAGAGCCTTGGGTATATCGGTTATTCTATGTAGGTATTATCGCCCACATATAGATGTACATACAGAGAAGACATTTTAGTTGTTAGAGGGCGTTCTCCATGTATGTGTTTGTTATATTAGGGGTTCTTGGGAGAAATGTATAGAACTAGTTTATTTTACATAAAATGATATATTTCATGCTATAATACGAATGGATCATTAAAAAACCAGATAAGGTAGGCCATGACAATTAACTCTATTCTAGTTAGAGTCTTGGGAGGTATCACTACCCAGACCATGTATCCTTTAGGAATCATTAGAGAATGTTATTATAACATGGAAGCACATGTTGGTAGCTCAATATAGATAGTAGTCATATGCCAATTGATGCTGATAACATTAGAAGTTAAAGTCTAGGGGAAGATTTTCATTATTTGATTTACATATTTTGGTCCATTGATGGATTTACATGTATGGTATGATTTCACCATGATTTGTTTCATCCTATGAGGGTTTAATGCAAATAGAACTACTGAATTAGAAGAAAACACTTCCTTAGAGATACTGGTATACATAAAAAGTTTCTCACATGTCTCAAATCCATTGATACTATCCAGAACCATCATATATTTTACAACCATGTGAGGTTATGTTATATTTGGATTATTCCATTGACAAGTACACAGTGTATATCATGGGTTGGAGAGTGAAGAGTCTCTAAGGTTGGTATATTCCTTTAGTATGAGTGAAATAGAAGAAATTCCATGTATAAGATGACAGATGGGAGTGGGAAGTTGACGTATGTGCCTAGTGGATGAACGTTTTTCAGATGATATCTTATATCCCTCATAAATACAACTCAGGGATGAGTTACTTGAGGATGGGGATATTATAACGACCATAATTATCAAAATCAATGAATCATTTTTTTCGTTAAATTAATTTTTTATCCTATTGCGTGTGGACTATGGACAATGGAAGGAAATATGAGCATCTAGTTGTTTTTTGAATCCCATAGCTCCATGTATTGGTGGAATCAAGTCAATAACCAAATTTTTTCTTAATCATGCACCTAGTCCCACATAGATTAGCCAAACTGTATGGGGTGTTTTAAAGGGCTAGAGAGGGATGCACGGTTAGGCTAATCCATGAGAACTGGAGACCTGTCCATTATACTAATATTAGATATGGGATAGATGAAAATTTCATGGTTTGTGGATGGTTTGTGTTACTGTGCACTAGCCATGTGAAGTGTGGCATCCCTTGGATAGTGAAATGGAATAATTGGTGCAGCTTTTGAACAAATGTGTAGCCAAACTGTGTGCCTCTTAAAAATTAGGAAAATTTACACCATTTCACATAAAAAAATTATAAAACCCCTAACCCCTTTTCTTTCCCCTAGTGTGTAGAAGCACTTACCCATCTCTCTATAACACGGAAACCTACCCCTTCTCCATTATTGAGATTTTTTTAACTCCCTCATCCAATATTTATTTTCCTCAATGTTTGAAGCATTGGATCCATGATAGTAATACATCTAATACTCAATCCTCCAATATTCATTTATCTTACCATCCATTATAATATTTAATTGTAATATCATATTCCATAATATTAAGCTATTATTTTATTCTACATATTTCTCTTGTTTTTGATTGATTCAAATTTCAAAATAGAAAAAAGAGTTCGTTACTGGACAAAGATTGGTGGTCTTGTAATTTTTCCTAAATGGTTATTTTTATTAATATTTTCATCATTGTCTCACATGATATGCATTTCCTCTCATTGATGTAAATTGTTTTTTTTTCAAAATTTTTTAATTACATCATATTATTCAACTCTTGTAGAACCTTTTTAAATTATTAATATATTTCAACCTCTTGGATACCACCCCTATGGTTGTGTTTATATAATATACCCCTTTGAGTTAAATGTTTAGTTTACCCAACCACTATCTATGTGGTACAACATGAACATGAAGTGTAATTTCGTTGATATATTAATTAAAATGATTAATTAAATTGAATGGAATTTGGTGGAAAGACCATGCCACATGTGATATATTTATCTATAATAATTCCATAAATTTTGATTCCATGGTTGGATGGAAATGAATTATTTAAATAGAAATTCATTATTATTGTTATTGTTAGACCATGGATATTTTTTTGTGAACAATGGTTAAGGGTTGTGTTGAGCATGTCATTTCATTCTACCTAGAATTGGGGGATGGACATGACATCTCACACCATTTAAATTTAATTTTATGATGAGCATCATGTTCCACCTTCCATGGTATCTTGTTTTGGGAATAATGACACACCCTTCTGCTTTAATTGATTATTATGACATCACAAAATCATATGATATTCATGGATAATAACCTTAAAGAAGGCTATGACTCGTTAAAATAGTCCATGTAGACTTGAGTTATTCCTTATCTGTATCTATGACCTAGTATATATATATTCCAATAAATTTCCTTACATAGAGATCATATATAAATGTATACATATTAAATATTTTTGTTTGAGTACTTATATATGTTAAACAAATTAGCATCATTCTCTTCTATGCAAAAGTTGGCAGAGTCCTCCAGGTCTCCTATCATATCCTTATATGACTATTATTTATTTTCCGACATTGTATACTCTTCATTATACCTACACACTACAATATAATATAAACTAATTGAATTATTCTAGAAGTTGTTGGGGTGGTTTACTAAGTGTATCTTACAACATACTCGGCCCACACTTTATACTAGAGTAGACCTTTTGATTGCAGTTGTGGATTCAGTATAACACTCTATCATGGAAGCTTGGTCTTTTTTCTTGTTACACAGATCATCAGAGTAGAGGATCAAGTGTGTGCTCGTAATTGTAGTGGATATCGCATTTGGTCTATAATAATTTTTTTATATCAGGTTGTATATGAATATTCTATATCTCCCCTATATATCCATTTTTTTACATCAGAAATCCTTCACATAATTTTTTATATGACTCAGAAAATTTCATGATTATTTTTACTACATAGATGTTTTTTCCCATCTTCATTATTTTTGGTATTTGATTTCGTTGTTCAGTCAGAAATGTTATAATTTCTAAATTTCATCCTATTTAAAATCTATATTACGTCAATTATTACATTCTAATATGAGGGTATAGTCTCCCCACCATACCACCTTAGACCCAAATTTCTAGTCGACGTCATCTCTTGTACAGGGAGGCATGCATGATTCCATGTGACCCACTAGATAATGGAACCATTTTAGCAGCTCCCAGGTCCAGAAATAAAAATCTAGACTTTATAATGCATAAAATTTTAGAAATATTAAAAAAAATTCACCCCTTCATTATAAAAGGGAGCATCTTCTCTTAAAATTCTCACACATATTGAGTACACTAGTTAGGAAAATACCAAGACAAATAACTTATAAACATCCCATTATAAATATTCTTTGTAATAGTTTTCTCAAAATACCAATCATAGAAGAATTAAGATGTATTCTAATGGAAAATATTTGAGGGTAAGATATATTCCCAAACTTCCCAAATTTAACATTATTTATCCTTCTACCAACATCAAGTATTTCAAAAAAATTATGAAATAATAACATTTGTATCTTAAATATATAAAAAAATATTATAATTATTGTATAAACCATTTTCATCTAATTTTATATTATACTGTAAATGTAAACATCACTTGTTTGTGTATGTGAACTACGATATCCTTACAGAAATGTGTTTTATTTTTTATCATGGGATTTTATGGTTGGACAAAATGATATTACAAAATAATATAAATGATTTTTTTTCACTATTATGATTTATTAGACATAATAAATTAATTAACTTCTAACCCTTCCATATGTTATAAAATGATAATGTCAGCCAGTAATTTGTGTAGACTACACCTGTATGAAGCGATGTCATTCACATTTTTTCTCCAATGTGAAAGGGCAATTAAATGTATGAAATTACAGAATGAGTTTCAAATAAAAAATATTTTTAGAATTATTTAAAACTAAAATATTCTTTAGATTATTTCTTTTCAACCATTGAAAAATTAAAATGTCTATCGTGCAGATTTTTGGACTATCGTCTCTATGAATTGATGTAGTTCATTTTTCATGAATTCAATACATAGTTTGTTTTAAAAATGTATATAATTTATATATACTAAAAATATAACCTCTTTATGACTCTTGAAGAAATAAAACCTAACCCCATTGATGAAGATCAATGAATTGATGATATTTTGTGGTTATAAAACGATTGATCCCAAAAGGAATATTAATAATGAAATGAACACGAATTGGGATATTGAGAATGTATAAATATAATATAATTTAACTAATTAATAGTTAGAGAGTTTAAAAGGATATAAATAACATATGGCAGTAGACTTTCTATTAAAAAATATATTTTAAATTTTTTCCAAAAAACTCTTTTTCTTCCACTGATGGGTTCATTAAATCATTCAATAATATACTTATTTATACATAAAATATTAATTTATTTCAGTTTAAACTACCTTTAAATTCGTAATTTATGTTTTAAAAATTAATACATTAGAAATTTATCTTATGGCCCATTTTTTTTACAAAACTAGAAAAAGAATGATTATTTAATGTATAAGACTTATATACATATTCCTTCTCTCATAGATATTATTAGTTAGAATTATTTTTAGAATGTATTCCATTTTTATTTTGAAATAAAATATTTATATTAATATTCATGGAATTAATTTTTATAAAATATATTTATAAGTAAATAGAATAATTTTCTCATATTTATGAGATATTATAAAGTGATATTTCACATGCACTTGAATACCAATTAAAATGGGTTGTATTTCTGAAGTGTCAGATATATGTGTCTTATTTATGCTATCATTCATAGAGTTTTATATTAATGGCGGGTGAGAAAAAAATATTTTTGATGATTGGTGAGTCTGATATATATCTCTGATGCATTGGGTATCGTGATAAAGTTTATCGGGTATAGGTTACCCCAAAGAGATATTAAAATTATCTGGTTATGCAATTTCATTATAATGGTTTGTGGAAAGGTAAATATAAGGATAATTTTCGAAGGAACATGATTAATACACATTCAATGGTTTAAAAAGGATATATTTTAAATTAAAATGGTCAGTAAGTGATTAATGTTTTTAATGTAAGAATATCACTTTTTTAAAAATAAAGGCGAATTTATAATTTTTCAGTAATAGGTCTCCTGATTATTCATTTTTCCAAGAAACTATTACGACCATTATTTTTCCATTATAATTTAATATTTAATGTTTCAGGAAAGATATAAATAAACTATGTTCTCTAATTTAAAAGATAATAGATATTTCAGGTCAAAGGATTATTGTGAAAATAGAAGAGATTCCTATGTATTTTTTATATTTTTAAATACATTACAATTTTTCATTTCTTTTAAATCACATAATTTGATTTATTTTTTCATCCCACATTTTATAATATTTATAATGGACCAAATTATGTGTATTAACTATTATGAAGACATTCTCTATATAAATGATATTTTCCTTCAATGATTTAGGTAAATATTTAATGAAACATGAGTGTATGCTTAATAATTCAATTATTGTGTACGGAAATGGATAATGAATGACAATGTTAATAATAGAAGGTGAACCCCTTGTCATAAATCATGTAATAATGGGATTATTATTATACATGGAATTATTTATATGGTATATATACCACCTTTATGAAATAATTTATCCATATATTCATATTGTATTTTATTTTCTATTTCAGTTTCTATTTATGAAGGTCTTTTGATTAAAATTTTATAATAGCTATAAGAGTTTATTTTTAGAACTTGATTTCGTGTGGATATTGTTTATGCAAAAATTACTACATTATGTCATTATATTTTATTTATATTTATTAAAACATATATTATCTTAGATTTTGTGTCTTTATGGGGTTTATAAATATTATTACAATTTCATTTCAAATAGGATGACAATATGACTAAAATGGGGTTCATTAGTGGGGCAGAGCTTATCTCTTATTTATAGTTAGAAATCATTCTCCTCCATGTCTACATTATTTATATTAAATTATGAATGTTATTAAAAATACATAAATGATTTATTAAGTACATTTTATATTTATTTTTTACTTCCATTACACAATTTTAAAATATCTATTCTTTCTATTTTAATGGCTTGTCAATTTTTACAATAACTAATTTTTTTTGAAGTGAAACTTATTTTTGAATTTTTCATCATAAACATTATTTCACAATATTATAACCACATTTATTAATGAATTATAAAATTAAATACTTCATGGTTTTAAAAATTTATATTATTTCCCATATTTTATTAAATTGTTTTACAAAGAGTGGATAAATATTATAAGAATGTATTAAGGGATTAAATTTCACTTATTTATATTTATATCATTCACTCGTCATTTCATATCTATAATTTTTTTCATTCTCAAAGTCTAAATATTTTATATTCTTTTTAATTTATTATTTAATGTCATATTTATGTCCCACTATAAAGAATTTTTAACATAACATATAATTTGTTTTTTAAAACAATGTTACAAAAGATGTATAAAACTTCTTTCACTCCCATTTTCCTTAAATACTATAAATATATAAATGATATCCAGTTTTTTTCAATTTAATACAATATATTCTCTTATTATGTTTTTCTTTTATAATATTAAACTTGTTGTGTAAAACAATCCAATTCTTGATCTCTTTTTATGTGATACACTTCAAAAGAATTAACGTACACATGTTCTTATAAAATTGTTTTTAATATATGTGGATATACATTAACATCTTCTATAGATCACTATAGATATTATCTAAAGTTATTATCCTCCTTATCTCACTATATGTATTGTGACAAGGATATGTGGTAGTTTTCATGAAACCCATTTCAGTCTCATGGGTTAGTTAATCTAGGATATATTTATTAATGTATTTAATTTTTGACACAAGAATTTAGATGTGTATTTATTATTTAATGGGTATGTCCATGATAGCCCTCCAAGGCACTGGTTAAAGATTGATATCTCATGAAATTAAATATAAAGGACAATATAGTGAACTCAATCTAATGTGGGACATCATTTAATAAATTTTAAAGGGAATGTGGATAGAACCAAATAAAAAAGGGACTCTACCCATGACGTGATAATGGTCTTAGTGGTGAAAATTCACAATGTATATGATTATATATTATTATATATGTTACAAACACTTCTTAAAAACTCTTATTCCAACATTATGTTTTCTCAGAACATTATTATTGACTTTTGTTCCTATACCCATGTGAATTATCCCTTATGTTGTTCCCAAATATAAATTCCATGACTCATTCTTTCTAATCTAGGTTTTACTAGTTTTTTCTGTTATATATTTTTCATACACCATGTTTTTTATCTTAAAAAACATGTTCGTCTTATTCTCAATTATGATACATGATTTTTGACACTTATGATTTTTGTTACCGGGTGTTTGAGATCACCCTTAACATGCTTTTATTTCCCCAAGTTATGGAAAAGAGTAATATTAGTGATTTTCCAATAAGCGTATTATGTTTTGAGAATATTATGGTTGATGTTGAATACTTATTTTTAAATAATAAATTATTTTTATAGTTGGAAAAATGTCTACTTTGTGAGAAATATATGATTTTCATAATGTATTTTTATAATGTTTTGAAAATCTATACGTAAAATTTATTTGTTATATATGTCAATCAATCACCCTTACTGGTTTTATAATTATGGATGGTTATGATTGGGTTATTATAGTTGGTATCAATTCGAATATATAATAAAAATATTTTAGTCACTACATTTTGGATTATAGATTTAGGTTATGTCGATTGGTACTAGTGAATGAATTAAATATTTTTTTGAGGTTATGTTGTTGTCCTTTAAGGTTAATTTAATAGATTTAGTTACCATCATGGGTTAAAAATTTTAAAGTTGATAGTAGGATAAATGTTATGAATACCCTTTTTAGGTCTGATGTAATTATATTAGGAGGTTATTGAAGATTTTTTCGGGAAATTTTTATGGGGTTTTAGGAAGGAAACATCATTGAGATATAGATTACCCATTGGGTAGGTTTATTATTTAATGTTGAGGTAACTATTTTTTATTTGGAAATTTATTAATTGAATAATTTAATATAAGTTGACAACTATATATAATAGTGGTGGATGGAATGTGATCTAGGGAAAATGTGATTTATGTAATTTTGGGTAATGACAAATATATTTTTGGGACTATTTATGATTAAGGTAATATTTATTGATATTAGATTTTATGGTTTTTAGGGATAAAAGTGTATGTTGATTCTTGGGGGCATAGGTATCCATGTTTTTTGGGATAATAATATAGTAATATAATTCTAATTAAATTATGGTATATTACGTTCTTAGGATTAGGTTATGGGTATCGAGAGTATGAAACAAATGGTATCATGAATTAATTTTTTTTGAAGAAGGTGGTTCCTCAGTCAAAGACCAAGGCACAATTTATTGAATATATAAAAAGAGTTATAGGAGTTTAAAGGATGGGAGTTTCTTACAATCTTTATCATAAAAATGGTGAAATTCAGGAAACAAGGTATCAGACCAAGTCATGTCTTGATTGAGACCATTTTTTTGAAAAGGTTGGGGCTGAAGCCTCATTTTTATTATTAAAGAAAAGAAAAGACCTCTTTAACTTGGTAGAGGGAGACCCATTACATATCCCACAGGCCCAATGGGCAATTAACCCATTACATAGCCCATAGGCCCAAAATTTAGGCCCATGACCCATTTGAGACCTTTGTTGGGAAGGGCATCGACAGCCATATTCGCCTCCCGATACGCATGCGTGACGATGTTGATATCCTGAAGCAAATCAAGACATCTCATCCAGCGGGTGGTAAGAGGCCATGTGAGATGGATTACACCATTCCAGATAGCCTGGGCAATTACGGTCGAGTCACTCTCTATCCAAATCTCCCTCCAGCCTTTTTCATGGGCAAAATTGACAGCATGTATCGCAACAATCATTCCTTCTTCCAATGAGGAGGTCGTACCACAGGTACCATAAAAGCACCCATGGCACTGGCCAAGGTAGTTTTTGATGATAGCTTCACAACCTACAGGACTTGGATTTCCTTTCGAGGCCCCGTCAATGTTGACTTTGATCCATCCAGGGAGTGGGGCTTCCCAGAAAACTTCAAGGGTGATTTTGGGTTGACTATAGATTCAATTAATTTGAAGTTTGCGAAGAATCTCAAATTCACTAACAGAAATATTGCGGTGCACTTTATTGATAGAGGCTGATTCTTACACCGCAATGAGGATCTTGGATTTACCTGCATTGAGATTTAATGAGGATTTGTTGTGAATAAAATTATTTCTATCATACCAGATCACGTGAATCAACTCAACAATATTAGAGAGTAACACGTTGTTATTTTGATGAGAGGCATCGTGTTCGAAACATATTTTTATCTGAGAGGTGATAGAATCAGAAAAAGACCTTCCACAATAAAAAATATCATAAATATAGTTAAAAAATAAAAGGTTGTAGAATATGAAAGAAAAATAGGGCTAATGTCCTCCCTGTGTTGATTGCATAGATGGAACTTAGAACAAAGTTGTATACCAAATGATTAAAGACACACTTCATTGGGAATTCTGCTATTAGTGATTTTCCAACTAAGAGTGAGTCTCGAAGTATTGAAACAAGGTTTATTAAAGGCATTCGACCACCCAAAATAATAATTAGGGTTCAAGATGTTACAATTGTAAAAAAAAATTGAGTCGAGAATGCCAATGTTAGAAGGTTCCCAAATAGGGAAGTCTTCAGAAATCGAATAAGTGTAATTGTTAATTATGTGATTAATGCTATCAGGAATATCATGTCTGCTCAAGTGAATTACATCCTTAATGGTATTATTAATATTTTCAGGAGAAGAGTTAGAGGGTAATATGGAAATTAAGGGGGTACCCATCTAATTTTCAGTCCATGAATTCAATGAGGAATTAGCATTGACCATTCATCTACCATTAATCATAATATTTTGAGAAATATTCCTAATAGATGGGCAAATAGAGGAAGGAATAAAATTTAAGTTGCCTTTTTTAAGTTTACTGAGAAATATTTGCTTAAGAAACTCAATAGCATCAGAGTTGTTATGAATCAACCTCCAGACAAGACTGTCTTGCAAAGAATCATTAAACATTTCAAGGTTTGTTAATGCCAATACTGCCTTTCTCCAAAGGTTTACCACAATTCCTCCAGTGAACTATGACAAGCTTCCATTCAAGGATATTTCCAGCCCAGAAGAAATTCTTAATACAAGTATTAAGTTTTTAAATGTTAATAGAAGGCCATTTGTATATCATCAACAAGTAATCCATTTTAGAAATGATAGTAGATTTAACAAGGTAGATTCTTCCATCCATAGAAAAGGGTTTACCTTTCCAAGTAGAGAGTTGATGTGTGATTTGATCAATAATGTTGGAAAAGTAACTAGCTTTGGGTCTTCCCTAGAAGATGTGTACCCCATGATAAGTGCATGGGAAATTACCCTCTTTAATACAAAGGTTGTTAATAATACGATTTTTCCTTCATAATGGGATGCTTTTCCCAATAAAAATAAAGGATTAATTCTAGCATATAGCTTGTCCTGAAACTTCCTCATATTGAGCAAGTGAGTTTTTAGCACTTGTATATTCCTTTTATCACCTTGTAGAAACAGAATGATATCATAAGGATATAGAAGATGAGTGGGCACGTTTATGTTCCTAGAGACTTTAATAGGTCTTTGTTTACTCTAATCCACAAGTTATAGAAGCAATCTGTTGAGGTAATCTTCAGCAATAGAAAATAGAATGGCTGAAAGGGGGTCCCCTGGTCTAACACCTTAGGAACATTTAAAGTAACCTTTGGGAGAATCATTAATCAGAATGGAAATGTGTGCAGAATGAAATAATGTTTTCATTTTCATGATGAAGTCCTCATTAAAATCAAAACATTGTAGAACTTTAAAGATCAAGCTCCAGTCAATAGTATCAAAAGAATTCCTAATGTACAGCTTAACAGAGAAATTCCAACCTCTATTGGTTTTGTTTAAAATATTATTAAATTCCAAGGCAAGACAAATGCAATCTTGAATAGATCTACCTTTGATCAACCCAAATTGATTCCAGGTAACAATCTTATTGCATATAAAAGTAAGTTGATTAGAAATAATTTTTGTAATGATTTTATACAAGGTATTAATAAGGGAGATGGGCTAGAAAAAATGTATCTCGAATGCATTATCCACTTTAGGCATTAAAGAAATAAATTGAGCATTATGTCCATGTGGGAGATGCCCGGTAGAGAAAAAAGAATTAACAAGCTTGGAGACATCGGGGTGAATGATGTCCCAGTGATGCTGAAAGAAACCATTGCTAATTCCATCAGGACCTGGGGAACTTTTAGGCTTTAGATTTAAAACAATATCTTATATTTCATGGTCAAGAGGTATAGAAGATAGCTACGAATTATCATCTTCCTCAACCATTCGAGGAATGACATCAGGCCTAAGGTGTGTATTCACATCAGAACCATTAAAGATTTCATGAAAGTGAGAGACCACATGATTAGAAATGTTTTCTTCAGAATCTATAAGATTGTCATCATGTAAATGAAAAGTGAGAGGCCAGTTAAATTTCTTAATTCTTTGTAAGGAGTTGTAAAATTTAGTATTTCTATCAACATCAGAGATCCATTTAGTTTTTAATATCTATTTATGCATGTTTTCATTAAGAGATAGCAAGGAGTTGAGCTTTAAAGTTATGTTGATCTCCAATTGAGGATCTAGAGAAAAACCAGAGCTTGTGTTACTATTTTGAATTTGTGTAAGATCACTTTCCATGGATAGGATGTCTTTGTCAATTTGTTTTGTTTTGGTTCTACACCAAATTTTTAAAGCTTGTTTGAGAAATTTTAGCTTATTAATGTAGGCATATGAATCATATTGATGATTCATAGAGTTCTAGAAATTTTTAATGAAGGAAGCACAGTCAGGGTCTTCAGACCAAGAGTTGTTGAATCAGAAAGGAAGGGAGGGCTCTGTGTGTTTAGTAAGGAGGTTAACAAGAATGGGAAGGTG
Organism: Viscum album; assembly: GCA_963277665.1. Lineage (NCBI taxonomy): Eukaryota > Viridiplantae > Streptophyta > Magnoliopsida > Santalales > Viscaceae > Viscum > Viscum album. The sequence continues at coordinate 936,298,614 of OY728153.1, forward strand.
ATCTGAGTTTATTCTAGGAAGTGTGACACTAGAAAAAGAATCCCAATTTTCAATAGTGGCAATATTAGTGAGAGATCTATCGAGTTTTCTAGAAACCAATTTTTTGTAGTTCTTTCTGTAAAAAGTATATTTAGCACCAGTTAGATTAATTTCCACTATGTTTCTATCATCGATGGAAGCTTTAAATTCATTAGATGAAATGGAGGAGTGAGAAGGGCCAACTTTTTCACTGGGGGAAAGAATAGAATTAATGTCCTCAATCAAGACCCAAGGTTCTTGGATAGTGTTAGATAAATTTATAAGATCATCCCAAAGAGGCCTTCTATCTTTTTATCTATTCTTGGCGTAAATCATGGTGCAAAAATTGTTTTTAATATAAAAGGTAAAATCACAAGTGTTCAATTGATTATATGTTTTAAAAGTATTAAAAAAATTTAAGGTTGTATGATAAAGTAACCATAATGAATCAAATAAATTACCATCTTTGCATCCACCCAAGATGTTACAACCATAAGAACAAATGTGAGCAAAGCTCTTGGAATAGTTCACTTTCAGTTCAGCAATAGAAAAGATTTCTGGTATGTGTGCCGTTAAAAATATTTTAAGAACAACAATCGTGTTAGAGTTGGCAGTACAATGAAAGTCCCAAAATATTATATTCATTTGGAATTATTTTTGGGGTTATAACCCCTTTTCATTGATTTAACCAAGCTTTTATTCCTCTTAGATATTATAACCTCATGAGAAGGGGCCATTTTGTTTTTGTTTTCTAGGAATGGTGTGATAACAGACTCTGTTTTACTGTTTGATTCTATCAAGACAATACCTAGATTAGAGGCCAAAACAGTGTTATCATATTTCAAATCATTAGTGTTTATGACCTGTTTAATATGGCTAGTGTTGGCACATTGTGATAAATTTAGAGCAGAGTCTGGAATTGAATCCAGTAGTCTTGTTTTTTGGACTGCTTGTGTCTTAGACATAACTGTTTTCATAGAAGCAGAAGGTGTAGAAATTGTATCAATTTCTTATACAGTTTCATGTATAGGAGCCTGACCACAATGCATAGCATTTGAATTCTTTTTTAAACCATTAGAAGATGATTCATTACATTGAGAAACAGGTAAAACTGTGCTAATAATATGCAGGGAAGATGTGTTATGAGGCTGTTGATTATCAGTATTTTCCAATATATAACTTTAGTCCAAGGATGGGATGAAGATAGTTAAGTCAGTACTATAATGATACTGCAAAACTGTGTTATCATATTGTGCAGGGGGATGCGTACAGTGTACATCAAGAAAATTATTTTTTAAGCAATCATAGGAACATGCATTGCATTGAGAAGTAGGTAAAACAGTACTATCAAAATGCATTAAATATGTGTATCCAAATTTCTGAATATTCGCTTCTTTCAAGATATTTCTTTGCACCAAATAAGTGGCATTGATAACATTCTCAGCCTTATCAAGATTATCATTTCTAGTTACCTGCACGGAGTCAGAGTAATGTTCTAAGTGTGTAGTACCGGCTTCACATACCTGTGAATCCAGACTGATTTCAGAAGTGGCATTCAGTTTCACATCAAGAGAGGGTGCTTGGTGTTTTCAATTTTCCAATAGATCCTCCCTTTTTCCCTTAATGCACTCCTTTTCTTTTTCATGATTGTCAAGCCTGGAGGATTCTTCCTTATCTATTTTATTAGGGTTAGTAGAAGCAGGAACCATCTTAATATCCAAAGAGTTGTTAACCAAATGTGTTTCCTGATCATTATGACTTTTGACAATGTCCAACACCATATTCTTAATCTCTTCATGAAGAGCCTGTTCTTTTACAAGGCTTTATTCTTCATCGACAATTTCTGCCCATGATTTATCAGAGGTATGCTTCAGGGATAAAAGTATTCTTCTTTTTATCCCACACTTAATTTTTGTTCTTGTATGTTTCAGGAATACCAACTAAATGAGCCTTTCCTTTTTTAACATTCTTTATTTGTTTCCAATCATTTTCAACAAGTTGAATAACATGTTTCTTTATAACCCTACAGTTATTTATGTTATGACCAACAATTTAATAAAGATCACAATATGGTGGTATTTTTTCATATTCAATTTTGATCTTAGTTTTGATATCATTATCAATAAATCATATAGCATTAAAGAGTTCTGTTCTTAGTTTATTTTCCACCATAACCAGAGCAAAGATCCCCAATTCGGCATTAAGCATTCATTGGTCGATTTTGATTGGGGAACTAATACAAGAGGCAACATCTTTAAGGATTTTTGGATGCCAAAAATACCAGTTCAGTCCATGCATTCTAATCCAAACTTGGGATACATTATTTCTATGTGTGTCAGTATTAAACGCATAATCCAAATCAGAATGTCTAATATTTCCCTGTTTCAATTGCAAATTCCCCAATTTTCCACACGTAATCGAGGTATTCTTGGGTACTAAATAACATGCGGTAATATCCCTCACCCACTGGAAGTAATTTCCAGTTCTGGAATCCATAGCAATGAGATAATCTATCTTTTAAAGCAGGAATCGGATGGGGACGATCACCTTTAGCATAAGCAATCCTTCTTAGAAGCTAAAATCTGCATATCTGTGCTCTCTATTATAGAGCATCTGGGTCTTCTTCCATTGAATACTTTCCATCATCCAATCTCTTGCAAAAAAGAGGAATTAGAAACCTTAGAGGAGTTCATATCTGTACCTTTTAGCACTTCAATGAAGGAGATACCTTTTGATGTCCCTGCATAAGTTTTCTTCGGTGGAACAATATCGAGCTTATCAGATATCTTTCACACCGGTTTGGGGCTTTCAAAACCGGTCTCCCAAGAAGGATCGAAGCCTGACATGAGTGATTAGCAGGGGATTTCAGAGCAGAATCTATTAGGAAGAGCACGAGGGCGAGGAGCTAGGTTTTGCGAAGTAGTCGCCCGTGGATCGCCCGTTGAGCGCTCTCCCATCCTCCCCTATTCATAGTCTTCTCATGAATTAAATTGGAATAGTTATAGTTTGAACTAATAGTGTCATCGTTGGTCCAAATATATCACATGTTTAAATAAATTTTTTATAATAAAATACATCTCATTATTCTTTTTAATAATAATATGTTTATTTACACTTATTTCGTTTGATATTATCAAAAATGTTTTGGTTTTTGTACTTTGTTGATTACATGATGATGAAAATTAATATATATAAGAAATGTCTCTAGAAAATCCGAAAACCAACTAATGAGTAATATATTGAAAAAATGGTAATAAAACATTAAAATCTTGAGATATGATTAATATGTTATTATTTATGGGTTTACTAGTCCTACTTAATATTTTAAAGTTAGTATAACATTAAAAACTATATCTTTTGTCTTATCCTTCTTATGGATACCCTCATTTTTTCCATGAAACCGAACAACATGGAATTTTTTTACAGAGTATAATTTATGACCCCACATTTCAGGAAACAAATTAATTACATGAGAAATATGTATGTATATTATAAATATGTTCAATAAAAATATTTGAACATTAAAATAAATTAACTCATAAAATATATAAATAAAAATAAAATGGTTCGAATCAATTGGGTATAATATTGATAATTCGTAATTTTATATTTATAGGTTATTTAAATAATGTTTCTATACATTTTAAATATATATATTTTAATTAAAAACAATTTATTAAAAAATAATCCTTTTTTAATAGAGAAAATGAAACAACTTTTTTGTGAAAATTAGTTTTATTCTATAAGAATTTTATTTATAAAAATATTTATTTTTGTTAAATTTTTACTTTTTAGTCAGTTTATTAGTAAAATATTTTAATGAAAATTAAATAATTATTGGTAAAATAAATCAATAACATCTAAAAAATAATTATTCTACTATAAATATTTTTAAATTAATTATTCAGGACTAAAAATAAATTTTTTCATAAAATTAAGTATTTCTATTATGTGATTTATATTTCTTTATTTAAAAATTAAATTTATAAATTTTACAATTTTAATCTAAAAAATTAAGTCATTTTTGGATTTTTGATTTTAGAATAGGTTGTTGTGGTTTTTGGATATATTTGTAACTATGTTGTTTTTTGGATGAATAGTAAAATTATAATTTTTAAAAATATTGTACCATTTATGAAATAAACATTATATAAGAATGAATTAAATAATTATTAAAATGTTTTCATAACCAATGATACATTTAATGGGTAAAACCGTGCATTTAAATGTCAATTTTTTCATCAGTAAATCAATGTTTTTTTAAAACCAAAGGTATATTTTATTATAAAAATATACTATTTTTTGATCTTTTTATTTAATTGTGTATTCAAAATACTTCATTTGGTTTTCAATTTTTTTGAAAGTAAAATAAAACTTGTTTTTTACGATGAACAAATAAATTTCATAGGTATTACTACTACAACCCTATATAATTATAAATTCATATTTCCCATTAATACACGCTTTTCAAAAAAATATTTTATATTTAATTATCAATACTTATAAGGAAGTTAGTTATTAACACATTTTTGAAATTATATTCAATAAAATCTATTTAATTTATAGAAACATAAAAATAAAAATAATGTGATTAGATATGTTTTATTTTTTACTATCAAAATAAATTACAAATGAAAAGGTAAGTTATCATAATAAAGGTTAAAATATGTTAAAAATATAAAATTAGGGGACAGTTTTAGAAAATATCCGAAATAGATAAATTTTCATTTTTTTATGATGTTATAATCTACTATAGATAATATTACCTTACTTCATTGTTATCTTTTACTTCACTTGGCTTGAATATGACAGTCCTTTTATATTAATAAATAAGTACATACAAAATTTTCACCCCAGTAACTTTTAAAATGACTTATCCAAAACCCTTTATAAGACACATAAAATAGTTAAAATTTCTCACTATATGTTACCATGTTTTGTTCATTAATAATACTCTCACATTTTTATCCATGGTCTCAACAGAATTCCCAATCCTTCAAAACTAAGAAGGTTTCAAAGAGAAGATAAAATTCCTTCTTTTAAAATAGTTACTTCTTGTACTTGTTATTCATTTACCTTAATAATATATATATTATTGAATAGAGTTTATAAAATTATTATCTTGTTTTTATAATCATAAATAGTATTTAAAAGTTATATTATTCCTATAACATGATAATTGTTACTCATAAAGACATTATAACAAGTTCCTGCTTTTGCTGGATTTACCATATACATGAATAATGTTATAATATTTACCTCATGAATGAATAAAAAAATTAAATAATTGTAATACAGTGTAATAATATTGGATTTGTGTTGTTTTTATAATTATTATATTTTACTATATACCTATATATTCATCAATCAAATCAAATCTTTTTATATAGATGAAGTTTGGGAAAAATATATTTTTTAATCATTCCATGAAAACTGTCACTATGGGTTCCATGAAATGACCATGGGAACAAATACATGTTTAAAAAAACATAAATATTCATTACCATTCATGACTTTTTAGTTCCATGGACATAGAAAAAAGACCAGACCCACCAACCCATAGTACGCATGAAAAAAAAGTGTTTACAGATGAATATTAATTATAATAATAAATAATTTCAACATAGATAAAGAGTAACTATAAATTATTTGTAATATGTAAAAACACTATGAATTAATTTTTTATATATTTTATTAATAATCGTATGTTTATTATAATTAGTGTTAATATCTGTCTCACTAAGCATATGTCTGAGGTCACTTTTTTTAATCTCTAATTCCCTTTCTTGAGACATGCATTAAATTATGTACATATAATTTTTTGTAATGTGTATATATGAACATGTTGAAACATTTTTATTTATTATATTTTGTTATTTAATTTTCTATTAATATTATTATTTTTTAATGAATTCTGATCCATATATTATAAAATTACACGGGTTTCTTTTCTGGTCTCACTTTGAATTTGTGATTGTTTATATATAAATTCCTATTTAAAGTAATTATATGTTTTTTTAGTCTTAGAACCTCATATATTTCATTCCAACCTAGATATAATTGTTGTTGAAAATAATTTATACCATTTGACATCCCTTTGGTTCACAATTCAATCAAAAGGATGATCATAAGGGAAGCTAACGTTATCTCATCTTTATGGTCAGTAATATTTATCATCTATTTCTACATTCATTTTTTTCATTATAAATTCATTATATAATAATTGATGATTTATTATTGTCTTTTTATGTTGAATTTCACATCCTTAATATTTTTTATAAAATAATCTTCTCAATGTTTTTCATACATGGCATTTTTTACTTTATTTATGAAAGTCTGAAAAGAATCTCATTTATAATATTTTTTACCAAAATGAAATTCCCGGATATTATTAAATTTCTTATTAATGAATATTCATATTAAATTTTAAATTTTTTCTAAATTAAATTATATTCCATTTATTTAATTTTCCCCATTTTAAAAATAAAGTTTAATCTTTTAAAGTAATAAATAAAAGGGATTTAATTATACTATATATATCTCTTTCTCCCACAACACATTTATTATATATAACTTCATTTCTCTAGTAATTTTAAATATTTAAAATTCTCTATTAAATAAGTTACACAATATTTTATTTTAATGTCCTAAAATTTAATTCAACGTGGTTTATAAGTTTTCTTTTATGACGATGTTACAAATAATTTATAAAATTCTTTCACTTCCATTTTCATCTCAAAATATAAATTAATATCCCATTAAAAATTATGATTCATTTATTACCCTGTATATCATCTTATAATGTTCTTATATTGTGATATTTAACTTATATAATCAAGTAATCTATTTCATAATCACTCTTTACAAGATACTAATTGAGGGTGTTTGGTAAAAGACCTTCTTATACAAGTGTGCTTTATCTATATCAAAAATAATTAATGTTTTGTATACTTCAATGGGGATATAATCTAATAAAACCATCATTTTTATCTATCTCTTAGGATTATAATCATTTTATGAGAATGTTTTCATGTAACATTACTCTTTACAACATATAAATTATGTAATGAATGATTTATGAATTATTCATTTTCATGTGGGACACATATGTTTGGTTTATTATTTTATGGTGAGTAGTATTATAATATCACTATGATGAATTCAGTAATGATTTTTATCCCATGATATGATATGTATGGAGATAGGAATGAAACCCAAACAACTATGGGAATCAATGAACTATTTTTTAAAAGTTATAATAATTGAACCAAATCTATGAAGGGTCACTATCCATAATGTGATGAGGTTATTAGTAATGATCCTTAAGATAGGAAATGATTCTAAATTACTATGTTATTGACACAATCATATTAAATTTTTTATGATTACATTATGATAAAATGTAACTAGATTTATTATGTATCTTTCTACACTATTGTGTCTCATGTTGTATGTTATTCCAAAAAATTAATTTAAATACACATGTATTTATATCAATGAATTATTGGGTATTAATATCTTATATATTTATCAAGATACTTGATTATATTATCAAACAAACATATTCAACTTATTACCACTAATTATACAAAATTAGTATCACATATGATTACTATTACTGAAATTTTAATCTCATTCTTCATATGTTTTCATTTTCCCAAGCTGTAAAGAAGTGTAATGCATAATAAATATTTGAAAGGATATCATTTGAGGAGAATTTTTTTTGTGAAGTTTAAAAAATATTTTGGAATAAAAAATTCATCATATGTAGGGAAAAATTATTAGGTTATAAATATATATGTTTCGTAATGATTTTCCTTAATTATCTAAAACTATAAACCTAAAATATATTCTGTATGTTTGTGATACAATATTGTTTATTGGTTTAAAAATTATAAATTATCATGTTTTGTTTTCCTCAATGGGTATCAATGTTAGTATGTAAAGAACCTTTTTAGGACTACAACCATGAGTATAGGTCTGGAGAATCGTAATGCATTTTGGAAAATGGCCATAATGTATTACTCCAAGTTGTATGAGGGATAATTGGCATGTTTTATATCAATAGGGGTGTCCCCCATCCTTATTCAATCTAAGGGGGATGCCTTATTAAGAGATATTGATTTTAAGGTCACATATGACCAAATATACGAGGTGATCCTGGTGATTAATTTGACAAAGGTGTGGAGGAAATCAAGATCTTTTGATGTTAAACAGTGATTCCAGTCTCATTGCATGAGGGGGTTCAAATTGTTTTCCATAATTCATGAATAGTGGTACATATTGGAATACAGAATATGTTTTAATAACTAAATATTTTTTAGTTATGTATAATGGTCAATATGCCTATTTTTTCTCATAGTGACCCAGTTATCAACTAGTGATGGTAAAGCACCCGATCCCAGTTGAATTTTCCTATCCCACTGGGATTCTAGAGTGGATGTTATATTGTGTATCTAGGAACATTATTGTTGGAATTAAATGCTCATTTAGATGTAATTATTCTATCATAGAGATCAAAAACCAACTAAACAATTTGGCTCACGTACATACTATTGAGGAATGCAGTTCAATAGGGATCTTTGTAAACTTTTACTTGTGTGAGGTTATCTTGTTTCATGGGATACCATTGATGATTATTGCTAAATGAGATGTTCAATTAACATCCTAGTTATAGATAATCTTATATGTGGAATTTGTAACTTATTTTCTGATTATTATAGACAGCCACCATTAAATAAATGGCTAGAGTGAGTGATCTATTTGTATTCTTGATGATAAATTAGGGGTTTTATGTCATATTTTTATTTGGATTTGAGGATTAGTTACCCTAGGTTGAGTTTTCATTCGAATTAATATTCCACTACACTATTCAAAATACACCTTGCAGGTCCCTGTGTTAAATATGCTTCATTTCACCAATTTTCAATATATATAAAAGAGAGTTATTATTTATGTATCTATAATTAGTGAGATTGGTGATAAAAGCCATTAATGTTTTGGGATAGAGATTTACTATTCATTTTGGTTTTCCCATGATGTAGTATTCAGTGTTATGGTCATGAGATCAAGAAATCAGCATGTCTTATCAATCAATAAAATATAATTTTTAATGTTGAATAGGTTTCTTGTAACCTAAAATATCCCCAAACATAGATTATGTGCACAACATATTCCACATGTGGAAATTGAGGAGATATGTGCATGACTTATCACATGTCATTGATTGGGGCGAGATGAATATCGAGGATAATGATACTCTCTCTGCATACCCAATGGTGATCATGGATTGTCATGAGTAGATTATTACATGAAATCTGTTGATGGTGGTGAATATTTTGTGGAATCATTAGAATGTTTGTGAGAGTGTGTGGGATTGAGAGATTCATATATATGTCTAGTTCCTATATCCTTTGAGTGTGTTTTTCGTAATGTGGTGAAACTACTAAAAGGTGTAGTGGATTTAGTGAATCAAATTTATCAATTCTATACTATTATAGTTTTTAACTAATATTATATATATTGGTCATTGATATGTTAACATTAAATAGGTAACAAAAATCCTTGGTAATAATTTTTTTTATTTATGCATAATCCTGAGGAAGTATAACTCCCTCCAAATAAGGCCTCATATGAGGAAAAGGATTCCATTATTGCATCCAAAATTGTGGTTATACACAAGGGGTGGTATATTCGATGATGAAAACTAGGGTCCAAATGATTGGACCATCATGTATATAAATAATTAATTTATTTCATCTCTTCATTCCATGATTATATAAAAAAATAGTTATTCATTTACAATAATTCTTAAACTCTTTAACTATAATGATATCAACTAAATCATATTTTGAGATAGATAGAGAGAGGGTGATGAAAAAATGGGATCTATAGAGTTGAAAAACAGATTCTTCACTGGAAACCACCACCATATTCAGTGTTCGTGAGATCATAAAAAAATCAATCCTAAATTGATGTAGAAATAATTTCCTTAATTCACTCTCTATTTTCTTATAATTCTTGTACCAATTAATTTAATGGATATATTATTTTTATGGTACAATTCAATGTCCCATGATATTTATATATATTTTTATTTTCAATTTTAAATCGTACCTTTATATTCTGTGTCATTTCCAAATATGTTCCATATGATTTGTGGTCAAGGTTTTCACTGGTCTCTAATAATTTCATCTATAATATTTTTGTGTAGATTTCCATTTTTTAATCATGAATTCACACTAGTTACTCACTATGGTCCATGATTCAATGAATATTTAATAATTATTTATTAACAAAATGTATTCAAATTCAGGAGAAACTAATTTGGACATGAAAAAAAAATTGGTGCATGATCGGATTGATTCTTGGTGGAATATATTTTAGTGTTTAGAAAATGAGACAGAAAGATGGAAAATGACACATGGGTCTTTTAGATCTTATCTGAGCAAATTATAGTGTTTTTTTCAATGGAATGATAGATAAATAAACTTGAGGTCAGGAAATGATAGGCAAGGGGATTATTATTGTTTTAGGTTTGATAAATCGCCATAAAATCAATAAAAACATGTCATATGAGGATTCAAAAATTATGAGATCAAATATATGATCATGTCACATGTGATCTAGACCCACACACCATATTTAACCCATGACATTGTTTTTATGGTTTATACAATGATAAGTATAACATGGAGTACATCATCGTTATACAGTCCATAAACCCCTATGTCGATCAACATGGAATGTATAGAGATTACATTCCCATATGCTCATTTAGACAACCATGCCCTATAGGTTAGGATGACCTGATATGTACCCTTTACATTCATGAATCTTCTACCAATTTTATACAATCTAATTAGGTATGGTGTATCTATATGTTGTGTCACCTCCATGGGCCACATAAAGTACCATGGACCCAAATATGACATTAGTTTTGGAAGTACATTCCAAGTACTCCATTGCTCCCCCAAAAAATGTAATCTATTAAAAAATAATATTAGTGGACCCATAATCACTATGTAGAGAGGGTAATATGAATAAAAATCCACTGAGGTGCTACACAATATGTTCCCCTATATTACATTCCATGAACTTTTAAATCATGATCATATTTCATTTAATTACATGAGGAACTCAGATTTGGGAACATGATTTATAAATATTTCATATTTTTCTAAGTAGAATTCATTGGTATTCCTATCTTCGGTATCATAGGTGTGACATGAGATTCATATGGATCATAACCCCCTCAGTGAATATTATTATTTTTTTGAGACATGAACTATAAATAATGTAACTTATTAAAAATAGAAATTGTGTGATATATAATATATTTATTTATATAGATTTATAATTCTAATAGAATTAATTTTTTTTGGTAGTAAATTTATAAACTAACATATATTATTATCTATAGATATATCAAATTTCCATAACAATTTCATACCAAAAATATATTAACAAAAATTAAATATAGTCCTTTATCCTATAAATATAATCATTTTTTATACAAGAAAATAAATTTTTTATTAAATTTTTTATAATAAATAGTTTTATTGTAATATTATAATTAAATTATTAGAATTTATTCAAACAAGATAAATAATTTTACAATAATTTTTTTATTAAAATTAGTTAACTATTTAAAAAAAATATGTTGTCATTAATAAAAATATAATTGATTCTATGATAAAAGATAAATCTAGCTATAAAAAATAATTTCTTATTAATAAATAAATATTCTAAATAATTGAAATATATTGAAGACTTATTCCATGATATATTCGATTTTTTAATTTTTTTTTAAATTTTACTGTATATATAATTTTTTAGATATGAAATATGTATAGTATTTTAAAAACTATATAAAAATTGTATAAAAATATGAACATTATATCACTAGAAATTAATTTTCATCCCGTATTTAATGCTCAATCCATTCAAAAAATGAAAATAAATTCACCATGCCTCCCCTCTTTCTCTTTATGCATCCCCGCTTTCAATATCATTGATATCCACTTCCCCTTACCAGAAATGTCTTCCCTCACCCACACACCCATTTCTTCATCATTTACCACATCACACCCACACCCACACCATATATTAACCAGTACTTCCAATATATCTTTGTTTACTAATGTTCCATTTTTCCCCACTTTTGACTAGATTGACAGGGTGTTTGGAGGAGCATGAAAAAAAATTCTCATTCAATATTTAATGTTTGAGTATATTATTGGCTATATATTTATTCTAATCATGTATTAATAATTTCAAATCGTGGGTATCTATTTTTTGAAATGAATTTCAGTTTGTCTTTCTATCAAATTCTAGGAGTATTATTTTTCTTATTTCTTTTTTAATTTATTTTTAGTGATTTTAGGATAATAATTGCGTACTACTCATGTGGAACTCTAGTAATTTTAGTAATGCCTTCATAATTTTATATATCAATTTATTTTAATTTCCGTAAATATTAATGTATTGGATATTATCAAATACAATGTAGAAACATTAGAGAGATATTTTGAATTAATTTTGTAATCAATATCATATTTCATGTAATAGGCACAAGAAATTTATGTTCAATGATCCAAACTATTTGGATAAATTTTATGTAGTTTATACCATTCAAAACGAACAAAAAAATTCATATTTTCAATACGTTGGACATTTTTATCACACTAATTTAATATGAAGTTAAAAACTAATCTTAAATCCACACACAAAAGAATAAATGTGTTCATTTATATTTCAAATCATTTTCAAATCTTTTTCAATTCATTATAAGGAACCCCACACATAAAGAAATGTATATGGAAAATTTCTATGGTTTTCAATATTATAAACATGGGGAGGCTATTTAAATCCATATTAGATACTTTATTATCATAATTTGTTTTTATATTTAATTGTAGAAGGATTCCCTCCACCATTGTAGAAGTTGTATGTGATATTTACTGGGTTCCTTGTCCAATTTCCTTGTAAAAATACCTCCCAATACAGATATTCGTTATAATATTAATTTAAATGTAATCATGAATAATAAATATAGAAAGAATATATAATTTTTTATTCTACATATTTATATATATATTCTACATCTTCAAATAGACATCTTATAGAGGCCATTGCATCCTCCAAAAATTTACATTGGATTTTCTTTTTCATCTACATTAAATGAAATCTATAAGCATGATAGTTATATTAGTTTTTTTTATTAAAAAACATATTTAGTTCTATTCCTCTCCCCCAATTATCAAGGCATGGTCCCTGATAATGAAAAGTTTCATACCACTCAAAAAACATTTCCTCTGTGAGATCATTACTAGAATAGTGGTTAATGTTTCCAACACTATAGAGATTTTTCAACAATATTAGTATCTCTATAATGTAATAAATGAAAAATATTTCATGAATAAACCCATCAACATTGTATGATCTAACAATATTCTAAGTTATTAAATAATGCATATGTCCATAGACAATGACACAACTATATAAACAATGGTTTATCCTATTAGTATATCTAAATAATAGTATTTTTATATGAGCTATAAGATCTTATTTAGTTTATGATATATGTAAAACTCCACAAAAGTTTTTTGTGTCTTAATTTTAATAAAATTGTTGTTTTCAATATTGAAATATGTTTTTAATACTTTAGTAGATCTTCCTTTACCAACACATCATTTGATTTGAAAATACCCTATAATGATTTAAATAACTATATTTTTATATGATTTATTCAATGACAATAAATAAACATTCCCTTTATTTCATGAGTTAAAGGATGATTGCCTGATTAATTAATCATTTTAGGCTTCAAGTTATTTTATACACCCTCAATTATGAACATTAATAATAGATTAATATTATTTTATCGGGGCCAGATTGATTTCATTTCCATGTTTAGTAATGCATCTTATAATGAATCCTCTTATATTGAACATGTATTCACTATACAAGATATCCTATTAAGAAATTAGGATTATTACTTCTTAAGCCTCTTCAGTGGTTTAATATTTCTTAATACGACCTTTTGATAGGATATAAATGCATAGATTTTTTTATTACTCATTAAAAAATAATATTGGGGATTAACAAAGAGTAAAATGACCCGTTCAAATATTATTGTCTTATTTATGTTAATAAACATCCTCATAGTCATATGTGACATTCATATTTAGTATTACACATTAATTCCATTCACATAGTTTTATATTTCTTCAATTTTCTATCAAATATAATTTTAAATTTGAGAATAAAAGTTGTACCATCATCAAATTCATCACATTATCTTCTTTATTTTTTTCATACATATGATGTTAATTTATTCAATACCAATATTGAATCAAATTATTATAGAGAATATTATTTTTACAATTTTTTTTTATTTTCATTGCCTTGGGAAAACACCCAATATGAATTCTGTAGGTGTGTTTTATGTTAATATAAGTAGTCATAGTATAGAAGGAATGTCGATATCGAACATTCTAAATAAATGGTTCACTATTATGTTCCCTAATTATGGTGTTAATGAAATTAAACTATAGGATGATAAATTGTACCATGTTTACTGTGATGAGGATATACATCAAAAAATTTATCATTCATCGAAGATATAGTAGTATAGGTACAACATATAGATAACCTTTTGGCTGTTATTTCAAATGAAACCGTTTTTTGGTCAATGTGAATAATTTCCCCATGTGTTTTAAACATGTATAATTATTATCAATCATATTGTACACTTAATATGAATTGTTTCTATTATTTACATTTTATCGATTATTTCATAGAATTCATCGTCTATGTTTATTTTAGTGTGCAATATTGGTCGATAATAGATATGGATTACTTTGAAAAATAATGATATATAATATATACTACAATAAAATGGAATCATGCTTTCTCATAATTGAGTTCTTTAATATTAAATTATTTAAATTTAAATTACATGATTTTTTATATGGAAGTCATAGTTTAAAGGATGAATTTAATAATTGTAACACCTGAGACTTTTATAAGAAATATTTTGTTTTTATTTTATATAAATCATCAAAAGAATCTTTCACTACACACAATACTAGCTTGGATTTCTTTACATGCAATCACGACCTTCCTTGATAGCTTGCGTCGTACGTAATACCGAGTTTCACTAAACAACAATATGCTATTAAAATATTATTAAAACTAGCCGTTATGAATAGTAATAACCACTTTTTGAAATTTTTGAAATTTTATTATTCAAAATGGACTTCATTTTTGGATTCGGAATATCGAAATTAGCCTAGGGAGAAATTTTGGTATTTTTCTGGAAACTTTCAATTTTTGATGAATAGTGAAAACACTAGGTTACTATTTAAAAACCTACTTTTTATTTAAATAATTATTTATTTTATTTAAATTTATTTTATGTGAAAATTGATACATAATACCTATATAAGTTCAATGTAATTCATTGGACTAATTTTATAATAATTTTAGATATATAAAAATTTTATTGAACTTTTCACAGTCTTTTACCCACCTCCTAGGAGAATTTGCAAATTTACATAAAACATAATTTTACCGCTTGTTTGAGTGGAATTTCAAAAATCCTAGAGACACGGTTGATGTCAGTAAGTAAAATGTGGTTCAATGAGATGAAAATAATTTTTGGTGAATAGTAACTTTTTACTTTTATTTACCACGGTTAAAAGTAAATAGGGTAATTAAGGGTACAAATGAAATTATTATTAACCTAACACATGTCCTAATTCTATTGGATAAGTTTAATTCGACCAAAAACAACCTTAGTAATAAAATATGACCATTTAGGACCACTTGGATTAGATTAGGACATTTATTATTAATTTATTTAAAGAAGGGTTAAAATAGTTAAAATCAAAGTTTAATAAGTAAATAATTTTTAATATAGGGTTATACATAAGATAAATTCGACTATAAATATTCATTAGAAATATAAACAGATTTAATAAATAATGGTATTTTATTTGTAATTTTTAGACATTAAATAATTTAATTTATTTATGACACAAAGATGATACAATAATTATCTTTTTAATGAAATATTGACATTATTTATGTTATAAATACCCAAATAAATGTAATTTGAGACTTTTTATAAATTCCACTAATTTTATAGGTTAATATGACATGTTATTATTGATTTAAATAACTTTTTTAGAACTAATCATTTTGTTATGATTTTGAAAAAAAATCAATTACTAAATAGTGTCAAAATTGACATAAAATAGTTTTTTAAAAAAATATTATATTATTAATTGTTATTTTATTCCTAAAAATCTAAGGTTCTTCCAAATGACTTAGATAAGGTTATATATTTTAATAATAAACAACTTGGGGTTCGTTTGTCTTGTTATAGTAAGTTTATTAACCTTATAGTGTAAGAACACAAAAAGACACGGTTAAAGTAAAATTATCTATCTTAAAGTTAAATCTAAATGATAAGGTGAAAATAGTAAACTAAACTTGTAAAAATTCTATTGGATGAGAGGATTTCGACCCATCCCCACCTTAGATTCGAAATAAATCAATTTGGAGCTATTTAAAACCGAATATGGATTTATAATAAAATAATAGTTTTAGTTTTTCTAAAGGTGCCCCTCTCCTCCCTTATAAAAGGGAACCTCCTCCCTCTCTTCCTCACACCACTTTGAGCCTTAAATATTGGCCAAACCCTGAAAATTTCTCCTATCCACTTCCTTAGAAACATCCTAGAGTTACTGGTTTTCTTCAAAGACCAATTTTAGTGCCCTAAAAGGAGGTCTCAAAGAAGCACTTCAAAGAAGAGGTAATGTCCGTTACCGATTCTTTCAACTTTATTTCTTCTTTCACTTCTTATTCTTTAGTTGTTTCATTATGAATTAATAACATCAGTATCACTCATATACTGATATGTTATTATAAGTATGAAACAACCCTATTTCACCATCTATCCATCCTACGAAAAATGAAATCACCGCTCGTGCGTACGTACAGAATACCGTCTCCACGCCGTGGTGTAATCTATTTTCCACCACCACCTTACATGGATGGGTATAATGGTGTAAATAATAAATATATATGATTATTTTAAAGTGATATTTATTCTGAAATAGTATACATACACTCCAATACAATTCCACGATCATGGTAATGATATCATCGCTCGTGCGTACGGACAGAATACTGTCTCCACGATGTGATGTGACTCGTTCTACATGATTTTCATTGCATAATGATTACATAAATTAATTGAGTGAATAAATATGATATATATTACAATAATAAAATTCTTTAAATGAGGTATCTATAACCTAAAAAGAAGAATAAGAATTTATTCGACAAAACACGAATAAGAACAAAAAGTAATAAACACCCGAATAACATGTATCAATAAAATATTACTAATAATAAGCTAAGAATCTGACCATATATGATATCATAACAATGAGTATGATTATGGAATGAGTCAATGACATTATTTAAATCATTATACAGGAGGTTCGGACACTTACGAAGCAAATCAGACCTAAGGTAAGGGACAATCTCTCAAATCTCAATTTTTATCTGAGATTGTTTATACTTCAGAATTTACTGGGGAATATTTATCATCCAAATCCATTTTTACTCAATATGTAATATTATTTATATCCTCCTACAATTGTTTAAATCCAATTTTACCCTTCAATGAGTTTTTATTAAAAGATATGAAAGGAAGATTTTGTCATTTTTCGTACGAGGTACTTTTTGACTTTTCCGACATAAGTACATGAAGAATGTTTTTTTAACTTATACGGACTGAATGGAACTTTAAAACATTATTTTCAAGAAGATTCCTTTACAAGTTTTCAAGTTTAATTTTAATCAACTTCTTTTAGTTTAGAATTGTATGACATCTTAAGAAATGAAAAGTGTTTTTGAAGTAGAAAGGATATTTTCCTCAAGAATGGAGTTCAAGCATTTTATCAAAATTATTTTCCATCTAAGATAATAAAGGGTTATGTTTCTATCCATATTATTAAATTTATTTGATTATGTTGTGATGGAATTATTTTTATTAATTCCTTTATCTTATATGAATTGTTTTATGATGTCATGATGTTTACGAATCCCATTTTTATTACATGGGTTATGCTATGATGTATGGTTTATGATTTTGTGGCACACATAATAATGGTATCATTATGAGATGGGTGAGACCTATATATCCCTCCAATTCATTGGGTAATTATTTTATATCTCATGAGATAGACATGGCTGGAACGGTAGGTTAAACCAGTTCAGTGAAACAGGACTGAAATGAGGAACGAACTCGGTTCAGAAATGGAATTTGTCCACTAAGATAGTCTTGGCAATGAGTCTTGACTAATAAGAAATGATTCTATATGATTATGTGTGTATTCCACAAATCTTCATGTTTTAAGTTATGATTATTGTGATTAAATTTCACTACCATGATTTATCCCATGTTATGAAATTATGATCTCTTTTGCAGGGTAATATTTCCAAAATGTTATGTTCTTATGAATATGATGTGATTGATATTTCTTTTGTTTACCCTTACTGAGCATTTGAGCTCACCCTTTTGTATGTTTACTTTCCCCAGGTCAGGAATAAGGTTATTAAGTAAGATATGCCAAAAGGGAATATAGATATGATGAAATAAATGGGAGACAACGTAAGTGCTTTATGAACCAGTTGTTTATTTTTCCCAGTTTCTAAAGACACTATACCTATATGGTTCTTTAATGGTTTTGTTATATGTTGTAATAAGTGTAATTCAACTTTGAAGTACTAACAATGTATGTAAAGTATGGGTTTTTATAGTTGGTATCAGAGGAAAGGTATAGTCAACCTTTGGAAACTAGGATGTAAATGCCTTAGTAAGAACCCTAAGGATAAGTCTAAGCATAGAACACAATATCAGTGTTTTAGAAATGGCCATGAATAAGCTAGGATAAGACCTTAAGTGTGAAATTTTATTCTTGATTATGTGGTTTTCCTATTATAATTAGTGTTTCTCACACTATTCTTCTTGGTTTTAGTCAATGGATGGAACCTGAAGGAACCGTGTTAATGTGGAATGTGACGGGCAATGCAATGATTGTCCCCTTGAGCAACCAAACGTTATGGGAGCTAGAATGCAAAATCTTGTAGCCATGCTCACACAACTTTCTCAAGCTATGAATCATGCAGGACTTCCAAACGAGAAAAGGAAGGAGAAACATTCTATTGAATCCTTCATGAGACAGCGTCCACCTTCATTCAGCAGGTCTACTGATCCATTAGTTGCTGAACAATGGATCAGTACTACTGAAAAGATATTTTCAGTTCTTCAATGTTCTGAACATGATAAAGTCATCTTATAAGTGTATCGTTTGGAAGGTTATGCTGATCAATGGTGGAATCTTATCAAGAATATGAGGCCAAGAGATGAAATTGAGTCCATGGAATGGGCCGAGTTCAAGAACTTATTTTTCAATAAGTACTTCCCTCGTATTCTCCGAAAAAAGATGGAGAAGGAGTTTCTTGAACTAAAGAAAAATGATGATGAATCTGTTGGTACCTATGAAGAAAATTTTACAAGACTGGAAAGGTACGCTTCTGGTATTATTATCCAACCTAAGAGTAAGATCGATCGATTCTTTAGTGGCTTAAAACCAAGTCTTCGAAGGGGGTTAGCCATAAGGGACTTCAATAGCTACGAGGAAATCGTTCGATGTGCTCTCAAAGTTGAGATGAAGATTAGAGTAACCCATTAGTCATATGGGTTTGATAAGAAAAGGAAAATGGAATTCAAAGGAAAATCTAAAGAGCACACTGAAAAGAAGATGAGTTTTCCATTATGTTCAACATGTGGAAAGAAACATGGAGGGAGTTGTCTTAAAGGGACAAGTAAATGTTTCAAATGTTGAAAGGAAGGTCATCAGGCATTTGAATGCTGCAATGATGGGAAGAAGATGTCTAGTGATACGAAAAATGAAAAGGATACACAGAGTGCACCTCCTAGACTTCAATGTTACAAGTGCAAGGAAATGGGGCATTATGCCAATCAATGCCCTAATCCCAGGGTTGTTGATGATGATCGACGTCAACAAACTCTCAAGGCTAAAGACAAAGGAAAGTCACATGCAATTTCTATCAGCGATGTGGAGTACGATAACGAAGTGGTGAAAGGTACACTTACCATCCACTCTAAAGTAGAAAATGTTTTATTTGATTCTGGATCCACCCAATTATCTATTTCTGAAGAATTTTCTAAGGGTATCACCGTATTACCTCAATAATTAGATGTTGAGTTAGCTGTGACAACCCCTAATGGCACAACAGTCACATAAAAAGTTTATAATTCTTCTCCGATTGAAGTTTGTGGGAAAGTGCTTCCTGAAAATCTTGTGATCCTCCCTATAGTAGAATTTGATGTGATTCTTGACATGGATTGACTTTATCTATATGGAGCTCATATCAATCTCCAAAGAAGGGAAGTCACATTTCATATTCCAGATCAGTCTTTGATCGTCTATTGATTCAAGGATGAACATAACCTTCCAGTAGAAATTTCTTCCATCTTATGGGTCTTGATTCCACTAAATGAAGGTTATTTTTCTCCAATGGTTGGTGAGAAACTCACGATTAAGAATATTCCCATTTTTGTGGGAGTTTGATGATGTCTTTCCGGAGGAATTTCTGGGTCTTCCACCAAATCATGAAGTTGAGTTTTCAATAGAACTCGTACCGGGTGCTTTACCTATTTCAAAGATACCTTATAGAATGGCCCCAATTGAGTTGCAGGAATTGAAGAAGCAACTCCAAGAGAATCTTGATAAGTTGTTCATACGCCCTAGTGTGTCACCTTGGGGATCACCTGTTCTGTTTGTTATGAAGAAATATGGATCAATGAGACTCTGCATTGATTATCGAGAACTTAATAAGATCACTATCAAGAACAAATATCCTCTCCCACACATTGATTACTTATTTGACCAACTACACGGAGCTCAATAATTTTCCAAGATTGATCTTCGTTCAGGTTATCATCAATTAAGGGTCAAAAGGGAGGATATACTAAAGACAACTTTTCCTACAATGTATGGACACTATGAATTTATAGTTATGCCATTTGGTCTTACTAATTCCCCTACTATCTTCATGGATATGATGAATAGAGTCTTTAGAGACTATCTTGATCAGTTTTTGGTAGTCTTTATAGATGATATTCTTTTATATTAAAAGAGAAAGGAAGAACATGAAGATCACTTGAGAATTATATTAAAGACCCTGAGAAAGGAGAAGCATTATTCCAAATTTACCAAGTGTGAATTTTGGCTTCAAAAAGTTTCATTTTTGGGTCACATAATCTCAAAAGAGGGGATATCTGTGGATCCAGCAAAAACAGAGGTTATCGAAAGATGGTCGAGACCAAAAACAGTAACTGAGATCTGAAGTTTTCCTGGTTTGGCTGGATATTATCGATGTTTTGTGAAATATTCTTCACGATTATCTAATCCACTCACCAGGTTGACTCGGAAAGGAGTTAAGTTTGTTTGGACGGAGGAATGTGAAGAGAATTTCAAGGAGTTGAAAAAAAGGTTATCCAGTGCCCCTGTGCTCACACTGCCTTGTAGTGGAGAAAGGTTTGTGATCTACAGTAATGCATCCAATAAGGGATTGGGGTGTGTTATTATGCAAAATGATATGGTGATAGCTTATGCCTCACGACAGTTGAAAATCCATGAGAAAAATTACCCAACTCGTGATTTGGAGTTAGCTGCGGTAATCTTTTCATTAAAGATTTGGAGGCATTATATTTATGGAGAAAGGTGTGACATTTATACTAATCATAAATGTTTAAAGTATATTTTCACACAAAAGGAGCTGAATATGCACCAAAGAAGATGGTTGGAGCTGATTAAGGACTACGACTGCTCAATTCATTACCACCCTGGGAAAGAAAACAAGGTGGCAGATGCATTAAGTCGACAAGACCATGCCAGTTTATCCATGATGAGGATCACAAAAGATCCAATATTTATGGATTTAAAAAGTATGGATCTTGGAATTATAATCCTAACTTTCTCAAATAAATGTTCAACCATCTATACATGTTAAGATTAAAGAGGCACATAAAGAAGATGTAGAGTTACAAAAGAAGGTGAGAAATGTTCTTGAATTCAAACTTGATTGTGATGGGATAATAAAGTTTAGGAATCAGGTTTGTGTTCCTCCCATCCCCGAATTAAAGAAGGACCTGCTAGATGAGGCTCGTAGTTCTTCATTCTCTATTCATCCTGGAAGCACGAAGATTTATAGGGACTTGAAAGAGTAATTCTGGTGGGATGGCATTAAAAGAGATGTTTCTGAATATGTCTCTCGATGCTTGGTTTGTCAGAAAGTTAAAGATGAGAGATAGAAGTCTAAGGGAATGTTACAACCATTACCCATACCTGAATGGAAATGAGAAAACATCACTATGGACTTTGTCACAGGACTTCCTAAAACATCCAAAGGCAATAATGCTATTTGGGTCATAGTTGATCGTCTTATAAAGTTTGCACACTTCATTGCTATTAGAGAGGATTTCTCTCTGGATCAGCTTGCCAGGATATATGTAAAGGAAGTGGTAAGATTTCATGGAGTACCACTTTCTATTATATCTGATCGGGATTCGAGGTTTACCTCAATGTTCTGGAGAAGTCTTCAGCATACTCTGGATACAGAGTTGAGTTTCAGCACTACTTATCATCCTCAGACAGATGGTCAGTCTGAGAGGAAAATTCAAACTCTAGAAGATATGTTGAGAGCTTGCTCTATAGATTTCAAAGGTGGTTGGGATCAACACCTACCTTTGGTGGAATTTTCTTATAATAATAGCTTTCACTCCAGTATTCAGATGGCTCCTTATGAAGATATCTATGGAAAGAAATGCAGGACTCCAACTTACTGGGATGAAGTTGGGGAAAGAAAGCTATTAGGACCTGATCTTGTTGATGAGATGGCAGAAAAGGTCCGATCTATTCAACAACACATAAGAGCAGCTCAGAGTCGACAAAAAAGTTATGTCGACAACCGAAGAAAAGACTTAGATTTTGAAGTGGGTGATGAAGCGTTCTTACGAATATCTCCTTGGAAGAAAGTAATGAGATTTGGAAAGAAGGGAAAGCTGAGCCCCAGGTATATCGGTCCTTTCAAAATACTAGATCGTGTTGGGAAGGTAGCTTACCGATTGGAACTTCCACCGAATCTCTCTCAAGTTCACGATGTGTTCCATGTATCTCTCCTGAGAAAGTACATACCTGATCCTTCACATGCACTCAGCTCAGAAGTTGTACCACTGGAAAAAGATCTTTCTTATGAAGAACAACCGATAGAGATTCTCGATCGTAGTGAAGAAGTACTATGGAACAAGAACACTCGCTTGGTGAAAGTTTTATGGAGGAACCACCAATTAGAAGAAGCTACATGGGAGATTGAGCATATGACGAGGGAGACGTATCCTCATCTGTTTGTTACAAGTGAAGAATTTTAAGGGCGAAATTCATTTTAAGGGGGGTAGAATGTAACACCCGAGACTTTTATAAGAAATATTTTGTTTTTATTTTATATAAATCATCAAAGGAATCTTTCACTACACACAACACTAGCTTGGCTTTATTTATACGCAATCACGACCTTCCTTGATAGCTTGCGTCGTACGCAATACCGAGTTCCACTAAACAATGATATGCTATTAAAATATTATTAAAACTAGCCGTTATGAATAGTAATAACCAATTTTTGAAATTTTTTAAATTTTATTTTTCAAAATGGACTTCGTTTTTGGATTCGGAATATTGAAATTATCCTATGGTGAAATTTTGGTATTTTTCTGGAAACTTTCATTTTTTGGTGAATAGTGAAAACACTAGGTTACTATTTAAAAACCAACTTTTTATTTAAATAATTATTAATTTTATTTAAATTTACTTTAGGTAAAAATTGATACATAATACCTATATAAGTTCAATGTAATTCATTGGAGTAATTTTATAATAATTTTAGATATATAAAAATTTTATTGAACTTTTCACAGTCTTTTACCCACCTCCTATGAGAGTTTGCAAATTTACATAAAACTTAATTTTACCACTTTTTTGAGTGGAATTTCAAAAAATCTAGAGACATGGTTGATGTCAGTAAGTAAAATTTGGTTCAATGAGATGAAGATAATTTTTGGTGAATAGTAACTTTTTACTTTTATTTACCACGGTTAAAAGTAAATAGGGTAATTAAGGGTAAAAATGATATTATTATTACCCTAACACATGTCATAATTCAATTGGATAAGTGTAATTCGACCAAAAAAAACCTTAGGAATAAAATATTACCATTTAGGCCCACTTAATATAGATCAGGACATTTATTATTAATTTATTTAAAGAAGGGTTAAAATAGTTAAAATCAATGTTTAATAAGTAAATAATTTTTAATATAGGGTTATACATAAGATAAATTAGACTATAAATATTAATTAGAAATCTAAAAAGATTTCATAAATAATATTATTTTATTTGTAATTTTTAGACATTAAATAATTTAATTTATTTATGACACAAAGATGATGCAGTAATTATCTTATTAATGAAATATTGACATAATTGATGTTATAAATACCCAAATAAATGTAATTTGAGACTTTTTATGAATTACACTAATTTTATAGGTTAATATGACATTCTAGTATTGATTTAATTAACTTTATTTGAACTAATCATTCTTTTATGATTTTCAAAAAAATCAATTACTAAATAGTGTCAAAATTGACATAAAATAGTTTTTAAAAAAAATATTATATTATTAATTGTTATTTTATTCCTAAAAATCTATGGTTCGTCAAAATGACTTAGATAAGGTTATATATATTAATAATAAACAACTTGGGGTTCTTTTGGCATGTTATAGTAAGTTTATTAACCTTATATTGTAAGAACAAAAAAAGACACGGTAAAAGTAAAATTATCTAACTTAAAGTTAAATCTAATTGATAATGTTAAAATAGTAAACTAAACTTGTCCAAATTATATTGGATGAGAGGATATATACCCATACCCACCTTAGATTCAAAATAAATCAATTTGGATCTATTTAAAACCGAATATGGCTTTATAATAAAATAATATTTTTAGTTTTTCCAAAGGTGCCCCTCTCCTCCCTTATAAAAGGGCACCTCCTCCTCTCTTACTCACACCACTTTGAGCCTTCATTCTCGGCCAAACCCTACCATTTTATTCTCTACACTTCACTAGAAACGTCCTAGAGGTCTTGGTCTTCGTCAAAGACAATTTTTTGTGCCCTAAAAGGAGGTCTCAAAGAAGCGCTTCAAAGAAGAGGTAATGTCCGTTACTGATTCTTTCAACTTTATTTCTTCTTTCACTTTCATTATTAATTAATATCACCAGTATCACTCATATACTGATATATTATAAGTATGAAACAACCCTATTTAACCATCTATCCATCCTATGTAAAACGAAATCACCGCGCGTGCGTACATACAGAATACCGTCTCCACGCCGTGGTGTAATCTATTTTCCACCACCACCTTACTTGGATGGGTTTAATGGTGCAAATAATGAATATATATTATTATTTTAAAGTGATTTTGATTCTGAAATATTATACATAAACTCCAATATAATTCCACGATCATGGGAACGATATCATCGCTTGTACGTACGTACGGAATACCGTCTCCACGATGTGATGCGACTCGTTCTACATGATTTTCATTGCATAATGATTACATAAATGAATTGAGTGAATAAATATGATATATATTACAATAATACAATTATGGAAATGAGGTATCTATAAAATAAAAAGAAGAATAAGAATTTATTCGACAAAACACGCATCAGAAGAAAAAGTAATAAACACCCGAATAACAAGTAGCAATGAAATATTACTAATAATAAGTTATGAATATGACCATATATGATATCATAACAATGAGTATGATTCTGTAATGAGTCAATGACATTATTTAAATCATTATACAGGAGGTTCAGACACTTACGAAGCAAATCGGACCTAAGGTAAGGGACAATCTCGTAAATCTCAATTTTTTATCTGAGATTGTTTATACTTCAGAATTTACTGGGGAATATTTATCATCCACATCCATGTTTCCTCAATATTTAATATTATTTATATCCTCATACAATTTTTTAAATCCAATTTTACCCTTCGGTGAGTTTTTAGTAAATGATATGAAAGGAATCTTTTGTCGTTTTTCGTACGAGGTACTTTTTGACTTTTCCGACATAAGTACGAGAAGAATGTTTTTTTAACTTATACGGCCTGAATGGAATTTTAAAACATTATTTAAAAGAAGCTTACTTTACAAGTTTTCAAGTTTATTTTTAATCAACTTCTTTTAGTTTAGAATTGTATGACATGTTAAGAAATGAAAAGTGTTTTTGAAGTAGAAAGGATATTTTCCTCAAGAATGGAGTTCAAGTGTTTTATCAAAATTATTTTCCATATAAGATAATAAAGGGTTCTGTTTCTATCCCTATTATTACATTGATTTGATTATGTTGTGATGGAATTATTTTTATGAATTCCTTTATCTTATATGAATTGTTTTAGGATGCCACGATGTTTAAGAATCCCAATTTTATTACATGGGTTATGCTATGATGTATGGTTTATAAGTTTGTGGCACACATAATAATGGTATCATTATGATATGGGTGGGACCTATATCTCCCTCCAATTAATTGGTTAAAGATTTTATATCTCATGAGATAGACATGGCTGGAATGGCAGGTTAAACCGGTTCAGTGAAACAGGACAGAAACGAGGAATGAACTCGGTTCAGAAATGGACTTTGTCCACTAAGATCGTCTTGGAAATGAGTCTTGACTAATAAGAAATGATTCTATATGATTATGTGTGTATGACACAAAGATTCATGTTTTAATTTATGAATATTGTGATTACATTTCACTACCATGATTTATCCCATGTTATGAAATTATGATCTCTTTTGCAGGGTAAGATTTCCAAAATGTTATGTTCTTATGAATATGATGTGATTGATATTTCTTTTGTTTACCTTTACTAAGCATTTGAGCTCACCCTTTTGTATGTTTACTTTCCCCAGGTTAGGAAGAAGTTTATTAAGTAAGATATTCCAAAAGGGACTATAGATATGATGAAATAAATGGGAGGCAATGTAGACGCTTTATGAACCAGTTGTTTATGTTTCCCAGTTTCTAAAGACACTATACCTATACGGTCCTTTCATGGTTTTGTTATATGTTGTAATAAGTGTACTTAAACATTGAAGTACTAACAATGTATGTAAAGTATGGGTCGTTATAATAAACATTTATGAATAATATACATGTTTAATTGTTTTTATACTCACATGAAATCAGTAGATATTTATAAAAATTTCTTAAATGAATTGGGTTTTTTTATTACACTTATTCACATGTAAGATCATTTTTATGGGTTTTTTATTCCATGTTTTTAGTTATCAGTTATAATGTATATTATATACAATTCCTATGTTTATTTCTTGAAATTTCATAGTCACACATAATTTTAAATCCATTATATTGGACTTGATTCATATAATACATATATTAATAAGGAATTTTGATTTTTTTTTGATATATGAGGATTTAAAATATACATTTACTCTTTATCTTTTTTTCAATTTTATTTCCCATTATAATTTTTCAATATTTAATTGTATTTTAACAGTGGTTTCTCATGGAAATATCAGGAATTAATTTTTTTTTATTCGTTCATAATTATTATTTTAACTCTCATCCTAATTTGACAAAAATATTTACTATTTTTTTTATTTTTTTGTGTAATTTTTTATTTATTCTATCCAAATGTTATTAAATATATTTTCATTTGGATAGATTATTTGATATATGTCATAATGTTATATATATTTTCCATATTTTCCATTACTATCTCCAACTCTATAATATACATTGGTTTATATAATTCATTCATATTTATGATAAAAATTAGCGATTAATTGGCTATCATCAAATTGAATTAGTTAATATTTTGGATGTTTTAACCCTAGAGAGTGACGTTTTTTAAACTTATGGAAAGCTAAAACCATTCCATGGAACAAAAAATTTAATTTATTTTGTAATTTAATTTTTCAACTAGAAATCAGTATTAAAATTGAATAATATTTGTAATTTTTATTTTTATTATTAACATTTTTTATGAATGAATTTATAGTTCCTGTGCACTTTGTTTCTACAACTCAATATTTCACTCTATTTTGGATTATATAGGGAAACTATACATTGTATGTATTCTATTTTTTATTATAAATGATTGAATATTTATATTTCCATTATTGTATTGGCCCTTATTATTTTAAAACAAACTATTATGTACTATGAAAGATAATTTTTATATAGAAGGATCTTTTTAGGTAGTTAATTATTATGTGGAAAGAGAAATTACTAGAAATAGAATCCTAATGTTATAAATCACTATAAAAATGCAAACATTTATTTTTAATTGTTATATCATATAAATAAATATAATTTCATTTTTATTCATATGAAATATTTTTTGTTAAATATTTATTTCAACTTAAAATTTAAATCTAGACACCATGTGGGTTGATGGATCTTGTCCCGAAAGAGCTGTAAAATCTTTTCATTCCAAATTCATCCCCTCCAAACTATTTTTTTTAATTTTATAATAATAATATATTTTTTAAAATAGTTTTCAACACCATGAAAATTATTACATCTATTATATTATTTTTAAACTATATTTTGGTCTATTCCCTTGATATTTAACTCTTTATTTGTTATATAGAACTCTATAAGGACATTATATTATGTTTTCTTAATATTTAATCAAAAAAAATTGTTTTACCAATAGATTTTGAAAAATAATTTTTTCAAATTAATAAATCATATTGATATATTTTATATGGAACATCATGTTTAACCTATACTACATAAAAATCCATTTTTATATTTTATTACATGTAATGTTGAGTTAGTGTTTACTATATAGAATGTCGAGTTCAAAAAAGTTACTTAATATGAGGAAATTATTATTTAATATGATAATTATCATTTTTTATTAAAATGGAATGTATGAATAGGATTAACTAAATTATTTAATTATATGGTTTTCACATTTATATATAATTTATTCCTTGGTGAAAAAATAATTATAAATGAAAATAAAATCCATTTTAAAATAACAGGAATATTTTTCCAAAAAAATTATTTTCATATGCACAAATATTAACTAAAATAAAATAATTTTGGTGAATAATTTTTAGGAAAGGTAAATATTATATATTCAATAAATTTGTTTACATTTATCTGATTTTGTTTCTAGATATGTGAAATGAATTAAATTAAATTAACACATTAAAACCATATTTTTCTAAGAATCATTTTTTTCTTTTGCACACTTATTTTAATAATAATTTTTGAATATTTTAAAAAAAATCTTAAAAAATAATTTATTTAAAATTATACTTTAATAATTATCATACGGTAAATTTTATATAATTTTGGAGGAGATAATCTTTTCGATGAATAATGATAAATAATGGTTTTTATCATTAATTGTCATTTATTATAAAGATTTTAAAAACAAAAAAAAATTATATGGTTTTAAAAGTATTTTTTGTTTCATTATAAACCTATTAATTAAATTTAGTTCATTATGTTCAATTTTATATTTAATTTTGGTATAAAACAGTCCATACTTTTGATCACTTTCTCTTTGAAACCATGATTTCCCATAATGTATGCAAGATTATATTAAAATTTAATTTTGAAAATTTGGAGACTGAAATTTGTAAAACTGAATTAAATATTTGGAATCATACTATTTTAAATTATATATTATTTTCATATTAATTTTTATGACAATTAATAGAAAAACTAGTAAATTATTTTACCATGGTGAAGATAAATATTTATTTAGAAGGGGTTAAAAAATGATAATCATTAAAAATAAATAAATTAAATTATAACACAAGTTGTATGGACATATATCAAACTTATGTATTTCATTTTCAATAATGTACATTTTTATTCTTTTTTCATGTGAAATAAATGTGTACAACATTTTATTTTCAAATTTTACATGTGTACCACTCACCTCACTTAGAAAATCCTAGCCCATATACTCTCTTCGTCACACATTAAAAAATATTGATTCCACAAATACATAAAAAATTAAATTATTTTATTTCCTAATATAACATGATAATAATTTTTTTTCAAAAATACATCCTATGTTTTCTTTTTGTGAAAACAAATATAAATTGTCTCAAGAATAGGTAACATCCCTAACCATGAATTTTATTTTATTTCATCCCCCACAACCCTAAATTATTATTAATTTATAATGATGTTATAAAATCAGTATATTTTATATATATAGATATTTTTTTATGTTTGGGTATTTCTTGAAACCATATTCTATTCCATCAAATGAAGTATGAAATCATAATTCATGTGTATGACAGACTAGATCCTCATGAACCGATGACGTTTATTTTTCTATGACCACCACTCAGGAATAGATATAGTGATTTAGTTATTTTTAATATATGATATATATATATATGATATTATTTTTCTTTTGTAATCATGATCTGGAATATCCCTTCATACTTCCATTGAGTGAGAATATTATAACATCGCTTAGGTGTACGGTGGGTTACCACCTCACGGAGTGATGTGATTCGATCATGCATTACATGGAACATAATAAAAAAGGGTTTAAGGAAAATATATGATATATATGAAACAAAAATTATTTTTAATTGTAAAAAATATTTACCTAAATATATTTTTCTATTGTAAAATAAGAAACAATTTTCATGTATATATATAGCCTACCATCTCAATGAATTTTTTATTTAGTTTTTTTATACATTTTATGGATCACTTTGTATAAATTTATAATAAATTTATAATAAATTTATTTCTTGGATAGAAATATATATATTATGGGCTCATGATCAATGTGAGATGAAAAATATGATAAATAAAAACATAAACAAAAATCAAAGAAGTTATTACTTGAAATATAACACTAACATGAAATTATTAACAAACACATAAAAAATTAAATAAGTAAATAAAATTTGGTAAGATATATATACTTTTAGGGTTCCAATATAATTATATAAAAAATATTTTATATTTAATATTGGAATCTAGAACATGTATGATGGAATTCAAGACATATGGTAAGATATTTCCGCCTCACATTTTTATTTTCTAGGACTCATGTAATATTCACCACCAATTAATTTAATGTGTTGTATATAGTAATGATTATTGTATTTTATTAATAATATCATTATATATATTGGTATTTTCATATCCATTTTTATATCCAAATTTATTGGGGTTTTTGATTCAAATGCTTCCACAATAGTATGGGATTTTTTCTCAAATTGACATCATAGAGACATATGTTATGGTTTACACCTACATTATTCTATGAGGTGTATATTTAACACATTATATGTTTTATCATGAATATACTCATTTTTATTATATTATAACTTTTATTTAATGGAATTCAGTCACGGGTATTGTGATTAAATTTTACCAAAGTTGTTAACGTTTTAGGTTACGATATCATCATTTATCAGGATTGTATATGATTTTCATTCCAATGATAACATATTATGATCTCTATGTAATTATAGTAATTAATTAAATTAACCTATTTTATTTTTTCATGGTATATTTATTATATTTATTTTCCTCTCTTTAAGTGCTCAAGAGTTCAAAATTATGTTTATAAGAAAAATATTATTTAATAATCTATTTTCTCAAAAAACCATTTTTCCCAAACAATGTTTTCTAAAACTATTTTCATTTTATTAAAAAATTATAAATATGATTTATTATATAAAATATTAAACATGTTTTCTTATATATATATTTCTTAGTGGAATCATTATGTCATATTCCAAACAATTATAGTTTGTATTTTATCAAAAACGATAATGTAATATTTGTTTTATTGTGTTAAGCATAAAGGAATTTAATGAAATCAATAATATTTTTTTATTCGATGATACCATTGATTGTTTTTAAGTTTATTTTCAAATAATATGTCTTTGAAAATATTTTTAATGGTTATTTTTAAAAATTAATTTTCAAAGAATTTTTATTTTCCTCAAAAAAATGTACCATGTGATTTTTAATTCAAAATAATACCAATATAAGATGGAATCCCTTGATGTCACTTATTCCTTACTAGGGATATGATATATGGATAAAATTATTATTGAAACATTTAATGAATTAAATTAATGATGAACAATTTTTTATGAAACCCACTTCCTTATGTGATGTGTGGGACCTATATCTCACACAAATTGATTCGGTAATGATTAATATTTTATAAACTCAGATGGTGCATAAAAAGTTTTTCCAAGAATGAAATAGGGTACATGAGTGCCTATGAAACCCCTCAATGAGGGTACATATGAGGCTATCCTACACCCAATTTATATACATAAGTGGTTATTGTAATAGAAACATGTTATGACTATCTTGGTGGGTAACCTGGATATAGGATTTTTTTATTATGTATATTCCAAAATAATTTATCTTCTACCAATTTTATGTTATATGGGACAATTATTTTTTATTTTACTGTGACTTGGGACTAGAGAAATTCCAATATTTATTCTATATCATAAGATAATTTTCATTTATATTAATGTTATTGTTTTCATTTGTTCTAATACACTTATGATCATATTATACTTATGGATCTCCCTTGTTTTCCATTACTGAGTATTTGAGCTCACCATTTAATTTGTTTCCTTTCCCTGGATTATGATGTATGGTTTAATGTAAGGTATTTCTAAAAATATCACCATGTGGGATGATTTTTGTGGGAGATTTTGATGATCATTCATGAAAATATTTTAGATATAGTCTCAAAAGGTATTATACAATTCTAATCTGTTGGTAGGTTTTTTATAATGTAATTAATATTCATCTAAAGATATTTAATATCTATATATAACAATCCTTAGTCATTTTATATGCTATAATAGAATGGTTTTAATTACCCTTTACAAATTATGATGAGCTAAACTTAGTGAGATCTTTAAGTAAAATTTTATTCATATGTCTTATTATGAATATATATATAATTGTTATAGATCATTTGTAAAAGATATAGTGAGTGATTAATATGAAGTTACATGCCTTTTTATATATTATTAGTCAATATAGCTCTAGAATAGAGGTTCCTAGTTGTAATAAATCCAAAAAAGGCACATTAAGCTCAACTTAATTTTCACCTCGTTCCCGCTAATAAGCCTTGTTGCACACTTGGTTTGGCACACATGGGGATAAAATTTTGAAATTCACAATATCCTTAGAAACCATCATTATGGATTTAAAAGAATTATGAAAATGGATGGACTAGGATAAATATATATTGTTATAAATTAAAAATAATGTGTCAAGAATTATACATCCTATAAGTGATTTTCAATGACTATGTGGTTTCAGACAATATTTTCTTGGTTTTTTAATGGATTGAACCAAATGAAATTGTGAATATACTGAATGTTATGGAAAATGAAATGATATTATTCCTGAGAAAATGAATGTTATGTGAGATGTGATGAAAAATATTATTTTTATGCTAAATAAAATACCTCAATATATAAATATTCTTGAACATACAAATGAGAAAAAGATACAATTTCATTCGATGTCCATAATGTGGAAACATCCATCTTCTTATAGTAATATTCTAGTTCATGAGAAATCAATCATAACCCCTGACAAGATATTTTGCATCATCCAATGTGTATAGAATAAGAGTGTTATTTATCTATCTACCATTTGGAAGGTGATGTAGAACAATAGTGGACTCTTATCCGGAATATAAAGAAATGCGATAATATTTATCCATGGGTTGTAATAGTTCAAGAACATATTTTTCAATAAGTATATTCCTAATACAATTAGTTAAAATATAGATAAAGAGTTCCTTGAGGTGATGGAAAAAATGATGAATCAATTTTTATATGTGAATAAAATATTACATTAATGTTGAGGTATGCTTCTGTTATTATTGTCTAATTTGAAAGAAATTATAATCAATACGTCAATGGATTAAAACCAAATCTCTGACGGGAATTATCCATAAAATAATTCAATAGATATGAATTTATTTTTCAATTTTCTATGAATTTTGAAATGGTGGTTTTGAGTTACATATCATTATCAAGGTTTTTTAAGAAGAAAAAAATTGTAATTCAAAGGAAATCCTAAAAACCATACAGAAAACAAGATAAGAATTACATTATTCCCAAAGCATGGGAAGAGATGTGTAACAAATTTTACTATGGGAATGAGTAATTGTTTTAAGTGTGAACAGGAAGGTCATTAGTAAATATAATTCTAATGAGATGAAAATGGGTTAGTTATTGACCTAAAAAAATAGAAAGATATGCTAAACAAACCATGAACACTCTAGTATTTCAAATGAAAGGATTATGTGTATTATTACAATCACTTCCCAAATCCAATTTATAATGACAGTCATTAGCCACAATAACCTCAAAAACAAATGAAAAGGGGGAAATTGTATAAAATCATGATGTGTAAAGTTTACAATGATAATTAGGTCACAATTTTTCTTTAATCCATAGTAGATAATTTTATGTTTTAACTTTTATGAATAATCGGAATGAATGTATCATTTTTCATCAATTTCATGTGATGTGGGTTATTAACTATCTCTCTCTACAGTGATTATGGAATTATGAAATCATAGATGATATTATATCGGATAATGTTGAAAGAAAACTTCCAATAGAATTTTTTTTATAAGTTAATATATTACATAAAGAATACAAGTTGAATTATATTTTGGATGCATATATTTATATAGGTAATTCAAACATAAGGGTTATGGATATAGTCAAGGGTTTATGTGTTTGTTGTTTATTATATGTTCAAATTCATTGAAACCCCTACTAATGTTTTATGTGATGGGTGTTTTTTAAAATTTAAATTTTTGTAGCCACATTTATTGGAATACAACCCATTGGTTTTGTATATATTTTCCTAAAAAAGTTATTTTATGAAGAATGAGTTTACTCTTTATTGAAATATGATAAAAGATAATGATATCCATTTGAATTACCATATCATTAATATTGAGGTAATTATCATTTTTACTCAATCACCTTATGAAGTCAATGCACTTCATTTCTATCAGAGATGATTTCTCTCTATATCCACATGGAAAATATATATTTTGTAAGTATTAATGTTTCATCGTGTACCACACTCAATTGATTCTAATCAGTATTGATTATTTACTTCAATGTTTTGGTGAAGAATTTGTCATGAACTTGATATCGATTTGAGTATCAACACAATGTGTCATCCACAAAAATATTTCCAATCAAAAAGAACAACTCCCACCATATAAGATATGATATAATATTATTATATGGATTTAAAAGAGGTTGGGATAAAAAACATCTTAAAAATTAGTTTTCTTGTAAAAAATTCTTACATTATAGAATTAATATGGCTCTATATTAATCCATTTATGGAAATAAGTGTAGATATCCATATTTGAAGAATGATGTTGCAGAAATAAATCTATAGGGAATTAATAAAGCGTATGATATGATAGTGAAGTATAGATCCATTCAGAAAGATGAAAGGGAAGCACATATTGGATAAAAATATGATACTAATCATTGACACGATCTAGAATTTTATGATTTTTAGATGGTATTTCAATAAGTTCTTCCATGGAAGAAATAAGGGAAATTTAAGGCCTAGGTATATCAGTCCCTATGAAATATATTATCTCATCAAGATAGTAGCTTATCATTTGTGGATTTTAACAATCTTATCTATAATTCACGATTTTTTCCATTTACCTCTCCTGAGGATGTAAACACCTGATCCTTCACATAAACTAATCTGAGAGGTCATACTTTTTGATGCGTTATATTTCATAAAAGGAATAATAAATTGAGATTATAGATCTTAAAGA
Organism: Viscum album; assembly: GCA_963277665.1. NCBI lineage: Eukaryota > Viridiplantae > Streptophyta > Magnoliopsida > Santalales > Viscaceae > Viscum > Viscum album. The sequence goes on from OY728153.1 coordinate 936,334,722, forward strand.
AAATATTATATGAAACATGAATACTCACCTTGCCAATATTGTTTGGTTAAACCACTCTATTGATTAAGAAAAAATGAACCTAAGGTTGTAATGAGGTAGATGTATCCACATTTTTTGTTAAAAATGTGATTAACTTTGATGGTGAAATTCATTTCATGGTGGTAGAATATAACACCCTTATATTTTTTGAAATATATTTTTCTAAAATAAATTTAAACTTTTTGATTTTTTTGTGTCACAAAAAACCTAGAGTTTAGCTTTCATTACTTGAAAAACCTATTTTAGCTCATGTTACACACAACACTCATTTTATCTTGCACTTTATAAAATGCTGAGTTTAAATGATATGTGACTTACAATTAATAATTTATTATTAAATTTGCTAGTAATCATATTGACTTTAGAAATGTGAGTATGAATAGGCTTAAATTAATAATGAATGTATTTAGTCCACACATGTGATTATAAAAAATTACTTTCTGACCAATTAATTAAAAATGAAAATAAATATCAATTGATAATAAAGTGAATCTATTTCTAAAAAAATATATTCATACAATTTTTTTTTATCTCAATAAATTAAGTAAATCTATTTTGGTTGATTATTTAAATAAAATTTATATTTTTTATTATTAATTAAGTTTCTAAAATTTAGCTTAAGTGATTTATAGACATGAGATAATAATAAATATAATTTTATGCATAATTCAATGTTTTTCTACAAATCATGTTTGTCAAATTTTGGGATCATAGTTTAAAATGATTCCTTCCCACCATTCAAAAAAAATTAACAAAAAAATTTCAATTTTTTAAATCATTATATAAAAATTCTATTATTGCGAACATTTCTGTTTTTTATAAGATATATTTTTAGATGAAGAGAGAAAGTATATATTTTTATTATGAAATGTCACTTATTATAAATTGTAAAAAACAGTACTTTATGATTGTTTTAAAATAAAAAATTATTAAATTATAAATATATATATTAATATAATTTGGGTAATTTAAATATTTTTCTTAATTAATGTTTTATATATACACTTTCTTAACATTTTAACATTCTCTCTTTGAAACCCCATTTTTTCTTCATATCAACAAGATTAATTTTAATTTACATTTTTCAACTTAATTTAGTGTAATTTAGAAAAATAGATTCCATATTTCGAATCATAATATTTTATATTATTTGATTAGTTCAACATAATTTTTAGATTATTAGGAACTAATAGATAAAAAATTATTTACTGTGGTTAAGTTAAATTGGGTTTATAAGGGGTTAAACTAAATAAATAACAGATTGAAATAACTAAAAACGTATCAAACCCCATTTTATATGAATATTTTGACCTTATATCTTCATGGTTCAACAATTTTCCATTTTTTATCCTTATGTAATAAAAATTTTGTTAGACCATTTTCCTTTCAAAAATAACAACTATAGTACTCACCTTACTTATAAAATTCCAACTGCTCTGACCACCTATTCACACATTAAAAATCAATTTTTTAGAAAATACCTATCAAAATAAATTACCTTAAAACATAATATCATAATATATGCCTTATAGTTTTTGTAAATTCTCCCTATGATGGATTTTGATACAAACCAAATGGTTTTCTTTTAGAATAGGTAACATCCCTAACTGCGGGTTTTACTTTTATTCTTCTACAACCTCCTCAAATTATTATTAAAAAAGGTAAAATGATTACATCCATATCATTAATATACTTATATTTTTTTATGTTAATGTTATTACATACAACCATATCCTCTCCCATGAAATGTGATAAGATATCATGATTGGTGTGTACGGTGGACTACCACCTTGCAGGCTGATGTCATTCATGTTTCCATTACCTCCTCCAAAAATAAGATATAATTATGATTTTAAAATTTATATATTATAAACATGAGATTAAAATTATTTTGGGACAATTATATAATATATTCCTTCATACATTATATTTTGTAGAAAATGATAACATTGCGCATATATATTGCAGACGACCACTCTCCTGAGAAATATGATTTCTTCATCCATTTAACAGAATATAATATAAATAAATTTAATGATAATATGTGATATTAATTTTCTAAAAATTATTTTTAACATCACTATATTATTTACCTCATTATTTAATTCCATCAAGAAAATTGAATCAATATTCATTACGTTAATTGATGGTTAAAGATAAGATTTCAAAAACATAACCCTTTGGTCTATTTGATTGCAAAGTACATACAATATTTGAATTGTTCAAAAATAATGTTCACCAAAATTAATTAAATGTTGAATTGGAATCATTCTTTGAATCCGTTAGGATCGAAATTTTTTATTGACATGACATACGACAATAGTTTGGGTGAGGGAAAAATTGATTACAACTGAGTTAAAAAATGGAATAAGTGTGATTAACATGCCATGTGATTGGGCGATTTCATGATATAGATTCACCTTGTTTTAGATTGATTATTTAAATAACTAGAATTTTAATGATTTATTAAGGAATGCTAAATTTAATGTGATATATATAGACAAAATGGTAATTTACTTAATAAACCGTTGAGCATTATGATGTGATATTGAAATATCATTTCTATTGTGACTCTTTCTAATTTTTGGTGTAATTATTATATAGCATCCTATAATTAGTGAATTATGCTGTAATTATTATATAACAAGTTTGGACCTGATATATAATGAAATGACTATACATTGGGTTGAGCCCTAAATTATATTGCAATTCCTATATACCAATCTTGTCCCTAATTTATGTTGTAATGGAAATATATCAGACCTGTCCAAGATAAATGGTGAAATACTTATATAGTGGGATAATCCCTATTAATTGTTTAAATTCGTTTATTGAAATTTTGTTATAGATTTTTTGTGACATATATCTTTGATATATGGATATGGTTTTCATGGTTTTGAAACATTATTAAAGACATGCTAGCATGGATATGAATAAGATTATTTTATACCATTAGTAAATGGTAATGATTGGCATGGTTTTGATTCATTCACAGAGATATTATATTATGGTCCTAAATATGGTTGATATATTATTAATTTAAATATTTAATTAATTAATACTCATGTTTATTGAATTATTTCATACACTTATTATTAGACAAGATTTGTTTAGACATAGTGGAGTCATCCTACTAAGATATATTTTCACTATACTTAGGACATCATCTAGAACCTGAGCAGATTACATGGCAGCATGATTAGACACAGTTTAGAGATAGAGAGCCTTTCTCTTGTCAAACTATTTCATATCCTTACATTCACTAGAGAGGGTGGACCCATTAATGAATGTTATATATATATTTATCCTAGGTGACTGCTATACATATTGAAACACCCATACATATGAGGGAAAATCTTTTTGCATATAGGATTCATGGACGATCCAAGAATTGGTGGGACATTGAGGAGTAGGTAGGGTAGTGTAAAGAGATTTCTTGGACGGAAATTGAGGACATATTCCTGATCCATTTCATTCATTTTATATTAAGGTATGAGAAGAATGTAGAGTTAGTAAACCTTAAATATAATAGAATGTCAGTGTTGGACTATGATAAATATTTTATCAACCTGCAACTCATTACACAATCTTTACCAATTAATGAATTCTTGAGGGAAATAGTTTTTAGGATGATATTTGGTATTAGATCAAGACATAGTTTAACATGTTTCATCCAAGATAATCCTCAAAAAGTGGTTAGTCAATTTCACTATGGTGAACTATGAGCTCCACTTCTAGTGTAAGGAAGCATCACGATGACATTTTTCACCAAGGAAGTGATGAGATCAGTCAGTTCAATGAGAATCCATATCAGGATCATGTTCCGTTGTAGTGATATCAGTTTGAAAATATGGGGGAAAATCCTCAGTTTCCATCCGATGATTGGGAGTGTCTTTATTTATGAATTTTAAGACACCTTCAAAGGTTTTATAGGGGATGAAGTTGGAGATAAGTTGCAGTGGATTTGGATAGGTATTTGAGTCTTGGAAGGACTATTCAACTCATGTGTCGAAATACAATTGTAGTTCCATGTAATCTTCTGTCTAACGAAGGGAATTTGGTACCCCCATGTAAGAATATTAGTTCTAATAAGAGGTTATAGATCAGGTGAGTTATTCTTGTGTCCAAGAAAAAGGGTAATGTTTGATAATCGCACTGCAAACTACATCAACTATTTTGGATAAAAAACATTCTACTACCAGAGGCACAACTCTTGTATCATCTACCCTTTCCAATATTTTTATTGACACAGTGGAATCAAATTACATTTTATTCAGTCATTTCTTTGAATGGTTCAACCATGGATGTGGATATATTGGATGGTGTTTTAACCATAATAAACATTTGGGACTGCGGTTAGGGAATATCTAACATTGAAAGGCATGTTATCTAGAGATTGGTGGTTATCATTTTCTTTTGGGAACCATTACTGAAGGAAATGATTGGATTTAATTTTAAGCTTGGTATGGATTGGAAAGTTCTATACAAGGCTCGTGGAAATTATTGTTCACTGGTAGTTACCTTTCTATATCTAGAACTAGGTAGATATTATCATTAGGGTGAGTCAGATTTTTAGGCTAGTTAGTCATGGCCAATTCACTAAAAATGAGATTTTCTCACATCTCATATAGATGATCTTTCTATATAAGATGGTGTTATTTGAAAGGATTCATTTCCTATAGTGGTAGACCATTTTTACGATTTCTTTATCAACAATTTCTACATTTTACCACTCGAGCATGAGGAAGATTTTATGATTGAGTTGGTTCTAGGAGTAGATATCCTTTCTATCCCAACATATGGAATGAAACTAGTAGAACGTCCGTGGTTAAATGATAAGTTGGAATATATGGAAGCTAGAGGTTTCTTATGGCCTAGTATATATCAATGGGGTTCATCATTTCTCTTTTCCAAGAAGGATGATAGGAATTTGTGGTTATTTATGGATTAGGGGAGATTGAATAAGATGACGATCAACAATTAGTATCCCCTTCCATGCATTGATGTAATTTTATATTAGATAAAAGGTGATAAGATATTCTACATGATTGATTTATGATCAGGATACCATCAGTTGTGGTTGATACAATCACACATACCTCATACTACATATTGTTGAATGTATAGCTTGTATGAATTTCTGGTGATGTCTTTTTGGGTTGACTAATGCACTAGAAGAATTCATGGAGTCCATGAATCAAATCTTCCATCCTATTCTAGATAATTTTGATGAGGTTTTTTATTACATATTTTTTAAATACCAATAAACAGATGATCATAGCCATCATATTCTCATTTCTTTGATTACATTGAGATAGTAATAGCTTTATACCAAAGTAACCAAATGTAGTTTCTGGTTTGATAGTGTGAACTACTTTGGCCATGTAATCTCATATGGAGGAGTGCTAGTGGACCAAGATAAGGATTAATATATGTTTTATTGGGAGAAAACCAATAATGTATTCACAATTCCGATATTTCATGGTTGACTAGGATATTATTGGGGCTTTATCACATACTCATCACATCTGGAAGCACTAATTATAGGGATGACCAATAAAGGGGTGGTGTTTCTTTGATTATACTCTTATAATATTTAATTTAATGATATGAATGGAAGATTGAACTCACCACCTATCCTAACATAACCTATGTTGGGAAAATCATATATTATTTACAATGATGCATTCAGAGTAAGACTCAAATCAGTTCAGATGTAGGAGGATCTATTGGTTCTTTTTTTCTCCAAATTACTGAGAACACACAAGAGGAATTTCCCTACTCACGGTTTAGAGTTAGAATCAGTAGTACATCCTCTAAGATGCTAGAGACATTATCTCATGGGTGAGTGGTATTTTTTATACAAGGACCATATGAGAGTTAGGTACATATTTTCTTAGTAGTAAATAATCTATAGGTAGATGAGATGGGTAAAGTATCTTCAAACTTTTGACATCGTTTTTTCTTACACACTAGGAAGGGGAAACATTATTGTCAATGAATTGAGATGAATGACATAGTATGGAGTATAATGAGAGTCTTGTAATGAGTTGTGGATGATGTAACTCCATCCATATATGTTTTTAGATATTTAGGAGTCCTAGGGATGAGTAGAATTTACTTTAACATCTGTTATAATCATTATTTGGGAACATATCAAGACAAAGAAATTATCTGATTTGGAGGGATTAATTCTAATAAACAACTTATATAGTGGGGATACACCATTAGTATGTTATATTAGGTGTTTCAATTCTCATATTTTATGTGTTTCAGTATGGGATCTTGTGATCATTCTTGAGAATCTGATGAGAGATATTCATGCTTCTAGATGGGTGGTATATCCTTGTTTGACAGCGATGTATCATGATCTCTATAGAAATTATTGGTTTCCCATAATGCAGAAGTAGGTATTAGGATTTTTTGAATGAAGTTCCACTAGTAATCATTTGAATTTCTTGAATCAGATGTATTATAGGATTTTGTAGCCTTTTCTCAATATTGAATGGAAATTGGATGATGTCATTAGGGATTTTTTTGATAGGATTATCCAGTACAACCCATGACAAATGATGTTTTATGGGTGATTTAGAATTTACCAATGATATGATACCACTCATTTCCTATTAATGAGAGATTCATAGTTGAATATCTTTATAGTCTTTACATGTATAAGGTAGTTTTGTTGCATGGTGTTCGATGGAGGATCATTTCATATAGATATCCTTAATACAGATCATGGTTCTAGAAAGTTATTTAGAGGGATAAAAGACTCTAGTTTCTTTTGAGTATGGCTTATCATCATTAGAGCGATGTTCAATAAATGCGTATTATTCAAGTTCTAGAGTTTATTTTATGGGTCTATGTCTTGGATATTTGTGGTTTGTGGGATTATCATATCGAAATCATGGTGTTTTTATATAATAATATAAACTAATAATCCATCCAAATTGAACATTTTGAGGATATTTATGAATTTTTATGTCTCTTTCCTCAATGTTTGATAGGGGTAGGTAATTTATTTCTTGTTGGGCCTTGTCAGGTGTATGAGAAATCTAAGCAGATTTAGTTTATTAGGATGAGGTTGGTGATGTAAAGTCCCGACCCCAATTACCCAAATTCGGTGCATTATTTTAATTCATTGACATAATTAAAAGGAATCAAGTCCAGAAGGACTAATCAGTTTAGTAGTCTTGGAAAATAGATTACATACATGAACATTACATTACATTATAAAATGAAAACCAAAAAACAAAATTGTATCCATTGACCACATTAGTATCCACTAGATTATCCCTCTAGTTTATTCATAATATACTTCATCTCATCTTGGAAAAAATAAAACATAGAACGGTGTGAGCTCAGATGCTCAGTAATGATAACAATATAGTGTAAACTTTCATAAATAATCATAAACATTTCAGGCAATGAATTAGACTAAAAAATCCTTTTAAACATAAAATTCATCATAATATGGATAAAATGAATAAAAAAAGTCCATTTTCTTATTCACATGGATATTCTTCTAGTCAAATAATCACATGCAATATCAATATCCAATTTCATAATGATGGAATGCATAATACAAAACTTCATAAGCACATAGTCAAGGCCTTGTGCCAAAACTACAAATAATATTTTGTCAAGGCTTCTTCTGAGACACTAGTTTGTCTCATGAGACCTACACATTCATCGAGGAGCTATAGTGGGATCCACCCACCACTTACTAAGTCCAATGCATTCCCCATATGAAAAGGTTTAAACATAACATAAACATTCATATTGAAACTAGCATATGAAATGATTATACTTCATCTATAAACCATGAATGGTATAAAAATAACACATCCACAGTCAAACATATCACAAAACTTTAAATTAAATAAGGAATATTTGAATCAACTTTAAACAAGTTCAAAATCCATCATAGGATGTTGACATAGATGAAAATGATTCGTAAAACACTTTGAGAGAAATATCCATTTTTCATGAAATAATTTAAAAGTCACATAATTTAGAAAGGAATACATTTAAATAAAATTTTCAATCAAATTTTCCCATACCACATTGAATCATGTGAAGTGAATTAACATTTAAAAAACTTTATGTGCCTATAAATAAATCCTTAAAAATCATTTAAAAAACATGGACATTATTGAGAAAGTTTTGGAAGAATAAAAATTTAAAACATTTAAAATTATGTTTTATTGAAATATTCCCTTAAAAATAATCCCCTTGAAACACTTTTATGAAACATGGACTTGGATAATAAATATTTCCCATTAGATACTAATGTTAAAATAACCACGGATAATAATGATATTGTGAAATTAACCCTTACCTTGCACTTTCCATTGGTCGAGGGTACATTTAACTTCCTGTATAATGACCATAGTATGATATTAAATTATAAAAAACTATATTCATATTTATTATATCATACATGATTCATTTATGTCTTTATACTACCCATTTAATAATGACATCCATGTCAATTTAACATTTCGGGTAATAATTGCTTTCTTTATCTTATGTGTTTTAGCTTGTTATTCTTGATCGCATCATTTAGATAATGATTTAAATACTTCAAGAATATAAATCTTGATTTATATATCATATATATTTAGTATATAAATATTTATAATAGATATATATATGAAATATAAGGCCCCGTTTATGGAGATGTTTTGTCGTACGTACGCATAAACATTGTTTCCGTTTTCAAATCGTATTGAACAGATATAAGTGAAAAAGATATAAGTACATACATACATACATACATACATACATACATACATACATATATATATATATATCAAGTTTCATTATTATTTCATATATTACATACTTATTAATAATATATATTTTTATAATCAACGTTGAATGGTGAACGTGGTAATGTATATCATCATGTCGTGGAGATGGTAATCCGTACATACACACGTGCAAAAATATCATTAGATTGATGATGAAATATTATGTAATTGGATGTTATATCATATATAAATAATCAATAACATGTTATATTTATTATTTACTTCAGTTTTACTCATTATTATACCCATCCAAATAATGAAGTGTTTGAATAACAAACTACACTAGGATGTGGAGAAGGTAAGCCATACGAACACCCCTATGGTGACATTGAAATTTATAAGATGGATAGAATAACAAATATGATTTTACCATATTTATAATAAAATAAAATTATGTAGGAGGTACTGGATTTATTATTTTGGTATGGAAACAACAATGAAAGAGGAAGTGGAAGAAGAAAAGAACTTGAAAGAGGGTGGTGAAATTATTGTCTTTTATTCTGGTGTTTCCTTTTGAGTTGATCAAAATGGATCCTTATGTTGGTTTTCTGATCAATATATGGCCTATAAAGTGATTTTATGTAAGTTGGGAGGATAACTGGGAATGGATTGGCCGATCCAAATGGCTTTGGAGGTGTGAATTTAACAGAAGGGGAAGTACCCATTTATAAGAGATGTGAGGGTCACTTTAAAAAATGCTTGAAATATTATTTTATAATAAAATAATTTTCGGTTTCTAATGGCTAAAAATTTATTAATTTTGAGTATCATGTTGGTATGGTTTGAAAACCATTCAACCAATAGGTTTTAGACAGGTTTAGGTCACCGTATTAACCTTATCTTTTAGATTTAACTCTTAGTTAAATAGTTTGAAATTTACTATTTCTCTTTCTATTTTTATATTATATGGTTAATAAAAATACTATAACAAGACAATAGAACTAAAAGTGGTTCATTAATGACATATATAATATTATTTATGCCCTTTTACTTAACCTTATATTTTAGTAATATTATATCAACCAATAATATAGTATTTATTTTAAAAACTAATTTATGTTAATTTTTACACTATTTGGAATTTTGTTTATGTGAAAGTCATAAAAACCTTATCACTTCAAACAAAATTTATCTAATCAACTATAACATGTCATATTAACCTATAAAATTAGTTTAATTCATCAGAAGTCTCAATTTATATTTATTTGGATATTTATAATATCAATTATTTTAATCATTCATTAATATGGGAATTACAGCATCATCATCGTGTCATTAATAAATATAATTATTTAATATCAAAAATTTATAAATAAAATACCATTATGTTGGAAATAATTTTATCTTTCTAATGAATAATTATAATTGAATTTATATTATGTAAAACCCTGTATTAAAAATGGTTTATTTAATAATCTTTGAATTTAACACTTAACTCTTCTTTAAATAAAATAATAATAAATGACCTAATCTAATCCCATTAGACCTAAAGGGTCATAGATTATTCCAAAGGATTTTTTTGGTCAAAAATAAACTTATCCAATAGAATTATGACACGTTTATGGGTAATTATAATATCAATTTTACCCTTAATTAACCCATTTACTTTTAATCATGGTAAATAAAAGTGAAACGTTTCTATTCAACAAAAATTATTTTCATCTTTATAAACAAAATTTTACTTACTGATTTCAATCATGTCTCTCGGATTTTTTAATTTCAACTCACAGAAGCGGTAAAATTATGTTTTATACAAATTTGAAAATGCTCCTAGAAGGTTGGTAAAAGATGGTAAAAAGTTCAATAAAAATTTATTCATCTAATTTTATTAAATAATTACCCCATTAATTAATTTGAACTTATATAGGTATTATATATCTATTTTTAATTAAAATATATTAAAATAAAATAAATAATTATTTAAATAAAAAGTCATTTTTAAACAATAACACATTGTTTTTCACTATTCATCAAAAATTGGATTTTTTCTGAAAAATACAAAAACAAAAACCCTAATATAATTTTGATACTCCGAATTCAAAAATGAAATCTATTTTTCCCCATCCAAAACATAGAAGTTTCATTAATTAATTTAAATTTAATTCTCGTTGTCAAAACCAAAATTCGGGTTTTTAAATAGTAAAAACCATCAAAAGAATGACATGTGTTTATGTCAAATTTAAATCTGAAATTACTTATAATTACCTACATTGTATTAAATGATAAATATATAACCTAATTATTCTTCAAAAATATTCAAATGCATAATTTAACACAATAAATTATTTTGATTAAAAAAGTTGTTTTCAATTTAAACATAGCATTTTTCAGTATTCCTAAAAATATGAATGTTATCAGGAAAGTACCAAAAATTTATCCAAAATAAATTTTTATGTCCCACTACTAATTAATAATTTAATTTCATTAAATTCAATATAATAAAGTGTAAAATATTTTTTTGAAAAAGGTTTCTCTAATAAAAGGCGACAAACTTGCATTTTTTGAAAAATACATCTTCTATCTGAAATAATTTGTTCTTATATTAGGTCTAAAACACATAATATGGATGTAAAAATTATATAGAGTATATAAGATTTATAATTCAGTTAATAATATTCATAACTTCTTTTTGAACAGCTAGTTTGTTATTTTTTTGTGTGCTTGAACTTGGTGTTGTGTGTAGCACAAGCTATTGAATTACTTTAATGAGATGACTTACTCTGAAATCATGGGGGGTTACATTCTCCCCTAATTGAATAAATTGTGTCCTCGCAATTTAAAATTGATCTTTGAAAATAAAAGGTTAAAAATTGAAAAATACCATTGTGGAAAACCCACATCAGAAATTGGGTTAATAAAATTTATTCTTAATAAGAGGGAAAGAGAATGAAAAAGTCACAACCAAATTATGATCTCGATTGGGAGAACATTGGTGGAAATTAGAGACACATAATTTTAGGAAAATGTAAATATTTATAGAGAGTTATTGAGGTCATGAATCACAAACAAGTGTAAAATTGAGGGCCTCAAAGCCATCATTCTATAATGATTTAAAATATCGTTAGTTCAACAAAAACTAAGGTATTATGATAATACATTTGTGGTTTTAAGATCCCTTCCCTAATGATTAAGAATTAATTTATTTAATGTATAAGGTAAAAAATATACCTAAAAAGTAGAGTTTTATCCTTCAACTAATTCCTACTATAAACTCATCTTTCACAAAAAAGATAATAGAATTCAAAAATATTCTATTTATCCTAATCGTATAGGGTTCCAAAAATAATCAATCTATAATTAATTTGTCAGAATATTTAAAAAATATATATTATAAAAACCAGGACATCACATATGCCAGTGGTAGGTGATCCACCCTTGTTATCCTTCGGTTTCAGGTTTAAGTCTCATGGCCTTGTCGGACGTGATTGGTTATTGCCAAACCTTAGGGTTGTACTTTTTATAACAATCCAAAAATAATCTTAAGAAGTGTTTTAACCGTAAACAATAATACCCATTGTTTAAATTGAACAATTCCAACCTTTATAATTATCCAAAATACTTATGTCCAAACCCACAATCCAAAATTTATAAGGAAGGTTAACACAATGAAGATTACTTTTTCCACATAATAAAATGTTAATACCTTCACCATGTATTCTTTTGAAACATAGTAACACCCTTAATTACCATAAAACCTTATTGATTACATTCATGCTCCCTTATTCTTTATAGAATACTGGATATACTTCTTATACCCAAAAAGATATAAAATCCAACAATGATGGAATATACTGATCATTAATCAGTTTCAAGGTAGTCAAGAATATCTAATATAATTTATCCACATCAATCACATATTATTCCAAAATCACTACCTCAATATCAGATCCATATTATTGTTTATCTTTCTCTCAACCATATATTTTACCAAAAATTAACCTGTTGTCGAGTCACTTTTATTGGTTCCACACAATCTCAAGTCCTTAATGAAATAGTATTATAATACAATACTTATATACTCTATAATTCTTATAACATGTACATCAATAATAAAATAATCAAATGACATACTACTTTAATAACAACATAAGATGTCTAATTGTTCCTCTTCATCTTCAGTAGTATCATAACTTGATTATTATCCAATATCATCATTTGGGGTATACTCTGATGATTTTGAAATTGATTCATGTAGTGTCCCAACTCCTTACAGATGAAGCAATGTACATTTGAAACTTTTTTCTTACCCTTACAATCACGTACGTGATGTCATTTTTCTCCACACTTATATGAAACTCCCATTCCCTTCAAGCATTTACCCAGGTGAATCATTCCATAGTTATCAAATATGGGGAAACCCTTCTTTCCCCTCTTCCCTTTATCCATATTTCTCTCTTTCATCATTTTCTTCTCTAGCTTCCCTTCAAAGCCATAAGACTCAGATAATTATTTACTTATCTTATTAAAACATGATACTATTTCTTCATATAATAAGAATACAAAGAAGAATATTTCCTTTTTAAATTTTGGCTTAATACCATGAATGATAAGATAATTTTTATTCATTTGATCATGCGTATTGCTATAATTCTCATTCCTTCTACTAGGCGCCATTTCAAAACAATGACATACACTAGGTTAGTTTATGAATCTTAATGAATAATTCTAATCTTGTAAAATAATTAACGTCAATTGAAAATATTATGAATAAAATATATAATCAGAAAATTATTTCTTTGAAAAATTATTTACTCCTAAATCCTTAAGAATGACTTATAATGAAAATCTGAATTATCCTAAGAATATCCCCTGGGAGTGTCAAAACCAAGAGTGAAGCCAAACCCATTGTTTTGTAATAGGATACCCCGTGTCAAGCCCAAAATTCCATGTCAGTGTTTTCACTGATATGTTCAACTATTGCAGAGTCGCCTCTACCTACCTGTATGCAGACATGGATGTATTGCTTGGAAAATACACAAAATCTCTACATTTACAAAATTATAGGATGTTATTCTATACTAATCCGCAATATCTATCTTAGGTTAATGTTATCTAATTAGTGTTTATCTAATACCATTTCCAAGGATTTTTCTAAACTTTCTTTGATACCAAATGTAACGCCCTGACACCAGTTACCAAGAGTCGGTGCATTATTTTAATACATTAGCATGATTACAAGGAATCAAGTCATGAAGGACCGATATGTTTTCCAGTCATGGAAAATAGATTATATACATGAAAATTACATTACATTATGAAATTACAAACAATAACAACATTGTATCCATTGACCATATTCATATCCCTTAGACTATCCCTATAAGTCAGTCATAATATACTTCTTCTCATCCTGGGAAAAATAAAAAATAGAAAGGTTGGAGCTCAGATGATCAGTAAGGATAACAATATAGTGGAAACTTTCAAAAATAATCATAAACATTTAAGGAAATTTATATGACTAAAAAATCCTTTTAAACATAAACTTCATTACAATATGGAATAAATAAATCAAATAATTCCATTTACTTATTCAAATGGATATTAAACTTGTAGAATAATCACATGTAATATCAATAGCCAATTTAATAATGATAGAATGCATAATGCCAAACTTCATAACCACATATTCAAGGCCTTGTTCCAAAACTACAAATAAGATTTTGTGAAGGCCTTGTGCCAAGACACTAGTTTGTCTCATTAGACCTATCGATGCATCGGGGAGCTATAGCGGGCTCCACCCGTCACTTACTAATTCCAATGCATTCATCATATTAAATGGTTTAAATATAACATAAACATTCATATTAAAAACAGAATACAAAATGTTAATACTTTATCCATAAACCATGAATGGTATAAAAATAACACATCCACAGTCAAACATATCACAAAACTTTGAATATAATAAGGAAGATTTGTATCAACTTCAAAAAACATTAAAATCCATCATAGGATGTTGACATAGATGAAAGTGATTCTTAAAACTCTTTGAAAGAATTATCACTTTTTTATTAAAACATTTAAAAGTCACACAATTTAAAAAAGAAGACATTTAAAGACATTTTCGAATCAAAGATTCTCATAATACATTAAATAAGTTGAAAGTAATTTACATTTAAAAACATTCATGTCGATATAATTAAATCCTTAAAAACTATTTAAAAAACATGGACATTAATGAGAATGTTTTATGCGAATAAATCTTTAAAACTTTTAAAATGATGTTTTATTAAAATTTTCTCTTAAAGAAATTCCTTTTAAAACACTTTTATTATACATGGACATGGATAATAAATATGGCCAAGTAGAAGCTTATGTAAAAACAGCCATGGATAATAATGAGATTGTGAAATTAACCCTGAGCTTGGACTTTCTTTTGGTCGAGGGTACATTTAACCTCCTGTATAATGACAGTAGTATGTTATTAGATTATAACAGAACCATATTCATATTTATTACATCATAAATGATTCATTTATGACTTTATACTACCTATTTATTAATGGTTTTTATATTAAATTAACATTTCGGGTAATAATCAATATCTTTATTGTACTTGTTTTAACTTGTTATTCTTGATAGTATCATTTAGATCATGATTTAAATACTTCATGAATATAAACATTGATTTATATATCATATATATTTAGAATATAATATTTATAATAGATAGATATATGAAATGGAAGGAGCCATTTATGGAGACGGTAGGTCATACGTACGCATAAATGTTGTTTCCATTTTCACATCGTTTTGAACAAAATTAAGTGAATAAGATATATGTAAGTACATACATACATACATACATAAATATATCTACAATATCATTATTATATCATATATAACATACTTATTAATAATATATATTTTTATAATCATCGTAGAATGGTGAACGTGAGAATGAATCTCATCATGTCGTGGGGACGGTAATCCGTACATATGAACGGGGGACAATATCATTATATTGATGGTAAAATCGTATGAAATTGGATGGTATAAAATATATTCAGAATCATTAACATGTTATGTTTTTTATTTACATCATTTTTACTCATTATTATACCCATCAAAATAATGAAGTGTTTGAATAACAAACTACACCATGGCATGGAGACGGTAAGCCGTACGTACGCATGTATTTTCACATCAATTATAGGATGGATAGAATAAAGAATATGGTTGTACCATATTTATAATAACATCGAAGTTTTTTGGATCTAATAGAGTTATTATTTTGGTATGTAAACACCAAATAAAGAGGAGGTGTAAGAAGAAAAGAACATGAAAGAGGGTGGCGAAATTATTACCTCTTCTTCAGGTGTTTCCTTTTGAGTTGATCAAAAGGTCTCCTTAGATATCTGTATGTTAAAAGTAATTCCCCTAGGTTGTTTTGAGATATGTTCGGAGGATATTTGTTCAGTGGTTGGCTGAGACAAATTTTTTTAGAGGTGTGAATTTAAGATAAGGGGAAGTACTCTTTTATAAGAGTGGTGAGGGTCACTTTAGGAAAAACACAATATATTATTTTATAATAAAATCATTTTATGTTTATAATATCAAAAAATGATTTATATAGAGGCTAAGGTGGGCTTTGGTGTAAAACCATTCAACCAATTGTTTTTATACAGGTTTAGGTAACCATATTAACCGAATCTTTTAGATTTTACTCTTAGTTAAATAGTTTGACATTTACCATGTCTCTTTATATTTTTATATTATATGGTTAATGGAAATACTATAACAATAAAAGAGAACCCAAAGTGGTTCATTAATGTCATATATAATATTATTTAATCTCTTTGGCTTAACCATATATTTTTAATAATATTATATCAACCAATAATATAGTATTTTTTTTAAAAACTAATTTTTGTCAATTTTGACACTATTTCGTATTTTGTTTTGTGAAATTCATAACAATATTATCACTTAAAAAATATCTAATCATCCCAAACATTTCATATTAGGCTTTAAAATTATTTTAATTCATCAGACGTTTCCATTTACATTTATTTTTATATTTATAATATCATTTATTTTAATCCTTCATTGACAAGGGAATTAATGCATCATCATTGTTTCATAAATACATATAATTATTTAATGTATAAAATTTTTAAATAAAATACCATTATGTGTGAAAGACTTTTATATTTATAATTAATATTTATAATCGAATTTATCTTATGTATAAATCAATATTAAAAATCTTTTATTTAATAAACATTGAATTTAACAATTTTAACTTTTTTTTAAATAAAATAATAATAAATGTCCTAATCTAATCCCAGTGGATCTAAAAGATCCTATATTATTCTTAAGGTTGTTTATTGTCTAAATAAACTTATCCAATAGAATTAGGACTTGTGTTAGGGTAATTATTATATCATTTTTACCCTTAATTACCCAATTTACTTTTAACAATGGTACGTAAGTCAAAAAGATACTATTCACCAAAAATTATTTTCATCTTATTGAACCAAATTTTACTTACTGATATCAACCGTGTCTCTCGGATTTTTGAAAATTCAACACAAAAAAGCGGTAAAATTATGTTTTATTCAAATTTGCAAATGCTCCTAGAAGGTGGATAAATGACAGTAAAATTTTAAATAAAAATTTATACATAAAATTTTATTATAAAATTACTCCAATGAATTACATTGGAATTATATAGGTATTATATATCTATTTTGACTTAAAATAAATTTAAATATTATAAATAAATATTTAAATATAATGTCGGTTTTAAACAACAACGCAGTGTCTTTCACTGTTCATCAAAAACTGGATGTTTTCAAAAAAATACCAAAAATACACCCTAAGGTAATTTCAATAATCTGAATTAGAAAATTAATTCTATTTTACCAAATTCAAAACAAATAATTTGCATTAATTAATTTAAAATTAATTCATGTTCCCAAAACCTAAAGGTGGGTTTTTAAAAAGTAAAAACTATCAAAATATTGACATGTGTTTATGTCAAATTTAAATATAAAATTACTTGTAATAACCTACATTGTATGAGGTGATAAAAATATAATCTAACTATATATAAAAACAACTCAATTGAATAATTTAACACTATAAATTAGTTCAATTAAAAAATTAGTTTTCAATAAAAACATAGTATTTTTCATTATTCATCAAAATAAGAAAGTTATCAGAAAACTACCAAAAATTTATCCAAACTAAATTTTTATGTCCTGCTGAATTTAATTTCATTTTTATGCCCCGCTTCTAAAGAAGAATTTAATTTCATAAAATTGAATATATAAAAGTGTCAAATATTGGTTTTAAAAAGGGTTCGCCATTAAAAGGCGGTAAAATTGCATTTAAAAAAAAATACATATTATATCTAGAAAATAATGTTCTTGTATTATTTCTAGGAAATAAAAAATATGAATGTTAAAATTATATAGAGTATATAAGATTCAAAAATCAGTTCATACTATTCATAACAGCTTTTTGAAACGCTAGTTTGGTATGTTCTGGTGCGCTCGAACTCGGTGTTGTGTATAGTGCAAGGTATTGAATTACTCTAATGAGATAATGTACTAGGAAATCTTTGGGTGTTATAGGTGACCGTGCAATGTAGGAAAAAATCATATGTTAGAGATCAAAGATGACCACTAGATTTCTATTTTGGTTTTCATGTTTTAATTCGAGTGTCACCTAGGATAAGGAAAAATTGAATTAGAAAATAAGGAAAACTATCACCTAGGGTTTTCGGCCATTTGAGATAGTGTACGAGGTTGATTGAGTATTTTAATTATTATCCCTTCCATAGTACAAAATTTCGTTCAAGTTTTTGTTTCACATGTATCATCTTAGGAGATATCATCCAAACACATCTCATTTTTTAAAAATAGCATATTTCAAGCATGAGTTAGATTAATCCTTTGAGGGTCATCAGATATAGAATTTGGACTGTAATGAGAAGTATCATTGGGGTAGGACTATACTATTGGTTTTATTTCAGTGTCATCATGCTCAAGTTCAATAGGTCACCTAGAGGAGGGATTATGATATGCTTTCATTATTGTAGGAATTTCTCACCATGACCCTGTAGTTATTCTCAGATTCACAAAGGTATGATCTATTATATGCTGGGGATGCTATATGATCATGTCTTTTTTAGGTGCATCCCTCTCTGTATTTTTGAGATAAATATATTCCGTTGGGTTTTACATTGACATTAGGACTTGAGGATTGATTCTTGTTTAGATATGAAATTAATTTATTGGGAAAATGACTAAGACTTTCCAGAATGACTCTTTATATGAATTATTGGATTCTAGAAATAAAAATGTTAAATGAAATTGTGATTGTTTTTCTAAGATTTGGAAGGATTTGGAGGTGGTTCGTGTTCTTTTCAAGGAATTTTTTTAGAAATGTATCAATAGGATATTTACATGTTGTTTAATGGAATTAAAAGACATGTGAATTCTACCAAACACATGTTAGGAGAATAGTATAGGGCATGAAGAATTTACACATCATTTATATATTTCAAAACATGTAATGTTCTTGAAGATTAAAATTCAATAGATATAATTTTTTTTCATCTTGTCCCTCTAATAATAAATACTCCATGTATAAAGAAGTTGCATGCCAGGTAATTTCTTGACCCATAGTTTTATAGGTTTCATGTGGTTGATTTTTCTTTTCACCCATGTGATTCCTTTTTCTCTCGACCATGGAAGGTTCCCCATGAAAAGTTTTAAGCTATTTCTTCCTTTCAGATTAACCATTTGTGTGATTTATCCCTAGTAATTTTTTTTGGTTTTGATTCATCTTATAATTACATTATTCTCTATTATGATGATGGAAATGAAAGAATAGATTTGGGGTTGATGTTAATCTTGATTTTATTTAATCTATGTTACAAATTTCATTCTAATTCACATTCTTCGTTATTGGTTTTACCCTTTGTAAAGAACTGTTCTATTTAATGGTTTATGGTAGGGGCTAAACCTTAACCCCATGATTTTTTTAATTGTATTGTAGGTGAAATTTTGAAATTTCACCTGTATAATGTTTTCCTAAATTAATTAGATGAAAAATTATATTTTTCATTGGAATCCCTCTAGATCAAAATTTGTTATTGACTTGAATTATGGATACCATTTGGATGAAGGAACCGTATAATATAAACAAATTGAAAATTATATTAAGTGTTTTTATCATTCAATGGGATTGGGTGATTGTTTAATATATATTCACCATGGTTTATCTTGATTGTTCAAATGACTAAAATATTTTTTTTGACCAAATGAAAAATTAAATGTGATGTTGAAAGATAAATGGTAATTATCATAATTAAGCTCTGATCCATATGTTGTGACATTGTGAAGTCATTATGGTTATGACTCTTTATTATTTGTTATTTAATTCTAAAATCACAATATATGCCTAGTGATTTATGTGGTAATGGTTATATACCAATCTTGGCCCTGATTAATGCTAAAATGCTTATACACTAGGCTATGCCCTGATTTATGATGTAATTATTATATACCAAGCATGTCACTAATTTATGTTATAATGCTTTTATAGTGGGCTTGGCACTATAGATGTTGAAATGCTTATATATGATGCTCGACCTGGATAGATTTCTGAAATTCTCATATAGATTGTTGGACCCAGATTATTTGTGATATATACCATGGATATATGATTGTGGTTGGCATTGTTGTTAGACATTATTATAGACATTATGACATGTCATTGAATGTGTCTAGGTTATATCATGGTTATATGGTCGTGGTTTCCATGGTTGTGAGACATGCACACATATATTCTAGTATGGTCCTAATGTAGGTCAGATTGGTGTTAATTTAATTTTTTAATAAATTAATACACCTTTTTATTGCATTATTTTATAAACATAAAATCAAGGTATTTATCTTTTGGTATGATGGTGTTTTCCGAATGAGTTATACTCACACCCTACTCGGGTCTCCATTCGGTACCCGAGCATACAACATTGTTATAGGATTGGACAAGGGAAATGGGTCTTACTGTTAATTATTTCTAGATGGAGAGGCTAGATTTTGGAGTTGAGAAAGACTTGGGATTGGGATATAAGCCTTTGAGTTTATTTGAGTCATCTTTTTTATTATATTAATTTCATTTTGGTATATTGTAACATTCCATCATGTTAGTACATTAGTCCAATAATTTTTATTGGATTATTCTATTTCATATTATTATTTGGTTTTCAACAATATGTTGTTGGTACCAGTATATATAGTACACTAGTACTTATTGTTATGTTATTATTCCTATATAATTAACACTTTAACCAAGGGGTATAGTCTCAAAACTATACTTATTACACACATGTTGACAATCCAAATCTTCTGGAATATGGGGAGGAAAGCTTGACATCTCATAACCAACCTATTTCAGCCATGTGAGATAGTTCCTAGTAGGGGGATGTTACATTTGAATACATAGGTCTTGAACAAACAACAGAAGGATGATAAGGGTTCAATACATTCCACTGCACTATTTGATGTTCTTGTTAACATTTTGATTTTTTTAATTAATAAATTTGGTGAAGAAATTTTATTGATGCACCAGTGGTGTTCATGTTGAGTTTTAGAGATTAATGTATTATATTGGATAACATGTGAAAATCATATCATTTTTAAAAAATATTTAGAAATAAGCAAAAGGAATTATCGCTCTTTTGTGGGTTTTATGATCTATAAAAAGGTAATTATAGTTATTGAGGAATATATTATTCATTCTTGGATATTCATTTCATGGAGTAAAATATGAAGTAGAAATTTATTGTAGAAAAACTGAACAATGAAATTATTCTTATGAAATAAAAACATATCAAATTATTATATTCCATTATATTTCTAACAACCAATGAATTCATCGACATTAAGAAAATGATAACGAACCAAAAATATTATCATATTAAATTCATATGTAATGAATAAAATGGTATTTTAATTCATTACAGATTTCTAGATTTTATGTCCATAAATTTCCATTGATCAATCACTTTCTTGAAATCAATGACCTCTATCATTCTCTATAATTTTTCATTCTCTTCTTCAATGACCATTCTCCACTCCCCAAATATTTTCTCATAAATGGTAGCCATGTATTGTTTCATTCTATATGGAATTTTTATTTATGGTTATCTCTTATCAAGAGGATATTTTATTAAACCTGTTAAAATATAGGTTTTTAGCAATGGTATGTAAAAATTGAAAACACATGATTGATGAGATCATGTTTAAATTGTGATGTGTAAATTTATTTAAGATGGGTAGAATGTTACACCTACTGATTTTAGATGAAGAAAATTGCGACCGATAGATTATATGACACATGACAAGAAGAATTTATGGGAATATAACAACCAAAAAACAGATGATATATTTCTTTTTATGTAAATTAAAACTCTATGATTTCTTGTGATGTAGGTAACATCATTCTTAAATGAAGAAAAATACCCTATTTAAATATTTAAACTGTGATCGTTATAACCTAGTTGTTATGTTGTTTAGTAATAGTAGGACTAACTAATTTATTAAAATATATGTTTTACAAATATTCATTGATTATCTATTGATTATAATTAAAAATTAAAATTCATTAGAAGGGAAAAAGAAATGTTTTATAAAAAATAATATTTTTATTAAAGGTCATTGAGTCGTGATTTTCAAACATAATTTAAAATTTATTTTTTATTAAATTAAAAATATATTTTAAGAATAATTAGCATTAATGAAATCTACTTATCATAATTTTATTTTTGTGATGTTTTGAGAATTTTAGGTAAAGGTTAATTATTTCAATAGATAGGGAAATATACTAATTATTATTGAAATTCTTACATTAATTTAAATTTTTTAAAATGATGAATATTTTTTAAAAATTGTTCTTAATGTAAAATTTACTAAATTATATTAAAACTTTTTGGATTTAGTTCATTTATATCATCTTCATATTGTATTTTTATATTAAAACATTATATAATTATTATAATTTTATCTTCGAAAACGTGCTTTGTGTCACGTTTTTGTGAATAATTTTAAATTAGTTTCTTCTAAATATATGAATTGAATTTTAAAAAACATATTAGATATTTATATTTACTATATTATATTATATATAATAAGACAAAAATATTTTTTAACTATTATGAATAGTAAAAAGATAAAAAATTAATTAACACAGTTTTGGTAAGAACTGGTTTAAATAGGCTATAATGGTTCATGAATTCCCAGTTCATTACATTTTGTTTTTTTGACATTAGAAATCTTTTAAGGAGGTTGATAGGGAGTTTGGAGAAGTTCGTTTTCTAAAGGCTGGAATAAGGGGAATTGCACATCTTATAATTGGATTACATGACGTGAAATCCTATTTCACGATTTTTCATAGAGGTTTCATGAAATGTATTATTCGGGTTAGAAAAATAAATAAAATAGAGAGGTGACATATCTTTTTGTTAAAAACTAACCCTGGTTATTACATGAGGTTAAAGGGGATTGAAAATCGTGCAATACCCCATTCATGTGTCGTTTTAAATTTTTTTTTAGGAAAACCCTAATTTATTAGTTCGAGGTTTCCCTTTTCTTGTTGTTATGGTTGAACACTGGGTAGCCATAAGTGTTCTTCGAGCTTTTTCCCTACCTCTTCGTTCGTTCGATCCCATTGAATGTCTGTTGGAGATCTCTAATCAATCCGTGGGGAGTTCTCTTTTCATTCTCATCCATTTTCCTTTGTTCTTCTCTAAGGGATCCACTAAAGTGGTGTATCATTGATTTAGAGATGTTTTGGCCTGAATTTTTATGAATCTTAGGTGTAGTGTATCTGGATTCGCTTATTTCATGTTGTGGTTGTTGTTCTAGATCTTCCTTCCTTGTGCTATGATGTAGAACAATCGAAAAGCTTCCTTGAGGTTGGATTTCCATATTTTCTCCTTACTGTGCATCATGGGTGATAGGTTTTACTTATTTTTACCTATAAATCATGGTTATTCTAACCTAATTGAAGACAATGATTCGGTTAATATTAATTGAGGGTGAAATGGGTTTGTTTTTATTCTTTTACATCCTTTATATTGTTTGTTATCTTGTGATTGTTTGAGCCTGATTCCCTATTGAAAATTGGGACTATGGTGGGTTTTCAAGCACACTAAATAGATTTAGGAATGCATATTGTTTTCCTTTGGTTGGATTCTTATATATGAAAATTTATCAATCACTTATATTTGGCTAATTAATGGATTCCAAAGGATTATACACCTAATTTGATAACCCCGTAATTAACATGTGGAATTAAAAAATGGATGTCATGTAAAATTTGAGTTTTTATTTTTCCTTGTTTTTTGTAGTTATGTGATGCTTATGTGGGTCTATTATTGTTTGTGAAGTAATTTGGTTCTGAGAACATATGTATGTTGTGGGATGGCTTGGGTTGTGTAATGGAATCATAGGTTGAGTGATTGATTGATAGTGGAATGGATGAGAAGTGTTTTTCAATGAGGTTTTGAAACTCGTTGTGATGTAATGGGTTACCATATGGGTTGTGAGTTTTTAATTGGCTCTATTGATTTTTTTCTTGATCTAGATGATTTTGAAGAAGGACAGTAGTGATGCGTACAAGTAATTCACCCAGAGTTTCTCATTGAGTAACATGCAGAAAAATTCACCCCATATCTAAATATTGATATATGATATAACATGAATGGGTGTTAAATGTAGGGGAATTGTCATGTCCCTTAATTTAATCCGGGATCTTCACCTTCGGATAACATTGTGTCCAATTATGTGTTTTTCTTAGTTGAATCTTAGGTAGTGGTGGAATGGATAAATGGATTGTTTACTAATGAATGAAACAGGTTAATTAAATTGGTTGGAAATGTAAATTGGGTTTCATGGCTTGTTGTCTGGTGTTGTGCATTTAGAGGTGGCGTCATAGTTAGTAGTGATGTGATCTGGTTGTTTGTTTCAGAACCCATAGGTTGGCTATGTGGGTTTGGTATAATATATATATAATTTTATTTTCTTTGTGATTTATATATGAGTCCCACCCTATTTTAGAAATATCTGTTGAACACCCCCATCATCACGGGGGAGGGTCTCTTTCCCAAAAATCTCAGCGGTGGGATGAATGGTTGGCTAACAACTCTTCCCTGCTCACTCTTCTAGGCGAGGATAGCCCAAGATTCTTTGGGAAGGTTATGTATTGTGAGTCATTAGTGTGTGTGGGAAGGTTGCGCTTTCCGAAGTGTCTTCTGGATGAGATATTTTATGCTTTTCCAAGTGTCTTTAAGATGAAATGTGGGTTTTTTCCCACGATTCTTCGAGCGGGTTGTGATGTGGTTTCTAGAACAGGTGTCTATTGGTGGGATATGATGACATATTTGGCCTAGGTTTATGCAGTCCGGTTGTGATGTGGTTTGCAGACTATTTGTTTGTGACCTGGATGCAATGCGGTCTGGGCCTAGTTGTATGCGGGTAAGATGTGATATGGTTTGTGTCCTAGGTCTCTATGGGAAGGATATGGTGTGGTTTGTGTGGCCTATATGTGTATATACAGGTTGTGACATGGTAATTTAATAAGAGGTGGTAGCATGAGAGCAATTTCTATTATGAAAGAGTAGATAATTTATGGGAAGTGGTGTGGGGTACCCTATCATTGATGTGAATTGTATTACCTTACTCAAATTGGGTTATTTGGTAAGAATTCGTTTCTGACATAGGTATGGTTAGTATACATTCTTGGTGCTGTTGGGTTCTGTTATTTTCTCACATAGGAGTTAGTATGCTTCTTTG
Organism: Viscum album; assembly: GCA_963277665.1. Taxonomy (NCBI): domain Eukaryota; kingdom Viridiplantae; phylum Streptophyta; class Magnoliopsida; order Santalales; family Viscaceae; genus Viscum; species Viscum album. Next base: position 936,360,388 of record OY728153.1, read on the forward strand.
ACATGTGCATGAGAGAATTTCAGTTTTATACTGAGTCTGCAAGTATGATCAAACTATGTATATAAACTACTTTTTGTTTTTGATGATTACACTGGACCCTACAAGCTCGGATATTGAGAGTTGTTGTTTCACTAGTTAACATTAAATTTGGTATTTACATTCTTGAATTTTTTATTTGTAACAATATTACATTATGCATGCTTATGGGATGCTTTTTTCAATTATTTTAATACTTTTACTCGAGTTTTTTTTCAGGATGTTCCATCTTATATACATATCATTTTTTCCTATAAATTTTAATTCCTCCCATTTAGTGGGAATTGTATACCCATGGTGCTAGTCAAAAATGCGAGGCCTACTGGAGGTAGTAATCATGGGGTAAATATCTCTCTTTCTCCATTTCCATCCAAGGAGGGGTACCTTTGGGGGTAGGGGGTCATAATATAATTGTATTAGATGGAATGGATGAGATATGTAGTAGAGTTTAGGGTTAGGCACCATGAGGATTTCCATTCTAAATAGGAAATAGTGTCTGGAGATCTTAGAGCATGGACTAGACTAGGGAAGATTGTCTAGGACAAGATATTTTTTGTTCCTTTGTGTTCTGATGCGAGGAATCTCATCATACTAAACAACCAAGTGAGGCTACACCGTTTTTAGGGTAGAGACCCTAGGAAAGGCACACACATCACGATTACACGTGTTCTTGTTTGAATTTGTTTTGGTACAATTGAAATAAATAAAATAATCAGTTAAATGAGTTAGAATGAATCAGAAAAAAATCCATACTTTTTTGGGAATAGGAACTATTTGTTTAATTTTCATCTATGTCTTATGGTCATCATCTTCATCTAGCTTGTGAATATGAGGAATAGTAGTTAGATCTAGTTGACCAATGGAGTTTTGATCTAGTTGAGGAGGATGACTAGTGGAAGAGTACATTGCATTCAATCTTGTGGAATGCTTTTAGAAATTACAAGGGATATGTTTCAGGCATGGGGACGGAAAACAAACTCAAGGAGCTTGAGATCACCTTTGGTTTGATCTGGTCCCTGATAGAGTTTTTGGTTCCTTTTTAATTTAGTGAAATTTTTGGATGTATACATCAATGGGGTATATTTTACCTTGGGGAGTGGAAGGAGGTATATGTTTTGTGGGTCATCTATGAGAAGGAGTTCTGAGTAGAGTTCCTTTCATCGACCATGAAGGATGAGAAGATGCAAGAACAACTCTCCCTTCAGCAAGGTATTATGTTAGTGAGATATCTTGGGATCCAATTCAAGTAAAATATTCATTTTTTCCTCTATATCTCTTTCTAAATGTGGAGGATCACATGAGACTTTGTGCGGTGGCAATTCATCTGTCAATCCAGTATGTGGTTACTCCATCCTCATTGACCACATACATAGAGGTTCATAAGAAGGAATAGGTGATCGAGAAGATACAATTTTTGGGAGGTATACCATGAGAGGGGAAACATAATAGTTCTTTATAGGTATGGTTATTATAGGCATGTCTTAGGTTCTAGGAAATTTGAGGTGTTGACAGACATAGAGTTGACCTCAACGTCTTTATTTCCGGCCTTCTGGTACTAGTGGTTCCAACGATTTCCCTATGGGATTGAGGAAGAGGTGTTTCTTTTATGGGGTTTAAGTCCATAATTAGAACCATTGACCAATAGTAGTTGGAAATCACTTTGGTAGAGGTGGATAGGCACAATATCTACCTCAACATTAGTATCTAGTGATACTATTTCAGTTGTAGAGGGAAAACTCTTTTTCTCCACTAAGGGGAGATTTAGTAGGTAAATTCCACCCTCTGGTTGTTCCTTATGTTCAGGGGCCTCGAATCAAGAATTATTGTGGAGGCGATTATCAGTAGAATGGTAGAGGAGTCAGGCATGGTTAGTTATGTGTGGTAGAGGAAATAGTTCTAGCAGGTTCAAAGTTCATAAGAGGTACAATTAGATTGTTTAGTACCATTTCTTTTGATTTTTTTATTTAGGAGCATCACACTCATTTTTTCACCCAATCTAGAACATTCTCTATAACTATATTTATAAAGGATTATCATTCCCTAGGTGTTACATACACCAATAAGAGACTATACCATCTTGTTTGACATGTTTCGGGGATATATACTACTGATTGGGATGCATCAGTACCATGGGAATCTCTTCTTACAACATATGCAACTATACAATTTCATTCTTCACATCGACTGGTTATATTCCATCAATGCCATTATCAAATGTTTTTGGAGGAGATTCATGTTTTTAGACGTGGATGGTCAGTGTGTGGTTTTTTTAGAGAATAGTTTTTTCATATTAGAAGTTATTATGTGGAACACCTTCACCCATTATAGAATGAGCTGCCAGTGGAATTTATAGATGTTGGGATAGGGGAGGTTCCCATGGTTTTTGTGGAGTTCCTGAAAGTTTTCCTTGAGGTGTTTTTGACTCTACCCCCTTGATGTGAAGTTGAATTAGGGATAGAATTTCATAATTGTGCTTCTCCATTTTTGATGGACCCTTATCGGATGGAACCATCTGAGTTGTGATATTTAAGGTTTCATATTGACGATCTAATGAAGAATGGTTTTATCCAACCAAGTATGTCACTATGGTGTTCTCTAGTTTTTTCTTCTAAAAATGTGAATGTAGTCTGAGGCTATGTATAGACTACTAGAGGTTGAATTGGGTAATGGTCAAGACCCATTACCCTCTTCGAAGGATATAATATCTTATGACTAGATGAGAGGGGTAAATTGGTTTTCTATGATTGTTATTTGGTCTCAATATCACCAGTTAATGGTAAAGGAGGGTGATATCTTGAAGACTACCTTTAGGTCAAGAATTGGCACTTTGAGTATTTAGTCATGTTGTTCGGGGGTTAAAATGAAACAGTTGTGTTCATGGGACTTATGAACTCCATTTCATGTTAGTTCCTATAACATTTCATCATCATATTCTTCGAAAAAATTATGGTCTACCTAAAGTTAGAGGAGGGACATGTCGAGATTATCATATTTTTCTTATAGGATCATTGATGCCACCATGTCCATGGAATGTTATCCAATATTATGTTCTAGTTGTTGGAGGTGTATTTCCTACGACTTGTGGTATCTCAGCAGGGTGTAGTAGTAGAACCTTCGATGGTGGAAGAAGATATTTCCTGGGAATACATAATAATGTTTTATAATTTTTCATTTTTTCTCATCTTATAAGATAATCATGAGCATTTAAACCCAATATATCTCATGTTACATGCCAATTGACATCTTTGACTGGGAATCACAATGATTTTGTGAGGAGTGGGTAGTTTCAGGAAGTTTCTGTCACCAGAAAGGGATGTCGGTTAGTACTCTAGTGCTCATGTTACTTGAGAAAGGGGTAATTTTTGAGGTGTTCTATGATTATTCCCATCTAGGATTGGGATGCATCATTATTAAGTAGTGAGTAGTGATATCTTATGGGTATTAGAAGTTACAACCCCAGGAGCGCAACTATTCTACCCATGATCAAGAGTTACAATCGATCATGTGTGTGATGAAGTTGTGGCATAATTACCCCATTTGGGAGCGATTTGTGCTCTTCACAGATCACAAAATTTTGAGTTATATATTTTTCTAGGGATATTTGACCTTCCAAAAGTGGAGGAGAATGAAGTTTTATCATTAGTAAAATTTTGAGATCTCATATACATTAATAAATGGGAATGTAATGGTCGATTCATAGAGAAGGAAGTCGTAGAATGAGGTTGTTAGAGAATTTGTGGATACATTGAGAGTGATGGATGAGTTGGATACTTTCAAATTAGATATAAAAGTTGATGGAGGTAGAGGATATTTGTTTCATATGATAGTAAAGTCTTCTCTGATTCAATGGGTATAAGAGTAGTAGTGTTGATAATTATAGGGAGAGGTTTTAAATGATCATGTTGGCCAAGGTGACACACCGGATGGATGGTCGGATGATGGTTAGAATCTAATGTTTTTTTTTCTGTGGGGGGTTGTTTGTTTCAGTGGAAGTGTGCATTAGAGTCCACCATGAGTTTCATACATCAATCATAGTAGTTCACCTAGTATTTTTTAAGATGTATTGTGGCATGATGATGTAGTTTAGGTGGCTTGGGATGAAGTGGTAAGTGGCATAGTTCATGGTGATGTTCTTGGTCTACCAATAGGTAAATGTCGAGAACCATGTTCCTGGTGGTGTTCTGTAGGCCTTGGATGATCTTTAATGGTATTGGGATGAAATATCGATTGATTTTATCACCTGGTTACCCATATCTCATGGAGGAGACCATGTTATATGGGTAGTAGTGGATCACCTGATGAAATTGGATCCATTATTACTGATCAAGGAGTCGGGAACAAGGGATTCCTCGAAAAAATGGTTAGTTGATGAGGTGGTGAGGCTACATAGAGTTCCCAGATCCATTGTCTTGAATCGATACACATGTTTGACCACATGTGTTTGGATGGGATTATAGCATGATTTTGGACCCTAGTTATTCCTCAACACTACATTCCACCCTCATAAAGATCTGCAGACAGAACAGACTATCTTGATAGTGGAGGACATATAGTGATCATACATCCATGAAATTTATGGATATTGGGTGTGATAAAATCCCTTTTTAGTGTTATCCTATAATAATATTTATCACTTTCCCATTGGCATGGCTAATTTTGAAGATTTGTAAAGAAGACCATGTTGTTCACCGTTTTCCTGGACTGAGGTTGGGGTGAAAACTATTTTTGGTCCCAAGGTAGTGTGATTCCTGAAAAAGAAGGTTTAGCTTGTTAATGTGTAGATAAAAGTGTCCCAGAACTGGCATGACTCTTATGCCGATCACAAGAGTAGTTTTTTAGAGTTTGAGGTTATGACCATGTGTTCTTGAATGTTTCCCCTCGAAATGGCTATTAGAGGTTTGGTACAGAATGTAAGCTTTCTCCCTAGTTTTTTGGATTGTTTTAGGTGTCGGGGTGATTGGGTGAGGTGGCATACCAGTGAGAATTTCCACTACCATTAGAGAGAATCCATTCCTTATTCTATGTTTCTAATCTTTGTTGGTATCTTCATGATTACTCTCATGTAATTGATCGGGGAGAGTGGGATATCAAGAATAATGATAAGTTTGTGGAATTTCCAGTAGAGATATAGGTTCATAGAGAGAAGGAGCTACATGGGAAGATCATTTCCTGGGTTTCTGTGTTGTGGAGTCATGTTGGGTTGTAGGAGATTACTTGGGAGTAAGAAATACAGATGCGTACCCAATACCCAGAGTATTTTTCATTTTTGGTTTTCTATGTTTTTCATTGTAATGTGCTGTTTGGATCCTTTTCTTTTATAATATGAGTTTTTTCCATGTATTATTATTATGTGTGGTGTGATGTGTGTTGAATTCCTGATGTGTTGAAAGGGGAGGATCTAATTCCTAATTGATATGAATTAATTTCAATGTGATTAAACTCGTGTGGCTCAGTCAGTGCTGCCGAGAGAATATAGTGTCATGACATGGTAGATGGAATTCCATGATTCATGTGTTCAAGAATTTAAATTTCATTGGCCATAGATTTTTTTTTGTTTTTTCTATGAAAAGGTTGAGATGGTTATGCTATGGATGTGTAGTAGTGCAGTGGTGAGAGAGTAGATATGTCTGGTTGTGGTGGTGAGGTTGTGTTATGTGGTTTTGGTCCTTTTATTTGGTGTTTTTTGTTGGTGGATGTGTCTGAGGTATGATGAGATCCATGAGAGGTATCTGAAGGGGTGGTATTTCATAACTCTTTTCTTCTACTCCTGGTCTTATATTTTTGAGAGAAATAATCATTTGGAAGGTATCTACTGTAATGGTTTTTTCCTTCTCAGTCGGTTACATTGTGGTTTTTTGACGTTGGATGTTCTTAGAGGAAGATCATAGGGATTTTGGAAATGTTTAGTAGTTAAATTATAGAAGTAGTGGGATCACACATCATGTAAATGGATTACACAATGTGAAATTTGGTTTCACATTTTTCCTTGGTGGTTTCTTGATGTTTAATATTTCTAGGTAAGAAAAATGAATAAAATAGACAGGAGAAACATTTTTCAATGAAAAATAAACCCTAGTTTTTACACATTGTGAAAGGGGATTACACATCATGTAATACCAAATAATGTTCTTTTTCTAATTTATTTTCAACCGATCCCTCATTCATTCAGCCATAGTTTCCATTTTCTTCTCATTTTGTGTGAACTGAAGGTTCCCCAAAGTGTTATTCGAGCCATAGTGTATGATTTCCTTCATTTCTCCTTGTTGTGCATCATGTGGTTGGATTTTTAGTTATTTTTATATACTAATTGTGGTCATGTTGGACTAATTGAATATAAATAATCAGTTAATCGAAATAAAGGGGAAATGAGGTTGTTCGTATACATTTATATCCTTTTTTGTGATCCTTTAATTTTTAAGTCCAGATGCCCCTGAAAATTGTGACCATTGCTAGATTTTTTTCTCACTAAATATATTATGGAATGCATACTGTTTACTTATGGTTGGATGATTGTATATGAAAATGGATTAAACATGTGTATCCATCTAATGAATGGATTCCCCAGGATCAAAATTTTATGTGACAACCCCTAAATTAACATGTTGAATTAAATAAGGTATGCCTTATTAAATCTAAATTTTTATATTTCTTTGGTTTCTTTGGTGATGAGATGTTCATGTTGGAGTGTTTAGGTAGGTTTTTTAGTTTTTTGTGGGTATGGATGTGTGTCATGGTATGGATTGGGTAATGGAACTTGATGTTGATAGGTTGATTAATTGTGGAATGGATGAGAATTTCAATGGAGTGAGGCTATGAAAATTGTTGTGAGGTAATATGTTACCAGATGGTTTGTGATTTAGGGCTTGTATTTGTTGATATGTGACCTAATAGGGATGGTTTTGAAGAAGGAAATAAGTGATTCATATGGTTAATTCACCAGGAGCTTCCCCATGAGTAATATATAGAAAAATTAACCATGTATCTATAGATTGATATATGATATATCATGAATTGGTGTTAAACATAGAGGAAATTTTATGTCCCTTGAGTTTTTAAGGCTCTTCACCTTCTGAGAAATTTGATTCATGTTGTATGTTGGGAAAAGTATTTACCTCGGTAGTGGTGGAATAGATAAAGTAATTTTCTAATAAAGAATGAAATTAAATAATTAAATTGGTTGGTAATGAAAATTAGGTTTCGTGGCTTATTGTGTGGTGTTTTGAATTTAGAGGTAGCTATGTAGTTTTTAGTGTTTTGAGTAGGTTTTTTGTTTGAGAACCAAGATGTTTGGAATGACGGTTTCATATCACATATGTATAGTTGTATTTTCATTGTGATTTCTATACGCACCCACCCTAGCTAATAACTATGTGCTAAAGACCCCAATCATCATGGGGGAGGGTGTATTTCTTGAACATTGAAGTGGGAGGATAGATGTCTTTCCCCCTCTCTTCCCTGCCCCTCTTCGAGGTTGTGATAGCCAATGATTCTTCGGGCAGGTTGTGGTTTGTGTGACACAGGTGGGTGTATCGGATTTTTGATTTTCCTGGTGTATTTAGGGTGAAATGTATGATGATTTCCTAAGTTTATTTGGGATGATATTTGGGTTTTGGTTTAGGTGTCCATGGGTGGGATGCTATGTATTTTTTGGCCTAGATGGATGAGAGCATGATGTGATGTGTTTTGTGTCCTAAGTGTCTAAAAGTGGGACCTGATGTGGTTTGTGGCTTATGCTTCTCTAAGAAGGATGTGATGTTGTCTATGGCATAGGTGCTTATGGGAATGATGTGGTGTGGTGTGTGGGGATGAGGTGTGTTTGGAAAATTTGGGACCTAGTAATTTTAGAAGATGTGGGGGCATGGTGACATTTTCTATTGGGTAAGAGAGGATAATTAGTGGGCAGTGGTGAAGGGTACCCTATCATCAATGTGAATTATACTACATTACTTGACCTGCATTATTTTTTGTGCATGCCTTAGTGAGATCAGGATGATTAGTATACCTAATAGGGGCTATTCGGTTTAGTTGTTTTTCATAGTGGAATTAGTATTCTTCTTTCACATGTGCATTAGAGACTTTGGTTTTCCTACTGAGTAAACTTGTATGCTCACCCTGCATAAATAAACTACTTTTAAGTGTCTCAGATGATTTCATGGACCATTATAGACCATAATATCTCGGATCATGATAGTTTACATGTCACTTCTTAAAATTACTTTTGGTATTATGTTTGGAGACCTTTGAATTTGTAATAGTTCTACTTCATTCATGCATATGGGATAGTTCTTGGTTTTGGGGATGATTTATCTTATCTCTAGTTCTTGTTTTCCTATAATGGGTAATGCCTCCCATTTAGTAATAATTGTATACCCTTGGTGATAATTACCAACCTTGGACCTACTAGAGGTAGGACTCATGTGTCATTAACCCTCTTTCTCCATTTCCATCCCAGGAGGAGTATCTTTGGAGGGACATGGTCGTAAAAGGTGTCAAACTAAAAAGATAAGTGTTAACATTTTCATAAAACATTTAAAAAACCATTTTTATGTCCATATTTCTATATTATCTACTATAATGGTTTTTAATGTACCATATTGAGTCCTTTTCTATGATAAAAACGTTGATTTAATTGAATCTTTTCAAAAATTTCATGGTGTACTCTCCCCCAGAAATAAATGTACATCCCCTCTCCTCTCCACTTATCAGTTACAAAGAAATTTTTCTCAATGAATACAAACCAAAATAAAATATTTAGTCACCTAATTACATCCAAGACTAATATTAATAATCAAAAATCCATCCTATTAAAGCTTTGGATTAAAACCTAATGATTTTTTTTTGAAAAGAGGTTACATTCGTAAACTAGGGTTTTTAATGTTTCTTTGTTCACTACGTTAAAATATCATTTAAAAATTATTATATAATAACCAGATTATCTAAAATATACTATCATTTAATTATTTTATGCTCATTATTTATATTTGTATCCTCTTCCATCAAATGGGAAATGAAATCATCCATCATGAGTATGTCGAACTACTGCCTCGCGAACCAATATAACTCATTTTCTGTCACATCCTTTCTAGGATAGATATGAATATAGAATTAACTCCATTATATAATATTTATGATGTAATTGAACATATATAATTATAATATCACATATATCTTATTACTTTAAATTACATTTAATTTATAATAACGTCGCTCGTGTGTATGATGAACAACCACCCAATGAAGTGATGTGATTCATTTTTCCCATATGCTTTACATAAAAATAAATAAAGAAATATTTAATGAATATTATATATATACATATTACCTAATAATTATTCTATAAGATTAATATATCACCCACTTTATTATCCACTTACTTGTTAATGTAATGATATCATCACTCATGCATACATATGGCCAAACATCTCCACTAATCATTTTGATTAATTTTCAATATAAACCCTTAAAATGATTTTAAAAATGTTTATAATAAATTAATATTATATTTATAACATTAATATAAAAATTTAAATTATTTATCAACATAATAGGCACAGGAACCATATCGTTCATTAAAAATAAATATGATAAAACACGACAATTACACCCAAAGTCTTGAATGTATTGAATTATTACTAAAAAATCAGAGGTAAAATATTATTAGAATTATTACTACAAATGGGTAGTAAAATATTATTAGGGGATCATATGTAAGATTATAAACATGGATATGGCTCTCATATAAATTAATAACATTCTTAATTCCATTATATGGGAGGTTGAATCATGTTTCATTAAAAGAAAGCATGAGCTAAGAGACTTTTTTTTAATTTCCATTTAATGAGGTATATTGAAATTTTATAAAAATAATTTCTTTTATATGCTATATATACATCCCCTTTGACATGTAATATCATGAAGAAATATTAATTCATCCAATTTTAATTTCCAAATTTAATTATTTCATATAATTTTATTTTACTTAAATGTTTCCAAGTGGTAAAAAATTTTGTAACGCAATATCTTTTCATTAGGTTTTATTACTTCCTTATTGAATTTGATATTCTAAGATTATGTGTGTTCTTGATTTTTATTATCATATGTTTTATTTATAATTGTATTCTGTTGGTTTAAATTTAATACAAATAATCTATTCATTTTTTAATTCTCATGTTAATGTTATGATCTTCATGAGGGTTTATTTCATAATCGCATTTTAATCATGATATTTTATGCTTCTAATCCCATTAAAAAAATATTTAATAATTGAATAATAAAAAATTTATTTTATTTTCCTCAGTATATTCATGATGTTTTCATGTAATATTCTAATTTTTGACACTCACTAGAGCTAAAAAATTATAATAATTTTTTTGAGAAAATATGATATAATTTCTCTATTCATTCGACAATAATTTTTTCTCCAAATCCTTGTTTTTTGAAATTATTCTTCAAAATTTTCTTAACCTATTAAAATTATTTATTGAAGACATTATTTCATTATTTCAACTTTTAATAGAATATTTTTAAAGGAATATTCTTCTAATTTTCAACACAACTATCATTTGTGTTTAACTCAAAACTTAAAACGAATCACTATTTTAATATGTAAAACCTTAATTTTTTTGCCAACCATCAGGACCAATCCGTATTTTAATTCATAATTTATAATATTCAATATTTATTTTAAATAAAATTAAATCCATAATTTTATGGGAAATTTATGTTTTAAAAATTAATTTTCAACATAAAAATGATTCTTTCCTGGACAATGGTTTTAAAGATGTAGTTATAGTATTTCTATTCATTGATGAAAAGACCCTTTATTTTACTTATCCTAAACTAGGAATATGATTTATTTATATAATAATTATTCTTTTTTAATGATTTTATGACCATATTTACCATGAAAAGTATTGACATTAATATTCTTGAATCATTTTTTAGTCATTAATATCCCCTTGAAATATTAACCTTATTTCCATCATTGGAAGTTAAATACCCCATAAATATCCATATTATTTATTATAAATAATTTTATTTCTTAATACATATATCACGTATATATTAAATGATATATACTGAATGTTATTTTTTTATCTGGGGAAATTTTGATAATTTTTTTACTCAATGTGGATATTTGATATTATGTCACATTGTTTATGAATTAAAACAGTTATTAAATATATGATGTATGCTTTGGACAAGTAGTGACAGTTGGGACCAATAAATATATATCCCTTTGATGCATCAATATTACTATGTGGAAAATCAGAAAGTAGAAAATAAATATATTTCTACCATTAGTTATAATACATGTTTTTAAAGGTATTAATGGTATAGGTATTATGATGCCCGATATCATGAAAACTGATAATTTTGAATTTACTTCATTAGGTATTCAATTATCATTATCCATTATATTTTAACAATATTATTATATCTAGATGGATTTCACTATTAATTATTTATTAGATGACATGGGTTTTCACTTATTTTCCATTCTGTATTCATTATTTATAATTTATCATTATAGTCAAGTTATTTGAGTTTTATGTCTTTTCAGTTATTCAAATTTAAATATTTATTATTCAATATCTATTAATGGTCGTCATGTTATTTAACTGGGATGTGTGTCAACTTTTTTACCATGTTATATAGATTTTTCCTTATCTATTAATGATAGTCATGCTATTTAAATAGCATGAATTCTCAATTATTTTCCTTTCATTATAGATTATTCCTTATCTAATCATGATATTTAAGTATTTTGTGAAATGTAATCTGTGAAAAATATTTACCTTTACATATTTATTATTCACTATTGATTATTATCCATTAAATAATCATAGATTTTTCTTTATGTAACTCTTAAAGAGAATTTGGGATCACTGTTATTTTGTTTTCTTTTCGAAGAATCCCGGAAGTGAACTATGAATGTTATGCAAAAATATTATAGTTGAAATAATTATATAATTGATTTTTTTTGTAATTTATATATTCAAATGTAATATGGGAATCATGTATATATCTAGTTTACCGATATATCTAATCTATTTGGTCTTTGGGGATGCTACCACATATATTTAGTGCCAATGGAATAAAGCAGACAGAAGCTCCAGGTTATTGGTGTTAAGGATGTTAAAATTATATTACATAGAATATATATATATTTTTATGTATTTTTTTATAATATTTTTTGTAACTATTATATCATGAAAATGTCCAAAATTTTACAATATTTGAAAAATATATTTTTCACTATTCACCGAAAAAACTTCTATTTTTGAAAATTTCCAAAAAAATAACTTCTTATATCTTTGAAAATATGATGTAATAAGTTAAAACAATTTTAAAAATATCGAAATATATAATAATGAAATTTAACATTTGAATAAAACTGCCTAATTAATGGAAGAACAATATAGTAAAATATAACTATGTATTTTTCGACTGAATAATTGTTTAAAAAGTATGATGAATGTAAAACCATTAAATGTATATATAAAAATAATAATGGAAATATATTTCTTGGAATAAATAGGATGTAACATTATTTTATTTTGAAATAAATTATTCAATAAAATTTATTTCTATTACTTAATCTAGTGTATTTATTTTTCCCTCACACATTTCTTTAGATTATCATATGCCTTCATCAATCTTGTGATTTTTTCGTCATACCTTAACCAGGTGAGACACCATATTCCAAAATACATCATATATTTGATCAATAATATGAAATTAATATTCCTTATAATAATTTTTTTATTAATATACAACTTCAAGGTTCTAAACATGATATGTTGTATGTACATATTTCCCTAACAATGAAACATGTTTCATATAATATACCAGAGATAAACACGAATTTTATTCTACTAGGTATCCAACTAATCAAAATTTTCCACAAAAAATTACATGAAATAATAAATATATGGATTTAAATTCCCATATAAGTGAAACACATTATACATTTCCATGGATAAATTTTATGAAATACATAATCACTTTCCTCAATTGGAAAATCATTCATCTATTTATTTCCCAAAATCATCTGCCACATTTAAGCTATCATCGTATGATGATGAATAATCTTTACCTTCTCAACATATTTTTTTACCAATTATGGTCCCATAAAGATTCTCTAAAATAATTCATCATAACATTTTATATTTCTACCCATCATTTATAGTTAAAAAAAAATTACATTTATTATTACATGTTTTTTAATCATTAATATCCAATATGTATAACCGAAAATATCATTAGGGTAAGTGTTTTTGAAAGACTATGTTGAAAATACATAAAAAGAAACTCATATATGGATTCCTAATTTAATTATGCATAATTAGATTATAAATCCATTTTCCTCTAAGAACCTCGTAGGATATTTTAGGGAATACATAAATGAAAGGGGGGGGGAGATAAAACTCCTAGTAAGAGAATAAACAAGATAAGGAAACATAACATGTGATTCAAAAGTATAACATAACATCATTAAAGGGAAGGATTATGAGTAATCTCATGGAACCATAATAGAAAGAAAATGTTTTCATAAGATCATAGTAATATAAGAAATTATTCATCAATATATTACATCACATAAACATATGTCAGGGCTAACATCCAAGAAAATATCCAATGTCAGAAAAAGTCTAATAATAGAATAAGTTTACTCGCTAATCCCATACCTAACATCTCACGAGACTAAAAATTTACCTAATGATTGAAGTGATATTTTGGTGCACCCACCATAACATGGTTAACATTTATGTGTACTAAAAAATGGAAACAAGTCATAAGGAATAAACATACTAATTACCCATGGAAGGAAATTTGTTTGAATAATCCTATATCATATCATAATCAAAATAAATTTCGTAATAGAGGAATTTGATAAATGAACATAAGGAATGTATTACCCTATCACATGAATCTATAATATATTAGGTATATATGTGTTAGAAATATATATATAACATAGAATCATTCCATAACACTAAATATATAGATATAGTGAGGTATAGATTCAATCTTCATAACATGATGAAAAAGAAGGTTAAGAAGAATCCCTTAACAAAAGCATGATTCTTCATGTGCAATCATTATCTTCATGAATTCTAAAAATATTTTAATTATATACTACATTATTAAAAAGATTCATGTTTTTTATTCCTATTATATTATTTATTATCATGTCATATATAGTTACTTAATCATTTAGGTTCACGCGATATTCATTAAGGATTTCCAGATCATCTATAAAAAATATCATTCGATCGTGTATAAAGGTGGAAAATATTATTATTTCATAATTAATATAATAAAATTCATGAAATAATTATAATTTTTTTAAAAATTGTTAATCCTTTCATACCAATCATGGAGTGTGGAAATGAAAAAAGAATTATGTTACAATAATGGGGAAGGTAGGGTGTAAGTACACACGTATAAAAAATCCATATTTCCTAGTTATAAAAAAGATAGGTGTTATTTTATATTTACAAAATGATTATAATATAATTAGTATAACTTTTATTTTTAAATCCCTTTAAATAAACCATCCATGTTATGGTTAAATAAAATAAAATCACATCACTTCTTGGGGCAGTACTTCTTCGTACACATGAACAATTTTATTATTTTTCATTGGTTGGTAATGTATGAAGGTTTACGATATTTTAATTTTAAAAAATATTCATATATAAAAAATATCATATATAATCATGAAATCCATCATCATGAACATTTGTTATAGGATATGAGGAAAAAAACAATTACATCAGCTCATGACGAGGTAGTCCATCATACACATAGACGATGTTTTTGATTCCCATTTTATGGAAAAGGATATAGATTTTGGCTATTAAATTTATATTATAACATACATGTATCTGTTATCTAATTATTATACTAAATTATACTAGTTTAAAAATATTTTAATGTGGTTAATGAAGAAATAAAACACATATTCATGGTTAAGAAGGAAAATACCTCTTCAGACCACCTAATGAGGATTATACATAAATCCTCCCATTATTCTATTTATTATAAAACTAAATATACTATGATGTTGGGAGGGAATTGATGATTTTATTATGAAATAGATTGATAAAATCACAAGTATTTTCATGTTTGTAAAGTGGAGTAGATGAGATGCCCTTTTATAAGTGAGTAAAAGTGTAAATTTTGTAAATACTCATAAATATTCTTTATTGGAAAGTTACTGTCAATTAAAGTGTCTTAAAATTTTATAAATATTTGATTTTATGAGTTATATATTCACTAAAAATCACCATTCTTAAAAAATTGTTTAAATAAATTTCATCATTTAACTCTAATGTTACTCACTTTTTCTATTTTAGTTTCTCCCCATGGTAAAAAATTCATTATCCATTTATATTCATTACAAAAAAATAAATCTAACATTAATTATTAGTATTAATTATTTTTATTCAAAATATTGAAAATTAAATTCACATAACATGAATAATTCAATATAAAATTAAACCTACAAAACATGTTGAAAAATATTTTTTCATGAATTGTGATTATCAAGAAATAGATGATCTTATACTAACTTTATGAATAATAATAATCATTATATGAAATTAAATTTATATAATAATATACATAATAAATACATTTTATTTAAATATTTATATATTAAATTTTCTTTTAGTTAAATAATAATGGAAAACTGTATTCACTTTTAAATAATTTTTAAAGAATGCTGTATTAAGCATAAAATTAATCTTATGCCAAAAATCTGGAAATTTAATGATTTAAATGAAATACATTAGATTATTTGAAATAAAATATTTTGTATGTCACGTTAAAATAAAATCCAAAATATTATAGAACTTTTATATTACATTATTTATTGAAAAAATATTACAGAATATAAAAATGGATAATTTTCACTATGAACTAAAAAATCAATCATTTTAGAAAAAACCTAAATTTCACACTGTTAATTTTCATATGGTGAATTCAAAAATTAATTAATTTTATATGATAAAATTTCATAGTGTTTGAAAATTTTATTATAATATTTTATTACTAAATATAATAAAAATATTTTATAAAAACATATTTTTTAAGAAAAAAATTTACTTAGTTATAAATTAATAGATTATTTCAATTTAATTTGAAAATAAATTTATAAAAAATATTCCCATTATATTGATTTTCAAAAAACTATTTAATCTTATTCATACCCAAAAATTAATGGTTGGGTTATAATGATACTTTTAAATAAAAATTGTTTTTTTAGGCTCAATTTATAATGAGGTATACACTTTTAAACATAGTTTTATTCATTAATATACTCAACGTGTCAAATTATTCCCCCATTAAGGAATATGTTTTTAGAAAATTAATATTACTTTATTTTTTCAAAATACACAAGGTTACTTATACATCAGGAATTCCACTAATTACGAGATTTCCCCTACATGTTTATGAATCCATAGCAGTACTTCCCCCTAGAGAGTTGTCTTAATATGTAGAAATTTATCTCTATGGCCCAAAATCATCACTAGATAATCCTAATAAAATATATCATTTTTAAGCTACACCACCTCTTATTTTACAACATGTGAGTGATCTTTTGTATAATTGCACATTAAGGATACAAGGGAATAATTGTGTACAAAATAAAGGGTCAGTGGGAGTTCTATCCAATAAGATAAAACTCTAATTTGATAAGGAATATAAAAGGGGCCAATGTACCTTGGTATTATATTTCCATTATTCCCATATTACAGCCCTCTCATACATGTATATATTTATAGAATCACTTCATCACCTACTCTAAACTATAGGGATTATCAATGACTTTCATAATAGATCTTATATCAACTATAAAAAGTATAAATGTGTTGTTGAATAATCTTGAATAGTTATATTATATCCTCATACATTTCATGTCCCAACATCTTGTGTTCAACAAATTCATACACAAAAATGTGGTCTATATTTATTTCCATGTAGGGATTCATAAGGATTAATTTGGATGCTTGAGTGAAATATATTACTTATTAGAAGATCAAAAGATGAAGATATTGATTCTATCCACCTTTAATGAAAATTAATAATGAAATAAACATTTCTTCCTAGGTCTCTATAGTTCTCTAAATTTGGATATAAGTTTTGGGTGATAAGAAAATCTGATGTTAAACCTAGTATTTAGTGCACGTTGGATTTTCGTCGAGAACATATAAGTAAATCTTGTGTCTTGGATAAAAAAAATCAGAATATATGTTCCATGGATCCTCAACACCTCTCTAATGTATGTGCTTGAATGTTTATCAAATCAAAATCCATCTAAAATTTCAACAAAGAGTGTATTTTTTTAAATTGAAAAATACAACTCATATATCAATATTTTATCTTGATGTATTAGGGAGACTAGTCACAAAGTTAGTGTTTATGTTTCCCCATTTATATGTTGTTAGTGTTAATGGTTTCATTATACCCTTAATAATAATCTATTAAAACATCACATACAAAAAATTGCAAAAAAAAAAGATGTATATTCATTGATCACCATACCTATAATTTTCTATAAACAGTTCTCATATAAATATCAATACATCTTTATGCTCCCTAGGTGGATGGATATGGTCGATCTACGTGCATAATTTAACAACTTTTTCTTATTGTCCAAATTTTATTTCACACATAGTTGTGACCCAAATCATACAATGCCTAATTAATTGATTATGAACTACAAGTATTTCCCTTTTCTTAAAGCTTCCATAATATTCTAAATTTCCACATCATAATGTTAAGAATCGATTATAATCTCAAAAATGGATGGTTGAGAAATAATTTTTGAATGGAGTTTGGGTCTTTCTTCCATTATCATTCCCATGACAATCTATTTCAATTCTATGATTATTGGATCATTCTCAATTCGCAATATTTATAAATTTTTCTAATCCATTTTTTATATACCATGTGCCACATTGTTTTTATTCCCATGATTACAATGGATGGAGTAGTAACAGTCATTGATCAGCTATAACCATCTTGGTTTGATCATATTATTCTTCTAATGTGTGAATATATACTAGATTCTATTACTGACCATGTATATTTAACACTTCTCTCCATAGAGGTAATTCTACAAGATATTCAACACAAAGATCACTAAATCCAACTCTGTATCATGAATTGGATAAATATTCTCATAAACATTCAACTACCATATAGAATAGGAGAATAATTTACCATTTTTCATCATTAAACAAAATAATACCTTTTTCAAGCATCATTGTGTACCACGAATGGTTATCCATGTATGGATAGTGTGAGGAATGGTGTAGTGATAAACCTATTTTTGAGATCCTTAAAGTATTTTTCTCATTCAAATTTCTAATAAAACATTACATCCTTCTTTGTTTTTTGTGGTTTTGACAACCACGATATGTTTCTCATTAATCATCAATAATAACAAAATAGTCCAAGGAAACTATGGATCCCTTTTATAGAATCTAGTATAGGCTTGTACTCAATTTCAATTATCACAAAAGGCCCCATGAATAACCCTTTTTAGTCATAATATGCATCAAGAATGATACATCATCTAAACCACACATTTAATATACAATTCATAGAATCTCCTTTCTTAAATCCTTTAGTAGGGTATTAAAACGAACTTCATACTCCTATTTTAATTTTCAATAAAGAAGAATATCAACAATATATAACAAAAAAAAATTGGTTGAGGTAATATATAAATGCTCTATTGATTATGTCAATAAATCTATTTGGGGGATTAGTGAGCCCGTAAGGATTCACTATAATATTATAGTTTCCATACTATATACTAGAAGATGTTTTGGGAAAATATTCTTTCTTTACCCTTAATTGGTCATATCCCAATGGCAGTCCAAAACTAGGGAATTATTGGTCCACAAGAAGATTCTAAAAAAAATTCTATCCATGGGAGGGGATACATGTTGTCTATCATGATTTTGTAGAGTTCACAATAATAAATGAAAAAAAATTCCTTATCATTATTCTTGATTAAGAGGACCATTTCACCCTATGCTGACGTAATTAGGTGTATAAAACCATTTTATTGATTCTCCTGTAACTACTTTTTCACCTCATCAATTTCAAGAGTGTCCATTCTATATGGAGCCTTCGACATATGCATATATAAATGTATGAGGTTAACTATAAATTAAAAATATATTTTAAGAGAAATAAAGTTACTATATTGATAATGTTAAAATATAACATTTTCCTTATTATTGATATTTAGGAATTAGATAATTATATTCACTAGAAAAATATTATGTAATTCTTAAATAAATAAGTATATATATATATATATTTATTTATACTCTATTCATATAAGTTTTATATGAATGTATTAATAATAAATTGTTCAAATTGAATATAAAAAAATGAGATTTATTTATGAAATCATAATATCTAGATTAACATTAGCTGATGTTTTTGGATTGTTCTAAAAATATTTAACTTTAAATGAATTGTGAAAAATGATTTTTTTTTAAAATAATTTATTTTAAATAAAATCAGTAATTTAAATTTAAAGTTATGATTTAAATATTATTTGAAGTAAAATAATCATTCCTTAGTCTTTTTTAAATAAATTTAATTATCTCTATAATATGTTTTTTAGAATATTATTTTTTGTTTAAAGATGATGTTTTTCAGAAAAATGTTTTAATGTGAATATTATTTCTCATTTTAATTGAATTAAAAAAAATAATGAATTATTTATATTAAAATAAATGATTATATATCAATAAAAATGAATTTAAATTTTTAAATGATTATTATATTCATATAGTTAATATGAAATCATTTTATACTTGGAAAATATGTGTCATGGAAAATTTCTTTCTGAACGCATCTATAGGTTAAATTTTAAATTAAATTCCACCACTAATGGGAATCTAAATTATTAAAATTGATTCCAAATTTTAAAAATAATATTATATATTATATAAAAATACTAAATTTAAATTTTTTGTTATTTAAAATATAAAATTTAAAAATGTTTTACTATGGTTAATGTAAAAACAGGTTTACTGAGTGTTGAAAGAAAAAAACGACAATGGTCAAATGACCTAAACAGTTTCCTAAATTCAATTTCTGACCTAGTTTAATCATTTTACATATTAAGATATAAATTTTCTTATTTTGGAAGATTAATACAGTGAAAATCATGGCTACCTTTTTCTTTTCAAAAGTTTGAAGTGTGTCATCTCCATCACATATAACGGGCCAACCCCTCTCTTCTCCTCTTCACACCACAAAATAATTTTCTTTAGGCTAATATCTACCTAAAGAGCTCCTGTAATTCAATACCCATTTCACATATTCCCTGGTTTGAAAAAATAATCTTACAGAATATTTATTTTAGTTCTAACTTAAGAAGTTTATCTGAAGAAGATGTATGGTGGTCAACTATTCATTTTTATTTTATTTCCTATTCAACATCATTCAATTATTATTCAATTAATATTTAATAATAACACCATTATATACCATATAATTATATTTTATTATTCTAATTTAATTATCTAAATCCATTTTATGTACTATCAAATGGAAAAATAAACCATCATTTGTGTGAAAGGAAGACTACCACCTCATGAACCGATTTAATTCATTTTCCATCATCATCTCTCATGACTTGTAATAATTATGGATATTAAGTTTATATATATATATTATATTATATTTTTACATAGTTATATATAATTAATTATTACATTATATATAACTTCATACTTCCCATTCCTCAGGGGATACAATAAAGTCACTCATTCAATAGGCGGACTACTCCCCCACGAAGCGATGCGATGCATTTTTCAGAAACAGTTTTCATGAATGGTAATAGGGATTTATTTCATGAATATATATAATATATATGAAATAAGTTTTTTATTAATTACATAATTATCATTCATAATACATAATATATCATTTTTATTCTCCCACTTCCAAATTATAATTTTTTTTTGTTTGGATGTATGGACTACCACCTCAATGTAGTGATGTAATTATTTTTCATCCCAACTTCAAAGGAATGGTATATATATATATGTATATTTAATGAAATAATAGGATATTTATAATATTATTATAATTATATTAATATAATATATTACTTAATCAATTTACATAATGATCATTTTGAAATGGAAATGTTACTCATGCATACCTATGACTTACCGTCTTCATAATCGTAACCTAAATAATTTTCCATGGTCATATATAATGATTGGTTTTAAAAGTGTAAATTATTATTAAAAATAATAATTATGAAATTATTATTTTTTGGTATTCAATTAATTATATATTTGACCATATTAATCCTACAGAATTTATCTTCGATGTATAAGTCGAATATCATCAAAACATCACACATTAACTTGATTGGTTGATGTAATTGATTATAACATTGAAGGGAGGGAAATAAAATGAAAATTCAAAGTTAATATGGTTTATAATAAACAAGATAATTAAAATTAGTTTTTTATAATTAAAGATGAATATCATTCCTAATGATTTAGACTCAAGGTAAGCGACACTTTGATTAAAGCCATATTTTTTAAAAGAATTTATGATTTATTTTATAATTCTTGTTTTTCTGGGATCATTTTCATAAATATGTTTTATAGAGTCTTTTATAATGAAAAAAATTTATTTTAAAATATATTTTATTCCAATTATTAAAATATTTCACTCGTTTTCAAACAATAAATCTTTTTTGCCGAATGTTTGACATTATTTAAAAATGATGAAATGAATGTTCTATTATAACTTATAAAATGTCAAGAATGTTTACCATCACCATAACTATTATATTATATTTGGATTAATTTATATATTTTCATTTTTTCCTTCAAATAAAAAACCACCTTTCCCATTTACTTGGTATTATTTAATTGAAAATTTGTTTTTAAAAAATATAGGAATATCTATATACAAAAATGTTTTCCACGTGAGTTTAAATGTGTTTTGCAAGGGATTTATGATGAAAAATATAAAAGAATAAAATATATTATTCATTATATGATACTTTATAACTATATATGAAAAAAATTATCCCAATAAAACTTTTATGATGGGATTATCTTTATAATATCTAATGGATAAGCCCAATATTACAAATATTAGGTGTTGAGTCCCAATATAGCTCATGAAAATGGGTATTACTGATATACATAACATGAATTGTGATAACCATTATATCTCTAAAATACATTGTATAATGATTACTTTCTCAATATAATTACATTGGAAGATGGCATAACTGTTATTCAAATTGAATAGGATTTGAAAGGGTTTAATGAAAATGGTTCTTTGTGTTTGAAAAATAGTGATTATTTCCATTATATTTGTTTTGAAGGATTTATTTTAGATACAAATGGTAATTTTTTATGTGGAATTTTTAATTTAATAATATAACTGAAATTAGAAGATAATTATAAATATTACTTGTGTTTTCATATTTTTCACTGGACCATGATTCTTATTTTTATACCCCTTACTAATGATTTTTTAATCAAATATTTTAAAATGATTACAAATGGGTTTAAGGATGGTTTAAAATGAATAAGATGTCACTTAGATTATTTTGAATTTTTTTCATGAAAATAAATCATGTTTTTTTATTTTATTTTTTATTTCTTGATAGATAAATATTTATTTGAACTATCAACTTTTCATATATATGGATTTTTAATGTAAGAGTTATGAACTAAATATCTAATACATTAAACCTAAAAGATATTTAAGAATATAAGCAAGTAAATCCTATTTTAAATTCACTATAATAAATATTTATTGTGTTCCGGTCATTACAATTGGTATCAAAGAAATTTTTTTCATAGTAGTGTGGTTCCATATATTGATAATAGAATACCGAAAAAATATTATAACTAATGGTTTTGTTGAAGAAGATACTGAATTTGAATATTACCATATTTCCTTGACTGAACTATGATTCTTATAATGGTTTTCCATATAGTAAATAGTGAGGTTATAGTAGGAAGACACCAGGAGGATTATATACATCCAAAAGAATAACCCATAATGGTCAGAATTGCAACTGATCGGTTTTTTCTATAATTTCCTAATTGAAAAAATACATAAAGTTTTATTTAATAAATATTAGAGAGTATATATATATTATATAGAGTAACATTATGATAATGGAGTGTTTTATAAGAAAATATCCTCTATCATTTATTGGAACTTATTACCCAGACGTATTCAAAGGATGTATCTATTCGTTAGAGAATATATTAGAGGACATGGGGTGCTTGAAATGTCAAATGGTAACCTTTAATATTTATCATTTGTAAGGTTATGTTGATCAATGGTGATCATTGTTTAATAATACTAGAGATAGGGATGTTTATTATTCTATGTAATAGGACACGTTTATGAGCCTTTTTCTTGAAAATATTTCCCTATATTTTTTGAAAAAGTGCGGCGAGGAAATTTTTAGATGTGAAGAAAAATGATCAATATTATTTAGCCTCATTTAATTAATATTTCACTAAATATGATAATTATATTTTGGATTTTATTTGATATTCTGGATATCAATATTAGTTATTTAACTTATTATTGAAACCATGTGTTTGAAAAGATTTGGTCTCTCAGGAATTTAAATTTTTTTATAATTTCTTTCATTATGAAAAGTATTTTGAGATTAGTTTTCTAACACATATGTTCTGTGAGATGAAAAAAGTTTTAAATAGTCAATATGGAAATAAGTGTGGATGAAACCAAATAAGAAGTCTGAAGGTGTTTCCTTGTTCCTGGAAATGTGTGTTCTTGTTTTAAGAATCACTTTTTCAAGGAAATTTCCATTAGAATTATTCATGGAAGTAGATACACCCAACAGTTCATTATCCTAAGGGATATACTTTCCAAAGGTAAGAATTCATTATGTTTTAACTTTTGATACTTAGTAATGTTCGTTTTTCAAAAGTAAGGGAGGTCGGATTCATAACACCCTTTTGGGGGAATTATTGTTTACTTTAAGACTGTCTTTATAAAATTAGGATATTTTCATGAATCTATATTAATTTACCAAGTATAACATATGTTTCTCTTTTAATTTTCAATCACTTATTAACATGTGTCAAATTTAAAATCATCTGTATATATTCATGGTTCTTAATTAATAGAGATATCCATATGTACTCGAGGTTCTCCATCAATGGTATCCTCTCATATAATTTTTAGAGAATCTTTTAAATATTGTTATGATGATACTAGTTTTTAATCTACTTATTGGGGCACTCAGGAATTTATTTTCATATAGGGAGACAAATTATTGTTTTGATATTGTTATTATACCCATAAATTAGGCTACCTATGTATCCTTTTGAAAGGAATCAGAACACTCATAGTTCGGTGCCACTTAGTGGGACACATCATACCTCATAAGGTCATGTGATAATGACATAACCATATAGTTAAATTTCATGTGGTATGGAAATCTAAGAGAAATGTTCTTATCAATGTTTGGTTTGGGAATTAAGTCAAAGAAGCCTAAGGAACATAGAACGAATATGGGTTTCAATGTAATATTAGACCCTATTGGGATTATGGACCAAGGAGAACATGGTTGATTTTAAGTGTTGGGTTTGAACCTCAAGAAGGATTTCTATGTATCCCATGTGGATGGATATCAATACCCATGTATTACTATGTGTCTCAAAGGAGAGTATATTCATTTGGGGGAAATCATTTTGGACTTACTTCTTGAAAAGTATTCCTTGGTGATTCAGGGGATTAATTTAGGGCTTATTCCTATGGAGGATTCCTAGATTAAGGGAATTGGAATTGGATTCCTGAAAAAGTCATCCGATGAGATCAGGCCCTGAAAAGGATTATTTTGTATCCTGGTTTGAACAAGAATCATAGTTTTTGTAGATCAAGTGGTTGTTTAATTTGGGTCTTACTTCTAAGGAAAATTTCTTGATTAAGGGAATTAAGGGTGGATTCCAAAAGGGGATATCTTATCAGCTCGTGCTCGGAGAATGATTCTTATGTATCCTAGTTTGAATTGAAATCTGAATTCCCATAGTTCACGTGGTTGTGAAAATGTTTTGATCATGAAATATATCTAAGCCCACGTGAGTCATTCTTAGTGTGAGAAACAAGAGGATGTAAAATATTCAACAAAGGCACTCACACTTTTCCTCCTCCGCTGGTGGAAGAGGGCACACCAATGGTGGAAACGCTGATTGAGGGAGAGGTGAACCGAGAAGTGGTCAAGGCAAAGAGCCGTCCTTCTGTTCTCCTCACATTGGACAGGGATCCAATGTGGGGAAGGAGGGAAGGCGAAGGATGTAGATAAGAGGAAGACTGAAACCTCCTACTTGAAAGGTTAGGGGCTTACACAATGATGGATTCTGAAAAATTGATCCTGGTAGGGGAGATATACTTTTTCTTTGCTTAATTGAAAAATCAATTGGGAACCATATTTTCCCAACTAGAGACCTGAGGTTCCAGGTCTTTGAGAAGGGAGAGGTCAGGACCCAAAATCAAATCCTCAAAACTGGGAACCACCCAACACTATTCTTGAGAGAATGGTCTATGTGACTCTGGATATACAAACCCACACACGCTCTATGAATCCTAACCCCATTGTGATACAAATGTGGTAATCCTATGACTGCAGATATAAAAACCCAAATAGGAGTCATGCGGATGTGCCTTTCTCAACGGATTGATCTGTCAGGAGGATTTGGTGGAGGTATCAACAATATCCATTTAAAAAAAGGGATCCAGTGAAGGAGAATCCTTTCCATGAATGTATTTTGAGAGGGATTAATGTATTAATGACTGAAGGGATTAGGTTAATCAAAGAGGGGTTCCCAAGTAAGTAATGGCGCGCAAGTTTGGGTGTGCAAGTAGGCTTGTGAAATCTGATTTTCACCTAAGAGACAAATAACCTAGATGATAATAAGAGGGAATGACCTTACTCAAGCCTTCAATAGTATTCACTAGTATTCCCAAAAGTGAGTGCTCAAGTTACTGTGAAAGGAATAGGTTGCATGCAAGGGTTTATGATTTATGGAGGTTGGGTGCTTTAGGCATGCAAGTGTTATGGATTTCCAATACTAACAGGAATTATGTCCTAGGATCCTCCTTCACTTCACCCACTTTTTATGTTAAAGAACTACCTTGAAATATTCATAAGACATATGAGAAGCACTAGGGAATCCATAGAAACAATTAGGCTTTAGGGAAACTCGTCCGTACAAATGATGTCCCCAAAGGTATATTTATAGGAAAAAATAGGACACTGGGTGAAAAGAGTTTCAACACACAAGTGAATTGCACACCAGAATGTGGTGCGCAAGTAAATTACTCACAGACGGTGTTTTGGCTAGATGAAGGTGACACTTTTAGGACTTAGCCAAAATAATTTCATCATTATCCTCAAGCATGGTGGTTTGTAGGTATTTGAATATAGGTACCTTGGTTTCCTCTTTGGGTACATAACCGAATTTATTATTCCATACTGCGATAACTGCACCCTTGCACCCCTTATTGGGATCACTGCCAAGCTGCAGTCTCGACCCTTGGGGTCAGTGCCTTCACTATAGTCACTGACCACCATGAAAAGTAAAGTCTCTCACGACGAATGTATAGATCCTGATCGGGGAAATGTTTCCAAAAAAGTTCTTAGAACCCATTTCATAGTGTCTATAGAAGGTAAGACCTAAACATTTTCCATTTGTGTTAAAAGGTACTTTTGGGACTATTTATCAGAATATTAAAAGTGTTACCTATGCTGTATATTTATTCATAGGGCTCATGAATGCCAAATAATTGTCCAAAACAATAAAATAACATGGTAATATATTTCCAAACAATGGTTATATTTTTTAGATTTAATGAGTTGGGAAATCCTGATAATTTTTGTTTGAAGATACATACTAAGGGTGGATATCATCATGATTGAAAATAAGAAGTTGTGACAAAATCATTTTCTATTACCACAAATGATGTTAGACCGTTGAATAGAGTAGTGACAATTACGTTAATTATTTACTCATATTATTACAATACCCTATTTGACACTAGATCATACCATTCCATAATTTGAAATAAATTTCAATGAAAAATGGAAATATCATTTCATTAAAGTAATATATAACATTTTTGTTAAAATTCCATTTTAAAACAATAAATAAAAAATATATTTATAGAAACATTTCTATTATTTTCATTGGGATGGTATTTTTTTCCAAATCTATTTAAAATATCTATCGTGTTGTTTCATGTAATTTGTTGAATTCGTAATATTTTATTTAATCTGGCTAAGATAGATTAAAAATACAAGATTGTTTTATGTAGTAATTCTATACAATTGATATCCTGCTAAGAAGCTTATAATTTTATTACAAATAAATGTGAATATTAATAATAACATGTTTTTTAAAATAAATAAATTTTATAAATTAGTGATTTCCCAGTAGTGAATTTGAAGATGGATTATTTCCTGATGATTTTCTGTGTTTTATTCTTGATAGGGAGGTTTTGTTTACTATTGAATTTTTACCAAATTCTATGACAATTTCACAACACCCATATGAAATGGATCAAGTATAACATTGGAAACTAAAAAATAAATTACAGGTGTTTCTTGATAAAGGTGTCATTCGACCATGTACTTCATCCTAGGTTGCTCATATTATTTCGTTAATAAGAAATATGCTTCCATAACACATTTCATTGAACATAGAACATTAAAAAAATCCCATTTAAGAAAATGTATGTTTTCCTCATATCATGAATATGTTGTATCATCTCCATGGATTGAAAAAAAATTATGATTTATATTATTTCATGGTACAATATATTGAAATTGAAAGAGACAGATATTTTTATGTAGTCATTTTGGAAAAGATATGGGAATTATGAATTTGTATTTATTACCTCTAGGTTATTTAATGCACCCGTTGTACTTAAAAAAATTATGAAGGGATTTTTTTCCAATGTTCTTGGATAAATTTTTAGTTGTTTTAATTGATGATATTTTGGTACAATCTAAATGTATGAATGTACATGAATGACACATATGGGTTGTTTTCAAAATCATGAAAGAAACAAACTCTATGATATATTTAATATGTCTGATTTTTTGTAACAAGTTTATTTCAATTCACATATTATTTCAAAATATGAAATAAAAATTGGTCATACTAAAATAATATTTGTTGATGAATGGACAATACCTTCTAGTGTCACATGGATTTTTAGTTTACGTGGATTAATGTGTCACTACTAAAAGTCTATTGAAAATTTTCTTGGCTATCTAGACTAAAAACTATGTTATCTCAAAATGGATTTAAATTCATCTAGATAGAAGAATGTGATGACTTTTTTAATTATCTAAAAAAATTATTGATGAATGCTCTGATTATAGACTCTCCCTCTAGAGATGGTGAATATTTCATTGATAATGATGATTTGTTGAAGGGATATGTTTCTGTTCTGATGAAAAACAATCCAGTAATTTCTTTTTCTACATGGTTACTTACACCTAATGAGTTAAATTCCACTAATGATGATATAAAATGTTCTATTATCAATTTTATCTTTAAAAGTTTGAGGAATAATTTATATGGATTAAATATATTCCTATATAATGATTAAAAAATACTAGGAAAATATTCACTATTAAAAAATTCAATATGAGATATAGAAGACATATTGAACTAATCAAGGATTATGATTATATGTTTCTTTACCAGCCTAGAAATAAAAACAAATTTTATAATTATTTGAGTTGAAAAATATTTCCACAATAATATGACATGTTTTTAACTAAACCCTTTGGTTAATGATTTGATGAATTTTGTCCTATAAGTTGTGGATTTGGGGATATCCTTTGTTATTGTGTGGATACTGTGTAGTAAAATTTTTTTGAAAATAAATTTCAAATCTCTTATGGTGGATTATGATTTGAAATAAAAGATTGAATTTATTATTAAGGTCATGTTTCTTTATTCTAATGTTGATTATGATGTTTATACCAGACATAAAAAAAATTCATTTTTTCCTTTTGATTTCAAGTTGAAGAGAGAGTTTTTTTCTGAAGATTATAGATATCTATTTCAATTAAACCTAATATAACTAAGATATACTAAAACTATTAGAAGTATTATTGTTTAGATGGTATAAAAAGAGATATTTCTGAATTTACAATGATTTTTTTTACATATCAGATTGTTAAAAGAAAAATATACTTATTTAAGGGAATTATTCAATAATTTATTGTTATAGAGTTGATATGGGAAATTATATTAATGGTTTTTTGTTATATTTCCATGAAAATCCAATAGTAATAATAGGATTTAGTTTTTTGTTGATCTATTTAAACAAATCTACACATTTCCATCCCATTTGAGATACTCTATTATTAGATTATATTTTTATACTATATTTAATGATGGTGGTTGGGTTACATGGAATTTCTCTCTTTATTTATAGATTCCATGATTCCATGTTCTCATATAATTTTTAGAAACTACTTTTCCATTAATTATCTAATGAATTAGGTTTCAGAATAACTTTTCATCCATAGACTAATAGACAGTCTAAGAAAACAATTCAAGCTATGGAAGATAAGTTTCATTATTAGTAAATGGATTTTCAGGTATTTAAAGATCATCGTATTTTTTTAGTTTTTTTATAATAAGTGTTTTCATTTTAGTATACATATGGAATCTATATGGGAAATATATAGAATTCGGTTTGGACCACAATATATTTGGGATGATGTAGGAGAAAGAAAGAAGATCTGACCTAAATCAGTGGAAGAATTTTTTTTGGTGTAGTTGTATAAGGACCCTTCCTTAAAACATTACTTAATCTTGAATTAAATGAATAATTAACATTGAGGATATTTTCATGTTTAGAGTCTTAGTGAATTAATACATAACTATTAATTCTCAAAATATTACAAAGTAGACACTTCTACTTAGTTTCAATTTTTTTCGTAGAATAAAAACTCTTAAAAAGAAACATGTATAGTTCCATGTTTTAGATAGCATGTCTTTCCTTGATCACATCCTTGACCCTATTCATGTTTAAGTCCTGTGGAAAAAAATTCAAAAACATGGGATAAGAATAAAAAGCTCAGTAATGGATACACAGAGAAGGAAACTATTAGTCTTTCAAAAGAACAAGTAAACCATGAATACTTAATCATACGTAATACTTTTCACCTTTAAAAAGTGGTAAATAATCTCCACTGAATAAAAGATCATTGCTTACCCTTTTATAACCAAAATATCACCATAAAACCCATATAAATAATAAATAACATATAAAGGTAACTTGGGACATAAACATACTTAAATGGAATAATCATATAGTTGACTTCCACACATATCACTAAATGGAATAGCCATACAGCTGACATCCATACCCAATGTATTGGAGGTTATAACGTAACCACCTATCCTGGTATTCACGGATCCACCCATCATTTAGTTTATCACGAAACCACACGTCAAATGTATAAGTACCATCATAACACATAAAATGCTTAAAACATAAACATTTTACTAATAACATTTCATTTTAAATAACAAGAAGTAATCTCAAGATATTGAACTGATCATTCCATTTTCATAAACCATTTAAAAAGAGAATTTTGAATCAAAGTGTCTCATACAACTTTGAAGATTTTAATTGAATTATAATTTTAACACATTAATGTCCATATAAATAAATAATATAAACAATTTTTCAAACATGGACATTAAAGATAATTATTTAGAATAATAAATCTTTAAAACATTTAAAACGATATTTTAGTTAAGGAGAGTTTAACAAAATTAGAGACTCTTGATTTCAAATAATTGAGGAATAAAATTTAATCAGAACATTATAATATCATGAAAATATAGTGATTCATGATATAATATGACAGAGGATAGTATAGAAACCATATAATAGTCAATTGGTGCATAACAACAATGAAGTCTCAATGGAAATGCAAATTGAGATGAAATCCCTTATAAAGATGATATGCTTAAATTAAGTATAAATAAATCACATAATTATTTGTGAAAAATATAAATACACCCAATATATGTGTATATAAATTGTAAAACTATTAGAGTTCATTTAAAATATTCATAGGATCACATATTCAAGAAGTACAAGTTGAACCCAATGACTTGAAATTGGGTTAAGAAGTACCCTTGTAAAAATTCGACTGCCTAACGACATCACTTTAAAATTCATAAAATTATTTGATGAGATAAAAAGAGTACCTCATCACTTGAAAAAAATATTTATATAAATAATTATGTAGAAGAGAATATACCAACATAATAATATGTAACTTAAAATAAATAACAAAAAGAAGTGTTTTAAAAAGAGGAGGGTGAAAGGTTCCCTTACCGATTTGGTAACTTACAAAACATATGCCACATGAAAGAAGGATCATACAATGAAGATGTAAATACTCATAAATGAAAGTATATTACATAATTAGTACAATAATGGGTGTTAAATACATCACTCAAAAGGAAATAGTGGCCAATATAGCATGAATCACACGGGAATAAAAGTGAGATGAAAAACCCTTACTTCATTGTAATAAATTTAGTCGTGTGACCAAAAGATAATAACCACCATGAGAATCACAAAATACCATGAATATAAAGAAAATAATGAAAATATATATCAATGGCAGTATTCACCACACCACATGCAACAAATAAGTGGCGAACAATGGAAATCTCATTTGATTAAAAGTGAGATAAGAAAATCACTTAGGAAAATTTGGCAGCTTAACAACGCCACTAAAAAAAATCCAAAAATGGATTGATGAGATAAAATAGGTTCTCTCATAATATAGAAATAAAAATTAATGTAAGAGGAATATAAAAGAACATTCCCCAACATAAGAAATGGGATCTTAAAAGAAGTGACATAAAAGAGAGTACTTAAAAAGAAAGAGAGAGGTAAGATCCCTTAACTCGAGTCCGACTTGTCTCATCCGTTCTTTGTTTTCCTGAATAATAAACTTAGTTCAATTTATGATTTCTTAATAACATAATTTAATTTTTATTATTCAATTCATATTACATATTATAATTTTATAATGACTAGTTAATTATGTGAGGTCATATCAGACGTTTTTGTCAATGTTCGGTGCAAGAGTAAAAAATAAACATGTTTGAAGAGAATTGTCCATGTAGTTATAAGTAAATCTTCTCCAGAATAGTATTCATGATTTAAATAACATATATATATCCTTTATATATTCATTTTATACTATTCCATAACATTGGAGATAAAAAATGAAATGCACCGTTCATGGAGACGGTAGGCTGTACATACACATTAACGCTACATTCATTTCTTTGTCATATTAATGGAATTAAAACTAAATGAGATATATATATATATATATATATTATAATTACAGTATAATATATATGTTTTATAGGTCACATAAGTTCATTAATTTCATTATTTATACATTCTATTTATTGCATGAACGTGTCACATCACTTGAGGGGGCGGTAGTCCACACTTCCTCAAATGAAATCATCGCAATTACACGACGTGAAAAGAATAATGATATGATTTAAACATAAAATACATAAGAATATAGAAAAAATAAATAGAATATATATCATATATAAATATATTTCCATCATAATTTCCACCATGAAATGTGTTAAGATAAGATTGAACAATCATCGTTTCAAGAGGCAGTAATTTGCACCCACAAAAATAGTATGTTCTTTAACCAATAGACGGAGGTGTGTGTGTGTGTAAATAAAGCCCTTATCATAAAAAATTCATGGAGTATTGAAGATAATTTTGTTATTATGGGATTAAAATAATAATAATATATTGGTGAGTGAATGATGAAAAGAAAAGAACGAAACTCGATAGAAGACCTTACATATAAATCGGGTAACTCTTTATGAATTGTGCCAAAGGATTCCTTGGAAAGAATTCATCCCAAAGTGAGGCTTCTATGAATAAGAGAGAAATGAGGAGAGATAATATGAGTAGATGTTGTATGAGCCAAGGTATTGAGAGGTGTTGGTAAGGGGGTAGAGGTGGGGGCATTTTATAAGAGGGAGAAGGGGCACCTTTGGAAGGTTATGAAATATTAATTTATTATAAAATGTTTTTCAAATTAGAATGGTTACAAAATGATATATTTTTAGGATAAGAATATAAGGAGTAGGAATTAAGTCAACCAATTGGATTTATACAAGTGGAGGTCATAGAATTCACCTTATCTTTTCATTTTAACCCTTAGTTAAAATTAATAATTCTTACCACGTCTTTTTTTTATTTTCAAACAATAAGGTCGTAATAATTTCCCTAAAATACCAATAGTCCCAAAATTTTATAAATAATGATATTATTAATATATTATATGTCATTTGGAATAATATAAGATTTTTTGACTTTTATATCATTTAATAATATAACATTTGTTTTAAAAACTCATTTATGCCAATTTCGACACTATTTGGTAGATGACTTTTGATAATGGCATAAAAGCTTTATTACTTAAAAAAAAATCATTAACATATATTTTAAAAGTCATATTTATCTATTAAATTCGTGGATAGCATCCCATGTTTCAAAAAAAATTATTTTAACACTTATAATATAATATATTTAAATCATTCATTAATGAGGTAATAACTTCACCATCGTTGTGTCATAAATAATTTTATTTATTTAATGTCTAAAAATTGTAAATTAAATACCCTGATGTAAGAAATATTTTTATATATCCAATTAATATTTACAGTCAAATAGATAATTTATATAAACAAAACTCAAATTGTTTTACTTTGGTGATACATACTCTGGTTATATTTTCCTTTCTTTAAAAAAATATGATAAAAAGTCGATATCACACTAAAGTGATTCCATGGGGTCCCAAAGTTGGAACAAGGCATCCCATAGTCATCCATGACTCAAAAATATCATTAAGACACATGGATGGGAAATTTTATATTATTATAACATTATTTTGTTTACCCCTTTTTACCCAATTTACTAATTAATCACTATAATTAGAAATAATTATTGTAATTACTATTCATCATGTCAAAAAAAAAAGTCTTAATTACATAATTTTGACCTTATGATTCCAAATATGGAATCTATTTTACCAAATTCTGAACACATAAATTGAAGTAATAAATTTAAAAATAATTCTCATTGTCAAAACAAAAGACAGGTTTTAAAGAAGTAATATTTATCAAAAGATTGACTCATTCTTACATCCAATTTGAAAGTGAAATCACTTCCAATGAAAAAAATTATATTAAGTGATAAAAAATAATTAAATTATACTTTAAAACCAATTAAATGGAAAATAAAACTATATAAATAAACTAGATGAAAAATAAGTTTTGATGTAAAATGCAGTATTTTTCACTATTCCTTAAAAATGAACATTTGTCAGAAAAATACCAAAACATTATCCAAAGTAAATTTGATATTAAAAATTCAAAAATTATGTAAATTTTACCATATTCAACACATATAAGTTTCATTAATTATTTTTATAATTTATTTCCGTTGTCAAAACAAATAGCGTGTTTTTAAGAAACAATATCTATCAAAAGATTGACACTTGTTTATGTCCAATTTCAAAGTGAAATTAATTTCAATGACCACCATTGGATTAAATGGTAAAAATATATTTTAATTACACCTTAAAACCAATTAAAAATATAATCTTACTATATAAATAAATTAGATTAAAAGGAGGTTGTGAATTAAAATACAACATTTTTCACTATTCACAAAAAATGAACTTTATTGGAAAAATAACAAAAATTTACACAAACTAAATTTTGATGTCTTGATTCTAAAAAAGGATTTTATTTTTTAAAATATACTTATAAAATTGTCAAAAAATAGATTTAAAAACGGTTCTCCATTAAAATGCGGTAAATCAACTTTTTATAGAATATTAGAATATTTATGCTTAAAATTGGATTCATTTGCATTTTAAGCCTCTAAAATTTATTGGATAAATGTAAAAATATTTGAAAAACATATATAATAATTTTATAGTTAGTTCTGTTCATTCCTTCCATTACAATGGATAGGTGTTAACAACCATTTAAAATAATATTATTATATTATTAGTGTGCAACATAAGATTTCAAAGAATCTTATTGTTGCATATTGGATACGCTATCGAGCATAGATTTA
This sequence comes from Viscum album, assembly GCA_963277665.1. Classification (NCBI taxonomy): domain Eukaryota; kingdom Viridiplantae; phylum Streptophyta; class Magnoliopsida; order Santalales; family Viscaceae; genus Viscum; species Viscum album. Next base: position 936,395,677 of record OY728153.1, read on the forward strand.
CCTTTAAAGTAATATTAAAATTTTATTCAAAAATATTAATAAATATGAAAATTTCATATTTTTTATTTACCTAGGATGTTACATCCTTCCCCCCTTTATATAATTACGTCCTCATAATTTTAAAATTGGGTTGAGAAACCTCAATGAAAGCCCCACATCGAAAAAAGAGTAAATTAAACTATCACTTTAAAATAAAGAAATAAAAGTAAAAAGGTCACATAAGACAATAGATATTAGGATTCCATGAAAACATGGATATGTAGGAGAAAACAAACCATCATGTTCTTATGGAGAGTGATAGAAAATATGTCCACCGGAAAATCACAAACTAGTGATGGGTTAAACATTATTTGATTTCCCAATAGGAAAAGTTAATAGACAACATTTTTGTTTTAAGTTAATTTTTATTGAGGAATATTTTTATGATCATAACTAAATCATAAGGAAAAATACTTACATGTCATGTAGACTTTCATCTCTTACAAGATTTCTTACACAAACTCATATTTTCTCCAAAAGATGAGTATTTGGGATGACTTTTTCACATTAAAAGTGCTATAATCAACATCATGAGAATAATCTAATCCAAAAAAGATGAACTATTTATTTCCCATGTCTTTAGTCCTTAACCAAAACCAATATTTCTAGATCATATAATCCCCAAAAGGATAATCCTTTATAAAAAGAAATAATACTATTAATCTCCCAAATTCAACAAGAAGAACCCAATGTTCAAGAAAGACCATTAAATAAACAGCTATCCATAAAATTCTTCAAAGTAATCAAAACTAAGATTGAAATCCAAATCTATGAAGGATTTAATCACATAGTCTTCCAAGATAAATCTTAACACCTATATCCAAATAACCTCAGTCTCTCTTAAAGTCTCATATTGAAAAGAAATTAACCTAATCACATATCCTCCCTGATAGGTTAATCATTTCCCTAGATAACCCAAAATCAACTTATTCTTGTTTCATAAAATCATATAACTAAAAATAATTTTTCATACTAACTAGGGACTTCACGTAGTCCAGTGGTAGGTGATAAATACCAGTCACATTTTGGTTGTGGGTTCGATTCCCGCAGCTTCGTCCGACGCGACGGGTTATCACACGGTCAGCGTGTTGTCCCCTTTAAAAAACTATCTAATTTTATAAAATTCCCCAAAAATAGATAAATTCATTAAAAATAAACATAACATATTTTAACCTCATTTTTTTCTCATGCCTTTCATCTTCCAACATAACATATAGTAACCCATAAATACCTCAAAAGTAAGGATCATATAAACCCTAATTGTTATTTTATAATTATTAAATGAACATCCACATGGATTTGGTTCTCTCGTACATGATGCATTAGAGAAATGACTAAGGATCAAGTGGTTAATCATGACTCTAGATTGTTGGTTTAGAATAACCACGAGATTTCTCATTCAATCCACCATTTCATCCAGTCGCTTAATCAGAGAACCCCCACAGTTTCCTTCAAACCCATTGTCACTTTGGTGCCTGATAGATCCATCCATTTACTCCAAAAATTTCAATGTGAGTAAAACAAAAAAATCATAATGTACTAATGGGAAAGATAAAAACTAATATATACTTGTCCAAGTTATCTCAAACTCATTCCAACTTCAAAAATAACAATGACTCCATCTAATATACTGACCATTGGGGTTATATACAACTTGTCACTTATGCTTCAATAACACTCTAACCTCTAATGTTATCTAAAACAACTTTAGATACCAACTAAAAGGACCCGACCTTCAAAAATTACTTGATGTTGAATTAAATGAATAATTCACATTAAGGATATTTTCAGGTTTAGAGTTTTAGATAATTAGGACATAACTATTACATATCAAAAGATTACAAAGTAGACACTTCTACTCAGTTTCTAATTTTTTCATAAAATAAATACTCTTAAAAAGAAAAATGTATAGTTATATGTTTTTTATAACATGTCTTTCCTTGATCCCATCCTTCACCCTATTCATCTTTATGTCTTGTGGATAACATTTAAAAAACATGGAATGAGCATAAAAAGCTCAGTGAGGGATACACAAAGAATGAAACTATTATTTTTTCAAAACAACAAGTAAACCATGAATACTTAATCATAAGTAATACTTTTCACCTTTAGGAAGTAGTAAATACTCTTCACTAAATAAAAGATCATTGCTTACCCTTTTGTAACAGAAATATCAACATAAAACTCATATAAAAACACATTACATATAAAGGTAACATGGGATACAAACAGACATAATTGGAATAACCATACAGTTAACTTCCACAGATATCACTAAATGGAATATTCATAAGGCCGATATCCATACCCAATGCATTGGAGGTTATAATGTAACCACCCGTCCTGGTATTCACGGCACCACCCATCATTTGGATTATCATGTAACCACCCTTAAAATTTCCAAGTACCTTCATAACACATAAAATATTTCAAATATAAACATTTCACTAATAATATTTCATCTGAAATCCCATGAAGTAATTTCAAGATTTTGAAATAATCATTCCATTTTCATAAACCATTTAAAAAGAGATTTTTGAATCAATGTGTCCCATACCACTTTGAAGATTTTAATGGAATTATAATTTTAAAACATTAATTTCCATATAAATAAATACTCAAACCCATTTTTAAAACATGAAAATTAAAGATAATGATTTACAATAATAAATCATTAAAACATTTAAAATGATATTTTAGTTTAAGAGTTTTTAACAAAATGATAGACTCTTGATTACAAATAATTGAGGAATAACATTTAATCGGAACATTATAATATCATGAGAATATATGGATTTATGATATAATATGAAATAGGATAGTATATACACCATATAAGAGTCAATTGGTGCATAACAACAATGAAGACTCAATGGAAATGAAAATTGAGATGAAATCCCTTATAAAGACGATATACTTAAATTAAGGATAAATCAATCACATAATTATGTGTCAAAAATATAATTACACCAAATATAATTGTATATAAAGTTTAAAACAATTAGAGTTAATTCTCATATATTCATAGGATGGCCTATTCAAGATGTACAAGTTGAACCCAAAGAATTTAAATTTGGTTATGAAGTTCCCTTGTAAAAATTTGACAGCTGGACAACGTCTCTTTAAAATTCATAAAATTAGTTAATGATGTAAAAAGGGTACCTCATCACTTGTAAAAAAAAATTACATTAATATGTATATATAATAACTTATCCTGACATAATAAGATGTAAATTAAAAGACATAACAAAAAGAAGTGTTTTAAAAAGGGGAGGGTGAACGGTTCTCTTACTGATTTGGAGACTTACAAAACATACGCAACATGAAAGAAGGATCATACAATGAAGATTTAAATACTCATAAATGAAAGTATCTTACAAAAAGAGTACAATAATGGGTGGTACTTACACCATAAAAAATGAAGTAGTGGCCAATATAGCATGAATCTCACAGGAATAAAAGTGAGATGAAAAACACTTACTTTATTGTAATCAATCGAGTCGTATGACCAAAAGACAATAACCACCAAATGAATCACAGAATACCATGAATATAAATAAAATCATGACAATATATATCAATGTAAGTATAAATTACACCACATGAAATAAATAAGTGGCGAACAATGGAAATCTCATGGGATAAAAAGTGAGATAAGAAAATCCCTTACGTAAATTCGGTAGCCTAACGACTCCACTTAAAACTTCAAAAAATGGATTGATGAGATAAAATAGGGTCTCTAATAATTTAAACATAAAAATTACAGTAAAATTAATATAAAATAAAATCCCCCAACATAATAAAGTGGAGCTTAAAAGAAGTGACATAAAAGAGAGTACTTAAAAAGAAAGAGAAATGTAGGATCCCTTACCACGAGTCCGGCTTGTCTCATTCGTTCATTATATTCCTGAATAATAAACATAGGCCAATTTATAATTTCTTAATAACTTACTTTAATTTTTATTATTCAATTCATATCACATATTAACATGTTTTAATAATTAGTTAATTATCTGAGGTCATATCATACGATTTTGTCGATGTTCGGTGCAAGAGTCAAAAATAAACACGTGTGAAGAGAATTGTCCATGTAGTTATAATAAAATAATCTCTATAATGTTTTTAATGATTCAAATATCATATATATCTTGTATATATTCATTTTATACTATTCCATAACATATGGATATAAAAAATGAAATGCACTGTTCATGGAGACGGTAGGCCTTACGTACGCATGAACGCTACTTTCATTTATTTGTCATATTAATGGAATTAAAAATAAATGAGAGATATATATATTTTAATTACAATATAATATATACGTTATATAATTCAGACAATTTCATTAATTTCATTCTTTATACATTCCATGTATTGCATGGACGAGTCACATCACTTGAGGGGGCGGTAGTCCATGCTTCCTCAAATGAAATTATCGCAATTACACGACATGAAAAGAATAATGATATGATTTAAACATAAAATACAGAATAATATTGAAAACATAAATACAATATATATAATATATAAATATATTTCAATCATAATTGCCCCAATGAAAGGTGTTAAGAGAACATTGAACAATCATTGTTTTATGAGGGAGTAATTCGCCGCACATAGAAATAGTATGTTATTTAACCATTAGACAGAGGTGTGTGTATGTGTAAATCAAATACTTATCATAAAAACATCCTATTGTATTTAGGATAATTTATTTATTTTGTGATTCAAATAATAAGAAGATAGTGGTGAGTGCGGAAGGAAAATAAAAGAAATAAACTCAAGAGAAGACTTTACCTCTAAATCGGGTTACTCTTTTTGATTTGAGCCAAAGGCTTCCTTGGAAATACTTCTGTCCAATGCGAGGATTCTAGGAGTAAGGGATGGGATTTGGAGAGATAATATTAGAAGTGTTTGGATGATTCAAGGTCTTGAGAGCTATGGGTAAGGGGGTAGAGGTGGGGTCCTTTTATAAGAGGGAGGAGGGGCACTCCTGGAAAGTCATGAAATATTAATTTATTATAAAATGTTTTTCAATTTAAAATGGTTCCAAAATGATATATTTTGAGGATAAGAGGATAAGGGGTATAAATACACTCAACCAATAAGATTTATACAAGTGTAGGTCATATAATTAACCTTATATTTTCATTTTAACCCTTAGTTAAAATTAATAATTCTTACCACATTTTTTTTTGTTTTCAAACTATAAGGTCGTAATAATTAATCTAAAATACCAATAGTCCGAAAAATGTTTCAATAATGATATTAGTAACATATTATATGTCATTTGGAAGAATATTATATTTTTTGGACTATTATACAATTTAATAAAATAACATTTTTTTAAAAACTCATTTATTCCAATTTCGACACTATTTGGTAATTGACTTTTGATAAAGGCATAAAAGCTTTATTATTTCTAAATAAAAGCATTATAATATATTTTACATGTAATATATATCTATAAAATTCGTGTAAAGAAACCCAAGTTTCAAAACAAAATTATTTTAACACTTATAATATCGTATATTTAAATCTTTCATTAATGAGGTAATAACTGCGTCATCATTGTGTCATAATTAAATTTATTTATTTAATGTCTAAAAATTATAAATAAAATACTACGATTTAGTAAATAAAATTATATTTCCACTTAATATTTATATTCAAATATATAATTTATATAAACAAAACTAAAATTGGTTTACTTTGGTGATACGTACTTTGGTTATATTTTCCTTTCTTTAAAAATAATATGATAAAAGGTCACTAACACACTATTGTGATTACATGGGGTCCCAAAGTTGGCACAAGGCATCCCATGGTCGGCCATGACTCAAAAAATAACATTAAGAAACAAGGATGGGTAATTTCATGTTATTATAACATTATTTTGATTACCCCTTTTTACCCGATTCACCAATTAATCACTGTAATTAGAAATAATTACTGTAATTACTATTCATCATGTCAAAAATAAAAGTGTCTTAATTAAATAAAATTCAAAATATGATACCAAATATGGAATCCATTTTACCATATTCCAAATACATAAATTTCAGTAATTAATTTAAAAATAATTCCCGTTTTTAAAACCAAAGACAGGTTTTTAAGATGTAAAATTCATCAAAAGATTGACTCATTTTTACATCCAATTTGAAAGTGAAATCACTTCCAATGAACAAAAATGTATTAAGTGATAAAACCATAATTCAATTAAACTTTAAAACCAATTAAATTTACAATATAACTATATAAATAAATTAAATGAAAAGTTAGTTTTGAAGTAAAATGCAGTATTTTTTACTATTCCTTAAAAATGAACATTTGTCCGAAAAATACCAAAACATTATCCAAAGTAAATTTTATATTCCAAATTCAAAAATGATGTACATTTTACCAAACTCAAAACATATAAGTTTCAACAATTAGTTTTATAATTAATTCCTGCTGTCATAACAGATAATGTGTTTTTAAGGAACAATATCTATCAAAATATTGACACCTATTTATGTCCAATTTTAAAGTGATTTTAATTCCAATGACCACCATTGGATTAAATGGTAAAAATATATTTTAATTACAAATTAAAAAAAATTAAAAAGATAATCTATCCATATAAATAAATTATATTAAAAGGAGGGTTTGAATTAAAATACAACATTTTTTAGTATTCACTAAAAAATGAACTTTATTGGAAAAGAAAAAAAAATTACACAAAGTAAATTTTGATGTCTTGATTATATAGAAAGATTTTATTTTGTCAAATATAAATTATAAAATTTTAAAAAATTATATTTAAAAAGGGTTTTCCATTAAAAGGCGGTAAATTGACCTTTTAAAGAATATTTGAATACTTATGCTTAAAATTGGTTTCATTCGCATTTTAAGCCTCTAACATTTATTAGATAAATGTAAATTTTTTTGAGAAACATATATAATAATTTGTAATTAGTTCTGTTCATTACTACCATTAAAATGGCTAGGCGTTAACTACCTTTTAAAATAATAATATTATATTATTTTTGTGGAACGTAAGATTTCAAAGAAACTCATTGTTGCAAATTGGGTACGCCATCAAGAATAGAATTCCCTTTAAAGTAATATTAAAATTTTATTAAAAAATATTAATAAATATGAAAATTTAATATTCTTTATTTACCTGGGATGTTACAATATGATTGAAAAATATATGTTGACAGCTCAAAAAACACAAGAATGTTATGCAGATAACTTTAGTAAAGTTCATTCTTTTGAGGATGCGGATAATGGTTTTCTTAAAGTATTCACATGGAAATGAGTAATGCTTTTTGGTAAAAATGGGATTTCATGTCCCTGGTTCAGTGGGTCATATTAAATCCAAGAGAAGGTTGGATCAGTTTCCAATAAGTGTATTTTCATATGTTTTTATTCAAGGTACACAGAATATTTCATGGGTCAATGTTAAGAAAATATATTCTATTTTTATCTCATGTTTTGATCCATAATATTGTATAGTTAGAAGAGAAATTTTATTTTGAGGAATAACATGTTAATTTTTTAACCATGGATAGATGGTAATTATGAACATATTAATTGAACCTATTTTGATTTTCAAGAAAAACCATATTTTGGAAGAAGCAACATGAGAGTGTAAAAATTCCATGAGGGAATGATATACCCACTTTTTTAATAAGTGAATAAAAATGTGAGGAAACAATTTATAAAAATGAAGAGGAAGTTAAGAATGTAGTTAATCGTAAAATAAATCATTTTCATGACTATTAATATTTATGTATTAGATATTTATATTAATTATAACAATATTATTAAATTGTTTTATAAAAAATTAAATAGCATTTGTTGAACTCTTTCATATAAAAATTAAAAAAAATATTAATATAAAAATTATAGAATTAATTTTTGGAAAAATGTATTTTGTTTTTTAAATAATCATATAAAAATTATCTTTATGTTAAATTTTCATATTTTTGGAAAAAATATAGAATTTTCAGTAAATAGTGGAAAATAATATGTTTTTTAAAATCTCAATTATTTTTAACAGATGAAGTAATTAAAAATCACAATTATGTTTTGAATATAATTTCATGTAAAATAAGTATTATATAGTTATATTTAATCAACTTTAATAATATTTATATTGCTTTCATGTGCAATTTTTTTGGGTTTAAAAACATGGATTTTTTGAGAATTATTTTACTCTGAATAATGTTTCCTTAAATAAATTAATTATTTTAAAACCTTATGCTGAATTATTTAAATGATATTTAATCATTTTATTTTATTAAATATGAATTTAAATTCATATAATGATAATTACTATTGTAGATTTAATAAAAATTTCTTATTCTAGTAATATATGTTTCTTGAATACCCATTTTTTGCATCTGTGGATTTAATTTATAATTAAATTCTTCAAATACATTTTATTATATTTGATATAAAATTTTCCACATTTTTAATAAAAAATATTATATTATATAATATGTTCAACATAATTTTTTCTCAAAATGAATAATGTAAATAGTAAAAAAACTTTTACCATAGTTAAGATAAAAATAGGTTTCCTGGATGTCAAACTAAAAGTATAAGGATCAAAGTGGCATAAAAACTTTTATAAATTTTGTTTATGGATATATTTAGACTTTATCTCAACTAATTCTAGATAATATACAATTTTGTAGCATTTTTCATGTTAAATTTTGTTTACACATTTTTCATTTCAAAATATCCATGTGTGTCCTCCCCACCAATTATAAATGTCCAACCCATTCCTCTCTACTTCACAACTCCCATTCCCTTTGGGTTTTCCACTCCATATCCATGTAGCTTACTTATTTCTATGCCCATGAACTAGATCCCCTTGTTTGATAAAAAACCCTAACATGAAGTTGTTTTCTTGTAACATCCCAGGCAAATAAAGAACATGAAATTTTATATATTTATTAATATTTGTGAACTAAATATTAAATCTACTTTAAAGGGGAGACTATATTCGATGGAATACCCGATACACAACAATGGGATTCTTTGAAATATGGCATTGCACACTAATAATATAATATTATAATTTTAAATGGTTGTTAACACCTTGCAGTTGTAATGGTGAGAATGAACATAACTATGTAAAAAATGATTATATATGCCTGTTAAATGTTTTTACATTTACCCAATAAAATTTACAAGATTAAAATGTGAATGAATCTAATTTTAAACATAATTAACTTTAAAAGTTTGATTTTCATCCATTTGATGCAGAACCATTCTTAAATATAGTTTTGGTCACTTTTATATATTCTTTTTGAAAAAATAAAATTCTTCTTTAGAATCGGTACATTAAAATTTACCTTGGGTAAAATTTTGGTATTTTCTGATAGAATTCATTTTTAATGAATAGTGATAAATAATGTATTTTAATTCAAATCTACTTTTTAATCTAATTTATTTTTATGATTAAATTATCTTTTTAATTTGTTTTAAAGTTTAATTTGATTATATTTTTACCATTTAATCTAATGTTTGTCATTAGAATTAAATTCACTTTGAAATTGGACATAAACAAGTGTCAATCTTTTGATAGATATTATTTCTTAAAAAGACACTATTTATTTTGTCAATGGGAATTAAATTTAAATTAATTTATGCAAATTATATTTTTTTAGTTTTGGTAAAATAGACATAATTTTTGAATTTAGAATACCAATTATATCTTAGGCTGAAGTTTTGGTATTTTTTTGAAAAACATCAATTTTTGATGAATAATGAAACCACTTAGTAATAGTTAGAAACTGACTTTTTCATTTAAATGAAATTATACTTCTTCTATGAATTTAATTTCAAAAATCAAACATACATGGTTGTTATTAATAATTAAAATGTGGTTTAAAAAGATAAAATTAATTTTTCATGAATAGTAACTTTTTTACTTTTATTTACCACGGTTAAAGGTAAATAGGGTAATTAAAGGTAAAAGTAATATTATAATAATGAAAAACTAAATTAAAACTTTTCATAACCTTATTTTTTGAGTCATTTACGACCATGGGCATCTTTGGGTAGATTTTAGGACCCCATTGAGCCACTTAGGAGTGATCATGTCACTTTAGATTATTTATCATAAAGCAAAGGCAAAATAACCTAAACATGTATCTTTAAGTAAATTAATATTTACAAGGGGTTATATAAATTATAATTTAGGATTAAAATATTAATTGTAAAGATAAAAATATTTCCTACATCATGGTATTTGTTTTACAATTTTTAGACATCAATTTTTTTATATTAGTTATGACACAATAATGATGTAGTATTTACCTCATTAATAAATGACATAAATAAATAAGAATATAAATATTAAAACAATATCCAAAACTTATCCAATTATTATTGTATGATTTAATTTCTTATAACAGTCATATTATCTTCGAATTTATTTAGTTTTGGACCTTTAGAAACTGAATACCGTTATATAATAAAATAATATTTTCACATTTTCCTAAAGAGCCCATCCTCCCCTTTATAAAAATCCCACATTTCTAACCAATTCCACACACCTCTAAAGCCTCTTGGATGGTCTAAAACCTATTAATATAATCTCTCAATATACCTATCCTCCTACTAGAAGTTTTACCTTAGGCAGAGGGCACTTCAAGAAGTGCTTTTGGTTCAAAACAAAGGGTGTTACCCAAATTAAAGGAAAAAGGTTTCTATTAATTTTTTTTATTTTACATATCCAACCCCTAAACTCTTTTTATTACTTTTTTATAAAAAAACAAGTATCATAAATATACTAGTATTTTTTTATGAGAATAATTTTAACTAAACTTACAGACACCTCTATCTAATGGGTGATGAACATACTGTTTCTATGGATGATAGACTAACGCCTCACGAAACAATGATTGTTCGATTATCTTCTACCACCTATCATAGTGGACATTAATATGGTAATATATTTATATATGATATATATTTTTTTAGGTTTTCATTATTCTTCTATATTTTTCTTTTAAAGCAATCATTTATGGTTTCAATTATGGGTAAACGCGATAATTTCATTTGGGGAAGTGTGGACTACCGCCCCATCAAAATGATATTACTCGTTCATATCATACTTGGGACATATAAAGGATGGAGTTATTGAAATTATATATCATATTATACTCGAGTGATAATATAACTATGTATAATTATTTTTTCATTCAATTAAAATACAAATTCGAAATGAACGTAGCGTTCATGCGTACGTATGGCTTACCGTTTCCATGAACGGTGCATTTCATTTCTTACCTCCAAATGTAATGTAATATTATAAATACTTGTATATACTGGATATATGTGATATATATTATATATAAACCATTAATATCATTCTATATATAATGAACTTTTGACTATGTGAACAACTTGTAATTATAACATATCCATTTTTGACTCAAGTACCAAATATTGACAAAACGAACATTATTAAATTAAATGATTACATAATGTTTATAACATGGTAATAAGTGATATAAAAGGAATAATTAACTTGAAAAATGTTCTTAAACAATTATATATTAACTTTAGATTATTATTCAGGAAGAACAAGGAACAAACGTGTCATGTCAAACACAAGGTAAGATATTTCTTATCTCACTTTTAATTCCCTGAGATTTCCATTGTTCACCACTAATTTATTTCATGTGGTGTATTGTGTACTACAATTTGAAATATATTATGAATATTCTATTTATAATTTTGGTATTCTATGATTCATTTGGTGGTCATTAACTTTTGGTCATACAACTTGATTGATTACAAAGTGGTAAGGGATTTTCATCTCACTTTTTATTCATGTAAGAATCATGCTATATTTTCCACTATTATCATTTCTGTGGTGTACATACTACCCATGATTGTATTATTTGTGTAATATAATTTAATTTATGGGTATTTAAATCTTCATTCAATGATCCTTCTTTCATGTATTTTATGTTTCGTAAGTTACCAAATCAGTAAGGGAACTCTTTAACCCAATTTTCATTCCTTGGGTTAATCTTCTAATTCATAATTATGTCATGATATGATTATGTGTGGAATAACTATTTATTTATTTATTTTGTAATTTCCACCTTCCTTTGTTTGGATATATATTTTATACACATAATCACTCCATTGATAAATTCTAAAGTCATCGATATAAACTTGGTATGAGTAATTTTAACTCAATTCCCATTCCTTGAGTTAAACATCCATGTCATTGGTTTTGTCCTAAAAAGAACATGTGTGAATTTACACTGATTGATTTAAAATTAATATCCAATCATATTGAGTGTATTTATATTTTTCACACACTATTATGTAATTTATTTATCCTTAATCTAAGGATACCGTTTCTATAAGGAATTTCGTCTCAATTTACATTCCATTGAGACTTCATTGTTGTTATGCACCAATTCACTCTTATATGGTGTATATTCTTTCCTTTGGAATATTATATCATGAATCCCTTTATTCTCATTATATTATAAAGTTTTGATTAAATTTTATTCCTCAATCATTTTTATTCAAGCATCTCTCATTTTGTTAAAAACTCTTTAAATATTTTAAAGATTTATTCTTCTAAATATTACTCATTAATAACCATGTTTTAAAAATTGGTATTTAGGATTTATTCATTTATATGGACATTAATGTTTTCAAATGATAATTCATTTAAAAGCTTCATGGTGGTATGGGACACATTTATTCAAAAATAACTTTATGAAATGTTTTAAATGGTTTTGAAAATGGTTTGATAAAGCATTATTTATTTCAATATCATGATATGATATATTGTAATTGGAATGTGGAGATGTTATCTTTTATTTGTTCTTAATCTTGTGTTATATTTATGTTATGGTTATTCGGAATCGCTTGCGTATACAGGTGGTTCCTTGATAATCCTTTGGCAGGTGAGCCTGAGATAGCTCTCCAATGCACTGGATGACGTAACGGAGGAAATAGTTAATGTTTCTTCTAAGAGTCTTATGGAATATACTTTTATGGGTATTCCAAATGTGACTCCCTGTGTAGATATGATAGATACAATGTATATATGTTATGAATCCCATAAGTTACCTTTATGATTAATTATTTGTGTGTGTTATTCATAAATCTTATGATTTCATAAGGTATGTTATGATTGAAAAGTATGGTTTCATTTATTTGTATTTAATGATGGGATAATGTTTTCCTTCCTTATTTTATAGCCCTTACAATCCTTTTTATGCTCATCCCATTTTTTTGAAATTTGTTCCATAGGACTTAAAGATGAATACGGTCATGGATGGGATCAAGGAAAAGTCATGTTGTCTAATTCATGAAACTAGACATGTTTCTTTTTAAGAGTTTTTATTTTATGAAAAAAATGGATACTGAGTAGTAGTGTGTACATGTAATTTTCATGATGACATGTAATAGTTATGGCCTAATTTTCTATAAATATAATCCTGAAAAGATATTCAATGTGAATTATTAATTTAATTTAGGATTGTGTAATGTTTAAGGTCGAGCCCTTATATTTGGTATCAGAGGTCGGTTTAGATAACTTTAGGGATTATGAGTTTTCATTAGACACATGGTTAGTAGTTATGTCTATTATTTCAGTTAAATCAATATTTTTATAACTTTTTAAGATCAGGTAAATTCAGTTACAAATGGAAGTAGGAGGATCTCAAACAACATTCCTATCTCTTCCTGATCACATGCTTTCAATAATTATTGCAAAGTCATATTCGGATGATTGTGAAACTTTTTCTATCAAACTACTCACTTGGAAGCAGGTGTTTGAGATATCAAACACCTCCACTATACATCGTTATCATCTGGGATCATGGGTTGTATTTAGACAAATCCTATTTTCACAATATTCTCATATTTTCAAGAAAGGTAAATATTATCAAGGCATTTTCAAATATTTTATCTTATGACAATATTTTGAAGCGTATTATGATTTTGAAAACGGGGCTCAAGAAGGAGACCCTTGCACAACAAATTTATATTTGCTTTTATAACATGTTCTCTCAGCACATACCTATGGTATTTTAAAAGGACCATTAATTGAAAGTTTGTACTCAAATTCGGTCCGACTGTTTTATAGAAGTCATGTTTTATCGGATGTTTTGAAATCATATGTCATACATGGTTATTTTCCAAAACTGTTTATCTGTGAACACCCATATGACCCAAGTTTTACAAGGTTTATTTGGATGGAGGAACCAGATGATTTTGAAGGATCTCTAAATCATTGTTGCAATGCATGGACCTTCTACCTATGTGAACAAGATTACGATGAAACCAAGTGGAATCCATGATCAAGGTATGTTGTTCTTTATTTTGGGGATCATTTTATTTTATCATATGGTGGTGAAATTAAAAAAATGACAATATATATAAGACTTCAAGAATTAATATAATGAGATCATAATGAATTAGGATGAAAATGTGAGGTATAAGGAAAACATTGAGGTTGAAAAATGTTCGGGTAATTTTTGAGTTTTATAAAAAGGAAAACCCGTAGGATGGGTTACAACCCATTGTATCCGGCAAAGCCGGATGAATCAAACCCATAACCGAAGGGAGACAAGGGCGCATCTCCTACCACTGGCCTACATGAAGTCCCTAGTTAATATGACTTATTATTTTAGTAAAATTATTTTATGGAACAAAAATAGGTTTATTTTGGGAAATTATGTTTTATCAAATGGATATACATAATATAGGAAAATGAATTGGTGATTATGTGATAAATGTTTTTATGGAATATGTTCTCTATTTTGAGGAAACACTATATGCCTAAGGAAGATAGAATACTATGGGATTTCAATTGTGGAATAATGGTTGAGATTTTAGTTTTGAAGAATCTATGTTTTTTTTTGGACATACGACGATTTGGTTTACTTATGAAAATGATTAACCTATCATGGAGAATACGCGATTAGGTTAATTACATTTCAATATGAGATTTTATGAGTAACTAATGTTATTTGGAGATAAATGAAAATATTTAACTTGGAAGACTATGTAATTTAATCCTTATGAGATTTGGGATTCAATATTAGTTTGGAGTACATTTGAATAATTTTATAGACAGTTGTTTATTGAATGGTCTTGGTTGTACTTTGGGTATTGTTTGGAAAATTTTGGAGATTAAGAGTAGTTTTTCTTTTTGTAAAAGATTATCCTTTCCATGTATTATCTGATCTAGAACTGACCATTTTGGTTTTATTTGATTTCTAAAGAGAAGAGAAATATATGTTTATTCTTTTGTTAATTATGTGATTCTCAAGATGATGATTCTTGTGATTTTGATGTGACAAAGTCTTTTTTAATTCTCTTTGTTTGGAGAAAAGATTAGTTTTTTGTTGAAACTTATTAAAGGATGAAACTCTACTTGAAGGTATCTATATTTCCTTCGGTTCATATTCTATATAGTAAATTAATTCCTCAAAATTATTAAAAGGAATGTAAAAAAAATGTTGTTGGTTTATGATTCCTTATGGGTAATCAAAGACCATTTAACACATCATAAGTTTGTGATTTTTTGGTGGTTAACTTTCTCCTAATAATTTTTTCTATCACTCCCCACTATAACATGACTGTTTTTTCTCTCTTCCATATCCATTTTTTCCTACATGGAATCCTAGTATGAGTTATCTCAGGTGACATTTGTACTTTTTTTTATTTCTTTTAAAGTGATAGTTTTACTAACTCTTTTCTGACGTGGTACTTTTAATGAAGTTTCCATGCCAAATTTTAAAAATGTGAGGACGCAATTCTCAAAAGGGGGGAAGGATGTAACATCCCAAGTAAATAAAGAACACAAATTTTTTCATATTTATTAATATTTTGAACTAAATATTTATTCTAATTTAAATGGGACACTATTTCCAACGGCATACCTGATATGAAATAATTGGTTTATTTGAAATCTTACGTTGCACACTAATAATATAATATTATTATTCTAAATGGTATTTAACACCTAGTCGTTGTAATAGTGGTAATGAATAGAACTAACTAAAAATTGATTATATATGTTTGTTAAATGTTTTTACATTTATCCCATAAATGTTAGAGGCATAAAATGTGAATGAATCTAATTTTAAACATAATTTACTTTAAAAGGTTGATTTACCGCCTTTGATGGAGAACCCTCCTTAAATATAGTTTTGGTTGCTTTTATAAGTTAAATTTGACAAAATAAAATTCTTCTTTAGTATCAGTACATTAAAATTTAACTTGGGTAAATTTTTTGTATTTTTCTGATAAAATTCATTTTTTAATGAATAATAAAAAATACAGTATTTTAATTCGAATCTACTTTTTCATCTAATTTATGTTGTATAATTAAATTATCTCTTTAATTTCTTTTAAAGTGTAATTATTTTATATTTTTTCCATTTAATCTAATGGTGGTCATTGGAATTAATTACACTTTGAAATTGGACATAAACAAGTGCCAATCTTTTGATAAATATTGTTTCTTAAAAGAACACTATTTATTTTGACAATGGAAATTAATTTTAAATTAATTAATGGAAATTCTATGTTTTAAATTATATAAAATAGGAATAATTTTTGAATTGGGAATACCAAATATAGATTAGGCTGAATTTTGGTATTTTTCTACAAAACATCAAATTTTGATGAATAATGAAACCATTTAATAGTAGTTAAAAAATTGACTTTTTCATTTAAATGAAATTTTAATTCTTCTGTGAATTTAATTTAAAAATTACAAGATAAATTTTGTTAGTAATAATTATAATGTGGTTTAATTTGATAAAAATAATTTTTGGTGAATAGTAACTTCTTACTTTTATTTACCGCGGTTAAAGGTAAATAGAGAAATTCAACGTAAAAATAATATATAATAATTAAAAATTGCCTTAAAACATGTCCTAACATTATTTGTTGAGACATTTATGACCATGGGAATATTTTGGTCGATTTTGGGACCCCGTTGAGCCACATAGGAGTGATAATGACACTTTAGATTCATTAACTTAAAGTAAAGGAAAAAATGACATAAACAAATATATTTTTTTAAATTAATTTTTACAAGGGTTTATATAAATTATCTTTTAGAATAAGAATATTCATTAGAAATCTAAAAATATTTCCTAAATAATGGAATTTTTTACATAATTTTTATACAGCAAATTAATAATATTATTTATGACTCAATAAGGATGTAGTATTTACCTCATTAATAAATGATTTAAATAAATAAGATTATAAATATTAAAACAATATCCAAAAGCTATCCAGTTCTTATTGTATAATTTTTTTCGACCCATAGTCATCTTATATTCTACATTAATTAGTTTTGGACCATTATAAATCGAATACCATTATATAATAAAATAATATTTTCACATTTTCCAAAAGAGCCCCTCCTACCCCTTATAAAAAGCCACCACTTCTAACCAATTCCACACACCTCTCAAGCCACTTGAATCATCCAACCCCTACCCAAATAATCTCTCAAGATCCATATCCTCCTCTTAGAATCCTTACCTTAGGCAGCAGGCACTTGAAAAAGTCATTTTTGGTTCAAACCAAAGGGAGTTACCCAAATTAAAGGTAACTATTTATCTTAAATTCATTTTTTATTTTACTTATCTAACCCCTAAAATATTTTTATTACATTATTTTATAAAAACACCAGTATACTAAACATACTAGAATGTTTTAATGATAATTATTCTAACTAGACTTACACACACATCCATCTAATGGGTGATGAACACATTGTTTCTGTGGATGAAAAACTAACGCAACACGAAACAATGATTGTTCGATTATCTCATGCCACCTATCACGGTGGCCATTAATATGGAACTGTATTTATATATGATATAAATTATGTTTATGTTTTCATTATGCTTCTGTATTTTTATTTTAAACATACCATTATGGTTTCTATTATGCGTAAACACGATAATTTCATTTGAGGATGTGCAGACTACTGCCCCCTAAAAGTGATATGAATCGTTCATACCATACGTGGGACATATAAAAGATGGATTTATTGATATTATATATGATATTATATAGTTGTTATAATATAACTATGTTTCATTATGTTTTCATTCAATTAAAATATAAAACTGAAATGAAAGTAGCGCTCATGCGTATATACGGCTTACCGTCTCCATGAACGGTGCATTTCATTTTTTACCTCCAAATGTAATGTACTATTTTAAATACATGTATAAACCGGATATGTGTTATATATATGATATATAAATCATGAATATAATTCTTGATATAATGAACATTTGACTATGTGAACAACTTGTAATTATAAGATGTCCATTTTTGACTCAAGTACCAAATATCGACAAAACGAACATTATTAACTTAAATGATTACATAATGTTTATAATGTGGTAATAAGTGATATACAAGGAATAATAAACTTGTAAAATGTTCTTAAGAAATTATAAATTAATTTTAGTTTATTATTCTGGATGAACAAGTAACAAACCAGTCAAGTCGGACACGAGGTAAGAGATTTCTAATCCCACTTTTAATTCCTTGATATTTCCATTGTTCACCACTAATTTATTTCATGTGGTGTATTGTGTACTTCCATTTGAAATATATTATCATGATTATATATATATTCATGGTATTCTGTGATTCATTTGGTGTTTATCAAATTTTGGTCATACAACTCAATTGATTACAAAGTAGTAAAGGATTTTCATCTCACTTTTTATTCTTGTGAGATTCATGCTATATTTTCCACTATTTTCCTTTTTGTGGCGTACATACTACCCATGTCACACCCCGACCACAGGTACCTTTATTTTTACTTCCTTCTTGGACCCAGTTTAAATCTTTTTTCGAAGTTTGGTTGTGTTGGCGGTTTCGCGCCAGTGCGCGGTCATCGCATCGTTAGCGGTGACCGTGCGTTTGTCCCGGGTGACTATGTGTTCGCCCGACGTTCAAATTTTAGAATTTTATGCTGTCTTTTTATTATTTATATTATTATTATTATTATTATAAGGTTTTATTATTATTATTATATAGTTTATTATGATTATTATTATTATAAAGTTTTATTATTATTATTATTATTATAAAGTTTTATTATTATTATAAAGTTTATTATTATTATTATAAAGTTTTAATATTATTATTATTATAATGTTTTATTATTATTATTATTATTATATCATTATTTATATTTTGTTGTATCATTATTGTTATTATTATTATTATTATTATTATTATCACATATATATATATATATATGTAAAACCGAAACCCTAATCCCCCTAGCCTACCCAGCTGCCACCCTCTCCCCTCTCCCCTCTCTCTCCCCCGTTTTTATTTCCCCCCCTTTTTCTAGTTTGGCCGGCCCGCGGCCCCTCCGGCGTGCTCCCCTTCAGCCTTCCGTAGTCCGGTTTCCGCTCAGCCCCAGGCGCGCCGCCGCGCGGCCCTGGACCTCGCCGCTGCCCGCACCCGGCTCCCCCGGCCTACCTACGCTCACCCCGACCCCTCCTGCGCGCTCCTTTCCCAGCATCACTCTGCACCCACGCCGCCTCCCTGCAGCGCCCGCAACCCCGGCGTCCCATCCTCCTCCTGTCCGACCCCACTCCCGACAGGCCCTCCTACCCGCTCCGGCGTCCGGCGACTGCCCCTACATCATCCCACCACCGGCCAGCAGTTCCCGGCCCCTCCGGCCGTCGCCCTCTGCCCAGCGACCTCCCTTCCGACAGACTCCCCTGTCTCGCGGTCTCTAGCGCAACCCAAACCCCTACCGCCTATCCCACCTCCGTCCGACGACCCTACCTCCTGCGCGCTCCCCTCCAGCCCGCTGCCGTCCGGCCTCCCTTAGCAGCACCGGCGACCCCCCACCGGCCTCACACCTCCTCCCGACCTCCGCAGGACCTCTCCGCCGAATCTCCCCGCGCCCCTGTAGGTCAGGCGTGTTTTATTTTATTTTGTTATTATATTATTATTATATTTGAGTTATTATTATTTCGTTAGCATTATTATTTTTAATATGTTAATATCTTTAATATTATTATATTATTGTTATTATTATTATTATGTTATATTATTCTATTATTATTATTATTGTTATTGTTATTATTGTTATATTATTATTATGCTTATTATATTATTATTGTTATTATTATTATTATATTATGTTATTATTATTATTATATTATTATTATTATTATATTATGTTATTATTATTATATTATTATTATTAATATATTATTAATATTAATATTAATATTATTATTATTATGATGTTGTAATTATTATTACTACATTTTTATTATTATTATTGTTATAATGTTAATATTATTAAGTTATTATTTTTATTATTATTATTATGTTATTGGCATTATTATTATGATTATGCTATTATTATTATATTATTATTGTTATCATTATTATATTATGGGTATGTTATTATTATTATTATTATTATTATTGTTATGGTTATTATATTATTATATTATAATTATGCTAAATTATTATTGTTATTATTATTATTATTATATTATTATTATTATATTATGTTATTATTATTATTATTATATTATTGTTACCACTATTATTATTATTTTTACATTATTATTATTATTTATATTACTATTATGTTATTATTAATGTTGAACCTGTTTAACGGTCTTTTGTTTTAGGACCTATTTGACAGCGCAATACGGTGTGACCATTACGTAACAGGAGTTTTGACCCATGTCGTTTTTCGTTCCTATTCGAGGTAGGTCTCCCATTGCACTCGCCTTTAAATTTAGAATTTATTTATTCCTTGTCTTTTTATTGAGTTTTAGTAAATTTAAAAATATTATTAAGTAGTTATTTATAGTGTGGTGATCTTCTCTATTTATTTCTAGCATTTGAGTGGAAGTATTTTTCTTGGTTTTAATTGTGTGCTTTCCTGGTGATATTGCTAAATGAGTTCTTTATGAAATGTGAAAGTCATGTTGAATTGTGTTTTGAAACGGTTTTGGTGTGAGTAAAATGGTAGGTGTATTGTTTATGGAAAATGGTGTTTTTCTTAGAACCTTGATTAGAGGAAATGTCGTATGACCTTTAAAATTGATTTTGGAAACTTTATGTGTGGTTCTTGGTTGTTGAAAAATGTTTTCTTTTTACGCGTGATTAAAAGTTTGGATTTCATTTGAGAAATATTATTCCTTCAAAAAGTGATTAAAGGCCCGTTTGGATCTTGATAAAATTGGGGTACGTTTGGATATTGGAAAATGACTCTACTTGTGAAACCAATGTGTTCCAGGTTTACTTATGCTGATTTGAGTTTCCTAAATGAATTTCTAAGTGTGTTTCTGGTTTTCAATGAAATGGCGTGTGTCATATCCCTTTAGAAATGCTTTAGTATTAAATGGTCAAAATGTAAATGATATGACAGCCCGGTTGGAACTTTATTAAATGTGAAGTGATTATAAATATATATATATATATATACGTACTTATGAGGGCATCTCTACAGGGGGACTTCCCTTCGAGGGTTGTCGTGTAGCTATGTCCGTGTAAGGGGTTGGCAAGTGCGGTGAGATGAGTCACACGTGCGAGGGTCTCCCACTTACACAGTGTTATTAAAACCACCGTGGGTTCCTGGGCGTCCTTTAGAGAATCGAGTGACGGTTGCTGGCTAACCCTGATTAGACGGGTTAGTACCCCCTTGGTAGGTAAGGCCTTGTGGGGCGTGCCACTGGTTGGCTGTTAGGGCGGCCAGTTGGTTATTGACTATAGAGTACCATGCCAGCAGGTAGTCTGAACTCGAGTACGTCCAGGGGTTTTATAGGGATGTTTAGGATCGCCCATGGTTATTGCTTATAACTTCTGGTTTACTTTTACTTGCACTTGTTTTTACCTGCTTGTTTACTTACAATCATCTTTCACAGCTGATACTGTTAGATTTTAGGAAAAAGGTTTTCAAATGAAAATACTTTATTCTCTTTGTGTAAGATTTGAAAATGTAACACTTCTTTCCTTTTAAAATGAGTTTAGAACTAATGAAAGGAATCCAATTTTTGGAAAAGAATAAGGAAATGTCTTGTGTTTTGGTTTTCAAGTGAAACTTTATGAGAGCTTACTTTTATACATTGTAGTTCAAACCTAGAATATGTAGATTCTTTATTTACTGGCAGTGTTTTGGGATTTGTTGTGGGGCTCACCTACTGAGTACTTTTGTGCTCATGCCTATCTTTTACCATTTCAGTTGCAGGTTCCTTATGTTCAGGTTTTCCTGGCTTGAGTCACTCAGTGGTGGAGCGACGTTGGTTTATAGTTGGGTGGTGACCCGTGAGGTCACATGGAGGTATGTCGTGGTGTAGTTTTTTTATGATGTTAGTATTTTGTCTATTTTGTTTAGTTTATATTCTTTCTTTGATCCTGTTTTTTTTTGTTTGGGATGAAATCATTCCCAACGAATAAAATTTCAATGGCCGACACTTGTTGCCATCCTGGGGGGATCAGGAACACCCCTCGGGACTTGCCGCGGACCGGCTCGGGTGATCGGTTCAGGGTCGACCCGGGCTAGTTCGTGACAAAATGGTATCAGAGGAGGTTCTTGTTATTTGGGTTGTCTGGTAGGTGGAGATTAGGACTGTCGGAACTCGAGAGGTAGGTACTGGAAGGACGTCATGAACCCTCGCCTGTTCCGCACCTCGAGTCGCCAGGGGTAGTCTGGGAATTGTGTCATTGTCTTTTTCTGGTTTGTCTTGGATTGAGAGATGACAACGAAGGCAAGCTGACGTTACGCCGTGATTTCACATGGAGTAGTGACCCATGTGGAGTCTGAGTACATGGTTTGAATTCCTCCTAGTGGTTGACGCTGACTTGGGACATGGACCACTACCATGTCGCCAAGTTGAGCGTGACTACTAGTCCCTCCCTCTAGTGGTTGATGCAAATTTGGATGCTGCTTTTGTTTTGGTCTGTGTAAGTACGTTGTTGGAAATGAAAAAGGTTTTTGAAAAATTGGACTAGTTTCTTTTAAAAGACTTTAAATGTATGAAATGGGTTTTAAAACTGAAATCTCTTGAATTTCAAATTCGTTATTACTTGGAATTGGTTAAGAATGATTTGGGGTGAAACCTCGGTTCCACTTTATGAACGTTTTCACATGTATGAGAATGCATGAAAAATGCGTGTTGGTGCGAGTATTAATGGACAGTGGATAAAGACATGTGCAACGGGTCATGGGAGTACCCGGGTGTGTATTTGAAATTTAATGCTTGACTTTGTTTTCTAAATTGGTTTAAAAGGGGAAACGGTTTTGGAAAGTTTTTGGTTTGAATGTGGATTGGTTTTGGAAAGTAGTCTTGAAAGAGGGTGGTTTTAAAGTATAAAATAAAAAGGAGATTTTAAAAAGGAGATTTTATTTTGGGTTGTGTTTGTGTTTGTTTGGTCTTTGTGATGACTGTTTTTGATGAAGGCGCTTTTATTGAAGTTGCTTCGGTTTGATATTGGTTTTGGCTTTGTGTTTTATATGTCGCTCAGGAAATGCCGCCCAGAAAAGTCTCTAAGGAATCTGATAGGTCATGCCCAGTTTTTGATCCTCCTCAGACTTTGCCTATTCTCCATGGTGATCAGGGTCCGTTAGAGGTAGTGAAATGGCTCGAGGAAGTGGAGCGTGTCTTTAGAATGTTGGGAACTCCCGATAATGTTAAGGTTCGTGCAATTATGGAGTTGTTTGATGGTCCAGCTCTAGACTAGTGGAAGAGGGTTACCCCATCATCAACGCAAGTTGAAATGACGTGGGATGTATTTAGAATCGTTTTCACCCAATGGTTTTTACCTGAGGAAGTGAAGCTGGAGAAAAAGAGAGAGATTGTGCATATTCAACAAGGCCAACAGATGGTGAAGGAATATGTTGACCATTTCAAGGAACTGATTTCCTTTTCTCCAGAGGTAGTGTCGCATGAGCTCATGAAGGTCTCTCTTTTCACTGGGGGTCTTCATCCAGAGATCAAGGAGAGATTCCTCCCTTCTAAAGACCTTTGTTTCGAGAAGCTGTTGGAGAAATCTTTCTTGGATGAGTTGGTTTTTGGTGTGCGGGTGGTTAATACTTCAGCATCCCCTTTTGTTCGTAAGAGTTCCCCCTCTGGTGAGGAAAAGGTGCCAGAGATACCTGTTCCTAAAGAGTTATCCCCTATGGTCCCAGCTTCCAGTTCATCAGATCGTTCGATTGTATGCTATCAGTGTGGTCGTTTCGGGCATTTAAATCCGTCTTGTCGCAACCCTTCAAAGATGTGTCATCAATGCGGTTGGCTGGGTCATCTGGAGAAGTTTTGCCGGAAGCGTCGCTTGAAGAGGACACTGTGATTGGAGAGTGTCAGTACCTGACTGTGAGGCAGGAGATGCTTCAGCCATCAGAGCCCCAGCCACAGGTCTCGGGGGTGAAGCTCACGCACAGTCAGGAGTTCCAGGGTTGTGAAGCCTTGGTCCAGGTTCTGTCTTCCGTATTGACGGTGGAGCAATTAAAAACCTTTTCATATTTTTTTTCCTACTATTAAAGTTCCAACAGCATTGTAAATGCGTTGTTTTTCTATAAAGTGACGATGGACTTGTTCTATGATAATCTAAGCGGACTTGTCGTGTGAATGTAATATTCTGAATCTTGTGTCCTTCCTAAAAGTGTGTTTGACCCTCGTGTGGGTTGACCTCGTTTTAGTTATGTTGTTGATGTGGTTATGTTTTGTGGACTTCAATGGATCATGTCTCCAATTTGATGTTGGTTAAATATTTTTCTGTGGGTTCTCCCTGGTGTTGAAGTTGTTGACTCTAGTCATGGGTTCAATGTTTCGACGGAGGTGTAAATCTGATCGTGTTATAGGAGTCAGTTTGGATCAGTTATGAGTTCCCGTACTGGACCCGCCTCTGTGTGGTAGTATGTTTTGGGTGTTAAATTTTGAACCAGTTAAGTTCTTGTGGTGGGGAGAACCCCTTCGTGTTCTCCCCTCAACCTCGGACTTCAGTTTTCACTTGAATCGGTCGGGTGTGACCTGTGTAGAGTAAGGTCATCCCGAGATTCTCTTTTCTCTTCGGTTCCTTTAGTTCCATTTGGTAATAGACCTGAATCTTGATCGACTTGTGGCTTGGTGACTTTCTGGGGGCAGAAAGTTTCTGTGGTGGGGAGAATTGTCACACCCCGACCACAGGTACCTTTATTTTTTACTTCCTTCTTGGACCCGATTTAATTTTTTTTCGAAGTTTGGTTGTGTTGGCGGTTTCGCGCCAGTGTGCGGTCATCACATCGTTAGCGGTGACCGTGCTTTTGTCCTGGGTGACTATGTGTTCACCCGACATTCAAATTTTAGAATTTTATGTCGTCTTTTTATTATTTATATTGTTATTATTATTATTATAAGGTTTTATTATTATTATTATACAGTTTATTATGATTATTATTATTATAAAGTTTTATTATTATGATTATTATTATTATAATGTTTTATTATTATTATAAAGTTTATTATTATTATTATAAAGTTTTAATATTATTATTATTATAACGTTTTATTATTATTATTATTATTATTATATCATTATTTATATTATGTTGTATCATTATTTATTATTATTATTATTATTATTATTATTATCACACATATATATATATATATGTAAAACCGAAACCCTAATCCCCCCTAACCTACCCAGCCGCCACCCTCTCCCCTCTCCCCTCTCTCTCCCCCGTTTTTCTTTCCCCCCCTTTTTCTGGTTTGGCGGGCCCGCGGCCCCTCCGGCACGCTCCCCTTCAGCCTGCCGTCGTCTGGTTTCCGCTCAGCCCCAGGCATGCCACCGCGCGGCCCCGGACCTCGCCGCTGCCCGCACCCGGCTCCCCCGGCCTGCCTGCGCTCACCCCGGACCCTCCTGCGCACTCCTTTCCCAACCTCAATCCGCACCCACGCCGACTCCCTGCAGCGCCCGCAACCCCGGCGTCCCATCCTCCTCCTGTCTGACCCCGCTCCTGACCGGCCCTCCTGCCCGCTCCGGCGTCCGGCGGCCGCCCCTACATCGCCCCGCCACCGGCCAGTGGTTCCCGGCCCCTCCGGTCATTTCCCTCTACTCGGCGACCTCCCTTTCGGCGGACTCCCCTGTCCAGCGGTCTTCGGCGCAACCCAAACCCCTTCCGCCGATCCCACCTCCGTCCGGTGACCCTACCTCCTGCGCGCTACCCTCCAGCCCGCTGCCGTCCGGCCTCCCTTAGCTGCACCGGCGACCCCCCACCGGCCTTGCACTTCCTCCCGACCTCCGTCGGACCTCTCCGCCGAATCTCCCCGCGCCCCTGTAGGTCAGGCGTGTTTTATTTTATTTTGTTATTATATTATTATTATATTTGAGTTATTATTATTTCGTTAGCATTATTATTTTTAATATGTTAATATCTTTAATATTATTATATTATTGTTATTATTATTATAATGTTATATTATTCTATTATTATTATTATTATTATTGTTATTATTGTTATATTATTATTATGCTTATTATATTATTATTGTTATTATTATTTTTATATTATGTTATTATTATTATTATATTATTATTATTAATATATTATTAATATTAATATTAATATTATTATTATTATTATGATGTTGTTATTATTATTACTACATTTTTATTATTATTATTGTTATCATGTTAATATTATTAAGTTATTATTTTTATTATTATTGTTATGTTATTGTCATTATTATTATGATTATGATATTATTATTGTTATCATTATTATATTATGGGTATGTTATCATTATTATTATTGTTATGGTTATTATATTATTATATTATAATTATGCTAAATTATTATTGTTATTATTATTATTATATTATTATTATTATTATTATATTATGTTATTATTATTATTATGTTATTGTTATCACTATTATTATTATTTTTACATTATTATTATTATTGATATTACTATTATGTTATTATTAATGTTGAACCTGTTTAACGATCTTTTGTTTTAGGACCTGTTTGACGGCGCAATACGGTGCGAC
The DNA here is from genome assembly GCA_963277665.1 of Viscum album. Lineage (NCBI taxonomy): Eukaryota > Viridiplantae > Streptophyta > Magnoliopsida > Santalales > Viscaceae > Viscum > Viscum album. The sequence continues at coordinate 936,422,770 of OY728153.1, forward strand.
CATTACATACCGGGAGTTTTGCGCCGTGTCGTTTTTCGTTCCGATTCGAGGTAGGTCTCCCATTGTACTCGCCATTAAATTTAGAATTTATTTATTCCTTGTCTTTTTATTGAGTTTCAGTAAATTTAAAAGTATTATTAAGTAGTTATTTATAGTGTGGTGATCTGCTCTGTTTATTTCTAGCATTTCAGTGGAAGTATTTTTCTTGGTTTTAATTTTGTGCTTTCCTAGTGATATTGCTAAATGAGTTCTTTATGAAATGTGAAAGTCATGTTGAATTGTGTTTTGAAACGGTTTTGGTGTGCTTAAAATGGAAGGTGTATTGTTTATGGAAAATGGTGTTTTTCTTAGAACCTTGATTAGAGGAAATGTCGTATGACCTTTAAACTTGATTTTCGAAACATTATGTGTGGTTCTTGGTTGTTGAAAAATGTTTTCTTTTGACGCGTGATTAAAAGTTTGGATTTCATTTGAGAAATATTATTCCTTCAAAAAGTGATTAAAGGACCATTTGGCTCTTGATAAAAGTGGGGTGCGTTTGGATATTGGAAAATGACTCTACTTGTGAAACCAATGTGTTACAGGTTTACTATGCTGATTTGAGTTTATTAAATGAAGTTCTAAGTGTGTTTCTGGTTTTCAATGAAATGGCGTGTGTCATATCCCTTTAGAAATGCTTTAGTATTAAATGGCCAAAATGTAAATGATATGACAGCCCGGTTAGAACTTTATTAAATGTGAAGTGATTATACATATATATATATACATACTTATGAGGGCATCTCTATAGGGGGACTTACCTTCGAGGGTTGTCGTGTAGCGATGTCCGTGTAAGGGGTTGGCAAGTGCGGTGAGATGAGTCACGCGTGGGAGGGTCTCCCACTTACACAGTGTTATTAAAACCACCATGGGTTCCTGGGCGTCCTTTAGAGAATCGAGTGACGGTTGCTGGCTAACCCTGATTAGACGGGTTAGTCCCCCCTTGGTAGGTAAGGCCTTGTGGGGCGTGCCACTGGTTGGCTGTTTGGGCGGCCAGTTGGTTATTGACTATAGAGTACCATACCGGCAGGTAGTCTGAATCCGAGTACATCTATGGGTTTTCTAGGGTTGTTTAGGATCGCCCATGGTTATTACTTATAACTTCTGGTTTACTTTTACTTGCACTTGTTTTTCCCTGCTTGTTTACTTACAATCATCTTTCATAGCTTATACTGTTAGATTTTAGGAAAAAGGTTTTCAAATGAAAATAATTTATCCTCTTTGTGTAAGATTTGAAAATGTAACACTTCTTTCCTTTTAAAATGAGTTTAGAACTAATGAAAGGAATCCAATTTTTGGAAAAGAATAAGGAAATGTCTTGTGTTTTAGTTTTCAAGTGAAACTTTATGAGAGCTTACTTTTATACATTGTAGTTCAAACCTAGAATATGTAGATTCTTTATTTACTGGCAGTGTTTTGGGATTTGTTGTGGGGCTCACCTACTGAGTACTTTTGTGCTCATTCCTATCTTTTACCATTTCAGTTGCAGGTTCCTTGTGTTCAGGTTTTCCTGGCTTGAGTCGCTCAGTGGTGGAGCGACGTTGGTTTGTAGTTGGGTGGTGACCCGTGAGGTCACGTGGAGGTATGTCGTGGTGTAGTTTTGTTTATGACATTAGTATTTTGTCTGTTTTGTTTAGTTTATATTCTTTTTTTGATCCTGTTTTTTTGGTTTGGGCTGAAATCATTCCCAACGATTAAAATTTCAATGCCCGACACTTATTGTCATCCCGGGGGGATTGGGAACACCCCTCGGGACTTGCCGCGGACCGGCTCGGGTGACCGGTTCAGGGTCGACCCGGGCTGGTTCGTGACAACCCATGATTGAATTATTTGTGTAATATACATTAATTTATGGGTATTTACATATTCATTGAATGATCCTTCTTTCATGTGGTGTATGTTTCATAAGTTACCAAATCAGTAAGGGAACTCTTTAACCAAATTTTCATTCCTTGGGGTAATCATCAAATTCATAATTATGTCATGAAATGATTGTGTGGATTCACTATTTATTTATTAAGTTCCACTTCACATTGTGTGTATATAATTTTTATACACATAATCACTTCATTAATAATTTCTAAATTCATCGATATAAACTTGATAAGAGTAATTTTAACTCAATTCACATTCATTGAGTCAAACATCCAAGTCATTGGTTTTTTCATTAAACAAATATGTTTGAATGTCCTATGATTGATTTACACTGAATATCCAATCATATTGAGTGTATTTATATATTTAACACATTATTATTTAATTTATTTATCCTTAATGTAAGGATAACTTTTTTATAAGGAATTTCATTTCAATTTGCATTCCCTTGAGACTTCATTGTTGTTATGCTCCAATTGACTCTTATATAGTTTATATACCATCAATTGGCATATTATATCATGAATCCCATTATTTAATGACATTATAAATTTCTGATTAAATTTTATACCTCAATCATATTTATTCAAGTTTCTCTTATTTTGTTAAAAACTCTTTAAAATTTTTAAAGATTCATTCTTCTAAATATTTCTCATTAATGTCCGTGTTTTCAAAAATGGTTTTTAGGGTTTATTTGTTTATATGGATATTAATGATTTGAAATGATAATTCATTTAAAATATTCAAGGTTGTATGGGACACTATGAGTCAAAAATATCTTTATTAAATGTTTTAAATTGCTTTGAAAATGGTCTGATAAAGCATTATTTATTTCAATATCATGATATGATATATTGTGATTGGAATGTGGAGATGTTATCTCTCCTTTATGCTTGTGTTATGTGTTTTGATTATGTTATGGTTATTGGAAATTGTTTACGTATATGGGTGTTTCCATGATAAACCTAAGGCGGGTGATCCCAAGATAGCTCTCCAATTGGGTAATGTGATGGAGGTAAACAATAATGTTTCTCCTAAGAGATTTAGGGAATATACTATGATGGGTATTCCAAATGTGACTCTCTATGTAGCTATGATAGCTACAATTTTATTATGCTATGAATTCCATAATTTTTCTTTATGATAAATGATTTGTGTGTTTTATTCATCACTATTATGATTTCATAAGGTATGTAATTATTGAAAGTTATGGTTTCATTGATTTGTATTTAATTATGGGATAATGTTTTCCTTCCTTATTTTATAACCCTTAATGAGATTTTTATGTTAATCCCAAGTTTTTGAAATGTTTTCCATAGGACATAAAGATGAATATGATCAAGGATGGGATCATGGAAAATTCATGCAGTCTAAAACATGGAGCTAGACATTTTTCTTTTTAAGAGTTTTTATTTTATGAAAAAAATGGATACTGAGTAGTAGTGTGTGCATGTAATTTTCAAGTTGATATGTAATAGTTATGGCTTAAATATCTAAAGATTTAAAACTAAAAATATCCTCAATGTTAATTATTTATTTAATTTAAGATTATTAACAGTTTAAGGTAGGGTACTTATATTTCTACTAACACAAGGAGGTTTTCCATAGAAAAGGTATTGTGCGTAACCGAGTGTTTTTATTTTACTTCTTCCAAATCTTTAAAATTATACTAAATTATCCTTATTTTAGAACACTAGTATCTCCCATATAAATTTATTTCATAATATTAGTATAATAACAACAATTCAATCTCTCTTCCATCAAATTGTAAACCAAACTATGAATTATGTGTACAGATAACTACGGCCTCATGAACCGATCGATTTTTTTTATTTTCCCCTCCCAATGTTGTAATAATAATTTATATATGGTATTTATATGATATCATAACATAATTATACTTATATAAGTTTGATATCACATTCCTTATTACTTTGTATTTATTTTGGGATATGGTAACATCGCTCGTGTGTATAGAGGACTACTTCCCAATAAAGTGTTGTGACATGTTTGTCACTAAAACATTTCATAGATGGTAATAAGGATAAAGTAAATTAATAGAATACATATATATATAGAATAATAATTATATTCATGTAATAATAATCATTCTATAAAATAATATATTCTTGTCGTACATACACAAAAAAAATTATAAGGTCATTCGTATATATGTGTTCCCCACCGCCTCTATTAACCAGTAAGATTTTTTCTTCAAAAATTTAATTGTATTATATATACATATATAAGAATATTTAATGAACTAATATTGTATTTATAATATGATTATAATTTTTTAATGTTAACATATTACTTACCATCTTTCCATACTGATCATTTAAAAATTGAAATGTTAATCATGCATTTGTAAGGCCAACAATCTTCATGATCATAACATAGTTCATTTTTCATGACCAAAATCATTGACTGGTTTTAAAAGAATTATTTATATACAAAGATGGAAATTATTTCATTATTTTTATTTTTGAAGTGTTTAATACTGATGTCTTTGAAAATTTTCAATATATTGAAGTCATCTATGATATATAAGTCGAATATCATCAAAACATCTTATAAGAACTCAATTTATTGTTTAATTAATAAAACATGGTAATTTTTAAAATAATGGTAATAATAATCATGGAAATGTTCTTAATATATAAATTAATTTGCATAAGTTTGTTATATTGGATGATAATTAATGTGTCTGGTTATTAAGACTTAAGGTAAGCGACTCTTTGATTAAAAACCCATATTTTTAATGGTATCAAATATTTATTTTAAAAATATATTTCTTCCATGTATATATTATTAAATAAAATTATGGATATTTTTAAATTCAAATAAATGGATTTTATTGGACATTTTATTCCTATTTTAATTTTTATTAAAATGATTTTTTAAAAAGAATATTTTTCTGGAATGTTTGACTTTTTTAAACAAGACAAATAGAATGTTCTATTTTAACATGTATTGGGAAATGACATTTTCTTACCACCATAACCAATACATTATAAGCTTACATATTTTATTTAAATAAAAAAACTAATTCTCTTTTAAACAGTATTTTGGTATTGAAATTTTTTTACAAAAGAAAAAGGAATTTCTATATCCAAATAGTATTTTCCCATGGGTTAAAAAGTATTTTCAATTTTTTAATGATGAAATATTTCTAGAACAAAAAAATTTATTCATGATATATTACATGATTATTATTTATTAAAAAATGGGTGTGCTCTATAAAGTTGATATGATTGGATGATCCCTATTATAGTTCCTAGGTGACCTTGAGATAGGTTATATTAATTCTTGAGCCCCATTATAGCTCATGAAAATTAAGTGATCTCGATATATCTTATACAAAGGGTGACCCCTATTATAGATATATATAGAATTGGGTAATAATAATTCTATCTAAGGAATTATATTGGTAGTTGTCCTTATGGTTATTGCAAATATAATGGTTTTGAAAGGGTTTTATTTATATGATGCTCTATGATTCTAAAAATGGGTTATTATATGACTGATAAGGGTTTTAAAATGTTTCTATGAGAGAAATGTGTTCTTTTTTCATTTGTATATATTTTAATTCATACCCATAAGGAAATTTTAACATAAAGGTATATAATACATGTGTTTTCATGCTTTCCAATATACTAACATATTTCCTCATTTTATGACCCTTAATGTGTGTTTTTCATGTACCAAATTTTAGTTTTTTTTCATCCATTTAAGGATGTGTTAGAAAAAAGAAGAATCCATTTTGATTTTCATGAATATTTTTCATGAAATTAAATTATTATTTTTAAATGTTTTAAATTTTTGTTAAAATAGATACTGATTAGAAGTTACCATATTTAATATATATGGGTTTTTTATGTATGAGTTTTGACCTTATACTATAATAATAAAAATATACAAGATATTTCTAAATATAAGTTTGTGAATTATACATTAATTTCCCTATAATACGTATTGTTTATAGCCGAGTCCTTAAATATTATATTAAAATTTGGTTTAAATTCCTCCGAATAATACCTTATAGTGGATGTGTCATCAAGAGTTATAATACCTTTTCTCTCAATAATTTTGGATATATTTCATTTATCATAAGTAAATATTATCCACTCATGAACAAATGATTTTAGGGTAGGTACACCCTCCACCTAACACTTTTACAAAATATGAGGATGACTTTCAATTTGAAGAGTGATGTCCTTCTCTTGATAATTAATTTTGTATTGATATAAGGATAACAAATAAAATTTTAATATACAATTAAAATCTAATATGATAAGTATGAATAGATTTTAAGAAATATTTATTCCAAAAAAATTACTTAGGAGGAGTTATACACTTGGGATGACACAATTTATTCATTTTTATAATCACACATTTCCCAATTCCCACATTTTGATGTGGTTCTTGAAAGGATCTACTATAATTGAAAAATAGAAAAGATTGAATATAACTATAATAAAATATTACATTTTCTACTTTTTAATGTATAAATATAATACATTTCACCAAATATTTATTTGAATCAACCTAAACTATAGAGATTTAATATTCCCATATTTACTACCTTGGATTTAGTTGTCACTAATTGTCAATAACATCCCTTGTATTAGGAAATTGGATGAAAAAATTTCTATGTTTCATGAAGTGGAAAAACTAAAATATAGTACAAGTGTTGATCTAAACATTATTTTATTCTTCCATTTTAATGAATATATTTATATCCCTTTAGTAATTATTTTTGTCATACTCATCTTTTCCCCATTTTAAATATCACTTCGTTCATATCAAAAAGTTTCTATGATGCTACATCACAATATTTTGAAAATATGGTTGTTGGGTTTTCCATCTTCCATTAGAATTATCTACTTATAACCCGAAAGAAAAGCCCTTTTTACAATTTTTTTCCTCTAGTCCCACAAGGCAACTGAGAGTCACTGATCTACATCTCAACATTAAGGGCACAATAGGCAATCTCTTTATAGCTCTCAATGTCCTGAATCTATTCAAAATATAGTATTCTTGACTTTAACCAACTAATAAAGATTTCCATATTACTTTTGGTGTTTATGAATAAGATATTGGTATATTATGTATTCCCTATGATGTTTTTCTCATACACCCTGATAGACTCAAATCCCTTTCACACCAATCCAAATAAATCCCTCTCCATTTTATGATGGAGTGTTTGGGGAAATATTTATAGTTAAATATTTTATTGAATTATTCACATCCAATGGATTTAATATCCTATTTCAACATTGTGTTCATGATTAGTTTCCACCACCGATCAACTTATCCCTCAATTATATAAACATCCAACACAATATTCTCTTTCCATAAGCATAAGAGGGTAGAGAATACATACTCAGTGGAGTTAATCCATTATTCCAAGATGAGGGGATTAGAAGATCCACTATAGGTATGATGAATTTGTATTATAAGAAACACTATTAATAAATTCACTTTCATTGAAGGAGGATAGTTTTTAGAGAATTAATGTTATTGTTAACATATATATATAGTTGATCCAATACTTCAATGTACTTCTTATTGATTGATTCAATGAAAACATTCCCTTTAATGAAAATTAATCAATGATTGGTTACATTAAATTTTAGATAATACAACCTTGAAGATTGAAAGTTCTAGTGTCATTTAAAATTACGTACATTATATAAAAGCTTTTAATATGAAATACATCATATTTATTTAAAACATCCTTAACTTGCTCATACTAAAACTACATGGGATAACTTGGGGATATACATAGTAAAGAGGTAAGCTATACATGTGTGTAAGGTAAATAAACCTTAAATAACATTAAGAATGTTTTAAATGTTATACAATTGTAATATAAAGGAGACAAAAAGGGTGAGAATCCTATGAATAAAAATGAGGCAATATATAGCATGAAAATCCTAAAGAAATCACTAGAAATATTGCAATAACATAAAACACTACATCATAAACATATTTAAAGGCTAACTTCCAAGGAATTTTGATGGAAAAATTCTCAATATTTCTTAGTTTAAATCTATTATCCCTTACACTATGTCTCATGATACTACAATATTTCTTAATGAATTTGACTACTATATAAATTTGTGAGAACCTATCACTTCTATTTGATTATAATTCTTAAGTGTGACACATAGATCATAATAAATGGTATCTATTTTACTCACATTTTAATCCATGATAAATGGAGTGTGGAATTATTACATTTATGACCTTGATAAAACAATTATATGTGAATAAAAGTGAATACCCTTGATAAGAATTTGATATGGGTATTCACGAGAAATTTGTTTGGCATGGAAGATCAAAATTACATTTTGGTAGAATAATGATGATGTTTAAATGTTTATGAGAGGGGATACATAGGGTGGGTGGAGTTTTTTGTCATTTAATAATCATAGTGGTCGTAAGGGGGGGTATGGAAGAACACCTCCCAACCTTAGTAAATGTATTTAAAATAGATAAGATAAAAAATATACATGAATAATGAGGAGAAGGAAAAGAATAGTTACTTCTGTGTGTGGCTCTAAATGCTAGGTATGATCTTATTAAGAGCCTGAGGAACCATTGGAGCACTATAAAGAAGGTGTGGAAGAGTAAGGATATGCATCAAGTATGTTGAGTGAAGTAAAAGGGGAGCTTGGGTAGGATTATATTGCTAATAAGGGGGGATTTACTTATTATTTAAAAAAAATAGGATTTGGACTCTATAAAATGAAAATAAAAAAACCACAATCCTTCCTGTGGTTTTTCAATGTTTTCAACCAAATCGTAGTCGTTTTAAATTCTTTATAACAACAGGGAAAAATTTGCTAAAATAATACCCATGCGGATTTGGAAGTGAGTCATACTATTAAAGAAATGATTTTAAAATATAAAAATATATTAACGGTTTTTGTGGATTCATAAATGATTTATATAATTATTAAAATAAACATAATATTTTTTCTAAGTTTAAAACATATATTTGGTCATGTATACCATTTATAATATTTATTATATCAATTTTGGGTCATTATGATATTATAATATACACCATATATTTATACCGTAATTAATTTTTAACTGAAAATTCAAATCTTATAAAATTATTAAAAATTGACCATTGGATAATTTATTCATTCTAATTTGAAAAATAATAATCATTTTATCTAAATAATTTCTTATATATTGGTATTCACACTTTTAAAATATAAATCTATATTCATAAAGAAAATGTGGGATTTTTTAATAATAATTATCAACAACACCTTAAATAAATTACATTTTACTTCATAAAAATTATATTTTCATTTATATTTGATTAATGTTATTTAATAATAATCTTTTATAAAAATATTATTTATTTAAAAAATTCATTAATTAATTAAAATAAATTCTTTAATTGAATTTGATTGTAACCCAAAAATACTATTTCTCTTTTATTGTTTCAAAATGAAAATCAATTATAAAGCTAAAATTATATGATTAAAATATATCTATTATTTTATACAAAATAATGAACATTCTCATATTTCAATGGTCTTGATACATATACTAGCAATTCACTAGAAAATTCCCTGTAGATAAGTTGTGTGATTGTAAGAATTTTTTAGGGTGATTCATCATGCACGGTTTAGACCATGATATAGACTGTAACTCCCTGACCCCAGTTACCCAGATTCGGTGAATTATTACATAACATTAGCATGATCACAAAAGATCATGTTTCGAAATACCGATTAGTTTAGTAGCTTTGGAATTACTAGATATATTCATAAGGTTTTAATTACATCATAAAATGTAAAAATACAACAAAATAGTTTCCATATAAAACACTGAGATTCCATAGACTATCCCTGCAGGTCAATCATAATATATTTCTTCATATCCTGGGAAAAATAAATCATAGAAAGGGGTGAGCTCAGATACTCAGTAAGGATAACAGTATAGTGGAAACTTTTATAAATAAGCATAAACATTTAATTCAATGTATTAAACTAAAAAAAGCCTTTACAAAATAAACTTCATCACAATATAGAAAATATAAATATAAATAATTCCATTTACTTACTCACATGGATATTATACTAGTCAAATAATCACATTCAATATCAATATCCACTTTCATAATAATGCCAGAATTTATAACCACATAGTCAAGGCCTTATGCCAAGACTACAAAAAGTATTTTGTCAAGGCCTTGTGCCAAGACACTAGTTTGTCTCATGAGACCTACCGATGCATCGAGGAGCTATAGCGGGCTCCACCCAGCACTTACTAAGTCCAATGCATTCCTCATATGAAAATGTTTAATCATAACATAAAAATTTGTATTAAAACTAGAATACAAAATGTAAATACTTTATCTATAAACCATGAATGGTGTAAAAATAACACATCCACAGTCAAACATATCAAAAAAATATCAATAAAATATGGAAGTTTTGTATTATAATAGATCAACATCAAATAAGCATAAAATCCATTAGAGGATGTTGACATAGATGAAATCAAAACCTTTTTTAGTGAAATATCTCTTTCTATTTTGAAATCATTTAAAGGTAAAATAATTATAAAGAAACAATTTATTTTCAAAATATTATTATAATCTTGGAAGGGAACCTTCGACGATGTTATAATGGATAAAAATATCCACACCTGCCGTATGAGTTAAAAAAACACATTCTTACCATAATTTTGTCAAAAAGGTTGTAAAGTACCTTGTTTGGAAAATGATGGAAAGAATCCTTTCAAAACATTTTATAAAAAGTCTAATGAGATTATAAATGAATTTAACCAATAGTCTAGTAAATAGAAAAAATGTTTTGAAATTCATTTTTAAGAAACATGAATGTGGATGATAATGATGTCTCAGTAGATACTTACGTAAAAACAACCTCAGATAAGTAAAGTGATTGTGGAATTAACCCTTCCCTTGTACTATTCCTTGGTCAAGGGTAGGTTAACCTCCTTAATAATGGTGAAATAAATATTATTAAATTATAAAATAATCATACACATTAATATGATATCATATATGATCTTTTAAAATTACTTTGTTAATAATATTTTAGTATTATCGTCGATTCGGGTGTTAACTGATTCGTTTTCCATCATATGATTTGTTATGTAAGTAATGTTTGTTATGGATAATATGTATCTTATTTTTATTTAGAATGATATTAAGTCTTTATACAATATTTTTAATCATATAATGTAATTTATTCTTGAATGTATACGATGGGGAATGTATTGCATCACGTTCGTGGAGACGGTAATCCGAACGTACACGCGAGCAACAATGTCATTATTTTGATATTAAAATAATATATAATTGGATGTTATATAATATATACTGAATAATTATAATGTTTATTTATTATTTACATCAATTATACATCATTATTATAACCATCCAAATATTAATGTATTGAATAACAACTACACCACGACGTGGAGACAGTAAGCCGTACATATACATGTATGGTGACATGCCATTCACAAGATGGATTGAATAAAGAATATAGTTGTACAATATTTATAATAAAATCAGAATATATAGAATATATTGGAGTTATAATTTTAGAATGTAAACAACAGAGAATGTGTAAATGGAAGAAGATAGGAACTTGAAAGAGGTGATGAAATCTTTACCTCTTCTTCAGGTTCTTCCTTTTTGATTTGATCAAAAGGGATCCATAGGATGGCTTTCAGACCTAATGAGGGCCTCTATGATTAAGGGAGGATAGCTAAAAGGATATTTGGGCTGGGGTCAGCTGGGCCAAATTTATTTCATGGTGTGAATTAGAGAGAAGGGGATGTGCTCTCTTATAAGAGGGGTGAGGGGAACCATAGAAAAAGCTAGAAATATTATTTTATAATAAAATCATTTTCGGTTTATAATGGCTTAAAAATGAATTATTCAAAGTATAAGGTGGGGATGGGTCAAAAAATTCTCAACCAATAGGTTTATACATGTTTGGGTCACTATATTATCCTTAGCCATTATATTTAACTATTAGTTAAATAGTTTGACATTTACCATGTCTCATTGTATTTTTTATATTATATTGTTAATAAACATAATATAAACCTCCAAGAGAACCCCAAGTGTTTCATTAATGGTACAACTATTATTATATAAGCATTTTTTTTCTGATCCTTATATTTTTAGAATTATTATATCAACCAATAATAATTTATTTGTTATAAAAACTCATTTATGTTAATTTTGGCATTATTTAATAATTTATTTTTTTTAAAGTCCTAAAAACATTATTACTTATAACTAAATAAATTTAATCAACCCTAACATGTCATATTGACCTATAAAATTAGTGGAATTCATCAAAAGTCACAAATTATAGTTATTTCTATATTTATAATATTTATTATTTTATTATTTCATTAATAAGTTAATTATTGCATCATCATTGTGTCATAAATAAATTAAATTATATAATGTGTAAAAATTATAAGTATGATACCATAATGTATGAAATCATTTTATCTTTCTAATGAATATTTATATTCGAATTTATCTTTTGTGTAACCCCATATTAAAAATGGTTTAGTTAATAAACATTGATTTAAACACTTTTAATTCCTCTTTGAATTGAATAATAATAAATGTTCTAATCTAATCCACATGGACCAAAGAGGTTCATATTTTATTTTTAAGGTTGTTTCTGGTCTAATTATACTTATCCAATAGAATTTGAACATGTGTTAGGGGAATAATAATATCATTTTTACACATAGTTACCCTATTTACTTTTAACCATAGTAAATAAAAGTAAAAAGTTACTATTCACCAAAAATTATTTTCATCTTATTGAAACACATTTTACTTACTGAGATCTACTGTGTCTCTCTGATTTTTGAAATTCAACTCACAGAAGTGGTAAAATTATGTTTTATGTAAATTTGTAAATGCTCCAAGGAGGTGGGTAAAAGACGGTAAAAAGTTCGGTAACATTTTTATATATCCAAAATTATTATAAACTAAATCCAATGAATTACATTGATCTTATATAGATATCATGTCTCTATTTTGACCTAAAATAAATTTATATAAAATAAATGATTATTTAAACAAAAATTCGGTTTTAAACTATAACTTAGTCTTTTTCACTATTCATCAGAAATATAAAGTTTTCAGAAAAATTCCAAAAATCCCCCCTAAGCTAATTTCGATTTTCCTAATCCAAAAATGAATTTCATTTTGATTGATAAAATTTATAAAATTTTAAAAAGTGGGTATTACAATTCATAAGGGCTTGTTTGATTGGTTTTGGTGTGTTAGAACTCAAAATTACACACAAAACATTCTATTGTATTATTCAAAGAGAAGCGTACCTTGGAAGCATGGGGTGTTACATTCTCACCTCCTTCGAATAATATTACCCAAAAAATTTCTAGAATATTTCTGAATAAAAACACTCGGGTGGTTCTTCAACCTAAGTTCCTTGGGTTCCAACGTTGCCACTTCCATATTATGGTTTCTCAATATAACTTTTACCAGATGAGTTTTTCGGTTTCTCAGCACTTGTTCTATTGTATCGAGAACCTTGAAATGCTCTTCACAATAAGACAGATCGGGTTCCAGTTCTAATTCCTAATAGGTTTGTACATGCGTTGGGTCATGCATGTATTTTCTCAACAGTGTTACATGGAACACATTGTGAACTTTAGAGAGACTTGGTAGCATTTCCAAATGGTATGCTATTGCACCAATTCGTTTTAGAATAATGAATGGTTTGATTTACCTATGACATAATTTTCCCTTCTTACCGAAACGTATAACACCCTTCTATGGAGAGACCTTCATGGAAACATGATCTCCAATATGAAATTCCAAATACATACTTCGATTATCAGCATAGCTCTTCTGCATACATTGAGCTGTTGTGAAGTGGTTTTGGATTAACTTCACCTTTTCTATCGTTTCCTCCACAAGTTCTGGGCCTAGGAGTTTTCTTTCACCAACATCATCCCAACATGTTGGTGTAAAACATCTCTTTACATATAACTCTTCATATGGTGCCATCTGAATACTTGAATTGAAGCTATTATTATAGGAAAATTCTACAAGAGGTAAATATTAATCCCACATACATTGAAAGTCAAGTGAGCAAGATCTCAACATGTCTTCTAAGGTTTGAATAGTCCGTTTTGATTTTCTATTAGTTTGAGGGTGGTAGGCAGTGCTAAAACGATGTTCAGTATCTTGGAATTTCTAAAGAATTTTCCTGAATCTTGATGTAAAATTGTGATCACAATCGGAAACAATTGATAGGGGTAGTCTATAATGTATCAGAACTTCATTAATATATAGTTTTTCTAGAAGTTCAAGTTGTAAATCTTCTCATATAAAAAGAAACTTTTCTAACTTGGTATGATGATCAACAATGACCCATATTGAATTGTTCCTTCTATGAGTCTTTGTAGTCCCATGAAAATTTCCATCGTAATATTATCCCATTTCCACTCAGGTATGGGAAGAGGTTTCATGACTACTCTGGGATGTTGCCTTCCATCTTTCACTTGTTTAAAAACCATACATCTTGACACAAAATCATAAATCTTCCTCTTCATGTAGTCCCACCAAAAATGTTCCTTCAAATCTCTATACATCATCATGCTACCAGAGTGTATAGAGAAATTGGAGCTATGAGAATCATCAAGAAATTCTCTTTTTAGATCAGGTATATCGGGAACACAAAGTCTCTTACCAAATTTTAAAATCCCATCTTCATACACAAAGTCACTCTATCTCCCATCATTCACAGATTTAATCTTCTTTTGAAAATCTTCACCATTGGTCTGAGAACTCTTTATCCTTTCTAGTAAAGATGGTTTTGCAACCATTTGAAAACGTATTGATGATTCAACTTCCAAGATTATTCCCATATCCATTTTCACTAGATCCATGAAAATAGGATCCCTTTCAACTCTCATCCCGTTCAAAACTCTATGATCCTTTCAACTCAAAGCATTATCCACCTTATTTTCCTTCCCCTAGTGGTAGTGTATGGTGAAATCAAAATCCTGGAGTTGTTCAAGCCATATCCTTCGCCTCATGTAGAGTTGTTTCTATGATAAAATATAATTAAAACTCTGGGGATCAGTATATATATCACATTTTCACCATAGAGATAATGTCTCCATATCTCTAATGAAAATATTATAGCTGCTAACTCAGGATCATGAGTAGGATAGTTTTTCTCGTTAATTTTTATCTGTCGTGATGCATAGGCAATAACCCTATCATTCTGCATATGGACACAACCAATGTAATACCCGAGATTTTTATGAGAAATATTTGGTTTTTATGTTATATACATCATCAAAGGAATCTTTCACTACAAACAACACTATCTTGGCTTTCTTTATATGCAATCATGACCTTCGTCAATATCTTGCATTGTATGCAATAACGAGTTTCACTATACAATGATATGCTATTAAAATATTATTAAAACTAGCCGTTATGAACAGTATAATACCCAATTTTTGAAATTTTATTTTTCAAAATGGTCTTCATTTTTGGATTCAGAATATCGAAATTAGACTAGGGTGAAATTTTGGTATTTTTCTAAAAACTTTCAATTTTTGATGAATAGTGAAAACACTTTGTTACTATTTCAAAACCGACTTTTTATTTAAATAATTATTTATTTTATTTAAATTTATTTTAGGTAAATATTGATACATAATACCTATATAAGTTCAATTTAATTCATTGGAGTCATTTTATAATAATTTTAGATATATAAAAATTTTATTGAACATTTCACCGTCTTTTACTCACCTCCTAGGAAAATTTGGAAATTCACATAAAACTTAATTTTACCGCTTCTGTGAGTGGAATTTCAAAAATCCAAGAGGCATGGTTAATATCAAGGACTAATATGTGGTTCAATGATATGAAAATAATTTTTGGTGAATAGTAACTTTTCACTTTTATTTACCATGGTTAAAAGTAAATAGGGTAATTAAGGGTAAAAATGATATTATTATTACCCTAAAACATGTCCTAATTCTATTTTATCAGTGTAATTCGACCAAAAACAACCTTAGGAATAAAATATGACCATTTAGGTCCACTTGGATTAGATTAGGACATTTATTATTAATTTATTTAAATCAGGGTTAAAATGGTCAAAATCAACGTTTAATAACTGAATCATTTTTAATATAGCGTTATGCATAAGATAAATTCGACTATTAATATTCATTATAAAGATAAAAATATTTCATACATAATGTTATTTTATTTATAATTTTCAGAGATTAAATAATTTAATTATAACATAATGATGATGCTGTAATTATCTTATTAATGAAATATTAACATAATTGATGTTATAAATACCCAAATAAATGTAATTTGAGACTTTTTATAAATTCCAATAATTTTCTAGGTTAATAAGAAATCTTAGTATTGATTTAATTTAACCTTTTTTGAACTAATCATGCTATTATTATTTTCACAAAATTCAATTACCAAATAGTGTCAAAATTGACATAAAATAGTTTTTAGAACAAATATTATATTATTAGTTGTTATTTTATTCCTAAAAATATAAGGTTCGGAAAAATGACTTAGATAAGGTTATATATGTTAATAATAAACATCTTGGGTTTTTTTTCTTGTTATAGTAAGTTTATTAACCATATAGTGTAAGAAAACAAGAAGACGCAGTAAAAGTTAAATTATTTAACTTAGAGTTAAATCTAAATGATAATGGTAAAATAGTAACCTAAACTTCTCTAAAATCTATTGGTTGAGAGGATTTATACCCATCCCCACCTTATCTTTTAAATAAATAAATTTGGAGCTATTAAAAACTGAATATGGCTTTATAATAAAATAATACTTTAAGTTTTTCCTAAGGTGCCCCTCTCCTCCCTTATAAAAGGGCACCTCCTACCTCTCCTCCTAACACCACTTTGAGACTTCAAGCTCAGAAAAAAACCTTCCCATTTCACTTCTAAACTTCCATAGAAACATCCTGGAGGTCCTGGTACTCTTCAAAGAACAATCATAGTGCCCTAAGAGGAGGTTTCAAAGAGGCGTGTGGAAGAAGAGGTAAAATCCGTTACTGATTCTTCCAAATTTATTTCTTCTTCTACTCCCTATTCTTTAGTTGTTTAATTATGAAGTAATAACATCAGTATCACTCATATACTGATATGTTATTATAAATATGAAACAACCCTTTTTCACTTTCTATCCATCCTATGGAAAACGAAATCACCGCCCGTGAGTACGTACATAATATCGTCTCCACGCCGTGGTGTAATCTGTTTTCCACCACCACCATACATGGATGGGTATAATGGTGTAAAGAATAACTATATATTATTATTGTAAAGTGATATTGATTCTGAAATAGTATACATACACTTCAATAAAATTCCACGATCATGGGAACGATATCATCGCTCGTGCGTACGTACGGCCTACCGTCTCCACGATGTGATGCGACTCGTTCATCATGATATTAATTACATAATGATTATATAAATAAATTGAATGAATAAATATGATATATATTACACTAATACCATTCTTGAAATTAGGTATCTATAAAATAAAAATAAGAATAAGAATTTATTCGACAAAACACGCATAAGAACAAAAAAAAGCAATAAACACCCGAATAACAAGTAACAATGAAATATTACTAATAAGAAGCTAAGAATATGACCATATATGATATAATAACAATGAGTATGATTCTGGAATAGGTAAATAATATTATTTAAATCATTATACAGTAGGTTCGGACATGTACGAATCAAATTGGACCTAAGGTAAGGGAAAATCTCGCAATCTAATTTTATCCGAGATTGTTTATACATCAGAATTTACTGGGAAAAATTTATCATCCACATCCATATTTCCTCAATATATAATATTATTTCTATCCTCCTACAATTGTTTATATCCAATTTTACCCTTCGGTGAGTTTTTAGTAAAATATATGAAAGGAATCTTTTGTCGTTTTTCGTACGAGGTGCTTTTTGACTTTTCCGGCCAATGTACGAGAAGAATGTTATTTTTAACTTATATGGCATGAATGTATTTTTATAACATTATTTCCATGAAGCCTACTTTACAAGTTTTTATGTTTATTTTTAATCAACTTCTTTTAGTTTAATATTATATGACATGTTAATAAAGGAAAAATGTTTTTGAAGTAGAATGGATATTTTTTTCAAGAATGGAGTTCAAGTGTTTTATCAAAATTATCTTCCATCTAAGATAATACAGGGTTCTGTTTCTATCCCTATTTTTACATTTATTTGATTATGTTATGATGTAATTATTTTTATGAATTCCTTTTATCTTATATAGATTATGTTATGATTGCACGATATTTAAGAATCTAATTTTTATTACATGGGTTATGCTATGATGTATGATTTATGATTTTGTGAAACACATAAGAATGGTTTAATTTTGAGATGGGTGGGACCTATATCTCCCTAAAATTCATTGGGTAATGATTTATATCTCCATAGATAGACATGGATGGAATGGAAGGTTAATCCGGTTCAGTGATACAGGACTGAAACGTGGAGTGAACTCAGTTCAGAAATGGACTTTGTCCGCTAAGATAGTCTTGGGAATGAGTATTCACTACTACGAAATGATTCTCTATGATTATGTGTGTATGCCACAAAGTTTCATGTTTCAAGTTATGATTATTGGGATTACATTTCAATACTATGATATATCCCATGTTATGAAATTATGATCTCTTTTGCAGGTTAAGATTTCCAAAATTTTATGTTATTATAAATATGACGTGACTGATATTTCTTTTGTTTACCATTACCGAGCATTTGAGCTCACCTTTTTTTTGTTTTCTTTTCCCCAGGTCAGGATGAAGTATATTAAGTAATATATTCCAAAAGGGACTCTAGATATGATAAAATATAAGGGAGACAATGTAGATGATTTATGAACCAGTTGTTTATGTTTCCCAGTTTCTAAAGACACTATACCTATACGGTCCTTTCATGGTTTTGTTATATGTTTTAATAAGTGTGCTTCAATTATAAAGTAATAAAAATGTATGTAAAGTATGGGTCGTTATAGTTGGTATCAGAGGAAAGGTATAGTCAACCTTTGGAAAATAGGATGTGAAATCCTTAGTTAGAACCCTAAGGATAAATCTAAGAATAGAACACAATATTAGTGTTTTAGAAATGGCCATGAAAAACCTATTATAAGACCTTAAGTGTGAAATTTTATTCTTGATTATGTGGTTTTCCTATTATAATTGGTGTTAATCACACTATTATTCTTGGTTTTAGTCAATGGTTGGACCCCGAAGGAACCGTGTTAATGTAGAATGTGACGGGCAATGAAATGATTGTCCCCCTGAGCAACCAAAGGTTATGGGAGATGGAATGCAAAATCTTGTAGCCATTCTCACATGACTTTCTCAAGCTATGAATCATGCAGGTCTTCCAAACGAGCAATGGAAGGAGCAACATTCTGTTGAGTCCTCCATGAGGTAGTGTCCACCCTCATTCAGTGGGTCTACCGATCCATTAGTGGTTGAACACTAGATCAGTACCGCTGAAAAGATATTTTCAGTTCTTCAATTTTATGAACATGATAAAGTCATCTTAGTAGTTTATCATTTGGAAGTTGAATCTGATCAATGGTAGAATCTTATCAAGAATACGAGGCCAACAGATGAAATTGAGTACATGGAATGAGATGAGTTCAAGAACTTATTTTTCAATAAGTACTTCCCTCATATTCTTCGAACAAAGATGGAGAAGGAGTTTCTTGAACTAAAGTAAAAGGATGATGAATCTGTTGGTACCTATGAAGAAAATTTTACAAGACATGCTAGGTACGATTCTAGTATTATTATCCAATCTAAGAGTAAGATCGACCGATTCTTTAGTGGCTTAAAACCAAGTCTTCGAAGGACATTATCCATAAGGGACTTCAATAGCTACGAGGAAATCGTTTTATGTGCTCTCAAGGTTGAGATGGAGATTGGAGTAACCCATCAGTCATATGGGTTTGATAAGAAGAGTAAAATGGAGTTCAAAGGGAAATCTAAAGACCAAACTGAAAAGAAGATGAGTTTTCCCATATGCTCAAAGTTTGGAAAAAAACATGGAGGGAGTTGTCTTAAAGGGTCAAGTAAATGTTTCAAATGTGGAATGGAAGGTCATCAGGCATTTGAATGCCATAATGATAGGAAGAAGATGTCTAGTGATGCGAACAAAGAAAAGGCTACACAGGGTACACATCCTACACTTCAATGTTACAAGTTCAAGGAAATGGGGAATTATGCTAATCAATTCCCAAATCCAAGGGTTTTTGATGATGGTTAACGTCAAGAAAATCTTAAGGCTAAATACAAAGGAATGTCACATGCAATTTCTATCAGCGATGTGGAGTACGATAACGAAGTGGTGAAAGGTACACTTACCATCCACTCTAAAGTAGAAAATGTTTTATTTGATTCTGTATCCACCCACTTTTTTATTTATGAAGAATTTTCTAAGGGTATCGTTGTATTACCTCAACAATTAGATATTGAGTCAGCTATGACAACCCCAAATGGAACAACAGTCGCATCAAAAGTTTACAATTCTTCTCCGATTGAAGTTTTTGGGAATGTGCCTCCTGCAAATCTTGTGATCCTTCCTATAGTGTAATTTGTTGTGATTCTTGACAGGGATTGGCTTTCTTTAAATGGAGTTAATATAAATTTCCAAAGAAGGGAAGTCACATTTCATATTCCAAATCAATCTATGATCGTCTATTGATGCAAAGATGGACATAACCTTCCAGTGTAAATTTCTTCCATCTTATGGGTCTTGATTCCATTAAATGAAGGTTATTTATCTCAAATGGTTGGTGAGAAACTCACGATTAAGAATATGCCTGTTGTATGGGAGTTTGATGATGTCTTTCTAGAGGAATTTTTAGGTCTTCCACCAAATCATGAAGTTGAGTTTTCAATAGAACTCGTACCTAGTGCTTTGCCTATTTCAAAGACACCTTATAGAATGGTCCCAATTGATTTGCAGGAATTGAAGAAGCAACTCCAAGAGAATCTTGATAATGGATTCATACGCCCTAGTGAGTCACCTTGGGGAACACCTATTCTATTTGTGAAGAAGAAAGATGGATCAATGAGACTCTGCATTGATTATTGAGAACTTAACAAGATCACTATCAAGAACAAATATCCTCTCCCACGCATTGATGACTTATTTGACCAACTACATGGAGCTTAATACTTTTCCAAGATTGATCTTCGTTCAGGGTATCATCAATTAAGGGTCAAAAGGAAGGATATTACAATGACAGCTTTCCGCACAAGGTATGGATACTATGAATTTATAGTGATGCCATTTGGTCTTACTAATTCCCCTGCTATCTTCATGGATATGATGAATAATCTCTTTAGAGACTATCTTGACCAGTTTGTGGTAGTCTTTATGGACGATATTTTTGTCTATTCTAAGAGCAAGGAAGAACATGAAGATCACTTGAGAATTGTATTGAAGACCTTGAGAAAAGACATTATTTATTCAAAATTTACCAAGTGTGAATTTTGGCTTCAAAAAGTTGCATTTTTGGGTGACATAATCTCAAAAGAGGGGATATCTGTGGATCCAACAAAACAGAGGTTATCGAAAGATGGTCGAGACCAACAAAAGTAACTGAGATCCAAAGTTATCTTGGTTTGGCTGGATATTATCGACCTTTGGTGAATTATTTTTTATGATTATCTAGTCCACTCACCAGGTTTACTCGAAAAGGAGTTAAGTTCGTGTGGATGGAGGAATTTGAAGTGAATTTCAAGGAGTTGAAAAGAAGGTTATCCAGTGCACATGTGCAAACACTGCCTTATAGTGGAGAAAGGTTTGTGATCTATAGTGATGAATCCAAGAAGGGGCTGGGGTGTGTTCTCATGCATAGAGATATGATGATAGCTTATGCCTCACGACAATTGAAAATTCATGAGAAAAATTATCCAACTCATGATTTGGAGTTAACTGCGGTAATATTAGCATTAATGATTTGGGGGTATTATCTTTATTGTGAATGGTGTGATATTTATACTGATTATAAAAGTTTAAAGTATATTTTCACACAAAAGGAGTTGAATATGTGCCATAGAAGATGGTTGGAGCTGATTAAGGATTACAAATGCTCAATTCATTAGCACCCAGGGAAATCAAACAAGGTGGCAGACGCATTGAGTTGACAAGACCATTATAGTTTATCCATGATGAGGATAAAAAAATATCCAATATTTATGGACTTACAAAGGATGGATCTTGGAATTATAATGGAAGGGGAAAGATATTATCTTTATCAATTTAATGTTCAACCATCTATACATGTGAAGATTAAAGAGGCATAGAAAGAAGATGTAGAGTTACAAAAGAAGGCGAGAAATGTTCATGAATTCAACCTTGATTGTGAAGGGATAATAAATTTCCAGAATCGGGTTTGTGTTCCTCCCATCCCCAAATTAAAGAAGGAGCTGCTGGATGAGGCTCATAGTTCTTCATTCTCCATTCATCCTAGAAGCACAAAGATGTATAGGGACCTGAAAGAGTGCTTCTAGTGGGATTGCATGAAAAGAGATGTTTCTGAATATGTATCTAGATGCTTGGTTTTTCAGCAAGTTAAAGTTGAGAGACAGAAGTCTAAGGGGATGTTACAACCATTACCCATACCTGAATGGAAATGGGAAAACATCACTATGGACTTTGTCACCGGACTTCCTAAAACCTCCAAAGGTAATAATGTTATTTGTTTCATAGTTTATTATCTTACAAAGTCGGCACACTTCATTTCTATTAGAGAGGATTTCCCTCTGGATCAGCTTTCCAGGATATATGTAAAGGAAGTGGTAAGATTTCATGGAGTACCACTTTCCATTATATCTGATCGGGATCCGAGATTTACCTCAATGTTCTGGTGAAGTCTTCAGCATACTCTGGATACAGAGTTGAGTTTTAGCACTGCTTATCATCATCAGACATACGGTCAGTCTGAGAGAACAATTCAAACTCTAGAATATATGTTAAGAGCTTTCTCTATGTATTTAAAAGGTGGTTGGGGTCAACACCTACCTTTGGTGAAATTTTCTTATAATAATAGCTTTCACTCTAGTATTCAGATGGATCCTTATGAAGCTCTCTATGGAAATAAATGCAGGACTCCAACTTGTTGGGATGAAGTTAGGGAAAGAAAGCTATTAGGATCTGATCTTGTTGATGAGATGGTAGAAAAGGTCAGATCTATTCAAAAACACGTAAGAGCAGCTCAGAGTCGACAAAAAAGTTATGCCACAACTGAAGAAAAGACAGAGAGTTTGAAGTGGGTGATAAAGTGTTCTCACGAATATATCCTTGGAAGAGAGTAATGATATTTGGAAAGAAGGGAATGTTGAGACCTAGGTATATCGGTCCTTTCGAAATACTGGATCGTGTTGGGAAGGTAGCTTACCGATTGGTGCATCCACCGAATCTCTCTCAAGTTCACGATGTGTTCCATGTATCTCTCTTGAGAAAGTACATACCCAATCCTTCACATGTACTAATATTAGAAGTTGTACCACTGGAAAAATATCTTTCTTATGAAGAACAACCGATAGAGATTCTGGATATGGTGAGGGAGAGGTAACCTCATTTGTTCGTTACAAAGTGACGAATTTCGAGGGTGGAATTCAGTTTAAGGGGGGTAGAATGTAACACCCGAGATATTTATGAGAAATATTTTGTTTATATGTTATATACATCATCAAAGGAATCATTCAGTACACAAAACACTAGCTTGTCTTGCTTTAAACTCAATCACGACCTTCCTCGATAGCTTGCGTTGTACGCAATACTGAGTTTCACTAAACAACGATATGCTATTAAAATATTATTAAAACTGGCCGTTATGAATAGTAATACCCACTTTTTTAAATTTTATTTATCAAAATGGACTTAATTTTTGGATTCAAGATATTGAAATTAGCCTGGGTGAAATTTTGGTATTTTTCTGAAAACTTTCAATTTTTGATGAATAGTGAAAACATTGGGTTACTATTTAAAAACCGACTTTTTATTTAAAAAATTATTTATTTTATTTAAATTTATTATAATTAAAAATTGATAAATAATACCTATATAAGTTCAATTTAATTCATTGGAGTCATTTTATAATAATTTTAGATATATTAAAATTTTATAGAACTTTTCACCGTCTTTTACCCATCTCCTAGGAGAATTTGAAAATTCACATAAAATATAATTTTACCACTTTTGTGAGTCGAATTTCTAAAATCTGAGATACACGGTTAATATAAAGGAATAAAACATGGTTCAATGAGATGAAAATAATTTTTTTTGAATAGTAGCTTTTTACGTTTATTTACCACGGTTAAAAGTAAATAGGGTAATTAAGGGTAAAAATGATATTATTATTACCCTAACACATGTCCTAATTCTATTGGATAAGTGTAATTCGACCAAAAAAATCATAGGAATAAAATATGACCATTTAGGTCCACTTCGATTAGATTAGGACATTTATTATTAATTTCTTTAAAGAAGAGTTAAATGGTTAAAATCAAAGTTTAATAAAAAAATCATTTTTAATATAGGGTTATACATAAGATAAATTCAACTATAAATATTCATTAGAAAGATAAAAATATTTCCTACCTAATTTTAATTTATTTATATTTTTTAGAAATTAAATAATTTAATTTATTTATGACACAATGATGATGCAATAATTATCTTATTAATGAAATATTAACATAATTGATGTTATAAATACCCAAATAAATGTAATATGAGACTTATTATGAATTCAAATAATTTTATAGGTTAATATGATATGTTAGTATTTATTTAATTAACTCTTTGAGAACTAATCATGCTGTTATGATTTTCCCAAAAATCAATTACCAAATAGTGTCAAAATTTACATAAAATAGTTTTTAAAACAAATATTATATTATTAGTTGTTATTTTATTCCTAAAATTCTACGTTTCAGCCAAATGACTTAGATAAGGTAATATATATTAATAATAAACTACTTGGAATTTTTTTGGCTTGTTATAGTAAGTTTATTAACCATATAGTGTAAGAAAACTAGAAGACACGGTAAAAGTTAAATTATTTAACTTAGAGTTAAATCTAAATGATAAGGTTAAAATAGTAACCTAAAATTGTATAAAATATATTGGTTGAGAGGATGTCTACCCATCCCGACCTTAGCTTCGAAATAAATCAATTTGGAGATATTAAAAACAGAATATGACATTATAATAAAATGATACTTTAAGTTTTTCCTAAGGTTCCCCTCTCCTACCTTATAAAAGGGCACCTCCTCCCTCTCCTCCTCACACCACTTTGAGCCTTCATGATTAGAAAAATGATGCCCATTTCACTTCTAAACTTCCCTAGAAACATCCTAGAGGTCCTTTCCTTCTTCAAAGACCAATCATAGTGCCCTAAGAGGAGGGTTCAAAGAGGCATGTCGAAGAAAAGGTAAAATCTGTTACCGATTCTTCCAAATTTATTTCTTCTTCTACTTCCTCTTATTTAGTTGTTTCATTATGAAGTAATAAAATCAGTATCACTCATATAATTATATGTTATTATAAATATTAACCAACCCTATTTCACCTTCTATCTATCCTACGGAAAACAAAATCACCACGCGTGCATACCTATGGAATACCGTCTCCACGCCGTGGTGTAATCCGTTTTCCACCACCACCATACATGGATGGGTATAATGGTGTAAATAATAACTATATATGATTATTGAAAAGTGATATTGATTCTGAAATAGTATACATAAACATTAATAAAATTTCACAATCATGGGAATGATATCATCGCTCGTGCGTACGTACGACCTACCGTCTCCACGATGTGATGCGACTCGTTCTACATGATCTTCATTACATAATGATTATATAAATGCATTGAATGAATAAATATGATATATATTACACTAATACCATTATGGAAATGAGTTATATATAACCTAAAAATAATAATAAGAATTTATTCGACAAAACACGCATTAGAACAAAAAAAGGAAATAAACACCCGAATAACAAGTAACAATGAAATATTACTAACAAGAAGATAAAAATATGACCATATATGATATCATAAAAATGAGTAAGATTCTGGAATAGTTCAATAAAATTATTTAAATCATTATACAGGATGTTCGGACATGTACGAAGAAAATTGGACCTAATGTAAGGGAAAATATCGCAATCTCATTTTATCCGAGATTGTTTATACATCAGAATTTACTAGGGAATATTTATCATCCACATCCATGTTTCCTCAATATGTAATATTATTTATATCCTAAAACTGTTTAAATCCAATTTTATTCTTTGGTGAGTTTTTAGTAAAATATATCAAAGGAATCTTTTTTCATTTTTCGTACGAGGTGCTTTTTGACTTTTCCGGCCAAAGTATGAGAAGAATGTTATTTTTAACTTATACGACATTAATGGATTTTTAGAACATTATTTATATGAATATTCCTTTACAAGTTTTCAAGTTTATTTTTAATCAACTTTTAGTTTAATATTATATGACATGTTAAGAAAATAAAAATGTTTTTGGAGTAGAAATGATATTTTTCTCATGAATGGAGTTCAAGTGTTTTATCAAAATTATTTTCCATCTAAGATAATATAGGGTTCTATTTCTATCCCTATTTTTAAATTTATTTGATTATGTTATGATGGAATTATTTTTATGAAGTCCTTTTATCTTATATGGATTATGTTATGATGGTACAATGTTTAAGAATCGGATTTTTATTACATGGATTATGCTATGATGTATGATTTATGATTTTGTGGAACACATAAGAATGGTTTCATTTTGATATGGGTGGGACCTATTTATCCATAGAATGCATTGGGTAATGATTTATATCTAATGACATAGACATGTCTGGAATGGCAGGTTAATCCAGTTCAGTGATACAGGACTGAAATGAGGAGTGGACTTGGTTCAGAAATGGACTTTGTCCGCTAAGATAGTCTTGTAAATGAGTCTTGACCACTAAGAAATGATTCTCTATGATTATGTGTATATGCCAAAATGTTTCATGTTTTATGTTATGATTATTGGGATTACATTTCACTACTATGATTTATCCCATGTTATGAAATTATGATCTCTTTTGTAGGTTAAGATTTCCAAAATGTTAGGTTATTATGAATATGATGTGATTGATATTTCTTTTGTTTACCCTTACCGAGCATTTGAGCTCACACTTTTGTATGTTTTCTATTCCCCAGGTCAGGAAGTAGGATATTAAGTAAGATATGACAAAAGGGACTCTAGATATGATAAAATAAAAGGGAGACAATGTAGATGATTTATGAACCAGTTTTTTATGTTTCCCAGTTTCTAAAGACACTATACCTATACGGTCCTTTCATGGTTTTGTTATATGTTGTAATAAGTGTGATTCAATTCTGATGTAATAACAATGTATGTAAAGTATGGGTCATTATAACCAAGTCCTTTCTTTGATACATCACAATAAATAACAAACCCATCATTCCCCGATGGTAGAGTTATGAAAGGATCATTGACTATTATTCTCTTCAGTTTTTCAAAACATTCTTCACATTCTTTTTTCAAAACAAATTTAACCCCTATACGTGTGAGCTTGTATAATGGGTTAGCCAATTGGGAAAAATTCTGGATGAAATGACAATAATAACTTGCTAAACCAATAAAACTATCTACCTCAGTTATACTCATCGGTGCTGGACATTATTGGATTGCTCTTGTATTAAAAGGATCAACGGAGATTCTATCCTTAGAGATAGTATGGCCAAGAAAAGAAATCTCTTGAAGCCAGAATTCACACTTGCTAAACTTCCCATATATTTCAGGTCTTCAAAGAGTCTTTAGAATAGTGTTCAAGTTATTTTAATGATCTTTGTAGCTTTTGGAGTATACCAAGATATCATCAATGAATAACACTACAAATTCATCAAGATATTGCTTGAAAACTCAATTCATTAGATCCATGAAGATAGCGGGTTCATTAGTCAATTAAAAAGGCATTACTGAAAACTCGTAATCCCCGTACCTGGTTTGAAATTCTATTTTGGGAATGTCTTCCTTCTTCACACACAACTGATGATATCCAGATCGAAGGTCAATCTTTGAAAATTATTGATCTCCATGAAGTTGGTCGAATAAATAATCAATGTGAGGTAGGGGATACTTGTTCATTATTGTTATACCATTAATCTCTATGTAGTCAATGCACAAACTCATAGATCCATCTTCATTCTTAACAAAAATAATAGGGGATCCCCATGGAGAAACACTAGGGCAAATAAATCCCTTAATACTCAATTCCTCTAGTTGTTTCTTAAGTTAAAATAATTCCACAGTGGCCATTCTATAAGGGGTCTTCGATATGTGTCTTGAACCATGAATTAAGTCAATGGAAAACTCAATTTCTCGTTCTGGGGGATGTCTACGTAAATTATC
This sequence comes from Viscum album, assembly GCA_963277665.1. Classification (NCBI taxonomy): domain Eukaryota; kingdom Viridiplantae; phylum Streptophyta; class Magnoliopsida; order Santalales; family Viscaceae; genus Viscum; species Viscum album. The sequence continues at coordinate 936,451,271 of OY728153.1, forward strand.
TTGAAACACATCAACATATTATTGCACAATAGGTACATCATCTATTTGAACATTCCTTTCCTCACCCATAGTTATTTCATTCTCTTCCTCCCCAATAATTTAATTTAGTTGAGATACTGTGGGTGGATCTAGATATGAGTCAGGTGGTGACGTTTATGCTCTAATGATATGGTGTTCTTTATCATCATCATCAAAAATCATTACCTCCTTCTTCTTATAATAATTTTTTGCATCCTAGTCTAAAATCCAATCCATATAGATAATTATATCTAATTCAATCATGGGTATGACAATTAGATCAGAAGAAAAATAATGATTATATGCCTTACTGGGTACTGATTCACAAAACATTTTTACAATGATACTTCTCTTAGGAGTTTTGACTGAAAAATCCCATATTAAATCAAATTGGAAATATCTAATTTTCTTAGAAAACTGGGAAGATATGAAACAATGTGATGATCCATAATCAAATAAATCATTGGCTAAACTTGAGGAAACTATTAAATTACCTACCACTGCATCTTTTGGAGATTCAACCTTAGCAGTATTGATGGCATAATCTTGGCCTTGATCCCTTGGAATTTTCTATGGTAAGTTCCCCTGATGCTAAGGATATTCATTTTCATAATGTCCCCTTTATCTACAATTGTATCATTCAATATTAACTTCCTCTTTCTTCCCCTTTCAATCACAATCTTGGTTTCCTTTTTCACCACACATGTAGCTGACTCCCATTCCCTTCAGACAAGTACTGGGGTGTTTCTTCCCACATTTACTGCAGGATTGATATTCAACTTTTCCCTTCTTCCCCTTATTTATATTTCCATAGTGTTCAGAAGATCTCTTCTTCTCTTGATTTTATTTAAAGTAATAAGACTTAGATAATTCTTTTTCTATCTTGATAGCACATGAGACAATATCTTCGTATGAAAAGAAGGATTGTGAGACTAATTCTCGATGGAGAAATTGTTTTAACCCATCAAAGAATCAATCAATCCTACTTGTTGGGTTATGTATATAATTTGAAACATGCCTTTCTAACCTTGTAAAGTTAGCTTCATACTTTGTGACATTCTCATCCTCTTTTTTCCTCAAACTTAGAAATTTTCTTTCCATATCCACTCGATGGTCAAGAGGAAAGTATGTTTCTATGAACATTTCATTAATCTCTCTTCATTACATATTTTATATTTCATCATCTTCATTTGTGTTTTGAATCAATGACCACCATTGGTCAGCATCTTCAGTGAGGCGGTAAACTTCCATAACAACTTTTTCCCTTTCACTACTCCCCAAGGCGTGGAATATTTTTTTTAAGGAATTTATACATTACTCAGCTAATAGAGGATTTATACCCCCATTGAATGTTGGTGGTTGTTTCCACATAAACAGATCTAACATTGATCCTCCACGCTGCGAATCAGGGCTCTCTATATAGGTAAGGTTATTATTCATAACCTTAGTGAGTTGTCCCAGTATTGTGATTAGAGGATCAGTACCAGTTGCATCACCAAGTCCACTATAATTATCTTAAGTAGGAGGGAAATCCCTACATGGAGTGCGTTCATTGATAAGGTTTACATTCCTTCCACTAGAGTCCATTTCTATACTACGGAACACCCTAGATTAGTTTATGAATCACAATACACAAATCCAAACATGTAAATGATTTAATATAAATTGAATAGTTTAGGGATATAATCTATAATCATAAAAATATTTTCTTTGAGGAAGTATATACTCATAAACTGTTCATAATGGTTTGTAAAGAAAATGATAATTTTCCTAAGCATATCTTCTAGGAGTGTTGTAACCAAGAGTGCAGCAAGGCCCGTTATTGTGCACTAGTTCCCGTTTGAGTCTAGATCAAAGTGGTGTTTTTGGGTTTTACCCCTTAGTACGTATATGCCAGAGTTTCCTCTACCATCACGTATCTAGACAGGGATTCATTTCTTGGAAAAATCAAAAAATATATACAATACCAAAATTATAAAGAAGTTATTCTGTACTAATCCTCAAAGTCTATCTTAGGGTAATGTGATCTAATCAAGTTTTATCTAAATCTGGAATCCAAGTTTTATACTAAACATCCTCTGATACCAACTATAACACCCTGACCTCAGTTACCAAGAGTCGGTGCATTATTACATAACATTAACATGATCACAAAAGATCATGTCTCGAAAGACCGATTAGTTTAGTATCCTCGTAAGTACTAGATACATTCATAAGGTTTATATTACATCATAAAATGGAAAACTACAAAAACATTGTTTCTATATACAACACTATTATACCATCGACTATCCCTATAGGTCAGTCATAATATACTTCTTCTCATCCTAGGAAAAATAAAACATAGAAAGGGGTGAGCTCAGATTCTCAGTAAGGATAACAATATAGCAGAAACTTTCATAAATAAGCATAAACATTTAAGGAAATGTATAAAAATAAAAAAAGACATCTCAACATAAAATTCATCACACTATGGAAAATATAAATCAAATTAATTCCATTTACTTACTCACATGGAAATTCTACTAGTCTAATAATAACATGCAATATCACTAGCCTCTTTTATAATGATTGAATGCATAATTCCAGACATCATAACCACATAGTCAAGGCCCTGTGCCAAGACTACAAATAAGATTTTGTCAAGGCCTTGTGCCAAGACACTAGTTTGTCTCATTGGACATATCAATGCATCAAGGATCTATAGAAGGCTCCACCCGTCACATACTAATTCCAATGCATTCCTCATATGAAAATGTTTAAACATAACATAAACATTCGGGTTAAAACTAGCAAACAAAATATCAATAGTTTATCAATAAACCATTAATGGTGTAAAAATAACACATCCACCGTAAAACATATCACAAACCCTTCAATACAATATGGAATTTTTGTATCATAATAAATCAACTTTTAATAAGCTTAAAATTCATCAGAGGATATGGAAATATATAAAATGAAAACCTTTTTTAGAGAAATATCTCTTTCTAAATTGAAATCATTTAAGAGTCATATAATTATAAAGAAAATTTTTAATTTGAAAATATTATTATAATCTTGTAAAGGAAGCTTCGATGATGTTATAATGTAGGAAAATAGTCACACCCGCAGTATAAGTTAAAAAAAGACATTCTTACCATAATTTGGTCAAAAAGGTCATAAAGTACTTTGTTTCGAAAACAACAGAAAGTTTTCATTCTAACCATTTTATAAAAAATCAAAAAAATGTTATAAATGACTTTAATGCATAGTCTATTAAATAGTAAAAATGTTTTAAAATACATTTTTCAGAAACATGGATGTGGGTGATAAAGAGGTCCCAGTAGATACTTATATAAAAACAACCTCGGATAAGTAAAGAGATTGTAGAATTAACCGTTACCTTGTACATTTCCTTGGTATATGGTTGGTTAAACACCTGTATAATGGTGAAATAATTGTTATTAAATTATAAAATAATAGTATACATTAATATGATATCATATATAATCTTTTAATATTTATTTGTTAATAATATTTTAGTATTATCGTCGTTTCAGTTGTAAACTGATTCATTTTCCTTTATATGATTTGTTATGTAAGTAATGTTTGTTATGGATAAGATGTATCTTATTCATATTCTGAATGATATTAAGTCTTTAAAAATTATTTTTAATAATCTAATGGAAATTATTCTTGAATGGATTCGATGGGGAATGAATCGCATCGCGTTCGTGGAGACAGTAATCCGTACATACACATGAGTGACCATATCATTCTTTTGATATTAAAATAATATATAATTTGATGTTATATAATATATACAGAATCATTATAATGTTATATTTATTATTTACATCAATTATACATCATTATTATAACCATCCAAATATTAATGTATTGATTAACAGCTACACCACGACATGGAGATGGTAAGCCCTACATACACACGTATGGTGACATGTCATTCAATGGATGGATAGAATAAATAATATTGTTGTTCCATATTTATAATAAAATTAGAGTATATAGAAGATACTAGATTTATTATATTATAATGGAATCAAAAAATGAAGTGGAAGTGGAAGAATAAAGGAACAAGAAAAAGGTGATTAAATATTTACCACTTCTTCGGGTTCTTCCTTTCGATATGATCAAAAGGGCTCCTTAAGTTGGATTTATGACCTAAGTAAGGACTCTAGGATGAATGTAGGATATTTGAGAGGATACTTGGATGGGTTTTGGCCCATAAATATAGCTTTGAATGCATGAATTAGAGAGAATGGGAAGTTCCCTCTTATAAGAGGGGTGAGGGGCACAATAAGAAAGGCTAGAAATATTATTTTATAATAAAATCATTTCCAGTTTCTAATGGATCCAAAATATTTATTCAAAGGATAAGGTGAGGATGGGTTGAACACCTCTCAACCAATAGTTTTTAGATAGGTTTGGGTCATTATATTAACCTTATCCTTTAGATTTAGCTCTTAGTTAAATAGTTTGACATTTAACGCGACTCTTTGTATTTTTATATTATATAGTTAATAAACATACTATAAACTTCCAAGAAAACCCGAAGTGGTTCATTAATGATACACATATATTTATATAAGTCTTTTTCCCGAACCTTATATTTTTAGGATTATTATATCAACCAACAATATTGTATTTATTTTAAAAAACCATTTATGTCAATTTTGGCATTCTTTAAAAATTGATTTGGTTAAGTCCTAACTACTTTATTACCTCAAAATAGATACATTTAATCAATAATAAAATGTAATATTAACCTATAAAAGTAGTGTAATTCATCAAGAGTCTCATGTTACATTTATTTGGATATTTATAATATCAATTATTTTAAAATTTCATTAATACGGTAATTACTGCATCATCATTGTGTCATAAATAAATTAAATTATATAATGTATAAAAATTATAAATAAGATACCATTATGTATGAAATATTTTTATATTTATAATGAATATTTATAGTCGAATTTATCTTATGTTTAACCCTATATTAAAAATGGTTTACTTATTAAACTTTGATTGTAACAATTTTAGATCTTCTTTGAATTAAATAATAATAAATGTCCTAATCTAATCCAAGTAAACCAAAGAGGTTCATATATTATTCCTAAGGTTGTTTTTAGTCAAATTTTACTTATCCAATAGAATTAGGACATGTTTTATAGTAATAATAATATCATATTTACCCTTAATTACACTATATACTTTTAACCTTGGTAAATAAAAGTAAAAAGATACTATTCACCAAAAATTATTTTAATCTTATTGAATGACATTTTACTTACTGATATAAACCGTGTCTCTCAGATTTTTGAAATTTAGCTCACAGAATCGGTAAAATTATGTTTTATGTAAATTTTCAAATGCTCTTAGGAGGTTGGTAAAAGACTATAAAAAGATCGATAAAATTTTTATATATCCAAATTATTATAAAATAACTCCAATGATTTAAATTTCTATTATATAGGTATTATGTATCTATTTTTACCTAAAATAGTTTTAAATAAAATAAAGTATTAGTTAAACAAATATTCTATTTTAATCTATAACTCAGTGTTTTTCACTATTCATGGAAAATTAAAAGTTTTAAGAAAAATACCGAAAAATCACCCTAAGCTAATTTCGATATTTTGAATCCAAAACTTAAGTCCATTTGGAAAGATAAAATTTATAAAATTTCAAAAAGTGAACATTACTATTCATAACGGCTAGTTTGATTGGTTGTGGTGTGTTAGAACTCGAAGTTGCGTACAACACACACTATTGTATTATTCAAAGAGAAGCGTACCATAGAAGCTTTGGGTGTTAAATCGAGGAGCTTCAACATCTACCATAAAAAATTTATCTAATTCTTAAGTTGTTGGATATCATCTTGGGAGTTTTCAGAGTAAACACCTCTATATTCTACCTCCCTCCTAAACTCTGATGAAAGGGCTTCATATTGTATTATCCTACTTGTTGAGGATATCAGTTCTTTTTCCTATGTTAATTAGATTTGTTAAAAAACTATATTTATACAAATCATTTGATCACAATTTAACACCTATATAATTAATGGTAATTATAACATTTTTTTAAATACAATATGATATAATAATAACCAATAAGTACATGTCTTTCTATAACCATATTAAATAATAAAACATTTAATTAAATCACATGTGAAATTTTATTATTAAAAGTTTGGGTCGTTATAATCTTCCCCCGTTCAAAAACTTTTCCCTTAATATTTTCTTCTCCCATAATTAAATAGATAAGGGTAACTATATTTCCCCACTTCCTCTAGTTCCCATGTTTCTTCATACATCTTTTGGTTTCTTCATAACATTTTGAGTTGGTGAATAGACTTATTTCGTAGAACATTATATCTCAGATCTATAATCCTCCATGGTTACTCATAATATGATATATCATTCTACAATGATACCTCCTCTATATTTAGTTCAAGTGAGGGGTTTGGCATATACTTCCTCAATATAGATACATGGAATAAATCATTTACTTGATTTTTATTTGGTGGTAGTTCTAGTCAATAAACCATCACTCTAATGTGATCAATGATGTCAATGGGACTATTATATATTGTAATAATTTTCAATTTCTTCCCAAATTACAGTAAATTCATTCATGGAGGCATGTGGTGGAATAAAATGTCTCCATAATCAAAATATAGGCCTCATCAATGATTTTCATCCAAGTTCTTCTATCGAATCTGAGAAGATTTTATGTTATAATAAATAGTCTTTACCGTTTCCACAATTTCCTAAACCATTTCAGGACCAACGAATTATTGTTTCCCAACTTTATCCGATAATGAAGCTGTTTTTCACCTCAACTCATAAACGGTTTCGTAATGATCCATTTGGATGATAAAGTGGAAACTATTATTTTATGATAACTATACCAGAGGAATATGATGGTACCATCTTAATATCAGGTCAATTGATCATGCTATCAATATATCCTCAAGTATATTGATAGTCTACATATATTGGATATCAGTTTGAGGGTGATAACCTCTGATTGTGTTCAAATCTATATTTAAATATTATTGTAAAATCTTCCAAAACATATTGGTAAATATTGGATCTTGATCGGATACTATAGATTGTGGTGTTCTATGCAGTCTCACCACTTCCCTAATATATATGATAGTAAGTTGATCAAGTGATAAATCATATAAAATCACAATGAAGTAATAAGTCTTCATAATAAATTCCTCCACAACTCATACTGAATTATTTTTTTATGATGTCTTTAGAAGACTTGTTAAAAAATCCATGGTGATGTTATACTAATTCTATGTAGGTATAGGAATTAGTTTCATCATACCCTTTGATCTTATCCTTTATCCCATTACTCTATGACATTCCAGAAATACTGATGTATATTCCATGATCTTATTCATCATATTGACCCACCAATAGTTCTCTTGGATATCCCAATACATATGTGTGATTCTTATATTGATCGAGAAATTTTAACTATGTGCGGCATCCAATAGCTCTTCTACTAACATAGGAGTTGACGACATGAAAAGTAGTGACCCAAATCTTTCAACACCTTATTCATTTACAATGAACTCTAAGGATTTTCCTTTTCATATAGCTTCCACTTTATTCTAATTCCAAACATCATTTCTTTGAGAATCCATTATATTTTCCAAAATATATGGCTAAGAAATAATTTGTGAATGTATTGATGATGTTCCTTCCTTTGTGATTCCCAAGTCCATCCTCTTCATGATTAAGAAGAGTCGAACCTTATTAATTAATATCAATGATAAAATACTTTGATACTTACTACTTTGAGTATCTGAAACATTATTTTCATTACAATGATTATAATTGATTGAGAATTCATAGTCTTTGGTTATCTATAACCATATTCATTTATGTGTATAACACTCTGCCTATGAGAATATATACTTGAGGAATTTGTGATCTATATATATTTTATACTTCTCCCCATGGAGATAATGCCACCATATTTTCATAGCGAAGATCACTGTATCCAACCCCAGAGCAAGAATTGTGTAATTCGGTTCATGAAAATTCAACTGCCTTGAAGAATAGGCCATCACATTGTAATTTTTCAATAACACACAACTCAATACCTTATTTAATAATCTATTAATACCATGAAATGTTATCCACTTATGATAATAATGAGTATAGGTGCAGTGATAATCCTACTTTTAAACTCCTTGAAGACCAAATAAAATCCATTATTCCATGATAACTTGACTCCATTCCTTTTTATCTTGGTTATATGGTTTGAAAATCATGTAAAATGTTTCACAAATTGATGACAGTAACCAGATATTTACATCTATCCCTCATGTTGGCATCATCCATCCTTCAATTGATTATTTTTTTAAGGGTCCAATAATATCCCATTTCTTGTGATGACAATCCCCACAAATGATAATTACATCAAAGTGAACTCACATTTTCTATACTTTTCATAAATATAATCCTTTAACATGGTCTCTAGCATAGTACCCAGATGCTCTTCATGCTCCACTGTGGTATCAAATAATAATAGAATTTCATCAATAAATACTAAAAATATCATGGTAATCTATATATAATCTATTACTCTAGTCCATGATGATTTTTGGATAATTAGTGAGTCTTAGTGGAATTAATATCAACTCATAGTGCACTTACCACGTTTGAAATGTATCCTTTGTGATATCCTCATTCTCTTCCTTATCATGGTAATATACCAGCCATAGATTCAACATAGAGAAGTATTATGGTCTACATATCTAAATGAAAAAGCCATCAATTCCTGGAAGATGATAAACATTTTTTCTCATAAATTTTTTGATCTCATGATAAAAATTGAAAAGGCACATTGAACCATTCTTCTTCTTGATGAAGAGGAAGATTTTACACCACGATGAATCACTTGGTCATAAGAACCCCTTTTCTATATTCTTCTATATTGTTTTCTTCAAATACTCACACTCCATAGTATCCCATATATACTGAGTCTTGGATAATGGTAATTCTATATGTATAACCCTAATTTAAAATTCCACATCTCTGCTATGAGGAAGACCATGAAATTCCTCGAGAAACACGTCTATGTATTTATTCATAACGGGCATGTGTTTAAGAATTATATTTCCTTTAAAATAAATCATTTTATCTATATATGTTTTTTATAGGTAAATAATGTCATTTACGATATATTGGTGCTTAGGAAGATTTATCCTCCACTATGAAATTGTATAGAATCAGGGTTCGATTCACGATTTGCAGCATGATTTACAACTCAAGGAAATTTATGTTGCCTCTATATTGGGAAATCACATATATAGATAGAATTGCATAAAATTACACTAAAGGGAGTATCACATGGTTCTCTGGGGAGTTCAAGACAAACATTGTAATATGGGAGAGTTATATACTTGGAATGTAGTAGTTTTCCAATGTTTTTGTTTCCACTAATAGCACTATTTCTATGCTTTTGGGGTGTTATAATAGTTCCAATAATTATTCTGGATATGAATGAATTTGTAGATCAAGAATCAAAATGTATGTTCTATATTATTTAATAAATAAAAAAATACCTATAACAACTTTGTTGTCAGGATCAACCTTATTGGTTGTGATTGAAAAAAGCTTGTCGTTGTTACGTAGGAGTTTGTTGGTTGTCTTCAAAAACCACTTTATTGGTGCATTGGTTTGAAAATTTCCCTTGTTTTATATAGTTGATGGAATGAAAATATCACTAATAATTGATGAGATAATTCCGCTTCTGAAATGTATTAGTGGGATTATCCTATCTGAAATCACTAGCTAGGAGTCCATCCTTAATGCAACTAATGAATTTCCTCTCCCCCTGAGGCAATTTCCAAGAAGCTTTTTTCCACACCTTTGATAAGTGGGATTTTAAAATGTTATTGCACTATTAAATTTCTCTATCAAACATCTTGGATTTTACACCCATTTTCTCTTCTTATCTCTATGATGCCCTTGATATTATCCAATATCCATTTCTACATTGATGGAACATCCAACAATTTCATCCTAGCCATAAAAAATGATTCATCATAAGGGCTTTTCATATACTATATTTTATCCCAAAAAATAAGTGATCAAAAATGCATTTTGGGGTAATAATATTGGTGGAGTTATATTGTGCATATATACATATATTTTCCTTTTACACCCACATATATTCATCATCTTTTTTCATAAGGTAAATGAATTCCTTTTCGATTTCAAATTATAGAAGTTCAAGGAAAATATTTATTGAAAAACAATTTAGTAATTCCATTTAATCCATCACATTGATCTCTTCCTCAAGATTCATATTATCGATCAATGTCCACCACTAATGAACATCTACCTCCATATAATAAAAACGCTTTATAACCATCTCTTTCTCAAAATATTAATGGTTGGAGAAGATCATATCAATGGAGTGGATCTATTTTTCTGGGATTAAGGGATGAGATGATCCATTGAAAGTCGGGGGCCTTTTTGAAAAAAGGTCTCAATTATAGATTGGGAATTATTAGGGTGTTTTCATGATCCTCATGACCCCAGTTTCTATTCAGAACATGATTCTACTAAGAGAGTATCATCATAAAGTTCATGATTCACACTCCCATTGGGTTCAACATCTCATTGGGGAAGTTATCACATTGTCTATCACAATGGTTGTTTATCTGATTCCTCTTAATTTCTACCTTTAGCTAGAATGAAAGGTAAAATTATGGATGAATGTTTTAAACCCTTTAAAAACATAAATGGGAATCTTATGAAATTAAATGGGTAAATTAAAATTTAATTTTATTTTCTTAACATATAAATTTCTAGGGTTAAATCTATGTTATCCATGAATGATTTCCTAAAATATATATTATGTGTATTTTTTTTACTTTATAATTGTTTTTAATTAGATTCTGAATTTATTGAAGTATGTCCCAGGGAGTATCAAACATGGTGTTCCCTAATGGTCATTGTCATGCCCCAGTTCCAAATAGAGTCTAGCAAAATGTGGTTTTCTTGGGTCTTACTCCTATATACATTGTCTCCAAAGACACATAATCTTATAGCATCCATCCATGGATGTATTTTCTTGATAAATCTCATACTCCATACATAAAAAATTCATGGATGTTTTCATATTATTAATCTTATTCCTAATAGTTTCTCTAGAGATTTCTAATCCTTGTCCAAAAAATAACTAAACATTTCCTTTGATGCCAACTATATCAATCCACATCTTTATTTCATATTAATCTATCATTTATCACATAAAAGAACACATAATACAACCATAATGTTTGAATAGTATATTTACTTTTGGAAGTAGGTACATTACATAACAACATAAAATTTTAAATACAATAATTTGGTTGAAAAAAAACATGAACATGTTCTTTCATAAAACATAATGAGATGACCTTGGGACATACATAAGAAATGGGTCCTCTATAAATCCAATTAAGGGAAATAAATGTTGAATAACAAGATGAAAGTAGTACATGTTATAAAATATGAATATAAATAAGACATAAAATGTTTGAGAATCAAAACAAGAACAATGAGTCATAATATAGCATGATAATAATAATGGAAACATGGGAAATGTGGAAACAATATAAAACATTACATCATAAATATATGTCAAAGATAGTTTCCAATATATCATGATGGAAAAATTACTGTAATTGATTAGCTTCACTCCCTAATTAATTCATTGACATATGATGAGACTAAAATAATACCAACACATTGGATCACAATATAATTTCAGGTACACCCAAGACTTTAATTTCAATATCACACTCAAATGTTCCACATATATCATAAAACATAAAATAACGTTTCATCAAGTTTTATTATAAGATAATGGATTATGGAATATATACATGTATTTCCAAAATAAAATAATTATATATTCATAAATGTGACCACCATTTTTAGGAATTTTGTATATGTATTAACCATACATTTGTTTGGCATGGAAAAGCATATCAAATTTACGGTAGCACAACAGGGGAATATAAATGTTCGTGAAATGACTTACTAAGAGTGATATGGGTCTCTAATAACTAATTAATCATAGGAAATGTAAAGTAATATGTAAGAATACATTCCTATCTTATTAAATAAAGATAAAATATACATGATAAAGGAGATACTTGAATAAAGTGGAGTACTAAAGGAACCATTATATGAGTGTGTGATTTCATGTGAATGGGAGGAGAATCTTGAGAGCATGGAGGAACCTTAGGATTAATATATAGACAATATTGATGATTAAAGATATTATACAATGATATTTAGTGAATTTAAATGGGATTTGGGGTGGGTATATATAGGGAATGAGTGGGAATTTTCTTTATTATTCAAAAACCTATGTTTTGGAATGTATATAATAAAAAAACTTATTATTTTCCCATGTTATCATTGAAATTATAGTTTTAGGATTATTTTATATTTCCATTTGGAAAACATAATAGAATAATACTCTTGATGTGTAAGTGACTCATACTATTAAATAAATGATATTAAAAACAAAAAATATATTGATGGTTTGGAGGACACATAGATTATTTATAAAATTCATCAAATAAACATAAAATCACATTATTTAAAAATTAAAACTTTTTTTATAATGGATACCATTTATTGTATTCATTACATAATTTTTGTGACATTATGATGTCATAATATACAATGTGTATTTATGTTGTATTTAATATTTACCCAAAAATATGATTGTCTCTAAAAATTAAGAAAAAGTCATTGTTGGATAATATTTATGTTCTGATATAAAATATAATATTTATTTTATATAAATTTTTTTGAAATATTTTTATTTACACTATTTAAATAATTATTTACATTATTGGGAAAAAATGGTTTTTTACAATAACAGTCTTCAGACCCTTATGAAAACTACAGTTGACTTAATAAAAAATATATGATCATTTTAATTTGAAATAAAATTATTTAATAATAATATATTAAAATATTACTTATTTAAAATATCCTTTAATTAATAAAAATAAATTCCATAATTAAATTTGAATATTACCCTAAAATACTATTTCTTTCTTATTATATCAAAAAAAATATAAAGTAACAATAATAAGATGAGAACATATTCAGTATTAAATAATAAATAATTTATGTAATCATGTTGATATGGTCTTGATATATATCCATTTATTATACTAGAAAACACCCTAATGTTAAGGCGTGTGATGCTGAGGCTTTCATGTGGTGCTTCGACAAACATGGTTTGGGTCATGATCAGGATGAGCATGAACTTCTAATGTTAATGGAATACCCCATTCATATTTTTTTGGTATGTGACATTGGCATCGGTAAAGAGAAAATATGTGATTATCTACCCCCTTGGAATCTCTGATAAATGGTCTTTATATAGATTAATTTTAATGGTTAAGGCATCACATCCCATTTCTATGACAATTAGATTTTTTGAAACCCTATAATTATAATAATCGTGTGATAAATCTAAAATGTATATATTATTAATAATGACAATGATTAATGGTATTTAAAATATTATAAGATATAATAAAACCAAATAAGTACATGTTGTTTATAGATCCATATTATTTAACTTGACATTTAATTAAATCGCATGGGGAATTTTATTTACAATAGTTATGGTTGTTAAAGTTTTGTTAACATTTGGAATTTAATTGGGGAACTCATCAAACATCCTATAATGTTTATAGATTTTATGGTTTCTTTTATTTCAATTCATTTACTGAAAATGAAAAAAATAATGGTAATGCATTTTCATTCAATAGGGAATATTATAAACTCAGAAGGAATAAATAATAAGTATATCCTAACGTATGAGTCTCTAGGTTTCGATATATTTTATCCATGGTAATGTCTCCTTTTAGGTTTCATGACCAATAAATTTGTTCATGTATTTCATAATGGTTCATAATGCGTTTTTTGAATTTCTATACTGTATCCACAATGTGTGTCAAATTAGGTGTGAAGTACGGACCTTTTTCATGCATTGGGTGGAAATCATGTATAGCATACTATGCCATTTTCATTATTATTTAACAATAGTACAATAGTTCATATCTACATCCACTTGTTTAATATAGGAAGGGATGTAATTTCATGCAACCCACTCATTCAATACATCCCCAAAATTCCTGGATATTTCTTTCTATACATTAACATATCTCTAAACTTATCCCTAGTGGTGTCAATAAATTATAATCTATTCCAAGAACATTACTCTACCTTACTTTGATTCTGACTACAGTGACCCAAGCCTTTACCATTATTATTACATGATTTTTAAACATAAACATCTAATATGTACAACCCCAAATATCATGATGCATTGTGTATTTAAAAGACTAGGTTCATTATACATAAAAAGGAAATTAAAAAATGTCATCCTAATTTAAATATACAAAATGATCTATTAAATCCATATGAGATCCAAAAACTACATAGGATTCCTAAGGGAATATAAAAAATAAAGGGGTGAGATAAAACGATAAATAATGTAATTTACATGTTAAGGAATCATAATGTTTGATTCAACGGTATAACATTTTGCCCAAAAAGTTATGTCTTATGAGTAATCACCTGTATGAATAACATAAGGAACATGGAGTCATAAATTCATGTAAAAATACAAAATATGGAAGAAATATATAACATATCATATACATGATTCAATGTTAACTACCCAGACAATATCATATAGTGGACAATGTCCCATATCATAATAGGTTTACTACCAAATACCATGCATAACGAATTAGAAGACTAAATCATCACCCAATGAATTGTAGGGAAATGTGGATTCTATAATTATAAAATTTTAGTTATTTATATGTTACAAATAACATTAATATATAATAATTCATAAGAATAATAATTACCCATGGATATAAAATGGTTTTCATATTCTTGCTTCATTTATTTATCAATGAAAAATTAGCAATAAAGTCATTTCAGAAATGAAAATATGGCATGTATTAACAACTAAATGGAAAGTGGAATAAGCTTGGTATATATATGTGAGACATATATATATTATTTTAATCGATAAATTACTTTGAACAGAGTGGTAAAGTGAGTTATAGAGATAAATTCCATAACCTAAAGAAAAAGTTAGTAAAAAGAGATTCCTTACCTCAAACCAAATTTATCACTTACATTATTTTTTCCTAAATAATTAACATAAGTTAATTATTTAATTTCTTGAGAAATTTTTTAAATTTTATAATTCCTTCTATTATATTTATTCACTTGTTATATTTAGGTACCTAATGATATAGTTTTAATTCAAATTCATTGACGATGTTCGACTCATATGTCGAAAATAACATTGGAAGGATGGCTAAGTTTAAAGAAATTATTATTTCATAATCTCCAAAAAATAATAATGAAATATTTATCATGTTTAAAAATAAATTCTACAATTAAAACCCAACATCATGGTTTTTAATAAAAATGAACTATGTTACAATCATAGAGACGTAGGACGCATGTACAAAGGAGTAACATTTCCATTTTTTAATTATCATAATTTAATAAAGGTATGTTTTATTTTAAAACTATAAAATTATAATTATATTACAAATATAATATTATATAATTAAATACATATAATTACATCTTCCATGTGACATGGTAATAAAAACGATTCACATCTCATCACAAGGAGGTAGTCTGATGTACCCATAAATGATATTATCATTTTTCAAAAGATTTTATGGTTTGCAGGTAGAAAATGTATTAATTTTATAGAATGATTAATATGTAATTAATATTATATATAAAAATTAAATCTATCATAATTTATTGTTTTTATAGTTGATGATGGAAAATGAATAACATCAGTTCGTGAGGCAGTAGTCTACTGTACACTTGAATGATGGTTTCGTTTCCCATTTAATAAAAGAAGTGATGGATTTATGTTTTTAAATTAACATAGATAGAAATTTGTGTGTATAATACAATTATTATATTTTATTATCATTCACTAATAATAATTTATGTAGATGATGAAATAAATAAAAACTAATGCTAAGTTAAAAATGATACATATTCTTCGGGGAAAATCTTCTGTAATACCCCTAAAACCTACTTTGACTGGGTTTATAATAAAAAAATCCTCTATGTAGTGGGTAGGTAAGTAAGGAATTTATTTTGAAAAGTTTTTTTTAACCAAAAGGATTTTTTTTTTATTTTTGGAATAACATGAGTGGAGATTCCCTTAAATATGTGAGGAGGATTGGTCTTTTTGTAAATACTCAAAATATATAATAATGGGAAGTCACACTCAAGCCAATTGGAATCCCAAATTGAAAATAATGTAATTTATAGGTTATATGTTATATATACACGTTCAAAATCAATAATTAAACATACATTAATAATCTCATATAAATTACATCGTATTTTACTCACTTCTATACATTAGTTTTCCACCATGATAAATTGTTATTTAGTCTTTCTAAAGATTATTATGACCAAAATTAAATTTAATGTATTATATGATATTATTTATTTAAATTGGTAATATGAAAAACATTTTATAATATTAATATAAAATATGTGGAATAATGAAATTTGAAATTAATCTTGTAATATATGTGGTAAAACTATTTTTTATAGATGCATTTTCAAGTATTATATGATCTTATATAAACTATTTTACTTATAACAATAATTTTATGAATTTAAATTCATATTACAAGATATATGATATATTTATTTTATTTAAAATTTTATTTATTATGGGATATTTTAATTTGATAAAAATTATAAACTTTTTTTCACTTACAGACGGTTCACAGAAACCTATTTTTTTATGCATAATAATAATCATATAACAAAACCATGAAAATTGATTATTAAAAAAAAATTATTTATATTATTATAAATAAAATGGATAAATTTCAAATTATATCCAAATCTAAAATATAATGTAGCTTTTATATTACATTATTAACTAATATACAATAATATAATATGAAATATTTGTAATTTTCACCATTCATTGAAGAATAAATCATTGAAAAAGCACCAAAATCAGACCATAAGTAATATTTGATATGAGAATTTCAGATATTTATTCATTTTAGAAAATTAAAATTAAAAAGGTTACATAAATTTATTAAGATATTTTCGTTCAAAAAGAAAGAAAAAACCTATTTGAAGAAAATATATTTTTAATGAATATAATGAGTTTTTTATAATTTGAGTTTTTATTTCAAAAACAAACTCTCAATATATTTAATTTTATTAGTTTAAAAAAATTTCATATAATAATTCTTCATATTCGTACACTCAAATTAAATATATAGTTTATAATGGTAATATTTAAATAATTATTATTTGTTAAGACTCGGTGTTGTGTGCAGTATAGGATATTAAACTTGTTTTTCATCATTAAAAACCCCAAGAAGTTATAACTATCTATATGGTAACTAGAAATTTTAAATATGATTACCTTTTTAAAGAAAATATAAGAAAATTATAGATATTAAATATATTGATCCAAATATCCTTGATAATCCCATGTGAAATCCTACTGTATATCATCCGCAGTATGAATTGTTTCTTATGACTATGAGTCAAATTAATGAGAAAATATTATATGTAAATTTAATTATGTACCCAATCACATCTAAAGTGAATTAAAAATATTTTATGTAAATATCTGATCATGATCTACTATAATAGGGAAAGGGAACCGATATGGACAAATGATTTTCTATTATTGAGTATATCAAGATGATTGAAATTTATATCATTATAAATAGGTATAAAATTCTTTAATTTAATAAATTACAAAACTTTAACTCAAATAAAATAATTACCATGATATTTCATTAGAAATAAAACCACGAAATCCATGTATATATAATCCTATTTCAATTTTGGAACTAACAAAGGGTGTAGAATCACCTTCTGATGCTATCTTTCATCTATATAATATTCAAAAGTGTAATATTTCTTAGAAAATATGCCATATATTTCATTATTCTGTCACACTAATAATATTCTCTAAGGTCTCTTTATATATTAGTACTTCCAAGATGAGATGAAAGTGGAGTCTTATGAGTGTCAACCTATAATTCATTATTTAATTAATATTAATTCTATACACATTACCTTTTTCCAGAACTTATGAGACATTCCTTTTAAATATGAATCATAATAAAATTACCATTAATAATCCATTATATCATTTCATACAATCCATCATAATAATTTTTACAATGAATAATTCTATTTTTATAGGATGACTACTCTAAAACCTAAACCAAAAGAGATTGGTTTTCTTCACACACAATTTCTATACCAGTATTTATAAAATTATTAAATAATAAATCATTATATAGACATAACACCATTAATGATTCAATTTCCTTTTAACATAAGGTATAAAATTCCTTTTTTTTCTTACTATGATTATAAATAATCATGATATCAAAATTTTTTATTAGTTTCACCCATCTTATCTTTCCCTTGGTTAGTGGTTTTTAGTGAATATAAACATCAATATTTTATGAAATATATATATATATATATATATTCATGTTTCTCCCTATATCGAATATTCAACTATTTTTTATAGAAAACACCTTATTTCAATCTCAAGATCATGTGTATGATTATTATTCTCATTTTATTTCAATTAACATGATGTATTCATAATTAACCAATCATTATGAATCAAGACACAACCAATTTTCATCAATAAAGAGCCATTATAAATGAAAAATTCTCAATTTAATAACGGACAATAGAAAACATTTGTATTAACCAATCCTTTTTTAAAAATTCCAAATCAAATTTACAATAAAAATATTTATGAAATTATTTATCTATATTATGATTATACATGTTTAATAGATAATATAACAAATAATTTTTTTATTGAAGTAGCATGTAATGAATGATTCCTCCAATAAAACTATGAATTTTAGGGAAAATGGATGGTCTTGGAAATTCTTCACCCACATTATTTTTATCAGGATGAACCATTATTATAGAAACCCAAATTACATTTCGAAATATATTACATGATTTTTACATTAAATATTTGTAAAACACTACCTAGGTAACTGTAGTTCAGGTCAATTTAGTGGACTAGTTATGAAATATATATATTTAACCGTATTGTATATAATAGGTATTTCAATATTTATAATTACCACATATATCCCATAATACTTTTTACACTACAATGGATTCCCTGAATAAATTCATAAATCAAATAGTGATATATAAATCTCTCTAAGGGAATAATCATAGTAAAGAATAAGGACATGTAATACATATGTGCCAACATGCATATCATGATAACATAAAAGGTGAGAATATCATATAATAACAAAGAAACCAAGAATGATAATATGGTGTCATATGTTCTTTTAAGAATGTTAATGAGGGAAACAATAAGACTTCAAAAGCATAAGATAAGGCCCACCACCAATACAACATAGAATAGTATTCTAAGTTAACTTATTGTTCATGATATCTGGTATTTTCAAATATGGAATATTATCTTAATTTATTTGTGGGGAATATAATTCTAGGCCCACCCATAACATTCCTAACATATAAATTAATAATTATTTGATATAAATAATTCATACATTGGGTATAAGAATACAAAAACCTCATGAAGAAAATGGGTTACATAATCTTGACTTATAGAATAAAAAGTTGAATATGATTAGGATTTACATGAAAATGGGATTATTTAATTCATCAGAATTCATGAATGATTATGGATGAAAATTTCATGAATATAATTTCCATCTTTAGAGAGGTCATAAAATTTTCAGAGACACGGGTTTGAAAATAAACCTCTTAATTAGTGTTTTAAGAAGAATGGTAAGGATTTTGTAAAGATATTAAGGGTATTATAACATACATAAAATATTAAATTAAACAAAAATTTGATTTATATATAGAATCTTATTTTTATAAACTATATAAGGTTGAAATCATTTAATTAAGCGGTACATATATTGAGTTAATAAATAGAGAAGTTCCCTTTTATAGGATTTTTATAATGAATATAATTTTGAAGGGAACCATAATATATTGAATTTCCCAGACAAGGAAAGGTATGTTAAACTAGGAATATCTATTACTAAACAAAATTATACTACATAAATGAAATAAATGACCATAATAGAGTGATAAATTGAGTATTAGTAGAAGATGGAATAACTTGAAATAGATTAGGGTGGTTTGGAAGATTCATTTCCTTGGGTACTTTACACACATTGTATGATAACATAACATATTTAATAATTTAATTTAATAAATGTATTTAAGAGCATTATTCTTCAATATTTAATTTATTTATATCAATTTATATTTACTTTTAAACAACATCATAATAAACTTTTTTCATTCTTACTCTCCTGATTGTGTTCATTTCGTGCTTCTAAAGCCACATTAGTCTGTGGATAATTATGGATGTTATTGTAAAAAGATAAAATAACTCCTGAGGTGAAATAAAATTATATTAACCAAATTTAAGTATTTCAAATTTTACCAATAATCCATATGTATTCTTGACATTGGGATGATTCATTTAATATAAATATTATTTTTATAGGATAATATCCTTTGGGAGATTTTACTGGAAATCATGAACAAGAAATGTTTTATTTGACTGAATAACTATTTATTCATTATAGGTTATGATTTATTCTATAAAATACTTACTATAATCATATTTAGTAGCACTATTATTTTTATTACCATCCAAGCGGGAAGCGGGGAAAAACTAAACATGTCATCTATGGATGCAGAGAACAATCCAAAACAGAGGATAAATTTTAATTTTATAAAAGATGAAAGGAGGATTGATTATGGATATTATATTAATATAATAATAATTTATCATATTATAAATATTTCTGTAATTATAACTACATTTTAATAATTTATTTGAAGAGTTTTAAGAAACAATTATTTTATGATATTTTGTTTGAGTGTATTACTTCTTCCTTTAGGTATTAACTCTTAGGATACCCGTATGGCTCCTTAGAATGGTCTTTTAGTAAGAATATATCCATATTGATCTGTTAAGGGTGTTTAAGGGGAGAATTAGTCTATGATTTTAAATGTAAATGAGCTTAGAGTGTGAGTAGAAGAGTGGTGGTGATGAGTGGTATTTACAAGGGGAGGATATGGGTGTCTTTTTTAAATAATATTCATTAGTTAATTATTTTGACTCATGAAAATACAGTACTGGTGATTCTCATGATTGTATGTAGTAAATGTTTCTTGTGATATAGTGGCTATGGGTTATTAAATAACCCTATATGATATTAATGATGTATTTACCTTATATCGGTAAATATTTTGTTTTTATGAATACTTTATTTCAACTAGATTTCCATATTTTTAGAAAAATAACAAAAAATTATGCTATGATAATTTTGATCGGATGATTACAAAAAATTTAATCCATTTAAAAAAATAATATTCTAAATATGTGAAATTTAATATTTAAATAAATAATTTATTTATAATTTTCTTTAAAAAATGATAAAATTTCTAACACTATTAAAAAATTAGTTAGGGTTTCACAAAATAGTATTTTCAAATTTATTAATATATTTACATATTAATGAAACTATTCTATTAGTGTGAATTTTTTTAAAACAAATAAATTTATCATAAAAATTATTTTAACGCGGTTAAATCAAATATATTTTGTAAAAATTTGAAATATGATATCATCTTTAAAAACACTTATTTTATCTGATATAATAGTTTTATTTGATTATATTATGATATAAACTAATTATAACATTTCTTAAATATTTTTCAATGTTACATTGGTTAGTTTACTATTCATAATACTCATATTAAAATTCGGATAGTTATATTATTATTCCAATGTTTAGATTAACATTCTAGTAGTATGATAATTATCATGTAATATACATATTCTAATGGTCACATTTCTTATTGAACCATGTTTATAAACCCCCATTCAAAAACATTGTAATTCACTACACTAAATAAAAATGATTTTATACTTCCCTTGAAAAAGTTTGTTGTATTCATTGGGATACTATTTATTATACAATATTTATGAAAAATGGTGGTCTTCATATGAGAATTAGGTCCTACTGATTTTTCCTTAGTTTATGTAATATTATTTAGTGTTTATCTCCATTTACTATTCATTTTTAAATTGAATATATTATTTCATTCTTTGGAATATTGAAACAAAATATAATAGTCTTTCTATATGAATCTATATCCAAACATTATAAAACAATCATAATGAAACATGGATTATTTTAAAAATAAATTGTTTTTTGGATTGGTATAGTTATTACATTATTAGTTATAATATTTTAATAGAATGATAATTTTTTATCCAAAAATAATATTTTGTAAATTATCCATACAAAAAAATTATTTTAAGTTCATAATAATGATCCTTGGACTTTTTTTATGATCCTAATAACTTTTAGAATACACACGAATGTAACCTATAAATACCAAAATAATTTTACCCAACTACTCATGAAAAAATCAATTCATAAGTTCTATAAATATTGTAGGTATATATGCCAACTGAAATGGAATAACCACAAACTCATAATGATTATTCATATTAAGAATCTCCATCCTTTGAATCTATTCTACCTTATCTTTTAGATGATGATAACAAAACCTGAGCTCATTCTTAATAAAATACAAATCTCCCTTGACCTGATCAGAAAAGGAATTAGTATTTAGAATATGATACTTATTCATAACAGTGATGACATTGATTTATATATAATCAATCAAAGTCAAATAATAAAGATAAATTATTTTAACAAACAAAAAAATATCACACTAAGGAGATGTTATATGACGAATGAAACACTTATCAATAAATTTTGGTTAATGGATTTTCAACTCTAATAGCTCTATTAAAGCCGTCCGATCTTGGGTTTTCAAAGTTGTATTAGAATTAAGTAAACTATAAATAGTAAACCGAACATCTATATTATGAATAAGAACATGGAAATCATCATTAAATACATCCATATAT
Source organism: Viscum album (assembly GCA_963277665.1). Taxonomy (NCBI): domain Eukaryota; kingdom Viridiplantae; phylum Streptophyta; class Magnoliopsida; order Santalales; family Viscaceae; genus Viscum; species Viscum album. The sequence goes on from OY728153.1 coordinate 936,474,386, forward strand.
TCATTTGTGTCATCATATCACTCATTTTAATAGTTTCTTTCATTCTAATGATATGTTCAATTTAACATCCACTCCCATCATTAATCATATTTTTTATTTCTTGATATTTTATCAAGTATATTAACTCATTCTTATATAAATATGAACTATCATTATAAAAAATTTATATGAATTATTTAGATCAATAATATATCATATTATAAATAACATATTCATAATATATACACAAAAATAACATCAAACTCTACAATGTGTATTACTATGTGAATTATAGGAATTACTAAAACATATATGCTAATTAAAAGACTCCTCTAAATTCATTTCACATTAATCACTCCTCTATGAGGTTTTAGAAAAATTTATATCTCAATCCTTTAAGGTGGTATTTAAATATTATAAAATCATGAATATAAATATTTTTTATATCCTGAATCAAAAAATACATTTTTAATATGTTACTAAACATGTAATGTACATATCACCACTTCAATTGAATGTCCAATATGAAATATACTTGTAGAAAATTAATTTCCCACAGTATTATACATCTAATCTTCATGATTCCCACCTTGAGTAACTATCTTATGATATACTTTTTTATAGTCACCCAACCCATTGTAATGGAAACATTTCACTGGAGACTAAATTTTTGTTTTCCCATTTCTACATTGATTATAATTAGTTTATTAGAAATCATGATCCTAATATATAAACATACCAGATCATTAACACATTTATAATTCATTCAAATATTCTTAAATTTTTTCTTACAATTTTAGGACATGTGCGGGCTTACATATTTATTTTTTATTTATTAGTTCCCATTTTCTAGTCACCATGACCACTTCTTACCCTTGTTTCAATGAGTGAAATAAGAGCTAGAATACACCATATTAATATTATGGGCACATATTACAGATTCCTTGTAGATTTTTAATTCACAAGAGGCTGACTGTAATGGCCCGGACCTCTCCGGCCCATTCCTTTGTCGAAAAGAGGGTCATGAAGTGTTCTGGAGGGTAGAATGGACTTTTCCCACACTTTTCAGAATTTTTTAAGTACATTCCGTGTAGTGTGAGTACACGTTGTGTACCACCTTGCTGGGTATACCTGGTTTTGAATCTGTGTCCTTGCCATGTGAAATAAATTAGTACATGCCGTGTAGGCCATACTACACGCCGTGTAGTTCCTCCCCGCGTACGCATTACCCTCAAACCATGTGTTGACCTATCAAAAGCCGTGTGTCGTGTCGAGGTCGTGTCCTTTACATGTGAATTAAATGAGTACACGCCGTGTAGCCCATACTACAAGCGGTGTAATTCCTCCCCATGTACGCGTTACCCTCAAACCGTGTGTTGACCAGTCAATGACTCTGTGCCACATTGAAGGCCGTGTTGGAAGCTGCTTGGAGACCGTGTGAAATGGCCTAGTACACGCTGTGTACTAGAAAGTAAATGCCATGTAATTAGTTTTTCTCTCCTATAAAAGGAGGGGGGCTCTGCTCCTTTTCAAATCACTCCTCTCCTCCCCTTTCCCTAGAGCAGAGCTCTCCCAAGAGACTCCAAAGCTCATTTCTTCCATAAATTTTCTGTCCGAACTCCGATTTACAATCCGTCAGCCGCCACGAGATCATAACGATGAGGCGGAACTTCTGAGCTTAGATCTATTTCTTTACCTTCGTCCTTTCCTTACCATCATCCACCCTAGGAGGTTCTGTTGGGTTTCAACAGAAGTAACGGACGCCGATGGACGTCTTCTAAAGCTGATCAGGGGGAGCGTTGTGATCAGAACTTGTTGAGGTAGGGATCTTACCTTTGTCTCTCTCTTTTGTGCATCATGAGGGGTGGGTATCCTCTTGTTTTAGTAATATACTATTGAAACAATAAATAAAGATAATAACTAGTAAAATAATGGGGATGGGGATGTTGTTATGTTTATCTTTTTTTATCCTATTGTTATGTTGTGAATTGAATAGATTTATGCCTACTGAAAATCACGGTCGTTGGGGGAGTTTTCTTGCACAATTAAATGTTTCCCTTTCTTTCTAGACTGTTTTTTGGGTGGAATCTTTGTGGATTATGGAAATTGGTTAATCATGTAAAGTTGGCTGATTTAAAATCTGGAACCCTTGTGTGATCACCCTGTTTGAACAAAATGGAATAATGAACATGTGGGTGTTGGATTGGTTACGTGTGTGAGAAAGGGGGGAGGGGTGGATCCTGAGTTTTTATGAATAGGATGGGTAGTGGGGTTGTGGTAAATGATATTAAAGGGGCGATGATGTGTAACAAGCCTTGTTTTGTGAAATGGTGGTGGAGATGTGGTTATAGTGGCAACAAGACTGCAGTAATGGGTTGTGTTAAAAAGGAAGTGGAATGTTGATAAATGAACTGTGGGGAAGGATAATGAATGCGAGAACAATCAATGGGGTTTGTGTGATGATATATAGTTGGGTTGTGTTGCTTGTATTTTATCTAACTTGATTTGTGGTTGGAAGGGATTTTGTTCTACGAAACGCTTGATCTGGTTTGATAGTTGACCAGTAGTCAAGGAACTAATAAACTATTACTGATGAAACTTAAAACCCTAAATGGGGTTGGGGTTGTTTGTTGTATTCATGCTTCGTAGTAGCAGTTCCGTGGCATGTGATCAGTTTCTCTATTTAGAAGCCACAGGTTGGGATGTGTGTTTGGTATACATATATATATTTGTACCTTTGTGTTTTGTCGCACCCCACCCATGTTGAGCACTTAGTGCCGAAAACTCCCATTTCATGGGAGAGGGTGTTTTCCCCTTAGTTACTAGTTCCTTCCTGCTCCTTCTTCCATAGGCTGTGATGGCTTGAGGCGCCCTTACACCCATGAATCTTCGGGTGGATTTCGATTGGTGTGGTATTAGCGCAAGACTCTTCGGGCAGGTTTACTGTTCCCAAGAGTATTCGGGATGAGGACTAGGTGTGTTCGGGCGGGGATATGATTGTGGTTTGTGGGGACCAGGTGTGTGCGGGCGGGATATGTGGTTGTGCGACCTAGGCGTGTGCGGTTAGGATATGTGGTTATGAGGCCCAAGTGTGTGCGGGCGGGGTTTGTGGTTCTTGAGGCCCAGGTGTGTGCGGGCGGGAAGAGTGTGGTAGCGTCAGGACGTTCGCCGTTAAGAAGAGCAACTAACTAGTGGGAAATGATGAGGGGTACCAAATACTTGTTCTTATATACTAGAAACTATTGTTATGTGTTTTTGGTGAGCATGGCTGGTGAGGTTGGGTGGATAGATTTCTTTGTTAGGTTGGTTTCTTATGTTGTTCACACAGGACATTAAGATGTCTCCCCACCTGTGCACGAGATCATTAGGTTTTCCTACTGAGTATACTTGTATGATCACCTTACATTTACTTTTAGGTTTTCAAGAGGACTACCAGGGACGTGCGGGGCCCTACTATTCGGGATAGTTGGAGTTGTTGCAGTTGTTGTACTCTTGTTTCTTTTGGTATTGTACTTTTGAGCTTTCTTGTACCTGTACCTTGGTTCAAAATTGATTAAACATGCATGTGAGATTGGTTTGCATTTTATTTTATTTTACTTGTTCCTTTTTCTTTTGGTGTTTGAGTCTTCCTATTTCCCAATCTTAAATAATAAAAAGGGTAATGCCTCACATTTTTGTGAAAACTCATACCCTTGGTGCTAGTCGCCACCCTGGGGCCTACTTGAGGTGGGACTCAGGGGTCATTATCTCCCTTTCACCATTTCTATCTCAGGAGAGGAATCATTGATGGAAGGGGGTTGTGACAGAATGGTATCAGTGGTGATGGTTGAGATATAGGATGGAGTCTGAATTTTGACACAGTAAGGATTTCATGGGATGGTAGGGAAACAGTGTTAGGTGATCTTGGTGCGTGACATAGGCCAGGGAAGGCTGGCTAGGACACGAGATTTTAGGTCCCCTGTGATCCGATCCAAGGACTCTAAGACTACCAAACAACCAAGTGAGACTACATTGATTGTAGGGTAGAGATCCTAGGGAAGGTACATGCACCATCATGATTGTGTTTTACTTGATTTGGGTGTTCTGGGAAAGAAATAAAGTGAAAAAAAGAAACCTTGAGAAATTTCCTTGATACTTGGTCTTAGGAGATCTCTGTTTACTATACAGTTATGGCACCTGGATGTCATCCCTAAGCGTCTCAGTCAGCCGAGCCCCAGTAGATTCAGGCGGTCGATCGGTTGAGGATTGACCGAGAGGAGGAAGATAGCCAGTGACAGAAGACTCTCGGTTCCATCCAACAACAAACCCTCAATAAGTATGAGGGTAGTACTTCAGATATAGAGATAGAGGGGTGGCTTGAGGAGCTAGGGATCGATTTTACATTGATCCGTGTTCCGAGGGAGTACTAGGTTCCCCTAGCAGTCAGTCTGCTGAGAGGTGTGGCACGTCAGTGGTGGACGCTGTACCTCAGAGAGAGAAGAGAGGCAGAGGTTCCGTGGGCTAACTTTGAGAAGGAATTCCAAGAAGAATTACTTTCTTCCATGATCAAGGTGGAGAAGTGGCAAGAGTTACTCTCCCCCCAGTAGGGAAGTATGTCAGTACGAGAGTTGGGGATCATGTTCAAGGATCTCCTACGCTTTTCTCCGGATCTCTTTCCGGATGAGGAGTCTAGGGCGAGACGTTTGGAGGAGGTGCTTCGTCCTTCGCTCTAGTATGTTGTCACCCCCTTCACCCTTCTGGTGTAATTGTCCGTACAGAAGAAGGAAGAGGTTGTAGAGAGGATTCAATCTCATGGAGGTGCACCACGAGAGGGGATCCAGCTGGGTTCGTCGAAGGGGAAGGAAGTCAGCAGCCGGTCTCCTGCGACAGGACCATCCAGATTTAGGCCAGTGGGTAGCAGGCCCCAGTAGTTCCAGTTCAGATCTTTGGGTCCTCATCCCTTTTTCACGAGCCCATGACCGAAGTGTTTCTCTTGTGTAGGTTTCGGGCACATCCAGAGTCAGTGCCCGACCCGAACTCAGTATAGTGGAGGTGGGAAGGTTCAGCGCCCGCTTCAGCAGCACCAGTTGTCGGTGAGGCCATTGCAGCTGTAGCGGGAACCTTCTCCTCCGAGGGAAGACTTTGCAGGAGGAGCCCGACATCAGGGTGATCCTCAGGGACCTCGACTAGGGCATGGTTGGGGAGGTGGTCGACATCAGAGAGGCAGAGGAGCTGGGTGTGGACAGTTGCACGTAGCAGAGTTGGCAGCTCCAGGAGGACCAGCGGTAGTGCGAGGTACGATTTATTTGTTCTGCACTCCCGTTTCTTCTTTGTTAGATTCAGGAGCTTCACACTCCTTTGTTGCACCTCGTCTATCCCAAGATTTGGGTCTAGACGTAGAGAGACTTTCTGTACCCCTGGTGCTGATTACACCAATTGGAGGTCAGACCAACAAATCTTCTGTTTTCCGAGGATGTGGGCTGACGCTGGGACCACATTGATCTAGTGGGGATCTTCTTTTGGTACATATGCATCCCTATGATGTCATCCTAGGCATCGACTGGATGTTTTATGTTAATTCCGTTATCAACTGCTTCCCAAGAAGAGTCCTGTTCTTCGATGTGGATGGGCAGCGTATAGCTTTGGTTGGTGAGAGGATCTATCAGGCGGGAAGCCAACATGTGAAGCCTCTCCTTTCCTTGCTAGGCGGGGTATCAGTGTTTTCAGCTGATACAAAGATGGTGGATGTTCCAGAGGTTGTTGGGGAGTTCCTAAATGTTTTTCCTTAGGAGGTTGTGACTCTACCCCCCTGACGTGATGTTGAGTTCGGGATAGAATTACAACCTGGTTCCCGTCTGATTTCGATGGCCCCTTATCAGATGGAACATTCAGAGTTGTGGGAGTTGCAGATTCAGATTGATGATCTAATGGAGAAGGGTTTTGTTCGACCCAGCATGTCGCCATGGGGTGATCCATTTGTGTTCATGATGAAGGCAGATGGTGGTATCAGGCTATGCATAGACTACCGAAGGTTGAATCAGGTAACGATCAAGAACCGTTACCCCCTTCCAAGGATAGATGGTCTCTTTGACTAGCTGAGGGGAGCATGTTGGTTTTCTAAGATTGATCTGCGATTTGGATATCATCAGCTGAGGGTAAAGGACAATGACATTTAGAATACATATTTCAGTTGAAGGTATGGACACTTCAAGTTTCTAGTGATGCCGTTTGGAGTTACGAATGCACCAGATGTGTTCATGGGACTTATGAACTTTGTCTTCCGAGAGTTTCTGGACCTGTTCGTCGTTGTGTATATCGATGACATCCTGATCTACTCAAGATCAGAGGAGGATCACGTTGAGCATCTCAGAGCAGTCTTGGAAGTCCTTTGACACCACCATTATTATGGTAAATCGTCAAAGTGTAAGTTCTTGACACAAGAAGTACACTTCCTTGGGCACGTGGTGTCTTATCATGGAGTGTCAGTGGACCCGTTAAAGGTGGAGGCAGTTGTTTCTTGGGCGGCACCCAAGAGCGTGGCAGATGTTCGTATTTTTCTAGGGTTGGTAGGCTATTATTAGAGATTCATTTCGGACTTCTCTCGAGTTGTTGCTTCATTAAAAACATTTACTAGGAAGAACAAGGTCTTTCTATGGAGCGAGCAGTGCCAGGAAGCTTTCGACTACCTGAAGGGGAAGTTGGCCAGTGCTCCAGTACTCAGGTTTCCAGAGGAAGGGTTGTTGTATGAGGTGTTTTTTGATTCTTCTGGCCTTGGTTTGGGGTGCGTACTGATTTATAAGAAGGGTGTGATCTGTTATGGTTCTAGGCAGTTGCGCCCTCATGAGCGTAACTATGCCACCCATGACCTAGAGCTTGCAGTAGTGGTGTTCACATTGAAGTTGTGGCGACATTACCTCTTTGGGTAGTGCTTTGTGGTCTTCTCAGATTACAATATCTTACATTATATCTTCTCCCAGCATGAAATTAACATATGGTAGTAGAGATGGGTCGAGTTCCTCCAAGAAAATGGCTTCGAGATCTCTTAAACTGAAGGTAAGGTCAAATTTTTGGCTGATTCCCTAAGAAGGAAGTCACATAAGGAAGTGGTTTGGGATTCCGCTAATGCTTGGAAAGTGATGGGAGAGTTGGTTTCCTTGCACTTGGATGCAAGGGTAGACGGTGTTAGAGGATGTTTGTTTCAGATGATGGTGCAGTCCTCCTTATTGCAACAAGTGGTAGAGTCTCAATGGGGAGACTCCGAGTCCAAAGTAATGCAGGATCGTATCGATCTGGGAAACGATCCAGAAGGATGTTCAGAGGATAGCCGACATTAGATGCTCTTTCATGGAAGGTTGTTTGTTCCGGAGGCGATGCGTGAGAGAGTTCTTCGTGATTTCCATAGCCCAGCCTTGGTGGTGTATCCAAGAGTTTCAAAAATGTACCGAGGCCTAAGGGAACATTTTTGGTGGCCCGAGGTGAAATGGGTTGTGGCGGAGTTTGTGGCTAAGTGCCTAGTGTGTGAGCAAGTAAAATCTGAACACCATGTTCCCAATGGTTTGTTGCATCCTTTGGATGTCCCCAAGTGGAAATGGGATGACATATCAATAGACTTTGTCACAGGACTACCTAGAGCTCAGAGTGGTTATGATGCTATCTGGGTAGTGGTAGATTAACAGACGAAATCAGCTCACTTCTTAGAAATTAATGAGTCAGGCCCGGTGAGTACCTTAGCACAGAGGTATGTAGACGAGGTGGTGTGTTTTTATGGAGTTCTGAAGGCCATCTTCTCAGATCGGGATACTCGGTTTACCTCATTAGTCTGGAGGGGGTTACAACATGCTTTTGGCACCCAGTTATGCCTTAGCACTGGTTTCCACCCCCAGACCGATGGGCAGACAGAGCGGACTATCCAGACGTTGGAGGACATGCTGCGAGCATGCGTTCTAGATTTCTGAGGATCATGGGTGCGACACTTTCCTTTAGTATATTTTTCCTACAACAACATATTCCACTATAATATTGGCATGGTTTCATTTGGGGCTTTGTATGGAAGGTCATGTCGTTCACCCATTTTCTGGGCAAAGGTTGGTGAGATAGGTGCTCTTTGGCCAGAGGTAGTACAGAGTACCAAAGAGAAATTCCATCTTGTGCGTGAGAGGATGAAAGTGGCTCAGGACCGACAAAAGTCTTATGTTGATTGTCAGAGGAGGCCATTGGAGTTCGAGGTGGGAAATCATGTGTTCTTGAAGGTTTCCCCTCGACGGGGGTAGCGGAGGTTTGGGAAGGGGAGTAAGCTCTCCCCTAGGTTCATCGGACCTTTCGAGGTGCTGAGGCGAATCAGTGAGGTGGCATATCAGGTGTCCCTACCACCTCAGTTGGAGAAGGTTCATGACGTCTTCCACGTCTCCCATCTTCATCGGTAGTTACATGATGACTCTCAAGTTATCAACTGGGGAGAGTTAGATATGGGAGATGACGTGACCATCGAGGAACGACCAATCAGAATCGAGGATCTTAAATAGAAGGTGCTCCATGGACGAACCAACGCCTTGGTTCATGTGTTGTGGAGGCATGGAAGCCTTGAGGAGAGCACTTGGGAGCGGGAGGCTCAGATGCATGCTCAGTACCCAGAGTTGTTTTGACTTGTGTTTTGATTTGTTCTTCAGAGATTTTTTTTGATGTTTTGCTCTGTACCTTTGATATATGGAATGTTTGGCTTGTCGGTTGTGAGAAGTTTTGTTTCCTTGTTCCCTGGAAGTATGTAACATGTCTGAATTTGTGGGTAAAGGGAAAAACCTAATCCTTAATCGAGACACATTAATGTGGATGCGATTGAACCCGTGCGGGCGAGTCAATGCCGCCTATAGTGGATAATATCTCGACATGGGAGAAGGAATTTCCCCAAGCCATGAGTTCGGGATGTGTGTTGTACGGTGTTGGGGGCAATGTAAGTTGAAAAAAAGATCTTAATATATAGAATTGGGAAGACCCAATTCTTAATCGAGACGCATTAATGTGGATGCGATTGAACCCATGCGGGCGAGTCAGTGCCGCCTAACGCAGATAATATCTCGACATAGGAGAATGAATTCATAACACATATGATTAGGGTTTTTGGTTGGGTTCCTTTTATAACGAGAGCCCTAAGTGGTATCTTGTTGGGTTCCTCTGGGTTGGTTTCTGAATTCTTGGGGAAGAGAATGTTTTAAGAGGCATCTGATGTAATGGCCCGGACCTCTCCAGCCCATTCCTTTGTCAAAAAGAGGGTCATGAGGTGTTTTGGAGGGTAAAATGGACTTTTCCCACACTTTTCAAAATTTTGTAACTACACGCTATGTAGTGTGAGTACACGCCGTGTACCACCTTTCTGGGTATAACCCATGTTGAAGTCATGTCCTTGCCATGTGAAATAAATGAGTAAAATATGTGTAGCCCATACTACACGCTGTGTAGTTTCTCCCTGCGTACGCATTACCCTCAAACCATGTGTTGACCAGTCAACAGCCGTGTGCCGTGTTGAGGATGTTTCCTTGCTACGTGAAATAAATGATTACACGTCGTGTAGACTATAATAAATGTAGTGTAGTTCCTCCCCGCGTACGTGTTACCCTCAAACCATGTGTTGACCAATCAACGACCGTGTTCCGCATTGAAGTCCGTATTGGAAGCCTCTTGGAGATCATGCGAAATGGCCGAGTACACGCTGTGTACTAGAAAGTACATTCCGTGTACTTTAATTTTTCTCACATATAAAAGGAGGGGGCCTCTCCTCCTTTTCAAATCACTCCTCTAATCCCCTTTCCCTTGAGCAGAGCTCTCCCAAGAGACTCCAAGGCTCATTTCTTCCCTAACTTTTATGTCTGAGCTTAGATTTACGATCTATCAGTGGCCACGGGATCGTAACGATGAGGCGGAACTTCTAAGCTTGGATATTTTTCTTTCCCTTTGGACTTTCATTCCCAGTTTCCACCCGAGGAGGTTCTGTCAGGTTTTGACAGAAGAGACGGACGCCAACACATATCTTCTAAAGATGATCTGGGGGAGCATTGTGATCAGAACCTGTTGAGGTAGAGATCCTACCTTCGTCTATCTCTTTTGTGCATCATGCGGGGTGGTTATCCTCTTATTTTCGTGATATACAGTTGAAACAATAAATAAATATACTAACTGGTCAAATAATAGGGATGGGGAAGTTGTTATTTTTATTTTTGTTTATCCTATTGTTATGTTGTGAATTGAATAGGCTTATGCCTACTCAAAATAATGATCGTTGGGGGCCTTTTCTTGTGAAATTAAATGTTTCCCTATCTTTCTAGACCATTTTGTGGGTGGAAACTTTGTGGATTATGGAAATTGGTTAATCATGTAAAGTTGGCTGATTTAAAATCCAGAACCCTTGTGTGATCACCCCGGTTGAACAAAATGGAATAATGAACATGTGGGTGTTGGATTGGTTATGTGTGTCTGAAAGGGGGCATGGATCCTGAGTTGTTAAGAATAGGATGGGAAGTGGGGCTGTGGTAAATGATATTAAAGGGGTGATGATATTCCACGAGCCTTGTTTTGTGATACGGTGGTGGAGATGGGGTTATAGTGGCAGCATGGCTGCAGTAATGGGTTGTGTTAAAAAAGGAAGTGGAAAGTTGATAAATGAATTGTGGGGAAGGATAATGAACATGGGAACAATCAATGGGGTTTGTTTGATGATAAAAGGTTGGTTGGTGTTTTTTGTGTTTTATCGAACTTGATTTGTAGTTGGTAGGGATTTTTTTTCTACAAAATTCTTTATCTGGTTTGATAGTTTCCCAGTAGTTAAAGAACTAATAAACTATTACTGATGAAACTTAAAAACCTAAATGGTGTGGGGGTTATTTGTTGTATGCATGCTTCGTAGTAGCAGTGTCTAGGAACATGCTCAGTTTCTCTATTTAGAAGCCATAGGTTGGGATGTGTGTTTGGTATACATATATATATATCGGTATCTTTGTGTTTTGTCGCACCCCACCCATGTTGAGCACTTAGTGCCGATCACTCCCATTTCATGGGAGAGGGTGTTTTCCCCTTAGTTACCAGCTCCTTCCTGCTCTTCCTTCCATAGGCTGCGATGGATTGAGGCGACCTTACACCCAATACTCTTCGGGTAGGTTTCAATTGGTGTGGTATTATCCCAAGACTCTTCGGGTAGGTTTATTGTTCCCAAGAATCTTTGGGATGAGGCGCAGGTGTGTTCGGGCAGGGATATGATTGTGGTTTGGTGGGCCCAGGTGTGTGCGGGTGGGATATGTGGTTGTGAGGCCCAGCCGTGTGTGGGCGAGATATGTGGTTGTGAGGCCCAGGTGTGTACGGGCGGGGTATGTGGTTCTTGAGGCCCATGTGTGTTTGGGCGGGAAGAGTGTGGTAGCTTCAGGACGTTTGCCATTAGGAAGAGCAGATAACTAGTGGGAAATGGTGCGGGGTACCCAATACTTGTTCTTATATACTAATACCTGTTTTTATGTGTTTTTGGTGAGCGTGGCTAGTGAGGTTGGGTGTATTTATTTCCTTGTTAGGTTGGTTTCTTCTGTTGTTCTCACGGGACATTAGGATGTCTCCCCACCTGTGCACGAGAGCTTTAGGTTTCCCTACTGAGTATACTTGTATGATCACCCTACGTTTACTTTCATGTTTTCAGGAGGACTACCAGGGCCGTGCGAGACCCTACTAGTCGGGACAGTTGCAGTTGTTGCAGTTATTGTACTCTTGTTTCTTTTGGTATTGTACTTTTGAGATTTCTTGTACTTATACCTTGGTTCAAAATTGTTTAAACATGCATGTGGGATTGGTTTGGGTTTTATTTTCTTTTACTTGTTCCTTTTTCTTTTGGTGTTTGACTCATCCTATTTCTTGATCATAAAAAATAAAAAGGGTAATACCTCCCATATTTGTGAAAACTCATACCCTTGGTGCTAGTCGCCACCCTGGGTCCTACTGGAGGTGGGACTCAGGGGTCATTATCTCCCATTCATGATTTCCAACTCAAGAGGGGCATCTTTGATGGAAGGGGGTCGTGACACTGACTATGATTATATATATGGTTTCAGACCTTGGTATAATGTATCCATTTTATTCTCATAGTATATTTAAAAATTTACATATTCCGTAACACTCTTATTTTATAGTTCTATGTTGATGTAGGTTTTTTAATAACATAATTGATTCTTTTGAACATTTTAATGGTTAATTGTAGTGTAGGTAATATGTTAGAGTATATTAGAAGAATAAAAATTTTTGTTTGATCTTTTTCTTCCAAACAAAACTACACCATGACCAAGGTGAGTTCTATGGTTGTTTATATGGGTAAAGATTAAAGAAAAATAATAATTCTAGAGCATGTCCACAATTAATTTGATTAGGAAGCTACTGTGAGTCATATAATCCCAAAAATTTCATGGGAGAGTTCATGATGGATTAAATGAAAAAATATATTTCACCATTCCAGATAATCTTATTTTGTCACTACAGGTTTTTAAGAACATCATGTCCATGGTTTGGTGATGGTGGTGGATGTGATGGAATAAATGTGGTCTTTGAAATGGTCAAAACTATTATCCTTTTTCTTGGATCTCATTCATTTCAATGTTTGAATATGTGGATCATAAATGGAAGATCATGAATTGATTTCTAAGTGGATTATTAACTCTATTAACTGATTTGACATCCTATCATAATCAATCATAGTTTTTTTGTGGAATTCATATAATATATAAAAATTATGAGGTTTTATCCTTTGATTAAATTCATCTAATTTCATGTTTTCTCATTTTTTGGATAGATATTTCATCTATTTGGATTAATTAAATGGATATTTCTATCTTTTATTTCTAGTGCTTCTAATTTACAATTATTTGGTGGTGAACTGTAGTGAGTCATTAATTTTATCTTTTAATTATTTTATCCATCTTGAATTCTAATTGAATATGTCAATTATGACTTAGAATATGGTTATTTTTGAAGTATATAGTGTTTAGGATTATTGGGATTCTATGAAATCACATTGGTGACCCTTATTTGGGAGTCTCTTGTTTTCTAGCTTGGATTTCTGTCCCTTATAATATTTGTTATTGAACTTTTATTCGTATTGGCATATGGTTTTTGGGACTTTGTTGGGATCTTGTTTTTGGCGAATTAATTCTTTGAGAACCTTGATATTAATATCCATGATCCCAATGTTGGATGATCCTTATCATATAAGACCTTTTATATTATTTTTTAATGAATTGATTATTTATTCTTAAAATACATGCAAGAGGTATGTATAATGTGGGTGTGTGGGTGGATCTAGCTATCCATCATTTATATTTGTTCTTATAATATATTTTTACCATATTGAGAACTATTATTAATAGATATTATAATTTATTACTATGAAAAATATTGTTTTTTAAATTTCAATTCTTATGGAACCTCAATTTAGGTATCATGATGAATAGGTTTCCATGTTTTGGTTGTACGACCCCTTGGAAGGGAAGAATGATGATATAAAAATCCTACAGACTATGTCTCATATGATGGTATGAGTTAAATCATGAAAATATTATATTTTACTAGATTAGTCCATGTAGGGGTGTTAATAATCCTTTGCCTTCTTGATGATATGAGAGTTTTCCATATAATGGGGATGTGAATAACCAAATACATCATTCCTGCTAGGTGGGATATACCATCATCCAAGGACGATGACCCCATCTGTGTGGGGTGTGTGGTTATCTTGTTGACTACCACCATGATGGTGGGTCATGTGTGGTGCCTTAAAGGTGGAACATAGAAATAATACAAAGTTTCATAGGGTTCCAGCTGGTGTTGGGACATGAGTAAAACCATGTGACATGTGCTGATAAGCATAAACATCTTTAATATAATCATGTAAAATTGGGTGTTGATGGGGCTTATCGAATATTAGTTAGTGCATGATGACCAGGTGAATTTATGGCTATATATTTACTTTTACATTTAAATAATTTCATGACATAAACTGAAATATTAATATTTTTTCCTTTAATTATGGATGCATTAGTGGAACCCAAATTGGTTATCCTCCCAATATCCATTGGAATATTTATGTGAATTTATATTTCATGATTTTTAATTGAGGGAGGGGAAAATTTCCAGAGACATAGATCTTTGATATAGAGAATTTTGTTCATAGGAAACAATTGGATGAACATAGAAGGGCTGGTACAATGTTTTATTTACATCAATACATAGTTTAAACAATTTTTGACCTTCTAATTTAGAGAATCATGGTAATTATTCTAAATTACGTGATATATATATGAAAATATATGTTTATATAATTTTTCAAAATATCATTTATGTTATTATTTACACTTTTCATCACTGATTCTGTGGGTTTATTATTCCCACTAATGGAATCCATACCCTCGCTAATATTCAGAAAACTCTTGTGTGAACAGAACAATGCATGAGCCCATGTGGAACTCCAGATCATACATGGTGATTTGAGCTAGTTCATTAAAAAAATTTAACAAAGGGTTGGTTTTCCATTAAAATTTTTCATCACTATTTTTGTGTAAGGTATAAAGGTAATAGGATCAGTGGAACTTAGGAAAGGGCGTTGAATGTGTGGCCTTCAAACATAAGTTTAACAAACATAAATTTTACAATCTTATACACAATTTTAAAATTTATGTATTTAAATATTTATTATTTTACTTAGTATATTTTGGTGATACTTTTTAATGGAACATGGGTTTGTTCTTACCCCATGACTAGGCATGTAATATCACAAGTCATATATATACATGTTATTCACTACAGGGTATTTATTTAATAAAATTCCTTTATCACTGAAATTTATTAAGTGATATAGTTGTATCTTTATTGGTGTGATAAAACTATTTTAATTAGTTAGTTGATCCTGGGCATCTACAAATGTCTATATGCATAAAATTTTCGCTAATGTAATGGTACGGATAATCAGGAATGGGTTATGGGTAGGAATAGGAGGGTTATACATTGGTTTATTGGTAGCCTATAATGAAAACATTTCAATGATTTGATATATTGATTTGGATCTATTGTTAACTAGTGTCCCCATACATTTACAACTTCATCTGGTAATTTCATAAATTTTACCACAAAGCTATTTTATGGGACCAAAAGTAGGGGTGGAACATTTTTATCTCATAAGGATGGATGTTCCTAGACCACTACCAGTGGTTTAGTATAATACACACCTACATGACCCTATTTGGGATCTGGTGATTTATGATATAGAGCCAATTCAAACAGGAATTTTTTCATTTGTGATCAATCTATTAGGGAATTTTGAGAAGACCATGGGTGATCATTATGATGAATTCTAATTATGGTATCCAATAGAATTCCAAGGTATTATATGCCTATATGATAAATAGGGAATCATAAACATTATTTTGGGAATTTTTGATCTAGTCTAGACTCTTATGGATGGGTGAGTAATATCAGTGAACATTATGTACTCATGATCTTATAGGAGATGGTGGACTTCCATAGATAAGGCTCTAACTGATCTTAGTGAAGAAGCATCTATAGTTTTTGGAACATACATTATCACATTTTTGTTATCTAAAACATTTTTCAATTAAGGTGTCTCTAATCCCATAATCTCTACCTAATTTTAGCTGGCCTAGACATTCAAATTATAATATCCTCAAAGATTATTTTTTCTACACAAACATATAGACTAAATTCTAACAACATGATAGGTTTTTGGAGTGCTCTATAAATATATTTTAATATAAAAATTTGGGGAATTTAATGGACCTCAATATGATTACCATTTTTGTGATCTTTGGGATGGAATGGGTTAAGAGATATAGTGAACACATAAACTGCTATCAGAGTCAAACATCTTTTACCTCTTCCATGGGGGAGAAGTACATAACGAATAGTTAGTGGGAATTGTGATCTTTTATAGTGGGTTATATATCATCTAATTCGATCTATTTTGATGAATGGTTTTGTTTTTTCACTTTTTTTAGTATCAGGGATACCCCCTCTTTATTCCCACTAGTTGTAAATCATTATCATGGTTTATTTTTATTGTAAATTCTTGGTCTACTTCCTCATAAAAGGATTTTTTTCAATGTAACACTCAATAATGGTTTATCGCATATACTATATCATTATTATCATATAGAATTGGATATGATGAAGGGAAAAAAAATTCCACTTGATGGCATCGATCAGAAGGGAATTATCATTCAATCACATATTTCAGAGGTGATCCAAGGTTGTTTTCCAAAAAGTCAGATAGTGCTTTTTGGATCAGTGTGGATTATAAATAGTTGAACTAGGTAATATGGAAAAATTAATACATTTTCCTATGATTGATGATCTATTTGATAAGTTGTTAGAAGATAATTAGATTTATAGGATTGACCAATATTCAGGCTACCATCTACTATGGGTCTAGGAAGAAGACACACCAATGATGATGTTTTGGAGAAGGTATATTCAATATTATTTCCTTGTAGATTTATTAGTTTGATTAATTATTCAATGTGTTTTATTTCCCTAAAAAACAAGATATTTTTCCGATATCATGACACATTCATCATTGTGTTTATTGATGAGAATATAATTTGTTCACATACCATAGGGAATCCATATTAGTATCATATTATAATCATACATTAACATTGAGCACATTGGTGTTATGCCTCATCATAGAATAGTTATTTTTGGATTTGAGAGGAGAATTTACAAGGGAATGTGGTCTCAATGTCTATAATTTCAATAGACCCAAAGAATGTGGAGACGGTAATCTCATTGGCTAATCCCTATAATGTATTTAATTTTATGAGTTTTTTTGGATTAAAATTACACTTCTAGCATTTAATATAGGATTTATCACTTTTTATAGCCCCAATAATATCTCTATATATGATGGGGTTGATGTTTATGTGGTTATATATAGGTGGGGATGTATTTAATGAGCTAATGAGGTGGTTGAAGAAAGATTCAGCGATGGTATTTCCATGACCTAGGATGGTATATGCAGTCCTTTGTGAAACCTTATAAGTTATAATTAGATATTTGATGAAACATGAAGATTGGGTAGTAGCTTATGTGTATCTCAATATATGAACTCATGACCAGAATTAGTCTTAACATTAAACAGATTCATTTTTTTGGACCATGATTTGATAGGTTAATGAAACTATCTCCTTGAATAGAGTTTTGATGTCAATATGGACCGTAAGAATATCTATTATATCTTCTCACAATGGGACATTAATTAGAGGAAGATGAGAAAGTTGTAATATCTAAATATTATCACATTTGATATGGATTATATACCAGGAAAGGTATTATGGCCATACATAATATCAACTGGAAAGCATATAATGTAGGGGATCATCAAGAGATTCCATTACAGGATCAGTGGAATTAGATGTGTTTGTTGACCAATTGGATTATAGATGTGACTTGGGGTGTGGGTTTGTGACATATGTGCCTTTTTTCATCACATTATCCTTATTTGACCATGTCATATCTATCTAGGATTTATATCATGAGTGTGAAGGGATGTGGGAGTTTTCAGTTTTAGTCGATCTACTACTAGGTTGGTCTATATTTGATGAAAACAATCCTTATGTCTATAATAGGGTTGTACTTCAAACTCTTATCACGAAGAGATTATGAGGGACTCTCATGACTAATTGTGGACTCTAAATCCATGTTAAATGAATATGTACCATGACAACAGATGGATGTCTTGTTGGTCTTGTAAAAAGAATGGTATTTCTTGTTTTTTTCATGATGTCTTACATACCAAAAAGATAAGACTAAGAAGTGATTCTCTGGTGGTTTACTCAAACCCCTTATAGTTACCACCTATTAATTTGATGATGTTATGATGAATTTAATGATATGTTTACCAAGTGCCTCAAAGAATCATGATGTTTTAAGGGTGATATTGCATCAGTTGACTAAGGTAGTCTATTTCTTCCAGATATAGTATAGTATTTATGTGTTTGAGTTGGGAAATATATATACCAATGGGATTTTAAATCTTCATTGATTTCACGTGACCATAATATCAGATAGATAAGTGTGTTTCATGTGGTAGTTTTTTTAGGTCTTAAAAATACACAGGGAACTCAATAGATGTTTAACATGGAATATCACCCATAATGATATGGGATATACGATAAGATGATCTTTATTCATGAGGATATGATTAAATCTTGTTTCCTTGACTTTATAGGATCTTCAGATGAGAACATATCCTTAATAGAGTTTACATATAATAATAGTTTCCTTGATTCAATCTAGATGGCACAGTATGAGGCTCCATGTGGTCGAACGTGTCACTCACTGTTATGATGGTATGAGGCCTCGAAGGATGTTATTCTATGAAAATTAATGGTGAATGTCACATTGGATTGAGTTGAGATTATTATTAATTGATTTTCCCTTCATAGATAATATGTATATCATATTGTTTCTATAGTATGAGACCATTTTATTTTCCTATGTGTGGCTGAGTTTTCTTGTGGGTGACTCCCAGGTTAGGGCATTAATATATTCAGATGCAAGGAAATATAACATTGAGATTTTATATACCATTCATGATCATCATGTGTATAGTTAAAATTTCTTCATTATTCGAACATATAAAAAATTACCAAGGAATGCATGATCAATCCCATTTATCTCAACATCGTATGTGTATGCTTGGTACTTCATATGATATAAATTGTGAGGATATTGTGTTGTGGATTAAAGAATCATATGAAGAGTTGATGATTTGTATAATCTATCAGAGGGGTACTTGTTTAAAGTTCAAGGTGGTCACACTTGTTTATATATTATTGAGGCCTGAACAGGTCCTGGAGGATACATGACTGTGGGATTCTGACTTTCTGATTCAATGCCTTGATTTATCTAAGCTTAAATATAGAGATAATTCTCATGGGTGATAACTCGTTAGAGGGAGATAATTATAAGAATTAATTTTCCTAGGATTGTTAATTTATGTTTTGGATTCACTTAATGGATGATTTTAGAACATTCAATTACTAATTCTTGGGTTTGGAGTATTTTTTCATTTTTTGATGCTAAAAAAGGGGTTTCCAAAAAATTATAGAATGGGAAATAGAACATTTGTAGTGTGAGAAGTGATTTTCACTATGTGTGAACCGGAAAGATAAGTAGTAATTCAAAGGAATGTCTACTGTGAAGAATACTGACAAGATACTATGATCCATGTCCACCCCACCATGCCTATTTTTAGGATGTAGGGATGTAAATTCCAAAAAAGATAGCAATATGAATGGGAAACCATATATTTAATTTCCTTATTTAAAGATATATTACCTAAATGAACACATAGTATAACCCCGAAATATCATGAGTCAACATGTATTTTTGAAATTAGATATATTACATAACATCTTAAAAATTAGTTAAACATTAATTATTAAAAACACTGAAACATTCCCATGTATTATTTGGATCATATAAAGTTATATGAGATAACCATGGATGTAAATAATAAACAGGTCAACTATAATCCCCAATAGGGGATAAATAAAATCATAACATCATTAATGTAAAACATGAGAGTATATAGGCTTATAAAAAATACATAATTGGGGTGATAATCATTTCCATGATAATAAATTCATGATATACTTTGTAACAATAAAAGTAATGTAAAAATGTGAAAATAATATAGAACAGGAAATTATAAATGTAATTCAAAAATAACCTAAAAGGAAACAATACATAGTTTTATTAGGATATCCTACCATGAACCATATATGGAATATCATGAGATAAATCCAATACCTAATGAATTGTAGGGATATATAATTCTAGTCCCACTTATTTCACTCATATCATGTACAAGCATAAGTGTGCCTCAAAGATCATACAACATAATAACACCATTCATGAATTTTAACCCCATGAATTTGGAGTGTGTGATAAATAAATATATTATTGAAATCCAATAAGGATATGAATATCACAGTGTGTAACCTTGACTTTAAATTGGGATGGTTATTCACTACATGAATGTTTGATATGGAAAATCCCAGGAAAATATCGATAGCATAATAGGGGTACACAAATGATTACATGAGTGGTGAATGAGTGTTAAAAGGGTAATCTCACCAATTTTATATCATATGAAAAATATATTAGATGTAAAGAAACATATAAAAACATGATAAATTAATAACCAAAAGTCATATTATAAGAGAAATTCTTAAATAGTGAAAAAGATAAGATCCATTACGATGAGAGAGGGATTTTAAAATCTTGCCATGAGCATCTTCAGAGAAAGGTTTAATCTCCATAAGGATTTAGAGAGGGTAAGGTGGATTATCTTATTGATACTGAGAATTTTAATGAATAGGAATGGTATTTTTAGTGGGATTATATGAAAAAATATAGCGTAATGATTTAATAATTTCAAAACATAGGTTTCAGACTCTAAATTATAATGAATTCAGAGTCAAAATCCTTCCCCTGGTTTCTAAACATGGTTTCTACAAAAGGATTTACTTTCATTATTTTACATGTTTAGGAAAATAAAACATTAAAATTACTCCCTAGTTGATTTAAAAGTGAGTTATGATTATGAAAAATTGATTATCAATCCTTAAAATATTATATATGTTTTTGAGGAATCATTGAGGGTTTACAAAATTAATCAAATGACAATCAAAAAAATATTCTAAATGTGAAACATAACTATTTTTTATCCACTTTATAGAATTTATTAATGAATATTTTTTAATTTATGATATCAAAATACATTCTGTATAGTTATACCATATTTAGTTTCTACCCCAATATTCAATTATCTCATAAAATTTCAAAAATATATCTCTATGATAATTTTAATGCGTTAATTTAAAAAATAAAACTTATTTTATCAAATTAATTTTCTAAATATTATAATTTATAATTTAAAATAAAAAAACCTCATTTATTGATCAATACCAGTTGTTTTTATAATAATAGACATTTGACCCTCGTAAAAATTCAATTTGTATTAGTAAAATTTTATTATTTAAAAAATATTATCTAAATATATTTTTTTATTAAAATATCACTTATTAATAAAATTATTGAATTCAATAAAAATAATTTCTTTACTAGAATTATATATTTTGAATATTATAATTTTTTCAATCGTATAAAAATCATACTTTTCAAAAACTCATTATCTATTCATCTAAAAGCTAATATTAAAAAGTGATAAATAGAATCATTATTTTATAAAAAATAAAATATAAAAATTCATACTATTAACCTCTAGATACAAATCTCTTCATTACAATAAAAAATTGCAAAAGGGTCAGGTTTTTTATTATGAGATAATCATGGGATGTTTAGGGAACATGGTTTTTTCCATAGTCTAGGTGAGTTTTAATATCTCTTATAAATACGTTTTCTCATCCATTAGATTATGAATCATATCTAGGGATTTTTCAATGTTAAATCCCAGTTATTCCATCTCTAACTTATGGTCTGATAAGTGGGTACCATTTGTTATGATCCTATTGGTCACCGACATCTCTTATTATGTATTTATCAATAACACTTTATTTCAACCCTTACTATACTAATATTAATCATCATTGTAAAATGTATATATTATCAAAGGTTATAATGTGTTATTTTATTATAAATCTAACAAACAATAAATTTCCAAAATAAAAAAAATCTAGTGAATGTGTTTTCTATATCAATATTACTTAATAAAGTGTGTATTCATTCTCAATGTGAATTTCATTTAAAAAATTCTGGGTTGTAGCATTCTTCCTCTCTTCAAAAATTTCATTCCCAAAAATATCATTTCATGCAATAAAATTTGTTTAGTTATATCTATTTATCCACCACATCCAATTATAATGTCTCTTCATTGGACTTTTAGTTTCATTATAGTAATTTGACCTGGTGAGTTGTCTTAATCTCTAGAACTTGTCTCTTTGATTTAAAATCATCATTATCTACACTTCATATGAAAGATCATATTTTGATGGTACCATTATATAATGTAGTACATGGTACTGGTCTGGTATGTATTTCCTTATAAAAAAACATGGATCTTATCATGTACTTGAGATAGGTTATGTGGGGGTCCTAGTCAATAGTCCCCTACTCTAATTGATCAAGAATATTAAATGGGATGATCTATCTCGAACAAAGATATACTTTCATCCCAAACTACATTAATTTCAATGATGTTAATATTTTAAGGAACACTTAATCTCTATCCTAAAACTCTAGGTTCCATAATGAAATGTCTTCATAGATTTTCTGTTGACATTTTTTTGATTTTATATAATGCTAAATAGTTTAATATTTCTATGTCATCACTAAGATATGATTAGGACCCATCAGCTTCCACTATACCACATCATCTGATCATGTTTGAATCTAAAAACTATTCCCTTATAGAGCCTCATAAGGTTCCATTTGTATGTTATAATGGAAAAAATATTATTATATGACAACAACACTAGGGGAATTTATTGATCCTCAAATCCTAGGAAATCAATTTAACATTATCTACGCATATCCTCTATAGTTTTAATGGTTTACTTAGACTGACCATCCATTTATGGTTGGTAAGTAATACTGAAGCTCAAATCCATATACTACTCTTTCTGTAGGATTCTCATGAACCCTCAAGTAAATATATGATCTCGATTAGTTATAATAGATAATATAACTCCAGTTCATCTTACTGATTCACTTATGTATATCTTGTAGAGTTGTTTGATAGATAAATAATCCTTGATAGAATGAAAATAATTATACGTTGTAAGGTGATTGACTACCACCTAGATAGAATTATATCTTTTTAGTTTATTAGGGAGTCCTATGATAGAATCCATTGTCATATTTTCCTACTTCAATACTATAATGATTAATGGTAGCATCATACCTGTGGACTTGTGTCATTCATAATTTACTTTTTTTTCAATCAAAGAATCGAGATACAAACTCCAAAATCTACCCCTTCAGGTAATCCCACTATAAGTTTTGTATCAAATAATTATAAAATATATTGAATCCCAGATGAATAGAGAGAGTTGATATGTTCAAATATTCATTAATTTCCCACTTTAGGATGGGTTTTTATTTCAGAGATATCCATGTTCGATACCTTATAACTCCTTCATTAGAAAATTTAAACTTTGGAATGTTCAATACCTTATTTTGTAGTAACCCATCAAATCTTTTCACCTCCATTATACTCACTATAATAGATATTTGATTAGTTTGTTATTAATATTAATATGAAGATCCTTTTATGTTTATTTTGTTCATCTGATTCATGTCTAAGAATATTGGATCCAATGCGACACACATGATAAATAGTGTTATGGGTACATTCCTACTCAGAGCTTCTACCGCATTATTTGTTTCCTCTGGAAGATATTATATTGAAGATTCAAAGCTCATAATCATATATTACAATATTAATTGGAACATATTAATGTCTTTTTTTGAATATATACTTGAGCTGTTTATGATCTTTAAAAATGTAATACTTCTCTCCAAATATAAATTACCACAAAATATTCTATGAAAAGATAAAAAATACCAATTCTACCTCATGAATTGGGTAATTATTCTCCATGATCATTAATTATTTAGAGGAAAAAGATATATTATTTTCATCTTCCACTAGTACACAACCTAATCCCTTTTTGGACACATCACTATTGATCGCAAATCCTTCCCCACTGTTGCATTATGTGAGAAATGGTTTAGGGTTTATCTTTTTCTTCATCTCCTTAAAGAAATAATAACATTCCTCAATCTAAAAAAATGACTCTATTCTTAGTATTCTTAGTTATTTGGATTGAAAGTAATTAAATGTTTCTCAAATATTGATTATATTAACCATATAATCCATGGAAACAAAGGATTTTTGTGAAATGCGTTTTTCTAGATAATTATTCAATAGCCAATGTTTTTGAAGGATCCACATATATCCATTTTTTGTGATAACATTCCCCATGAAAGTAACTTTCTCTAACCAAAACACACATTTACTAAACATTCTTATATTTTTTTCTTATCAAAGGTCATTGGAATAATATTTAAATTCACTTAAAGTTCTTTATTTCTTGTTAAGTGGATAAGAATATCATATATTAATACTACAACAAATATTAATTGGTAATCCCTAAATAATATATTTATTATGTAAATGATGATATTTAGAGTATTTTTCAGTCGAAATGGATTATCTACGAACTCATAGTTCTAGTATCCCATATAAAAATAAGAATTGGGTATATACTCCTTCTTCACCATAACGTGATAGTTTCCCAACCGATGAGCCAATATAGAGATGTATTATACTCCATATAAATGATCTTATAATTCATCTATATTTGGTATATGATACTTGTTCATTATCATGATTTTGTTGACCTCAAGATAATCAATGTAAGGGCATATTGACTCGTACATCTTCTTGATTTAGAGGAATGGTTTACCTTATAGTGATGCACTTCGGAGTATAAACCCTTTATCTAGATTCTCCTATAGTTTTATCTATAGATTTTAAATTTTAGCAATGGATATGTGATGTATTGGATTTTGGAAAAGTTTTTCGTGTGATATTGATTGAGAACTGAACCTTATGGCCATTAGGAATACCTAAAAATTATTCTGGAAACACATCAGGTAATTCCCATCAATGGGAATTCCATCAAGGATTATCTTTTAATTAGCCTCAATAATTTTGGATATACAAAATTACTCAAAACAAACTAAAATATATTTTTTATATATTGGTACCAATGATGTTTCATCCTCCTCCTTTCACTTTTATAAAATTGAATGATGATTTGTGATAGGGAGATTGCTTTCATTCTCTTCAATTTTTTTGGGATCTACACAAATAAAGTCAATCCATTCCCATAGTGTAATAAAATTATACTAATGGGAGTATAAAAAATTATTATAGTAACTTCATCATATAAATTTGATTGG
Organism: Viscum album; assembly: GCA_963277665.1. Classification (NCBI taxonomy): domain Eukaryota; kingdom Viridiplantae; phylum Streptophyta; class Magnoliopsida; order Santalales; family Viscaceae; genus Viscum; species Viscum album. The sequence goes on from OY728153.1 coordinate 936,499,364, forward strand.
GGATGAGTTTTATACATCATATGTAATAATTGACACATTTTATGCCCTCATCGACAACCCGACTTTCATGTTTTGAGGTAGTGTTTGAATAGTTCTACTAGACATGCATGATATGAGTGAAATTATATAACTAAAATAAAATAGGTTTTTTCTATCCTTGAATGAATAACTGGTGTTCATATTACAACTTCATTTTTAGGATCCACCTTAGAAATTTTCATGGAATATGCTCTCTCTTTATCTCTATGCCTTGGAGTTTTTCATCATTTGTTATTAAAAACAACACTTGGATTATGGAATTTATTTTCATAGTTCCCTTATTCCATGAATTTGAATAACTAGATACAAGGATGAGGGTTTACCATAACATTCCATTCATATATCACATTGGTGGGTTCATGCTTTCAGAAATCACTAGCTAGCTTTCCTTTCCTCCCACATGGAGACCATTTCCTTATCCCCTTCAAGAAATTTACAGGATGCTTCTTTAATCAAATTTGATAGGTTGGATTATGGAATTTATTAACCATATGATATTTTTCCATCACACCACCATAATTAAAATCTATTATTACCTTCTATTATATAGTATGAAGAAACCATTGAAATGAATTAATCTCTATTTTGAATTTTTGAGCACATCATGAATAAATTTATCATTTTCCAAGTCTCCAATATGCAATTATTTTTATATACATGACTTTATCCCATAAAATAAGTAGTAAACCTAATTTCCAGTGAAATGAAAATATTTGAGGTGTATCATGTAATTATTGTAACTCTTTCTCCAAATTCCCTTCTATATTCATCATCCTTTTTCTTGAGGAAAATGAATAACCCCCAATTTTATGTATGAGAGTGTGAGAAAAATATTTTTTCAAAATTGTAATTCCAAAATTCCTTTGACTCTATCACATTCATCTCTTTATTGAGATTTTTTTTACCATTTTACACTATTGGTCATCATCTTCCTAAATATGATATCAATACAACATGAACTTATAAATCTAAGAGCACTAAAGGATTGATAGTAATTTTTCAATGTATTCGATCTGTTTTTCAATAATTAAATTATTTTAATTTACATTGAAATTCAAAGGCATTTGACACATAAAGGTCTCAATTACACCTGTTTATTTATTCGGTGAAAATGGGCTTCCCTCTTGATTAAGGATTCTGTTAAATAATTTAGTAAATATAAACATTATTCTCATAATGTCAATTATTTCTATTCCCATCGGGTTGGATATCTCATTTGGGCTTCATCACATTTCCCCTAGCATTTCTTATTGACAAGGATCCTCCAATTTTAGTCTATTGATTTAAAATAAAGTGAAAATTATGTCTGAGAGTTTTTAACTATTAAAAACATAAATGGGAAAGCATTAACAATAATGTGTTAACTCATACATGGTTTATATTCATTATCCTATGAATTTTCTGGTTTCAATCTATGTTATCCAGGATCTATTTGCTAACATAATGTCTTATGGGATTTTTTATTCCCTTAATAATGGTTTGTAATGAACGTGGAAATTTACTAAAGCATATCTCTCAGGAGTGTCAAAATAGGTGTGTAGCAAATCTCATTATGGTTCACTAGGTGATGATTGGGCCCAACTCAATACACCCTTTTCAAGGATATTACACCAATTTTCCTCTATTCTAAATCAACATTCCATTGTATTATTTTTACTGGGATATATTCTCATGAAAACCCACTTATTCCACACTTTACCAAATTTTAGGGATAATTAATTAGTTTAGTTTTTTCCCTAAGGATTTCACTAGAGTGTACTAATCCTAATCATAAAAATAATAATACTTTTATTTGATAAAAACTATGACAACCCATATCTTCAATACATATTAATTCTTGATATATTATACAATGGTACACATAATTCAACACCCGAAGATCACAAGGACTATTGTCTTTGGTAAATAAGATACAATAAAAAATAACATAATACATAGGTACACCATTGTTATTTAAAATCATTATATCATTACCTTATATTACATGAATAATAAATATTATTGGACTACATGCGGAAGTACGTAAGAATAGGGTGAGATATAAAGCCAAGTAATGGAATAATCAATGCATAACATGATGAATGTTCCACATGTGAGTCAGTAGAAATATAAATGGAACATAAAAGTGTAGATAATCATATACATAAACATAAAAGAAATATATATTATTTTAACATGAAGGAAATATAGGAATGTGGTGACAACATATAACAAGTTTTCATAAACCTAAGAAGATGATAACCAGAAAGAAAACAAATAATATTTTTCTTATGATATCCTCATGTGTGTCATACATAGAATCTCATGATATAAATACGTTTCCTTGTTCATTATAGGGTAATAATGTTTTGGGCCGTCCATTACATACATTTCATGAACAAGAATAAGTGTTCCACATAGATCATAGAATATAAGAAAATATTTCATAAATATAAACCCAATTAATAAGGATTATGTGTTACATAAAAGGAATTACTCAATAAATTAATGATATTATATCTAGGGTAATACCCTTAAAAGGAAATTTTATGTTTATTCACAACACAAATAATTTTCATGATAAATAGAAGGATAATTTTGACAACATAATGGGGGAACATAAGGTTTTATGGATGTAGTGAATGATATTTAAAGGGGTGTATCATCACTTTTCAATCACATGAAAAATATTAATTATTCTAAAAAACATCTACCAACATTGAAAATTGGAAATAATACGACATTGAATAGTGGATTTTCATGAATAAAGAGAATGAGGAGAGGATCCCTTACCTTTTGAGGGCGCCTCTAAAAGCATGGGAGGAGTATATTAAGATCCTTGAATCTTCTTGGGGGGGATATAGGGAGGTAAATTTATAGTAATTCTTTTTCTATATGGTAGTTTTTGTGAAGTGTAATGGGAGATTGTATGGGATAATATAGAAAAAGAGAGTACAATTCTTTATTAAATTCCATTCATAGTTTTGGACTCTATATGACAATGTGGTCAAAACAATAATCCTTCCGATGGTTTTCCCCATGGGGTTTTCCAAAGAAAAGTTATTTTTAATTATTTTGTAATTCTACTTACTAAACACATTAAAATAAAACCCATGGGGATGTTGAACACTTCAAAAATTTCTCTCTAAAAATTTCATTTCATGCACCAAAATTGGTTTTGGTACCTCTATATAATCGGCACTTCCAATTCTAATGTTTCTTCCTTGAACATGTGGTTAAATTAAAGCATTTTGTCCAGGGGAGTTTTCATAATATATAGAACCTATCTCTATGATTAAAAATATTCATTGTCTACACTTCATATGAATGATCATTTTTAAATGGTACCACCACATAATTCAGTACATGTTAAAGGTATGGTATGTACTTTTCCTATAAGGATACATGGTTCATATCATGTACTTGAGATAGGTAATGTGGGGTCTAAGTCGATGGACCACTACATCGGTTGATCAGGAATATAAAATGGGATGATTTATCTCGAACAAAGATTTCCCTTTATCCCAGACTACATTAATTTCATCTATAGAAATATATGAAGGAACACTTAATCTATAACCTCAAACTCTAGGTTCCATCAACATTTTTTTACAAAGATTTTATATTGACTTTTTTTGTATTTCATATGATGCTGAATTGTTTAAAATTTATATGACATCGCTATGATATGATTAGTTCCCATCAACTTCCACTCTCCAATATCATCATAGCATGTAGGAATCTAAAAAATCTCCCCACACAGAGCCTCATAAGCTTCCATTTTGAGGTTATAATGGAAAATATTATTATATGATAACTTTAATAGGGGAATTTATTGATCCTTAATTCCTAATAAATCCATTTAACATGATCTACAGATATCCTCTATAGTTTGAATGGTTCATTTAGACTAACCATCCCTATTTGGTTGTTAAGTAGTGATGAAGCTCAATTCCAAATCCAATTCTTAGTGAAGGATTCTCATGGACCGTAATGTAAACCTTGGATATTGATTAGTTATAATAGATAATATAACTCCTTTTCATCATAAATATTCACTTATCTATATATTGGGGAGATTTTTTATAGATAAAAAATCCTTGACAGAAATAAAACAATTCTTCTTTGTAAGCTGATTGACTACCACCTATATAGAATTATATCTTATTAGTGTATCAGGGAGTCCTATGATGGAATACATGGACCTATTTTTCCATTTTAATACTATAATGGTTAATGGTTTCATCATACCCTTGGACTTGTGTCATTCAAACTTTACTTGTCTTCATACAAAGAATCGAGATACAAACTCCTCAATCTACCCCTTAATGTTACCCCACTATAGGTTTTTTATCAAATCTATATACAATATAGTGAATCCTATATGAAAGGATAGAAATGATCTACTAAAATATTAATGAATTTACTACTACATATTTTGTTTTTATTTGACATATATCCAACTTCCAAACCATATAAAATCTTCTTTAGAAATGTTAAACTTTGATATGTTCACTACCAACTTCTGTAAAAACTCATCATATTTTACACCTTCATTATAATCATTGGAATAGATATTTGATTAGTTAGTTATTAATGGTAAATTAAGAGCCTATTATATTTATTTTTTCAATACTTTTCATGTCCAAGAAGATTGGATCTCGTGAAATCTACATCATCAAATGTGTTGTGGGCTCCTTTCTATTCATAACATCATCCAATTTATTTGTTTTCTCAGGATGATAATAGATTGAAGATTCAAATCCCATTATCATATATTACCATATTCATTGTAACATATTATGATCCTTTTTTATAAATTTATACTTGAGTTGTTTATGATCTTTATAAATGTAACACATTTTTCAATATATATATTAGAAAAATATACATTTAATGAAAAGATAATTGATACCAATTATACATCATGCATTGGGTAATTTTTCTACATGATAATTAATTATTGTGAGGAACATGATATCATATTTTTTTCTTGCATTGGTACACAACCTAATCCATTTTTTGACACATCATTTTAGATCACCAATCCTTCCCCAATGGTGGGTTATGTGATAAAAGGTTTAGCAATTATCTACTTCTTCCGCTCATTTAGAAATATTAAAATTTATCAGCCTAAAATAACATGACTCTATTACTAGTATTCTTGGTAATTAGGATTGAAAATCATAATATGATTCTCAAAAAATGATGATAGTAACCACATAATCTAGGGAAACTATGGACTTCCATCACATGTGTTTCTATGGGTCCTTAATGGATTGCCTATATTTTTTAAGGATCCACATATATCCATTTTTCTATGACAACATTCCCCATGAATATTGCTTTATCTAACCAAAATACACATTTACTAAATTTTGCATGTAATTTTTCATTGTACAAGGTCATTAGTACAATATTTAAAAACACCTAATGTTCCTTATTTCTTATTGAGTAGATAAGAATATCATATATTAATACTACAAAAAACAATTATAGGTAACCTTAAAAACAATATTAATTATGTTAATGATGTTTTTTAGCATTTTTTGGAGTCCAAATGGATTAACTAAAAACTCATAGTGTATGTATCGTGTATAAAAATAATTATCGGGGGTATCCGAATTCTTCATGATTATGTGATAATTTCCCAATTGAAGATACATCATAGAGATGTATTATACTCCATATAATTGATATTATAAGTCATCTATATACGGGATAGGGTACTTTTTTTTTATCACGATCCTTTTGATCTCACGATAATCAATGTAGAGGAATATTTACCCATAATTCTTGATTTAGTGGACTGATGCCCCCTATAGTGAAGCACATGGGAGTAAAAACCCTTTATCTAGATTCTCCCAAATTTGTTTTTATAGCTCCTAAATTTCAACATTTTCTGTGTGCATTTTTTGATATTAGAAAAGTTGTGGGTGTTAGATCGATTGATAACTCATCCTCATGGTTAGTAGGAATATATAAAAATTATTTAGGAAACACATCTAGTAATTCTCTTACAATGGGAATGTCATCAAGGATGATCTATTTATTAGTCTCAATAATTTTGGATAAATAAAATTAATCACAAGGAAATAAAATATATTCTTTATATGTTTTTACCCATGATGGGTCATCCTCCTCCTTTCACTTTTATAAAATCGAATTGATTTCATTCTCAGGGAATTTTTTATTGGATCTATACAAATATTGTCAATCCATTCTCATTGTATAAAGAAATTATTCTAATGTGAGTATCACAAAGTTTTCTAGGAAATTCATCATAGAAATTTGAATTGGGGAAGAGTTTATATTCATTGGATATAATAATTGACCGAATTTTTTACTTTTTCAACAACCCAACATTCACATTTTGAGGTGGTGATTAAATAGTTCTACTAAACATGCTTGATATGAAAAATATTCTAAAACAATAATAAAATAGTTTTTTTCTATCCTTGAATGAATAACTAGTATTAATATGGCCACTTAATTTTGAGGATCAACTACAGAAATTTTCATAGAATATGCTCTCTCTTTATGATCACATCTTGAATTTCAACATTGTATACAAAGTCTCTAATATGAAAATATTTTCATAGACCCATATTCATCCAAAAAACGAATCAATAAACATTAATTTCAAGTGAAATGAAAAAATTTGGGTTTTATCATGCAATTATCCCAATGATTTATTCATATTCCCTGTTATACTCATAAAACATTTTCATGAGGAAAATGAAACACCTCCCCTTTTTATGTATGAGATTGTGACAAAAATATTTTTCCAAAATATTAATTCATAATTCATTCCACTCCATCACATTGATCTAATCATCATACGTTTTTCTACCATTGTCCACTATTGATCATCTTATACCAACATATGATAATAATACAACATGAACTTCTATTTCATAGAGCATTGAAGGATGGATATTAAAATTTTAATGTCTTTGATCCATTTTGCAACAATTAAGGGATTTTAAGTTCCATTGAAATATAGAGGAATTTGATAGATAAAGGTCCCAATTACATCTGTATATTTATTTGGTGAAATTGGATGTCCCTCCTGATTATGTATTTAGTTAAATAATTAAGTAAATAGAATTATTATTCTCATAATGTACAATATTTTACTCACATTGGGTTGGAAATATCATTTGGTTTTGATCACATTTCACCTCACATTGGTTTTTGAAAAGGTTCCACTTATTTCTATCCGTTAAGTTAAAATAAATTGAATATTATTTCTATGATTTTTTAACTATTACAAACATAAATATGAAATCCTAGACATTAATGTGATAAATCATCAATGGTTTATATTCCTTATCCTATAAATTTATAGGTTTATATCTATGTTATCCATGATCTATTTTCTTACATAAAATCTTATGGAATTTTTCATTCACTTAATAATGGTTTGTAATGAACTTGGGAATTCACTAATGTTTGTCTCTTGGGAGTGTCAAACTAGGTGTGTATCAAGTTTTGTTATTTTGCACTAGCTGATGATCAAGTACAGCTAAATGTACCCTTTTCAATGTTATTATCCCAATTTACCTCTATTCCAGATCCACATTCCATTGTATTATGTTTACAGGGATAAATTTTCATTCAAAACGACTTATTCAACACTTTACCAAATATTAGGGATAATTCCTAGGTTTAGTGTTATCACTATGGATTTTACTAGAATGTACTAATCCGAATCCTAAAAATAAAAATACTTATATTTGATACAAACTATGAAATCTCATATCTTCAATTCATATTAATTAATTATTTATTATACAATTGTATAAGTAATTAAACACTAGATGATCCCAAGGCCTAGTGTCTTTGGTATATTAGATTAAATAAAAATTAACATAAAACATGGCTACACCATCATTATTTAAAAAAATTGTTACATTTCCTTATATTACTTCGATCATCAAAAATTGTATGGGATAACATGGGGAAGTACATAAGAATAGGGTGATCTATAATGCACAATAAAGGAATAATCAATTCATAACGTGATGAATGTAACACATATGATTTAGTAAATATATCAATCGAACATCAAAGTGGTTAGAATAATATACATGAACATAATGAATATATATGATTTTATCATGAATGAAATATTTGTAATGTGGAGACTACATATAACATGTTTTCATGAACATAAGTAAACAATAACAAAAAAATGATATTTAATTGGTTTCTAAGTATATCGCCATGTTTATCAAACGTGGAATCTCATGATATAAATACATTTCCTAATTAATTATTTGGTAATAAAATTTTGTTCCCACCATCACATTCATATCGTGAAAATAAATAACTGTTGCACATAGATCATACAATAAAATAACGAATTTAATATGTATTAACCTCATTAATAAAGATTATTTGTTACATAAAAAGAATTCTTTGATAAATCTATGATATTATATCTAGATGAACACCATTAAATATAAATGGTATGGTTATTCAGTGAACAAATGTTTTTCATGGAAAATAGTAGGATAATTTTGAGAGCCTAATGGTGGAACATAATGTTTAATGTTTGTTGTGAATGATTTTTAATGGGGTCTCTCATCACTTTTATATCATAAGGAAAATAATAATGATGCTAAAAGACATATAACGACATTGAAAATGGAAATAATACGGAATTGTACAATGGATGATCTTGAATAACGATAAGGAGGAGAGGATACCTTACATTGAGAGGGATCCTCTAATAGCATGGGAGGAGCTTCTTAAGATCGTTGAATCTTCTTGGGAGGGATCTAGGGAGGTAAATTTTGAGTAATTCATTCAACTAAGGGATTTTAGTGAAGTGGAATGGTTGTTTATATTGGTTTATATTGAAAAAGTGATGGAAATTATTTATTAAATTTTAAATATATACTTGGACACTATATGATAATGTTGTCAAAACAATAATTCTTCCCATAGGTTTCTCGGTTGTTTCTTCTGAAGAGAAGTGTTTTTAATTATTTTCTAATTATATTTATAATACAAATTAAAATAAATCCCTTAGGGATGTTGAAGAGAGTAATGTTTATAATTTTTTTTAAAAACATAAAATGTGATATATGTTTTGGAGGATTTATTATGAATTTATAAATTTAATAAAATAAATTTTTAGAACAATAGTTTAAATGGGAAAAATAATTTTATCATGGATACTCAAAATAGTATTTGTTATTTCAGTTTTCATTTTCTATGATGTCATAATACATACCATATAATTATACCATATTTAGTTTTTTACAAAAAATTAGATTGTCTCAGAAAATTGTGAAACAAATCATCATTTCATAATGTTAACTTGCATATTTAAAAAATAATATATATTTATCAAACATTATGGAAATACACTACAGAAAAACCTATCATTTGATACATGAAGAGGCCACATCAGAAATAGTCCATCTGAAGGGATTATATCTAACTTGACCCTCTTCCCAATTAAAAATAGTTTGGTATCATCAACTGGAATTGGTATCCCATAGGAAATGTTTTCGTGTGCACTGCACACCAAACTGCGGGAGGGTTATTTTCCAACTGGTGGTTTTCAACCTTCACAAATATCATTCGGAGGGTTTTAGCATTTTCAATAGGTCGCGTCACAAATACTATTTGTGACAGGACCTGTGAAAAATACCTTTTAGTGCTTTTAGCATTTAAGATGGATCCCATCGCAAATACCCATTTTAACCACTGCCCCATAATTAATAGAGGTTTAGCATTTCCAATGCATCCCGTCACAATTAATATTCTTTGTGACATGATTTATCACCTTCTCATAAATGCAATATCGGTAAGTAGGTATTTTTGATGGGTCTCGTCGTAAATAATATTTTATGCGATGCCCCCTAATTAATAGGGGGTTAGTATTTGTGACAGGACCCGTTACAAATAATATAACATATATATACCCTCATCCATTTTTTCATTCACATCTCTCTCAATCCACACTCTCTATAAAATCTCAGGGTTCTCACTGAATTTTTTCCAATGTCTATAATTTCATATCAGGATGATTTTCAAGCCTTACTTGGTATAAATGATCAGGTTTTATGGTATTTATCTACTGCATTTATTTTTAAATTAATTAATTTAATTTTATGTTAATTATAATTATTGTTATTTAGAGGGAATTAAATTAACTTAGAAATAGATGGTTTTATTTTGAATTATTTATTTTTATAAATATGTTGTTTCCTTAGAAATAAATACTAAAAAATTATAATAATTAGTAATAATTAGTAGTAATAAGGAATAATTACGAATAATGATGAATAAACTGGAATAAATTGGAATACATATTAATAATTTGGAATAATTATTAATAATTAGTAATAATTAACAATAATTAGGAATAATTTGGAATAATTAATAACAATTAATAATTAATATGTATAATTAGTAATAATTTGTAATAATTTGTAATAATTAGTCATAATTAGTAATAAAAATGTACAATTTGAAATTTTTAGTAATAAATATGTATAATTATTATTAATAAGTTATAACTAGTAATTCATAAAAATTAGTAATAAATATTATTACTTAGTAATAATTAGTAATAATTATTTATAAATAGTAATAAGTTGTAATAAATAGTAATAAATAGTAATAAATATTAATAAATAGGTACTATTAGTAATAAATAGTAATAAATAGGTATAATTAGTATTAAATACTAATAAACAGGTATAATTATAAATAATTAATAATAAATAGGTATATTAAGTAATAAATGGGTGTAATTATAATAAATGGTTATATTTAGCAATGATTAGCAATAATTAAGAATAATTAGTAATAATTAAGAATAAGTAGTAATAATTAGGAATAATTAGTAATACTTTGTAATAATTGTGAATAAATAGAAATTAATAGTAATAAATAGTAATAAATAGGAATAATTAGAAATAAATCGTAATAAGTAGTAATAAGTGGTAATAAATAGAATTAATTAGTAATAATTAGTATTAATTAGTAATAAAAAGTAATAAAAAGTAATAAATACTAATAAATATAAATAATTACTAATAATTAGTAATAAATAGTAATAAATAGTAATAAATAGAAATAAATTGCACTAATTACTAATAGATATTGATAACTAGTAAAGAAAATTAATAATTAGTAATAATTAGTATTAAATATTAATAATATGTACAAATAGTAATAACTTGTAATAAATATGCATTATTACTAACAAGTAGAAATAAGAAGGTATGATTTATAATAAATAGATATTAATTGGTATAATTGGTAATAAATAAGTATAATTTTTAATTAATGGGAATAATTTGTAATAACTAGTAATAATAAGTAATAATTAGTAATAATTAGTGATAAATAAAAATAATGGGCAATAATTAGAAATAATTAAGAATAATTAAAAAAAGTTATGAATAATTAGGAATGATTATAAATAATTATAAATAATTAGTAGTTAGTAGGAATAATTAATAATAATTTTCAATAATTTGAAATAATTATAAATAATTAGCAATAATTCGATATAATTATAATTAATTAGGTATAATTATAAATAATTAGTTACAACTAGCTACAATAAGAAATAATTAGGTATTGATAGGTATAATTAGTAATAAATAGTCAATAATTAGTAATAATTAGTAATAAATAGTCCATAATTAGTTATAATTTGTAATAAATTAGTAATAAATATGTATAATTAGTAATAATTAGGTATAATTATTAAAAAATTGTATTGAAAATTTATAAATAGCAATAAATAGCAATAATTAGAGGTAATTAGAAAAAATTAGTAATAAATTGTAAAAATTAGCTATAATTAATAACAAATAGTGTTAATTAGCAGTAAATAGTAATAATAACACTTAATCCTTTTTTTGAATCATGCTATTCTAAAGTAAAATTATTCATAAAAACTAATTATTTTATATATTTTAAAGAAAAATGAAACAAGGAAGCCGAAAATAGTAATTATTAGATTATCTATCTCGGATAAATCTACATATGAATCCAAATAGTTCATGTATAAATCTTGTATATATTAATGGTGTTGAAACTTTCTTATCATTTCTATCACAAACACAAGAATTTATTTCAGAAGATAAAATTATGTATCTATGTAAATAATGTGGTTTGAAGAAGTTTGACACATTCAGCAACATTGGGCGTCATCTGTTGTGTTTTGGTTTTAAACAGATTATTTTTTTGGTATAAACATGTTTAATGTAGTTCTACAGAAGATATTAATAATTTCATTTCGGATCCATCATGGTTTAAAAATTTATTATGTGATGTGGAAGGTATGTCATTTAAAAAAACTAAAACTCAGTATGATAATGATTTAACTCTCAAGTTGGAACCATCTCAATTTTATTTGTTTTTGAGTTCTACTTATGATGAATTTTATCATGGTTTCATGGAAATAAAATTTTATGGGGTTGAAAAATTTATGGCTATTAAATTAGATAATATAATGTCAAATAGCTATATTGATCATATATTATCATTGTTTAAAATATTATTACCTAAATGAAATGTGTTTCCAACAAATTTCTATAAGGGAAATAAGATTGTTCATAATCTGGGGCCTAGTTATCAGAAGATTCATGCATGGTAAAATAATTGAATATTATATTATGGTGAAAATTTGTCATTGGATAGATTTCACACATGTCGACAATATAGTTCTAGAGAGGATCAAATATGGATGTTTGGATTGATTCCTATAAAAATGTTGAGTTATTTCCCTCTTACACCCATATTAGAACAGTTATTTATGTCCCAAAAGATAGAAACATTGATTCCATGGAACAAAACCAGTATTTAAATTGTAAAAGCTTAAATCATCCATATGATTGTGATTAATAGAATCATTTTGCTCGAGTACATCAGTCTTTTTCATTAGAATCCTAAAATGTGTGATTGGTTCTTTTTACTAACGATTTCAATCCATTTTGTTCTTACGGTAGTCATTATTCATGTTGGTCTGTCTTTGTGACTCTGTTCAATTTACCTTCTTTGATGCTGATGAAGGATCCATAATCATTTTTGACCTTATAAATTCCACGAAATTTAAAAAAGAATATTTATTTTTATTTGAAACCATTGATTTAGGAGTTAAATTCATCTGGTAGTAATAATGTTATTACATAAAATCTTACTGTAAAACAAAATTTCTTACTATAACCATGTTTTTTACAATCACCATAGATTCCTTCCAACGAATCATCATTTATGGAGGCACAAATATCATTTTAGAAAAGGAACATGTTGTATGTCATTCATATTAAAAAGAACTTTTTTAATAATATTTTTTATAAATTTTTATATATTCTATGTAAGACCAAATAAAATATAAATGAATGATTAGATCATTCCCAAATTTGCAGGAGACTAGAATATGAACTATTTAAAAATGTCAAATAATATCAATTAATGAATACCAATGAGGCTTAAACACTTTCCAAATAAAATTGGTTATTATTTTTTAGTGGAATGCATATTTGATACTTCTAGATGGTTATGTTTCTGATTTCGGTTGATGTGACAGAAAAGGTCATATTACCCGATTAAAAAGTCATGACCATCATGTCATAATGGAAAGAATTCCGAAAATTTGATTTTGTGGTTTGTTTAATTATATGATTTGGGTCTACTAATATACATATCATGTTTTATCAGAGATATTTGTGCACTAACAATAGGATATAAAGCACTAAGTAGACTGCAATAAGATGTTTTTGAATTTTATGTAAACTAGAAAAAATATTCTCACCAACTATTAATGACTCAATAGAACATTTGATATTACTATTTATGCATAAATCAAAATGTGGAGGTCATGGATAGTTCTTAAGGATATAACCATATGAGAGATTCATTCAGAAATTGAAGAAAGAGTACTTAACAAAGAATAAGTTGATGGATCAATTTTATAAGAATATTTGATGGAGGGGATATCATTTTTTGATCTCATTATTTTCATAATGAATATCCCTTAAAACCGAAATGCATGGGGCATAACAAGTTAATTTTTTATGAGGAAATGAGAAATAAAATATTTGATCTTAATCAGCAAAAAAATTTCTTTGGTGGAGTTCATGAATGATGGATTTTTTATGATGAACATCACAGAGCTCATACATATGTTCTGCTCGAATATAAAAAAATTGAAACCATTTTTACAATGAGGGATCCAATGTACATATTATATAATCTTTTTTATAATTATATAACAATATTTTTAAAGGATATATGATGCTCATATCAATAAAAAACTTCCGATAATTAAAGATAATTCCCTTGAATAAATCCAGTGAAATAATTTTTCCTATAGGTTCCAAAAACTGGTAACTTAAATTATTTATGTTTTAACATATAAAATCAATTTATTACTTGTTATATTGATAATTGTTTTAAAAATTTTCAGCTATCACAACATGATAATAAAATTTATAATCGACTATGTGTATTGAGTAACCCAAAATCCATTCTGGTTAAATATTATAATGCATTGGTTGTGAATAGTTTTTGATTTCATACACGTGTATATGTGGAATAAAAAAGAACAGTGGTGTTTTCTTGAGAGGATATCATCAAAAGGAAATTTAATTTTAATTTTATAGCATGCTAGATGAAAATATTGAACAATGTTATCTAGAATAGAATTAAATAATGATGTTTAAATGTTAGTGGTTGTGTACTGAGAGAGGATTGTGTTTTCTTCTGAGCCATGGAATCGTTGATATTAAAAATAAAAGCATTTTTTCAATAAATGAACCATTTTTGATGGCTAACTAGGAAAATTATATTTATTAATCAAATTATTTTACTAATTCACGAGAGTTGGGTGACTAGTGGAGTATAATTTAAATGAAATCATGGGAAAAATCAATTTATTCAAAGTGAATGTGAATCTGATGAAGTGAAAGAAATTGAAATTTTTCAAGAGACCACTCCAAATAACTTTTTATAAGAGACATTAATATCAATGATGACACAACACAATTAAGTGTAGATAGTGAAGAAGTTGTTACTAATGTAACAAATAAATTTGAAAAGAAAATAGAGCAATGAAATGAAAATCATATGGATGCTGATAATACTAAGGAGGAATATTAAGATATTGACACCGTTCGATATGAATATGAGGATAAAGATCATGATATAAATAGGTAAATTCTTTTTATAATCATAGATAATATATATATTTATATAATAGTAGTTTTCAGATATTTTATAACAATAGTCATATCATGGTTTTGATGGACTAAGATCTATTTCATGAGTTTTAGGAGGGTGGTCTACTTGATGACAATAATCATCTTAGATCATCTTGCCCTTAGAGAACTGGCAGTTAGGGAGAATTTGGAGGGGGAATTATATTGCATGATTAATGATTCCCAACCCTATCCTCGAGCGACGTCCACATCTTGGCTTTGATGTACACATCTATAGATATGTTTACATATGTATTTTAGTCATTTTTCATTAATTATCATTAAAATATGTATATAATAATTGTTTTATAATTTGTCCTTTTACCCTAGATTTATGCATATAGCTATTGTATGGTGAAGTTCTATATTGTGAAATTATATTAATGGGGCATGGGTTACATGTGATCAGATTCTTAGAGATGTTCACCTCCACAATTTTGATCATTGGATGGTACGTAAATAAAAAATAGATTTTTTTAAATATTATTAATTAATAACTTGATATTAATAATTTTTTATAGGTTTTATGGTATCTCATCAATTAGGGAATTTGTAACTCTATCAGGAAGGCATGGGATGGTTGTATGCATGATCATTTTCGTCAGTTTTCACATAATTAGAGGAGAACAACAATAATAAATGCCAGAGTCATAGATTTTGATCATTCTTATTGCACCAAACCACATAATTACATTTCATCTCTTGTTTGGGATGTATTATTTTCACACTGGATAGGTGGTCGTTTTTAGAGGAGATCATTAGTAGGTTGGCAGAATAGATGGAGATGGGATGTGAGAGTTCGGGCTAGTAGTCAAACATTTAGTATTCATAGGGAATACATGGTAAGTTCATTTCTAAGTAATTTATTTATCTTAAAATTTTAACTGTTTACTTCATATTCATATAGGAATTATAAAATCCCCATATTATAGAGTTTGATTTTTATCAGATGATGTATTGTGATCTTCTCACTAGAGAGATTAGGGGTGATCGACAGCATCATATTTTGGTATTTATAATATCTTTTTGAGTTTTAAAATTACCTAAAAATAATATTTTAACTATTTAAATTTTAAATTTTACTTGAACGATTCATATGAGGTAGCAACATATCTAACACAGACTGAGAGTTAGGATGAGAGCGATGATCATACCTGTAAACCAAGATTTGATAATATACCATGGTGGCATCCAACCCAGTATTCCATTGAGAAAGGCTGAGTTGTTGGCATCAGATTTAGATTGATGCCTAAAATTTATTAAAGTTCTAATGTGTTGGTGGTGGGAAACTCGAGAGAAGCTCATAGAGACTCATCATCATCATATACTTCATAGTATATGGAGCAGATGTGAGCTCAATGTGTTCTTATAGAGTGTATGCATATTGGGAAACAAGAGGACCATCGACAGCAGCAACATCAATAGGAGGAGCTGTGTAGGTAGTAGTAGTAGCAACAGGACATGACGATGGAGTGAATGCGATGTCTGAATCATGTTTTAGGGATGGAGTTCACCCTACCATTTACTCCATGTCTTTTATATCCCCCAGATTAACCTTCCCCTTTGTGACGTATTTTATTATTATTATAAAGCATTTCAATATAATATTTTTGTAATATGATATTTTTACATTTCTATATACATCATTTCTTATAATGTTTTGAATATTATATATTATATATTTTATTATTTATTTCATTATCATTATTTTTTATAAATTTTTTCTAAAATTGAAGACATTTTATTTTATAATTTATTATTATTAATATTGATTTAATTAATATTATTATTATTATTATTTATAATAATTATATTAATATTAATATTTTATTATTTTTAATATTATTTCATTCAATTTATGATTATTTTTTTAAAGATATTTCTGATAGGCCCATCACATAAGGCATTTTTAAATGCACGTAGAAAATGTTTACAATAGGAGGGTTTACTGTTGAAAATAGTAATTTTTACGATGGTTTTTCACAAAACATACAATTTGTGACACCCTTTTCTACAACACTGTATTTGTGATATGACTCCATTGTAAATAGTCTGATTTTATGTAGTGATATGACCCATGTGAAATATTATTAATGAACATCTACTCCAGGGAATAAATTTTACTTTTCTCTTTTTTATTTTTAATTTAAGAGAACTATTGATCAACATCACCTCCTAAATGATAAACTAAAAATATACAATTATTTTCTACAAAACCATGAACATAAAATATATTCTCCAATTTTTTTATCCATACTTCATATTACATTGGGTGTAAATGTCCACAACAATTTAGAGTGTATTATTTTATCAAATTTGTTAATATTGATATATTCCTCTATGGGTAATTTGACTTCTCTATTGAATGGGTTGTAGTAGATATTTTATATTTCAATTGACTTCACACAACAACAAACCACTCTAAAACAACTATAACCATTTTGGGGTTTTATTCAGAATGATATTATCCTCTTGATTCCTTTCTACCTCATCTACCCTATTCTTCTATAGAAAATCATTTGGAATAGATATTTATTAGATTATTTTTCATGGAAACCATCAAAATATATGTCATTATAACCTTAAATTAGAATGTCATAAATGGTCTTTTAACAACTTCCTATCCACTAAAGTTATCTACAAAATGATCTAATACCAAATATAACAAACCTAAAATAACAATCCCATGATTTTGATTTTAATTGATTAGATTTCATATCATTTAATTAAAATTATTTCTCATGTTTACAGTTTAAGAGAATTAAAAAAAATTACATAAAAATGTTGACACTTACACATAGTGTAGATTTTTTCCCTCAAATACATGTTTATAAATTTATACCCGTGCTACATTTAATGAAAATTTCCATCAATTTTGATGATTCAACAGAGGATAAATATTAACAGTTATATTGTTCCAACAAAGACTTATATCCTATGAGAAACAATTTATAAAAATTACACAAGCCAAAAAATTTCATTAAGGGATAAAAATATAAATTAATTACTTTATTTTGTAAAAAACACAGATATCCATGAAAATATATACCTTTTTTGCAATAAATATTGAGCATTTAAATAAATCATAACTAGATGTAAAAATCAACCACTTCTCCATGAATTTTTTTTAAACCCATAAAAATCATAGAAAATAATTGAGGTAATATTGATGATTCATATTCAAAACCCATGTTAATTCTTTTATATATCCCTTTTAATTTGAGTAACATTTTTAGTTTTTTATAGTATTTTTTCATCAAAGACTAAATAATTACCCAATTCATTAGAGAGTTGTATCACGATATCAGTGATAATCATATATAATTCCAAATTACTCTATCATTAATAAAGCATTTATATTAATTCCAATTTTCTTCATAAAACCATTGAAAATTACATTTGAACTAATAAGAAAAATCTCATCACCCATTTTCATAAAATTTTAAAAATGAATAATTCATATAATAATAGGACGAAGTTATTCATTTAACTTTTAAAAAAATTATAGAAAAACTTGATAATGAATAAATTATATGATGGTTTGGAAAATAAGGAATGCACTAAAAATTTGAAAATTTTATTTAATAATATTATATAATTTAAAAATAAACCACATAAAAAACACAATAAGATTCATTTATTAACATTTATAAAGAATGTAAATATTCTTTAGAAATAAATTTTAAGGGTTATTGAATTTATTTGAATAAAAATATAGAATTTTTTTGATGAACATGGATATAGAAGATAAATATGAGATAAATATTTAAAACAATGTTTTAATGAAGAATCTATTTCCTTGAGTCACATATTTCTTCATATCTTGTTTTAATTTGGAATAATATAATTATATTAATTAAATACTTAATTAAATATAATTTTCATTTTCATTTCAATAACCTTATTCCTTTTATTTTATTTATTACCATGTTTTATTTATTTACTACATCTATTAAGATTATCGAGGTTATTTTGAGGTTATTTGATTTCTAATTTCAAAAATAAAATATGTATGTTTACCATATCCAAGGGGATCAAATTTATGAAATATTAATAATTTATTATTTATTATTTCTTTTAGGAAAAATAATTTTAAAACTATATATTTTTTTATATGATAAAAAATTATATATATCTTTCATGTATGTGGGTGTCTTCACAGGTGCATAAGAGTAATTTGAATTTTTATTATAGACAAAAAAATAAATAGGTAACATTTCATCGTTATTTGATCATAATTATATTTTACATTTAAAAGTTATAAATTAAATTTATCCTTATAACTTTTTATCTGAGGTGGTGTTGGAATAATAATTAAATGTCTTAATGGATGTTCTTGTCTACATATACACATGAGTGATGTTTCCATTTACTGGTAAAATGGTGGGAAAAAATATATAAATTTTTTCTTTATTGATTCTTAATTATTTCATAAATAAAATATATATGAACTAAATAATTTTTTTTATACTATGCATATGATATGGTGAAAAAAATAATCACATCGCATCATGGGGGGGATAGTCTACACGTATTCATGAGAAACATTTTCCTTTTCCATAATTTGGGAAAAAGTATAAAATAGTTTCTCCATCAACAAAATTACATTTATGTATAGAAAATATACATACTAAACAATATTTGAGTGGTTAGAATAAATTTAATTAATGTATAATAAGAAATAAACCTGAAATAATTTGGTTAAGGGTAAAACCTCCTCCTTAGATAACATTCTTTTGCCTACACATTTATCCATTTAGGATGGGTATTTTGGAAATAACATGAAATTAAAAATTTATATTGAAGGGTTGGGATGATATTTAGGTAGATAATGGTCAATATAGGGTTCTCCTGGTATTTTTAAATGAGGGTAGATGAGGATTACATTTATATGTGAGTGGAGTTACACCTTTATAAATATTAAGAACAATTCAATATAATATATTATCTTTATATAGAAATTATCTCCAATTTAGTATGATTTCTAATATAGGATTTATTAATTTATAGATAAAGTCAACCAATACAATTTATAATAATTTTATACATATTTTGTGCCTCATCTCTTATTTTAACTACCTAGATAACTCTTTAAACATTTACCATGGTGAAAAATATATACTATAATTAATATTCTTTATGAATAAAAATGAAATTAAAATCATTAAAATTTTATAAAATTATAATAAAATATTTTAAAATATTTTCCTGTGATTTAATTTTGTGAAATTGTAATTGTTAATTTAAAATAATTGCATGTAACATAATAAATAATAGTTTTTAGATAAATGAACTTCATAATAATAAAAAAATTAATACCAAAATTAGGAAGAATATTAACTCCCATGCAATTAATTAGATTAATTATAATCAATGATAACATATATTTTTTTTATAAAACCCCAAAAAAAAGTAACTAGAAAAAATTTCATTAAAATAGAATAATAACAAATAACTTCTATTTGGATTAAAACATTCCATATATTATTAAAATGTCAATAATGGATTTATAGGCTCATTATTATATATATAAACACGTAATATTACTTCATAAATAAAAAATATATTTATAAATATAATAATCTTGTTTATATTCATTCTAACTCTCATTAAACTTTGGAATATTTTTTAAAATGATTTAAAATGTATTTATTTTTTAGAGAAGGATAGTTTTATATTTCTATATTGTTTTAAGGGAATGATAATGGATCTTTTAGGAAATTTTAATGAGTCTTATGATCCTTATTTTGAGATTATTTTGAGGGTGAATTTTAGAAAAAAATTCCCAATATTTTTTAATTACAAGGATATCTCATGATTTTAAAATATCATGGTTTTTTCATAATTAATATTTTAAACAAAATATTCATGATCATTAAGTGAATAAAAACGTTAAGAAATAATAATAATAAATGTAATTTCAATACAAGACCTTAGAGAGTGATATTAATTAAATGAAACAAATCAATTTAATTATAAATAAGAAGACCATAATATCACAGTATGTAGAATATCATAAAAGTATTAAAGAAGTAAATTAAAAAAATATCACTACCATATGAATATTATAATAACTGTAATATTCCAATGACACAATTACATCATATAAGTTGATCCTAAATAATACACTGAAGAAAAATATTGAGGAAGATAAAAGACAACATTATGCTATAAATTATTATATCCATTAAGGTCAAAATTGATGTTTCAAGGATGGAACCATTCAATGACTATGAGAAGTGGTAATAATTGGTGTATGACCATAATAATTAGAGGTTGAAGACTTCAAGATTTGGTATAAATACCCCTTCACATGTGTGAATTATAAATATTAAATATGTGGATGATACTACCTCATGGAGTGAGAATGATTCCTACCCAACACTTGGGTTAATATTTATTGTGAAAATTTAAACATATTAGTATAATATTAGTAAAACATGTATTTATTGATTCGACCCCCCATCTTATTATCTATTATGGATTCCACTGGTAATTTCATGATCATTAAAAATAATCTGAAACTATAAAATTCTTCTTTTTTCATTGGAATAAAAATTATAATGCCAGTATGGGAAACATATGATGATTCCAAATGAACATTAAAATGAAAGGGAAATTTAAAATTTTATTCTCCACCACTGCAGAAATATTCCATTCTATTCTACATATCAAGACAAATGATATTAATATCAAGACATATATTGTTTCCAAGATTTATAAAATAAATGAAATTAAAAAAATTTCTATTTAAAAATATATATAAAAATCTAATGAATTGACAATTTAATTCCAAAACATCTTGTAACTCATTAAACTAATAAATATTTCATGAAATAAAATTAAATTTTAACAAAATATAAGGAATTTATTTTCTAATTGAAATGAACCACATTTAATCTTTGAATTCCAAAAAAATTGGTACTCAAAAATATTACCCATGAAAATATCAAAACACTAGCAATGTGAGTTCCAATTTTTAACATTGTCTTACTAAATCAGATCACACCTCATTACTATTTATAAATCCAATTCTTTTATGAAATGTATCCAATTCATTTCAACATATTTAATTCTACAATGGTCATTTATACCTAGCTTATAAAAATAATTTCTCTTCTTATTCAAATAAGAATATAATTAAATTTTGTTAATACTTCATGCCCATGAAAGGGTCACTATATACCTAATGAATTTCTATGTGTTCAAAAAATGATTCATGTAATTTTCCTTATCATGATTAATTTTTAGGGTTGTTATATGGATATAGGTTAGTAGGTTCTACTATGAGAAAATTCTATGCATGAATAGGAAATTTGAATCTATTTAGAAACATAATAATTTATTTATTATTTTCCTCAAGAATAGAATCCTTCAACTCTTCTTCTTATAATGACTGACTTCCACCCCAATGAGTTTTTGAAGGAAGTAAACACCATAAGAACATAAGTACTTGTAAACATTTTTTCTATATATTTATATTAATTATTTAATTTTTGTATTTCCAAAATTATTCTGAGATCATTGTGAGGGAGATTGGGTGAATCAATGGTTACATTATTTTAAAAAAAATTCACAAAACCCAGCAGATAAAATTTGTTAGAGTTTATATCAACTCAATGATATATTTAATTCTCACAAAATATAATGTGAGTATAAATAGAGATATCATAATATGGAATTTTCTAGTATCATCTCCTATGTTAGAACTTATAAACTTTAATGTTTCTTACACCCCTAAATTTAACCTCCAAATATGTTATAATATATTTTTCTTTAATTAATTTTCTATAATGGATTTCATTACATGAAACAATGAATTTTATTAAACAAAAAAAATATATTAAACAATTATTATGTGAAAATTATATCATATTTTAATTCTTCATGTCAATGTTATCTTCAGTTGAAATGTTTTTATATATCTAAAAGGATTGATTTTCTAGTGAAGAGCTACAAATATTTCTTTGTAAATCTAGGATATTTTAAACTTAAATTACACATAATAAAATTAATATAACACTAAAATAAATTAATAATCTATTATTTATAAATACTATAATTTTTTTACGTTTGAATCATCATTGTACCTAATTTTTGTATAAGTTTATTTTTATACATAATAACACATTTTTCTAAAAAAATACATTATGTTTTCTGTTTGTTCTAATAGAATATTATTCCAAATGTTTTCATGTAATTTTATTAAATAGAATCCACATTCTGAATTAATATGATTATATAAGTTAAATAGGTCCATTCTATTTTTTATTCATTGTGAATAGTGATATCTATATAGATTTTCCAACTTTCTAATGGAAAATGGGTAATATAGGGTTATAATAGTGGGATAATTGTTGAAAATTTCTATATCAATTTTATTTCTATTATTTTATTATTATAATTCTTCCACTTACATAAATGTCTCAAAATTATGGTTTCTAGGTATCATTTTTATTTGATGTTGAATGTTATATTAATTGAAGAAATGAAGAAATACAAAATGAAAAACTCTTGACTTTAATATCTCAAATATTTTCCCAGAACAATAAAAGGAGGATATGTTCAGATTTAAATGTTCATTTGAAATTTTAATTTATTTATTAATTATTATAATTTATATTAATTTTTTATTTAATAATTATCTTAAATGATTAATTCATCACTGACATAATATTTATTTGATTAATATAAAAATATATTAAATGATACTGTAAATATTAAATGTAACAAAAATGAAATTAATTATTGTATTAAATGAATTTTATAGATGATTATATCATATTTTATATTTCTTTAAGGTTTATATTATAATAACATATTTTTTTGATGTCCTTATAGTCAAAATAAACAAACAGCGTTAAAAATGATAGTAATGGTGTTTTATGAAAAAGTTATTTAATAAAATTATTTACATATTCCAAAAATAATTAACTAGGACAATGGGTATAATATTTGTTCTAAAATATAATCCCATTTCCATTCTTGATCCAATTTTCACCATATAAGTAAATTATAACTGTTTAACATTTGGAATAGTTGTTACCGTGTATATGGTAGGAAATGGTTAAAAAGGGTTAATAACCTAATACTATTTAAAATGATATCTATACATATATAAAATTTATTAGATCATTATATTATGATAAGGAAACCATTTTCATTAAATTCATTCCTTTTTATAAAAAATTTTACATGTATTTGATTCAATATATTGTAATATATTGAAAATTTTAAAGAGTACACCTCTCATAACTTATAAAAGGGAACCCCTTATCTCCAATGTTTACACCACTTTGATCCATATATCACAAAAATAAATAAATAACTCTCTTAAAAAATTCATAAACATATAATTATATTTTCTTTTATTCATAAGATTCCATTCCAATTCTCTTTAAGATATAATCTATGTTATGTCTATCAAACATGAGGTAATTTTATATACCGAATTGTTCAAATTTAATTCTATTTATACTTCCAATAATTTCACTACAATGATCAATTTTTTTGAAATAATGTATTATAAATATTCTGAAATGATATGAATATTGTCATAGAACCATTTTTAGCACTTTTTTATTCAATGTAAAGTGGAAACATCCCTTGTGCATACATAAGGCTTATTGTCTCCACATAGCGGTCTAATTCATTTTTCCTTACTACTTTTCTTGGACAATTATAAAGGTGAAATTAATAAATACATGTGATATTTATGACATTATTATTTTTAATTAATTATAATATATTATCTACCTTTTCAAAATTAATTTTTTTTGTAAATGATAATGTCTCCCCTACATATGTGTGTACATCCACATCCATAAAGAGATGTGATCCATTTTTTGATTCTTTTCTACCTGGGATGTAATAAAGAATGATTTAATAACTATATATGGTACAAAAAAATTATGGAATGATTAAATATCATTAATATTTTTTTAACTCCATCGGTCAAAAACTGAAAACAACATTCATGTGTACGTATGTCATACCGTTTCCTTAAAATGTGTAATTTATTATTCTGCCCCTAAATTTTATGGATGAATATAAATATTTTTATAAGTAATATATAAATATATATATATGGTATTTTTATCCTAAATAACATTTTTTGATATGATAGAACCCCATTAATGTGATAAGTACTGAAACTACCGAACCAAAATAAATTTCTAAAACTACGCAGTTAACACCCAAAATAATGATAATAATCACAGATTTTCAATAAACGTGTGATCCTGTGAAATAAATGGATTATATTTGAAATTATAGATATGATATAGTTATGTAATTTGTATATAATAAATATAAATTTATTATTTTATATCTTAATATCACTTTCTTTTCAAGTCAAACCTACGATAATGGGTTTTTTTAACGCAATTCTCTTTCATTGGGTTATATCATTTCCTCACTTAAGATAGTATATGATGAATATTTTTTAAATTACCTTATTTTATTTCATTTTTTACTTACAATTATATTGTTTTTATTTTCAATTTTTAAAAAAATAGTCTCTTTATTTACTAATTCTTATTTTAATGATATGATCTTCGTAAGGAATTCCTTCTTAATTTATACTCTATTGTGACATATTTTGTATTATCCACAATTTTTTTGACATTTGATATATCATTCATCTTTTTATATTTAACATTAATATACATATTTATAATTGGGGATTTATATATTAATTCATGTTTATTATTTGAAGGATAAATAATTTAAAAGTTACCAAAAGGCAGGGATATATTTTAAAATATCATTTTAGGGATAACCATTATTTTCATTGAAGAAATATATTTAAATATCACTCAAAAATTTATTTATTATTATATACTTTGGATATTTAGGGAGTCTTCATGATTTATATAAAATCTCACTCTCTTTAGAATCTGAATCATGCTAGTAAATGTATAAAATAAATGTCGATCATATTTCAATTTTAGATGAGGAATATTTTATTTTATGCCCATATTATTTCAAATTTCATTTTAAAAATTCTATATTATTTTATCAAATGATTTTTTAAGGAAATGTTATGTTAAAAATTAATTTTCCCATGGTTGTAAAAGATTCTATTTAATGTTTCTTAGAAGGTATATTTTTAACAATCTTTTTAAAAATTCAATATGAATAATTCTTTCTAACTTATACAGTGTTAACATATTTTCCCACAACCATAATAATTTTATACCATTTGGATTATTTTATAAGATATCTATGGTTTTAAAAAGAAAATAATTTAATGAATGGTTAGTTTATTATTTATATTCCATTTTCAAATACAATTTGTTTTACTCTAAGAACTATATCACTAATGAATTGAATATTATATTTTATCTATTAATAATTTCATGGTCACTAAATATCTCTTGGGACATTCGATTTAATGGGATCATTTATTGGTCACTGAATTTCTCTTAAATATCCATATTATCAAGACCATGAATTTGGATATTTCTTAATCATTAAAACATTGAACATAATGTTGTATTCTTTAAATGATATTTGATTTACATAAGAAATATTGATATTCTATATTCACTAATCAACACAAATATTTGTTGATAAGGAATATTTTTTATGAATTAAATTGGAAATCCAATATATGAAGAATGAATTGGATAATATGTGATGGGTGGGTCTTGTAATTATATATCCATTTGATCCACCAACATGTATCATAAGAAAAACTACTTTTCTAATGTTATTAAATTGGATTCATATAGTATATATAGTCATTAATTAAACTATGTTGACAAAATACATTTATGGTAAAGATATCACGATGTCCAATATTAATCATATCATTCATTTAGAATTTATTTATTTTAACCCATGAGTTAAATACAATGATATCATCCATGGATACATTTAATGATAATGTAATAGATTAAATGGAATTTATATTATGTTATTTAAATATCCTTATCGATTATACATTATTTATATAGGATAGTTTTCATTATACATAACCCTGATAAGAAATCTAAGCTCACCCTTTATTAGTTCATATGACATTGATATAAAGATGGATATTATGAATAATATCAATAATGAAAGTATGTTTATTTTGATATGAATTTCATATTTTTAGTATAATGTATGTATCATGTATTTATCTTAATCTTTTGGACCACATAACTAAATGGTCCTTTTGGATGATGGCCACTATATCTTATTCCATTGTAATAAATATGACACTGCCTATAGGTAACTATAGGTGGGTGCTCTATTTTAGATATCAGAATATGTTTATCATAATCCCTGAGAACTATATTTTCTATTATAATAACTAACATGAAATATTTATAACCCCTTATAGTATTTGATAACATTTACAATTATAAGTATTTTTTAGGGAATAATATTCCTGATAATTATGAGATGAATCTATATGTTCCAAGATTTAGTGTTGGACCCTAACATAAGAGATGAAATCAACACCCATATATACAATGACAAGATTTCCTTGATGAGTAAGCCAATAGAGTTGGTGTTAGAATAGAAAATATCATTGCCATATTTTAGAAGTTGAATTAAGTTTTAATGATTAAACATTCCCATATATAGAAAATTATTTTTACACTTCATGATTCACCTATGATGGATGAAATCCTGTGAAATAATCCTACATCCCCTAATGGAAACAGAAATCCATTGGCTACTCAGAAATGGCATAAGACTTAGAAAACAAATTCCCCGATTTAAGATTTAATGGAACTACAAATATTATTCTAGCGGTGTAATTTTTGATAGGGGATACAGATCAATGGTAATAATTGATCCTTAACATTTATTTTATTAAATAAATAGAATGTATGGAATATAGAACCATTAAAGTGATATTTTGTTTTGAAATACATCCCTTAAGAATGTTGAGCAGAAATGGATAGGAAGTTAAAAACATTAATGTAGGAGAATAATGACAGTGTGGAAAAGTATGAGTCCAACATTATTAGATTATCCAAGCATAATTTAGACAACATTTTTAATATAAAATTAAATATTGATCATTTATTTTAATGGGATTGAGTTGATTCTATGAAGGGACTAGTTTATCATAAACTTTCATCAAATAATCAAATAGTACCAAGTACCATTAAGACATAGAGGAATTCTCTAAATCCAATACCATGAAGAAAATTAATCATATGAATTGTTTATGTGAGAACAATAATGAAGGGAACACATAAATAAAAATAATGTATTGAAAAAATTTATATCATATATAAATTATGGAATGAATCATCATAGAAAAAAAAGGAAGGGCATGAGATCATTTTACTAAAAAAAGGATAACTATCATATGGATAATAAATATAAGCTAAATAATGAAACCACTATTACCTTGTTCATAAAATATAAAGATATTGGTAACTATTCAAATCTGTATTCCAAGAATCAATTGAATATACAAAAAAATAATCCATGTTGATAAGGCCAAGAATATGGAATTACTACCATCAAATTGGAAGTCCAAGGTGATGTTGAAAATGTTAAAATTCTCATTAATTATTAAAGTGATTTTTGTATTTTATTCATGTTTTACACACTCATAGAATCTGATGATTATTCAATATTAATCACATCACTTCCTAAAAAATTGTATGTTGAGATGACATTGGAAATAACTATTGGATTGATAACTACATATTAAGTATATATCCCAACTCCAATAGAAGATTATGGTAGTGTGATTCTTGAAAATAATTTTTCTCTTACAATAATAAAATTTAATATAATATTGGGAATTTATTTGATCTCTAAGTATAGTTCTCATACCAATTATCAAGGAAGGTATTTTATATTCGATATTATAAATCAACCTATGATATTATTTCAGTGTGATGATAAATCTGAACTCACAATGAAAATTATTGCCACCACATGGGGTTTTCTACCTATTATGGAGGTATATTAATCTTATATGGGTAGAGAGAAACTAAAAAATGAATATATTCCTATTGAACATGAGTTTGTAAATATCATTCCATAATATATTTTTAGTCGTATATAAAATCCTGATGTTGAGAGGTCATTATATCTCATACCAGGTACTACACATACTTTAAATAATCTATACAAAATTGTACTAATTACGTTTTACTAATTCAAGAAGAATATTTCCATGAAACTATATAGAACTACAAATATATTACTATAATTTTATTTTAATATAAATTTAATCAATTCAATATCATTCAATAAATTCAACCTAGATTCTAGATGAACCGTAACATAGTATATTGTTATAAGATATACTTTAAATTATATTTAATAAATAAGTTATTAAAATTATACATTCTACACATTTATAAAATAAATTCATTTTTTATCTATTAATTAGAAATAAAAATAAAATACATTTTTTGAAATTATATGAAATGGTTTTCTAAAATAAAATTTCCCTTTTGGTAATATGTTTTTAAAATAATAATCAAAATCTGTCACAGTTGGGAGATTATTTTAATTAAACTTATATATCATATATTTTCACAACTATTTTATCTCTTATATAAATTTTTTACTATGCACCGGTTAAGAATTTATCATCTATTATTCATTAAACAATTTTTTTCTAAAAAGAGGGTTTCATTGAATTTTGTGTAATCATTTTAAAATTAAATTATATTAATTATAAGAATTTTATATGATAAAATAGATTCCATTTTTTAATTAGATTTTTGAACATTTATAATTTTACTTATTTATTTTTTGGCATTATAAATTGTTACCATGGTAAAATCTATCAACTTAATAAAGGTTAAATCATGTTAATCATGGAAACAATTAATGATATGGTCACATGATTTCATAAAAAAATATTTAATTATTCTAAGTTATGCCTTATATTTTTAGGCTCTAAATATTTTTAATGGATATTTGTCCTTGAAAATAATCTATAAAATGTTTAATAAAAATATTAAAAAAATTATAATTATATCAGTCTTAAATTACACTTTTGTGTTCAAATATAGAAAATGAAAGAGTTTAATGAATAAAAATAGTCATATTATGAGTGATTATATAATAATAATAATGGTAATTTTTCTCTAATTTTTAGGAATCATATAATAAACAAACATTTTTATGAAACACTAATTCTACATGTATTTAATTACAATAAAAATAAAATAAATCCTTTTTAAAATACTAAACCGATAAAATATTATATTAATATGTTAGGTGCTTGGGGTACAATTACATGAAACACATATATACACTAAATTCATTATACATTGTAATAATAAATGTGTCTAATGAATTTTATTGATCTATGTAAAATATTATGGTATTTTTAATGGATTATATTTGAATTCCCCCTTTCTTCTTGATGTACATAAATTCAAATTGAATAAACAGTGTCAACATTGACTTTAATAAAATTTTATAATAAATGATATTTTAATAAATGATTTAGAATTAATAAAAATTTTAGATTCATCTAAATGAATGTGATATAGTATTACACATCAATCAGAGTCCATTTATCTTTATTTTGTTATTTTATAAGAAATTGTTACCCGTATAGCATAGAAATTTTTTATTTTAATTGTCTAAAGGGATAACGGGGGATAAAACAAAAATATTAGGGAAAAATACCCGAAACATTGAAATATTATATTTAATTAAATTATTTCATCTTATTATCATCTTATCTTCAAACTATATCAATTTTGATCAATTTGAAATGGGAAAATAATTTATATTAATTTAGTTCCTTATGAAATCCCAAGAAGGCCCCACCCCTCTCTTATATAAGACACCTCTTCTCTCAATCCATCACAACACATTGAGCTATATACCTCAAACATACCCTATCAATTTCCCCTATAAAAATAATCAGAAAATATTTATTCGGTTTTTTTAGGAAATGTCAATTCGAGATCCCTTAACTGTGGATCTAAAGGAGCTATATCGAATAAGAGGTAACCATCTTTATTGAATTTTTTATGTTTATTTATCCTTTTAATACTACTAATATATTGACATAAAAACTAAATAAAAAACCCAATGTCATAAATACTTTATTAATATTTTGTTATTTTTATGGAGAATCCATGCTCCATATCTTTTACATGCTATAAAAGTAGAAAACATTGCTCGTGTGAACATTCGACTTATAATTTCCAAGTAACTGTGTAATTCATTTTTCATCACCACTTTATATATATGGATATTTGTTTGAAACTAATTAATATATATGATATTTATGAAATAATTATTCCTCAAGAATTATAAAATCATAACCACCATCTTACATTCCAAAAAATTCAAAATGATAATGTCGTTCATGCATACATGTTGACAACCACCTCCATGAAGTGACGTGATCCATTTTTCATTTCCAATTTACATTGAGTGTAATAAATATATTTTTAATTTATATTTTTGATATTTATATCATTATTGAAATTATGAATATTTGGGAACAATAATATATATAGAAGGACTCAAACTTCCATGAAAAAAATGCATTATAAGATAAAGCATTTAACTCCTAGGACAATGGAAATAGTGAATGTTGATGACAAAAGGGTGAAAAAATTAAATAAGATGAATTTACATGATATTATATATATATATATATTGTTTTTATGTGTGTATAATAAATCAAAAAAATTATAAGTGATTATAAGACAACTTATGAGAAAAGATGAACATGAGGTAAAGGATTTCACCTTAGTTTCCACTCTAGATAGACATATTTAGTATTATGAGACTATATATTTTTATAATAGGTATATATTTCCCATTTAAGATACTAAAAATGAATATACATGTACTCATTTTGACTAAGGATTCATTTATTTCATACTTTCATGAGGTATTTTGAAAATAAAATGAGATTTTTTTCACTACTTGATCAGGTATATTTGTAGTTTATATCAATATTTTATAAAAACAATTCTACACAAATAAATTTTATTGACAAAAATAGTATATAAAAGATATTTCATGTTATCCTTGATTGTTTACAAGATACTAACGAATTCATTCTAATTATTTTATGAAAGGTTTTATTTTGAATTAAAAGCCATAAAGAATTTTCCTTTTCAAATATGTGGAGTTAACAGGCCTTTCCATCATGATAATGATTGTACACTCTATCTTATCCAAAAAGTTTCAATTGTTTTAAAAATAAATCACTTTTTTAGAAACTTATTGTAGTTTTTTTCATTTTTATCTTTCGAATTTTAACGATCATCTCTCATATCATGATTAATTTTGTGGATATTATCTTTCTCTTGAATGAATTTCATTCTTAAAATAATTGGATATTTTATTTCCCATAAATATCCAAATTCTTAGTTTTATAGTTATAGTTAATGCCTTAACTATATGTTATTTATATATATGGTATTTTGCATTAATTTTTATTTCATTTAATTGGTAATTATTGATTATCTAAATTCTTTACATAATATGGAAATTTATTGATATGGTAAATTATTCAAGAATTAAATTGATCCCTTGATATATGAGGAACTCATAGGACATAATGTTTTTATGGGGATTAAATTAAATATTCCCTCGATGCATCGATAGGTCTCATGAGACAAATTAGATGGCCAAAGTAAATGGGTCTCTACCTATAGTATTAAACTATCTTTGCATAATGTCTTGATGGTAGATATATAATGACCTTTTAGATCATGATGTACAATAGTATTCATTCCCTTTTCTTTAAATTAAATTAGTATTATCTATGATATTACTTCATTGAAAATATCCATGAATTCGTTTTTTTCAATTATTTATTGATTAAATGTCTTGTGTTATCCACTATTTATCATACCATTTTGATTATGCCTTATTTACTAATGATATATTCTGATGCATTTAACCCTTATTGAATATTTTATATCAAACTTATTTTGTTTAATTTCTCAAGATTATGAAGAATAAATCAATGAATTTGTTTCAAGGATGTAGACTATTTACTTTTTTTATTTTTATTTTTTTATTCCCATGGTAAGTGGGTATCATGTATCTATATGGTTATTTAAGAAGAATAAAATATTCCATAAATTTGTATATGGTCACTAGTATCTAATTCCATTGTAATAAAGTAGAAACTAGCTCTATGTTACTAGAGTTGGGGTTGTTATAGTTGGTATCTAGGAATGTTTGGTAAGAACATTGAGATGTGGATTTTAATTTAATGTTGATAATGTGATAATTATGCTAATCAAATATAGTATATGAGAACTATTATATAGATATTTATTTTATGGATTAATATTCATGATTATTGTGACCTAACTCAATGTGTTCCATAATTTAGTAATGGAACCTAATAAAAGAAATAAAATCCACACTTCTGTTCTATATAGGGGTTTCCCTACATATAAAACCAATAAAATTGGTGTTGGATCTTAGTAGATCCTTAATATATTAGGACATATAATCATGATATGTCTAATTAGCTTGAATATATGGATAAATGTTTTGTTTAATTGAATAAAAACCCAATATTGGATCTTTTCATGTGATATAATCTTCTATCATTTATTTGAATTACAAAACTAGTGGTATCTCAATAATTGATGAAGTCTCTTGAAAATATATTTCTCAATTTTGGATTTAGTTTAAGAGAAAAATACTAAAATAGAAGTGTATTTTCTTATAGGTGATTCTGATCGTGTGTGATTTTTGATCCCTTATTCTAAAGAGGAAGAAAAATAGAACATATATAGTGGATATATTTTAAAATAATATACTATTATAAATATATACCTCGTGATAAATGAACTAAAATGAGGAGAATGTTCTTTAGCTTAAACAAGTGGATGAAGAAAGTGTTGCTAAATATACAGGTACTATTAAAAGGTGAGGCATGTAAGCAATATATATTTAATCCATAGAGTATCATTCCCCATTAATATGAAATCAATAATAAAAAATATTTAAAGGGAATTGGTTCATCAAAATATTTCATCATATGATGAAATAGTGGAATGAGACATTAACACGAAGATATAATGTTCTAGATCCTATATCATTAAGATTAATGAAGAGAAGAAGAGGTGGGATGAGAACCATGAAAAAGTTAATGAATCAATGCATTTGAATGGAGTAAAAAATTAAAATCCAATAAAAATTGTTGGAAGAATCAACCATTAATGTGCATAATGTGAATTTGAGTTTATTACATATGTCGATATAAGAGTAATTTGAATATATTATGGAAGGGAAAGATACAAATAAATGATAAATATTGTATAAACTATAGATAGATGGGGAACTATGCACACCAATGTCCCAATAATGAAGGGAACATACCATAGAATTGGGTGAGGGGATAAAGCCAAGCATATCAGATCACTAAAACTAATCTTCAAGATTCCAATGACATGGTGGAAGGAACATTAATCAAAACAAAAAATTTAACTAATGTATTATTTGATTCGGGATCTCATCATACTTTTTTTATTTAATATTTTTCTAAGAAAATTATATATTTTCCTAGAACCTAATCAAGATAATTTTATTTAAGAACTCCTAGTTAAAATATCATGACAACAAGGATGTGTCAGGTAGTCACCACAACGAAACGTAAGCATTCACTATTTGAAAAAGTTATAATTATAACAATTGTATATTTTTA
This sequence comes from Viscum album, assembly GCA_963277665.1. Taxonomy (NCBI): domain Eukaryota; kingdom Viridiplantae; phylum Streptophyta; class Magnoliopsida; order Santalales; family Viscaceae; genus Viscum; species Viscum album. Next base: position 936,534,239 of record OY728153.1, read on the forward strand.
TCTTATCATTGTTATGGTTTTATTTCAAAATGTAATTCATAAATTTATTTAAATGAGATGAATTTTATGATTCGTAATTATGATGTGGAATTAATTATTTTTAGAGAGGAGATTCCGTCACCTGATTTATGGCTAGATCCATCTCTGATGCCTTTTTGAATGTGATTATTTTGGATGAAGGGTAGTCCAATCCAATGGATAGAAAATGTAATATTAAAATAGTGGATATAAATATTGTGTAAGAATATGTTAATGTATATCATGATGTATTACTTAGAAATCCAACTGATCATGAAGTTGAGTTTTCCATTGATTTAATCTATAATGAAAGACCTATATCAAAAACACTATATAGAATTTAAAATATGGAATAATTATAATTTAGGAAAAAAATATAGGTGTTTTCAGTAAGGTATTTATACAACCTAGTAATTTACCATGGCTAAACCTTGTTCATTTCATCAAGAAGAAAATATGTTGTACATTTTGTATAAGGAAATAAATTCTATTATGATAAGGAAAAAGTATCAAATTCCACATATTGGTTACTTATTCAAATCAACTTTATATAGGTAGATATTCTTAACATATTTTTCTTCTTTCTAGGTGTTATCAATGGGGAGTAAATAATGAATATATTTCATGTACAACATTTCAAATGAGGTATATACATTACAAAATTTCTAGTATTTCCATTTTTATTGACTAATTACCCCTTGGTTTTTATGGATATGATGAATTGGATATTCATGGAATAACATGATAATATTTTTATTCTATTACTAATGAAATATTGGTGTTCAAAAATGTTATAAGGATCATGATAGTAACTTAAGGATCATTATTTATACTCTTAGAGGAAAATATTTATATTTTGAATTTTTTTGTGAGTTCTCGATTCATAATGCTTCACTTATAACCAATAAGATCACAAAGAAGGGAATATCAATTGATCATTTAGAGAAAGTAATAGTAAAATAATTTAATATACCCATGAAAAAATAGAGGTATCAATATTAATTTGTTTTTTAGATTACTATCAGTGAATTGTTTCATAATTTTCCTAATTTCTTAACCCGTTTACAAAAACACACAAAAATATGTTAATTTCATATGGAAAAAAGAGTATTTTGATATTTTTTTTAATTAAATAACTTGTTGATCAATGATATGATTTTTACACTATTATTGGGAAATTATGTATTTATGATATATAGTGATTCATAATGTAAAGTAGTAGTTTGTTTAATTATATAGAATGCTAAATTTATTTCTTATGAATCATAGTAATTAAATATATATGAAAACAACTATCCAAATCATGATCTGGAGTTGGAATATATAATATATTATCTGAAAATATGGAGAAATTATCTCTATGGTGAAGTATTTTAGATATAGATGGATCATAAGAAAATGAAATGCATCTATTCATTGAATTATCCCAATATTGGGAAAATATTATGGTATAAGCTACTTAGGTATTATTATTTATCCATACTCTACTGATCCTAGAAGGAAAATATGGTAGTAGATGCATTGATAAATAAATATGATGGAGTACAATCCAAAATGTGGTTTGTGAGGGATCCTATGTTAATAGATTAAGAAATGGTGGATATGACAACTTTTAAGGTAAGTAAAAATAGCTAATTTTTAAAAGGGTTTCTAATGATCATTATTGGAAACGATATAATGTTCTCAGACTGGTGATGATAATTTTAAGACTAAAATTAATTCCATGCAAAATGGGGAATTTGAAATATTCTTATATGGATTTGGTTTTCTAAAATATTGAAAATTATTGTATGTACTATCTATACCAAAGTAGAAATGAGATTGAATATAGCATTCTCATATCTTGAAATTAGTCACACACCTTGGAAGCACCATGATGATTAAATATTTCACCCAACATTTTTATGGGAAAATATGATGTAGTACGTGCCTAATTCTGTGTCTATATGCATGGTATTTCATCAGGTGAAGGCTAAGAGAAAAAATCCAAGAGGATTCATGTTACTATTATATATTCTTATATAGAAATTTGCTGTCATTAGAATGGTGTATTTCACTATATTACCAAATAAATCTTGAAGGAATAATGATTTATGTATTATTGGTGATATCCTTATAAAAAATTCACATTTCCTTGCTATAAAAAATTATTTACCTCTTGAGATCCTTGGATAATTTATATTAATTATGTTATAATACTTTACGGTGTACCACATAAAATTGTGTTTGATTAGTATCCAATATTTAAAATGAAATTGTAGAAAGTCTCCATAAGGTTAGGATACTAATATTCATTTGAGCACAACCTATCACCCTCTAACTAATAGACATTCTGAAGCTACTATTCCATATTTCTAAGACATGTTATGTTCATGCTCAATAGACATTCAAGGTTTGTGGGATCATTATTTCTATTGGGTTTAATTTTTGTAAATAATATATTCCATTAAAGTACTCAAATGGTATTGAGTGAAACATTATATCATAAGATATGGATCAACCCACTTTATCTGGAATAATTTTGTGAAAGAAAATATATGTTTCAAGATCTAGTTGAGGAGATAATGCAAAAGTTAAATGCTATCCAAATTCATAATAAATAATCTAAAATTTGGAAAAATGTTTATGGTAATAACAAATGTAAATATTAAGAGTTTCAAGATAGAGATAATATTTTCATGAAAGAATTTCTCTGGATGGGTTTCATTAGGATTGGTAGGAAGAGAAAACTAAGCCTCGAGTATTTATGACAGTTTGAAATTCATGGATGAATTGGAGTTATGGATTGCTGATTAGTAATTCCGCGAAGCCTATCTAAGATCATGATGTGTTCCTTATCTCTTTATTGTGGGAGTATATTCCAGAAGAAATTAATTTTTTTACTTTTGAATAATTAGGAATACAACCAAATTAATATTATTAAAATGTGTAAATCCAAATTCTACAGGCTAGAGAAAATGTGTGTAAGGGATCAGATGACTCGATTGATAAAAGAACATTGGAAAATCCAAAAGAAAAAAGGGTATATGAGGGAACCGGATGAAATTATGATGAAGAACTACCAAAATATGTTCAGAAGGTGAAATTATTTAAATTCCACAAAGTAATTTTTGTAAGGATAGAATAATGAGACATGTGAGATTTGATGGCATGCTTTTTAAAAAAAACATCAATAGCTTGCGACAAACGCATCACTATATCAAAATGAAATGAAATTTAGTATAATATTATAGCCTAGCAGTTAAATTAATATAAATTAACCTTAATATAATAATTATGAAAATTATATTATCAAAAAATTTATTAAATAAATTCATTAGTCATTAATTTATTGAAAATAAAAAACAATCTCTATTGAGAATACATATGATTTTATTTGGAAAAACTATTTCTATGTGAAAAATATGTTTTTATATTAATAAATTAAATTAATCACTATTTTGGGATTAATTTAATTAAATTTATATATCATATAATCAATAAAAAAAATTAAAATTAAAGTTATATTTTAACTATGCAAGGGACAATAACAAATCACTTTTTTCTCTTAAATACTTATTATTTTTTCTAAAAAATGTTTTCATCACATTTTGTGAAAATATTATATAATTAAATTATGATACTTATATTTGTTGAATTTGATAAAATAGATTCCCTATTTGAAAGTATAGGGTTAAAATTTACTTAATATTTCGATTTTAATTTTTGGATTTATGAATCGTGACAAGGGAAAAAGGAATCAACATGGTAAAGGGTAAATCAGGTTAATCAAGGATAAAATTAATTGATAAATTGAAATTTACTTTTATAATTCTAGTTGGATAATATTAATTAGACCCTTACAACCTTAGGTGCTAAAGGTATTGGTTTAATGGACACTTTCACATTAAAATAGCCAATATAATATTTCAATCGAATAAAGATACAAAATTTCACTATCTTAGTTTTAAATATCTCTTATGTGTTCAAATAGAAAAAAAATAAATTGGTGAAAATTTTAAAAGGAATTTTTTATAATTTTTTACTTATATCTATGAGGTTAATTTATTTATAGTTCTTATGTATTATATAATTACCTTAGATTCCAACACACTGTTGACACATCATTTATTTAAAGAAGATAAATATAATAAATTATTTGAAAATTACTTAATAGAAAATAACATAAAATAATTACAGTGACCCATGATTTTTTTATTTTTATAAAGGTTTTTCTTTTAATTAAACATTGTAATTTATGTATTTAATTTCAAATTTAATTAATAGTTTCAAAATTGACATTACCAATATTATAAAATAAATAATACTTTATTAAATGATTTGAATTTCATAGAAATATTTGAATCATAAAAATGATTGAGATATGGTTTGAAACATGATCCATATTCAATTAAAGGGATGTTTTTCATTTTAAAACAAAATTTGTAACCCTTAATGTTTTTAAATCATAAATAATATAGTAATTTTCAAAATTATTAATGGCGTGTTAAAACTAGAAGGTTAGGGTAAAACCATTCCCAAATCAAGTGAAAAATTATTAGATAATATAAATTGGAATTATAATAATATTTTAATATATTTAGTTCAATTTGGATATATTTTCATCGGAAAAATAATTTATAGTCATTCAATTTATTATGAAATCCCATGAATGACACTCCCCAATCTTATAAAAAGGCATACATTCTCTCAATACTTTATAAAACCTTGAGCCATATACCTCAACCTACCCATGCCAACATAAATTCTAAAAAACCTATATCTTTATGGATGTTTGGGTGCTTCAAAAACACAAACCCAAGTTCCCTTAAGAAGAAATCTAAAGGAAGTCTATGGAAGAAGAGGTAATCATCTTTACCAACTCTCCCAAGTCTATTTTATCCTATGAATCCTTTTAATGTGTTGTGACACTAGTAAAATAGGAAATATTAATTAATAAATTTACTAAGATATTATTTTGATTTTGGGATAGCCATTTCCATGAAATTATCATCCTAAAAAGAGAAAAAATTTCTTATTCAGACATAGGGATTAATATCTCAAAATAGTGTTGTAATTATTTTTTCATCCCAAATTTATATGGATTGTTAAAAATTTTAAATTAAGTAATATATATTATATTTTTGACATAATTATTTTTCTATAATAAAAATTTTATATATACCTTCTTACCTGCCAATCCATTAGAAATGATAACATCGCGTGTGTATATGTGTTGACTACCACCTCTATGATGTGATGAACTTAGTTTTTCATCTCAAATTTTCATGGAAGGAAATAAGTATATATTTAATGGATATAAATGATATTTATATCATGATTAACATTATAACATTTTGATATCATAATTATTTTAAATGTACTAGAACATCCATTAAGAAATATGCATGATAAAATAAACAGATTAACTCCCAAAACAATGAAATTAATAAAGATTATTGAAGAAACAACTAATAATATGTCATACATTGACAATATATGATATTATATATATAAATATATAGTTTATTAATTTAATCATAAAGAAATAAATTTAATATATATAAGGATTAAAGGACTTTTAGGAAATTTAAACATGAGGTAATATATTTCATCTCAATTTATATTCTATTAATACATATTGGATATCATGCATCTGTTAATTTTTATGAGGTCTAAATACTACCAATTTGAGATATTTAACATTAATATCTATTTATTTAGGATGATTAATTTATCATTTCATGTTACTCTTTCCATACATTTGTTTGGAATAAATATAACCTCATTTCCGTTCTTGATCGATAATATTTTTCTTCCATATCAATATTTTTCAAAATTGTCTTAGAAAAATCATGTTTTATTTACCCAAATGATTTATAAAGTGCGGTTTTAGTTATGAAACAAATATTACATAGTATTAATGGATTCATTATAATATTTTCCCAAAAGAGGTTGTTTTTAACAATATGTAAAAAATGAATGTTCTTTTTTAATTTATATGGTGTTAATATACCTTTCTACTCCAATAACCATTTTACACTATTCAATCACTTATACTGTTTTTAAATTGTTTTTTAATGAAAAATATTTAATGAAAACATAATTTTTATTTTTCATTTCAATTCTTATATATCAATGTTTACTTTTCTTTACTCGTATCTAGATAAATTATGTGGATATTTAATTTCTCCCAAAACATTTACTATCTTATGATTATTGGATATTATATTTTCATTAAAAATATATATTATTGGTATCATGGATATTATTATTTCTAAAATCATTTACCATTTTTTAAAAAATGTTTTAATTTTATTTATTTTTTATATTGGGTAATTATTGAGATTTTTTATTAATTACTCGATACATAATTTAATTTGATAAGGCATGGAGTTGATGAACTAAATCACTCATTACATATATAAGGAAAGCGTTGGGCATGGAGTGATGAGTGGACCCAAAATTTAATAGCCTCACAATGTATATATTGATCTCCTGATACAAATCAAATGGATAAATTAATTGGGACTTTACCAATATTTTTAGACCATCTTTGTGTATTTTCTTGAAAATATATATATCATGATGTTTGAGATCATCAAATCCAATAGTTTTCATCTATCTCATTCATAATTTAGTTATAATTATATATGAGATTACTTCATTGATATTATCTATTTTTTCATTTTATTCCAAAATTATTGATTAAATTCCATGAATTTTCAATTATTTACTTTGCAATTTTGAATATGATGTATATACACAAGATTTTTTCCATTACACAAAACCATTACTAAGAATTTGAAATGACCCTTATCTTGTTTCCTTTCCCCTAGTTATGATGATGAAATAGTTGATGAGTTTCAAAGACAATGAATTTTTAATTTTTATGTTTTATATTTTACTCTGCATATAAATGGGTATCAAGTATATATGGGGTTCATCAAAAATACTAAACAATTATGTCCTTTGGGATGTAATTATTTATATCTTATGAAAATTTAATAAATTAGACCACAACTATATGTTACTTCATTTTGGGTTGTTACATATCATAAGGGAATAATTCTGATGAGTTCGTCCTTATGGGGTGCACATATTCTTTTTTTATTAATAAATATTTGTTAATTCATCATTAAATTGATTTTTAAGGGAATAAAAAGAACAGTTTTAAGAATTTTTATCCTCTACCCAGTTTTGATGACATGTTTGATTGATTATATTAACCTAAAATGTTTTCCAATATTGATCTTTAATCTGCATATCATCGGATAATATTCAAGAAATGGGATAAACATAGGACATCCTTCCATTAAAGACACGGTGATTATGAATTTATAGTAATTTCATTTTGACAAACCAATAATACTATTATATTAATTTATTTAATTAAAATATTATATATATATATATATATATATATATTACTAGGATCATTTTTCCATTGTAATTATATATGATATTCTTATATATCTGAATACAATGGTAGAGTATGGAGAACATTTGAGAATTGTATTAACGAAACTAAGGAAGGAAAAGTTATATGCTAAACTTTCCAAGTGTATATAGATTGATAAAAAATATTTATTCATGGGTAATATAATTCCAAATTATGGTATATTAGTGGATCTATAAAAATATTTGTTATTAAGATATTCCGTAGACAATCCATTATACTCAACATCTACAGTGTTCCTGACCAAGCTTGACACCAGCGATGCTTTGTGAGAAATGTATCACTACTATCTAATCCTCTCACCAAGTTGACTTCGATGTGATACATGTTCTTATGGATATATATACATAAAGATAATTTTAATTAACTAAAAAGATGTTTTTTATGTGTGACTATGCTTAATATAACCTATAGTGGTGTAGGGTGTGTGTTATTTAGTGATACGTCAATGATGGCAATATGATACATCCTCAAGTAAAATGATAATGAAATAGAATAGTCCATTCTCTAATTTAAGATAAATTATACAAATTTCATGATCCTTGATTTAGAATAAGGGTTAATTTTTTAAATTGATGACATTGAAGAATTACATGTGTTTTTGAATGACTTATATATACAAATTATCAAATCTTCAAGAATATATATATACTTGGAATTGGATAACTATGCAATCGAAAATATTATTCGAACTTGTCAAATATTTTGACTCTGGTATACATTACATACATATAAGAGTGAAAAAGGTGGATAATTCTATGATTCAGAAAGGCCATAATTGGAATTCCTTATTGAGGGTTCAAATATATCAAATATTTATGATTCCTAGAGGTTGATGTTGAAATCTTAATAAAATGATACAAATTTAGCTTCCTGAAATGAATGATCAACAAACCCACCATGAGAGTAATAATAAGGTGAGGTGGAATATGTATAATTATAGAATAAGGTGATTAATATTCCTAAGTATAACCATGATCATGCTATAATGATAAGTTACATAAATAGAGCATTCATTCCATCAATACCAGATATAATGGAGCTATTATATAATGCTCATAATTAATCATTCTCTATTCATCCCATATGTAGAAAAATGTTTATATATTTAAAAATATTTTATAGAGGGATAAAATTAACTGGTATGTTGAAGAATATATATCCTAGTGCTTGGGGTGTCAATATATTAAGGTTGGGAGGCATAATTCTATGGTATTTTTACATTCATTACCAAAATAAGAATGGAAATAAGAAAATATTGCAATGGGTATCATCATTTCACTCCCAAGCAACCTAATTATTATAAGGATATTTTTGTTACAATAAAATACCATATGAAATTAGAATATTTGATCACCATTATAGAATATTTTACTATTGATCAGCTTATTCAGTCAAACATTAAAAAAGTTGTGATATTTCACAACGTATAACTCTCAATAGGTTCTGGTAATTATTTGGGGATAAATTTAGTCTTCTATAGAAGTCTTTAGTAGGATCTATATATAGTGTTCTGTTTCAATAATTCTTATCATCCTCAGATATAGGTATTTTTTGAGAGGGCCATTGAAACTCTAGGAGTCAATTTAAGAGTTTTCTTAATGAATTTTATTATTTTAATGGGATCAAAACCATTCTTTAATATTATTATATTAAAACAATTTATTTCACCCAATAATTGGTATGAAACATTATTAATACCATTGATTATGGAAGTGGAGAAATTCTATGTGTGGCTATAGAGTAGATAAAAAAGAAATTAGGACCTAATCTATTTGAGGAAATGGTAGAGAAGTTTTGATTCATTCAACAGAACAAAAAAGTGAATCAAATATGACAAAAAAGTTATTTCTACAGTCATTAGTGAGATATATATTTCATTTTTGTGACAATGATCTCCTATAAATATCTCTTTGGAATAAGTCTATGATATTTTGAAGGATGGGAAATCAAACCCCAAGATATATCGATCCCATCAAAATTCATGGTCATATTGGGATAATAGATTATCACATGGACCATCCAAAAACTCTCTCTCAATTACAAGATCATTTACATATATCACTATTGTGAAGTATATATCTAATACTTTACATGTACTAAACATAAAAGTGGTATCATATAATCATGATCTATCACAGGAGGAAAAATCAGTGGATATTCTAGATCGCAGAGAGAACGTTCTTTGAAACAAGACCATTAATCAGTACAATATTTTTTAGTGAAACCATATGTATGATGATGGTACTTGGGATCTTATGGATGTGATGAGGGATAATTATCCTTATATTTTTATCAATTTAATAGAATATCAGGTGTGAAATTCCTGTAATGGGGTACAATGTAAAGCCACCAGATTTTATGATATATTTATCATCAAATAGTTTACTTCGATAACATGAATTCATGAAACACCCTATTTAAAACAATACATGACACAAAATTAGAATATTATTATGTGAAAATTATTAATTTTTTAATCCATCAAGTAAATATTATCATAGGTTGAAATTTTTAGATTGTTTTGAAATGATTTATTTAATATTGAATAGTTAACAATACAAAATTTCATAAAGCAATCTTTTATTTTATTTTAAATTGCCCAAAATAATTATAATTTTTTTTCTAAATTAGCATAATCATATATTAATTATAAATAATATTTTTAATAACATTTTAATAATTACTATAACTTAATTTGGTATATTTTTTTAACATAATTTTTTGTCTAAAAAACTATTTTCTTTTGTGTTTTTATCAGGAAATATTTTTTTCCGTTTTTATGAATTAAATTGGATAAAATTTATCACAAATCGGGAATTAAGAAGTTCATATTTTCTATCTTGGTTGTTTTTTCATTACGAATGGTAACTTTGGTGAATATGTTTTACTTCAAAAAGGGAAAATCCGATAAAATAGAGATAAATGTGGGATAATTATTTAAAATTTCTCTAACGCTTACATTTATCCTATTGTATGAAACATTTTTAGCCACTTATATCCATATCTAATAGATATGACCACTTATTTCAATTTTTATTTGATATTGGCTGTTATATTACTTTATGAAAAGAATAATTAAATGTCACAAATCTGATTTTAATGTCTCTAAAAGTTTACCATAAGGATAAAAATTGGATATGTTCAGTTAAGAATATTAATTTTAATTATTAGTTATTTTTTTAATGAGGGTAATTTATTTTTAATTTTTTATAATTAATAAATTATCATAAACTATTAGGAAAAGACAAAAGAGTATTTATTAAATTACAAGAAAAATAATATAAATGACTTTAAAAATATTAAAAGTAAAAAAGTTGATTAAGTTCTATAAATTTTATAGATGGATATAACATATTAATTATGTATTTTAGTTTTATATTCAAATTAAATATTTATTTGATACTATAAAAGTTAAATAAAATTATTAGTTTCAAAATTACATTAATAAAAATTTATTAAAATTATATTTTATAAAATTATAAAAAAATCAAAAAAATAGTGAACTTTGAAAAGGGTGATAATATATGGTAAAATTTTTATTACATGTCTATTTTTTCTAATTTTCATATTTTATGTAAAATCATAACCCATTAATATTGAAATAGTTGTTACCAACGTTAAGGATAAAAATGGTTGACAAAGATATTAATAAAAATGATATGGTTTAAAATGATATCTAAACTTTTAAAAATTGTTTTGGATGATTAAATTAATACCGTACCCTCCATATGTAATAATAAAAGTCATTTGGGAACCACTTTTAATTAATGTGACTCTATTATATTTTTATATTTTGAAATACTATATTAGTACCCCTCCCTAAACTTATAAAAGGTCACTATTTTGATATTTTCATTACAACAATGGAATCCATATATCTAAAAAAACCTCACCAATTCTCTAATAAAATTACCTTTCCATTAAATTTAGGATTAATTATTCTAAAAATACCCCTCCAGTAGTCTTTAAAGAAGAAATCTAGTGAAAATCTACTGATGAATGGGTAATCTTTATTACCCACTCATTCAAATTTATTTCCACTACTAATTATTCTGAATCTAATGTACATATAAAAAATTAAAAATAATATATCATAAATATATTTATATATGTATATGGATATTGTAATATCATTTTCTAACTCTTTTACAATATATTTAATGAGACAATATTTCTCTTTATACGTAAGACATAATATCTCCACATAATACTGTAATTTTGTTTCATAAAAAAATTCAAGGGAGGTTATATAATTTAAATAATGAAAATATAAGAAATTTGTGAAATAATTATTACTATAGAATTATAATATCGTATCTAATTTAATACCTTCTAATTCATTGGAAAACGTTAACTGCTATAGTGCATACATGTGGACAACCTCCTATGTGAAGCAACCAATTTTTTCATGAAAATTGACATTGACGGTAATTTCTGTAGATTTAATGAAATTATATAATATCAATTATATATTAATTATTATATAATTATGAATTTCTTATTTTTATTTCTTTTAGACTATATTTCTAGAAGTGAATATATTTTTCATGTGTATGTATGGTATAGCATCTCTATGAATGGTGAATTTCATTTTTCTATCTCTACCATTTATGAATGACTATAAATATTTATATTATGAATAAAAATTATTTCTGTATCATGATTAATTTTATGAATAATATTTATCCCTAATAAAAGTACATTTACCAGAATAATGAATCTAATGTTCTCACAAAAAATGAAGTAGTTTTTCATTAATTGTTTAGTGTCATGATTATGTGTGAAATGAACAAGTATTATTTTATAGTTTCTTTCCACTTATCGTGTTTTTATATACATTTTTCCATTATATTATAATAATATAAAAAAATTCATTTCAATGATATGAACATTGTAAGAGAATTAGTCCAAATATCAACACTATATAGAATGGTTTGGTACTATGAACCTAATTATATTTTTCTAGTGTATATATATATCCCCTTTAATGTATTAAAAATTAATATAAAATAATTAATTTTGATTAATTTTTAATTTAATTTATATTATTCAATGTATTTTTTAATTAAATTTTACTAATAGTTATGGATTTATTATACTATCTCATTTTTGGGATAGCCTTTATCTACATTGAAATAATATTCTAATCTATTATTTATAAGAATCATTTATTTTCTCAAAAAATTTAAATTTAGGGAGTATCATGTTTTCTTCCTACTTTTTCTCTCTTTGGAAACTAAATCCATAAAGGAAATGATTAAATGAAAAAATTATCTTATTTCTCTATGTGATCGTGTATATTTTTATTCTATGTATATATTTTTTAAAATTGTTTTAAAAAATAAAATTTTATTATATCAAATGAGTAATAAATTAAATTTTATGTTATACTTGAATTTTTATTGGGTTTTAAAGGAATACTTATAATATTTCTCAAAAGGGTAATTTTCAACAATTTTTTACTGAAAATAAAATAATTAATTTCTTTTTAATGTATATAATGATTTCAGATTTTACAACCACCATAATTGATTTACGATCATTATATTATTCAACACGCTTTCCATGATATTATAAGGAAAACTATTTCATTAAATAAAATTTATATTTTTCCCTTCTATTTTCCAAAAGTATTGATATTACCGAAAAAAAATATTTCTGATGAATTGAATGTTTACTTTTATATCATATTGGTTTGTTATTCATTAACATTCTCTTAAAACATTACGCTTATTATGATCAGCTTTTAGATGTTACATTCCTCTTAAATATTCATATTCTTAGTGTCATTGATATGATTACTTCCTAAAATGTATAAAATTTCTCCATATCACGTTTGATATTTATTTTTTTGATTGACTGGAAAAATATTTTATATTATATATTCATCCTCAATACATAAATTTTTTGATAAGGAACATTATTGATGAACTAAACTAGTCATTCAATATATGAAGAAATAATTGAATATTCAGTGAATTGTAGTATCCTAGAATTATATAGCCTCTAAATGTATTAACATGTATTATGATAAAAACCAGTTCCCCAAACATATTAAATGGTTTTTTAGTCTATACCTACCCCTAAATTAAACTATCTTGGAACAAGGATTTAACGATAAATATATCAACATTCTTATGAGCATGAAATCCAATATTAATCATTTCCAAAATTGATTATATAGTTACAATTAACAATTAGTTTACTATATTGATATTTCCCATAGATTCATTTCATGAATATGTTATTGATTAAATAGAATGTGTATTTAGTTAGTTTTCATTCCATATTGATTCTTGCATCTTTACTCATGATAACATCGAATTTACATAACCCCTATTGAGAATATAAACTAACCATTTAATTCTCCCTTCCCCATTGATATAAAGAACGATATTATTGATAATTTAAGGTATATGATAATTTTATTTATGATCAGAATTTTATATTTTCAATGTAATATGGGATTCTTGTGTTGGTCTTGTTCTTTAATACTAGTAAACCAGTTAGTCACCTTGGATGAGATCCCTTATATCTAAGTCCAACATAATAAAGACTAATTTGTATCACAGTTAACAGATTTATGGCCCCTATACACAATATGTATTTTTCATTATCCCCTACCAGATTGAAATAAAAATTTATTAAACTATTTATAACCCACAGTAATGATTCACCAGGTTATCCATTGTTCTACCCCAAGTGATCATGTCTTCTACCATAGTTCGTTATATCCCCCAATTGTACTTCTTATTTTCCATTCCATTATTATTGGTTATAAAACCCTTCCAAGAGCCTCTTTAGTAAATACAAATAACCCCAATATAAAAGGAATTCTTTCTCCTTTTCTAGTCTATTATAGAAATTCCACATTCTTCAGATAGTCTTCCATTATAATAATGTAGGATTGACATTTTGTGGGAAAAAAATTATTAATATCTTCAACAACACTCTAAATATTATAATGATCTTAAAAAATCCTCTTAATAGATTAGAATACACTACTACAAAAATGGGCAAGGAAAGAACCACCTTTTATTAGCACTAAGAAAAAGCGCTGATAAAGGCAACTCTTTATCAGTTCTAATTAAAAGCACTGATAAAGGATCCCTTTATTAGTGATTTTCTAGGGCTGATAAAACCATAGCCCCATTTTATAAAATGGGGTGCACAGTGCCCTATATTTTTCACGCCCTCAAGATCTCGTGGTACTGTACCCCTACGACAACTCCTCTCCCCCTGATCATCTCTTTGTTGGACCTCTCCCACTAGCCCCACAATGTTGTGAACCCTACTCCTTTTCCTCCCCCTTGAACCCCTTCTATGGATCCTCCTCCTCAATAACCCTAATTATCCTCCTCACCACTGGAACCTACTCTCGACGAACCGTACTCCTCCATTTCTCAATGGTTGGTGGCTTCTGTCATGCCACCCCCCTCCGGCAGTCGAACCTTCCCCTCCCGACATAGCGAAGAAGGCCCCCTGACCGCTCAACCCTTCATCTCTCCCTCCATTTCGGGTTTGATCTACTCTAGGTAAGTCTCCCACTTCTTCTTTTAGTTTTATCTCTTCCAAATTGCAGGGTTCCATTGATAGGATTTAATATTGTGAGTTAGGGATTAATTTTATTGTTTTTTGGGTAAATCGTTAATTTATAGGTTTTCATTGTGGTGCAGTTGAGGTACGATCGGGGTTCCAAATTGGATTTCAGTAATTGCTTTACCCAATATCAATGTTTCCATTCCCTAAAATTTCTATGTGTTTTTAATATGTTTTTTGTGCATTTATTCTTGTTCTATAAATTAATTTTTTGGTGCGAATTGTGTTTTTGATGCATTTGGCATGCCTATGTGTCTGAAATTAATTTTAATAAAGGACATGGTTATGTTTTCTGTGTGTGGTAATTTAATACATCAATATAGGGTGGTATGGGTTGTTTGAAATGTGTGAAATATGTTTTAAAAGTCACAAGAGTTGTGAATGGGTTTGGGTGTAGGTTTTAAAAAGGAAACTCAATAATATAGCTTGATTGGATTGTTGTTAATTTTTAAAAATGAGTTTTAAGATGATCAAATTATGAAAGGCATGTTTTGAAATTATTTATGGTTTATGTTTGATTTTTCAAAGGGGTTCGTCCCATGATGTTTGATTATTAACTAAATGTTCTTCATGCATTTCCTAAAAATGGAATTTTTTAAATGTGTGGGTAATGGAAAATATATTTGAAAGGGGTTTTCATGTGAGTAAAAATAGAAAATGATTTGTTTTATGGAAAATGGATATTTCTGTGAAATTATAGGAATTTAGATGTGGAGGAGTATGTTTCATGGATCCTTCTTTGGAATGATTCATATTTCAATGAGAAATTAGAATTATTTAAATGATGTTTGGGAAATCTTATTATGGTGTTATTGTGTTTCTAATAAATTTTCAATTAATATAGTGTGAGGATTTATGATGTGAGAGATAGATCGGAATTATATTATATTTTGTATGGTAATTGTCTAGATTACACTTTATATAGTGTATCTTTTAAATCTTGTTTGGCCCTCTTTATTTACCCTTGAACAGTTCACCCCTTTTGAATGATGTTTTTTCACTATTTGATACTTTTATCCCCTCATCTGTGAGTTTTTTAACACTAAGGGATTGTTGTTTATAGCTTTTTATGGGAATGTTATTTTGTATAGTATTGATGTAAGATGTGCCTGTGGATATTAGATACAAGTTTGGGGAAAATGAGGGAGAGTTATTGCATATCCTTTAGATGTTAATTATAAAATTTATTTTCACTAACATCAATTATCTATTTATTATGTTAATTTGGGTAACAAATACATTGATATTCCATAGTAATTTTAGATAAAACTAGGTTATTTGTCTCCCCTGTCAACCCCTTTTTTCTTGGAAATGTATCTACTTTATTAGTTTTCTCATCAAAATTGTATCATTGTTTTCATTTTATTTGTGTTTGGTCACTAGTTTTTGGCTGTTTAATGTTATTATTTTATTATGAACGAGGCAGTTGGTAGGGATGGTTAAAAAAAATGTTTAATGTTTTACTGCAAGGGGGTGCAAGAACTATTGGTAAGGTGGATGGAAAGTGTGTTGATTTGATGGGGGGAAAATCCTGGTTTAGTTGATTTCCAAATCATTATTGGAAATGGTTAGGCTCTATTAATCTATATTTTTATAATGAAGTGGTTTTCTTCTATAGTAATTTGATGTATTATTTTGTGTATTTTAATCATAAATAAAATTGTTTTGGATTAAAATATGATGGAGATGAATATATATTGGATGAATACTAATAGTTTGACAATAGAGTATGAGAAAATTATGAAATAGTTTATCAAGTTTGCAAAGGGTCATGAAAAGGATCCTTCTCAAATCCTTTGTCTTTGTTTACATAGTTGTTATTCTATAATAATTACTCTAGAGGATTTGGAAGAACATTTTATATGAAACAGAATAGATCAAAGTTATAAATGATGGAATAAACACAGAGAAAAAGAGAATGTAGCTACTAGCTGGGATAAAACTGCATTTTATCGATCATCAGGTATGATTACAAAGATGGATAATGAGGAAGATCATATGGAGGATCTGATTGCAGATGTCAATGATGTTGAAGGTCGTATTGGGGAAATGACAAGGACATTTGAAGATGAACTCTGTGATTTCCAAAAATTGTTTGAGATGTTAAAGAGTTGTTAAAAATCACCATTATATGCTAGTTTTACTAAATATATAGCATTGTCTGATGTACTGAAGTTGTATAAACTGAAAGAAGGCCACTAATGGAGTGGTGTCAGTTTTACGGAACTACTTTCTCTCTTGAATGACATTCTTTTGGAAGATAATAAGCTCCCAATCTAGATATATGAAGCAAAACAAATGTTATGCTTGATGGGTATGATTTCTGAAAGAATATTTGCCTATTCGAAAGACTTTATATTGTTTCTCAAGGTGAAAAAATTACTTAAAGAATTCCCAATGTGTGGTGCTTCTCGATACAAGAATGATGAATATATTCCTACGTAAGTTTTATTGTAATTTCCAATCATTCCAAGTTTTAGGAGTCTATATGGATGTGAAGAAACTGCAAGACAATTGTTTTGGCATAAAGATTAATGAAATAAAGAAGGGGACTTATGTCACCTGGATGACTCTCTTAAATGGACGAGAATTGATCATGAGTATCATGAATTAGGAAATGAGCTGAGAAACATCTTTCTTGTGTTATCTAGATATGGAGTGAATCCTTTGGTTTTTCAAACCAGCACTCAAATTACATGGCATGTTATGTTGGTAATTTATAACTTGCCACCCCGGTTATGCATGAAATAGAAATTCATCATGTTATCTATGCTTATATTAGGACCAAAACAACCAGGTAACGATATGGATGTTTATTTGGCTCCTTTGATTGATGATTTGAAGTTATTATTGGATTCAGTTGTTATGTTGTATGATGCTTATAAAAGTGAATAATTCGTGTTGAGAGTGATGTAGTAAGGGACATTAAATGATTTCCCATCTTATATAAATTTTTCAGGTTATAGCATAAAGGAAATCAATGGTGTCCTATGTGCGATGAAGATAAAGAATTAATTAGGTTGAAACATTCATCAAAATATGTGTGTCTAGGAAATTTTAGATTTCTACCACGTCGGTATAAGTACTGATCTTGGACAACATCATTCAATGGACATTCAGAAACAATGCACAACACCGTCTCCACTAGCAGGTGATCAACTATTTGGGAATATAAAAGATGTGAACAATATTTTTGGAAAACCTCTTTCGAAAAACCATACAAAAATTGGTTGGAAAAAGAGAGTAGTTTTTTTTGAAATACCATACATGAATTTTCTGTACGTCAGACATTTTCTTGATGTGATGCATGTGGAAAAAAATGTGTTTGACAATTTTATCAGAATTTTTCTAAATTTCCATGGAAAAATAAAGGATGGAATTAAGGAAAAGATAGACATGGATGACATGGTAATTCCATAAGATTTGGATCTCCTGAAGGGTGAAAATAGAATGTTTCTTCCTCCAGCTTAATATACTAATTCCCGAGAGGAGAGATAGCAGTTTTTTAAAATCTTAAATGTTATAAAGGTTCTAGAGGGATATTCATCAAATTTCAAGAACATTGTGTCAATGAATGGTTTGAAGTTAAAAGTTTTGAAATCACATGACTACCATGTTTTGATGTGAGATTTAATTCCTATAGCTTTATGTTTCATTTTTTCCATGAATGTTCATCATACGTTAACTAAACTTTTTTCTTTTTCAAAGCTATATACATCAATGTTTTAAACCCAGCAAAATTTCTTGCTATGGGAAGAGAAATTGTGATCATATTATTTGAATTAGAAATGTTCTTCCTGCCAAAATTATTTTATATGATGGTTCATTTGTGGTTTACTTGGTGAGAGGGATTCTACTTTTTGGTCCTATGCACTATACATGGATGCACCCCAATGAATGTTATATGATGATTTTGAAATGGTACGTCAAAAATCGAAGTCGGTCAGAGGGTTGTATTGTAGAGTGAAATATTGTCAAGGATGCCATTGAATTCTATATAGGATACCTATAGGATGTGGAAAGCATTGGTCTCCTAAAATCTAATCACACTGGACACATTTAGGGAGAGGAAATTTCTAGAAGAGATGTTGTGACAATCAATATTACAGATCGAGAGTAGGCTGACCGTTATGTTTTGCATAACAATTTGGATTTTTCTCCATATATTGAAACCAACAAAAAAATTATTAAGCAGTTGAATACATCAAGGGATGATAAATGGATATCAAATACACATAATCACCAGTTCACAGGATTGTTTCGGGATGATATTTTTAACGAGTTAGATGAAAATCCAAATTCAATTTTAGAACAACTTTGATGACCAGTTGCTGGACAAAGTGTGTATGTATTATCTTACAATGGTTATGTAATTAATGGTTATACATTATATACAGATAAACATGATGAAGATAGTACAATAAAAAATAGTTTAGTTACACTTGTGGATGAAGCAATTCATGTTAGTTGTAAGGACATAAATCCAATTTATGAGAATATGTCATACTTTGGCATTATCAAAAAAATATCGGAGTTGGATTATATGACATTACCATTGCCGATTTTTCAATGCAAAAGGGTTGATAACAATAGTGGTGTTAAAATAGATGAATTGAGATTTATGAAAGTTGATTTTAGTAAACAATGGTACAAAGATGAACAGTTTATAATGGCATCACAAGTGGTACAAGTATTTACTGTTCCAGATCTCGCGAACTGAAAGTGATCAATTGTTCTGTTATTCTACGAAACTACTAAAGGGTCTGATGAAAATTCAATTGGGGTTGATCCTTTTAGTGGTACATATCAATCATTTATTAGTGGTCCCAAAGTATATGACAATATTGATGTTAGAGGATACCAAAATGAAGTGATTTGGATAACTGATAGAGGTGGAAATCCCTTCGGATTTTGAATAAAAGAAAGAGAGTTCAATAAATAGGTTATATTTTGTTTTTAATATATATATTTTTATATCATGATATTATCTTATCATTACTAAATTTATCTAATCTAAATTAATTTTCCATCATGTTTTGCAGATAATTAATTCTGCACGTTCTTCTGCTCCTAACATCGAGGTTAAACAAGTCTCCCAAGCTGCTGCTATTCACAGTGCAGAGAAACAATTTTTTTTTGAACCTATTGCTACTCCTAGAGTTGAGGTCTAACAACCATCATCACATGACACTTCTACAATTTTAAATGGACATATTGATGAGGATGATATCAATGAAATGGAAATGGATGAAGGAATGACATCGCAAAAAACACAGGTGTGTCGTATTTTAATGGTGTTAGCCAAAGTTCTTAAGGAGAAAAGAAAAGGAATAAAATATGATGTCGGATGGAATGCATGATGCCAAAATGTGAATCCCAAAAGGCTATGTTTAGTAGTTACATTAGAATTATCACTCGACAACACATGCTTATTGACATAGATTCATGGCTCCATGTTGTGTCTGGGTTAAAAGAAGTGATATGGGGAGAAATTACTGCAAAATTGTGATATTATTTTTTAAATTCACTAACAAATAAAATAATAAAACAATGTCTTACTCCCCTCATTCCCTTGAAGAGTACATTTATAGTAGATTATTTACATAGGAATTATGTACTAAGGCTTACAGGAAGGATTCATCGAGGTTTTCGCGCTATTATAAAAAAATTTCACCTGAAACATTCCAAAGGTAAAATAAACCTGCACTCACCCCTTGTCTACGCTCACCTGATATTCCTAGAATCATGGAATGCATTTATTGTCCACCGTGGAGATGAGAAGTTTCAGGTACATTGTGGATGATAATATGTTGGTTGAGGATACATATATTCATCACTTTTATTGAAAATATTTCATTTATGAAAGATAAACTCATTATTGAAAATAAGGAACGTGCATCAAAACCAACATACCCCTTTCGTAAAGAAAGGATGGAGTACACTTCACTAGAAAATAAAATCTTACGTATTTTAAATTTACATTAATATTGTCATATTCCAAGAAATTGAATCATAATTATCTTCCTATATTTATATGTATATTGATGATTCTAAAGTCGAAGACACATCCATCCCACGTCATGTTCTATGGAAGGAGGAACGTGTGAATAAGGAAGGTAAGCTAGTAAATGAAAACACACCAAATGTTTGGGAAATATGTGTAAGTATGACATGATAAAAAGTTTTGTTTTAAATTGATATTACATAATAATAATTACTTATTTTTCTATATCTGACAGTCACAGGAATCAGCTACACTTGTAGTGGATGAAGACCTAAAATCGATGGCTTTGAAGGGGCCAAAATAATACAGTCATGTCAGAGGTGCGGGGTTTGAGGTGACACCACAAGTATATTTTGAGAAAACAAACATAGAAGATCTAAATGAAGAAACGAATCAAATGAGAGAAAGACTAAAAAATCTTGAAGAATGATTTCAATGGAAGGTAGAGTTTCTAGAAACATTTATGGATGAGAAACAAGAAAGAGACACAACTCAGGAACAACTAGCACGTGAAGATCCTTCCTCACCCCCCACCAACATTGAGATGAGCCATTCCCCTCAAAGATCTGTCTTAGCCATGGGAACCAATATTCTAATAATTTTTCCCATGAAATGTGAATCATACAAATCCTAATAATTTTCCAGTATTGATATTCTATAAGGTTATAATGACTATGATTTATATCTTTCAACACCCACCTATCACCTTTTAGTAAGGGCCATGGTGTTCAATATCCTAGAGGACAAGCCACATAATAGACCACATCCAAAAAATCATCTGAAAGTGACGATTATTGTAGCTCATGACCCAATTGCAGTGCTACATATTCCACTTTATTATGATGATATTCATATGGTCAAAAAGGCTATTGGGATATTCATTTTAGGGAAGTCACAACTTTTATGAGTACATGTGAACATAGATGTATTTATTTCCATTTTTTCAAGCTAAAACATTAATAATTAATGAAAAAATATCTGAACCAATAAATGTTATTATTGAAGGAGAAAGGGATGGGGGTGACCAGAAACGTGGGCTCAAAAGAATATAAAGGATCAACTAACCAATCCAAAAGATCTACTGAAATCATAATTACACAACCTGTTCTATATCCACATTTACAAGAATTGATGACTCATGTGGATACAAAGCTAAACTTTGGTAGTATCCATATAGTTGTTTTTGAAAAGAATAGATAAGGAGAGAAAATTGAATATTTCGTTGCTACTGAAAATGTAAATGACATCCTTGAATATGATTGGATAGGGGTCATAACTGTAAATTTATATATAAAGTATGTTTCCGTAAATTTATTTTCTAAAATATGATATAATGTTCTAATTATGACTAAATGAATTTTATATTATTGGAAGGCATGTATATTAAAATCTATTGAAGGTATTTTCCCATGAACCAAAATTCAGACTCGTTAGTCCTCATACCACATCGACATAGCTAATGAAATTATAGCCATCAATAAGGGATGAAATAGTGAAAGGGTTGCTGAAAAAATTTGAAAGAAAGATTACGGATGACAGACTCTTCCTAATACTGACCATACATGGGTTAAAATCTTCGATTAAAGTATATCAATTATATTTTCACTTCTTTCATTACTTATATCTTTTTGTGTTTTTAGGCAACATTGGATACTAATTGTGTTGAACTTGGACACTCCATAGATTTATTTTCAGGATTCAACGCAAGGATATCAAAAAAACGACCACACATGATAGAGTTTGTGAATTTGTAAAACACTACATCCTAAGTTTTAGGTCTAAATATCAAGTTATATAATTTATATTACCTTTTACTGGGGATTATTTTATGATAAGGTGGTGTATCCATATCATCTAAAAACGGAATGAGGCCCGGGGCAAAGCATAAGAAGGTAATCAAGTACGATGTCTAGACAAGTATCAGGGTATATATAGTAAAATTTCACTATCCAAACAGCTATTAAAACAAGTTACTTATTCTCATAATGATCAACGTTTTTCCAGTGTCAAAATAAACAAACTGAAATGATTGAGGTTATTGTGTTTGTAAATTTATGATAGAGATAATTTTCCATCATCAAAATATCATCTCTAAAGAGGTATTTTAAAAAACAACTACTATTTCATTTATATTATTTATTAATTATTTATTTATATATTTTGTAGTACTACAATGAATATTGAAAATCCACATATTCACAAGATGATATATATTTGATTATTAAGGAGTGGGCCTTATACATGATGGAATATTTTACCAAAATAGCATAAAGATCTAACTTGGGGACGTGTATAATTGGAAGAAATTTTTGACAGGGGTTCACGAAGATCAAAAGATGAATCATTGTTTTACGTAAATGTTCATACGAAAATTGTAATTGCCATAAAATAAAACATGTAACACCCTGACCCTAGTTACCCAGATTCAGTGCATTATTTTAATACATTGGCATGATTACAAGGAATCAAGTCCCAAAAGACCAATCAATTTAGCAGTATTAGAAAATATATTACAAACCTTAATGTTACATCACACCTTAGAAAATAAAACACAACTTAAATGATCTATTGATAATTCCATTAATCACCTAGCTTAACCATGCGTATCAATCATAATACAATTCTTGGAATCCTGGGAAAATAAAAAATAACAAAGGTGTGAGAACAAACGCTCAATAATGGTAAGAAATAAAGTGGAATATAACATAAACATTAGTCATGGTGAATAATTTAAAACACATGCCTTTACAAATAATAAACATTAAAACTTTATGATAGGAATATGAGATGAGTAAATAACACCATAGTAAAACATTGTCATGGATATTTTACTAGTCAAATAACCACATGAACAATCAATAATATTTTCATAATGAGGGAATGTATAATTCTGGACATTCTAAAATTTTATACCAAGGCCTCATCCAAGATATCTAAAAATGATTAAGGCCACGGCCAAAACCAAATTTCAAAATTGGGAAAGGCCTTAGCCAATTCCATGTCTACTTGTATCATGAGACCTACTGATGAACTGAGGAGCTATAGCGGCCTCCACCCGTCACTTACTATGTACAATAAATTCCCCATTTGAAAAGGTAGAAACATAACATAAACATTTGTATTTAAACTAGTGTATGAAATGTCAATACTTTAACCCTAAACCATGAATGGTATAAAAAAACACATCCACAGTCAAATATATCACAAAACCTTCAAAACAATATAGATGATTTGTATCATAATAAATCAACCTCATCAAGAATAATATCATGTAAAGGATGTTGACATAATAGAAAATGATCTGTAAAGATCTTTAAGAGAAATATTACTTTTTAATTAAATCATTTAAATGTCACATAATTTATAAAGAATGTAATTTAAATGATAGTTTTGAATCATATTATCCCACACCACTTTGAAACATTTGACAATAATTAACATTTTAAAATATTAATGTCCATATAAATAAATCTTGAAAACCATTTTTAAAACATGGACATTAATGAGAAAGTTTTAGAAGAAAAAATATTTAAAACATTTAAAATGATGTTTTAGTAAAAGAATTCTGTTAAAAATAATCCCATTGAAAACTCTTTTATGAAACATGGACATGGATAATAAATATGTCCCCGTAGATTCTTATGTAAAATAATCATTAGATAATAAAGATATTGTGAAATTAATCCTTACCTTGCACATTCAATTGGTCGAGGGTATGTTTAACCACATATATAATGAGCATAATATATTATAAAAATAAACTAGAACCATATTCATATTTATTATATCATACATGATTCATTTATGACTTTATAGTACCCATTTAATTGGGATTTCCATGTTAAATTAAAATTTCAGGTAATAATCGCTTTCTTTAGCATACGTGTTTAAACTTGTTATTCTTGATCGTATCATTTAGATGATGATTTATATATATCAGAATATAACACATTATTTATTTATCAAATATAATTATAATATAAATATGTATAATAGATAGATATATTAAATGGAAAACACCATTTATGGAGATGGTAGGCCGTATGTATGCATAAACGCTGGTTCCATTTTCATATCACATTGATTGGAAGTAAGTGAATAAGATATATGTAAGTAAATAAATTCATATATATATATATATTAAGTATAATTATTATGTCATATATTAAATATTTATTAATAATATTTATTTTTATAATCATCCTTGAATGGTGAATGTGGAAATGAATCTTATCGCGTCGTGGAGATGGTAATCCTAACGTACACACGAGCAACAATATCATTATATTGATGGTGCAATCATCTATAATTGGATGGTATATCCTATATAAGGAATCATTAACATGTTATATTTATTATTTACATCAGTTATACTCATTGTTATACCCATCCAAATAATTATGTGTTTGGATAACAAACTACACAACAATGTGGAGACGGTAAGCCGTATGTACGCACGTATGGTGACATTGTCATTTATATGATGGATATAATAAAAAATATTGTTTTACCATATTTATAATAACATAATAGTATGTAAGAGGTACTGGAGTTTTTATTTTGGTATGGAAACAACTAAGAAAGTTGAAGTGGAAGAACAAAAGAACTTGAAAGAGGGTGGTGAAATTATTACCTCTTCTTCGGGTGTTTCCTTTTAGGTTGATCAAAAGGGCTCCATAAGTTGGATTTATGAAAAAAGTAAGGACTCTTGGGTGATTTGAGTGATTTTGGGAGGATATTGGGGCATGGTTTGATAGAGAAAAATGTCTTTGGAGGTGTGATTTTGAGAGAAGGGGAAGTACCCTTTTATAAGAGAGGTGAGGGTCACTTTACGAAAATATTGAAATATTATTTTATAATAAAATCATTTCCCATTTCAAATGGCTCCAAAATGATTTATTTCCAGGATAATATGGGGATGGGTCAAAAACCACTAATCCAATAGGTTTTTATATAGGTTTATTTTACCACAATAACCTATCTTTTAGATTTAACTCTTAGTTAAATAGTTTAACTTTTACCTTGTTTTCTTTTATTCTTACACTATATGGTTAATAAACATACACTAAACTTCCAAGAGAACCGAAATTGGTTTATTAATTACATATATAATATTATTTATTTCTTTTTTCCTAGCCTTATATTTTTAGGAATAATATATGATTTAATAATATAGTATTTGTTTTAAAAATTCATTTATGTCCATTTTGTCACTATTTATTATTTGGATTTCTGAAAGTCATCACAAATTTATTACTTAAAACAAGATATATTGAATAAATAATAACATGTCATATTCAACTCTAAAATTTGTCTGGGGCATCAAAACATTTAAATTCTATTTATTTTAATATTTATAATATAAACTATTTTTATATTTCAATAAAATGGTAATTACTGCATTACCATTATGTCATAAATAAATATAATTAGCCATTCTATAAAAATTATAAATAAAATTCCATTATGTAGGAAATAATTTTATCTTTCTAATGAAAGGTTATAGTCAAATTTATCTTATGTATAACTCGATATTACAAAATTTTAGCTAATAAACATTGAATATAACACTTTTAACTATTCCATAAATAAAATAATATTAAATGTTTAATCTAATCCATGTGGACCTAAAGGATCATGTTTTATTACTATGTTTGTTTTGGGTCGAATTAAACTTATCCAATAGAATTAGGACTAGTGTTAGGGTAATTATAATATCATTTTTACCATTAATTACCCTATTTACTTTTAATAGTGGTAAATAAAAGTATACAGTTACAATTCACCAAAAATTATTTTCAACTTTTTGATCAACATTTTAATTACTAATGTCATCTGTGTCTTTCAAATTTTTGATATTCAACTTAGAGAAGTGTGGAAGGTGGGTAAAAGACGGTAAACAGTTCAATATCAATTTATAAATCTAGTTTTATTATAAAATGAATCCAATGAATTACATTGAACTTATACAAGTACTATATATCTATTTTTACATAAAATAAATATATATAAAATAAATAATTATTTAAATAAAAAGTCTACTTTGAACAATAACGCAGTGTTTTTCACTCTTCATCAAAAATTGGATGCTTTCAAAAAAATATCAAAAATTTACCTTATGATAATTTTGATATTTTGAATTGAAAAATGAATTCTATTTTTACCAAATTCGAAACATAGAAGTTTCATTAGTTAACATAAAATTAATTCCTCTTGTCCAAACCAAAAAACCTGGTTTTTTTAAAGTAATAACTATCAAAAGATTGACACGTAATTATATCAAATTTAAATGTAAAATTACATGTAATGACCTACATTGTATTACATGATAAAAATATAATCTAATTATACATCCAAACCATTCAATTTCATAATTTATCACTATAAATTATTTCAATTGAAGTAGTTGTTTGCAATTAAAATTGAGTATTTGTTACTATTCATCAAAATATGAAATTTATCCAAAAAGTACCAAAAAATTATCCATACTAAATTTTTATATTCTGATTCTAAAAAAGAAATTAATTTCATTAAATTGAATATATAAAAGGTTCCAATATTGGTTTTAAAAACGGTTCACCATTAAAAGGTGAAAAATTACATTTTTGAAAAAATATTTAATTTATTTAAAAAAATGAATTTGTTCTCATATTTTGTCTAGGAAACAAATAATATGGGTTTTCAAATTATATAGAGTATATAAGATTCAAAATTCAGTTAATACTATTCACAGCTACTTTTTGAACAGCTATTCGGTAAGATCTAGTGCACTCGAACTCGGTGTTTCATGTAGCGCAAGTTATTGAATTACTTTAATGAGATAATGTACTACGAATTATGGGGGTGTTAAATTCACCCCTTGTTCAATAAATGGAATAATCACAATTTGAAATTCATCTTCCAAAATAACTGGTTAAAAAAAAAATACCTTTGTGAAAAACAAATATCAGAAATTGGGTTAATAAAATTTAGTCTTAATAAGAGGGAAATGGAAATGAAAATCTCACGACCAAATTATGATCTCAATTAGGAGAATGTTGGTTGAAATTAGAGACAAATAAATATAGGAAAACATAAATATTTATAGGGAGTGATTGAGGTCATCTATCACAAATAAGTGTAAAATTGATGGCCTCAAATCCATGAATCTATAGTGATTTAATATATCGGTGGTTCAACAAAACATAGAGTATTAGAATAAAACATTTTTTGTTTTTAAATCCCTTCCCTAACATTTTAGAATTAAATAATTCAGAGAATAAGGGGAAAAATTACTTGATAAGTAGAGTTTCATCCTTAAATTAATTCCTACCACAAACTCACCATTCACTCCAAAAGAAAATAGAATTCAAAAATATTCTATTTATCATAATCATATAGGATTCCAAAAACAATGAATTTATAATTCATTTGTCAGAATATTTAAAAAAAATACCATTTACAAACTAGGACATCATGCATGCCAGTGGTAAGTGATCCACCGTTGTCGCCCTTCGGTTGTGGGTTCAAGACTCATGGCCTTGCTGGATGCGACGGGTTATCGCCCAACCTCGAGGTTGCCCTTTTTAGGAAAATCAAAAAATAATCTCACAAAATTATTTAACCTTGTAAATAGTATCCAAAGTCCAACTAAATAGATTCCAACCTTTAGACTTATCCAAAATACTATTGTCCGAACTCACAGTCCAAAATTTATAAGAATGGTAAACCCAATGAAGATCCTTTTTTCCATGCAATAACATGTGAATACCTTCATCATGTATTATATTAAAACATTGTAACTCCTAGAATTACCATAAAACCTTATTTATTACATTCTTGCTCCCTTATTCCTTATAGAATATAGGATGTACTCCTTCTATCCAAAAATTGTTGTAAACTACAACAATTAAGGAATATAGAAATCATTAATCAGTTTCAAGGTAGTCAAGATTATCCAATATAATTTTTACAAATAAATCATATATTACTCAAAAATCACTATCTCAGTATAAGAACAATATTATGGTTTCTCCTTCTCTAAACCATGTATTTTACAAAAAATTTAACCTGCTATTGACTCGCTTTTCTAGGTTCCACAAAATCTCAAGTCCTTAAGGAAATAGTACTACAGTATAATCCTTATATACCCTATAATTCTTATAAAATTTTCATTATTAATAGAATAATCAAATGACACAATACTTTAATAAAAACATAAGAAATATAGTCTTTCATCTTCATCTTCGGTAGTATCATAACATGATTATTATCCAATAGCAACATTTGGGGTATACAATGCTAATTTGGAAATTGATTCGCGTAGTGTCCCAACTCCTTGAAGATGAAGCATTGTACATTTGAAACCTTTTTCTTACCCTTGCAATCACATACTTGGAGTCTTTTTTCTCCACACTTATAAAAAACTCCACTACCCTTCACGAATTTACCAATGCGATTCTTTCCTACGTTATCACATATCAGAAAATCCTTCTTTCTCCTCTTCTATTTATCCTTCTATCTCTCTTCCATACTTTTCTTCTCTTTCTTCCCTTTAAAGCTATAGGACTCAGAGAATTATTTACTTATATTATTTACACATGATATTATTTCTTAATATGATGTGAATGTGTGGGAAACTATTTCCCTTTTAAATGTTGGCATAATACCATGAAATATATTATCCTTCTTAATCTTTCGATCATGTGTATTACTAGAATGTGCGTTCCTTCTACTAGGAACCATTTCTAAAAAATGTCATACACTGGTTTAGTTTATGAATTGAAATGCATAATTCCAAACTTGTAAAATATAGAACATAAATTAAAACAATTACTCATATGATCTGTATTCATTAAATGATTTCTTTAAGGACGTATTGACTCCAAAATCCTTCATAATGGCTTGTAATAAAAATGTGAATTATCCTAAGAATATCCCCCAGGAATATCGTAATCATGAGTGCAGCAAGTCCCATTATCGTGTACCGGGATACCCCAAGTCAAGACCAAAACTCCTTGTCAAAGTTTTCACTCTTAGGTACATTTGTGCCAGATCTGCCTCTACTTTCATGTATCCACACAGGGATAAAGTTCCTAGAAAATACAAAAATTCATTGCATTACCAAAATTCTAGGAAGTTCTTTTATACTAATATTCAAATTCTATCTTAGGGTAATGTTCTCTAATCAGAGTTTATCTAAATCTAGTTCCACCGTTATTTCTAAAAGTCCTCTGATGCCAACTGTAATACCCCAACACTAGTTACCCAGAGTTGGTTCATTATTTTAATACATTGGCATGATTACAAGTAATCATTTCCTGAAAGACCGATCTGTTTAGTAGTCCTGGAAAATAGATTATAAACATGAATGTTACATTACACCTCATAAAATAAAACATAATATAAATTAACCATTGAGAACCCCATTATTCTTCTAGATTAAACTGGATTATCATTCATAATACACTTCTTGGAATCCTGGGAAAATAAAACATAAGAAAGGGGTGACCTCAAATGCTCATTAAGGGTAAGCAATACAGCGGAAGATAACATAAACATTAGGCATGGTGAATAATTTAAAACACATGCCTTTAAAAATAATAAAATGAACACTTTATGGTAGGAATATGAGATGAGTAAATAATTCAATATTAAAACATAGTCATGTGTATTCTACTAGTCGAATAACCACATGAACCATCAATATTATTTTCATAATGAGGGAATGTATAATGCGGGACATTTTGAAACATTTTTTCAAGGCCTCGGCAAAGGCATCTAAAAATGATTAAGGCCTCGACCAAAACAATATATAAAAATTGGTAAAGGCCTCAGAAAATTAGATGACTAATTGTCTCATTAGACCTAACAATGCTCTGTGGAGCTATGGCGGGCTCCACCCATCACTTACAAAGTCCAATACATTTTTCATATGAAAAGGATGAAACATAACATAAACATTGGTATTAAAACATGCATACGAAATGTAAATACTTTAACCCAAAACCATGAATGGTATAAAAATAACACATCCACAGTTAAATATATCTCAACACCTTAAATACAATATGGATTATTTGCATCATAAAAAATCAACCTCGATCAAGAATAATTTCTCGTAAATGATGTTTACATAGTTGAAAATGATCAGAAATTTTTTTTTAGAGAAATATCCCTTTTTATTTAAATCATTTTAAAGTCACATAATTTATAGAGGAATTTATTTAAGAGATATCTTTTAATCCTATTGTCACATACCACTTTGAAACTTTTGAAAATAATTTACATTTTAAAGCATTCATGTCCATATAAATAAATCCTTAAAACCATTTTTAAAACATGGACATTAATGAGAAAGGATTAAGAGAATAAGTCTTTAAAACATTTAAAATGATTTTTTAGTAAAATAAATCCCTTAAAAATAATCACTTTTAAAACTATTTTATAAAACATTGACATGGATAATAAATATGTCCCATTAGAAACTTACATAAAAACAACCTTGGATAATAAAGAGATTGTGAAATTAACTCTTACCTTGCAATTTCCTTTAGTCATGGGTATGTTTATCATCCTATATAATAACCATAGTATGATATTAAATTATACCAGAGCCATATTCATATTTATTATATCATATATGATTCATTTTTGACTTTATACTACCTATTTAATAGTGGTTTCTAGGTTAAATTAACATTTCGGGTAATAATCACTTTCTATATCGTAAGTGTTTCTACTTGTTAATCTTGATCATATCATTTAGATGATGATTTAAATACTTAAATAATATAACACAATATTTATATATCATATATAATTATAATATAAACATGTATAATATATAGATTTATGAAATGGAAAACACCATTTAGGGAGACGGTAGGTCGTATGTACGCATAAACGATGTTACGGTTTTCATATCGTATTGAATGTAAGTAAGTGAATAAGATATATATAAGTACATATATATATACATAAAGTTTAATTATTGTTTTATATATTAAATAATTATTAATAATTTATATTTTCATTATTATCATTGAATGGTGAATCTGGAAATGAGTCTCATCGCGTCGTGGAGATGGTAATCTGTACATACGCACGAGCGACAATATCATTATATTGATTGTGAAATCGTATGTAATTAGATGGTATATAATATATAAAGAATCACTAACATGTCATATTTTTTATTTAAATCAGTTATACTCATTATTATACCTATCCAAATAGTGAAGTGTTTGAATAACAAACTACCCCACAACGTGGAGACGGTAAGCCATATCTATGCATGTATGGTGACTTTGTCATTTATAGGATGGGTAGAATAATGAATATGGTTGTACCATATTTATAATAAAATCACATAATGTAGGAGGTACTGGATTTATTATTTTGGTATGGAAACAACAAAGAAAGGGGATGTGGAAGAAGAAAAGAACTTGAAAGAGGGTGGTGAAATCATTATCTCTTCTTAGGGTGTTTCCTTTTCAGTTGATAAAAAGGGACCCTTAGGTTGGATTTATGTTCAAAGTAAGGACTATAGGTTTATGTAAGGGATGTTTGGTAGGATATTTGGGCAGGGTTTGGCCAAGAAAAATGTCTTTGGAGGTGTGATTTTGGGAGAAGGAGAAGTACCCTTTTATAATAGAGGTGAGGATCACTTTAGTAAAAGTTTGAAATATTATTCTTTAATAAAATCATTTTCGGTTTATAATGGCTCCAAATTGATTTATTTATAGGTTAAGGTTCTAATGGGTCTAAAAACACTCAACCAATAGGTTTTAGATAGGTTCAGATCACCATATTAACCTTATCATTAAGATTTAACTCTTAGTTAAATAGTTTAACTTTTACTGTGTCTTCTTGTATTCTTATACTATATAGTAAATAATATTACTCTAAAATTCAAAGAGAACCTTAAATGGTTAGTTAATGACATATATAATATTATTTAATACCTTTGGAAAAACCTTATATTTTTAATAATATTATATAATTTAATAATATAATATTTTTTTAAAAATATTGTATATATCAATTTTGATACTATTTAGTATTTGGTTTTTGTGAAAGTCATCAAAACTTGATTACTTCAAACAAGATACATTGAATCAATCCTAACGTGTCATATTCACCTATAAAATTCTTGGTTGGAATCAAAACATTTAAATTTTATTTATTTTAATATTTATAATATAAACTATTTTAATATTTTATTAAGAAGGTAATTACTGCATCATCATTGTGTCATATATAAATTCAATTATTTATTATCTATAAATTATAAATAAAATACCATTATTTAGGAAATATTATTATATTTCTAATGAATATACGTTGTCAAATTTATCTTATGTATAAACCTATGATAAAAATGGTTTAGTTAATAAACATTGAATTTAACACTTTTATCTATTCTTTAACTATAATAATAATAAATGTCCTAATCTAATCCATGTGGACCTAAAGGATAATATTTTTTCATATGTTTGTTTTGGGTCTAATTAAATGTATCCAATGGAATTATGATATGTTTTAGTGTAATTATAATACCATTTTTACATTTAATTACCCTCTTTACTTTTAACAGTGATAAATAAAAGTCAAAAGTTACTATTCACCAAAAATTATTTTCATCTTAATGATCCACATTTTACTTACTAATGTCTACTTTTTCTCTCGAATTTTGGAAATTCATCTCAAAAAAGCGGTAAAAATTACGATTTATGCAAATTTGCAAGTTCTCTTAAAAGGTGGGTAAAAGACGGTAAAAAGTTCAGTAAACATTTATACATTTATTTTTATTATAAAATGACTCCAATGAATTAAATTGAACTTATATAGGTACTATATATATTTTGGCTTAAAATAAATTTAAATAAAATAAATAATTATTTAAATTTAAATTCAGTTTTAAACAATATTGTCGTGTTTTTCACTATTCAAAAAAAATTGGATGTTTTCAAAAAAATATCAAAAATTCAAAATAAGATAATTATGATAATACAAATACAAAAATGAGTTCTATTTTACCAAATTACAAACATAGAAGTTTCATTAATTTATTTAAAATTAATTCCCATTGTCAAAACCAAAAAAGCAGGTTTTAAAAAATAAAAACTATCAAAAGATTGAGATGTGTTTATGTCAAATTTAAATGTGAAATAACTTATAATGACCTAAATTGTATTATATGATAAAAATATAATCTAATTATACTTCCAAACCCTTAAAATTCACAATTTATCTCTACAAACTATTTCAATTAAAAAAGTTTCTTTCAATTAAAAATTAGTATTTTTCACTATTCATCAAATTATGAAAGTTATTAAAAAAGTAAAAAAAATTATCCAACCTAAATTTTTTGTTCTGATTCTAAATAATTATTTAATTTCATTTAATTGTATATATAAAAGTGTCAAATATTGGGTTTTAAAAGGGTTCTCCATTAAAATATTGGAAAATTGCATTTTTTTTAAAAATTCTTCTTTTATCTGAAAAAATGAATTTGTTCTCATATTATGTCGAAGAAACATATAATATGGGTGTTAAAATTATATAGAGTATATAAGATTCAAAATCAAGTTAATATTATTCTTAACCACTTTTTGAATGACTAGTTTGGTAAGTTGTGGTGCGCACGAACTCGGTGTTGCGTGTAGCACAAGTTATTGAATTACTTTAATGAGATAACGTACTATGAAATCTTGGTGTGTTACAAAAACTCTTTTCCCCAATGAGTCATTTTTCCATTTTAAAAGATTAAATGCACCAGAAACATAGAAAAATGATGAACCACTTTTCTTTGGGCTTTGGATAAGTAAAACCAGTAAAATCTCCAAAATAGCTTTATATCACGCATGGGAACTCACATTCAATGAAAGGATGAGTAAACATATCTACCCTAAATTGTTTTCAGTATGAGAATCGAGATGCCAAATGGATTCCCATGTGTTGAACATTTTCATTGGTAGATATTGTTTGTTTTCGGATTATCCATAATAAGAGAATTAACATTGCTGGAACCTCCTTCCTCCACAGGATCTCCCCCACACATCCATGTTTTCAATTTAGCACAATGATCCAAGGGTCATTTGTGACGTGTACGAGTCAACCCCTCCTCAATTTGAGGCATGGTGTGACAGGTATCAGTCAAGGTGCCTCTTTTTTTTAAATAGAAAGAATTTTAAGTGAAAACAACAACTGACTTACGGAAAACAGTTTGAACACATTTGGATTGTGTTTATTAATTAGGAGAATGATCCATGGGTCATTTGTGATAGGAAAGAGTCAACCCATTCTCAATATGACACATGGTGTGACCAGATTAACTCAAAGTGACTCTCTTTTGTTTAAAATGGATAGAATTTTAAGTGAAAATAACAACCGACGTACATAAAATGGACAAAATTAATTTATATTGTGTTGATACATTAAGATAACGACCCATGGGTCATTTATAACGGGTACAAGTCAGCATCACCTCAATATAAGGCACGATGTGACTGGTATCACTCAAAGTGTCTCTCTTTTGTTTTAAATGGACAAAATTTTAAGTGAAAACAACAACTGACGTACAGAAAAGAAACAAAAACAAATAATATTGAGTTTATACCATAGAAAAATGATCCAGTGGTAATATGTGACATGTACGGGTCAATCCTGCCTCAATATGAGGCACGGTGTGGCTGATATCACTCAAAGTGTCTCATTATTTAAATGGACAAAATTTTAGATGAAAACAACAACTAACGTATGATTAATATAACAAACACATTAATATTGTGTTGATGATTTAGAAGAACGATCCATTGGTCATTAGTGATGGGTAAGAGTCAACCCCGCCTCAATCCTAGGCATGGTGTTGCTAAAATCACTCAATGATCTCTCGTTTGTTTAAAATGGACAGAATTATAAGTGAAAACAACAACTGACTTACGAAAAACTGAACAAACACATTCAGATTGTGTTTATACATTGGAAGAACAATCCATGGGTCATTTGTGATGTGTACGAGTCAACCACGCCTCAATAATAGGTATAGTGTGACTAGTATGACTCAAATTGTCTCTCTTTTAATTAAAATTGGCAGAATTTTAAGTGAAAACAACAACTCACGGATGAAAAAGGAAACAAACACATTGAGATTATATTGATACCTTAGGCCAACAATCCATGGGTTATATCTGATGTGTACAAGTCAACCCCTCCTCAAAATGATGTACAATGTAGCTGGTATCACTCAAAGTGTCTCTCTTTTGTTTAAAATGGATATAATTTTAAGTGAAAACAAATACTGACAATTTGAAAATAGACCAAACGCATTCAGATTGTTTTGATACTTTTGGAGAATGACCCATGGGTAATTTTTTATGTGTACAAGTCAACCCCACATCAATTAGAGGCATGGTGTGACCAGTGTCACTCAAATTGTCTCTCTTTTGTTTAAAAAGGGCACAAATTTAATTGAAAACAATAACTAACATAGGAAAAACCAACCAAACATATTTTTATTGTGTCGATACTTAAGGATGACGATACATGGGTCATTTTAGAGGTGTAAGATTCACCCATGCCTGAATATGAGGCATGGTGTGACCGGTATCACTCAAATGGTCTCTCTTATTTTTAAAATGGATATAATTTTAAGTGAAAACAACAACTGACATACAGATTACTGATCAAACACATTCAGATTATGTTTATACATTATCCTAATGATATATGGGTCATATATGACGTGTACGAGTCAACCTCACCTCATTCTGAGGCACAGTGTGGTCGGGGTCACTCAAAGTGTATCTCTTTTGTTTAAAATGGACAGAATTCTAAGTGAAAACAAAAACTAGTGTACGGAAAACTGACCAATTTTGATATATTAGGATAATTATACATGGGTAATTTATGATGTGTATGATTTAGCGCTGCCTCAATCCAAATCACAGTGTGACTTGTATCACTCAAATTGTCCCTCTTTTGTTTAAAATGGACAGAATTTTAAGTGAAAACCACAACAGACATATGGAAAACTGACCAAACACATTCATATTGTGTTCATACTTTAGGATAATGATCCATTGGTCATTTCATACATGTATGAGTCAACCCCGACTCAATCTGAGGCATGGTGTGACCGGTATCACTCAAATTGTATCTATTTTTTTTGAAACGGACAAAATTTTAAGTTAAAACAACAGCTGACATACAGAAAAAAGCCAAATGCATTAGGATTGTGTTTATAAATTATAAAAATAAACTAATGGTCATATATGACCTGTATGTGTCAACCTTACCTCAATCTGAGGCACGGTGAGGCCGGTATCACTCAATGTGACTCCCTTTTGTTTAAAATGGACAAAATTTTAAGGAAAAACAACAACTAACTTATGGAAAACTGACCAAGTCATTAGTATTGTGTGGATACATTAGGAGAACAATCCAAGAGTCATTTTTGAAATGTAAAAGTCTTCATCTCCTCTATATGAGGCATGGTGTGACCGGTATCACCCAACGTGTCTCTCTTTTGTTTAAAGTGGATAGAATTTTATGTGGAAACAACAATTTACATACAGAAAACAAACCAAAAACATTCATATTGGGTTGATACTTTATTCCAACAATCCATAGGTCATATGTGATGTTTACGAGTCAACATCGCTTCAATTCGAGGCACGGTGTGGCCGATATAACTCAATGTGTCTCTCTTTTGTTTAAAATCGACAGAATTTTTTGTGAAAACAACAACTGATGTATGGAAGACCAACCAAACAAATTCCTATTGTGTTGATACTTTAGGAAAACGAACCATGGGTAATTTTTTGGAACGATCACACCCCACCTCAATCTGAGGCACTGTGTTGATGGTATCACTCAACGTTATCTCTTTTGTTTAAAATAAACATAATTTTAAGTGAAAACAATATCTGACACATGGAAAACCAAAAAAACTCATTAATATTGTGTTGATACTTTATTCAAATGATACATGGGTCATGTGGGACATGTACGAGTAAACCTTTCCTCCATCTGAGCCATGGTGAGTCTGGTACAACTCAAAGTGTATCTCTTTTGTTTAAAATGGACAAAATTTAAAGTAAAAACAACAGCTGACATGCAGAAAACCATCCAAACTCATTCGGATTGTGTTAATACTTTATTCCAACTATCCATGGGTCATGTGTGACATGTAGAGTCAACCTCGCCTCAATAAAAGGCACGGTGTGGCCGTTATCACTCAAAGTGTCTCTCATCAATTTAAAATGGACATAATTTTAAGTGAAAACTGCAACTGACATACATAAAACTGACTAAACGAATTTGGATTGTGTTGATACTTTACGAGAACTATTCATTGAACATTTATGACATGTAAAAGTCAACCCTTCCTCAATTTGAGGCATGTTCTGACCGGTATCACTCAAATTGTCTCACTTTTGTTTAAAAAGGATAGAATTTTAAGTGAAAACGACAACTGACTTATAGAAAACAGACCAAACATATTTTTATTGTATACATACATTAGGAGAACAACCCATGGGTAATTTGTGACATTTATGAGTCAACAACCCTTCAATCTGAGGCATGGTGTGACCAGTAGCACTCAAATTATCTTTCTTTTGTTTAAAATGAACAGAATTTTAGGTGAAAAAAACAAATGCCATACAGAAAACCAAGGAAAAACATAATTATTATGTTGATACTTTATTAAAATGATCCATGGGTCATTTATAATGTATAATAGTAAACCTCACCTCAGTCTGAGGAACGGTGTGTCAAGTATCACTCAACGTGTCTCTCTTTTGTTTAAAATAGACAGAATTTTAAGTGAAAACAAAAACTGACACACAGAAAACTAAACAAACATGTTCTGATTGTGTTGATATTTAGTATAATGATACACATGTCATTTTTTATGTGTATTACTAAACCTTGCCTCAATCCAAGGCATGGTGTGACCGGTGTCACCCAAATTGACTCTCTTTTGTTTATAATGGACAGAATTTCAAGTGAAGACAACAACTGACATATAGAAAATTGACCAAACACATTCATATTGTGTTGATACTTTAGGAGAAAGATCCATGGGTTATTTTTGATGTGTAATAGTTATCCCTGTCTCAATTTGAGGCACGGTGTGACTGATACAGATCAAATTTTCCTTCATTTGATTAAAATGGACAGAATTTTAGGTGAAATCTACAACGAATGTATGGAAAACTAACAAAAAATATTAGAATTGTTTTCATAGTTTATTCCAATTATTTATGGGTCATATATAATGTGTAAAATCCAAACCCACCTCAATACGAGGCATGGTGTCGCCGGTATCATGCAAAGAGTCTCTCTTTTGTTTTAAATGAATATAATTTTAACTGAAAATAGAAACTGACGTATGTAAAGATGACCAAAAGCATTTTTATTGAGTTGATACTCTATTATAACAATACATGGGTCATTTGTGACATTTTTTAGTCAATATATCCTCAATCCGAGGAATATTGTTATAGGTATCACTAAAAGTGTCTGTATTTTGTTCAAAATGGACAGAATTTTAAGTTAAAACAACACCTAACGTACAAAAAACCGACCAAACGCATTCGGATTGTATTTATACTATATTCCAAAGATCCATGGTTCATATAGGATTTTTATTAGTCAAACCTAATTCAATTATAGGTATGGTGTGGCCGGTATCACTCAAAGTGTCTCTCATTTGTTTAAAATGGACCGAAGTTTATGTGAAAACAACAACTGACGTACGGAAAACAGACCAAACACATTCGGATTATATTGATACTTTATGATTACAATAAATGGGTAATTTATTATGTGTACAATTTCATCCCAACTCAATATGATGAAAATTTTTTCTAGTATAACCGAATGTCCTCTCTTTTGTATAAAATGGAAAAAAATTTAAGTGAAAACAACAACTGACATATAGAAAACTATGAAAATGCATTCAAATTGTGTTGATACTCTAGAACAATTATCCATGGGTCATTTTTGATGTGTATGAGTCTAATATGACTCAATTGGAGGAATGGTGTTACCAGTATCACTCAAAGTGTCTCTCTTTTGTTTAAAATGGTCAAAATTTTAAGTGAAAACAACAACTTACATACAGAAACCTGAAAAAATGAATTCAGATTGTGTTGACACTTTAGGACAATGATCATTGGGTCATGTGTGACATGTAAAAGTCAACCCCACCTCAATATGAAGCACGGTGTGGCCAGTATCACTCAACGTGTCTCTCTTTTGTTTAAAATGGACCGAATTTTAAGTGAAAACAACAACTGGCATACAGAAAATTGACCAAACACATTCAGATTGTGTTGATACTTTAGGAGAAAGACCCATGGATTATTTTTGACGTGTACGAGTCAACCCCGCCTCAATCCGAGGCACGGTGTGACTGGTATCACTCAAATGGTCTCTCTTTTGTTTAAAATGGACATAATTTTTAAGTGAAAACAACAACTAACTTATTGAAAACAATCCAAAATTCATTACATATGAAATAAGACACTTATACAAGCCTCAAGGAGTCCCAATTATTCTTTAGACAATAGAACCCCATTAATAATTCATCACACACCCTAAATATAAACCTTTGTCTCTAGAGATCATGGTGATGGATGAAAATAAAGAGGAACGAGAGAGGGAGAAGAAGGAAAGGGAAAGAAAAAAAAGAATAAAGGATTGAAATTGGATAAATTTTCAAGATAAAGGGATATTATACTATGTTTTGGGAAGGGGATGGGAGGAAATAGGTTGAAATCCATTAAATTATGCCATATCATTGGCAACATTCATGGTTTGGTTGGGAATTTTTCCAAACTGTTCACCAACTTTTTGGGATCCATTGGATAAGAAAACCTCTTCTACACAGTTTGGAAAAAGTGTTATCTAACTATGTTCAAATAATTCAAAATGGATTAGTTAAACTATAGATCTATACAACATGGTTTCTACTAACCGTGAATAACCCGTGCTCCTAACAACTCCCTAAAAAATGTACATTGGATGGATTTTACATGGAGTCATACAACCCATCCTTTTCCTATGTATGTAAAAAAAGTAAAAGTTCAAAATGAATAGGAGACTACCCCATGAAAGTGTACCCACATGGGTTTTTCTA
This sequence comes from Viscum album, assembly GCA_963277665.1. NCBI lineage: Eukaryota > Viridiplantae > Streptophyta > Magnoliopsida > Santalales > Viscaceae > Viscum > Viscum album. The sequence goes on from OY728153.1 coordinate 936,575,432, forward strand.
AATTGTTCCCACCCCCCAATAAAAGCACTACATGACTACTAATCAAGAGTCTATGATAGAAAAAGAATGAGCATATATCTCTCCACCACCTATAAATTCTAAAAATGGCATGAAATGAAGACAACATACCATAAGATAAAGGCATCAACCACAAGAACACATTTCTTCAAGTGTCTCAATAATGACCCAAATCCATCATCCTTGAGAAATCTAAAAGGGAAACTCTCTATGTCCTAAGGAAACATATCCCAAAAGGAACTCAAAATCTATAAAAAAATTCCATATCCAAGCATGACATTAATCTTAAACAGAAAAACATCAAAAATAATTGTCATACATGCCTTAATCAAATTTTTCATAAGGATCTAACATTTAACTCTCTCAATATATTTTATCTGAGTCAATGTAAGATAATATTTGGAGGATATATTATATAATGGTACCTTTTGATAATCCTAATGAATAATTAGAACACCACATTAGTTATGGATGTGTTCCCATCATTTGATCCCAAATTGTCTACCACTTTATATATTTTCTGTGTGAACTTATTTTTTGATATGCTGATATTTTTTGGAGGTCTTATTTGGGTGTGCTATTGAATAATATCATGTTACTGCAGGCAAGGCATTTATCAGCAAAAAATAGTGGTGATAAAGGGGACTGCCTATTAGCGTTGAGATTTACAACGCTTTTTAACTTAATTAAATCCTTTTTTGAGCACTGATAAATCCCATTTTTGTACTAGTGATACTACATATTCTCAGTCCTCCACTTTATAAAACATTATTTAAAAATAATTCATATAAAATTCCATATGATAGTACTCATTTTGGCATATTCTATTATAATATCTTCAATATGGTTTGATATGTCTGATGCATCTTCATCCACTACTCCTATTTATGATTGTCCTAAATATCATTCATTTTATTATAATAAACCATCATTTGGTACTTCATCGATCTATTACTTCACTATCTTGTGCATGTATTTCAGTTTCTCTTACATCTTATTTTCCACTTCTTCAACCAAGTAGAACCTTGATTGGAAACTAATGTTTTTCTCTTTAAAAAAATATCAACAATTACATTCTTTGAAATGATAATCATTAACCTTATCAAGAAATTATCTATTCTCAATTCATAAGATCAACATACCTTGAAATGAATGGAAAAAATGATGGCTCTAAATTTAGACTCATCTTAAAATCAAATTTTGTTTGACCCCCATCAAGGATTCATAATCATTGGATTAAAAAAACTTCTAGAAAAGTTTAGTGGCCAATAAAAAACAATGACCAAAAAATATTTTACTTAAATATTGTATTTATTTATTAACTATGAAATAAAAATCATCCAAATTGATGACATCATGAATTATTATAAATCACATTAAACCACCATATATTGTGAATACATAAATGTATCTCTATTATAAATTTCATCATAAGTACCCCTAAATATGATAGAATATATCAATTAAACCATTATCTTTCATAACGGGTTGGACCTATAAATATATTCACTGATTGATACACCCCTTTTCAGTTCCAATTTTTTGGAAACCTCTGTTTCGTGGACTCTTGATTTTTGATCCAGTAAAACATTTTTTTCTCTATCTGATATATATTTCAAGGTCCTATCTAATATAGTAAATAAAATTAAATTCAAAAAAATATTATGTAAATCTATAAAATCATATTAATAATGATATTTAAATGGATGTGTTATGGTATTTGTGTATTCAATTCTAATGAACATTCTATCTCTCTCTATCTAGTGAAATGGTGAACACTTAATTGGATTTAGTTAAAATGTCTTCATAAAATCATTCTATGTATGATCACATATTCAATTGAAAATATTCGAAAAACTATAACACCATTAATTTATAATTAGAATGTTATAAATATAACATTCTCTATTCAGATATAACATTATAGATCTCTATCTAATAGAACTATTTGGTTAACCCCACTATGGTGTCCACTATGTTCCACCAACTTCCTCTTATAAAAACATTAAATAGGAACCGTGAATTATATCAGGACATTTAGTAATTTAATGATTACAAAACATACATATAATAAAATAATTTTCCTTTAAAAATTGAAACTAATATTCTCTATAATTTATCAAATAGATATTACTAAAAAACATATTTACATATTGAAAAAAATTCAATCAAACCATATTAGGGAAAAAATATCCCCTTTTTGTTTTTTGTAAATATCCACACATCTATTAACACATTCATGAAGTCAATATGTCTGCTCAATTAAATATTACCCATATGTGTGTTAATTTATTTCTCACCCATATTTATAAGAAAATGAAAATAGGTACATTAGGGTCCTCTCAACTCATTTTCCTTAATTTCCTAATCATGATAATGTTTTATAAGAGAAGAAAAGTATCACATTAATCTCTAAAAATGTTTATTTAATTAGATGTCTATAAGTATACACGGGTGAAATCGATGTAGAAAACAGAACTGTATAATCAATGAGATCAATATTTTATAAATAATTTCTTTTATCTTACTTACCTCAAGTCCATTATATCATCTTTATATGATAGTAAATATGAGTAAGACGGATAATTTAAACCCTATATGTTCCTCAATAAACACATTAATACAATTCATAACTTTAAAGACACCCCCAATATAACTTATCATTATTAAATATCACCACTTCCCATTGAAAATATGTTTTATGAAAACCAGGATAAATGCGATAGCAATACCTCAACTTCATCTTTTCACCCTTGGAATGGTATCACAATCATCATTTATCATGTTGTTTGTAATAGTCCACGGTGGATATATTTTTATATTATAAAACCAATACAACACTCATCCTAATCCTCTACATCTTCAACTTCAATTAACTATATGTTATTTTAAATAAATAATAATAATAGGAATGAGGAGAACAAAAATATTTCATATAAATAACATTCAAACTCAGATTATCTTCTTAATATTGTCATCTTATTCTTATTTTGGAGTTACTACGGAATGTTATTTATTCTTTTTAGCCTTCATAGATTTTGTAATTGATTTATTATCATTTGTAGAGTCTTTATATGATGTTTTCATATCACATTAAATTTTCAATGTATCTTCATTCCCTAGAATTTACATAATAATTTTGATTGTTTCCTATTGTGATGGTAAGATAGTAATATAGTCTTGCATATCATTCCCATCATACCCACACATTTACATTTCTTCCGAATCAACCAAAAAACATCTGTATGTAACATGCTGTTAATTTTATTTTCATCATCCAAATATATTATCTTCCATTTTTCATTAGTATGAATTTGTGCTTACTCTATCTATCTAGACTTGGATATTTGATCTGGCTAAATAATAAATCACTATTTCATTCTATGATCAACAACACTAAGATTCTTATATTCCTTGCGTGAAGTTATATTATTCTATTCATTGTGATCATTCCTTTCTTTTATAACTATACTTCATGAAATGTTTTTATTATATTTTTAACTAAACATCCCCCTGAATCATACCTAGTTCCTATTAAAATTATATTATACAACCACAAGTATTCATTGTTCTCGAACACTCCACAACACCATTTGTGACCTCTGAATCATATCATTTTATATAGAAAATTGTTATACTCAAACGATTATTATTGTTTTCTCGTTACAAATTGTGGGAATGTTTTTTTAGTCTGGAATAATCTTGGATTATTTTATTCTTCCATTGAAGAAGACTATTTCTCAAAAGTATTATTTTTCATATCTAATCTGTACTTATCATTTTTACTTGTATTTTTTGTAAAGGTAGATCTTTATTGAGATTGTTTTGTGGATAGTATATACCAAACTATGGTAGCCTTATTTTCATGATCTTATGAAGATTTATCTCTAAACTCAACTACATCGGTGAAGTGTACTATAATATTCACCATAATTAGTTCTTATATTATATTCCTTTATTCTTTTTCTAATAACCATTCAAAATTTTCATCCAATATTTCCCTAGTAACATTCAACATATTATCAAACCCATTTAACTTCCATAATTTTTTGTTACATTTCATAGTAGGTTATAATTTTTGTCTATTGATATTTTATTTTCCAACACTTTTTTCATCATGATTTTCCATCTTCATTTCTTACTCTACCAAAATCATATTATATTCTCTAAAATCATTACATTTTACAATATCCTTTTTAAAATTCCCATAATTATCAAATTTTATATAATTATCTTCTTCTTTAACTTCAATATATCCTTTCTAACCTGTGTGATTTTCTCAAGCATTTCTTCAAAAATAATATTTTAGAACCCAATACAGTTTTATTTTAAACTTTCTACCGTCATCCATACATTAGGATGAACAATTATATTTAACATGAATTAAGAAGTTTACATCACCATCAAAATCATTGTTTAAGGATGAATCATCGTTCTCTTTTCAAAATGAATAACTTTTTTTCTTTCTATAGAAAATTTTCTTGTGTTTTATAATTTCTATTTTTCTGACTTCTTAACTTCTTCATATTTCTTAGAATCATCAATATTATTAATTATAAAAGTTTCTATAAAATTTATATTTCCATTAAAATTATATTAATTGATGTATTTTTTTCTTTTTCCCCTTCCAATTTCTTATTTTGTATCTCTTATAAGGAAGATAAATATTTTTTTTCATGTCTTATTCTTCATCCTAAGAATCTATATCAATTAACTCATCTTTTATTTATTTATCTCTAAAATTATATTTTAATATATATTTAAAATCTTTCCTTACCTAGCCTTATTCTTAATGAATTATTATTTTCTCATTTCATATGATATGAAAATATTCTGAAATTTATCTAATTAAATATCAGGATGAACATCTAGAGTTGAAACTATAGAATCAAACCTATGTAGAAATATTCTCATCATTCTCCTAAAAATTTTATAATCTTCTGTATTATAAAAAAACTCCTAATATTTTAGATAATTTAATTATACATTATAATATACTCATGAATATTTTTATGGTCTACCATAATGATATCATCAATAATATATCCCTATATTTCTAAATTATCCCTTTAACATTCAAATTTCATTCATAAAATCATCCCAACTTATCACAATATTCATTATCTATGGTAAATGTGACACCCAAGATTTTTATGATAAATATTTTGTATTTATGTTATATACAACATCAATGGAATCTTTCACTACACACAACACTAGATTGGCTTGCTTTACACGCAATCATGATCTTCCTCGATAGCTTGCATTGTACGCAATACTGAGTTTCACTAAACAACGATATGCTATTAAAATATTATTAAAACTAGCTGTTATGAATAGTAATACCCACTTTTTTAAATTTTATTTTTCAAAATGGACTTCATTTTTGGATTCAAAATATCGAAATAATCCCCGGGTGAAATTTTGATATTTTTCTAAAAACTTTCAATTTTTTATGAATAGTGAAAACACTAGGTTACTATTTAAAAACCGAATTTTTATTTAAATAATTATTTATTTTATTTAAATTTATTTTAGGTAAAAATTGATACATAATACCTATATAATTTCAATGTAATTCCTTGGAGTCATTTTATAATAATTTTAGATATATAAAAATTTTATTGAACTTTTCACCGTCTTTTACCCACCTCCTAAGAGAATTTGGAAATTCACATAAAACATAATTTTACCACTTCTATGAGTGGAATTTTGAAAATAAGAGAGACACGATTAATATTAAGGACTAAAATGTGGTTCAATGAGATGAAAATAATTTTTGGTGAATAGTAACTTTTTACTTTTATTTACCACAGTTAAAAGTAAATAGGATAATTAAGGGTAAAAATGATATTATTATTACCCTAACACTTGTACTAATTATATTGGATAAGTGTAATTATACAAAAAACAACCTTAGTAATAACATATGACCATTTAGGTCCACTTGGATTAGATTAGGACATTTATTATTAATTTCTTTAAAGATGGGTTAAAATGGTTAAAATCAATGTTTAATAACTAAACCATTTTTAATATAGGGTTACACATAATTTAACTTCTACTATAAATATTCATTAGAAATATAAAAATATTTCCTAAATAATGGTATTTTATTTAAAAATTTTTGGCATTAAATAATGTAATTTATTTATGACACAATGATGAAGCAGTAATTATCTTATTAATGAAATATTAACATAATTGATGTTATAAATACCCAAATAAATGTAATTTGAGACTTTTTATTAATTAAAATAATTTTATAGGTTAATATGTCATTTTATTATTGATTTAATTAACTTATTTAGAACAAATCATTCTGTTACGATTTTCACAAAAATCAATTACAAAATAGTGTCAAAATTGACATAAAATTGTTTTTAAAACAAATATTATATTATTAGTTGTTATTTTATTCCTAAAAATATAAGGTTATTCCAAATAACCTATATAAGGTTATACATATTAATAATATACAACTTGGGGTTCGTTTGACTTATTATAGTAAGTTTATTACCCATATAGTGTAAGAATACAAGAAGACACGGTAAAATATAAATTATTTAACTTAGAGTTAAATCTAAATGATAAGGTTAAAATAGTAACCTAAACTTGTCTAAAATCTATTGGTTGAGAGGATTTCGACCCATACCCACCTTATCTTAAAAATAAATCAATTCGGAGCTATTAAAAACTCTATATGACTTTATAATGAAATAATAATTTAAGTTTTTCCTAAGGTGCCCTCTCCTCCCTTATAAAAGGGAACCTACTCCCTCTTCTCCTCACACCACTTTGAGCCTTAAATCTCGGAAAAAACCTGCCAATTTCACTTCTCAACTTCCCTAGAAACTTACTAGAGGTCCTGTCCTTCTTCAAAGAACAATCTTAGTGCCCTAAGAGGAGGTTTCAAAGAGGCGTGTTGAAGAAGAGGTAAAATCTGTTACCGATTCTTCCAAATTTATTTATTCTTCTACATCCTATTATTTAGTTTTTTAATTATGAAGTAATAACATCAGTATCAATAATATACTGATATGTTCTTATTAATATGAAACAACCCTATTTCACCATCTATCTATCCTACAGAAAACGAAATCACCGCACGTGCGTACGTACGGAATACCGTCTCCACGCTGTGGTGTAATCTGTTTTCCACCACCAACATAAATGGATGGGTATAATGGTGTAAATAATAACTATATATGATTATTGTAAATTGATATTTATTCTGAAATATTATACATATACTTCAATAAAATTCCACGATCATTGGAATGATATCATCGCTCGTGCGTACGTACGGCCTACCGTCTCCACGATGGGATGCCACTCGTTCTACATGATCTTAATTACATAACGATTATATCAATGAATTAAATGAATAAATATGATATATATTACACTAATACCATTCTGTAAATGAGGTATCTATAACCTAAATTAAAGAATAAGATCTTATTCAACAAAACACGCATAAGAACAAAAAAAGCAATAAACACCCGAATAACAAGTAACAATGAAATATTACTAATAAGAAGCAAATAATATGAACATATATGATATCATAACAATGAGTAAGATTCTTTAATTGGTCAATAAATCTATTTAAATCATTATACAGGAGGTGCAGACACATATGAAGCAAATCAGACTAAAGGTAAGGTAAAATCTAGCAATCTCATTTTATCTGAGATTGTTTATACATCAAAATTTACTGGGGAATATTTATCATCCACATCCATGTTTCCTTAATATGTAATATTATTTCTCTCCTCCTAAAATTGTTTAAATCCAATTTTACCCTTCTGTGAGTTTTTAGTAAATGATATGAAAGGAATCTTTTGTCATTTTTCATACGAGGTGCTTTTTGACTTTTCCGGCCAAAGTACGAGAAGAATGTTATTTTTAACTTATAAGACATGAATGGATTTTTAGAACATTATTTCCGTGAATATTCCTTTACAAGTTTTCATGTTTATTTTTAATCAACCTCTTTTATTTTAATATTATATGACTTGTTAAGAAAGGAAAAATGTTTTTGAAGTAGAAAGGATATTTTCCTCAAGAATGGAGTTCAAGTGTTTTATCAAAATTATTTTCCATCTAAGATAATATAGGGTTATGTTTATATCCCTATTTTTAAAATTATTTGATTATGTTATGACGGAATTATTTTTATTAAGTCCTTTTATCTTATATGGATTATGTTATGATGGAATGATGTTTAAGAATCCCATTTTTATTACATGGTTTATGCTATGATGTATGATTTATGATTTTGTGTCACACATAAGAATGGTTTCATTTTGAGATTGGTGGGACCTATATCTCCCTTCAATGCATTGGGTAATGATTTATATCTCAATAGATAGACATGGGAGAAACGGAAAGTTAATCTAGTTTAGTGATACAGGAGTGAAACGAGGAGTGAACTTGGTTCAGAAATGGAATTTGTCCGCTATGATAGTCTTGGAAATGAGTCATGACTAATAAGAAATGATTCTCTATGATTATGTGTGTATGATACAATGTTTCATGTTTTATGTTATGATTATTGGGATTACGTTTCACTAATATGATTTATCCTATGTTATGAAATTATGATTTCTTTTGCAGGTTAAGATTTCCTAAATTTTATGTTATTATAAATATGATGTGATTGATATTTCTTTTTTTACCCTTATCGTGCATTTGAGCTCACCCTTTTGTATTTTTTATTTTCCCCAGGTCAGGAAGAAGGATATTAAGTATGTTATGCCAAAAGGGACTCTATATATGATAAAATAAAAGGGGGACAATGTAGATGATTTATGAACTAGTTGTTTATGTTTCCAAGTTTCTAAATACACTATACCTATACAGTCCTTTCATGGTTTTGTTATATGTTTTAATAAGTGTGCTTCAATTCTGATGTAATAACAATGTATGTAAATAATGGGGCGTTATAGTTGGTATCAGAGGAAAGGTATCGTCAACCTTTGGAAAATAGGATGTGAAAGACTTAGTAAGAACCCTAAGGATAATTCTAAGCATATAACACAATATTAGCATTTTAGAAATGGCCATGAAAAAGCTATGATAAGACCTTAAGTGTCAAATTTTATTCTTGATTATGTGGTTTTCCTATTATAATTAGTGTTTCTCACACCATTATTCTTGGTTTTAGGCAATGGCTAGAACCCGAAGGAACCGTGTTAATGAGGAATTCGACGGGCAATGCAATGATTGTCCCCCTGAGCAACCAAAAGTTATGGGTGCTGGAATGAAAAATCTTGTAGCCATGCTCACATAACTTTCTCAAGCTATGAATCATGTAGGACTTCCAAACGAGCAAAGGAAGGAGAAGCATTCTTTTGAATCCTTTATGTGGCAGCATCCACCCTCATTCAGCGGGTCTACCGATCCATTAGTGGCTGACCAATGGATCAGTACCACTGAAAATATATTTTCAGTTCTTCAATGTTCTGAACATGATAAAGTCATCTTATCAGTTTATCATTTGGAAGGTGAATTTGACCAATGGTGGAATCTTATCAAGAATATGAGGCCAAGAGATGAAATTGAGTCCACGGAATGGGATGAGTTCAAGAACTGATTTTTCAATAAGTACTTCCCTCATATTCTTATAACAAAGATGGAGAAGGAGTTTCTTGAACTGAAGAAAAAGGATGAGGAATCTGTTGGTACCTACGAAGAAAATTTTACAAGACTTTCAAGGTACGCTTCCGGTATTATTATCCAACCTAAGAGTAAGATCGATCGATTCTTTAGTGGCTTAAAACCAAGTCTTAGAAGGGTGTTAGCCATAAGGGATGTCAATAGCTACAAGGAAATCATTCGATGTGCTCTCATGGTTGAGTTGGATATTGGAGTAACCCATCATTCATATGGGTTTGATAAGAAGAGGAAAATGGAGTTCAAAGGGAAATGTAAAGACCACACTGAAAAGAAGATGAGTTTTTCCTTATGCTCAATGTGTGGAAAGAAACATGGAGGGAGTTGTCTTAAAGGGACAAGTAAATGTTTCAAATGTGGATAGGAAGGTCATCAGGCATTTGAATGCCACAATGATGGGAAGAATATGTCTAGTGATGCGAACAAAGAAAGGGCTACAAAGAGTGCACCTCCAACACTTCAATGTTACAAGTTCAAGGAAATGGGTAATTATGCTAATCAATGCACTAATCCAAGGGTTTTTTATGATGATCAACGTTAACAAACTATTAAGGATAAAGATAAAGGAAAGTCACATGCAATTTTAATCAGCGATGTGGAGTATGATAACGAAGTGGTGAACGGTACAATTACCATCCACTCTAAAGTATCAAATGATTTATTTGATTTTTTATCCACCCACACTTTTATTTCTGATGAATTTTCTAAGGGTATCGTCATATTACCTCAATAATTAGATGTTTAGTTAGCTATGACAAACCCAAATGGCACAACAGTCGCATCAAAAGTTTACAATTCTTCTCCGATTGATGTTTTGGGAAAGTGCTTCCTGCAAATCTGTGATCCTTCCTATAGTGGAATTTGTTTTTATTCTTGGCATGGATTGGATTTCTTTATATGGAGATCATATCAATTGCCAAATAAGGGAAGTCTCATTTCATATTCCAGATCAATCTATGATCATCTATCAATGCAAGGATGAACATAACCTTACAGTGGAAATTTCTTCCATCTTATGGGTCTTTATTCCACTAAATGAAGGTTATTTATCTCAAATGGTTGGTGAGAAACTCACGATTAAGAATATGCACATTGTATAGGTGATTGATGATGTCTTTCTGGAGGAATTGCCGGGTCTTCCACCAATCCTTGAAGTTGAGTCTTAAATAGAACTCATACCGGGTGCTTTGCCTATTTCAAAGACACCTTATAGAATGGACTCGATTGAGTTGTTGTAATTGAAGAAGCAACTCCAAGAGAATCTTGATAAGGGATTTATACTCCCTAGTGCATCACCTTGGGGAGAACCTATTCTGTTTGTTAAGAAGAAAGATAGATCAATGAGTCTATGCATTGATTATCGAGAACTTAACAATATCACTATCAAGAACAAATATCCTCTCCCACGCATTGATGACTTATTTGACCAACTATGCAGAGCTCAATACTTCTCCAAGATTGATCTTCGTTCAGGGTATCATCAATTAATGGTCAAAAGGGAGGATATACCAAAGATGGATTTCTGCACAAGGTACAGACACTATGAATTTATAGTGATGCCATTTGGTCTTACTAATGCCCCTTCTATCTTCATGGATATGATGAATAGAGTCTTTAAAGACTATCTTGACCAGTTTGTGGTAGTCTTTATAGACGATATTCTTGTCTATTCAAAGAGAAAGGAAGAACATGAAGATCACTTGATAATTGTATTAAAGACCTTGAGAAAAGAGAAGCTTTATGCCAAATTTACCAAGTGTGAATTTTGGCTTCAAAAAGTTTCATTTTTGGGTCACATAATCTCAAAAGAGGGGATATATGTGGATCCAACAAAAACAGAGTTTATCAAAAGATGGTTGAGACCAACAACTGTAACTGAGATCCAAAGTTTTCTTGGTTTGGCTGGATATTATCGACATTTTGTGAAAGCTTTTTCACGATTATCTAATCCACTCACCAGGTTGACTCAAAAAGGAGTTATGTTTGTGTGGAGGTAGGAATGTAAAGAGAATTTCAAGGAGTTGAAAAGAAGGTTATCCAGTGCACCTATGGTCACACTACCTTGTAGTGGAGAAAGGTTTGTGATATACAGTGATGCATCCAAGAAGGGGCTGGGGTGTGTTCTCATGGAAAGAGATTTGGTGATAGGTTATGCCTCACGACAATTGAAAATTCAGGAGCAAAATTATCCAAATCATGATTTTGAGTTAGCTGCGGTAATCTTTGAATTAATGATTTGGAGGAATTATCTTTATGGTTAATGGTGTGATATTTATACTGATCATAAAAGTTTAAAATATATTTTCACACAAAATGAGTTGAATATGCGCCAAAGAAAATGTTTGGAGCTGATTAAGGATTACGACTGCTCAATTCATTATCACCCTAGGAAAGCAAACAAGGTGGCAGACGCATTAAGTCGACAAGACCATGCTAGTTTATCCATGATGAGGATCACAAAAGATCGAATATTTATGGATTTACAAAGGATGGATCTTGGAATTATAATGGAAGGGGAAAGATCTTATCTTTATCAAATGAATGTTCAACCATATATTAATGTGAAGATTAAAGAGGCATAGAAAAAAGATGTAGAGTTACAAAATAATGTGAGAAATGTTCCTGAATTCAACCTAGATTGTGAAGGGATAATAATGTTTAGGAATCGGGTTTCTGTTCCTCCCATCCCCGAATTAAAGAAGGAGCTACTGGATGAGGCTCATAGTTCTTCATTATCCATTCATCCTGGAATCACGAAGATGTAAGGGACCTGAAAGAGTAATTCTGGTGGGATGGCATGAAAAGAGATGTTGTTGAATATGTCTCTCGATGCTTGGTTTTTCAGAAAGTTAAAGCTGAGAGACAGAAGTCTAAGTGGATGTTACAACCATTACCCTTACCTGAATGGAAATGGGAAAACATCACTATGGACTTTGTCACCAGACTTCCTAAAACATCCAAAGGTAATAATGCTATCTGGGTCGTAGTTGATCATCTTATAAAGTTGGCGCACTTAATTTATATTAGATAATATTTATCTATGAATCAACTTACTAAGATATATGTAAAGAATTGGTAAGATTTCATGGAGTACCACTTTCCATAATATCTGACCGGGATTCGAGGTTTACCTCAATGTTTTGGAGAAGTCTTCAGCATACTTTGGATACATAGTTTAGTTTCAGCATTGCTTATCATCCTCAGACAGACGGTCTGTCTGAGATAATAATTCAAACTCTAGAAGACATGTTAAGAGCTTGCTCTATGGATTTAAAAGGTTGTTGGGATCAACACCTACCTTTGGTGGAATTTTATAATAATAATATCTTTCACTCCAGTATTCAGATGGCTCTTTATGATTCTCTCTATGGAAAGAAATACAGGAATCCAACTTGCTAGGATGAAGTTGGGGAAAAAAATCTATTAGGACCTCATCTTGTTGATGAGATGGCGGAAAAGGTCAGATCTATTCAAAAACACATAAGAGCATCTTAGAGTCAACAAAAAAGTTATGCCGACAACCGATGAAATGACCTAGAGTTTGAAGTGGGTGATAAAGTGTTCTTATGAATGTCTCCTTGGAAGAGAATAATGAGATTAGGAAAGAAGAGAAAGTTGAGACCTAGGTATATCAGTCCTTTTGAAATACTGGATCGAGATGGGAAGGTAGCTTACCGATTGCCGCTTCCACCGAATCTCTCTCAAATTCACGATGTGTTCCATGTATCTCTCTTGAGAAAGTACATACCCGATCCTTCACAGGTACTAATCTCAGAAGTTGTACCGCTGGAGCAAGATCTTTCTTATGAAGAGCAGCTGATAGTGATTCTGGATCGTAGCAAAAAAGTTCTACGAAACAATACCACTTGCTTGGTGAAAGTTTTATGGAGGAACCACCAATTAGAAGAAGCTACATGGGAGCTTGAGGATATGATGAGGGATCGGTATCCTCATCTGTTTGTTACAAAGTGATGAATTTCAAGGGAGAAATTCATTTTAAGGGGGGTAGAATGTAACACCCAAGATTTTTATGAGAAATATTTTTTGTTATATACATCATCAAAGAAGTCATTCACTACACACAACACTAGCTTGGCTTGCTTTAAACTCAATCGCGACCTTCCTCGATAGCTTGCGTTGTACGCAATACCGAGTTTCACTAAACAACGATATGCTATTAAAATATTATTAAAACTATCCCTTATGAATAGTAATACCCACTTTATGAAATTTTATTTTTCAAAATGGACTTCATTCTTGGATTCAGAATAATGGAATTATCCTAGGGTGAAATTTTGGTATTTTTCTGAAAACTTTCAATTTTTGATTAATAGTGAAAACACTGGGTTACTATTTAAAAATTGACTTTTTATTTAAATAATTATTTATTTTATTTAAATTTATTTTAGGTCCAAATTGATACATAATACCTATACAAGTTAAATGTAATTCATTGGAGTCATTTTATAATAATTTTAGATATATAAAAATTCTATTGAAATTTTCACCGTCTTTTACCCACCTCCTAGGAGAATTTGTAAATTCACATAAAACATAATTTTACCGCATCTGTGAGTGGAATTTCTAAAATCCAAAAGACACGGTTAATATCATGGACTAAAATGTGGTTCAATGAGATGAAAATAATTTTTTGTGAATAGTAATGTTTTACTTTTATTTACCACGGTTAAAAGTAAATAGGGTAATTAAGGGTAAAAATGATATTATTATTACCCAAACACATGTAATAATTCTATTTGATAAGTTTAATTCGACCAAAAACAACTTTAGGAATAAAATATGACCATTTAGATCCACTTGGATTAGATTAGGACATTTTTTATTAATTTATTTGAAGAAGGGTTTAAATGGTTAAAATCAAAGTTTAATAACTAAATCATTTTTAATATAGGGTTATAAATAATATAAATTCGATAATAAATATTAATTAGAAAACTAAAGATATTTCTTACATAATGGTATTTTATTTATAATTTTTAGAAATTAAAAAATTTAATTTATTTATGACACAATGATGATGCAGTAATTATCTTATTAATTAAATATTAACATAATTTATGTTATAAATACCCAAATAAATGTATTTTGAGACATTTTATGAATTAAAATAATGTTCTAGGTTAATATTACATGTTAGTATTTATTTAATTAACTTTTTTCGAACTAATCATGCAATTATGATTTTCACAAAAATCAATTACAAAATAGTGTCAAAATTGTAATAAAATAGTTTTTAAAACAAATATTATATTATTAGTTGTTTTTTTATTACTAAAAATTTAAGGATAGGAAATATTACTTAGATAAGGTTATATATATTAATAATAAACAACTTGGGGTTAGTTTTTCTTGTTATAGTAAGTTTATTAACCATATAGTGTAAGAAAACAAGAAGACACGGTAAAAGTTAAATTATTTAACTTAGAGTTAAATCTAAATGATAAGGTTAAAATAGTAACCTAAACTTGTCTAAAATCCATTGGTTGAGAGTATTTAGACCCATGACCACCTTATCTTCGAAATAAGTCAATTTGGAGCTATTAAAATCCGAATATTACTTTATAATAAAATAATACTTTATGTTTTTCCTAAGGTGCCCCTCTCCTCCCTTATAAATGGGCACCTCCTCCCTCACCTCCTCACACCACATTGAGCTTTAAAGATCAGAAAAACCCTACCCATTTCACTTATCTAATTCCATAGAAACATCATAGAGGTCCTGGTATTCTTCAAATACTAATCTTAGTGCCCTAAGAGGAGGTTTCAAAGAGGCGTGTCGAAGAAGAGGTAAAATCCGTTTCTGATTCTTCCAAATTTATTTCTTCTTATACTTCCTCTTATTTAGTTGTTTCATTATGATGAAATAAAACCAGTATCACTCATATACTTATATTTTATTATAAATTTGAAACAACCCTATTTAATCTTCTATAGATCCTACGGAAAATGAAATCATCGTGCGTGCGTACGTACGAAATACCGTCTCCACGCCGTGGTGTAATCTATTTTCCACCACCACCATACATGGATGGGTATAATGGTGTAAAGAATAACTATATATTATTATTTTAAATTGATATTGATTCTGATATAGTATACAAACACTTAAATAAAATTCCATGATCATGGGAACGATATCATCGCTCGTGTGTACGTACGGCCCACCGTCTCCACGATGTGATGTGACTCATTCTACATGATCTTCATTACATAATGATTATATAAATCAATTGAATGAATAAATATGATATATATTACACTAATACCATTCTGTAAATGAGGTATATATAACCTAAAAATAAGAATAATAATTTATTCGACAAAACACGCATAAGAACAAAAAAAAGCAATAAACACCAAAATAACAAGTAATAATGAAATATTACTAATAAGATGCTAAGAATATGACCATATATGATATCATAACAATGAGTACGATTCTGGAATAGGTCAATAACATTATTTAAATCATTATACATGAGGTTCAGACACATACTAAGCAAATTGGACCTAAGGTAAGGGAAAATCTCGCAATCTCATTTTATTCGAGATTGTTTATAATTCAGAATTTACTGGTGAATATTTGTCATCCACATCCATGTCTCCTAAATATGTAATATTATTTCTATCCTCCTACAATTTTTTAAATCCAATTTTACCCTTCAGTGAGTTTTTAGTAAATGATATGAAAGGAATCTTTTGTCGTTTTTCATATGAGGTGATTTTTGACTATTCCGGCCAAAGTATGAGAAGAATGTTATTTTTAGCTTATACGACATGAATGGATTTTTAGAAAATTATTTCCATGAAGCTTCCATTACATGATTTAAATTTTATTTTTAATCTACTTATTTTAGTTTAATGTTATATTCCATGTTAAGAAAGGAAAAATGTTTTTGAAGTAGAAAGGATATTTTCCCCAAGAATGGAGTTCAAGTGTTTTATCAAAATTATTTTCCATCTAAGATAATATAGGGTTCTGTTTCAATCCCTATTTTTACATTTATTTGATTATGTTATGATGAAATTATTTCTATGAAGTCCTTGTATCTTATATGGATTATGTTATGATGGCACGATGTTTAAGAATCCCATTTTTATTACATGGGTTATGCTATGATGCATGATTTAAGATTTTCTGGCACACATAAGAATGGTTTCATTTTGAGATGGGTTGGAACTATATCTCCCTCTAATGCATTGTTAAATGATTTATATCTCATGAGATAGACATTTCTAGAATGGTAGGTTAATCCGGTTCAGTGATACATGACTGAAATGAGGAGTGAACTCGGTTCAGAAATGGACTTTGTCCCCTAAGATAGTCTTGGCAATGAGTCTTGACTACTAATAAATGATTCTCTATGATTATGTGTGTATGCCACAAAGTTTCAAGTTTTAATTTATGATTATGGGGATTACATTTCACTACTATAATTTATCCCATGTTATGAAATTATGATATCTTTTGTAGGCTAAGATTTCCAAAATGTTATGTTATTATGAATATGATGTGATTGATATTTCTTTTGTTTACCCTTACCGAGCATTTGAGCTCACCCTTTTGTATGTTTTATTTTCCGCAGGTCGGGAAGAAGGATATTAAGTAAGATATGCCAAAAGGGACTCTAGATATGATAAAATAAAAGGAGACAATGTAGATGATGTATGAACCAGTTATTTATGTTTCCCAGTTTCTAAAGACACTATACCTGTACGGTCCTTTCATGGTTTTGTTATATGTTGTAATAAGTGTGCTTCAATTCTGAAGTAATAACAATGTATGTATAGTATGTGTCGTTATAGTAAATCCCATAAATATTTTATAATATTTCTTATAAACGTTTATGAAAATGAAATTTTGTTCTTTTAAATCATCTCATAGATTTATCTTAAAATCACATATCATATAGACTTCATTAATGGGAGGAAATACCATTGTGTATACACATAATACATCATGTCCAAGATATAGAATGTAGGGTAACATCTTATTCCCATAAATATGATATATTTCTGTATTGAATATAGAAAAACCCATGTTTTTTTTGTGATTTTATATTCCCCATCATAATTAGATAGTTGAATATTTTAGAGGCCACTTTTACCTGATACCACTTTTGGTTCCCAAATAATATTGAGATCATTGACTAGTGGATGGGGTAAATTAGTGATACTTTTATTTTATTAATTATACAAGAACAACTCTACCATTATATCTTGTTAGAGTTTCAATACACTCAAATATATCTCTTTCCCTCATCTTGTATGTAGTATAAATAAATAGAGAGATCATCACATTATATTTACATGTCTCCACCTCTATTTGAGAAACTACTCCATTTCGCATTTACTAGACCCAATAATATGGATTATTAAATAAAATCAATAGGATTATAAAGGCACATGTAGTAACTATATATACCACTAGTAATTATGTCTCTATCTAACCCTAGTTCAACTCCCCAGTAATCAGCTCTTCTGCCTTAGTTTCTTTTACACTCCAAATTTATTTATTCTATCATTTTCATAATTAATCAATTTTACTGAAATCCATATTCCTCTTTAAAAAATAAATATATCCCCAAGCAATATGATTTTCCTTCATCTTTTTTGATCAACATTATAAACTACTCCTTCATCTAATGGGATTCCTCCAAAAGCATCTTACACTGACTTTTCTTGTGTAAACTTCTTCAAGAACCCTAATACCAATATTAATAGTCTACTGCTATCAACATTACTCTATATCCTTGAGATATTATGAAATGAAAAATCATTATGTTTCCATATAATTTTTTGAAAATATACCATTATAATTTCTGTATGGTAAAACTCTATATGGTGTGCTATGTCCAAACCTCATTAGCTATGTGTCCTCTATTATATGAACCTATATCTTATACTACTCATTCAAATTCTCCTCCATCCTCAACACAACTATTTTGTACTAATTCATCTCCTTGTACTCAATCAATCTACAACTCCTCAATTTTTATGATGTTTTTCTGGAGCACATCCACCCTCTTCTCTCCCTCTAAAACATGTAAAATCATGGTGAGAGAATCATTTTGTACTCTTGATAAAATATTAGAGATTAATACTTTTGAATCCATAATAATAAAGTCACATATAATTTAAATTTCATTCTTTTATAGTCTATGTATCCTTTTAAAATTAAGGATAAAATGAAGGATTCAAATTTGAACATTTTATAAAATGAAATTATTGTTTTATCACCTTTATAAATTATAAAACTATTTGATTAAATGCTTTTAATAAATGATTCCTTAAATATTAGTTACAATAATCTATTTAAATAATCCATAAATATTTATTATATTTATTAATAATGAAACAACAGCTCAAAAATTTCACAAATAAGACTTTATAATTTTTTATAAATATTCCAAAGCCTTCATTATGTATACAAATATAAAATGAAACACTATCCAATATGTATTATTAAAAATTAATCTAGTTGATGGAATCTATCTGGGGGACCATTATATTTCTCCATCTTATGTACCCCTAAATATATTTGTCTTCTAATAAACACTTTTTTAGTTCTCTTTTCTAAGAAACTTATTTTTGGTAGATTTGTGTTTTCCCATCCAGAAAATTATTATTTTCTCAATCTAGAGGATATTTTGAGAGTTTGGGTGAAGTATTTAATCTTGATAACATAAAAAAATCTTTAACATACATCGTAAGATGATCCTTGTAATATTATTTTAATGTCTATATAATGATATTTTACTATATCTATCTGATCATTCTATTTCTTATCACAACATTTCTAATTAATAATCATACTATATAAAATTAATGACACTAAAAATAGAATTTTTTATAAACCCAATATCTCAATTTAGTACAAATGTCTACTTATCTGTATGGTTGACTCGTTATGTTAAACCTAGTCCAACATCCATCATGTATAACCAATTTATTTGTTTGATTATATACATATATGTATCATGAATAAATTCATGATATCTAGTTCCTTTATGATTAGTAATTCATCAATTGATTTAAAAATATTCATCAATATTTCAAAAAACATATTCTCTCCAACTACTCTACGTGCACTTCCCATAAACACATATTTACATTTAAAAAAATAAACAAAACTATCATTGTAAAAACAATATTTCATCATTTTTTTAAATTAGGATATTCTTCATGAATTTTAATTTAATGGTAGAGTGGTATTTAAAAATTTAGATTAATTTTATGAGATTCATTACCCTTGTTTTGGAAGATGTTATTATCCAATTTTAATTCTTTAGATGCATATTCATAAAGCTGATTGATTATTGTTTTCAAATTATAATCTCTTAAATATAACTCTAATAATAAATTTAAATTTTTATAAACTTTAGTTCAACTTTTAATACTCCATCCCTTATAAATAAAATATTAGATATTAGGAATTAACTTCTATGGATTTGATGATTTTTTTTGTATTCTAATGTGGAAACCTATTAAGTTCATTATTGTTTTATAAGGTTTACATGGGATATATTTCATGGTATGTCTGAATAGAATTCAATTATAAAAATTTATTTTTAAAATCAAAAATAATTCTGTAACCATGTATAGAAATTGGTCATTAATGCCCCATTATTTTTAATGTAATATTAAGTAAATTATTGTTAATCCATCATTCTTTGGTTCAATAAAAAATGAAGTATTTTTCAAGAAGAAGTTAAAATGGGTTTAGTAGCCTCAAAATAATGTTATTTTAAATATAGGTAAGAATACAATGACCTGATATTCAAAATTTAGTTTAATATTCCTGAATTTCGCACACATTTCGTTTTAGAACCATATCATTACAACATTGAATTATTTTGAAATTTTTAAAAATCAGTTTCTTATCATTGGGATATGTTCAAAATGTAATGTTTTCCATAAATTAAACTATTAATGTTTCTAGACACACTAAAAAATAAAATGAAACACACAAAAACATCATAAAGGAATTAAAATTAAAATGAAAATAAAAAACCTAAATTTTAAATCCTTATACAACATAGTTTATATCACACATAAAAAATGACATAGTTTCCACAACATATTCTATTATATCCTATGGATGAAGAAAATTTTAATTTTAGCATACAAATAAACCATGTGTTATGTAACTGTAAAACCTGATGGTTTCATATTGGTAGGAAGGTTGGAGAAGTGTGATCTCCTTCCTAGGTATTGATGGATAGTCTCCATAATATTTCATTATCCTATTCCCATGAATAGTAAAAGGGTTCCAGTATACTTTTATGATTCTGACAATTGAAATGAAGTATACATTAGTGAATTTTAAAAGTTCATTATCATAGGGAAATAATATTAACAACCATGATCTTGGGTCTTGTTTTGTAAAACAAAATGTCTTTCCCTGGATAAAAGCCTCTTTTCTAAATTAAGTTATCAACATCCACTAAAGTTGATTCATGATAATATTTCTAGTACTCTCAATATTATCTTATTATTTATTCAATTTCTTATAGTTGTGGCCTTCTTTGAATTACATATCATTCCAATTTTTTATGCATCCCATGAACTACCGATTATTCATTTTGCTTCTGCTCCATACATATGTCACCGACCTTCCAATAAATAAACCTATATTTTCACATTCTAAATAGAAATTTTTATACATTATTTGATATCAATAAGGATCATTATATAATTTTTCTCTAATCATTTTTTTTATTCACTAACATCTCTTGGATTTATGGTGTTTTTATTTTCATAAAATCATCGTATCAGTTTGTGTGGAGGTAGTATGATTCTATTTTTTGTGTTATATTCCATATATCAATATTAAGTGTTATATGATCTTATTATATATGTGATTCCCTTTATCAATGATAATATATCTTGAAACTCAAAAACATAAAAAAATGTTATACCTTTCAAAAACACAAAAACATTAGAATCCATAG
Source organism: Viscum album (assembly GCA_963277665.1). Lineage (NCBI taxonomy): Eukaryota > Viridiplantae > Streptophyta > Magnoliopsida > Santalales > Viscaceae > Viscum > Viscum album. The sequence goes on from OY728153.1 coordinate 936,597,106, forward strand.
TTTTAGTAACCTTATCATCCACTAATTATGAAATATAGTCTACTAGAAATTGTATGCAAGAGTTACCAAAATGTATGTAGAAGGTTACCATGATTTATATTTCTTATAAAACAAATACATTGAAAAATAATATTGGTTTTGGTTTATTTATATTCCCTCTAAGATGTTTCCAAAAAATGATTGTTCAATAAATATATTTGAAAAATAACTAATTAGAATCCTTAAACTTTGTGGGCTCATAAATATATGATTATTTAAATTTCACAGTTTTACTTTGAGATCGAAAGTGGAATCAAGAAAAAAATTTATATAAAAATTCTATAATATATCATATCTCATAATTATTTTAATATATTTATATTATTTTATCATTAAGGATTTTCCATAGATAAGGAACATTACAAATAAAAAAAATTATTATTCAAATTTGATCCTTTGAAATATTTGGGAGATTAAGTGATATGGGACTTGATAAATTATTATAATGATGGAAACATCTGTATTCCATATCATTTATACTTCTACATGTTATAGTTTCTCTCTTGTAATTAATTCATTTAGCTGTTCTTTAGCAGGATCATTCACATCAGTTGTATTTGTTGGGCCTGATCGGGTGATCAACTATATATTTTCTTGTATCTTCCTATATTTTACCTTTGAATTAAATTCTATTATTAGTATAAACCCACGAAAAACATATTCATTCATTTTTATGTCATCATTATATACCTATGGGTTTTGTGATTAGAAATTATTTCGACATTAGTTATTATATAATATGATATGATTTTATCCAAATCAAAAATAATCGATCATAATTTCATTAGTTTTTTTGTAGTGGTCTTAGGTAGAATTTGATGTTCTTGAAGCATATGAAATAACTTTTGGTTTTATTTTGACATTTTTAAATTCAAAAGGTCAGTATGTTTGGTTGTATTCATCATAATGTAATTCAAAAAGGATCTATAGTTTTTGTGGTCACACCATTGGTAGTCTGATTAGCCGACCCATAAATACATTAAAAATTTTGTAATAATTATTCTAAAAAATTAATACATAATATTAAAAAAAATATATAGAATGGGGGAATAAATCTAATACCAATAATTAATTAATAATCAATAAAATCCTACATACACTATATCAGATCATTAATATTCATTAAACTTATATAAAAAATGAATTTATCACTATAATATTAGACTTATCTACCTAAATTCATTATTATGAAATAATAATCCCATGAATTATACCTGTTTTCAACCATAAAATGGTACTGTACAAATTTTATAAAGGTTTTCATAACTTATTTTTTTAAAAAAATTATCAATAAATGTGGAAAAAATGATCAAAATATTTTCTAAAAACTATTATGTCATCCCAAAATTCATTATCAATACATCAATATGATTAGAAAAAAAATTACCATAAATGTCTACAATAAAATTTTTATATTAAATCATCTAAATGGAATCCTTTAATATTAAATGTTAACTTTGTAATATTTAATTTTTGTCTACAATAGACTATTAAGTACATTGGGTACCTTAATGAAATACAAATATCCTTCTATGTAACTATAACAAGTCATTATTCCAAATATTTAAAATTTATAGTAAAAAAAAGATTGATTAAATGATGTTTTCTAGAAACTTGATTCAATTTCTTATAATCTATATATAGACTCTATCTTTTTTTAACCCTTACATGGATTAATTCATTTTTGCATTTTTCACTTTAGTAAGAGTATTTTTTTTGTAACTAGATAAACGAGACTAAAACATTGTGATTTAAATGTGTGGGGGATTATTCACGTTCTAACAGATATTCAATTTCATTATTTATTACCTCTGTCATTGATGGATTTAGTTTTATTTGGAATATCCCAATTAGTTTTGAATTTTCATGAACTATAATTTTGCGCACGTATATTTGGTGTTTAATCTAAGTATATCTTTTAAACTCTTATCTATTACATGTAAATTTTCCATTAATGTTTCTATCATACTTTGTTCTTGATTTAAGGACATGTATTTTGTAATGAATTTTTAAAATGATTCCCCTTTTGTGACATACACATATTAAATATCAGTAATTAATGGTTTCAATTCTAGATTTTGGGGATGATATAAATAGAAAATCTGTCATCTATTTCCCATATATAGATCTTTAATTTACTACATAGATGATAACATGTCATCTTTGTTACAACCAAATGTTATGACCTGTTGGATTCATTGTCATTTAGAATTCATTACCATGTCATGAGATGAAGTTTTAACCTAATGGGATTCTAAAAATAAGGAGAATCACATTGTTCACGATTCCATTCTCCACATATTATAGATTCCTCAAGGAGAGTTTTTACTTGTTGAAATGAATATGGAAATAGATAAACATAACATGAAATTTTATATTTTTATGGAGTATCAATTGATTATTCCATATATGAGAAATTGTGACAACATATATTTCATACTCTGGGTATTGTTAGCTTGTTCATAAGATGTCAAAATGGGATGTAGGTGTCTACCACATCATTTAACTGAGGGTTCTTTTATTAAAAATCCATTAGAAAATAGACTATCCCGTTATTGGATTTATTGAAGCTATGAATCAATTTATAAGGTATTAACTGATCTCTTATATATATGGATAATATGAAAATTGAAATAATTGACACCAATTAGGGATTCGTTTTTCATTTAGATATTAAATTATTAAAATGATCTGTCCCACTATAAATATTTTAGAGTCTCAATTGGATTATGGATCAAGACTATAGATTAATAAAGATGGAAAAAATTGGGAATTGAGTGTGGTTGTATATATATTTAGTAGTTTTTTCCCAGCATAGGAATTTTAAGAGGAGATAATTCTTTTTTATTTGTAATATTGAAGTTAATTTTATATTATTTTCTTTGGTTCCTCTTGATGTATTTTTATGTTTACGAAATATATTTCAATGACTCAAATATATTTAAATGGATAGGATCTAATTAAATGGAATCCAATATATATTTTCAAATTCTACATAAGTTGGTAAAATATTTCGTATTTTTAATTTTAAATTCAAAATTTAACAAGCGGAAATTAATGTTCATTGTGCATAATTTAAAAATATTACAAATAGAAAAGTTGGGGCGATTAAATATTGTAGATAATTGGAATTGTACTGGATAATATTTAATATCTATTATTAATTAGTAATTTATGATCTTTCTTAATTTGATAGAATATTTTTCATTTAAGATGGTTTTTCTATGCATATCTATAGTGATATTAAATTGAATACTAAGAAATATTGAAAACACATTTATTTTTTGATATTGGTTTCTTTAGTGGAATTATTATTGGTTTGATATATGTGTGGAAGTTTTCTTCGTAGACCTCTTGAGAGTAGTGAATCATAGAGATGAAGAAATCATGGACCTTGTAAAAGTGGAAAGATCATTTAAATAATATATCAACATTCTATTAATGTAGTGGATTATTTTTTATCAACAAATTATTAATATTGTCTCCCTAGATATAGATTTTTTGTTTCTTAGCTATGTAAAATCATTAGTCCATGATATTTATTATTTTGAATTTGTTTGTTCTTATAAAATTGATTCATGATGTTATTTATAACAAGATTATGGGATTCAGTTATTCAAAATAAAATGATAATTTGGAGGCCACCATAATTCAATTATTCCCTCTAAGGGTGTACAATGATATCATAGGGTATAATTAGAAGTATTAAAAACACTTTTAACTTATTTAATCACTTGAAATATTGTTGTGGTTATAAATAAATAAATTTTATTAAATTATAATTCCCTTATTTCATAGTTGTAAATACCATTTTAGGAAGAACATAATGGAATCATACCATAGATATCTGTGGATTGACGTCTCCTCTGTAATAGTTCATTTCATACAATTATGAGATTCCACTAGAAGATTAATATAATATGTGTACAATAATATTATTAGTGATGATTCTATGTCTTGAAAATTTATATAATTTTTAATTTTATAATTATTTATATATGAAAGTGATGGATTATCCCCTAGAATAAGGCTTTTGGATACACTTGTCAACAGCTACCAAGGTGATAAGAAATTGGAAGATTTAATGTTTTTGTTTTTTCCAAACAAGTTGGATGATGTAAATATGATTTCAAGTAAAAATGATTATAGTTTATTTAAAAATCATACTAAATTCATTAATACTATATTTTTAAATGGTTATGATGATACAGACTCATGTATGTTTTATATAATCATTAGAATATTATAGCTATTGTAAAAAAACAATGTGTTAGCACACAAAGAAATGAATCTAATAGAGTTAAGTCATTAAAAAATATATTTTAAATTTGTTTCTTATGAGATGTGATTTAAGATGAATAAATATTTAGAATTTTCATATAAAGAAATATAATTCATAGTTTTTAAGATATAAATATTTTAGGAATCTATTGTTGATGATGATGCTAGTGATGATATCTTATCAATTATTTCATGGAATTATAAAATTATTAAAGGATGGATTTGTGGTAATTTAACTTAATAATTTTCCATTGATAAAATATTTTTTCACATCAATTCTATGTTTCCAAAGATGATTGGTGAGGAAGATGTTTAGTTATATTTTACTCAAAAATAAAATAAGAATACCCTCTAGAGGAAACATTAATATAAGTAGTTGAAGTGGATAAAATATCAATGTGATGACTTTGATTTTATATAAAAAAATATTTTAAGGAAGTTCTACAGGATGTTAATAAAAGTTAGATAATCATTGATCTAGAGGATATAATGATGGAATTATTGGAGATTTTTAAAACTAATGTTGAAAAAATTATCATCCATAAGGAGATGTTGATTTTCCATTAGAACTACGAGGCTCTATTAAATATAAAGACTTATATATAAAAAGACCATAAAAATTATAGGTTTTATAAAGGAATAATCATGTTATATTGATGAACATGAATCTAAATTTTATAATCTTATTAAAGTAGTGAAAAATTATGATGTGGTATTAGTAATTTCTAAATAATATATGAATTAAATATTGATAATTTAAGAAAATACCATGATTAAGGATGATATTAATTTTTTATCCAATAAAATTCAAAAATATTGAAACTCCAAAATAATAATATTTTTAATAGGATAAATAAGGGTGAACCAAAAATCCAAATATTTGACTATGATATGTAACATCAATTTTTGAAATCCTCAGATGATGCATTGAAATAAAGATCAGATCTTGTCCCAAAAACATTTGAGCTAGTTTTGGGTTCTTAAATACCAATATGTATAGGTAAAACATGTATTTTTTACGATAGAGACTCATCAATGACCAATTCAATAAATAAAAATAGACTAATAAAGGATTATAAAGGAAAATTATATAATACAATAAGGACTTATCAGAAACCAATGATTCGTAATAAAGAAATAGATATTTGGATAGGTCAGAAAAACATGAATTTTCTACTCATATTTAATTATTAATTGAGATTCTTAGGCCATCTTTGTCGTAATATAATTAATTTGAAATTAATCATATAGGTGATGTTATTGAATATTTGAAAATAAGAGTTGTAACATACTCTTTATATTAGAATAGTTATTATTTCTATAGTTACTATTTTTACTGCTCAAATTTTGTTCATAAAGCACTAAATTATAGGTATAAAATGGAATGAACAGATTATTGTAGGGAAAAAGTCAACATACATCAATTCCCATGAAGAGCGTATTTCATACACTTAAAAATGAAATATTTTTTCTTGTTTCATATTCTGAAAATAATGATAAGGGGTTTATAAAATTATTAACTCCTTGAGATATTTGATCATTATAAAAAAAGAAAATCAAGAATCAAAATTTGGAAATATTGAATTGAAACAATCAGAGAATATAGGAAGCTATATTTTAGAAAGTGATAGATTATATCTTATAAAACATAAAATTAATTTTGAAAAAATATTATAGGAATTTTTAATAAAATAGATAGTTTTCTAAATGATTGATATTTTAAGATAAAATTATGTGGTATGACACATCTCAATGGAAGAAAATTGAAGAATTTTTTTAAATTTTTTTGATTCCATTATATTTTAATGAGCATAATTAATCATTTTAAGGGTATAGATTTCATATCTTGTAAACAGAAAATAATCCTCAATGAAAATACATTAAATATTATTATGATGGGTCAATGGTAAAATAAAAATCTATATCTGGTTGAAAACTATGATAATGAATGTATTAATATAGTTGAAGAAGAATGTAGATTTTGTAATCATTGGCTAGGGTATTTCAATTAATAATATATCACTAGATTGTAAAAGTTTAATTTATTTTTTTATATTCCTTACATAAAATGATATTATAAAAATATTTGTGATGGAATATTGGTCAGAAATCATATCTCAAAAGAATAATAGAGTTTATGGTTTTTGAAATTTGGTTCAAACTAATGTGTCTGGTCAAATTGGTTCTGATATAAATTCTCTTGAGTAGTATTATGGAAGAGCTAGATTCCATAAAAAGGCTCCAAATAAGTAGAGAAAATGTAACCTAAAGAACTATGAAAATTATGTGGTCATGAATTAAATGGAGTAAAAATTATAAGAAATCAGAAATTCCCTCGAAAGTAATGATACTAAACATTTTCTTTCATTAGTGAGAATGCCAAAACAGAATGTGTATGTGGAAAGATGAAATTGCACAGAAGACAAAATGGGAAAGACATAGTTGATAGATTTTGGTATCTCACATAACATGTAAAAACATAGTTAATATTGTAAATAAATACATATTATGATTTATAAGTATAAAATACAGGGTCTTATATTTAATATTGTTTAATATATAGTTTTATACAATTTTAATATTGAAAACGGAATAGTTTAATTAACTAAATTGTTTTTTCATGAATTACAAGGATTTATTTAAAATTTAAAATTATTGATTTTGGAAATTTAATTAGATAAAATTTATATAATTTTTTGACTCAACATGTCAAATAGATAATCACATTATTTTTTGGTATGTTTTCTGAAAAGATTGATTTATTCACTGAATAGTATAAATTGGCACTTTTTGAAAATCTATCATTTTTTCATTTACCCATATAATTTAAAAGTAATATTTTATTTTTCATTTGGTTATAAATTTAAATAATAAAATTTTTAATAAAGTTAATGTAAACAATTTTATAGAAATCAATATCATATTTTACTTTGAAATTAGTTCATTTTTAGGCTTAAAATGTTATTTTCTAAATAAGCATTTTTTATTGTTTTTTCAATAAAATAAAAATTAATTTCAGTCACATATAAAAAATAATAATCTTGAATAATGGAATAAATTTTATTAGTTAGGAGGTTTATATTTCTTAATGAGTTCAATTTCATTTTTGGTCATTGTGAATAGTATCCATGATAAATAATGTTCCCCCACGGTTAAAGGTAAATCAGGTTAGATAAACTAAAATTTAATTGATAATACTATAAGAAATATATTAATTCTTATTAGATGATTATATTGAGATAATTACCACAATATATTCCAAAATTTTATTATTTTTTCCACTTTACCATGATTTAAAATTTATAACATTTAAATGTATAGAATAAATAAAAGTGTCTAACTTCCTTCACTTAGAAAAGGGTACCTCCTCTACTCCCTTCATTACACCCTTTGAAAACACTATGTCTTCAACTACATTCCCATTAATACCTATAATAACCCCACTTATTTCCAAGAGAACCTATTATTCTAAACATTCTAATCCTATAATGATTAAGGAGAAATCTAATGTTATATGTCTACGGACAATGTATAAGTCCTAAATGAACAATTTGAGGTTTTTTTATTATAATGACATAAAATAATCTTCAAAAATAAATAAATAATAACATAAATACATAGAAAACAATAAAATATTGTTAATATTAGGGTAAAATCATTTTTAATTTCTTTTTCAATCATATGATAAATGGAAACATCACTCGTGTGTTCATAATACTACCACCTCCATGAAGCGATGTGTTTTGTTTTTCATCAATATATCATATTGTGGTTAAAATGATGGTAAAAATAAACATCTATAAAATTTATGACATATATATGATTATTTATATATATTATATTACTTACCTTATTACCCATTTCATCCATTTGAAATTGATAATGTCTCTCATAAGTTCAGGTGGAATACCACCTCAATGAAGTGATGTGTTCCATTTTTCATTTTCACCTTTTTTGAAATTCCACCAGGATATAAATAATTAAAATATAATACATGTGTAAAATATTTTTGATTCTATTAAATTAATGTATTATCAATTTTATTTCTTTTCATGCCTTCAGAAAAAATTAAAATACAGTCGATTCATACTTACATACTATTATTTTCATGAAATGGTTTTATTACTTATTATTAACAAACATACATAGTTTTTTAAATTATAAATGATGTATAAATATAACATATATAGTTTTTATACAATTGAACCATAATCCCCTTGACCATGCTCAATGAGATGATGTGGTTTTGATGTCATAAAACTAACAAGTAGAAAACATCAAACATGAATTTAACAATTTTAGTAACTAAATAAAACCAATTAATTAATTAAATAAGTGAAATAAAAATGATAAATATTACATTAATAAGGTTATTAATATAGGGTAAATTAATATAATAATATTATTATTTATTTATAGGATATATGATGGAAGATGTGACTCGTGGTATGGGATTTCTCATCTTAATTTCCATTCGTTGAGACTTAAGTCATTATGACCACCTGATTTATTTTGTGTGGTGTAACAGAATCATTTTATTTCAATTATAATTTATTTACTAATTAAAACATGATTTATATTTCCAATTCATGTTTTCTTCTTAAACACAATTTTTTCTCAAAAGTTATAAAATTCATAATGGATTCTTCATTAAATCCACATTTTCATGTTTCCATTTTGAATGTTTCTTATCATTATCCATGTTATTTTAAATGTACAAAACTTTTTCTTATTTATTTATAAAATTTTTTTAAACTCCACTTTATTATATTTTACACTCTTTACAATGCTTTAAAAACTAATATTTTCAATCCGTTATGGCTGGTTAATTTTTATTATTTTACAAAGGAGAAATATATATATATATACAGCTTGACTAATTTGTCCCTAATAATTTCTGTTATTCATTATCAATATTACATTAAAATTTTCAATTAATAATTTATATTGAAATATTCTTCCTAATATATGGTGAATTTTTATTTTTGTAAATATTTTTATGGAAATGGAATCCTTTTCCCTAGTTAATTTTATGATTTAATGTGTTTCTCTTATGAATTAAAATGAGTATTTCAGGGATTTATGATGAAAAAATGAATTTAATAAAGTTATTTGTTTGTGATATGGTACATTATAATTATATATGATGATGGGTGAGCAAAATTTAACTCATTATTATAGTTATTCTTGATATAGGTCTCAAATGTATTGTTTAATGAATAATATATGAAGGAAACAATTGAGGGATATAACTGCATAGGATACCCGTATCGAATGAACTACACCTTTATTATTTTGACATAGTTTATTCTTTATTTAAATATCATTATTGATATTATTCTCTAAGATACCGATATAATTCATTCATGCAAAAATTTTTCTTAAGGAAATTCTTATATTTCGAGATATATATAGGGGATATAAGATTTTAAAATTGAAAGGTCTATTTTGTAAAGAAATTTTTTCAAGAGTTCCCAAATTGTATAGGATCGAATCATGGTTTTATATTTTGTTACTATTTGGTTTTAAGGGTTTTAATTGAGTGATGATTTATTTTCACTTCTGAAAATGTTTTAATTATGTGATCATAATATTATTAATAAAAGGTAAATTTTCATCATTGGTTAACTTGAATTTTAAGTAATTAATTAGATTACATTATTTTTAAATCTCTTAGTGAGATTTTATTTTCTCATCTTATGTTTCAAAAATTATTTTTATAGGATTTATGGATGAGTGTAGATTTTAGAATGGTAATTTTTTGGACATTTTGGTTCATCATAAATAAAGAAAATGTATTCAATTAAACAATGGTGTAAGGTTAGAGATATTTTTTATAGAATAAATGTATACTATGTTAATGTTTCCACTTTTTTATGTCATTTTTTTATTTAATTCCCTAAACCTCTAATCAAAAATTATCTTAGAAAGGTCAAAAAGTAAAGCTAATGTTAGAAATCATGTAGTTGTTTCTGATATAATATTTTATCATTACAGTTCATATAAAAGAATAGTTTTAGGAAAACTATAGATGTTAGGATAATTTTTATATGTAATTTTAAATATACATTAATTAAAAATTATAATATCATGTGATAGATTTGGAATACTTCCATATTTCTTATTCTAATCAATGTCTATTCAGGATGCTTTTCATAATGGAAAAAAAGAGAAAATATTTTTGAAAGGAATCTAGTGGATAATAATCATTTCATTTGAAAACTAATAATGATTAGAAAAAATATATTTTTGATGTATGGACTAATTTGGTGTAATATATTAACATTAGAACCCATGAAATAATTATAGAATTCTCTCTACATACTCATGTATCTAGTGGAGAACTTTATGAAGTAGCTCCCTCAGTTATTCAGTGGATCTGAATACCTAATGAAATATGAAGGATGGATTTATTCCCTGGAAAATATATTTGATGATTTTGGAATTATAGAACACAAATAGGTTAAATTTTTTATTAATCATATTGAAGTTGATGTTGATCAATATAGGTCCTCTATTAAAAATTCCATTTAAAAAAATATTGGATTTATACCTTTCAGTAGATGGAAAATAATGGTCCCTTTCATGAGAAGTATTATCCCAATGTTTTTAATCTTATAATTGAAAGAAAATTTCTACAGTTGATGTAAAATAAATAATAATTAGTGGTAACATATCAGGAAAATTTTATTAGGTTATACAGGCATGTAAAATATTTTATTCTTGACCATGAAATTAAAATTTTGAGATTTTACATAGGTCTAAAAAAAATTTTATGAAGGGCATCGTCCCCTCTCGAATTTAAAATTTATGTGGAAGTTATTTGTTGGGCTAATAAATTTGATATTTTTGTTTTCTACAAATATTTACATCATGATGGAAATATTAATAAGGGGTCATGGTGGTAAGAAATAGAGAAAACTTTGACCAAGAAATATAAATCTAATCCCCGAAAATGATCAAAAAATCGTCAAATACATTTAATATAATGATTTGTAGGATCATAGAAGTGTCAAAATTATTGTAAGGTGGTTAGGTTGGGTCATGAATAAAATAAATGGAGTTCTAATATGGATCATAATTGTAAAATATATAGTAATTCGTTAGTGATATGTTTTAGATTAAATGAGCTAGGTCATTACACAAATGAATTTTTGAGACGATCAACTCAAGTTGGGAATCATCTAGAACAATATAAGAATGTTTTTATACGTATCTTCATATTAATATGGAATATTCTGGACTATCCAATGTATATGTTATTGGTATATTACATATATTTTTTATATCAAGTCAATGAATTTTCTAATTTATGATCTGTAAGATCTCAGACAGTAGAAATGTACGTTCTCATTTATGTTTTGATTTGAATCCCTTGTTTTGGTTAATTAATTGATAACCCAATTCCTAGGGAAGTATCAGGGTGTTTCTATGGTTTGGGATAGAAAAATTGGAGAAATGGGGGTTTTCTGTGTTGGTCGCACAGTCTACGCACGATTAGTGATAACCGTGCGGACAACCTAGGAAACCGTGCAAGAAGTGTGTTTTTAGATAATGGATTCCACACGGTTCAAGCACAGTTTAGAAACCCATGAAGGTAAACCATGTTAGGGGGAATTTTGGGATAGAATCATCCTCATAGTTTACGCACAATTTATAAAACCATGCGTGTAAACCTTGCGGCCCCGAAACCTTTTAAAATTTATAATTTTTCCACTCGGGGATATTTAACCCCAACTTGGAATTTCCTCCCATTTCACACCTATTCACACTAGGAACAAACCAAACTTCCAAAGGGCTATAAGAGATTCATCTTCTTCATTTTATGGAGTTTTTTGTGTCATTGGTTGCGGATCGGTTCTCTGGGTAAGGATAATCCAATCCACACATCAATTTTGAGTTTAGGGTTTGTATCATCTTCCCCTCTCTTTTTGATGCTCTAAAACCCTTCTCTTTGGGTGAGTGTTCGGTTGAGCCTTTAAAGGCTGGATTAATTGGGATATAAGGGCTTTATTAAGAGTGTGTTCACCTACCCTATCGAGGTAGGTGGTCTATACGTTATATCCCATGGATTATTTGTGCATATTTTCAAGTGTAGTTTTGTTCTTTGGTGTCTCTTGGTATGTTTTGATTAAACATGGAATGTTTTAGTAAAATGTTTATTAATAAGTCAAATGGAACCCTCACTATCCCCATGGGATGTGTCATGTGTAATGACACTAATCTAGGGGAACCCATGTGGTGTGCCAACTCTCCCAGACCTAGGTATTTGGGAAGAATAAGTGATATTGTTTTGTAATCATGTAGAGCCCTTGATAAAAATGTTATAGTGACTATTAGTGTTGGGTTAGAGAAAGGTGGTGCACCTAATCATAGTAATAACCTGTGGAATATTGGGATAATATGTGGAAGTCATTAAAGACCAAAAATGAGTGAGTTATGAGCATGGTAATGAATCCCAGTGAGTTAGGCATAATGAACAGGCCAATTGAGATAGGAATGGTGAATGAATAGATAGTGAGATAAGAATAATAAAATGGAATTGGGTTAAATGGATAAATGATGTGAAATGTGGTAAATGTGTTAATGGGTTATGGAATGGTGTTAAATCTCATGTTATTTTTATAGTTTACGTTTGCCTTGGGCAATGGTAGTGATGTTCTGTGAATGATTAATAGAAACATATATTTATAGCATGTTAACATAGATTGGAAGTGTGGGGTAATGACTGAAGTTCTATGTCCATGGGTTGAGTTGGACTGAGGCTCTAAACTCCACCCCTGATGCATGAGGTAGGGATATGACTGATTCTTAGTTTCCCTCTTAGTTTTTTCCACCCAGATTGAGGCTCTGGGGTGAGGATATGGTTTACATGAAGAAGTTGGTCCTAGTGGGATAAGACTACTGTGTTTTTTTTCTCATTAATGTAATTATGTACTTCAAGCTGTGTAGATTGTTTTGTTTGAAGAACTCATGATAAATGTGTGGGAAATGGAAAGATATTGAAAATGGTAATAAGTGTTGGTAAGGGACATAAACTGTATAAGAGAACATAATCATTTCCTTGTCATTTATTATTCATTTCACTTTTTGCATCCACATTTGTTTATATCATATATTTTGTAGACACCATTAGTGGTGGCCAACTGAGTTGTACTCACACCCTGCTCGGGTTGCCGTTGGGTACCTGAGTAGAATTCTTGGTTTCAGGTCAAGAGAAGGAAAAATGCCATTGCTAGACAGTTGGGTTGGAACTAGAGTGTATTGAGGAGGGCCCAAACATGGTGTCAGGGCCATTTTGGGGATTTTACAATTTGTCTTTATTTTGAGTTCTGTTCACCATTTCACTTGTAGAAAAATATGGAATATTTTCTATTGGACCTTGTTGTACCCTATTTGGGTAATGGTTGTTTATGAATGCTATAGAATTATTGGTTGTATTTACCCTATTTTTTTACCTTATTATGTGGATTAATCTGATAACAAGGGGGTATAGTCTCCCCAATTTACTATTTGGACCCCGATGCTAGTGGGAAACATTTGGTGTATGGGGAGGTGCACTTAAGGTCATGTAACCACCCAGTTCGGAGCACCAGTTTAGTGGATCCCGGGTCGAGGACATTACCAAGTGGTATTAGAGGAGGTGTTTCTTCTACTTCTCTAGAATATTGTTATTTGGGGATGGTAGATGGGAGTTAGGATTTGTCAGGTCCTGGTAATGAGATCATTCTTGGGATTAGTTAACCCGTGTACGAGGGAATCCCGAAGTCACCCAGGGAGGGAATTTATGTTCTTGAATGTTCAATGTTACAGTTGATGCTATTTAACCATCAGGTGATTCACATGTTTTTGATGTGATTGTTTTCTGATATTTAGCTCATGGCCTCAATGGCATGAGGTTTTGTATTAATCCATCATTGTACACACTATGAGAGATCGGTGGCATGCATCATGGTTGGCACGCACGAGTTTGGAGTGTGGGGAATGAAATGATAGAATGCACCTTGCATCGTGATAATTGAAAGTGGAAAATGTTGTCAATGAAACAATGAAAGGGTGTGAATATACAAGAATGATAAGTGATGATTAATAAAATATGTGTAATTAATGGTTTGTAACGAATTAAAATATTTTTGTAACATGTTGTAAGATTCTTGTGGTGGTTCATCATTGTTTACCCTTGTAGACTATGGCCTACGGTAGGGATGGTCGAGGTGGTAATGTTTTGATTATTAAGGATTATTGGGGATAGTAAAGAGCCTTCTTGTTATGAAGTAGTGAATGTTTTATGTAATATGTTCTAAAATTTGTGTTCGTAAATGTAGAGAAATTCCTCCATGACGTCGAGGGCCGGTTTGGAAACAAGGGGATGTTGCCAAGAACACTTCTCCAGTAGAGGGGTAAGAGAATGTGGTGATCCAGGAAAGTGGGGAAGAGAGGTTCTAAGTGAAACTGGCTCATTTTATGCAGATTATTGATCGAGACCCATGGTGGGTTACACTGAGTATGTTTGAGGTGACTAGAGAGTTTCAGTTGCAGCGCCCTCCAACCATTACAGGAGAGGGTGGGCCAGAGGCATCAGAGTTCTAGATAGAGCCTGTCCAGAAGATACTTGATCTTTTGGAGACTCCTTTTGGAAAGTGAGTAAATTTGGAAACTTATACGTTGCGGGGTTAGTCAAAGCGTTAGTGGGACATCTTGGCTCAGACTGAAAAGGATGAGGGTATTTTTTGGAAAGATTTTTGGGAAACATTTCTGAAGAATTTTTATCCTAACACATTGAGGTAAGAGTGGTTTGCAGAGTTCATGATCTTGACTCAGAGATCGATGTCCATCATGGAATATGATGGGCACTTAACTGACCTGTGACGCTTTGTTCCAGCATTGGCGGGGGATGAATTAGCCATTACGAGGCATTTATAAGATGGGATGAGGCATGATATTAGGTATCAGGTGAATATCTTTTGCTTGAAGAGCTTTACATAGGTATTGGGTCAAGAATTGATCTCAAAAGGGAAACCTAAAGGGAGCTTTAAGAAGTGGGAATGTCGTGCCAGATGGGCAGATAAGTGGTGCTGCTTTCAAGGGCCAGAATCAAATTTTTGGAAGTTTTCAAAAAGTTGAAAGTGTGAAAATTTGTAAAAATAGAGTTTCAACCTCTTAGGGTGGTGATCTGGTGTTCTGCTATCAGTGTGGTTGGCCGTGGAACATGTGTGGCTAGTGTCTACGACCTCTGATTGAGTGCATGTCGTGCAGAATATTGGTACACATGCAAAGGTTCTACAAGAACCCATAGTAGGAGAGTAAGAATGTTGGTGATAGGCTGATTCCAAGTGGAGGAAAGTGATCAATTTCTCTATATCTTGTAGGAAGTTGGAGCTCCACGAGTCGTACTGGTAGGGGCAGTGGATGTGGAACTCTTGGGAAGAATCACCCACGTCAACAGGGAAGTTCAGTGCATGGAACAAGGGTTGGAGCCAAGGTTAGAGGGGTAGATCAGGTTCATGCACTTTAGTATGCACCTGGTGATGGGAAATCTAGGCCATCAACTATCTGAGGTACGATCCTTGTAGCTTCTACACTTGCTAGTGCATTGTTTGATACTGGTTCTACACACTCTTGTATTTCTGCTTAGTTTGTGGAAGCATTGGGTTTGCCTGTGGAGAGTGTATGCAGTGTTATGTTTATTGACTCTCTGTTGGGGGTGTGAATGTAAGATATTAGAGAGTGTAAGAGATGCTATTTGGATGTTGGTGGGTATCATTTCATGTGGTACTTGTGCATTCTCAAGATGTCCCAATTTGACCTAATTTTGGGTATGGAATATTTGGTGTTACCTCAGGAACACATTGGATATTACCGTCGTAGGGTGTTTTTCAGGTCACTTGAGGGTGATGCTTATGTCCATTGCGGATAAGGGTATGTTTGAGTTTGTCACACAAGGTGATTTTTTCAACAATCGGGTAGGCTCATGACTTAAGTAGCATGCCTTGGGCTTGATTTCGAAAGAGGGGAACAACCTTTCTTCCCTCCATTATTGGATCAGTTCCCAGATGTGTTTCCTGATTAATTCTTGGGGTTACTACCTGAGAGGGAAGTTGCGTTTATAATTGGGTTACTTCCAGGAGTAGAGAATGTATCTATTCTTCCATACCAAATATCCCTTGTAAAACTCCAAGAGTTAAAGTTTCATCTTGAGGAGTTGAAGCAAAAGGGGTTTGTACGTCCTAGTACGTCTCCTTGGGGATCTCCTATGATTTTTGCGAAGAAGTATAACCGGTCATTAAAGATGTGTGATGATGAGAAGTAGTTAAATCAGATGACGTTAAAAAATCGGTAACCACTTCCTAGAATTTATGACCTATTTGACCAATTGAGGGATGCATCGGTGTTTTCTAATATTGATATGAGATTGGTTTATAACAAGTTGAGGGTGAGGTCTTCTGATGTACCATTGGCATCTTTTAGGAGTCGGTATGTGTTGTTTGATTTTGTGGGGATGCCTTTCATCATGACCAATGCACCAGTAGTGTACATGGCCTTGATAAACTGATTATTTCATCCTTATCTAGATCATTTTGTGTTTGTCTTTGTTGAAGACATCATGGTGTACTAAAAAACTCATGACGATCATGCCCAACATCTGGAAATCTCTATATGTACACTAATAGAGAATCATATAAAAACTAAGCTATCCAAGTGTCAGTTCTGGATTGGACAAGTGCATTATCTAGATCACATCATCTCTGAGGTAGCTATGATGGTGGATCCAGAGAATGTGCATGTTGTTGTGTCTTGGGAGAAACCCAAGAGTGTCTCAGCAGTTCTGAGTTTTTTGGTTTTGTTCTGGTATTACCAGAGGTTCAGAAAGGATTTCTCTCTCTTGGTATGACCACAACCGGGCTTGACAAAGAAGGGAATCAGGTTTGAATGGTCCAAGACATGTGATAATTCCTTTCAAGAGTTGAAGAATTGATTGACGACCGCACAGATCTTGATCTTACCCGATCCAGGTAGGAAGTATGTAATGTTTTTTGATGCATCTGGTATCAGGCTTGGGGCTATGTTGATGCAAGATGAGCAGGTTGTGGCATATGGGTTGAGTAAACTAAGACCCCATGAGTAGAATTATCCCACTCATGATATTGAGTTGGATGCATTAGTGTACATCATAAAGTGTTGTAGGCACTACTTTTTGGGGTAAAGGATGACAGTGTATACCGATCACAAGAGTCTAAAGTATATCTTTTCGTTGTGGAATTTGAATATCCTGAAGCAATTATTAGATGAGAATCTCCTATCGTTCTAAATTGAGATAGTTTATACACAGAGGAAAGGGAACAATTTTGATGATGCTCTAAGCAGAAAGGCTCAGTACCAGGTGGTTCATGAATCCAGTACTGAGTGGAAGCGGATGGCCTAGTATGAAAATATAAACCTAGAGGTGAAGAATGAAAACTGTTAAGTGATTCCTGCATCCTTGACGGTTGAGTCAACTATTTTTAGATGAATTAGGGATAGTCATCTCGACAATATTGAATTTTTTGCCCTGAAGGAAATAATTAAAGGTTGGTAGTCACCTTCAGGTTGTTTTGTCAGTGTGGATAGGTATGTTTTTGTTAATGGTCATGTGGTTGTTCCGTTATACATGAGGGAATAATTGATACGCAAATTCCATGAATAGAATTGGGATGTGAATCCTGGTTTGACCAAGATGTATCGTGATCCACGAAGATAATATTGGTGACTAGGAATGAAAAAAGAAGTTTGGGGCTTTGTGGCATGGTGCCTTACCTGTTAGCAGGTGAAGTCCAAGAATCATCACACAGGTGGTTTGTTACATCCATTTCCCATTCTAGAATGGAAGTGGGATAATGTGATGATAGATTTTTTGGTGGGTCTTCGGAGGATGCCTCTGAATATCGATGCAATATGGGTGGTTTTTGATCAGTTAACTAATGTGGATCATTTCTTATGGATTCTTGTGAGATACATAGTTGAACAGTTGGGTGAGTTGTATGAATGGGAAATAGTAAGATTGCATGGTGTACCACAAAATATAGTTTCAGATCAGGATCCTCATTTCACATCGTGCTTCTATAAAGGGTTGTAGAGGGCGCAGGGTACACATGTGCGTTTGTTTATGGAATTCCACCTACATATGGATGGGTAGTTGAAGCATACATTCCATGTGTTGGAAGACATATTGAGGTATTGTGTCTTGGATTTCAGTGGTTCCTTGGAAAAGCACCTGTTACTTTTTTAATTTCCCTTCAAAAACCATTTTCAGGCAATGATTTAGATGTCACCATTTGAGGATCTAAATGGGAGGCCATGTAGTTCTCTGATGTGTTGGTTAGAGGCCGGTGAAACCAAGATGTTGGGACCAAGTCTCATGCAGGATACTTCTGAGAAAGTTGAATTGATTTGGAAGCGGATGGAAATAGCTTATATTAGGATGAATTCATATGTAGATCAAAGATGTAGACCCCTTGAGTTCAAGGTGGGTGATAGCTTGTTCCTTCATGTATGACCAAGGTTGGGTCACCGATGGATTCAGGAGCAGGGAATGTTGGTACCCAGTCATGTGGGGATGTTTGAGATTGTCAAGAGGATCAAGCTATTGGTGTACCGATTGTCTCTTCATCATTGGTAAAGTGGGATACATGAGGTCCTTCTTGTGTCACAGCTTCAGTGGTATCGCCCTAACCCAACTCACGTGGTGGATGTTGAGAATTTTGATCTTGAGGATGATGCATCCTTTAAGGATCATCTGGTTCGTATCATGGATCGTAGTGAGAAAGTCTTATGGGGAAAGGTTCTTTCATTGGTCAGAGTACTATGGAAACATGGGGTTGTTCCGGAAGAATAATGGGACCGGGAATTACATATGCGGGCTTAGTGGCCCAATCTATTTTCCTTGGAAGTGTAGTAAATCTTGGGATCTCAGCTTGAGGATGAGCCGTTATAAGGTGGGGAGGTTTTAATATCCCAGATCATGGAAATGTATGTTCTCATTTCTATTTTAGTTTGAATCCGTTTTTTTAATTAGGTGATTACCCAAGTGGCAGGGAAGGCTCGAGGGTGTTCTGAGGGTTTTAGACATGAAAAGTGGAGAAAAAAGTTTTTTTTGGGTAGGTTGCATGGTCTGCACATGGTTAGTGATAACCGTGTGGACAACTCATGAAACCATAAAATAAGTGTGTTCTTGGATAGTGACTTCCACATAGTTTGTGCATTGTTTGGAATACCGTGTGAGGGGACCTTTTGGGACCAAAGAATATGCACAGTTTGCGCATGTTTTGGAAAACTATGTGGGTAAACCAGTGACCCATAAACCTTTTAAAAATTACAATTTTTAAACTCTGGGATTTATAACCCCATATCGGGATTTCCTCCCATTTCACCCCAATTCACCCTAAGAATGAACCAAACCTACAAGGGGCTCCAATAGATAAATCTACCTCATTTAAATTCACTTTTGGTGTCGTTGGTTGCGGATCGAATCTCCGGGTAAGGCTAATCCCATCCTTGCTTCTCTTTTGTATTTAGGGTTTGTATCTTCTTCTCCTCCATTTCTGATGCTCTGAAACGCTAATCTTTGGGTGATTTTTAGGTTGAAGATTCAAATTTTGGTTGGAGTTGGATATAAGGGATTGATTAAGAGTGTGTTCTACCTCAGAATCAAGGTAGGTGGTCTACAAGTTATATCCCAAGGTTTATTAGTGGATTTGTGCATGTGTAGTTTTGTTCTTGGGTGTCTGTTGATATGTTTTGATTACGCATGGAATGTTTTGGTAAATGGTTATTAATAAGGTAAATGGATATCCTCGCGATACCCATGGGATGAGTTTAGGGTAATTACACTAATCTAGGGCCACCCATGGGGTGTGTCGACTCCTCATACCTAGGGATTTGTGAAAAATAAGCGAGATCTGTGTGTAATCATGTAGAGCCCTTGATAAACATGTTGGTGTGGCTATTAGTGTTGGGTTAGAAGTTAGGTGGTGCACCTAAGTTTGGTAATAACCTAAAGGGCATTGGGTTAATATGTGGAAGTGATTAAAGACCATAAATGAATGGGTTAGGAGCATGGTAATGAAGCCTAGAGTTATCATAATGAACAAGCCTAGTGAGATAGTTAGAGTGAATGAATTATTAGTGAGATAAGAATAATAAAATAGAATTGGGATAAGATTCTAAATAATGTGAAATGTGGTAAATGTGTTAATGGGTTATGGAATGGTGTAAAATCCTAGGTTATTGGTATGGTTTACGTTTTCCTTGGGAAAAGGTTGTGATTTTGTGTGAATGGATAATGGAATAATATATGTATATCATGTGCACATAGCTTTGTAGTGTGGGGTATTAACTAAGGTTCTACACCCATGGGTCAAGATGGACTGAGGCTCTAAACCCCACTCCTAATGCATAAAGTTGGGATGGGATTGATGATCTGTTTCCCTATTGGTTGCAACCACCTAGACTGAGGCTCTTAGGTGAGGTTGTGGATTAAATGAGGTAGTTGGTCCGAGTGAGATAAGACAACTGGGTGTTTTTACTTAAGAATGTGATTATTTACTTCAATCCATGTATCTTATTTATCTTGATTCACTCATGATAAATGTGTTGGAAATGATAAGATATAGAAATGTTAATAAATTTATGTAATGGACATAAAGTAGGAGGAAAATTAATCTTTTCATTATCATTTATTATTCATTTCCCTTTCTGCATGAAAAATTGTTTATATCAAATATTTTGTAGACACCGTTGGTGGTTTCCTAGAGAGTTTTACTCACACCCTGCTCGGGCATCCATTGGGTACCCAAGCAGACTTCATGTTTTTATTTCAGGAGAAGGGCGAACACCCTTTCTAAACATTTGGGTTGGCACGAGTGCGAAGAGGACCTGAACATGGTGTCAGGACCATTTTGGGGATTTTTTGTTTGTTTATATTTTGCATTTTTTTCACAATTTCACTTGTATAAAAACATGGAATTTTTGCTATTGGACATGTTTGTAACTAGTGTTGGGAATGGTTGTTTATGCATGCTATGACATTATTGGTTGTTATTATGATATTTTTTAACTTCTGTTGTGGCTTACTCTGATTATATGGTGGTATAGTCTCCCCAAATAAC
This sequence comes from Viscum album, assembly GCA_963277665.1. Classification (NCBI taxonomy): domain Eukaryota; kingdom Viridiplantae; phylum Streptophyta; class Magnoliopsida; order Santalales; family Viscaceae; genus Viscum; species Viscum album. The sequence continues at coordinate 936,618,570 of OY728153.1, forward strand.
TATTTGGACCCTCACTTCTTGTCGGCAACCTTTGGAGTATGGGGAGGAATGCTTATGGTCCTGTAACCACCCAGCTCAGAGCACCAGTTTAGTTGATCCCAGGTTAGATATGTTACCTGATCCATGAATTCTTTTATTTCCATGAAACGTTCTTCTAAAATGAAAATACCACATTAGAATGTGAAGTATTAAATTTCGGTAAAATTCATTATTATAGTCTAATGGTGAAAGTAATTTATTGAAATCCTCATATTATCATATGTGGAAGGGTTTCTCCTATAAAAAATGTTTCTATGACCATTATAAAATTTTATGTTATTCAAGGAATGGGTTGGATTTAAATTTATTATTATATTATATATTATATAGCTAAAGAAGTAATATTATATTTTCCGAGTGAGTTTTATTTCATAGATATTATTGAGATTGTACCTTGGATATTGTATTAATTAGTTGAGATATTGATAAAAAATGGGGGTGAATGTTATCTTGTAAATATTTGTAAAAACAAAGAAAATATTAAAATTAGTGATTTACCATTAGTGAATTTCGATATTGATGTATTTTAAGATGATTTTATTAGAGTTATTTTTTATAGGTAGGTTTATTTTACGGTTTCCTTCATTCCTTGTTATTAGACAATTTAAAAACCGCTTTACGTAATGGCATAATTTGATTCATTAGAATTGAAATTGAAGTTACATATGTTTCTCGATTTGGGATTCATCTACCATATAAACTCTCATGGGGGTGACCTTACTCTATTTAGTAGAACAATTACACCATGATCCTTTTAATCAATTATATAATAATCAATAAAATCACTGTGAAGGTAAATTATTTTTTTCTCATATCGATGAATTTTTTTATTAGCTTTTATTTTCATAATATTTATTGATTATTGATATTTTTTTGAAGTAATATAAGCTAAAGGTGAAATAAGATGACATTTTTAGGATGTAATTTAGAAAATGTTTGGTTATTATGAGTTTTTGTTATGTCATATAGGTTAAAAAATTCACCTACATTTTTAATGGATCAAATTAATAATGTGTTCTATGATCACTTGGATAAAATTGAGGTTTCTTTTTTTTGTTCATATTCTTGTATACAATAAAATATATGATCCTTGGGGGAAACAACTAATGATTTTTTCACACATTAAAAGAAATTAAATATCATGGTAATTAAGAAAATGTGGATTTTTGATATAAGAAATTCATTTCCTTCATGAATACTGTCTCTAAATATGTAAAAATTATTAAGCCTATTAATAGAAATGTGGTTGAAGAGTTTATAAGGCCTACAAATATCAACAATATTTGATGTTTTCTTATATTATTCAGTGGATAATTATAATTTTTAATTAAATCTTCCCATTTTTAAATTCCCCATATATATGTAAAATCTTAATGGAGTTAAATTTATCTTGAAAAAGTAATCCAATGAATGTATTTAAGAATGGAATTGATTATTTATTCAATCTATATTATAATAATTTTCAATAATGAATGATTTTTATTATTTACTATCATTATTAATTTTATGGAATTATTTGTGTCTTCATATAGAATGATCAGGTTATCATGTATGCATCTCAATAATATAAACCCCATGAGTAGAATTATCTTGTACATGACCTTGAGTTTTTCATAGTATATATTTCACATAAAATTAAAAGACATTGTTTATTTGGGCCGTTATATTAAAAAAATATAGATCATTAAATATTTGTGTATATTTTCATGTGTTGAACATGTGTCAATGAATATGGGTAGAACTGATTAAGAATTATGATTAAAAACTTCACTATCGTCCAGAGGAAGAAATCAATTTTGTGATTTCGTTTAGTTAAAAATATAATTAATCATTTAATATGTTAAAACTAGAAAATTATCCTTTAAATATTGATTTAATGAATTTTGGGTAGGAAATTGTATAGGATGAAACTTATATTCAGGATTAGGGGTATATTGAGTCATATTTATGAAAAATAATTAAAGTCTCTTAAAAAAAACATTTTTTTACAAGAATGTGTTGAATAGGACATGAACAATAATTTAACTGAGTTTAATATCAATAAACAAGGTGTTATCCGATTTGTAAAGTTGATGTGTATGGTATGTGATTTCCAGTTAAATAATTAATTATTAAGTTAATCTCATAGATATCTATTTTTCATTAATCCATTTAATATTAAGATATATTGATACCTTCAAGAATATTTTAGGTAGAAATGTATGCAGAAATATATTAATTGTTTTACCCCAAAATGATAGAGTTTTCAATAGGTAAAATCGAAAATACCACTACCAAAGGGGTTGATTCAATGTTTTTTAGTTCTTGAATGGAAATAAGGGAATATATCAATAGATTTCAATGACTAACCAAAGAAATATATGGGGAATAATTTTTTATTGGATTATTATTGATTATTTGAAAAAACTATCATGAACCAACCCGGATACCCTGGTACCCTAATACCTGAGCTGGTATTGACATGGCCTGAAGAGTATTCTATATCCCCAAAGGATGGTGACTAACAACTAACATCATACTATATGAGTGTGGGAGTTAATTTTACATAAACACAATGGAAGAAAGAGATACATATTAGTGTGAAAAAAAGGAAAACCCCCCGTGAAAAATATACTAGAAGTCAAATAGGTACATAGTCCAAATGTACTTCAACAGAGTACCAAAAAATAGAATAAAACCCCATTTTATAAAGGAATCAACACTACAAGACCATTTAACACAACCTAATACCAACTCCATGTGTCCCCATACCCTTTATTGAACTTAGAATAAGAAAATCTATAAATACCTAATTGTATATGTAGTGTGTGATCTAAAATCCTAGTTGGGTATCACCATTGATTCCATAATAAGATGCCACAATTTATTACCAAATAAATCATCAAATTTTAAATAAAAAAATGGAATTCCAAAAAAAATATTTTAAAAAAATTGTGCTATAAATTTTAAACAATGGGATCATTTCTAAACAATAGATTAAATAAACATTTAAATTAAGAAGCATATATAAATTCACAAGTAAATTGGAAAAATATTTAAATTTAAGGTAATATATGTCAAATAATAATGAATGAGAATCATAGTAAACTTCTGAGAGGTATGATATTTCTAGTATATTGGACTCCCTCACACTCTAATAGTTATCAAGGTAGAATGTGTACAAACATCCCTCATACAATAGTCAATGAGGAACCCATCACCATCCCATCAACAATGTGACCTGCAACATATGTATTATTAGTGCTATTAATCGTGAATAATTTTTTGTCCTAAATAACCCACTAACTACCTAGGATTTAATGTTCTATAGTAAAATCCTAAAATTTTATTTATTTCAAGATAATTCAAAATAAAAATCACACAATTTTTCCATTTCAATATGCTAATTTCCATTTATAACCCAAAACCAGGTTTTTAATCATTCCATGCCTTTTCAAGTATAAAACCACTGGGCTTCAATCATGGATGTATAAGAAAATTTCATCAAAATTAAAATTTGAAATAAATTTATAAAAAAAATTCACAATTTAATGTCCCATTTAAAATTCCAAAATTTTAATATCGCAAATTAAATTTCACAACTTCTATCAATTTGTACAAAAACATGCTAATTAAATGAAATTGGGGGGTTTTCATAATTTCATGCCAAATTTGATTCAAATCTAAATTTATAAAAATTAGGTTTGCATAATATGGTTGAAATAAATTTTATTTAAATCAATCATTTTAGGGTTGAATCAATTGGTGAAGATTATATGGAAACAAATATCAAAGATCACATGATCGTGCAACAAAACTTCTACATTGGGATTCATTAATGAAAATTATCGACAATAGAGATCTAATAATAAACCTATATTAAGGATATAAAATAGTGGGGATTAGATACTCCAACAACAATGAAATATATTAGACCTTAGGGGGGAGATGGGAGAGAGGGGGAGGAAAAAAAAGAGAAGAAGAAAATTATCCTGAAAGGATCGAACAAAGATTTACCTGCTTCGAACCTTCCTAGAATGGGTTTAGTTGAACCAAAATTAGTCATTGGGATATCCAATGAAATAGGAAATCATTAAAGGATTAGTTAGGCATATGAGGATGTCCAAATAAGGGATTGAAAAATTTATAATCAATATTTTAATTAAATAAAATCCTTGTATATAGTCATCTAAGTCGGGTCACACTATTTGATTAATTGTATTCCATAGCAGTAAACCCCTACTGATGGGGTGGCATGGTTTCTAATTTTTGGGTGCATAGTTTATAAACCGTGCACCAACCATGAAAATAATCACTTTCTATGTTTTCACAATTTACACTAACATGGTTCATGGTTTTGTCAAACAATACGCCAACTATACACATCCCAAAACTCATTCAAAACATCTGAAATCCCACTAGAAGAATCCATAAACCAATACTAGACAAATCATGATAAAAATATTTGTTTAGGAGTAACTAAAAATAGTAACATGATGATATAACATCCCCACTATAGAACCATTCTATCTCGAGAATTCTTTTCATGAAACTCCATGTCAGAAAAATATGGCCACTTCTTCATCATCAGTTCATCTGTCCCCCATGACTCAAGATTATTAAAACTTTTCCTCCATAGAACTCGATACAAAGGTTTCATCCTAAATTGAAGAAAAATTGTCTCAAATTCAGATTTTATGACTATATGCTCAGTGTTGGATAAATAAAGTTAAACATCAAGATCACTTCAGCTCAGAACAAGTGGTAGATCATATAAATACTTCTTTATCTATAATACATGGAACATGTTATATATTTACATTATTTATAGTTGAAGTGATAAATTTTAAGCTTCATTACCCACATTTTTAACAACCTCAAAAGGTCCCACATAATGTGGAGAAGGATCCCCTTTCCTCCCAACCCATCGATGACCCAACCAAGGTGAATAATTCAAGAACACTTGGTCACAAACTAAAAACTCCAACAATATTCAGTTATGATCTACATAAGATTTATAACAGATCTATGATGTTAATAGTCCCTGAAAAATTAACTTTATCATTTAGGTCATCTCACAATAAAATATTGTCCCAACCAAGGAACTTTCACAGATCTCCAACCAATACAACATAGATTTACAAGGACACACATATAACGCCACACACACAAAAACCATTTTGATGGTGGATTGATAACTATTTTAATAAGAAAACTCATCCAACCAAAAATATTCATCCCAATCCCCATAGAAGTTATGGACATAGGAATGATTCATATCCTATAGTATTTTTCTAGATCTTTCAGTCTGTCCATCTAACTATGGATGGTATTCCATGATCAAAATGAACCTCATTTCCCAGTGCCTCCTAATGGCCTCACTAAAAGTTATAAGTAAACAAAGGATTTATTTTAGATACTATAAGATATAGAAATATATGAAAATTAACATTCTCTTTCACAAAGATATCTCCCAACTCTATGAGATTTGTTGTATCAGGAATGGGTATAATGTTAGATGATTTAACCAGGGGATCAATTTTAACCCATATCACATTATTATTTTTCAAATTATGTGGAAAACCAATCCCATAGTCCGTAATTATTTCATCCCACATACAATTAGGGATATAAATTGGATAAATAAAAATTGATTTTCTCTATTACTCATCCATGATTTCGTGGAAAATATATCAATGGGAGAAAAAATAAAAAATGTATCATATCATACCTAGCCACAAGAATCTACAACACATGTTGTAGAACATTTTTATGGTTCGTGGTTGCACTTTCTAATGGGAATAATGGAAATACCCATCATAGCATTCTTGAATGATAAGAGTACCACAAACTGATCTCAATAACATAGAATGTGCTTCATGGAGAATGACCAATCACCAACAACCACCCCACCATATAAATATTATCGAATGCTATAAAACACATCATTAATTTTTTTTCTGGAATAATCATTTCAATAAGTGTGATGGTCAACTATGAACTATCCATAGAAATTGTGTCCTTGGTTTCCCAGACTACAATATGCAATTACGCAAAAATATCCATCATGTTATACTGTTCCAACGATTCTTCCATGGAATGGGTCTAAAGTATCATGTTGAAAGCATCCGTGACAGAATTCCATTTCCAAGGGGTATATGTGATTTCAAATAAGAATGGATATAGTTATTTCATCCAATTGCTCTGCAAGTGACTAATGAATTTTTGAGACAAGATGTAACTCTTGTTTTTTGATTTCAATACATGATAAACCATTCTCTAAAAGTTAATGCTACCAACTCTTCAGTGAATGCATCACATCTATGAGTTAAGTGACATGTTTTGGGTTATTCTTCTCACGTGAACAAAGTTGTCGATATTCATTAGAGTTGATGTGATAACATTTCCTAAGAATTATTCCCCAACAAAAAATTGAGAATCACAAAACACAACATAACTTTACCCAACCTATGGAAGATTCAACACCAACACATTAGTCAAAATACTTTTTATCACAATAAGAGAACTCTGAAATTTATCATAACAAGAAAAACATACTCCCTTTAATGATAGAGATGTTTTCACATAATCAAACATTGGGAAGTCCATTACAAACTATAGATAGTATTCAGGTAATCCTAATAACCTCCAAATCTAGAAAGCATTTCATTATTGTTTCCATGTCATGATAACTTTCATATTTTCAAGTTCAATTTAAATTATATTATCTAAACCCATGTGTCCCAAGAACATCACTTCATGAATCCTAAATCTAGATTTTGATATCTTGGAATAAAGTTAGCGACTTCTCAACAATTATAGAACTAATCATAGAGGAATCACATGATCATCATCATATATAGAATAAGCAATGATCTCATTCACAAAGACTACAACGAATGTATCATGATACTCATTGGAAACCATATTCATTAAATCGAAAAGGATTATAAGAGATTTAGTTAGACCAAACATCTTGACCTGTTACTCATATTGGCCATATCTACACTAAAAGGTAGTTTTGTGAATGTCATATTCTTTTATTTGAAACTAACAATAACCAGAATAAAGATCAATATTCTAGAACCACTTATCCCCCTTAAACTATTCAAATAGATCATTAATCCATCGAAAATGATATTTTTTCTTCGCTATGTAACTGTTTGTATTTCGGTAATCCACACAAAGGTGATGTGACCCATCCTCTTTCATATAAAAGAGAATCGGTACAACCCAAGGTGGCACACTCATCCATGTGAATGCTTTATCTAAAACATCATCACATTAAGTCTTCAACTCCTCCAATTCAGCTGGATCCATGTAGTCAGTTTTAAGATACACTGGATGAGTACCTAGAATTAAGTGTCTAGAAAACACTAAATCTATTATCAGTGGGAAACCAGAGAGGTCTCAAGGAAAACATTTGGAAACTTAGAAAAAATAAGAGGAATATCACTGCTCAAATATTATCAATTTGAATCAACGTCAAACACAGATATTATTTTACCCAAATATGGATAAGGAGTTATGGCTCTTTACGACCTCAAGTCCCATTATCCTTGAATGATATGGTACACTACATCATGTGTTGTGAAAGAGACATATCGAAGGTAACAATCAATCTATGGTTTATTAGAAATGAATAAATCCATAACATATATGAAATCAGTAGTAATAATGTCAGGAACCATAAAATTACAAGAATTATTGACATCAGATAATGAGAAAACACACGTAGAACATTGTAGAACCTTCTCTCTCTTTATTCAGAGGGGTATACTAATATCCATCACAAAAGATAAAATCTCTATTAGAATATTAACCAGATTAACAGTACGTGTATAAATAAATGAGTGATCTTATTTAATATCAAATAAAGAAGTTTCTACTGATGAAGTTATAGTAATGGAATCTCTCACGGTCTATAGATCTATATATTCTTCCTCTTCCGGATCTTCCTCTATATGAATATTATTTGTTCTTGATGCCTGTGGATAAAACACCTTTTATCATCAACCTTTTGATAACACCATAATTTTAGTGGGAGATGATGACCCCATGACACATAGAGGAGTGGAATATATGTGGAATAACATCTGGTAGTGAATTGATCATCCACATGAATTTCATATCTTGGGTGCCTTAGTTGAAACCCATTTCAAGTGCCCAAGATTTCATACCCGTAACAAATAAGAGGGCCCAAACCAGGAAATATATGAAGTCTATAAAAACACTTCTTTCAAGAACCACAATGAAAATCATAATTATTCCACTTGTTATTATATAAATTCACATTTCCACAATGAGATAAAGAACTCACATAAACCTGGACTTTCATGCCTTGTCCATTTAAATAATACATTCTCTATTTGGAACATCATAAAAAGGAGGAATAATCTGCAAGAAAACCTAAGAAAAAATATAAAATTGAAGTCCCATATCAAATTGTTAAGTCATAATCATATCATTTAACATAGTATCATCTATGTTCTATGAAATCTCATAAAAATGGTTTACCTATTGTTTAACAATCTTTCCAGCCTGCTCAAGTTTTAATAACTCTATACCCTTATCCTAAAAAACCTTCTCAAAATAGAATTGGATTATGGAAATAAAATTTGTGTACTTTCACTCTAAGACCTCATGATTCTCACGATCAAAATCATGCCCCACCATCTCTTTCTAGGTTCCACTATTTTTATGGTGGTGCATTTCACCTTAATTTCCACCTCCTTCACTAATAAATTTAAAATAATACCATTATTTCTCATCCAATACACATCCTTTAGAGAATAATTACATGCTTGGAATCCTTGTGTCTTTTGGTAATGGAATTAACGAGGATAAGTTCTTATTTCATCCCTTTGGGGTTCCAAAACTAGAGCCTGAATGAGAATGGTTGATGCTTTATGTCTGAGAGCATGAAAAAAACACCAAAACATCAACTAGATTGTGGCCCATTATAGGGTATTTTTATTGTGGTTACTCATTATTTAAATCTTGGATCTGATTCACATGTCTTCTTGGAGGCATGATGTTACACCACATCAATAGAAAACATTTAAGATTTCAGCTTAAATATCAATTTGGGAAACAAGGGATATTTATTCCATTAGATGAAAAAAGCCGATTTGAATTCCAATCTATCCAACTTAAAAGAATTTAAAAGTCAAGAACAAATCCACATGACAAATTTCCCAATCCACCCCTAGTGACATTAGTCACATTATGGTGATATCTCTCCAGTTACTCAATCACAAATACCTCCTAAATCATTAAAGGATTACACAACATCATACATACATCAAATAATGGTTCATAACATATACCAATGAAATATAATTTCCATGAACAAACCCGAATACCATGGTACCCTAATTCCCAATCTAGTCCACACATGGCCCGGAAGTTGTTCCTGATCCCCATGTATTAGCAACGATCAATGGGAATCATACAATATGATTGTGGGAATCAATTTTTGACAAACATATAAGAACAAAGAGATACAATTCAGTATGAAAAAAAGAATACAACAAAGGGATAACTATACCAGAATTCAAAAAGGTAGAAAAACCCAATGTAAAACCAAAAAGTACCAAGAAATGGGATGAAAACCCAAGTCCCAAAGGACGCAACTCTCAAAGCCCAAGGATCAAAAACTACAACTACATCCAAGTGGTTCCTTACCCTTACTAGAACATGTAATAATATTGTCTACAAACACCAAAAGTAAAAGGTAGTTTTTGAGCTAAAATCCCAGTAGTGCCTTACTATGGATTCCATAATAAGATTCCACAATTCATTAACTAGATAATGCTTCAAATTTTAAATACAGAGGCATGGAATTTAAAAAGAATAATTATAGAAAAAATGCATTACATTTCAAATGATGGAAAAATTTCTAAAGAATAGCATAAATAAAAAATTTATATAAATTTTTTTTATATAATTTCATAAGTAATTTGAAAATAAGTTTACAAACTATGAAATATATTTCAATGAATATAAATTGAGAAACATGGAAATCTTCTAGGAGTTATGATATTTATAAACTATGGTACTCTCTCAAACATGAATTTTTATCATGACAATATTTTTTCACACGTCCATTATATACTGGTCAAATAGGAATCCCTCGCCATCTAGTCGGGGATGTGACCAACTAATTATGTAAGATTAGTGTTGTAAAGAATCAATAAAATGATTTCTTGAGTAAATCACTAACTACTAGGGTTTCATGTTCTCTTACAAAAATATTAAATGGTAAATTTATTTCAAAAGTGTTCAAAATATTATTAACCACTTTTTTTTCCATTTCAATATAAAAATTTTCATTTAGAACACAAAACTAGGTTTTTATTCAATTCACAAATTTTTATAGAAAAAGCTACCCTGTTTTTATCAAAAAAAAATTCAAACCTTTGTTCTCAAAATAAAAATTTGAAATCAATTTTTCAAATCCATTTCATATTTTAGTTTCATGATTTAAAATAAAAAATTTAAATTCCACCAATTAATTTCAAAAATTAAATTTATCAATTTCCATGAACTTGCACAAACACAACATATTTCAACATAATTGGGGTTTTCCTTAATTTAATTTTAAATTTGATTCAAATACCAGTTAAATACATATTAGGTTTTTATAATACAATTTAAACAAATATAATTTAAATCAAATAGTTTTGGGTAGAATCAATTTCCCATGAATAAATGGAAACACCTACGAAGGAACACAGAAGCATCCAACACAAAATTCACAATGGGACATAACAAAGAAGATTGTCGATAGTGGGGATATAAAAATCATCCTAGATTCGAGATCCAGAACATGAGGTATTATATCCTCCAAAAAAATGGAGATCTAATAAACTCTATCGATGACATAGAAGAGTGATATGTAGATATTGAATGGGAAGAAGACACAAACATATAATGTATTCAACAATGGTTGCCTAACTTAATCCCCCAATATAAGGGATTTGTAAGATAAAAAATGTTACATGAATCTTTAATGACCTAAGAAATCATGATAGGTCGAGTTAGGCCTGAGAAAAGGCCCAAATATTGGTTCGCGAAAAATTTTAATCAATTTTTGGATTAATTAAAATCTATTTTCACAGTTTTCTGGGTAGAGCTACATGGTTAGACAAATCATGTTCCCTAGACGTGAACCCCAACTAATTTGGTATCATGGTTTCAATATTATGGGTGTACTATTTTCCAAACCAATTTCTAACATTGAAATCCTCCACTGGCTAGTTTTTCAAAGATTTCACAACATGGGCACACATCTTGGGAAAACTATGCACTAATCAAGAACAAACAAAAATACCTAAAAATTACCAAAATTTCACTAGTGTAATCCTAACAGGAAATCAAACCAAATAATTATCAGAAGATAATGTTATGATTTCATAAAAATAGTAACATAATGTTACAAAATAAGATCAATTTATTCATATTTGAAATTTCAATTTGGTGGAAAAATTTCATATACATTATCAAAAATAAATAATAATATTACATAGATTCCCTATCTCAATGTTATCTAGTTATGATCCAAGGTTTACATGAAATATTTATTAAGGATATTATTATTTTTTGGGTAATGAGTTAAATTTTAGTACAAAATCCCATCAACAATTTGAAGGATAAACAAAGTGTACTAATCAAGCATTGTAATATTTAATCTAGATAAATATTTAAATTATATAGTAATTTGGGATTTTTATCCTTCATTGATGTAATTTTATTATAATAAATATTTACATTCTAGAATACAACTGGACATTTTCAGGGATTATATAGAAAATTGTTTCAAACATAATCATGTTGTGATTAAAATAGTGAAAGGATTTTTTGGGACTACAATTGTTTAATGAAATGGTATAGAAACCAAATATATACTATAATCATGTAAGGATTGTAAAAATAATGAAGATGTGTTATATGTATATATCATATGTTTAAGTATCTCTCTTATAAATTAGGTGAATAAGTTTTTCATAATGTATCTCCCTAGAAAATTATTATAAATGTTATAAGAAAGGTAAAGTTAGGTTGGTTTATATTTTATCACTATAAAATACAATAATATTATCAGTTTCATATATATTAGATTTACCTCTGTATTTATCTCTCTTATAATATCTTTTTTATGAATATTCTCTATCAAAGTACATATTGAAATAATTTGATGTTTTCAACCCTAAAGTTGTAATGTTGTATGAGAATGTAATCTATGATGAAAAGTTGGTTCAAATTATAGATCATGTATATCTTGTATGATGAAAAAAATACTCCTAATGTAAAGGACTTATCAAATAATAACATGATTGAGGAAGAAAAATGGGTAACATTTAATGTTATGAAAGAAAAATTACTCAATTTTTGTATAAATGAATAAAATTACAAGGAAATAATTTAATAAGGGGGTAGAATGGGGAAAAGGTAATAATTTAAATATATCAATCATTTCATTTATATGTTTTCATTTTATGCATTTATACTCATCATTTTTTGATAAATTATTTTATAAATGTTTTCAGTCAAAAAAAGAATAGTTTTATTTAACTAAATTTTTTTTTCGTGAATTATATTGTTTTATTTAAAGAATAAATTTAGTTATTTGATAAATTGAAATCGATGAAAATTATTTCATTTTTTGAATTAATATAAAAAATAAATATAAAGAATTTTTCTGTAATTTTTCTGAAAATATTGATTTTTGACTGAATCATAAAAATTTCTTATTTTTCCAAAGGTTTTTTTATTTAAAAAAAATAATTTAATATCCCTAACACTTTTCAAATTATTTTAATTAATAATGATCCAATTTATTAAAAATAATATAATTAATTTCATAGAAATTAACATTATATTTTTTATTGTTATTAGTATTTTATTATTAAAAAACACTATTTTCTAAAAAATTATTTTTTATTCAGGTTTTCACACATATATTATACTTGATTTATTCAAATTTAATAAATTTAATTTTGAAAAAATAAGTAAATATTTTTAATCAATATTTCCCAATTTATTAATTGGTTCAACTTCATTTTTTTCCATTATGAATTGTAATTGTGGTAAATATGTGTCACCATGTTTAAGGGTTATTTAATTTAGTTACTGTAAAATCTAGGTGACAATCTCAATAGAAAAATTATCTTAATTAATAATACATGATCTTATTTGAACCCTTATCATGATACATTATAATTTGTATTGTTTAATACACACATTTTAAAAATTGAGGCATTATAGTATTTAATGGTGTAGAGAAATTACTACAGTTTAACTCCCATCACTTACAAAAGAGAAAATCCAATCTTTCAATACTAAAACTGTTTTAAAAAAATATTTTAGAAAATCTATACCAAAAATGATCCATGAAACCCATCCCCACGTTTGAGAGACCCTAATCTTTAATAAATAAAAACCCTAGAAAGCATAATGTGTATGAGAAAGGGAGATATCTGAGGAATGGTATAAAACCAACCATATTCATGTTTATTTATTCATATAAATACACAAAATATATATAAATTATTATGATGTATTAAAATTTTAATATTTCATATACATCAATTTTTTAATGATTATGTTATAATAATTTTTCATAATTTTGTCTATCTTATGAGAAATAGAAAAATCACTCATGCATACACGTAGCTACCACCTCTACGAAGTGATGACCATAAGTTTTCTTCAACAGACCATTTTGATGTTTAAAACGACTTAAAAATTAAAATATATTATATTTATGAAATAATTATGACTTTAGAAAATTAATATATTGCATACCATATTTCTCTTTTTGTTAGTTGTAAATTGATATGGTTTCTATTAAATAGGTGGGGAATAACACCTCCCCGAAGTTATATGATTCATTTTTCATATTCATCATATAATTATTTTTATGAGGATAGAAATAGTATTAAAATATAAAATTTATAACATAATTTTTTTTCTATAAATTTAAAATAAAATTTACTTTATTTGTTCGCCACCCACTAAAAAAATTAAAAACACATTCATTCATTTTTAGGGACTACAAATTCCATGAAATAGTGTGTTTCGGTATTCATGAAAACCATAACTGATATGTTTTAATAGTGAATAAAATGTATAAATATTATCAATATAGTATGTTAATTATTTTGATGAAAATGGAACTGGAATCTTGTTTCCATGATCAAAGCACCATTGTGATTTTGCAGTTATAAACCAATTAACCCCAAAATGTCCAATGTGAACGTAACAATTTTAGTAACAAAATAAATCAACATAATAAATTATATGAAAACAATATAAATAATTAAATTATCATGAATAATTTTATTAGGATGGTTGGAATGTAATATAATATTATTATTCATGAATTAGAGAACATATAAATCTAGATTAGATATAAGGTAATAGATTTATCATCGTAATTTACTTTCATTGAGACATATTCTTTTTCACCTAAAGTTTTCTATTTTGTATTATAAAGACATTCTTATGGAGGTATTTTAGAATTAATTTTCTAAAAAAATATTTAATTAATCCTTTTCAATTTTTCTTCTTCAATGTTCATTGGGTTAAATAGTAGTGTATTACGTAGGGAATTTTTTCATTAAAATTTTATATAAAATAATTACATTAAAAAAATTATCTTCTATAAGAATGTTCATTTAAATGATTTAATAATTTAATTATTTATTTACTAATGGTTGTCAATGTTCATTTTTTAAATTATTTCATTGTAATTACAATTGTAAATAAATGAATATTTTCAATTTTTCAGGATTTCTTAATTTTAACTTTTTTACAAAAGAGAAATAAAAATGTATTTATTAAATTTTACATATTTACCTACTTTTATTTATATCATAACTATTTTTTGTTATAAATAATGAATTATAACATTCTATTATTATTTTTTAAAAAATATTTTTATAAAAATATTTTGAATTTTGAATTTTATTTCTTTATAAGGAGACAAAATATTTTTCTCTTATTTATAAGATAAATAAAATTGATGTTATTATTGGTTAAAATCAGTACTTAATATGATTTAAATTGAACATTTTCATGACTAAAAGTTATTTTTTTCATGATATGGTACATGATTATCGTAAATGATCATTGATGATCAAAATATTGCTCATGGTGATTGGTGATACTGATATATCTCTCCAATACATTGTGTAATAAATAGTCGTATATGCTGATAAATGAGATAGATTACTTTGTATGATCAACCAAAATAATTAATTGTATCTAATTTTATTAAATATGTTGTAAAAATGAGAGAACATAGGTTATAAATTTTATTCTCCCTAAAACGTACATTAATATTCTTTGAAAATTTGTTTTCATGAAAATATTTTGATTTCATGGGGAAAGGAAAGGTTTAAACATCTAATAGTGGATGGTTATTTTTAAAAAGAAATGTTTTCATTATTTCTTACATTCCTCTGGATTCCTACAGGATTTTTCATATACATTCTAATAGATTTAAAGGGTTTTATTTAAAAAATATTTATTTTCACTTGTGGAAATGTTTTATTTATGTTTTTAATGTTTTATTTTCATAAAACTAAACATATTAATGGGTTTTCAAGTTTACAACTACAATTATATTATTTATTTATATTTATATCCCTTAATTATCTGTTTTTCCTCATCCCACATTTTCATATATATTTTTTACAATATTTAAGTCTGAGTATAAATTTTATGAGGTGATTATTTTTAAAATAGTGAATCTTTATAAATAAATAAAAAAATTATTTACTATAAAATTTGTATAATCTTAAAGCTCTATTCTATGGAAAAATATATTTTTCTTCAAATTTATAAATTTTCTTATTATATTTCATACTATTTCCATAAATTTATATGATCATGGTGTTTTATAATGTTCAAAACTTGTTATCAATCATGTAATTATGAGAAGAATAATGAGTATGTCATCATATCACTTCTTGAAAGATGAAATCAATGTGTCCTTATATGATCAAACTAATGTGTTACTCATTAAAATTATGGAGAATATATCATATGGAATTTGGAATTTAAGGAAATATTTGTTGATGCATCTCTATGTCTTTAAAGAAAATATATTATTCAAAATAAACAACAAAAATTGGGAAATATATTGATTCAGTTTAAGAAATCATATTCTTATATTACTCAATAAAATGTATGTCCAATATGTTCTTCAATAAAATGATCAATATGATTTTAGGGATATCTTAGGATAATTTAGATTAACAAGATGTACATCTTGAATATAAGGTTTAAAATGAAGTGATAAATATAGATTTATTATAATGTTAAAACATTCAACATGAAAATGATTTTAAATAAGAATATTTAAATGAACAATTTGTTGAATAGGTTAAGCATGTAACTCAATAATTGAATAAAAGAAATAAAGATGATTCAATAGTTATTATTGGATATAAATATACACTAAAAAATTAATATAGGATAAAAAAATATAGCATGCTAATCTATTATCTAAAATTGAACAAAAATATATTATAAAATTTGTAAAGAAGATTACATGGGATAAATCTATGAATGGGGAGTTAAATAAGATTTAAAATGAATAAAACATTGCATATTTTTGATATATTTTAGCGCCAGATTATTATTGTCAGAATGTGGGTATTCAAGAATAATATGGATAAAAATATAATATTTTTCATGAATAAACATATAGTTGTTTATAAATGATAATATCAAGTATAATTAATTGATTTTAAAGTGGAATTTTTCCATGATTCCATATAAGAGTCTATCAAACATTTTATATACTTTTATATTCACTATTATATCCAAATACATCCAATTAAAATAATGAAAGAACTATATTATTATTTCATTAATAAGGACACATATATATAAAACCCTAAAGAATTGTTTATTGAAAATAATAATCTAAAGTATTTGACTTATAGAAAGTCTCTTATTCTCATAAATAAGAACCACATTCATTATATACATGACTGAATTCCCTCTTAATAATGATTTATGTCAAAATATAATGATTTCAACCTGAATTATATATTAAAAATTCATATGTTTAATTCTTTACGGTGGTGGTGTTTGTCGATGAAATTCACTTTAAAGTGATAAACTAGAAATCAGTTGAATAGTTCTCTCAATTAATTGTTTCATAATTTTTTATTTCAATGACTCATGAACTAAAATATACCTAGGAGATATAAATTCATTAAAATGAAGGTATTATATTTATCTCATAGTTGAATAATGAAAATTAACTATTAAATATATTCATAATATAATATTTAATTTCACTTTCAACTTTGATAGTAGTTATATCTAGGCAAGGAATGAATGAATAATATTTGTGGGTAGACTCAAATAAGGAATTTGTTACTTATTGGAAAGTTGATTGGGATAGAAGAATTATGTTTTAAAAAATAGGAGGTAGAGAAGATTATATTAGAGAACATTATATTGTATGGTTATGTATGATAAAATATATTATTTTATTTAGTAAATAAGGGGAAGCATATATCTCAAAAACGAATACATGTACATAGCCTATATTGATGGTGTAGTAGTATCAAGTCATTGATGAACTAGATTAATAGATATTGATGATATAGTGTTTCAAAAAACAAGATATTGATTTGACTACAAAACATTATCAACATTCCAATGAAAAACATATTTGAATTTGGTACCATTTCAAATTGATAAGGTAGAAAAAATTATTGAGGAGCTATAGTTCACTAAAACCAAAAATAATGTGGAATACATATAAATAGGTCCATTGGTGGATCATTTGTTCAAGAAGAACAATTTGAACCTAAAAATTCATGTAATCTTATCAAACAAAGTTTTTTTGAATACCCATATCCCTATATAATTAAATAATTTTTTTATAAAAAAATTATATTTTTTATAAGATGTTAGGAGAAAGGAGAAAGATTAGTTGTGGTGATTTTAAAAGAACAAAACGTTTGATAAATTTATATGGGAACATATTTATTTCATTTGATAAATTCTATTTATTATTATATCAGTATTTGAATCATTTAGTTTTAGAGATTAGTTTAAGGATTTTTTATTAAATTTGGGTCATTATAAGATACAATATATTTTTGTTTAAACTAAAGTATTATAATATCTTTAATTTTATTGTCAAAGGGGGAAAATAAAGTATTAGTGGAGTAATAATTAAAAGGTATTTCAAAAGGTATGTTCCATTAGAGTGAATAAGATAAGTTTAACATTTAAGGGGTGTAGTTCCCTTCAAAAATAAAGTTGTCTTCAGTTTTCTTTAAAATTATGAATCTGGTTTGAATGATCCCATATTTAAAAGGGATGAAAATATAATCTAATGGGGGAAGTTTTCTACTATAGGTTCTAATATATATGGTATATTTTCAGTTAGGATTATATTGTCTATCATGTGAATAAATTTAAATAATATGTTAAGATTAGAAAATATGTAATAACATTGTTCACCATGCCACAATGAGTAACTAGGGTGAGTATGTATTTGATAGAATGAATATGGCTGTATATAGAGTGGGAATTCCATGGGATTTTTATGGAGTTTTAATTGAGAATTCCCCCTATGGGATATGGTTAGGCCTATACATGCCAAAGTTCCTACCATGGTTTCTTATTCATATGAATTAACAATGGTAATTAGGTGTCTATGAGATAGTGTTATTCATCGTTTCAAATTACATAAACCGTTAGAAATATGGGTATGCCTATTAGGGATGTTATAAAATTCTTGGAGTAACTCATGATAATGTAACTAATATCTTATTAAAATGATATAAATGGGAATCTGAAATGATCTATGTTGTGTAGGTTGGAGTGTTGAAATTTTCATTCAATTACTTTACTTAATTCCTCGAATACACAACATATAATTTTTGTTGTTTCTACATAACTTAGTATACATTGGTCGAATCATTCCTAATTTTATTATTTTATTAGAATATGGGTTTTTTATAATATTTTATTGTAATGTGGTTTTATGTGTTTTGATATATAAATGGATATTGTAATTATTATTGGTGTAGTATTCTATATAGATAATATTGATTCCCAAATCAAAATTAAATAGGAGAAGGATTCATCTTTCTTGAATATAGCCACTAAAAATTTATATATTCATAAGATTTCCCATAAATTCCAATTCCCTTAACCTTAAAAAAATTATTTTTTAATTATTATGATAGGAACAGATATCAAATGCCTTTATTTGTGCTTTTATTTCACTTGATTAGATTAAATCCATATTCTCACCAGTTTAGTTTGTTCTGGGTGATTATATTCTATTAAGTTTATGATTTATAAGATCATAACTCATGCAAGAATCTGGTATATGTACCACTAGTTCCAAACTATTGGTAATTTTGGGTTATACTCTTTGGAAACTGTCCTACCTCTACATGGAATTTGTCAATGATATATCCTCCTTAGGTTACATCTAGTATATTCCCATTACAACCAAGAAGTATTTCATATTAATAGATAATGAATTGATGAACATTAATGTATTGGTAGAGTAAACTGGTATTAATCTTATAGAATCACTCATACTACTAATACTAGAGGGTCATTGTAAATTGATATTGTCATATTTTGAGTTAATTTAAATAAATCTTTAAAATTTACCATTTTTTCTTTTATGTTTTATTCTATACTTTGTTTGAAATTATTATACTCAATTTGATTATTACAAATGTTTCCAAATATATAATTATTTCTAATTCCTAATGTTTTATATATGTTTGATCATTTGATTTAAAATGATGATGCCTTTGATAGAATTTCTATATTATTATGTTTAATTTGGTTTCTATATTCATCATTTAAAAATAGAATCTTATTTCTTTAGAATATTTTTGTTTTTTACATAATATTATGTTGTTTCATTTTCATCATTATGAAGTCTGAATTTCTTGTTTTTTAGAAAAATAATATACCTTATGACCTTTAAATTATCCTTATGATGTTTTTTTAAATTCTTCTAATGTATTAAAAAGCCTATGATGTTCTAAAAAAATTATGATGAAATATAACCATATAAAAAACGTAACATTATAAATAAATAGAACCTTATAGTGAGGTAGAATCTTTTTAAGATATTGATCATTGTGATAAATGAACATTATTAATATATTGAACCATATAAGGGATTAACCTTAAAATATTATTGATCCTCATGATTGATGAACCTTATGAAGATATTAAATCTAATAATTAATCGATCATAAAAATTTAATGAACCACACAATGAAAAACTCTATGATTAAATGAACATTACAAAACTTTTCCTATATTATTCTATGAAATAAGAGTAAATATATTTTAAATATATGTTTAAGGAAAATTTTAGTTATTTTAATAAAATTAATGAGAAAACTCATTTTAGTATTCAAGAAAAATATTTTTGTTTTACAAAAAGACAAATTGATATTTAGAAAACAAATATTAATCTAACTAAAGATCATAATTAGTAAAAATAAAGGATTAAAAAATTGGATATTATTTTATAAATAAATGATATATGGAAAAATAATTTAGATGATTACTTTTTAGATGATGATGATATAGAGAGATAAACATTTGATAGCTATAAATTTATGTTTTTAATAATGACTATAGACTTTAGTTCAATGATAAAAAAAATTGTTTATAATGCATTTCTCAATGAGGTCAAAGAATAAACAACTATTAAAAATCTTTCACCCATTCTTGTTTCTTATAGTTATTAAAACCCATTTTTCATCTATTTTTCTGATCATAATCATGATTTGTTTTCATTTATTATTAAAATATAATATTTTATCAATTATAAGTCCAATGTAAATAGTATGTATTATTTTTTGTGCCTCTAACTATAAAAGGTATTATTTTTTGTTGTAACTTTTTCCACATCAATGTATATCTATAATATGTTGTGACTCCAATTAAAATCAATTTATGTGTTTTGTTTTTCCTTATTATTTATAAATGCACATATTAATTATGTTAAAACTCTCATAAAAAATTCCATTTATAATGGATACCATTTCCCTCACGGAGAATAGAGATGTGAATTGTAGATTCTGAATCACCATCATCAAAACTAATATAAATTTGTAATGTTTTAACTAATTTTATTTCTATTTATCCAAAAAATTAATTGAACATTTTAACCATGAATTAAAAATCATTTATGTAGAAACATGATTATAATATTTATTTATGTTCTCAAATGGCCTGTACAGTCTCTCTCCCATTGACCTTAATGAAATATAAAATTGGGAAAACAATTAGTATAATAGATTAATTTTTAATTCCCTATTTTTATTGAATTATTTTTATTTCAATTCATTTCTATATGTAAAAAATTATTGTAATTAAATTTTCTAATATATCGTGTTTAAATTCAAATGATTACTATATTTTATAGAGACCAATATACATTGACGGAAACGAATACCGATCCAAGAATTCTATAATAAAATATTACCTTAAGAATATATGTAATGACCATTGGAATGTAATACTAAAAACCAAAAAACATCATGATTATATGCCAAATTCATTCCTCGGTAATGAAATCATACTATATGTTTCAAACTAAAAAGTGATGAACCTTTTTCTATATAATAAATAGATATTTTTAATTAATTTTCAGTATGAAAAATTGCACTAGATATAGTATGGACTAAATATTTTACAAGAATTACAGTAGACAATATAAAAATAACCAATCTATGAATGCTTTGGGCATAATTTCATGAATATAATATTGGATAAGAATAATCACTCAATCATTTTTTTCATATATTTACATTTATTGTTAATAAAATAAGTGAACTTTGAGAATCCCTAGATAATACAGTGAAACTAGAAAGGTTATGAAGATCCATACATCAGAAATTTAATTAAAATAATGTTTCCAAATATGAAATTTACAACCTTAATGATAACATAATGTATGAACTCCATGGATCACTCATACACTATGTAATGAAGCAAGAGAAAATTAATGATGAAGAGATCATGAATAAGAAAGGAATCATAGAAAAATATAATATAAAATTTGAATATCACTCTTTTAATTTTTATATACAACGAAGTGAAAATAAATTATATCATCTTGTAAAATGATGTAAAATAGTGATGAAAATAGATATTTTTTAAAAAATATCCACAATATGATATAAGATGGGTCATAAACATGTAAAAAATATAGGAATTTAAAATACTTATAATGATGGTTCAAAATATAATTATTATAAAAAATCAAAGTTATGATTTATCTACTAATACTAAAAACTTTTTTGGCATAATATAAAAGACTAATAGTACTATAAAAAAGGGAGAATGGTATTTTATTATATATGGACATTCACTATGGAGACTAATTCATGGGATGATTATGGATCTAAATTGAACATTGTTGATCTATTCATAATATATATAAAACAATAGGTTAGTAGTAATATGGTTTTAGTTTGTACTGAAATTCTTACCTTGAAAGTACTTATATATTCAAACTAATTAATGAAAATGAGATGCTAAAATGATATATTAGAATAATTATTATGTATTAAAGATAATTAAAAGTAAAAAATTAAAATCTTATTAAAGAAATTAATAGTGTCATTAATGAAAATGGGAACATTAAAAAATACCATCCAACTCTAGTGATATATTTTATCAATATATATAAATTAATCAAATACATAATGAAAAATAAGATAATAGATTATTTAGTTTATTTTTTGATTGTGAATCTTCTTGTAAGGAAAATAAATCTTCGATAAAATGATTTCTATGAATAATTTTAATAATAATTGAACTATACAATGTTATTTCATAGAGCATTGAAAAATATATAATAATGTCATTATTAATAGTTTTAATAGAAGAATATATAATTTTTTATGTTTCATATGTAAAATTGATAGATTTTATGCATCTAAATGTTCAATATGATTCCAAAAATCATTAAAAAATAAAAAATAATATTTTTCTATGAAATTAACATAAATATTTATTGAAGCTACATGTTTTGAATAATTATTTTATTTAAAATTTAATTATTAATCCCATTGGACACAAAGTAAAATTGGTTATAGATCTATATTATAAAAAACATTAGGAAAAATCCACAAATGTATAAAGGAATTCTTTACATAGATTGGATAAAATCTAGAAAACAACTGGAGAACTGTAAAACTTCTAATTATACAATAGTTATTATGAAGCCATGGTAAAATTTATGGACAAAGAAAAGGCATATTAAAAGGATTTGGTCGGGATGTTTTTTTTATATTCATTATTAATTTCAAAAGAGTTGTGTGTTTGAGGTTTAAAACATAATATAATTATTATTTATCAATTCTTATTTTCAAAAAATAGTTCAATTTTTATATTTCAAAAAAATAGAGAACATTTATTCAATTGTGTTTACTATGTTATAATTTCAAAATGATATGGTTCATAATGTTTTATAGATAGATAAGTTTTTATGTTATTGGAGTCTTAGATAGGGTAATTTGAAATTGTGGTAGAAGCTATCAAAACATCACACTATAATTTAGTTTCTTGAACTCGAAGTTGACTAATATTAATTTTTGGTTATTTAATTAATTAAAATAAATAAATTAATGCATTAAATCTATTAATGATGTAAAACAGTAATACCCCTTGGAATTTTTCATTTAATTTTTTATAGACCATTGAATCTTCTGGATTTTCTCATAAGAAATAACTATTTATTATTTTGGATGATTTTTATAGATTTACATTTCTATATTACATATCTAATAAAAATAGATGATTTTTAATCCTTTTTTATTTCTATATATTAGTTTGAAATAAAGTAAATATATTATTATCTTTATGTGATATGATAGTGGTGAGGAATTTTTATATCTAGTAATTGATAATTCTTTAGGAAAAATAGTTATTTTCATAATTTTTATATTATTAGATCAAAATATAACATGGAGATGTTGAAAAAATTAATAGAACTATTTTTTAACTAGATAGATTAATGGTAAATTAATTTATTCAACCAAATTATTACTTGGTTGATCTAATAAATAGTTCTTTTTATATATCGAATTGAATTTTTTCTATACCTATACATAATAGAAAACCATTGAAATTTTTTAATGAAAAGAAGCATAAAATTAGATATTTTTATTTTTTTAGTTATATAAATTTTTTCATAAATAATAAATATTCATTGGAATAATTTGATACTAAATCATATGAAGGTAAATTTTTAAGATATACTATTATTTTTAACACTTATACATTTATAATACAATAAAAAGGGTAATTATAGGATAATTACATGTTACGTTTGTTGATAATTAATTTTAGAAGAATTATTATGATCTATAAGGGATTGAAAATAATTTTAGGGAATATATTTTTATTAAAACATTATATCAATGTTAAATAAAAAATATTTATAATGAATTTCACCCTAATGAAATTACTTTGAAAACTGATGTAAACCATTCAGATCACATCCTCAAAATATTAAAACTCTTATAATGGGATTAATTTTCATAGGGATATCCTAACTAACCATACATATCAAGTTGATAATGTGTTAATTTTTTATATTAAGTGATATTGCATTATAAGAAATTTGGTATTATTCCGCTGTTAAAAGAGATAGTCCATTCCTAAAAGTATTCTAATAAGAATAGAGGAGAAAACTCTAAAAGGAATAATTTTATCCCAAACATTTAATAAATTTCATATATCATGTATAAAATTATTATACCACAAAATGTTTTTTATTTAGAGTTCAACTCATAACATGGGAAATGTTACATCGCATAATACATTTACAAGTCAAGAGTGACATATAACTATATAGATTGATATAATTCATTGTATAGTCCCCTAATTAGTCCCTTGATCAAGTAGGTGGTTCATTCTAGTCATACAGTTTAAACCTTTGATTCCAGAATTCTGGTTCATATTAATAAAATTTATAATATCTAAAGCTTCAAATAATTAGTGGAAATTATGAATAATATTGTCTATTGTCACCGTATCTTTCCTTTCCCTAAGAAACATTTTTGTTCGATTCCATCCTTTAACTTATGTAATGCATCTACTAGTCACCTCTAGGAAATTATTTTGATGGATTTTCCAACATTTTTTTTATATATATGTTTTAATGTCATTTCTATCAACATCTTTATTCCATAAATTTTCATGAGTACCCATCCATACTTCTTTGGTGTACTCATGATTTATGATATGGTTATATTTTAAATCATGTTTTGGGATTGTTGGGATAACATAATAACTATATTTCATTGTACATATCTTATTCCAAAGATTTTATCATTGAGGATATCATTGTATTTTAGTTCACACATAAAGTTAACTCAGTTTCTTCTAGTCATTTCAATCACTAAGAACAAATTTTTTTTACATTATTAGTGAAAATTTTTCATGATAAGATATGTTTCCCAGATAACAAATGTTAAATTTAAAATAAGTAATTCCAAATTTATAATTGAATCATGTTATTGTATAATTAATTTGTTTTAATAAATAACACTCTTTATTAACTTATATATTTCATAGTTTAACCAAGACCATTCTTTAGTAAAATTATATCATCCTTGTCTCATTTTATATCATTTGAGATTCATCATAATTTACCTTATGTTTTTCTCTCTTATACTTCTCAACAATTCCCTAAATGTATCGTGAAAATCAATACTAGATTTTTCCTAAATTAGAATATAATCAACAAAATAATATCCCCATGGAGTTATGAACTAGAAGTGCAGTAATGGTAAATTCACATTGATGTTGAATGATTGTATAGATATACTAAACCAACTCTTTTCAAGTATTACCCAAAATTCATATATGTCACAACCTGACCCAACAGGGCTCGAGCCGCGACTCCCCAAGCCCGCCTACAACAGGCCAGGGGCTGGCAACCAGCGCCGAGTAAGCTATCACACACATGGGAGGCATTAGCCTAAGGTACCTGTACACACGCACCCACAAACACCTCCATGCAACAGTGTAGAGATATAGAAAACTGAAAAGGAAATGCATGCATACAAACTATCTCAAACCAGAGTGCAACAGAAAAAGTAAAAAAGGGAAAAACAGGACCCACCAAAAGAAAACTACAAAGCGCATCCAAACTACTCTGAAGAAGGGGAACGCTTCCACAAACAACCGCCAGAAAGCTCCTCAGCACAGCTCTGGTAAACACCCCGATCAAACATGCTCACTAAGCTCCGCCTTCGCTGGGTCCTCCTGGGACTCCATCAAAAGGCTTGTGGTCTGCACAAGACTCAATCATGTGCGGGAAAATCCCGTGTAGGGGTGAGTATAAACATACTCTGTAGGCACCCCAAAAAACCAAAACCAAAGAGAGAAACTAAAAGGCAACAGTCCGCTCATCCCAGCCAGAGGGAACCCAGACGAGAGAGAAACTCTATCTCATGACCATCCTCGGCTAAACACAACTAGTCAGCTCAGCTCAAATGTATGCCCATACATACACCTTGAACAACCCAGATATACTCAGCTCACGCACCAAGCCACAAGAGGTATCGACCTCATCACCAGCAACTGTCCACAACCAGAAGAGTACACCCAATGATCACTGTCATCCCAGATGACACTCATCCGAGAGATACACTCCATCAGGTTTCTCAAAAACCTCTCAGACCCTCATCCGAGAGATCACGCTTGTCGGTTGGCATCACTGAGGATAACTCATCGAAACAACATAACCACCAAAACCCTTCGGATAGGGGATCCCCTCTAGGGTTATCTAGGGGATACCAAAACCCACTCCGGTATACATAGCTCACAGATAGGGGATCCCTCCCAAGGTCCACTAGGGGATACCACGACCCGATCTGGCATAGGTAGATCTCAAAGATAGGGGATCACACCCAGGATCTGCTGGGGGATACCACAACCTGATCTGGCAATCGACAGAAGCACATCACTCAGATAGAGGATCATCGCCCATATAAATGTGGTCACGATGATACCGGAACCCTATATGGTATAATTCGCGATGTAGGGGATCGAACCAACGATTCCACAACCCTACCGAAACCACGTGCTGAGTAGGGGTTCACATAACCAATGATACCGCAACCCTACTATACACCTCATGCTGAGTAGGGGATCGTAAACCCAACGATACCACAACCCAACTATAATCCTGATGCTGAGTAGGGGATCGTATACCCGACAATGCCACAACCCTACTGAGAACGACCCACTACATAGGGGATCATATTCCCGATGATGCCACAAACCCTATGGTGTTAACCTGCTAGATGGTGGATCGCCGCCCGTGAATAAGCGGTCACAGCGATACCAAGAACCCGATCTAGGGAAAAGATGCTAGAGGATCCCGCTCCGGGCCCACCAGAGAGATGCCACAACTCTAATAGTTTAAACATCCGATCGAGAGGATCAAAAACCTATACGAAGGTTTTGATGCCACACGAACCCTTGTGGGAACAAACCAAGGGAGTACCCTCAACCAATGTTGGTCCAAAACGTCGCTAACCTGATCAATCCACAAGAACGCCACACTTCGCATCTCCAAGGCCCATACCGAGGCCACCATCGTGATCTACGTGAAAAAACACGCAGGATAGGCTGCTTACTCACCCGAAACGGAGCACCGGTAAAAAAGGCACTATTCACCATAGCTAGCTCATGTGGGGCCCACACAACGATTCTGAAACCCATCGAGCGGATCATACCACGACATTCCCCTCGGAAAAACAAGCGGAATCGACTACTCGCTCGTCCAAAATGGACAACCGGTGAAAAGGGTACTATTCATCGGAGCCAGCTCGGGTGGGGCCCACACCTCGATTCTGAAACTCATCGAACGGATCGCACCATTGCGATCCTCTCGGAAAAACACACAGGACTCCTGGTGAAAAATCTGCGTTTCTCCGCAAACGCCAAAAACCGGCATTGTGGGGACCGAACCACGTTCTAAGTCCCAACACCCGGAAACCAACTCAAGAAGTCTTTCGTACCATCAGGGTCTCAACGCCACTGACGGCACATCATTCAGATTCTCCGGGTAGAAGTTACAACGACCCGAAGTCATAAAATAATAAAATAATATTATTTTATACGATGTTTCTAGCTCCCGGGCCACGATTCCGAACCTTCAAACCCTCGAACTCATACCGGAGGGTTCACATTGTTGTCAGGGTCGCGTCGCCGCAAACAGCACGCGAATTCGACTCCCGGATTGCAAGATACAGGGGTTTAAAGACCCCCGTTTGATAAAAGAGGCCGGACCGACGCCGCCGCTGGCCGGCGACCCTCCTCCGCGCAACGCACAGTGCCGCTGCGCTCCCCGGCGCGCCGCCACGATGGTGCTGCACCAGCGGATGTTCCATGGACCGCCGGGGGTACCCAGGGGGTCCGTTTTACGATCCGGATGCGTCTATATGACCCTCGGGACCCGATCTACACTACTACAACTTTATTTGCAGAAAATGCAGCCAAAATGGGATCGGGGGTTAAAACTCAAATCTGCATACCTCGCGGGCGAAATGCTAACGTTCTTCCTTAGATCCGCGCTCCAGACCTTCCGCTGTGCACTCTTGGAACGTCCGCCGTCGAATTCTGAGCTCGTGGGAACTTTTTTTCTCGATTCGGAGGATCGGCGGTGAGGAATGGAGAAGAATGCCGAGAGGAACAATAAAAGGGGGGGGGTGTGCTGATATTTATATCTGCCACCCGCCGGCGCCAAACCCGCCTCGGACCCGACGCCCGATGCGAACAAAGGTAAGGTCACCCCTAGGGTAAATGCGCCGTTCTGAATGGAACGACGAACTCAGATTTTTAATCCCAGACTCCGTTCAGAAGTTATTTGGGACGATGCTCACACACTAACTTCTCCACTTATTAACGAAAATGCCCCTGGTGGCGTTTCTCACCACAGGCCCGCGCCCACAATGTTTACACCTCGCCTAGGGTAAACGGCACGATCCAGACGCAACTGTGCCCTCATATTTCCGTTCTGAGATACCGTTTAGGAGATATCACACCCCCGCCACGTGCAGAGTATAAAAAACTTAATATTTTTATAAAATTAATTCCGGGCACACCGGGCCTCAGAATCAAACGTCGTCTTCGCGCCTAGCTCTAGAATTCTTCGTAGAAATATTCCAAAGTCTGACAGGGCCAAAAACCCGAGTCGCTACATCCTCCCCTCTTAGAACTTTTCATCCCCGAAAATCCCTAAGCACAAGGAAAGCGATTGGACTCTCAACTGGGTCTCACACACCAGCGAGATCACCAACAAACACCCCTGCCCGAATGCATAAGTAATAGGGACTCATCCACCACATCTCGAGACTATCCGCTTTGGGCGGAACTGGCTCGCCCACACGGTTTTAATCGCATCACAAAAATGTATCTCGGTTGGGGAATGATCCCTCTTACTCATGCATTTGAAGCATGCCAAACAACATCCACACAGGGTCTTACCAACGCCCTGAACAAAACTCTAGCAAGAAACAGAAAAGAAGGGTACCGCTAAACAGTGTCTATAAAACTACTACAATAAGTAGAAAAGACACAAGGCGTACCTATATCCATCTGCGGAGCCTCCAGGTCAATAGCCTCCAGGGCATGCAGTTGTCCCCGCCCTCGGCCACCAGCTCCCTGAGCTTGGCGTGGACCACCTGGGGGTGGGGGTGGTGGCAACTGATACCGCCTACCACCTCCTCCTACTGCACCCGCTCCGCCGCTACGTCTGTCGCCCTGTGGACCTCCTTGCTCGAGACGCTGCCTCGGCCAAGGCGGTCCATCGACTGGCTCCCTCTCAGCAGAACGTTGGGTCAGACAATGTCTAGAAAGATGTCCCTGACCATCGCAATGGTAACACCACCTCTCCTGCGGCTGACCAAAACTGGCCTGCGAGCCCTGAGCCCCAGATCCTCCATCCTGGGGTCGCCTCCTGAAACGTCGACCACGTCCAGACCCCTGAGTCTGTAGTCAGATACTAGATGTCAACGTCTCATCCCTCACATGCCCAACACTAACAGGGGTAAACGGCTCAGCCAGAAAAGTCTCCACCACCAATGCTCGCTCTAGCACTCCAGCATAGGTGGGCAGGCACAAGGAAACCACACCTGCTCGGATGTCCCTGCGTAAGCCCTGCTCAAAGGTACAAGACCTAAAGAACGGGTCTTGAACCATATCCAAGGAGTAGCACGACAGGTCCGTAAACCTCACCGAGTACTCCGACACAGTCAGGCCCTCCTACCGAAGCTGCATAATCTCCTCGATCTGCACTGACCTCAGCATCACGGGATAAAACTTCTCCCTGAAGAGCCGCTCAAACTCTGCCCACGTGAGCGTCTCCTCTTTATGGGACTGCATCACCAGGCTCCACCATCGCCTAGCTAAACAATGCAGAAGGATCACCGTTAGGACCACCATCTGATATGGGGTGTCCTCACTATGCAGAAAACTCGGGTGACTGTCTCAAACCAGTCATCAGCTGCCTGTGGGTCTGGATCACCCTGGAACCTCAGAGGTCGCTGCCTCTGGAACTCGTGCAGCACACTCAGCTTGCGCGTAACCTCATCCTGCACTGCCAGCACAACCAGCTTCTCAACAGGTGGCAGCTCAAATGGCAGACCACCTGGAGGTGCAACCTCAGAACCCGCACCCTGCTCCACAGCCTCAACACGGGGTAGGTCGTCCGCACAATCCTGCTATGGAACCCTCGTTGGTTGTCATCGTGGAGGCATCCTGAAAATAATTCAAGACACACCACAGTCAAAACATATATCTGGAGAGCTGAGTCAATAAGGACATAGAAAACCCAAAAACCCATTCTTATATGATGCATGTACCGTTATGCCCATGCGACCAGTGTACGAATGTCCTGAGTTGAAAGACAGGTTATCAGAGTCCTGGTGTATGGATACGTCGGCCGCCGTACCAACACTGTAGTCCCTGACCTGAAATCTGAACTCGACACATCCTAACACTACCGCTATGCAACCCGAACCAAACTCACAGCTAGATAAGCTACGCTCTGAGATCCCAAAGCTGGAACCTCCTCTAATACCACTCTATCATGACACGACCCAATGGGTCTCAAGCCGCAACTCCCCAATCCCACCTCCAATAGGACAGGGGCTGGCGACCAGTGTTGATAAGGCTGTCACACACATGGGAGGCATTAGCCTAAGGTACCAGTACACACGCACCCACAAACACATCCATGCAACAGTGCATAGATATAGAAAACTGAAAAGGAAATGCATGCATACAAACTATCCCAAACCAGATTGCAATAGAAAAAGTACAAAAGGGAAAAATAGGGCCCACCAAAAGAAAACTACAAAGCGCGTCCAACTTTCTCTGAAGAAGGGGAACTCGGCCACAAACACCCATCGGAAAGCTCCTCGGAACAGCTCCGGTAAACACCCCGGTCAAACACGCTCACTAAGATCCGCCTACTCCGGGTCCTCCTGGGACTCCGTTGAAAAGCATGTGGCTATACAAGACACAAACATGTGCGGGTAAAGCCCGTGCAGGGGTGAGTATAAACATACTCAGTAGACACCCCAAAAACCCAAAACCAAAGAGAGAAACTGAAAGGAAACAGTCCGCTCATCCCAGCCATAGGGAACCCAGATGAGAGAGAAACTCCATATTGTGACCATGCTCGGCTAAACACAACTAGTCAACTCAGCTCAGGTGTATGCCCATATATTCACCTTGAACAACCCCGATATACTTAGCTCACGCACCAAGACACAAGAGGTACCGACCTCATCACCAGCAATTGTCCACATCCATAAGAGTACACCCAATGATCTCTATGATCCCAGATGACACTCATCAGAGAGATACACTCCATCGGTTTTCTCACAAACCTCTTAGATACTCACCCAAGAGATCACGCTCGTCGGTTGGCATCACTGAGGATAACTCACCGATACAACATAACCACCAAACTCCTCAGATAGGGGATCCCCGCTAGGGTCCTCTAGGGGATACCAAAACCCACTCCGGTATACGTATCTCACAGATAGGGGATCACTCCCAGGGTCTGTTGGGGGATACCATGACCCAATCTGGCATACGTAGTTCTCACAAATAAGGAATCACATCCAGGATCCACTGGGGGATACCACAACCAGATCTGGCACTCGACAGAAGCACATCACTCATATAGAGGATCATCTCCCATATAAATGTGGTCACGGTGATATCGGAACCCTATCTGGTATAACTCGCGATGTAGGGGATCGAACCAATGATGTCGCAACCCTACTGAAACCACGTGCTGAGTAGGGGATCTCATAACCAACGATACTGCAACCTTATTATACACCTCATGCTGAGTAGGGGATTGTAAACCCGACGATAGCACAACCCTACTATAAACCTAATGCTGAGTAGGGGATCGTATACCCGACGAAGCCACAACCCTACTGAGCCCAACCCACTACGTAGGGGATCATATTCCCGATGATGCCAAAAACCCTATGGGGTTAACCTGCAAGATAGGGGATCACCGCCCGTGAATAAGCGGTCACAACGATACCAAGAACACGATCAAGGGAAAAGATTCTAGAGGATCCCACTCTGAGCCCACCAGAGGGATGCCACCACTCTAACAGTTTAAACATCCCATCGAGAGGATCACAAGCCTATACAAAGGTTGTGATGCCACACGAACCGTTGTGGGAACGAACCAAGGGAGTATCGTCAACCACTGCTGGTCCAAAACATCGCTAACCCAATCAACCCCCAACAATGCCACACTGCACATCTCCAAGGCCAAAAACGAGGCCACCATCGCGATCTACATGAAAAAACACGCAGGATAGGCTGCTTACTCACCCGAGACGGAGCACCAGTGAAAAAGGCACTATTCACTATAGCTAGCTTGTGCGGGGCCCACACAACGATCCCGAAACCCATTGAGTGGATCATACCACGACGATCCCCTCGAAAAAACAAGCAGAATCGACTAATCTCTTGTTCGAAACGGACACCCAGTGAAAAAGGTACTATTCACCGAAGCCAGCTCGGGTGGGGCCCACGCCTCGATTCCGAAACTCCTCGAACAGATCGCACCATTGAGATCCTCTCGGAAAAACACACTGGATCGACTAATCATCCGCCAAAATTGGACTCCTTGTGCAAAAGCTGCATTTTTTCGCAAAAGCCAAAACCCGGCCTCATGGGGCCCACACCCCATTCTCAGTCCCAACACCCGAAAACCATCTCAAAAAGTCTGTCGTACCATCAGGGTCTCAACGCCACTGACGGCACGTCATTCAGACGCTCCTTGTAGAAGTTACAACGGCCCGAAGTCGTAAAATAATAAAATAATATTATTTTATACGACATTTCTAGCTCCCGGGCCATGATCTCGAACCTTCAAACCCTCGAACGCACAATGGAGTGTTCGCCTCGTCGTTAGGGTCGCGCCGTCGTAAACAGCACACGAATCTGACTCCCGGATTGCATGACACGAGGGTTTAAAGACCCCCGTATGATAAAAGAGGCCGGAACGACATCGACCGGCTGGGACCGGCCGTCGCCGCCGGCCAGCGGCCCTCCACCGCGCGGTGTACAACGCCGTTGCGCTCCCCGGCGCACCACCACGCTGGGCGGCCAGCCGCCGCGGCTCCGCCGGCGTCGGGGTCGCGCCAGTGGATCTTCCGCGGACCGCCGGGGGCACCCCGACGGTCCGTTTTATGATTTGGAGGCGTCTACACGACCCTCGGGAACCGATCTACACTGATACGACTTCGATTTGCAGAAAACGCAGCAAAAACAGGATAGGGGTTAAAACTCAAATCCGCCTACCTCGCGGGCGAAACGCCGACATTCTGCCTTAGATCCGCGCTCCAGAGCTTCCGTTGCATGCTCCTGGAATGTCCGCCGCCGAATTCCGAGCTCGTGGGTGCTTTGTTTGCTCGATTAGGCGGATCAGCGGTGAAGAACGACGAAGAACTCCAAGAAGAAGGATAAAAGGGGGTGCTGATATTTATATCAACCACCCGCCGGCACCAAACCAGCCTCAGATCCGATGCCCGATGCGAACAAAGGTAAGGTCTCCCCTAGGGTAAACACGACGTTCTGAATGCAACGACGGGCTCAGATTTTCAATCCGAGAGTCCGTTCAGAAGTTATTCGAGCCGACGCTCGCACACTAACTTCTCCACTTATTTAGGAAAATGCCCCTGGTGGCGTTTCTCACCGCAGGCCCGCGCCTGCAAAGTTTACATCTCGCCTAGGGTAAACGGCACGTTCTGGATGCAACCGTGCCCACAGATTCCCATTCTGAGCTACAATTTTGGAGATATCACACCCCCACCACATGCATAGTATAAATAACATATTATTTTTATAAAATTAGTTCCGGGAACACCGGGCCTCAGAATCGCACGTCGTCTTTGCGCCTAGCTTTGGAATTCTTCGTAGAAATATTACAAAGTCTGACAGGGCCAAAAACCTGTGTCACTACATCCTCACCCCCTTAGAACTTTTCGTCCTCGAAAATCCCTAAGCACAAGGAATGTGACTGGACTCTCAACCGGGTCTCACACACCAGCGAGCTCACCAACAAACACCCCTGCCCGAATGCATAAGTCAGAGGCACTCATCCACCACAACTCGACACTATCCGCTTTGGGAGGCACTGACTCGCCCGCACGGTTTTAATCGCATCAAAAAAATGCGTCTCGGTGGGGGAAGGATCCCTCTTCCTCACGCATTCGAAGCATGCCAAACAACATCCACACAGGGTCTTACCAACACCCTGAACAAAACTTGAGCAGGCAATCGAAAATAAGGGTACCGTTAAAAAGTGTCTATCAAACTAATGCAGTAAGTAGAAAAGACACAAGGCGTACCTCTATCCATCCTTGGAGCCTCCAGGTCAACAGCCTCCAGGGCATGAATCTGTCCTCACCCTCGGCCACCAGCTCCTTGAGCTTGGTGTGGACCACCTGGGGGTGGGGGTGGTGGCAACTGATACCGCCTACCACCTCATCCTGCTACACCCGCTCTGCCGCCTCGTCCGCCACCCTGCATACCTCCTTTCTCTAGATACTGCCTCTTCCAAGGTGGTCCATCGACCGGCTCCCTCTTAGCAGCACGTCGGGTCGGACAATCTCTAGCTAGATGTCCCCGACCGTCGCAAGATTAACACCGCCTCTCCTGCGGCTGACCGAAACTGGCCTGCGAGCCCTGTGATCCCTGAGCCTCAGATCCTCTATCCTGGGGTCGCCTCCTGAAACGTCGAACACGTCCAGACCCCTGAGTCTGTCGTCAGCTACCAGATGCCGACGTCTCAGCCCTCATGTGCCCATCACTAACAGGGGGAAACTGCTCAGCCAGAAAACTCTCCACCACCAATGCTCACTTCAGCACTCCAACATAGGTGGGCAGGAAAAAGGAAACCACACCTACTTGGATGTCCCTGTGTAAGCCCTGCTTGAAGGTCCGAGCCCTAAATAACGGGTCTTGATACATATCCAAGAAGCAGCATGACAGGTCCGTAAACCTCGCCGAGTACTCTGACACAGTCAGGCCCTCCTGCCGAAGCTACAGAAGCTCTTGGATCCGCACTGACCTCAGCATCAAGGGATAGAACTCCTCCCTGATGAGCCGCTCAAACTCTTCCCATGTGAGGGTATCCTCGTCATGGGATTGGGTCACCGGGCTCCACCATCGCCCAGCCGAACCAGGAAGAAGGATCGCTGCTAGGACCACCATCTGATCTGGGGGTGTCCCCACTAGGTGGAAAACTCTGGTGACTGCCTCAAACCAGTCATCAACTTCCTGGGGGTCTGGATCACCCTGGAACATCAGAGGTCGCTGCCTCTGGAACTCATGCAGTGCACTCAGCCTGCGCGTAACCTCATCCTGAACTGCCGACACAACAAGCTGCTCAATAGGTGGCGGCTCAACTAATAGACCACCTGGAGGTGCAACCTCAGAACCCACACCCTTCCCCACATCCTCAACATGGGGCGGGTCGTCATCACACTCCTGTTGCGGAACCCTCACTAGCTGTCTTCGTGGAGGCATCCTGAAAATCATTCAAGATGCACCACAGTCAAAACGTATATCTGGAGAGCTGACTCAAGAAGGAAAAGGAAAACCCAAAAACCCAGTCCTATATGATGCATGTACCGTTATGTCTATACGACCAGTGTACGAATGTTCCGAGTCGAAATGCAGGTTATCAGAGTCCTGGTGTATAGATACGTCGGCTGCCGCACCAACACTGGAGTCCCTGACCTGAAAGCCGAACTCGACACATCCTAACACTACCGCTATGAAACTCGAACCAAATTCACAGCTAGACAAGCTACGCTCTGAGATCCCAAAGGTCGAACCTCCTATGATACCACTTTGTCACGACCCGACCCAACGGGGCTTGAGTTGCGACTCCCCAAGCCTTCCTTCAATAGGCCAGGGGCTGGAAACCAGCGCCGAGTAGGCTATCACACACATAGGAGGTATTAGACAAAGGTACCTGTATACACGCACCCACAAACACCTCTATGAAACAGTGCAAAGATATAGAAAACTGAAAAGGAAATGCATGCATACAAACTATCCCAAACCAGAGTGCAACATCAAAAGTACAAATGGGAAAAACAGGGGCCACCAAAAGAAAAATACAAAGTGCATCCAACCTCCTCTGATGAAGGGGAACACTATCACAAAGACCCGTTGGAGAGCTCCTCGGCACAACTCCAGTAAACACCCCGGTCAAACACACTCACTAAGCTTCGCCTACTCTTGGTCCTCCCGGGACTCTGTCGAAAGGCCTGTGGTCTGCACAAGGCACAATCATGTGCAGGCAGAGCCCGTGCATGGGTGAGTATAAACATACTCATTAGACACCCCAAAAACCCAAAACCAAAGAGAGAAACTGAAAGGAAATAGTCCGCTCATCCTAGCCAGAGGGAACCCAGACGAGAGAGAAACTCCATATCGTGACTATCATCAGCTAAACACATGTAGTCAGCTCAGCTCAAGTGTATGCCCATACATACACCTTGAACAACCCAGATATACTTAGCTCACTCACCAAGTCACAAGAGGTACTGACCTCATCACCAAAAACTGTCCACAACCAGAAGAGTACACCCAACGATCACTATCATCCCAGATGACACTCATCCGATAGATACACACCATCTGGTTTCTCACAAACCTCTCAGACGTTCACCCAAGAGATCACGCTCGTTGGTTGGCATCACTGAGGATAACTAACTGAAACAACATAAACACCAAACTCCTCGGATAGGGGATCCCCACTAGGGTCCGTTAGGGGATACCAAAACCCACTCCGGTGTACGTAGCTCACATATAGGGGATCACTCCCAAGGTCCGCTGGGGGATACCATGACCCGATCTGGCATAATTATTTCTCACAGATAGGGGATCACATCTAGGATCCGCTGGGGGATACCACAACCTGATCTGTCTCTTGACAGAAGAACATCACTCAGATAGAGGATCATCGCCCATATAAAGGTGTTCATGACGATATCGGAACCCTATCTGGTATAACTCGTGATGTAGGTGATCGAACCGATGATGCCACAACCCTACCAAAACCACGTGCTGAGTAGGGGATCTCATAACCAACAATACCGCAACCCTACTATACACCTCATGCTGAGTAGGGGATCGTAAACCCAACGATACCGCAACCCTACTATAAACTTGATGTTGAGCAGGGGATCGTATACCCGACGATGCCCCAACCCTACTAAGAACGAACCACTACATAGGGGATCATATTCTCGATGATTTCATAAAGCCTACAGGGTTAACCTGCTGGATAGGGGATCGCCACCCGTGAATAAGTGGTCACAGCGATACCAAGAACCCGATATAGGGAAAAAATGCTAGTGGATCCCGCTCGGGGCCCACCAGAGGGATGCCATAACTCTAACGGTTTAAACATCCCATCGATAGGATCACAAACCTATATGAAGGTTGTGATGCCACACGAACCCTCTTTGGAACGAACCAAGGGAGTACCCTCAACCACTGCTGGTCCAAAATGTCGCTCACCCAAGCGATCCGCAACAACGCCACACTGCGCATCTCCAAGGCCAAAACTGAGGCCACCATCGTGATCTACGCGGAAAAACACGCAGGATAGGCTGCTTACTCACCCGAAACGGAGAACCGGTGAAAAAGGCACTATTCACTGTAGCTAGCTCGTGCGGGGCCCACACAACGATCCCGAAACCCATCGAGCGGATCATACCACAGTGATCCCCTCGGTAAAATAAGCGGAATCGATTACTCGCTCGTCCGAAACGGACACTCGGTGAAAAAGGTACTACTCACCGAAGCCAGCTCGGGTGGGGCCCACGCCTCGATTCCGAAACTCATCGAACGGATCACACCATTGCGATCCTCTCGTAAAAACACATAGGATTGACTAATCATTCGCCAAAAGTTGGACTACTGGTGCAAAAGATGTGTTTCTCTACAAACGCCAAAACCCATCCTCGTGGGGCCCACACCCCATTCTCCGTCCCAACACTCAGAAACCAACCCAAAAAGTCCGTCGTACTATCAGGGTCTCAATGCCACTGACAGCACATCATTCGGACACTTCGGGTAGAAGTTACAACGGCCCGAAGTCGTAAAATAATAAAATAATATTATTTTATACGACGTTTCTTGCCCTCGGGACACGATCCCGAATCTTCAAACCTTCGAACCTACAACGGAGGGTTCACCTCATCGTCAGGGTCGCGTCGTCGCAAACGGCACGCAAATCCAATTCCGGGATTTCAAGATACGGGGGTTTAAAGACCCCCGTATGATAAAAGAGGTCGGACCGGCCTCGACCAGCCGGTCCGGCCGGCCGGGACCGGCCGCCGCCGCTGGCCCTCCGTTTGCCGGCAGCCCTCTGTTGCTCGGCGCATCGCGCCGCCGCTCTCCCCGGCGCGCCGCCGTGCTGGGCGGTCGGCAGCCATGGCTCCACCGCGGTCCGCCGGCGCCGGCGTCGCCGCGCCGGTGCCGCGCCAAGGGATCTTCCCCAGAACGCCGGGGCACCCCGGCGGTCCGTTTTACAACCCGGAGGCGTCTACACGACCCTCGGGACCCGATCTACACTACTACGGCTTCAATTTTTAGAAAAACGCAGCAAAATGGGATCATGGTTTAAACTCAAATCCGCCTACCTCACGGGCGAAACACCGACGTTCTGCCTTAGATCCGCGCTCCAGAGCTTCCGTTGTGCGCTACTGGAATGTCCGCCGTCGAATTCTGATCTCGTGGGTGATTTTTTTCTCGATTCGGTGGATCAGTGGTCAAGAACGACGAAGAATGCCGAGAGGAACGATAAGGGAGGGGGGGGTGCTGATATTTATATCAGCCACCCGCCAACGCCAAACCCGCCTCGGACCCGACGCCCGATGCGAACAAAGGTAAGGTCACCCCTAGGGTAAACGCGCTGTTCTGAACACAACAAAGGAATCTAATTTTTAACCCGAGACTCCGTTCAGAAGTTATTCGAGCCGACGCTCGCACACTAAGTTCTCCACTTATTTACGAAAACGCCCCTGGTGGCGTTTCTCACCGCAGGCCCGCGCCCGCAAAGTTTACACCTCGCCTAGGGTAAACAGTACATTCTGGACGCAACCGTGCCCTCAGATTCCCGTTCCGAGCTACCGTTTAGGAGATATCACACCCCCGCCATGTTCATAGTATAAAAAAACTAAATATTTTTATAAAATTAATTCCAGGCACAACGGGCCTCAGAATCGCACGCCGTCTTGGCACCAAGATTTAGAATTCTTTGTAGAAATATTCCAAAGTCTGACAGGGCCAGAAACCCGAGTCTCTATAATATATACCATAACCACATCCACTTGTAGTATCCTGAAAGGTATTTATTTGAATTAAAAACATTCACTCAATACTTTATCAATATTTATAGATATCATCCAATAGTAAGACTCATCCAAATGTTATTTATTATGGTTCACTGACCCTCTCATCATATTTAACTAAATAAACCCGTTATTTAAAGTATAATAATATTCAAAAATAAATAAACTCATTTCTGATACCAACTGATGTGACCCAAACTAAGTTTGACCTAAATAATACTTTAATCACATGACTTATAAAAGAAAAAGAAATCTCACATACATTCACACAACCCACACAATGAAAGGTTAAATGTCTTAGAGATTAACTATGTAAATATTGTAATTTATTAATAATTGTGAAAAATTATCCAAAATGTTGAACATAAAAATAGATTCTTATATATATCCGATAATATAATCATTTTTATACCCAACATAATAGAAACAAAAGATTGAGGGTGAGCATAGATACACAATAAGGAAAAATAATATCTGAAATTATTTGATCATAAATAATATGTATTACATGAGAAAGTATAAAATATAATAATATGGTATCATAATACCATATGGGATGATCATAAAACATAGAAAATAAATATAAGATAACAACTAGAACATTAAGAATGTTTTAAAGTTATGAATTGCCTCTTAATATATGTCAACTACAAAGAAAATTTGAACATTAAATAAATTTGTTTGATATATTAGAAATATTTTGTAGTAAGGAAAACAGGGAATTACTTAGTAAATAACATGAATATATTGAAAAATCATTAAA
The DNA here is from genome assembly GCA_963277665.1 of Viscum album. Lineage (NCBI taxonomy): Eukaryota > Viridiplantae > Streptophyta > Magnoliopsida > Santalales > Viscaceae > Viscum > Viscum album. The sequence continues at coordinate 936,659,319 of OY728153.1, forward strand.
ATAATATTTCTAATCACTATGGACTAGTCTACCCACCAACCAATTTAAATTTTAAATAATGGGTATAGATAAACACTATGAATTCACTCTTTTTGAACCTAGTTACTCACTTACTTGTTCACACAAAAAATTGTGATTAAACATTAACATAATCACACTCAACCTTTGTGAACATGGTGAATTATTGACCAGTTCACATAAAAAAATTACAACATATTAACTCCATCACACTCACCAATTATGAACCTAGATACTCGCTATCCTATTCTCATGGAATTTCTATCTAATGAGAAGTAATATTTTAACCATGTCTTTGTTAGAATATATAATGTAACAAAATATCAAAATCCATATACATCATTTTCCATGCTAAAATCAAACAGTCATCGTCCCATAAAGAACACATGGGAAAACAATGGGGTTATTAAAATATTTAAAAACATTACATATCATAAACTCAGTAAATCATAAGACATCTAAAATCTCATTTTCAAAAAGTAACAATATATGAATAAATTATATATGTGTTTATGAAAAACTAACTTCACAAAATATAAACCATATATAATAAATGGATGTGAATATAAAAGAGTTTTCAAAACCATTTATGAAATGGATGTAAAAATTACATTAAAAATTATTCTTTGGGAAAAGAAATGGAATACATTTGAAACCCATAATATAAATAGTAAAAATATAAAACGACCTTGAAAAAAATAAAGGAAATAAAAATATGGGAGTGGAAATTCAATAAAAAATTGTACTTATAAAATAATATTTTTTAAAGGAGACTTGAAATTATATAAATTCTTTCCAAAATAGGAGTAAAAATACACTAAAAAAAATTAATTTTAAATTAATATTTAATAATGGAAAATTGAAATTTATATAATGTTTTAAAAAAGGGATGTGAAAATATTTTGAACAGAATTAAAAAAAAGAATATTTAATAATGGAATTGAGAAAACACATCAAATTTATTAACAAAAATATTAATTTCATGATGAAATATTTTATGTATAAATGATTGAAAAACATTAGAATAATTTGAAATAACCTTTATGAAAGCCAACATAATTAGTATAATAAATCCTTTACATTAAAATTAATTAATCTAAATAAATTCATTATTATATATTTAAAAAATTTAGTATCTACTAGTTAAGGGTGAAAATTGGATTTCTGTAAAAAAACATGGATATATAATAAAAATATTATAAAATAAATATGGTTTATAATTAAAAAATATAATGATGAAAAAAAATTGATTAATAAAGGTATAATACTTTTTTTAATCAATATTTACTCAAAATAGTATGTGGGAATACAACATAATAAATCTTACAGTAAAAGAAAATCTATCATTAATGGTTATTTTCAATTAAATACATTATTACACTGGGAAAGTATTTGAGTCACTGAAAACTGATTACAAACATTTTAAATTTTGAATAAAATTCCCATGAGTGGTATAAATTTAAATATAACATTTTATATCATAAATTATAGTAGGATCATGCTAAAATATGAAATTAGTGATGTTTTTAAATGTTTGAAAATAAAAGATGGATTAAATCGTAAAACCTGACTCAAGGGATTTTAATTTGAGTCAAAGAAACAATTGCAAATATAACAATGATTCAGGTAATGATAATTTGGAGAGGAATTCATGTGAATGAATTTAAATTCTAGATAAATGAATCTGTAAATACAATTTTATACTGTCATTGACTGAAAAAATTAATATTAGAGTAATTTTGTTCATGGATATCCATTATAACTCAAATAAAGGAAAATTAGTTGTGAAAACCATTACCTTTTTTCCTTTCTTAATTTATCACAATATCAAATCCTTTAAAGTATTAATAAAATAATTTATTTCATAAAATAATTCATAAATAATAGTATTTTATAATCTTTATTATAAATTTCTACCATGAATACATTGATTATCCATTTTTTTAATATGACCATTAAGCATTAGTTACATTAGCTATTTGAGTTAATTTTATATTATTGATGTCATTCCCCATTCTTGGTTTCCCAGTGAATTTTTAATATATCATTTAAGATACAATAAAATATTACTTTTATTTATTTCTAAATCACTAATATAATTCCATATGTCTTTATTTATGTTGTATGAAAAAAGAATAGGTGTTCACTTATTTTTTTTTATTTTAGTGATTGAAAATGATTCCTTAGAAATAAGATAATTACTTGTAATTATATTGTAAGAATCATATAACAACCATGATTTCATTATTTAATTATCTTATACTATTAATAATGTTCCAATAGTAGTATTTAATAATCATTTGTTTCATCGTTCATGAAATTGGTTAAACTGACCCAAACATGAACTCCTTTTAACTCGATTGGTGAGTATGGTTGAGGAGATAATTATTTCTAATAACTATCATTATAATAGATTAATAACAATATTATTATAATCAATTAAATTATAATATTTTTTTATAATTTATTAAAATATTGATGAAAATAAATGTTCTGCCAAAGTAGCAACAGTCCACACACACACATGATTATTGTTCCAATTTCTGAGTGTCTGATATTATATGAAGGTGTATATTAAGTTGAAATTTTATAATTAATATTATAATTTAAAAATAACATTCATTCATCCATTTTATCCTTTTCATAGTCCATTAATGGTGGTGATGAAAAACAGAAGACATCACTTTGTAAAGGCAATAGTGCACATAATTCAATAACAATGCTTTTGATTTTCATAATGAATGGGTAGGATTAAATAATTGTAATTATATTAATATAATATAATATCATAACCATAATTATACCAATTTAATTATATTTTTATTTATATCAGTGACTTAAAATATTTTCATTATGATAAAAAACATAAAAAGAAAATAATAATTATGATGTAGAAAAGATTTTTCCATAGAAAAATACTTGAAATTAAATTAATTAGGATAACATAGTGTGACTTCTTGATTTATAAAGTGTTGGAAAATTATATTAGATTATATTTGGGAAGAGTTTCATGTAAATTTCAAATGGTTGTTCTGTGTTTGAAAGGGTGTTAGACAACCCTTTTTATAGGACATGAAAAAGAATTTTTTAAAACTTTAATTATGTTCTAATAATTCCATGACTCTATTTAAAGGTAAATGTATCAAAATATTTAAAATTTTTTAGTTCGGATTATATTTTTTTTGATAAATACTAATCCATGGATTTCCATACACGTTTTAATCATGATTAGTTGTTTTTACCATTTCTATTTTACATTGTTCTCTTTCACTTTTAGACTAGGTAACTTGTATTTTTAGGTAAATGATATTAGGTTTTATTAAGAATATATAATAAATTTTATAAAGAAATTTGGGTGTCCTGAAAATAAATTTATAATATATTTACAGCAGGTAAATTTCTATATAATATTTAATTAAATTTTTAATTAAAACAGATAATAACTAAAAATAGTTTTAATAGAAAAAATAAATTTTAAACAATTATTTATTATTAATACTATTTTTATTGATTATAAACTAAATGTGAATTAATATATTTTTATTGAAATTGTTTTTTTAATTTATATGAACTAAATTCCTTCAATATAATATAATAATAATGATAAAATAATTATTTCTCTATTATCGTGGTAATTACAGTTAATCATAATAATTTAATAACATTCAAAAACATTAATCACCATATTATATTAAATGGAATTAATTTATAATATATAATAATAATTTCACTGAACTATGTTTATATTTTTTTTGGGAAATTAATTTTATCACAAATTCATGTAGCACGCAAAAACATTGATTTTTAAAATAAAAATATTATTTTTAAGAAGAGAAACATTATGATTTGGATAGAATTATCAATCTCATTGGATCAAATGAATTTAAAATAATTATTATCATTAAAATAGTAATTATTTTACCAAAAAATAAAGAAACTTCATTTCATAATTTTATAATCAATTAAAAAAATCAGTCGAAGAAGAGATTTCATTAAATTACTATATAAATGTTCAAAATTGTGAGCACAGGTTTATATATTAATGATATTATATTAAAATTATTTATTATAAATTAATATATACTATTTAATAGGAAAAGGTTCTAAAAAATTTCAATTTATTCATAAAATAATATAATTTCATAAAAGTGAATGAATAAATTAAATCAGTATTTTCACTTTTGTGTTAAAATTAATTATTCCAAAAAAATACAAAAAAAAATAGATAGTTTTCCCATTATAAATCCAAATATAATTTTAATTTTTTCAAAAAGAATATAATTTTTCTATATTTAATATTTATTTAAAAATATAAATCATAGTGGGAATTTATTTTTATAGCGAAAAAACATTTTAATGTACTTGTTATTATTTTTAACAATTTTAGGGAAAAATAATAAAGATATCATTCATCATTAAATAGTTTATTTTACTTTATTCAGAATTTAACATCATTGTACATTTTTTTAATAAAAAAAAGTTATATAAAAATTTATATTCCTAAACCCAATAATGAATTATGTAAAACTGTGTAAAATAACTTTTATATAACCATATGTATGACTATTTTACATTATTAAACTAAATTTATTTAAATATAATAATTCAATGAAAATGTTCTACTAATATAAAAAGATAATTTTATTTATTTATTTGGGTGTTCCATGTAGAGAAAGATATCAAACTGATTTGACTTATTTAGTGGAAACCATATATTAAAATACCAAGTCATTACAATCTAATTGATTGAATAATTAGAAATTTTGATTCCAAAGTTCATAATAGAAATTAATTAATGAATTTTAATTCTCAATATACTTTTATTTCTATTTTATTACCTGATTATTAATTTGGATCCTTATATTATTCTAACATGATTTTTTATAGGAAATAATAACATTGGAAATTTTCTTGAAATAATTTTTTAGAATTAAATTAAACCAACAAAAAAATAATATATTATTGGATATAAATAGTTATTCATAAAAACAATTAGATGAGTTTGGATAGATTATAATATATTTTAGCATAATGTTATAGGTTTTTATATATTCTTTGACCCCTACTTATGATTATGATTTTTTTGGGGGTTTTCTCGAGTAGTTTTAGGGGGAAATATGAAATTTTTTAAGGATTATGGGTTGTTCATGGTCGGTGCATTTTTTACCCAATCTGTGCACCCACCAAGTGAAAACTCTGACACCCTGGATATTGGTTGTTTTCATTATTGGCACACAATTTGACAATTTGTTCTCCCACTTATTAGAAATCGTGGATCCTAACAGAGGGGTGAAAAGTTGGGGTGCACAATTTGTCTAACTGTGTCTCGCTTCATAACTAACTATGCACATGGGATAATTTTATTCAAAAAATAGTTTTCCAAATTATTGAACCTCCATTTCATCCCCCTCTCAACCCTAATTCTCTATACATAATCTCCTCGGTCTTGGAGGCTCCGAGGAACCCATTTTGGTTTATTGTGACCACATCTGGGATGGATTGAAGAACCGATTGAAGATAACATCCCTCTTTAGTACGTTGATCTCTTCCCTTTCCTTTTCCCTATATCTCTCTTTATTTCTTCTATAGAGTTTGATATATCATCATGTGTTTGGTGGATCTAAACTCCTTTTATTTGAATCTTTAATCTCGGTTGGATTTCATGATATCTATTTTTGTTGATCACAGTTAGAAAATCTCGCTATAGGTGTTTAGTTTTGGTACCCTTAATATTGGTATGTAGTTCTGTTGAGATATTCCATTTAATAAACCCTTGATTTTCTTTATTTGTATTCAATTTATTTGAATTTAATTATTGAAATCAATTTTTGATGAATTGGAATAGTTATGATATTTTTCATTGAATTCTTCGGAAACCACTTATTCAAATGAAATTGGAATTTGGTGTGTGTATTTAAAATTTATGGAAATAGTAAATTTATTTGAGAATATATTTTAGAAATTGGATTAAAATTTTACTTGTAAAAAAATTAGATTTATTTTAAAAGATAATGAAATGATGATTTTCTTTTTTTTTCTGAATTTTTTTTACCATACTAAAATGAGAAATGTTATAATTAAATTAGATATGATGTTTTTATTTGAAATTAAATGAATTTACCATTGTTAATTAATTGAATGATTTAGAACTTGCGAGCTTTTATAGTTAGGTGATATTTAGTACAACCACTCTTGGATTGTAATCACGAATGAATGGATTGAAGATGAAATGACAAAATCTTAGTAAGGAATATATTATCAATTATGGTTTTTTGATGAGTCATAGTCAGAATGATCTTAATGAACATGTGTTGACATTTTCTATGATCATTGATATGATTTTGAGGATCTTATGAACATAAACTATAATACCATAGGGTCGTTAAACATTTTTCATGTTGTGATTATTTTGATATTTATATATATATACCATTGACTGTGATACTGTTTTTTCATGCCATTTTATTTATATAAACTAATTTATATAAAATGTTTATCAATCGAATATTTGAAATATTTCCATCATTTGAAATAAAAGATAGTTTTGAATTAAATATGAAAATGTAGCACCTTGCGTATTTATTTAAAATTGAAATCACTATTTGTTTTACTATTATGGGATATTATTATGGTAAAATTGGTGAGATTATACAGGGACTTTAGCTCACATTATTCCATTTCTTTTAGGTTTTTATTGATTTTATTGTACCATGTCTGAGAAAAGGGATTGTGCCTCTTGGAGGAGCTGGATATTTATGATTATTTAGGTCATTGAGTGATGTGTCCTTTAAGATATCATGTTTATCTTATTTTAATTAATGTACATTAATGATGTACTATTTGGGTCTTGATATACATGTTTGGTTTATGGTACTTCCTCCCTTTTTATTTTTGAGTATACTAATAGGTATCTATTTTCTTCCACTATTTTGTGGAAAATTTATTCCCACTTTTATCTTGTGTGATTCCTAGATTGAGTCATCAACTCCTAGGGATCAAAAAATATCTTTGGGATATGTCGAGGGTAATCTAGGGTATTATGGTACTAGGGTGTCTGGGACGGTCCAGGTCAATATTGTATCAGACCTGTAGTTAAGTATCTTTCCATGATGTTACTATGTAGTTGAGAGAACGTTTCAGTGCATAAGTAGAATGTATGAGCGAGTTCCAAGATGGATCTCTTATTTATGAGCCTTAAGTCTCTATATGTGTTTTTTAAAAGAAATCATAAAGAATAATTCTTGCATTTCCCCTTATTTTGATTTGGATAGGTTTAAATCCAAATATTGTTATTTAATCTAAAGTGATTAATTTCCTAATTTCTCTTGTTTGATTTTTTTATATGAGTAACCTTATCGTATCTTTAAATTTTAATATTGATGTTGTGTAGCATCATGCCTCTAATAATATGAACGAATAGGCTCTAGGAGGAAGATTATGATGAAAAACAATGATAAAATCCTCCCATAGACTAGAATCTAATTGAAATTATTGTCTATGTTATCCAAGATATAGGATAGGAACCTGAAACCATTCTCATTCAGGCTTTATTTTTTGAACCATACGGTGATAAGTTCCATATTTTTTATTAATAGTTCCTCTCCCAAAATCCACTTGAAATACATGTCTCTAATAATCCCCATGATATTGAGGATTGGTTAATATAGATATTATTTTTTATATCTTGGAAACACTTGATTTTATAAAGGTGAAATGGACCACCATTAAGATAGAGGGATAAAATAGGAATTAATGGGAAACGATAGTGATAGAGAAGAAGCATTACCATTAAAAGTGGAAATTCATTAAATAAATTTTCACTGATTAATTTTATCTAAATTCTATGGTGTTTTCTAATACTATAGAGCCTTTCAAACTTTAGTATACTAACATAACCATTAAAAAGTATGAAAATCAATTAGCTGGGATTTTTTTGTTTACATAAGATATTTTATCGAATAAGAAGATTAAGACTCGATGGTTTTATTTAGGACTTATATTTGATACTCGTTCACATGTTTTCTAAAAGATACTATCACCTTATACTGAGCTTTAGGATGGGTAATTGATGGTTGAACATGATCTGGCCGGTAAGTTAAGGTTAACAAGAGTTATTTTATCTCCAAATGGAGGTTATATGGGTTTATTTATAGAAAGGATAATGTGTGATGAGTCTCATTGTGGTTCCCAACCACATGGTTCTTCTAGATGTCTCGTACTGCCTAGAACATGGCTTTTTAAATAATTTTAGTGTGGAATGCCAGGGCAGTAAAAAAGGGGTTTTCACTAAGAACCGAATATATATGGTTCATGTGGATACAAATGTCCAATGAAAAAGTTTAGTTATGTATTATACATTCTATTTAGTAGAATAAAATCAACATCACCAAAAATTACTATGGTGAAATCAGTTTTTTCAAGATCTAAGGGGTTCCATATATTAGAATCTGGAGTGAATATTCATCACATATTGGAAGTGCCTCCACAAGAAGATGATACATTTCTAGAAACTATGAGAGGTAATATCAATACTATTTTATCTATAGTGAATTATTTCTTTCATACAGGTTTATATAATTCATTTTATCAACTATAATTGTGAACCTTATAAAGTTTCTTACATTTCGTTTATCTTATGTGATAGATATTACCAAACCCCTCAAAATGAAGAGACATAACGTGACCCATTATCCTTTTTTCCCTTTATCTAAGTTTCATATTTTATGGTATTTTTATTTTCTCAAAAAGAATCCTCTTTATTTCATTTTAAATATGTATTGTCTTATTTCTAAAAAATCATGAATTAATTATTTTCTCTAATGGGTATCCCTTACCATGCATGATTGGTTTATGTCATGTTATTCGTAGATAAGGTAACCTGATATATATTAGATCCAGACTTTTTTTATCTAGAGTTAGGAAATTTAATGTTAGTTATTTATTTTGATCTAGATATGGAATCTTTGAGAGAGGATCTACCACCTATTTTTGTCAAGTTCACTGATTTTTTTTCTACATGCTTTAGTTTCCACCGATGGTTGAGGTAGAGTCCACTATTGATATAGTACATAGTACACATGGGGAATGTATACCTTATTACTACATGTAACTAGTTAATATGAAAGAGTAAAAGACTCCACTAGATGATCAGTTAAAGAAATGATTTAAATGCTTGAGTGAGTCATAATCGGTGGAACCTTTTCACATTGAAATGGAAGGTGATAGAAAACATCTCCTATATGATGATTACCAAAAAATAAACCAAGTAACAATAATTAAATAGTTTCTATTTCCATGGATTGATGATCCATATGACTAGTTCAAAGTGTTGAGTTGGATCTTGAATATTGACCTTTAATCTGGTTATCTCCTGTTAAGAATAAAATATTCTATAATTAATAAAATATTCTTATGGTGTATGTATAGACACAATTCGTATCTTTCCATTCCATTTGTTCTAACTCATTATCATTGAGTCTTTATTCCCTGAATGCTCAATATCATCCTTGAGTATCTTGATATTTTCATGGATGTATTTGAAGATGACATCAACATTTAGTCTATGTATGTATAGGATCATGTGATTCATCTATTAATAAAATTGGTATGGTTTAGAACTCACCAACTACATGAAAATATATCAATTTTTGAGTTATGGAATCAGGAAGTAATGTTCTTGGGACATGTTGTGTTAGGTCATGGTATCTCAATTGACATTGAGAAGGTGAAAGTTGTTAAGACATCATAGGAAACAAAGAATAATTTTGAGATTTATATCTTCTTGGGTCATGTGGGGTATTATCACCAGTTCATAAAGGATTTCCCAAAATAAGAATCTCTGATGAATTCTCTTACTCTAAAGGGTGTTATGTTTTCTTATGATGATGAATTTTAGTGTTCTTTTGATGAGCATAAATGTATTTTGACTTCTGTGCCAGTGTTAACTCTTCCAAATACATAACTTTACTATTTTTTCTTCTATTAAAAATCATGTTCAGTGTTTCTATGAATTCTAATTTTGGGTGATCATCTCATTTCTAAATGGATCATGGAAACATAATATAAAAAATAATTATTATCTGACCAATGATCTGGAACAAGTAATAGTTATGAATTCACTTATAATATTCATTATAAAGATACTAAAAAATAATGATTTTTTAAATATAATTAAACACTATATTTCCAAATTTTATTATCTTAATTTCAATAAATCAATATAATTTTGGAATTTTTAATTTGAAATTTATCATAGGGTTAATTTTTTAGATTTTTCATGAATGTGTTTTATCAGGAGAATATTGAAAACTACTGTGTTTACAAATTCTATATCTTTTTTGACATTATCATTATATATAAATGAGTTTAATTTTTTTGAAAAAATTTATCAAGGAAAAGAAATATTTTGGGTTTAATATAATTTATTTTAAAATATAATATTTATCTTAGAAATATATTCTTAATATTTTAGAAATATATATACTTTCTTACTCAAATGAAAAAACTCCTTCCAATTTAATAATGTATTTCTAAGATTATTTTTGGTTTTCATTTGGTTTCAAATAGAAATAAACATAATTTGATTTAAAAAAATTCAATTAATTATTTATGAATCAAAACCAAATTTTATTTTTCTAGAAAATTACTTACTAAGTAACATTATTTCAAAAAAATAATATTTTGTTATGTTTTAAAAAAATATATTAGAATTAATTTACTCCTATTATATAAATCGAATCATATATATTTATTCTATATTTGGAATAATAATTAATATTAGGTGATGAGATTAACATAATTTTTTATTCATAATCAATATTAACCATGGTAAATATTTATCACTTATGTTAAGGGTAAATTAGTTAAAAGGGTTAAAATAAAGGGATAGGGATTGAAGATGATAGAAAAATATTCTTAATATCAATTGGATGGTTGTATTTTTACTATACCATTATCATATTTAAAGTTATGATAATTTGGTGAAACATTACATGAGTAGTAAATATATTATATAATAATGCTTCAAGTACTGACATGTTTTCCACCCACCTCAATTATAAAAGGGAAACTCCTCTCGTATATCTCTACACACATCTTAAGATTTATAAACTGGCCATGATATTCCCAAATACCATCTTAGATTTATTTTTCAGAACATTGATGTTCTAGTCCTATCAAAATACCACCTCAATAGAGGAAATGTATAATCCAAAAGAGGTTACAAAAAATAATTGGTATATGTTTTTACCATATTTTTCAATTTACATTCATCCTGATCCTCCTTAAAATCATAAATAACCACATTAAAATTTAAATAATTATATTTCATTTATTTTGTTTTTTTATTTTAATTGTAAAAAAAATTTCTATCTCATTTATATTATTTGTAAAATGAAAACATCACTTGTAGGTATGTATGAATTTTCATCTCCACATAACGACGTAATGCGTTATTCATCACTACATTACGTGGATGATTATAAAGGAAGTTTAATAATTATATATGATATTTTTGAAAAAATTATGATTCTATAAATATCATATATCAACTATCATCTTACCATTCCATCGGTATGAATATAATGGTGTCATTCGTTCATAAATATATACTACCACCTCCATGAAGCGAAGTCAATTATTTTTATATTAAAACCTCGAATGGATGAATTTAACATTTTATAAAATCAATAAAAAAAATTATAATATTATTAACATTCTCAAGTAGATGTAACCATTTTTTGACACAATCAAACATGATCAATATACCAATGTAATTTGGGGTAAATTAACCAAACAACCCTAAGTTTCCAATGTAAGAAAGTACATTTCAATCAATGGATGAATATGAATATAAGAGAACCCTAAAATTTAATATTGATGAATGTATTTCTTAATAAATAGTTAAATAAATTAAAATTAATTTTTTAATGGGAACATAACATGTCCAACCAATCACAAATACAATGTATGGGTTTTTTTTATCTCAATACCACTATAATGTGGAATATTTTACATTATGAAACTAATTTATTTTATACTATGTATATTTTTTCTTTTATTACATATTACACCTTGAATTAATATTAATTAATTTTATTTGATTTTTAAATTTATTTTTCCTCTTTTTAGGTTTTGTAATTAATAAATTATGAAAAATGTAAAGGTTCATTGTACAATATCACTTTTTTAGAAAGATGGAGGCAGATCCCCTTATTATTATAAAAAAAAGTAGTTTGGGAGGAAAAGCAAAGAACAACAAAGAAATCAAGTTCCCCCTCTTGGGGGGCCAAGCTTTTTCCTCAGCTTGTTTCCAATCCTTTGTTCCTGTTCTCTTAGCTCATTCTATACTTGTACATTGATGAACCCCCAGCCTCTCCCTCTTATAGTGTAGCGTTCTTCAATATCCTTAGCTTGCATTAGCAAAGTTTACACATCTTCATCTGAACTTTCAGCTTTCTCTTCCTCCTTCTTCCTTTCCTCTTTTCTTGTCGCTTTTTTTGACTTCTTGTTCTCACCTATTTCCAAGTACTATCTTCATCATCCTTAAGTTCATCATCCTTCCCTGTTTTTACTGCCACCTGCATAGCAGAGGGAGGCAAAGAGTGAGAGGGTTCCCCAGGACAGATACTCACCTGTTTTTTTGCGCTGGCCGAATCCCCATGCACAGTTGACTGCATCTCAAAGGGAGTAGCAAAATTAGCAACATTCCTAGAATCTGTAGCAACAGCAATATTACTCTGAATGTTTAGGTTCATGCTTGTAACTGGAGAAACCAGGGTAGAAGCCTTCTTCGATTGGATTCCAGCCTCAAAGTGAGGCCTATATTGTGCTGCAATCTATTTCATTCCATCATCAGGATTCCAATCAAGGTTTTTTGGTTGAGCTGAGATCTCAACCACCCCAATAGTGAATGATTCAGTGAGGGAATTTTGATTAACAGAAGCCACATGAGCTTCAATTGGAGCAATGCTTAGTTGCTGAAAAAAATCCATCTCGGTGTTCTTCTCTGGGGTTAACTTCATCTGAGTAGAAAGAATCTGATTATTGGAATTATCGGCATGAACAACTTTGGGTTCAGGAACATAAAACTGCATAGGTGTTTTACTTTGATCATTCAAACTAGTTTGCTGGTTCTTACCGAAACTACTCTGTAGGGTCTGCACATTTGGAGAAGTCTCTAATATACCAAACTCATGGTGAGACTTCTCTAAAGACTCAATTCCCCTTTCTGCTATTTTAGCCCAGAAAATTACTATAGGTTTAGCAGAATTATTTTGGTTTTCTCTTGTTTCACTAATAGTTTGATGGAAATTAATGTTCCCAGGTTCAAGATTTAGAGATTCCCCCTTCTAGTTATCCAGTTTCATGGGTCCAGGCTTCATCCTCCTAGTATTAGTGCATGATTTAGAGTGATGCCCTATTTTATCACAGGTATCACAAAACAGTGCCTTCCTACAAGTTACATCATCATGTCCAATAATTTTGCAGTCATGGAAAATTTTTGGAAATCTTTCCAATTCAATTCTGAGTTCTAATTCTTCATCATCAGTAGATAAGTAAATTCTATCTTCTAAAGTAGCAAAAAGATCAATTTTTACAAGACATCTAGACAAATGACCAAATATAGCCATTTCAGTTTCCTTATCTATCCTAATTTGAACTCCAATGGAAAGGGAAATATCATAGAGAATCCTCGGATGCCACAAAATATAGTTTAATCCAAATTTTTTAATCCAGACCTGGGATGAGGTGTTACCTATTTGAGTTGGATTGAAGAAGCGATTCCATTCTCTGATGTGAAAAGCACTAGGTTTGAATGAAAGTGAGCCGAAGCCCCATGATCTCTACTTTAGCTCTTCTGATGGAAAAAACAGATGAAAAAACCCCTTGCCAAGCGACACACATTTCCATTCATCAAAACCCCAGATGGTTTCAAGTCTCTAATGAAGGTATTCCAACTTCCATGGATCAGTCACTTTTGGAAATATCAACCTCGCAATAATTAAATGTGCACCCAACTCCATTTGTTCAGCAATAACATTAGAATCAGCCTTAACATGTGCCACTGAACCTCTTTTTCAGATTCCTGTATATGAGTCTTTATAGAGAGAAAAGGACCAATTACCTTCGCTGGTTTTAAAAGTCTTCGGCTTGAAATCTCCAGGATTCCGTGAATCAAACCGAGCCAAGCCATTTGCAGCATGTGCATGGGAGTTGAATCTCATAGGTAAGAGGAATCCATATGCCATTGAGAAACGATGCGAACAGAAGCATGATACAAAACCCTAATCGCCATGCGGGGTAAAGGAAGCACCGCTCGAAACCATCCTCATCTCGTCAAACCTCATTGTACAATATCACTTACTCCATATTATTTTTGTTTAAATTTACATTGGAAAAATACATTCTCTTTATCATCAAAAATATTTAAATTTTTTTCTCTCCAATATTTTATGGGGTTTCCATGTTTTCAACAAATTTCTTCCCTAATCGGGGCATAAAATCTAAAAGAATATTTTCAATAAAACAGGGACCCTATTTCTTTATTTTGGTTAATAATTTTATTCTTCCATGTTAGGATTTAAAACAATTATTATATAAAGTAATTATATATTCTAAAATGAATGTGTAAATTCATTTTCAGCCACACATTTCTAGATTTTCAATAATTTAAAATATAATGTTTTATGATTTTTTGAATAGTTTTTTTAAATTTTATAAAAATATGTGAAAGGAATTTTATTTTTAAAGTATGTGAAGTGAAATAATTTTCCCACCATAATAAAAATTATTCATTATGAATATACCTTTATTGGATTCCATATATTTTAAATAAATTCATTTAACAATTATTATATGTATTTCTATATTTATATTGAAAATGATTTATTTTTAAAAAGTTGAAATGAATTTTGAAATTGATTTAAAACAACATTTTACACAAAATGAAACAAAATGTTTTAGGAATGTCCATTTTATATTCAATCCTCCATTTTCCTCTCTAATTCAGAAAATAAATTCCTTTATTTGAAACGATTATTTCAGATGAATTAATGGACTTACATCATCCCTTTCTGATTTATACATTATACCATTTTTTGTGATTATTCAATTTCTTCTGATCATCTAATCTAACTCTCAACATTATTAATTAGATGCTCATTTTCTCCTTCACAACAAAATACTCTGTATTGAAAATATATTAAATAACATTTATACTACATCTATATTACCATAGGTGTATTCCATTATAAAATATGGATTCATTTAAAGGAAGCTTATTATGAATATTATCACATTTACTAGGTAAATATAGATATCTTGTATTATTTATTTAATACAAATATTAGTTTATTGATAATAAAAATTTATTGTGTATTGTATTTCTAATACAATATAAAAGGACTTCATTCTGTATATGTAACATAAGGGGTAGTCCTACTTAAAAATAATCATTCTATACATCAATTAGACTGAACATACAAAGGGATGTATGAATTAGTTCAGTATCTTCTATCTGTTTAAACACTCATAGAAATTTCATAGAAGAAGTCCATGATAGGATGGTTCATGAAGTCATGGAATAAGTCATTGATTACAAGAACACAACAGCTGATATCATAAAATTACTTCATTATAATTTCAGTTACTAGGATATTTTCTATTGATTCATTTAAAATCTAATGTCTTCAATCATATTTCATGTTTATTGTATATCAGCTCTAACATTTTTTTAATGTCTTAATTACTATTAATAACTTTTATTATATGATTTTCTTTACTATCAATTTTCTCTAACACATTATTATTTCTCCATTACCTAGGATATGATGAATAGATCATTGATTGATCTTCAAGGTTGCAAGAATGTTGTTCATGATATGTTTTATTTTTACAATGTAATATTTAAATCATGTTTTTATCTAGTATCTAATGAAATATATACAAACATATCCATCATTTTGAAATACCTATTATCTTATACCATATAATAAAGTTAAAAATATCTCTAAGTAACTTTAGTCGTGGTTGTTTCTATTAGATTCAATGGAAGATGAGTAATCACCACGAGAACTAGATTTTAGATGAATATATCTAACTCATTAAAATAGATAAGAATAAGAAACATATAATAAAATTTAGGTATTATTATGTTATAGATCAATATTGCTGATAATATAAAAAAATTATGTGTGTTCTGTTATTTTGATATAACAACAACAAGATGAAATTGAAAGAATATCAACACTTCTAGTAAATATAAGGAATTTGATTATAAGAAGCTTGGTACATATGTAGTTGTTGATAAAAATATTATGTACATATAGGGGAAATTTACCTCAGCTATCATAAATTACCCTTCTCAAATAGAGAAACTTTTAGTTCTATGAAATGATTCACCTATATAGGATCACTTTATGCCACATAATTATTTATACTTTAATGGTCCTAATAATGAATTGTTAGCTAAACAATGTATCACTTCCCTTGAAAATATGTTCCAACTTCAGAGATGTAATGAAAGGGAAGATTTTATTCTATGTGTGTATTTTTTAAAAGGAATTTTTTATATGAGGGTAATTGATAAAGAATACTAAATAAGATAATGAAATAACGAGTATCTATTGATGTAATATTAATATAATAATATTTGAAAAATATTCTCCTTGAGAGAAACAAGATATAATGGAGAAGAAGGTTGTTATCCAAAAGTGGATGGAATAGGAAATTGTTTCTAAATATGAGGTTACCTACACATGGTTAGTAACGAAGGAAACATACAAAATATGTAGTCTAGAATGGAATATTGAACATATCCTTGATTAGATTTAGTAAAACCAAAAAAAATTAATAGGTATCGTAAATATTTTTACTATATAATGATATAGTATAAAAGGATAGCATTGTAGAGAAATAATTACCTTAGTCATATAACTTTATGTGATGTTACAGAAATATGTCTGAAGAACAACATGGAAAAATAATTGTGTTAATGTAGATGACATGAAATATGGGACTTCCATAATATGATAATTCTAGAAATAAATGTCCTGTTGAATTCATAGAAGGAATGAGAGTCTCTTTCTATTTGGGAGATAAGTTACACCATGCTCATGAGTGTAATAGAATGAATGAAACCAATTTTTTAGTGCTTATGGAGTAGGGAGATACAATATTATTCAATAAAAATAAACGAACTTTCAAGGGAACATACTGCATAAGAGGTCAAGAGGGTAGGCTAAGATAATTTGATTACTATAAATAAATATTATGTCTTTTAAAAAAATTCACATGTACTTTGATTATAAACACAAATATATATAATTATTTATTTGATTATAGATATTTTCACTATTTTATGAAATATATTTTTTCCTTGAAAATTCAATCACTTTGCAAAAGCATAATAAACGGATTTATTAATAAAAATTACTGGTTGAAATTTTAATACAATAGTGATATATAAATTATTCTCCACTATGATGCATAAAAAAAATTTTTTCGAACATATATTTTATACCTACTATTGAATTTAATATAATACTTAGTGTGGAAGGTATTTTAAAGTATAATGTGGAAATTTTATTATAATAGATACAAGTTATGATTTATGAAATTGTTTTGGAATAAATTATCTTTAGAGCAGAGGTTTCATAATCTAAATAATGTTTTGATCAACCTCTAGTAGCTCACCTAAATAGAATTATTTGAGAATAATTGAAAACACAACATGTGGATAAGAATGGTTACCTTATCATATAAGATATTACTATAATTATGGAATAAAATGATGTGTTTCTTGAAGAGTTTCCAAAAATAAATCTGAGCGTGAAGTTTATTTTCTTATTAAGCTGATCGTTAATATAAATCATATATCCAAGACTCAAAATATAATCTCCAAATTGGAATTATTGTAACTAAAGAAATAATATAAATAGTTTCATAATAATGGATTCATTCACCCCTATTATTTCTTTTTAGGAGAGCTAGTTATTTTTGTTAAGAAGAAGGAAGTTTCCTTGTGGATTCCCATCAACAATGGGCAACTCAATGCCACAGGTATAAAGACCAATTATCCTCATCCTTGTATTTATGACTTCATTGATCAATATAAAGGATCATAATATTTTCTAAAAATATGATATTGATTTTGGGTACTATCAAATTCATGTATGAAAATATAATACTAAGAATATTTATATGTATATATAATTTCTCGTAATTTGTGTAAATTATAAAATTACAGTAATTTCCACAGGATTAAATTATTTTTTATTGGTTTTCACAGCTCTTGTGATCAAGGATTTCAAAAATTATTTTGAAAATTTCATTTTTATATTTATCGATGATATCTGAAAAAACTATAAAAGATGTGAAGAGAATAAAAGCCTATTGTTAATCATTAATGAAACTGTAAGAGGGAATTATTTATTTGGTAAATTTAGTAATTGATAAAGTTGATTATAAGAATTTAGATTTCTTGGCGATAATGTCTCCAACGATGGAATACCAACTAGTACATTTAAGATAATGAAATTAGATAATGTATTATTCTAAAGAAAATAACTAAGATAAATATTTTCCATGTATTATCAGGTTACTATCAGCTCATTTTTCAAACATTTGATAGATTATCCAACCAATTAACCATGGTAACATGTATAGGGGTTAAGTTCATATGATCAGAAGAATATAATGATTTTTTGAATAATTTATGTGGACACTGCTCAAACAAATCCTATTACATTACCAATAATAATAGATTATTTTTTGACATATTTTTATTCCTATAAGATATGACATGGGTGTTTCTTTATGTTGAATGATAGAGTTGATTCTTATGAATCATGATTGATAAATAATGATTAATTGAATTATCCAGTCCATTATCTTGAGTTGGAATCCAAAATATTTACCTTGATGATATTGAGTCATTATCTAAATGGAGAATCATGTGATATATATACATAACAAAAAATATTTAAATACATATTTTCAAAAAAATATTGAAAAACCTGATATAAAAAATATGGATAGGGATACTCTGGGATTCTGATTTATCAACAAAATAAAACATTGGGAAGAAAAATATAGTGGTTGATGTAATTTTTGGATATATCATGTAGTTATAGCTTAAATGAGGTTTGATGATGAACCGATATTAAGTGATTTATTAATGTTGGATATGGGAACCTTTAGGGAATGCGATATATCAATCCTATTCTAAATGATTATCACTCCATCTTTATTATAGAAGATAAAATAGTCCAATATTAATTTCATGATTTAAAAAATTAAAATGGTATCCTTGAATAATGAGAATATAATAGTCTTTGTTTATGAATTTGGTGTGTTGAACTTTATAAAGAGGATTTGTGTTCTTTCAATACCTAAGATGTATAGTTAATTACATGATGAATTCTATATCTAAAATTTATCTATAAACCCTGGTATTATTATGATATATAAGAATTTAAGAAAATACTTTTTTTCGGATAATATGAACTAGGAATTTAATTACTACATATTAAAATCTATGGTTTTTAAGAGGTAATGGTTTGGAAAAATCACCCGAAGAGATTCAAGAAACCTATCCAGATTCCTATGTTGATATGGGATTATAATATTATGGACATTTTTTGGATTAAAAAAATACTCTTAAATTATTTAATTTAATATAAATAATTTTTTATCACTGTATGAGGTCTACATATATCCTCACTATTTGGGAAGATTTACCTCTTTAATTCCCTGTATGAATGTATATCAATGATGTTTTGGGACATCATGGTATCCCAATTTCAAATGTACCAAACCATGAACCAATATTTACATAAACTTTAATGAAAAGTATTATAAAGTATCTCAAAACTGAGTTATATTTGTGAACCATTTATCATTATAAAATAGAATTATATTCCAAATTACTTTTAAAACATTGGAAGATATGTTATGGTCATGCTCACTTGACTTTCTTGGTATGTGAGATCAATGTTTAAATTTGATATAATTTCAATATGATAGTAGCTTCCATTCAAGAAATCAAATGGAACTGTATATACTGTTTTATTTGAATATATCTCTTAGACCAACTTTTTGGGGTTACGTAGGAAAAATGAAGATTTTAAAACCAAAATTTGTTTTGTAGAAAATATCAAAAGTGGGAAATATTAAGATTTATATTAAGTCATCTCATGGAATAGAAAAGTGTTAAACTAATAACTAAAGGGTGGATTTGGAATATCAATTATAAGATCATTATTTCTTGAGGGTATTTACCTAGAATTGTGTTATATGGCTTGGATAGAAAGGAAAACTAAGACATATGTACATCTAGACTTTTTATATTATTTAATTAATTAGATATGTAAGTTACTATTTTGAAATGTCACCTTGCATTTCTAAAGTGAATGATGTGTTATATATCTTTTTACTTAGAAATTATAATCCATACTCAGTGAATATACTCTCCTTTGAGTGAATGCAATTTGGTCCTCATATATCTTAGTTTGAATACCAAATCTAGATTTAATATAGTTGAGAAAAAGTGTTGGAGAATTAGACACCATTGCTAGTAAAGGTTATTTAGAGAAATCATAAGATAAATGAAATGTCATGGGATCTTTAATATTTTATATAGAAGAAAAATAAAAAAAAATTATGATGTGATATTCATGAAAAGTTTTATGATTAAATTCATGAATGTGGAAGAATATAACACCCAAAAATTAATTATAATAAGGGATCCTTTCATTATAATGATATTATTGAATAATTCACAAAGATTTAATCAATAATATTTATTATAACACATATTTCCAAATTTTAAAAAAATTATTTAAATGAAATTAATTTAATTTTTGAATCCATCGTGTCAAATTTATATTAAGTTGAGTTTCGTAAATTTTTCTAAAATATTAGATTTTGTAGTGAATATTATGAAATTCTAATTTTAGAAATTATGCCACTTTATAAATGTATAATTATA
The DNA here is from genome assembly GCA_963277665.1 of Viscum album. Lineage (NCBI taxonomy): Eukaryota > Viridiplantae > Streptophyta > Magnoliopsida > Santalales > Viscaceae > Viscum > Viscum album. The sequence continues at coordinate 936,680,326 of OY728153.1, forward strand.
TATGAAATACGTGATGTTTTATTAAATATTATTTATAGAGAAAATATTTTGAGAAAATAAATATTGTTCATTTGAAAATATATCATTTAAATAATAAATCTATGCATAAAATTTTAGAAATATATATAATGTTTCATTTGAATTAAATATATTTTTTGTTCGTTCTCCCCGAATCATGTAATCACAATTTTTTTTTTATTTTTTCAGATTTAAATGAAAATAAATATCTCATTATATAAAATAATCAAATATATTAAATGGGAGTCAACATTATTATTGATTTTTCAGTAAAAGTTATTTTATGGATAAAACAACAATTTTTTAAAATGGTTTTTCATTATGTTATGTAAAAATATATTACATTTAATTATTTCCACTTTTAGGAATTGAATCTGGTAAAATGAATTTATTATTTTGAATTATAATTATTATTATTATTTAATTAGGTAAATATAGGTGTTAATAATTTTTAATAGTAACTAAGGTAAATATTTCTCACCTTAGTTGAGGGTACAATGTGTTTAAATGGATAAAACACAGATATAATTCATTATGATTACACAAAAAAGATTATTAATTCCCATTGGTTGTTTTTATTTCAACCATACCATTCTCATCCGAAAAATATGAATATTTGGTTTCTCTTGGCTTATGTTAGAAATATATTTAATAATACAACTACATGTAGTTACATGTTTTCTTCCAACCTCACTTTTAAAAATTAACCTCTCTTATCTCGAATTCGCACATATTTGGACACTAATATCAACTATTACATTCCAAAATACCTTCCAAGTAATATTTTTCTCAACCCAAGGTTTCTATTATTCTCATAATACCAATTTGAGAGGGACTAAGGTGTAATCCCATGACAGTTTGAAAAGAATAGGCCTATGTTTTGACATATATTTTTTGTGTTCCATTCATTATTAACAAAATAAAAATATTCTATGACTATAATAATATAATTATATACGAATACTAACCATTGATAAATTCTTTTTGTCAATGGTATATCCATTTTATATAACATTTCTATCCCAAGGAATTTGTAAACATTGCATGTCCATATATACAGACTACCGTCTATTCATAGTGGTGTAATTGTTTTTTCACCGTCACATTAAATAGATTCTATAAATATGGTATTAATTATCATTAATTTTATTTATGAAATAATTGTAATTTTAAACATAATATATCATTTACATTTTTACCCTTCCATCTATTGAAGAATAATAACATCACTCATACAGGCGTGAGGACTACCACAACCATGATGTGATGTGATTTTTTTTTATTATATACTTTGATGTATTTATAAAATTATATAAAATGAATAAAAATTATTACCACAACCTTATTAAAATTCAATAGATTATGTAACCATTTCATAACACCTTTATCATTATTTCATATACCGATGTATTTTTTGATAAATTGATCGAACAACCATAATTCGTTGATGTGAGTGATAACTATTTAAGGAATGGATAGCAAATGATTATAAAAGGACCCTAAAAATGGAAAACATATGAAAATATTTCTTAATGTATTATTTAATATATTCATACTTGTTATTCAGGATGGACATAACACATCCAACCAGAAATAATCCAAGGTAATTGTTTTATCTCAAATTCCATTCTATTGCGAAAAATCTTATATTATGTACCTAATTTAATTATATAGTTTATATTTTATAAAACACCCGGATTTTTTATAATTTTTTTAAATAAATTAAACTTCCTTTATATAATCCATTACACGCACCTCCAGGTTAATCATTTCCTACCAATAACATTAGTTTAGCATGCGTTACACATGACACTAAGTTTTAACAAAACCATTATATATTGTTACTATAGTTATTCAAATGAATCCATTTTAACCTATCCATTCAACATAGATATATGAATCATAATGAATACTATTTAAAAAACATTTATAATTATTTAACATAAATAAAATTAACATTTATCATAGTTATATGAATAATAATGAACGCTATTTAAAAATTATGTATAATTTTTTAATTTAAATAAGATTCATTGATAAATAAAAATATATAATTTATCAATGAAAACTAAATATGTTTTATAGAAACTATTTTATAAAAAAAATAATTTAAAATAATTTTATTGAATATGAATAAAATTAATTTTCATTATTTTATAAAATTAATTTTATAAAATAAAATTCAATGTTTAAATCATCATTTCTAAATTTTATTTGGGTGATTATTTTTTATTTTTCAGAAAAGATTCAATTTTTCATGAATAGTTAAAAATACCAAATATTAATTGAAAACATCATTTTCTTTTAATTAATTTATAGGGATAACTTTTTTAAAAAAAACTGGGTTTAATGTAATATTAGTTTAATTATACACCCATTAATCCAATTTTTCTAATTTTAATCAATTTTATTTTGAATATTGATATAAGAACATTATACATTCCGCACATTTTCCCAATAAAACCATCATTTCTCATTGTATATGTGGGCTTAATATTATATTAAAATTTCTCACTTAATAGAATTGGATTTATAAAAATGGAATAAATATTTGGAGTAATCGTAATGTTTATTGTCTAATAATTTTAACTAAATTGATTTCTAAAAAGAATTGTACAAATAGTAAAAATTATTTACCATGAAAAATGTAAAAATGGGTTTATCGGGGGTTAAACATAAACAAGAAGGGTCATAAATTCAAAAAAACATGTATAACATCACTTTATTTTTTATATGTAGACCATATAAATTTAATTAGTGAAAATAGCTTATTATTGGGTTCTTATGAAAAGAAAACAAATATTGGTGGAATTTTTTATTTCAAAAAATGTCATTTATACCACTCACCTGACTTATAAAATGTCAACACTTATCATATCACCATTACACATTAAAATAATTTTTATAGAAATTAACTAAATAAATTAATTCTAAAAATCCCTAATATAATCCTACACGAATTTTTTGGTAAATAAATCTAACCTAGTAAGGGTTTGGGTGGAAACCTATAGAGGATTTCATAATAAGAGGAAATATTCATCAAGGACCATTTTTTATTTATTCATTAAAGTCATTTAATTTTTATTATAACATCCTGATGTAATAACCTCAAAATAATATATATTATTATATTTTTCTGTTAAGGCAATTACCTAATCCCATCTCCAATTCCATCAAATTGGTCATAAAATCATTATTCATGTGTAAAAAGAATTACAGCCTCACAAACCAATGTCATTCGTTTTTCCCTCACTACTCACAAGCCTAGACATAATGAAAGATTAATTTTTTATATTATCTTTATAATATTAATATACTTATTTATTTAATATAATACATGTACCTTCATACACGACATTTTCTGATATTACGATGTTGTCGCTTGGGTGGAAAGAGAACTACCACCACACAAAGTATTGTGACTGATTCACACTTTATATGGAAGGTAATAAGGACGGTTTTAATAAAAATATGTTATATTTGTGAAATAAAATTGATGTATGAATTATAATAATTTATTTAAATTTATTTGTTTTAGGCCAGAAATAAATTTGAATCTCTGTTCATGTCTATGTATTACCTACATTCTCCATGAACAGTGTATTTCAATTTTTACCACTAAATTTTATAGATTGCTATTATTACATATATTCTCAATATATCTGATCATTTAATTGTGGTTAAAATTCTAGTGATTTTTAAAGTTTGATCAATTTAATAGGACCAATAATAAAAAAATACAAACATTTATGAATAACAAAGAGGTTATTACACGAAACGTAACCTGAACATGGAATTGATAATAACATTGTTCTAAAAAGTCCTAATAAATTAATATATGTTATGATATATATAAATATTTTTTATTAGAGGTATAATATACTTTTATTTATTATTAAGAATGACTTAATGTGTATGATGTATTTCAAGATGTAAGGTAATGTATTACTATCTCAGTTTTCTTTTTTTGAGATGTACTTTGTGTTATGAGACATTATTATTTCCTATAGTGTATATAAATCCCCACTGACATGTAAAATCATGAATTAAATTATTCTAATGTTATTTTATGTTCCATTTTTTATTCATTCATTGGGATTATTATTATATGTTACCATAGTGGTAAGGATTTTATGATACTATCTAATTGTTTATTGGGATTATTTATTATTATGTTTTCGGTGATAAAATATCATGATTTATCTCCAATGAAACACATTAGTTTTATTCTCCTTTGGATATTCATTATATTTTCATGTAATTTTTCCATTTTTTCACACTTTTGTTACTAACATTATTGATCTAATTTTTTATCAATATAATACATTATTTCTCTTCAGGTAGAAAACTGTTTTCTTCCAAACACATGTTTTCTAAAAAATTAAATTTTTTATATTCTCCAATGATTTTAAAACAAAATGCTTAATGATTATAGTGTTTTTATAAAAAAAATTGAATTTATTATTCTTGTTGTTTTCAAAATAATGCCAATATGGATTTACAAAAAATGTGAAAGGAATCATTATTTTAACATGTATGGAAAGAATCAAGCATCCCATCTTCAAGATAATTATTTTCTATGACTATTTATTTATAAATTTTCCGGATTATTTTCAAATAAGAAGATATTAAAATATTTTTATTTCTTAAATTTATTTTTTAAATTATGAAAGGTTATTTACCTCATGAAATGTTCTAAATGATCTATCAAAATCATTTTCCATATAATATTACATCGGTCAATGTCACACATGATTACTAGGGGTATGATCAAATGATACCATTATAATTAATTATCGGAATGGTGTTTGTTAATGATAGAAATTTTTTTATTATACCTATTTATATTATATGGGGTATATGATGATAAAATTATTATGAAACCCACTATTTTTTCCAATCACTATGAAATGATGAAATAATTATGAAACTAATCTCTTTTCTATAGGCCATGGTATGAAGAAATATTTTTGAAAGAAATTTCATTTCATATACTATTATAAGATGAATTTATTATGATCATATAGTATATATAAATGTGTATTTTTTATGAGGTTTTGGGACCTATATTTCACTCCAATTAATTGGGTAAATATTTAATCTCATTAGATAGAAAGATCTGGAATGGGGTGTGGACCTTGTTCAGTAAGAGTATTTGTCCACAATTATGGTCTGGGGATTATACAATGACTACTATTATGTTTCAGGGAGTGAACTCATTCACATTTGACATACTTTTAAATTATCCTTTACTAATATAGAAACAATTTTCTTTTATTATATTTTTTTGAAAAATAAATGTCTTATATTGTTGTTATGATCTACTAGAGGGTGTTCATTGATTTAGTTTTGATTTATGTCTTATGAATTTCCAATATTTAATCCATGAATCATGATTATTATATTTTATATACATGGTGTCACTTTTAAATGTAATTCTCATGTTCTCATACCCTTATTTTAAGGTTTTTCTTAAGTATCCCCCTTTTTTACCATTACTGAGAATTTGATCTAACAATTTCTTATGTTTTCTTTTACCAAGTTATAATGGAATTTATTACATACGATATTTTTAATAAGTGTTATAGTTATAATGATCATAGTGGGTGATGATGTATTTTATCTATGGATAAATTATTTTGTGTCTCCATGTTTCAAAAGGCATTAAAATATTACGATCCACAACTGTGTGCTTTTGTAAAGGTAATAAATATTCATCAAATCAAATGTAATATCAATGTAGAATAATAATGGGTTATTATAGTTGGTATTAGAGGATTATTTATGTAAACTAATGAAAATAGGATGATAAAACCTTAGTGATTTTTCTAAGGACATGTCTAAGGATAAATTTATAGATGAGTCAATGTATAAAAAAATGTTCTGGATTTCTGGTAAAGGATAGAGGGAGTGGTTTTTAAAAAAATATATCCAGATCTGGACACTATAAGAGGATTTGGATATAAATTAATTGTACCTAGGGGTAATAACTACTAAAAGGATGTGTTGATCTAGACTTAATCGTCACCACATGCATGAGAACAGGCCTTGTTGTACACCTAGTTTGACACATCTGGGTGATACTCATTACAAATTGAAAAACAAATTATTAAATTGATGGATGGATTTAAATATATGATAACTATAAATGACCAAGGATAAACCTAAGGTGTCATATATCAAATACCATGTCATGATTTGGACATCCAATAATATTTGTTTCATGATTATGTGGTCCCCCATCATGATTATTATTTGTTAAACATTGATATTTGGTTATAGTAAATAGATGAAACCCAACAACACGTTATTAATGGTTAATGTAATGGAAAATACAATATTTTTCATCTTGATCATTAAAACATTAATGGATATATAATTAAAAATATTACTATTATGATCATAAAATTTTTTCAGGAATGAATTATATTTCACTCCCAAATAAACAATAGAGATAACAATATTCAATTGATAACTACATCTAGAAATGCCCACCTTATTTCAGTGGGTATTCTTATACACTAGTTACTGAATATTAGATAATCACCCTCAAAAATATAATTTCCATTCCCAGTGTTTAGAACTTGAAAAGGTATTATTGGTTTTGTACCACATGGATAAAGAAATGAATCAACAATGGAATCGTATCAAGAGTACGAGGAATCATGTTGAAATTGACTCTATAGATTGGGACAAGTTCGAGATATTATTTTTCAATAATTAAATTACTATTTCTCTTCTTATGAATATAAATTTGGTGTTCTATGATCTAAATAAAAAGGAAAATGAATATTTTATTATATGTGATGAAAATTTCACAAGCCCTGTGAGGTACACATCGGGTGTTTCAATCAAAATTGAAATTACAGTTGATCAATTAATTATTGGCTATTTCTTGAAGGGAGTTATCCATAAGATACTTCATTAGATATGAATTAATTTTTTGAGGTGCTATCATGGTGGAAATGGAGGATTAAGTTACATATCAATCTCATATTTTTTATAGGAAGAGAAAATTGGAATTCAATGGAATATCTATGAACCATGTGGAGATGAAGATGGTACTTCATTTATTCTCAATGTATGGGAAGAATGAGGGAGTAAAATTCTTATGAGGTTTAGTAAATTTTTTAATTATGGAAGGGATGTTTTTCTAGAAATTTTTTCTGATGTGATGGGATGAATTTATATAATGATATAAATAGATATAATGCTTCATATAATGCACTACCCACACACCAATGTATCAAATACAATGATTTTTGGACCTATGAAAACTAATTCACAATTTTAATGGTCAAATATTTTGATTGAAATAAACAACCTATTAGTCCATGTTATAAGAAGAAATATCATGTGATCAATGTTTTTATTGGGGTTGTGTTAATGAAATTATGAAATGAACTCTTACCATCTACTCTAGAACAACTAATTCCCTATTTAACTCCATATATAAACATTCATTAATCTATAAATAAGTTTTAAGGGTTTCAAGATACAACCCAAATGATTAGATGTAAATTTTGTAGTGAAAATACCGAATAGTATAATGATCACATCATTAGACTATGATTCCTCTCAGGTTGATGTTGAAAGGAATGTGATTCCTTAAATTCTTATAATTATTTTTATTATTGAATTTGATGTTATCTTATTATTTTATTAGCTCTATATAAATAAATCCCACATTAATTGTCTAGGAGTAGAAGTCGTTATTGATATTCCAATCTGACCCATGATCGTATATCAATGTGATTATAAGTATGAACATCTAATGGAGATCACATCCTTTTGTGGGTCATAATTCACATTTATAAAGGGTTTTTATATCTGTTGGTTGGGGAGAAACTCAAAATCAATGACATTACTATTTTATTGGAATCTATTGATCTATTTATAGAAGATATTCTTGGTCGTTTACCCAAATATGAAGTTGAGTTATCAAAAAAATAATACCTAGTCCCACATTAATTTCATATACTCCCAATATAATAGCCTTTATTGAGTTATAGGAATTAAATAAGAAACTATACTAAAACATTGTCAACAGATTCATTCATTCATATGTGACCAATTTTTGTGAACATATTATTTTTGTTAAAAAGAAATATGATAAATTAAACTTTCAAATGTTTATCAGGAGGTGAACACGGTCAAAATTGAGAAAAGGTATCCTCAACCCCATATTAATGACTATTTTGATACATTGTGTGGATATCAATAATTTTCCATGAGTGACCGTAATTTAAGATTTCATCAATTGAGGGATAATAAGGATGATATAACCAAGAAGAATTAATTACATGTTTTGGACACTATCAATATATAGTTATGCCATTTGATCTTACTGATTCTCTTTCTATCTTAATGGTTTTAATGAATAGTTTCTTCAGAGATCACCTTGATCAGTTTGTGGTAGTATTTATAGATGATATTATAATATAATTTACGATAATGTAATAAAAGGTTGACCAGAGATTAATTATACTAAAGACTTCAAAGAAATATATACTATAGGAAAAAATTATGAATTCATAATTTTTTATACAAAAGGTCCCATTTTATAGTCCTATAATAACATTAGAGGGTATATTAGTAGATCTATCAAAGAAAAAGGCTATTTATTATTCGACTATACCAAACACTATGGTTGAGATACATAGTATTATTATTTTACATGGATATTATAAATGGTTTGTTGAGAACTTATTATGACTATATAATACAATTACTAAAATAACTTGGATGGAAGCCAAGTTGAACTGGATAGATGAATGTGAGGGAAAATTTAAATAGATAAATAGATTATTATTAAGCACACATGTGATTACATAACCATATAGTGAAGGTGTCTTTTTAATATATAGTGATTCATATAAGAAGGTATTATGACGTTTTCTTATAAATAATGACATATTAGTGTCTTATACATCATGAAAATTAAAATTTCACGAGAAAAATAAACCAAAAAATTATTTGGAGTTTTTTGTGGTATGTTATTCATTAATGATATTGATGGATTATATTTATGAAGGAATTTGTGATATATATATCGATGATAAATTTTTAATTTTTATATTAACCTAGAAGTATTTGAATAGATAAAAAAGATGACGGTTAGATCTAAATAATGATTTTGACTTCTCCATACATTACCACCCAAGGAATGTGGACAAGGAGGTCGATAAATTGAGTAAAAAATCTAATTCTAGCTTATCCATGATGGGGATCATAAAATATCTCATTTTTATGAAATTTAAAATAACAGATCAAGAAATCATAAATGAAGCCGAAAAGTCTTATATTTATAAATTCAATATTCAACCATCTATCCAGGTGCAGATTATGGTTCCATGTAAAGATGATGTAGACATGAAAAAGAAGTTCAATATTTTTCCTATCATTAATCTTGATCATGAATGAATTAAAAGTTTTATGAATGGTGTATTTATTTTATCCATACCCTATTTTAAGATGGAATTTTTAGAGGATACATGTAGTTCTTTATTCACCGTTAATCCTATAAGTATGAAGATTTTTTGAGATTTGGACTAATACAAATGATGGTATGAATGGAGGAATTATATCATAGAGTTTTTGTCACATTTATTGGTATAGAAGTATGTTGATGATGAAATAATGAAATGTAGGGGATGTTACATATATTACACATACCAGGATGGAAAATTGTAAAACATAATCATGAATGTTTTCATTCGACTCCAAAAACATCAAAAGGAAATAATTTTATGTGGGTTGTAGTTGATCACACTACTACAAAAACGGCCTATATCAGTGCTCAAAATGGGCTTTAACAGCACTAAAAAAGTGTTGTAAATCTCAGCGCTGATATAAGGGGTCCCTTTTTTGAGTGCTCTAAAAAGCGCAGATAAAGGCCCCTTTTATCAGTGCTCCGAAATGCGCTGATAAAAGTAAAAAATAATAAAAAATAATTATATAATGAGGGGAGATATTTTAATAGCGCTTAACCCCCCTATCAGCGCTGGGTGGAATCCTGATCGCTGCCATTCTCGTGCATCCTCACACGCGCGCACCCCTCTACTTCCACCCGAACTTGAACCTGAAACCTCCCCTTTCGCGGCTGCACCTTTACCACTAAGCTATTTCATTTTTTCTCTATTTAATTATATATCTATTTATTTATATATATTTAGTTATATTTATTCATATATTGATATAGATTCATATTAACATAAATATATTTATTCATATATTAGTATATATATATATTCATTCGTATATTAATATATATTTATGTTTATTAATTTATATATATATTTAGTTATAATCATTTATCCGTATATTTAGTTGTATATTAATATATAATTATAATATTAGTTTTAAATACATTTATAAAATATGTTTTTTATTTGTGTTTATAATTAAATATATAAATAAATATATACATGTATACAACACACACACACACAGATATATATATATTAATGAATAAATATATATATGTGTGTATTTAAAAAGACATAGAATGTTAAAATGATCATAACTTATAATCTAGAATCACGTTTCAACTCCAAAACAAGTAAAATCAAATAAATTGAAACAATATTCGATATAATATGTGGTACAGGCCTAACAGAGATCTGGATCATAAGTTATACTTGATTGAATGTTAATAAATTGGGGTATCCCGACTAAAACCTCATTTTTGGAGACCTTATGGGGCTTTTTGGCCTCTAAAAATATGAAAGAAACATTTCTTGGATCTCTAGAGTGTACAACTCGTCGCAAGATTTGATTTGATATGATGCAGATCTCAAACGGCCCCCCGAATCCAAAGTTATGGCCGTTTTAAGTTTCTGTTACATTTTTAACTTATTTTAGATCTTTTATTTTTTTTTTGATTTTTTGGGTCTTAAAATTGTTATTAAATAATTTTTAATGAATAATAATTATAAAATTATTATTTAATAATATTTTAAAATATTTTAAATCCATTTTCAGTAAATTTCTTATATATTAAATGTAATAGTCTATTTATTCATATCTAAAACATATTTAAAAAATATATATTTTATTTATATTAGTATAAATTTACTTATATAACAATAATTTATTTTTCATGATTTTTTTAAAACATAAATTTTATAACCAGTAGGAAAAGGTGCTGATAAATCCCCCTTTATCCGTGCTACTAAAAAAGCGTAGATAAAGGGGGCCTTTATCAGCTCTTTTTTAGCACTGATAAAAGGGTATCACTTCCCATGCCCGTTTTGTAGTAGTGTCACCATACTTAGTTAGAAAACTTCATATTTGTTAGAAAAAACCTCTATCTATATCATACATCCAGGATATACATTAAGGAAGCTATAAAGATTCATGGAGTACCACATTCCATTTGTTTGGATGGGGATCTGAGGTTTACCAAAATGTTATGGAAAAGTTTTAATCCCCCCCTCCAATATCATTTTTATTTTGGGAATATTTTTAATGGTAAGTGAGAACCCATACAAAAATACAGATTAGTCCCTAAAAGATATGACATTTTTTTTGAAGAAAAATTTGAGCTGATTAGAATTAAACTCCTTAAACATTATACAACGAATAGACCTTACCTGAGTTCCAAGATCGAACCTCAAGATGTCTTCATAATGTTCTGACAAGAGGTCCCAAGTCTACATATATTACTCCATGTTAATCTTCCCCATGTTTAAGCCTTTATTCAAGATGTGCTTCTGCTTATCGATCCATTTACCTTTCCCCTTTGTCGTTTCCACTCTAAGCATTTTCCCCATCATTTGGTTGATGACATCCTGCGGTGCCTTAATATCTATGACTTGATCCTCCATTTCTTCATTTGAATGAAGAATAAGATTTATGTGATTCATCACTAAAGAAATCTATTTCTGACAATCAAAAAGATTATCTACCTCACGTTGATTCCCAGGAGGCTAAGCAAGTCGAAAACCCTCACTCTGTACCCCTAGAGGGTGTGAAACCTCTATCGAGGGAGGGTCAACCACAATGTGCACCTGACCGACCACTTCTTGAGAGATAGAAGCCCTCACGGGCATGCCAACAACATTATATGTTTTCAATGGAGGATTACCTTTTCATGTGGACCTAGTTACTGGAGGACAGAGAAATTTAGAATAGTGTTCCCTTGGGTGTGTCCTCTAGTTATGCTTGATAAATCCTTTTTAATCTATACTGTTATTTTTTCTCTTCATTGAAGAAGATAAAAAATAATACTCTACAATACCAACATATTTGGACTCACCAAGGGAGTCTGAAGCTAAATCCTCAACTTGGAATACCTCCCCTCCCTTAGCAGAATCCTCACCGGGACTATCGTCCATCCCAATACCTTTGCCAGGAGCATGAACCACACCTTCTCCTAACTCAGCAAACTGGTTTTGAGAATTATTGAAACTTCCTCCATATTTTACCTTCTCAACATAGGAAGGTTTTTCCTTCATGGCCTGCACAGATATGTCTGGACCTCTTCGAATTACAAAGACACGACCCATGTATTGAAAATGAATTGGAGTTTTATATAATACCATGTTTTGGGGATCCTCCCCCATGGTTGTTTATGCATCAACTGCCTCATTCATGGAAGATTCATTGAGTGGAAGCAGTTGCATAACCAAACCAACATCCAAGTAAACCTCCCTCTCTTTGTGCCCATCCAATTCCAAAACTGAACCTTCCTTCTCAGTGACCCCAGTCCTTCTTTTAGTAACTTCTCCAAAAGAACAGGGATCACCCAAGTCCTTTTTCAGGTGGTTGAAAATATTAGAAACTTTTGGGTTCAGTTGAGAATCCATTGAAATCTTATGGGGAACCTCCATATCTGCATCCCTTAGATCAAAACTCACTTGTGCATTCTCTCTATAGAGTGGGTGATTATAAAGTTCTTCCACATTCAAAGTAACACCCATGGGACCTACAAGAGATCAGGACTCACTCTGAGTTTCATGAACGATACCCCTGATGAGAATGGCTATGACGACATATATATTTTGAATGCCCCAAGCGTTGACATGAAGAACAATAGTCTGACCATGATTGGAAAATCACTGGTTGTCTAGACCGAAAGTCCTCCCCCAAAGTGATCCATATCGAATCAACCATAGGATTAGAAAAATACACTTCCAAACATATATGTGGGGATATAGGGTGACACATTGAGTTGGTGTGGCTATCCAAACATAAGAAACACCTGACCAAATTTCCTGGCATTCGAATGATGGAGGGGTTTTGAAAAGGAAGGGGAAGACTAGGAAAACCTACCCAAATTCCTATTGTTGGAGTATCTCATTGCATATGGAAGTCGTAGGACCATCAGAATAGGTAGAACTGAGATCCATTACAAGTGTGAGAAGCTCTGGACTAAGCTTCAATCAGGTCCTCCTCCGATGAGAAGTGAACAATAAAATGGCCGTTATCAAGAATACTGACGATAGCACGATCCTGCAATTCCCAGGAACAAAAAACAAACCTATCGAAATCATTGACCGATTGGCGGTTGTTCCATATATGGACCACCAAGGACCTTTTGAGGAGTGATGAAGCTTCTAAGAACTCCGAGAGTGAAAGATCAAGATTAGGGAATTTCATGTGTAGATCGGGGACTCTAGGGAAGATCTCAATTTCAGGGAATGGCAGGAGGAAGTTTGGATTGGAGAAAAGAGAGAATGTGGGCCAGACTCCGAGGGGTCCCACCCCCTCATAAAAATGTTCAATCTGAATGAATAATTAAATCCCTATAGTATATGTTGATATCTTGTTATGTGGATTTAAATGGTGGTTGGAATCAACTCCTTCCTCTAGTTATGTTTTATTACAACAATTGTTTTAACTAAAGTATTCATATCTCTCCTTATAAAGATCTCTATATATAAATATTTAGGGATCCAATGTGATGGAAAGAAGATTGAGAAAAAAGATATTGGGACCTAAGATAGCTGATAATATTTTCAAGAAGGATGGATTAATTCACCAACACATCAATGTAACTCAGAGTAGATATAAAAGATATACTGATAAATGAAAGTGTGGAAAATAATTTAAAGTTGTTTATAAAGTGTTTCGATGAATGTTTTCATGGATTAATGATATGTTATTTCTGAAGAAAGAGAAATTGATACCTAGAAATATCGAAACATTTGAAATTATGGATCATATTGTGATAGAAGTTTGTCTTTTTTTGCTTCCACAAATAATATTTCAAGCCATTAATGATTTTAATGTATCTATACTAAGTAATTTCATACCAAAACCATTATATATACTAAAAACATAGTTCATATCAAAATTGGATGATAATTATTATTACGAAAGACTTGTGAATACTTTATATCATATAGATAATGTTATGTAGAACAAGGACTCTCATCTATATAATGATTTTTTATGAATCCACCTATTGGAAGAAGCTATATGGGAACTTGAGGAAATGATGAAGAATATGTTTTCTCGTATTTTTTATCATAGTAATGAATTTATAGAGGGGAAAATCATGGGGGGTTGAATGTAAAACCATGATAATTTAAGATTTAATTTTCAAATAAATTAAATTTTAGTGATAACATACATTATATTTAACACTGCAATATTTCATAGTACCTTATATCATTAAATTAATTCAATAGATTGTGCTACACGCAATACCGATTTCGAGCGCACCACAACTTACTAAACTAACCGTTCAAAAAGTGGTTATGAATAGTATGAACTGCATTTTGATTCATATATACTCTTTATAATTTTAACATCCATATTATGTGTTTCATAGACATAATATAGGAACAAGTTCATTTTTTCAGATAAAAGAAGTATTTTTCAAAAAGGAAATTTTACCGCCTTTTAATGGAGAACCCTTTTTAAAATAAATATTTGACACATTTATATATTCAATATAAGGAAATTAAATACTTCTTTAGAAATTTAACATAAAAAATGTAGTTTGGATTAATTTTTGGTACTTTTCTTATATCTTTTATATTTCGACGAATAGTGAAAAATATATGTCTGAATTAAAAACAAATTTTTTTAATCAATCTATTTTATATTGTTCAATTTTTAATTTTAAAGTTTTTGAAGTATAATTATATTAAGTTTTTATTATTTAATACAATGCAGGTCATTATAAGTAATTTCACATTTAAATTTTACATAAACACATGCCAATCTTTTGATAGTTTTTAATTTTTAAAAACACGTTTTTTGGTTTTGATAATGTGGAATTAAATTAAAATTAATAAATGAAACATCTATGTCTGGAATTTGGTAAATAGACATAATTTATGAATTCATAATATCAAAATTAACTTAGGGTAATGTTTCGGTATTTTTTTGAAAAGATTTAATTTTTGATGAAAAGTGAAAAAAAACTACCTTATTATTTAAAACCAACATTTTATTTTAAAAATTGGTTATTTTATTTTAATTTTTTATAATTAAAAATAGATATATTATACCTATATAATTTCAATGTAATTCTTTGGATTCATTTTATAATATGTTTAGATATATGAAATTTTATCGAACTTTTTACCATCTTTTACCCACCTCCTTGGAGCATTTGCAAATCAGCCAAAAACTAAATTTTACCCGCTTCAGTGAGTTTAATTTCAAAAATCTCAAGATATGGTTAATATAATTAAGTAAAATTTAGATCAATAAGATGGAAATTATTTTTGGTGAATAGTAAATTTTGACTTTTATTAATCAGGGTTAAAAGTTAATAGGGTAATTAAGGGTAAAAGTGATATCCTAATTACCCTAACACATGTCCTAATTCTATTGGATATATATAATTCGACCAAAAAGAACCTTCGAAATAAAATATGACCCCCTTTGGTCCCCTTGGATAAGAGTATTACATTTATTAGTATTTTATTTAAAGAAGAGTAAAAGGAGTTAAATTCAATTTTTTATAACTAAACCATTTTTAATTTAGGGTTATACATAAGATAAGTTCGACTATAAATATTAATTATAAAGCTAAAAAAATTTCCAACATAATAATATTTTATTTATAATTTTTAGACATTAAATATTGTAATTTATTTATAATACAATTATGATGCAGTAATTACATTATTTATGAAATATTAAAATAATTCATATTATAAATATCAAAATAAATGTAAATTGAGACTTATGATGAATTAAACTAATTTCATATGTTAATATTACATTTTAGGGTTGGTTAAATAAATTTTATTCAACGTGATAATGTTTTTATGACTTTAAAAAACATCAAATACTAAATAGTTTCAAAATTGACATAATTGAGTTTTTAAAACAAATATTATATTTTTAATTGATATAATATTCCTAAAAATTTAAATATCGGAAAAAGGACTCGGATAAGGTTATATATATTAATAATTAACCACATGGTGTCTATTTGGCTTGTCATAGTACGTTTATTAACCATATAGTATAAAAATACAAAGAGACATGGTAAATGTCAAACTATTTAACTAAGAGTTAAATAAAAAAGATAAGGTTAATATGATGACCTAAACCTAACTAAAACCTGTTGGTTGAGATTTTTTCAACCCATATCAATTTTTTCATTAAAATAATTTAATTTTTAGAAATTAAAAACCGAAAATTATTTTATTATAAAATAATATTTCAATCTTTTCCTAATGTGACCCTCACCTCTCTTATAAGAGGGAACATCCCCTTCTCTTAATTTCACACCTCTAAATCCTTTTGGCTCAGCCAAACCCTTCCAAAATATCCATCCCTCTTTAATCCTTTCATCCAAGATTCCTTCCTTTGGTCAGAAATCCATCCAAAGGAGCCCTTTTGGACAAATCAAAAGGATGAACCCGAAGAAGAGGTAAATATTTCATCACCTCTTTTAAGTTATTTTCTTCTTCCACATCCACTTTCATTATTGTTTACATTCTAAAATAATAACTCCTATATATTTTATATACTATTATTTTATTATAAAAATGGTACAACTATATTCCTTATTCTATCCATCCTATTAATGTCAAAGTCACCATACGTGTGTCCGTATGGATTCCCGTCTCCACGTCGTGGTGTAGTTTGTTATTCAAACACTTAATTGTTTGGATGGGTATAATAATGAGTATAACTGATTTTATTAATAAATATAACATTTTAATGATTTTTTATATATGATATACCATCCAATTTCATATGATTTTTCCATCAATATAATGATATTGTCGCTCGTGCGTACGTACGGATTATCGTCTCCATAACACAATGAGGTGCATTTCCACGTTCCCAATTCAATGATGATTATAAAATATATATCATTAATAAGTATGTAATATATGAAATAATGATTCTACTGGATATATATATATGTACATACATATATCTTATTCACTTAGTTCTGTTCAATTCGATATGAAAATGGAAACATCGTTTATGCGTACGTACGGCCTACCATCTCCATAAACGGTGTTATCCATTTCAAATATATGTCTATTATACATATTTATATTCTAAACATATATTATATATAAATTATGTTTTATTTTCTGGATGTATTTAAATCATGATCTAAGTGACACAATCAAGAGTAACAAGTTAAAACACGTATGATAAAGAAAGCGATTATTACCCGAATTGTAAATTTAACATGGAAATTATTATTAAATGGGTAGTATAAAGTAATAAATGAATCATTTATGATTTCATAAATATTAATATGGTTTTTTTATAATTAAATAATGTACTACGGTCTTTATACAAGAGGTTAAACGTACCCTCGACTAAAGGAAAGTGCTAGGTAAGGGTTAATATCACAATCTCTTTGTTATCTGAGGTTGTTTTTATATATGTATCTACTAGGACATATTTATTATCCATGTCCATGTTTAATAAAATAGTTTTTAAATGGATTATTTTTAAGGAACCTTTTTACTAAAAAATCATTTTAAATGTTTTAAATATTTATTCTTCTAAATCATTCTCATTAATTTCTATATTTTCAAATTGGTTTTTTATGGATTTATTTATATGGACATGAATGATTTTAAAATGTTAATTCTATTAAAATGTTTCAAATTTGTATGGTACACTTTGATTCAAAAATGTCTTTAAAAATATTCCTTTCTAAATTGTGTGACATCTAAATGTTTTCAAGAAAAATAGATATTTCTCTCAAATAGTTTTACAAATCATTTTCATATGTGTCAACATCCTTTGATTGATTTTAAAGTTGTTTGAAGTTGATTAATTTTGATAAAAATCTTCCATATTGTATTGAAGGTTTTGTGATATGTTTAATTGTGGATGTGTTATTTTTATACCATTCATGTTTTATGGATAATGTATTTAAATATCATTTGCTAGTTTTAATTCGAATGTTTATGTTATATTTAAACATTTTCATATGAGGAATGCATTGGGCTTAGTAAGTGAGGGGTGGAGCTCGCTATAGCTCCTCGATGCATCAGGAGGTATCATGAGACAATCTAGTGGCTTTACACAAGGCCTTGACAAAATCGTATTTGTATTCTTGGCACATGTCCTTGACTAAGTTGTTATGAAGTCTGGAATTGTGCATTCCATCATTATGAAAGTGGCTATTTATATTGAATGTGATTATTCTACTTGTAGAATATCAATGTGAATAAGTAAATGGAAATACATTATTGTATCTTTCCCATATTATGAAGATGTTTAAGTTTAAAAGGATTTTGTTTTAGTCTTTTACATTACCTTAAATGATTATGCTTATTTAGGAATGTTTCCGCTATATTGTTATCCTTACTGAACATCTGATCTCACCCCTTTCTATGTTTTAATTGTTACATGATTCCATGAAGTGTATTATGATCGATAAGTAGGGTTAATCTAGGGTATTAATGGAATTCCCAAAATATCATTTATGTTGTGTTTTATTTTCTAATGTGTAATGTAACATTCATGTAAGAAATCTATTTTCCAAGACTGCTAAATTGATCGGTCATTCAGGCCTTGATTCCTTGTAATCATGCCAATGTATTAAAATAATGCACCGACTCAAGGCTTCTGGGGTGGGGCGTTACAGTTGGTATTAGAAGAAGTTTAGCAACATCATTGGAAATATATTTAGATAAACACTGATTCGAGAACATTACCCTAAAATATAATTTGTGTATTAGTATATAAGAACTTCCTAGAATTTTGGTAATGTATAGATTTTGTGAATTTTACAAGAAATATATCCCCGTTTGGATACGAGCAGGTAGAGGTGGATCTGGCACAGATTTACCTAGGAGTGAAAACATTGAAAATGAGTTTCGGGATTGACTTGGGGTATCCTGGGGAACGATAATGGGCCTTTCTGCACTCTTGGTTACAACACTCCCTGGTGACATGCTTAAGATAATTCACATTTTCATTATAGGCCATTATAAAGGATTTTAGAGTAAATACATCCTCAATGAATTTTTTTTTATGATTATGCATTATATGCATAAACATTTCAATTTACGTTTGGTATTTTTCATGTTTGGAATTATGAATTTTGATTCAAAAACTATCCTATTATATGTTATTGTTTAGAAATGGTTCCCATAAGATGGAATGATAACTCCGACAATACACATGATCCAAAGAGTAAGAAAGATCATATCTTTCAATGTATTAATCATACATTTATAAAAGAAATAGTCTCCCATTTATTATCATCATATGAAGAAATTGTATCATGTGTTAATAAGATAAGTAAATAATTTTTTGATTAGAATGGATTTAAAGGGAATCCAGAGAATAAAAATATAGTAGAGAGAAAGATGTATAAAGTGAATAAGGGAATGAATGATTTTCCCATATGTGATAACTGTGCAAAGAATCACCTTGATAATTTTTTGAAAGGAATGGTAGTTTGTTCAAAGTGTGGAGAAAAGGGGCACCGAGTACATTATTACAAGGGTAAAAAAGGTTTCAAATGTATAATGCTTCATCTTCATTATGTTGGGACACTATGTGAATCATTGTTCAAACCATCAGAGTATACCCCAAATGCTACTATTGGATGATAATAAATTTATTATACTACCGAAGGTGAACAGAAGTGATTAAGAGTTCTTATTTTGTTATTTAAGTATTGTGTTGTTTGAGTATTGTTTTAATGATGTACATGTTATATGAATTATTGAGTATATAAGGGTTGTACTGAAGTACTATTTCATTAAGGACTTGAGATTGTGTGGAACCATGAAAAGTGACTCAAAGGCATGTTAAATTTTTGGAAAATATATGGTTGAGAGAAAGATAAACCTTAAAATAATTCTCATATTAAGGTAGTGATTTTGTAATAAGATATGATTGATTTGAGTAAATTATATTTGATAATATTGACATCCTTGGAATGGATTAATGATTTATATATTCCATGATTGTTGGAGTTTACAACATTTTTGGTTATAAGGAGTATATCTAATATTCTATAAGGAATAAAGGAACATGAATGTAATCAATAAAGTTTTATGGAAATTCAGGGTGATACAGTGTTCTAAAATAATACATAATGAAGTTATTCATATGTTATTACGTGGAAAAAAGGATCTTCATTGTGTTTACCTTCCTTATAAATTTTGGACTTTGAGTTTGGATAGATGTATTTTGGATAAGTCTAAATGTTGGAATCAATTAAGTTTGACATTGGATACTATTATTGTGGTTAAATGATTTCTTGAGATTATTTTTGCATTTTCACTAAAAGGACAACCTTGAGGTTGGGAGATAACCCGTCGCGTCTGGCAAGGCTGCGAGACATGAACCTACAACCGAAGGGTGAGAAGGGTGGATCACCTACCATTAGTATACATGATGTACTGGTTTGTATAATGTAGTTTTTTAAATATTCTGAAAAATCAATTATATATCATTTATATTTAGAACCCTATACGATTAGGATAAGTGGAATATTTTTGTATTCTATTGTCTTTTGGAGTGAAAGATGAGTTTGTGGTAGGAATTAGTTGAAGGATAAAACTCTACATGTCAATTATATATATATATATATATATTACTCTTATTATATGAATAAATTAATCCTTATACTTTAGGCAAGGGATCTTAAAATCAAAAATGTGTTATCCTAATACCATATGTTTTTTGAACCGATGATATTTTACATCATCTTAGATTGATGGCTTTGAGGCCCTTAATTTTACACTTCTTTGTGATTGATGACCTCAATAAATCCCTATTAATATTTATGTTTCCCTCCAATTATGTGTCTCTAATTTCCAATAATGTTCTCCAAATTTTTATCATAATTAGGTGGTGACTTTTTCATTTCCCTTTCCGTCTTATTAAGACTACATTTTATTAACCCACTTTTTGATGTGGGTTTTCTGCAATTTTTTTTTCTATTTTTAACAATTTATCTTAAATGAAAAATTAAAAAAATTCAAGGATGAAATTTATTGAATAAGGGAATAATGTAACACCCCAAGATTTCAATGTATGTTATCTCATAAATGTAATTCAGGTGCTTGCGCTACATGCCACTCCGAGTTTGAGCGCTCCACAACTTACTAAACTAACTGTTCAAAAACCGAGTATGAATAGTATTAACATAATTTTGAATCTTATATACTTTATTTAATTTTATCATCTGTATTATGTGTTTCTTAGACATAATATAAGAACAAATTCATTTTTCAGATAAAAGAAGTATTTTTCAAAAAATGCAATTTTACCGCATTTTAATGGAGATCCCTTTCTAAAACCGTTATTTGACACTTTTATATGTTAAATTTAATGAAATTATATTCTTATTTAGAAGAGGGACATAAAAATTTAGTTTGGATAAATTTTTCGTACTTTTCTGGTAACTTTTATATTTTGACGAATAGTAAAAAATACTATGTTTTAATTGAAAACAACTTTTTTAATAAAAATAATTTATAAGTTTAAATTATACATTTTAAAGGTTTATAAGTATAATTATATTATATTTTTATCATTTAGTACAATTTAGGTCATTATAAGTAATTTCATATTTAAATTTGACATAAACACATGTCAATCTTTTGATAGTTTTTACTTTTTAAAAACCCGCTTTTTGGTTTTGACAGTGGGAATTAATTTTAAATTAATAAATGAAACTTTTATGTTTTTAATTTGGTAAAAAGAAATTATTTTTGAATTTTGAATATAAAAATTAGCTTTGGGTAATTTTTTTTGTATTTTCCTTAAAACATTCAATTTTTTATCAATAGTGCAAAACACTGCGTTATTATTTAAAACCGACATTTTATGTATATTATAAGTTATTTTATTTTAATTTATTTTATGTAGAAATAGATATATAATTCCTATACATGTTCATTGTAATTAGTTGTATTAATTTTAAAATATGTTTAGATATATAAAATTTTACCGAACTTTTTACAGTCTTTTACCGGCCTCCTATGAGCATCTGAAAATATAAATAAAACATAATTTTACCATATCTGTGAGTTGAATTTCAAAAATCCGAGAGGCATGGTTAATATCTGTAAGTAAAATGAGGTTGAATATGATGAAAATAATTTTTGGTGAATATTAACTTTTGACTTTTATTTACCACATTTAAAAGTAAATAGGGCAATTTAGGGTAAAAATGATTTCACAATTACACTAACACATGTCCTAATTCTATTGGATAAGTATAATTAGACCAAAAACAACCTTATGAATAAAATATGACCCCATTTGGTCCACTTGGAAAATATTAGGACATTTATTATTATTTTATTTATAGAATAGTTAAAAGAGTTAAATTCAATGTTAAATAACTAAACCATTTTTAATATAGTGTTATACATAATATAAATTAGACTATAAAAATTCATTATAATGATAAAAAATTTGATACATAATTGAATTTTATTTATAATTATTATACATTAAATAATTTAATTTATTTATGAAACAATGATAATGCATTAATTACCTTATTAATGAAATATTAAAATAATTAATATTATAAATATCCAAATAAATGTAAATAGAGAATTTTGATGAATTTCACTAATTTTTAGGTTAATATTACATGTTAGGTCTTGTTAAATAAATTTTATTCAAAGTGATAATGTTTTTATGGCTTTCAAAAATATCAAATACTAAATAGTTTCAAAATTGACTTAATTGAGTTTCTAAAACAAATATTATATTATTAATTGATATAATATTCCTAAAAATATATGGTCCGGGAAAAGGACATAGATAGGGTTATATATATTAATAATTAACCACATGGGGTTCTCTTGGCTTGTTATAGTATGTTTATTTACCTTATAATATAAAAATTAAAAGAGACATGGTAAATGTCAAACTATTTAACTAAGAGTTAAATTTAAAAGATAAGGTTAATATGATGAAATAAAGCAGTATAAAACCTATTTTTTGAGAGGATTTAGACCCATACCTGCCTTATCCTTTAAAAAATTCATTTTGGAGACATTTGAAGCTGCAAATAATTTTATTATAAAAGAATATTTCAAGCATTTCTTAATGTGACCCTCACCTCTCTTATAAAAGGGAACTTCCCCTTCTCTTAATTGCACACCTCCAAAGCCTTTTTGCTTGGAAAAACCCTACCCAGATATCCTCCCAACATTCTTAAAATCAACCTAGAGGACTTACTTAGGTCATAAAGCCAACCTAAGAATCCCTTTTGATCAAATCAAATGGAAGAACCCGAAGAAGAGGTAAATATATCATCACCTATTTCAAGATATTTTCTTCTTCCACATCCTATTTATTTGTTGATTCCATTCTAAAATAAGAAATCGATTATATTGTATATACTATGATGTTATTATAAATATGGTATAAATATATTCATTATTCTATCCATCCTATAAATGAAAAAGTCACTATACGAGCGTACGTATGGATTCTCGTCTCCACGTCGTGGTGTAGTTTTTTATCCAAACAGTTCATTATTTCGAAGTGTATAATAATTATTATAAATAATGTAAATATTCAATATAAAATGTTAACTATTATCTATATATGATATACCATTCAATTACATACAATTCTACCATCAATATAATGACATTGTTGGTTGTGAGAAGGTACGGATTACCGTCTCCACGACACGATGAGATTCATTTCCACGTTCACCGTTCAACGATGATTATAAAATACTTATAATTAATATGTATGTAATATATGAAATAATAATTATACCTGATATATATATATATATATATATTTACATACATATATCTTATTCAATTACTTTCGTTCAATACGATATGAAAATAAAAACAGCGTTTATGCATATGTACGGCCTACCGTCTCCATAAACGTTGTTTTCCATTTCATATATATGTCTATTATAGATATTTATATTATAAATATATATGATATATAAATCTTTTTTATATTCTAGAAGTATTTATTTCAAGATCTAAGTGATACAATCAAGTGTGACAAGTTAAAACACGTACGATAAGGAAAGCGATTATTACCCGAAATGTTAATTTAATATGAAAATTATTATTAAATGGGTAGTATAAGGTTATAAATGAATCATGTGGGATATCATAGATATTAATATTGTTCTGGTATAGTTTAATAACATACTACAGTCTTTACACAGGAGGTCAAATGTACCCTCGACTAAAGAAAAGTGCAAGGTAAGTGTTACTTTCATAATCTCTTTATTATCCGTGGTTGTTTTTGAATAATTATCTAATGGAAAATATTTATTATCCATGTCCATGTTTCATAAAATATTTTTCAAAGGGTTTATTTTTAAGATAACTTTTTACTAAAACATCATTTTAAATGTTTGAAAAACGTATTCTTCTAAATCATTCTCATTAATTCCTATGTTTTCAAAATAGTTTTTAATAATTTATTTATGTGGACATGAATGTTTTTAAAATGTTAAATAATTTCAATCGTTTCAAAGAGGCATGAGAAACATTGATTCAATTTATTTTTTAAATTTCTTCCTTTCAAAATTGTTTGACTTTTAAATTTTTTTATGAAAAATAGATATTTCATTCAAAGATTTTTACAAATAATTTTCATCTATGTCAAAATAATTTGATGAATTTTAAACTTACATGGAGTTGATTTATTATGATACAAATCTTCCATATTTTATTGATGTTTTTTTTGATATGTTTGAATGTGGATGTGTTATTTTTATACCATTCATGGCTTAAAGATAAAGTATTTAAATTTCGTATGCTATTATTAATACGAATGTTTATGTTATGTTTAAAACTTTTCATATGAGGAATGCATTGGGCTTAGTATGTGACGAGTGGGGTTCCCTATAGATCCTAGAATCATTGGTAGGTCTGATGAGACAAACTACTATCTTGGCACAAGTCCTTGACAAAATATTAATTGTAGTCACGCCACAAGGCCTTGACTAAGTTGTTATAAAGTCTGGCTTTATGCACTCTATTATTATGAAAGTGGATATTGATATTGTATGTGATTATTAGACTAGTAGAATATCCATGTGAATAAGTAAATGAAATTATTTTATTATATCTTTGACATATTATGCTGAAGTTTATGTTTAAAAGGTTTTTTAGTCTTATAAATTGCCTTAAATGTTTATGCTTATTTAGGAATGTTTCCACTATATTGTTATCCTTATTGAGCATCTGAGCTCGTCCCTTCTTTGTTTTCATTTTCCCAGGATTCCAGGAAGTGTATTATGATTGATAAGCAAGGTTAAGCTAGGGGATTAATGGTATCCTAAAAGGATCATTTACATTGTGTTTAATTTTCTAATGTGTAATGTAATGTTCATGTATGTAATCTATTTTCCAAGACTGCTAAACAGATCAGTCTTTCGGGAAATGATTCCTTGTAATCATGCCCATATATTAAAATAGTGCACCGACTCTAGGCTTCTGGGGTCAAGGCATTACATTATAAGCCACAACTAGTTAATCTTACACTACACGCAACTCTAGGTTACTTTGTATTACATATGGCACTAAGTTTTAGTAAAAGTATTATATATTATAAATATACTTATTCAAACAAAGACATTTTAAAAATTTCAATAAACATATAAATATTAATAATAATAAATTATTTTTAAAAATTATTTATAAATTTTTAGACAAATAAATAATACTTATAAAAAATCAATATAATTTTGTAAAGTATTTATATGTTCCTAAAATATTATATTCTCAAAAAAAAATTATTTATTTTTTGTGAACATTTATAAAATTAAATTTTCAAAATTTTTGAAAATTAAATTGATAAAAATAATTTAATTTTTGAAATATCTATTTAAAATTTGTCTTAGGGTGAATTTTTTGGGTTTTTTCTCGAAATGATTCATTTTTTAGTGAACAGTGAAAAATAATGAATTCCCACTGAAAACATCTATTTTTTAATTTAATTATAAAGTAAAATTATATTTAAAAATAGATTTAGTGAAAGATTAATTCAATTATAATTCCATTAACACAGTTAAGTTAATTGGGATCATTTTCATAATGAATTATTATATAAAACCTTTGTAAACATTCGAACATTTTCACTTTAAAAACCAAATTTATCATCACCTCTCTATGAAAAATTATAAATTGTATTTTATTCATTGATATGAATTCAATTTGGGAAAATATATTAAATATTTGAAATTAAAATAATTTATATTTTCAAATAATTTTAACTTATTTTTTACCAAAATTAATAGTTAAAATACAAAAATTTATTTTTACAGTTAAGGTAATAATGGGTCCACTATAGTGGGTTAAAATAAATAGATAAAGGTTTAAAATTACCAAAAACATTTCTAAAACTGATTGTTTCGAAATATTTATACATTGTCCCTAATATTATCAATAATTTTCTATTATTGGATCCATGCGGAAAAAAATTAGGTGGAATTATTTCCATAAAAAACATACAAGCAATCCACTCACCGTACTTATAAAAGGCCACCCATTCTCTTCTCCTATTCTCTACTTAAAAAAATTTAAGTTCATATAATACCTATTGAAATTACTTAAAAACATCAAACCTCTAATGCTAGAAGCCTTATTTTAAGTTGAAGTCCTTCATAGAAAATATTTTGGTGAAAACTTTTAGAGGATACTGGAAGAAGAGGTAAATGTCATTAACAAGTGTTTTTTATTATGTATTCCTCTGAATATTTATATTATTATTATACCATGATGATATAGAAAAATAAGTTTCATTAATAAATTTTTATGTTGTAATTTTATGGGTATTACTGAAAACTATATCCACTTTCATCAAATAAGTTATAAAGGTATCATTTGTGTGTGGGATGAACTACCGCCTCCCGAACCAATGTTATTCATGTTTTACATTACCACCTCTTATGGAGGAAAATAATGATTGATTTTTAAATACAATATATTTATTAAATTTTCATTCTTAGTTAATTATTATATCACAAATACCTTTATACTCACCATTTTTTGGGAATATGATAACATCCCTCGGGTGTACGGTGGAAGAAAGCCATGTGAAGACATGTTACTAGTTCACAATTTACATCTAATGTAATAAAAATAGGTTTAATGAAAATAAGTGAAATATATTAAAAAATGATTCATTAATTATAATAAATCATTTACCTTTATTTATTAAAATCCTATAAGAAAATGGAAACTATGTTCATGATAATGTATGGATTACCATTTCAATGAATGGTGTATTTAACTTTCTATCAATAAATTTCACATACTAATATATATAAATATTTTAAATATATATGATATTTATATCAAGTTTAAAATTTTGAATATTATAAAATCATTACACATTTAACATGACAACAAATAAAAAATCAAAACATATAAAAAAAGCAGTTATTTCCCAAGACGTAACTTTGTTATGGAATAGTTAATAAACCTATAATGAAAGGTAATAATAATATCATATATGGAAACATATTTTTAAATATTTTTTTTATAGATTTATAATAAACTTATATTTATTATATAACGTTTTTGAATATGTATGATGGAATTCAGGACTTAATGTATGGTATTTTTGTCTTAATTTCTCTTTTTTAAGGAATATGTAATGTTATGCACATATATTATTTCACTATGTGTATATGAAACCAATTTTACATTTAATATCTAAAATTTATTTATAATCATGATACTATAAGGTTCATTTTATGTTATTCCTTCATGTTCCTTAGGATTCCAAATTACCAAAGTTTTAATGATTTTATGTTACAATCTCATCATTTGTCAAGATTTTTAGTAATTATGTTAACAATGACAAAATATTATGAATCATCTCTCAATAAACTCATGAATTTTATTCTAGTAATTTTATTTGTGAAATTGTAACTTAACAAATCTATTTTCCCAATAATTGGTACATAAAAGGATTGAGAAAATACTTCTAAGAACATGTGACTTTATGTCTCTCTTCGATCGAATATCTTTCTAAACCATGATATCCAAAAATGTTTTATTTTTTTTAATATTGCCATATTTTTATTAAAAATACATTACTATTCATGTTTGTCTTTAATAACTTGTTTAAAATGGAATAATTAATTCATTTTCCAAACAACTGTTGTTTGGATTTTACAAAAAATGGGAAAGGAAAAATTGTTTTAATATGTATAAGAAGAAGGAAAATTCACATAATCATGAACACTAATTTTTTTATGATTACATTTTATGTTTTATATGATATTTTAAATGAAGAGTATTTTCAAAATGTTATATTTTTTTAAATTGTCTTTAAAAATGACAAGATATTTTCCCCACAAAATGATTTAAATGGTGGATCAAAATAATTTCCCATATAAGATGAAATCCGCTGATGCTACCTATGCTTTATTGGTGATCTAATTCAATGATGTATTTATAAATATATATAATAATTTTTAATTTTTATGATGGAATTATTATTATGATTACCATTTCTATTTCATGGTTTATACCATGATAATTTTTATGAAACCCACTCTATTTTTCATAGGTCAATCAATGATAAAATGAAATGATTATGAAACTTATCTCTATTCTACAGGTTATGATATGATGAAATGTTTATAAAAATAATTTAATTTAATGGGTTATAATATGATTATTGTTTTATGATCTTATGTCAAAATATAGTTTTCATTAAGATAGAGGTGGGGCCTATATCTCTCTCTAATGTAATGAGTAAAGATTTATATCTCCTAAGATAGACATGACTAGACGAGAAGTGAACCCAGTTCAATAAGGGGAATTTTTTTACAATGATGGTATTGATAATGAAAATTGATTAATATAATGGTTTGGGGAGTGAAATAATTTAACTATGAAAGCCTCAACAATGATCCTTAACTAATATGGAAATGATTTATTTATCTTATGTGTATTCCGTAAATCTATGTCTTATGCAAATGTAATGCCCTCAATGATCTTATAATTTGTTTCTATTGTGAATAATGTCTTTCAAACTTCCTATATTCATTCCATAACTCATGATTATTTCTTTTAATTAGATTGGGGGGATTTAATATTTTATGCTCATGTTCTCATACCTTAATCATTATTTTATGATTATATATCTCCCTTTTTACCCTTATAGAGCATATGGGATCCCCATTTATTATATTTCATTTACATAGGTCATTATTATATGTATTGTATATGATATGACTAATGAGGATGAAAGTTATTAATATAATTGTGGGAGATGATGTAGTTTAACTATGGACTACTTGTTTTTGTTTTAATTTATCCAAAGACACTTAATTATAACTGTCCTCAAGCATGTTTTTTTATAAATAAATAAATATTCCTTTAAAATTATCTAATATATTTATATGATAATCCTTGGTCCTTATATGTTTCCCCTTTTAAATATTATATCTTCAATTTTTCATTCATTAAGGTATTTAAATATTCAATTAATTTTCCCCATTTAAGGGGTTGTTTTTAAAAAATTATTCTCACTATGAAGGATTTTATTACAATTTAACTCTTATATGAATTATTAATGTTTAAATTTACATTGGAACAATTATATGATATTTTACATAATAATAAATTTCAATTATCATCTTTTATGGTTATTCATTGGTTTCTATTTTTTCATCTAACTATTAATCTATTTGGAAATCATGGACTGAATATAAGGAATTGGCCATTTACATTGCATAATATTGAGTTTAGTCAATAATTTTAATTTATCTCATATTGAGTATCTTTTTATGTTTATATAATTAGAGAATTTATCCACAAATCAAATATAACAACTCAAATATTATAAAGTAGACACTTATACTCACTATCACATTTTTCATAAAAATGATTCTTTTAAAAAGAACCATAGTTTCATTTAAAGTTTAGTTATCACAAATATTCTGTTGATCATATCCTTGTCAATATTCTACCATAGATCCTATTTAACACATTTTAAAACTTGTTATGAGTATAAAAAGCTCAGGAAGGGATTATAAATAAGAAAAATTTTAAGTCTTCTGAAAACATATTAAACATGAATACTTTACCATAAAATAATACCTTTTTACCTTTAAGAGAATTAAATACTTTCCTTTGAATATAATTTCATTTCTTACACTTTTTTTAAATCAATGTATTTCCATATAACACATATAAATCACATATAACATATAAACGAATCTTAAGACATAATTATACTTAAATGGAATAACCATGCACTCAACTTCCATACTTTTTACTTGTACAAATGGTAAAACAATAAGGAAAACTTCCATACACATTTAATTAGATGTTATAACATAACCAATCATACTTGATTTATCAAATAACAATTTTCATTTTGTTTATCACATAAACACCTTTCAAATTTACAAGTACATAAAATATTGAAATTATCAACATATCACTATTAAAATATCATTTGAAATCAAAAGATTTAATTTAATGATATTTAAATAATCAATCTATTTTCGGAACCATTTTCAATACCAAAATACACAAAAATAGATTAATTTATACACCTCAGAAAAGTAGGTGGTTAATAACATTAAAATCAACCTCAATGAAATAAGATTGAGATGAAGTCCCTTACGAAGATAATTTTGTTTATAAAATGATTTTGTTATGTGTTTCTACTATAAATCCATATAAAAAAAGTAGAAATAAATGATAAGATATTCAAAATTAATTTGACACATACGAGTTGAATGATATAATCATGATGTATAAGTTTATCCCAATTATTTGAAGTGGCGTTAACAAATTCCTTTACCTTGAGTCTGACCCGTCTCGTAGGCTCCATCTTCTTACTGAATAATGAACATAGGTTAGTTTATACTTTAATCATAACCTTTTCATGTTTATTATTCATTTTATATCATTAATTTCCATGGTATAATAGTTACATAATCATTTAATTTCTTGTTGGACTCTTTATCGATATTCGGTACATTAGTTGAAAATTAACACGATATGATGTCAATAGTACATGTGGTAATAATTCCATAATCTCTAAATTATAAATAAATATTTAAATATATTATATATTTATCATATATGTGTTTTTAATAATCATTAATTACAGTCTGAGAACTCCATTCATAGAAACAGTAGGTCGTACATACACAGGAAATCAATTTTAATTTTTCATGTCATATTCAAAAACAACATTAAATGAAATGTAGTTAAATACATATATATATATAATAATTATTATAGAATTAATATTTCATTTATATCATTTATTTTTACTAAAACAATCATCAATACATTCCATGTGATGTGTGAATGAATAACTTCATTTTGAGGATATGGTAGTCCAAATATCCCCAAACTAAGTTATCATATAACGACAATATGGAAATCATGAAGGTATTTTAAATAAAAACATTTATAGAGTATATAATATGTTATATTGTACATATTGAAATATTATTTACCTAGAAAATTTTTTAAGGCCTATCAATGAAGGCGGTAATGGGATATGAACAAAAACACCATTCTAGGAGGCAATTAATCAAAATAACTTAGACAACAATTTCATTTATTTGAATAAGAGGAAGTGAGAAATAAAATGGATTTTAGATATTCCATTGGAAAAATTTACTCTAGTATATACATGATTCTTGAGTTATGAGTCATTTATTTGTGAAGGTGTAGGTAGAATGTAGAAAAAAAATTAAGAGAGGTACATTCAGAAGAAAAAAAACTCTTGAATATCCCCTCCTTAAAAGATCTTTGTGGGCCATGGATTTGGTCTTTAAATGAAAAAAAGAATAACCTAGACATAGGTATATTTAGAATGATTGGTTTGGGAAAATAAATTAGCAGGTTCATGGATTTTTGGGTCAAAATAAGAAGATTATGGTGGGATTTATACATGAGGAGAGGTGGGTTTAAGTGATTAAATTATTGATTATTAAATATTTAAATCTAACCCCATCAATTTTTCATGAATTACAATTAATTATAGTATCAATTATTGTTTTTTAGTATGGGTAGGGTCGATTCACCCCTCAACCAACCTTTAAATATTTTAGTTTTTAGGTATTTTATGCCTTTTTCCTTTTAACATTAGTAGGTTTCATTTTTTACCAATATCATGGTAAATAACTTTTTTACCATGGTAACCTTTTTATAAAAAAAAAATTAACTTAAAAACTAAAATTTAACTCTTAACTCAATTTATGGAACCCATTTTATCAAATTAAATTCCCAAAATATTATGAATTATATTTAAAATTAATTTCACAGGAAAAACAGAAAAGAGGGTTTTTAAAGTGAAACGTTCAAAGGTTTGAAATGTTTCTATATCTATTATCAGTTGTAAATTGATTAAAATGGCCTAAATTAGATTAAATTATAAAAACATATTTTAATAACACTCTAAATCCACATAAATGGACAATATAACTATACAAATAAATTAGATGTAAAAGTAGTTTTCAATTAAAATGCAGTATTTTTCACTATTCATTTAAAAAATAATATTACAGGAAAAATACCAAATATTTATCCGATGTAAAATTTTATCTCCCATTTATATAGAAGTTTTTTTAAAATATAACTTCTAACAGCGTAAAAAACTGTACTTAAAATTATTTCTAAATACAAATGTGTCCAAACTGTTTTTTTAATACTTATTTTATACATAAAATTGAATTTGTTCATATACAATGTCTAAAAAACACATAAAATTATTTATAAACATTAAATTTAATATTATATATATTATTAATATAATCCAATAAGATTTATTTAATATTTTATAAATAATATTATTCTCAACTAAATAGTTTTTCATAAAAACACATCCTCTATATCCAATTGGTTTTTATTTTCTTCTATAATTAATTTTGTAACCAATGAATAATTATATAAAAATGTGTAATCCGTAATTTCATAATTCAATTAATAATATTTATTCCCACCATTCCAACATAAAGGTTATAATGATAAAATTTAAATAATCATATTTCATTTTCTGTTTATGTTGGACGTGTCATATCATGTATGTTGTCGAACATAATGTTTTGTTCTTAAAACATGGGATTTCACTATATCCCCATCTCTTTGAAATTTAATCCTCACAAGTTGAATTCGGGATCAGTAATAGGATTCTATGTTTGAAATCATGGATATAGAAGAAAAACTAAATTTCATTTAATAATGGAGAGTGATAGAAAACAAGTTTAGTAAAAATTTCATAATCATAAAGCTATAAATCTATGATTATCTAAGGGACAAATTGATTCATTTGAAAAGAAATTACTATGATAACATTTTCTAGTTTCAATATCTTTTCACTAGAGTTTTAGAATTTTTTTATATAATTGACTAAGAACATAGGGAAATCTACATACTTGAAAAATAAAGATTCATCCGTTATTGAAATTCCACTGTCGAATCATCTTTTTCTCAAAACTAGGTGTATTCAAGATGATTTTTTCTTGTCTAAAGCATTAGAATAATTTTCTATAGAATCAAATCATACAAAAAATATTAACTATATATTACTCATATATTTAATCATTAACCCAAAAAAATCTGTCTAATATAATATAAAATAATTATTCAAAAATAATATACCATTGTATGATGATAAACAAAAGTTATGCTCCAAAATTCAACTATAATTCCAAAATTTAAACATAGAACATTTAACAAATAACTATCATTAATTTACCTAAATAATAATACAATATATGTCTAAAACCGAAAACAAAAAACTTTTTTATTACATAGTTTTCTAAGATAAATTTTATCATTTATCTCCAAATAACATTGATCAATCATAATAGATCATACCAAAAATTTAATTTCAAAAATCACTTATTCTCCAAGATAGGTTAACCATTTCCATAAATAACCAAAATCGCTATAATTCCAAAACAAAAAACATATATTCTTAAAAATTAAATTCATCCATAAATCCCCCAATAAAAAACTTATCTATTCTATTTAAATTAGTCATATAGGGTTTCCAAAATAGTGAACATTGTCCAAAATAACATTTGTCACTAACTCCCCAAATAAATTTTGTGTATCATGGATATCCAATTGAAAAATAATAAGTTCTGAAAATAAACTTATATATATTCCATAAACATGTTTAACTAAAAATAGTCATAATCACCAAGTAATTAATATAGACCAGTGGTAGTCAATGCACCCTTTCCGCCCTTAGTTTGTACATTCAATTCCTACAGACTTGTCTGATGTGGAGGCTTATCCCCCATCCTTTGGGTTGTCATTTTCCTAATTAAAATAACATTCCCAAAATGACATAAAATACACAAAAAAATGAATAACATGCGGTAACCTAAAATATTGTCTTATACCTATCATTTTCATCCTAAAAACTAATATCCTATAATTACCAAAAAAATACATATAAGACATAATGTTTATCTATACATTTAATATAATTTCCACAAGAGAAAATATGATTCTTCCTAAAACAGCATTTTAAAATATCAAATATAATGGTTACATATATAAAAAACTAAAAAAATGACTTTCAAATTTCTCTCATTATCAAAGTAGTATTAAAACATTAAATTAATTCCTCATCCTATAAAACTCTTGAATTTCTTTTATGCAGACATCGTAATAATTTATAATTCTTCATGATACCTTATCCATGATTTTTTATCATATTCCTAAAATTAGAGACATGATTCATGTCTTAAGAGTTAGTAATGTAAAAACATGAGCTAATAAATAATTCATACCATTAATATTTCATTTTTACATTCCTCATCATCAATTGGATTGGAATTTGGTATTTCTATGAATATATTATTATGGTCCTACTAATCCCATTCATGAACCATTTTAATAGATATCTATTTTCATAATGACCATACTCCTCAGATTTAAAACCTACAATTAGTAACTCGAATTTTTTTTTCTCTTTCCTGGAGTTAACTGAATGCTTCGTTTTTTGTTTGAAAGTTATTGAATTATAACCTTTGTTACCTATAGAGAACCAAGATTTATGTACATGTACAATAAATGTATTTGGTATAATAATTAATACATTACAAAAAATATATGCCTATATATCGTATTAGTTTATTTTCTCTCGAAACTATGAACATAATCTTCTAACTTGGTGAAATATCTTCAACATATCCCATAAATACCCCCATTATTCCTACCTAAGAACTTTCATTATATCCTGGGGAAAGAAAACATAAAAAGGGTGATCTCAAATGCTTTGTAAGGGTAAACATAAAACAAACCATAAACATTTTAATGTAAAAACATGAACATAAAATTTAATAATCAAAATCACGAGTCATGAAATAATTCTTGGTAGTTTGTAAGGCCTGGATAATAAATGAACTTTAACCATGATAAAATAGAATTGGTATAAAACATAGAATTATGGAAAAAATAATCACATAATATTATTTCAAGAGTATCCAAGGCATTGTTTCGAAGACCATCATAGTGGACAAAGTCCATTACTGAATCAAGTTTACATGTCGTTCCAACCATGTATTACTAAATAAGATTTACTTTCTATCACATCCCTATATTATTGAACCATAATTACATGTCATTTCATTCAATTTATATCTCATTAGATATTATTCTTTACCCAGTGCATTGGAGGAAGATATAGGTCCCACCAATCTCATAATGAAACTATTATTATGTGTGCCACAAAAACATAAAAATATTCACTATAGCATAACCCATAAAAAAATGGGTTTATTAAACATCAAACCATCATAACATAACCCATAAATGGATTTCATAAAAAAATTATTATTTAAAAAATAAAATTAATTTAATAACATGGATATAAACATAAACCAATGTAATCTTATTTATAAAATAATATTGATAATACTCTTGAACATAATTCTTGAAGAAAATATCTGTTCTTCTTAAAAATTGTTTTATTTTATAAAAATATTGTGTAGTTTTAAAATAAATTAATTTATTATAAAATATAAAATAAATAATTTACTGGAAGATTCATGTAAATAAGGTTTTATGAAGATGTAAAAATCATTTCACATCGTATAAGTTAAGAAACATTCTTCTCGTACTTTTGTGGGAAAAGTCAAAAATTACCTCGTAAGGTAAACAAAAGAATGATTCCTTCCATACCATGTAGTAAACGTAAAAATGGGTAAAAAGGAATTTAAACATACGTATAAAACTATTAAAAATTTTATGATAATATTTTTAGAATACATGGAGTGGATTATAATATACCCCTAGTAAATACATACCTATAAAGAATCTCAGATAAAATTGAGATTTCCAAATTTAACCTATATCTTAGGTATGATATGTTCCATATGTATCTAAACATCCTATATAATTATTTACAAAAATTTAATTATTTATTCCAGAATCATTATAATTTTTATTATTAAATTTATGATCATATTTTCATGCGTTTGTCAATATCATTTCATTGTTACTCGTTATTCGGGTAATAACTGATTTATGTTCTTCTGTATGTTTTTTGGGATATCTTCTTATTCATATTTTCAGGTTATATTTATATCATTTCTAACATGGTATTATTATAATATATATCAAATTTATTCATTAAATTCATTTATATAATGATTTTTTAATGAATATTTTGTAGGACAAATCACATCGCATCGTGGAGATGGTGATCCGTACGTATGCACGAGAGACGATATCATTCCCATAATTATTGAATGGTATTGAAGTGGATGGTTTATAGTATCTCAGAATTAGTATCATGTTATTATAATCATTTATAGTTATTATTTCCACCATTATACTGATAAAAGTATGGCGGTGGGAAAAAACAAATCACACCACATCGTGGAGACGGTAATCTGTACGTACGCACGCGTGGGGATTTCATTTTTCGTAGGATGGAAAGAAGGTGAAATAGTGTTGTTTCATATTTATAATAACATTAAATTATATTCCTTATATGTATGTTATTACATTATAATGAAATAACTGATGAGGATGAAGTAGAATCAGAAATAAATTTGAAAGGATCAGTTGAAGAGATTATCTATTCCACGACGTGCCTCCTTTGAATTTCCTCTTAGGTCACTAGAGTTGGTCTTCTGAGAGGACCAGAACCTATATAATGTAAATAGATATGTTTATAATATAACTGGGTAGTGTTTTTCTGAGATTGAATGATCAAAATGCATTGAATAGTGTGGGGAGGATGTGCCCTTTTATAAGAGAGGAGAGTGTCATTATAGGAAACTCTCAAAAATATTAATTTATTATAAATTCAATTTTGATAAAAATTGATCTAAAACATAATTAATTCTATGATAATATGATTCTGGTTCGAAAACAAATCTTCCAATTATTTTTAGACAATGTTTATTCAATTTTTTAATCCTTATCTTTTTTGCTAATCCCTTATTTTACTCTTTTAAATCTAATTTTCATATCATGTTATTTACTCATTGTGGGTTAATTTAATTACTATATCATGAAAAAAGACCCAAAAAAAGTTATTTATGAAATATTGGGGATTATATTAACAATTTTTTTGAAACATATATTTTTATGAATTTAATATTAATTAATAAACTATTTTATGTTTTAACTTATGAATTATGTCAATTTTGGACACTATTCATTCTTGACTTTTTAAAAATTCAGAACATTATTCCTTTGAAAAAAAGGAATTAACTCATAAATTATATTTAAATTTAATCAAAAAAATTCGTCTATGTCATCAAAATGTTCAAATTATATTTATTTTAATATTTATAAATTCATTTATTTAAATTTTTCATTAATGATGTAATCACTATATCATAATAGTGTCATGACAAAATATATTTATATAATGTCTAGAAATTATAAATAAAATACCATGTTATAGGAAATATTTTTATATTTATAATTATTATTTATATACATAGATAAAAAATAAATAACCCTATATTAAAATTTATTTAGTAAAAGATATATATTTATGTTATAATTATCATTACTTTAAATTAATTTTTATAATATTTAATTTTCATATCCAAGTGAAAACATTGGAACCAAAAATCAACCCACGGATGAAAAAGGTAAAATATTTCTCATTAAATAGGATTAGGACACATTTTATGGTATTTTATTATTGATATAATATTATTTTTTACCTTTATTTACCAGATTTACCCTTTAACCGTGGTAAATAAAATAATTACTGATGTTTCTATTCATAATGTTTAAATATAAATGGTCCATATTTAAACAATTTGAACCTTATTATTACAAATATATAATCCATTTTTTCAAATTCAAAACACATAAATTTTAGCATTTAATTAAAAATTAATTCCCGTTTTCAAAACAAAAAAGTGGGTTTTTAAGAAGTAATAACTATCAAAAGATTCACTTGTGTTTATGACCAATTTAAAAGTTAAATTACTTCCAATAAACAAAATTGGATTAAACGATAAAAATATAATCTAATTAAGCTTTAAATCCAATTAAAAAAATTTCAGCAATATAAATAAATTAGATGAAAAGGCAATTTCGAATTAAAATGCGGTATTTTTCACTATTCATTAAAATTTGAATTTTATAATAAAAATACAAAAAATTCAACAAATGTAAATTTTTATGTCCTTATCCTAGAGAGAAAGTTTATTTTGTAAAATTTAACTTATAAATGTGTAAAAACTAGATTTAAAATCAGTGCTCCATCAAACGGTGGTAAAAATGCATTTTTTGAGAAATACTTCATCTATTCGAAAAAGATGATTTTATTATCATATCATGGTCTATAAAATGTGCAAGATGGATTATATTGTCATATAAAATTTACAATGTGTTATATAAATTTCATAACAGATAGTTTATATCCCATTAAATAGTAATATTATAATAATATATCAATGTTTAGTGATACTCGATCTCACGTACAACGCAAACTATCGGGGAAGGTTTCTCTTACATGTAACACTAGCCAAGTTAGTGTTTTAGGTAGTGAAAGATTCCTTTAGTGTATCATATATCATAATCTAGACATATTTCAATTATACTTCCGAAAAAATTGATACACAATGTTGCATGAAATAATAATATGAAAAGAACCTAAAATTATGTGTAACACACGCCGAGAATAGTGTTTCATGTACCACAAGCTAATATGGTGTTGCGTATAGTGCACGCTAATACTAGTGTAGTGTACAACATAAAACATCCAATAATTTAAAAATATCATATCTCATAGTATCTCAGGGTGTTACATTACCACATCTATAACATCTTCAGGTCCCCTTAGAACATTTTTCCAAGTGTTTCATTCCACATCCTTGACACATATTTCCTTGAAAATACATAACTTTATGATCATTACGTACACTTCCATAGGGATTTTTTTCTCTCATAAATTATTCATTAAAAACATCACAATGGTTCAAGAGGTTAATCTTTACTCTCAATTTTAACACCCCAAGTTTCCATGATATGCTTCTTTTGAAATAATTCAATGGCATACATTGTATGCAACCTCGAGTTCAAGCACATTATGACCTATCAAACTAGCCTTTTAAAAAATGTTATGAATAGTATTAACCACATATTGAAATTTATTAGAAAATATTTTTCAAAAAAACTTCATTTTTAATTTCAGAATATAAAAATTAGCTTAGTGTGAAATTTTTTTATTTTCCGAAAAGTATCCATTTTTAATTAATTGTGAAAAATACTACATTTTAATTCAAAATGACCTTTAGGTATAATTTATTTATATAGTTAGATTATATTTTAAATAGGTTTTAATTTGTTAATGGATTATTTTTTTTAATTTAATCCAATCTGGTTCATTCAAAATAATTTCACATTGAAATTGGACATAAACTCATTTTAATCTTTTGATAGATTTTATTCTTAAAACCCTATTTTCTGATTCTGATAACGGTTTTTAATATTAAATTAATTTCATCCAATTATATGTTGTGAATTTGGAATAATGGGTTCTATAGTTGGAATCTGAATATCTAAATAGTTTAAATATGTACCTTATATTTTTGGACATTTTGAATAGTAAATTCAGTAATTATTTTTATGTACCATGGTTACAGGGTAAATCATGTAAATAATGTAATAAAATAATATTATAAAAATATAAAAATACCTTAACATGTGTTCAAATCATATTGGATGATATATAGCCATCCATGAGCATCCTTAGGTCAATTTTAGGACCCCATAGAACAACATGGGTGTGCTAATGGCATTTTATAATATTTAATTTTAAAAAAGAGAAATATAACATAATAAAATATCTTATTACAAAACAAAATTATAATTTTAGTTATATAAGTTATACCTTCAAATATAAATATTAATTATAAATCTAAAATTATTTCCTATATCATCGTATTTTATTTCTACTTTTTATACATTAAATAATTAAATTTATTTATGAGACAATAATGATGCAGTATTTTCCATATTAATGAAAGAATCAAACAAAATGATATTATAAATGTTAAAATAAGTGTCATTTGAATGTTTTTATTCCCTACACTAATTTTCTGGATAACTATTACATTTTATCTTTCATTTATTGTATTTTTTTTGTAAGAATATAGTTTTTGTGATTTTAACAAAAATTAATTACTAAATAGTGTCAATATTGACATAAATGAATTTTTAACACATATTATTTTATTAAATGATATAAAGATACTAAAAATATATTATTTAAAAAATAAGTTAAATAATATTAAAGTTTTCATTAATTATATAATTAAGGCCCTATTGTCATTTTATATTAAATAAATTAACTATATCGTGTAAAAATATAGGAAGACATGGTTAGAGTTAAATATTTTAACTAATGGTACATGCTAAAATATAAGGTTAATATTATAAACTAAGCATTTATAAAACCTACAAGATGAGAATAATTTGGCTCATACTAATTTAATACTAAAAATAAATCACTTTGGACACAATTATAAATAGAAAATAAATATATAATAAGTTAATATATAAAGATCTTCAAAAAGTATCCCTCCACTCTCTCATAAGAAGGCACTTATCCTTATCTTTAATTTAAACATCCAATGACCTTTTATACATCCAAAATCTACCAATTTCTATTAACAACTTCCCTCACTTCATTCTATAGGAAATAAATTTGGAATAAATCCATCTTAAGGAGTCTTTTTTTTCAAATCAAAAGTAGATACTTGTAATAGAGGTAATTGTTTTATCCAAATATTTCAAAGTTATTTCTTCTTCAAATTATATTACAAAAGTAGTTACCATAGTAAAATAATTAATCCATCATATAATATATTATTATGGGTTTTTATGAATATGGGACAACCATATTCCCCATTTTTCCCATCCTATAAAGAACAATATCTGCATGCCAGCGTAGGTATGGCTTATCGTCTCCACATGGTGGTGTAATATATTTTTCATCTATAATTTATTTCAACAGGTATAATGATAAATATAAATGAATTAAATAATATTTATAGCATGATATTTTTTCTATAAAAATTATATTACATCCAATTCCATGACATTTAATCAGTGAAGAAATGATATCATCACTCATGTGTACAAATGATTTACCATCTCCACGACGTGATAAGATTCATCTCCCAAATTCACCATCAATTAATGATTATAAAAATATATATATTATGAGAAATTGTGAAATATATTACATAATAATGATATTGGGAATATATATATATATATATATTCATATATGGAATTCTCTTACTTCTGTTCAATACGATAAGACAATAGAAACAACATTCTTGTATACATACGACCTACCGTCTCCAAGAACGGCGTATTCCATTTCCAATATCTATCTATTATATATATTTATATAATTAATATATATGATATATAAATCATATTTTAAATTCTGTAAATAATTAAGTCATTATCTATGTAATATGATCAATAATAATATGTCAAACCGTATAGTATAAACAAAGAGATTATTACACAAAACGTTGCATTAACTTTGAATTGTTAATAAATTTGTAATCAATTGTCATAAAAACCATATATGAAATCATAAATATTTTTATTATTATAATATAAGTTAATAATATGTTTTAAACTGTTATACAGGTGTTTCAGACACACACATAGAGTTTCATACATAAGGTGAGGGATTTAGTCTCAATTTCATTTCATTGAGGCATATTGAAATATTAATCACCAAGTTCATTTTATACAATTTATATTAAAAAATTTGATTTGTTATCATGAATCTCATTATTTTCATGACACTATATTATTTTGTTTTTAAGAATTATTGATGGATCCATATTTCTCATTCAATATGGTTATTTGAGAGAGCATATTTTTTATTTCGGTTAATTAATATGAGAAATACTTTTGACTAGAAATGATGGTTGGAGACTAGACAATATATAGCTCCATGATGCATTCAAATTTTCTCATGAGATTAATAAGTTTTCTAAGTGGGTTTATAACCTTGGTTTTTAATCCTCATATGAAAGGTCTTGATGGTAATTTTTTTTCATTTGCCTAAGACATGACATCCTTAAATAATGTATTTCCCTCATTTAGTTTAACTCATTATTTATCCATGGGACTTTTGCATCAAAAAATCGATGGATGCATTTTATCATCAGTTACTAATTTATGCCATGCGTTTCATTTTCGTACTTTACATATTACTCATCCCTTATCTAGTTATTCAAATTTTAATTTTTTTAAGTTATTTACCTTTCCATATAGATCG
Organism: Viscum album; assembly: GCA_963277665.1. Taxonomy (NCBI): domain Eukaryota; kingdom Viridiplantae; phylum Streptophyta; class Magnoliopsida; order Santalales; family Viscaceae; genus Viscum; species Viscum album. Next base: position 936,723,496 of record OY728153.1, read on the forward strand.
ATTCATTATTTCTTACGTAGTACTCACCCTTACTCCGCATTCAAGATCAACCATATTTCATTTCTCTCCCAAGCTTATGAAGAAGGGAACATTGATTAAGCTTTCAAGGATACAATTTATTTCAGTTATTGTGTGAAAAAGTTTTTTGCCTTTTCCCAATGTACTATGGATATCATGTATGTAATATGTATTTCATAGGCTACTAAACAGTATGATCCTTCGAGATTTATTTCCTTCTAATAATTTTAATTATATGAAATAATGCACCATCATTTTGTTATCTATGGTTGTGGAATTGTAGTTTGTATTAGAGGAAGTTTACCAACAACAACTGAAATTATATTTAGAAATCATATATTAGGGAACATACCCACTGTTAGAATTTGGGGTTACATATATGATAATTCACCCAAAGTAAAAATAATTATTATTTATGATGCATAAATTTTTAATTTATGTTGTGTGTTTTACCGTATATGTAATTAATATTTTTATGAGCTAATATGATATGTCATTATATAGAAATGGCACATTAAAGGATGAATGGTATCAATACTTGAGAAAATTGCATGGGATTCCCTACAGAAGAAACCAGTACAACTAGTATTGGAATGGAGGAAATAATTTCCATAAAAAGGAAACAGTATCTAGTTATGACAAATAACCTTTCATGAATGGAAAAAACCATTCCATAGAAGGAATCTCCTATACTGGGTTGCTTTAAATGGAAAAATTGCCCATCTTTTAGTGTTAGAACTAATCCAATTGTATATGGGTAGTGGAATAAGTCTCTAGAAAAGATATTTATGGCCTTGGAATGTAGTTTAATAGAAAAGGTTACATTGCGGTCTATTGTCTCAAAGGTGATGTCGGTCAATGGTGGACATTGATCCTAAATACTTTGCAGGAAGAAGAAATAAATCATATGGAATGGAGAAATTTTAAGGAGACATTCTCGGAAAATACATTCCTCCTGATCAACAAATTGAGGTCAAGAGGAATCTTTTTACCTTACTGAAAAAGGAAGAAAAGGGTGTTGCAGATTATGAAGTTACCATTACATAGTTAGTCTGGTTTTCTATGGATTATATATGAAACAGAAAGTGCAACATCAGTCACTTCATTGATGGTATTATGAAAACTCTACAAAGGGAACTAGTTTATCATAATTTTTCATCATATAAGAAATTTTTTTATGTGACACAAAGGCATAGAAGGAATTTTATAGAATAAATATATTTAATGTAAAAAAAGACAAGAAGAGGCCATATGAGAACCATGAAAAATTGAATGTTTCAAAGAAGAATAATATGTTTTAATGATTTTGATCATGCGAAAACTTTGGAAAAATATAACCTAGAAAATGTGTGAATGGATTTGGAGTTTGTTATACATACAGTTATAAGGGACACCATGCTCGTGAATGAAAAGGGAAGAAACAAATCAATGATGTCTAATGCTTAAACATTAATGCAATGTGACACTATTAAAATAAATTCCCCAAATTCCATGGTCATCTTCCATAGAATTGGATGAGGGGATATGGCCAAGATTTTCCAATCACAAATGCTGAAGTTGTAGTTCATAATGACCATTATGAAGGTACATTTGTAACAACCCTGCTTTTTATTAAAACTTAAACATGATTCATTACATAAAACTTCACTTGATACAACAAAGCAGATCGAGAAGTTTAGTGTCTTTGGGGATTAGGATCATTACATAAAAACTTTAAACATGAAATACAACATCTTTATTGAAAACTTCCATTACATGACCACTACATTCCCTTGTACTTAGCATTGCATGGGATAACCTGAGGACATGAATAAAAAAAGGGTGAGCTATATAGCCCAGTAAGGGAGTACACATGGAATAACATGAGGAGTACAATAAATTTTAGACACTAGGCATATCAATAGAGCATAAAAGAAACATGAACATAAAGGCATGATAAAGCATGATAATCATAACATGGAAATGTGGCAACAACACTTAACATTGAATTAGCATGAGCCAAGGCTCATTGCACATGGAGCATGAGTAAACCCTCATTGCACACGAATTAACATGAGTCAACAATCATTGCACCTGACGTATCATGATACTATACTTTACCCAATGTATTGGAGCGCTATAAGGGCGCACCCTTCTTAAACATTTCATTTAATGCATAAGTGTGCCACATGGATCATAAAACATGGATTCATAAACCATAATCATTTATTCCACGATAAAGGAATGTGGAATTAATACATGAAACTTTATAATCAATAAGTAAATGTGTATAAAGGTGAATACCCTTGATGGATAAATGAGCATGGTATTCACTACACAAATGACATTGGCTTAGAAAATCGGTGCGATTTCGGCAGAGTAACGACGTGACATAAGAATTCATAAAAATGGATGATGAGAGAGAAAGGGGTTCCTCATCATATTTACATGTAATGGACAGTAAGGAGGTCATATAGATACATGTACCAACAATTGAAAAGGAATTTAGATTGATGATACAAAAGTATTTCTTGAATGTAAAATAAGAGAGAGAAGTTCCTTTCGGAATTTCGGCATAGTAACGGGTGTACATGGGAGGCATTTAATGAGAGAGAAAGGGGTCTCCCATCATTCAAACAACAAGAGTTCAGTATGGGGGAGGTGTGGAACCATACCTCAACATTCATAATTGGAATTAAAAGGGCAATACAACTGAAAGAAAATTGAAAAAAATGAGGAAGGAAGAAAAAACCCTTACTTGGAAGTGTGCTTCCAAAGGCCAGAGAGAGGATTGTGAGAGGCTTATTCGGAGCTTGGGGAACCTTGGGAGGATTCTAGAGAGAGTTGGGAAGAGGTTGGACGAACTCCAAGGGATTTTAGTGAGGAGGAAGTGGGAGCTTGGGTGGGTTTATATAGAAAAGGTGAGAGAATTCTTTATTATTTAGGTTTGGGACCCCTTACATTAAATTAATCCAAACCACAAACCATCCCATGGTTTTTGACCATATTTTCTTGAAAATGAAAGAGGAAAAAAATATTTTACAAGGCCAAGGTCCGAACTTATTATAATATTAGGGTTGCTTATGTGGAGGTGAGTTACACTCCCATGGAAATTAATTTAAAAAGGCAAAGTGGTGAATAAGTCTTGAGGGGTTCATTAATGCTTGGAAAAGTAAGTCAAACAAACCCAAAATCACATTATTTTAATGATAAAACATATATTGGCCTAACATAAGGATTATGGTATTTTATTAAATCACCATTGGGTCATTATGATGTCATAAAACACATTATATATTTAAACGGTATTTAATTTTTACCCAAAAATTTGACTGTCTCAGAAAATTATGAAAAATTCACCATTGGATAATTTCGACGTCCTGATTCCAGAAATCAAATTTATTTTATCTAAAAAATTTCTAAATATGTTAATTTTCACTTTTAAAATAAAATCCAACATTTATCGAAAATTCACGGGTTTTGACAGAAATTGCTTTCAAACCTTAATATAAATTTTAATTGCATTAATAAAATTATAAGATCACTTATATTTAATAAAAATTAATTTAATATTAATAATAATATTTTATTAAAATATCATTTAATTAAAAGATCCCTTAATTTAATAAAATTGAATTCTTAATTAAATAATAACTAAAAACACCATTTGTATTTTAAAAACTATTTACAATGTATAAAAAAATGACTAGAAAATATATTCATTATTATATACAAAAAAAATAATGTAAATGAAGAGAGTACTACTTATTTGTTACATAACCCCTTAAAATAGCCGCATAAGACCTAAGGGTAAGGTGTGCGATGGTGACAGACTCTTGGGGTGGCTCGGATAACATCGCTCGAGTGGTAATCTCTATTAACTTCCACTTTTCCCGTAGACGATCATGTTCGAGCTTGACATAATGAAGCTTAGCTTGGGCTTGGTCAAGGGAGAAGCCCAAAGACGCCACATCTTTTCCGAGCTCCAACAAATGGGCTTCGTATGGGGAAATTCTACTAGATGAGGCTATTACTTCCTTTGTCTGAGTAAAATTGGGTTCGTTAAATCCTTATATTTATACTAATCAAGTGATCAATGTTCAACGACTATAAAATTAACGGTCACAACTATTATCATAAAACCAAAGAAGTTGACATCTTATAAATTTTTTTTTCATAAAGATACATTTAACTGGATCAAGAGGCATTTTCTGTTAACAAAACTTTGGGTCGTTACAATATCCCCCCCTTATGAAATTTTTCCCTCGAAATTTTCTTTTTCCCACACTAAAACAAATGTGGGTAACTCACCTTCAACATATCCTCCAACTCCCAAGTCTCTTATTCAAACTTGTGGTTTCTCCACAATACCTTGACGAGGGGCATTGTCTTATTTCGTAGAACTTTTTCTCTACGATCTAAGATCTTCACTGGTTTCTCCTCATAAGAATGATCACCTTCCTATTGTACCACCTCGGAAGAGAGTACATGTGAAGCGTCCGGTATGTACTTCCTTAAGAGGGATACATGAAAGACATCATGCACCTTGGCCATAGTAGGTGGAAGTGCTAGTCGATAGGCCACAGCCCCAACACGATCAAGAATCTCGAAGGGGCCGATGTACCTTGGAATTCACTTCCCTTTCTTTCCAAACCTCATGACCTTCTTCCATGGAGATATGCGTAAAAACACCATGTATCCAACTTTAAACTCAAGGTCTCGTCGATGATTATCTGCATAACTCTTCTGTCGACTCTGGGCTGCCTTGATATGCTGCTGAATGGTTTTCACCTTATCCACCATTTCTTCGACCATTTCTGGTCCAAGCAGCTTACGTTCACCGACCTCATCCCAACATGCCGGTGTTCTGCATCTTCTCCCATACAGGTCTTCATATGGTGCCATTTGGATGCTCGAGTGGAAACTGTTATTATAAGAGAACTCAACCAGAGGAAGATGTTGATCCCATCCTCCTTTAGAGTCCATTGAGCACACTCTCAACATATCCTCAAGTGTTTGGATAGTCCGCTCGGATTGGCCATCAGTTTGAGTATGATAGGCCGTACTGAAGTTTAGTTCAGTATTCAGAGCATGTTAAAGACTCTTCCAAAACTTATAGGTGAATCTTGGATCTTGATCAGACACAATAGATAGTGGTACTCCATGCAACTTTACCAATTCCCTAATATATATCTGTGCTAGTTGATCCAATGAGAAATCCTCCTGAATAGCAATGAAGTGTGCAGTCTTTGTAAGACGATCCAAAACAACCCAGATTGCATTGTTGCCTTTGGATGTCCTTGGAAGTTCGGTGACAAAGTCCATGGTGATGTTCTCCCATTTCCATTCTGGTATGGGCAATGGTTGCATCATCCCCTTATACTTCTACCACTCTACCTTCACATGCTGACACACCAGGAACTTTGATGTATATTCAGCGATCTCCTTCTTCATATTATCCCACCAAAAGTTTTCTCGGAGATCTCGATACATCTTTGTGCTCCCTGGGTGAATAGAAAAATTTGAAATATGTGCATCATCCAAAAGTTCCTTCTTCAGCTCCGGACATGATGGAACACATAGTCTTTTCCCAAACCGCACAATTCCTTCATCATTAACATTAAACTCCGATGATTTAACCTTTTTGATAGCTTCCACTTTTTCTTGAATTCCCACATCATCCTTTTGATCATCCTTTTACCATTCCAAATGAGATGGTTGAGAAATCATTTGTGAAAGGATTGATGATGTTCTCTTCTTTATGATTCCCACATCCATCTTCATCAAGTCTAAGAATATTGGATCCTTCTCAATTCTCATCATTGATAGAATCGCTGGATCCTTTCTACTTAGGGCATCCGCCACCTTGTTCGTTTTCCCAGGGTGGTAATGTATTGAACAGTAATAATCCTTGATGTGCTCTATCCATCTTCTCTGGCGCATATTATGCTCTTTCTGTGTGAATATATATTTAAGACTCTTGTGGTTAGTATATATCTCACATTTCTCTCCATAGAGATAATTCCGCCATATTTTCAAGGCAAAGATCACAGCCCCCAACTCCAGATCATGTGTTGGATAGTTTCGCTCATGGATTTTCAACTGCCTTGAGGCATAAGATATCACTTTATCATTCTGCATCAGCACACAACCTAATCCCTTCTTTGAAGCATCACTGAATACCACAGAAAGCTCCCCACTTGTAGGTAAAGTGAGAAAGGGTACAGTGATAAGCCTCTTTTTCAACTCCTTGATGCTTTCTTCGCATTCATCACTCCAAGAAAACTTTACTCCCTTTTGAGTTAGCTTGGTAAGAGGGTTGAACAATTGTGAGAAATTTCTCACAAATCGTCTATAATATCCAGCTAACCCCAAGAAGCTACGGATATCCGTTACCGATGTTGGCCTCGGCCATCCCTCAATTGCATCTGTTTTGGAGGGATCCACAGATATTCTATTGCTTGTGATGATATGACCCAATAATGAGACCTCTTTCAACTAGAACTCACACTTTCTATACTTTGCATAGAGATTCTCCTTGCGCAAAGTATCTAGTATAATTCTTAAATGCTCATCATGATCCTCCTTGGTTTTGGAGTATATTAGAATATCATCTATAAAGACTACAACAAATTTGTCAAGGTAATCTATAAAGACTCTATTCATCAAGTCCGTGAATATTTCTGGAGCATTGGTGAGTCCGAAAGGCATTACTATGAATTCATAGTGCCCGTATCTTTTACAAAAAGCAGCCTTGGGGATATCTTCCTTCTTCACCCTTACTTGATAATATACCGACCGCAAGTCCACCTTTGAGAAGTATTGTGCTCCACACAACTGATCGAACAAGTCATCAATTCGTGGGAGTGGATAATTGTTCTTTATCATGATTTTGTTAAGATAACGATAATCGATGCAGATCCACATTGACCCATCCTTCTTCTTGATGAAGAGGACTGTTGCACCCCATGGTGAAGCACTTGGGCGTATAAACCCTTTATCCAGATTCTCCTGTAGTTTTTTCTTCAGCTCTTCAAGATCAACAACAACCATTCTATATGGAGTCTTGGATATTGGTAGCTCCCCAGGTATAATTTCAATTGAGAAATCAGCATCTCTTCTTGGAGGAAGACCAGGCAGTTCCTCGGGAAACACTTCTGTGAATTCCCTCACAATAGGCATTTATTCATGGATGGTTTCTTCTTTGGACTCAATCAGCTAAGACAGATATGCATGCTCATAGGGCAGTAATATTCATGCTTTAGATGATGGAGCTAAAGGAGATTCATCTTCCTCCTAACACTTATAAAGAATCGGGGGTCGATTCTCCATATGGAGTGTGATTTCCCTCTCCCGACAATTTATGTTGGCTCTATATAAGGAAAGCCAATCCATGACAAGAATTTCATCAAATTACACCAAAGGGAGTATGATGAGGTTCACTAGGAAATTCAATCCACAGATTATAAAAGGGGAGGACTTATATTCATGGGATGCAATTATTGCCCCATTTGTCGTACTCACCGACATCTTTACTTCCATGATTTGTGGTGGTGATGGAATTGTTCTACTAAACTTTTGAGATATAAAAGAATGCATAGAACCTGAATCAAAAAGTACGTTCGCTATTCTTGAATGAATAACTAGCGTACCTATCACCACTTCGTTGTCGGGGTTCACTACGGCAGAAGTGATGGAAAACGCTCTTCCTTGCTGTCTTGGAGGTTGTTGGTTGCCTCCGATAACCCTTGGATTAGGCCACTGATTTGAAAAATGACCCGGTTCTTTGCATTTTTAGCATTGAACAATGTGTTGAGGTTCGAACGGAGCGTTCCTCTCCTCTGTCACAGCTGCGGGTCCTTCTTACCGATAGTTAATAGCTAGGTTCCATTCTTTTCCACACCTGAAGCATTTTCTCATCCCCTTGAGGCAATTTCCAGGGTGCTTATTTCAGCACTTTTGGAAAATGGGGTGCTGGAACTTCTTAGCGCCATTGGATTTATCCATCGGACCACCAGCATTGAAGCACACCTTACACTTCTTGTCCCCATGATAACCCTGTGATTCTCCGATCTCCATTTCGACCTTGAGGGCACATCGGACAATTTCCTCATAGTTGTCGAAGTCACGGATCGCTAATGCTTTCCGCAAGCTAGGCTTCAGACCCCCAAAGAAGCGGTCAACCTTGTATTCAGGGGTAAGGACAAAGCCAGAAGCGTATCATGCAAGTCATGTGAAGTTTGCTTCGTACACTCCCACAGATTCTTCATCTTTTTGCTTTAGGGAAAGGAAGTCCCTTTCCATCTTAAGACGGAGGGTGCACGGAAAATATTTATCGAAAAACATCTTCCGAAATTCCTTCCATTCCAAAGCCTCGATCTCCTCCTTATGATTCGTATTTTTGATCAATGTCCACCATTGATTAGCTTCAAGCTCCATACGATATGCCGCTAGGAGAACCTTCTCTTGTTCAGAACATTGGAGGATGGAGAATATCGTTTCAATGGAGTTGATCCATTGTTCAGCGATCGTGGGATCAGATGATCCACTAAAAGTAGGAGGCCTTTGTCTCATGAAGCTCTCGATAGTGACTTGTTCTTTCTTAGGGGGGGTTGAATGTTCCTCTTGACTCTTGTTTCTATTCAAAACATGAGTTAGATGAGAGAGGAGCATGACAAAGTTCGCGATTCCCGCTCCCATTGGATTGGGCATCTCATTAGTACAATCATCACACTGATCTTCACAATGGTTGTTAGCCTGAGTCCTCCAATTACCGGCCATTGGATGGAATAAAAGGAAAGTTAGGGGTAACACATAAAGGGTAATCCAAAGACAAAAGTTGATGACTTATAAATAAACTTTAATTTCTTTAACTCACGAGTATATAGGATTCAATCTAGGCTTTTCATGATATACTTTCTAACATATATTCTTAGGGGAATTTTTCCCTTAATAAGGGTTCATACCAAGATTTTGAATTTATCAAAACATATCCCCCGGGAGTGTCGTAACCAAGAGTGCAGCAAGGCCCGTTGTCGTGCACCAGTTCTCTTTCGAGTCTAGCTCAAAGCGGTGTTTTCGGGTTTTACCCCTACGATACATCTGTGCTAGAGCCGCCTCTACCTGCTCGTATCCAGACATGGATGCATTTATTTGATAAACCACTTACTTAGTATTTACCAAATATTATGGATGTTTTTATTATACTTAGTCTTGTATCTAAGGCTTTACTAGGGTTTTCCTAATCCCAAAAATAACTAAACCTATCCTTTGATACCAACTATCACAACCCTGCTTTTTATTACAACTTAAACATGATTCATTACATAAAACTTCACTTTATAAAACCAATAAGATCGAGAGGTTTAGTGTCTTTGGGGATTACAATCATTACATAAAAACTTAAAACATGAAATACAACATCTTTATTGGAAACTTCCTTTACATGACCACTACATTCCCTCGTACTTAGCATTGCATGGGATAACCTGAGGACATGCATAAGAAAAGGGTGAGCTATAAAGCCCAGTAAGGGAGTACACATGGAATAACATGAGGAGTACAATACATGTTAGACAATAGGATTATCAATAGAGCATAAAATAAACATGAACATAAAGGCATGATAAAGCATGATAATCATAACATGGAAATGTGGCAACAACACTTAACATTGAATTAGCATGAGTCAAGGATCATTGCACATGGAGCATGAGTAAACCCTCATTGCACACGAATTAGCATGAGTCAACACCCATTGCACATGACGTATCATGATATTATACTTTACCCAATGCATTGGAGCGCTATAAGGGCGCACCCTTCTTAAACATTTCATTTCATGCATAAGTGTGCCACATGGATCATAAAACATGGATTCATAAAACATAATCATTTATTCCATGATAAAGGAATGTGGAATTAATACATGAATCATTATAATCAACAAGTAAATGTGTATAAAGGTGAATACCCTTGATGGAGAAATGGGCATGGTATTCACTACACAATGACATTGGCTTAGAAAATCAGTGCGATTTCGGAAGCGTAACGGTGTGACATAAGAATTCATAAAAATGGTTGATGAGAGAGAAAGGGGTTCCTCATCATATTTACATGTAATGGAAAGTAAGTAGGTCATATATATACATGTCCCAACAATTGAAAAGGAATTTAGATTGATGATACAAAAGTATTTCTTGAATGTAAAAGAAGAGAGAGAAGTTCCTTTCAGAATTTCGGCATAGTAACGGGTGTACATGGGAGGCATTTAATGAGAGAGAAAGGGGTATCCCATCATTCAAACAATAAGAGGGAATTATGGGGGAGGTGAGAAACTATACCCCAACATTAATAATTGGAATTAAAAGGGTAATACAACTTAAAGAAAATTGACAAAAATGAGGAAGGAAGAAAAAACCCTTACCTGGAAGTGTGCTTCCAAAGGCTTGAGAGAGGCTTATGAGAGGCTTCATGGGAGCTTGGGGAACCTTGGAAGGATTATAGAGAGAGTAGGGTAGAGGTTGGATGAAATACAAGGGATTTTAGTGAGGAGGAAGTGGGATCTTGGGTTGTTTTATATAGCAAAGGTGAGAGAATTATTTATTATTTAGGTTTGGGACCCCTTATATTAAATTAATCCAAACCACAAACCATCCAATGGTTTTTTCCCATGGTTTATGGAAAAAGAAAGAGGAAAACAATATTTTAAAATTCCAAGGTCCAAAAATATTAAAATATTATGGTTGCTTATGTGGAGGTGAGTCACACTCCCATGGAAAATAATTTAAAAAGGCAAAGTGTTGAATAAGTCTTGAGGGGTTCATTAATTCTTTAAAAAGTAAGTCAAAAAAACCCAAAATCACATTATTTTACTAATAAAACATATATTGTCCGAACATAAGGATTACGTTATTTTATTAAATCACCATTGGGTCATTATGTTGTCATAAAACACATTATATATTTAAACGGTATTTAATTTTTACCCAAAAACATGACTATCTCAGAAAATTATGAAAAATTCACCGTTGGATAATTTCGACGTCCTGATTCCATTAATGACATTTATTTTATCTAAATTTTTTTATAAATATGTTAATTTTCACTTTTAAAATAAAATCCAACATTTATCGAAAATTCACGGGTTTTGAAAGAAATGGCTTTCAAACCTTAGTAAAAATTTTAATTGAATTCATAAAATTATAAAATCATTTATATTTAATAAAAATTAATTTAATATTAATAATAATATTTTATTAAAATATCATTTAATTCAAAAATCACTTAATTTAATAAAATTGAATTCTTAATTAAATAATAACTAAAAACACCATTTGTATTTTAAAAACTATTTACAATGTATAAAAAAATGACTAGAAAATATATTCATTATTATATACAAAAAAATAATGTACATGAACATAGTCTTACTTATTTGTTACATAACCCCTTAAAATAGCAGCATAAGACCTAAGGTTAAAGTCTACGATGGTGAAAGACTCTTAGGGTGGCTCAGATAACATCGCTCGAGTGGTAATCTCTATCAACTTCCACTTTTCCTATAGACGATCATGTTAGAGCTTGAAATAATGAAGCTCAGCTTGGGTTTGGTCAAGGGTGAAGCCCAATGACAACACCTCTTTTCTGAGCTCTGACAAATGGGCTTCGTATGGGGAAATTCTACTGGATGAGGCCATTTCTTCCTTTGTCTGAGTAAAATTGGGTTCGTTAAAGCTTTATATTTATACTAATCAAGTGATCACTGTTCAACGGCTATAAAAGTAACAGTCACAACTCTTATCATAAAACCAAAGAAGTTGACATCTTATAAAAAAAATTCATAAAGAGACATTTAACTGGACCAAGAGGCATTTTCCATTAATAAAACATTGGGTCGTTACAACATTAATTATTTTCTCAAATTTTTCTAATTCTTTAATAGATTCGGGGTCATTACATTCTTTTATATCTAGCTAGTTCACTTTAAAAATCAGATATTTCTAATTCACCATGATTTGAGAATTTTCAGTCAGAACATCTAGTGGGAACCTTGTCACATTAAAGAAATGTTGAGAAATTCCAATTATGGAATATAAACGAGCTCTAATTGATAATTTAGATATCATACATATGGTTGATATCGATATAATCCTTTGTATGGATTGGAATTAAAAATATGATGATGAAATCTATTACAAGAAGGGGTATGTGATTTGTGAGGAAGATGTAGAATCCATTATCATTATTGGATAAGATTTGTCACCCGATTCTTATTAAAATCCACCCCTAGTAGCTTTACTGAATGAGATTATTGAAGAGGAATAGAAAAAAACATCTAGGGATAAAGGATGTAATCTTTAAATCATGTACAGAACTATTGTAAATGAATACAATGATGTTTTTCTAAAGTATTACCTAAACACCCCCAGAGCGTGAAGTTGAGTTTTGTATTGATTTAATCCCTAATGCAATTCAAATATCAAAAAATCCCTAGAGAATGTCCACATTGTAATTAATAGAGCTAAAAACCTGAATAGTTTGGTCAAAAGGGATTTATTTGCCCGAGTGTTTCTCAATGGGGAGCCCCTATTCTCTTCATCTAGAAGAATAATGGATCTCTGAGGTAGTGTATTGATTATAGGGAAATAATTGTTAATAAAATAAATATCAAGTATCCTCCACCTAGTATCAATGATTTATTTGATCAACTTCAATGAGCTCAATTCTTTTCAAATATTTATCATCGTTCTGGATATCATCAATTACGAGTGAAGAAGTAATACAATCTGAAGAATGATTTTCAAATGAGGCATGGTCATTACATATTTACAATAATTCCTTTTGGATTGACAAATTAAAACTCTGTTTTTATGGATCTCATAAATAGATTATGAAATGAATATCTTGATAATTTTTTTTGTGGTATTCATTGCTGATATTCTGATATATTCTAAATTCATTGAAGACAACGAGTATCACTTGTGAATCATTCTAAAGACTCTTATAAGGGATGAATTATATGGTAGATTTAGAAAGTGTGAATTATGGGTTTAATAAATTTCCTTCCCTAGACATATAGTCTCTAATTATGGAAACTCTGAAAATACATCAAATAAAAATGAAATTCAAGAATGTCCAACACATACAAGTATTACCAAAGTATATAGTTTTTTTGGTTTAGAATTTTACTATCAGTGTTTCATCTAAATATTTACCTGATTGGCTAACCCATTAACTAGGATCATATGTAAAGGTATTAAATTCATTTGTACAAAAGAGTTTGAAGAATGTTTTGAGAAATTGAAGATAATATTATTCAACGATCCTATCTTTACATTACCATTTTAGAATGATGGGTTTTCTTATTTATCGTGATGCATTGAGGAAAATACTTGGTTGTGTCCTTATGAAAAATGATATGGTTATTGAATATTCTTCAAGGTAATTAAAACACTTGAAAAAAAAACTATCCAACTTATGATCTTGAGTTATATGTAGTAATCATTTTTCTGAAGATGTGGAGACACTATCTCTATGGTGAAAATGTGAGATATATACTGATCTCAAGAGTTTGAAATATATTTTCTCAGAGAAAGAAATCAACATGAGACAAAATAGATGGCTTGAGATACTCAAGGATTATGATTTCAAATTAAACTACCACCTATTAATGGAAAATAAGGTGGTGGATATATTGTGAAGAATGGACTATGGAGTTATGAACAAGATGAGTTTTGAAAGAGGTCCTCTATACATGGATCTAGTAAATATTGATATGGGAATCATAATAGAGGGTGAAACATAATTTTTTTTTCAAATGTTGTCCAATCCATCTTTAGTTGAAAGGATGAAAAGTTCTCATACTGATAACGAGGAGTTTGAAAAGAAAATTAATGTTATGAATGATGGGAGATTGATTGATTTCGTATTTGATGATGTTATTTTTAAATTTGGGAAGTTTCTTTATGTTCCCTCTATACATGAGCTAAAAATTTAATTATTAAATGATGATCATTGCTCCAATTTCTTTATACAACCTGGTGGAACTAAGATATATATATATATATATTTTAATGAACATTTGGGGTGATAAAACTTGAAGAGGGAGATTATTGATTATGTGTCAAAATGTTTGGTTTTCCAATAGGTCAAGGCTTGAAGATAACATCTTAGAAGATTAATGCAACCCCTTCCTATAATTTTGTGTAAATGTGATGATATTACAATGGACTTTGACAAGGGGCTTCCAAAAACTCCTTGACGTAATGATGAGATATGGGTTATTATTGATCATCTTACAGAGTCAGCACATTTTCTTGCTATAACAGAATATTTACCACTAGAATGTTTATAAAGACTATATATTAATGATGTTGTAAGACTTCATGGTGTACCCCTATAAATTACTTCTAATCATGATCCCTGTTTTACATCAGGATTCTGGAAAATTCATCAGATGTCCTTAGATACTAAACATTGTTTGAGTACAACATACCCCCCTCAAACTAATTAACAATTGCAAAAGACTTTTCAAAATTTAGAAGACATGTTGAGAATCTTCTCACACGACATTCAAGGTATGTGGTATCTTTTTTTACCTTTAGTATAATTTTCATATAACAATAGCTTTCATTCAAGTATTTAAATGGCCACATATAAAGAGTTATATGGGAAGAGATGTCGTACACCAACATGTTGGGATGATGTTGGTGAATGAAAACTTATAGGTCCATAACATGTTTAATAAATAATAGAAAATGTAAAGATGTTCCAAACTTTTATCTAAATAGCTCAAAGTAGGTAAAATAGATCCTTCGATAACCGAAAGAAGTATTTGAAATTTCAAATATGAGATCATGTTTTCTAGAATGTGTCTCCATGAAAGGGTGTTATACGATTTGGTAAGAAGCGTTAATTAACTCCTAGGAACATCGTAGATTTTGAAATTCTAAAACAAATATGACATGTAGCCTACCATTTCGCAGTGCTACCAAGTCTCTCTAAAGTTCTTGGTGTGTTCCACATATAATTGTTAAGGAAATTCATGCCAGACCCAACACATGTAATCATCTATGAAGATATATAAATGGAACCTTATATGTCTTATTTTAAAGATCCTATCAATATTCTTGATTCTAGAGAACAATTATTGAGAAATATAATGTCCTATTTGGTGAAAAGTTTTGGAGAAACCATTAAACAAAAGATTCGATGTGTGAATATGAAAAACTTATGATGAAAAACCACACAAATCCTTTTATGTCATCATATTCTGAAGTTTTCAGGAATAAATTATTTTAATAAGGGAATAATTTAACACCCCAATATTCTACGGTATACTTCTTATTAAATAATTCAATGGCTTCCATTGTACGCAACCCTGAGTTCAAGCACGCCATGACCTATTTAACTAGTCGTTTAAGAAGTAGATATGAATAGTATTAACCAAATTTTGAAATTTAATAAACATTGTTTTTTAAAATATAATTCATTTTTAGATTTGGAATATCTAAATTAGCTTAGGGTGAAATTTTGTTAGTTTTCTAAAATTTTTCAATTTTTAATTAATGTTGAAAATTATAACATTTTAATTCAAAAATATCATTTCATATAATTTATTTATATAGTTATATTATACTTTAAAATTGTTTTTAAGTGTGATTAGATTATTTTATTATAAGTTAATCCAATTTGATTCATTAGAAGGAATTTTACATTGATGTTGGACAGAAACACATGTCAATATTTTGACATATTTTACATCATAAAACCTCACTTTCTTGTTTTGACAATAAGAATTAATTTTAAATTAATTTATGCCAATTATTTGTTTTTAATTTGGTAAAATGGATTCCATATTTTTAATCCTAATTTAAATATTTTTTAAATATTAAAATTTTATTTTTGTACATTATAAATTGTAACTTTAGTAATTATTTTTATTATCATGGTTAATGGGTAAATCTGGTAAATAATGGAAATAAAATAATATTATAATAATATAAAACCACCCCAAAACATGTCTAAATCTTATTTTATTATATATAAATGATCCTAAGAATCCTTATGTCTATTTTAGGATACCATGGAACCACTTGGGAGTGATAATGTCATTTTATAATATTGAATTTAATGAAAGGGAAATATAACATAAATATGTATCTTATTAGTAAAAAAATTAATTCAAGTTATGTAAATGATATCTTCAACAATTAATAGTAATTAGAAATATAAAAATATTTCCTAATTAATATTATTTTATTTTTTATTTTTATACATTGTACAGTTAAATTTATTTATGAGATAATAATGATTTTGTATTTTCCTTATTAATTAAAGAATAAAATAATTATATTATATATATTAAAATAAAATTTATTTGAATGTTTTTATTCCATAAACCAATTTTCTAGATTACCATGACATATTATAGTTGATTTGATACATTTGTTTTAATGGAATGAAGTTTTTATGACTTAGAACCAAAATCAATTACTAAATAGTTTCAAAATTGACATAAATGAGTTTAAAAAAAAAATTTATTAAATGATATAAAAATACTAAAAATATAATATTTGGCATCATAGCAAAGATAATGTTTCAAATGTAATTAATGATCCACATTAGGTAATATTGTCATTTTATAGTAAATAAAATAACCATATGGTGTAAAAATACATGAAGACGTTGTAGGAGTTAAATTATTTATCTAAGGGTTAAATCTGAAAGAGAATGTTACATTTATGAAATAAAATTTTCTAAAACCTATTTTTTATTGTATTGATACCCCTAAATATATTATCCACGAAATAAATCATTTTTTATACATTAGAAACCAAATATCAATTTATAATAAATTAATATTTTAAGATCTTCCAAAAGTGCCCCTCACATCTCTTATAAAAGGGAACTTCTTATTCTCTTTAATTTACAGATCCAAATAGCTTCTTATTGACCAAAAACTACCCATTTACTGCCATAAATTCACTCAATTAATCCTAGAGGAAACACTTTGGCCAAAAAACAGCTTAAGGTGTTGTTTTTTGAAAATCAAAAGACGATACCTGAAAAGGAGGTAATCACTTTATCTAACACTTTTAAAGATATTTCCTCTTCTAATTATATTTCTTGAGTTTTTACCATACTAAAATAAAAACACCAACATATAAAATATTATGATTTGTTTTTATGATTATGGGACAACAATATTCCTCTTTTTACCCATCCTATGAAGAATAATATAACAATGTGTGTGTACATACGACTTACCATCTTCACGTAGTGGGGTAAACTATTTTTCATTTGTACATTATTTTGATGCATATGATAATGAATATAAATGACTTGAAAATTAAATATTACAAGATATTATTTCTATAAAATTCATATTCCATACAATTCTATAACATTTGATCATTAAGTAAAAGATATCATCGATCGTGCGTACGCACTACTTACTGTCTCCACAACACGGTGAAATTCATCTTCCACGTTCACCATCCAAGAATGATTATAAAGATATATATACCAAAGAAGATCAGTAAGAGGAAATCCTTTAACCACTTATTAAAGAAATGAAAAGTCCATCTATCAAGTACAACAATGATAAAGGACAATTAGAGATCATAATACTCAGATCCGTCACTATAGCCCTAATAGATTGCTTCCTCCATAGTAGCTGATTCACACTATGAACTATCACGGTGCTTCAAAATATTGGCATACATCCTTCTATGATAAATCATTTCGAATGATATAAATTCTTTTGATGACTTCACAACCCATCCTTCCTTCCTAATAGAAGACCTTCTGGCCATTGGCTTTGGAAAATAATAATAATCCTTCCTCGGCCTTCTTCGTGGTGGGGTAGTCATCACTTCCTCATTCTCAAACACCTCTTATTTCCCACCCTAGACAATATCACTGTAGGGAGTCCAGACCATTTCACCATCATTTTCCTTGTCACTATCGAGACAATCCACTCATTTTATAGAGATGCACACTTCACGATAACCCTTCTCTACTCCTCGTTCCTACTAAGATTGACTGTTACTATCAAGAATGTCATGACACTGTGAGTGACCCACTATCTCATCGCTAGTATGGATCCCCTTATTCGCAATGGAACCTCTATATAAAACCTCCATAGAATCAACTTCATTGATTGGAATACCCTCCTCTACATTATAGTTCTACCCATTCCCCATTTCTTGTGAACATTTACCAGTAGTGCCATCAGCAACAACAGCTTCATGACCATCCTCCCACCCTTGCAACGGTATATCATCAACACCCAGAGCACACCATTTTTCTTCTCAGGAGCACTATCATCCAAAGGCACCATTCCATCCCAGTCCAAGTCTAGGTCATCCATCACCAGTCCAACAAAATGATTACCACGCTCAACGTCATCCGCCTGCTACACAGAGCGTGTCAGCAGCATGGCTGAAAACTTCACCCGCACACCACTTCCATCAACAACCGGCTTCACAGTACTAATAAAGATAACCCTCGCTATTGCTTTCTCCACAGCACAAACATTATTGGTGACAAAATCCTAAGAAACAACACCCTCTATCACCATTGGAATCTTTCCCTGATCCAGGTTTCCAAAACAATTGTAGCTCAAAAATATACCATCACTATTAGTACTCCTATTCATAGCCCTCTGATCACCAACCACAATGGCCAACTACTCCTCAAAGGAAGGAACTAGCTGCAGGTGGCATTCACTACCCTCCACAACAGATTGGGACTCAACTCCATGATCACCCTTTAGTATGTCGAATACTTGCATCACTGATGGATTCAATAATGCCTGCACTGCCTTCAAACCACGTGCAAGGCCCGACACATCATCAAGAAGAACCCACCTCATCTTCCTCTCTCCATTAACAACATTTTGTGCTTCAACCATGTAAACTACAGTTCAAGAAGAGCCCAGTCGGTCTCCCTACCGAGATGAACCTCTAGTTCTGATACACACATCAGATTTTACAGGCTCACTCATAGCCTCATCCACATAGCCATCTTGAACGACCTCCTAAGTCAGCCTCACAACATCACAGAACACAACAATCTCCACATTTCACTTCCATCTCCTGTGAACTAAAACTCATCCCTCCACTGTGGAAAACAACCTCCCAATGCCCAAACTGTTTACACTTCACACAGAATTTCATCCACGATTCAAAGTGTATCATACTTAATGTGGGAGATTTCATATCAATTTCATTTTATTGATGCATATTGAAATATTATAAACCAATTTCATTTTATATGTGTATATTCTACCTTTTTATTTGTTATCATGAATCCCATTAATTTCATTATATTATATTATTTCATTCATGATAATTATTGATAGATCCATATTAATCATTCAATATAGTTATTTGATAAGGGATATTTTTTATTTTGGTTATTCAATATGAGAAATATGTTGGACTGGAAATTATGGGTGGATCCCAGACTTTATATAGATCCTCGATGTATTGACAGGTTCCCATGAGATGAATAAGTTGGCCAAATTTTTTTCTACCCATAGTTTTAAAACTTTTTATGAACTTTCTTAATGGTAATATGTTTTCATGTGTCTGAGAAATGACGTCCTTAAATAAATTATTTTCCTTATTTAGTTTCAATCATTATTTATCCATGGTATTTTTTCATCAAAACATCTATATATGTAGTTTATCATCTGTTATTGATTAGTTTCATGTGTTTAATTTTCTTACATTCCATGTTACTTATGACTTATATAGTAATTCAAATGGAAAGATTGTTTTGTTATCTTCATTTCCATGTTGATTTATTCATTATTGCTTCTTTTGTACTTACCCGTACTGAGTATTCGAGCCCACCCTAATTATGTTTCTCTCCCCTGGTAATGAAGAAGTGAACATTGATTAATATTTGAAGGATTGATTTTATTTAAGTTATTTTTTAGAATGTTTTATTTTTTCCCCAATGTACTATGGGTATCATGTATGTAATATGGATTTCCAAGACTGCTAAAATGTAAAGTCTTTAGGGATTTCATTCCATGTATTAATTCCACTAAAATCTAATAATGCACCAGATTCAGGTTAACTGAGGTTGGATTGTTACACAAATAGTTGGTTTAGAATAACAAGTAGAGTTCTCATTAAAGCTCCCATTTCGTGTTGTGGCTTATTCATAGAACCAAAAAAATTCATCACATCCATTTTTACTTTTCGGCCTTCTATATCTAGCTATTTACTAAAAGAAAAAGGTTAGTGTGAGTATGTCAATAAAATCATCTTATGCTATATTATGAATAACATAAACACTAATATATCC
Organism: Viscum album; assembly: GCA_963277665.1. Lineage (NCBI taxonomy): Eukaryota > Viridiplantae > Streptophyta > Magnoliopsida > Santalales > Viscaceae > Viscum > Viscum album. The sequence continues at coordinate 936,743,818 of OY728153.1, forward strand.
TTATTTATGTTGTCTAAAACTCATTAAAGTTATCTAAAATAAGGTTGAATCTTTTTTTTGCTAACCATTGTGGCTACAAACAACATGACACTTATTCTTAAATAACACACTAACCTCTAATGTTATCTAAATTGCTCTCTGATGCGAACTATAAGGACCTAGCTCAAAACATTACATAATTTTGAGTTAAGTAAATGATTTGACTTTATTTTACATTAAGGATCTTTCAATGTTTGGAGATTTGGATAATTAGGCAATAACTCGTACATAACAACTCAAATATTACAAAGTAGACACTACTTCTCACTATCAATTATTTTCATAAATTAAAATTTTTAATAAGATTTTTGGTTTATTTTCATGTTTAATCATTACAACTATTATAATGATCTCATCCTTTTCTCAATCCACCCTTAGAACCTATGACTTTTTTTTAAAACTTCGTATTATCATAAAAATCTTAGTAAGGGATACACAAAGAAGAGAATCTATTAGTCTTTTAAAAAAATATAAAACATGAATATTTTATCTTAATGTAATAATTTTCACCTTTATAAATAAGGGGATAATTTAATTTGAATATATGCTCATATATTACCCTTTTTGTGATTAAAAAGTCACAATATAATCCCTATAAATCACATATTACATATAAGGGTAACATGTGATATAATCATTCTTAAATAAATAACCATGCAGACAACTTCCATATTTTTCACTCTTATAAATGGAATATACATATGACCAACTTCAATACCCAATTAATTATAGGTTATAATGTAACCACCCATCCATGGTTTATCATAGATCGACCCGTATTTGGTTTATCACAAAACCACCTATCGAATGTCCAAGTACATAAAACATTGTAATTATCATAATTTCACTAATAAAATATCATTTGAAATCACATGAATTCATTTAAAGATTTTGAAATAAGAAATCCATTTTAAAAAAAAATTCAATAAAAAAATACATAGAAAATTATTTATTAATAGAAAACGTAAAATAATGTGGCGCATAACATCTAAATTTTCCTCAATGAAAGGTGATTTAGACAAACTCCCTTAAAAATTTCATTTTGTTAATAAAATAGTCCAATTTTCGGTTTCCACTGTAAATAAAAATAAAACAAGTATAAATAAAAGATAAGATACTAAAACCTATTTCATGCATAAGAGATAACGACGTAATCAATAATTGGATGTTTAACCGAACTAATGGAAATTGGGTTAATAAATTCCCTTACCTTGAGTCTGAGTCATCTCGTATGTTCCATTTTATTATTGAATAATAAAAATACATCAATTTATTATTAAATACAATCCTATTTATTTTTATTTTTCATTTTAATCATTAATTATGATGGTAGAATATTTACATAATTATTTAACTTCATGTCAGAGGCTTTGTCGATATATGGTACTTGAGTTGAAAATAAAGTGAATAATATGGATATATCCCATGTTTTAATAAGTCCACCACGTGAAGAATATTAATCAGGATGTATATCTTATGTATTATTTATATAATTATTTATAATAATAATTTAAGATGAACTAAAAACTTCATTCAAGGAGATGGTATGTCGTATGTACACATGGACACTATTTTTTTCCTATTATATTCAAGAAAAAAATTAAATAAAATGTATGAAAATATGTATATATATAATATAATTATAGTATATTTAATATTTAATATATATCATATATTTTTAGTAAAATAACTTAATACATTCCATGTGATGTGAGATCAAATAACATAGTTTTGAGGAGGTGGTTGTCCACAAGTCCTCAAACAAAGTTATCATATAACCACAATAAAGACAGGATGAAGGTACGTTTAATATAACATTTCCAGAATATTAAATAGGTCCTAATATACATAGTAAAATATTATATGACTAGAATAACTATTTTAAGACTATCCAAGATGGATGTATTTGTAAAATATCAAAAAAATTATTCACAGAGGTGATTAACCGGCATAACATGGATGATAATTTCGTTTCATTAAGAAGATTAGGTGAAAAAAGTAATGGATATGAGATATTACATAAAAAATAAAAATCTACATTATATATTAATATGTATTTATCATTGTTTTATAGTGGAATCTGGTGAGGAGAACTTAAGAAAAGAAACGAAATTTAGAGAGGTACTTTGAGAAAATTTCCTCTTTAAAATCCCCTCCTTGAAAGACCCTTTAAGAAATTGGATTTAGATATTTTGTGTGACCATAAGCACTTGGTTGTCGTTATATTTAGGAAGAGATCTTTGGGAATATATTTGAGTAGATACATGGCTTTTTGGGTGGAAATTTGGAGGTAATGGGTGATATTTATACTTGAGGAGAGGTGGGTTCAAGTGATAAAATTATAGATTATTTTTAATGTAAAGCTAACGACATTGATGTGGAATTAATTTCAATGTATTATAATTAAAATTAATGATTTATAGGAATTTTAGTTTCTATAAACCCTTCATACATCCTTTAAACATTTTAGTTTTTAGGTACATTAATCGTTTACCCTTTTAACTTTTATATGTCTCATTTTTACCTATACCGCTGTAAATAATTTTTTTTCATGGGTAACATTTGTAAAAAAAAATGTAATTGACATTAAAAAATAAATTATTCCATATGATACTAAATAGGTGATAAATTGTTTCCAATTTAATTCATAGAATTTGAATAATTATAATTAATATTAATTCAGTAGACAAAATGGAAAATCGTGTTTTTAAAGTGAAACGTTCCAATGTTTGAAATGGTTTTATATCTATAATTGACTTGAAATTTATTCAAATGACCTAAAATGGATTAAATTAATAATATTTAATTTAATTAAAATCTTACCCCAATTAAAATGTTAATTCAACAATATAAATACATTATACACAAAAGAATATTTGAATTAAAAGTCATTATTTTTCACCATCCATTAGAAAATGAATATTATCAATACATTAAAAAAATTATTCAAAGTAAAATTTTATATCCATATTGGAAATAAGATGTATTTTTTCAAATATGACTTATAAAATATTAAAAAAAGAAGATTTAAATTGGGGTTTCTAACAAATGGCTGATATTTTTTTGAAAAATACTTCTTTTATACGTAAAATTGAATTTATTGTTATATAATTTCTATAAAACAAAAAAAAATTATAAAAATTATATTGAATAATATATATATATATATATATATATATATTATTAATATAATCCATCCTGAGTGATTTATTATTTTATAAATGAAATTATTGTCATTTAAATAGTTTTTTATAAAAACACTTCCTTTATTTTCAATTTGTTTTTATTTCATTTTATAATTAACTTTTTAAACAATTAATAAATATATATAAAATTTTAATCCATATTTTCATAATTCAATTAATACTCTGCCATTCCAAGAGTTGGGTTATAAAGATAACATTTAAAAAAGTATCCAGTTTTTCGTTTAAGTTGGATGTGGTGTATTAGGTACACTATCAAGCAGAGTGTTTCTTTGTTAAAACATAGGATGCTAAACTGAAAGAATATTTTTTAAGAAAAAATGACCTTTTTATCCCTTTGTGGTTTGAAATTTTTTCTTCCTTATTTTTTTTCTAAAATGAATCTATTTTATTTCTATTCTCCCCTTATTGTGTAAAATTATTTTCAAAAGAACATTACATTACATTAAATGTTTTATAAGGAACCATTTAAAATTTCTCTAAATGTGTAGTTTTTTACATTCATTATGAATGTGTGAAGGGATTTTTTAAAAGTATACAATATAAATGGGTTTTCCTATTAGAATAAACATTATTCGTTATAAATATTTCCCAACATGATTCCATAATTTTTTAATTAATATTTTTTTTTATTTTTTTGGAATTGTTAGTTTTTATATTAACATTAAAAGAAGTTATTTTATAAAAGGTTTGAAACAATTTTGGAAATTATTTATATCTTCATTTTTTCAAAATAGTTACAAATGGATTATGAAATGTTCTTTTAAATGTTTCCCTTCAATTTTCCTATCATATACTCAAAATAAATTTCCTTATTATAATCCAGTATTTCCTTTTAATGGATGGTCTTCCATTATCCCTTACTAAATTATGGATTATACTATATTTTTTTTCATTATCATTCTTGTCGTCATGTTCTAAATCACTCTCCATTATTCATTGGAAATATTTTTTATGCTCCATATCCATATTTTTTTAGTATCAAATATGTATTTAGTGATATTTATATTACATTGATAATGTATTAACTATATTCCATATCAATATATAATTTTAGTTAAAGGAAGAATATTAAGAATTATATTTCATTTACTCGGGAAATATTGGAGTTCTATATTATTTATTCAATAATGATATTTTTTTTATTGATAATGAATTGATTTCAATCTAATATTTATTATGATTAAATATATGAGGATTTCATTTTTATTGTATAAGTGGTGAGGGGGGCCTAGTTATAGATAACCCCTCAATGTGAAAACATGTCTAATTTGAGAAATAGTTATCCGAATTATATTCATATTTGTTGCATGTCTACACATTCATTGAAATGAATTGGAAAAAGGTCATGATGATAATGTTCATTATGTACACGTTTAAGCCCTTCACCTTAATATCATGATATCATACATTATGAATATACTTTTTTGAAAATCAGGTATTATTATACACATGATTTATATGATTTTATTTTTCCATGGATACATTTTGAAGCTCGTATTTTTTATTAGTTTGAATATTTATATATTATACAATCTTCCATATTATAATTCTTAATCTAATCATGATAGATTCTATTGTACTATTTCTCTTACTGGGCATATGAGATCACACTTTACTATTTTTGTCTTTCCTTATGACATGTATAATGGAACATTAAATGATCTTCAAGGATGAAATAATTTTTTACACAATATGTATTGTTTTTAAAATGAAATCTTTAAATTAAATATGTATCTAGTGTCCCAACACCTATAAACATAATGATCCTTTGGGTTGTGGTTGATTATATCTTACACTAATGCAATAATGTATACATCGGGTCGAGGATACAAAATTTTGTGACGTTATATTTATATAATGATATCATCATGTAATAATAATGTATTTAAGGTTTTATAACGATTCTACAACGGTTTTATTTATATTTAGTATATTTAATTATAAATGACATTTTAATCGATAAACACATCGAAACATGTTCTTCATAATTTAAATGTTCAGAAATCATTTATTAATAATTCACTAATTGAAAATAAAATATGAAGAATCACTTAAACACCATGATTCTATTATAATGGATAATTTAAAAATTAGTATTTTTTTTAAACATAATCTACCACACCATTACAAAACTAGTAAAAATAAGTAATCAGAATTTCTGGCACCTAATAACTAAAATTAACTACAATCAACTAACATATTTTTCATAAATGGATTTTAATTTTTTATAATGGAAAGTTTATATGAACTAATTTATTAAATTGGTGATTATGATAGCTATTTTTTATAAATTCGGATATAGCACATTTGGACTACATAGATAATAAGGAACGATGGTTCTTTCTCTCAAATTTAACTTCTTGAGTCTTATTTCATATTAAAAGCCATGATATCTTTTATTTTTTTATTCCTTCCTAATCGATATATTTTTAAATATTCATTTATCTGTTGGAGTTTGAAGTGTTATATCCGGATATTTCATAAAATGACTTTTTTCAAAGGATACCGAGGTTGTAAGTCTCTTCAGTTTCTCAACTCCTCTAATATATTTTTAATAAATCTAATTGAACTTTATTAATACATAATTTTTATATTTCACCCTTTCATTAAATATAATTTAACATTATCTTCCACCCTTAGGAGAATGAATTTTAAACATAAATATTTTAAAATGAGGATTTTTCATCAAAAAATATACTATTACTCAGATTAATCACCATCCACTTTAACAATGAGTTCCCCACCTTATCTATATTTTACCTTATGATAATTTTTCCCCTTCTTATTAAAAAACCCATTTAGGTATCAATTCATATAGTTCATTTATGTCACTCTTTCCCATTTTAAAATGATGTTGTTTTGTCATTTTAATTATGTGGGTTTTATTAGAAAAGTAATTTAAAAATAATAAAAATGTTTTCCTTTATTAAAAAGTAAAACTTTTTTTCTTCCACTCCACATTTATTTTTGATAAACTTTTTCTCATTTTCAAAGATATATTTTCTATTAGTCTTTATAAATGTATGCTTTTTGAGAAATATTTTCCTCACCTTTTTAAAAAATATCTTTTGAATGTGACCCATAACTTCTTCCTTCAAATAATTTTTAAAAATGTTTCATTAAATAACTTTTACCTTTTTACATTCATTCTAATCTTTTTTTTAATAGGAAATTACCTTATTTCGTGACATGTTTCATTTATTTCATTCTAAATTATCTCATAATATTTTATATTAGTGGATAAAACTCAGGAAAATCCATATCTACCATTTTCATTTAAAATATTCCTCTATACAGTCTTGGTTTTTCATTCAATGATTTTACTTTATAAATATCCTATTTAAATTTACATTGTTTAGGGGTAATTCACCTTTACACCGATGCATTGATCAATCTGAGAACATTTTTAACTAAACTGTATACCACTACTCTATGTAGTGTATGTTCATTGATTGTTATGTAAAATGATATTCTACATACAAATTATGAATTACTTATTATTATTTTTCATTTTATTATGATATGTATGTTTATTGACTACTCATGCATGTTTATAATGTTCTTATAACCATCCACATTCTTCTTATTGATTTCTTATATTCATTTATTTTCTTTAAATGTGTTGATATTCATCATTTATATTTCTCAATATGGATGTTTATTGATTATTAAGGTAATTATGTTACGAATTATGTTATTATTTCTATATTTCATATGGTGAATGCATTGTATACAATGAAGTGACTAGTAGGGAAAAAATTATATTACTGACCAAAGAATTGGCTAGTCCCATGATGCTGATAGATCAAGTATTTGGAAAGAATGGTTTCTTTGTTGAGACAATTATGATAAGAATTACGTTATGGATAAAGACTTTATAGAATGAATAATTTACTGACTAAGGGCATGATAGTAATGATAAAGATGTCATACATTAATTATCTAATCTCCATAAATTCAGTTTTTTATATCTAGGTGATTATATATATTTTTATGTCATACTAGATTTTATTTTAAGATAATGTGATCAATTATATATCATTACATGAATATCATTTACTTTGGTCCATAATATTAATTACATGTTTATTCTATGATAGATATTGATATGAGCCTTCCCTTACTAAGTCTTTGAGGTCAACCTTCTTATGTTTATATTTCCCCGGTAATGAAGAATATTATTCGACTAGTTTTTTCTAGAAGAATACCAGGTGTGAAGATTTTTTTTGATTTTGTTGGAAGCCTATGGATTAATCATATTCTTATTTTATTGGTAAAAATTTCAATTAATTTAGAATGTTATCATATTTTTTTTTTCTGAATTGTTATAATTCATTAAATCTCATTTCTTAAAAGGTCGTGGGAATATATGTAATGAAATTTTATCTATAATTGATTCTCATGGTAGCGTCATATTCATGTTTCTTCATACTATGATGATAATATATAATATTATTACATAGTTTTATTAAAAATTTATATTTTATGTAATGTTAAATTTTGAGGATAATTATAATATTATAAATAATTTAGTCTAGTTTTTTGAATAATATATAATAATATATAAATAATATTTTCTGTAATATATATATAGAAATGTTTTTTATTATTGTTTAAATTTATATAATACATTTTTTTAGGAATTAATGTTGTTAATAATTTTTTTGGTAAATGAAACTATGATTAGAATTTTCTAGAAACACAATTAAGGAATTATGATAAAAAGTTTTCATACGTAATTTAATTTTTTTAATAATTTTTTAGAAATATATTCAATTAATAGTTTTATAAATAATTGAAATATTATGAGCATGTGAACTTATTTAATAAATTTATGTATTTGAGAAAAATTATATGATTTGATTTATGTTTTCAATGTTAAAATTTTCATTGAATTAATTCTTTTGGGGTTGATTTCGGGATGAGCATAGATTTATTTTCTATAATAAAATAATATATAGTATAATTTTATGATTTTATTATAAAAATAGTGAAAAATTACAAATAATTTAATTTATTTATAAATATTTAATGAAAATATGTATGATTAAATTTATATTCATTCAAATGTACACATTTTTTTCATTTCACATATTTAATTTTAAATAAAAATATTTTTTATAGAATATGAAGAATTAATGTTTGCAAATAAAATAATGTGGTATAAAGTTTTTCCATTTATATTTATAGCAGTTGAGATAATAAAAATTTGTAAGAAATAAAATTTACTAAGATGAATTAAAAAAGGAAATTTGTTCATAATATTTTTTCATGATATTAAAAGTAAAATTATATTAATGATTTTTGTTGAACTATTGATGATAGTATAATTATTTTCATATTTCTATATAGAGATTATAATTTGGTTTAATATTTGTGACTAATAAAAATAATGATGATTTTGAAATTAGCATGGATTTTTCAGATAATGAATTAAGAGATTAATGAACTTCTTAATTAAAATATATTATTAAATGGAAATTATACTCTTTTTAATGTTGTATTTAGAAAAATATGTTATTACAAAATAGATGTTTTTTAAGAGATGTATCATTCACTAGTTGATGTGATTTTAATGGTTAGACTAGGAGTTTTCCCTTTTCATATAATTGTTATAATAATGGTATATTTATTTATTTTCATTGATGTTCATGATATTTTGGTATACATATACATTAGTTTCATGTGAGATGTTGTATCTTTGACTAGTAAGATTCCACTAACTCATATTCAGGTGACACATGACCTCATGCATACCTCCAAATATGCTAGAAACTGTTGACTAGATTTTATGGTGGAATAAAATAACAATGGAAGAATATAACAATTTAGTAGTAGTTTATAATATAACACAAAAAATATTAGTAATAAAAAATTGAAATATTGATTTAAAATGAAATAAATATCATTATTAATAACTAATACTCATTATATAAAAAATGAAGCCAGTTCTTTTCAAAACATTATATATATATTATAGAGATGAACAAGTGGAATGATCATATAAAATTTAAAGGGAAACTAAAAATAAAAATGATAATAGAGATCGAACTACTATTACTTAACCATAAATCTGACTTGTACCTATATCCCCATCAGGATCATATTTCTCTCCCCCATATTATTATGGTATATTACTTGACTTGTATACAAGACAGAAGGTTTTGAAATCTATCAATATTCATGTATAGGGCGTGATAATAAAACTTAATAAATCAACACTAAAATTTCTTCAAATAATATCCATTATATATTTTTATTATTATAAAGTATGCAATGAAAATGTATGATATAATATACAAGTCACCTATTAAGCAATTTGGTGCTCGAGAAGACATCTTGATGGTCGATATATATATATAATCTAGTACTGATTTATGGGATATAATTTACAAAAGGTTGGATAACATCCGTAATGATTGTTTTCCAAGAACCATTTATTCCTCATGGTTCGATTGTTATCCCAAGTGGAATGGAAAGATCCCACTGACAATACAAATATGATTGAATCCAATGTAGACTTTTATATCTAGGTTATTGTAGTTTCAACCCAATTATTTGTGGTGAATGGAATATCTCTTATCTTAATAGATGTAGAAAATAATACCTCTCTCAATGGTCAGTGGAGTATCCGTAGGGGTAGAAAATGTGTCACCCTTCCTAGTGGTAAATGACGTATCATTAAATTATAATATGATAGGTTGGAATTATTCCCAACTCTTTCCTAATAGTGAATGTAGTATGACATATAGTTAATGGGTTATCACATATCCTTGCTTTCAATGGATAATGGCCAATAAAAAATGATTTGAGTAGTCATACATCCACCAATAGAAAAAACAAACATCAACAATTAATATATTAGATAAGAGGAAATTTTTTCTAACTTTTATCTCATAATATAAGGTAGTCTTTTATATAGTATTCATATCCCATAGTTGTAGAAACAAATATTGGATTGATCTAAAATCATACCTTTAGGTCGAATCATCTTAATTATTACAAAAACATATCTCAGAACCTCTAGAATTCCCCAAAACGGTAGGATTTCTTTTTTTTATCCCTCCTGTTTAATTCATTATCACAACAACCTAAACATTAGTAAAAATCACTATTGCAATTATGGGTGTATCCCATCCTAATTTCTAGATCTTTCCCATAACCCATCAACTATTGTGAAAAAATATATCATGGCACATCCAAATGATAACTCTAATCTAATATCCCTAAAAACACCATATGTATAACTAAATTGATACACTCAATCAGACATGATTGTTCTAGACCTATCCCATCCCTATCATCATCTCCCCTTTGGTGATGCAAGTCTTATATTTTAATCCAATACCCACACATGTCATAGGTCGTGGTCTGGAAATATACTTTATCAACAACCTAATACTCTATAAAAAATATTTTAAAACTAATAATAATAGAAAATATTTTTTAGTCCATGAACCTATAACAATATTTCAAGTCAAATTCAATATACTTAATTATCAATACAAATTATCACTAATACATCTCATGATCTAAACCTATGGATAAATAAATAAATATTATGTAAGATCATAAATCTAATAATCCAATATATATATACATATTCATACTATGTCTCTCATAACCAATATTAATCATTTATAGTCACACTCTGGTGTATGCACCTTTTGGTAACCTAAACACCTTAAGGCTTCTTATAAAACTAATCACCAGATTTACCCATTTCCCATCACTCTATGTGAACATAATAAAATATCAAAAAGGACTTGTATAAATCAATTAATAGATCAATCAATTTTAAAAAACCTCCATGGGTTCGAATTAAACTATATCCAATACTTTCCCATATGTCACCTTTCCTTGGGTTGCTATGTAACCAAGGGATAACACTTGGAGGAACTTTTACAAGCCCAATGGTCTCACATTTCCTGAAATAAACATAGAGACCAACATTGGTTCACATTTGAATCATTATCCATTACATACTAAATTATCATATAACAATTTAGATGAAACACATTTAATTAATTAAAAACAGGGACCAGTTAGCTCAACAATAGATTTAACCCTCTTAAAAAAGATCATTTCATCCTCAAACAAACCTTAATTATTTTCCATCAACCCATGAAAAAATATATCAATATAATGGATAACAAATTGAATATATAATTATTATAATTAATTCCATAATTATTTTAATTTGGCATTATGGAGATATCTCTCACCTAGCTGTGTATTCCTACCAAAATCACAAGCATCAAGGTTTGGTCAACCTCCAATGTGAACCCATTGTTTTGGTATAAAATCCTTGACATGTAAACCCAAAAATCACATTAACTTCACTTAATTTAATTTCAAATATATATATATAATTTTACTAAGGAAATCTTGTGAAGAAAAATGAAATGAAACTATAGACATTCTTTACTTCAAAATATTCTTCTAGATACCTTTTATAAATCACCATTATTTATGTTAGATTTCACTTTTATTGAGTGGAATCATAATCCTAATCCCAATATAAATACACATTGAATTAGTGGATGACTATTAAATGATGAAGAATGATGGTAATTAATAGTAATCTTATACCAAGCCATAGTAAATGTACTTATAAATCAAACACATCTTCTTAGAGAAGAATGAGGAGAAATAATTGGAAGCGAAGATGGATCCCTTAACCATCAGCTTTCCTAAAGGATGGGCCCATGAGTTTGGGGTCCTTTTAAAAATGGGGTAATCTAAATTTTAGAACCATTTTTAAAATCATCCTTAAGTCCATCTAGTAACCACAAGGTACCTACCAGTTACACTATATCCAACAATAGTCTTATCTACCATTTAGATTCTTGATGGGGTACTTGGTAAATCCACACAAGGTAACCAGTTGTAACAATTATATTTATAAAAACCATTGTAGATCTTATGTGGTACCCAATATTACTCAACTAGGTATTTGGTACTATATTTTACTCTAGTAATGCCTAAAATCTATCCCATTTCCTATTCCCAAACCTCTAAATTTTCCTCAAGACTCTAAACATCATTAAAAATTCATAATCACAAATAAATAATTTCCTTTTGATTTTTAATTGAAATTTAAAATCCAACCCCACTTTTGTTCCACTAGAGTCCGAATATTCATTTTTTCCAAAAATACCCTATGGTTGGAGATTTTAAAACATTCTACCATATCATTTCTTAACCTTCATATGAATAATTATATATCATTAGAATATTATTTATCAAATTGATATCTAATACATTAATTTTAATTCCCATAATTCTATAGGTATGGTCATATTGACAATGAAACGAAAACTTTTAGATTGTTTATCAACTAAAAATCCCATTATTTTAACCATCATACACATCATATATGTGAATTTGGGTACATAAATATCTAAGATACCAAAAATAATCCAATATGAAATGAAATAATCGATGATATTGTACACTAAATTTTCATTAAACCAAATTTTCTGTTCTTTTTTACAATAACTAATTTTAGAAACTCAACGATAATGTAATGATCTCAAGGAAAATTATGTTTTTCCAACTCACTAATGGAATACTCCAATGGTTTTCTTTTAAAATATATACTGGACAATTGGTCAATCAATGTTACACATAAGAATTTAATCATCAGTCACAGTGCAATTCTCAATCTCACACCAAATGGTGAGATCTTTTCAAATAATCTATCATTTGTTATATATGTTACATCAATATTTTAATATAGTAAAAAATATATCATTTCAAAAAAAATACTAGTCTCATTCCAAAATTACTTATCTACCTACTATTGATCACACCATATAACCATGAATATCAGGGATCTATATCCCTATCATGATTTTTCATATTAAGAATAAATATCTGACACACATGAACTGATGAACTAGAATAAAACCTTTACAATAAATTTTTGGGTTCCCCATTAACATCATATCATAAATTCACAAAAATTATCTTGAAATGAAGTTTTTACTCTAATGAAATAAGGGGTTTTCTCCCCATACTTGGAAGACCATTATCCTTGATCAATGAGTATGGATCTACATGATTCAGGCACTACTCAAGAACCATAACCCATGACCCACACTCGTTATTATCCAATATACCCTTCCCACAATCCTCTCTCAATAGTGTATGGACATTCAGGTGCCCCATTATATTATTAGTATCATTCACTAATGGTACATGATCGTAACACCCAATTCATGCGAGATATATCTCATAATTAGTGACCTAATTCAATGACATGCAAGTATCATGTCCCAACTAACTATATACTTCATTTCATCATCCATTTTATTTAAGAGTTTCCCGCATAACCAATTCTACGTATTAAAGGCACTCTCTATATTCTTTATAATCATGTTAGGACATCGGGCCCTCAATGATCCATATAACAAGTGGTCATCTCGCTACCATTCGTAGTTATCAAGAGTTATTTATTCATCACCCTATATGAGTTGACTGTATCAGATTAGTGAAAATACCCATAACACTCTATTTTTCATTCAAAATTCTATACAGACCACCACCCTTACACCATTCATATCCATATATACCATTTTTCATTAATTAATCTGAATATGGAAATTCCTAGAGGAGCATCTACTTAGACTAATATGTGATGTATAATTAAAGGGTTATATACCCTTTCTATTTATGGTTAATGATAAAATGTCTCATGATGGTCATTTCATTCAATAATAATGACCTTATTTCATTGATCATTAAATTACGCATGATTTTAATGAGTTCTCTGCATGAATTCGGGGAAAAAAAGAGTTCTTCACTCAAGATCTATCTCACTCACATTGAGATTTATCACCATCCTCTATTCATCATGTCTCGTATTCTACTCATGGATAATCATACCTAATTGATTTATAATTTCACCATTTATTTGTGTAACTTATTTTATACCATCATACCTAAAACTTATTCAGTACAAAATTTAATTCTCTAATCTATATAAAATGAGAGTACCCAGAACCACCATCATTATGGTATATATATACCATTATTGTCTATCAAAACCAATAATTTAGTAATAATATTTTTTCACAATACCTTGTTACCCAACCTAACTCAGCTGATCATGCATCCCATGTATGTCAGTAACATTACTTGTATGAATAACTATGCATTCTTCTATTATATTGCATACTTGAGGTAATCCACATGACTACTCTTGAACCATTATCACATATTTCAATTGTTAAATTTTTACTATACAAATGATATTATTGTTTTTCTTATTTGTAAATGCCAAAATATTCCTCTATTAACCCCTCAATATAAGGATACATACACATCATAATCCATCTTGAGTAATAGGGGAAATTTACATTGCTAAATTTATAAGTACACTTGACTCACATCACTAAAATTTAAATTTTATCATCATTATACTCTCCCTCCTATTCAATGTACCTTACAACCAAGTAGTGCATAACTCAAAAATAAAAAAATCTATTACCTCATACATATTGGGTTAAATCATTTATATCACACTCAATCTAGTGCTCTTAATCTCAATGAGTATCCACATATGAAACTATAAACTCTTGGGTCATCATCCTCACATCCATGTGAATCTCAATGACATTTCTCACCAGCGATTCATATATTGGAATTATCTTAGTTAGGTGTGGTTATGTATAGTTCAAAAGACAATTTATTTCGGGAAACTAAATAGTTGACGGTTGAAAACTTAATATAATAAAATATGAATTCTTTCATGAAAACCAATTATCAATAACAAACAAGAATACACATGTCAATGGGACCAACATGCCATTATAAAAAAATGGTTTATTATATATGTAATATTTGAGGGTTCTCTAAAAAGATTGATAATTTTTTAATTTATCTATATTTTATTAAATACATGGAGGATTTAAAATATGTTTTCATGTGATTTTTTAAACATGGATACTTTTATAGATTAGTCACCTGTGTTAAAAACATTTAAAAATTTACATTTAAATTCATTCATTTATTCATTCTTTTAAAAAATGGATAATTTTTAAATTTTACCATATTTCAAAAAAGTGTATAAATTAAATATGAAAAATATATTTATGGATTAGATACATATATACACACATATATATAAATACATATACTTTTTTGTCACACATTAAAATTAAGTGAATATAGACATGTGTTTTATGATATATAAAATCATAAAAAATGAATTTTAATTGAAACTTTAATTCAAATATTATGTATATATATGCACATAAGACTCACACACAAATATATACATCTATAAAAACATATAAATACACTCACATAAACACATGTGTATGAGTGTGTGCATGTACTTAAGAAAATTTAAATATATTAAATAAGTAAATTGAAAATAATTAATTTCAAGTTAAAATATATTTATAATTAATCAATAATAACTGAATAAAGCATAAATAATAATAGTTGATTTATAATAGTAATAAATAATGAAATTCATGTGTGTTATTTTACTAAATTATTTATATATATATATAAATGTTATGTTACTTTATTCTATTATTTATATAATTGTATATTTTAAAATAAATATATATATGTATCATTGTTACGAATTACTAATTATATATATATATATATATTATCTCGATATATTAATATATATATATATATATATAGATTAATATTTAAATATTTAAATGTTTCTAAATATATACATACAGAAATATAAATATGAAAAATGTGTATGTGGGTATTTATATTTATACACACCAATTTAAATATAAATAAATGTTAATATAAAAATAAATACATGTTTGATAGAATTTATACTTATTTGTTTATTTATTTTAACTTATATACCATTATATATATTATTAAAGGAATTATATTACAAATTTTTCTTGCAAACTCTTTCTTTGTCTCATTTATGAAAGAGCATTTATCGATTCACACATAGGTAGAGTATTTACTTTACATTATTGGCATGCATGGGTTCCTGACCTTTATGAGTTATTTTCACCTATCAAGACTTACGTATCATGCACGGTGGGAAGGGTTTGAATTAAGAATGAAATAATAACTGGTTATATTCCAAAAAATGTAATTTAAAATGTTACCCACATTTTATAGATCATAGTTAAACCCAATAAGGCTAACACGGGAAAAATGCTTCCATATTTTTAAATCGTTCTCTCTGGAATAATTTACCATGTTTCTTACTACACTGTTCCAGGATTAAATTATTAATTATTGCTTATGAACATAGAACATTGTTAAAATACATAAACTATCACAACCTATATCAATAAACACAATCCCAACCCCCTTGAAACATGGATTTCTACCCATATGTGTGACAGTAAGGATTATATATAGCTTCTATCCAAAATTTCTGACTAGAATAATCATGATTTATAATTTCAAATATAATTACATTAATATAATTAATACAATGATAAAAAAAATAATGTATCATCCTTGTTCATTTTTATCAACATGGGTCGAGGCACTACATGTAATTGGTAAACAACCATGTATAATAGAGGCTACCAACTAGCAGTGAGGACTTCATAAAATATCATGGGGATACTATACTCTCATTACCACAAAATATAATAATAGTAAATAATTTAACATCTATTATGAAAGTAATAATATAATTAAACATGAAATTACAACAGAAGAAATACCATGATAAATTAATAATAACTATGATATAAAAACGTGAAACTCGTGTTGGTTATACAGTCATACATCATTATAGAAATCACCCAGTTTCATGTTCATAAGAAATTTATATGTAAATTTGAAATAAAATAAAAATAGATACTAACCTACTAATAATACTCCAAAACCGTACCTATTCCCATATCCAGAATTTCCCCTAAAACATTATCTCTTATAGTTTGGTCCTATTTCCTATCCTACATTCCCGACATAGAGTATTGTTGTTCCATAATGTACAAGTAAAGGATGTGAGCATTAAAATCAGTATTCTACAATTATTGGTTCCCCAAACAATAACCATAATATATTTACAAGCATATACAATATCTATAAATAGGACTGAACATCTCGGGAATGTCACCCACCGTAACATCTATTCTAGGGGAAGCCATCCAGACGGTCAACACATACCTATATGAGATTGTGCCAGAATATGTTACAAATATTCCATGTTTGGATCATATAATTATTGATGGAACTTTTTTGTAATGTCTGGTCTTCTATGTGGGACATATTCCAATAACTAGAATGGAATGCACCCACCCACAACTATAATAATATTTCTTGGATATAACATCAAAATAATGGAGTTTGATAGTGCTCAACCCATCCTTTGTTGTGAATAGTGTACGAACTATATTAATATATAAATATGTATATCATAATACATCTATTAATAGTAATGTTATTATCTCTTGGGGTGAATATCATACCATCCATTACATTAGAGAATTGAATATAATCACTCAACACTATAATAGGATTTTGTATGACCAACCCACTCTCAGAGGTGAATAGAGTACCAAATATGGTAAAACAAATACACACTATCTCAATAATTAAAATAAAACCACATATTATAATGGTAAAAAGAATATCAGGAGAAAATAAATGAGGTCTTCACTCAAACCTCTCTTGATATAAAACAGAGTATCACAGATAGAAATCTATGGTAGGTTAGAAAAATTTCAAACCCATATACCATATAATAAGGTAGTCTTGGATATTTAATTGATATCATATGATTTTATTATCATCAATAGGAACATATATATCCTCATAAAATCAATTCATATTCTTGTTATCATGAAAATTAAAAAATCCTAATTCTTATAGAAATTACCCTACAATAATTACATAAAATCAACTATCCCTCAGGTTAATTAACATATCTCAACTACACAAACCTTAGGAATAATAAAAATAAAGATCATAGGTGTAAACCAACCTAAATCCTATCCATTAGTCATAAACCATCATTCCTTTTGAGATATGTATAACAATGTAATGACCTTTATGTTCTTGTTTAAAATCAATGGTCTAAACCTATTGTTCATTAAACTAATATAGTCTATTTATATATATTTTCCTAGTATTGTTTAGTGTTATGATTTTTTTTGGATTTTTGATGATACCATTGGAAGGAGTGGATTTGGGAAATACATCATTATTTATCAACTTTATTCAACTAAATTGAAACTTCGTGTGATAAAAGATTGATCAACAATATCTAGTTTCAGATGGTTGTTCCTAGTCAGGTTAGTTTAATGGAAGTGGTTTTTCATGTAGATTAGTTTAGTGGAAATGGGCTCTCTTTCATCATATAGTATCTATTGGTCAAGATAATCAATGATATATGTGATAAAATGTCTTATCTATTTAATGGATGTACCCCCCCCAAAATTCAAGACTAGTTATATTAGATGATCAACTATGCTTCTATATTTAGGTGAATTGGAACAATATGAATAGAGTAATGATAATATAGTATGACATGGTGTCTTGTGGTCAACATGATGGTTTATGAAAATATATTTTCAACTCATTTTAATTATTTAAAATAGTAATAATTATGAATTTGTGTTCTCACATGGGAATATGATCTAATGTCTAATCCATTAAAATCAAATGTGTCCTTTTAGTTTTATATTTTTCCACATGATTGTATATTACTGTGTGTTTTTTATAAAGTTGATTGAATTAGTGCATTGATTTGGGGTACTATAAGTTTACATATGTTTTAGTATTCTAGGACAGATAGAGGGGGTGTTCCAATTCATATGATGTATGGTTCTTGAAGTTGTGATAGTTTTAGGAATTATGATTGTGTTATGTAACCTTTAGTGGACTCATGGTTCTACATTCTCACTCCCAAAAAGTGGTATCATATATATAGTACAAGAATATGGTATACTCAAAACATAATTACGTATCTCCCATTATTCATTTTAATTATTTAATTTTTAGTGGGATATTACGTTTGGTGAAAGGTATGATATCAGATGTTGGTAAGGTTTTTGATGATAAGTTCCAAAAAATACTACAACTAATAGAGGATACGGTTGGATGATTTTCTCAAATAAATATAATTTAAAATTTTACTAACTCTAACCAAACTATAAAATATTTATGAAATTGAATGGGATTAGTTTGATTTTATAGAACATGCATTGATCTAGATTTTTTGGAAAGGAATGGTACCTTCAGTATTATGTAAAAGGTAACTACAAATGAGTTGATTATGGCCCTAGGAAACATGAATGAAAACATATTGTATTGAATGAGGGTTGAATAACGAATTTTTTTTTGGAATGAGTCTGTTTAATGGAATACCATCTATATATCATGTTAATGATATCTAAATGGTTTGGATCAATCTATATTTAATGAATACAATGGTTTTTAAAAAAATTATAAGAATTGATTATACTATCATTGCAAATATATGGTTAAAGGAGATTGTTTTTGTTTTTGGTAACTCATAATTGAAATATGAATTACTTTCTGTGGATGTAAGAAACTACATATTTGAAAAGTATCTCTGACTAAGGATTGTTCAAAAACCTAATAGTAATGCATTGAATAGGCAATGTAGGGGATATTCAACCAATTAGTAGACAATTTGGAAAAATGAAAATGATAAATTTGGATATAGAATTTGAGGTAATAATCTTTGTCCTAGACCAACAATCTAGTATTATGGGACATGTGGGTAACTTATAATGTACTGTAAGGATCATAGGGTGAACATTGTATGGTAAGGTTATAGTATTTTTTGTTTTATAAATTAAGTGGAAGGCTATTGTGGCAAACTACTGAGTGTCAACATTCCTTTGGAATCATGGGTAGTTGATTCATTGGAATAATTTTATTTCACAATATAGAAAGGGGTAATAGTGAAATATATACCTGGAATATTTTGAAATTTTCACATGGTATGTGATAAGGATCGTAATATTTTTGTAAAGGATAATGGTAATATCAATATCAATAATAGATATTTTCTAATGTTTAGAAATTGAAAAACATGCCAATATAAAGGAATAATATTATTTCCATTAGATTATTAGTTTAATATTTTTTGTTAAAAAGAAGTAAAAATAGTATTGAAATTTCCTCATGGTTCCTTGGTGGTGGATACTGCAGAAGTTTATATGAACTTGTATTTGAATGGAAGGATAGATGGTTTAAAGAAACACAAAAAGATGGCATATGGATTTAAAAAGCTATGGTACTATTGATGTAACACCCTGAGATTTTATGAAAAATATTCTTTTAATTTCATTAATGTCTTGTGTTGTATGCTACACCAAGATTACCTTGCGCTATACGCAACACCGTATTAGCTTGCAGTATACGCAACACTATTCTTGGATCGTGTTACACACAATTTTGATAATAGTTATTCTAAAAAAACTTTAGTATACATATATATATATATTCAATGTATAAATTAAATATGGTTGGATTATGTTATACAAAACAACGAAGGTTTCTTTCAAAACACACAACCCTGACTTGGCTTGCATTACACGCAATCACGACCTTCCTCGATAGCGTGTGTTGTATGCAATACCGGGTTTTACTAAACAACGATATATTATTATAATATTATTATTAAATAGCCGTTATGAATAGTATTAACTAAAATTTTAATTTTATAACATTATTATTCATATTACACATTTTCTAGAGCATGGTATAAGAAAAAAATAAATTTTTTCGGGTAAAATAAGTATTTTTAAAAAAATGCAGTTTTTCCGCCTTTTGATGGCACACCAACTTTAAATCTAGATTTTGAAATGTTTATAAGTTTAATTTGAAAAAATAAAATTATTCTTTGTAATCAAGAAATAAAAATTTACTTTGGATAAATTTTTCATATTATTCTGGTAACTTTCATATTTTGATGAATAGTAAAAACACGCTATATTTTAATTAAAAACAAATTTTTTCATCGCAATAATTTATATGGTTAGATTATAATATTGAATGGTTTTAAAGTATAAATAGAATATATTTTTACCATTTAATTTAATTTATGTCATTAGCATTGATTTTACATTAAATTTGTAGGTTAAATCAATTCAATCTTTTGCAATGTTTTAAAGAAAAACCAGTTTTTTTTCGACAACCGGATTAATTTTAATTTAATTTCTGAAACTTTTGTATATTGAATTTGGAAAAATTTATTCCATATTTGGAATCATTGGGTCCAAATTATGTTAATAATCTACTTTTGATTTTTGGGAATTATGAATAGTAACTACGGTAAATTTTATTTACCATAGTTAAAGGTAAATCGGGTAATTAAGGGTAAATATAATATGATAAAATTACCCTAACACATGAAAAAATTCTATTGGATGGATAAAAGTAGACCCATATAACCTAAGGGTCGGATTAGATTCATTTTATGGACTTTTGACCATGAATATAATTTAATTATTATTAAAACCAAAGAAAGTGACAACATGTCACTCTCTTAAATCTTATAAGTATAATAATTTTAATTTAGTGATAAAGATCATAAAACTTAGAACATGAATAGTCTCCAGAAATCTAATAAAATTATATACATCACGATAATTTATTTAGAATTTTTAGGGATTAAATAATTGTCATTAATGGTGATACATTAATGATAACGAAATTATTTATTAAGTGGAAAATAAGTAATATAGTTTTTATTGAAATAATAATACCCATTAAAAGGCCCACAAACCGGACCAAAACTTATGGGTAGTGTATATCGACACCTTAATCATCCAATTACCTAATATATAACCGTTTGGAGCCTTATAAAAGTGATTATGACACGTATATTATTTTATTTAAAATGATGCCAAAGTTGTCACCTTCATAATTTAATAAATATAACAATTTAAATATTGTGATTTTAAGATGATAAATTCGAGTAAAAGTATTATTGTGAAAGGTAATAGATTTATCTTCATCATAGGATTTTATTTTTAATTTTTATGAAACAAATCAATATATTAAATAATTATACAATAATGTTGTAGTAATTATTTTATTAAGAGATAAACCAAATAAATGGTCTTACAAATAATAAAATAAATATTATATGAACTATTTAATGTTATCCACTAATTTTATAGATACATATGACATTTTATGAATCTATTAAAGCTTTTATTTGGAACATATCTTCTGTATATATTTTATTTAAATTCAAATAAATGAATAGTTCCAAAATTGACAGTATTGTTATTTTATAAAAATAACATATTATAAAATTGTTTAAAAATCACAAAAATATTTAAAAATTATAAATTTAACTTTATATGGTCAATAATGTTATAAAGTAAACAATTATGGAAAATTAACAACAAATAAGTAATTATTTGTTATAATTTAAAATTTAGAATTTTATTACCACAAATAAACTTAAATATATTAAATAAGGATAAATCAAAATGATAAGTTTTAAAATAAGATCCAAACATGTCTAAATTTGATTGGTTGATAATATTACAACCCTATATCATCTAATCTTCAAATTTGAGTCATTTTTGGAGGTTTTAAAGTGGGGTTAGATTTATTATAAATTAATATTTTTAAGAATTCCAAAGGTGCCCCTCTCCTCCCTTATAAAAGGGCACCTCCTCCCTCTCTTCCACACACCACTTTGAGCCTTCACGCTCGGCCAAACCCTGCCCAATTCTCTTCTCCACTTCCCTAGAAACATCCTAGAGGTCCTGGTCTTCTTCGAAGACCAATTTTACTGCCCTAAGAGGATGTCTCAAAGAGGCGCTTCAAAGAAGAGGAGGTTCAGATACGTACGAAGCATATCGGACCTAAGGTAAGGGATAATTTTGAAAATCTCATTTTTATCCGAGATTGCTTATTCATACGTATTTACTGGGGTTATTGATATCTTCCATTTCCATGTTTTATAAAAGTGTTTTCATGTATTTTTTAATGTCCTTTTTACACATTTTTGACTTTTACTAAATTGTATGTATGGAATCTTTATTTTATTTACGTTACGAGGTACTTTTTTGACTTTTTCGAAAAAAGTACGATGAGAATGTTATTTTTAACTTATACGGTGTAAAAAGATTTTTACGGTTTTATAAAGCCTTATTTTCATGATGCTTCCTCCAAAATATTTCATGACTATTTTGAACAAAATTCTATTCTTTTAAAATTTCATGACATTTTGTGAAAAGAAAGTGATTTTTAAAAAGAAAGGATATTTTCCTCAAGAATTCATTTCAAGTGTTTTATCAAAACCATTTTCATCTAAGATGACATTATTTCACATGTGTATGTTTCATGTATCATGTCTGTATGATTTACATGGTTTCACTTTTTTTTATGATGAAATGTCCATTTGTTTTATATGGATTAAGAAATGATGGGATGATGTTTATGAAACCCATTTTATTCTTTAGGTTATGATGAATGTTTTAAGTTTATTTTGTGGAAAAAGTAAGAATGATTTCATTATGAGATGGGTGGGACCTATATCTCCCTCTAATGCATTGGGTAATGATTTATATCTCATGAGATAGACATGGATGGAACGACAAGTTAAACCGGTTCAGTAATACAGGACTGGAACGAGGAGTGAACTCGATTCAGAAAGGGACTTTGTCCACTAAGATGGTTTTGGCAGTAATGACTTGGCTTCTATGGAAATCATTACATGTGCTTAATGGATGCCACAATTACATATTTTATTCCCATGCTATTTTTTCATTCTTAATGTTTTTTATGATCTATGCCTTACGTACTTCCATGTTTTATGTCATTTCTCAAGATTTTGATGTTTAAACATTATGTTCATGTTTTTAAGTTCAAATGTATATGGTATGTTTTATTTTATCCATGCTTACCCTTACTGAGCATTTGAGCTCACCTTTTTTATGTTTTATTTTCCCCCAGGATTAAAAGAAAGGTTTTAGGTAAGGAAACAAAAAGTGGAATATCTTTATGGGAGATGTTGAAGATCTTTCACCATAATTAGAAGATTACGTTCCACATTTCCAAAGACACTAAACTATTACGGTCCTTGTGTGTCTGTTTTTGTTATGTATTAAGTATTCCGCAAAAGTAATGTAATATCTATGTACGTCATGCTTCGGGTCTCTACAGTTGGTACCATAGGAAAGGTTTTGTCAACCTTTTGAAACTAGGATGCGAAAACTTTAGTGAAATCCCTAGATATATTTATAAGGAATGTCTAGGGATGTCCCTAAGGATTAGTATATGTATAGGTTATAGTCCTCGAATTACGGTAACGATCTTAGAATTAAACCTAAGATGTTAGGTATTGAAGGTACTCCCCCTTTATTATGTTGTTTTTCCTAGCATGATTTTTGCCTCTCACACTATTCTTTATGGGTTTTAGACGATGGCTAGAACCCAAAGGAACCGTGTTGATCAATTCAATGGACAAAGCAATGATTTTCCTCCTGAACAAACAAATGTTATGGTAGATGGAGTGAAAAATCTTATTGCTATACTTACACAATCTATGAATCATTATGGACTTCCAAATGAGCAGAGAAGGGAATAATATTCTATTGAGTCCTTCATGAGGAAACATCCATCTTCTTTCAGTGGGTCTTCTGATCCACTTGTTGCTGAACAATGGATCAGTACCACTGAAAAGATATTTTCAGTTCTTCAATGTTCTGAACATGATAAAGTCATCTTAGCAGTATATCATTTGGAAGGTGAAGCTGATCAATGGTGGAATCTTATCCAGAATACAAGTCCAAGAGATGAAATTGAGTCCATGGAATGGGACGAGTTCAAGAAATTATTTTTCAATAAGTACTTCCCTTGTATTCTTCAAACAAAGATGGAGAAGGAGTTTCTAGAACTAAAGCAAAAGGATGATGAATTTCTTGGTGTATACGATGCGAATTTTACAAGGCTTTCAAGGTATGCATCTAGATTTATCATCCAACCTAAAAGTAAAGTTGATCGATTCTTCAGTGGCTTAAAACCAAATATTCAAAGGGAATTAGCTATAAGAGACTTCAATAGATATGAAGAAATTGTGCATTGTGCTATCAAGGTTGAAATGGAAGTTGGTGTTACTTATCCATCTCATAGTTTTGACAAGAAACGAAAGATAGAGTTCAAGGAGAAATCTCAGAATAATGGTGAAAAGAAGATGAATGTTTCGTTATGCTCAAAGTGTGGAAAGAAGCATGGAGGAGATTGTCTTAAAGGGACTAGAAAATGTTTTAAGTGTGGAAAAGAAGGTCATCGAGTAGCTGAGTGTCGAAGTAATGGAAAAAGGGTTTCTAATGATGTGAATAAAGAAAAGACTGCACCACCAACACTTCAATGCTTAAAGTGCGAGGAAATGGGTCATTATGCTAATAAATGCCCTAATCCAAGGGTTAGTGATGATCTACATGAGCAACCACTTAAGGAAAAGGACAAAGGGAAGTGACATGCGATCACTATTGGCGATGTTGAATATGACAACGATGTGGTGGAATGATTAAGTGTTTATGTAATGGGATTCCAAAATAATGTTGTATATAGTATTGTGTAATATTGGAATATTTATGTATTGGTCTATTGTGTTTTTCAATAATTTTATGGTACGGGTAAACATGGAAAGTGATTGAGATATTTTTGGAAAAAAGATGATATGCGCATAATGAAGGGAAAATGAGAAAATGAAATCTTTGACAGTATTCATGAGCTCATGACTGATATAAGGAGAAGGTTATATCATGGTTTGTGTATATATAATTTTTTGATTTTGGTATGTGGAAAGAGTTAACTTTTGACAATATCATGTTTTCACTAAGGTTTAATGGGTATTCATTTTTCAAGAGAATACTTGATTAAGGTATTCACATGATTGGAATTTCACCAACAAGATATATGGGGGATAAATGATGGTATTCACGTGCTTGGTTGGTGACATTTCAAGTAATCGTTTTCTTTATACTATGATCTTAGACCGAAGTATTTTAGATAATCTTAAAGATTGGAATGTATTATATTGGACATAAGTTAGTATTGTTTAATGATAGAACTTTTTTCGATATTATTTATGGGATGTTATAGTAATGTAGTTTTAGAAAAAGGACATCCTGCAGGATGGGCAACAACCCATCGCGTCGGACAAGGCTATGGGAATCGAACCCACAACCGAAGTGCGACTCGCCTTTATCGCCTACCAATGGCCTACAGGAAGTCCTTGGTTAGTATACACTAGTTTTATTTTATTAAGTGGTATGATATATGAAGTATAAGTTCATTTTAGGAACCATATATGATTAATCTCACTATAGATGGACTTATGTATTTTTTGATAACATTTCTAACCTTTTGTTTGAGACAGATGGAATGTGAAGTGCACTGTGTTGCATTTGTTTTCAATGAGGTATGTTGTTGTCAAGGAATGAATGAATGGATGTCAAGGAGGTTCAATATGTGAATGAAAAAGGATGTGATGGTGTTGGTGATGAATGGAGAATGGCCATGGTACTAAGATGCGTGTCACTTAGGAGATTCACTAAGTGGAATAGGAGATGTGGTTGAAACATTCTCTAGTAATATCAGACGATTGTTGAGCTACTCTTTAAGTTCCAAGAACTTGTATCACCTAGATACAATGTCACAACAATGATAGAAGACCATGCATTGTATTGACAATTCATGAGGAGATGAAAGGAGATCCATCCACAATCACTGAGTTGATGAAGTGGATTAATGAAGTCCATGCACTATCACTAAGTGAATGTGAACATGAAGATGATCCAACTTGATCTCTGATTAGATCAATGAAGTTCATTGAAGAATTTATGTGATTAAGAGCTCGGTTGATGAAGAAAGAACCTTCAATAATTTCCCTCATAAGTAATGAATATTTGTTGAGAAGGAGTGAGGAATTCAAATGAAGAAGAAGATGAGAAAAAATGAGGAAGAAGGCTTCAAGTGGCATTTGGAATATGGGGATACTTTGTTTTTATACAAAGTCTTTATTCCTATACTTAGCAAAAAATAAGGCCACCAAGGAGGCCAGCCGAGGGTCATCACCCAAGGCAATTGTGGGACTCAAGGTCACCACGCCCATGGGGAACCCTCAAAGGCCAGGGAAGCATCCTTGAGGCAGGGGCGCACCCGTAGGACACCGCATGGGCGCCTGGGGCACGCCCGGAGGAGCGAGGCAGGGGACGTGTATAAGCCCCCGAGGGCACGCGGTGGTGAAGCCCGCGCACCCGAGGAAGCATAGTGGGCGCCAGTAGCGCGCCCGCAGGGAGCAGAGAGTGGGCGCAGAGCGTGCCCGCAGGGAGAACACGGTGCGGGGCGGCACCGTGGAGGGAGAAGTTCAACTGAGGGGTTGAGGCGGCGCTAGAGTGATAAAGCGCGGAATAACAGCGCGCCGATTCGATGTGGGACGCAGAAATTTCACCCGGGATAGATCTGATCCGTCCGTCTCATCGCGCGCTGGATCGCAGACACTCATCTCATCTGCCGCGCACCGCGATTTAATCCGGCCGTCCGATTTATCTCAAACGCTTGATCCGACGGCTCTCGGCTCGTCTCCTTCGTCGAGCCACCCCGAAGCCACCCGCGAGCTCCGTTCGAACCAGGAGCCTCCCGAACGATGATTTCGAGCTCCCAGACTCCATTTTCGAAGACGAAGGCTCCATTGAGTTCGTCTGAGCCGTATGAACACAACCATGCTTTAAAATGAGCTTGCATGCAACTAGTGGGAGAATTCGAGTGAGGCCGAAGGCAAAAGAAGTGCCGAGGCCTTGAGCGTCTATGTTCTGCATGGTTTGGACCGAAAGAAGCCATGCATGCGTTTGAAAGTCGCATGCACGTAGAGGAAAAAATAAAGGAAGAAACCCGCGATGAAACAGCGAAGGAAAACAAGATTTGGATAAAATCTTGAAGATCCGAAATCTTCGGTGATTCGAGATTTATCTCACGCGGAAGATATGAGGCATCTCTGCCTATAAAAGGAGAGGCCGAGACCTCATTGTTGCTTGCTGAAACTCTGTTGAAAATCTGAGTCCCGTGAGAGCTCTGCCTCGCGAAGTTGAAGCACCCGCACAAGTAAACTTGCGCGGCTTGAGTTCCTTGCGCGCTACTTCTTTGCGCGACAAGAAGAAGGAGGAGGAGGAGATCCCTGTGCGCACCTCTTGCGCGACAGGAAGGAGCCGAGCCGCATATTTTCACGCTCGAGACTCTTTCCCTTGCTGCCCGCAAACTTATGCGGCATGAGGTTCTTGCGCGACAAGAAGTTCTCTTGCACCCTTGCTCTTGCGCGCCTTCCTTGCACCCAAGGAGTTCGGGCTGTGTGTGCAAAAACAGAAGAAGGCAGTGTTGAAGAAGAGAAGCTGCACCCTTGCGCACCTCCTTTGAGTTCGGGAGGAGTATAACTACACCTACGGGTTAAGTGTTTGAAGGCAGTGAAGGCCACCACATCTTGTGTGTGTGTGAAATTGAAGAACCCGAACCCAAGTGTGTGCTAAACAAAGTGGAGGCCGTAGCCTTTGGTATGTGCAAGAAGAAGTGAAGGCCAAGTCATGTGTGTGCAACAAGTGAAGACCACAACTCAACCTATGTTGTGTGTGTGTGCAAATTAAAATAAGTGGCCGAACCTTAGTGTGTGTGCAAACCAAAGTGTGTACACACTAAGAAGAAGAGAAGATATCCACACTAGTGTATAACACACATTTATGTGTGTAATCAAAAGAGAATAAAGTGTGTGAAGTTTAGTGAGAAGGTGTGTGCTTAAAGTGACTACACCCTTTGAGGGTTTATTGCACCAAGAGGAGAAAGAGGAGAGTGCATTCATGCATGCATGCACGTGCACACGTGAACAGAGCCAAATCAGTGGTGTGCATCTGAGTTGACCAAGACCAGAGGATCTTGAAGAAATTGAGAAGGCCATGCAGTCAGTGCATGAGGATTCAGAGTTGCCATGGATTCAGTGCATGAAGTTGTTCTGATGTGAGACTGGACCAGACTGAAGTTAAAGATATCAGTTTTCTGAGTATTCAGTAGCTGGAGAGAGGCCAGGTCATCCTGAGAAGAAGGAGATAAATAATGAGCAAGACGAGAAGACCTGATCATCACAAGTGATCAGAGGTACAGAGCAAGGCCAGCAGCCTTTATCCCAGTCTGCTGAGGATACTTGAAGAATCATAAAGTGAAGAAGAGCTACTCGTGCGACTCAAGGAGCCAAGAGAAGACCCTGTGGGACTCAGGGAGAAGAAGTCTTCAGTGGGATTCTGGAGCAGGCCAGTGGGACTCTGGTAACACTATGTGAAGCAGTATAAAGACCCTCCTGTGGGACTCAGGAGAGATACAGTGGGAAGCTGTATCGACCATTGTAATACTAACAGATTATAATGGGAGAATCCATGCTGGGAGAGCATGGCAAGGATGTAGGCCTTTGGTGCCGAACCTTATAAATCCTTGTGTCCTGTGCCTTTTCATTACTGCATCATTCGGGAAAGGTTGATAGATACAAGAAGAGTGGATCGAGGCTTTAACCATCCATAGAGGTTTAATTGATTAAGAATCAATTAGTAAAAAGTTTTAAAGGATCACTGATTCACCCCCTCCCCCTCTCAGTGATTCACACTGATCTGGGCACTTCAATTGGTATCAGAGGGAGGTTGCCTCTAAAAGATCCAAGGGAGTCTTTATGAAGTGCAGATTTGAGGAAATGAGTGACCAGCCTCAAATGGAGATATCTGCCAAGACTCAGAAAAATAGAAAGAAGAAACAGGCCAAGAAGATGAAGAAAGCCTGTCCTAGCTGTGATCAAGTTGGAACAATGAAAGATCTTCAAAGTGCAATCGAATATCTTCAGAAGACAGTCCCCAAGGAAGTGGCAATGTGTATAGCTACAGGCATCCTTGATCTTCAAGAAGAAAAATTACAGCTAGAAGAAGAATCCAATACAATGGAAGATCAGTTGGCTAAAAGGGTTGGCATAACCAACACTCTCAGAAAGTTGGTGAAGGCTAAAGATGAAACCGTTTCTCTTTGCAATGAAAGATATGAAGACACTACTGAAGAATTGCAAAGAAGCTCTTCTGAGAAAGAAATCTTTATGATAATAGTCAAAGAAGTTTTCCATGCACTGGAAAAATTGCACAGAGTTTCAATGGTTGTCAAAGATGCTCAACTAGAAGAGAAAGTCAAAAGGGTGAAGGGGTTAGACAACTCATTGCATGAAATAAAAAAGGTGCATGAAGACTAGTTAGAACAGCTAAAAGAAAATTGGGAAGGAAGGCTAAGAACTGTTGAGGATGAGAAGAACTCCCTTAACATGAAATGCTTAGAACTAGAGGTGATATTCAAAAATCTGCAATCACCCAAAGCTGAATCCTCCTAGTCAGCTGAAAGTAGAAATGTTGCTACACAAGTGTGCTTTGAGAAGGATGATTCCAAAAGGAGGACATCCTCTAATAAAAGGGAAACATCTTCTAAAAGGAAGGTACCATCCATCCCATCTTGTACTAATGCTTCTAATTGTGTTTCCACAAAAAGTGCAGGATGGAAGAATAATTCCAAACAAGTATGGATGAAGAAGATGAAGAAAGAGAGCTCTCCTGAAACAGCACAACAAGTCAAGAAAAGTACCCTACAATCAGAAGGACTCAAGAGGTCAAGATTTGTGGGTCAGTGTTGGTGTTGTAACAAGTATGGGCATTGTGCAAATGATTGTTGGTACAATCCTCTCAATGTGAAAGCACAAAGGAAGCCCATGCCAAGGGGGAGCAAGCCAGAAGGAAAGAAGCAACATCCACAGGTCCAGAGACATCTGTTTACTGCAAATAGATTTGGATTACTTGACAACATCTGGGATGATTGCAAAAGTGGTCAAAAAGATACATGTCAATCTCCAACTGTATCCAGAGCTCAAAAGAAGAAAAGATCACAGAACCTGGCTCAGAAAGAATCCTTGGGAAGCAAACAGAAGAGAGGTGACAATGCTCCCAAGAAGATGTTGAAAAAGGAAGAGAAGACCTTGGAGTCTAAATCCAAGAAGGGTGATGCATCCAGAAGGACCACCAAGAAGAAATGCTTCTACTGTGGAAAGAAAGGTCATATCATGGATCTTTGTAAAGAAGCCATGAAATTCAATAGAGACAGACTGAACTCAAACAGACAATCAATCCAGAAGAAGTAGAAGGGATTGGTTGAAAATAGGTTGCCTAAGAAAGGTAGCTTAACAGCATCAAAAGAACCATGTGGAACTTCCAGAACTGAGGCCACACTTCCAAGTGACTTACTAGTCATATGAAAAAATCAGTTGCAACTTGCCAAAGATCTACAAAGAGCTGAAGATGAAGTTCTGGAAATTGCTAAGGCAAAAGGGAAGAAGAAGATTTCACATGAAGATGTGTTGAGATCCACACCAGCACAAACATCATTGAAGATCAAATGTGCAAGTGTGAAGAATGGTGAAAATGGGACATCTCAGTTGAGAGAATCTTCTCTACCTTGTTGTTCACATTGATGAACCAAGGAGGTTCCATCTTATTCCCTAATCACTTGTATTTACATGTGATAACATTACAGGGAATTGAGGATGATGATCATTCTCAACTGGAGAGTGGTTTGGACAGAATGGAGTGCACCCCTTGAGGGGGATCCAATCTGGAGAAGATGATATTTTGGAATTTAATATCATCTTGAGAAAAGTGAAGGTATTCCAATCATACTTTCATCCCTTGTTTCTTAATTGTAGTCATCATGACAATTAAGGGGGAGTATTGATTGAAGACAAATGGATGAAAGGGGGAGATTTATCTTTGCACCTGAACTTTCTAATGAGTTTTGTGAAGTTGTGCAGGATTTAGCAAATTCATTGTTATATCTGAAAAATTTCAAACCCCTAAGCATGATCTCACATGTATAGAGAATTATGGACAGCTTTGAATTCCTTGGTCATATCACTCTTGTTTTCTACACCGGGTTAGCCCAAGTAGACTTAGAGTTGATTTACTAAAGGTTCTTTGCTAAAGAGAACATGTGACATCATCCCTCTCTCAGTGTTTTTCAAGAAAATACTTTTCAAAGGGAGGAAGAGATTTTTGAAAGAGAACCACACCACACCTTTGCATTTGATTTCCAATAAGGGGGGGAAAATATTGGCACACATATTGACCCATTCATATGTGCTGAAGAAGTGTATTGACAACAAATACAAAGGGGGAGATTGAAGTGCACTGTGTTGCATTTGTTGTCAACGAGGTATGTTGTTGTCAAGGAATGAATGGATGGATGTCAAGGAGGTTCAATATGTGAATGACAAAGGATGTGATGGTGTTGGTGATGAATGGAGAATGACCATGGTACTAAGATGCGTGTCATTTAGGAGATTCACTAAGTGGCATAGGAGATGTGGTTGAAACATTCTCTAGTAATATCAGACGATTGTTGAGATGCTCTTTATGTTCCCAGAACTTGTATCACCTAGATACAATGTCACAACAATGATAGAAGACCATGCATTGTATTGACAATGCATGAGGAGATGAAAGGAGATCCATCCACAATCACTGAGTGGATGAAGTGGATTAATGAAGTCCATGCACTATCACTAAGTGCATGTGAACATGAAGATGATCCAACTTGATCTCTGATTAGATCAATGAAGTTCATTGAAGAATTTATGTGATTAAGAGCTCGGTTGATGAAGAAAGAACCTTCAAGAATTTCCCTCATAAGTAATGAATATTTGTTGAGAAGGAGT
Organism: Viscum album; assembly: GCA_963277665.1. Taxonomy (NCBI): domain Eukaryota; kingdom Viridiplantae; phylum Streptophyta; class Magnoliopsida; order Santalales; family Viscaceae; genus Viscum; species Viscum album. The sequence continues at coordinate 936,776,791 of OY728153.1, forward strand.
GAGGAATTCAAATGAAGAAGAAGATGATAAAAAATGAGGAAGAAGGCTTCAAGTGGCATTTGGCATATGGGGATACTTTGTTTTTTTACAAAGTCTTTATTCCTATACTTAGCAAAAAATAAGGCCACCAAGGAGGCCAGCCGAGGGTCATCACCCAAGGCACTTGTGGGACTCAAGGTCACCACGCCCATGGGGAACCCTCAAAGGCCAGGGCAGCATCCTTGTGGCAGGGGCGCACCCGTAGGACACCGCATGGGAGCCTGGGGCACACCCGGAGGAGCGCGGCAGGGGCCGTGTATAAGCCCCCGAGGGAACGCGGTGGTGAAGCCCGCGCACCCGAGGAAGCATAGTGGGCGCCAGTAGCGTGCCCGCAGGGAGCAGAGAGTGGGCGCAGAGCGCGCCCGCAGGGAGAACATGGTGCGGGGCGGCACCGTGGAGGGAGAAGTTCAACTGAGGGGTTGAGGCGGCGCTAGGGTGATAAAGCGCGGAAAAACAGCACGCCGATTCGATGTGGGACGCAGAAATTTCACCCGGGACAGATCTGAGCCGTCCGTCTCATCGTGCGCTGGATCGCAGCCGCTCATCTCATCTGCCGCGCGCCGCGATTTAATCCGGCCGTCCGATGTATCTCAAACGCTTGATCCGACGGCTCCCGGCTCGTCTCCTTCGTCGAGCCACCCCGAAGCCACCCGCGAGCTCCGTTCGAACCAGGAGCCTCCCGAACGATGATTTCGAGCTCCCGACCACCATTTTCGAAGACGAAGGCTCCATTGAGTTCGTCTGAGACGTATGAACACAACCATGCTTTAAAATCAGATTGCATGCAACTAGTGGGAGAATTCGAGTGAGGCCGAAGGCAAACGAAGTGCCGAGGCCTTGATCGTCTATGTTCTGCATGGTTTGGACCGAAAGAAGCCATGCATGCGTTTGAAAGTCGCATGCACGTAGAGGAACAAATAAAGGAAGAAATCCGCGATGAAACAGCAAAGGAAAACAAGATTTGGAGAAAATCTTGAAGATCCGAAATCTTCGGTGATTCGAGATTTATCTCACGCGGAAGATATGAGGAATCTCTGCCTATAAAAGGAGAGGCCGAGACCTCATTGTTGCTTGCTGAAACTCTGTTGAAAATCTGAGTCCCGTGAGAGCTCTGCCTCGCGAAGTTGAAGCACCCGCGCAAGTAAACTTGCGCGGCTTGAGTTCCTTGCGCGCTACTTCTTTGCGCGACAAGAAGAAGGAGGAGGAGGAGATCCCTATGCGCACCTCTTGCGCGACAGGAAGGAGCCGAGCCGCATATTTGCGCGCTCGAGACTCTTGCCCTTGCTGCCCGCAAACTTATGCGGAAGGAGGTGCTTGCGCGACAAGAAGTTCTCTTGCACCCTTGCTCTTGCGCGCCTTCCTTGCACCCAAGGAGTTCGGGCTGTGTGTGCAAAAACAGAAGAAGGCAGTGTTGAAGAAGAGAAGCTGCACCCTTGCGCACCTCCTTTGAGTTCAGGAGGAGTATAACTACACCTACGGGTTAAGTGTTTGAAGGCAGTGAAGGCCACCACATCTTGTGTGTGTGTGCAATTGAAGAACCCGAACCCAAGTGTGTGCTAAATAAAGTGGAGGCCGTAGCCTTTGGTATGTGCAAGAAGAAGTGAAGGCCAAGTCATGTGTGTGCAACAAGTGAAGACCACAACTCAACCTATGTTGTGTGTGTGTGCAAATTAAAATAAGTGGCCGAACCTTAGTGTGTGTGCAAACCAAAGTGTGTACACACTAAGAAGAAGAGAAGATATCCACACTAGTGTATAACACACATTTATGTGTGTAATCAAAAGAGAATAAAGTGTGTGAAGTTTAGTGAGAAGGTGTGTGCTTAAAGTGACTACACCCTTTGAGGGTTTATTGCACCAAGAGGAGAAAGAGGAGAGTGCATGCATGCATGCATGCACGTGCACACGTGAACAGAGCCAAATCAGTGGTGTGCATCTGAGTTGACCAAGACCAGAGGATCTTGAAGAAATTGAGAAGGCCATGCAGTCAGTGCATGAGGATTCAGAGTTGCCATGCATTCAGTGCATGAAGTTGTTCTGATGTGAGACTGGACCAGACTGAAGTTAAAGATATCAGTTGTCTGAGTATTCAGTAGCTGGAGAGAGGCCAGGTCATCCTGAGAAGAAGGAGATAAATCCTGAGCAAGACGAGAAGACCTGATCATCACAAGTGATCAGAGGTACAGAGCAAGGCCAGCAGCCTTTATCCTAGGCTGCTGAGGATACTTGAAGAATCTTAAAGTGAAGAAGAGCTACTCGTGCGACTCGAGGAGCCAAGAGAAGACCCTGTGGGACTCAGGGAGAAGAAGTCTTCAGTGGGATTCTGGATCAGGCCAGTGGGACTCTGGTAACACTGTGTGAAGCAGTATAAAGACCCTCCTGTGGGACTCAGGAGAGATACGGTGGGAAGCTGTATCGACCATTGTAATACTAACAGATTATAATGGGAGAATCCATGCTGGGAGAGCATGGCAAGGATGTAGTCCTTTGGTGCCGAACCTTGTAAATCCTTGTGTCCTGTGCCTTTTCATTACTGCATCATTCGGGAAAGGTTGAGAGATACAAGAAGATTGGATCAAGGCTTTAACCAGCCATAGAGGTTTAATTGATTAAGAATCAATTAGTAAAAAGTTTTAAAGGATCACTGATTCACCCCCTCCCCCTCTCAGTGATTCACACTGATCTGGGCACTTCAGAATGTCCCATCATTCTATCACATGATCTGCTAACACATCACAAATGAAAAATTCAAATTCATTTCTTTAATATATGAAGTGGAAATTTTCCAAAGAATGACCAACGGTGAGACTGTACCAAAATCACAAAAGTATTTCTTCTAATTCCAATTTCATCAACTTGAGGGAAATGATCTTGAAAACCAAAAAATGTTTTCCTAGTGCTCTTATATCCGATGAATCATATGGTACCTTAGGTCATCACAAATTTATGGCTTTGTGATTGTTGGCTTTTTCATCGCCATGTTCTCTACCACTCTCCATCAGAACTTGATGGTTAGATTTTTCTTACATATTCATATTTTCACCTATGTTCTCCTACGTGGAAACCCAGTGATGAGTTAATTTGGATAACCGTTACCTTTCATACTTTATTTTTTAATTCCATGTTTTGATATTCCTTTTTACGATGTGGGTTTCTATTAAACAATCTTTCGAGTAGTAAACCATTTATAACCCCGACGAATTTCTAGGGAGAAATTCATTTTAAGGGTGGTAGAATGTAACACCCCGAGATTTTATGAAAAATATTCTTTTAATTTAATTAATGTCTTGTGTTTTATTCTACACCAAGATTACCTTGCGCTACACACAACACCGTATTAGCATGCAGTATACGCAACACTATTCTTGGATCGTTTTACACACAATTTTGATAATAGTTATTCTATGCAACATTGAGTATATATATATATATATTCAATGTATAAATGAAATATGGTTGGATTCTGTTATACAAAACAACGAAGGATTCTTTCACAACATGCAACCCTGACTTGGCTTGCATTACACGCAATCACGACCTTCCTCGATAGCGTGTGTTGTACGCAATACCAGGTTTTACTAAACAACGATATATTATTATAATATTATTATGAACTAGCCATTATGAATAGTATTAACTAAAATTTTAATTTTATAACATTATTATTCATCTTACACATTTTCTAGAGCATGGTATAAGAACAGAATAAATTTTTCGGGTAAAATAAGTATTTTTCAAAAAATGGAGTGTTGCCGCCTTTTAATGGTGCACCCACTTTAAATATAGTTTTTTAAATTTTTATAATTTAAATTTGAAAAAATAAAATTGTTCTTTGGAATAAATAAATAAAAATTTACTTTGGATAAAATTTTCATATTATTCTGGTAACTTTCATATTTTGATGAATAGTAAAAACACGCTATATTTTAATTAAAAACAACTTTTTTCATCGCAATAATTTATAAGGTTAAAATATAATATTGAATGGTTTTAAAGAATAAATAGAATATATATTTACCATTTAATATAATGTATGTCATTAGCATTGATTTTACATTAAATTCGTAGGTTAAATCAATTCAATCTTTTGCAATGTTTTAAAGAGAAAACCGTTTTCTTTCGACAACGAGATTAATTTCAATTTAATTTCTGAAACTTTTGTGTATTTAATTTGGAAAAATGGATTCCATATTTGGAATCAGTGGGTCCAAATTATGTTAATAAGCTACTTTTTATTTTTGGGAATTACGAATAGTAACTACGATAAATTTTATTTACCTTAGGTAAAGGTAAATCGGGTAATTAAGGGTAAATATAATATTATAAAATTACCCTAACACATGAAAAAATAATATTTGATGACTAAAAGTATACCCATATAACTTAAGGGTCGGATTAGGTTCATTTTATGGACTTTTGACCATGAAAATAATTTAATTATTATTAAAACCAAAGAAAGTGACAACATGTCACTCTCTTAAATCTTATAAGTATAATAATTTTAATTTAGTGATAAACATCATAAAACTTCAAAAATGAATAGTCTCCAAAAATATTATAAATTTATCTACATCATGATAATTTATTTAGAATTTTTAGGGATTAAATAATTGTCATTAATGGTGACACATTAATGATACAGAAATTATTTATTAAGTGGAAAATAAGTAATATAGTTTTTATTGAAATAATAATACCCATTAAAAGGACAAAAAACCTGACCAAAACTTATTGGTAGTGTATATATACACATTAGTCATCCAATGAACTAATATATAACCGTTTGGATCCTTATAAAAGTGATTATGACACTTATATTATTTTATTTTAAATTATGCCAAAGTTGTCACCTTTTTAATTTAATAAATATAACAATTTAAATATTGTGATTTTAAGATGATAAATTCGAGTAAAAGTATTATTGTAAAAGGTAATAGATTTATCTTAATCATAGGATTTTATTTTTAATTTTTATACAACAAATCAGTATATTAAATAATTATACAATAATGTTGTAGTAATTATTTTATTAAGAGATAAACCAAATAAATGGTTTTAAAAATAATAAAATAAATATTATATGAGCTATTTAATGTGATCCAATAATTTTATAGATACATATGACATTTTATGAATCTATTAAAGCTTTTAGTTTGAACATATATTCTGTATACATTTTATTTAAATTCAAATAAATGAATAGTGTCAAAATTGACACTATTGTTATTTTATAAAAATAACATATTATAAAATTGTTTAAAAATCACAAAAATATTTAAAAATTATATGTTTAAATTTATATGGTATATAATGTTATAAAGTAAACAATTATGGGAAATTCACAACAAATAAGTAATTATTTGTGATAATTTAAAATTTAGAATTTTATTACCACAAATAAACTTAAATAGATTAAATATGGATAAATCAAAATGATAAGGTTTATAAAAGTGTATTCAAGTATGTTTAATTTCCTTTTTACCCATTTTTTTCTTTTACTACATGGTATGTATGGAATCTTTCTTTTATTTACATTACGAGGTACTTTTTTGTCTTTTTTGACAAAATTATGAGGAGAATGTTATTTTTAACTTATACAGCATGAACAGATTTTTACGGTTTTATAAAGACTTATTTTCATGAAGCTTCCTCCAAAATATTTCATGACTATTTTAAACAAAATTCTATAATTTTAAAATTTCATGACATTTTGTGAAAAGAAAATTATTTTTAAAAAGAAAAGATATTTTCCTCAAGAATTCATTTCAAGTGTTTTATCAAAACCATTTTCATCTAAGATGACATTATTTCACATGTGTATGTTTCAAGTATCATGTCTCTATGATTTACATGGTTTCACTTTTTTTATGATGAAATGTCCATTTGTTTTATATGGATTATGAAATGATGGGATGATGTTTATGAAACCCATTTTATTCTTTGGGTTATGATGAATGTTTTAAGTTGATTTTGTGGAACAAGTAAGAATGATTTCATTATGAGATGGGTGGGAAATATATCTCCCTCCAATGCATTGGGTAAAGATTTATATATCATGAGATAGACATGGCTGGAACGACAAGTTAAACCGGTTCAGTAATGCAGGACTAGAATGAGGAGTGAACTCGATTCAGAAAGGGACTTTGTCCACTAAGATGGTCTTGGGAACAATGCCATGGCTACTATGGAAATCATTACATTTTCTTAATGGATTCCAAAATTACATGTTTTATTCCCATGCTATTTTATCATTCTTAATGTTTCTTTATGATCTATGCCTTACGTACTTCCATGTTTTATGTCATTTATCTTGATTTTGATGTTTAATCATTATGTTCATGTTTTTAAGTTCAAATGTATATGGTATGTTTTATTTTATACATTCTTACCCTTACTGAGCATTTTAGATCACCCTTTTTATGTTTTATTTTCCCCCAGGATTAAAAGAAAGGTTTTAGGTAAGGAAACAAAAAGTGGAAGATCTTCATGGGAGATGTTGAAGCTCTTTCACCACGATTAGAAGATTACGTTCCACGTTTCCAAAAACACTAAACTATTATGGTCCTTGTGTGTCTGTTTTTGTTATGTATTAAGTATTATTCAAAAGTAATGTAATATCTATGTACTTCAAGCTTCGGGTCTCTACAATTGACTTATTCATCTCAATGAGAATAATATAAAGTATCTTGAAGTTAAGGGTGCAATAAATCTTGATCTTTAAATGAAAGTATTCCTTTGAGATAGAAATTATAACTTATCCACTCAAATGTCTGGGGTTAATTACCAATTAAATATTAAGGGAGATTCATATATTATTCCCATTAATTAAATATTATATGAGGAAGGTATGGGTATTATTTTTTTAAAACAATCTATATATAAATAGAACATTCATTTTTGGGAAATCCTTGTTGGAACCAGAAGTTTGATGGAGGATAAAATGACTATTGTTTGACAATGGAGATGAATGAAATGAATGGGTAATTAATAAATAATACCCTAAATATTGAAATAGAAAATGTAAAATTATAAATATAACTCTAGAAAAAAATTGTATTAAAGGATGAATATAGGGTTAAGTTAGATGGAAGTAGTCATGATATTTCATTCCATAATATCCAAATAAACCATTATAAAATTACTTAATTTCATGACATTCCTTTTTAATTGAATATATTTTGAACCAGTGGGGAGGGAGATTCATGAGTAGTTTTGGACTAATATAATTATAGAAATTATTAACAAAAATAAATTTTAGAGTTTGGAATATAGGAAAATCGATTCAAAAGAGTGGGAAAATTTTAAATAAACACTAGTGAAAAAACAAAGTATAACGTTAGTTTTTCTTCAACTTTAACAATAGTTTTTAACCTCTGCCTATAAATTCAGTGTAAAAAATAATGTTTTTGTCTTTATTTTCTACAAACCGGACACAAAAAATTGAATGGGATTCATTTCTGGAGTTAGTTTATCTAAGAAGTCGATGCTGAAAATTACTCTAGTTCATTGTTTACTATCAATTTTTATAAATGCTAACACCCAAAACCAATAATTTTTTTTGAATGATTCGGTGTTAGTATTTATTAAAATAGACACCAAAAGTAAAAAAAATATTTAGAAAATATTAATATAACACCCCATAAAAAATAAAATTCCAAATAATATATATAACCATATAACCATCATAGATAATTTATCAGTTACTGAAAATCTATAAAACATACATACTTTTAACAAGTTAATCAAAAATTTATCTATGAATTTTTATTAAAAAGATTTACTAAAAATCACATACATGAAATTTAAAACATGATCATTATTGGTTATTATTGAATCATTCATTTGATATCATTATGTTCAAACACATATTATAAAAAGAGAATTATTTTTTTGAACACTTCTTATAAGGAAAATGTAATTCTAATCTAAACATTAGAATATACATAACTTAAATCTTAATCACACTTAAAAAACTATTCGTAAAAAAGATTAAAGATGGTCAACATCATATTTTGTGTATGAATAGATATAATTGGATATGTATAATAATTTAGAATGATATATTATTAAAAATCATAATACTATGACAGAAAATATAAAATAAATAATTTGACTAACCTGATCAAAATCAGTCATTACCCCATTTCTGATTATCCCATTCATGAATCATAAAACATAATAACAACATTAGGCACAGCCTTGTTGATGATGAAACTCTTGTTAAAATAACATTACCTTTATAATGAAATCCAGTATATATATATAAGTTAAAATAATATCTAGTATAAAGAATAACTAATGTTACATTCACATAGTTGAATGCATTTGGCTTCAATATTGGTAGTTGATCTTTGAAAAAATATTGTGACCTTCATTTTAATATTTATCAACTAATAAATCATGTATAAACAAGGATAATTATACATAATTATCTTATAAAAAATAAATACACTTACTTGTCTGATATGGTAGAAAATATTTTATAAACACCACCTAATAAAGATGAAAACCCATATAATTTGTTCTCACTTAGGAATAATACACCTAACATAAAATCCCCCCTATAATTGAAAATTTTCCCATTTAATGACATTATAATGAACATTAGTGCACAAATATGTTTATTTTATATCCCATCAAGAAATAGAATAAACCAACCCCAAATATTCACCATTAATAACCTCTCATATATATATGACTTAATATTTTTAGTCGACACATATAGCATAACCATTGAAATTAATTCAAGATCTATATAACCATAAATGCATGTGTTGATCTTTTTAATAGGAAAAGTTTATCGATACTTAATTTTAAAAATTTATGTAGTTATTCATGTCAAACTATCTTAATTTAAAAAATAAAGAAAAATAAAACATCAATTTACAAAAACAGAAATCAACTAAAACACATACATGCTGATCTCTTAAAAATTAATTAGACTCACGATATCTTTTTTCGATATTCTAAATGGATAGTCTCCTTCCATATATGTCTGATGAAATCCGGAAATCATAGATATAAGCCAAGGAATAAGAAACCTGAGAAAATATTTATATCCAATCAGAAATATCAGAAGAATCTATATTTTATTGATGTTGAACCTTTTGTTTCCTTGGTTCTATTTAATTGGATTGTAGATACTCCTATATATGTAAAAATTACGAAAAAATTATAAGTAATTTTAAATCATATGTAAGTAATTTTTAAAAAAATTTGTACCTTATATGAAATTTGATGATGAAGGATAGCTGGCTGAAGTAAAAAAATGACCCATACAGTCCCCAGCTCTTATGTCCACCATGGTAGGGAATGGTAGAAGAGCAGTTGGATCAATAATATCATATATTGACACTCTAACCCGACCTATCAGAATGGGTTGGTGATGTAAACCCCCCCCCCAAAAAAAATTCCATGCCATATAACAATACAATATGTACATTAGGATCTATTATATACAACTCACAGTATAATGTTGGGTATGAGTGGGGTGGTGGAGGATATGAGTAGGTAGGTTGGGAAGGCTGGGTAGGCTGTACAGACTATAAATTTCTCATAAATTGTTCTAACATTTGATATTTCACAGCTACTTGAATTTTAACTCTAATGGATTGTTTCATATCATTCATAAAATATTTTAAGGATTCAATTTCTGATTCTCTTTATAGTTTATTTTTATGATCGAAGACATTCCAAATACTAACACTCTACTCATATCCTCTTATGTGGTTTGGGTGTTCTTACATTACTAAACTTATGTCTAGGATTTTTATCCTACCCCCATGAATAAAATTTCCCAGTGTCGATGGCATCTTGTGTTCATAATGAAATGAAAAATGAAAATGGTATATTAGTGTTGTTAATTTATAAATTATAAGTATTAATGAAAAATAATAATTTTTTACTTACAATTAATGAAGACACTTACTTATCATTAATTTTAATATACTTTTAATTTTTCTTATTTTCTATCTCCTTAATTTATCATTGAGAGTGGGCAGAGATGGAGGAGAAAATTAGACCTCATCAGAACAACTATTGGAGTGAGATATTACTACTTCAAACATTTATTCAATCATTTTTTAATCCAATAAATGATACCCTCCACATGATAAAGTTTGATGGTATATATTCTTCAATTGTACATCTTAATGGTATTTCCATGAGTCATGTAACATAATATTTAAACAAACAAGTAATTAGGTAAATATATAATTAATTTTACAATATCATTTAATATAATTATCATACACGAAATTTTTTTTTTCAGGTCGAGTGGAAACAAATTTCTTCCTTGTATCATCATCTAAAAATGGATACTTGAGGTATGGGTTTTCATTTATATCCTACCAAACACAAACTATTTTTCTATTTTTTTAAATCCACCTATTGAACCACCGCTAAAGTAATATATTTGTTCTTAACTAATTTTTTTTCTTCAAAATTGAATGTCGTATGTAATTTCAAAACATAAATATTAGTCTTTTAAAATATTCCATATTAGAGAAATGAGATAAAATAAACCATTTGAGCTATTTTACATTTACAACATCCCAAAGCCCATCTATATCCACCTTGTTGACATACTTGCAATTAAGATATAAAATGAAAATCTTGCAATGGCTCTGTATGCAGATATAATTGATAAACTATGTTTTATTTGGGCCAGTTCCATTATTATTATCATCAAAATTAATATGTAATCACATGTTTTCACAATAAAGTGATATTTTTGGTAAACATGCAATTCTATGTTTACCAACTCGAGAATTTGATTTCCTAAAACGAAATATAGAACACTCCCCCACTGAATTATCATCAGTAATCCTACAATTATTTTCAAAAATTAATTTTTTATTTCAATAAATAATTATACTATTTTATATTTAATAATATAAATAAATACAAATACCTAGGTATAATGTCTTATGTATCTGTATCTATATCTATCAGTATAATGGGAAAATGTAATAAAATTCGTGGGCACCTTAATATCATCATACAAGCCCATAACTGGAGACCTGGAAATCATGAATATGTAAGTAAAAAAAGTTATACGCATGTGCATGTTTAAAAATAATAATAATTCATTAAATATTAAACAAAACAAATATGCAAGGTGAACTATTAAATATAAACATTACTTCTATAAAGATATAAGCATATAAAAATTAAATATCAATGTTTGAAAATGTGTTAACATATACATAATGTAAACCAAAATATAATAATTTACATTGTGTATTTCAATGAAAAATAGTTTAACCATAACCGTAGAATATCATGATTTAACAAAAAATAATAATTTAAATTATTAGATATATATAATTGTATATCCAATAATTATTAAATAATACCATTTTACACATGTAATTTTCCAAAAAAAGAAATATAATGTAAATAATTACTAGATTAATTAGGAGAGTAATTTAGTGTTTTCCAATATCTCTTCAACATGATCATTTCATATTACATTTACTATGTCTATGTAATAGTCATTATTATTCAGAAATAATGTAACATATGAAGAAGTCTCATATAAATCAATAACATCATCATTCTTATCATCAACAAAATAGATTATTTTCCCTTGAAAAATTATGGACCACTAATAATTTTATGGATCAATGAAATAAAATACTTGCTTTTCATGTCTGTCCATGATAAACGGTTCCTCGTTGCAATTACATATTTTTGAATCATCCTGTTTAAATCAATATTCATCATGTTTCAGACCACTATTACTGGAAATCCAATTACACTAAATCATGGGGACGAAAAATTTAATATAATAAATTTCCCTTATGTCTTGAAGAACTCCAAAATATGTCATTGATTCAGAAATTGGGTTTTTTATATTTTTGACTTGATAAATGAAGTGCATCATCGATGACCATTAAACCACTATTTTGAATGGTACTTTTTTCATCCAGATTCATTGCGTAAAATTTGTACTAATTAATATCAAAACTATACCATGTGATCACATTATGAGATGGTCCCCCTTCCAACTAGTTCAATATTTCTGATGCATATATATATCTATATTTACATTCTCTTTAAACGATGTACCAAATATCTTTTTATACTCAGTCGTCATCCACTATTTATTTATTTTGGATATCATAACTTTATTTCTGTAATATGAGATGTTATACATGATTAAACCTCGTATGTGTTGTTAAAAATGTATAAATGTGTCTGCATCACTTCATCACACTGAATGAAATTTACCAGTAAGCCTCGAATCCCTCTACCTTCACTATCAAATGACATATGTCGAGATATAGGGAGACCAATATGAACCACTTTATACAAATAATCCGTATAGACCTTAATCAACTTTTTTAATACAAATCTTTTAACCATAGAGGACTCTGGTCGATAAGGATATTTAACACATCCCTTCAAAATTTTCATATATATATTTCAAAAGGATACATCCATCATAAATATACCGGCCCACATATTCTTATCTCACGCACCAAATGAATCACTAGATGGACCATTATATCAAAAAATGTAGGTGGGAAAAACATTTCTAATTGACAAAGAATCAGAGAATCTAAATTCTCCAACACATCTAACAACATTGGATAAAGGACTTTGAATCTAATAGATTTTTTAGATTTACTTAACCTGGTGATATTCTTTCTAACATCTATCAACTACACATCAAGAAGTGACACTTGTAGAAGTTGTCTAATCAATACATGATAATCCTGAGATTTTGTACCTATTAATTTAATATCCTTAAATGAACCCAAATTATTCTCATTTTATGAATAACCACTGGGTACTTTTATACCATTAAGACACTAACAAAAATTAATCTTCTCAATCTTACTTAATGTGTGAAAAGATGGAGGTAAATATATTTGGTTTCCTTTCATAGTGAGAGATAACTCTAAATGTATTCCCATTAATATCATGTCCAATCTAGAATGTAATAAATCTTTTTTGTCTTTCCTTTTATATCTAACAGAGTTCCAATCAAATAGTCACATATGTTTTTCACAACATGCATAACATTGATGTTATGTTTTATCTCTAAAAATGTCCAATAATGTAGTTTGAAAAACATAAATTGTTTCTTCGAAATATTGTTTTAAAGACCAGAACATATTTTCAATCCAACTTTTGTATCAATATTTTTTACCATGCCGTAATATTCTTCAACTGAAAATGGTTGTGGAGAAGATTGTATTCCTTTAAAGCACTAAATTCTTTTTTCTACCCACAATAAGGATTATCAATTCATATGAAATCATTAATTTATCCTTTACACTATCTTTATTCCATTGTGAAATTGGTAAAATGAAATATCTTCTTAAAAAATTGGATATCATTTATTTCCATTAACATTGTATCTAGATACGTTTCCATATGCTGGAAAATTATTTATAGTGAACATTATTATAGCCCGAAAAATAAAATAATATTTCTTGTATGCATTGAAATCTTTAACCCTTATCTACCAAAGAAGTTTAAAATCATCAATCAAGGGTCAATGATACACGTCAACACCAGTTCTCATCAGTTTGGGTATAAAAATCATCAGGCTCATCATAACTTAATATTTCTTCATACATAGATGTGGGGAGAAGTTGTAAACTAACAAAAAATAGTCCATGAAATATGTTAGAAACATATGATCTGATATGGATTCATTCATTTCGTACAATATCCCATTCTAATATTTCTAAATTCACTTCCAAAATAATAAAAAAAAAATTGATTCTCTTCAACTATTGTGAATTAGGTGGGTGAAGTAAGTTTCCATTAGAGATTCACCCATCTAAATTTTATCTTAACATTTTTCATCTATTGAATTTGAAAGTAGGTGATTCAATTGAGGAATTATTTGAATGTAAAAAATTGATTTAGCAGGATCATCAATTCATGTACCTAAGTATCAATAAAAATTAAATTCTCCGAATTTTATGAAAAAATTATTCGATGATATCATTAGAAAGTATAAAATTGATTTTCCATGAGGTTAGATGTTGGTACCTAAGAATTCATCTAAGTTAACATTTTCATCCATCTTATAGAATTATTTCCCACATGTAGGATATCTTAAAAAATATTCATATTCCTTCCTATACAACACATAATAATTGGGGAAAGTATTTATATTTTGATACAGAAATCACATTGGGCATAATATTTTCTTCACCTCATAATTTTAATCTGGAAGCCCATTTATTTTGGGAAGTATATCTTTTAAACTCTCAAGTAGGTTGGATAAACCGTTGTCACTCCACCTATTTCTTGAGTTCAAGTCTACTAATCTCAAAACTACTGATAAAATTGTTTAATTACTTCAACCGTGGAATAATGGTTTATGAGAATCTCCATACATTTTTTAAATAGTTGTTGTTTTTTCGATGGTTCCAATACCTAAATCATGAATTAATTCTTCAATATGATCACCTACCTCATTATGAATAGTGTCATCCACATTAGATGTGGATTTTTTTCTTTCACCAATCCACATCCAATATATATAATTAAGTCTATAACCATTGTAAATGAGATGATCCCTAATTTCATTAGATTTTACCTTTATCATATTCCAAGATATCTCACAAGTGAAAAATATCAAATCTATGTTTTGAATATTTCGTTTCGAAAATTCCAAGAAATCATCAACTCTTTTTTCAATTCACTAGTGGTTCTTCATAAATTTATCCAATTATGATCCATTCAAGCCCTAATGTGATAATATAGTATGTGAATATATTAAAACATATAAACAATAATATATATATATATAATTTGGAAACAAAAAAAAAAACATTTAATAAAATGGTTAGTAATCTTGGTATGACCCTTTAGTATATATAACGAATAATTATCCACATGAACTAAATCATTATTGACATTATCAAAAAAATTACAACTCTTATTATTCAGTCCAAACTACTCTAGATACAATTAAAATGTAAACTCTCTCATATTGGAATTTTTTAACTAGAATCAATCATTATTCCAAGTCTTAATTGTGTGACCTTACAAGCATTTTTATCAATAAAAATGATTATGAATTCTCTAATTCATAACTATAACCAAATAAATACCTATATAAAAACAATTTATTATTCAAGATGAAAAATTATTTGGAATGATCTTTATTTAGAAGACTTGTTTCTCTATTCAAACATGCACACCAGATGTATCATGTCAATCATATAGGTAGATAAACACATTGCATGTCACTTATCAAATAATGACCATAAATTTTATCATATTTACTAAATTTTGGTCGTATATGATTATACAAGAAGGAAAATTTCACCTTG
Source organism: Viscum album (assembly GCA_963277665.1). Classification (NCBI taxonomy): domain Eukaryota; kingdom Viridiplantae; phylum Streptophyta; class Magnoliopsida; order Santalales; family Viscaceae; genus Viscum; species Viscum album. The sequence continues at coordinate 936,792,134 of OY728153.1, forward strand.
GATAAATAAAAACTACACACGAATAATTAAAACAACATCTAAAATGAATAAAAAATGTATGTAATTTATCTTCAAAATTTAATAAAAAAACATAAAAAATTTGTATTTCAACAACAAAAATGAATCATTAATCTACACTTTGCTCCCTCGAATGAGATTAAAGAATAAATTCTACAAGATTTGACAGTTGTTATTTTAAAATTAATAATAAATAATTACAAAAAAATAAAAACAAAATGTAGTGGATTCTTTTCCGGAAAACGACTTCCATATAGAAAATAATTCCATGGATAATGAAACAACGAAAGGTGAAGAAGAACTGAGAAAAAAATTGTTTAACTAAAGTAAATAAATAGCAATGGATATTGAGGAATAGAAGGTCACCTATGGAGTTGTCGTGAGTCTAGGGAATAGTTTAACAGATCATAAAAATGAGGGTTTTAGGAGACCATAATTTTTTAAAATGTTTTTTCCATCGTTTTTTACAAAAAAGGAATCCTAATTTTCTGATTAAAACATTATGTCTTTGGTTTTAAAAAATTGATGCCACAAATCATAATGTGTTTTTCGTTGGTTTTTGAAAAAATTGAACTTAAAAAGTTGTATATAAGAAATTTTGTATCAGTTTATTGTAAAAATGACATGAACAGGTCCTTGAGGATACATTTTTCATCAGTTTATAAAAAAGTAACGTCAAATCTCCTTTGTTGAAGCCTCTATTTTCACTAGTGAAATGTCACTAGAATGTTTCTTTATGGGATATGGTGAGGAAATTTTTGGATTGTGGAACTAAGAAGAATACCATATAAGAAAATATAGTGAAAAAAAATTCTATATTTATTCTAGGGTCTTGTAAACATATACAAGAATTTTAGAGGAAAAGGATTTAAATATATAATCAATAGGTCCGGGTCAATTTTTACTACTAGAAAACATGTTCAAAAGGGATTAGTCGATGATACCAGCTATCTTGAAATTAGGCTACTGGAAGATGTAATATTATTTTCAATTATTGTATAGGTGTGATGTAGAGCTTCAGAATGTAGGATGTCAAAATTTACAACAATAGAAAATTCTTCATTGGAGAGAGTATAATCACATGTTTAGTGATGAGTGTCATCTAGTCTCAAACAAACAAGTATTCCCATTACTTATAATACAAACCATTAATTAATTGGGGGAACCTAAATGCCTTGAAGAAGTGGCTAAAAACATCAACACTAAAAAGTGGATGTTTGTTATAAAAGAATAATTAGATTCATTTTATTCTAATTATTCTTTGTATATAAACACGAGGGATGAAATATATAGAAAAACATATTTATTTTGGGTAAATTAATATTTTGATTGAATTAGGATGTACAATTATAGGATGAATGTAGAGACACGATTCTTGATGTACGAGGACATTACATTATTTTTTTGCGGAATACTTAGTACATAACAAAAACAGACACACAAGGACTGTAACAGTTTATTGTCTTTGGAAACTCGGAATAAAATCTTCTAATCGTGGTGAAAGATCATCAAAATATCCCATAAATACAATCCATTTTTTCTTACCTAAAACCATTCATTATATCCTGGGGAAAAGAAAACATAAAAGGGGTGAGCTCAAATGCTCAGTAAGGGAAAACATAGATAACATAAAACAATCCATAAACATTTGGAAGCAAAAACATGAACATGAAATTTAAACATAAAAATCTTGAGCAAAGACATAAATCATGGAAGTACATAAGGAATATATCATAATCTAACATCAACCATGATAAAATATAATGGGAATAAAACATGTAATTTTGGAAACCATTAAGCACGTGATATGATTTCCATAGTAGCCAAGGAATTGCTTCCAAGACCATCTTAGTGGACAAAGTCCCTTTCTGAATCGAGTTCACTCCTCGTTCCAGTCTTGTATTACTGAACCGGTTTAACTTGCCGTTCCATCCATGTCTCTCTCATGAGATATAAATCTTTACCCAATGCATTGGAGGGAGATATATGTCCCACCCATCTCATAATGAAATCATTCATACTTGTGCCACAAAATAAACATACATCATTCATAATAACCCAATAAATAAAATGGGTTTCATAAACATCATCCCATCATCACATAATCCATATAAAATAAATGGATATCATTTCATAATAAGAAAATTGAAACCATGTAAATCATAGAGACATTATACTTGAAACGTACACATCTTAAATAATGTCATCTTAGATGAAAAATGGTTTTGATAAAACACTTGAAATGAATTCTTGAGGAAAATATCCTTTCTTCTTCAAAATCATTTTTGTTTCACAAAATGTCTTGAAATTTTAAAAGAAAATGATTTTGTTGAAAATAGTCATGAAATATTTTTTAGGGAGCTTCATTAAAAAAAGTTTTTATAAAACCGTAAAAATCTGTTCGTGCCGTATAAGATAAAAAAACATTCTTCTCGTACTTTTGCCGGAAAAGTCAAAAAGTACCTCGTAAAAGAAAGATTTCATACATACCATGTAGAAAAAGTAAAAAATGGGTAAAAAGGACATTAAACATACATGAAAAAAATTTATAAAACATGGACATGGACGATTTCAATAACCCCAGAAAATACTTACGAATAAGCAATCTCGGATAAAAATGAGATTTGCAAAATTATCCCTTACCTTAGGTCCGATATGATTCGTATGGATCCAAACCTCCTGTATAATGATTTAAATAATGTCATTGACTTATTACATAATCACATTCATTGTTATTATATCATATATGTTTCACTTATGACTTTATATTACCCATTCTTTTGTAAATTCCATGTTAAAGTAGCGTTTTTGGTAAAATCATTTCATTTATCATATGTGTTTCGACTTGTCGTTCCTGATATTATTACTTATATCTTGATTTACATAATTCCAGAGTGTAAAACATGATTTATATATAATATATATTAATCATATACATATATATTATAGATCTATAAAAATAAATGAAATACACCATTCATGGAGACGGTAGGCCGTACATATGCATGGACGATGTTTTTGTTTCCTTATTGAATTGAATGAAATTAAATAGATGACATACATATATATACATAAATCCAGTAGAATTATTATGTCATATATTTTATTATTATTCATTATAAATACTTTAAAATCATTTTTGAATGGTTAATCATGGAAAATGAATCTCATCGCGTTTGTTGAGACGGTAGTCCGTACGTACGCACGAGCAATGATATCATTCCCATGATCATGGAATTGTATTAAAGTGTATGTATAATATTAAAGAATCAATATCACTTTACAAGAATCATATATATTCATTAATTTCACCATTATAATCATCCAATAAAGGTGGTGGTGGAAAATATATTACACCACGGCGTGGAGACGGTATTCCGTACGTACGCACGCGCGGTGATTTCGTTTTCTGTAGGATGGATAGATGGTGAAATATGGTTGTTTCATACTTATAATAACATATAAGTATATGATTGAAACTGATTTTATTACTTCATAATAACACAACTAAAGAAGAAGAAGTGGAAGAAGAAATAATGTTGAAAGAATCGGTAATGGACATTACCTCTTCTTTGAAGCGCCTCTTTGATACCTCCTCTTAGGGCACTAAAATTGGACTTTGAGGAAGATCAGAGCCTCTAGGATGTTTCTAGGGAAGTGGAGAAGATAATTTTTTAGGGTTTGGACGAGATTGAAGGCACAAAGTGGTGTGAGGAAGAGAGGGAGGAGGTGCCCTTTTATAAGGGAGGAGAGGGCCACCTTTGAAAATCTTAAGAATATTAATTTATAATAAATCCAACCACACTTAAAAACCTCAAAAAATGAATCATATTCAAATATTAGATTTTATAGGGTTGTAATATCATCAACAAATAAAATTTCGACATGTTAGGAATTTATTTTAAACATTATCAACTTGATTTATCCTTATTTAATCAATTTAATTTAATTTGTGGTAATAACATTCTAAATTTTAAATTAGAACAAATAATTATTTATTTGTTGTGAATTTTCAATAATTTTATACTTTATAACATTTTATACCATATAAATTTAAATTTATAATTTTTAAATATTTTTGTGATTTTTAAACAATTTTATAATATGTTATTTTTATAAAATAACAATAGTGTCAATTTTGACACTATTCATTTATTTGAATTTAAATAAAATATATATAGAATAAATGTTTGAACTAAAAGCTTTAATATATTCATAAAAAGTCATATGTATCTATAAAATTATTGTATCATATTAAATAGTTCATATAATATTTATTTTATTATTTTTAAAACAATTTATTTGGTTTATCTCTTAAAAAAATAATTACTACATCATTTTTGTATAATTATTTAATATACTTATTTGTTGCATAAAAATTAAAAATAAAATCCTATAATAAATATAAATCTATTAAATTTAATAATAATACTTTTAATCTAATTTATCATCTTAAAATCAAAATTTTTAAATTGTTATATTTATTAAATTATGAATGTGACAACTTTGGCATCATTTAAAATAAAATAATGTAAGTGTCATAATCGCTTTTATAAGGCTCCAAATGGTCAAATATTAGACAATTGGATTATTATGGTTTATATATTCATGAAAAATAAGTATTGGTCAGGGTTTTGTGCCTTTTATGGTCACTATTAATTTAATAAAAACTATATTCTTGATTTTTCACTAGATAAACAAGTTCTGGATCACTATTGTGTCACAATTAATGTTAATTATTTAATCCCTAAAAATTATAAATAAATTCATATGATGTAGATAATTTCATTATATTTCTGGATACTATTCATGTTCTAAGATTCATGAAGTTTATCACTAAATTAAAATTAATATACTTATAAGATTTAAGAGAGTGACATGTTGTCACTTTCTTTTGTTTTAATAATAATTAAGTTATTTTCATGGACAAAAGTCCATTAAATGATTCTAATCTGACCCTTAGGTGATATGGGTCGAATTTTAGTCATCCAATAAGATTTTTCCAAGTGTTAGGGAAATTTTATAATATTATTTTTACATTTAATTGCCCGATTTACCTTTAACTATAGTAAATAAAATTTACCATAGTTACTATTCATAATTCCCAAAAAAAAAATAGCCTATTAATATAATTTGGACCCACTGATTCAAAATATGGAATCCATTTTTCCAAATTCAATACACAGAATTTGTAGAAATTAAATTTAAATTAATCCCATTGTGAAAACAAATAGCGTGTTCTTAAGAGATAATAACTATCAAAAGATTGACACTTGTTTATGTCTGGTTTAAATGTGAAATTACATCCAATGACCAACATTGTATTAAATTGTAAAAATATATTCTAAATATTCTTTAAAACAACTAAAATTAATAATTTATCACTATTAATTATTTCGATTAAAAAGGTTGTTTTTAATTAAAATTTAGTAATTTTCACTATTCATCAGAAAATGAAAGTTATCCGAAAAGTACCAAAATTTTACCTTAAGCTAATTTCGATATTCTGAATCCAAAAATGAATTTCATTTTGAAAAATAAAATTTACAAAATTTCAAAAAGTGGTTATTACTATTCATAACAGCTAGTTGTTATAATATTTTAATATCATATTGTTGTTTAGTGAAACTTGGTATTGCGTAATACAACGCTATCGAGGAAGGTCGTGATTGCGTATAATGCAAGGAAAGTCAAGGATTCATGTTGTGTAAGCTCCTTTTGGTGTAGCTTACAACAAAAGACATTAATGAAATTAAAAAGAATATTTTTCATAAAATCTCAAGGTGTTACAATGGATGTGAAAAGCCTCCATCATAAGAAATTTGTGTTTTCCATGGAAACATTTTCTTCTATATTTATTCACATTTCCATCATAAAATTGTTATGTATTGTTATTACTAATTATTTGTACTCTGAAAAAAAATATTTTAAAACCTTACCCTTTATTAATCATTTGGAGGATGGAATTAACATTAAAAAGTGAACTACTTCAATGTTTTATGAGAATAAATAAATGGTGTAAAAGTCAAAATGTTGTCCCCACCACTTAAATCAAGCACCAAGGTATTGTATCCAAAAATTCGATGTGTTTATGGTTGAAATAGGTTTTATATTTAGAATCTTGGAACACTCTTCCTAGAATAAGGTGTGTAAGGATGATTTATTTATTGTCCTTCTCATTTATGTGGATGGTATACTCTTGGTAGGACTACACATTCATTATATTCGTGGAATAAAATTTGAGTTATCAATAATTTTTGAAATGAATTATCTCATAATTTAAATTAATATTTTCAGGATAAAGATTAAAATATATAAAGAGACTAGAATTTCTAGTTTTCTCAAATTGATTAAATCTATAATTCCATTAATAAATTTTTAAATACTATATGTAAGGTGGTTTTAGCTCTTCTATTTGGGAACATCTTATTACAAAATAAGAATTCATTGATGTCAGAATATATGTTGTGATACATGGATTATGTTGATTTTACTATATTAATTGAATATTATATATATTCCATAGAATTCACATAACCAATAATTTCCTAGTTGTTATGAGTTATCATTTTGTTCATGGAAATCATGGGGAATGTAAACTAGGAATCTGGTAAATGGATTATTCGATATCTAAAAGGAACGAAAAATAAATCCTTCTGCTTCAAGTTATCCAAACCATTAGAAGGGTATATAGAAATGTACATTATACATTATTTTGATAGTTATAATATCAAAACTTGCAATGTTTTTAAATTCGAAGGGATATAAATGAAATAAATGTTGGGGATCTTACCTATGGTTTCCCTATCTATCATGTAATTTTAATATGTAGTAAAATTGGAAGTGAGGAATATATTGCTTGAGTTGAGGAATTTTTTTATAAAAAATAAAGGGGTAGTAATGTGAGCTATTCTACAATGATAGTCATAATGAAACTAACATGGTGAAAAATAATTTACTCCATGTGATGGATAATCATATCCCCTATAAATATCACAACATTCAAAATTTTATAGAGGATAGATAGTTAAAACTATGAAAGATATATTGGAATTCGAAAAGGTTGATATTTTTTCTCAGTTAATTGTTTATGAATTCATGAGGTAACACTCTACCTCAATAGGATTTGGGTGATCATAAGATGATGGAGGGAACATCATGTTGGGGAAAATACTGGGTGTTCAAACATGCCTAAGTGTTAGAGGATTCTGAGATTACATAAAAACAATATAAAATTTGGAGATTGTTTAGAGTATAAGACTATTTTCATGTTCCAATTTATTCATTGAATGGAAATGATCCAAGAAATATTCTAATATTTTAATGTTCTATTTCATATTAATGAAACTCCTTGTAGTGGAATATTGATCAGAAATATCTAATTTTAAATGGTTGTGTGTGGTTCGGTCAGTTCAATAGAAGTGGTATTTCAAGTGGATCAGTTGAGTGAAAAATATATGGCACATTATTTTACTAGTAGTTAATAGTCACACTAATGAATGTTATAGGGGATTAGATGTCTTATTAGGTTAATAAAAGGATAGTCATGAATTTTTGGAGTTAGTTCTACAAGAAGACTTTCTAAACTACTCTATTTAAGAGAGGTCAGACAACATGCCTAGGGTACCAATAACATAGGAATATATATTTTTATTGATCTATGTTGTAGTAAATTCATAGTTATTGTAAAAAAAATTATCTTGCACATAATATAAATAAAAATGATATAATTTTCTCCCTTATATTAATGATGTATGGAATAAACCAATGAAATTCTAAAGTGACATTTATTTTTTTCACTTCATTGTTTGTATACTTCTTTATGTGTGTGTGTGCTATACATTTTGTTATACATGGTGCATTAATCAATGATTTCATCTTTCTACGTATGTTCTAGTATACTAATATTAGGTGAGGATGCATTCATCTACAAATGAAGACTAGTTCATGAGTTTTTGGTGCATTGAACAATCTAATTACAATGACGAATCTTTTGGTGGACTCATGGTTTCACATTTTTTCTACCCCACATGTATTTCCCCATATATATATATATATTCCCTACTAATAATGGATTATCTATGTCATTATTGAAAACTACCAATTCTTTTGCAGCATGTAATTGACCTATATTATATCAAACACACATGATATTATTCTTAGTGAATTGTTAATTATAATCATTTAATAGAATTGTTAGTCTTCCCCATCAACCAAATACCATATCAAAAGTCACCTAAAATAGAATTTCCATGCCATATTTCTCACCACATATTCATCATGTGTATTAAATTACATGATTAATCAATATTTGGATAGTTATATCATTAACATACCCTATATTATTCTTCCAGACAAGAATATTAGACCTATATAATAACCAATTAATTGATAATAGATATTTCCTAATATTTAAACATCTTGGTAACTTGTATCATATAATATTTTTTTAATAGTATAATAAAAAAATTAACTTCTAGCCAATTATTCCATGATAATTTCATACACTATTACCGGTGACATCACATGGTAACTTATGTCATCATTCAATGTTATTCATGAATTTATTATTGAATCATTCTGAATACTATTGTACATATTTTCAATAGTGTGTAATGTCAATATATACAAAATTAAAATGAAAAACCCATTTAAGGAGTATATTACAGTGACATAAAACATGTTTCTCTATGGTGTACATATTCTTCTATGAAGAATTAGAAATAATGATGAATAATTTACAATTATCTTTAATACATCAACAAAGAATCATAAGTGTAACTGGATGAATAAATGAAGAATTTGTGTCCTGATTATTGAGTTTTTGGTAGCATGAATGCCTGACATTTTTCATCAAGAAGTTTAATATAATGAGTTTTATATCAATCAACTCTTGGAATTAATGATGTTGCCGGAATGTGTTAGTAGTCTCTTGAAGATCAGAATTAGAGATGAGTGACATGGAGTGTAGAGATCTCACCAAATGATGTATCTAAGAATAATTTGGGAAGATGACTCTAAACAGATAAGAATAATCCTTGTATAATTATGAGGTTTATTTTTGTGCTATTAAGCATTAAGGATAATTACATATCTCTATGTCTGTTTTTGGTTTATGATTGTTATATTCTGAAAGAGTTGAGGTAATTGAATCCAAAATGCAGTACTCAATGGTTGTTTCATATGTTGTATATAATTTACGAACTGTATTAGTGAGGTCTATAGAATTATATTGTTATGATGACTTCTTGTGATGATAGAATATATATTTAAAAAAATTTAAATAATAAATAATAGTATCTCTATTTTCACACTTTATAAGTAGGAACTCATATATTGAAATTTGTAAAAGTAATAAGACTCTAAAGAATATTACTATGTTCACAATATTATATATAAGAGTGAAATAGATAATATATAAGAGTAATCTAATAATATATATGATTAAATATGAAGATACAAAATATATATAATATTAATTAAAAGATATGTATGAGTAACCTAAGGATTTTGAATATACATAAGACCGATAAGACGAAACATAATGTCAGAGATGTATTCTGTTCATATTTAAAGATATTAAAATCATATTATCATGTCCAATACTAATATTTCATGTATAAATATTCTATAATTCATGATTCATGATTGATTTTTGGGTTCTATGATTGGAAGTATAATATTTATCCATGAGTTTACATGAATGAATCACATTTATTTTTCCATGAGATCATGTACACATGTAATAATACTATATCATTTGATGATTTTTTAAAAAAAATAATTTGATGATTTCATATAATTAAATAGGGGATATAAATCACTGAATTTATGAGGATCTTTGTTTTAGAATTCTAGAGATTCAAAAATAATAATATATTCACCATTATGGAAGATCGAATTATGGATATTATTTAATTATTTAATGTTTAAAGAATTTAAAATTGTTGAATATACAAATGTAAATATTTGAAAATATCCACAAAATAAAATATTGAGTTTGTACCATTGTAGATGAGTAAATAAAAATAATTATATTGGAAAAAAATTTGAAATAATTCTTAAATATTTTTTTATTGAGTGATCTTGAAGAAAACAGTTGTGGTAGAAATATTGAGATAACAATGATCTAGAAATTTTTACTAAATTATCCAGATACCAAAATTGAAGAAGAAGATAGTGATACTTTTGCATAACTATAATTTGTTAATATTATAAATCGAAGGTAGATAGGAATATTTTGTCTTATTAAAATAATATTTAATTTTTAAGGAAGAAATAAATGAGAACTAAGAGTTTGTAAAAGGTGCCTTAATTATTCTCGAGGTGAGAAAGACTATCAATATGGTATTTATATTTTAAATCAACTAGTTTCAAATAATTTATATTGATTAATAAGATTAATCATTTGATATTTTTAATTTTTGAAGTGATGAAAATAACTCATACAAAATGGATGACATCACAAAAACTACAAATAAAAGGGAACCTATATAAATAATTGATCGTTAGATAGTTCTTCATTATGAATGATAGAATCGTGGTAAATAATTCTACCTTGTTTATATATATTCAATTTATAAAATTATTGTATTATATGTGAATTTTATTTGACTCAAACATAGTAAGGTCATAGTCAGCTATGTTTGAGGTGAACCTAACATAAATTTCATGTTATTTCACCCTATTTAAAATTTATTTTTCATGTAGTGTGAATTTTTTTATTGATGCCTAAAACATCTACTTGTCCGAATAGGTTCATAGGTTTATATAATTAAAGTGGAAGAAATTTCTTAAAAAAATAATCACACTAATTTTACTCTTCCTTCCCCCGTCGTTATGGAAGGATGAGTTATTCAGGAAAATCTGTGCACCCTATGTGGATTACAATTCCACTATATCTGTGACATTCCTATAATAAGAATACTTATTGGTCATAAAATGATAATAAAAGAAACTGAAATTATCCATTATAGTACTAAAAACATATCATATCTCACAAAATATACGGAAACCCACCTGGGAGTAATTTCAAGGCATCCACAATCACATATCAAACTAGAATATCAATCAACCTATTAAATGCATATAAAATATAGGAATTAATTATTACATTCTTCAAAAATTTAGTTAACCCCTATAACAAAATATCATTCCCCCCTCAACCAACCCCATGCTAGTAATCCTTAAACTCATGAACTTGTATCCCATTCCAAGGACCAACAAACTAGAAAGAAATTATAATTAATCTCTTAAATAATTCTATAATTAATCCAGGTTAGTGTAATAGATGTTTTACACACTAAACATCACTTTATTTCTAAAATACTAAATAAAAAATTGTGTTTCACCCCCAATGAACCCCCATTTCTATAAATAAAAAAATACTCAATTTATAGACCCATTGAATAACCAGTTTCAAAAATCTTAAAACATCCTTATATAAATTTGTTAATCATGTTAGCTCAATAAAAATGGCATGAAACTAAGGAATTTTCTGCACCCAATACCTCTATATGAAACTAATGTAAAAAACCTGATCATTCTAGTATGATTCCACAATTCAATGATCAATTGAAAATATGAACCCCTTAATAAAACCATATAAAATAAACTAAGAACCTGGTAAGTAAAAATTGGAAGAAAATATTATGTAATATAACCTCATATATATATTAAATGACATTTGGATTTTCCAATTCTATATAGATGAAGAGGGACCATAAGAGGAAGAAGGATATGGATCCCCATCTCATCAATCAATATGATTAAAGGAAATCCCTAAAATGGTGGTTCATATTAAAAATGGTTAAATATCCATTATACCACCATTTATCTAAAAAATATACCATCTTGCAATTAGGTACAAATTTACTAGCTACTATGTACCTAGTGGCCACTCATAAACATTCCACCTATAACATCGTGTGTCTTAGACTGGGTTGAAATTTTTAAAGGAAGCTGAATTTTCATATTAGTTGATGTTTCTATTTGTAAATAGGAATTTATAGTGGAATTCCAAGAGTATTAACACCAAATAAAATTTTTTTGGGTAGAGGTTCTTGCTCAAGTGGTGTCTCGGGGGCTTGGATGAGTTTTAGGAGTGTCGAGCTTTAAATGATCATCTCCAGGAGGGGTAGCCTTAGGCACACGATTGCATGACGATTAGTTCTAAGTATGAGGCTTCCCATATGTCTTTTTAAGTTAAATGTTCTATCCAACAAATTTTTAAAGTACCATACAACCCTGATACCCTGAGAGGGTGTTGTGTAGATAGTCAAACTATGCACTTGAGGTCACGCGACTATGAATGGTGTCTATAAAAAATACTAAGGGAAACTGTAATGGATTTTCCTGATTTCTCAAAATGTGTTCCCAGCTCTAAAGGTTTTGTGGTTTTTGATGAAAGATCCTAATAGTTTATGAATATTTTAGTAAACCATGGTCTTAGACATAGAATAGGTATTTTCATTTAGATAGTGGAACCAAATGATTTGCACACAGCTATCCTAATAGTGTGACAAAACCATGCGGTTCATAAAGGTTTTTTAAATATTCATTATTTCCCTTCCATTTCCATCTCAATTACTTTTTATTCTCTATTATTTGACCATTCTAGTAAGCTTCATGAGCCCCCTATCCTCCTACCTTAGGAGTCGATGGATATCCTTTATACAAGATATATTTAGAATGTTGTGCATCATGTTGTAAGGATAATGATTACTTTATAATCCAACCTCTTTAGTCTCACCAACTATCTTTCTATATCAGATGTTATTTCCATGAAATATCATATACCCTATTTTTAGTTAGGTTTTATATTCTACCAAATTATCCCATTTTGACTTGAAACAAAGCTATATATTAGATGAGTAAACATCCTAAGTATGCGGTATGTGGTCTATATGCATGTCTATTAATTTTTTTTTGTTTAAAAAAAGAATCAATTTTTTTGCACTCGAAACTTTCTATGTGTTGCCCACTCAATGCGATTTTTAACTGATTTATTAATACCTTGAATTAGTTTTTCTTGATACCCAATTCCATTTTTTTATGGTTTTCTACCCTTACATATACAACCCTCATTGGGGCGTGTTCCTTATATTTCATGACAAATATACTGTGTAATATATTTAACCAAAACTCAATGCTTGTGGAATTTTCCCTATTAAATTAAGTGTTTAAATTAAATTGAATTAAATGTATGAATACTGTCAACTTAGCCCGTCATCTAAAGTCATGAATAATTTCTCAGTAACTTTAATTGAATTGAAATATGAATCATTTAATTAAATGAATCTGGTTGAGTTTTATATTTTAATGAAGTCCTAAATGTCCATAATTAATTTTGTAATATTCTTATGGAAACTAAAATCCCAAATAATATTTTCACATTATAACTTTTAAATGAAAGGGAAATGGTGGAAATAAATAAAATGGTTACATGGATTAGAATGGAAACTTAATGGCCTGGCCATGATACTTTGTATTTTTGGAACATTAAAATAAAATGTTTAATGTTATGTATGAGTTTTTTATAGGATGGGTTGCCTTACATTAGCCTATATTTATTTTGTATTAGAAGTCTGCCTCCCTATTTATTTCCTTGATTTTCCCTTGGATTCGAATGCAAATTTTCATGGATGGGATCATAAGGCTCCTTAACTGAATGAATTATAAATGGTTAGGTGGTGTTAGACAAGAGCTCATCAATAATCACTTGTAATTGTTGGAAATGATGTTCCTCTTTATTATATGAATGTATTGGATGTGATTTTCCTTATTTTTATAATTAGATCTTATTGGATAAGTTCTTCTTTATAATTACTATTAGATTTTGTTTGGTATGGAACCCCTATTGTAACTTATTGATTTCACGGTAATGGTGGACCATTTAATTACATTTTTAATTGTTGGGTATATCACCCAAAAATATTAAAAATAAAATTTGTTGGTCATGGAACCCCATATAATAATGTATTGAATTATCGGGTCAGGAACCCCATAACATTTTCTATTGAGTTATTGGTAAATAAATACATTAAAATTAGATCTAATTTAACAGGTTTGACAAGGTATACCAAATTATTATTATTATAATTTTTATTACATGGATCAAAATGGGGCCCCTTATCAATTAAAAGGAATTATTGTACATGATTCCCACTCACCTATAGATTAAATGTCTCGAATGATTTCCCTGTTTTAGAAATTAAACCCCATAATGTTTATCATTTGACATGGATTCCATGGTAATATACCACATGTTATGAGTCTATTTGTATATATGTGTAGATTAAGAAGAATTCTATATTTTGCTGAAGCAATTGGTATCATACAAGCATCTCAGGCGGAACCTAATCTGGCTTGATATACTAATTTTACTACCTCCATTATTAAACCTATAAAGTGTACCATTTTTTATACCCATGAATTGGATATACGTTAGATTCCATTGGTGATGGCCTACGGATTTTTACTAACACCCCATTTTGGAAACTTTTTGGTACCCAAATAGAACACTTTGTTGTAGTATTGTATCATGGATTGGGATTATTTTTCATTTATTTAAAATGGACTAGGACATGACAAGGGAGAGGGGACCAATATTGTACATGGGAAGTTTAACAGAATTATGAATTTTATTTATTCTTATTCTATCATTTCATTCTTTTTGTATGTGTTACATACTTTTTAAAGACCAATTTCATTATTACCCTTCATTTTCAGGTATGGTTAGATTACTAGTATTTTGTCAGATTATATGTAATCTATTGATTATCACTTAATGATTTATCTTCCACATCAAATATTTATTACTACATTCACTATATTTCTAAATGATTGGGAGTGTTTTTGTCTCACCATTTTACCACTATTATCCCCTCACTAGTAGTCATTAACCACTAGAATATAGCGATTCATGCTTGAGGTCATGTAGAGAATCAGCTCAAGGAACTGTATTTGTGGCTCAAATTCTACGATGTTACATAACCCTTCTGGAAACCCTACTAGAAACCTTTTGATCCATATCCAAGTATATAGGGAATCATCTATATTTAGTAGAACTGTAATAAATCATAGTAGGTTCCCATTACACTCGATATGGGTACGTAGGTGGTTATTAGGTAGAAATTACGTATCATTTCAATATTAAAATACCTATTATTTTTATATTCATGAATCAATTAATTTTCCTTCATACATAAAAAATAATTGTAATATCATAGATATATCCAAAGAATAAGGTTTTTGATTAGACATAAAACATTAATGTCGACCTTGATGCTAGCTCTATTATAGTTATAACTTTCTCAAGTTTCACCAAAACCAAGAGACATGGATTTTTACCAGAGATAACCTTATTATGAATTTCATATGAGTTAATATTAATTTTTATTCCCCTTTGATGTATTTTTATTTTTTCCAAATCATTGAAATGATTCTCTCATATAAAGAATGATTTCGTTATTTTATTCTCACAAGTGTTGGTAATGTGGTAGATTTGGAATCATATATGGTAATTTTATATTGTTTGTGATATACAACATGGTTCAACTAATCTTCTTATAGGTATTTTTTATGTAGACTAATAGATATTTTTTATATTACACAACTAAAATCCACACTGGTAGTGGGTGAGTTCCATCATTTTTTGGGGGGTATGTAATGATATATCATTAAAATGATAGTGTGTTAGAATCATTACCCATAAATGTGTAAAAATGAGATATATTGAGGCATTTTGATGTGATTTTAGTTTCTTATTGTCCCATATTAGGACATAGTACATGGGGTCCCTTTAATGTAATAATTATTATGCATCATGTGTTTTAAATTAATATATTTTTCTTTTCTGTTAGTGATTTTAGTGAACTATTGTAGATGTGTAAAATTAATAATGTTTATTTTTTAGATTTTTCATTAATATATAAATTAATATATTCATTTCAAAATGATATAATAAGGATAGTGGAAGAATATTTTAGGTAGTATTATACTCACAAATATTTTTATATATTATTTTAAAATTTACTGCAGTTCGACAAGGATTGTTTTGTATTTTATCAGAGAAATATAGTAATGTTTTTGGTGGTGGATTAAACCATGGAAAATGAATTATTTTAGGTAAATAGGATATATTTTTGGTTAAACAGATGTAGTATGTGATTTTTATTTAACGAAAAAAAATATTTGTGATTATATGTGTTAGTTCACTTTATATTATTTATGTTGTTATCTTTTATTTAAATATCAGAATGACATTCATTAATTGGTAACATTAGGTGATTGATATGATTTAATTTTTGACGTTATGAGTCTTAATTGAAGGATGATGATTTTAGTTGTGTTTTGAGTAATTAGTTTATTTTGATGAAGATTTTGGATATTATGATGAAAAGATGTCAATGAAATTAGAAAAACACATAATGGTTTATTTCATTTAATTTATAGATTGTGAATTTTTGTAAAAAACATATTTTGAGTGGTGGATATTTTTTATAGAGATGTTTGTGGCATTCTCAATACCCCTTGTGGAATTAAGATATGTCATAGTTTAAGACAACATGGCATATTTTAATAGGAAATAGAAATGGGACTAAAAGAAAGCATTTGGTTTTTATAAAATATTGAATAAAAATGTCCATTTCTCATGTATTTTAAGTAAGTAGTTGTTATGAAATTATATAGAAAAAATTATTTCATAGTTATTAATTTTTTTCAGGAGAAAAGACTATAATTATCATATACATCTTGAGGATATGTACCATGTAATATTTTTAGACATGGTTCTAGTGGATAAGAAATGTGATGATGATAAATTTTATGGATTGAATAACGAGGATATGGTTTTCATGATGTCAGAGTTAGTTCAATGAAATTAGTGCAGTTCAATAAAACCACATAATATTTTTCCATACCATTCCATAGTTTATCATAAAATTTTATTTTGATTAATAAAAATAAATTTTTATGATGTGGTTTGGTGAAGGCTGAATGAGAATACTCAAATGCAATTCTCAGCATATATTAATAACTTACAAGGTGATATGAAGGTCTAAATAGATCTAATGGATCATATTCCAATGGGAGTCGATGGGAGTTTTGATAGAAATTTTTTCTGGAAATGTTCTTTTTTTAAAACATAGGACCTAAAATTAGATGCTTATTATGAGTGTTACAATGATAACGGAGTGGAAGAGTGAAGAGTTTGTGTTTATAATTGGATGAAAAATCTACGAAACTATGGATAATAAATTATTATTTTTACTAAATATATAATCCAATAGAAGAATTATTCATTGATAGAAATATCAAGATATTCTAAGCGATAAATCTAAAATTGTGAGAAAGAAGAGAGGAATATAATGAAAAGGAAGAAGATAAATCCCAATGATGGACTACTTCTACTTTGTACCATATCAAAATATTTCTAATTCTAATAATAAATGGATGTTAAATATTGAAGGCTTACATAAAATGGAATGATATTAATTTTTGGTTTTACAATGCTTTACGAAGATTCTTCTTATTGGATTATGATCAATGAATCATCTACCCATCACTCATTTTAACCATTGAGTGATATTGTTGGATTATATATATAATGGATAATACTGACCATTTTATTGTCATTGTCATTGGTTTGAAATACTAAACCATGAAAATAACTTTATATATTTTATTTTTTATGATTTATTGAAGTGTTTACTAAATTAAATTGATTAAATTTATCATACATAGAATCAAAATAGTTGGAATGTGTGTTTTCATCCATCATAATAGATCATGGAGAATAATTTTGGGGAAATTAAAAAATATATATTCATTCAAAGATCAACCCCCACCACCCATCCGTGAATTCTTATGATCCCTGTCTATTATCATATTATGTATTCTTAAATTTATTTCACAGAACAATCATTATTTTCCTTAAAAGATATTAATGTTGTTTAAATTTTAAGGTATCGGTTTTAGTTTTTATTGAAATGGAAGTTGATTTTATCATCTTATATCCATCATGAATCCTATTAAATTAGAGAAAAAAATTTATTTTCCCTCATTTCATTTGAAAAAATATAATATATTATAGTAGATAATGTTGATATACTTATTGTCATCTGGCAAGGATTTTATTGCCATTATAACTACATATTTTACACATCTTACATTTGGTGTTATAATTACTCTATAATATGGATATAATATTTATTTGGATTATCTTGTATGAAATTCAATATTAACCTTACTTTTATAAAATTTATTTTAAAAATTACTTTGATTAAGATAGTGAAATTTATATTAGAAAAGATATAAAATAGCCATGACAGTAATGTTAGAGCGATGGAAGAAAAAAATACAAATTTATTGTACACAATTCATTGAATTTATTCTTCATGAAGGCGGAAATTGTGATTATTTTAGTCATATGTAAATTTAGTTGGGTGACATATAAGGGGTTTTAAAGAATCTCTAGTTTATCATATATTTTTTATGATGTAATTTATTATATTTCCAAATAGGTTTGATAAATATAGTTTCATCTCTTGAAGATTTTGATATGATTTCATTCCACTAGATGACATGCATAGTGTAATGGTTTCATGGATGATATTGAATGTACATTATTTCATGAATAAAAATAATGGAGAAACAATATTTTAAATATTTGAATAATGGAAATATTATTAATATTTCAATATAAGAAGATGAAATTTATGAGGATGATGAAGGTATTGATGTGAAACATGATAAATTCATTTGAATGATTTCCAAAGTTACATGACATTTAAAATGTTGATATTATTCAAATATAACATTATTTAGATTTATTAGTGGAGGAATTGTTAATTTTTTTTATAAATATGTTAAGGTGAATGTCAGAAGTAAGGGATAATATTTATGATCTAGATAGGATGTTTTTTTATGAAGAATAATCTAAAATATATATCATGAATTCTCCTCAGATGAAAAATTAACAACATTAATGATCTAAAAAATAAATTAATGTTGAAGAATAATGTGATGATAGCGAAAGTGAAGAGGATTCTTATCTAAGTAGAAATTTTATAAAATTTGTTTATTAATGAGTTGAATGAAGAATATTATTTATTAAAAGAGAAAAATAAAAAAACATTCAAGTAATTAATACTAAAACATGAACTTATATAATGTATTATGATAATCTATTAACAAAATATAGAGAATAATATGTTGTGAGTGTTACCTAAAATATCAAATATATTTGATAATTTTCAAGGATAAAATATAAATTTTTAGTGAAACAATGTTGAGAGTTTTAAGAAATTAATTTTATAATATAAAGAGAAAAATAATTCACTAATAGATACTATGAAAATTAAAGAAAAGAAACATAAATATTAACATTAAATGTTAATGGAGGCTAAAAATAATTTAAATAGATTCTTATTTAATTTTTAATGATTTATGTGAGAAGTTGGTGAAACTTTATGGGATAGTAAAAAGGATTCTAAAACATCCCAATATATTGAAGATCACTATAATCATTATGTACCAAATTATATGTGTAGATGTGATCTTGATTATTAGGGATTAAACTCTCAATATAATTCAATGGGAAAAAGATGAATTTTTTTTCTTCTAAAGTGTAATCTATAAATTATAAAAATTTATATATTATTATTTAAAGATGATTTATGATATAAATGGAAAGAAAAAATTTAGAAAAAATTATAACATGTTGTAAAACAATTCTAGAATCAAAAAACATTGGTTAACAAATATTATATGAGATATGTTCCCAGAAGGTGAATAAAATTATGTTTCAGAATTTAGACAACAAGAAAGTTTCCTAAAATGTTTTTATTTTATAGACATTAAAGTTGGTTTATGTTTATGAGAATATTTTTTGGTTTTTTGGTAAATAAATGGGTTTTAAACAATAATATAATATTTTAATGAATTAATTTGATAGGATGGAAACCAATTAAGTACATACATATTCAAAGGAAAAATAAAAATTAATGAGTTCGATAAGTAATTGATTTCATGTTTCTGATGAATTTTATAAAAAATGTGATTTCCTAGGTCGTATGGATGAAGAATAATATGTCATATTTTATAAAATATTTGAATGTGAGTAATAAAAAATTATTTAAAAAGATTAAATTTTTAGGAAAGGAGAAATAGCAAGAAAAAATAAGAAAAGGAATAGAATGCATGTAATATTTATCATTATATTCATATTAAAAGAACTATCCTTGTATCTTTGATAGTGTGTGTCCATCAAACATGGTTTCTTATATAAGGATGATCGATGTATTTTAAAAATTGTATGGAATTAACCATAGTATTTATTAATGATATATCAATCATTATATAATGCATTAAAAATTAAGAGATTGTTTTAAAATAATAAATTGATATGAATATTATACAAGAGCATGATAATTTCGAATATTATTTAAAAAAAATATGGTGATATGGTTGTTAGAAATTATTTACAACTAATTTAAATTATAGCTATAGAATTAAAGGATGGATTTAGAGAGGGAAAAATTCCTGGATGTGAAGAAAATTCCTCACATGAAATTTTTATGTGGAAGTAGGAAAATTTCGGAAGAGGGAAGACATCATGAGGAATCCCGGGTAAGAATTAATTAATAATTAAAATAAATAAACAATATTTAAATTTTTAGTAATATAAATTTATTTTACTTATAATTATGTACACTAAATTAGTATAGGTGATAATAAGTTCATTTAAAAAAATTAATATCATGTTAAATGATGAAGAATAGTAAGAAGAAGAAAAAAATCACAAAATGATAATAATGAGGGAAGTGATGAAGGGGAATAATAATCTCAAATGAAGTTAATTTTTAGGAATAAATTAAAAAATTTCATCTCTAAGATAGTAAATTTAGAGAATGAAAGTTATGGCATGATTATTTCTTCTAAGGTATTCAAAATTGATGAAGCTGACCTAGTAAGGAAGGATGTCAACATACTTCTACAAGTTGATAATTTGAGTGAATTACTCAAATCAAAGATGGAAAATATTGAATTTAATAATGATAATGTTTTTAAAAAGGATAAAGAGCTTAAATATATCCTGGATTATTTTAATTAAAAATAAATTCATATAAATAAATTTATGTATGTTCTTTTGAATTTCATACAAAATATTTTTGAATGATCAATAAAATGAAGTGTGTTTTTTTAAATTATGTATTATTTTTTATAAAAAATCTCACTAAATTAAAATGAATAATGTTTTCAATATTGAAAAGTGGGTTGAGTAACAATCCCTGAAGAAAAAAATTGAAAGAATCTGTGTTTTTTTCGGGCAGTCATTTTAAGTAAAAATTTGAATTTTTGTTGTTAGATTCTCATGAGGGGTAAAATAGACTTTTACCAAAATAGATGACCTCATATAATTTTTATGGAAAATATGTTGGTCCCGAAATAGGGTGTTTACCCAAGGACAAAAGTTTGGGGGGAATCTGAGCTGTTCGAATTTTAACAGAATATTTAATATTTAATATTATTAAATTAAATATTAAATTATTTACACAGGTTCATTCGGTGATAGATTTTAAAGGGAGTTTTGGATTGAGATTTTGTCGACACCGTTGAGTCTGGAATGGGGGATTTTATCCTAGGAGTGGCATAAACTCGAGTCAGGCATTGGGGACGGCCCGGACCCCTTTTTCATCCTTTTCTTTTCCTTTCGTTTCTTTCTTTTCTCTTCATTCCTCCTCCTCCATACAAGAATCTACTAATCCTCCTCCTTTGATGTGTCCTTTAGAGAGAAATGGATATTGATAAATGGATAAATATGGAAGGCAATATGGGTACCTTTATTGATTCTCTCAATGCGCAAAGTCGGAGCACGTCATCTGTAGACTGTAAAATCAACTGAATCTTCGACGGTTTCTACCCGAAGGTATATCTATTTATTTATTCCCAATAGATTCCCTATTAACATATTTTGATTAGTTTGTAATTACTTATATTGATTTTTGGTGGATCTTGAGTCTGGATCTACTATTTCAGGGGTGAAAACTGGGGTTTCAGGCGATCTGAGCGATTTAATATCAGGAAACCCAGGTTACACAACGTGTGTTACAAGGGGAATAAGCCCAATGTTCCTATAGATAAGGGAAGAATAATTATTCTTAATTACACATCGTGTACTCTATGTACATGCCGTATAGTGTTGGTCTGTGTGTCTGGTCGTGTGAAATAAAACACAGAATAGTGGTTTTTAAGGAGTACACGTCTTGTAGTGCCAGATGGGCATGTGTCCTGGTGAAAACACACATGGTATGGTGTTTTTTGAACATTAATAGTTGTGTACATTAACATACAAGCTGTGTACTACTACACAGGTAGACCCCATGTACTCAAGAGTACATACAATATACATTTTCCAGCCTTTTTTTGTCAGGGGGTTTTCTAAACCCATGTAACATGCAATCCAGGTGTCCATTCTGTGTTCCGTCTATGGCCAAACAACCCTTGTTTTGAAGAGGACCTTTTGATTCCATTTGGAGAACTTTTTTTGTTGGGAAATATTCTTAGTGGTATGAAATGTCCAACAATATAATAATAATATTTTAATCTTTAGTATTTAGTGATTATTGAATCAGACATATATTCAACGTCCAATGTGTGTTTGTTGAACGGTTTGTGGAATTGTGACCTTGAATTAAATTTGGACATTTATACTGATTTTAGGTTCTAGAAACCGAAACCATGTGTGTTCCCCACTTGGGATCATTATGGTAAATAGTACCTTTTTCACTGATTGGTTGTTTTTGGCGTGTAAGTAGTCCATTATGAGCATTTTTTCTATGTTTTTAACAATAGTGGAATTCTATTAACATCTAGAGGTCATCTAAATGATGTTTTGTATATTCTACCTAAATGTATTGGTTCTTCCTCCATTTCTTGTCTTCAGTTGTCACTTGAGAGTGAGACTTGGGGTGGATGATAGGTTGGGTGTTCGAACAAACCTAGTTGAGAATTTTGATTTGATTTGCACTATGAGTTATCTCATGTGACTTATGCTCTTGAGGATATCCCCCTTCTGGGATGTGTCATTCTGGTTTATGAAACTGTGATATTGGATGTTTCAAAGGATCACATGATAGATTCATTTTCTTATGTTTCCACCTAAGGAGTCCCTTGTAGGATCTCAATCCTATTTTCCTTTGATAGAATACCTATTATGGGATTTCTTTTTGTTATTCATTCGAGGATCATGTGTAGGATTACTCTCTTACTCTTCCTTAAGGATCCCGTGTAGGATTCCTTCACTCACGTTTACCCAAAGGATTCCGAGTAGGATGTCTCTTAAATGTTTGAACTGACGGACCCAGCGGGTGCCCGTGGTTTGATATACCCTGAGTTGTGCATCAGTTTTGGGTAGAGATGGTGATTGGGTGTCACCTAGAACTCGTGTTGAACATGTAAGCCCATGGGGTTGTGGCTGTAGTGTTGGGTTGGGCATTCGGGACACCCTCACTCTTTGTTATGTATAACTTGTTTATTACTGATGAAGTGATATTCACAAAAGGTGCTCTATGGTTGGTTGTTGTTGAGCCTAACGTGAGGTGTCTTTCTTGTTTTTTGGGATGCCCGGACGTGCTCTCCTAGGTTCCAGCTTCGGATCCAAGTTATTTCTAACATTTACAATACCCAGAGGTATTACCTAGGAATTGGCTGTTGAGCCTTACTTTATGAAATTGAATATTTTATATCATGTGATAGTTTAATTCACATATGTTGTTTTAGAAATATAACATGAAATGATTTAAAATAGGTAATTAGAAATGGTCGAGCCACACTCTCGATTAAATGTCAAGGTTGGGATCATGTTACTAATTGTATCATTTATACTGTAGGTGAACCATTTTTTAAGATAAAAGACAATGGATAGGCTCAAGAGGATAATTAGGTAAAGACCATGAGAGATCCATGATCAGTTGGTTGGGAACATTGAGGCTTATTTGAAAAATGCATAGCGAACATAAGATCAATTGAGGGATTCCAAGGAGGGGATCTATTGGAAAATTCAATAAATGATTTAATAATGAAATGATGATACAATGGGATTGGACCTGATATATGTGGAAATACTGATACACCAGGCTTGGCCCTGATTAATGTTTAAATACTCATACTCCATGCTTGTCCCCGATACATGCAGAATTGCTGATATACCGGGCTCGACCCTCGTTGAATGATATGCATGTGGCAAAGGTCTTCTGAGTATTGGTTAGATTCATGGGCTTATGATCCGTGTTTTCTGACCAGTGACCTTTTATAGGATTGAAAATTGGTATACAGTATCGTAGTTCAGTGATTATAGGTTAGTACGAGTGAACCCAGGTGTAGGATGAGTATCCCCCTGTGGTGGAGTAGCTTTCTCAGAGATATAATTTCACCATTGGATGAAGAAGGTACATGTTGATGGTATTATTGATTTATAGTTTGACTTAATGTTACATTTATTTAGTTTCATGATGTCCAGATAAATATACTTGCACGGGATTTCTAGGAGATCGGGCTTACAAACCCACGGATCGACTATTGTTGTGGTTTTTTGTTGATTGATTCACATACTTGTGAATATTCATATTTATGTATATGAATGTAGGTATGGGATTATATATGTATACGCATATAGATATGGACATCCATGGTGGTACATTCCCATTTGACAGGGATTACAAACCCTGGGTTCAACTGTGGTTTTATGTTTGTTTACTTCCTTTTGTTGTGTTTCAACTAGCTGAGAAAGTTGTCATTGCACACATTTTAGCAGCATAGTTATAAGTTTTTTTTTCGGGGTTCCCTATTGATATTATTTATCACCCCTACTCATGAGAATTAGTTTACATGTAGACCATATATCTACCTTTCATATAGAGTATGAGTTTCATGGTGGATAGGGATGAGGCCCAGTGTTGCATGATCAAGCGGAGCTCCTCAAGTGGTTCTTCTCATTGGGTTGGTGCTGTTTGACAGTGTCTGCAGATTGGGTATGTGGGTTGGCTCAAAGTTAGTATTTGAGCCCTATACTTTTACTTTCAGTTTCCTTCATGCTTATATCTATATGGTTGGCCCAGTTGGTGACCGGTGTTGTATTTTTTTTCCTGGATGTTCTGGATTTTATAGAATTTTACTATAACAACTTGTTCTTTTTCAGTTTTTTATTTCTTCCACACCCATTTTTCTTTCTGTGTTGTGTAATACATAGTTATTTACAATGTTTTCTTACTTTTATATGAGGGAATAGTCTCCCAAATATCACTTCCTAGGCCCTAACTACTTGTCGGCAGCCTCTGGTGTACGGGGAGGTGTACTTGAGGCCATCAGGTGAATCGGCTCGGAGCACCAGTTTACTGGATTCCTGGTTGGGACATTACAAAGTTGTATCATAGGGGTCTTCTTTTCCGGGTCTTTACTATTTGGGATATTATAGACATCAGTATTAGAAATGTGGTTGAACTTGTGATGGATATCAGACTCATGCATTGGAGACACTTATTCTAGTAAGATGTCATGGTTTCTAGGGTTTGGGATTGCTATTCTAATTTTTCGATGTTATAGTTCTATATGATTTTATCCTTGAGCGATGAACATGTTGTGTGGATGTTTTGATTTACAAGGGATCTATGGACATAAGACATCAGTAAGATTCCATGGACGGTTTTTAAATCTTGCTCGGAAAAGGAAAGAGGTGTCTCATACATCATACTAGGTACGTACGATTCAAAGAAAATAGGCCTGCTAGTATGTGTTTTTACTCATGAAAGTGACCTTTGGGTCTTCTAATACATTCCTTTTTACTCTAATGATAGGATATGTGGATCTACATTGAGGTGTTTTTTTGTGATTAAGATGACTCATTACTCATTCATAGGTGGTGCAGTGACCCTAGTTGGTCAATATGTAACGTGATGCCTTTCAGTTTAACCCCTTGTTGGGTGTTGTTTCTCAAGTCTATGGTTATCTAGACAGGTTATTGAGTATGATGCCAATAAATACCAATGATTTTTATGTGAAATAGTCCACATTGGGTTATTTTCAGGTATGGATACAAGATGACTGCCAGTTCAGTTCCACTTATGTGTTGATTGTGACCTCCAATGAGCAGTTCCTTCTGAGGATACTCTGAGAGGATTAGGGCCCTCATAGGATGTGTTTTTTTAACTTTTAACCTCTTTGGTCATTGGAATATTACATACTTTTGTATGTTTGGATATTTTGTGATAGGTGGTTAGACCTTGTGACCCAGTTGTGAGTCTTGTTCTATAGGGATAGGTGGAAGACCTAGAGACCCTTAGTTTTGAATCTAACCCTTGTAGTTCGGTGTCTGTTTTGTTCTAGGGAAACATGTGTCAAAGATGGTTGAACCGTGGCTGAATCTTGGCATGGGTTTGACAAGATGTTGATTGTGTCTTGTAGGGAGATGGATGTACCTTTTTGTAGAATCTAGGTGTACTCCTACTAGAGACAATCATGCGCTATCTTGATTCTTCTTGAGTATACTGAGAGAGCTTCAACCTGACGTCGATCTCCTTTTTCTTTTTTAATGTTCATCCCTATTGAGGATGTAACCTATTTTGGTTGGGCTCTGGGATAGTTGTAAGGAAATTCATATGGTTGGGAGTGCACCATTGGCCGTCTGAGTGTGGTTTTCCTTATCTCGGTTAAACTTCATTGTTTTCTGTAAGCTTTTTTGTGTGGAGTTTTCTTTTAAGATGACGATAGGGGTATTTCTATGGTAGGGAGTAATAAATAGATCATAGTTGAATAAATTCCATGTATAATTTAGTTGTTAATGTTATATGACTAGTCATTGAACAATCTAGATAGCTTGGTTTTAAAGATGCTTGGGTTGGAATCATGGTGTTTTGTCCTTTCATCGGGCTTCTTGGGGACGATAAGGTTTATAGGGGGAGTTTGTAAGAAACCGTGTTTTTTCTGATAGTTGCTTTGATTAGAAATTTGAATTTATAATGTTAGATGCTCTTAAAGGGAAACATTTTCTTTTTCCCTAACAAGATGGCCTTGGATAATTTTTTTGACAGTAATGTTGGTCCTGGAATTTGGTGTTTACCCTAGGACATGAGCATGGCGGAAATCTAAGCTATTCGAATTTTAGCATAATATTTAATATTTAATATTATTAAATTAAATATTAAATTATACACACTGGTTAATTTAATGATAAATTTTAAATAGAGTGATGTATTGATATTCAATCTTCACCATTGAGTCTGGAATGGGGAGTTTATATCCTAGTTGAGACATAAAATCGAGTTAGGTGTTAGGGCAAGCCCAAGCCCCTTTTTCATCCTTTTCTTTTCTCTTCTTTTCTTTATTTTCTCTTCTTTTCTACTCATCCTTGAAAAATTATCCAATGCATCTACTATAGCAGTGTCCATTGGGTATAAATGGATATTGAGAAATAGATAGAGTTGGGAGGTAAAAGGGGTACTGTTTCGAAGCTCACGACGTGTAGAGTCAGAGTACGACATACATGGCACGTAAAATCAGCAGAAGCATCAGTAGTTTGTTCCCAAAGGTAGTCCTGTTTACGTTTTCTCCAAATATTCCCATTAAATGTGTTTTTTAGGTTTTTAAATCCTTATATTGCTCATCTTTGGACCATTGATGTCTATCTCGCGGCGCACGATGGGGTCGTGGGGAAGAAACGTGCGCTACCCAATGGTTGATTAGATAAGGTTGGGTTCTACTTAATCAATCATATCAGGTGCACCATTTTCTGCCTTGAAACTCCCAATGGTTTCATATCCTATAATACGTGGACCTTCTTTCCAAAGTTAGGCGTTCGCTGGGTGGTTTGACCATCGACACCTAAGAACTCACATTGGTCAAGAGGATGGGAATTCGGGATCATCACACCCTTCTGGGGGGAATTATTTCTTGTTCTGGGGCTCTCTTATAGATTTAAGATGTATTCATATGTTTGTGAATCTTTGGTTTATACCAAAGCATAGTATCCACAGATTTCTCCTGGTTGGCAATGGTCAGCTGGATGCAGGGGTTCGGGATCATTTATGTCCAAGGTTTACCATACCTCGTTGGATTAAAGACCCCGAGGAGTCTGAACTCACTGAGATGGAACTAATTTAAAGCCTCGTAACTAGGAACTCTAGAGTTTATTTTCATCCTGGGGGATAGATAATGAGTTGAGAGTTTGGATCTAACCCATGATATGGGCTTCCTACGTATCCCCATGAGAGGAATCAGGACCCTCGTAGTTCAGAAATACAGTTTAATGTCATGCAGGACGAAGGATGAAATGTCATGAAGGGTGTCGGATCGACCAGGTGTTGGGATTGAACCATAGGGAGGCTTCCTATGTACCCTACCAAGGAGACATGAATCAATGTCCATGTAGTACGAATAGGAGTGTCGGAGAGATGATGTGAATGTGGACCCAGGGGTCTGATGGTGATCGAGCTTGAACCTCGTGCAGGCTTCCTGCGTATCCCTGTGGTAGGGAATCAAAGTCCACGTAGTTCACAATGATATGGGGCTTACACTCTGAGGAGGCCCATAGTAATGTATTGGGGCTTACACTCTAAGGAGTCTCATAGTAATGGATCGGGGATTACACTCTGAGGAGGTCCATAGGAGGAAGCCATGGTCGACATTTACTCTAAGCCCACATGAGTCATACTCGGTGTGAGAAACAAGAGGCAGCAGGGACCAGATGATCACGTCACGAAAGGTGCGTCCATGGGAAGTGGAGTGGGGCTTACGCATAGAGGCGGCCCATGGTCCTATGACTTACTCCAAGATGGAAGCCCAGGGTGATAAAGTGCAGCGGAAGAGGGACTTGGCCCCAAAGAAGGACGGAGCAGCACCCTTCCCCACTATGCCATTTCTTGGCCATTGACGTGGGGAAGTACAGAGGTTCATGGGGTCTTCCTTCTAATGGGTAGTCCGCCATGCCCCGGGGAGTGGAGAAGTGCCCCAGTCCTAACAAGTGGAGGGAAAAAAAGGGCTCCCGGGCTCGGAATCCGCATTACTGTGGGAATGTGTACCTAGGAATGCTTTGGGAATTCGCCCAAGGGTCAGGGCAGCCCCTTCGACTCTGCTTAGCGTGGGTATGTGAACTCAAAATGGCGCGCTGATGCACCTAAAAGTTACATCACACATGTCCGGGGGCTCTGGTGGAGGCCTCAGCTTGGGTCCGATGAATGGGCCAATGAGGGGGTTGCGGAGGATCAGGCCAGACTGGGGGGATTTTATTTGGATCGGGGAATGGGCACTCTGAAGGATCTTGTGGGCCACACATGTGTATGAGTGGTGGCGCCCTTCGTGTAGGGAGGTGCTACGTGGCTGGAGAGGCCATCTACAAACCTGGGTGGTCCGCGGACTGATGGGCATCCCGTAAACCAGGGTAGTCCACGGCTTTGGGTTTGGCTAGTATACCAGGGTGGTTCGCGGAGGGATCCATGAGAGCAGTGGCGGCCGAGGGCGATGCCGGTCGGGGGTTCTTCGGTCAGGGCTTAGCCTGCGCAGAAGGTTGCTACGCGGTGTGACGGATCGAAAAAGGGGCATAAACTCCATGGTTCGTGGGGAGTGCATCTGTGGAGGGGTCATGGTTCACGGTCTTATTTTCTTTGTTATTTTAAGTTCACGGTTCACCAAGTTATTATGCGTTTTTAGTTCTTTACCAATTCGCTTCCATCTTTATACCTGTTCTGGTTTGCAGACTAGAACTTCGTGGTTTGCAAAATCCTAAGCTCCTTCCTTCGAAATCCTTCAACCCGAATATAGTTGATATCTCCAAATCCTCCCCACCTCTTCCCCCTCCATCTCCTTTTATATAGTGGGAAAAAAGATTTATCTCTTGTAATGCAGCACCTTTTGCGGAGACCCATGACCGAAAACCCCATTTATAGATGAATTGGTCAATCTGCAACTCGCGGGGAGTGCTTCACGGCCACGCAGGGTTCCGCTTCCATTCCGCAAACGATAGCGGATGCGGTCCAGGCCGGCTGACGCGGTTCACGGCTGGGGTGGTTCGTGATGATGGACCAGATCGATGCATGTCCCGTTTCACACCCGAGGAGGACCGCCACCTTCATTCCGTGAACGACTGCGGTCTGCGGAGGGGGTGCTTCACGGAACCGGCCGCGTTCCATAGACATTGGACCAATCTTTGGACTCGTTCGTCTTATGTCGTCCTTCGAGTCTTCTCCCCACCTTTCACCAACTCTTTTTTGGGGGGAAAATTGGGTAGAATCTCCCTTGTATTTAAGGGGAATTTCATTCTCCTTTTTGGATTTTCAGGACCCTACAGATGTCCCCCATCGGAATGGGGTCTAATCAGAACGAAGAGGAGGCCATTCCGATGCATAGTGGTCCTGAAACATGGATGGTTTTCGGTAGATGAGTGGACCTAGTAGGGGACCACACCTATGAATATGGGGGCCTTCCTTTGTCTTTTACCGGATTCTTCACGAAACCGAAGCTCTCTCTCTTTTCTCTGTGTGCTCGTTCCTTCACGAAACCCCTCGTTTGCGAACCGGCTGCCACTTCTGCAAACCATTCCTCCTTCGCGGTCACCTTCATCCATGGACCAATCTCCAGCCGCGAAATAACACTATTAATTAATTAAAAAGTAAAACTACAAAAAAATGGCTTATACCAACAAAAATTTATTGACAGATAACATATATGTTGGAAAAAGGATCATTTACAACATATATTATGTTTTATTGATATTAATTTTTGATACCAACACTTAATTTTACCAATATATATATTTATTGATATTGGTTGTTTAATACCAATGTATCATTTACCAATAGTTGAATCTATTGCTTTATAATAATTATACCAACATTGGTTTTACTAACACATGAATCTATTATGAATAATGATTTTTACCAACAAATATTTTTCCGCCAAAAAAAATGTTAAAATAAACCATACAATAACAAAAAAAAAGATTATATCAATAATAAATTATGAAAAACATGGTGTGGGTGTGTATTATTTTTACGATCGAAGTAAATTTTTTTTGGGGGATTTATTAAAACATATCATATTTTATTTTAGTTTTATACTTTCCTGAAATATTATATGTTTTTATATTTTTCAATTCTGTTATTAAAAATTCTCTAAATTTTTTTTTTTTTTATTTTTCAATATTATTTATTTAATAAACATTAATATACATTTTTTAAAAACACAACCCTAATCCCCCAATCCTCGTGTCTTCCTGCACTGCTACTCTACAGCCCGCCTCGCCTCCTATCGCCCACCTCACCTCCTGCTGCCCCACCTCACCTCCCGCCTCCCTCACATACCCCAATCCTCGTTTCTTCCCTATGCCTTCATTCTCCCCACTTATTTATCGCCTTCTAACTCCTCACCAGTGATCTCGTCCTGCACTCAAAAACCCGGTTAATCGTTATTCTCCCCAGTAAAGGATATCCCTCCCATGTATTTACACTTCTTTCTTTGTTATCTCATCGCTCACGTTCAGTGACACTTTCTTCTTTTTGAATTTGATTCTATGTAGTGTCAGTCTTGTATCATGATTTTTGTGTTGTTGAGGTTTCTGTTGGTGTTTTATTTTTGGGGTTTATTCCTCATCATCTTGAATTGACCGTCGGGTGGAGATTATCTTCCGTTTCTCTTTTTCCCTTCAGGGTATGTCGATTTATGCTTCAACCAAATTTGATCCCCCTATAATTAAGAGTGGATTCATCTATCATATCCAGCGATCTATCTAGGTCTTAAAGATGACCCTCTGAGCCCAGGGCGGTGTTGGTATGTCCATCTTGATCCAATGGGCACATGTTGCTTCTTCATGGTCATGCTCCCTGGTAGTGAAGGGTTGGCAAGTCATTGCTATTATTTTGTTTTTCACTACGTATTTGGTGGGTGGATGTGATGAAGCTATTGTTTGTCAGAGGTTCATTTTTTCTGTCTCAAATGGCTATTGAATGAGCTCATTTGGACAGGTCTGTTCCCTCTTCTGGGATCTTTACTTTTGGTTCACAAGTTTTTTTACTAAGAAATAATACACTGAAAAATGAAGATTGATATGATTTTGGGATGGATTTGTCTTCTTTGGAAGGTCAGTTCATGGTGAGGAACATGTGTTCAGCATGCTATTGATGTAAATGAAGGTGGATCTCCTTTATTTTTCAAAGAAAATGGGAATATTAATAGTGATTCAGATTTTTATGTTTCATAATTTTTGTTTCATTCCAATTTCTTTTTTGGTTGTCAAGGTTTTATTCACATTCATTGCTTTATTTTTTGTTCTGTTATGATTTCTCATGCATGTTAATTATGGTACTTTGTGGTGGGGCATTGGGGATAATGACATATTATTCTCTAGATTTTTTATTAGAATATTATGATGGGAACACTTGTTTTCTACTAATCTATTTTATTTTTTTTGTTATTTCTTATTCGATATTTTTATCTCAGTTCAGAGTGTTCTTTTAGGTATTAGGGGTTGTATGCACAGTTCATCAGAGGTAGTCATTAAAGTGGTGTAAATATTGTATGATAGTTAGTTTGATTTCCTTTTGATGGAAGGAATTCAAGGATGATAGAGTATATCCTATATGAAGTTCTTCATGGTGTTTTTAGATGATTCTATCATATTGTTATGGTTTCCCAGAATTGGAAACATTAAGTCTCATATTCACTACACTCACCAGATACACACTGCATTATTCAAGTCTGGCATGTAATTGTTATTTTCCATATTTTTTCTAACAAAATTTTCATTGAACACATCCCATGTATTTTGCGCCTTTAGGTTATAAGAACCCCATATCTTGTGTCCTTTCATGCCAGCAATGACACCCGCACTAACACCCACACTGACACCCATACACCCATATTTTCCAATCCATGTATTTTCACTTTTTCCATACTTTAGTTGTATGGAATTCATAGTCCTAATAACATTAACACCACTTTTTTATGCTAGGGTTTTTCGTAATGCCTCAAAATAAATAGCAATAACTTTGTAAGGCCACTTCTCAATGCATTCAATAAACGAGCTCTTCAACTTCAAAGTGGAATATATGGTAATACCAGTAGCACTAAAACCAGGTATCAACATTGGATTCTTGATAATGTTTCATCCTAGGGTATAAAAACATGAAAATTCCTTTTCAATTTATTTATAAGATCTTTTATAACACCCTTTGGAAGAACGGTGCAGGCTTTTGGCTCCGAACGGTCCACGATGATAGAAAAAACCGGTCATTGATCCACTTGACCTAAAAAATATTATCTTTTGTTCCCACATAGGATTCTTGATGTTTATTGGGTATATTTAAAAAAAATTCCACAAGCCTGTACTACCTTGTTGTATTCTTTTCTCAATCATATGACAACACTGACTTGTGATT
The DNA here is from genome assembly GCA_963277665.1 of Viscum album. Lineage (NCBI taxonomy): Eukaryota > Viridiplantae > Streptophyta > Magnoliopsida > Santalales > Viscaceae > Viscum > Viscum album. Next base: position 936,825,577 of record OY728153.1, read on the forward strand.
TGCTCAAGTAATGGCATGCCAAATCACTCAAACCTATCTCGTCTATAGCCAAACCTGGTTTCTACATTTCGATCTGTATCTCATTGTCAAGATTCTCAATGAACATTCATTTTTCATACCCCCCAAGCATCTTCTCTCACCAACTCTACGTTTGTTTTGTTCTTCAAATTCTTATACTCTAGAAGAAAGTCAAGAAGAAAGATGCAGGGGTACACAACCCTTTTCCCATTTTTTTGGGGGTAACAATGTCTTTTCTCATTTTTTCAGGGGTAAAAAATTCATCATTGAACATTACACCTTTAAGAACCTTTGAATACCCTAATTGGAAGCTAGAATTTTTAAATCTTTCTATAAATAATTTCAAGCTCTTAAAAACCTTGAAGAAGGTCCACACCAACTGTTTTCATAGCAGCGAGTGCTAAATCTGATATGAGATCCCTAAATTGGCTAGTAAATGTTGTACCAATGCAACTCTTCAGTAGACGAAGCATTACAAAATAAGCACTCACATTGAAATGTAATGTAAAAATTGATTGTTTTATTAAACACCTTTTCAATGTGACCGTTGATGATAATAATACAAGAATGATGTTATTTTTTACTTTTGTTTTTACTTGCAGATTCCTCTACCTATTGTGGATGAAATGAATATAGTTGTCAGAGATGTTGACGTGGACATGTGGCATTACTTTGATGCCTTGATAATGTGTATCATGAAGAGCTAGAAGGTGTTACTTCATCCATCGTTGGTCATGGAATCTCTGGAGTAGTCGATAAAACATGTTTCAGGTAATATATTGATGCCTCTGTACCATTTTAGTGTTCTCACTAACATCTTAATTCCCCTCACCTCTTTATAATGCCTTGGATTAAAATATAGAATATGTGTTTGTGTTCTCACTAACAATATATTAATTCCTTGTTCATTTATCAAATCTATGCCCCATCCATTTGTGTAATCTAAGTAGACAGAAGGTGTGTTTCTTAGTGTGTGTGAAATCTAGAATCCATGTACTATTTGTGAAATATGGAATTTTCATTGTCGGGGGAGCATGAGCATAGAATCCATCCCCACATGGTCTGGCCAGTGGTGAAACATTTCCAAGTTTAAAAGGGTAGGTATGAGGCCATAGAGAATAGGCTGGATGTCATGCCCACAAGATGATACTTTCTGAACATGTACCTGTATAGTTTATTAGATGGATGAATCTATATTGGCATACATTTTCCAACAAGTAGGTAAAGGGAAAAGCCGTATTAGGAAAAAAGGTACATTCACCTCTCATTCTCCTTATTAATCAATTACCCTGCTATAGAGAACCATTGGAATGCTGAAATATGGACTAGTTAAATCTGATGAGCGTAATTACAAAATATACTAAAATTATTTTGAAGAGGGTATATTTTTAAACCTGTGCATAGTTTTAATTGGTATAAATAAAATGTGAATTTATGTCTATGAATTCTATCCCCTCACCTATTTTTCATCTAGGTTTCTTAGTGTTCCACATTAAAAACACAGTTTGGATTCCACCTAGATTGAACCCATGGACTGTGTGTGAAATCTAGAATATGGAATCTGTTTTAGAGTTCTCATTTCATTCTCTTTGGAATCTAGTATCTATTTTAGTGTTCTCATCATCATTGTTGATAGGTCATGTGAATAATAAACTGATTTGTAGTATATTGAGCATTCATATTCTAGTTCCAGTTGATGGGATCATATAGGTTTGTGTACCAATGATTGATTTGAACCATCATTGTAAGTCTTCTTGTCTTTTCCATGATTCACAGGTTCTTTTTTGGTTTTGCAATTGCAAGGTGTACATGTACATAACATTTTATTTGAGGGAAGGTAGCCCATGTAGCCTGTAGAATATGACCGGTAAGCTGCTTCCTCAACCCATGATATTTTTTTTAATATCCTTAATTTCATTATAGAGGTGGATTTGTATCACAGTTTGATATTCTAATGTGTTTTTTCCTACTGTTAATTTATCCATAGTTTTTATGTAGTCACATTTTTTTGCACATTCCTTTAAAAATAATTAACTAGTTTCTTTTTATCTTTGATCAATTTGGTTGATGGAATTATCATGGAAATTAGAAGATAAATCCGTAGGATAGAATAAAACTGAGTAAGTAAAACAACCTTGATAAAAGTATGATGTAGGAGAACAAAGTAGCATTAGAGAAAGAAGGTCCTCCTTGGGGGTATAAAAGAGGATGCTTATTATATTCAGAACAGAGGGGAATCAAATTTATTTCCCTATAATATTGGTGGCATCATCTAGTATCTTCCGATGAAACATACTCATTAATTTCATTGATGGGGACCTTTATATTTTGTGCTTTTGAGGTTTTCATTTGGAGTTAGCTAACCAATTCCTTTATGTTTTCATTATTTACTTATTTCACAATTGTGAACTTCTGTACAGAAGTAACATTACCAACGCTATAGTCACTACTCATTACAACCTCTTTTCCTCCACCATCGAAATGATACCGAATCATAAATCAAATATGGCCTTTCATTTCATTTTTTTTCTTCAAATGATTTATATTGTTTATTATTTTTCCTCCATCATCCAGGTTGTTCTGTATTACTTTTCTTGAACATATTTTTTTGGTATTTTAATATATTTTACTACCTCTAGATTCTTGTCCCCCTATTCTCTTATACTTTTTTTTTTCTTTTTCATTTCTTACTCAAAATGTTTCTTCATGTACTTTATGTTATTATAGTTTTTTGGCCATTCTGGTTGTATTTCTTGTTGAATTTTTGGGTTCATTTTATGTCACTCTGGTGGTTTTAATGAATTACTTGTTAAATAAAAAGCTGTCTTTGAATTATTGTTTTCTTGTTGTGCAGATAATAATTTTTTTGAAAGTCAAAAAGAAGTTCAACACAATTGGAGGAAGTTAAATAGTGGTGGATTGTTTTCTCCCCCAACACAACGCTTCTTCATCAAAATTTTTCTAGCTCAAATTAAGACAAGGAATGATTGTTCCGTTTCTGCCCTGTAGTGATATGAAAAATCACCCACAACACATTGGTGTCTTACTCAACAAGTAGAGGAACACTCAAAAACTCACAATAAAGATGGATGAAGCAAAATGAGTAGAAGATGGGAACGACCGAAGGGCAATAAGTCCAATAAAGGTTGATTTTATGCTCCAATTTTTTTTGAATCATACTGTAATAATGGCATTGATAAAAACTGAAATCCTTCAGGTATGACCATTATCCATTTGGGGTAAGCTATTTATATCACTTGTTTGTGTACCTCCCTCAACTCCATATGAGTTTTTATCTCATATATTTTCTCATATGTTTGCTCATATGTGTTTTTATATAGTAGAGCTGGCATGAATAGAGTTGGGGCAGGATTTGGCATAGACTAGAGCAGACATGGATGGGCTAGAGCCTGAGCTGGCATAGACTAGAGCTAGATATGGATGAGCTGTCATAAACTGGAGATTGCATTGATGAGGCTTGAGCCGACATGGATGGGGTGGGGAAATATCTGATATGGATGGGCTGGTATTGGAGTCGATGGAGATGATGGTCTTGAGATACTGGGGTGGTTGATCTTGTTTGGAGGGATCTAGTGTGGTGGCTAGAATTATAGAACAGAATTGTGTGGGGGTGGTGGCGGGAAGGGTTGTCCATGATTGTTCATGGTGGGGATCCAAAATTGTATATTTGTAATAAATTTCATTATTAATATAATTAATTTCCTAATTTTGAATGTGTTAAAATAGTTTTTGGTTTAATAATTAAAAAATATATATTATATATGATAAATTAATAAATAAAATATGAAATTTTACTAATAATAAAAATTTATAAATTTTATTTAAATTTATTTTATAAAAAAATATTATAAATTGGTAATATTATTACCAACATATAAATTTGTTATCAAAACCTGTTTCTAAGAACTTTTACCAACATATATATTATCTATTGGTATTATTATAATTGTAACAGAACTATTTTATCTGTCGCAAGAAAATTTAGTGACAAAGTTTTTACCAACAATTTAGTGACAGAGACATATATGTTGGTAAAATGTTTTACCAACATAAAATGAACTTTTACCAACAGATATGTTTATGTTGGAAAAGGTGAAATATTTTGTAGTGTAATCACGACGGGCCACATAGGAACTTTTTGCGTGGTTTTGACGATCTGCGGACTAAAATATTCCTGACTTTGAAAACATCTTAAGTCTTCTGAATCATATTATTTAAATGCTGGATTAAGATTCCATGGAGGAACCTGGTTCGTGGTTTTCTGGCCAATGCTCCACGGGCCAGAGTACTGCAGACTGCTTCCGTGAAGGGTTGGTTCGCGGGATATAGTCATCGCGAACCACCTTTTGAATCCTGCTCGAGGACTTTGCTATGAAGGCTCCTTGACTGAATCCTTAGCCATACAGATGTTATTTTTTCCCAGATTTTATTATTCTAGACTAACCATTTTCCTGGTTTTCATAATACAGGGAGAAAATATGGTTCCCACTCGCCCAACACCCAGGCCTGCTAGCGAGCCTCTCTCAATTGGAGATCAATACCTAAAGGATGTGGCTAGATCTGTTTAGGAATGAATCCTCCACTCCATGTTTCAACTTCCTTGTCAATATTCTCTCCATGTCACAGCAAGAGTACCCCTTTTCCAATAGCCTTCCAACCCATGAGTTCGGTTTACAGTCCGATACGCCGATTCTCGTACCCTCCTATGACAACAATCCTGGAGAATGGATATTTACTGCCACTATCCCTTGATTTGTGATATCCACCAGAGGGTGGCCTGCCCAAAGGGATACAGCTACCGGATCTGTGTTGAATCACCTTCTTGTGTCCCTGACAGGAGAACAATGTCCGCAGGAAGGGGCAATTCACTGTTACCAGAGCATTGCCCTTAATGCCATGGTAAACTTCCATCATGGCTGGTCAGTGAACCGAGTCCTCCAGCCTGGAGGGGAATTTAAGTCATTGGATTGGGGGTGTCCCTTTTGGGTTCTCAAAAGATGTGTAGAGTTTGATGCAGAATTATGGGTCGTAGGCTTGTTTGAAGCTGCCTGGGTGTCCCAAACCTATACCCACTAGCCTCAAGCTCTTACCAGGAAACTTATGAGCCGTTGGACTCCGGACACCAACACTTTCCATCTGGTCCATGGGGAGGTGGGTATTAGTCTTTGGGATGTCTTCCAGAATTCAGGGGTCCCCATTGTTGGGGGTATGTATGATGAATTCATGCCTCCCCCTTCTGTGTGGGACAATGAAGAGAGGACCCCCCTGGTGAAACAACTTATTGATCTGGCCCGAGAGGATTTGAATGATACATCTCCAAAACAAATCATCCCGGATAGCGAGGAGAATTCGAAGGATACATCACTGAAGCATCTTGTCCCATATCACAACTGGATCATGGATTTCTCCAAAAAGAGTCAGTCCATGGATTTTCCACGCAGGCCCAATAACTGACCTATGATGGACTCCTGAAAATAGAGGGGTAGCTATTGGATGATCCTTGATCATGGCCAATTCAATTAATGGAGGTGGGAACATTTTCTAGATTTTGATCAGCTACTCCTACTGGCGTCATTTTTGGCCATGTTTTTGAGCGGCTGGCAATTGCCCGTACGCTAGACTGGCGGCGTGCAGGTCTCTACTTTTGTCATGGTAGCGCAATTGGACACCAGAAATGTTATCAAATTATTTTTCCTAGTATTGGCTAGGATTTATAGGTTGCTCGGAAATATTACCGATGGGACCCGACCTGACTGGGTAGCCGACCCTTTTCAAATTCTCTGGGGATGGTTGGGAGGACATATTAAGAACTACTATACTTTAATCAACCCCTTTCAGATTCTGGGCACCCCATTCTGGACATACTTGCAACTGATCAGCGGGGTTATTACCGAAGAGTGGGAGACCCAAGAGAAGGATGGTCAACAGACTGTTCAGAATATGCATCTATTATCGAGCCAGATCTTGAGTTATGATCATTTCAACATCCATATATATCCCTTCCCAGCCGGTTCAATTATGACACCATAAGAGAAGAGTTTATCAAGTAGGGATACCTCTTTTCCATCCGAGAGGGTATTCTGGTGGCTCGTATTGGAGGGGTACTAATCTGCGAGAGGGTACACACCTTGCTGACTCAGACATCCATTTGGCTGCGTCCAGGCACTGTGTCCCCCAACACTCAATGGCGCCCACAAGAATAGTAATTTAATGCTAGCCAGGAAACTGTGGTTAATGTTTACTCAGGAGGATACTGGATGTGAGGTTATGACTCACGCACTTGCAGACTCCACGCCCTTCTTATCCAATAGTTACGCCGACTCCTGGGTGAAATCGTACCCGAATGGCCAGCTAGGGAAGTGGGTGCCTACCATCTCAAGTCCTAAGCCATCGAAGGGAAATAGGAAGTGAAAGGGGTATGGTGCTTCAACTAGGTCAGGAAAGGTTCTTCGTCACCCAGCCAGTCCCGTGCTTCTGGGGAGGTTTTAACAGACAGAGGTGTATCCTCTCATGCCCTCGAAGACGCCCGAAGAGGGTTGGTTATCCCTTATAATACTGCCTTCCCGACGGCCTGGGGCCAATGGGACGAATACAAAGGCCGACGATCCTTTCGCAGCCAGTACCCCCGTTCTTTGTGGCAGTATCTCCAGGAATCCGAAGTGGCTTTTGACGTGTTGGGCTACATATCTACCCATGTTGACATCCTTTACGATGCGGACCCAGAGAGGGTCGATCGGTATCTCTGGGACCTCAAGGGATACATTTATGCATGCCAAGGTTACGCGATATTAACCCGCCGAGTCCAGGCCATGCTGCACTTAGTGACTGATGAGGAGGGAGAAGGGAGTGACCAAACTTCAGGGGGTAATGATTTCAATGGTACCCCTACCATGGATGAAACAAGGGAATTATCCCCCCTGCCCATGAGGTCCCGTCCATAGGTAACTCTAGAGAGTTCTTGGGAGGCGGCGAGATCCAAAAAAACAAACATGGACATTGTCTCCCCCCCCAGCCCCTATCACTACCTGGCACTCCTAGGTCAATCCTCCCCGGTTAGCCATTCCTGTTATGGCTACATTTCCGAATTCTTGGAGAATTTGGGACGACCTGAGAGTCAGTGGCTCGTATGAAGAGGTCTGGGTGTTTCTCCAAATGGGCCCTCTCGAGCTTCCGGTATTGGGAAGATCTTCGCTCCACCCCACTTGCTGCTGGAAGAGGATCTAGATGAGATAGTCGCCTCACTAAAAGAGATGGACACCAACGTTAATTCACTCTGGAACCAACATTATGGGTCTACCCGGGTTTCCATGATAATAAGACATCCATAATTGCCTGATCCAGAAGAAGATGTCATCCTTTTCATTCATTATGGCTTTCCCTCCTCCTTTATAGTGAAGGTTATAAAGTTTCTTCCCTTTATGCAGGGTGCCGAGGAGTCCCGGGTGGGAATTCTTTCCCTGGAGTACAATCCCCGTGGTACCGAAAAAGGCAAACACGCGCTTTCAGTTATGGGGACCATCGAGGAGGGGTCTCCTGGCGCAGCTGAGCTCATAGAAGCGACCATTGCGTACCCAGCTAGGGTCTTTCCTTCTCCATCCCCTCCAAGTGTTTCGAGCGAGAAATTATCACCGGGGAAGATCCAAAGACAGCATCAGGCGTCCTGTTTATCAGAACGGCTCAGGTAGGGGATGTCGGGTTATCATGGCTACCCATTTCCTTGATTGATGACTCATATATTCCGATTATGTTAGTTGTTAACTGTTTTGGTGCTACGGTGTAGGGCCATTCGGAGACCTGGTCGTGGATACCAAAGTGATCGTACCTTCTTCCCCTTTATCATCTGAGGGATCACCTGCAGCCACTCCTATCTGTGATGAGATGGAGGGCCCTGCTGAAGGGGCGAGTGACATAGATTTTTATCTTCTTCCTTCATCAATCAGAGATATGTCCGAGGAGGGACAACTTGAAGTCGAGACTCCAGCAGATCATACAGCCTCCATAATTTCAGGGGAGGATAGGGCACCTGTGATTACCGAAGAGGCCCCAAATCTGATAGGGCCGGCTTCCTCAGACCCATTGGATCCCTTGGCGATGGAGGATGAACCTGCCATTAGGCCAGTTGTTGGAAACCTAGAGCGGGCCATTATTTTGTTTACCGGGGGAGTGATTTCCCCGGAACTGATCTCTGTAGCCGATCTCTTAGGGACACCTCTGGGAGTTGCTGGACTTGGGTATGGCCTTATTTCTTGGAAACCTCTTGGGGTCCCCAGGACACCCATGCCTCTCGAAGATGTAGCATCTTCCACGAGTGGTCGTGGCGGCACAGAGCTTGAGGATACAAACGATTTGATGACCGAGGGTAAGACCCTCAATCCCTTCCACTGAATCTGTCCTCTACCCTTTTTGATTAGGGATAATTTTCCATCTTATCGACTTTCGGTCTTTAGGACCACTGCATTTGGAGTTGGCAACTGTACCGTCGGATCTGATCATGCCTGTGACCACAACTGCCGGGGGAGAAGTTTCCACTACGCCAGAGTTTGCAGGTGAAACCACATCGGGTCCCACCATGGTGACGTTCATCCCTGAGTATGTATCCTCATCCGGGATCGACTCTGAGCCCGATCAACAAGTCCTTTTCAGTATTCGACCTGGTCGCCAAAGGGACTGGGAGAAAATTTGGAAGCTGATCTCTCAAATGCCCCTGTCCGAGATGCCAACCAAATTACCAAAGCTGCATAGTTTTTTTATGTTGCTGGGGTTTGAAGGTTTTGACTACCATGGTATTTATGACATAGTCAATCAGATAGTCACTGACCAGAAGTGGCTGGGGGATTTTGAATCTCGCCTTTTTTCTGCTCAATCTAAATCCTACCTTTCTGTGACCCGACATCTTTTCCTAATAGAGGCTCATGATCATCCTGGGGTAGTTGCGAGACTCATGAGAGAAGTCATTAAGCAGTGTTCTTGACTGGAGGTGCTGAGGTATGAAATTATGTGGCTGTAGTAGGAAGAGACTAATGTCACCGCCATAATTGAAGAAGGGGAGTGACAGGAGGAGGAGGAGATGAGGGCGACCTCCAAGGCAGCACAGGAGGCGGAAGCGTTTTGGGATGATGCAGAATCCGAGATAGCCTTACAGCAGAATCTCTATTAAACAATCGAGGATTCTCATAAGCACCTAATACAACATTTTGAATTCCCTGAAAACCTTATGTAATAACCTTTTAGGCCAGAGGAGGCTCCGAACTGTGGACGCCCTTTTTACCAACTTTGTTATGAAACAAAGAAATGTTTCCTTAGAGCTCTTGTCGTCTTCTCCTGTGACAGGAATCATTTGGAACGATTGTTGTGTATGATAATTTACTAAACTCAGAATAATCAGAGTTCATGAAAATTGATAAAAATAAATAATAAACAAGCTCTAACTTTTTCCTGGATCATGGGATCCAGCAAGAATATATTGACTATTGCGAGGGTTTTGTAGAAAAGCCCCACAAACTTTTTGTATATTCATGTTAATGCCCTAATTTTTCCTGGGCCCATATGGTGTAGACCCCATGGGTATGGCCCGACTTTTTCTTAGGTCTCCCTTTTCAGGTTTTCGGCCTAACATGCTTTATGCCTCTTTTTTTGTGAGCAGTTTAAAGTCCCACCAACAAGGCTATCATTACTGATGTTTTAGGTCAAATATATTTGACCAGATATGGTGGGGAGAGGGCCCTCAATGAGGTTTTTTTGATTAAAAGATGTCTCAATATCCTTCAGATGCATGTGTGGGGAGTATGTTTATATTTGAATGACATAAAGGGCCTATTTCAAGGTATGGGAGCCGTATCGGTGTATAGAGGTAGGAGGAGCATTGCCTAATGAAATATTTCCTTTGGTAGATGGGTAAGGGGAAATCAATATGTAGAGCCACTGAGGGAATGGTATGCATAGTCCGGAAAAGGTGTCCTTAAGTCAATGACTCTCCATTTCTGATGGCATGAGGACTTCATGGGAGTCCGACTTATAGAAAAAACCATGGGTGGCTTGGGGAATTATGAATACCACTAGGGGTGGCATGGAAAGGGTGTGTGACATATGAAAGGGTTTGAGAAAATCTGTATTAATCTGGAGTGTGGAATCAAGGTCTCTGTCCTACGAATTTATCAAGTGTAAAATAGGGTTGGATCTTGGCACATTTTAATGTCATGTAGCTGGGACTTCATCTAGAATGGAACGGCTTCTCCCGGTTCTCGGTAATCTCATCAGGGACGTTCCACCATATTCAGGAAGGTTTTTGAAAGGGGTTGGTAAACTATATCTCATAGGTTATCTGAATCATGGGATAGATATGAGGGATCAAAGGCCAAGGGGCATACAGAGAGAAGCATTGCCTAAGGAGATCTTACATTTGGTAGAAGAGAAAGGAGTGATCAATATGCAGAGCCGCTGAGGGCATGTCATGCATAGTCCGGCAAAGGTGTCCATAGTTCAATAATTTCATTCTATCGATAGTAGGGCAACATCAAGGAAGTCTGAGATTTGGGACCACCAGGTGTAGTTTATGACGGTTCGGCTTTTTTTAGAACAGAGTATGGTTTATGAAGAGTGGGTGGATGGATACGGGAGAAACATCAAGGATAAATTTCCTGATAATGAGTGAAGTCATCCCTTCTCACACTGGTGTGAGACAGTGGTTTGTGAAGGTCTTACTTGTGCACTGAGGGATAGAGAAAAGCCTCTGTTCCTTACTGACCCCATGATAGGTTTGGCCATGTAGTTTAACTTCAGGCGGTATGGACAGATTCCGTGTATTTTAACGTCATGCGATAAAGATGGCTTCCGTGCAGTTTAACATCATGAGGTAAAGACGAGGTGCATCATTAAAGGATGTTGTGAAGTTTAACGTCATTCAGTGAGGACGAGGGCATTTTTAAACCAGTGAAAATGCTTGCAGTTGGAGGCATTTACCTGAATGTTTAATGCTTGGTCATTGGAGCTTTATGCTAAGCGGACAAGATGTTCCATGCAGTTTAACGTCATGCAGTAAGGACGTAGTTGAAAAGGCCTCTATTGATCAGAATGTAACTATGCTTTAACATCTCATCATTCCCAAGACGTGGAGAGGGGTTGATTGGTGTAAATCGTGGTTCTGGGGCTTCTTGGATAAAGAGAAATGGTGTGGGGGCTTTGAGGCCGGTAAGTGTACGGTGCTGGGAAGAGTACCGCCTGAGGAAATATTTCCTTTGGTAGACGGGCTAGGGGCTATCAATATGAAGAGTCGCTGAGGGAATGGTATGCATAGTCATGCAAAGGTTTCCACGAGACGATTACTTTCCACTTCCAATGGTCGTGAATGGTTATGAGGATCCGCGATTTTCTGGGCCACGAAGTCTGTCATTTGGTAAGAAAATATCTGGACATGTCATGCATATTTGACCCTGGTTACTGTTAAATCTTAAGGAGATCCCTGCGCTGATTTATCTTGCGCGTGAGGGGTACCATCACTCCATGCAGGTTAACGTCATGCGGTAAGGACGAAGTACTCCTAGTTTAGTGGTCATAGAGATCAGACCATTAGGTGACTATTGTTGCAGTCACTCAAAGGATAATTGAGTTACCATGCTCCGATATACTCTGAACAGGGTTGGGGATGAAGGTTGTAAACTGAAACTCTGAGGTTTCCCAGATCAAGAGATGTGGTGTGGGGGCTCTGAGGCCGGTAAGCGTATGGAGCTAGGAAGAGTACAGCCTGAGGAAATAATTCCTTTGATAGACAAGCCAGGGGATATCAATATGTAGATCTGTTGAGGGAATGGTATGCATAGTCATGCAAAGGTGACCCCGGGTCGATGACTTTCCACATCCGATGGCCATGAATGATTATGAAAACCCGAGATTGCTCACAGTACAGATTTTGGCATAGGGGGATAATGGTGTCTGAGCATACAAGAAACATATTCACTGAAATTTTCCATTGAGTCAAAGTAGCCTAGGCTTGGCTTGACGTACATTGATGCAAGTCGTCATGTGAACCACATGCGGATACATAGGCTAACCAGGTAGGGATACCCTGACAATGTTTGGATGTGAAAAGGGGGATGAACTTGTACACCATTGAGCCGTAAATTTCTGGATCGAGAGATATGATATGGGGGCTCTGAGGCCGTAAGAATATGGAGCTAGGAAGAGTATCTCCTGAGGATATCTTGCCTTTGGAATATGGACTAGGGGATATCAATATGAAGATCACTGAGGGCATGGTATTCATAGTCATGCAAAGGTGTCCACGGGTCGATAAATTTCCACTTCTGATGGCTGTGAATGGTTATGAAGATCCATAATTATCTGGGTCGTGGAGTCTGGTGTATGGAGAGGATGTATCCAATTGTGCAAGGAGTATTTACATCTCACTTTTCTATATATATTTGGGTGGGTCGCGACGAAGTTCGTGTAGTTTTAACATCATGCAGTGAGGATGAAGTACACACCCTGTGCAGATCTGGTCCGTAGACGGGGGAAGAGGGCATTTTGTGTAAATCTTTATTCGAGAATGGATGGGCCAGGATGGGAAGCCTTGATGTTACTACGCATCCCGTGAGGAAATGAATCAAATCATGCGTAGTTCCCTGAAGTTCACACAGTTTAACATCGTGCAGTAATGACAAGGAATACAACCCATACATGTCTGGTCTATACACGGGGAAAATGGAATTTTATCCTCTTATCTGTGTAGTTTAACATCGTGTGGTGAGGAAAAGGATTATACCCCGTGTTAGTCTAGTCCATACAATGGGGAAAGGGAATTTTTTAACTTTCATGTGGGGATGGCTAGTCCAGGGTGGGGGACCCTGGCATCACTACGTATCCTGCGAGGGCAGGAATCAAGCCACACATAGTTCTTTCCTGAATACACCCTATGCAGGTTTGGTCCTAAGGCAGGAGGAAAGGGGAATTTTTAAATGGCTGGGCCATGACATAGAATCCAGGCATCACTATGTATCCTGCGAGGGCAGGAATCAATCCTCACGTAGTTCTTTTGGGAAATACACCCCGTGCAGGTCTGGTCCGTACGGGGGAAGGGGGTATTTGTTTGGAATCATTTGATGTGTTTGGGCTAGGGTGTAAAACTATGGGGTCACTATGTATCCTGTGAGGGAAGGAATCAAGCCTTACATAGTTCTATGAAGGACAATACACCCCGTGCAGGTCTGGTCCATACACATGGGGGGTGAGAGGGCATTTTTAACTTTTATTCGGGGATGGCTGGGCAAGGATGGGGAACCCTAGCATCACTACATATCCTGTGAGGGAAGGAATCAAGCTGTACGTAGCTCTCATTGGAGTACACCCCATGTAGGTCTGGTCCATACATGGGGGAAAGGGGAAATTTTTAACTTTGTTTCGTTTGGGAGTGGATGGGCCAGGATAGGGGATCCCGGCGTCACTACGTATCCTACGAGGGTAGGAATCAAGCCGTATGTAGTTCTATTTGGAGTAAACCCCATGCGGGTCTAGTCTATACACAGGGAAAAGGGGACATTTTTAACATTGTTTCATTTGGGATTGGCTGGGCCAGGATAGGGGATCCCGATGTCGCTATGTATCCTGTGAAGGCAGGAATCAATCCGTATGTAGTTCTCTTTGGAGTACACCCCGTGTAGGTCTGGTCCATACACAGGTGAAAGGGGAAAGTTTTTAAATATTCTTATCCGGGTAGTTTAACATCGTGCGGTGAGGATGGAATACTCTTAGTTTATGGTCATAGAGTTTGGACCGTTGGGTGCATGGTAGTTTAACGTCCTGCAGTTCGGACGATAACTACTTTTAGTTATGCTGGTGAGGACGGAATACTCTTAGTTTATGGTCATAGATATTGGACTGTTGAGTGCTTGATAGTTTAACGTCCTGTATCTTGGATGATAACTACTTTTAGTTATACTAGTGAGGACATAATACTATTAGTTTAGGGTCATAGAGTTTGGACTATTGGGTGATTTTCAGTTTAACGTCATGCAGCTCGGATGATAATTGATTTTAGTTATGACGGTGAGAACGGAATACTCTTAGTTTAGGGTCATAAAGTTTGCACCGTTGACTGCTTGACAGTTTAGCGTCCTGCATCTTAGATTATAATTGCTTTTAGTAATGCTGGTGAGGATGGAATACTCTTAGTTTATGGTCATAGAGTTTGGACTGCTGGGTTCTTTGCAGTTTAACGTCATTCAGCTTGGAAGATAACTTCTTTTAATTATTATGTGAAATACTTCTTCATAAATCATGAATTTTTAAGAGCAGTGGTGAATTTCCCATCCATGGAGATCAATTCATATGCTCCGTTAGAGTAGACCTTGTGTATAACATAAGGTCCCTCCCACTTGGGCTCTAGTTTTGGATTTTTCTTTCCGGATATCATCGGGGTCTGGAGGACCAACACCAATTTCCCCTCCAAGAAGGACCGAAGATGGACCTTTTTATTGAAGGCTCGTGCAATCCGGTTCTGGTATACTTCCAGATGATGCAATGTGTGCAATCGCTTCTAGTTGAGCTGCTTCAATTCACCTAGCCACTTTTCTGATCGCTCATCGTTGGATAACTGATCAAAAATGGCAACACAAAATGAGGGTAATTGGAGCTCAACGGGAAGGACTACTTTTGTTTTGTATACTAATGAGTATGGAGTAGCCTGAGTAGTAGTGTGGATTGTCGTTCGATAATCCCACAATGCATGGAGGAGTTTATCCATCCATGACTTCTTTTCTTTGCCTACCATTTTCTAGAGAATATTGGACTCGGTCTTGTTAAAAGCCTCTATCTGTCTGTTGGCCACTACATGTTAGCAGGATGAGTGGTTAGCCTTGATACCATATTTTTGGTATAGTTTCTCTTATTCAGCAGAGCAGAAGTTCGTGTCGTTATCCGTCCGTATGGTATGAGGGACACCAAATCTAGTGATGATATTGTTTTTCACAAAGCTGAAAATGCATCTTGCCTCGACTTCCTTAAGGGGTATAGCTTCTGCCCATTTGGAAAAGAAGTCGGTTGCTGTGAGGATATACTTCATTTGTTTGGCTGTGGCTAGAGGATATGGTCCCACGATGTCTATTTCCCAGACTGCAAATGGCCAGGAGTACTTATCCTGATGAAGTAACTTAGGGGGTTGGTGTATGAAGTTGGAATGAATTTGGAAAGAGTGTCATTTTGTGGTAAAGTTCTCACAATCTCGTGCCACTATGGGCCAATAGTACCCAAGTCTTTGAACTCGATGAAAATGTTTGGACCCCCACTGATTTTCCCCACATACCCCAACATGTACTTCAGTCATGATGGTAGTGGTTTCTTCTCCATCAAAGCATCTGAGGAGGATTCCATTGGGTCCTCATTTGTAGAGGACCTCTTGCTGACTTACGCCTCCATAGAGGACAAAGCTGATTTTCCTTCTATGTATTTGCTCTCGTTTAGCCCTGTCTGATAGAAGTTCTCCCCATTGAAGTTAGTTTGCAATGTGGGTCATCAATCTTGTGGCAGGAGCATATGACCCAGGGACAGGACTAACATCATGGATTTCCTCTATCTTGGTTTGGAAAAATGGCAAGACCATTCGGTGGTGAGCAAGAATGATGACTATTTAATCATGGTCTGGGTCGGCTAGGGTTGTGGACACATTTTCTAATGCATCGTCCTAGGAATTCTAAGACCGGGGTATATAGGTCAATGTTGGTTCTATGGAGAATTCCTCCATTAACCCTCGGACATGGTCAAACATGGGAATCGGCTCCTCCTTTTTAATATCATAGTCACCATTGAGTTGCTTGACGACCAGTTCCAAGTCACCTTTTACCTTAACCTGCTGTACTTTTTCCTGGAGTGCGAGCTCCCCACCTGCAATGAGGGCTTGATACTCCACCTCATTGTCCGTACATCTATCTGATAGGAGGAAGGAATATGGAAAGACTACTTTTTCCGGGGACATGAGTAATATCCCTAAGACCACCTAGTTAAATTTGGGATCTTGGATCCTTTTCTAGGTTGGGCTTCAGGATGCGCCGTCGAAGTACATTTCCCATGCTGGGAGCTCCTCTTGAACTGCGAAAATGTATTCATCAGGTAGCTCGACATCCGGTGCAGTGGTTGCTGTTGAAGGGTGTTCTTCCAGAAAATATGCTAATGCCTGGCCTTTGATGGCCTTCTAAGGCCCAAACTGGATGTCCAATTATTTCAGGATTACTACCCATCGGGATAGGCGCCTGGTCAGCATTGGGCGACTGAGAATGTATTTTAGAGCATTACAACAGGAGACCAAATGGACTTCATGATGCTGCAGATAGTATCACAACTTTTGAACTGTGAAGACCAAGTCCAAACAACTCTTCTCAATGTTTGAGTATCGAGTCTCATCATCAATCATGGTTCAGCTGAGGTAATAGAGGCTGTTTTCACTACCGGTGTCATTATTTTGTGCAAGGAAATCTCCCAGCGACCGTTCTAAGGCCGTCATGTATAAAATTAGGGGTCTTCCTTCAATCGGAGGCATGAGCACCGACAGGATTAAAAGTTACCTCTTTAGACTGTCAAACACCTCTTGGTAGTCATCTTTCCATTGGATGGTAACCCCATTCTTCATTAACCTGGTAATGGGTAAACATTTTCCAGCCAGGTTGGCTATGAACCGCCTGATATAGGCCAGGTGTCTATGGAATACCCTCCACTCAGTGAGATTGTAGGGAGGTGGCATGTCAATGATAGACTTTTCCTTTTTTAGGGTCGACTTCGATGCTACGATGGCGTATGACGAAGCCAAGGAATTTCCCTGAGGTAACCTCGAAGGCACACTTCAAGGGGTTCATCATCAGACTATGTTGTCTAAGTTTCTTGAAGATGGTCTCAAGATATAACAGGTGATCTGAGCATTGTCTGGACTTGACCACCAAGTCATCTACGTAACATTCTATGAATCTCCCCATGAATGGTTTAAAGATACGATGCATGGCGCATTGATATGTGGAACCAGCGTTATTGAGACCAAAGGGAATGGCCCTGTAATAGAATACTCCTTGGGGGCCCTGAAGGTAGTGGCTTCTTCATCTTATCAGGCCATCCTGATTTTATTATACCCAGAATAGCCGCCCATGAAGGATAGATCCTCATACCCGACTATTGCATCGATTAACAACTCAGTGATTGGGACTGGGAAATCATCTTTTGGGAAATACCGATTGAGATCTCTGAAATCAATGCAGATGTGGATTTGTCCGTTCTTTTTTTGACGGGGAGAATGTTGGCCAACCATATGGGGTACTGGACCTCCCGAATAAATCCTTCATTAATGATCTTATCGACTTCAGCCACTATTTTGGCATCATGTGAGGGGTGTGTCCTTCTGGCGGCCTCTTTATAGCCCCGGTGGTCTTCTGGCAGACCTAAGCGATGCGTGGCTACTTCAGGATCGAGACCTGGCATATCCAAGTAATTCCAGGAATATACATCCCGGTGATTCCTTAGGAAGGAAGTATATAACTCGTGCTCCTCGGGGGACATGGCTGCACTAACAAGAGTGGGCCTCAGGTCTTCCTCGCTAACTAGGTTTATTTCCCTGAACTCATTCATGGTGGTGGAGACACCCTCCTCAAATGTGGGAGGTGCATCCCTGAGATCATCCTCCTCTTCGACTCCCATATCCTCATCTTCTTGATCCGATGGGGAGAGAGTTCTTAACATGGGCTCCTGGGAGTCCGGAGGCGAGGCATTGTGGGCGTCCTCACTCAAGTATCCGCCCCCAAACTGAGGGTCAGTGGACGTTCCCAAATTGTCACGCCCAACAGTTATGGATGAAGTCATGAGGACGGCTGAGTGAGTATCCTAAGTCGAACCCCGGCTCTCAACATGTTTGATGGGAAGTACATAGTCTCTGCCAAGCTATTTGAGGGGGCCGTCAGGAACCATTTCCATACCATTTGGAGATAGGATCCATTCGACACCATTGGTCAAAGGCTTCTTGTTCTTTTGCTCATAGAACCTGACGTCAATGTAATGTGACTCGGAGAGCTCTAAAGGGGCCTTGTCAGTGCGCAATGTGCCACTTTGCCCATTGATGCAGTACATAATACACTAGTGGTAGGATTAATGAATGGCCATGTTCTTATGAAGCCACAGCCTTCCCACCAGGGTATTGAATTCTGTGTTCTATGGGACAACCAGGAATTATGAGTTGGCCACAAGGTCTCCAAAATGGGTCATTAGCTTAATTTTTCCCATTGGATTCTGTTCAATCTTGTTGTAACTTAATAGAGTTGTGGCCAAGGGAACCAGGTCATCCTCACTATAGCCTAGATTATGGAGTGTCCGTAGGGGAAGGAGGTTAACTCCAGATCCATTGTCAATAATGACTTTACAGATCTCAACATCATTTAGTGTTCCAGACACATATAGTGGTTTGATGAGTCCTTGCATGATGACATCTTTATCCTGATCGGTGAAAGAAATCACAGCATTGCATTCAGCCGAGCCAGTCTCCGCCTGATAAATTTCGGCGGCAGCTACCTTAGCTTGAAACTCTTGGGGGCTGAGCAAGGCTTCTATAAGTTCCTCCCTGAGGTCTTCTGACAATCTCAAGGTGTCCAGGATCGACAGTTTGGATGGTACCGACACTAGCTGCTTAAGGATATCGTATTTCTATTCCAGTGGCTGATGCTTCTCCATTGGCGGGAGAGTTTTAGCGGGAAGCTTGGGAGTTGGAATACGTGATTAGGAGGGGCCGGATGCGGGGTCATATGCCGATGATGTTCCCAGGTTCTAGGGACTCGGCCCGGCCAGTCTGTTTTTGCGCTCTAGGTGGCTAGACCCTTGTTCCTCCTCTGATGGGTACTACAGAATAACGGGGGCAGAGTGGAAACTTGTTGAGGTGGAGGAATGTTATTTCTTCTGCTAAGTCCATTGAAGGGCTCTCCCATAGTTTTCTGCGATATTAACGGATCGGGTTGAGTTTCATTCATAGGGTTGGTTTCGGCTGTGACTGCGCCTTCCATAATATCCCCTACCTCGGCGATTCCTCTTCCCAACTCCTCGTATTGGGTACTCAGGTTCATAATTGTACCCTTCATTAGGGAATGATTCCATAAGATGGATGATGTTTATGAAGACCAAAATTGGCTCCTCATCCTCTGACAGGTCAAATTAGTTGTTTGTCCTAGATGGTGCCATTTGGTGGGTCTGTGCCCATGGTGCCATGTTTGGGGGAATAAAATCTGATAGCATCGGAACAAACTTCGGCCTCATTGCGGACTGCTCCTCTTGCTCTTGTCTCCTCCCTTTTTGATTATTCCTAGATGGCCAGCTCATGGAGTGTTTTGAGGCCGATAATATCAGTTGTGCGGCATCAGGGGTTGTTAGCGGAAAAACTGGCTATTGTAGTTGATCTTGGAGTATGTCCTGGGCTCGATTAATAGTCTTCTGAGTTATCCAGTTATCAAACTTCTTCCCCTTCTTGCTGGTGACATCCTGCCACCCCTCTCTTTTTTCGAGGACAGTGGTTGAAACATATGTCACATGTGTTGGGGGTGGTCCTAGCTCAACCTTCCCTAATTCTACCATCCTTTACAGGAGGTCTTTGAAGATGTAGAATTCCCAAATATTGTGCCCCATCATTCGATGGTTGGGAAAGTAATCTAGCCTGTCATCACGACCGAATTATTCAGGATTCCTCATCTCCGGGAGGCTGAGCAAGTAGCAATTCATGGCGACGATGAAGTAGTTGCAGACTTGATCCTCTCAGAACGAGTATACATTATATCTTTGTTCCTCAAACTGGTTCTACGTCGACCCTTTTTGATCATTCCGCCTGGGTGCAGGCGGCCGCTGATATACAGGGGGCCCTTGACGATTTGGTGGAGGCCTGAGTGGTGGAGTAGGCACAGTGTCTAGCTTGAGCGTGACAGAGGATGCTTCAGCTCTAACTGTTCGCTTTGCAGGAGCCGACGAGGCTATTCGGGACTTCAAATTGGTCCGCTGTAGGGAGTCCTCGATTCTCTGAGAAATGGCCAAGAGATGGCGGAAGCTAGTGGTGCACTCCACTGGTATGAGTGGAGTTCACAAATCATCTCTAAGATTGTCGATGCATATGGCAAGAAACTCATCTTGAGGCATTGGCCTATTCAGATAGTAGGTCAGACCTTTCCATCTGGCGATGAAATCTGGGACCCTCTCATTCTCCCTTGGCTTGCAATTCATATGGTCGCTAACTGTTGTTTTAGGCAACGTCGAGCTGAAGTGGAAGAGGAACTGTTACCGAAGGTCTTTCCATCTTTTTATTGACTGGGCTGGAAGACTCGTATAACAGATGAAGGCGGATCCTTGCAAGGTCCGTATGAAGCATCTGAGTTTCACTGCTTCTTGCTGTTCTGGAGTTCCCATCATAGGGTCGCAATAAGATGCATAGTGCATTAAATTCTATTCCAGATCACCTGATCCATTGAAGATAGGGAATAAAGGGCTCTGAAAATTGGGTCGATGAGGCGTGTGGCTCACCCAATCTGGGTAGGGCTTCTTCTCTGGTTGTATCGGAGCGTGTCGACCTTCCATTGCTTCCAATTGAGCCGTTAGTGCCTTGATGGTGTTGGTGAGACCCTGGTTTACATCTAGTTGGGCCTGGTCTTGGGAAGGTGTATCCAGAGGCATTTCTTGAGGATCAAGCTTGGTTGGCACTAGGGGTGCATGTGCCATTTGTGACACCTTCGGGGGTGTTTAGACATACTCACTCGGATTGCTTCATGAGTGGAGGGAAGTCCTGGTGTTCATCGGGATCCACATTTAGGTAGTTGGATAGGCTAGGCGCCTCGTTGGGCTGGAGCCCTGGTTGTGCTTCGTTTACCAGGGAAAACATTGGTCTTTGAGGTGCACTTACTTGTAGTGCATGATATGTCTCCTCTTTTGATGCGCTCTAAATAAGACGGTTCCTATGGAGTAGCTCGTTGTTAAGCCACCTCAGTTCTTTCATTTCCTCTTCCTATCAAGCGAACCTCTCTTTGAGCATGAGCGGCTCATTTTTATCGATAGAAGGAGGTAGGTTAAATGTAACCGGTCCTTTGATCTTATCCTTGTTGGAAGCTTTCAGGTTGAGCAGAGGAAGGTTAGATGAAGGGGAATCCATTTTTAGAGCGACTCTCCAGTTCTGGGTGTGTGAACCTGGTGGTTCGTTGTGAGTCACAGCCTGACCAGAACCACCATCCCCCGATCCATCCAGATTTGCACCATCTTCGGTTTTACCTGTGGGGTTAACCTATATAGTGTTGATGGATGCGTATCGCAGAATGGAAAAGATGTCATCTTCCAAAAAAGAAGAGGATATCCCACTTATTTTACTGGTCTTCTCTCTTATATCCCAGGATTTCTTTCGGGCTCCTTGACTAAGGGTGACACATATAGTTCTCTGATGTGACCTTAAGGTACACCTCCATTTTGGAGGGGATGATGATTCAAACGATGAGAGGTAGGAACCTCCCCTTCTGACTGTCCTCCCTAGACGAGAGAATACTAATTTTCGTGGGGGAAGTTGTTGTTGAAGAGGTAATAATTTCCCCAGCCCTAAGGATTGGGGTTGGATCCGTTCCTTGGATGTTGAGTCCCTTCCCATTTCTATTGGCCTTATGGGGGAATTTGGTGTTAAAAATGTCCCCAGCCCTACAGGCTGGGGTGGACCATGGATTGCTGCATTAGCTGCTGCTATCACGACCATCCTGATCTCACGTGCCCCCATTTGGGGGTGAACTGGGTTTGGTGTTTAGATCTTCTGCGAATCAATCACTTCTAGGGAGGCAAGAAATGACTACTAATTGGCCTCTCTTAGGCGACAGGCCTGTTGTATGCTCTCGATGGCTTGATTCAAGAGTTCTTGAATGGCTTGTTCTGGTCGGGCCTAACGCTTCTGGGACTTACTCGAGGCCTGACTCTTTTGGGTGTTTTGCCTTTCATGAATAGGGAGACCATTCTATTTCCAACTTGACGTGATGACGTTGCAAGACACCATGCCGAATGGGTTCTTATGGGTGGGGAGTAGAGTAAAATTCATAACTCTATATTCCCCCCATCCCCTGATATGGACTCCCGTCAGAGCATCACTGATGAGGCGATGCCACTGGTGTAGTGCACGGAGGTAGGCTATCTCCATGTTTCCTTAATGCCTCTCAGGTCGCTGTTTCCACGCTGAAGGAATAGCATCTAGGTCGATGTGATGAAGTAGGTCTCCTATTGTCTTGACTTGGTCTATATAACCTTCATAGGGAAGAAATCTTGATTTCAGTCGGCAGATAATTGTCCATATATTATGGCGGATGCCCTGCACGCATTCTTCCTACAACTCTCTGGGTATGTCGAACTGAGTGGTAGTCGTGGGCCAAATCATAACTGGTATATCATCCCTAGCTAGTTGTTTCATCAGGTGCAACATGTCGGCATACTCCTACGTTAGTGACTCCTCTACCTGGTCAGCCCAACTGATAAGCTCACGGATAGAGTTGTCCGAGGAAGTGGGGTGGGTAGGTGATGAAATATCATATGGGCGATTCTAGGGCAGTTCAAAAGATGAACGTGGCCCTGGACCATCTCCTGATCGAGGAAGGGTGTCATTCGTGATTCACTGGGAATCTGACATGCTTGATCCCATCCTTCTAAGTGCCTCGGAATACGGGGTCTTTTCTGTGCTTGATTCGGCATAGGGAGGACCTTCCTGTCGATATGACATGCCATTGCGGGGATGAACTTCGAAATGGCGTCCGCAATGGCGAGGAATACCATTACTGCTTGATGCCTCACTGAATAGAGTGATTTTACGATGCATACCTTGGGGAGGAACTCCAAGGCATGTCGCAGCAAGGGGAGGACCTTCTGGCTGCGTAGTGTTGTTATGGGGAGGGCCTTCGCAACAACTTCCATCATGGTTAGGATGACCATCATGGTTTGACGTTCGATGTATATCCTAGGGAGGACCTTCAAGATACACTGCAATAAGGGAAGGACCTTCTTGTTTCTTGGGTCCACTTTGAGGAGGACCTTCACAATGATGGTCATGGTGGTGAGGACTACCATCACAACTGCTGCAATGGCGAGGACTACCATTACAGCTACCGTAGGGAGATTATATATGGGGTAAACCCTGGGGAGGGCCTTAAGAATGTACCACAATGGGGGGAGGGACTTCTCGTTGCTTGATGTCTCTACTGGGAGGACCTCCATTATCATGGTGGCGAGGACTACCACCATGATCTGATTCCCGGATGCGCGGAGTGTTGTTGCAACGTAACCCCTAGGGAGGACCTTCAGGGCAGGCCACGACAAGTGGAGGGCCTTCTTGACGCAATGAGACGTCACTATGGGGAGGGCCTCTGCAGTTGCGACTATGATAGAGGGGAATACTATCATAGTCTATGGTCCCACTGCATAGAGAGTGCATGCAGTGTATACCCCAGGGAGGACCTTCAGGGTGGACCGCAAAAAGTGGAGGGCCTTCTTGCTACTCGATCTTCTGGTCACGTGGAGGGTTTCCGTGACTCGCATAAAAAGAGGAGCTCTCGTGATCTACCGTTATATGCTTGTGGGGGAGGCCCCTGTGGGTGCTCTCGGGAGGACCTTCAGAGCTTCTAGTAGCAACATTGCGGAGAGGAACTTCGCAACTGCTATTGCCGCTCCCATAGTATGGTAATGGGTGGGAAGGGTCCTAAGAATTTAATATGCGCTTAGCGGAGTTGGAAAACCCAACTTCTAGAAGAGTGGAGTCATGAACCCTCTATTTATTTTCTGGCTGCCTTCGGCGAGTTCGGGGTGCTTTCTTGCGGGCAGCGGGGACCGTCTGCTGTTGACAACGACCTTCACCTTCGGGCCCCTGGCTAATTGGGTCATGTGATGTTTTTGGGATACGAAGATGAACATATTGACTTTTAGCAGGGATATATGCCTTCTCTAGAGCATCCACCGTGATGGATGGGTGTCCCCCAATTGGAACGAGTGAAGCTGCTCGATCCGGTTTCCCTTACGTTGTGGAATATAGCCGGCGACCATCCTGGGTGGAAGCAGGGATATAGGTCTGCTTTGAGGCGGCCATCTCATCTCTTAGATGAGTCGCCTCTATTGGGGAGATGGGATCATGGGTCAGAGTCCTTGCTGTTGCCGCTGATGCAATTACATTCTCACAAACTTGCAAGATATGATCTGGGATAGATTCCTACTCCTCCATCATTTCCAAGATATGTAGAGAGATGTCTTTGGCTGTAATGGGTATGAAGGCCCATTCCGGTATCAGAGTAGAAATATCCTGCTCCGGTCCTCTGATGGTCAGTGGGTACTGACAATTATCCTGTGTCGGGGTAGGTGAATTAATCTTCCCCTAGGCCGAGATATGCTTTTTTATCTCTCCGTTTTCCGCCACATTGGGATGGTGGACTTTACTTGCAACCATAGGGAGTTGGACCTACATATATTGGTTTTCCACCGTATCGATTCAGTGGCCTTTATCGGCGTGGAGACGTGCCCGCCTATGAGTTGCTGCCACATCTGGGCATCAGGATTTGTTGATCACCACCATAACGTAATGGTAGGCATCAAGAGAATCTGCTACAAGCTGGTCCTGCAGACGTCGGGTCGCCACCACGTCGGGTTGGTGGGCTTCACGACCGTGGGCAGGGAGAGGTGCCTGCCGGGTAAGTGTCGTCATGTATGAGCGAAAGGCTTGATGGAGCTCGGCGTGGATGGACGCCTACTCATATGATACTTCCATGTCTGGATGGCGGGCCTCCATGTCAGGATTGTGGGATTTGGAGGAGCGAACAGGTGTATGTGCTTGTTCGTGATGCGTCTCCTTTACTGGGCTACAGAGCTCCTCCTCGGGCACAAGGGTGATGACCGGTCCCTGGTTGTATGTTTTCCACCATCGTAGGGCGGTCTGAGGGGCCGGATCTCAGGGAGCGTGGGCCTGGATCCTCAGGGCTACATCCTCCTGAGCGTGAGGGAGTTGAGTCGCGGGGTGACCGTGATGAAGCCTTATGGCGGGGGGCTTAGAGAAGAACCCCCGTTCAGTAGGGAGAAAGTCCTCTACGTCGACCACATCTACCTCCCTAAGATAAGGGAAGTATGCATTGCCTCATTCTGGGGATAGACTTTCGAAACGGTTTGAGATGGAAATAGGAGCCGTCCGGATCTGCCTTTGTGGCCGCTTCTAGGTAGGCAACCGGAGAGTCCTGGTGGATTGGAGGGTGTGCATGGCCGCCTCCACCATCGGGAGAGTACCATTCACATGGTACTTTTGGATCAACACATCTGAGACCTAGCATTGAAGATGCTGGGTAGGTGGCTGGGTCCTCTATTGGTGAGGAAGTCCGGTAATTGCATTGTTGGAAGCACGCGCTTGAGTGTTCCTTCGTGACGCCATTGGATCGAAGGGAGTTATGTGTGGTACCTATATAACATTTTAACAAATATAAACAACAAACCCATCAAACAACATCTCATGACCCCATGCCTGATTAATGACCTTGTCTGGCCCCCCTTGTGAGTATAAAGGGGGAACACAGTGGGATTAGGTTAAATTTGTCATGATTGGTTAAAGATTCATGTCGGGTTCACCATTTTTTGTCTCATGGTGCACGATGGGGTCATGGGGAAGAAACATGCGCTACCCAACAATTGATTAGAGAAGGTTGGGTTCTGCTTAATCACTCATATCGGGCGCACCATTTTCTACCTCGAAACGCACAACGTTTCTATATCCAGTAATACATGGACCTACTTTCCAAAGGGAGGAGTTTGCTGGGTGGTATGACCAGCGAAGCTTAAGAACTCACATTGGTCGAGAGGATATGAGGTCGGGCTCATCAAACCCTTTTGGGGAGAATTATTTCCTTTTCCGGGACTCTCTTATAGATTTAAGACGTATTCATATGTTTGAAAATCTTTGGTTTATATCCAAGAATAGTATCCATAGATTTCTCCTGGTTGGAAATGGTCAACTGGACGTAGGGTTTCGGGATCATTTATGTCTGAGGTTTACCATCCCTCATTGGATTAATGACCCCAAGGAGTCTGGACTCACTGAGAAGACACTATTTAAATCCTCATAACCTAGCACTCTAGATTTTATTGTCATCCAGGGGAAAAATAGTGACTTGAGCGTTTGGATCAAACCTGTGATACAGGCTTCCTATGTATCCCCATGAGAGGAATCAGAACCCTCTTAGTTTGGAAATACGGATTAACGTCATGCATGAAGAAGGATGAACCATCATGAAGGTGGTCGGATAAACCGTGTGTTGGGATTGAACCTCGGGGAGGCTTCCTACATACCCTACCTAGGATACGTGGATCAAAGTAAATATAGTTCGAATAGGAGTGCCGGAGATCTAACATGAATGTGGACCTGGGGGGTCTGATGGTGATCGGGCTTGAACCTCATGGAGGCTTCCAACGTATCCCTGTGGTAGGGAATCAAAGTCCTCATAGTTCACAAGGATATGGGTCTTACAATCTGAGGAGTCCCACAGTAATGGATTGGGGATTACACTCTGAGGAGGCCCATAGTAATGGATTGGGGCTTACACTCAAAGGAGGCCCATATGTGGATGTCATGTTAGACACATACTCTAAGACCACGCAAGTCTTCCTCGGTGTGAGAAACATGAGGAATCAGGGAATAGATGATCACGTTGCGAAAAGTGCGTCCATGGGAAGTGGAGTGGGCCTTACTCATAGAGGCGGCCCATGGTGCTTGGACTTACTCCGGAATGGAATCCCAGGGCGACAAAGCGCAGCGGGAGAAGGAATCGGCCCCAAATAAGGACAGAGCAGCACCCTTCCCCACTACGCCCTTCCTTGGCCATGGCCGTGTGGAAGTACAGAGCTGCATGGGGGCTTCCTTCTAATGAGTAGTCCTCCATGCCCCAACGAGGGGATAAGTTCTCCAGTCCTAACAATTGGAGGGGAAAAAGGGGGGCTCGCGGGACCGGACTCCGCATTTCCGTGGGAATGTGAACCTAGGAATGCGTCGGGAATCCACCCAAGGGTCGGGGCAGCCCCTTCGCCCCTGCTTATCGTGGGTATGTGAACTCAAAACGACGCGGTGATGTGACTGAAGGTTACATCACACGAGTCTGGTGGCTCTGGTGGAGGCCTCGGCTCGAGGCCGTTGAATGGGCCAATGAGGGGGTTTCCGAGGATCATGCCAGACTAGGAGGATTTTATCCGGCTCAGAAAATGGGAACTTCGAAGGATCTCGTGGGCCACACATGTGTATGAGTGGTGGCGCCCTTTGCGTAGGGAGGAGCTACACGATTGGAGAGGCCATCCACGAACCAGGGTGGTCCGTGGACTGATGGGCATCCCGCAAACCAGGGTGGTCCACAGCATCGGGTTCGGCCCATGTACCACCATGGTACGCGGAGGGATCCATGCGAGCACCAGCGGCTGAGGGAGGCACCGGTCTGGGGTTCGTCGGTCGGGGCTTCACCCAAGTAGGAGGGTGTCATGCGGTGCGATGGATCAGAAAAGGGGAATAAACTCCATGGTCCCTGGGGAGTGCATCCGCGGAGGGGCCATGGTTCGCAGTCTTATTTTCTTTTTTAATTTAGTTTTGTGGTTCACCAAGTTATTATGATTTTTTGGTTCCATATTAATTCGCTTCTAGCTTCACAGATGTTCTGGTTCACAGACTGGAACATCGCGGTTTTTGAAATCCTAAGCTCCTTCCTTCAAAATCCTTCCACCCGAATGTTGTCAATCTCTTAAAATCCTCCCCACCTCTTCCCCCTCCATACACTTTTATAGAGTGGGGAAAAAGATTTATATGCAGTCATGTGGCACCTTTTGTGGAGGCACATGACTGAAAAACATGTTTACTGATCACTCGGTCATTCTGCAACTCGCGGGGTGTGATTCTTGGCCAAGCAGAGTTCCGCCTCTATTTCGCAAACGACAACAGATGCGGTCCGGGCCGATCGACGCGGTTCGTGGTTGGGGTAGTTCATGACGATGGACCGGCTCGACAACTATCCTTCTTCTCACCCACGGAGGACCTCCGCCTTCATTCCGTGAAAGAAAGTGTCTACGGAGGGGGTGCTTCACGGAACCGGCCGGGTTTCATTGTCATTGGTCCAGTCTGTGGACCGTTTCGGCTTGTGTCGTCCTTTGAGTCTTCTCCCCAACATTCTTCAACTCTTTTTGGGGGGAACAGTTGGGTAGAATCTCACTTGTATTCAAGGGTATTTTCTTTCTCCTTTGTATATTTTTAGGACCCTACAATGTCAGATCTATTGTTTCAGATGCGAAAATGGAGGTTTCAGGCGATCCGAGGGATTTCTCTTCAGGAAACCAAGGTTACACGGTGTGTGTTCCAGGAGAACATATTATGCGTTCTTCCCATTTTGGGAAGAAGAATTTTTATTAAGTACACACTGTGTACTCTGAGTACATGCCATGTATTGGTAGTTCGTGTGTCCGACCGTGTAAAATAAAAAACGGAATAGTGGTTTTTAAGGAGTACACATCGTGTACTGGGAGTACACATCGTTTAGTGGCACATGGGCATGTGTTCGAGTGTAAACACACATAGGATGGTGTTTTTTTAATAGTAAAATCCATGTACATTAACATAAAATCCATGTACTACTACATCGGTACACCCCATTTACCCCAGAGTATATACCATGTAATTTGCCCAGCCTGTTTTAATCTGGGGGTTGTTTAAACCCCTGTAACATGCAATCTAGGGGTCTTTTTTGCATGCCATCTGTGTCCACATGATACTTGATTTAAGGTAGACCATTTTATGCTTCTTGAATAATGTTTTCTGTTTGGAATGATGGTCGGTTGTATGAAATGTCCCATAAAATAATAATAATAATTTAATAATTATTATTTAGCGATTATTGAATCGGAGGAATCTTCTGTGTCCAATATCTATTCGATGAAATATCAGTGGAATTGAAAACCTGAATTAAGGGTTGACTTTTAGATAATTATTCTAGGTTCAAAAAACCAAAATCATGTGTGGTCCCCACTTAGAATTGTTGTAGTGAATAGTAACTTTTTCACCGATTGACCGTTTTGGGAAAGCGAGTAGTCCTTGCAGAAAATTTGTTTGTGTATATGCAATGGTGGAATCCTTTTAAATTTTAGAGGTCATATAAATGATTTTTTGGGGATTCTACATGAATAGAGATGTTCTAATTCCAATTCTCGAGTTCACTTGTCACCATATAGTGACACTTGGTGTGGATGACATGTTTGGTGTTCGGACCAACCTAGTTGAGACTTTTGATCTGAGTTGAGCTATGAGATATCTCTTGTGACCTAGGATTTTGAGGATATATCCCTTATGGGAAGTGTCCTTAAGTCTTATGAGGTAGTGAGACCAGATGTTTCCAAGGATCCCCTAACGACTGCCTTTGTTTATATGTTGACCTAGGGAGTCCCTTGTAACATCTCTATCTTATCTTTCTTTGAGAGGATCTATATTATAGGATGCCTCTGTTGTTCTTCATTTGAGGGTCCTATGTAGTATTCCTCCCTTACTCTTCACTAAGGATCCTGTGTAGGATTCCTTCGGTCATGTCTACCTAGAAGATTCTGAGTAGGATTCCTCCACATTGTTTGACTTGAGGGACACAACAAGTGCCCATGGTTTGACCGACCATGAGTTGTATGTTGGGTTTCGATAGAGATGGTGATTGGGAGTCATGTAAACCCCTTTCCAAATTAGTAATCCCATGGGGCTGTGGTTTTAGTGTTGGTTTGGGTGTTGGGGAAACCATCACACTTTGTTATGTTTCACTTATTTATTACTTATGTAGTGATGTTCAATATAGGTGCTCCCCGGTTGGTTGCTATTTAGCCTAATTCGAGGCATATTTATTGTTTGTTGAATGCCCGGACATGCTCTCCTGGGATCCAGCATCTAAGCAATTTTATTTCTGATATTTACTATACCCTGAGTTATTACCTGTGTATTGGTTGTTGAGCCTTACTTGATGCAATTTGTTATGTGACAGTTGCATTCACATGTGTTGTTTTTGAAATGGAAGGTGAAATGATTTAAAATAGATAATTAAAACTGGGAAACCCACTGTCTTAGTTAGAAGACAAGGTCGGTCTCATGTGAATAATTTCATATTATATACCTTGGGTGAACCATTATCTTGATTAAAAGACAATGGACATGCTCAATAGCTTAATTAGGTAATGGCCATGAGCGATCCATGATAGGGTGGTCAGGCTCATTGATGCTTATTTTTAAAATTCTGAGTGAAACTACGATCCATTGAGGGATTCCCATGATGGGATCTATTAGAAAATGTTATAAATGATAAATAAAGAAATGTAGATACACCAGGCATGGCCCTGATTCATGCTGAAATACTGATACACCGGGCATGGCCCTAATAAATGTTGAAATGCGGATTCACTGGTCATGGTCTTGATACATGTTGAAATGATGATATATCAGGCTCATCCCTGATTGAATGATATGCCTGAAGGCAAGGTTTTCTGATTCACAGTTGGATTCATGGGATTATGCTCCATGTTTTCTAACCAGTGACCTTTTACAAGATTGACCATCGAAATATAGTATCCATGTTTATTTATTGGAGGTGAGTATGGGTGAACCCATGTATAGTAATATTATACCACTATGGTGATGTAGCTTTCTCAAATATATAATTCAGTCATTAGCTGAAGTAGGTACATGTCGATGGGATTAAGGACCCACAGATCGACTTAATGGTACACTACTTGAGTGGCACAACTTACATCTCAATGCCCTTGCACAGGATGTCCCAGAAATAGGGCTTACAGACACAATGATCGACTGTTGTTTTGGTTTCTTGTTGTTTGTTTCACATAATAATGAATATTCTTATTTATGTATATGTATATAGGTATGTCAATATACGTGTATATGTATATATATATGGACATCCATGGTGGCACATACCCAGTTGATAGAGATTATAGAACCTAGGTTCGATGGTGGTTGCATGTTTGGATACTTCCTTTTGTTCTGTTTCAGCTAAGTTGACGACGTTGTCGTTACATACACTTTTAGAATCACAGTTATAGGTTTCTTATCAGGGTGACCTACTAAGAATATTTCTCATCCCTACAGATGATCCTCGGAGTACAGGTAGACCTTATGTTTTATTATCAGGTTGAGTATGAGTTTCATGGTGGATAGGGATGAGGCCCAAAGTTCCATTATTGAGAGGATCTTCTCGAGTGGTTCTCTTGTTTGGGCTAGTGCAGCTCGACAGTATCTAGAGATAAGTTATGTGGGTTGGCTCACAGTTAGTAGTAAATCCCTATAATTTTACTTTCAATTTATTGCGTTCTTTTATTTTTATGGCCATCCAAGTGGGTGACCAGTGTTGTATTCTATTGCATAGTTGATCGAGATTTTATTGCATTTTACTATTATAACTTGTTCTATTTCAGGAGTTAATTAATTTTGTACTCTGTTTACTTTTCAATTAGTATGATACTTATTTATTTCCACTGTTTTCTTACTCTGATATGAGGTAATAGTCACTCCACTATTACCTCATAGTCCCTTGCTACTAGTCGGCACCCTCTGGCGTATGAGGAGGCGTGCTTGAGGCCTTTTTAAAAACCAGCTCGGAGAAACATTTTAGTGGATTCTGGGTTGAGATGTTATAGGAATGGTGAAGGGAACAAAATAGAAGGCAATTCAGAAATCTATTTATTTTTTAAATTCTACTTTAAAATAAAATATTATTTTATTGTATAGAAAAAATGGTGAAATATTTATAAATTAAATAGAAATATGTATATATTTTTCAAATATTCCTATTATAAAAAAATTTAAATTTCTAAAAAAATCCAAATAGTGTAATTTAATTTTCTTTTGTTATTATAAATAATATCCATTCAGTGAGAATACTTGGTTTTTGGTAATTATGATTTTTTATGTATAAAATAAAAGAGTGAGAAATTTTTTCCCATGTAAATACATTTTACCTCGTGAAAATTGATGGAATGAACATTAGTAATGGTACAAATTCCATATAGAATAAATATTCTATGAATAATTTTACTCAATAATAGATTTTAATGTTGAAGTAACACTTTGAAGAGATGAATGAAGTGTCTTTAAGGTGACACAAGATCTGTTCAATTACTATGGAGTTTCTTTAAATATTACCATTTCACAGAATTTGAAAACATGAAATGTGGATATTTAATAATAAAAACAATGTTTGAATAAATAATTGTCTAACGAGCATAAAATTGATGTAAATTTATAGTAGTTTAATATTATTGAAACCAAAATTAATAGATATAAAATTATATTCCTGAAGAAGTTTTGATTAATGGTCTCAATTGGAAGGTATCCAATATTTATATATAAAGAAAGTTATTAAAAGGGTTCAATTATTTTTTAAAATCACTGTAATTGTTCAAAAAATAAAGATAATTTGAGGTTTAGTTAAAAAAAATATGCATAAAAAAATTTCTTATAAAATTTATTAAGACAAAAATATCTCATAATATTAAATGGTAGATGTAATATCATGTTAATAATCGAAAGTATTTTAAATTAAAGGGGAATTTTACAGCTACGACAAGTGAAAGAATAAAATTATCCATCACTGTTTAATGGAGAATGTATCAATAGTTAATTCCCACTATCATGGGATTGTTAGAATATTGTTCTAAAAGTGGTAATAAAAACATAAATCCATTTATATATTTTTTTCTATGGGGGGAAACTCATAATGTAAGGGTGTGTGTTTTTAGGGGGTTCAAAAGGGAAATATTTGGAGATTAATAAGTACATTGGGGTATATATGTGTTTGTGTTTGGTTCTATGAGTTCATTGACTCTGTAATGGTTGGTTTGTAATTTTTTTGTGTTTTCTATTTATGTGTTAAAGGAACTATTATAGGACATATAACTTTGGTGTTTTTTAATGAGAATGAAATAATTCGATAATGTGAGTTATATTTATTTATATAATTTTGATTATTATAAACTTTTTTTGTTTCATACATTGAGTATCCTTGAATGGACTTTGAATTATTGAGTAACGACATATTTCAAATATTTATGTCTTATTTTTATTTGTTTTATTTAAAACACAGTCTAAATGGGTAGAGATTAATTACAAAAGAAATTTTTGATGTAATTATAAAATTCTTTTTATCGAGAATCCAATTTATGTTAATTTGTAAGATGGATTTATGGTTGGTGTGATTATATTTTTTACTTGATTTAATACTCTTCATAATGGAGTATATTGTTATAAACAAATAAATTTCATTGAATCACATATGATGACTAATTATTTTTATAAATTAAATATTTTTTAAAAGGATTATTATTTAATAAAGAATGTGTTAGTGGTTCTTGAAGTAGGAAGAAGATATTGATGAAGAAATTAGTATTTTTGAAGAAAAAATTTTATGGTGAATATTAATATACCCAATGTTTTGTGTCATAGGAAAACATGTTGTGTTTTTTTAGAATAATTAATGTAGTGGTGGACATGGTTTCTAGATATATTTATATAGTTGTCAAGATAACAGTGGAATTTAAACCATATAATGATATGTTATAAAATTTCATGTTTTATAAAGTAAATGATAATGGATTCATAGTAAAATAAGGTTGTTTTTACAAAACATATGAAAAACAATTTTTGATCATGATTTAGGACTAAAATTTTGATAAAAATGGGGTCTATTGGGAAAAAAATGTCAGAGTGGACATATATATTTTTGGTTGAAACATTTGATATAACTATTAAACCATGAGGAGGGGGAACAAATTATATTCATGTTCATAGATCACGTGGAGAATAAAAACGAAAAATAAAAAATCATAGATTTACTATTTGGTCTACGGTTTTCTAGAAGTTACGATTAGTTCAAATTGGATATTAATGCTAGATAGAAGTGTATCATTATTGACCATGAATTATAATGGTTTTTCATGAAAATAAATTTATTTTTAATTAATCATGTTTCCCTTATATGTATTGATTATGGAACATTGGGATTCTCCAACACAATTCTCAAAGTTATTTAACAGTATTTAAGGAAATATAAAGTTATTGACAAATCTAATGGCTCATTGTAAAACAAGATTTTACTATGGGAGTTAGTTTTTGAATTTTATATACAAAATTCTAATATGTAAATTAAATTAGATTACAGAGGGTTTTTTTTCAGTAATTAGATAATTTAAGAGAGTATAGTATAAGAGAAAATAATGAAAAGGTAGACTAGAAAGTCTAGGAAACACATAAAGAAGACTTACTAGTTATATAGTATTATAATTTATTTTTTGTTGTGATAGGTTTAATAAATTGATAATTCTTAATTTTTACAGTTTGTTGAAGAAGATAGTATTATAGTAATTTGGATAATGATGACATGAAAATAATTGTTAATTTAGCATTAAATTTCTTGAAGTATTAATAATATGAACATAAACATTAATATATAACATTCAAGAGAAGGATAACTAATTTTTATAATGAAATGCTCAGTTAAATAAAATCTATTTATAGGATAAAATACTCATCTATAAATCAATATATATCTATTTACATTGACATATAATATTTTGGTTTATTATAGAAAGGTATATCTTTATTTAATTTTTGAGTTTTTTGTAATTGAAATGGAATAGAGAAAATTTTATTCAATTAATAATATCAACAAAATTTCTACTAGTGGTTAAAGAGACTATTTTTTAATATCATTTAAGAAAAATATTTAATTTCAATGGGATCATATTATTATTATCTAGAAAAATTATTATTCATATGACCTTGAGGATAAATCATGCTCATTATAACTATTGAATGACACCAGTGGATTTTATAACAAGACATAACATAATTACACCCTAAGGATATTTCCATAAAAATTGAATTTGAAATTTACAAATAAATATTTTTATTATTATATTGTGAATTAATAGAATAGGTCATTGAATTTATATTTTTTCCCAATCATAATTTTCATTGGATGATAAATATTTCAAGAATGTTTTTTCCATTTTTCTTAATTAATGATAATACTTAGATTAGTAGAAATAAAAAAGGTTATCCATTCACCCTTAATATTAATGATTATGTTTGAATGATTTTTAACATTTTTATATATTATACATAGTTTTTAAAATATCTATATTCATCTGCATATAGTCCATTGAGAGAATATCAAAAGTTATCAAAATATTCTATTTGGTTTGACAAACATTAAAATATTTTTATAATTTTTGTAATAATTTCATATATAATTTATATTTACTACCAAATAGTTATTTTATATATAGATGTAAATATCTTCCATTTGTGTGATTTATACTAGTTTTTCTATTCATTAACCCATGTTCTATTAGAGGCGGGCTTCAAGGGTCACTTTAAGATTCATCATCGACTTAGGTAGGGTCTCAGCTAAACTAGGTTGTGACTGAATGGTATTCATGTAATGCTATTGCATTGAATTTGGATTAGGAATCGTGTGTTATTGAGTTTTTTTGGTATATTGGTAGTATATTTTATGATAGTATGGATCGTATACTAGGGAATATATAAAAGGATGTAGTGGTTGAGGAATTCTGGCTAATGACTTTTATAAAATATTCGCTTTACTAATGGGATGATTTAATATTTATAGGCAACATGTGCCTATCATGGGTGGTGGGAAAAAAATATTTTACTATGTTAAAATGTTTTCTAGTAATTAACCTAAGTTTTCTCTAGATAGAAGAATACAATAATAATATTTCACCTTAAAATTAGAGAAAAATGCGAGGTTACTTTTTTTGAAGTTTTATGATATTGAAAAAAAGAATGAATAAATTTATTGAAAAGAAATTTAGAACAAATTTATAGAACTAGTTATTGAAAAATTTTATATTATATGGTGATTTGGTCAGGTTTGGTTCTCCAATTTTAATTCTATCACAGTTCCACTTATGCAATTCTCTTATGCTAAGTGGATAAAAGTCAGAATCCATGATTGTTTCTTCTCAATCCCTTGGTCAAATAATAATAGTGAGAATAAAAATTATTAAATCTAAAGTTCTTCTATGATCCTTCCACTGTGTAATAGAGTTGTAGTGAATCCTCTCATTTGATGTATTCAAATCCCAATCATGTATTTTTTATCCCAAAATAATCAACAACGTTCTTTACTCCTCACACACATACTGATGATCACTGAGTACTTCACCACTAAGAACTGATCTATTAAATTTTATATAGACTAGATCCTAGTAGTGGTAGAAATTTATCATTGACCAAAGAATAAAAAATAATAGGATCTAAAATCAAATACAATCGTATATGATAATAAAAACTTTTATAAATAATGAAACTGATTTCACAAAATAGAGAAGAGGATCTTAAAACATTAACTGAAGGAACTCTAAAATTACAAAATGGAAAACCTATAAATCCCAAATCAAACAGATTTTTACCCACAATGTTTAGAATAATTTTGAATAAGGTGGTAGATGAATTCATTAAAAAACTAAGAAGAATACAAGTGAGAAAATAATGAACCTAAAATTTTCTCCTCCAGAAACTCTCTTCCAGAAGATTTCTTCAGTTCTGCCAACTAGCAGGCCAAAACCCCCACATTACTCTTCTTAAAATATTTTTGGAATGCAATTTCCCATTGAACCTCCATATTTCATTCTTTGGACATGTGTAATGAAATATATGTCCTAATTAGTGAACATGACCTTTATTAGCCGCTAAACATTGTTTCCCCCAATCCAATAGGCTCTCTCAAAAAATGGCTTAATGAGATCAATAATTTATGAAATTTAATTTGAACTGTCCCATTAAATTACTCTATCTTACCCATCAATAATCACATCATTTTATTGTGGCTATAATGTGATATTTCTGATTTAATAAAGTGGGGTTCATTCTACCTGCATAAAATATTTCTCCACTTTATTGATATTTATGGGCCATTATATATATAATTGGGTCTGAATCCTGAATGAAATGATTAATCCCATAATCATGGAAAGCCTAAAAAAATAATCACTTAATTTGGATTCAAATTATAAATATTATTCTGAAAAAATAAAAGCTGTAGACAACTGTGAATTTTGCCTAGTTTAGTAGTTTCACAATTATGCCCAATATTCAACCAAAACACTAAAATGATTCAAATATGGTCCAACTGACTAATTGGGAGGGATTAAATCATTGAAACACAAATGAAAATAATTAAAATATTAACTCTATCAATTCCCCCACACTGAGCAGTTGGATTCCTGGACAAGTAAACATCAGAATCCATTCAATGAAAATTTAAAACATTTATCCATAGGATCCACCATTTTAACACCAAGTAATAAAATATATCATGTATCAAAAAAACCTTATTCCAAGATCTCAAACAAGAATCTTCATTATATTTTCTCTTTATTTCTCTTTCGATGCACATAAGACACTTACCTAACATGAATTTCCTATCATCGAATAAATGTTAGATTTCAACAATATGTTTCTCATGAAATTATCAAGAAAGGTCTCCAGAGGCTTGAAAAATACCTTTATCTACACCAAATGTGAGTTAAGTACATGTTTTTATCATAAGTACTTGTCAAATTTGTTCAATGGATTTCGTTTTGCAGAATTTAGTTGATAAAAATTCTAATGCCAACTGAGGAGTGATAAGATTTTTTAAAGTAAAATTTCATTACTCTAATTTTCACTCATTTATGGTCTCATCCTCACTCCCCTTATCTTAAAATCAGCTCTGTCATCATGAAAACTCTTGGAGTTTTAACCCCATTCAGAAATTTATCACCAAACATTTCAATATTATAAAAAAAATTTCTTGACAACTCTAGAAAATGCACCGCTTTCATCCTCCATTAGAAGCTCTAGAAAGAAACAACTTCTCTTGTCATTAAAGCTCTAGAAAAGGAACCTTATTCAATAAAATAATTTGTTAATAAATAATAAAATATCCTCACCATTTTATTTTTACCCAAATTATCTTCAAATGAGGTATCAAAATTCAAGACAGCTTCCCCCACACTTATGTTCAACTTGATTGTGCAATTCCACTTCAAGCAGAGGTTGGATAGAAAAAATTAGCCTATAATGTGGCTAAACTAATAGGGTGTTCATATATTCTAGAGTTAAAAGGAATAAATGAAAAAGTTAGGGTAGAAATTAAATGTTTTTTTAAAAAGGGGGATTTAAATCCAAATAAATTCTTTAATCATTTAATATATTAATACCTCAAACCCTCACGTTTTGATAGGAATAAGTAAATTTCTTGTTAAACCATTCATGATTTGGTTCTCTCAAAAAGTGGGCTGAATAATGAATATTAAAACTATGGTTTATAATCTTCATGTAAAAGTGTTTTCAGAGATATAGATAGTGATATGAGTCATGAGATTGAAAAATCATTATACTTTCAAGAAATTTCTAATGATTTGAATATCAAAGAAAGTCATTTTTAACATTCATTTAATCTTGTTTTTGTGGACTAAAGGTTTCACTCATGGAAATGGTTTTAATAAATTTAAAATATAATCATTTATTCTCCATAGTTTCAAAAACACCCAAAAAATTACAAATAGATACCCTACACATTTGAAAAAAACACAGAATTTTT
The DNA here is from genome assembly GCA_963277665.1 of Viscum album. NCBI lineage: Eukaryota > Viridiplantae > Streptophyta > Magnoliopsida > Santalales > Viscaceae > Viscum > Viscum album. The sequence goes on from OY728153.1 coordinate 936,864,261, forward strand.
TTAAAAAACAAATGCAAAAGAAACAGTAAATAAAAATACATAAAAACAAAAATTCCCTCCCTTATACTTAAATTATATAGTGTACATAATCCATTAAAATGTATGTAATATGTAATATGATTTTAATAATTAATCATAATAAGAAAGAAAGTCTAAAGGAGAGGTACGACCAAGTGGATTTTATTGATAAACAAGTTGGAGGAGTGTGATATCCTCTACTATATTTAATGGCATTTTCCCATGGAATTTCTTTAGCCTATGTCCATTAATAGTGAATGGCTCCAACATTCCATTCTTCACAAGCTGTATAGCACCAAAGGATATACATGATTTACTATAAATGGAACTTCCCTTTGAGAATGAAGTTTACGTGGAATCAACATGTGTCTTGAGTTGAATAACAAAACTGTATCTCCAAAATGGAAGTCTTTTGGTTAGATTATCATGTCATGAGACACACTTTTTCATTCTTTGTAAATACTATAATTTTCAAAATCTCCCCTTTTAATTTCTTTTAACTCCTGCAACTTCAATCTTTTCTCTTTTCCATCACATTCAAGATCCCAGTTCATTTTTCTCATAACCCAATATTCCTTATCCTCCAATTCCAGTAGACGATGGAATATTATACCATAAATCAACCTATATGGACTCATTCCAATTGGGGTTTTTTGGCTATCCTATAGTCCCATAATGTATCTTCCAACCATTAGCACCAGTCTTACCTATTCGGATTAATAGTATTTTTAAAAATTCCATTGATTTTTCTATTGGACACTTTATCTTACCCATTGGTTTGTGGATGATATGTAGTTGATGTTTTGTGATTAACCCAATACTTCTTTAGTAAATCCTCCTTAATACTATTAAAAAATGGATTACCTTGATCACTGATGATTTCTGAAGTATCTCTAAACCTAAAAAATATGTTATCCCTAAAAAAATAACAATCAAATTTAGCATCATCAGTCCTTGTCGATTTTCTTCCACCCATTTTAAAACATAATAACCAGAAAGAAGGATATAATAATTTACAAATGATATGGGGAAGGGTCTCATAAAATATATACCCTCAAATTATAAAATATCACCAAAATTTAGTGTCTTTTGGGGAATTTATAGTCTCCCTGATATATTTATAGAGAACTGACATTTTTCACCACTTTCTCAATATTTATCCTCATCTTTAAAAATGGCGGGCCAATAATGTCCAGATTCTAAAAACTTACTTACTATTCTCTATAGACCAAAGTTTCCTCTGTAATCTAAATTATCACAAAATATAAAGATATAATAAATTTCACTTTCTGGAAAAAATATTTTTATGACATGGTCATTGCAAACCTTTTAAAGAAATTGATCATCCCAAATGTGAAATCTTGATTAAGATTTCATATTTGGAATTTGGTGGGAATTTAAATTATATGGGACTTTAGATGTTACCATATAATTTATTATATTAGCATACCATGCACTTATTCACTAATCATGTGCAACTACTCTCTTAGAAGTTGGACATTCAGTGGTTCTCTAATTGGAATTTCAACATAAGTGATATTGGGTAGTCTGCTTATGTGATCAAACTTTGTGTTCTCAGAACCGTTCTTTTCTTCGATTTCTTTTTTGAACTTCAGGAGTAATAGAATTCATCTTACTATCCCCATTTTAGCTTATTCATTCTTCATCATGTTTCTTGGATCTGCATGGTCAAAAAACATTGTGACTTTAGTTCCTAGTAGATTTGATCTAAATTTTTCAAAATCAAATACAACTTTTAAAAACTCTTTTTCTGTTATTGTGTAGTTGAATTTGGAAACATTCAAGGTTCTTGAGGCATCAACAATAACTTTCTTCCTCCCCTTAATTAGCTGAGAAAGGATTTCTCAAACTACTTAGTTTGAAGAATCACAGAGTATCTCAAATGGTTCTTTCCAATTTAGTAGAAGAATTACTAGTGGTATAATCAATCTACTCTTCAATTCATCAAAGGAATCCCTACATTCCCCCATTGAAATCAAATTGAGTGTATTTAAATAGTAATCTTGATATAGGGAGATAAATATTACTGAAATCATTAATAAACATCCTGTAGAATCCTACATGTCCTATAAATTATCTAATATTCTTCAGAAAAGTTGGGTAATGAAAATAATTTATCACATTATTTTTTGATTTATTATAAATTATAAAATTTTGGGAAATTACATTCCAAAATAGAATTCCTCTCTCAAACATTAAATAAAACTCTTAAAAATTCAAAAAAAAAATCAATGCAAGTAATCAAAGATTTTTGTTGATTTTTCTACTAGTTGTCTAACGAATTTCCAAAAAAACTGTGAAGTAATCCCTGAAAAGCTCAAAGATATATTCAATATGATAAAAAAAATTACCATGCCCCTTTGAAATGTACCTAGATCATTACACAATCCAAATAGCATCATTCTGTATGAAAAGTGTTGATGGTACAAGTAAAGGCGGTCTTCTCTTGATCCTCATGATCAACAAGTACATGAAAATAACCTGAAAATTCATTCAAAAAAAAAAACAATAATGAATTCTCCCTTCCAATATCTCAGATATCTAGTCAATTAAAGGGATGTGGAAATGATCATTTTTAGTGACCAGATTCAGTTTCATAAAATCTATGTACACTCTCCAGCTATTCCGGATTCTTATAGGTATTAATTCATTCTTTTGATTCATTAAAATGGTTAGGCTAGTTGTTTTGGAACGGCATGGTTGGGGATAACCCGTTGTAAATATGATATGGGATAGATGATCCCATCATCCAAGAGCTTCTAAAATTCCTTCTTTCCAACCTCCATCGGGGTGGGGTTCAACCACCTTTGGGGTTGTCTGAAAATTTTGGAATCTCCCTTAAGAACAATTCTATGCCATCATATTTCCTGGGTTGATTCCTACGATATCACATAAACTCTACCCTATTTCATGGACATTATCTCTGAAAATATCAATAAAATATTTTTCATATATTTCTGATAAATTATTATAAATTATCACTGTAAATTTCTCTCCCTCTATAAGGATTTTTTTTTAAATCAGTGTGGAGTGGTTTTAATTAAAAATCAGGGGTCTAGTCTAGGGATGAAATTATGTTAGGGTTCCCCACTACCATAGGTTAAAAATACAACACATAAGAAATCATATCATCATCATTATCATTTAATAAATCATTAAAAATTTAGATTTTACCTATTCCTCCCACATGAAATCAGAATCTCTGAACGTTTTTGAATACACGTGTTCAATGATCTTTTCAATGGATAATTTATCTTATAAGGATAATAATTCCTAGAGTATGACTGATTCTCAAATGGGTTCAGTACCAACTTCATGGGAGAGTGAAAATAGGGAGTGATCCTTTGATGAGTTCCTCATGGATTCAATAATATTGATGTTGATATTGTTATCTCCAAACTCCATGGTAAGGGTACGTTTGGGTACATTGATGATGTTTTTGGTTGTTTTTAATAATTACCTCCCTAAAATGATGGGTGAGTGTGATGGGAACATATCATCTTCCATATTCATCATATAAAAATTAGCTGGGAATAAGAGTTCTTTGACTTTCACCATGACATCCCCCAGAACTCCTGATAGAAAAACATTGGATTTGTTTCAATGATAGACCACTACTCTTGTTGAATTAAAATATCCCACATGAAAATAATGAGATAATAAGTGAGAAAATAAATTAATGGAATCACCTTGATCACACAATGAATTAGTGAATATTAAAGAACCAATGGGGCATGGAATGGATAACGTCCTTGGATATTGACAGTTGGTTGGAAACTGGGGTGTGATAAGGGGTGAGACACTCATTCCCATGTTGATCCTTTAATCCCTTTTATGTATCCACTTCTTTGTGTAGGATTCATTCAAAAATTTATCATACGTTATAATTTATTAGGGATTCGAGAAAGGGTATATTGATTTACACTTTCTAGAAGGTGCCTAGAATTTCTTTTTGAAGTGATTCTTCCTCCAACATCATGGATTCAATTATCCTTGATAAAAATGGTGGAGGCAATCCTTTATTCACCTTGTGTTTCCTTTTAAATGGTGTTTCTTATCTCGTCTTAATTAGAATATCCTTTTCTTCATCCACATTATTCTCTTCTTCACAATGCATTTTGACAAAATTTTCATAATTTATAAGTTCATTCTCTCATAACTCAAGTTTTATTATAAAAGGTTCATGGGATTGTGTTGTTCAGAGTTATTTTCCTCTTCTTGTAGTTGTTATGAAGACATTCTCTTTTGGGTTTCTGATTTTGGGGTGTGAGTTTTCCTAGTTTCTTGGTTAATAATTCCATGAGGATTTCAAACTTGTTAGAAAAATATTTTACAGGGTTTTAATCCCATTAATCACAGATTTATACTATTTCTTTTGAATTGGAGGTCGTGTACTGGTGGATGGATGCTCATAGGGTCTTTTGAAATTGGTTGTTTGTCCGTTAGAAGGCTTGTTATAAAATTAAATTTGTTGAAATGGTGGTGGGTTCTGAAATTGATTCAAGAATGGGGGTTGGTTTTGGAACTGATTTTTGTATGAGGTTCTAGCTAGATTTTGTTCATTTCCAAATACATATTGCACTTGGTTTTCTCTCTCAATCCTTTATTTTTTAAGAAAATTCCTTGAAACATAAGCTACTATGCAACATTCCATTCCCTTTATTTGAACACACTAGTTAGTGAAATGATCAAGTGATGAGCATAAACCACATACCGTAGTGGATGCTAATTAGTCACCCACTTGTTTCAAGGCCATGTATCTCACCAAACTAGTTAGCTATTAAATAATATATTCTAATAATGTTTATGGATGAGAAGTTATTACCTCATGAATACCTCTTTTTCCAATACCTGTTGTACCAAATTATTGTGAGTTTTAATAAATTTACTCAATCAAGCACTTTGCTTCTTCTGGTGACTTATCAATGAATGTTCCTCCAAATGATGCATCTATAAGGGTTCAATCATTTTCCAGTAAGCCTTGCTAAAAGAATTCAAGAAAGTGATGCTACTAAATTTATTGATCTGTCCATCCAATATATAACTTATTAAATATCTCTCAGTACACATAAAGAGTTTCTCCAAATGACTGTCTGGGGGAATATATTTCTATTCTGATTGTTGTGCTCATATAGGTGCAGAAGTGAATTTTTATGAAGAATCATTCCAAGAAATTACTATCATTCACATCTCATGTTTTAATCCTTATCCATTCTTTGAAAACTCCATCTAATGGAAATTGTAACACCTTCCACTTTACTAGCTCCTCAGTTACTCCTTAGGGTCTGAAAGTAGAGAAAACATGTGTGAAATATGTAATATGTATGTTTGGGTCATCACCTTCAAATAAATGAAATTTTGGGAGAAATTAAATCTTGTTAGGTATCATTTCAAAATCATTTTGTAACAATTCCATGGAGATTTAGTTTTTTTGATTATGGAATTGTGGAGCACAAAGGTCTTTAATTGTTTGGTTTTGATTTCCAGCATTGATGATAGGCTCAAAGTGAACACTTAAAGATTCACACAATTCTAAAAGATAAATTTCATTAAATTCAGATTGAAAGTTCATTTCTCTATGTAAATTCTACAAGTGTATTTCAATTTCAGGATAAATGGGGGAAGGGTCAGTTTTTTTACTTCTAGTCATGCAATATAAGAGAAATTTTTTTACACTACCTCACTAGAAACGGTGCCATGTTTTGTCATGTTCCAATCATGTGTTGAGGAAAATAAAATATTATACTATATTAAAAAAAATTATATTAATTAGCCTATGTTGTCTCTAAAGAGGAGTGAAAAAAAATCGATATATCACCTTAAAATTTGGGGAAAAAGTGTTATTGTTTTATAAATTGTTTGATTTTGAAAAGACAAGAAAGATACTAAATAAGGGAATGAATTTAAGATAAAATTTATAAAAAAAGTGATTGAAAAATATTATATGAGATAGTGATTTAGTATGGTTTGGCTCTCCAATTGTAATTCTTTCACAGTTTAACTTATCCAATTCTCTTCTACTAAGTCGAAAAAGTGAGAATCCACAATTGTTTCATTTCATTCCCTTGGTCAAATAATAATGGTGAGAATAAACCGTACTAAAATCTCATATTTTTCTAAAATCCTTCCATTGTGTGATATATCTATATATAATACCCTCAATTTTCTTAGGTAATTTTTTATCTTGTCTTGTTTATCCCATACATTCAAGAACGTTCGCTACTCCTCACATTCATACCGACGATCACTATGTAATTCAACACATAGAACAGATCTATTCCATCATATATATACCAGATCCTAGTGGAGGGAGAATTGATAATTTACCAAAGAAATAAACATAACAGAATCTAAATTCAAATACAATTCTATATGATAATAAAATCTTTTATAAGAAATTGAAACGGATTTCGTAGAAGATAGAAAATGATCTTAAAACATTATGTGAACGAACGAATGAATTACAAAAAGTAAAACCACTCCTTAATGAATCAAATAGAATATTACCGTACCATGGTAAGGGAAATGGTGAATACTGAGTATCAATGATACATTAAAATCTCATAAGAATAAAAGAAAGAGAACAAATAATAGAAATGGTTCTCCTCTAGAATTTGTCTGATAGAATTTTGATTTTTTTTTCCTACCAACCGACTGAAACTCCATCAGTTATATAGAAAAAATAAGTTTTTAATGGTGTTTTCTATCTACACCCAAAATTTCATAGTCATTGGATAGGTTTAATGAATGATATGTTTGAATCAATGAACATGATGTTTCATGGTTGCTAAACACGATTTCACCCACTCCACTTGGACTTGCTTAAAAGATGCCCTAATGATCTCTTTAATTAATGAAAAATAATGTGAACCATTTATTTGATGTTCTCTATAAAACCCATCTAGAATAAATACATTTTATTTTCGGTATAATGGTATATTTCTGATTTAAAATGGTTGTGTCCATTCTACGGGCCATAAATATTTCTCTTCCTGATTGGTTTTTTTGGGCCATTATCTTTAGAATTGTGTCTAATTATAGAATAAAAATATTAATCACATGATATAAAATGATTAAAAAAAAGAAATCACATAATTTGGATCATAAATAAAAACTTTATTCCGGAAAAATAGAAGCACCATAAACCTACGAATTTTGCAGAATTAAAAAATTCTCATAATTAAGCACAAAATATAGAAAAAACACTATAATGATTCGAATATACTCAAATTGACTAATTGGGATGGATTAAATAATTGAAACACATATGAAAAAAATTAAAATATTTACTCTATCACTAGGAAATTATCTTAGGGTGTCTCTGAATCAAATATTTTTGAATTCATGATTTATTGTGTAGAGTAATTTATTTCTCACAGAGTTTTCAAATGATAAAAAAGTGGATAAGTGAACTTTTATCTAACCAAGGATGAGCTACGTAGATAGATTATTTTCTATTTATTAGATTTTAGTACTGAAAATTTTATTATTTCACAGGTTCTCTAGATTTTATCTTTCAATATATGTGGAAATTTTGTTCATCACCATATATTTCCTCCTGTATGCCATTATTGAAAATGTTCCAATGTCTCTATATAGTTTAACAGTCTTCTTAAAAATATTCTATAGAAAAAATCTCAACAAAAAGATTTGGTATATTTGGTTGGTCTATCATTTACATCTCAATATACATTTTATAGTTAATTTTATTTGAACTTATTGTAAATTCAATTTTAACTAATATGAACCTCCATTAATTACATCAGTTGTATATTCCTCTAATAATTTCGTTTAATAGTGGTGGTTTCCCTACCCTCAAACCAATACATACCATCATAAGTGATATTTCCCTAGGTGGAAAGGGTTCATTGTTATAGGTCCTCATATAGTCATTTTGATATCAGAATTACTATGAAACTCCTTTAGTTATGGTGGTGTTACCTCAGGACATTTTTTATGATCCTATATAGTGTAATTGGACCTCTAGTAGTGTCTATAGAATAGTAAACTTTAATTACTCATTGTTTATTAAATCATATTGTTTCCTTCTAAGGGTCTACCTTTTGTGAAAAAATGTTTTGGTTTTGTTTTGTTATTGGGTTGTTATCCTATATTTTAATAAAAAAACCGAATGACTCAATGTGACCATATTCCTAATGAATTATAAAAATTCACAAAATTAATACTCAAATGAGGTTTTCAGGATCATAGACTTTATTAACAAGTGAGGTAAAAAACATAGTTCTTATGAAATGGTTGGGATGGGAATTTTGAAATGGAAAAAATTGTTAAAGAAATATAAAAATATGTTTTTCATTAATATAGTTTCAATTTTGAGTTTATCTGATATTAAAGAAATGTTTTTGATGATAGGAAAAAGTTTTATTATAGATGGTTATAAAATATCATAAAATTTGAAGAAATAAAATATAAGGATTGTTATGAAATTATGTTTTTGTAATTGCTAAAGATGTTCAATGATGTTGAAGGAATATATATTATTATGAAGTTGATATAAATTTAGGAATGTTATATTTTTATTATATTGAAAATTGTTTTTCATAAAACATTATTAGTGATAGGAAAATTAAAGGAAATAATATACTAGATGTTAGCCCACGAAATGGTGTGAAAATAATGTTTCCACATAAATTAATTTACATTATCGCTTTGATGAAGAAGGTGAAATTAGAAAGGAAAGGTATATTCAGACATGATGGAGAAGGAAAAGGAATCTACATATATCATATGATTTATCACTCTTTGAGGAATAATGATTCCCCGAAAAGGTTCTCTAGTCTTGTGATTTTTTGGTGAGAACCTCCTACTAGGTATTAGTCATGTACTTTACCCATTAGAGAATAAAAGGGATATAAGACCCATAAATCCTATTTTGAGGGTCATATGTATTCTTATAGCATCTAAAAACACTAATTTTGGGGGAACCATGTAGGTAGATGTGTATTTCAATTGACGCTTCTAGATCTGAAGTCTGATATAGGGAAAATGAACCTATGTATAAATTTTTTTTATCATTTGATTTGGAGAACCATTTTAACCCTAAAAGAAGAAAGTATAGCAAAAGGAAAAATAGTTTGGAGGATAAAAAAGTAATTTTATGAAATATCATGGGATCTATTAATATTAATTTTCTTATTTCATGAATATATACATACTTTGTAGTAAAAATAATCATTTACAACAATATAATTACTTTAGGGCCAGTTTTCATTCGTGACATGCTCATAGACTCACTTCATTATCATATTATCCTCTCATGAACATAAGTTAATTTTGGCATGAAATCATTGATCATCACAGTCGTGTACTCTTAGTATATACATGGATGAACCTCATACATTTCCTTTATAAAAAAAAATTTAATAGAAATCACATTGAAGTATTTTTCCCATAAGTTGGAAAAAACTCTCAAGTGGATCGATCAGTTAAATAAAAACATTAAGAAAACTCCTTATATTAGATATATTGAGGAGGTTCATGAAGGAAACTCAAGAGGACCCCATCGTGAGGGATGCCCATAAATTCTAATTTTTGAGGAAGGTTTTGAATCCTCCTTCATGAAGTCACATCACAAACATATCATTCATGAATCAAAAACAAAAAAAAACCGATTCTTGAAGACACTCCATGAGAAACCTTCAAGAGATTCCATCTATGGAGAATTCCCATTAGACAATGTTATGCTGATAATTTACAAATCACTATTATAATTCTATTTCATTAATTATACCATAATATGTTTTCAATATTATTACCCACATAAAACCCTTTTTGAAAATCCTTTTTTCATTACATTACACAAACCATGCCAATTAATATATTATGCCTCCTCTAAATGTCATTTCCATTTTACAAATCTATCTTCATATGTGAACCATTCCCCTATTTATGTAGAATCATAATTTTATATGACATTTGGAATTACAAGGGTTATCATTTAATCTTCCAAAAGGAAATATGACATTAAGAATATGTTATATTCATGACCACATCATGGAAAAACAACTATGGATAACTAGACCTAACATACATCCCATTTTTTCTCAGGTCACCTACCTGGGCCAAATCATCCCAAACGACCATAAAGAATTTATTTCACATGATTCAAAGAATTGAAATGACTGAAATAATATATTTGACACCAAATAGGTATAATACTTATCCATAAAATCTGTGTTTTGTTAATAATGGAAATGATAAACCCAAAAGGGAATTACTTATGGGTGATCCCCTAACAATATTTATTAAGATGAGATAATCCCCTTGGTTTTCCAAAATTTCATGATTTGAGACACTCCTCTCATCACCAAATAATTTCCTTCACTTATATTAGTTTCTATATTAAACCATATATTGGAATCCTTCTTGGTGTATCAATAAAAATACTATCATGATCAATTAGAAAAAAATTTGGATGATCTATAATGGGAATAGAAATTCATAAGCCTGACACAATCCCTTATCTCCCTTTTAATAACACAGACATCCTTACTGTATGATGGTAGAATTCATAGATTAGGCTAGGCATTTAACCTTAAACTATAAAAGTTGAGCTATATAATATTTTATTCTTATTATCTAGGATATAGAGGATACATATTTGATGATAAAACCTGAAATTTCCTACGTAAATTTTGGGACTCATACTTAGTGTAAGATCCAACCATACTATCATCCTTCAATTTCAATTCAATAATTGATGTGAGGTAAAAAACCATATATATTCCTCCTACTTTTTTTCAATCCCCAATCATATTTTTTTTCAACCTTACCTATTTTCTAATATATAGATGGGTACAAAATCATATGGGGTTCATACTAGGATAAATCCCAAACTATATCATCTTCTTTCCTTTTCAAGTTATCAATAAATTTTATGGTAGATAACCATATATAGGACTCCCACAATGCTTAATCTCTAACCATATAATTTTCCATCCATTCCTAGATGCCAAGGTAGAAGACGGTAGGAAAACATATGCGCCCCCTACCTAGTATAAAATGAAACCATATCATCTTACTTCATCACATAGTTATAAATTGGTGGTGGGGTAGAAAACTATATATAGTCAATTTTATTTGTGTAATCCCCAACCGTACTATTTTATTTTTTCCATTTATATTCCAAAACACATGTTGGAGGAGACATTAATACGCATGTTTATTTCCACCACCAACAATTTCTTGGAACCCTTCACCATGTAATCCATCCCTCATGATGTAAAACTATCCAAAAGTTGTCCTAGATGCACAACTTTAAATAGTACCTCATTTCTTCAAGGATACATGGCCATAAAATACACCAATTTCGTCTGTGATAGAAGAACTTAAATGGTATATTGTGTCTTGTTAAGACTCATTGAACTACATGTGTTTTGATTCCCATCATATGGAAATTAATAAATACCCTTCACTGGCCTAACCCTAGTACCATAATAGGCCATGTAGTCTTCTATGGGAATGACTTCACTAAATGTCCATTAAATCTGAAGTAAAAACATATTGGATTCAAAGTATAGAGTAATTAGAAATTTTTATTAAAAAATAGACTCTATAATTCCTTCATTTTGTGTCTTTTAAAATGAATAGTGTCAATTATTCTATTTCTTAAGAGTAACATGCATTGTTAATAGGAAGGATTCTGAAACTAGTTTTCCGTCTATAAGAAATTTCCACAGCAGGCAATAATTACCCCCCAGAATATGATGTGACTAACCTAATATCTTCTTGGGAATTTGGATAATAAGAATTTACTAGTATGTTGTAGATACTTACACAAAATAGTTGTGGGTGTGCAAATTAAATGAAAACACTTATAATATCATATATTTTTTTAAAAATGTATAGGGGTTTATGAGGTTTTGAATAATTGGAATGGAAGTTTTGGAGAAGATTATTAATTTAATTATGTTATTATTAATTTTTTTAGGTAGATAAATTTTTGGTGATGATTGAATAAATGGAAAGTTTAGATCATATTGTTTTTTTAAATTTGATATAACATTGACATTGATAAAAATCATTAAATATTTATGTGATAGATTAATATTAATTTTTTGGTGAAATATAAATTTTTTTGGAATATGTTTAATAAATGGTATATTCATTAATATTGGGTTATATTTCAATAGGGATAAAAAATCCATGAAATTTAGAAAAAAATCAAAATACTATTCATTAGTGAATATTTTTATTATGAATTTAAGGGGTATATTTTCTCCTGGTATCATTATTTTTATGATATTTTTTCTTAATAATTCAGAGTATGTTAACTATTATTCATTGTAATTTTGATATAATAGTTATGATTATGGTGATAGATATATTAATTGTTTAATTGTGATCAATGGATATATACTGGATAAATTGATTCTTTGATATTATTAAATTTGAGAAATCAAATTCAATCATGATAAAATGAAAATGATGAATCACCCATAATTATAAAAATAATACTATGTAATATAATTTTATTTTAAAATATTTTGTAAAAAAATATGTTATAATTTCATTATTATGACAACAATATGATTTGATGAGAAAATAGTTGCATTTAAAAGTTCATTTTTGTTGGTCTCTCATGTTAATTGTTTTGTAAATAACTTTTAAAATGAATATTGAATGATGGTTTTATGGATTATAAAATTTTATATATGGTGATTCATTCATTTTCTACTATAAAAATATTTAACATGGACAATTTTGAGTAAATATATATTTAAAAATATCATAGTTAATTTATATCAAAAAATGAAAAAATAGAAATGCAGATTTAGATAATCATTTTTTGATGTAACATTTCATGATCATTGATGTTGGTAAAAAATAATCCAAAGAGTGATGTAGAAGTAATTTTTGAATTTTTTTAAATATAATATCTATATATATGTTTATTTTTATTTATTGATTATGACATTAATATTTTATAAATATATATTTTAAAAAAAATTAATTTTAAATATTTATTTGTAATTTTTATAAAATATTGACGACGATTAAAATGTGGGTGTTTGAAACAATGAAATTTGGTAGCGGATAATTTCATATTTAATGTTAATTTTTTTATTCCATGGTGAAGTGTGTTTTAATAATAAATATTATTAAAATAAAAAAGATTTATTTTTTGGAGAATATTGACATGGAATATTGTAAAAAAGGATTCAAATCATCTATTTATTTAAATTAACAGATATTTTTGTCATGTAATTGATTTATAGATTCTTTTTTTAGTTGATTTGATAATTTTTTACATCATAAAGAATGATGATACTTTTATGAAAATTGGGATTACTTTAAAAGGATAAATATAAATAATTTGAAAAGAGTATTTTATTAAATATAATTTTTTGTATATTTTATTATTTTGAATCTCACATATTTCAGATAAAATTAATACTGTGTAGTATGAATTTTTCATTGTCAATATGAATTTATGGCTCTACTTGTGATGCCTTCCCAATGGGGAAACATGATGCATGAACCTCAGTGACTATATAATATTTCATGATGGACAGTTACTTTTGGTCATCCCCTTGGATGATTTACTGGGTTCATCCCTTTAAAAAATAAAATAAAAGTAATTTAAAGTGTTTATGAGGATTCCTTATGAAATAATCATTTTATATCAAATATGGAAAACTCGACAATATATTTCAAACATTGATTTAAGGGGATTTTAGACTTCTCTCCAAAGATATTGATTTATTATTCATATATTCCCATTTTGTTTCATGGTCATAAATTTTTTAATTATTTATCCTATAATGAAAATTTTACCCACTTCTGAGTTGTCCCCTATTGATATTATTCTTCTGCTATTAGTCCAAGATCTTTAATTATAAATTATTTTATTCTCTATTAAGATAATAATTTTCTTATAAAAAATCATTTTTGGGGGATTTTAGTTATGTTCCTTTTCAATAAGATATTGATTCCAACAAACATATCATCTATTGATTTTATGTGGGATAATATATTCATAATGTGATAAATTATAAAAGGAGGTTTCTTAATTATTATAGTATATTAAGAAGGGTTTTCATGGGTTCATATATTTTTAAATAAGGTTAGGTTATTTTATAAATTGAGTGGGTTTTGGGGTTGAGTTTAGTAGATATTTTATAAGTTGTTTTTGATATTTTTTTATGGAATATGCTTATTTCCTAATATTAATGATTATTTAAAGGGAGTTGTGCATGTGATGAAAATATATAAAAAATGAAAATTTTAATAGATTAATTATGTTTTCATTAATAATTTCCCTAATCATATATTAATATGTTAAAGTCTAAGTAAAAATAAGTTATTTCAATTGTGTTTGTTTGAAGTGGTTAATTCATTATTCCTATAGTGGTGTTTTGTTAATGCAATGTAGGTAGTGTTATGGTGGTTCAAGTAAACATGTTTTATGGTGAAGATAAAAAATAGATATATATATTTTGAATTGATGTAATAGGAGGTGGTGGTTGGAGATAGTGAATAATTATTACTTTTTCCCACACCTAGTGATGTCCAAAAAGTAACCTTCTTGAGGTTTGCTAACTGGGAGAGAATAACATGATCATAACTTATAGGTATGTGTGGTATTGTATTTTGGACCTTATACATTTACTATTAAGGGGATTCCATTCATATTTTGATCATTATTTATTGTAATTTTATTCATGAGAATTATTTTTTCTGCTATTGTGTATTGTAAATTTTTTCACCTATTTGGGTGCATATTATATTAAGGAAAAATGGTAAATTTGAATGGTTTAGATTGTGTTATTATAATTGGAAATTATTATAGTGATATATATATATATATATATATATATCATTTTATTTAAGTTGGTTCTATTAACACAGGTTTATGTTTGTTTATTTATTTCTACTAGATAAAAAGTTGTTTTTACTATGATCCTATCGAGGTGCCTTATTGCACCACCCTTTCCCTATAATTTCATTATGACAGTTTTATAGGATTATTTTTTTGATTATAGAGTCACTACTGTGGAAATTTTTGAGTATAGGTTTATGGATGTCTAGGAGTTTTCGTTGGGATTGGATTAAAGGTCATGTTTATTATTAAAGTAATATATATGTATTTGGGATTTTGGTCATTATTATGGAATAGTATATCTGTTTTGAATGGATTATTTTACTTAGTTTTCTTCGTATAAAAATGTTAATTCCTCTCATATTATTATTTTCAACCCTTTCTGTGAGACTATATCTTAGGTCCTTTTAAAGGTGAGCCTCCAAGGTCACACTCAATCTCATAGAAAATACAATTTGGTCCCAATAGGGACAGATCATGAAAGAGTGGTTTCATAGCGAGTGTTTCATTTATAATTTATTACAGAGTAATCCCACATGAGCATTTAATTAGTTTTTTTAGGTAAATAGTATCATTTTAGGTTACTATGTATTATTTTTAATGGAAACTAGACAAGGGCACAAAAGTTACTCGTGATAAAATAAATAAATTATATTAAATATTTAACATATTTATGGAAGTTTTACTGATATTAAGAGAAAATATTTGGTGATATTCATGCATAATACTTTATTTTTCGTCTAATTAAAGTAAATATTTCAAATTTATTCCTTTTAGAAATATGTGAGATATTAAATTGCATTATGTTAATGCTATTTTTTATTCTATTTATTTTTATTATATTAAAACTATATATTGGATTTCATATATTTTTTGTGTGATTATATTGATTAATGGTATTTGAAGTTGATGATAATTTCAAATAGTAAGTGTTAATGGTTTATATTGAAATTGAATTATCTATGATTAATGGAATCCTTATGGTTATTGAAATGGACTTAAACTTGAAAAGATAATTCATAAAAATAATTTTTCTTACAAATATGATTTTGATTATTTTATTGGTTTTTTTATTAGTAATTAATGAAATATTGTTAAATTAGTTTTCCTCTAAACATAAAAAATGGATTATTTGAGGAGCAAGATTCAATTATAATTTTTTGTTATATTATAAAATTCCATGTGTAAGTATTATTATATTATTAATGATTTTAACATTTGATGGATCTCTAATATAATGAATAATGCATTATAAATAATGAAATTGAAGGAAAATGATGTTTAGAATTTTGATATATTGAAGTATTAATGATAATATTGTTTAAAAATTGTAAAATAAGAGTATATGAAAATATATATGACACGATAAACTATTATCTTAAATGATATGATCAAATTATCAATTATGTCATATATTTTGAGTGAAATGTTTTACTCTCTACACATTAAGTCCTTAGCTTCTAAATTCTTAACACACTTTATTGAAAACAATGTTTTACTTTAAATTTACCATGTATTTTATAATGTTTTAGTAGAAACTCCTTTATTCAAATGAATTCTAAAATCATTCCACCTTAATGAATATAAAGTTTTTATAATATTTATGGTATATCAAAGTGATGAAGTATTGTCTATTGGACTGAAAATGTTTTATCCATCTGATTGAGGAAGTCTTATCCACCATAATAACTAGGTTGAGACCATTGGACTGACTTTGTTTAGTTTACCATACTGGCTAAGATTAGTCGATAAAACTGAACAATTATGGTATATCAGATTGACATGGATTTTGATCTATTTGAATAAACATAATTTATCACATTAGACTAATAAAGATTGATGATAGAATGAATATACTAGAGACACGATAGGTGTGAATTGTGATCCTTTAATATCTTGGATGAATTCAAAATATCATGGTTGATATAATGTTATTAATTCCTTCTATCTTATAGATTAAAGATAAGAGGAAATAAATTGAGAAAATAAATTGACATCTTATAGTGGTTCAAGGAACAAATATCCCCTAAACCACTCCACCAACATATTCTCAATGAGCATGGTGATTTTCACTAGTGTTTATATTTATTAATGACTTATACAAATGAGTATAATAAATTTATACCTTTACAATAATTCATTTAGAAGGCATTATGTTTATTGAATAAAGAACCAAAAATCCGTAGCTTAGTCCAACAATTTGGAATTCCACAAATGATTGATTTTGAGTAGTCGATACTTTAATAAGTAAATATAGTTTTATTTGATTGAGAAAACAGATTTAGCACACAATTTTAGCAGCACGTGATAGATGTATATGACCTTCAATAATGCAAATAAGTAACAAGAAAATCTTAAACATATCATAATATTCCAATAAATACAGAGAGAGAAAACAACATGAAAAATAATAAACATGTATGTTTCTAAATTCTAACTCTAAAATATAAATCATTGAACTTTAGAAGAGTATTTTACAATAAGATACATAAAAAAATGGAAATAAAAGCATCTCAATCAACTAGAACAAAAAATGTATATCTCTAATGTGTAGATATGAAACAAATTATACACTATTATTTACAATCTCAAAACTATTTCTTTAGAATAATGTATATATCAATAAAAGATTAATATCATAGTATTTATTCTGATGGTTCAATAACTTTATGTCAGAATTGATCTAGAAATACTTCATAATAAATCATGAATATTTCAATTCAAATCATTCATATAGAGTCATAAAATCTCTTATAAATAAGAATGACATAATATATTGAGTGTGATCCTTTGAGTTGGTCATAATACTGCTTAAAATATATAATTAATTTCAATGGGACCATTTTGGAATCCATGGATATTTTCATGAATTTAAAACATTGTCCCAATCCAAGTAAAATTTAGGGTTTCAATGTGTAGTGTTAAACTCCAAAAGTATCATTTACAACAAATGGATGATTTTAAATGTAGGGTCAATTAACCGTACATTTGTTCTTGAAATATAGGGTTTCTTCCAAATAATGGTTTTCTTATCAATATTTTTCCTACAGTTTAGTGTTTCAGATCCTAAAGTTTCAATCCAAACATTTGGTTCCCAAAACATTACTTCTATTGAAAAACCAAGGTTTTGAACAATGTTTCTATATTACTTTCAAACACGTCAAAAATACTTATTCAAATATAATCCCATGTATTTAAGGACATGTGAATGATTTTTTTATAAATAAAATATTCTAAATTATATCATCATTAGATTCACATAAAAGAAACATTATTGGTAACACAAATGTGGGTTTTTGTGAAAATAAAAATCAAAAATATATTTTTGAAATTTTTGTATATAAACATGCAAGAAATTATTCCACTATTATATGGTCACAAAAACCATAAAAAATATTAAAATTAAAATAAATAAAAGATTACTTTTTTACATATATAAATATGAATAAATTACAAGCACATTGTTTCCAAATACTAAATATCAATGCGAGGAATATTTCTAAAATTTTTAAAAAAAATTAAAAGAAATTTTTTTTATGTATTTCTGATAATTTTATTTTAATTTTATCATAAATTTATCATAAATTTAATCTAAATTTTTCATAGATTCTTGTAAATTTCTAATATATTTCTCATGTATTTCACATATATATCTCCCCCTTTTGTGGCATCAAAAATAATTTACAAAACAATTTATAAATTTTTATATTTAAAAAAGCTAATAAATAAAATATTTCATATAAAAAATGTAATGACATGGATTTTCCTTGAATTATTTTTAAATATTACATGGATTATTATCAACACTAGTTGCAGAGATGATGTGCAATTCTAAGACCTGGTTTTCATGGAATAACTTTTAGAAATATATTAAATTTCATGCACCCACATTTTTTTGGAAAAAGTGTAATAAAATCTAAATGGTTTCTTATATCAGAAATTAAAGGGAATCGTTGACCTCAAAATGCAAGGCTTACCATATGTGTGACTTAACATTAGTCAGGAAAAGTCATTTATAGAAACTTCATCAAATGCGCTGAAATTAATAAAAGAAGATAATTTAATTATTTCATTTCATTTTCCTTGATTTTGTGACTAAAAATCATTAAATATATTATTATGGATAATTTCCATGTTTAACCACATAACTATGGATCCTTTGAAGGATTTTTGTATGTACCCGTGACGAATTCCCTCAGGAAAATGATGACAGAATCATATTTTGACGATTACTACACCTCAGATTCCACAAATCATTCCAACGATGATGACGCCGCATCATTATTCATTAGTGATTGAACAAAATCGTGGTAGGGTGTGTGATTTTTTTTGGTTCCTCATTCATTATTTCTATGATGAACAAGAATCAATTGATGAATGAATTATTTCAGAGGTCATGCATAATGCAGGATGTGATCATATTTGTGGGGATTTATGTGGATGAATTATCTTTACAATTATTGATTTCTTCATTTCACATTCTAAGAGAAATATATCTAGGATTACTTAAATGTTCTTCAAGGTCCACTCCTCTTGATGGATTTGTGATTTTCTCCTCCATTCATCATTTGTAGCGAGAATTCTTGACATGGACCTCGGCTCGAAATATCTCGATTAATTGATCATTTCATACACGTTTCTTGGAGAAATGAGCCTAAATCGTAGATTTGATATTGTCATTATTTGGTGGTGGTGGGATGATGGATGTGGGGCGATTCATATGTTAGTGGATTCCCAATTTCACATTCTTTGATGTTTGTCAACGCTCAATGAAGAATGAAAAAAGATATATTTTTTCAAGTAGATTTATGGAACAAAAGATGTTTATTCAATGTTGGATTGTGTCATGGAGGATTGATCAATAGTTTATTATCAAGGTGATGACTGGATTAGAGGCTAGAGGATCAGTTGAGGCATACAAAGGAAGATCCATGGATTTAGGAATGTTCTATAGAACATGGCATGTAAACTGAGTCTACACAACATGTGTGGCCCCTTATAGGTGGCTAGTGTTTTGGGAGAAGTTAAACATCACACCGTCTGTGACCCCCTGGTCACACGATGTGTGGTCACTTGTAGATGAATTCGGCAAGTACCTCATAGTACATGGACATGGGTTAGCCGAAAATACGGACTAAGCCATGTACTGGAAAATGGTTGGAGCACACATATGGGACATGGTGTGTAGGGACATGATGTGTAAACCCTCTGCACGCCAGGTAATATTCTATAATACATAGACATGGTTTCAATGACATGGTCCATTTACACGAGTAAAACCAAGGGTCAAGGGACACTATGTGTAACCCCTATAAATATGTTTTATTTTAAATATATGGATAATATCTCATTTCCTCAATATCTTGTACAGGTTTCT
This sequence comes from Viscum album, assembly GCA_963277665.1. Taxonomy (NCBI): domain Eukaryota; kingdom Viridiplantae; phylum Streptophyta; class Magnoliopsida; order Santalales; family Viscaceae; genus Viscum; species Viscum album. The sequence goes on from OY728153.1 coordinate 936,884,519, forward strand.
TTAGGGTTTATTTCTCTTATCCATTCCAATAATGATTCATACATGTTTTTTTTCTAGTCCTCGGTCAATGATCCCTTTATTTGGACTTCCTAGATAGAGTTATTGGAATCCCCTAGAGAGGCCCATAATGGATCCTCTATTTATCTTCATGCATAAGTAGAGTCATGGGTGTCAACATGACCAATCTTAATGGGTCTCGGTCCTCTACATATAGGGTTAATTGAGATTGAGTTATTGGTATGACCCAATAGCCTTGGTTGTGATCCTTATATATGTATCATATTCTCTTAGAATCTAATAGTGCATTATTTCCCCTGAAGAGATTCTATGAGTAGTAACTCTCATATAGACATCATCAGTTCTATCAGACTCAGGAGTTTGACCTCCCAGATGAGTGCTTCATGGAATCTTTGAGATGAAATCCCAGGTCTTGTATATTACGGCATGGCAAAACTCTTGGTTGCGTCTACCTATTGAGTATATCTAGATATTCTTGTTATGTGTATTTTAGACATACACCTATGTAGAGATGATTGTATTTGATTTTTTTGTTATGCTTTGTGATTTTTTGGTGTCCTAAAATGTATTGTTATACTCACCCCCATTGGGATGGTTCGTGATAGAGTGGTATTAGTAGGATTATGTTCTATATTATTACTGGGAGTCTATGAGATTGGTTTGGGGGAAACAATGTTAAATTTTTTGAGTTTAGATTTTAGGCATGGGAATATGGTGTTGGGGTGGTGGATAACATATCTATAAAATAGGACACTGATCACCAGCTTTTTAATTTGGAACATGAGTACACTGGTGTCGGGGAATAAAATAGAACATGCAATATATTGGAATGAGTTGTGGATTCCATTTACTTATTGAGTAAGATCTCATGATATAATAATTTACTATGGTAAATATTGTTTTTTTAGGATGCCTCATCATCATATACAATCTAGGATTCATCACGAATATCATAAGGATGATCCCCTCATTGATGCATCTTTGATAAAGGGACCTATTCTGAAGATGTTGTCACTAGTTGTTTCCCCAGCTATACCACCACCTTTAGATCGGAACATAGTACTTGCAGTACCTGTGGATGAGGAGAATATGATGAGAGATATTTAGGATTTTCAATGATATATAACCCTCAATTTTATAGGTGAGACAGACCAACAGGAAGCTAAAGACTTGCTTGAGGTGGAAACTCGAGTTTTCCATCTAGTATGGACACTAGTAAACCAGATTGTGGTCCTGATGGAGAGCCTTCTACATGACTTAGCAGGACGTTGGTAGGGTTTTGTTACCCTACCTTATGATGAGATCAATATTTCCTGGAAAGAGTTTGATCTTCTTTTTAGAGAGTATTTCTCACCATCTATGCTGAGTACAATTCATATCTAGGAGCTTCTACAGCTCCATTAGGGAATAATGATAGTATCTCAGTATTCATCAAGTATTACTAAACATTATAGGTTGTCTATGGATATAGTTCACAATCTATTCATCAGGACTTAGAACATTGAGTGATGTCTTCACAGAGACACTCAAGCCAGCATTATTCCTATATGTATTCCTACCTCTTCTAGGGTTCTAGAGTGATCTTTGGTAGTCTAGAGTTTATTAGATGATTAGATATAGTCCATATTTGTAAGTAGTAAAAAATAAGGGTAGAGAAAATCGAAGTGGGTAGTTGAAATCAGTCATAATGATCTAGATGAGGGATATTTTTTAGTATGAGGTCTTAGGACATCAGATTGATAGTACTGGGCTCACGTTGTGCATCTAGTCATCCTAGAGACAGGTAATGCTTCTCATGTGATGGAAGGATACTTATCACTTGAGATTGTCTGACCCATCTTAAATTAGATAGAGAGATACTGGATGGGACTCCAAGGTAGAGATAGTGGCAGGATAATGAAGGTTCATAATATGGATGATGTGGCAGAGGAGTTGGGAGATCATTATGAGGTGTTCTACAATTTTAAAAGTTACCACCACCACCCACAGGTGGTCCACACCATGCTCATGGGGATGGAGGAAAGGGGCAGGTATAGCTTCAGGATGTCAAATATTACAACATAGGGGATCTCAAAATCATTAAAGGTTCGGTATGTATCTTTTCTACGTTACCTTCAGTGTTGAAAGAAATAGGTCCCAGCCATTCTTTTCTCACCACATATCTTGTTCAAGAAATATATATTCTTGTTGAATCATTGACTCGACCCTTATTCTTGGAGGAAAATACTAGAGAAGACTCTGTAATGAAACACTTATGCCAAAAGCGTGACCTCAATTGTGGAGGTAAGAGGTTCGGTTGGGATATCTTGGTTGTAGAATCAAGGCCTTATGGAATCATTCTTGGTATGGATTTGTTATCTATAATTCATGACCAAATTGAATTTTACAGGTGAATGTTGTGGCATTTCCACAGTGATGGAACCGTGTTCTCCTTTACGGTTGAAAATTAAACCCAGATAGTTCTTGATAGTCTCATGGATTGGATGGTGCAACAGATTACTCATTAGTCGGATTTCCTGAATGTTAGTGGAGTGGATGATATGTGTTTCTAGTTTCCTATAGTGGTGGAAGAGTATGATGATGACTTCCTTGAAGATGTTATAGGTTTACCTCCATACTAATAAAAATACTTATAAATTGACCTACACCCTGGGAAGAAACTAATATATTAACTGATATGTTCGGATGGCTCTCACAGATCTTTGAATTCTAAGAGTGCAGTTGGAGGGCTTGAGTGGAATGTCTTCATGAGACCTAGAGTTTCACCCTAGGAAGCCCTTCTTTTGTATTTTGAGAAGGCAGGAAAGATCATGAGGTTGTTTGTGGACCACTGGTGCTTGAAATAGGTGATCTTTAAGAACCATTATCCAATACCAAGGATTGATGAACTCTACGATCATTTGAGTGGGTCTTGATGGTTCCAAAAGGTTAACCTCGGATTAGGATATCATTAGATGAAATTATGAGATAATGATATATTGAAGGTGAAAATCAGATTTTTATACGATAACTATGAGTTCTTGGGGATGCCCTTTGGATTGATGAACACCCATGTAATGTTCATGGTACTCATGAACTAGATATTTCCAACTTTATTAGGGCAGTTCATGGTAGTCTTTATCGGTGATATCTTTGTGTAATCGGTAATTGAGGAGTACGAGAGACACATTAGGATAGTTATGGATGTACAATGAGAGAACCATCTATATAGAAATATCTGAAAGTTCCATTTTTGGTTTTAGGAAATCCACTTTCTCACACATTTTCTCTTATTAGATGGAGTGGTATTGGACCCATCCATGGTTGAGGTAGTTTAATATTAGGAGGCACCCAAGAGTGTGACTAAGGTGCAAAAAATCTTGGGGTTGGTAGGATATTACCGAAGATTCATACCTAATTTCTATAAAATATCAGAACCCATGTTATATTTGACTCAAAAAGTTCATACTTTCATGTGAATAGAGAAGTGCCAATATGATTTTCATTTGTTTAGGAAAGGATTGAAGAGAGGTCCAATCATGGGATTAACATAAGAAGATGTCATGTATATTGTGTGATGTGACACATTATGAACCAGGCTTGGTTGTGTCCTGATGCTGGGACAAGTGTTGATTGCATATTATTCACCTCATTTGAAACAACATCTTCAAAACTATGAGACCCATGTTCTTGAGTTAGCAGTGGTGGACTTTTATTTTAACATACAATACCAATACCTGATGGGTGAGAATTTATCATCTGTTATGATTTCAAGAGTCTCAGGTATATCTTCTTGTAGAAATATCTTAACTTGAGATAGAGGAGATGTATAGAGTTCCTCTTAGACTACGACATAACAAAATACTCCAGGGAAGGGGAACATGGAAGAAGAATCTATCAGCAAGAGATCTATTTCAGAGTTTCTGAACAATGTTTCAAAATAGTTGTCCTCATTTCAGTTATCCATTATAGATTTAGATGGAGAATAATACCTCCAGTCTATGGTTGTCGCTCCTCCACTCTTATAGTGAGTCTGTGAGGCACCAAATGGGGATACTAACTATGAGACCCTATATTCTTATATATCCAATGGACATTCTCATAATGTGTTTTCATTTGGTGGGGGGATCATTGTTCTTACTAGAGGATGCATGATGGCACTGGTTGTGTTGAGAGAGGTGTTTCTAACAGATTTTCATACATTTTCATTGGTGGTACACCCAGGTGTGGAAATGTTGTACCAAGACCCCAAGCATCAATGTTGTTTTCTATGGATGAACAAAATAGATTTTTATTTTTTCTATCGATGACATACATTCCAGCATGAAAATACTGAGCACCAAGATCCACTTAAATAAGAGATTAGATTGAGAAGGAGAGATCAGGAGGAACCTTGTTGCGCCCTAACAATGGAGAGCCTCTTTTTCCTACTTAGATCATGTATTTTATTGAATTATTTCAATCTGAAGTGGGAGAGATCCTTCACCTATCCACAAAGCCGCAAGGAGGAAGCTTTGTCCTACCCTTCATTTGGTATGATCGTCTCTATTCTTGAAGTGCTTGTTTCTTATCCAAATGGTGCCTATGAATTTGGCAAACCACCAGTTCTCAAGTAGTAAGGAGAAGGCTCACTTTCAGTTGCAGTGCATCAGGGGTATCTTAAATAGAGGACGGAATTTTTTACTTCATGGTTATTGGGAGAACCTCTAATGAAAATAGTACGAAGCCTGGGTCTCTCATAGATCTAAAATCACGAATCATGAAAATTTGGGTCTTTTTAAGGTGGTGAATCATACCAATTGGGAACATGTATTATCATATAATCATTGAAATAAAATTGGATCTCAATAATATTTGGAGGTTAGGAAATATAATCCTAATGCTAGGATTCCTCAGGTTATCAGAATGGAATGTGAAAATTAATCCCTTCAACTAGTAGCATTATATGTCTCAGGTATGGACTCGAATCCAGGGATTACTGTGGGTCTAGTAGTATCCAATGATCCTTAATGATCTTGCCTTAAGAATTGGTAACCCACTGAAAATTGATCATTGATATCTCAATGGGGACATTTTACTCTATTCAAGGGTGTTGATCGAGATCAACATTGAAATATAGCCCCCTAAAAATAATTTTTGGATACTAAAGATCAACAGATGGAGATAAGATATGAGTTCAAGAATATACCAAAATTCTACAAACATTACATCATGGTAGGGCATGACTTTCAGGCATGTAGTGTTGTCATGAAATTGGTTAAGCCTGCTCCTACCACTTTAGTCTAGAGGGAAGTTACAAGAGGAAGGAAGGGAGAGATGATGCTCAATGAGAATGGAAAAAACACTACCTTGCATACAGGGACCTCCAACATGGAAAAAAGGTAGGTCCTTTGTGGGAAGATCAGGTAGAGGAAGAGGAAAGGTAGGCTACTAGTCCTGAGAGGAATTAAACATTTCCTATTAATGATGAAAAAAATATTCTTATAAGGAACACTCACTCACAAATTTTGGATTTGTTTGTAAAAATTTTCAAAACCGAGTTTGAAACACATGTTGAAGAATTATTTATGGAATCTATTGGATTTCTGACAAATTATATATTTGTTTTAGATTTCCATGACTTATAGGAATCTAAGAAACCCTAAGTAGATAGAGAAAGGTATGAGAACAATGGTGCCATGGTCAAGGAAACTAACTCCAGTGAGGACAACATCAAAAAGGAGGCTGAAAAGGAGACACTTCTGAAGAGAAACCAGAGGTTGCCTCATGAAAATAGAATAGAGATACTGACCACTTCCCCACCCTTATCGGGAGGGACAACTAGGAAGTCACTAAGAATTTTTGAAAAAAAAAGAGGCCAAACCTCCAAGACTAAACCATCATGAGGATTTTATTTTGGAACTTTCTCGGCCTAGACAACACTGACACATAATTTTCGTTCAGACTCTTTAAAAGAAGGTATAAGCTTGAAATTCATTGAATTTATAAACCCAAGATTCATTCCAAAAGTATGAGAAACACATTCAGCGGTAAAGGATACTCTATTATTTTCACCAACCAAGATTTCACATATCATGATAGGCTATGGATGATGAATCATAGTAGTGTTGATTCTCTAGAAGTCAGTGATGAATATTATGATATTATTTCTTGTAGTTTCATAGAGGCTAGAAAGAAAATGTTCCAATCTATTATGTATGCTTACAACAACTATGTGGATATGAGGTCTTTTTGGGGGGAAATTAAGCATCTATAAAACACCATGATAGGTCCATGGATTATCATAGGGGACTATAATGCTACTTTACATGCAGATGAGAAAATTGGGGCGGTGACAAAAATCACATCTTCAAGGGATTTTAGAGAATGTTTTGGGGAATTAGGATTAGTTGAAATCAATATAATTGGTGATACATTCACTTAGTATAGGAGAAACCTATCAATTATGAGGTGTAGTAAAATTGATAGGGCCTTTGTGAACAATTCTATTCTTAATTCATGGAAATCGATTTCATGTGTGACTCTTGCTAAGTATAATTCTGACCACCATCCTATCATTGAAAGTTTTCTATTGAATGAAATGAGATAGACAATACCTTTTAGATACCATAATTCTTATGCATCTCTTCTATAAAATCTCTAAATTTTTTAAGAGACTTGGTCCTTATATTTATGTAAAGGCATCCCTATGACATCTGTCTCTAAATTGAAAATGCTTAAGATCAAACATAGGGAATAGTGGAAGGAAAAACTCAGCACTTGGGATGCTAAAATTGACGGCACTGGGAATTACCTGCATAACATCATGGAATATAACATGAAGTCACACATTACCAATGCCATGAATTTGGAGGTTTAATGGTCTGTAAGGATGACAATGCTCATGGAAATTAGGGACAACATCATGAAATACATCTTAAATGTCAGGTTGATTAATGAAGGTGATAGAAATTATATGTTCTTCAATACCCTTAAAAGGGTGAGTAGAGTCAATAGACCCCTTTAACTTCTCAAGGATGGATATATAATTATTGATGATATAAATGAGGTTTCAATCCATATTTTATACCATTACCTAAATCACTTTAATGGTCCACCAAGGGCTGAAATGATATGAGAAGGAATTATCCCCAATTTTATTATCGAAGTGGATAACCAAGCTCTTACATCCATTTTGATAGACATTGAAATTAATGAATTGGTGTTTGGTCTAAAAAAAAGATCTCTAAGTCCAGATGGGTTCATAAATTATTTCATCCAAAATTTTTGGGATATCATCTAAGATGACGTGTGCACTCTTGTAAAGCACTTTTTCAGAGGTGGAAGTCTCAAAACATGTTTAAATGCTCAGTTCATTGGTCTTATACCCATGGTGGGTAATGAAAGTGAGAAAAGGAAATTTATATGAGTCACCTTGTTCAATACAATTCATATAATTATAATAAAAAACATTTCCAAAAAGATTACTCATGTTTCTGTAAAAACCATATCATTGAATCAGTTTATCTTTGTTAAAGGTAGAAACTTCCCAGAATGCCTGCTTGCTCCCTTGGAATGAATTAACCTCCTTAGGAAAACCACAATGGGTGGAAATGTTGCTATAAAACATGACATCAAAATGTTTTGTTACACAAGGAATTGCATATTCATCAGGCATAGCTTTCATCAATTTTGATTTTTTGTGAAGTTCATTCATTCGATCAAAGCACTACTTGAGTCATTCCACCTCTCAGTTCTTGTTAATTGATCACCGAAAGGATAATTCTCTTTCTCTATAGGGTTCGAATGGGGGATCCTCTCTCAACTATTATCTTTTTAATAATTAAATACTACTTAAGTAAGCTTATCCTCAATATGGTGGTCAAGGGGAAACTCTCCACAATCATAGATTCCAAGGGTATCTCTGCTCAATCTCAATGGTTTTTTGTGGATGATATGGTAATTTTTACATATGGACATAAGAGGAATGTAAAGAATCTTAAAAATGATCTTTCCCACTTTTATAATGTCTCAGGATAGGAAATTATCTCTAAAAATTATTTCAAATATTTTAGAAATAATATCCCATCCTCAAGGAATGATAGACTCATTCATGATCTGGTAATAAGGGATGGCTCACTCCCTCTTACTTACCTTGGGGTTCCCTTTTTCTAGTGAAATCATTACCACTCAATTTTCACAAATTTCCTAATTAAAATCAGAAAAAAATTTCCTCTTGGAAAGGCATGTCCCTGTCAATGGATGGGCATAACTTCCTTGTTAAACAAGTGGTTAACTCAAAGATTCTATGTTCTTTTATGGTTTATATTTTTCATGCTTCGATCATCAAGAAAATTCAATCAATTCTGAAAAACGTTTTTTGATGTGGTAGTATAATTGAGCAAAATATCATCACTGTAAAGTGGAGTCAATGTTTCCTACCTACTATGCTTGGTGGCCTAGGTATTAAAAACCTGCTTCTTTTCAACCAACATTTTCTAGAAAAATATCTCTGGTGGCTTATCAATAACAATTCCACATATATGGAATTCATTATAGAGAGGATCCTTTATTGTTTAATTGTTGGGGAACTGGTTATATGGAATCTTCAATTTGGCTAGGAATAAGAGTTGTTTTCCATAATATAATGTGGCTTTCCATTGGCTGGTTAATGTTAACTCTTCCCTATGTTTTTGGCACAACAACTGGACAGGTTCCCCTCTCATTGACATCACTGATCCTATGGAACACAACATTGATAACAATGATAAATTCAAAGACCAACATGAACATTTGAAGGATCTCCTAGTGGATGTATCTTTTCTTGTTGACAATCATGAGTTCATAAATTAGGCGAACAATCTCATCTTGGAAGGGTCACCGAATGTTAAATTTGACCATAAATGATTCTATAGTCATTTGATTCAATGGGATAAATAATGGATTGGTGGCTTAATAAAAAAAATAAATGTATCCTTCCACGTTTAATTTTCTTTACTGGCTACACAAAATCAAGGTCCTAGTGGATGATAATCTTCAATGTGTTGGTATTTCACTATTCTCAAGTTGTGTTCTATGTAATCAAAACCGAGAGGATTTTGATCATTTATTCTTATGATGAAAAACTGCCTCCTCACACTACGATTCAGTTCTCACAACATCTAAAATCTTGCCTCCACAAATAGGTTCTTTTTGAATCTTTTTGATACTCACCCTTAATACTCACTTGTTTGAGCAGCTCCCTACAATTACTGCTGCTGCCTATGTTTAATTTATTCACTACATTGGAGATCCTGCAAAAAATCCACTCATAACAGGGTCTAGTTTCTAAAATCTATTGCAATCACCTATATCTATAGGGATATACAGGCTAGAAGAAACGGAATTAGTGTCTGTTGAGACACCTCAGTCCAGGACTTCATGGTCCTAAAAAAATAAATATTTGAGGTGACTTTCCTGATCCCTAAGTCATGATGGAAATATTTTATTACACTCATTTCCATGGATGAAATCAAGTAAACACATATGGGGCATCACGAGGCAACCCATAACCTGTCAGATTTGGGCTGGTCTTCAAGAACCATAATTGGGAAGTGGTGGAAGGCACTTATGGACCTTGTGGGCATGCAACCACTTTGGAAGCTGAAATGTTTGGGGTAATCAAAGTGATGTACAATGTTTAACAAAGGAACTGGAATAATATTTTGTTGAAATGGGACTTAGTGGCCCTTGATAAATTCGTAATAATGGGTCAAACACATCTTTTATTGAAATTCACAGGAAAGTGGGTCAAATTTCTTGAATGAATCTCTACATTGAACTACATTTTCACTCACACATTTTGGGAAGCAAACTACATTGTGGATGACCTTTTAAATAAAGGAATCACTGAATAAGAATAAAAATATCTATGAAATGTGCCTATTGACATGCTTCCCCTTCTTTCTCCTGATCAATGTAAAATACATTCCCTTCGTTTGGTGTAATTAACTTCTATATTAATTCAAGAGCCTTAGAGCTTAATTTTATTAAAAAACCAAGATCTACTAGGTTTGGATCATCCCCTTATGGTTCAGGAATAGAAGTGGGATGAGATATATATGGACATTGATACCATCTTACAACATAGGTTCATGGGACACAATGTCATATGGGTGACTTTCGGCCAAATCATTAGGTCGGCCCACTTATTGTACCACCAGATCATGGTTGAGATAGATGTATCATTGTGATTTTGAAGGATTTTGACGTGCATTTTTTGATTCCTAATCACATTCCATCTCCTCCAACTATTAATAAGGATACAACCTCAGTGAACAAATGTTATAATGTATAATATCTTGAAAGAGATGTGTATACTTTTGCATTAGTTATTTTCACTCAATTTGATTATCTTAAGGGAGATTATGATGAGCCTAATAATGATTTGATTTCTTGTAAGGATGAGGTCATGTTATTACTGGAGATCTTAGTGTAGAAATAAAATTATAATTGGGTAGTTTTATTATTAATTCCCAAAATTGATTTTACTTGAAATTGTCAACCATTGCAGCATGTTTATTATCATTTGAATGATAAAGATCTTAAGAATGTGAAAATCCAAGAATGTAATCTGAAAATATTTTTTGGAACCAATACATTTATTGATGAACACATACTTCTACTATTACCACAAAGAGATATTATAATGAACCTACCAATGTTCCAATATAAATTTTCTTTGATAGCCATTTAGGAGATCCAAAGTATTATATCATATGTGAAGGTTGACTTCTATAACTTTTTTAGTATTATTGTATGTTAGTATGAGTTCATATGTATGTTTCCAATTGGGGATACCTATTTATAACCTTAAATGATGCCTTATATTCATCTATATTTTGACCAGTTTTCCTTAAATATGATCCTTATATCCTCGAAGATCCAGTCAGTACAGGGTGGCATGTTTACTCCAAAGTTGTTTCAAGACCTTTTAAAGGATCTATAAGATTAATTTAAATATAATAGGGTATCTATTATAAGATAAAGTATTTATATTTAAGTCCCTTTAAATTACGTCATTGGATTTCATATGGAATATGATCTATCAATTAGTGCAAATTAAATATGAAATTCTGATGGATTCAATGTACATTAAAAATACAGTGCCGTTGTTTTTTAGTATTGTGAATAAAAAAAATCATGTAATCTGTGATATATTTCATAAAATATACAAAAACATTTATGATACCAATCCTGAATCACTATAAGGATAATCATGTACTTTGAAGATGAGGAATAATTTTTCAACCGACTGACGATAAAGGGTTGGCAATTTGGTAGAAATGTATCACCCCAGTTTGAGGTATGTAGCCTTTTTTATGACTTTTTATTTTTTTAAGGTCCTTGGTATGAGTTTGGAAGAGGTTGGGAGAGATTCTATGGGTTTTGGAAGAGTTTGGATTCCTTTTTAGGGGTGCACGGTTTGAGCACGGTTAGGGGAAACTATGCGAAAAACCTCAGAAAACCATGAAACTCATGGAATATCAGTCTCGCAAGGTTTGCGCATGGTTTGTTTAACCATGCAGGGAGGCTACAGGATATGTCTTCAAGGTAGTAGCAAACACACGGTTAGCACACAGTTTTCCTAACCGTGTCAACTATCTATGTGGCCCATTAAATATGGGTTTTTTTAAAATGGATTTAGTTGGGATTTACCCTAACTCTCCCATTTATTCTCCAATATGAACACTACATGGGATTTCCTCTTCTCAATGGATAGATTTTTTCTCCCACTCATTTTTATGGTATATTAGTGGGTTTCAAGGTGGTTTAACAGAAGTTCATCTCAGTTAAGTCTTCTCTATTGGTTTCTGTTTAGTTTTCTCTAGATATACACTTCCACTATCTTGGTTTTCTAGATCTACATCAATTATTAGTATATTTAGGTTTTCCCCCTAAATGAAGAGTTTATGGAATGTTGATGTTACAGAAGATAATCTAGAGTTTTTTTGGTGGAGCGTTTGTCGATTTGTATTGTGGCTGTTCGTGGATCGATTTCTCCAGAACCCAACAAGTAGGTGGCTTCTCTCTCGACTCCACATTGTTAGAAATAATGTATTTGGTTGAAATAAAATGGGTTTTCTTGAAATTAATTATGATAATGTTGTGTGAATCTTTTCGAATACCGATTTGGTGATGATTTGGGAATTCTATAGAAAATGGGTTATTGTTGCAAAACGGGGCTCTATTATGTGATTTTAAAATGTTGATTTTAAAATCGTTAGAGGTTTATTATAAAAAATGTTTTGTGAATGATGGTTTTCAATGAGAATTTTTATTGAAATGTGGGTGGGTAGGGAAAATGGGTAAAGGGTGTTTTTAATAAATGGGAGATTCATTGATGTGTATTGGCTTGTGTTGGAATTGATGATCTGGTTAAGGTTTGTTTGGTGGTAGATAAATTGTTGGATTAATGTGGTGACATTGATGTAATATACATTTTATTGTATAAGTATTGTGACTTGTGAGAATTATGTGTCTAATGTGGGTGGGGAGTACCACTATAAAAAGATGATGGATAGAGGACAGAAGGGCCACCATCAATTGATAGGTGGGCGGGAAGTACCACTAGGTTGGGAATGGATAACAGGCCTGGACGAAAGTTCCACTGTGGTTGTTTACCGGTTTGGTTTTGTAAGTCACCAGTGTATGATTGATTATGTAATGTTATTCAAGGTGTAAATGGGTGTGCTAATTTGAAATGGTATATGTTTGTGGCCTGGTTGTATGAAATTGTTATGTATTGAGGGAATTTGGGTGAAAATTTCTTTTAATGGAGTGTTTTCCTTGTTCTAAGTTGATGCACTATTTAATGTTTTATATAAAATATTTTATAGAAACTTGTTAATGGATTTGTCCTAGTGGCATGTGTAGGGATGTAATTTGGGAAAATTTTACTGAGTATTATTACTCACCACTACTTTGTCACTTGGGTGATTTCGCAAATGTTGTATTCCAAGACACAGGTAAGTGTAAAGAACCTCCTTTTTCTAGCAGTTCAACATGATACTTTGGTGATGTGGTGGTACTTGGAGCATGGTTCTTGGTGTGGAGCTTGGGATGGTGTCCTATTTCATTGGGGTCTTGTTGTTTAGTATTCTTCTTGGTAATCTATTATTTGGTTCGGTTGTATTGGTATTTGGAAATTTTTATGTAATTGTTGGTTGAATCTTGGTAAAGTATGGGTTGGGTTGTTTTGTTGACATGAATCATGTATCTTTTTTGGTAATAGAATATTTTTTTGGAAGATTTTATCATCACGGAAAATCATTCCCCAAAGATTCTTCAAGACCTTGTCATTTATTGATGGCCTTTGGCCCCCTGGAAACATCGCTAAGGGCCAAGAATCATTCCTCTTCACTCGTAAGACAATGGGATACGGTTGGGTTTCAAAATGGAAGGATTTTAATCATGGAAACTTTTGGTATTTTTAAAATGGGTTGATATTCATAACATGGTGGATTTTTTAGAATAGTGAAATATGGGAAATGTGAACTTTTTGAATGCCTGCTGAGGTAACTATTATGTATTGAAATTGAAAATTTCATGAACTTTTTTGTTAAGGTAGTGGGATTTATGGTTATTTCTGTATTGATAGAAATGGAACTGGGTAAGTGTCGTAGAGACCAACTAGAGGAATCTGCTGAAAATGTGGTTGCACCGAAGCATCAGGTGAACCACATGTAGTGTTTTGTGTCATGAAAGCTTTCTAGACAATGGAAAGAGGGAGTAAATCGGATGAACCAAAGCATGGGGATCATTTGGATTATTTTTAAAGGTTGAATCAACCTATTTCTAGTGGTGATTTGGGGCCCGAAAGGGTTGAAGAGTGGTTGAACAAAATTAATAGCATATTTGATTTCTTGGGAAAACTGGTAGATATGAATATGAATTTCTCCATGTATATGTTAGAAAATATTTCCCTTCATTGGTGGGAATTATAGATCCAGGCTGGGATAGACCAAGGTATGACATGGGAGATTTTTGACGAATTGTTTAATAAACAATTCTGCAGTCATACATTCATAATTCAATGTACAATGGATTTCTTCCATTTAAGGCAGTAGAACATTTCATTAATGGAATATACAGGTATGTATATGTACTTATTTTGTTTTTCACACGATGTGGTGCGTAGTACATCATTAAAGTAACATATTTTTTAAGCTGTATTGAACTACAAAATTCTTTCCAAGATAACGGTGATATGTATAAATGATTACACCAAAATGGTGAATAGAGATACAATGGCTATGCAGGTTCTTTTGGGGGCTACAGGTGGGGGAGTATGTTTTTACCCATGGGGAATAGTGAGACCTCGAACAATGGGTTCAACCAGAAGAGGGAAACTTATATACAAGGTGGGAGTGCGGATCAAAATCTGATGGCAGGATAAGTTATTCTTTTTCTGAAGCCTCAGAGTAATATGGGATGTTTTCAGTGTTGATATTTGGGACATATCAAGCAGGATTTTATGTAACATTCTAAAGAATGTCATAATTATAAACATATGGTGCATCATCAGCAGTATTTCCATAATTCCCCATCTTCAAGTGTTTGTGACACTTATCAAGGGTCATAGGGGTCTTATGCCTAGACAGTATGGGGGAAGTAGCATACCCCTTAGGAGTAGAGTAAAGTTAGTCATGGTGATTCAAGAAACACCAAGACTCCTTAGCAGGTCAATAAGGAGCAGAGTGTTTAAAGCAAGCAGTAGTTTGGAGCTAAACAGGTTGTGGTGGATGATCGATCTGGATCATCCATGGTGTGAGGTATGATTATTTTAAATTTCACATTGATTCTAGCTTTTCTTGATACAAGTTCTTTTCATTTTTTAATTTAGTCCCATTCCATTAATCTATTATGTCTATAAGTGGAAATGATTCCTTTTTTCCTAAAACTAAAAAATCATGTAGGTCAAAGAGAGTGTCGACCTTTCCTCTATAGAAAATGTTGAATTGTTGTGAAAAACATTGTATTGATGTGGGATTTCTCAGTGCTTGAGATTGATTCTTATGATATAATCCTGGAAATGGATTTGTTGGCGATTCATAAGGCCCAAATTGATTTCTATGCATGAAAAGTTAGTTTTACGATGTAGGATAGTGTTGAACATTTCTTGAGAGGAGAGAAGAATGAAAAACTGGGTACAAAATAGTTTTTAGAACAAGTTTTTGGCATGATATCATATCAGTTAGAGGCTTGGTCGTTGGCATCAATGGAAAGTCTAGGGAAGATTATTCTTATAGTAGTTATTGAAGAATTTTCTGAGGAATTATCATGGTTTCTACCCATGAGAGAAGTGGAGTTTATGACTGATCTTTTTCTTTGGACCAGTATTATCTCAATTCCATCATACCGAATAGAACCAGAAAAATTGCAGGAATTAAAGGTGTAGTTGGTGGAGCTAGAGAATAAAGGGTTCAGTTGGCCTAACATTTCTCTGTGGGTAGTGATTGTGTTGTTTATTAAAAATGTTGATGGAACTTTATAGCTCTATGTTGATTATCATAGACTGAATAAGGTTAAATTAAATAACTGATATCCTCTTCCATGAATTGATGATTTATTTGGCTAGTTGTAGGTAAATCACTGGTTATCCGTGACTAACCTGTTTTTTGGATATCATCAATTGTGGGTAAGGAAGGAGGATATCCACAAAACAGCTTTCAGAAGTAGATATGTCCATTAAATGTACATGGTTTTTCCCTTTGGTCTAACTAATGCACCATCACTGTTCATAGCACTGATGAATCAGATATTTCCATGATATCTGGATTATTTTTTATTGTTATTGTTTTGATGATATACTGGTGTATTTGAGGACAGTGAAATAGCATGAACAACACTTGGTGATAGTGTTGGGGGTCCTGTGCGACCATCGGTTGTATGCCAAATTGTCAAACTATGACTTTTGGATACATGAGGTTCATTTCCTTGGCCATGTTATTTCTGGGAAAGGTGTTTCAGTTGATCTGGAAAAGATAGAGGCTGTTATCTCATGATAATTGTAAAAGAATATTTTTTAGATATAGAGATTCCTTGGTCTTGTTGGTTATTTACAATGTTTTGTTTATGATTTCTCACGATTATCCTCACAAATGATATCTTTTTTAAGGATGAATATCCCATTTTAATGGGTTGAGTAGTGTCAGAAATGTTTTGAAGAGATAAAGGGTCTCATAACCAATCATTGTTTTTCCTAAACCAAGGAAAGGGTACTTGGTGTACTGTGAAGCATCGAGATCATGGTTTTGTTGTGTTATCATGCAATGGGATCATGTGGTTGCATATGGATCATGGAAGTTGAGGTTTCATGAGATGAACTACCCAACAAATGATTTGGTGTTTGCAGTAGTTCTCGATGCTTTAAATATGTGGTGTCATTATCTCTTCGGTGAGAAATTCATAGTGTTTACCGATCATAAGAGTTTAAAACATATTTTCTCATCAAAAGATTTGAAATTAAGAAAAACAAGATTGATGGAATATATCTAGATGTTTGATATTGAATTAATGTACATGTTAGGTAAGGGACATTTAGTTGTTGATGCATTAAGTAGAAAATAAAATGCTCAGGTGGTGAAGAAGGCATCAGATTAGTGGTAGTTGATGTCAGTCATAGTTGACATGGGTTTGGAATGTGAGGACCAGTGTGACAGAGTGGTCTTATTTCTAGTTTCCTTGGTTCTTGAATTGGTTATTTTTAAAAGAGGCACCAAAACCAATTCTGAGTGTATGGTGATGAGGTCGAAACTAAATGGTTGGGAGACCATTGATTGATGGGATCTGAATCAGTATTCTGTTTTGTATTTTCAAAAGAAGATGGTTTTACCATTGGCTTGTTAGGAGGAAATTATTAGGGCCTATCCTCATTCTAGATGGGATATCCATCCTAGAATTATGAATATGTATACACCATTCAAAGCGCATTTTTGGTGGGAAAGCATGAAAATGTGATGTGACCAAGTTTGTCTCTAGATACTTGACTTGTCAGTAAGTCATGGAAGAGCATCGGTTGTTAGCATAAATTTTGAAATCTTTGCATATTCTAGTGTATAAGTGGGAGTATATAGTGATCAATTTTATGACAGGAATTCAAATAATGGTCAGGAAACATGGCTTGATATGGGTGATTGTTGATCAAATCACAAATTTTTCCCATTTCATCTCATTTCGTGAATCTCATAGGGTGTAGGATCTATCCAAAATTTATTTTCAGGAAGTGGTGAAGAGGCATGGTGTTCTAGTTTCGAATATATCATAGAGAGATCTAAGGATCACATATCCTTTTTGGAAATCCTTCTAGTAATCCCTTGGGACACACTTGATGATGAGCACAACGTGCAATCCTCAGACGGATGGCCATTCTGAGAGGACAATACAAACATTAAAGGATATGATAAGTGATTGTGAGAAGTATTTTGGTGGTTCAGGTGAGAATCACTTTCCATTGGTGGAGATATTCTATAATAACAATTATTAGGATTCAATAAATATGGCTCCATTTGAGGCATTAGTTTGAAATCCGTATTTTTCTCCTCAATGTTGTGTGGAAATAGGTGAGACTTCGATGATTAGATCGATCCTTGTCCAGGAGACTAAGGAGAAGATCAAGTTGATCCAAAATTGGTTGGAGACTACTCAATGTCATTTTAAATTGTATGTGGACCATCATCGATGGTCGTTATACCTTGAGGTGGGTGATCATGTGTTTTTATAAATCTGTCCTAGGTTAGTGCATCGCCGGTTTGGAAAGAAGGGTAAGTTATCTCAAAGGTATATTATGCCTTTTGAGATACTTGAGAATATTGAGGAGGGGGATTATCGTTTGGATTTTCCACCATTTTTAGATTGGTTCACAATATGTTTCATGTGTCAGAGTTAAAAAAGTATCAGATGTACCATGACCATGTTATTTATTGGGGTCAAGTTAAGCTAGAACCAGATTCTTCTTTGGTACATGTGCTAGTGCAAATTGTGGATAGGCAAGAGAAAGTATTTCTTGGAAAAATCATTTTTTTAATTTAGGTTTTTTGGAATCATTTTCATATTCAAGAGGAGGCTTGGGAGGGGTAGAAAGATATGGTTAAACAATTTCCTAAGCTCTTTCGGTGAAGAGGTGGTTCGCTACATTCTAAGGACAAAAAATCCAATAATGGGGAAAATATAGAACCCCTAGTTTGAGTTATGTAGCCCTTTGTATGTATTTTTATGTGTTTAAAATTCTTGGGATGAGTTTTGAAGAGGTTATGAGTGTTTTTAAGGGTTTTGGAAGAGTTTGGAGGCCTTTTAGGGGCACACAGTTTAATCACGGTTAGGGGAAACCATGCGATAATCCTAGGAAAACCGTGCAACTTGAGGAATTGGGGTCTTGCACAGTTTTTGAATGGTTTGTCTAACCATACAGGGGGCCATGAAATATTCTTCAAGGTATTAGCATCCAAATAGTTAGTGCACAGGTTTACTAACCGTGAAATCAAACCGTGTGTCCCATTAAACGTGGTTTTTAAGAAAAATAAGGTTAGTTAGGGTTTCGGCAAACTCACCCATTTATTCTTCCGTACGAACCCTATACGGGATTTACTCTTCTCAAGGGATTAGGATGATCTCACACTAATTTTATAAGTTATTTGAAGGGGTTTCAAGGTGGGTTGATGGAGATTTATCTCAGGTAAGTCATCCCTTATGGTTTCTCTTTGGTTTTATCATGATCTACTCTTCCCTCTATTTCAGTTTTTTGGAACTACATCCATTTTGTGTAGATATAGGGTTGTTTTTTACTTTAATGATGATTTTAGTGATTTTTTATGTTAGTTAAGGGAATCTAGAGTTGTTTTTTGACTTCTTTCTAGATTTATGATGTGGTTGTTCGTGGGTCGATTTCCCCGGAACCCTAAAGGTAGGTGGCTTCTCTCTCAAATCTACATGGCATGAAATAGTGAATTTGGTAGAAATTAATTTGGTTTTATTGAAATTAATTGTGATAATGATGTGTGGGTCTTTTAAAAAATCCATTTGGTGATGATTTTGGGATTTTGTGGAAAATGGGTTATTATTCCACAGAAGGGGGTTTGTAGTGCGACTATAAAATGTTTACTTTAAAATCATGAGTTGTTGATTAGATAAAATGTATTGTGAAAGTTGATTTTCAATAAGAATTTGTTTACTGAAATGTGGATGGTCATGGAAAATGGGTAAAGGGTGTTTTCAATAAACGACGATTTATTGAAGTGAATTGTCTTGTGTTCGAATGGTTTATGTGCTTATGGTTTGTTTGGTGGTATAAAAATTGTTGGCATAATGTGGTGACCTTGATGTGATATACTTGTTGTTGGATAAGTATTAAGGAATTTTTTAATTGTGTGTGTGAATTGAGAAGGGAGTACAACTATAAAAAGGGGATGGATAGTGTATGTAAGGGACACAATCAAAGGATATGTGGGTGGGATGTACCACTTTGTTGGGAAAGGATAATGGGCTTGTATAGAAGTGCCACCATGGTTTTTTTTTTCTATTTTGGGTGTGTGAGTCACCATTTTATGATTGTTTGTATATTTTTATGCAATCTGTAAATGGGCATGATAATGTGAAATAGTAAATGGTTGTGGTATGATTTATTGTCTTTCTAATGTGTTGCTGAAATTTGAGTGAAAATGGCTTGGTGAAGGAGAGTTTGTCTTTTTGAATGGTGTTTCACAAATTAATGTTTTATATAAACCGTTTTATATAAATGTGCTAAAAATTTTATTCTAGTTGAATATATAGGGAATTCATTTGGAAAAATGCTACTGAGTATTGATTCTCAGCACTGTTTTTGCACGTGGGTTCTTTTGTAGATGTTGTATTCTATGACACAGGTTAGGGAAAGCATCTCATTTTTATAGCGGTTCAACATGATGCTTTGGTGATGTTGTAGTTCTTGGAGCATATATCTTGGTGTAGAGTTATGGATGGTTTTCAATTTCATTGGGGTCTTTTTTTTTAGTATTCCACTTGGTACTCTGATACTTGGTTTAGTTGTATTGGAATTTGGTAATTTTTATGGAATAGATTTTTGACTCTAGGTAATTTATGGGTTGGTTTGTTTTTTGACATGAATCGTGTAGCTTCTTTAGTAATAATATATTTGGTTGGATGATTCTATATTAAAGTGAAAATCATTCCCTAATGATTCTTAAAGCCCTTGGTATCTATTACCGACCTTTTTCACCCTAGGAACTTTTCTTATGGCCAAGTAGAATTCCTCTTCCCTCTCATGCCAATTTGAATGTGAGGTATGTTACAATAATCAAGTTAGACTTATTGTCTCTATTCTCCCTACAACACCTATTTCCAATTCCACCAAATAATTCATTCCTAAATAATATTCAAGTAGTTCACTTAAGTTTTATCAGGTCATCATGGATCGGTTATAAAATATATATCAGAAGTTAACATCTTTAGATAGAAATTTGAACCGGAAACAAGTTTCACCAAATAAGATTCAAGAAAAATATTTTTCATAATAACCTATAGCTCAACAAAATTTCTCTCATCTAATTGTTATAGGTGGAGTTTATTCTCAAATATTATCCTTTAGTAAAGTAGAATTTTTGAAGTGATTTTCAATGAGTTCACGCATTGTTCTAGTATAGAGGTAGTTGAATAGATATAAATCTATTCTATATTTCTACAATATAGATACAATGAAGAGGATAGAAATTTGTTTTAAGAACTCTTCTACCACACATAAAAAAGTTATATTAGCCTCAACCCACTTTATATATTGAAAGAATGAATTAAATAGATTGAATCCTTGTTTGATCAATCAATTTTATATTAGTAAAGAAGACATAATGTCTTCTTTATCTAGTGAATCTTCTTAATCCAAAGATTCTATTTCACTTCCAATAATGTTAGTGACCTTCATATTCGATGTTTATTGTGATTTCAGTATAAAATCTCATAATATTAAAATTGGGTGGATCATTCATACCAAATTTCCATAAGAAGCATCAGGGTTTGAATACCTAGTCAATTCATAGGTAGAGCTTATAAGGAGTGTTCTTCCTCTAGTGGTTGACCAACCATCCCCCACTTCCACATCTCCAACCTTTATAAAATATCCCCATAGAGCTTAATCTACCTTTGAGCATATCCATATAACTCAGTCACCCTAATCATGTGGTTTATATGTATTTTTTATATTGTTAGTTACTAAAACACTTCTTTATCTCTTTTTTGTACAATTTTAATGTTTCTTTATTTCTATTTATATATTTAGGTCTATTAACTACCCATATATAATTCAAATTTATATTAGAAAATACCATCCCTATGTTTTTTATATTTAAAATGTTTCAAAATGTTCAAATTTATTCTTAATTTTATGAAATGTGGAAGCAGAAAATGGTAATCCTAATTTTCTAAAATTATTTTTTATTATTCTTATAAAACTCATTAAAATATTATTTTTAATTATTAATGGGGTTTTCTATCAAAGATGGATAGATTACATGACTGCTGATGTTATTATAGTATATCTCTTGTGTTTTATGTTTTGATGTTACCAAAAACCCTTCTAATGTAACTATTAAATCGCTTTATATGTGGGTTTTGACATGTTTTATAATATTTTTCCATATTTTAGTTAAATATATATTTTACCTAAAATAAAAAAAAATCAAGAAAAATCCTTAATTATATATATCTAGTATTCTTGAAGAATGGTTATATTGATCATTATGCATATGTAAATTCTTCTATGTTGAATTAGGCTATGTTGTGAATAGGAATCGTCTTTTTGGTTTTATAACATGGGTATTTATAATAATCTATGTCTTTTAAGGGAAAATAAATACTGATCTCAATGTATTCATAAACTAATTTCCTTATTATGGTAAAATAATTTTATAAATGAGTGAAAGTAAAAGAAAAGGTATGATCTACGCTTATTTTATTGCTCTATTCTTTATTCCTAGGTAATTTTGAGAAACAGAAACCTCTAGTATTACCTGACCCATGATGTTCTAAATTTTTATATCTGAAATAGTTTTAGATAAAGATAGACTTTTTATAAAACATGATTCAATATTAATAACTCTCTCTATCACTATATCTCAAATTTATTTTTGTTTAATTTCGTCTCTATCCAATAATGAAAAAGAATATAATTAAATGTTTACAATTGTTTTTATTTTAAGATTTAATTTTCTATGTTAGTATAATTTTCTAAAGTTGAAATACTTATTTTAAAATTATCACTTGTATGTTATTCTATACTATGAGTTTTAACATGAAATTTGGAATCATAACTATATCTCTTCAAATCTATTTTTTATTTAAAGTAAGCAAATATTATACTGACTTGTGCAAGACAAAAAATTTAAATCCTTGATTACTATCCGACTAAAATCACATGGTTTTTTAATAGGTGATATTTTATTTCACTCAAGCTAGGTGGTCCTATGAAAAAGTACTCGAGATAATAAATCACCATGATCTAGGGGTTGAGTGTTGGTGGATTATTGTAGTGGATCATTTTGACCCAAACCATTGTAAATATTCTTTTTCACACTTTATATTAATTTTTTCACTGCATTATATAATTTTGATAATATGAGATAATAAGATATAATTACTTAATAAAGGGTGGTATTGAGTGAATAAAATTTTAGGAACATAATTTACCCCATTCTTGATTAATTGTAGAATAATTTTCGAGCCTATATTTATTTTGGCATTTAAATATTTCATTTTATGATATGAATCTGGAGTAAAATACATAGTGGTATTTTAACCCTAATAATAGAAAGGATAATCTTGAGACTCCTTCAATAAATAAATAACACGTGGGTCATATAAAAGGATATGTACTGAGTATTAGTATTAGAAAATTTTTTTTCCATCCTAGTACATCTTTGAGGGATCATGCATACATGGGTTAAATATATTCCATGAAGTGTTATATTTTCATTGATTAATTAGTGCATATATTATTTAATTATATATCATATAAATTATATGTTTTTTGACAATAAAGATACATCCTATATATCCAATCATCCTCCTCACTTAGACTTATCTATGTATTGTGAGTTTTATACCAAGGATACACATTTCTATATTGTTTCATATGAAATAAAACATAATTCAAGGGATTAATTAAATCATTTGTTTATAAAAATAGAATTAGTAAGAGTGGGGATAAATGATGTTATTTATCAATCTTATCTAGTGTCAGTTCATATGGAGTTGGTCATCACATTTGGATATAACTACTGTTATTTATACATTATCCATCTACCAAGGTTTGTTAATTTACATGCCAAGTATCTATTTTATTTTTATTTTTATTTTATTTATTTTCAAATTACATGAAATATTTTCACACATTTACTATCATTATGATATTATTAAATCAAAACAATCATTATAAATAATACAAATGTTTTGGTAACCATAACATTGATGCAATCATTCATTTTTTCAATTACTAAAAGAATTATCAACAAATTAAATTATTTTTAGTGATTTTATGAGTTCTTGATGACTGATGATATATGTGGGATATAAATTTTTTTTATGAATATTTAATTATAAATTATGGATATTGTTATTTTTTATAAACTATAAGTACATGTGTCATTTTTTTCATTGAAGTATGTTTAAGATTTAATTTACATTTTTCAATTTTTTTGTATTAAAAATATTTTTAATGTTCAATGTGAACCTATATAATCAAATGGTTTTTCATGAGTGAAAAGATATATGTATGCACTTTTTAGGGTTCATGACCTAAAACCAAAAATGCCCTATTCTCATGATCCATAATATCTATGCCCATGACCAGAAACTTTGACCCGAGGAAGTGTGAAATCAATAACATATGGGTGACCAAGAATAATGGAAAAACTCCAAAATAACACATTTAAAGTTTAAGGGAGATATTCATATCATCTATAGAATTTATTATTCACAATTTTCATAACCCTAAGACCATATGGGTTAGATAATTTCTAACATCATCTCCCCTAGACTTCGGTCAACCCTCGAGCCCCCATCACATGTTTGTTTAAAAAATATTAATTACTCGACCACTGTCTTATTCCCAAACTATTGAAATGAATATATAGGTAGCATATAATCATAAAAAAGCACTAGATGATATCCAACACATCACTTCTTCTATAAAATATTAACTAATACTTCTTGAAAAATAATCACTAAAAGATAGATCACCCGTTTACATACTAACCCACTATCAGAATTTTCCATCACCAACTCCTTAATAATTCATCATCATGTTCCAAATACCTCTTCCATTGGAGAAAAAACAAAAAAATAATAATATAAAAACATCATAAGATCATCATGAACCATAGGGAATCCCCAACGTTAACGAGGGTAGAGGACATGACTAGAAAATGGTCTTGAGATGATAAGATTTGTAATATTATACTTAATGAATCATGACCACCATAAATTCAATCCATGAAGGGGTGATGAGTAATATTGGGGAAATAATATTCCTCATTTATGATCCCCTAAGGATTGGTAGACTCCCTACAAAAAAGGTTGTGGTGTATAGAAACCCTAGCAATGGAGAGGCGGGAGTTGTGAGTGAGACCCCCCCTTAGTTTTTAATTTAGATTTTATTAATTAAATATAACTTAAAATTACTTAGTTAATTAAATTTATAAATATTTTCCTTGAAAATGACTAAGTAAATAACGAGATCACTTCTATTTATGGATTTATAGATCCATAAAACATTTCAAAAGAGGTGAAATGCCTAGAAAATAATGATAGAACTGAAAATATATCTCTAAAATTGACTCTAATAGATATTTAATGTTGATTCCTCCAGCTTAAAAAATATTAAAGAGACTTATATAATTAAAAAAAATTATCTATTAAAATGTATTTCTTGATGAATTTTTCAAAAATAAAAGATATTTCATTTTATGAATATATTTCCAAAATTAATTCCTATAATATTGGTTATATACATCATATAGAGAAGTTTGTAAAAATTTTAAAAAAAATGGATTCAAATGTTTTATTAACTCTTTTTTTACATTATTATATTTTATACATTACTTAATTTTTCATAATATGAAAACAACATAAATTCATGGATGTTATTGCATGGTGTTAACACAGTGAAAAGTGTTCTACTAAATTTTAATTGGTGTTAGTTCAAGAATATAAATTTCATATTAGTGAATATAAGAGTTTTATTAAAATTTGTTATTGGAATTATTATTTTGAAATTTCTGTTTCCAAACATCCAAGTCTTAAAAAAAGTAATTTTGAATTTGGATATGATGTTTTATATTTCCTTGATAATAATTTCAAGATCATAATGATGACAGATAGTTATAATATTTTTTTCCATAGAGATCTTATAATTTAAACCAATATGTTCTATTACAAATGATATTTTATTAATATTGTTTTTTATGAAACTACATTTATCATGGAATATGAAATAAACCATATTAATGTATTATTTTTACTCTATTTAATCAATATTATTAATTTATAGATGTGTAGATTCAAAGTTTCATGTATGTGTATTGTCTTTTTTAAGGAGTCCGTGAACCAATTTGGAATCAATTTCTATCTATATTCTATTGTTTTTATGTTTGTTATTATCTTTTATTTTTTGTTATGGGAATGGGGTATGATATTGTAAGATATTTTTAATAAAAATCATTAGTTATCTAATATATTCACAAACTCATGGGTTATTAGAGGTCTTCATGGGGGTCACATATTATATCATCACTGAATTAGTTGGATAACCTGTGGGTTTAGTCCCTGACATATTGGTATCAGAGTGATTGATTCTTTTAATATGGAATTTAGAGTAGGAACTAGTGATGATTTCATTAGTTATGTAGAATAATATTATAATTTATTATAGTATGTAATGTAGACTATAACAACTGGATAATTACATAGACAACCCCTATAATAATCATAAATTCATTTCATTATCTATATAACATATTAAACATAAATTTTACTAATTATAATGTATAAACATAGGTGAGATACCATCATCGTCATTTCTTTCATTTGGTACTGAAATTATACTTTCAAAATTGTGATTATTATGAAGTGGTATGATATTATATTTTTTTGGATAATATGGATTGTTTTCTTATGTTGATTATTTCTCATATTAATTCCACTCTTACGGAATTAATTATATTTATAATGTTTATATATTACATAAAGGTAAATGAAATTTGATTTAATTTTAAATTTTATGTGGTAATTATTCCTATTGATGATAAATATTATATAAGTAATGAAATCATTATATTTGTGGAAATTGACCCAAATTTAGAAAGAGAATACATAAGAATATTTTTTTAAAGATATGTGGTTTTCTTCTTACATTGTTATTCTTATTAGATATTGGTGAAATGTTGATAAGTTGAGAAACCCTTTAAACATAATAAAATGGATTATCTGAAGAGGATGTTTTATTCTGAATTCTTTTTTATAATATGACATTAAATGTGTTAACTTGATTTTTTTTTTTATGATTTATAGGTTAAGTAAAGTTATAATATGATGAATATTTAAGTAGATATAATGTAATTTAATGGAAATATTTTTTCAAATTATTATAATTTTAATTATTGATATATATATATATATATATTGTTTTATATTTGGGGAAATATAAAATATACTAAAATATATATTGTTTGAATCAGTTATTTGAAATTCCATGATATAAATGTTTATAACTTTAATTTTTAAAATGGAATGTTAAACTATTTTTGAAATTTAATTAGATGATTTTGAAAACATATCTTTGATATATAAGAATGCTAGGAATATTGACATATAAAACATTTAATTTTTTTAATGAAATATTCAGTAAAAAGAATTTACTCTATAAATGATGACATTGTTAAAAATTAAATAAAAATACATATTAAAAACATATTGACCAATTTTTATAAAAATTATTTAATAAGATTTAAGTTGATTCTTTTAATTTTGAAATTACTTTATCAATACCATATTTCGTAAGGTAACTTGTTGAAAATGTTGATATCCTATGAGATTTCAAATAAATAGTTGATGCTAAAATTGATATTTATTTTTTTGATAATGTTGTAAAAATCATTTTATTAGAAGATGAACTATATCATGTGATGTTATTCTAATATTATTTTTTGGAAACTCATATACCAGTTAGTTTTATAGATTTTATTTCATTGATGTGTTATTACATAATATTTTTTTAGGGTTATAATATTTTAGTGTTATAATGGAATTTTTTAGATACCATCAATATTTTTCATGTATGTCATGATGTTTTTTTTATTACAATGGAAATGATTATGGTAAAAAAATAAGTTATTTGTTATATGAAATACATCATTTTGAGTCATCACTGGATATTTGGGCATGAGGATGGGAAGGAGGATTTATGGAATGAATTTCTTAAGAATTTGAAACCAAATATGGTTCTGAATTTTAATAGAGGATAATCATGTGAAGTGGTTGATAAATTGATAAATATTATTTAATATTCAGTTCATTTAATGAACTAGGATCAATTTTTTTTACCTTAGTAGTGTGGTAGATGAGAGTTTTGATCTTTCCATGGTATAGGATTTACCATGGTTGTTATAATAAGACTTATTAAGTTGATTTTCATGAGTCTTATAGGAATAATATTATTTTATATATACTAAAGTATGACATTATAGTAGAGATTAAACATTTATATTATGAAGGATATAATGTGTACAACTATACAGTTCACTTCCTGAGATTGATTCTCCTCTTTCTATGTTTTTCAGTTAATAATTGAAATGATCATTTTATTTTGATAATTAGTGGATAGTAAATATTCAATGAATTTAATATTCTCTATAGTTGAATGTTTTATGCCGGTGATAGATCATGAAAACATATAGAATAAATTTTATATAGGATAATGATCTGGAAAGATTAAATATTAAGAATTCAATTATTGAGGGATTAATTCAATGAGTTGCGACTATTATGGTTAACGAAATCAAAGTGTTGGGAAATATTTTATAGATTATATGTGATTAAGATCTATAAATTTGAGTATCTCAAGATGTTAAATATTAACAACATTTCTTTATTTCTATTAAAATGGGGAGGGACATCATCAATATGAGGGAATATTAATTCAGAGTACTCCAAGACAATATAATATTATCTAATTTCATGTCTTTAATATTATGAAAAAAACTCCCATTAATGTGAGTGAGTGGTTTTGAAATTTATATATTTTTTATGTTTTTAAAATATATTTATTAAGATCCAATTATAGAATTTTTTTTTTCTTTTTTATGAATATATAAGAATTCCAATATGATTTTTTCAATATATATTTGGTAATAATAAAATGAATTGAGAAAAAAATATTTTTTTACATACCTAAATGATTAAATGATATGATGATTATAGGGTTATTATATGGGACTCAGAAAAGAAGCTAATTTTATTATTGTTTGCGTATTAGAATTAATAGAACTAATATATCATCCCAAAATGTGTTGATTGTAAATAAGTTATTAATTCCAAATAAAAGTATTTATGTATGAAAATACATTACGTATTCAATTTTGGAATTATTTTGGAAGTATATAAAAAAGTTGATATTAAATAAACAATATTTATAGAAGGCATATGTAAATGGAATTAATGAAGATGATAAACTATATAGAATTACTTAAATTTGAGTATTTAAATGTTTAAAGGCCTGTAAAATATATTTAAATAGGTTTGAAAATTTTTACAAATTTTTATATCTATTAAATTAAATTTTTTAATTTTTTATTAGAGTTGAAAAAGAAGCCTTTAGGTGATCTGAACAAATTCAAAAATAGTTTTATGATGTCTGAATGTTATATGTGTGAAACAATTGTTTTCAGTATTGGAATATACATATTAATTTTTTTTAGACATTGTAACAATTATTTTAGTTCTTAGGATGAAATTAGAAAAAAGAATGAGAATTTCATATATATAACCTAAGCTCTGTAAGGGTCTTTCTAGTTCAGTAGTGGAGATTTTTAAAAGGCCATGATATTTTATAAGGATAATTTGAGGCTTCATAAGTATCATTGATGACTATGTAAGGATGATTAAAAACATTATAAGAGTCGTTTAATGTTATCAAAATTTATCATAGTGCACTCTATAAGGATGAGTCTTCAAGTTCATATGGATAAATATCTAATTTTTTTAACGATAGTTGTGGTCTTTGTAAGGATGTACCGAAGATCATAAATATCATTTATCCTTGGTTTATGGTTCCTTCCAAGATAAATTTTTTTAATTTTTCTTATAAGGATCATTTAACCAAACAAAATATTTTATGGCCTGAAAAATAAGATTTTAATTAACTGCCACTGATATACATGGATATTTATATGGTTCATACACTTATTGAAATATTTGTGAAGATTAAATTTTATAGTACTTTTGGGCATTTCTTCATTGATAAAAACGTCATAAAATCTATAACTTGTTGGGATTCAAGATTAGGGGCGAATATTACACACTACAAATAGATGTTACGAATTATAAATGTGTAGGTTTCCAAACACAAATGGAAGAATTAGTAGAATTAAATATAATGTATTTTTTCAAGAAAATAAAGCTGTGATATTTCAGAAATCACATGAATAATATCCCAAGTCTCAATGAAATTTTAATAAATATAAGGAACAATATTTGAATTAAATTTTAATGAGGAAAATGTGGATATATTTATAACTATATATTCTGATTATTTTGAACAAGAAGATCTATAGTCACCGAGTATCAAAGAGATTTCTTAATTTAATAATGTAAATAATATTAAAAATCTATAAAGAATATATAATTATAAAAGGAAAGGATAAAGTATGGGATTGTTTATAATTAAAATTAACTACTTTTATGAATTTAATTTCTATTATATTATAGTAGGATAATAAGTGAGATTAAAATAATGAAGGTAATATCTTTTATAAAATTGAGGAGAATATATCTGAGTATTCTGTGATTGAAGAAGAAAACTAGGTCACTCAAAATCTAATTAAGGTGAGTAATAATGCCTAATATAATTATGATCATCATATATCAAAAATATTTAATAATTGAGTACAATAAAATACATTAATCTTGATGGAAAATTTTCATCAATATTTATCTAAGGAACTAGGTTCAAGAAGTTATCTATGGTAACTTTTTTTGAGATATTTTGTACAGGAAATGAAAATTTATTGTTTAAATGAAATATTGGAAATCATTGATGACTATATGTTGAGATATATTATATGAAGGGATTATAAATATTCCTAGTCTAAACACTTATGTTTATAGTAGTGAATCTATTATTGGGGTATCTAACCAATCGTAGTAATTAAAAATATCTCATATTGGTGATATAACTTTTAAAAATCATTGTTCCATGTGACTTTTATTTCATCTAACATTAATTTAATACTAATATAAACCATAATAGAGGACTAAAATATTAAATTTTTATATTGGTTGAATTTAAAAGTATGATTCTGAAAAATATATCATTAATTAACCCCCCCACCTTCTCAGTGGTGCATCAAACTCCTGGGAACGTCAATCGGTTTCATAGGACAAGAAGGTTCCCTATGTTGGACCCAATAGTTTATAAGGATTGATATTATAAATTAAGTTACTATTATAGATTTTCATACATTAAATGGAATGAAATAACATATTTAGAATAATAATATCTATTCATATCCTCTGTCTTATGGCCTATATGTAAAAGAAACTACAATAGTCATATTTCCACCCATTATAATAGAGTGTACTACATAATTTTATGATAAAAATATAAGTTAGTTGATAGAAAGGATCAAAATTTTATTCTTATGAATCTTATAGAAATGTTAAATATAAAATTAATGGTGATTCAAACTGTTATGAATAGTTAGGACATGAATTAAAATTATTTTTAAAGGAAATTTTTTAAAAAAGGTAAAACATTTAAACATTTTTAGAATTATATTTTCGAATATTTGGATGGTTAATGAAGAAATAAAATTCACTAATTTACTATGGTTAATTAAATTTTCATTAATATTTCTGAGCATGGAGAAAAACTAAATGTTTATATAAATTTTTAAAAGAAAATGTGAAATTTTCTTGATATTTTTTATCTGAAAATTTCATATTTAGATGAAAAATGTGATCTCACCCATGAAGAATTGCATAATATTATCATTTCAAAGTAAAAGAAAAAAATTCATTAAAAATAAGCTGATGGTTGAGTTGGATTTTAAAGACATGATAAGACCCAAAATTAGAGATGGTGAAGATACAGAATCAAGTGAATATGATAAAGAAGAAGGTAAATATTGTCATAATATAATTGATCTTGTATCTAATATATTTAATAAGTTAAACAAAAAATTTATTGTAAACTCCAATTAACATGATATATTTTTAATGGTTTTGGAAATTTGTATATTAGTTTTCTAAATAAGAAAGTTTTTCAAATTGAATAAGATAGAGATGATGAGAAACCATTGAAAAGAAAATAGGGAAAAATTTAAAATGAAATAACCAAACTATGTAAAGGAAAGAAGATTTTTTCTAGGTAAAATGAAGAGTTTAATAAGAAAAAAAGAACAATATAAATCCTTATAAACTATCAAATTAAAAAATGAATATGTTGAGTACCTCACTAATTTTATTCATCATTTTGAAAGTATTTTGAGAACTGAATTAGATATTTATAGGGAAATGTACTGATATAGTCATAAAAATTTCATAAGGATGAATTATAAGTTCGTCTAGAGAATAACACAAAACTAAGGAAGGAAAATATGTTGTTAATAAATGAAAATAATAACATTGGTTCAATGAAATTGGGAGTCTATCCAGAGAGAATTAGTATAAAATTATTATATCATGAAATTCAATTTGAAACTGGTTGATCAAGGTATAATGGTGAAAGAAATTGAAAATAATTATTTTTTGATTAAAGAATATTTATCCCATATATTATAATATGAATTAATAAAAAGAATTATTTTAATAAGATCTAATAAATGTCCAAAACCAGATTTGGTAACAATCAAAATCAGCTCCCAAACTATTCCTTGGAAATACCCAAAGTGTGTTTCTTATCACCAAGGGCTGGTACAAGTACTCGGGTGTCATACATAATATTTGGGAATTGTTTACCTGAACTTATAAACATAAAAGAAACAACAATAATAAATAAACTGAATCCAGCTTTTTTAAACAAAACAACTCCTCAAGAAAATTTTGAATTCAAAAGAGGGATTTGTGCAAAATCCAAAGGACTACCACAAAGGAATAATTCAATAAACAACAGCCTAATAACCACCTCATTTAAAGGGGGCATCTCCCTCAATCCATCTCT
Source organism: Viscum album (assembly GCA_963277665.1). Lineage (NCBI taxonomy): Eukaryota > Viridiplantae > Streptophyta > Magnoliopsida > Santalales > Viscaceae > Viscum > Viscum album. Next base: position 936,916,953 of record OY728153.1, read on the forward strand.
ATGATACCGTATCAAGAAGGACTACTAGTAACCCGAACAAAGGGTTATAAAATCATTACTCAAACCTTCAACAAGAATTAAATTTAATAATTACACAAAAATGTGTTAGTAGGGTGTAAGAATAAGCCTAGTAGGATTCCACCCAAAGAGATTAAATGTGATAAAAATTTTAAGACACAAATCTTGTATGTTTTTATAAAAAATAAATGATATTGACAATTTTAAAAAGGATGCAACTTCAAATAACAATAGTTTTTAAGGGGTCATCTTCGAAGAATGTGAACATTTGAATAAAACATACATGATACTGAATTTTCAAGAAAAACACTCAAAATGCCAGTGGTATGTACAATATATTCAATGATATCTAGTCACAAAAATAACCCATAGGCACTAGCTAGCTATTAGCCCTAGGTACATTGTATCCAGTGTAAAAGTAATCATATCAAATATATATTCAATTCATGATCCACTATGAGGGGAAACCACAACAGAATAATGGTACCCAATTATCATCATTGTTTAGTTAGTGTTTCCATCATCAAACATTCTAAGGAAAACAGGGATGATACCACTCTAGATCACTAGCATACTAGTCCTTGTGTCCCCACCTAGATACCCGGTTTTTCCTCTTTGTGCTCAATCAAGTTCCACATGTTATCAAATATAATTTTAAAATTACAATTCCATTTCCAAATAACAAACACACCAAGATTCCCACACACATGTCGTATAACGCCATTTTATCCTTCAAATTAATTTTAACATCATACTCACACCAAAATATCCCAAAAACACGTCTCACACCATTTGAATAATTTAGTACATTATTTCAAGAGTTTAAAAAACAATTATCAAAAAATAGACATCACCAATCATCACTTTATCTTTCAAAATTCCCTTTTAAGAACACACACTCACCAAAACACTACCAAGATATCCTTTTCACACTTTTTTAAACTCAATAAACCATTTAAAAATTTCATAAAACACTCTCAAGAAGTATAAAAAGGTTTTTCAAAAAAAACCCATTCAAAAAAACCTATTTTAATGCCAAAAGGACATTAAAACCCTACCAAACCATAATTGGAATCCATATAAATATTTATTAAACCACTTTAATATGTTATAAAATGACCTCAAATGAAACCACAAGTTATACACATGAAAAACACACATTTCCAATAAAAAATGAAATATTAAACTAAATTCTCAACCAATGCTACCAAAAAATATTTTATCACCAAACACAATGGGAGAGGAACATGGTAGAAATGTAAATAAATCTTCTCTAAAATAACACATAATTCATACACATGTAATCTTCTTCCTTAGATATCAAAAACCTCAATTCAATGTGTGAAACACCAACCACACCACCATTGAACCACAAGGGAATGAAAATGAACCTAAGATAGGAGGACTTCACCCAAAAACCCATGTTTAAACCCTAAGGACGAAACCCTAGGTGCTGAAACATAGAAATTCATGAAACAGTGGGAGAACCCTTAAGAGGAAGGAATAAACTAGGGAGAAAATCACTTACTTTATTGATTTTGAGGTTTACCCACAAAATCACCCTTTAAAAATGAGTTCCCTAGGAGATTGAGGAAGCTTTGAGACCTCCCATGACTACTAGGATTGAATAGGGTAAGAAATGGGCACTTTGGTTTAAAATCAAAAGGGAAACATTGGAATAACATAACAAAATAAATGATCTATACACTATGCATAGTTTGGCTGCACCGTTTACTAAACCCTGTATCCAAACCATGTGATGTGTTCTATCAACCGAAAAATGTGCCATTTTGCTCCAAATTAACGTGGAACATAGGGATAATTCAAGGGGAACTCGGGGGGTTCATGGGGAACCTAGAGAGGGAATGATAGGCTAAGTAAATGAGGAAAAAATGCACAAAAAATTCAAACATCTCTCACCTAACTCCCAAGTAATTAAAAAAGATTCATAACAGAGTGAAAACTAAAAACCATGGTGTGACAATTCTACCAACCATAATTCTTTTTGCACCCATAAATCCACAGAAAGGTCATATGTAATAAAAAACCCCAATAATATTTCCAAGATCAAAGGTGGGTTCCCAATGAAAAGGAAACAAGGACACTACCAGTAGGGAAAGAGGGATATGATATAATTCAAGAGGCCTAGACGGACTACCCTGAAATGGGTCGCCAGCCCAAAAAATCCATAACACCTTCAGTTGATAAAAAAATGAAAAGTTACTCTAACAAACCAAAACATAGACAACTTACTAGAAACAAGAAAACATAATAAAACCATATCCTATGACAAAACACCTAAACCACCACTCATTGAATCTCTGGTAATTTACTTTAAACGAACAATGAATTTGAATAGGGTTACCACAAACAAACTTTAATAAATCTATTGGGCATGCTCCAATACCAACGTTTTCCCAAGAAAGAAGTTTTTTGTTCGATTTCTCCAAAGGACACTTCCTACCACTAATCAAAAACCATGAATAATCATCTTAATGTGCTGGTAATCTGTAGGCTTATTCCACACGGTTTGTGAGACTATGTGGTAACAGTGAAAACCATTCCTTCTAATGATAAAAGCTGACACGATTACCTGGGGTGAGGACCATGGCTGTGCGGAGGCCATGTGGTAGGTTATGTCTCCTATGAAAAAGTTTCTTGGTTGGGCACACATTTACTACTAACCATGCAAAAACCGTGTGGAGGGTCCTTCACTCCCAAAAATATTCATTTTTTCAAAAACACTGAGGGTAGTTGAGGGGAAAATCTAGAAAAACACTTGATGCTAAAACAAACACCAACATGCAGAGGTCCGGACAGACTCCCCAACATATGTGACTACATAATATCCCAAGATAAAATTGGGAAAACAATAGGGGAGGTCTGAACGTACGCCCCCACATAAGAAACAATTGTCTTAACCAACTATCAAGACCAACATGAAAACGTCCCCATAAGACCCTATCCCTACTAAAAGGGTGGTCAATCAACAAAACTTCAAACTAGTAGACACACAATGTGGTTCATGACTCCCACGAGCATTACCATCCATGAATGATCCCAACCCAGACTGAGATCAAAAGAGCCTACCAGGATATTCATACATGAACAAACTTATTGAGAGTTTCCCCCACAAGGGATCAAGAACTAGGCCTGGGAAAAAAAACTACCCCGCCACTTTATATCCAAGGATGTACTTATTCCATAGACATGTACTAAACCCCTGAGGGATATCATCCACATGTCCGTTTCCACCATAATAGACCACTAGAAAGGATACCATCACATAGAAACCTCAAACATTCTCTACATCCCACACAAGATATAGAAGTTAAACCAAGATCCCTTACACCCCTGGGGATTCTTGACTATGGACCAGCTTCACTCTGGGACCTACGTCAGGAGATCAGATGATTGAATCTTTCGCTGCCTCATAGTCATGCCCTAAAAAAACCCCCAAAACATAACTTCACCGTCTAATGTCACATGAGACTACACCATGATCCCATAGCATAAATTGAACATAACACATCCCACCAATGGTTTACCATCTCATGGAACCTTCCCCAAGATAGGGACACATGATACACACATGCATCACTTATTTCACACTGAATAATAAATAGTAGAAAAAGAACACATAGAAGACACCTTCAATCAAAAATTGAATTCAGAAATTATCGAAAGAGAAACACGCTTTCATTTAAGAAGCCCTCGAAAGGTTCTGAAACTTCCACCTTCGTCAACAGAATTCACCTTTACCACTTCTAAATAACACTTATAGACACAATAGTGTCAAAATTCACCTTGGAGATTTAAGAAACTCAAGATACTAGGACACTATCAACTCCTTCCACATTCACTCTTCCGAAATGAGAGGATATTCTTAACTGAAAAGAATATTGTTAAAATTTACCCTGAAACCTAAGAAGAGAGTCTATTATTTGATCAATTTGAGGACCAACCAATGGTTAATCAACTGTGGTCACACCTAAATAGTACATTAACTCATTATGGGGGAATACCTTATCCATCAAGAAAACCCACATTCCTGTCCAATATGTTCCATTAGTCAATGTGTACCACAAACCAGAACCGAACACATGAGGGTACCACCTTAAGGCCTCCCGAAACACTCTTAAAAAGAGACCACTAACCAACATATTAACCCAACCTACAAATGAAACAAAAACCAAAAACATCACTATAAAAAAGATGGGTACTTGAACTCTATACATCCAATAACAACATTACAAAATGAATATAATAAAACCCTCACAAACACCAAATATAAAAAGATCAAAATTTTCTTTTAAAATCATCTCTTTGAAACTAAATAGGTAGGAAGGTAGTGCGTTAATCAATGGTATCCCATAGGCCTAAAACATGCATGTTTCCATTCCACATACGGACCCCTCCTTATATCCATCCTAGCACTCATATAGTTGTTCCATTAACCATCCATCATTCCTTGTAAACCCATGCATGTGGTCACCCATGAGGATACCAATGAACAAAATTAAACCTTTTCTCTTTTCAAAATCAAAACATTCTAACCACACATTCTATTTCTCAAAATTGATAACAAAAAAAATAAAATCCCAATTTTCTTCATAAAAACCATTTTAGAATAGCACCAATCATTCAAATAAAAACTCACTTTTATTTTCTACAAATTAATTTCAATAAACATCCGACATTATGAAACTATTCATTTTGTGAACACCCATTTAATTAAAACTCATCTATTCTTATTTAAAATTGTATCCCAATAATTTATAAAACATTTAAAATGAACACTTTTTACAAATAAAAATCCATTTCCAAACTCCACACAATATATAGAAAACATTACTTCCTATTCAAAACAACTTTCAATAGTTTAGGAAATTCTATTAGAAACAGATTTTCAAAACATACTTTAACATAATTCATACATTCAAAAGAGCTATAAACAATCTATTTACCATTTCATAACAATTTGGAAAATGAAGTTTCACCCTTTCAGAAAACAAAACATTTTTGTTTTTCTGGAAAATCATTCGACAAAAATTCACATTTCTAAAAATCAGGTTATTGTTACTTTAAATCAAATTCTCCATAATTCCAAAACAAAAGGCACAAGAAAATGAGAGAGGAAAATAGTGTCGGTGCATGGCTTGGACATATGGTTGGAGGCCATTCTCCAATCACTTCACCATTATAGGGAGTGTTATAGGAAACAATTCCAAGCGCTATATGGATGTATAGGCCCTACAAGCTCACTGTGGCCATTGACCCAACTCTTTTTGCATTCCCCCTGTCATTGATGAACCATATGAACAAAAGTACTTAGATAAAATCCAACATCCCCTCCTAATATGGATCATGTTTAAAGGTGTGTTGTCCATGCAGAATACTTGTAGTTGGAATGTCAGGTACCAGAAATCCTAGATCCGGTCTATCCCGACCCATCCACTAATAACATGACCCAAAAAGATCGTACCTCCTTTGATACCATTTTTTCATGAACCAAATCTAGTCGCCTTCAAAACTGGCACCTGACCTATTCCATGGTAATACCCTAAGGGTGTTCCATATCCCCAAATCCTAGAACAAGTTCCAAGATATCATAAATAAAATTTGGGAATGGTTTCCTCAAATTTATAATCATAAAACAACCATCAATAATAAATAAACCAAATATGAAATTTTCAAACCAAATAACTCTTAAAAAAAATTCAGAATTGAAAAATGAGGTTTTTAAAAAATCCAAAGGATAATAAGAATTGAATAATTATAAAATGAACTACCCAAGAACCACCTCATGGAAAGGGTTCATCTCCATTAATCCATCCCCGCAACACCATATCAATAAATACCGCTAGTAACCTGAACCACTGGTTCTAAAAGCTTTACCCAAACCAGCAAAAAACATTACCAATTAAACTTACACCCAAATGTGTATTTAGGGTGTGAACCTAATCCCAAAAAGATTAAACCCAAATATATTCCATGTGATTAAAATTTTGAGGCAAAAATATTTCATGTTTTTATAAACAATAAATGCTAGTGACAATTTTAAAAAATATGCAACTTTAAATGAATACTTTTTTGAAGGATCCATCTTTAAAGAATGGGAGAATTTGAACAAAACACACATACTATGGAAATTTCTAGAAGAACACACCTTAGGGTGATATTAAGTACAATATATTCAACAATCATGAGGCAAAGTGACACCCCCTAGGAACAAGCTAATTGTGGGCCCTAGGTACATCATATCTCATTATAAAAGTAACCTTATCAAATATTGATCTCACAAAGGATCCACTAGGAGGAGAAAAAAATGGCCCAGTGCACCCCAATAATCATTATAGTATAGTTTTTGTGTCCATATTCAAACTTAACAAGTGAAATATAGACAATTCCAATCCATATCACTAGCATACTAGTCCTAGTCCACCCACCTAGATACTTGAGTTTCCCTCTTTGTGTTCAATCATGTTCCACATGTTTTCAAGAATTATTTTCAAATGAAATTTACATTTCAAAATCATACACAAACCAAAAATCCCACACACATGTTTTATAATGCCTTATTCACTGTCAAATTCATTTTGACTTCATACTCACACCAAAATATCCCACAAACAAGTCTCGCCCCTTTCCGGCAATTTAATAAATTGCTTCAACAATTTACAAAACATTCACAGAAGATATGATATCACCAATAATCACTTTATATTTCAAAAACCCATTTTAAGGACACACACCCACCAAAAAATTACCTATAAATATTTTTCACACTTTGTGTTACTCAATAAAATAATTTAAATTTTCATAAAACACTATCATGAAATATAACAAGGTTTTTCACATAAAACCCTTTCAAAAACCCTATTTCAAGGATAAGACCACACTACAAACCTACCAAATAGTAATTGAAGTCCCTATTAAAAATTAGTAATGAACTTTTATATGTTATAAAATTACCTCAAATGATACCAAAAATCTATACATAAGAAACAAACATTTTCGAGCAAAAATAAAACATTATAACTAAAATCTCAATCAATGCAACAAAAAATGATTTTTTCAACAAAAAAATGGAATGTGAACATCCTAAAAATGTTAATAATATCAAGATAACTCATCAAATAATTCTTACACATGGAATCACCTAACTTATATTCTAAAACCTCAATTCATTGTGTGAAACATCAACCACACCACCACCACGCCACAAGGAAATGAAAACAAACATATGCCAAGAAGATTGCACCCAAAACCCAAAGTTAATCCCTAAGGATGAAACCCTTGGTTTTTGAAATGTATAACTTTAATATATAGTGAGAAAAACCCTAAAGGAAAATAATAAACTAGGGAGAACACACTTACATGCATGAATTTGATGTTTCTACACCAAAACCCTCTTCAAAAATGAGTTCCATGGGAGCTTGAGGAAGGTTGGAGACCTACCATTGATTATAGGGTAGAATTAGGGAATAAAGGGGAACATTTTGTTTAATCCTAGAATGGAAAAATTAGAATAACGTAAAAAAATTTAATGTTCTAGAAACTATTCAAGTCTTGGCTGTATGGTTTAGTAAAATGTGCGGCCAAACAGTGTGGCCTATTTTGTCCACCCAAAATCTTTTCATTTTTCTCCCAATTGAAGGGGAACCTAATAGGAAACAAAGGGTAACTCAGGTGGTTCAAGGGGAACCTAGGAATGGGAATATATGCCACAAAATGGATGAAAAGATGCCCAAAAATTCCAAACTTGTCACACAAGGCTCCCAAGGAAACGAACAACAACCGGAACATTGTGAAAATTAAAAACCCCAGTGTGACAAGAAATCCCCAACAAGGTAGTAAATTTTAATTTTTTTAGTATTTAACTATCCCAAAATAGATATGTCCATTTTATTAAAAATATAAAATATTTTGAAGAGTTTAAAAAAAATTAATTTTTACAATAATCGTTATGCCATAATGAAAATATATTTGCAGGAATATCATCATTCCAAAACATTTCATTAGAATCCCCTACCTTAATGGCCAATAAATTAGGCAAGTGATTTTATTCATGAAAATTATTTTTAATAATGTGATTAATTGAAAAAATATGTTCCAATTTCCTTTTTTATATGTTGGTATGATTCAATGAAAAATGAAATATTGTATTTTTGATTTCCTACAACAGAGTAGTTGAGTCAATCTCAAGATAACTATTAATCCATATGTTCTTTTGTGAAACATAAAACTCTTTAATGTTCCCAAGAATTTTTGTATCCAGTGAATTATTGATTCCACAAGAACCATAGAAAGATCACAAATCATTTCATCAGTTTTCTCTGAAGATGGAACTATACCTAGCTGGACATGGATTTCCCATTGAAGTACCATCAATATCGCATTTAACCCAACTATGAAAAGAGAAGACTCATAAAACATATAATATAACTCTATAAGGGTGATAATTATCAAAAAATTCTATATAATTTTATAATAAAAAAATCAATAAAATATTTTTCACAGAATCCATATTGAAACGAATTTTCCCCTTTTAGGGTAACATGAATTTTGACAATAAAATATTTTAGGTTAAACAAGATACCTTTATGTAATAACCTATTACACATATTCCAAATTATATGGATTATATATATGAAAGCCACATGTAGTAAATTTTTTGTTTTTAGTGAAATGTGTAACTGAATACAATAGGCAAGGAGATTATAAATAGACAAAGTTTAAGGAAATTTGACCAGGAAAAAAAAATCCACAAGGAATATGATATAACATTATATATAAATAGATACTTAATTTCATCATGATTAATTTTAAAAATAACACATATTTAACAAATACTAATACCAATATATTTTATAAAAGAATTAGTAGGTATCATTGAATGAAACATTATCCATTAATGAGTAAAACGAGAATGAAGGATACATGGTTTAATATGGTTCATTATCCAAATATCATTATGTTCATAAAAGGGTTTTTGATAGAAATATTTTTTAATAAAAAATCACATTAATAGTTCATTACTATATTATAATTTTATCCCCAAAAAATATAGTTATAATTTAAAACTATTTTATTATTTTCAGTAGAAATGTTATCTAAAGGTGATTCTAGATGATATTTAATTGAAATATTGGTATAAAATGGAATTTCATGGGATAAAAGACTGTAAATAGTAGGTATTCCAAACCAATTAACATTCTATAATTTCATAGAATAATTATTGTTGGAAATCAAATGAGGTTCATCCATAATAGAGAGATGTGAAATATTAATACATACCAAATAGTGAATTCCATATAATTGACGTTTCCATCATTAAATTTTCCAATAAATATTTCTCTTCAAATGGTAATACCTTCATATTTTCCATTGATAAGTCCCCACAAAATACTATCAAATAAATTATGATTAAAATTTGTGTGATTTTTAACACATAACCCTCTATAGTCAACTAGTTGGCAACATTTCTTCCTAGGAACAATAAAAATTTTCCTTTATAGAATTTTTACTCGAAAATAAATTTCATAATATGGATGTTAATACTTTTTATGAGAGAATCTAGAAATTTTTAAATTGTCAATATTCTCAATGTTAATGTTGAATCATTATAATCTGGTGAATTTTTTTCCAAATTGTAGGTTGATTATATATCTAATAGACCTAAATAAAAACATTTTATATCTAATAGTTCATGTTTATAAACCAAAACATGGAACAATTTGGACTAATAAAACCAGTGTGATATAACATCTCACATAAAATGATGAAAATAATCTCTTTGTAACATTTATTCCCTATATTAAAAGATAGGCTAAATTGGTAATATGATAATATTAAATAATTTATGGATTTATTTATCATATGTATGGTTGATCAATGCTTAAAGGATATTACTAGTGGTATGTGTTTCTTGGAAATATTTCATAGTCATTCTAGATCAATATAAAATTATTTTGGAAGGGGAATCAACTAGGGGGGATATTCTAGGAAAATAGTAAATGATTTCAAAATAAGATATATTTGTCATGTGATTCATCAAACCACAAATATAAAATGGTTATGAATTCTTAGAAAAAATTATATAGAAGATTTGGTTTGTAGAGGAATAGTGATAAAGAATGAATGACATAGTTACCTATATAGATTCAATATAGTAATAAATATAATAGAGTTATGAAAGTGAATTAATAAAATTCATACTTTCATGGATTCCAAAATAATTATGTGAAAAACCCAAGAAAGATTGTCCTGATAAAAATGAGTGATTAACCTGTCAGAAAACTTATTTGGAAATGGATAAAGAAATATATAATGAAAAATTAAATGATAATGAGAAAGAAAATAAAGTTAATTTAGAAGAAGATATTAAATTTCAATAGAGGATTCTTAAAAGTGATGACCAGAATATTCAATAAAATCATTTTGTATAGTTGAAATAGGATGGACCTGGTATGAAGGATTGTATACCAGCTCAAGAATAATTTATGAAAAATATGATTCAATTACCATGTAATGAATTTTCCTTGATATATGTTTTGAAAAAGGCAATTCCACAAAATGAAATAGTTAAATTCAATACAATGACCATTAATCCTTTGATGGATCATAAATATAAAAGAAGAAATAATAATTCTACCCAATTAAGACTAAAAATAATTAAGGATGTCTATTGAGAAGAAACTCTGAGCCTCAAAGTTTTTAATTTGGATATAGTAGTTATATCCTTAATTACATATTTATTTTATTTATACTGTCATATAATTAATTAATGGAAATTAATTGAAGTGGTATTTTTATGAGTGTTATAATAGTTTTATAGTAAGAATATGTGATAATCCTGAAATGTTATAACTTCCTAGATGAAGAATGGAGTGAGCCCCATGTTGGGGATCTTATTTCTGTATGAATATCTTATAAAGTAATTACTATGTGTAAATACATAAACTTTCCATTATCTAAAAAAATTTGAATTTGAGGTAAAATAATCACTCTCTAATCATTTTTTTAAATTATAAAAAATCCATTTATTAAGGGGGAATTCATTTTGAGTTTAAAAAGGGAGTCATGTACCATTCACCTAAATCATTTGATGTGGTTTTTGATAATGAGTATATGTTATACATTCCATTAAGAATATTTTTGTACGCACCTTAAATGGGAAATCTAAAAATTACATTACATACTGTAATAAAAAATGGATAACTTTGGGGTCTATGGTTATTCACTCATTTTTTCTAATCTGGGATATCCCATGTCAAAAATTGATTTTAATGAGTAATGAATCATTGTAAATAAAATATTTTATTATCATACTCTAAAGTTATTAAGTAAAGATATTAATGTAAATAAAATTGGGGTATGGAAGTTTACTTTTATAAATCATGGAAGGATTATGGAGATGAGTTGATTATTCCATCCATTATATGGTCTTTTCATTTATTGTAAAATAGTAGTGGAAAAGGGAACAAAAAATAACATATTATTTTACAGTTATTAAAAAATAAAATACAAATGGGGATTGAATGTCCCAATGGTGAATACAATATTTTATTTATTTTTAATAAGTAATGATATCTATGTCATGGGAGGCAATAAAAATATACTGTATAAGAATCACATGGATAGTGGTGAATGATTTTCTACTTATAAATGAATTATATATGGATAAGATGATTATATAGTTCTTATATAGGACTAGTAAAAGGATTTTGTGTCACTAATATTTGTTTAATGGAATTAAAAACGATAATACACTATGATTAATACATGATTATTATATATTTGATCTTTATAGATACAAAATACATGAATTATTAGATGAAAAGAGATTGTAAAAATAGGTTTTGATGTGTTTGGAATCATCTAGACAAATAGAATTTTAGAGAACTGAAATTAAAATAAGACAAATCTGGTTAGAATTAAAATGGTTGTTAAACTACATAGAACATAAAAATTGACATTTTTTTTATCAAAACCCTTTTAAGGAATACGGGAAAAAGGATAAGGTTCTCCCAGAATAATCACTAATGGAAACTAAACAGTTATTGAAATATAAAATAATCCTATAGGAATCATTATCCCTAAAAATTTTCCAAGAGAGTGATATTACTTGTGTTTTTTGATTAGACATTATTGGGTCTTCAAGTTACAGTGAAACTTTTTTCAAGATTTAATATACACCTGTTTGTTGATCATACCTTCTTTGAATCATTTTATTAGTATAAATTCTTTCATTTTTTATCCATCAACACTGCTCACTGATAGTATCCACAATAATTGACCTTTCCCATTATCCTTTCAGTTTCCTCTATTTCATAATTTGTCATAAGATATTCCTCCACCATTTCTTCTCTTGAATTCATGAGCATCTGTAGTGTTTTCATAGCGTCGGTGCCTACCTCCTACTGCTGATCAGAGAGATCATCCAGGAACTTCCCCTTGATATATAACCATTTATAGATCATTATTTACAAGAATCTTGAGATCACCATCTATCATCTAAGCATTTTACCTTTTTGTAGACCGGGTCTCCCTTAATAGTGGTAAAAAAGGAATAATCAGTTCAACCTTTCATATTTCCTCGTTGACCCTTCCTTTTCCATGGACATAGAAAATATATACATTAAAAATCATGTAGTCTATATCATGATTACTAACCTAAAACTAATTATTAGTCTCATACCCAAGTATTCTTTGATCCTCATAAGAATTATTTTCCTAATCTACTATATACTCTTCCATTGTCCCTTCACTCTATAATCCCTCATAGTGGTTGCTCATATTAATAACTAGCAAATACCTCCTCATAAATGACCTAATAACTCACCGTGTCTCATTCTAATGAGTTCCCTCTATTCCAATGTTTACATATCCTGAATGCACTACCTCCACATGTATGTAGTCATAGGATCCTTTGAATATCCCGTTTCATCCTCTCATGTTTCCACTTTATGGTTTATTCCATTGAAATCCTCACCATGCGATCCCTCAATTTTTATATAAGGTAATGAATAGAAACCACCAGTAATAAAAACAATATCTACATTAGTTCCCACTTTCCTCACAAGGCTATACATGGAAGACATGGTATTTACTAGATCCTCCTTCATTCAACTAAATTTGTTTGCTACAAATGGATTAACCTCTTATATATCTCATTTCACAACCTTTACCAACAATTGATCATTAGATATTCCCAAATGACTTTGTCGATCACACCTTCACCAAAATTAGTCCCTAATACCTTTAAACTTCTTCATAATTCCACTTTTATATGATGATCACTTTTCTTTACCCCACACATACATTAAACCCTTGAATGTATGATTTTCTTATAAGAAGTGGAGAAATTAAAACAGGATTCATAGACTGCAAACTTTTTTCATAGAAACTCTTCCCCCACCAGAATCTATACATGCTCAACTGTTAATATTGATACATCAATTTCTATAAATATTATCCTAGAAACAAGGTTTATATATGAATGATTTCTACTATCTAAAAAAATACATGCCTACAAAATTCCCAAGTATACATGTAGTCGCGGGATTTTGTAATGGTAATGGAGGTTTATGGAAGCTCACACAAATTGTCATTTTTCGAGTGTCTCTCCTCATATGAAAGTCAATAGTCCACCTAAAAATGTACAATCGAAGGTCTTTGCAACTGCTAGGGGCACTGGATAAAGACCTAATCAAGTCTTCCCCTAAAGAAAATCGAATCATCATATTCATGTTATCAACAATACCAACCATTTCATGATCCTACAAACCATAGAACCCAAAAATAGACCTAACAATTGAATCTATTTATGGAAGGATGTACTAAAATTGAGTAATAAATATAATATTATGAAGAGGCTATGCCTCGTTGAACTCTAATGAATAGATCGATATATGACCAAGTCCTTCAAAAAGATCTGTTACTTTAGGTCTAAGAATGATTTGCGGGAAAGAGGGATAGAAATTACAGTTGGAAAGAGGGAAAAAGAGGTAGTTCAAGCTTCCACAAAGGGCGGAAGAGGTCCCTCCCCCACCAGAGGGGGAAAGACTGAGGAATCAGCTATTTCTGTTACAAAATGGGAGACACCCATTCACAAACCATCTGGAGTGGCCCACTCTTGTTAAACTATATATAAATACTCAAAATTGAATATATAAATTTAAAATGGATTTTAAAAAATTTGAATGATTTTTGGAAATATATTGGTAATTTACAATTCAATTTAATTTGATTTAGTGTTCTTTTGGAGTTTCTGAATAATTATTGAGAAGTGATAGAGACATTATTATTATTTTTGAAGAAGCTTAGAATTTTTATAATGGAAATAAAAATTGATATGTCGATAAATATTCAAATGAATGATTTTCATAATTCATAAGTATCATTTTAGTTATTGAGTGGAATTTTGGAAAAGTATTTAAAATTTTATAAGGATTACATGATCTCTATAAGGCTAATTTCATCTCTAGAATAAATATTTTTGAAAGGCATGGATATTTTGTAGTGACCAATAGAGTTTTTATTGGTCATTTATAATTATCTATGAATGATTTCAAATGTATTATGATTTATTTTCAATACATAATGAAAATTAAAGTACATAATATGGAGGATTAAACAGAATCATAAGGATAAATCACATACATCATAAGGATGGATATGGACTTCATAAAGATGAAAAAAAGTTCATACTCGTAATTTAACCTTACAGGGTAGTTGTTTCTTAGAGAAATGGAAAAATAATAGTTCTTAAGGATCATATAACCATACTAAATATTTTGTGGCCTAAAAATTCAAAATGTAAATGAAAACCACTGATGAAAAAAACATTATAAGGTTTATCAAAGTAATTAAATATATTTAGGCACTAAATGAGATAATTATTTGGTGTTCTCTTTCACGTATTTTAACATCCTAAAAATCATATGAGTTTTGATTCAAAATGATGTTCGAGAGTTCAACCCCACAAAGATAAATTCCATGTCACAATGATGTATGATTCCATCCACAAATGGAAGAATTAAAATTAATTAAATTATTTTTTTTTGGAAGATAAATATTGATAATTCACATATTCTATGAACAATACACCCATGACTCACAAATATTTGAATAGGGATCTTGGAAAGTATTTGAAATTGACTTTAATGATGTCAAACTAGAAATTTACACCATTTTGAATGAGAATATATCCTATAAGTATGAATCAAATAGTTTCCATAATTCAATTATGAAAAAAATATTCATGATATAAAATGAATACATAATAAGATGAAATAAATATGGGTTCATTTATTGTCAAGAATAAAAACGTTTATGTTTTTCTGAATAGAAGAACTATTGTAACAATGTATAGAAAAAAGTGAGAGAGAGAGAGAGAGTCTGATGTTTGGAACTTTTAGAAAGTGATTAGAATTTACATTACATGACAGTTCAATAAATGATGAAAATAATTTTTTCATTAATGACCTAAAGTATGTTAAAAGACTATATTATATGATTATGAACATTAGATACTAATGTTTTTTAATAAGCGATCACTTAGAAATTTTTCTACCCTAATGACTTATATGGAAGATCTTTATAAATATTTATTGATGAAACTAGGGAAAATAAGTAACATTTATTCATTTTTGTTTGAACTATTTCATATAGGTAGTGAGGTATTATTGCTTCAGCGAGACTGTTCAAAAAATAGTGCGACTCTATACTTATAGATATTAAATAAAATTATTGTTAATATTTCTAGTGTAAATACTTGTTTTTTAGTGTATAATCTTTGATTTTGTAATATAACCAAATATACTAATGAGTATTATTTTACAATTATTTATAATGTTTAAAAATCATGTTTTCATATGAATTTTATTTCAAAAAACATTTAGGTAAAGTTCAGAGACATAATAAGAGAGGATCAATTCTATAACTGGTCATAGATGTTCAAATAAAAAGTATAATTCATAAAAATTAAACATATATTCACCCCCACACTCACCCTCTCATTATGGAAACACACTCCAAGTTAGTTTTAGTTTAAATAATTAATGTTATATTTTTATATTTTAAAATTCATGCTTTCCTATTTCATGTTATTTTAATAGTGAATTTATTTTTACATTCACTATTAATTAGTTTTTAAAGGTGGTAAATTTAATTTCCTTTAAAGAGGTGAAGGTTTTTTTCATATAATTTTTTTTAAAAATTGCACAATAGTATTTTTTAAGCGTTAATACCTTTATTCATTATGAAATAACCAATTTTTTACTTTTTTTCATCACTTTCAAGCTTGGAATTTAAAAAATGTAATTTAATAATATGTAGAGGTTGTGATTAACATTTTTTCCTTTAGTTTTTTAGGATCTTAAAAATATAATTCATATTAGTATTGTGGTATGAATTTTTAATTATATAAATCTAGTGTATAACTTTTTAATGATTCTTTTGAGGGATGTTTACATTTGAGGATACGTGTTTATTTTTGGGGTATGACCATTTTCTTCAGTATGATATTTTGTAAGGATTTTGAATGTGTACCATTATTATAAAATGTTATACATGTAGTAAAAATATATCTCTAGATAGGATCTTTGTTGACATGTGTGGGATATATTAGAGATGTTTATTGTGTGAGGATTTGTGTCTAGGAGTGGCGAGGTTTTTTTTACTATGAAATTTTGATTAATTAGGAATAAATTATTTTATGTGTTATGTTATGTGTAGAGCCATATTTTTAACTTTTTGGATTTATTCTTTGGGACTGTATGTTTTAATTTTTTTTAAAAATGGGGATTTGACTGGTATCTCACATATTGGTTATGTTTTTTGGTTTCAAATCATTTTTTAGTCTTTTCCATAATTCGAAATGTTGATAATTAATTTAGTTGTATATACTCTATATATTATAAATTTAACATAAGTGATTTTTGAAATTCATGGTTATAAGAGAATAAAGTAGAATTACTATTTAAAACAAAATAGATTTTGGATAGACAATCTGAAACTATTCCATGGTTTTCAATACACATCAGGGTGTGATTGTACTTATACTGATTTAGAATAAGATAGATGTGGTGTATTCTTGATATTATTAAGTAATTTTTAATGAAACAAGCTACCAATAGAAGGTATACAATGTCTTTGTTTACTAATTCATCTCATAAATTTGGAAATCATGATATACTGGTTTTATAATAACTTAATTATTAGATGAGACCACTTTTTCATGATCATATGATGAAATTTCTTGGAAGGAATAAAATTCTCAAGGTTTATTCATCGTGGTCTATGTCTTCAGAAAACAAGGTGTTATTGAGAAAACAATATCATCATGGTTTTGGTATTTATAGATTATTACCATTCCAATCACCAACATAAAATTATTTTATTTCCCTATACTTCTAGAAACATTAAAGGGATTCGACACTTTTATTAGAGACTGTGGGTAATATATTTTGATGAGATTTCTCATTATTACCTTTTTTATGAAAACATATAAGTTTTTTAATGATTTAATGGGGATTAATTATTCATTTACTATGTTGAAATATAGCAAGGCAACCCAAGAAATGTTATTTCATTTGTTGATTAGAGTTATTGGATTTTGGAATACTCTATTACAATATGTATTTAATGTTCTTTTATATAAATGAATTTTTTACATTCCTTTCATTATAATTATATCCTTAATAGTTTACCAATTTCAAAGTTTTCCCTTATAGATATTATTCATTGGTTATTAATTTATACCCATTCATATGAAATTTTATGATTTTCGTAGTATTTTTTCGAGAAGTTTACAATTTCATATAATAAATCGAGTGTCGGTGTATGATTGTTATGTACTTATACACTGAACATTGATATTTATAAAACATATCATACATGGTATGTATCTATGCAGCTCTAAGAACCATGGGATATAGTATATTTTTAGGCTTTTTATATTGACTGGGATGTCAAAAAATATTTTGTGGGTAGATATTCTATTAATGATTGGTTTTTATTCTATAAATTGAGTGTGTTTAATGGTTCAATTTAGAAATTGTGTGATGTTTCTATCTTCAATGATTTCTAATATTGTTTCTATTATATATGTTTATTTAATTATATTTGGGGATACTAAAGGGAAGTCATAGAAGCCATAAATATTTGGAAATCAAATAAAAGTGATCAAATTGGTAATATGTTATATGAATATATTTAATTGGAGGAAATATTATTTTCTTTTATTGCTAATTATTTTAAAATGTAATTGTTTTATTTATGTGTCAGTGTAGTCTTGGTGTGGTGGAAGTAGTGATTTGGTGTTTTTAAGGAATATTTTGTGTTATTAAATGAAAAAAATATGTTTTATAGTAATTAATTGAGGTAAGAGGAATCGAGGCTTGTTGTCGATGATTTATTTTCATATTTATCAACTACTAGGGAGGTAAGTAGGGAGACAACTTCCAGATGTTTTCAAACTGGGTGAGAGGAATAGTACCATAACTAGAAGGTATGTATGGTGTTAGATTTATTTTCTTTTTAAGGGTATGAAGTTATTTATATTTTTATCCTTGGTCATTTTAATTTGATTGATGATAATTATCTACAGCATTAGTTATTTTTGTAATTTTGGATGTATGTTTTCTATTGTAATTTGATGAATTGAGAAACCTTGAAATGAATGTTTTATAAAGACTATGTTATGAATTATGGATTTTTATTATGATTAATATATATATATCCTAATCATTTTCCTTAATTTGGTTGTGTTCTCAAATATTTTTATTTTTTTATTTCACCATAATCCCAATTAGTTCAGAGTAATATCACACTATGTACCCCTATTTCTCACACCCCACCTACCCATAGTTTTTTTGAGTTAATTTGGTAGGATGATGAATTGGAGTTATGAACTAGTTCATTAAAGAGGATAGAGTGGTGTCTTAAGGATTTTTGAGATATTTATAGGGGATTTTTTTACATATTAGTTTTTATGGGTAAGAGATGGATGTTATGTATGCTTTTTTCGGACCGATGGTTGATTATGAGGGGTTCATTTCATGCACAATCATTAATATTGGGTCACCAATTTCATTCATAAAATAAACTCTCAATTGTTCCCTCATCCATAATTGGGTACTAAAATTCTTTAAAATGTTTGGTTGTCAACTGGGGTTTTTGACTTAGTGATTCTTTGGAACTAGAATTTGTTTAGAGGATGGGAGGTCAAGATCATGACACCCATTTTATAGGGAATTGTTTCCTACTTTGGGACATTCTTATGGGTTTAATATTTGTTCACGAATCACTTCCTAAACTCAAAATAGGCCTGGTTACCCTAAATAATAATTATAGGTTAACACTCTTTATATAAAAAATAAAGGAAATATCATTATTTAACAGAGGGATGTGGATCTCATTAATGAATCTATATGTATTTATTTTATGTTCTTTATCTACTTCTAAGTAATGGGTAACTTATCATATGTTGAATCCATATAACCGGGTACTTTGGGATTTTCTATGATATAGGGAGGAATTTAATATTTCATAGAATGTATTAAGCCATTATGATGAAACCTAAATATCCAAGATATTATTGGAATCAACATATACATAGTTCAAGAAACTGGTGAAATTTAACATCATAATCAGTGTGAGAAACAAGGGATAACAAGTGATTTTCCTCATTGCATATGCATGTGGGACTTCTATAATGAGATAGAACATTGGAATAAATATAGAGTTTGGGCCTCAAATATGTATCCTATATATAAGGCCCTAACCTTAAACCATACTTAATATTGAATTAAATGAATAATTCACATTGAGGATCTTTTCAGGTTTAGAGTTTTAGGGAATTAGAACATAACTATTACATCTCAAAAGATTTACAAAGTAGGAACTTCTACCAAGTTTCCATAGAATAAAAAAACCCTTAAAAAGAAACAAGTCTAGTTCCATGTTTTATATAGCATGACTTTCCCTTGATCCCATCCTTGACCCTATTCCACATTAAGTCATGTGAAAAACATTTCAAAAAAAAACATGGGGTGAGCATAAAAAGCTCAGTAAGGGATACACAAAGAATAAAAACTATTTGTTTATCAAAACAAAAAGTAAACTATGTATACTTTATCAAAGTAATACTTTTCACCTTTATGAAGTAGTAATAACTATTCAATGAATAAAATATAATTACTTACCCTTTTGTAACCAAAAGATTACCATAAAACCCATATAAAGAACACATAACATATAATGGTAACTTGGGAGATAAACATAATAAGTGGAATAACCATACGGTCGACTTCCACACATATCACTTAATGGAATATCCATATGGCCAACTTCTATACATACTTAATGGAATAGCCATATGGCCGACTTCCATACCCAATGCATTGGAGGTTATAACGTAACCACCTGTCAAATGTCCAAGTACCAATACAAAATCATAAAACAAATATAATGGAAGGAAATCATTTCCACACTTTGATCACAATATATCACATAAATATATTGACACAAAAAATCGATTATAAAAACCATTTTCAATACCAAAATACATAAAAGAGTATATGGTATTTATTTCATCTTAAAAACATTACGGCTTGTTGAGGAATCCAATGACCAAATAATACTCGCGGCGGCGAAAAAGGTTGTTGTCACCGCGTACGTTAAACAAAACATTCCTTTATGTCATTTTGTAAAACGATTCGTAAAAAAAGATTCCTTTTGTATAAAATTAAAAGTCAAGGGGTTTTATACACCTTATAAAAGAAAGTTGTGTATAAAATGAAATATTCCTCAATGAAAGGAGATTGAGACGAAGTCCCTTAACTCGAGTCCGACTTGACTCGATCGTTATTTAATTTCCTAAATAATAAACTTGAGTTAATTTCTACTTTCTTAAGAACCTTCCTCAATTTCATTATTACTTTTATATCACTTATTATTATGTTATAAACATTATGTAATCATTTAAGTGAATAATTATTGTTTTGTCGATATTTGGTTCTTAAGTCGAAAGTTGACTTCTTACAATTACATGTTGTTCGTGTGGTCAAAGGTTATTTATATCCAGAATGGAATTAATGATTTGGATTTCAGATATATCATATATATCTAGAACATAAATGTATTTATAATATCACATAATCATTTAGAGGTAAGAAATTAAATGCACCATTAATGGAGACGGTAGGCCGTACGTACGCATGAACGCTACTTTCATTTCTATGTCAAATTCATGGAATTAAAACTAAATGAGAGGTATGTATATTTTAATTCCAGAATTATATTCATAATTTATATATGACATACATTATATATATCCATTATAAATATGTACTTATAATAGTACATTACATTTGGGGATAAGAAATGAAATGCACCGTTCATGGAGACGGTAAGCCGTACGTATGCATGAACGCTACTTTCATTTCTATCTCATACAATAATGGAAAGAAATAATAATTATATAGAGGTATATTATAATTCCAGATAAAATAATATATAATAACTTTAAATCCATCCTTTATACATCCCACATATGGCATTAACGAATCACATCACTTTGAGGGGGCAGTAGTCCGCACTTCCTAAAATGAAATTATCGTGTTTACCCACAATGGAAACCATAAAGGTATAACAGAAATGAAAAATAAAGAAGCATAAGGAAAACATAAACATAATATATATCATATATAAATATAGTGACATCTTAATGGCCACCATTAAAAATGTTTAAAAGAAGATTGAACAATCATCGTTTCATGAGGCATAAATTTTCCAACCACAAAAACAATATGTTCTTTAACCATTAGATGTAGATGTGTGTAATTGTAGCTCGAAATATTCTTATAAAAACATCCTAGTATATTTAAGATACTGTAGTTGTTACAAAATAAATGAATAAAAAGAGTTTAGGGGGTTGGAGAAGCAAAATAATATAAAAGGACTCAAGTGAAGACATTACCTTAAAATCGAGTAACTCCCTTTGGTTTGAGCTCAAAGGCCTCCTTGGGAAGACTTATGCCCAAATTGAGGGTTATAAGAGTTATAGAGGTATGTGTAGAGACAAAATGGGTAGAGGTTCGCCGAGCCAAAGGCTTTGGAAGTGTGGGTAAGGTGGTAGAGGTGGGGGCCTTTTATAAGAGGAGAGGCGGGGCACTCTTGGAAAGTAAGGAAATGTTACTTTATTTTAGAATGGTTTTCGGATTTTAATGGTCCCAAATTGATTTGTTTAGAGGATAAGGTAATAAGGGTTCTAAATCCACCCATCCAATAGGTTTTGGACATGTTTAGGTCATAGATGTTACATTATCATTTCATTTTATTTAAATCCTTTATTAATGTGGTAATCGCTGCTTCATCATGATGTCATAAATAATTTAATTTATATAATGTCTAGAAATTATAAAACAACTATCATGGTGTAGGAAATCTTTTTACCTTTCCAATTAATACTTATATTCAAAAATCTGATTTGTATAACCCCATGTAAAAATTGTTTTAGTAAAACAACTCATGTTTGTGAAATTTTTATTTTAACTTTAAATAAAAAGTTATTAATGTCATTTTCCAACCAAAGTGGCTTCATAGGGTCCCCAAGTTGACCCATGGATTTTCTTGGTCTTCCATGACATATCCAATGAGGTTAGAACATGTTTCAAGTTCATTTAATATTATTACAACATTATTTTGACCTTAAATTACACTAATGACCTCTAATCGCGATTAAAAACTTAATAAGTTACTATTCACCAAAAAATTATTTTAATCCTATTGAACCAAATTTTACTTCTTAATGAAAACCTTGTATGTCGGATTTTTTAAATTCAAAACATAGAGGTGGTAAAATTTCATTTAAACGAAAAATCAATTTTTTAAGTACCACTTAGTGGTTTCACTATTCATCAAAAATTGATGTTTTTCAGAAAAATACCAAAACTTCACCCTAAGCTATATTTGATATTCCAAATTCAAAAATGAATTCAATTTTACAAAATTTACAACATATACGTTTCATTAATTAATTTAATAATTAATTCGCGTTGTCAGAGCAAATAGCGTGTTTTTATGAAACAATAAGTATCAAAAGATTGACACTAGTTTAAGTCCGATTTCAAAGTGTAATTAATTCCAATAACCACTATTAGATTTAATGGTAAAAATATATTCTAATTTCACTTTAAAACCAATTGAAAATATAATATAATCATTTAAATAAATTATATTAAAAAGAGGTTTTGAATTAAAATACAACATTTTACACTATTCATTAAAAAAATGAACTTTATCGGAAAAATACCAAAAATATACACAGAGAAAATTTTGATGTCCCAATTCTAAAGAAGAGTTTTTTTTGGTCCAATAGAATGTATAAGAGTGAACAAAACTATATTTAATGACGGATCGCCATCAAAAGTTGATAAGTGAACATTTAGTGAAAATTACAGTATATATGCCTAAAATTGAATTCTTTTTGTATTTTAAGCCTTTATCATTTATTGGATAAATGTAAAAACATTTAACAAATATATATAATCATATTTTAGTTATTTCTATTCATTCTTTCCAATAAAACGACTATGTGTTAACTATCATTTAAAATAATATTATTTTATTACAAGTGTGCAACGTAAGATTTCAAAGAAACTCTTTGTTGCGTATCGGGTACGCTATCGAACATAGAAACCCATTTAAAGTAAAATTAATATTTAATTCGTAAATATTAATAAATATGAAAATGTTTTATTCATTATTTACCTGGGATGTTACATCCTTCCCCCCTTTTGGGAATTGCGTCCTCGCAATTTTATTCACTTATCAAAATAAGTGGGTGTATTTATCCCTCATAGAATTTTCAGATTCCCACGTTGCCTCTTCAACTATATGGTTTTTCCACAAAACCTTTACCTGGTGAATTACCTTATTTCGCAACACTTTCTATCTTCGGTCAAGAATCTAGACTGGTTCTTCTTCATAAGATAGGTTCTCTTCCAGCTAAACTACCTATGTACTCAAAACATAAGATGGATCTAGAATAAAATTTCCCAACATCGAAACATGAAAAACATTGTGTACCTGAGATAAAATCGGAGGTAACGCCACTCGGTAAGCAATTGATCCAACTTTCTCTAGAATTTCATATGGTCCAATGAACCATGGACTCAGCTTTACTTTCTTACCAAATCTCATCACACTTTTCCATGGAGAAACCTTGAGAAAAACATGATCACCTACCTCGAAAGATAGATCCTTCCTCCGGTTATCTGCATAAATCTTCTTCCTGCTCTGAGCTGTTCTCATGTGTTTCTGAATCAACTGAACTTTTTCTACCATCTCTTCTACCAATTCTGGTCCCATAAACTTCCTTTCACCCACTTCATCCCAGAAAGCTGGAGTTCAACATCGCTTCCCATATAATGCCTCAAATGGTGCCATCTGTATACTGGAATGAAAACTGTTATTATAAGAAAACTCAACCAAAGAAAGATGTTGGTCCCAACTTCCCTGATAATCGATAGAGCAAGAACGTAGCATATCCTCCAATGTCTGAATTGTTCTTTCTGACTGCCCATCTGATTGAGGATGAAAAGCTGTACTAAAATTTAATTCAGTACCCAACGACTTCTGAAGGCCTTTCCAAAAGTTAGAAGTGAACCTGGGATCATGGTCAGATACAATGGAGAGGGGAACTCCATGTAACCTAACTATCTCTTTAAGATACAAATAGAAAATTTGATCTAGGGAAAAAGTATCTCGTATAGCAAGAAAATAAGCAGATTTAGTCAAGCGATCAACAATAACCCAGATTGCATTTTTACCTCGAGGGGTCTTCGGAAATCCCACAACAAAGTCCATGGATATATTTTCCCATTTCCACTCTGGCACTGGTAAAGGCTGAAGAACCCCTTTCGGTAACTGCTGCTCTGCTTTAACCTGCTGACAAGTCAAACACTTCACAGTAAAATCAGTAATATCTCTTTTCATTCCATCCCACCAGTAATACTCCCGCAGATCCCTCAACATCTTAGTACTGCCAGGATGAACTGAGAATGGGGAACTATGAGCCTCACATAACAACTCATTCTTCAACTGTGAATCAAAAGGCACACACAATCTCTTCCCAAATCTCAAAACGCAATAATTATCAATGTTGAATTCCGGAAACTTACCTTTCTGAACCAGCTCTACCTTTTTCTGCAACTCACTGTATTTATTTTGTGTTTACATGATTCTGTCTGATAGAGAAGATTTCACTAATACCTGAAACAAAACAGAAGAACATCCTACACCAACAACTTCAATGCCGATGTTCATCAAATCCTTAACCAAAGGATCACGTTCCAAACACAACATTGATAATGAATCATTACTTTTCCACTCAAAGCATCAGCCACATTATTTGCTTTTCCTGGATGGTAATGAATTGTACATTCATAATCCTTGATTAATTCCAGCCATCTCCTCTGTCTCATGTTCAATTCTTTCTGAGTGAATATATACTTTAAACTTTTGTGATCAGTATATATTTCACACTTTACTCCATACAAATGATGCCTCCAAATTTTTAAAGCAAAAATAACAGTAGCTAATTCCAAATCATGTGTAGGGTAATTTACCTCATGAGTTTTCAACTGACGTGAAACATAAGAAATTACCTGATCATTCTGCATAAGGGCACAACCAAGTACCTTCAACAAAGCATCACTATATATAACAAACTCACCATTCCTAGAAGGAAGTGCCAAAACTGGGGCATTCATCAATCTTCTTTTCAACTCCTGAGTCAACTGATCCATCACTACAACAAACTGTTTAGTTCTGATTCTGACCATCTCATGATACTAATTTGAAAGGTCATTTGCCACTATATGCCTTCCTAGAAAATCCGTTCTATTTCCTTTATGAAGAACCATTCTTAACACCAAAAATATCTTAGGAGAAGCAACATGGTAATCTTCAAATGCTATATCATTTCAATTTTACCATAAAAAAATATTTTTGGATAATCATTTAATAGAATTCTAACTCTTAAAGTTGTCTAAACCGACCTTTGATACCAACTATAAGGCCCCGACCATAAACCTTACTTAATATTGAATTAAATGAATAATTCACATTGAGGATATTTTCAGGTTTAGAGTTTTTGAGAATTATAACATAACTATTACATCTCAAAATATTTACAAAGTAGACACTTCTACCAAGTTTCCATAGAATAAAAAAAACTCTTAAAAGGAAACATGTCTAGTTCCATGTTTTATATAGCATGACTTTCCCTTGATCCCATCCTTGACCCTATTCCACATTAAGTCATATGAAAAACATTTCAAAAATAAAACTTGGGGTGAGAATAAAAATCTCAGTAAGGGATACACAAAGAATAAAAACTGTTAGTTTATCAAAACAAAAAGTAAACCATGTATACTTTATCAAAGTAATACATTTCACCTTTATGATGTAGTAAAAACTCTTCACTGAATAAAATATCATTACTTACCCTTTTGTAACCAAATTATTACCATAAAACCCATATAAAGAACACATAACATATAAAGGTAACTTGGGACATAAACATACTTAAGTGGAATAACCATACAGTCGACTTCCACACATATCACTTAATGGAATAGCCATACGGCCAACTTCCATACATACTTAATGAAATAGCCATACAGCCGACTCCCATACCCAATGCATTGTAGATTATAAAGTAACCACCCATCCTGGTATTCATGGAACCACCCGTCATATGGTTTATCACGTAACCACCCGTAAAATGTCCAAGTACCAATATAAAATCATAAAACAAAGATAATGGAAAGAAAACATTTCCACACTTTGATCACAATATATCGCATAAATATATTGACATAACAACTCCATTATAAAAACTATTTTCAATACCAAAATACATAAAAGAGTATATGGTATTTATTTCATCTTAAAAACATTACAACTTCTTGAGGAAGCCAATGAACAAATAATACTCGCGGCGGCGGAAAAGGTCTTTGTCACTGCATACGTTAAAAGAAACATTCATTTTTGTTGTTTTGTAAAATGCTTCATAGAAAAAGATTCCTTTTGTATAAAAGTAAAAGTAAAAGGGTTTTATACACCGTATAAAAGAAAGTTGTGTATGAAATTAAATATGCCTCAATGAAAGGATATTGAGACGAAGTCCCTTACCTCAGGTCCGACTTGACTCGATCATTCTTTAATGTCCTGAATAATAAACTTTAGTTAATTTCTACTTGATTCAGAACCTTATTCAAGTTAATTATTACTTTTATATCTCTTATTATCATGTTATAAACATTAGGTAATAATTTAAGTTAATAATGTTTGTTTTGTCGATATTTGGTTCTTAAGTCAAAAGTAGACTTCTTACAATTACATGTTGTTCGTGTGGTCAAAGGTTCTTTATATCCAGAATGAAATTCATGATTTGGATATCATATATATCATATATATCTAGCATATACATGTATTTATAATATCACATAATCATTTAGAGGTAATAAATGGAATGCACCGTTCATGGAGACGGTAGGCCATACGTACACATGAACACTACTTTCATTTCTATGTCATATTAATGGAATTAAAACTAAATGAGAGGTATGTATATTTTAATTACAGAATTATATTCATCATTTATATGTAACATACATTATATATATCCATTATAAAAATGTACTTTTAAAAATACATTACATTTGGGGATAAGAAATGAAATGCACCGTTCATGGAGACGGTAAGCCGTACGTACGCATGAATGCTAATTTCATTTCTATCTAATACATTAATGGAAAGAAATAATAATTATATAGAGGTATATTTTAATTCCAGTATAAAATCATATATAATAACTTTAAATCCGTCCTTTATACATCCCACATATGGCATTAACGAATCACATCACTTTGAGGGGGCGGTAGTCCGCACTTCCTAAAATGAAATTATCGTGTTTACCCACAATGGAAACCATAAAGGTATACCACAAATGAAAAATAAAGAAGCATAAGGAATACATAAACATAATATATATCATATATAAATAGAGTGACATCTTAATGGCTACCATTAAAGGTGTTTAAAAGTTGATTGAACTATCATCATTACATGAGGCAGAAATTCACCAACCAGAGAAACAATATGTTCTTTAACCATTAGATGTAGATGTGTGTAAGCGAAGCTCTAAATATTCTAATAAAAAAATCCTAGTATATTTACGATACTGTATATGTTACAAAAGAAATGAATAAAAAGAGTTTAGGGGGTTGGAGAAGCAAAATAAAACAAAAGGACTCAAGTGAAGACATTACCTTAAAATCGGGTAACTCCCTTTAGTTTGAGCTCAAATGCTTCCTTGTGAAGACTTCTGCCCAAAGTGAGGCTTATAAAAGTTATAGAGGGATGTGGAGAGACAAAATGGGTAGAGTTTGTCCTAGCCAAATGGTTTGGAAGTGTGGGTAAGGTGGTAGAGGTGGGGGCCTTTTATAAGAGGAGAGGAGGGGCACTCTTGGAAGGTAAGGAAATGTTACTTTATTTTAGAATGATTTTCGGATTTTAATGGTCCCAAATTGATGTTATTCGAGGATAAGGTGATTAGGGTTCTAAATCCACCCATCCAATAGGTTTGGGACATGTTTAGGTCATAGATTTTGCATTATCATTTCATTTTATTTAAATCCTTTATTAATGAGGTAATCGCTGCATTATCATGATGTCATAAATAATTTAATTTATTTAATGTCTAAAAATTATAAAAAAACTATCATGATGTAGGAAATCTTTTTACCTTTACAATGAATACTTATAGTCAAAAATATGATTTGTATAACCTCATGTAAAAATTGTTTTAGTAAAACAACTCATGTTTGTGAAATTTTTATTTTAACTTTAAATAAAAAGTTATTAATGTCATTTTCCACCCTAAGTGGATTCATGGGGTCCCCAAGTTGACCCATGGATTGTATTGGTCGGCCATGAAACATCCAATGAGGTAAGGACATGTGTCAAGTTCATTTCATATTATTAAAACATTATTTTTACCTTAAATTACACTAATGACCACTAATCGCGATTAAAAACATAATAAGTTACTATTCACCAAAAAATGATTTTAATCTCATTGAACCAAATTTTACTTATTAATGACAACCATGTATGTCGTATTTTTAAAATTCAAAACACAGAGGTGGTAAAATTTCATTTAAACGAAAAATCAGTTTTTTAAGTACCACTTAGTGGTTTCACTATTCATCAAAAATTGAAGTTTTTCAGAAAAATACCAGAACTTCACCCTAAGCTATATTTGATATTCCAAATTCAAAAATGAAGTCCATTTTACAAAATTTAAAATATATAAGTTGCATTAATTAATTTAATAATTAATTCCCACTGTCAGAGCAAATAGCGTGTTTTTATGAAACAATAAGTATCAAAAGATTGATAGTAGTTTAAGTTCGATTTCAAAGTGAAATTAATTCCAACGACCACTATTGGATTTAATGGTAAAAATATATTATAATTTAATTTTAAAACCAATTAAAAATATAATATAATCATATAAATAAATTATATTAAAAAGAGGTTTTGAATTAAAATACAACATTTTACACTATTCATTAAAAAATGAACTTTATCGGAAAAATAGAAAAAATTTACACAATGTAAATTTTGATGTCCCAATTCTAAAGAAGAGTTTTATTTGGTCCAATAGAATGTATAAGAGTGAACAAAACTATATTTAATTACGGTTCTCCTTCAAAAGTTGATAAGTGGACCTTCAGTGAAAATTACAGTATATATGCCTAAAATTGAATTCTTTTTGTATTTTAAGCCTTTATAATTTATTGGATAAATGTAAAAACATTTAACAAACATATATAATCATATTTTAGTTATTTCTATTCATTCTCGCCAATACAACGACTATGTGTTAACTATCATTTAAAATAATATTATTTTATTACTAGTGTGCAACGTAAGATTTTAAAGAAACTCTTTGTTGCGTATCGGGTACGCTATCGAACATAACAACCCCATTAAAGTAAAATTAATATTTAATTCGTAAATATTAATAAATATGAAAATGTTTTATTCATTATTTACCTGGGATGTTACACTATATATCTTGATTATGAATGAAATTTGTGTCATCATAGTTTATTTTATTTATCAGTCTGCTAAGGGATGAGGTATAGTGGTCATCACATTGGAATTATTGGGTCATTATGGTTGAAATGTTAGACAAATGGGGTTTTCATCGAAATGGATATATATTTGAGATCGTTCTGTATGAAGGATTATTATATATCCAGGTTATTATAGGGATCATATTTTTCATTGTTCTATTGATTGGTTATTACACACTAACATTGCCCTTATTCTGGTAGTGGTTTATGAATAAAATGATATGTTAATCGCAACCTCCTAAGCCTATGTGAGCTATGGTTAGTGTAAGAAACAAGGGATGGAAAATGATCAATATCACTGTTTATGAATCTAGGGATTATGTATATAGATTTATATTAGAATGGTTAATATGGAGCTTGTTCCTTAGTGAGGAATCCTACATATCATAGTCATAGTAGTAATTAGTGTCCTCGTAGTTCAATCACTCCTATGGTACTGACCCCAAGGTATGTTCCCTTATACAAGGGATATTTTTATCATGCCACACATCGAAGATTAAATATTGATATGCCTTGGATAAGGGAGATTCATTATGTCAATGTTGTGTCTATTATGACTCCCTAGTCCCACATGACCTATACTCGGTGAGAGAAAAAGGGGAAATAAGTGATCATACTCATTTCATATGGATGTGGGACTTCTGAATAGAGAAAAACCTTGGATTCCAATATAGTTCTTAGGTCTCATAAAGGAATCCTACGTATCTAGATTGTGCTAGTAATTAGAGTCATCGTAGCATAATTCTTTTATGATTCTTCTTGGGGATGATGTACAGTGATTAGCCCAGGTGAATTGTTGGGTCCCAATGGTCTAAATCTTAGATACATGAGGATTATATTTCATTATGTCATAAAAACATAGATATTTAACTTTAAGACATTTTTTGTACATTTAAAAAAACTCTTCTAAAACAACTTCTTCCAAACACCCCAAAATTTACCATCTAACATCAATTAAACTTTTTTTTTGTTCTTAATAAACTATATTCAGAAACAAAATTACCAAATTACACAACTAATCATCAAAATTAAAGAAAGACATGTGACTTTAATCATTTCCAAAAAACTATTTTAATCAACTCCTTTTTCAAATCCTTGACAGAATAAATTTTATTTATTTCACCCCAAAGAAGAACTCAAATAAAATCCCCAACATCAATAAATTAAATTTTTAATTATTTTTCTCAAAAAGAGAAATTTATCATTCTCATTGTATATTGGTTACTAACTTACCAAACTAAAACAATATTCTAAAAATAACATTTTCTTTATGAAAGTATAACAATATATTTACCCAGAAAATCACATTTATTATCTTTTATTACCCAATAAATTATGAAATATAAAATCATTAGTTAAAAAATATCAATTATACAAAAAATTCCACAGAGTACACAATCACAATATATATAAGCATATAATTCTCATTGATTTTTTACTTAATTTATCATCCCATTATTTAACCAAGTTGTTTACTCAAACCCAAACCTAATAACATTATAATGACCAATCAATTCATCATGATTTATATCCCAATATAAAAAGACACTACTCAAGGACCCATTATAGAAATCCAATAATTATCCATTCCTTCCTCAAATAAAATCCATAGGTTTAGCCCTTAATATTTATCATTTTTTGATTACCTTACAATTAGAGTTCACAATCGCTCACATAACCCATGATAACATATTAGATACCATTAGGTGTTTTCAAGACACACTAATAAAATTAGAAGACACAAAACCCTAAATTTCATCACCAATTATGTAGGTTGCACTACTCTATAACCTTTCTTAATACTAATTTATAAGACCCCATTAATTTTATACATTTAATTTAATATTTCACTAGATTTAGTTATGAAAACCAAAAATTACAAAAATAATTTGATAAATTCAAGCAGTGCAAAAAAGATCTTTCAACCTAGAAAAGGAAAGTCACAATACATAAAACACCATTTTACATACTCTAAAAATGTCAAATAGTTCTATCAAACCATTATTAGGTAATAATAAGAAATTTTCACCTAAAAAATAATTAATAAGTTATTTTGATAACTTAATGTTTTTATTTAACTTGACACATATACATTTATTTAATAAAAAAATCTCTATACATTTTTCCCCAATTTATAATAATTCAACACAAGGAATGATTATTAAATATGTAATAATAAAGATATCAAATTATATTTTAATCCCCATAAATAATTAACTATAAATATATTTCATGAAAAATAATTAATTTATCTCATTTTTCCTTAATTCCAAACACACACACACTTTAAAGAAAATGAATCATGTCTTAATAGAATATTTTCTATTGTATTTGACTTGAAAATTTCACAACAAGTCATATACTTAAATTATATCGAGATTATTAACTAATTTATCACAAAACACACACATTATAAGTAACTTCAAGCATCACATATCCATAATGGAAAAGAGTACTGAATTAGAATCCCATATAAGGTCAGAATCACCTATATTGAGGTTCACTGAAAATATACATAATTATTATAATATAAAATCTCAATGAAACCATTATATATTATAAATCCATAATGAAAAATTAGGTAAATTTATATTATAATGAATTAAAAGTAAAAAATAATTAAATTTGAATAAAACCAACCAAAAAAGATCTATTTTCTAAATAGAATACAATGCAACTAATGGATCATTAATATTTCATGAATTTTTAAAGATATCATTGTGAGAATATTAAAATATGATTACTGATTTAGGGGATCCCTGGTTCAAAAAAATTAACCCTTGATTAGAACATTTTTGGATTTTTTCTCTAATACCACAGTTCTAGAAATAATTGATTTCCTTTATTTTAAAAACCTCACAGGACTTTACTGGGTACTTACATTACTACCATTGGGTACTTGATAGTATCCCATTCTTTATAGTACTCTACCTAGCTCACTAGGTATCTAGTAACCCACACCTGCTACACATTGGTTTCTATTGGGATATTCCTCTCTTAAGAGACCGCTTATATCTCAACCCTTATTTAATAATCACTTAGAACACCCAGATACCAACTCAAAAAAACTCATAATATATTTTTAAAAATAAAATTCAATAATAAGTTCTGTAATAATTGGTTTCATTATATGGTGTATAATGTGTGGGATACTTATGATGGTATCATGTATATAATAAGAAAATATATCCATAATAGGCATGCTCAAAAAACATAAATAAATATGATCTATATAGATCCTAATTTCTCATTACTATTGTGATCTCCTTCACATGGAATATCCATAAAAGAAATTTTTCATCTTCATCACACAATTAATAACTTCATTTCTATAGAGTGGGTGGAACATTCCACATGGATTAATATAATCTATGAAATAATTTCATTACCCAGAAAAATTATGAGGTTACATGCAGGGAGGGATATTCTTGGAGGGATATCATACATAGGTTTTATTTTTTGAAATCTAGGTGGGATCTGATGGAAGAGTGAATATATCAAATTTATAATAAAAGTAAATATAAAATTAAAATATTAAAGATACCATGAAAAAATATAGTCTATGTGTAAGTGATGTAATGACCCATGATTTTAGTAATATATTCCTCTATCGATAAGTATAGTGTTTGAATGATTTCTCTACAATAAAAAAAACATTTACCAACCACAACCCATTTTATTAAAATTGTTTTTTACCAATGTATGGTATCTGTTGAATAAACGTGTGTAAATTGTTGAAACCAAAATAAGAAACACTGGATACTTTCAATATTATGTCAAAAATCATGACTAAGTAGCTAAAAAAGTAATTTTTTTCATAAATTTTATTTTATAAATTTTATTTTTAAATTTATTTTTATTTATGATTAAAACTATATTATAAAAACAGATAATATAAAAAAACTCATTTTCTATAAAACCATCATTTCACTATATTTTATGATTTTAAATAAAATTATAAATTATAAATTTTCAAATATGAATTTGAAAATATTAAATTGTTATTTTTATCATGGAAATATTATCTTAAGATTAATTTTTTAGATTTTTCTAAAAAGAAATTGATGTTAAGGGAAAAGTGTAATATAATATTTAATTAATACCATTTCTTTTATAATTTTATTAGTTTATAGAAATAATTTTAAAATTTATAAAACTTATTTTTTGAATAAATATAAATTTTATAAGTTATATTATAAATTTAAAAATATTTATTCTTGTTTATAATTCTATAATTAATGATTTATAACTTATATAACAATTTTTTATAGAATTTTTTTAATACATTATAAAATTATTTTAAAATATATTTTGATATATTTTATAAATATCATATATTTATATTGATTAAAAATTTAGAATCAATAGGTTCTTGTTATATAATAGGTATTATATTATTTCTTTAGAGAAAATGATAATTTACTAATGTAAAAACAACATACCTTGGTAAAATAAAAAAAAATTAATCATATGTGAGTAAATGAACTCAATCATGTATATAAAATTGTGAATTTTTTTTAGACCCTGATCAACATTATAATGTATTTTCTTCATTATTTTATAATTTTTCATCTATATTCATTGAGAGTAAATTCCCCTTATGAAAAAGTTTTGAGAATTTACCAAAATGTCATTCCTTTTTACTTATAAAATGGGAACACCTCTCATCACTCCACTGCACACCACAAACCTCTTAGTTCATCCAAAAATCATACTTAAACATCTTCTAAATATTTTTACCCCCATTAAACAATTTTTTTACTTCTAAAAATACAATTCCTCAATGGATTAACCCCTATTTCAAATGAGATAGCCCAAGAAGTGAGATTTGAATTTTTAATAACTCATCTGTGATTTATATTTCATTAAGTTCACTAATTCATAAAAAAATTCATTACCCCATATTATAATAAAAAAATTATAATAATTAGTATAATTTTATGTTATTAGAATGATGGTATGATCATTAACCACAATTATATTTTCCATTAAGAAACATGAAAACATGTATCATGCATTCACGCAAACTACCACCTCCATGAGGAAACATGTTTCATTTTCCATTTCCTCATGGACTGGCTAGAACAAGTGGGGAATCAAATAAATGTGTATTATATATATACCATATTTTAATTACTTTAAATGTTAAACCATGTTTCTTCTTTCTTTCCCCCTTTAAAAATGAAATCATTATCTAGGCATACGTACATACTACTACCTCTATGGAATGATGAATTTCTTTTTTCAATAAAACCTTCATTTTATGGATTTATATTATATTTTATGAGTATAATTGATTTTTATAATAAATATATATATCATGAACATAGTTATTTATGTATGAAACAAAAATTAATGTCCTTTTTAATGTAATTCATGTAAATTGGTAAATAACCCGAAACTAGTTTAGCCATGATTTTGACATCAAAAAGCATGACTACAACTCCCTTTTAATGTAATTATAAAATTTCTGGTCTTCATAAAAAATAAATTTCATGATATTTAATGTTTTACTAATGATTAAATTTATAATAATATGAATGATCTATTCCAATTTTATGAATTTAGATCATGGTGATCAAGATTACTAATAACAGATGTTGAAAAGATATTAAAAAAATATAATACATTAAGGGAATTATTATTAATGAATATAATAAATAAAATTTTATATTGATATGGTCTCATGATAGGTAATTAATATGTTTATCATTATGATGTTTTCGGTTATATCATTTCTCTAGAAATCAAGTGTAAATGTTTGGAACTTAACAACTCAAACTCATTTCGCTGAGTTATATAAGTTCTTAATGCATTTAGATCAACCAAGAAATTCAATTTTAAATGATATTATCTCATTAATATATGGGGAATGTATGTTTTATCATAATACATATCCATGAAATGATTTCCATTCAATTTTTAAAAAATAGAATAGTATTTTTGAAAAAATAATCATACCTATGGAATTTACATTGATGAATAAAAAATATTTTCAATAAATTTTCATGAGTTATTTTTCATTTTATTTTCTATATTAAAATTTATGTACCTATAATTTATTTATCTTTCGTATTTTAGACTATATTTTTCATTTATTATTTGATTATTTTGGGTGATCATGTTTTCGATGTCAATATTTGAAATTCATGATGTTATTTTTTACCATTTAGGTTTTTTATGGAACCCATTTTATTTTCTTATGTTCTCAATGAAAGGAAAATGATTTTAATTTTTATGTTTAATGAAATTAATTTTTTCTATGGGTTATTTATGTTATTAAATGTGAGTGATTTTTAAGTTGAATAGTAAAGTATATATGATTGGTGGATGGTGTCCTATATCGATCTGAAATTTATTAGTTAATAGTTTATGTATTATTAGATAGGTATTCATGGTTACATTTTAGTTTCTTGTAATAATGAGAAGAAAACATGAGGACCATGAAATTAATGTTTCCCTATGATAATGTGTATTTCATAGTTAAAGGATGTTTTTCAATAGGATCTTATTCTTTCATAGTTGGTGTTTTATATTAAATACTTCTAATTTATGTTATAGATATTATGAATCTATGTTGATATTTTATAGATTTAAATTTTTATTCCATGTACTTTAAATCACACATATGTAACAGGATAATAAATCTTTATTTCATTATATTTCAATTATGCTCATGTTTTTACTAATTATTATATACTGATACTTGATAAAATATTTATTTAATCTTTACAGACCATTTTTACTCAATCATTTCATTGTTATCCCCTTGTTATGATGATGATTCATATTAATCAGGCATCATGAAGTTATTCTACCGTGGTACCTTTTAAGGATGAATTATCTCAAACAATATAAAATAAGCTGGTAATGGATCAAATATCTAGAGAAATTGAACTTATTGGTTATTGGGAAATTATTATTTTTTAAGTTTAATATATTATATCTGTTATAATAAAGGTATATTTATCTTAGGTAGCCTCATGTACCTCGTTCAAAATAGGGATCAAATGTATTTAATTTTATATATAAGTATCTATATCTAAATAAAACCACATTCAATTCAAATACCTTAGTGTTTTCTGGTCATCATCAATGCTTCAAAAATTAATTAATTCAACCAAGTATCCTTATAGATGACTTAAACACACTCGATAAGCTCATATTTCGTTTTTATATCAATTTTTGTGCTATAATGGGAAATTAATGAGCCTTATGATGCTTGTTTCTTCAATTGATGAAAACTCAAATGAATTAATTAATAGAATTGATTCAATTTTTTGTTCTTTTTTATTTTCAAACTTTATAATTGGGAGAGAACATATAAGAATAGGTAAAATATTTCTAGGATTTACCTCTAGTATTTATGGTCTAATATAATACTATATAACTAGGTATTTTTTTAAAACATATTTTTAGATCATTAGAAAAGATTAATATTTAAAACCATCCTAATATGTCACAAATGACTTAATTAACATGTCCTATATGTCATTTAAAACAAATCAAAATATTATAACATTATAAAATTTAATGTCATTAATCTTGAACCAATTATATGTCTCTTTCATCCAACATATATTTATCGAACCATCTATTTTAAATATATTTTCAGAAATATATTTTATTCTTATTCAACAATTTTAAAATTAAATAGCTTGTGAATACATTGGGTACAATATAAAATTTTTATTATACAAAACATAAATAACATATAATTGAATTTATTTATTTAATTAATTTTTATCACTCAAACATTTCCATTCATCAGATAATGTACATGGGGCCCACATTTTTATAAATACTAATTCATTTGAGTAAGTTTAAATTATAGAAACAGTTTGTGTGTCACCCTATTAGAAATTACCTTGATATAATTGAGTCTTATTTGTTGAAAAGGAGTAATATATATAAACATATCATTTCCCATAAATATAAATGGATATATTATAGTTACGAAAACCTCCTGTGAATAATTGTTTTGTAATATAATTTATTTTTCATGTGATATCACAAAAATAAATTTAAACACATTGTTTTATTTTAATATATATATTTATTTACCTTTTTTGGATTATATTTAATGGAATTGAGTTAATATACCATGGACATGGAATTAGGTAATGAATTACCATTACATTTAACCATTAAGGGATATCATTACCCTGTATTAAAAACTGAAGAACCCTATCTTGGTTTTTCAACTACTGTCATACCTTTAACAACACACCAAATTCATGTTACCTCTTCATATACATAAGCTCTCACATTTTAACATACATAAATTTTCTTGATTAAATGATTCACATTTTTGATCATCCTAATTTGAGATTCCAGT
The DNA here is from genome assembly GCA_963277665.1 of Viscum album. Classification (NCBI taxonomy): domain Eukaryota; kingdom Viridiplantae; phylum Streptophyta; class Magnoliopsida; order Santalales; family Viscaceae; genus Viscum; species Viscum album. The sequence continues at coordinate 936,955,533 of OY728153.1, forward strand.
ACACATGCTGATTTATAGTAACATTCAATTACATGAAAAACATATAGCTTACTAATTGGTTGTTCACTCCTTCTGATCTTTTATACTTAGTATAACCTAGTGTGAACTTCATGAGAAGATGTCTCAATTCTTATTATCTCTTAGTATCTAATAAAAATAAATAATATTTGTATCATTGATATAATATATCAAAACTATATAATATATGTATAAAATTATTGTCATAGTATCTCGAGGTTCTTATTGTTGTAAAAAACTTGTATAAACATTTTATATATCATGTATTCTATGGACATTACCATATAAATGGTGTCTAAAAAATAGATAACACTATCATGGTAATATAAAATAATTCATATCTAAAATTGGATATATTATCTGTTAACAAAAAATGACTAAACTTGTTGAGTTGAAGGAACCTATTCTCACAGCAAGATTCAAATGAATTATGAAATTTTACACAATGTCTCTATATAAAATAAGGTCATTTTAGATATAGGTACTCCAATTAAAGCTATACATACAACCCAAAGGGCGTCATAATCAATATCCACATAGGTTATATTGGTCCATTATCTTCAAATTTTAACATACCAAACTTTTACCAATGAAAATTCCCTTCTTATAATTTTTTTATATAATGTACATACACAAAATAAAGAAATCCAACAAACCATTATTCTCAAACAAGAAGAGTGATAAATTGGTAAAAAAATTAACCAATAATAATTCCATATATTACATTTTGGTAATAAATATAAATTAATTGAATAATAATAAGAGAATTCGGTTATAATCGATCCACCAGAATGACCGCACTCACAAAAAAACAATAGAAATAAAACAAAATTTTAATAGTATAATATTCATTTTGAAAATTAAAGTATATTTAAAATTGATAGAATATAGAAATTAATGAAGAATGAAATCCATAAAAGGTCGTTATATGAATTATGGAACCAATATGACCATTATAAATTTGATCATTGGAATTGTAATCTTACAATTGGAATATTAATATAAAATATGGAATAGTAACCTTACCATTGGGAAAATAACATGACAATTAAGAATAGAAACAAAACCATTATAATAGTAAACTCACCTATTTACATCTCTAATAATGTGTAGGTATCATATAAAATGGAAAAAATAATTTATATAAACTATAGTAAAGGAAAATAAATGTTCAAAAAATGACTTATTAAGTGTTTTTATTTTTATAAAACACAAATTTTTTAATCACAATGTTACAATAAATATAATTATTTTTTAATAAATTATATTTAAATTAAATTAATTTTAAAACTATTTTAATGTTTTATTAAAAATAAAGCACACATTTTGGATACCATGTGTAATTTTTTGAAGGGTCATAAAATCATCTATAATATTAAAATCAACATTTTTTATTAAATAAATATTTTATTTGAAAATATAATTTCTCATATATAGAAAATTATTTTCATAAAAAGGATTCCATTTTATAAATCTAAATGAAAAAAATATGGGTGAATTTTTTAGAATTTTTATATAATAGATGAATTTTTTTATGAATAATGAAATACAATAATTTATTGTATTTTACATTATAATACATATACATGAAATTTGGAGTTATATTTGATGTAAGAACCCATTATTTATAAAACAAATAAACTATTTACTATATATATTAATAAGAATATATAATATTGATAGTCTTGAGACAAAATAATTAACTAATGAATATAACAAACAAAAATACCCCTCTCCTCCACTTATAAATACAATCCCTCACAAACCATTTCCCACATACCATATACACCTTTAATGTTGAAAAATCACTACCAAACATTCTCCTTACCACTATACTCATTTATAAGTTCTTTATGTATCAACAAAACACCATTTCCAATTTCATTAATGGGTCCTTTAAGAGGAGACATTAAATATGTAACATTCTCAAACTACCTTTTTTAATTTATGTTCTTCTTCTACCTTACCCTAACCTACATTAGTCAACATAGAATAATAATTTCAGAATATTTTATATTATGAAATTTTATATTTTTAATTTAATATAAACAATATTTACCTTTTCTCATCTCTACTTATTCAAAAAAATATGTAACTATTTTCTATAATATGTCTGTTAAATTCCCTCATGTGCGATGAGTTTTCATTTTTCACTAATGAATTCATACCATGGATAAATTAACTTATAATTTTTTATAATGAAGAATTATTTTATATTTGATGTTTTGTATCATTATATAATTATTATATGAAAATAAAATTAAATAAAATAAAAATAGATTTAGATGGTTAGAAAACCCACCAAAATAAAATAAACAGTTATCATTATCCTTTTATTAAAATAATCAACCAAATTTCTGAAAACATTGATTTATTGGACCATTTAAACTTATATAAGTGATTTAATAACATATAATTTCACTTCTATATAATTATAATCATTTTACAAAAACTTCTATTATTATACACCATAATATAGTCTATGAAACCATAAAACAAACACTCCCAGAAAAAAAAAATAAACAACTTAACATATCAAAATAAACATAAATAAAATTAATAAAATTACAAAAAATAAAATATATGTGGAATATTTTCTTAATTATAAAATTAATAAATCAAATTTTATTATCCGATAAATTAAGGGAATGTGTTGATCAAATTCATACATAAAGTAAGGGTCTGATCCAAACCTATATTTTTGGATTATTATTTCTCTCTATTTACCTCAATTTATCTATTTATTATTATATATAATTTTAAAATATTATGTATATATTTTACATTAATATATATCTACAACAATACATCTTTCTTTGATGGAAAATACGTCTTTTATAATTTTCCATTCTTAATTTCTCTCGATACGGATACCCGATTAAAGGGAACTTCTTTTTTTCTTAACCCTTTCCAAGTAGACCAAAAAAAATGTTTTCAACCAATAATAATTTATAAAATAACTCATTTATTAATGGAAATAATATTTTACATCATTCCGTGTTTTATGGAAATAATTATTCCTTTTTCATCTTTATTGACTCTTTATTCATTTCTCTAAACCCGCTCTTTTGTAGAACATTCAAAAAGTTTCTTAACCACTATTTCTCAAATTTTTTACTTTAGTTGGACATGATTATTAAATATATATCATTAATTTTTTCTTTTATTAATTTCCAATAATTATTTAATTCCTTTATTTAGGGATATAGTTATGATATTCCTTTTTAAGCCTTATAACATGATAATGAAACTCATTTTTTACAATAGAAACACTTTTTTTATGCCGTGAGATAGATTTCATTATGTGTTGCACATATTCATGTATATGTAATGATTGGTTCACCTAGATTGTGCTCCAATATATTGGGTAATTTTTTATTCTCGTGAGACATTATGTATGGTATTATAGAGTAAACTTAATCCATTAGGGGACTTCTTCCCCCATGTGATGTCATCTTTGAAGTTAACCGTGACTCATGTTTATGAACTGATATATGTTTTTTCCATGTTACAATATTTCTGTGATTATATAATTTCATGTTCTTTTTTATTCCTATATATATTCATTCATGATAAATAAATTATATGTTATCTGGGTATCCCTTTTGACTCTTGTGTTATGCTTCATTTATATGTTTTCTCCCATACTAGACTTTTTAGCTCACTAATATAGTCTATGTATTCCCAATGTTTTCCTATGAAGTTATAAGAGCTAAGTGATAGGTATGATCTCAGTATAGAGATTAATAAAAGTTTTTTATTCTAGATTCACGTAGTCTAATTATGTACCTAATCTTCCAAAGACACTAGGCTTTTCGGATCCTTGGTTTGTATATAATGAATATTTATAATTAAAATCATGTAATAATATATTTTAAAGGATTGTAATTCTAAAAGAATTACCTTTTTTCCAGCGTCTATATGAATAACAATAATAATAAGGTCATTTGACACCTTTTAAAAAATATTAATATTAGAATTTAATAATTATTTTTTGTGTATTGTGGCATTAATATCATGAATATAATTTTTAAATTTAATTTACTTGATTTTTTAATTTAGTTGATATTTGTTTCATAAATTTTTAGTTTTTTATTAATTAATTCTTTACTACAATTTTGAGATAACATTTGTGAAAAAAATAATTATTCTATGTGTAATTATACTTTAAGGGAAGTTTTTATTACTAGAAAATGAAAATGTTCATGCATTATCTATGTTTCATGCTGATATAAAAGGTATAAGTTAAATGTTTGACACATAGAGGTGTAATGATGGATTTGTTATAAGTAGTTTACATTTGAAAATTATTGATTTTTTACTTGTATACACAAAACCCGCCTCAAATAAATGTCTTCATAGTGTGTTTTCTAGCGTTCTTTCATCCTTACAACATAAGTCTAATAAATAATATTTAAGATTAATATGCCAAATCATATACATGATATAATGAACATCTGAGGAGGGTTGAAACCACAATGTATTCCTGGTAATTCCGCTACTGAGAACAACCTTATTCATCATTGAGAATTTTGGTGTTTTCTTGAGTAGCTTGGTGAGGTAATGATGGATATGTGCATCCTCTATAAATATACATTAAAATGAAAAGGTAATGAAACAACTACTTCCATGATGAGTGAAAATCTATTAAAGGGAGGGTTAAATGAGAAAAAACTAAGGATTAATGAATGATGACATTATCATGGTGGTTGTCATGGCCAAGCTACCACATGCACAATGATAGTCCCAGATAAGTATTATAGAACATGGGATATTCCACTTATCTATGTAGAATTAAAGATGAAGATAATGGATTAATTATATTTTTAAAATAAAAAATTATATATGAGACAAATGTGTAAAAAAACTTGAATTGATACGGATGTCTTCTTCCACTTCTACTTCAGGAGGATGTTGTTGAGTCTCTTCTAAGTTTTTATTTTCTTCTATTCTGTTTTCAACCTCAAATTACATTCATGAGTGGGTATTTCTTATTTTAGGGTTTTCATATGTAAATAGGATTGATTATAATTAAATAGTATTATTCAAATGGTTTTAATTTTGGATTATCACATTTATCCTTGGTTATTTTTCCAATTATTTATTTGTAACACAAGAACTTTGTATTAGTTGTGAAGGAATAGGAATTAATAATTTACATTCAATTGAGAATGACCATTTCCTTGTTTAGAGATAGTTGTGTTTTTAGAAATTCTAGAGTAATACATCCACCATGACCATTGATTTAGTTGTTATTCTATGTTTAATTATGTTTTTGGGTTACCGACCACATTAGTGACCGCAAATACCAAGCCATGATAAAAGGAGAGATTAAGAAAGTAGAGAGTATTTACCCAGACCAGGGGATTTACTAAAACCTAAAACTGATGTCTTTATTTATTCCATTCATCTATTAACTAATTTTTTTATTTCATAAAACTATGCATGAAAATTCATGGTTCCTTCCTTCACACTAATTTTATCCTAGGTAATATAGTATTTATCCTTTCTGAGTTATAGTCCTAGAAATTGAATTATAAATTTTTCTCCCATATATTCATGGGATCAACCATAAGAAATGTGATCATATACTAATACAATGGATCTTTAGTGATATGTGTTCATTTATTTAATAATTTATAAACATTATTTTTAGTTCATATAAGGTAGAAATTTCAATGGACTAATCACGTTTTTGGGGTTTTTGTTAGGGACTTCATTAGCAGATTATTTAATTTAAGAATTATAATATAAAATTTATCCTCTCTTTTCAGTTTTTTATTTCAGATTTTTTCTTTTCATTTTACATTTATTTTATGCTTCCGTATTTTTTTATGGTAGTGAATCATTGAAAACTAACCAAAAATGGTTTTTTTAATTTCGCTCATAAAACTATCAAACCAATTGATAAACATAGATAGATGATCTAATTAAGTTAAGAATTATTAATCACATAACCATGCATGGTAGATGACACCATCTACCTCTATAGTCTCTAATTAATCCTCAATCAGTAGTGAAAATACATATATATGATATATAATGAATCTAATAAAGTAAGGATAATGACTAAGGATGAAATATATTGTAATGATGTACCTTGGGAGATGCCAAAAGAGGTTTCTGTGATTGAGGCCAAATCTAAGGTATGTTTTATTTCTAATCCTAAAAATAATTATTCTAAGGAAGAAACACTCACCATTATTAGTCTAGAGGTGGATGATAATGAATAAAAAGTACCTAAAGATGTGGAATAGAAAATAGATTCTAAAATAATCATGGGAATGCATTAATATCTAGAGAATAATATAAAAAATGAAAATAATATGTTTTTTGGGATTATATAACTAGAGAACACCATAAATAATATCCAATGTTATCTTCATACCAGTACCCTCCTCAAAAACATGTCATAGCTTAACAAAATGATAAGAAATAAGATAATAAATCCAAATATAAATTTAAACTATTAAAATGAGTATTAAATATATATCAAATTAATAAAAGATATCTTATAAAAATTGTAATACCTTCATATAGAATAATGTGAGGAGAATGACATAATGGTTGTAGAAGATGATACAACCATTGAATATTTTGAAGAAAAGTATCCATAAGTAGTTGAGAAAAATGATTTCTACTAAATATGACTAAAAATAGAATTACTTCTCCAATTATTTTTTCTTCCCATGATATGGATCTCTCCATTAATATTTTTAAGAGGATTTTTATGTAGAGTAAGAGAATAGTTAATCCAGATAAGATTCAATATTGGATAAGGTTATTACTAGACCAGGTTGCTCTATTAGATAGTCTTATTATGTGATCCACTGATGTAATTTCAAGCTAACTGGCCTTAAATAAAGCTTATTGTGGGAGGAATACTATTTTTTTTATTAATTTCTTATATTATATATTTCTTTCTAGGAAGATTATTTTAAGAATATTTTATGTTATAGTTTTTAATTACATACTATTTTTTAAATCTAAAGTGTATGGACCTTAAAATTTTACAAATATTTTTTATTTTTTATTAACAAAATAAATAAACAAAAATAAAATAAAAATGGAGAGAATAGATTTATGTGGAAATGGGAGTAATTTTTTAAATTGCCAATATTTTTCATCCTTTATATTTTTTTTAATATTTTTTCCCTTAAACAAGAAAATTAATTACCATCATACACCATTTTTAGGATTTTGATCTATGATAAAAAAATGGTTTCTTAGAATCCCAATGATTCCAGGATATATATTACAATATTAATAAAATCTAATAACTATAATGTGGGGTTAAATGACTTTAAATATTCATAAGATCATGGATTTTATTAGTCCTGATTTGTGGGAGGGAGAAGTTGATTTATATAGAAACAATTATCTGAAAATTTTTATTATTTTAATCGCATAATATCAGGTTGATTAATTTGATATTGTAATAAATTCCAAGAGTTATGGGATATTATCATGTCTTCATATTCATAAAAAAGTTTTATAGAAAATTTTTCTATCTCTTCTTTATTTTCCTAACAAAAAGTCATGAAGTTGTTTTCCTCTATATCATGAATTACATCTTATCAATGTTATGATTATACAACGTAAAATTTAAAATTACTAAGAAATGTTTATTTAATTGATCCCTATCCTTTAGACCAACCATGAAATTGTATATTACTTTTAAGCCTATAGAACTCATGAATGCATTTTTCAATAAAAGTCACTCTATATGCTAATATTTTCTTTTTTCCTTTAATATTTTTATTATTCATGATATTTAATGATTTATGTATAGGGTTGTTGGTTTACATAGTGAAAAGTGACTTAAATAATTAGACAAAAGATGTAAGGGTGTTTCATTAGATGTCAAGAAGAGGTTCATGATCATATTTAATTTCACTTTATTTCTATTTATCTTGATGAAGGAAAAAAATAGAAAACAATCTATAAAATTATAGAAGAGTTGGGTATATAAAAAACAACCCTTAACTCATCATATGATCATGTTAACAATATTATAATAAGTTTTTTGAGGAGATGAAATATGGTTTGGGTGAGGATTTGTTGATTTTTATTAAGTAAATCCTCAAAACTAAATTAGAAAAAAAAACAAGTGGGTGTCCTTTTATTCTTCATTAATTTATTTATGTGTTAACATTGAGTTTAAGAAAATATTGGGAGAAGTCATTTTAAAGAATACTCTTTCATTGATCCTGAAATTTAGATACCAAACATTATTCTAATGAGTTATACATCTTTTTGAGCTTTATTATGTTCACTTAATTTATCATCCTTCCCTAAACCTTAGAGTCATATGAACCTTAATGTTAAATTATGTTTATTATAATTCACTTTATGGGGAGGAAATTGAAGATTCATTAAAATAATATGGATAGGATATTTTACCTAAGGTATGATCATAACTCTATCTAATTTATACCTTGGGTGGTGAGTGATACAATTCAAAGTAATGTAGATCACAAATTTGAATGATCGCAAATAATAGAGTAAGATAGTTGAAAAAAAGTTTGGATAATATTAATATTCTCAAAGGGGAAAAGTAAAATTCAAAATTGATTATGTTTTCTTAAATATTTTTGAATTTAATAGTCATCCCTTATATATGGCATGAATTATTTTTGTTCATTAATAATTTTTTAAATTTTTTTATTTGAATTTAATTTTTTTTATCATGTGTATAATTTATGATTTTATGGGATATTATATGTCCAAGGATAAGAAATGTCTATGTTTGGAGGATTATATGTCTTGATTTCAGGAATTTAATTTTTTAATTTAATTCCATTAATTTAATTGACAATTTCTTCCAAAATATTGGTTGTTTTATTATTTTATAAGTAATTATAATTTTGAAATAAATTTTGGGGAAATAAAAATATAGATTTTTTTTGGAGTAAATATTAAATAATTTTTTAGGATTTAATTAAAAAATGATTCCTTATATGCATTGTGAAAGGCGTGATTATATACAGGAGGAACAATATTGGAATTTGAATTGGTCATGAATGAAAAACATAAATAGTATCGATCAACCATATGGGGATAAAATACTTGATCAAGGTGTCCATGCCACATTATGATATTGGAGGAACTATCTGAATTGTCACCACATTGATAGAGGATAATAGATGTGATAGAATTTTTTAAAGTTAAAAATCATGGTGTTTTATCTCATAAGTATATCACCCACCTCAGAAAAAATTCCTTATCTTCGATTGTATCATTGTTAATCATCCACACCCTTTAGGCCACTAGATAATTTTCATTTCGACTAAGATCATTCCCAAACATGATTTATTTAATATATGAGTAGGGTCAAAGACACCATGTATTATTGATAGTTCCACCTCATATAACTACTATTTTTAACCTAGATATTTTATGAATTGGAATACAGGAACCATACATGCTCAAGTTAGAAACATGAAGACGAAATGGGAATGAAGCGATTGCTACCACATTGAATGAAATTCCATGGGAGGGAATGTTATAATGGATAAATCTAAGGGTGAAACATTAATGAATTAGAAGTGGCGTTTAGTATATCCAAGAATTTTCATGCATGATAATAGAAAAATCCATCAAAATAATGGTGAAAATGGTATTATAGTGTATTGACCTCCAAGATAAATGGTGGAGGATTTAGAATAGTATTGAGTGTGGTTATACATATCTAGAGTGTGAAGAAGATATGTTCTATAAATGTTGATTACCACACCCACAGTGATAGTTTCATTCCATTTTGAGATATTATCCTATAGGTTTGTATGTGGTTATGTTGTTTTGAAGAGATAATGTTGGTAGGGTGAAGCGTGGAAAAGTGAGAGTGGAGTTGGAAACCCTATGTTATTTGTGTGGAAATATATATGGTCCCCATGTGTGTGTATATATATATAAATCTCTGTGTGTGTGTGTCTGTGTGTCTTTGTGTGTGTGTGTGTGTGTGTGTGTCTGTCTGTATATATATCTACATATTTTCATCTTACTTATCATCTTAATAATTTTGACGATATATGTTGGGATTTTGAGAGAGTATTCCACATGGGATCTACCACCTATATATGTAGATTTAATGTCGAAGATACGGTTCTAAATATATATAGGAGGTAAAATAGGATATATAAGAATAAATTATGGATATCATGTATGGTAATTGTACATAAATGTTGAATCCCATTATGACCAAACAGTCATCCAATTCCAATAGAGGTATTCATAGGCTACTACTGTAGTAGGAGGTTATTGAATCTCTATTATGTTATATATATACAAGGGGTTTTTATTAATTAATATATATTTATTTGTATAGTATTTGTATTGGGGTCTAAAATTAATTATTCATTATATTGATTCATATTTACTTATAATGTATGAATATTGAATTAGAGGTGGCAGAGTGTGACTTAATATCTTTCTTTCTATTGATCTTGATCATTTACTTGGTTTGAGGGAGATCCTTTTAGAGTGATATCAAGAGTAATACATCAACTAGGACCATTGGGTTAGTTCTTATTATAAATTAAATTTTTTTAGGTTTACCACCTCTTTCGTTATATAAAAAACATTACATGATAAACTTTTTGCCTTGATTAGTGGAGAGTGTCTACCCAGAACAAGGGATTTGCATAGCCTATATTATTACAATTTCATTTCTACCATTTGTAATGACCCAAAAAATTTAAATAATTTTTTGTTTCCTGAATAATTTTGTATTATATTTAACCGCATTATACACATATAAGAAATTGAAAAATAGACAACTCTTTATTTATTTTATAAATACAATGCATTAGTTAGTAAATAAACCTATGAAATTTCCTTACATTAAAGTGGGAAAATATAAAATAGTGTACTAATAATGAGAAAATATGGATCATTCCAAACTTCTAGGATTGTCTCCCACATGAACAATACTATATACCATAAATATAATATTTTTAAACAAATTTATATTTTAGAAAATGAAAGGATATAAAAATTTGAGAGGAACTATTGTGAATAATGTATTAAGAAATGTAAAAGTATTTATAGAAGGTAATATGACTATTTGAATATTAATATGATCATTAGTAAATATGAACATTGAGACCTATTACTATTGGTAATAATTATACCATTAGATTTAATGTTTATGAAAAGTAATAAACAATGATAATTGATGTTAAAATGATAAATGAAGATACCAAACCTGTATATCATTTCCTCTTAATATATATTTGTAAGAAATATGGAGGGAGGTAGTGTCATTGGGGTTCACCCTTGAACAAGACCAAGCATAGCTTCAACAATTGAGGCTCAAACCAAATTGGTGATGAGAAAAGATAATGTTATTAAAGATCACCACTTTATTAATGTAACCAGCCCCCACCCACCAATGAAACTAACACCATGAATTTCTATCCATAAGGGTGTATAGTTGTGTAATTAGGGATTATGTGTCTAGACACCAGTATCATAAAAGAGTAATTTTATTTTATATAAATGAAATTGTTATTTTTTAATCCCATTTTTAGTATTATTTTGACTAATAAAATATTAATGAAAATAAGATCAATTCAATAATTTGATATTTTTTATATAAATATAATTTTATTTTTTTGATAATTTAAACACATTTATAATTAACTAAGTTATAGTATATAAGGTTTCTTTTCATAAAATAATCTTTTAAAAAACAATTTTTTAAATTTAATTGATAATATAATTTTCATATTCCCTTTAAAATGTTTATGTATGTAAGAAATGTTATTATGTCATAAAGAGATTTATTTTTTCAATAAACACTAACTTTTTATTTAAAAGATAAAATTCTAGTATTCTAAAAATCATTTTGATAAAATAAATCTTATAATAGAATCATCACATCAAAATAACATCACAACGATATTTTGGTTTTTTCTAAATAAATTATTTTTTTAGTGAATATTAAAAAAACAGTTTTTTCACAACAATTTATGACTCCATATATATATATAATAATGATTTTATAATTAATTAAACGTGACCCATGATCTAAATTAAATTATGTTAATAATATTATTTATTTAAATGTATTTAAATTAATATCCATACCTAGAAAATACTTTCCACAGTCTAAAATATAAATTATGATTTAAAAACCAATGTTTTGTTAAAATATCACTTTTCATTTCAAAAGTAAAATTAAAATGTGGATTTCAGTTCTAATATATTGAAATAAAATTAAACATTAATCAAGTGTCTAAAATCATGAGTAACCTGATGGTTTTTCAATTTCCACAATTTAGAATTTAAAGACATAGATTTGGAAATTATAAAGAAATTTCTCCTCTTTTACTATAAACTCCCACCCATACCTCATTCCTATTAACTCCAAATACTTTATCCATAATGATCTGGTGATTTTACCTACCAAATAGTCCCTCTTAGGTTTCCATAATTCTTTAAGGTTCCAACCTCAATTTTTAGGTAGAAACTCTACATGGTAATGGAATTTTCCACTTCCTCTTTCTCTTCAATTACCTTTTTTAGAATGTTTTTTAAATGTTTTATAAAAACGTGTTCAATTCCCTTTTTTATAATATTAGTACTTACAATATATATTTTTATCAATTTTAGACCCTCTCCTCCTCCTATTATTCAATTTCCTTAATCAAGATTTTATATTATCATGATGCCAAATTTATTTCTTGAATTTCTATAATTCACATGATACATTATTAAATTTTAAATACCTGAAAAAAATTTTGTCTGTAAGTATTAAATATACATAAATATAATTTATTGATTTAGGTATTTAAATGTATGAAAACCACCATCATTTTCTATGGTTTAAAAATTTTAACATCCCAATTTTCAAATAAGAAATTTTTAACTTATTATTAGTAAATTAATTTAAAAATTAATATTTTCGATAATAATATTAGGAACATAGAATTGTAATATATAATAATTAAAAATTTAAACAAATAAATTGTGGAACAAAAATGATGCTCATAAATAGATATTTATAAAATAATATTTTTATTAGTTAATTTTGTCAATTAATTTCATACAAAAAAATTGAGTTTCTATAGTTTGAATATTATATTTACTAATTTAACATATTTAAAACATGAATAAATGATTATTATTTTTATAAAAGGAAATTTATATTTAATGTTACTTGACATGTAAATATATTGAAAATAATTATATCAAATCAATTGACGAGTTAATTGAGATGAATTTAATTTTTTTAAAATATGAATTGAGTTTAAATATATATATATCTCTCTCTTAAGTAACAAGTTTTATTATAATAAATGAATATTAATATTTTTAAAATATAAAATTTAGTGGTAGAGAATAATATTACTAAAAATTAAATGTAGATTTTTTAATATTAAATATAATATTTTTTTATTTATTATAAAATCATGAATATAAAAGGTAGTATAATTTATTATAAAATATTTAAAATAAATAAAATTTTAAAATATAATAAAATTTATAAATTTATATGGTTCTCGAAAAACATTAAAATACCAAATTATAATTATATGAGTATTATTTTTTTAAAATTATTTTTTATGATAAATATTTATCATAATATATTATAAATATAATTATTAGTTGTTTTAAAATATGATTAGATAAAAGGTTCTGGGAACCAATAAATGAAAACAAATGGGGGTGACCTCAAAACCAAGGTTTTTATTTTAAGGAGATGAGCATATATGAGGGTTCATATAAAGGGGATTAGCCACTATATATGGATTCATTTCTCAGAGGTTTGACCATGGTGAGTGGTATCATATATTACCATGCATCGAAAGATATATCTACATTTAGATGGTGTTTTGGTCGTGGAGAGGGAGTTCTAAGTAAGGAAAAGAATAATTTTAATGTGTGACTATTCAAGATCCAATTGTCATTCTCATATAAGTTCAATTTGTAGATGTGGGTGTTCAAGTGTTTTTAGGTATCCGGATCTGGGAAAGTTTTCATTATATTAAATATGATATTTGTAAGTGTTCTTTGTTTTTATTCTTCCCAATTTCTATGTTTAATACTATAATTAATTTATAATTATTGTTTTTAATATTTTATGCTAGTGATTTTCTATGTTTAATTAAATCTAGAAAATGATTTGTAGATATTATTTCAAGAACTTCTGTGGAAGAAGTCATGGATTCATTGATGGTTCACAAAAATCTTAAACATCAAACTAAACTAAAGATAGTTCTTTTATTTTTTTTAATACAGATTCATCTATTCTTCTTCGAAGAACATTATATAAATATATAGATTAAAGACTTACATTCCCAAATTGAATCATTTTCTTCATCCAATTTTAAAGAAAATGAATCAACAATATGATATTTTACAAAGTAACCTATTTGAACGGAGACTCACATCTTTTTCTGTGGTGGGATTTCATAATCATATCTGAATACACCACATAGTTATTTATTTATTTATTGAGTATATATAAATATATATCTATTAAGAGAGTCATTTTTTAAGTAAACATGCTACTAAAGGAGGTTTCATTGCATTATTTTCCACTTGTAGCGTCTTTTCGCAAAGTTGCAAATGTCTCTATCATCAAAGATAATTTTAAATGAGTGATACTCTTATGATGAAAAGAAAAAAGGTCTTCTACATAACTTAGGGCTTAATTTTAAAAATTATTATTATAGTCATATTTCTTCAGAATTATAATTTTTTAATATATTTGGATATTTTAAGGAATTCAACTATATAAAAATATTGTATCATTCTAAAATATGTATGGGATTATTTATTTTAAATCATTTATTAATTTTATAAAAAAAAGTTTCTATTAATATTAAAAAATGTTTTTTAAAATTTAATGATTTATTTAAGAAAATTAAAAAAGCAATAAAACATTTTTACCCTTGTTTAAAATTAAAAAGCTGTTTTTAGGGGAATTTTATTTTATTAAAATCATTAAGTAAATACTTTTGAAAATTTGATGTGAAACGTGGTCTTAATTTATTAAATGAAATACATATAAAAATATATGACCAAATTAGATAATATCTCATGACATTTTATAAATTTTAGTCCAAGCAATTATTTTAGTTTTAATGTGGTTATGACAATGTCTTTTAAATATAAGTAATTATTTTTTGAAAAATGTATTTCCCCAACGTTTTGATTTTTTAGAAGATTATAGTTTATTTATTTTCTTTAATTAAATTAAACAGTGTATGATTTTGAAGGGGTTTTTAATTTGTTGTTATGAGAAAGTATCATCTTTAGTTAATATGTTTTCTTAATATAAAATTTGGAACCTAGGTATCGAATGAAATGATGATAGATGAGGAGTAAAAATGTAACCTCAAGGGGATATTATTCTACCAGTGATACTAATTTTGGCCACATGGTTTTCTTAAGATCCCTTAAGATTCAATTTAATTCATAAAATAAATTTTATTTTAATATAATTTTAAAAGATTAATCCTTATTAATTTGCAAAGGATATTTTTTAATTAATTTTAAAATTGTATGTATTTTTTAAAGGTTTAAAAATTAATTATATATATATATTATATATACTTATTTGATCTAAAATGTTTTAAATTATTTTTTAATTTCAAAATTATTAAATTATTTTTTCACTTTTCTAAAAAACCCTTACATGGATATTCTATTCCCCACCCATGTTTTAAAATATTTTTCACAAGTCTTATAGAATTTCTCAAACTGATGGATTTGTTAATGGATTTTTCGAATGTGATGCAGACTTGTTATTTTATAATTATTATTTTTATAAACTCTAATATTATGTAAGAAGTTTTCCAAATACTTTTGATCCTATACCTGAAAAGATCATCGGATGAGTAATGTACTATGTTTTTTTAAAATACTTTTTAATAAATAAAAATACTTAGTTTGATTTTATCACAAAATATAGATGTGTAGGGTCAGGCTGTGATAGTAGGTATTAGAGGAATGGTCTAGAAAACATTTGAGATTATGTGTTATTCTTTGAGGAAAAATCAAAGAGATTGAATTTTTATTTTAGATAATTAAACACCCTTAAGAATATTGAAGTTCTCGTTTCTCTGAATTCGAAAGACGCAAATTCATAATTTTCTTATATATAGTGAATTAATTATGAGGAAATAATTTTTTAAGGTGGGATAATGTGACATTGAGAGTTTTAAATAAGAAATATTTATTTTATTATTAGATTTACGATTTAAGCAAAAATATTAGAAATAATAATATTAATAAAAAATTGTAATAAATATTAATTTAAAAATTAAAAAATAAATGGAGAAAGTATATATATGCCCTTAAATGGAAATTTATTAAATAAAAATTTATTATTTAATTTTACCAATTAATTTCACACATAAATAAATTGTGTTTTTATAGTTCAAATCATATACAAACTAATTTTTTCATATTTCTAAATTAGTATATGTGTATTTTTTTGTAAAATGAAATTTTTAATGAAGGTTAAGTGATAAGTAAAATCATTAAAAAAATTATGTTGATTTAATTTACATATTAATTAATAAGATTATAAATTAATTTTGTTTAAAAAAGAATCAAGTTATAATATATATATATATATATCAACTATACATTTTGAATGTAATTTATGAATAATAATATTTTAAAATTTAAAATTTATGGTTATGGAATAATATTATTATAAATTAATTGTGAATTTTTAAATTTAAATAAAATCTTTTTGATTTTATATTGTTATAAATATAAAAAGGAAATTTAATTTTTTATAAAGTATTTTAAATAAATGAAATTTTAAAATACTTTATCTTTTATTAATTTATAATGTTTTATTAATTTATTAAAATACAAAATTAGAATAATATGTATGTTATTATCTTTTCAGAAATAATATATTATTAAGAATGTTTTTAAATTATGAGTATTTAACATAATATATTATGAACACGATTATTATATTCAAAAAATAAAATCATATAATAAGTCGTGGGAATTTAGAAATAGAAAAAATGGGGGGGGGGTCGACCCCATAATCAAGGGATCAGTTTTGAGGAGCTGAACAAATACTAGGGATTCAAAAAAGGGGATTGATGCTGGATAGATTTTCATTTCTGGGAGGTTCAAACATGGTTGGGTGTATCCAATGCCGATGATCATCAGAGACCAAATCTGAACAACGAAGGTGTTTTTGATCTTGGATGGTAGTTTCGTTCATGAATTGGAGGAAATTAAGAATGATAGTGTTTGAAATACAATCGTATTCCTCCTATAAGTCTGATTTTTAGAGGTTGGTGTTTGATTACTTTTAGGTATTTGAATCTTATATCATATTTTTTATATTAAATGACATGATCATCACTGGTATTGATTTTTCTTCTTCTAAATGTCAATGTTTAATGATGAATTAATTTGAAATATTTTTTATCGATATTTTTGGTTGGATATTTTTAATGCGTGATTAGAACCAGAAAAAAATTTGTTCAACTTATATCAACATCTTTTGTGGCCTATGTTTAGATTCATTAAATCTTAATGAAGAAGGTTAAACATTGATTTAAATTTAATAAAGTACTTTTTTATTTTTGAAATGTGAATCAATAGTTCCTCTTCAAAAACAAATTATATAAATATAAATGTCAAAAAACTTATTTTACCTACTTCAATCATCTTTTTCATCATTATTTAATAGTGATGAATCAATTATAAGAACTTCGAGTCCGCAATCAGTTGGAAAAGTTACTTAAATCTTCTTTTGCAGTGGGATTAATAAATGTTTTCTATCCACACCACATATTTATTTATTTTTTTGAATATATATATATATATATATATTTACATATATAAATATATATCTATGTGGAGATGCCATTGTTGAGTAGGAAGACTTCTAAAGGAGGGGATGTAGTATTATTTTCCATTTTTATTTTTTTTCACTAAGATGAAATCCTATTTATCATCAATGAAAATTTTAAAGGATAGTTCAAATTACGAAGAAGGAGAAAATTTTCTTTTGAATTATTATGTGTTTTTAAAAAAATTATTGTAGTCATATTTCTTCAGAATAATAATTTTGAAATTGATGTTGACATTTTCCAAAATTCATGTATATATAAAATATGTTTTATTCTAAAATTATTTATAAACTATTTATTTTAAAACATATAACAAATTTATTTAAATTGGTAGGTATTATTTATATCAAACCAATTTTTTTATTTAAATTCAATGTTCTATTTTAGAAAATTAAAACTACAAAAAACACATTTTTTTTTAATTTTAAAACCATTTTTTAAAAATAAATCATTTTATGTGAAACATGGTCATAATTTAAATAAATTTCATTCATATTAGAATATATAAACATATTAATTTGTTTCTCATGATATTTCATACATTTTAATTTAAGAAATTGTTTTAATTTTAATGTGGTTATGCCCATCTATTTTAAAAGAAATTAATTTTTTTCTAGAAAATGTACTTCTCCTACAAATTTGATTTCATCCAAACATAAAAGTTATATATTTTCTTCGAGAAAAATAATTTATTTAGGATTTGGAATGGCATTTCAATGGGTTGTTAATGAGAAATGTTGGAATTTGTTAAAAATGTTTTATTAAAATAAAATTCATCACTTGGGAATCGACTGAAATTGTGAAGAATGTGGAGTAAACCCATGACCTCGATAGAGAATTTTTCTACTAGTTATACTACTTGTGACCACATGGTTTCCATAATATATGTTAATTTATATTTTAATTCAAAAAAGTAAATATTATTTTGAAATATTTTTTAAAGATAAATACAATGTATTTTCAAATGCAATTTTTTAAAAAAATTTAGAATTATAAGTATTTAAAAAAATTGAAAATTATTTTATATGTAAAGTTTTTATAAAATTTATATAATAACATTAAATGTATTTGTAATTAATATTTTTTAAATTTTTTTCAGTAGTTTTAAAACCCCTAACTGATATTTTTTGTTTATTCCCATTATTTAAAGTACTTTTCAGTTGTCTTTTATATGTTCTAAGACTGTTGGATTCATTTAAGGATTTATTATAGGGGAAAAAACTATTTATTTTATTATTATTATTTTTTGTAAAATTTGATTTTTTTATGATATTCCATAAATCTCTAGAACTTAGACCCAAAAACATACTTGTTTGTGTAATGTACTATGTATTTTCAGTTATATTTTAAATAATAAAATACACGATGTGTTTTTTTCTCTGAATTTAGAAGTGAGGGTTCAATATATGATATAAATGATGTAACATTCATGTATTTAAGTATTTATATATGTGATGATTTTATATAAAACATGTTATTTATTCTCTATAAGTTATTAATGAAATTATTCTTTATGATCGACGTGGCTCACATCAATTCAAACATATTAAGGGTGATCCCTGATAGTACTATAAAGCATAGGGTAAATAATTAATCTCTAGAAATGATAGATTTTATGATAGCTCAGTGAATAGCCTTGGAAATTATGATTTATGACACCTTGGTGACAAACTGTGGTGACATTTTTATGAATGTATCATTTTTATGTTGTAGATAACTTTTCATGTATGAATCATGATCTTTATTTTATGATAATCCTCAATTTCATATATTCATGCATTATTGATTTTCCTTGTGGTCATATGTTAAATATCTACATTGTTTGTTTCCTTATTGGGATTTATGCTCACCCATTTCTTTTGATGTATGTATCTATGATATTACATATAGTCCAAGTAACTTTGAATAAACCTTTGAAAAAATCATTTCAAGTGTTTTAGAATATTTTTTTCTTGTATTAGGTTCCTACATTTCATAAAACTACACCTCAAAATATAATGTTTTTTGTTAAGTGGTGTACCATGTAAAGGATTTTTTATATATAAGAATGGTGGGATGATATAGTTGGTACTGAATCATTGTTTAGTTATATTTCTAAATTATCATTTTCATAATTTAATAAAAAACCTACCAATAATTCTAAATATATGGAAACATCATGTAATTTGGGTGATTTATTAAGAGAGTGGATTATAAGAAATAAAATATCTCTCTAGATACTATAAGTTGATATGAATCTAGTATAGTTTTTCCAAGGGGAAACAAACATGAAATGATCACATTTCGAATTGAATTGTTCTTCCCCATATACATGATAATGGGAAATAATTCACACCAATTTTTACAATCCTAGGTTGAATGTTTGGTTAATAAAATAATTTTTATAATCCATTATGAAATGTATGTATAAAATGTAATTATTATGGGAGTATATTAATTAAATAACATCTCTAGTCATGTTGTTTTAGGACATAAAGTCCCTTTAGAATTGAAATATTACTAAACATAACAAGTTTCACACTAAAGATATCTCTATTTTAAAAGAATTTAGTAAATAGGTGAAACCACATAAAAGATGAGTTTAATGAAAATGAACAGATAAATTTCCAAACATGAGGTAAGCTAAAATAGAAAAATCTATGAGGATAATGAATCACTTATTAGGGGTTATGAATAATAATGTGAATCCTTTTGAGCATCTAGAATCACCTCTAATATAATAACTAACATTTGATTCCTTCATGTGTTAATAACCACCTTATTTTAATGGATTTGTAAATACATTAATTTATGAAAAATGTATTACCTTTACAAAAATATATTTTTACACTATTGTTCATATATAAATGATGTCACATTTGTAGTATACAGGTTATATGGATGATGTGATCACTAGTGGACACCGTATGAGAAGATTAAGCAGAGAGAGATTATAGATTCAATGGAGTGGAAAGAGTTCAATAGGATCTTTTTCAATAAATATATTTTCCATTTTATTATAACAAAAATAGAGAGGCAATTCTTGGAGTTGAATAAGGAAAGTAAATCAAAGAAAATCTATGGAATGAATTTTATAATACTTTCTCGATAAAATTATACTTTTTTATGGATCCTAAGGGAAGGCATGTTATGTTATATAGTGGGTCAAGACCCTATATATTGATGAATCTATAAATATTAGACTATTTAATATTTTATGAGATAGTGTGAAGTTTTTAGAATATTGAAATGGAGTTTAGAGAGATGCAATGATCACATAAGATGAATGAAAAGACGAGTCCAATGTTGTAGAAGTCAAGAAATAATTTTGATCACGGTAGAGGTGGAAAGAAAATAAAGCTATCCATTTGTGAAAAATGTGGGAAGAGATACTAATGTAACAATTTTCTATGGAGTTAAAAGTGCGACAAGTGAAGAATAGATGGTCATATAGCTCAGAACTATCATAGTGAGTTGAAGGCTCAACATCTAAATTAAAATGAAAAGGGGGTGATTGTGCTAGAATTTCTGAAAGATCAATGCTTATAGTTTTTGTGTATGGGAAACATTAAAAATTAATGTCAAAATCAAAATATAATGTTGGGTAACCAACATCAAACTAATAATAGGTCATGAGAATAGGATCATGATTTCTCATTCACAATAGTTGTTGTAGAGGCTATAAATGATATGGTGGTGGGTATAATCATTGTGATTTAAATCTATCAAGTATATTGTAGGACTTTGTCTATACACATTCCATTATTTAATCCATATTTTTAATGAAAGTAAAATCAACCCCAGAACAACATGATGTAGATTTATCAACTAAAACTCTTATAGGAAGTTTCCAACCCTCAAAGGTGCCTAGAAACCCTAGTATGAACTGTAGGGAGTAAAATCTCTCTGAGAATAAAGTATTAATTTCTGAGGTTTAATTAGACACTATACTAGGGATGGACTGCATCCCAAATAATAATTCTTAGATCAACTATAGAAGTAATAAAATTTCAATGTTATTGAATGGACAACAAAGAGATATTTTAAAATGATAGATATTCCCATGAATAATCTATCTAGAATTTCATTATATAGCATTATTTATGGAAAATATTAGTGATTAAAAACAAAAAAATAGAATTTCTAATGATAAAAAAATAACCTCATTTTGGTAATATTTTTATTTATTGAATAATTAGATATATCTCCATCACAAAGATTTTTATTGTTCTCCATTGAAATCATACCTAGATCGAATCCAAAATAAAATACCTCATATACAATGGAACATAGAGATTTATAGTAATTAATGAAGAAACATAAATATCTTCTATGGAATGGATTTATTTGACCAACTATGTCTTCATAGGTAGAACCCATTTTTCTTATAATGTAGAAGGATGAAACAATGTGGACATTCATTGATTATAACGAACTTAATGGGATCACATTAAATTCAAAATTACCTCCGTCAATAGTTAGAAATTTGGTCAAATAGCATCATGGGGATCAATGCTTCTCTAATATTAACCTCTGATCAAGGTATCAACATTTACTGGTGAGGAATGTTGGTATCCCAAGGACTACCTTCTGAACAACATACGGTCATTATGAGTTTGATGTTATTCTATTTTTCTTGACTAATTCTCCTACTATATTTAAGGATTTGATAAATATAGTGTTTGAAAAATACCCTGATTACTATTTGGTGGTATTAAATGATTATATTATTACATATTTCAAATTTGGGGAGGATTATGAGGATCATATAATGTTCATATAAAAAACTATAAAGATGGATAATGTATTTGGTAAATTCATTTAATTTTACTTCTTTTTACAAAATGTTTAATTCTTTGGAAACATCGTGAATAGTGAAGAAATCTCTATTGATATTTCCAAGTCAATGGCCACGGAGGAGTGGTGACATCCTACTACGGTAATATATAACTATAATTTCAATATTCTATCTTGAAATTGTTGATTTTTTGTGAAAAAAATCATTGATTTATAATACACCATTCATGTCAACTAAAAATGTAGTTGTGTTTATCTAGGAAAAGGAGTATTAAGAATGTTTTTACGAATTAAATAAGAGGTTGTTGGTACACCTCTTCTAACATTACACTCTAATAGGGAAATATTTTTTATTTATACTGATCCTTCCTTAAATATACATGAATTCATTGTCATGTATAATAAACAAGTAATTTCTTATGAATTATTAAATTTAAAGCATCATGAAAATAATTTTCCAACTAATAACATAGAGTTAGTTGTAGTCATCATTCCTTTAGAGATATAGAAACCCAATCAATATGGGTAAAATGTGATATGTATATAATCCACCAAATATAGAAGTATATTTTTATATAGAAGGAGATCAACATGTATCAAAAACCATGGTTATATCTAATCATGTATTATGATATCTCTATTCACATCCGTCCTGGAAAGGATACGGAGGTAACTAATGCACTCAGAAGAAAAGAACATTCTACTCTATCCATGATATAGATTGAGAAAGAAATTATCTTCTCAGATATAAAAATGATGGACCTGAAAATCATAATAGCATGGAATAAATCATACCTTTCCCAAATGATTGCACAACCATCTATCCAAGAGATGATCAAGGAGCCACTGAGGGATGATTTAGAGCTTCAATCAAATGTGAAACAAGTAAATTATATAATTCCTCAAGAACTACATGTTTATGATGGTGGCATAATGCAGTTTTAAATTATACTTTATGTTCCTTAATCACCTGATAAGAAGAATTAGCTAGTAGATAATACACATATCTTATCATTCTCCAACCATCTTAAAACTACCAAAATGTACAGTAATATTCTATATCACTTCTTCTAGGACATAATGAATATGTATATTGCTAATTATAACTAAAAATTATTTTTATGTCAACAAGTTAAAGTATATTTACATAAGTACATGGGAATGAAGCAACCATTGGATATAAACCCGTGTTAATGGGAGAATATCATTATAGACTTTGTCACTTGTTTCTAGAAGACACAAAAAAGTAAATGATGTTACATGGGTTTTGGTGGATCGACACCCCACAATATCCCACTTCATTTCTATTCTTTAATTTTTCTTATCTTGATTGACTTTCTAAGATATATGTAAAGGTAGTGGTGAGGTTATATGTGGTTAAACTTTCAATCATTTCGTATCATTATCTGTGGTTTACATATATATTCTAGAGAACACACAAACATTATTTGTATAGTGAATTGAATTTCAGTATCATCTGTCACCCCTAAATAGATAGACAATATAAATATACCATTTAGAATCTCAAATATATGTTGAGATACAACTCAATGGAATTTAAAGCTGGATGGGATCAACATCTCCCATTAGTTTAGTTCTCATACAATAAAATATTTCACTCTAGTGTTCAAATAGATCCACATAAATCACTATATGGGAAGTGATGTAGATTTGATACTTGTTGGGATGAAGTTAGTGAATAAAATAATCTTGGACATGATATTTACGAGATATGATAGAAAAATTTAAATCCATAAAACTGCATATAAAATCTTCTCAAAGTAAGCATAAGAGCTATGCTAGAAACCTTCTACTGGAAATGGATTTTGATATTAGGGAATACTTATTCCCTTTAATATCACCAGGTAAAAGATTCATGAGGTTGGGAAATAAATTAAAGCTTATCCCAAACCGCATTGGACCCATTGAGACCATTGATACCATATGAGTAGTGGAATATCAGCTATAACTTTCACTAAACATGGATCATGTTCATGAAGTGTTCCAGATATCACTCCTGAGGAAGTAAATACTAGACCCCTCACATGAACTAAATTTGAAGGTGGTTCAAGAAGAGAATAACCTATTTAATATGGTTCATTCGATGATGATATTGTACCATATAAGAATAGTTCTATTAAATAATAAAAATAACCTTGTCAAATTGATGTGGTGGAACCAAAAATATGAAATGGAAACATGGGAACTAGATGAAACAATCATTAAAAAGTACCCTCATCAATTATCTACAGAGATTATGTGCTGAAACATCAAGGTTCAAATATATTAATGAGTAAGAATATAACTACATAATAATTAATAATTATTTTTTTACTAAAAAATTATGCATTATATTACATAGAATTATATTTATAAAAGACATTGAAAAATGATCAACACTTTATTCCATTAATGAAAAATATAACATTAGTTACTAGATAAACCCTTAAAAATTTTAAACATTATAGTTAGATAAGAAATATAAAATAGTAAATTTTAAAAGGGGAAATTTGGATCTTTCTAATATACTAGGATGGAATCTCCAACGAATAACACTATAAAAAAGAAGAAAAATATTAATAAACCAATCATCATTTCAGAAATGGAAAAGACATAGAACATTGGGAGGAATTGTAGGGAATAATGTATAAAAAAATTTAAAGTTGTTTATAGGATGTTACATGATTTTTGGAATTGTAATATGACCATTTTTCAATATGACTGTTGGTAAGTATGACTGTTGGGATCTTTAACCATTGGTAATAATGATACTGTTAAGTTTATTATTTATAAAAGCTAATGAAAAATTAAAATGGATACATAAATGATAAATGATAGACTCATCTGGTAAATACATTCTCATTTAAGACAATGTTTTAGAAAATGGGAGGGATTTAGAGTCAATGGGTTTCATCATTGACCAATCTCAAGTTCACCATCAACAAGTAGAGATAGAATTAAATTGAATATGGGTGTGTTCGGGGTACTGGAGATCAAAACTAGGTCAATGTTAGCAGATCCACACCATGAAATTACCACCATTGAACACCTTACCCATAGGGTGTTTTTAATTATAATAAGGGGTTATGTGTCCAAACCTCAATATCATAAAATTTTAATTTTTTTTGTACAAGTGGAATGTTTATTTTTTCAATATCATTTTCATTATTTTTTTTAACAAATCATTCATGAAAATAAGTTCAATTCAATATTTTTAATTTTTGATACTTTTTATGACATCATGTATATGTAATAATTATGTAAAAAACAATTAAATATAATCAACGACCTAAAATATGTTATTTTATTAATATTATGTATATTAATGAATTTAAATAAATTACCAAACCCAAAAATGACTTTCTAATGTCTAAAATAAAAATTATGATTTAAAAAACTATTTTTTGGTGAAGAATCTCATTTCCAAATGAAAAGTCATATTATAATATGCATTTAATTCTAATTGATTTAAGTACTCTAAATAAAACTCAAATTTCTAAAACCCTGAGAAATAAAATTGTTTTTCATTTTTCGCATCATTGAAATCCAAGGCCTATATTTAAAAATAATTAACCAATTCCTCCTATTTGAAAATAAATACCCACCTATCCCACAGTCTTTTACCCTAAAAATCAATAATCCATGTTGTTATGGTCTTTTTATGACCCAAATATTCCCTAGAATGTTTACTTACATCCTCAAGTATCCATCCTAAATTTTAAGTAAGAATATTTTCAATGTAATGAAATTATCCACTTCCTCTTTTTGATTGTGTACCTATTTTGGGGAATGTTTCTTAAATTTTATACTAAAATATTTTGATACCCTTTTAATCATACAATATCCAAAATTTTGTTTTATCATTGGGATACCTTTTCCCCTTCCATTATTCCATTTCATCAATTCACATTTTAGACATTCATTATGAAATAATCACATGTTGAATTTTTCTCTTTCACAAAAAAGATACTTATATTATGAATACCCAACCCATTTACTTATCTATGGTTAGTCAATTAGATGTTAAGAAAACTTAATTATTTAGTGAATTAATTGTATGAGACCCACATTCACTTTAAATTTGTGAAAAATGAAGTAATATTCACTTTTCTAAGTACATTGGTATACAATTATATTATATGAAAGCTGTTCATTATTCGATATGGTTTATTATAGAAATTATTTATTATTATCAATGTGATCACATTTATTAATAAATATGAATTGTGTCCCAAATATTACTCAAATTCATTTGGTCAATAATTAATACCTACATATGGAATGATTTATGATACTCTGGTGAATAACCATAATAATAATGATTTATGATACCTTTTTTATAAACCTTGGTGACATTCTTTTAAATGTCTTCTTTTTAAGTTTTATCCACATTTATATTCTTGGTATTTATATTATGATACACTCCGTTTTATTATTATTATGCCTTATTGATATGCCTCATGGTCACATGATAAATATCTTCTTTATTTATTCCCTTACTGGGCTATATGTTCACCCCTTTGTTTTGATGTATGTCCCTAGGATATTAGATTCTATAAAATTAAAATAGGATTAAAATATGAAGTATCTTTTCAAGTAGATTATAAAATTTATTTATGTTATTAATTCATTACATATCTAATTTTTATGTTACTAAGACATAAATGATCCTTTGAATTATTATGTGTTTACGGTGTAGTAAATGTTTTTTGTATTAAAATTCCAGGATGACATATCATTCATCTATTTTTTAATTTTTTAATTCATGAATGTGATAATAAAAGTTCTCTATGAATTTGATATCACTTGATATCTATTAGGATAATTGATATTTTTTGGGTTATATTAATGTTTATTGAATTATTATATTCTCTCCCTTGTCTTCAGTGGATCGACATCAGGGATTCTGATCCTATAATCCTCCATTGTAGTTTTAGTGATTTTTGGCCATCATTTTTATAATTTAAAATCATTGGTTTTGGTCCATATGTGGTAACAAATCCTAGATTCAAAAAAAGTGTTTATGAATTATTTATTAATGTTTAATTAAGTTATTTTAATATATCAAAACAACTCATTTATCTATCTTTATATTGTTTGAATTAAAATTATAATAATTAAAATTATTATTATATTTTCATATATTTATTTCATTTTTTATGAGGGGGAAGGTAAAATTGGCATGACACCAAAAGTATCATAAAAAATATCCATTTTGGCCAACCAATTATCAAAAATATTTATTTTTTAAACTAAGGGGTCATCATTTTAGAAGGGTGAATTGAAAGGAAGGAGTGAGGAGTTATATAGTGGAAGGAGGTAAAGGGGAGAAACATATATCCTCTCCAATTTCATAACTATTATCTAAACATTTTATCCTTTTTATAATATCATTCCCATGTGATATTAAAAATTTTATTCATCTATGGACGTGTTTACATAGAATCATGATTATTTATAAAACCATGTGTAGAAGTTGAATCTGAACATCCATTTTTCTTCATGGTTTTTATATAGAGTTTATTCTTCCCATAATGTTGAGAAAAATATATCATAATGGGTGAAAATAAAATATTAAATATTAAGAATGAAATTAACATGAAAGAGTTAAAATAATAATAGTAAACATATATCTTTATAACATATTTAAATCATGAATAATTAATTATTATTATTATTATATTACAATTTTGATTCTTTGGGTAATTTTTGATTAGGGGATGTTTCATAAAGATATAATATTAATTTATTATTTAGGAATTCACCAAATTAAATATTTTGTATCCATAATTTTGAAAATCATATTACACTTCTTTATAAATTTTACATAAATTTAATTTGTTTTTAATTTTTCACTATATATAATTAAATTCTTAAATAAAATTATTCTATGAGAAAAATTCGGTCTATTTAATTTCCAAAACATTTTGAAGATTCATTAAACTTTTTAAAATGGAAGATATTAAAGATATTTTGTTCTGTTACCTGAACCTGAATAACTCTAAGAAGTTTTTTATACTGATGCTTAAAAATTAATACTTATCTATGAGGAATTTAAGAGGTTTTAATTCCTTCAATTAAGAGTTCTAAATTACCATTTTTATTGATATATTTTGATTTTATGATTATTTTAGCGATTAATGTGTGTGTGGGGATTATTATATAAGAACTATATTTTTTGGTGTATTTATTTTCTTGAAATACTTCATGTTATACAAAATTCTATGGCTTGGAACCTATATCTTCATAATGGTGAGTTCCGTGAAATTAGTGGCAGAAAAATTTTCAGTCTTGTTAATGGAAGAAGATCATGGGGATAGGGCAACTTCTTTCATGAGGGAGTGTTTGAGGGCCTTTTTTCTTTCTCTCCAAACATTCTTACATGGTTACTAAAAGGAAGAGGTGAGTAACACCAATGAAACATAAATTATTTTTTTCATGAGGAATATATGTGAACAATTCCCAAGGTTGAATGTGCGGATGGATGAATTTAAATCCCCATCAAATTCTAGAGCACCAACAGGGGTGGGGGTCATTGAAGAAGATGAAGAGTTCTTGGATTTTTATGAGTCATTACTTTAGAGAAATCAAATAATATGGAGATAATACAATTATATTTGAGAATTAAAGTTGAAGATCCCTTAATTCCAAGGTAATAACGATACTGAAGAATACATATAATGGTACTGAAATGTCAAATATTGTTTTCATTATCATAACTATTTAGATAAAAACAATGTGATGAAAGAGGCCATGGAATTCACCTACTATGTGAGTATTTAGTAGGACCAACAACAAATTATTTAATAAAGAAGTGTAGAAATACCAACCCAAACTTTTTACGTATGAAAGCGGAAATGTGTAAGAGTTTTATTTCAATAAACTATTATTATTATTATTTTCATTATGTTACAGGGTTTCACATAAGGGTCCATGAGTGTTGAGGAGTACCACAAAGAGATGTAGATCATCATGATTATTCATTTTGGATGTATAGAATATAATTATTATATATTGGAATCTCATATTTGTTCTCTTTTTTCAATATTTAAATCAAAATCTATAAATCATGAGATATAATGGGTTAAAATATTGTGACAACTTGTGTAGTTTTTAAAAAATACAAATATCACATTGATTCCATTTTAGGTGACAAGTTTTTTATTATCCTAAATATATGTATTGAAAATTAATCATTTTTCTACTTAATTTGTTTTTAAAAAAGAAAATAATCTAAAAGAAAAAAATTAAATCCATAAAAATTGTTTTAGTTTGAATTCAACCTCCCATTCTCATTTTTATTCATCATTTTTCTTCCCCTTACCACATTTTTTACCTGTAATCCCTTTTATTTTTTTCATTGAATTCTAGTTTTGGGTTTTCTACATTCCCAAAATCCTTTATAATTGATGGAATTGGGTAATAATGATATAGGAAGCAAGTTGAGATGTAAAAGGCAAGAATTTAACATTTTGTAAAAAAGCCAATTTGAGTGAAACAACAAAAAACATGTTATTTTTTATTAAACACATGACAGAATATGTGAGGCTTATTTTCTATTTTCATGAAATTTTATTAAATTATTCCCAAATGGAAATGGAGAGTAACACCAATAAAATGGACATTAATTTTTTTGAAAGAGCTATATAAGAACAATTCCAAAGTTCTAATGTGAGGATAGATAAATTAAAATCCACTTAAAATTCTAGATCACCAAAAAAGAGGCAAGATCTTGAATAAAGACAAACATTCTTCTATCAACATGTGTAAATGAATTGCAGGTTTGGAATTTTACCATACAATAAGTTATATCAATGAAGTTATAAGGTATAGAAATTATTTTCTTCAGATCTATGTAGGATCCACCATCTAATTTATATCAAAAGTGAATAGTTCCTTTGAGTGGATCTATTAATATCCTCTTATAAATCCTTGATAAGTGTTTACATATAATCATTTGGAAATATGTACATTATTATTTATATTGTTCTAATTTCTAATTTGATTTGTTTACCTAGTTAAGTGTAAAATTTTTCATATTTTAAATTATGAAACATTTATTTTACTATGATATGTTTTGAGTTTATAAATATTGTGATCTAGTATTTTCTTACATAGATATTCCAATTTTTTTTTGAATATTAATTATATTACAAAAAATACTCTAGAATATCATAATAATTTAGTGTCTTTGGAAGCATGGAAACACAAAAAAATTGGTACATAGGTAGACTACATTATTTCCCACTATTTTCTTCATAACTAGCATCCTTTCTGGACATATCATACATAGTTAATATCTTCATAATCTGGGGAATGGAAACAATAGAATGGGTGAGCTCATATGCTCACTATGGGTAACCAAGGGAGATGTGTAAGAATTAAACAAACATAAGGTTTTGAGAACATGATCATATCATTTGAAATTATACTATGCATTTCAATGAGCATAATCTTGAGTCATGGAATAAGGATTGGTAGTTCATAAGACATAACACATAAGGGAATCAAAAAACATGATCCATGAGAGCATAATATTGGAATAAGAGATATACTTGTGGCATACCCATTAGCATGGAAAATTATTTCCCTATTAGTCTTGTTTCATAATAAAAGTAATACTAATGGAATAAGTTAACTCCCCAAAACATCATAGTATCCATGTTTCACTCCCAACAACATCATAATGAACAAACTTCCTTACTAAACAATGTTCACTCCCTGTTCTAATCATTGTTTATCTCAGAAGATATAAATCATTACCCAACACATTGAAGGGAGATATAGGTCACGCTCACCTCATAGTGAATTCCATATTTCTGTGTTCCTCAAGATCATAAAAGATTAAAAATATCATGAACACTAAAATAAAAAGGGTTTAACAAAAAATTCAATATACTATAGCCTATATATAAGTGATAGGTTTCATAGTTATTCCATAATTTATTCATAGTATAACCCATGGAAAAAGGTTGTGCGTTTCGTAGAAATTTTATCTTGGTATAACTTGTAGAACAAAAAATGAGTTACTTAAACATCATGACTTAATAAACATACATCATTTAGAGAACTATTAAAAATGGTATATTTCGATCATATATGCAGTTAGGATTAGGTAACATCAATGATTGTCTTATTAGATGGAAAGTGATTTTAATGATCATTTAAAACATTTCATAAGTAAAATATCCTTACTAATTTGAAAAATTATTTTTTTTTAAAAATTCATTATGAAAAAAATCCTTGAAAATAACCATTAAAACATATAGAGGAGTCTTCAAAGAAAATAATGGTTATTATGAGGCTATGTTTCATTCCTACTATACACAATTGAAAAAAGATTCCTTTCACTTTATTTGTAAAAGAAAAACAAGATTTTTTTGGAAATTGACATGAAGATTACAGAAAAACCATTTTTAAAAAATTAAAACGTGGGTATAAATTTCTTTCAATAATTATTGAAGAATAATAAAATATTTCTAGAAAACATGGTTTTTTATGAAATTGGATTTCTTACAAAGGATAGAAATAAATTCTAATTTTATTAAAAAAAAATCTTAATTATTTTATTTACCAAAGAGTGATGAAATTGTAATATTAATTTGAAATATCATGAATATCCAGAGAATAAAAAAGTTAAAATATTCTAGATATATGTTTCATAATATATTATCATCAAAATAGTAATAAAAACCCATCCCGCAAACTATTAGATTGAAATGTAAAAACATTACCACTTTGGTAACAATGAATCATAAGACCCCTGAAAAAATAAAATAAAATGCAACATAAATATTATTAGGATAAATAAATTCATGATATTAAATGTCCAATGGGATGTATATACACCTTGTAAAATAATAAAGGTTCACAACATAACATATGTCTTAAAGAAGGCTAATTGGAAAAAAATTCGCTCACTATAAGTCTTGACTTATATCGTACATGTTAAAACCTCATCTATAATAAATATATGTTTATTATATATCTATTTAAAAATATATTCATATATATCATACCATCTATGATTTTATTATGACCTTTTATTACAAAATTATTAATAGTTTTATGTTATAGCTATGTTTTGGGAAATAACTACTTTATTTTTTTTGTATGTTTTTATAAGTTATTTTTTTCCTCCTAATTAAATAAATTATTTATAATATGTATAATTTTAACCATGATATAAATATCATATATATTTATCAATATTAATTCATAAAATTTAGTTATAAAAAATGAAATACACCGTTCATAGAGGCGGTAGTTCGTATATATGCATGAACATTATTTCCATTTTCATGTCGTATTATAAGACGTGAAAGTAAATGATATATATATATACATTATCATTAAATATTTATTATTATATCATAAATATGACAAATTATTATTAAAAAATATATATAATACATTCTATTTCAAAAAGATCAATTCATAATACTTCATGAGGAGGTATTCCGATGTAGACATTAGTGACGTTATCAAATTCTGAAAAAATGGAGAGTATCAAGGTATTTGTGAAATAATAATTCAAAAATAATAATAATATTATATATATAAAATTTAAATAATAAATTTATCATTATATGAAGTCTTTATATGAGGTAATGTAAAAAATGAAGGACATCGGTTCACGATGTGATATTATGTCATACACATGGACAATGATTATGTAACCCATTTGATAGAAGTAGAGAGGGTTTTCGGTCATGAACCTAACATAAAAACACATAATAATATCTATTATACTGAAATTATTCTATAATTATGGTATAATTAGAATCTTATGAGGTGGGTGAATAAACAAAACAAAAATAATCATTTACAAATGTACCTTTTCTTTGGGTATCCATATTAGGTTTGTAACAAAGGACTTTCTAGGTAATTTTCTAAAAAAATGATTATAAGATTAGGTATGGTATATTGGGATGTTATTGGGTTATATCATGGAATAAACAATGGGTTTTTAATGTGTTAATAATAGAGTATAGGGGTTGTCCTTTCATAATTGAGGCGAGTGTAACACTTTTAATTATTTGAAAAGAAAAGGTGTGCCCATATTTTTCAAATGAAAAACGGTCAAAATTATCGAAATTAAAACCTTATAAATGATAATGTCTGAATATTTCTAGATAATATAAATTTTACAAGTTTATAGATAAATTTATCCCTTATTATTTTAGTGTATCTTCTAGTAAATGCATATTTTACTTTAACCACATTAAATAATTTCTACATTTTTTATTCTCATTTTGGTAAAAAATAAAGTTGAGATTACTAAATAATATAAATTATTCTGATTCTATATATGTGTTCCATTTTAAAAAATTAAATTTAAATAATTAGAAAAATTATATTTTAAAAACATTCATGCAGACGCGATGATGAAGCATGTTTTTAATGTAAAAATGTTCAAAAGCTAACAAAGTTATTTATTGAAATTCAATTTTAAATTGAGTACAATTACTGTAATTAGATTAAATGATGTCTAATTTAACAAATATTACATTAAAAAATTTTAAATAAACTTTCAATTTATAAATAATTTATAAAAAAATGCAGTTTTCATTTTATATTTAGTACTTTTCACTATTCAATAAAAATTGAGTCTTTTCGAAAATAAAACAAAAAATCCCCCTAAATAATTTTGAAATTATGAACTCAAGAATAATGTGTATTTTATAAAATAAATTTTCCTAAAAATAAAAAATTAATATTATTATTGTTCGTAATAGACATAATACATTTTTTAACAAAAAGGTATTTTTCAAAAAATATATGTTCTTTACCAAAAATTCTATATTTTATTATCAATATGTTTTATTTATATAAAACCATTATAATTAATATTTGAAAATTATTTATTATTTTTCATATCACTACGTAAAATGTCTATGTTATAATGGTCATGATTAAATAACAACATTGGTAATATATCATGATTTTGTTAAAACATTGTTTTGTGTAGAATGAAAGATAACTCTGTGTTGCACGTCATGGAAGCTTAACATGGTGTTTTTTAACTCTATATTATCTTGGTAAAATAAGTTAAAAAACAAAAATATACATAATAAATTCTATAATATTGACATTCATGATTGATAAATTTTCATGTTTTTTAATGTTCAATTCACCCCCACCCCCAAGAATATTCCTTATTTGAGAAAAAATTTGTTATCATAGCTCATTACAAAACATTTTTCTAATACATTTGGAATATTTTAGTTGTTGATATAGTATCTATTTCTTTACACTAACATGTTAGCAGATGAATGATATTTTTATAATGGATATTTTACTAGTAAAAAATTTAGAGAATTTCATTCACAAATAAACCGTAACATTTTGATTGGGAATATTATGAATATTGATGGTATCAAATGGATACTTTTTTAATTAACCCTAGAGTTTATAATTTTCTTATATTAAATAGATATTATAAGAATCTAGATAAACATATCTCAATTTTCCATCATGCGTACAATTCATATTTTCAGTTAAACTTTATAGTTCAAAATACTCTTCTCTAGGTTATCTAGTGGAACATATATAGTCAGGTATCATCTTGTACATCTACCTATGGAATTTTGAAAAAACATGAATTAATAATTTTCATATAATTTAAAAAATTACAAATGAACATAGCTATATTGAAGGTAGATTACCAATCCAAGAATTTTGAAATGGGTGATTCAGTTACATAGATGCATCATAGTTTTATAACCATTATTAAAAGTCTTTAATCTCTAGGTGAGTGAGATATTATAAATGGAAAACTTTTTTAAAAGATAATTAATATACTTTTTAAGTAATTGTAGTTTTATAGGACTGTTAAAGATTGTATTAATTACATTATGAAGATGATATTTCATGATTTTTTTCAATATAGTAATGCACTATGAGAACATTTTATCAATATATATAAAAAGGAAGATCATAAAAATGATGGGGTAGCAATTGATTTCACTACTTCTTGTCCAAATTCAAAGGAAGAAACTTCTAAAATAATTTCTATGTGTTATGAATATGATTCTAGTTTTGAACTTATTGAAGGTGGGTTTTTATATATGGAAAGGTGACTGTTTCTGAAATAAGACTCCATGAACATTTATTTTAAGGATATAAAAGTTAAATATTATAAGAATAATTCATCATATATTATCCTTTATGAATGTAAGAAATATGAACACATTAAATTAGATTGTCAAAATATGAATAATAAATATAGGTAATCAAGATGATCAGTTTAATGAAACAAAAGGAAGGATTTATAGGAAATAAACACCAGGAGTGATGGTGAAGAAACTAATTCTGATTTTTATTTATATATTATTGATTGCTGTGGGATGATATATATTTTTTGAACTAATATTCCCCATAATGATAAATTTTTTAGGGGGTGATGATTGTTGGGTATTTCTAAAATTTATCTTGAAATACTAATTATCCTTGGTCTACAAATGATGAGGATTAACTATCACCATCATATATAGATGTGATGTTATATATAATTAAGTATGATTCTATATATGATCAACTATTCTAGAAATATGAAAAATTTAATTCAAATGATAATTTTGAAATTAGTGAGATTTCTGATCTTATTTTTGATTTAAAAGTCAATATGATTTAAATTTATGAATCTAATAGGAATGATGTTGGGAGGATGAGGTAAAATAGTTGATATCATGAACATGTTAATTTCTAATTATACATTTTGGAGTAATATGTTTTGTAAAAAATTGATATCTTTTATACTAGTGAGAACATATTACATAGTAGGATATACATCTACTAGAATGTCACATTTTTAGATTAATTACATTGTATAAAGGAGTGATCGGTTTTTGAAAAAAAAATAGAGGGTACATTGTAAAAATAAGTTCCCATTGGATAATATTCAATCCTTCTGAAAAAAAATCTTATATCTCAAAGGTTCTTACAACCATTGACCATATGATATTTGGATAGATGAGATTGCTAAATGTTTTGTTGGTGATTATATCCAAAACCAGGAATGTTTGGGTGGTATATTAGTATGTTTTTTTCACAAAAGAAGAAAATTAATAGTAGATAAAAATATCAATACATATAACTTATACAATGTATTTTATTAAATTTATATATGTTTTTTATTTAATGATAGAATAGTTATATTAGAATTTATAGTCTTATGTATGAATGTTGTTTTCTTACATAATGACTCGTTCATGTGAATTTGTTTATATTGATCTTACTTATAATTTTTATTTTCACATGTTAATTTAATTCTTGAGTTAGTTGGAGTGGTTTATCATTCTATATTTTGGGTAATAAGATTTTATATTTTTCTAGAGAGTTTGTATAGAAGATATTGAGAAAATTTGTATACATCACCCAGAACCATCTTCATCCCTAGAAGATCGTTCATATACATTAATGGATTACATACATAAGGGTATCTATTTTATAAATATCATAATGAATTTATGAAATGATGGTAATTTTATAAGATTTATTTATTAATTCATTTTTTATTTATAATAAGTAACCAAAACAGTTTACTAAAATAAATTCATAATTTATTGTTTTGATATATTTTATAGAATCATTATTTGATGTAAACTAATTTGGTACTATTAAATATGTTTGAAATAAATCGGTGATGAGTATTTTTATATAAATAATTTTTGGATACCTGATTTATTTTTGGAATTCATTATAGAGAAATATTATTTTTAAAGATTAATTTTAATTTTACTATATGTTACTTCTAAAAAATGACTTGTTATAGAGATTTTTTGATGAGAGGAATTTTATTTTGAATATTGATTGATGCGTAAAATTATTTTAACAATGTGTTTTTATTAAATAGGTTTATTCAATTTAAATTTTGGGAATTTATTGATCTTACAACTAAGAAGTTTTACTTATCATATCCTCATATCATCATTGAATTTTATCAGACTGCTTTTTTTTTGATTTTTATGGAAAAATGAAGGTATAGTTTATTATTAAATAGTAGGACTTTGTAATCAATTTAACAAAATTTATAGAGGTAATAGGACTATTAATAGAAATATAGTTGTTTTTCATATCTCACAAACTTATGGATGTTTTCAAAAAATTCGACAACAAAAGGACTAAGAAACAATTATTTTGGGATTAAGAAGATTCCTTAAGATATCACATTTAGATCAAGAAGAAAGTATTCTTCACAATTGAATTCAAGGATTTTTACTTATGTGGAAAGGTGAAAAAGACCCAAATATTTCCATAAATTTATATTTTATATTTCTTATATAAGTTAAATAAGTTCAATATTTTTAAGTTTATCTTGTCATATATTGAAGATACTTGTTTTGGATTATCTAATTTAAATACATTTCTATATTCAAGAATTTAGAAAAAAAATTTACTGAAGACCATAGAGAATGAAGGAATCAAGGAATTCTAATCTCTTAAGAGACTTAAGTAAAATATATTGAAAACTGGTATTAGTGCCTAAAAAATATGGTTTATGATTATATTCAAAATAAAGACTTCCAAAGAGGAATAGAACTTAAATATCTAGTGTTTAGAAAGAAGTATAAGAATTATACTGAGATGAAATGAAAGGTAACATATGATCTTCTAGTTACCGAATCTTTAGAATATAATAAAAAATATAGACGTAGATGACAATTCTAAAAGGATTATTAAGCATTTTGTAGATGACTAGAAAATAAAATATGATGACTTTAAAAAGAACATTAAAGAAAAGAAATAAATTAAATCCTTGGTATGTTTAATGGAATTTGAAGATAATTCTTTAAGATAAGAAAGTGTATAATAGAAATAAATTGAGAAGAAAAAATAATTAATGGTATAGATATATAGAGTTATTCTATAACTATTGAATATAAGGGATATTTTTTCATTAGTATAGAAGAAACAAAAAAATAATTTGAGTTTCTATGATTCTCAATATAGAAATTAAAAATGAAAAATACAAAACAATGATATAAAACCTTCATTGTACTCACTTAAACCTCCACCTACAGAGAAAGGTGAGTGAGTTATTGATCAAGAAATAGTTGTATAATATGTGAATTTAAAGAAGTATACATCGTAAGAAGTTTCTATTTTTCATTCATGGTAAATTAATTCTACATGATATTCATCATAGTCTTAAATGTTATTATAATATGAAACTTAAGAGAATATATCTAATTCTAACTACAAATATAATGTAAATAAGTATTGATTTGAAGAATCATCATGTTATTTTATGTTAGTTGAGCTACTAGGTTAACAGAATATAATTTTTATAAAAGGAGGAGGCTAGAATGAAATTGATATTGAGTAAGAAGTCCGATTTTTTAATATTGTATATATTTTCAATTTTAAACCTCATGTGAATGGAGATTCATAATTATAGATGAATGATAAATATTCTAATGTTCAATCGTAATTTAAAAAACCTGAATCTAGTTATAAAATTGAAATAATTAAAGATAAATTTTTTTTTTGTTAAAATATATTTTTAAAATATCCATACATCCAAAGATAAACTTCGTCTATAAATATCTATAAGACAAAAGTTTAGAATTTAAAATCTCAATGTTATATAAGAAGATATTATATTAGTATATTGAACTGAAGGTTGATATATTAAATTTCAAGTATGAGTCTAATAGTAGTTTTAGATTTTAAAAATGGTAGTGAAGTAGATAAAAGTGATATATATTAAAATCCTATATCTACAAGTTCCAAATATTTTATCGAGGAAGGAATTAGAAAAAGTGTTAAAATTTTCATAAGAAAATTATAAATGACAAAGGAAACTTGAATAAATAGTCAACATATTTCAGTTGAAAGAATGCATTTATATTTTATATATATCTTCAAAATTTTATCTCTTTCATTATTATTTCGTGATGATGAAAATTTTTGTATCCTTATAATAATTTTGATAAATTCCTTAATTATTATTGATGGATGGTTTAAATCTTTTTGATTAACGGTATGACTATTGTACTTTACCCTTATTTCATAAATCACCTTATCTTTTTTTCACATTTTGAAAATCAAAAAGGGTGAGAAATAGGAGGATTATAGAAATTTTAATATTTTGTATATTTTTCTTTTATTAAGTAGGAGTTGAATTAAACTAATTTTTTTAGGGGAGAATAAAATTTTTCCAGATCCTTTACTTAGGTGGAGTATGTTTATCATACGTTATTAGGATTTTATTAATTCAATTTTAGTAAAGCTTTTATTTTTTTATATGCCTTGTGAATTTCAGAAAATTGTTTATTCTTAGTTAATTTCCTTAATGAAATGTTTTTTATCCATTAATTTTCAAATCATAGTACTCTTCATTCTGAATTTGATTTAATTTTAACTTTTTATGTTTAGTTGTGTGTAATTAATATCCAAATAACAATGTCTTGATGAGATAAAAAATATTTTGTTTAACATTTGAAACCTTTTGAATTATCATTGAACTTCATAAAATAGAGGATAGTAAAACATTGTTGTTTTTTAAACAATACCCAATGAACATGGAGATATTTTTCACATTGATGATAATGAATTTTTACTGATCTTCAAGGAACAGATGTTCCTTGAATTCCGTTAATTGAGTGTTTTACATTACTTGAATTCTTGAGTGATTCAGATTGTATGATTAATTTTGCATGTACATCAAGATTTCATTTGTGTGGTGATTATTTTAAAATATATATGTTTTTATTTTGTAATCATTTAATTTTTATCTTCCATGATTGATATGATTTTGTGGCTCAGAACCTATATCTTTTTGAAGTTCCAAAAGGTCGAATACAAAATAATAAAGGGGGTTGAATTCGTTGTACACATTTTATAAGTTTCACTACATTTAAAAAAACCATAAAAACTATTAATATTTATTTCCTTATCAAAATTTTAAAATACTCACTCATGAGATTATTGGGAAGAAATTAAAGAACACAAGATTTACAACATTGGACCTCAGTGTGAGAATATACATTCCTGACATACCCATTCATACAAGTCCATAAAAATTCCCTATTATGAATAAGTGAATAAAATATGTTCCAAATCCTAGTAGACACCTTATATATCCTGATAGGAATGATTATACTAACTCCCATCAGTTCAAAATGTTTTGTTATAAGATATTTGAACCAAAAACAAAAGAAAAAAGACTATGTTCATTCTTCCCCACAATGCTCAATCTGAATCCACAGCCTGATTTAGCTGAGTCTAATTCTCTCAGTATGATGAACAAAATATGATTCCACCTTAATAAATATATACATATATAACTCTGATCATAAAAAATATATGATATTCTTAAATCTGATCAACTAAATAAGATCCCCTCAATCTCGTTGATAGAACAATAGAAGTGTGATCTTTTAAAGTGATCTTTCTTTATATATGAACTTTTACATTTATATCATCAATTATAATAATTTTTCTCTTAAATAATAAGATACAATGAACTAATGATTTGAGAATTAGTTTATATATGAATCAAAAAGGAAATTGAGGGAATCATTAGAACTTTCCCCACATCCCCAAATTTCAAAACTCTGAAAATCACTCGCATTTAAACATCAACTTTTACTTATTTAATTATTTTAAAGTTTATCTAAGATTTATGGAAAATTTAATTTAATGATTGACCTCATAAACTATTCTAAAATATTATGACATCTTCTTATATCCTCTCCATAACTGTCCTTTAGCTTTCTATTCTCTTTATGATATTCCATTCTTTATCATCTCATTACGATATGCCTTTATTTCTATGCTCATTGTGATCTTCCTTTCTATCTCAGCTCATTAAGATCATCCATTATTTATTTTCATTCTCTTATTACAAATAAAAACAAACTTTTATTGATAATAATTTTATGCCTCTGACTCATATGGATTTTATGATCGATATATTTGATTTATTATTCCTATGGATATCCCAAATCTTTAACTTCTTACATTCTTCAGGCCGATAATATCATAATGATAGAATTATCATAATGGTTGAAGTATCATTATGATGTTATACATATGTTAAATAATTTATAAGAAACATTGAATTCCTTCAGTCTTCGTCACTCTTATACTTTCTCATTAGCATAATTTTAAAAGTGTGACAACTCTTTTCATTGTAATTCCCAATATGATGGAATTCTTATTATGAAGATCTTAACTCTAAAAATTTGAAAACATTATCATATGTACTCAGAAAGAATACAGAAAATAATGAGTCTGGTATATCTGGATCCTATGGATTCAATGTCTTGATTTATGGAACTAATGAAATCTTCATGATTCCTCTATTACATCAACATATTTCTTCATGAGAGTTTCCATGATCTATAAGAGCTTCCTAATCAGAAAATAATTGTCTGAATTAGACTAAAATGTTTTATAATTTTTTAACTTTTGACTTCACCTTCTTCAACAATCCTATTCATCATTATTATGAATTATTCACTTAGAAACATCATAAATATTAAACAATTTTGAGTATGATGAATCATCATGGCGATGGATCTGAATCTAATAAAGCATCTAATTAACAACATAATTTTTCTAACTAATTCAACATCATTTGATTCCGAGTATGAAAACATGAGT
Source organism: Viscum album (assembly GCA_963277665.1). Classification (NCBI taxonomy): domain Eukaryota; kingdom Viridiplantae; phylum Streptophyta; class Magnoliopsida; order Santalales; family Viscaceae; genus Viscum; species Viscum album. Next base: position 936,997,781 of record OY728153.1, read on the forward strand.
CTGAAAACAAAACACCTTATGATTTATTGAGTCTAATTCCTGAATAAAAAAAACATTCTTATATAAAATGGTTTATTTTCAAAAAAATTAGATTAAACTATTTAACACCATGGTAATTCAATCTCCCACACTTTATTTTTTTAAAACCCAATTTTTAAAAATTTATCACCCTCATAAATTTTTTCAGAACTCCAAATTTGTAAACAACTAATGTTTTTTTATATTTTTTCAAAACATAGCTTTTATCAAAAGATAGTTTCATGATTTTAAACTATTTGATAATATAATTTTTTTGATGTAATTATATCCCTCTATGGTAATAAAATTTTTCAACCAATTACAGATACACTTCTTGTCACTTTTATATTTTCCTCTCTCGCATTTCTTTTTCGATCTATCATTTTATAATAACCACAAATATAGATTAATTTAAAAGCGATAAGTAAAATAAATTAAAAATTATAATGTTTTTACTTTCCCTCCCCATTTTTCAACATAATCAAAATCATGGTGGGGATTTTTCATTATGAGGTTTAGGATGTCATGAGAGGATATAGAACATGAATTTTCAGTTTTAGTTCCAAAAAAATACATTTTGAAAAAACATTGGTAAAGATTTCTGGAATTTAATACTTTGATGAGATATATTATAGCATAACATCTCCATCAAAAACTTTATATTTATATAGTGAAACATTATATCAATGTGTATTGATTGTTAATTTTGGACATAATTTTTTGAAAGACTAATAACAGTAGTTTTATCACAATGTATCTTAAATGGTTCAAAAACATTCACTTCATATTATTCTATATGAACTTTCATCTACAGCATCGGAGTACAATCTTGAGTAGCTGTGACATATTCAGAGTCAATTTTTCTTAAAGTTACTGAACATTGTTTATCACTATTCTAACTCACACAACATTCGCCCATGAATAAATTCTTCTTGATGATGGGTTTCTATCACTAAAAGTATCATCCCAATCATCATTAGTATAACCAAGAAATATCCTCTCACATTTCTTTTATAAAAAACATATGAAATTATTCCATTGACATATCTTAAAATTCTATTTGCTTCCCTAATATTTGATTCTTCCATATTAAATTAATAACTAGAACAAAAAGTCCCAACATAAACAATATCAAACCTTGAGGCTATAAGGTAAAGTACACTCCCTATTAGCTTGTGAAAGCCATTCAGATTTTTCCAAATTCATCTTCACCCAACCTTGTTATCAAAGAGATATGAGTAGAATCATAAATTTATAATACCATTACGAATATTTTTAATAATTCATCGTTATACATTTTAGGATATAACAGAATTTAGTTTTCTTTTAGTTGAACATATAGACAAAGGAAGAAAGATAATTCTATAAAACAATGAAATTTGAAAATTATTATTCATTTCATCAGCAAATGTTTTACTAACATTTTCTCTATCCCTATAAAAATTTATATCATCCACAAAAACAATTAAAATTTTATTTTTTGGAGTCAGAAACTTTAAGGTATAAATTTCAATCATCTTTTCCTTTTGAAAAATGCATCATTGGTTTTTTGTTGGAAAGTTTCTAACATCTTGATTCATTTCTTTTCTAACACCATGTGGTCTAGGAAATTTACTTGTCCTCCTAAAAACATTTCATTATCTTTGTTCAAACCATCTTCCAAGAAGATAAATTTTGTTCCAAATATTATAATCCATGTTCCCATAGATTTCACAACACCATCAATTTACTTAAAATCATGATTTTTATTGAATATAGATCGTTCTCTATAGAAAAATTTTTGTTGTAGATGACTTATTTATTCTCTAACATACTAAAGATGTGGACCAAATTTCCTTACAAGTGAGTTTTCAAATTTTGTAGATGTGAATGGTTTCTCACAACCTTTTTTCCACCCACACTTTCCAAACAGCATTTTTGGAGCATGAAATGTTAGATGAATTAGATGGAATATTAGTTTTATTGAGAAGGGATTTCACCTAATTCATATTTTGAGCCTTCTTCACAACATTAGAAGTCTCAACATTTACATCCAAATCATTGTTGAAGTTTCAGTAATTTTACCTAATGTTCTTTTAGTCTCAAGAATTTTTGATTGAAATATGTTAACATCTTACTCCATATATGCTAGCTTCTTTCAAATATCTTCAACCATCATTCCTTTTTCAAAAATTCTATGTTTGTAACATTATATTTCATTATTGTATTATTATTTTTGGTAGATTACATCTTTTCATCCTTCATAAAATTCTTAGATTTCTTTATTATTACTTTTATTTCTTTCAAGGGAGTTCTTTTCTCAATACATGTTACAGGTTAAGTTCTGATTTGATACATACTATATGATTCTTCACCACCTTCTTCACTTTCTGTGGAATTATTTTTCCCATCATTTTCTATAATGATTCTCAATTTTTCTAATCTTTCAAATTTTGATCAATTGTATTAAATTAACTCTAAAACACCTTTTTATGTCAACATACTTCACTTGTACCTATTATAATTTGTTGGAATCACCTGTTTTGATAATCCCAAATCATGCTTAAACGTTGATTATGATGTATTAAAACCTTGCATTAATCTTATTATTCTATGCTTAAACGTATTTTATTCTAAACAGTTCATATTCTTACTCTCATAACTTTACTGTAATAGCTTACAGTAGTATTTACATAAGTTTAGTATTGTTAGCTAACAGTCAGAGTTTTCTTTTCAAAGTCACAGTTACAGCTAACTGTCACCTTAAGTTACTGTTGCAATAAGTTCACAGTTACAAGGTTACAGTCGAAGACTAATACAAGCTTACAGTCACGAGTCTACCGCTATCTATTGTCAAAGCTCACAGACGAAGGTCACAGTTACAAGACTTCTGTTCAATGTTTTCTCTGCTCAAGTTCACAGTCGAACAAGTCTACAGTTGGAACAAGTTCGCAGTCGAACAAGCCTACAGTCATAAGTCTACAGTCAAGGTTACAGTTAGACAACTTCTGTCGACTAAGTCTACTGATGATCAAGGTCTACAGTTGACAAAGGTTACAGTTCTACAAATTTGATTTTACAAGTCTACATTTAGAGAGGCTACAGTTACATGGAGTAAAAGCTACCATTGCAAGCCTACAGACAGCAAGCCTTTTGTTGAAGTCAGCAGTCAGAAGGAAGTCCACAGTTGGAAGACCACAGTTGAAGTCCACAGTGACATACATTCTCGACCAGTCTATTATTATTATATTTCTACTTTTTTTCTTTACCAATTTGATTAATACTAATCTAACGGTCATGTCTAGACAAATTAATACACCTAACATTATTTATTGATATTTGCAGACATATCAAGAAATAATACAATGTACGAGGAAGATTTCACGTGTAACTCAAGACTATTTATCTTGTCGGCCTCGGGTGAACAAAAAGGGCATATATGGAGGAGTATAAAAAGGAGAGAGAAGCATTCAAGAACAAGAACGAATGGAACGAAAAGAACAGTGACATGCACGAACAAGAATAGAGGAAGGACACACAGAGTCTAACATCTACAGCTGAGAAGGAGATACACATATACACAAAAAGAAGAACTCTCGAGCATTCATTCTGAAGAACAAAAGAGTCTCAAGTGAACCGACTGAAAGAACTGTCTCCTAAAAGCCATGCTGTGAAGCACTCAAACTCAAAGAAGCTGATCACTTGAACATCTGGAAGTCTGGAAATCACAACACTCTGTTTTAGTGTCAACTTACAGAAAAAGGACCAAAGCTTCAAGTCACTCATTCCTACGAGTCCAGAACTGATCTACCAACACTATATAGCACTCTACACCTTCTTCTTTCTATCTCTTGCTCTACTGTGTTTAAGTGTTTTACATTTGTGAGCAGTGTGCTAGTATTACACACACTGTCTCCTGTGCTTAAACTGAGGGATACTGAAAATTCCTATCCCAAACCTTTTTACATTTGTTACCCACGTATAACTGTGGAAGAAGCCTGGTGTGGCTTGGTCATTTGTTTTCCCACGTATAACTGTGGCAGAGGTTGTCAAACCTGGACAGTTTGTGAAAACTGTTGTAAAGCCCGATACAGGCTGTGTATCAATCCTTTTTATAAAATTGCTTGGTGGCAGGTGATCAACAAGTGGAAGAGGACTAAGTCTTAGCTTAAGACTGAACCTCTTGTTTGAAATAGCTTGTTATTCTTTTCTTTACTTTGCTTTCCCTTTTCCGCTGTGCTCCTTTTTTTGTAAACAAGAAATCTGTTTTTGCAAATACTCTGATAGTCAATTTTGGTTAGTGTGTATAAGAGATTTGTTTAGTAAACTTGTTTCAAAAGTAAATTTAGTCATCAAACTAACCTTACTGAGGATTAATCAACCTTAGAGAAACCTGTTGAACAATAAGTCACCTATATCTCTACTGCCTTAATTGACTGGGCTGTTTTTCAATTTGGGGGATTTAATCTTAAAGTTTTTAACAGAAATTTTTAATTGGAACTCAATTCACCCCCCTCTTGAGTTTCCACTCCGACCAACATTTGGTATCAGAGGATGTGTTTATCTCTGTTATACTTGCTCAAAATTTTATTTTAACTCTCTGTTTTTAAACTGTGATTGTAGTTTTATCTAAAAGATCTTAAATTTCTGTTAGTTCTAAATTTTATCTCTTTAAAACATTTTCTAAAATTTCCTTATGGATAATAGACTATAAGGTGCTGCTACTAACAGGCCACCCTTCTTTAATGGTGTGAATTATGCCCAATGGAAGCTCAAAATGAAAATTCATTTGGAAAGTATGGGTTTTGATATTTGGACTGCTATAGAGTCTCAATACAAGATTCCAGAAACTGAAAGAATAACTTGGGATGAACCTACTAAGGTAGCTTACAATAATAATTGTAAGGCTGTGAATGCTCTCTACTGTGCTCTAGGAGATGAGGAATTCAATAGAATTTCTGCATGTAAAACTTCTTTTGAAATCTGGGACACCTTAGCTGTTTCTCATGAAGGAACAACTAATGTCAAGGAAATGCGGTTAAATACTTATACTATCAAATATGATAACTTTAAGATGAAAGCTGATGAACCTATTTCTGATATGTATCTCAGGTTTAATGAGATAGTCAACACAATGAGCTCACTCGGAAAGATTGTTCCAGCAAAGGAGCAAATCATGATATTATTGAGATGTCTGCCTGACAGATGGAGAGGCACATCCGTTTCAATTAGAGAATCCTGTGATATTGGAACTTTTCCTGTCAAGGAGTTATTTGGTAAGCTGATGATGTACGAAGAAGAGCTCAAGGTAAATAAAGAGGCAGATGAGGAACCAAAATGAAAATCTGTAGCTTTTAAGTCTACTGCATCAAAGAGCAAAGACAAGGAGAAAGTGCATATACCAACTGAAAGCTTATCTAATGAAGACTTAGATTCTGACAGCGATGCCGAGATGGCACAAATAGCAAGGAGATTCAAGAAGTTCTATAGGAAGAAGAAGTTCTTCAGAAAACCAAACTACAAGGGTAAGTATGATAGACAAGGTAAGTGGAAGAAATATTGGAAGAAAACTGATAAAGAAGAAGACATAGTTTGCTATGAATGTAAAAGGAAAGGACACATCAAAGATGACTGTCCTAAGTTAAAATTCAAGAAGAAATATGAGTACAAGGACAAGAATTATAAGAAAGCTATGAAGGCCACCTGGAGTGCTTCAGAAGACAGCACAAGTGAATCAGAATCCAGTGATTCTGAAAGAAATCGTGCTAATATATGTTTCATGACAAACACATCTGAGGTAACCTTAAACACTCCCACTTTAATCTCTTATTATTCTGAAGGTAAAGCAAAATTTGGTTCTGATTCTGAAAATATGTCTAAAGATGAATTGATTGAATACTGTAATATGCTGGAAGAAACGTGTAATGAACTAAAGGATAAATATAAGTCTTTAAAGAAACAGCATGCTCTTACTGCAAGTGTCAAGTCTGCACTTGATGTAGAAAAAGAGAAAAATGTTCAATTATTAAAGGAGAATACAGAACTGAAACTATCTAATGAACAACTTAGAAATGACTTAGAAACATTTACAAATGGAAAAGATACTCTAACCCAACTGCTAGGAAAGCAAGTTGCACCTAAGTATTCTACTGGCTTGGGATACCAACCTGGACAAAGACAGTTTACTAAAACCCGATTCATTCCCAAGTCTGGAAAAAATCCTTCTAGTTCCAGTTTTGGAAATTCGTATGCCTCAACTAGTTATTTAAATAGTTGTAGATCAAATAAAGTATATCTCTCTAAATCTGTTGCATCTATTAATTGTATGGGACCCATAAAACAAATCTGGGTACCTAAATCCTTGATTGCTAACATATCTGGACCCAAGAAAATATGGGTACCAAAGTCATTTCCTGTCTAATCTGTTTTGTAGGAAATCTGTTTGAAAAGAAATTACAAGAAGGTATGGTACTTAGACAGTGGATGTTCGAGACACATGTCTGGGGACTATTCGTGCTTCAAAAGCTTAATAAAGGTTGATGGAGGATATGTCACTTTTGGTGATAACTCAAAAGGAAAAATCATCGGCTTAGGCCAGATTGGTAACACTGACTCAGTATTAATTTCCAAAGTTTTATTTGTTGATGGACTTAAGTACAACCTACTTAGCATTTCTCAATTGTGTGATGATGGTTTTAATGTCAAGTTTGAAAAAAATTCTTGTGATGTTTATAATTCCAAAAATGCTTTAATATTTTCTGCCTTAAGAAATGAAAATGTTTATGCTGTTGACTTAAAAACTTTAGCTAAACATAATGTTACTTGCTTAAATGCTTTTCATAAAGAGTCTTGGCTGTGGCATAGGAGATTAGGACACTGCAACATTCACTCGCTTAGAAAAATCTCTAAGAAACACCTAGTTAGAGACCTACCTAAGCTTGAATTCCCAAATGGCAAAGTGTGTAATCCCTGTCAAAAGGGAAAACAACACAAAGTTTCTTTTAAACCAAAGAAAGAAGTTTCAACTTCTCAACCACTTGAACTGGTTCACATGGATTTGTTTGGACCATCAAGAATTTCAAGTCTAAATGGGAAGCACTATGTTTATGTTCTTGTAGATGACTTTTCTAGATATACTTGGGTATACTTTCTAGCTCACAAAAGTGAAGCCTGCTCTTCCTTTGTTAAATACTCTAAGTCTGTAGAAAATCTTAGTGGACTTAAGATTAAGACCTTGAGGAGTGATCATGGCCGTGAGTTTGAGAATCAAGAATTTGAATCTTACTGCTCACACAATGGCTATGCTCAAAATTTTTCTGCTCCTAGGACACCTCAACAGAATGGTGTAGTGGAAAGAAGAAACCGAACCCTGCAAGAAATTGCAAGGACTATGCTTAATGAATATGACCTGCCTGTTTACTTTTGGGCTGAAGCTGTAAATACAGCCTGCTATGTTATTAATAGAGTCTTGATTAGACCGGTTCTTAAGAAAACCCCTTATGAGTTGTAGAATAATAGGAAGCCTAAGGTTAATTACTTTAGAGTTTTTGGTTGAAAAGTCTTTATTCTGAATACTAAAGATAATCTTGATAAATTTGCTCCAAAAAGTGATGAAGGAATTTTCCTGGGTTACTCTATGTCTAGTAAAGCCTATAGAGTGTTCAATAAGAAAACCAAATGTGTGGAAGAATCTGTTCACATCAAGTTTGATGAGACTGATCCACATGAGTCTAAAACTTCTCTTGAAGATTTTGAAGAAGACTTATCTGTTCTGGACCTAAATGACAAATCTAAAGAACCTGTAATAAAAACATCCAGTTCTGGACTTTTTCCAGAATCTTCCTCTGTGGAACCCGAACCTATAAATGAACCTGAAATCTCTAGTTCAACCTTTACCAAATCAACTAGGATTCTAAAGAATCATCCTTTAAATGCTGTTGTTGGTAATCTTGATAGAGGAACACAAACTAGAGCTTCTCTAAGAAATCAGGTTGAACATCAAGCTTTCCTTTCACAGCTTGAACCCAAAAATGTCAATGATGCTATCAGTGATGAATTCTGGGTAATGGCTATGCAAGAAGAACTAAATCAGTTTGAAAGAAACAATGTTTGGGAATTAGTGGAAAGACCTAAAGACACTCTTACCATAGGCACTAAATGGGTGTTTAGAAACAAATTTGATGAGTTTGGTAATATAATCAGAAACAAAGCTAGGCTAGTTGCACAAGGGTATAGTCAGGAAGAAGGAATAGACTATGAGGAAACCTTTGCACCCGTGGCTAGACTAGAGGCCATTAGGATATTACTTGCTTATGCTGCTCATCTGAATTTCAAACTATATCAAATGGATGTTAAAAGTGCTTTTCTAAATGGATATATAATTGAGGATGTATTTGTGGAACAACCTCCTGGTTTTACAAATCCCCATTTTTCTAATCATGTTTTTAAACTATCTAAAGCTCTATATGGTTTAAAGCAAGCTCCAAGAGCTTGGTATGATAGGCTCAGCTCTTTTCTTATTTCGAAAGGATTTACTAAAGGGATAGCTGATCCTACACTTTTTATTAAATGGATTTCTAAAGATGTCTTAATAGTACAAATTTATGTGGATGATATTATTTTTGGATCTTCTAAAAATTCTTTATGTGTTGATTTTTCAAAAATAATGCAAAATGAGTTTGAAATGAGTTTAATGGGAGAACTCAAATTTTTCCTTGGATTTCAGATCATTCAAAATAAAAATGGTATTATTTTGAACCAAAGTAAATATATTAAAGATCTTCTAAAACGTTTTTCTTTGGATGGCACCAAAGGCAGTGACACACCTATGAGCACCACTTGCAAGTTGGACAGTGATGAAACTGGTGAACCAGTGGATCAAACCAATTACAGAGGTATGATAGGTAGTCTACTATACCTTACTGCCAGTAGACCTGACATCATGTTCAGTGTATGCATGTGTGCTCGGTTTCAAGCCAATCCAAAAGAGTCTCATTTGACTGCTGTTAAAAGGATTTTCAAATATCTAAAACATACTCCCAATTTGGGATTATTTTATCCAAAAGGACAATCATTTGATTTATTAAGTTATTCTGATACTGATTTTTCTGGCTGCAAGTTAGATAGAAAGAGCACCTCTGGAACATGTCACATTTTAGGCAAGTCACTAGTATCTTGGTGTAGTAAGAAGCAGAATTCTGTTGCATTGTCTACTGCCGAAGCTGAGTATATAGCTGCTGGTAGCTGTTGTGCACAAATCCTATGGATGAAACACACTTTACTAGACTATGGATATCAATTCAAACATGTCTCTATAAGGTGTGACAATACAAGTGCTATTAACATTTCTAAAAATTCAGTATCCCATGCTAGGACAAAACATATTGATGTGAGACATCACTTTCTGAGGGATCATTATCAAAAAGGTGATATCACTCTTGAGTTCATTTGCACTGAACATCAGTTAGCTGATATTTTTACAAAGCCTTTGAATTCCGAGAGATTAAGTTACATCAAACATGAGTTAGGTATGATTAATTATAGCACAGTTGAAACCTCACAGTTGAAACCTCACAGTTGAAACCTCACAGTTGAAACCTCACAGTTGAAACCTCACAGTTGAAACCTCACAGTTAGACCTCACCGGTGTACCTCACTGTTACATCTCTCTGTAGGCTGTTTCGCTGTTTAACGTTATTTTATTTTTGCGGGAATTCGAACCGTCTCTTTTCTTTATACTTTTATTTCTAAATCCCTAAATGATAAAATCTAGAACATCGAACATATCTCAATCCACTCATCTCGACCCTTGCTCTCTCAAGTCCTAAACCCTAAACCTTCAACCGAACCTCGAAACCTCATTCAGTTCCAATGGCCAGAACAAAGCGACCCCCGACTGTCAATGAAGATGCACCAATGCCGAAGAGGACTCGAGTCGAATCCAGTGGCACCGGGAACGCCTCGATAAGATCTGTTAATCCACATCTGACTAAGAGAGAAATAGTTGCTGAGAAGGAGCTAAGTGAAGAGTGGATTTTATCGAGCAGATCATTAGTACTGGCAGTGCTTAATGAGCAAGGATGGACCGAATGCTTCGCAAACAATAATGGACCGTACTACCCGAAGCTGGTGAAGGAATTCTATGAATATCTACAGTTCGAGGAAGAGGATGATCTGCATAGACTGGTATCCAGAGTAAACGGCAATGAAGTCAGTTTTTCATCCGTTGAATGGGCTGCATGTTTAAGAGTTCCTCATGAGGGTATTTACAACTACTATTCTGGAGCGGCTCCTCCAAATAGTGGAATCTTTGATCATGAGACGGCTTTGGAAGAACTGACAGGCAATGGCACAGTAAGAAAGATTATTGCTGCTGAAATGAGTGGAGAGGACAGGCTTCTGTTTAAGTTTATTCAGCATGTACTGAGTCCTAGAAGAGGAGATTTTGCAACTCTGAAGCACCAGGATATTTACTTGATGTACTTATTAAAACATGGAAGGAAGGTCAACCTTTGTAGGTTTCTGATGGCTCAGATGGAGGACATGATAAAGGCAAGCTCAAAATCAAGTGCCTTGTTTCATGCTAAACTCATTTCGGTAATGTTGAAAGTGAAAGGTGCAGCTGGAAGTCAGGAAGAGTTGATAGTGGCAAAGAACAGTGTATGTATCTCGAAAGTAATCTGCAAATTCATGAGGATCAGTTGGAATCCCTGGAAGAAATCATGGGTGAATGATGAGGAGGGAATCTATGAGAAATTTAGCCCTTCTACTCATCCCTCTAGACCGAGAGATAGGAGAGATCCAGGCTTAAAGCCTGATGAGCCTGAACCTGTATACTCAGATGATGAACAGACTGCAGTAGTTGGTGACTCTGCAAGAGAGAACACCCCAATTGATGAAGGGAGTGATCCTGAGACTACTCACAGTCCTATCAGGACAGTGGCGTTTGGAGCAGCAAGCCCTCCAAAAGAACTACCTAGTAGAGAACCTGTTCTAAGAGACAGTGAGACTGAGTCTACAGAAGAAGAAGAAGAAGAATCTTAATATTTTGTCAAGGACACTTCTGACGAGGATGATACAGTCGAAGCAGAAGAGGCTAGAGCTTCAAATGAAAATCAAGAAACTGTTGCAGAAGATGAAGAGGAGATCAGTGGTGAAGAAACAGAAAAACTTAGTATAAGCCCTCTGATAGGGTATACAGACAAGTCAGTGTCTGACCAGGAAGCAGGAGTGGTATCTACTACTGTTGTCATGGAAGTGGTTGATGACTCAACAGAGAGGGAGGCTAACCTCACTGCTGAACCTACAGAGGAAGCAAATATGGAACCTGCTAGAGCTACAGAAGAGAACTTAGAGTTACCCAGAGTCGAGCAGACAGTAGAAAATGTTCAGGAAGGAGCTCCAAGTGAGGGGGAGCGTTTTGGTTCAGTCTCTGTACTGTATGATATAGAAGGATGGACCTCAGATCCAGGATACATAGTGTTAGGACTCAATTATGAGGATTCAGATGAGGAAAACCAACCACCAAGAAATCCAGTTATCCTAACTAACAGCTCTCCAGTGTTAGAAACTGAAAGATTGGCCACCAAGGAAGACCTTGAATCCTTAAAGAATGAAACGAAGGAGACCATCAAACAATCTGTTGCTGAATTGAAAACCATTCTTTTTGATGAGCTGAAAAATGTAGAACAATCCTTAGAATTATCTCTAGGATGTGTTGTGGGAAGTCCAATCAAAGAAGTGATGGATGAAATGAAAGTGTGCCACACTAAAATTGAAAGCTGGACTGGAGCAGTAGTGGCCCTCAGACAATCAGTTGCTTCTTTAACTGCCCTGAGCAGTTCTCAGACACAAGTGGCCAGTGAGATTCGATACATCAAAGAAGTGGTCAAGCAGTTTGTGGAAGTATTTGAGGCTTTCAAGAAATCAGTAAAAGAACACTTTAGCAATCAGTATGTTGTCATTCAAAAAGTGATTGGAAATCTGACTCAGTCTTTCAAGGAGACAGTGGCATTCTCAGTCAAGTCCCTTACTTCATCTAGCTCTCCTGTAGACCTTGAGTAGTTTAGAAGCCTGCTTAGAGAAGAGCTTACTCAGGCCCATGCAAATGACACATCAGACCTACATATCCTTGCTACTACAAGAGAAGTCAGTGGCTTTGTTCGTGAGCACCTGCAGGATGCTACTGCTTCTCATGAGGCCATCAAAAGTAAAGTGGATCATTACTTTGATCGGATTTTCACCAAGCATCAGTTGAACCATCACTTCAAGCTCATGCTAGAAACTATGAATCTGCCTCCTGTAACTCAAGCTTTGAAAGAACAAGTTAGCAAGCTACGAGAGTTGACCCCGGCTTTGGATAAATTCTTGGAAAACAAAAATGGCTTCTTATCTTCCATGGACAGAGGAGGAAACATCATCATGGATTTCAGGAATCTGCTCCTACCTTTTCTTCATGTGGACTGCACACCTGTTATAGTTCCTCCTGCCCTACCTGTCTCCAACCCCAGTGGTTCTTCAGTAATGTCTCCTGCTGATGCCCTCATAAGCCTTAGCCCACTGATACCTCGACAAGCTACTCACTACAGGCCTTCAAGAGCATCTGTTGCTGCCCCTCCAGACATTCCTGTTACAATTCCTAAGCCTGTTGATCTTTAACCTACTGCTCCATCTTCTTCCTCCAAAGGAAAAGATCCCTTACCTACAGATGAAGAGGATTGAGTCTGTTTATGTTTTTTTATAGGGATCATGTATTCACGTTTTGGGCCATGTAATGTACTCATTATTAATACAATGTTTATTTTCTCTCTCTCTGTCTTTCTTTTTGTTAATCACAAAGGGGGAGAAATAGGGAGAAATAGGGAGAAATAGGGAAAACTCGGGGGAGAAATGAACCTATACAAAGAGGGAGAAATCCTTGAGGACTATACCTAATTTTTGTGCTCATATTGCTAATACTGTGTTTTGCACACTTCTCTCTAATACATCTATATTTCATTCCATACTGACATAATTTGTGATTATCAAAAAGGGGGAGATTGTTGGAATCACCTGTTTTGATAATCCCAAATCATGCTTAAACGTTGATTATGATGTATTAAAACCTTGCATTAATCTTATTATTCTATGCTTAAACGTATTTTATTCTAAACAGTTCATATTCTTACTCTCATAACTTTACTGTAACAGCTTACAGTAGTATTTACATAAGTTTAGTATTGTTAGCTAACAGTCAGAGTTTTCTTTTCAAAGTCACAGTTACAGCTAACTGTCACCTTAAGTTACTGTTGCAATAAGTTCATAGTTACAAGGTTACAGTCGAAGACTAATACAAGCTTACAGTCACGAGTCTACCGCTATCTATTGTCAAAGCTCACAGACGAAGGTCACAGTTACAAGACTTCTGTTCAAAGTTTTCTCTGCTCAAGTTCACAGTCGAACAAGTCTACAGTTGGAACAAGTTCGCAGTCGAACAAGACTACAGTCATAAGTCTACAGTCAAGGTTACAGTTAGACAGCTTCTGTCGACTAAGTCTACTGATGATCAAGGACTACAGTTGACAAAGGTTACAGTTCTACAAATTTGATTTTACAAGTCTACAGTTAGAGAGGCTACAGTTACATGGAGTAAAAGCTACCATTGCAAGCCTACAGACAGCAAGCCTTTTGTTGAAGTCAGCAGTCAGAAGGAAGTCCACAGTTGGAAGACCACAGTTGAAGTTCACAGTGACATACATTCTCGACCAGTCTATTATTATTATATTTCTACTTTTTTTCTTTACCAATTTGATTAATACTAATCTAACGGTCATGTCTAGACAAATTAATACACCTACCATTATTTATTGATATTTGCAGACATATCAAGAAATAATACAATGTACGAGGAAGATTGCACGTGTAACTCAAGACTATTTATCTTGTCGGCCTCGGGTGAACAAAAAGGGCATATATGGAGGAGTATAAAAAGAAGAGAGAAGCATTCAAGAACAAGAACGAATGGAACGAAAAGAACAGTGACATGCACGAACAAGAATAGAGGAAGGACACACAGAGTCTAACATCTACAACTGAGAAGGAGATACGCATATACACAAAAATAACTCTCGAGCATTCATTCTGAAGAACAAAAGAGTCTCAAGTGAACCGACTGAAAGAACCGTCTCCTAAAAGCCATGTTGTGAAGCACTCAAACTCAAAGAAGCTGATCACTTGAACATCTAGAAGTCTGGAAATCACAACACTCTGTTTTAGTGTCAACTTACAGAAAAAGGACCAAAGCTTCAAGTCACTCATTCCTACGAGTCTAGAACTGATCTGCCAACACTATAGAGCACTCTACACCTTCTTCTTTCTATCTCTTGCTCTACTGTGTTTAAGTGTTTTACATTTGTGAGCAGTGTGCTAGTATTACACACACTGTCTCATGTGCTTAAACTGAGGGATACTGAAAATTCCTATCCCAAACCTTTTTACATTTGTTACCCACGTATAACTGTGGAAGAAGCCTAGTGTGGCTTGGTCATTTGTTTTCCCACGTATAACTGTGGCAGAGGTTGTCAAACCTGGACAGTTTGTGAAAACTATTGTAAAGCCCGATACAGGCTGTGTATCAATCCTTTTTATAAAATTGCTTGGTGGCAGGTGATCACCAAGTGGAAGAGGACTAAGTCTTAGCTTAAGACTGAACCTCTTGTTTGAAATAGCTTGTTATTCTTTTCTTTACTTTGCTTTCCCTTTTCCGCTGTGCTCCTTTTTTTGTAAACAAGAAATCTGTTTTTTCAAATACTCTGATAGTCAATTTTGGTTAGTGTGTATAAGAGATTTGTTTAGTAAACTTGTTTCAAAAGTAAATTTAGTCATCAAACTAACCTTACTGAGGATTAATCAACCTTAGAGAAACCTGTTGAACAATAAGTCACCTATATCTCTACTGCCTTAATTGACTGGGCTGTTATTCAATTTGGGGGATTTAATCTTAAAGTTTTTAACAGAAATTTTTAATTGGAACTCAATTCACCCCCCTCTTGAGTGTCCACTCCGACCAAAATAATTAATTTTATATTTATTGGGTGGATTTAATTCTTTATAAATCTTGTTCCACTTCTTCAATCAAGGTTTTTCATTATAATAATTTTTATCTTCTACAACTATTTCCTTTAAATAATTTTTAGAAACATATTTAATTCCCCAAAAAACAATGGTTTTTATAGTAATTTTACATCTATACTTTCCTCCTCCTGTTAGATGGTTCTAATATACAAGAGACATGATTTTTTTCATTCAACACATCATAAAATTTATTTTCAGGGTCACATAGATCAACATCTTTAGAATCTTTTATTTTCATTTTTTTCATGGAATCAAAATATTTTTCAATATTTATCTTCATTTTAATCATTGGATATTTCCATTTTTCATAAGTAATAATAATTTTATGAAATTAATTAATAGATAAATCATTCTTATCTTATAAAGATTAATTTTTAGAATAAAAAATATCAAGAAATACTTTCATAAGATTATTCATAATGATATATTCTTGCAGGAAATCCTTGAATCCTCTAATGTTGTAAATAATTTCATTTAATCTAGTGAAGTATTCATCAATAGTTTATTTATCTCTCATTTTTATGTCTTCATACGTAATATTCCATATTTTCATATTTTCTTCCTTTATTATAGTATTCCATTTGATAATACTATCTATCTTGTCCAACATACTTTTTAATGTTTTAAGACACATCATCTTCATATAAAAGTTTTCTGATAACGAAATAAGGATAGAATGTCAAACCTTTTCATTAACTTATATATTTATCATATCAGCAAATGTCATAATAGAATCCTTCTTAGTAGTTGGAAAACCAATTTTAGTAGCATCAACAACATCCATGGAATGAGATAAGAGATAAGGAATCGTCATATTTTTTCATTCATAATAATTTTTTTCCTTCAAAAGTTTGAATTTATCTAAATTTGATAGACATGAGATTGTCTATGATAATGATTCAATAAGGGAAACTTTTCTTTGATACAAATTTATGATCCAAAGGATTGAATAATAATATAGAATGGGGTTGATTCAGTTCAATGTTTATAAGTTTCAATAATTTTTAAAACATAACCCCTAAAACCTGTTAATATTTATTTCCTTATTATCATTTTATAAATACACTTCCATGAAAAAATCATAAATAATGTAAAGAACAAAGGATTTACAAGTTTTTGTCTTAGTGTGAGAACCTAAATTCTTTACATAGTCACTCCCATGGGATAATGGAAATTCACTATTATGAAGAATTGAATAAAACATGTGACAACTCCCATTAGACTCCTTCTATATCCAAATAAGAAAGATTATATTTAATCTCTTCCGTTTAAAATTTTTCATATAAAAAAATTAATCCAATAATAAAATAATTATGAATTTTTTCAAACTATGCCACAAATTCTCAATATGAATCATCAATTCAATTTCACTAATTATGATTATATTAGTCCAATGAACTCAATACAAATCTCCATAACTGAATTTATACCTCTCAAACTTGTCTTAGAAACATATAGTTATCTTCTTCAATCCAATGGACCCAATACATTCTTCTCAATCGGATTGATAGAAGAACAAAAGTACAGTCTTCTAAATAGATCTTTGTCTCATGAGAACTTTCACTTCAAATTCTCATCACTCTTCCTTTTGTACTTAAAAAAGTGAAATTAAAGTCTAATCTAGGAATCTATTTATAGGCCACATTAAAAATATAGAGTAGTAAATATGAAATCTTTCCCCACTTCCTCAGGATTCAAAACTCTGAAAATCACTAGTATTTAATCTTCAACTATTACTTCTTCAAACTTTCTCATATTTATCTGAGATTTATAGAAAAATTAATTTCACATTTGACATATATAACTATTCACAAATCATTTGATATAATATTGAGGCTTAATCATAATCATCCTTCAAGTTCCTCTTCTCATTAGGATATTCCTTTCTTTCTAATCTCATTAAAATATTACTTTATTTAGAAACTCATTATGAACTTCTATTCTTTCTTTTATATCATTTATTACGGAAAAATAAATCTTTCAATTACAATCATTTTATTTTCCCAATTATTCTAGATCATATGATATGTATATTTGTTTTATCTGTCTAATAGAAAACTAGAATCTTCATATTCTCACATTTCATTATGCTGATGATCTCATAATGATATAATTCTCGATAAGATCAAATTCCCTTTATAATTCTCTATACCTGATGAAGTCTTCCTACAAAAACATTAAAATCCTTCAATATTCATCAGTCTTCCACTTTCTTATTTGGATGATCTTATTGGTGTCACATATCTTTATGTTTTAATTCCTAGTATGATGAAATTCTCATATAATCAACATCACTCTACAACTTTGAAAAACATTATCAACATTACTTAGACAGACTATTGAAAAATCTTGAGTTTGGTACCTATAAATCCAATGGAGACATTGTATTGGTTTTTGGAATAGATTCAATCTTCACGATTCCTCTATTTATCCAACATGATTCATCATTAGAGTCCTTATGATCAAAAAGAACATCAGAATTAACAAAACATTATCTGATATAGATTTTTAATTTTGTTAACTTTTTAACTCCTAACTTCACTTTCTTAGGAAATCCCTTTCGGCAGTATTATGACTTCTTCACTCAGTAATATGTGAAATTTTTACCAATTCTGATTCTTATGAATATTCATGGTGATAGATATAAATTTGATAAAGAATTTTATCAAAAACCTCAAATTTATAAATTCTTTCGTGTCCGGTGTTTCTTAATCTAAAAATGTGAGTCTAGAAATAGAACTCATTATGATGGGTTGTGCTCGATTCCGGAATAACAAAAATATTCTTATACTTAAAAGCTAGATTTAATATAATATAAAAAGATTGGTAAAAAAATAATAACAATTGTTCTACACTTCTAATTGGTTAGTTTGAATGCTTTTAGGGAAGTTATTTCAATCGATTATGATGATTGAATATGATCTTTAAGATAAAGATTATATAAGTAACATTTGTCAAACAATTCAATGTATAACACCCATAAGTTTTTATGATATATTTTCATTAAATAATTTGTATTCTTCAGTAGTTTTCATTAAAAACAATTCCAAGTTTAAATTAATGGTGATACTCCCTTAGTGTTAAATTACTATTATATCCTAGCCATTAATCTAGTAGTGATAATTATAATTAACTTTTGAAAATGAATTGTGAATTTATTAGTTATCAATTATGAAAAATATAGATGAAATAACTATTTTTATTTTTGAGTAAATTACTATTAGTTATTAAATTATTGAGATATATAGGTTTTATACTAAATAAAAAAAAATTACATATTCATCAAATGGATATTTTAGTCATACGGTATAAATAAACCCTATTTGATGAATAAAAAGCAATATTTTTAAAAAGGTTATTTTATGCCATTGAATGGAGAGGCCATTTTCAATTAATAATTTGTATCTTTAGTAGTTTTTATTTGAAAACATAAAAACTCTTTTGAAGCAGTATATAAAATTTTAATTTGGTTTAATATTTTATATTTTTCAGACAACTTTCATGTTTTTATGAATAGTAAAAAAAACAAAAATTTTATAAAAACAACTTTTTTCATAGAAAATATTTCTATAGATAAATAATAATATTGAGTCATTTTAAATCATAAATAGAATATATTATTAAAATTAAATACAATTTATTTAATTAGAATTAATTTTACATTGAATTGAAATGTAAAAACAATTCAAACTATTCCAATGTTATAGCTTTCAAAACATGTTCTATCTTTCCGACAATGGGGTTAATTTTAAATTAATTAATAAAAATTTTGTGTTATTAATTTTGAGAAATTAATTTCATTTTATTAATCACTAGTTTCAAATTATGTAAATGGATTTATTTTATTTATTGGGCATTATGAATAGTAACTTCCGTAATTTTTATTAATATGGTCAATGGGTAAAATGGGTAATTAAGGAAACGAATACTATTATAAAATTACCCAAACACCCGTATTAATATTATTTGATGAGTTTTTTTCAACCTAATTCATCCTTTGGTTGAAATGGTATCCATTTGAATCCACATTGATGATATTAGGACATTAAATTTATTTTATTTATAGAGAAGTTAAATATTTCTCACTCAAATTTTAATGACTAAATAATTTATAGTATAAGGTTATACTAAAGAAAATTTTGATTATAAATACTTATTTAAAATATAAACGGTATTCCTTTATCATGGTAATTTATTTTTAATTAGTAGGAAATAAATAATTACATTAATAGCATGTACATTAATGATGCATAAATTATTTAATTGATAAAAAATCTATAATATAGTTTTTATTAAAATAATAATACCCATTAAAATATCCAAAAAATTGATCAAATCATATGGGTCAGTTATATATAGACCATAATCATAAAAGGGTCAACTTATGGACCATATGGAGCCTTATAGAAGGGATTATGACACTTATATTGTTTTATTTAAAGTGATGTTAAAGTTATTAGCTTCATAATTTAATAATTATAATGGTTAAAATATTAGATTTTCCAGAAGATAAATTCGACTACAAGTATTCTTGTGAAATATAGAAGATTTATTTTCATCATACTATTTTACATTAAATTTTTATTCAACAAATAAGCATTTTAAATAATTACACAAAACTATTGTTGTAATTATTTTATTAATTAAAATATCAAATTAAGGTAATTATAAATATTATAGTAATTAAAATTTGGGCTAATTGACATGTCTAAATAATTTTATAGATGAAAATGAGCTCCAAGAAATATATATAAATTGTTTGTTTGAAGTTATATAGTTATTTTACTATTTTTAAAATCAATGAATTGAATAGTTTCAAAATCGATACTATTGATTGTTTATCAAAATTATTTTATATTAAATTATTTAAAAATAATTAATGTTTTTAAAAAATATAAATATATAATAATTATTATATGGTAAATCATTATCTAATATATTTATTTATGGCCTATTTTACATCAAATAAGTAAATATTTCACCCTTTTAAAATTCAATTATTTGTTACCCTAGATAAAAATTAAAATGAATAATTAAGTTTTAATTAAGAAGATAAATTTTAAATTTACATAAATAATTTTCCAAAATTTATTGGTGGATTATATTATAACTCTATATCATATCATCTCCAAAATTGTGACATTTTGTATATTTTTTGTTGGGTTTGATTTTATAATAACTTATTATTTACGGAGTTTCCAAAAGTGCCCCTCACCTCAATTATAAAAGGACACCTCCTCCCTTACCTCTTAACATCACTTTGGGAATTCAAATTCATCCATCATGTGCTGTTTTTACATCTCAATTTATATATTTATATTCTAGAGGTTCTGGTCATCTTCAAAGACCAGCTCTTGTGCTCTAAAAAGATATTTTGAGGAAGCACATTGAGAAAGAGGTAATCTCTTCTACTGATTCATTCAAACTTCTTTCTTCCTAAACATACTCTAAATTTTTTGTTTAATTATAATGTAATAACATCAGTATCACTCATATAATTATATATTATTATAATTATTAAACAACTATATTCCACTTTCTATCCATCCTATGAAAAATGAAATCCCCACGCGTGCATACGTACGACTTACAGTCTCTATGCCTTGGTGTAATTTCCCCCCCACCTTACCTGGATGGATATAATGATGGAAATAATTACTATATATTATTTTTATAACAATATAATTATTCTAAAATATTATACATCCTATACTTAAATACCATTCAAAAATTATGGGAATGATACCATCAATCGTGCTACGTACGACCTACCTTCTCCATGATGTGATGTGATTCATTCTACATGATCTTCATTGAACCACAATTATATATATGATTATAATGAATAAATATGATTTTTATTATAATAATATAATTTTATAAATAATATAACTATAACCTAATAATTTTAACATGAACTTATCCGCAAAAACTTGCATAAGAACATAATTTAATTTATATACAGATAATGAGTGACAATGAAACGTTACTAACAAAAGAATGATAATATTATAATATATGATATCATAAAAATTATTATTATTCTATAATAAGTTAATTACATTATTTAAGTCATTATATATGAGGTTCTGATACATACAAAGGATATCAGACCCAAGGTAAGGGATAATTTTGAAATCTCGTTTTTATCCGTGATTTTTTATACATAAGTATTTATTGGGTTATATTTATCCTCAACATATGTGTTTCCCAACTATGTAATATTATTTCTATTATAATAAAAAAATAAATCTAATTTTACCCTTTGGTGAATTTTTATTAAATTGTATGAAAGAAATCTTTTATTATTATTCGGTGTGAGGTAATTTTTGAATTTTTCAGTAAAAGCACAAGGAGATTTTTTTATCTTATACGACATGATCAAATTTTTACATCCTCATAATTCTTTATTTACATGAATATTCCTGTATATGATTTTAGGTTTATCTTAAAATAAATTATTTTCTTATATAATTGTGTGACATTTTGAGAAAATACAATGGTTTTGATGAAAAAATGATATTTTCCTCAAGAATTAATTTAATCTGTTTTACCAAAATTATTTTCCATATATGATGATGTTCTTTAAATATGGTTATGTTTCTATCCCAGTTATTAATATGATTTGTGTTTTTTAATTATGGGATGATATTTTATATAGATTATGTTATGATGAAATGATGTTTTTGAAACCCATTTAATTTCTAGGGTTATGCTATGATAAATGATTTATGTTTTTATGGATCACATAAGAATGCTTTCAATGTGAGGTGGGTGGGACCTATATCTACCTCCAATTCATTGGGTAAATATTTATATCTCATGATATAGACATAACTGGAATGCCAAGTAAATGTAGTTCCGTAATATTGGGATAGAATGGCAAGTAAACGCGTTTCAATAATGGACATTGTCTGCTATGATGGTCTTTGAAATGATTCATGACTAAAATGAAATGATTTTATATTGTTATTTTTATACCAAAAAACATCATGTCTTATGTTATGACTATTTGGATTATGTATTTTATTTATTATGCAATTTTATTTCATGAAATGACATCACGATAATTCATATTCAGGATTAAACTCCCAAATGTTATGTTCTTATGTATTATGATTATGAAATAATTGATATTTACCTTGTTTAGCCTTACCGAGAATTTGATATCACCCTTTCATATGTTTCTTTTCCCCAGGAAATGAAAAAGGGTATTAAGTATGATATTTTAAAACAGAGTCTTGTTATGGAGATATAAATAGGAGACAACATTGATGTTTTATGAACCATTTGTTTATGTTTCCCATTTTCTAATGACACTATACCTACGCAGTCATGTTGTGGATTTATTATATTTTTTAAAGAATGTACATTAATCATTAAGTAATATCAATGTATGAAAGTTATGGTTTATTATAGTTGGTATTATAGTAAAGGAATGGTTATCCTTTGGAAATTCAGATGGGAAAGCCTTAGTAAGAACCCTAAGGATATGTCTAAGTATAGGTTACAATCCTAGTGTTTTATAAATTACCTGAATAACTTAGGATAAAACCTAACATGTCCTAAATTAAAATTTTATTCTTCATTATCTAGTTTTACCTTTATCATTAATGTTTCTCACACTATGCTTCGTGGTTTTAGTTAATGGTTGGAACCCTAAGGAACAACATTAATGTAAAATGTGAAGGGAAATGCAATGATTGTCCTCCTAAGAAACCGAATGGTATAGGATCTTGAATAAAAAATATGGTATCTATTATTACACAACATTCTCAATCTATAAATCATTTCATACTTCCAAGGGAGAAAATAAGGGAGAAAAATTCTGTTGAGTTCTTCATGAGGAAACTTCCACCTTATTTTAGTTGGTATTCTGATCCATTTGTGGCTGAACAGTGGATCAACAATAATGAAAAGATATTTTTACTTATAAAATGATTTGAAAATGATAAATTTGTCTTATTTGTCTATCATTTTTAAGGTGAAACTAATCAATGGTGGAATCTTATTAATAATATGAGGCAAAGAGATGAAATTGAGTCCATGGAATGGGACGAGATCAAGAACATATTTTTCAATAAGTACTTTCCTTGTATTACTTAATAAAATACGTATAAGGTTTTCATTGAACTTAAGAAAAATGATGATGAATTCATTGGTACATATGAAGAAATTTTTGCAGGACTAGCAAGGTATGCTTCTATAATTATTATCCTGCTTGAGGGTAAAATTTTAAATTCCCTAGTGGCATAAAAGAAAGTATTTAAAGGGAATTAGACATAAGGGACTATAATATATACAGGGAAATAATATGATGTGCTCCCAAGGTTGAGATGAATATTAGAGTAACCCATTTGTCCTATGGGTTTGATATGAAGAGACAAATGGAATTCAGTGTAAAATCTAAAGACCACACTGAAAAGAATATGATTTTCCCCTTATACATAAATTGTGGAAAGAAACTTGGTGGAAAGTTTTTTAAAGGGACTATTAAATGTTTTTAGTGTCGAAAATAAAGTCATCTAGTTGTTGAATGCTAAAGTGATGGGAAAAAAGATGCATACTAATGGAAATATATTAGAGGATACATAGAATTAAACTCATACACTTCAATTATAAATGTGAAAAGAAATAGGGAATTATTCAAATCCATTCCTTAATTCATGGTTTATTTATGATGATCGACGTTAGCACACTCTTATGGTCAAACAAAAAAAAATTTCACTTGCAATCACTATCGGTAATGCGGAGTACGATAATTAATTGCTGAAAGGTACAATTACCATCCACTCTATAAGTTGAAATTTTTTTATTTGATTATAGATCCACCCACTCTTTTATTTTTTTAAAAATATTTATAATGTTATCACTGTATTACCTCAACAAGTATATGTTGAGTTATCTATGACAAATCTTAATGGAAAAATGGTCAAATCAAAAGTTTACAATTATACTCTGGTTCAAGTTTGTGGAAAATTTCATCCTAAAAATCTTATGATCCATCCTATAATTGAATTTGATATGATTCTTCGCATGGATTGGATATCTCTATATGGAGCTCATATAAATTTCCAAGGAAGAGGTATCACATTTTATTTTCCAGATCAATCTATGATCATCTATTGATGTAAGGATGAATATAACCTCCAATAGAAATTTTGTAGATCATATGGGTCTTGATCCCAATAAATCCATGTTTTTTTATCTCAATGTGTTGGGGGAAACTCATGATTAAGAATACACCCATTGTATGAGAGTTTCAAGATGTCTTTCCTATGGAATTTCTATGTCTTCCACCTAATTATGAAGTTGAGTTTCCAATAGAATTCATACTGGTTTTTACGCCTATGTCAATGACACCATATAGAATGGACCCCATTGAGTTGAAGGAATTGAAGAAGAAACTCCAAGACAATCTTGATAAGATATTGATATGCCCTATAATGTCACCATGTGGAGAACCTATTTTTGTCTTAAGAAAGAATGATGGATTGATGAGACTGCATTGATTATCAAGAACATAACATGATCATTATCAAGAACAAATATCACCTTCCCCACATTTATGACTTATTCGAAAAACTATGTAGAGCTTAACACATTTCCAAGATTAATATTTTTCAGGATATCATTAATTAAGGGTAATGAATTAGGATATACCAAAGGTGGAATTTAAAATATGGTATGGACACTATAAATTTATAGTGATGCCTTTTGGTCGTACTAATTCCCCAATTATCTTCATGGATTTAATAAATAGTATCTTTAAAGAATATATTGATCAGTTTTTGGTAGTCTTTATAGACTATATTCGTGTTTATTTTAAGATAATGGAAAAAACAAGAAGAACATGTGAGAATTTTATTGAGGACCCTAAGAAAGGATATGCTTTATGAAAAATTTTCCATTTGTGAATTTGGATTCAAAAAGTTTCATTTTATGGTCACAGTGTGAAAACCTAAACATAATTATAAATATAATAATAGCATTTTTAATTATTATTATTATTTTTAATGTGATTTGGTGTGTTTTATTTCAAATAAAATAAAGATAAGTTGGAACTTTTTATTCAAGAATTGAGATATTACATGGACACAAAAGATTAAAAATACTCAATATAAATCATCACAAGACCCAATAGAATAAACATAAGACCACCCAACATCACTATAAGACAGATTATGTACCCTTTGTCCCTTGAATCCTCCAAAACAAAAAAAAGAGATAGTGAGAGGAATAGTAAAAATACACATAGTCCAAGGAATGTAAATAACTATCCTCTTAAAGAAAAGTAATGATCTTTGATGACTTTGACAGGTATTAATATGGCTTAAAATGACAATTAGAAGTATCTATTTTTGTTTAAAATGATATTAGGTTTTAAAGTATTTGGGTCTGATTATTTGTTTTAAAATAATATTTTTTATCAATTGAAATTATGGTTTTAAATTAATTTTCAATAACATGGGTATTAAACATTAGTATTTTATGTGTTTTATGTTTTACATGTCCTGAAACAATACAATGGTTTCGGGTCTTGACCCACCCGTCTTGGCTGGAAAGAGAAAAGTTGAAGTTATTGTTTCCCCTCGTCCTTTTTCAAATTCAAATTCCCCAGGAGACTATGGTACGAAGAACTTGGTGTGTGGTGCAACAACTGCTGACATAGTATCCTTGTAGTCGGATACTCCATCAGATTGCAGGGATCTTATTTCCTGGTCACCGATTTCGGATGTTCAGGTTGAGGTTCTCTTCTATGAAGAGAGGTGCGTGCATCAGAGGGATCCAGAGGTCTGCCTAGCTTTCTCCATGGGCGGTGCTGTGGGATTTGTCTCCCCCTACGTCTCCTCTCTTGGCTTCTTCTCAGCTGACGCCAGATATGCTTCAGAAATCCATGGTGAGTAAACTTTCTTTGCATACAGTGGAAGAGGGGGGTGTGGGCGGCATGGCTTCTGGAGTGGAGATGGAGCTGGTGAGGTCTCGTCTTTCACCTCAATTAATATTTTTGGTGTCTTTGGTCCAAGGGGACTTGGGGTCAGACTATATGGGCTATCGACCTTCTGGGAGGGCGTCTATCCTGGAGGATGATGATGCTTCCTTCAAGAAAGTAATCTTGTCTCCAAAGAAGAGCTTGTGCGAAGTGGGTCTGTCGGGGCCTCTTACTCATTCCTTGACCAAGGGGAAAGGTATTCTTACGCCCCCCCTCTATCTCAAGTTCACCGTTCGTCTTTTCCAAATGCCCGTAAGGGCACTCTATAATGTTATCGATTATCATTTGGAATGCACGTGGCTTTGGTGCTCAAGCCAAGCGTGCATTTTTTGCTACAGAAGGAAGGAAAGCTAAAGTTTCTACGGTGGTGGTGTTAGAAATGAAGCTCAATTCAAGAAAGTTTACTTGGGTTTCTATGAGGTTGCGGTTCCCGAATTCCTTACATGGAGGTAATGTTAACTCTCAGATTTGGATTGGCTGGAAGAATAACATTTTGGTGGAGGTGGTGAATATCATGCCTCAGTGTATTGATACCAGGATGGATATTGGTGGGGTTAATTTGTTATTCTCGTTTGTTAATGCAAGCACTTCGGTTAGCGGAAGAAGGGAACTTTGGAATCATTTAAAAACAACACAAGACAGATCTCTACCATGGTTTGCAGGAGGGGATTCTAACACTGTTGTGGACCCGTTAGAAAAGAAAGGTGGATCAAGGGTTAGTCAGGATGGTATCTTGTAGTTTCAGGAGTGCATGGTGCATGCAGGGCTTTTGTATTTAGGTTTCATGGGTTTTAAATACACGTGGTTCAACAACCGTAAAGGCTCGAGTCACATCTGGAGTCAGCTGGAGAGATGCCTCACTAACTTGCAAGGTCTTGATATATTTTCAAAAGCTTCGGTCACTCATCTACCCCGTAAAATTTTAGATCATGCATTTATTTTAGTAGAGATCAAACGTGAAGTGGTGATGGCTAGGTCGTTCCACTACTTGGGGGAGTGGCACTGCGACCTAGGGTTTTTTCACTTGTTGAAAACTTCTTGGCTTAAGGAAGAGAGAGAGTTCTCTTGGGCAGGGCTGGGGAATCTCCTCAAATGACTTAAGAAGGATATCAGGGATTGGCTGCTCATTCAACAAGACTCTTCTAACGGAGTGGTTAGCATGTAGGCCGACTTTGAGAGTTTGTAGGGTGATCTACAGGTGTCCTGGGATGAGAACACATTTATTGCTCTTTGTGATAAGATGGTCACTCTTGCTGAAAAACTCCTTGATATGGAAAGAGTCTTCAAGGAACGGTCTCGAGTTAGATAGCTCAGAGAAGGTGACTGTAATAATGCCTTCTTCCAAGCTTGCATTAAGGAAAAGAGAAGCACAAATATTAATATTATGATGGAGGATAGTTCTTTCATGGAAGAAGTGAATATTGCTGGAAATATGGCGTTGAAACATTTCTAGGGTCTTCTGGTTGGGGAGTCTATGTCGGGTATTGTGAGAGATGATATGGATAACACTGTTTTCATAGGTTGTCTTCCTCTCTTGGTGAATGATAGTGATAATGAGTGTCTCTCCTCTCTGCCCTAGGAGGAGGAGGTCAGAGAGGCCTTGATGAGCATGCACAAGGGAAGTGCACCCGGTCCAGATGGATTCCCTACGTCGTTCTACTGTTTTTCCTAGGGTGTTGTTGGTTTAGTTGTTTTACATGCTATCCAGGACTTCTTTAGGGGGGGGATACTTAAACAAGGGTGTATCTGCCTCAAGGGTGGCTCTTGTTCCAAAAGTAAAATATCCCAACCTCATCAGCCATTTCCGGCCCATATGTCTTTGTAACTTATCTTATAAGATCTTGGCCACCGTGATTGGGAGGAGGATTTCAATACTTTTTCCCAAAGGGGTCTTGGAAGAACAACATGCATTCATATAGGGTCAGAATATACAAGGGGCGGTCAGCATCATAAGTGATTTGTTCATGACATAAACAAGTGCACGATTCGATCAAATTTCATTCTCTAAGTTGATATGAACAAGGCTTATTATCAAATGGAATAGATCTTCATCATCAGGGTAATGAGGGGGGTCAGGTTCTAGGAGTGGTTTTGTGATTTGTGTTTCAGGTGCTACTCCTCACCATGGCTTTCGATGGCTATGATGGGGAAGTGTTTTGGTTTTTTCAAAATTGTCCGCGGTGTGAGACCAGGTGATACCCTGTCTCCAACCTTGTTTGTTATAGCTCAGGACGCTCTGTCAAGGAATCTGAGGAAAGTCTTGTTAGAGGGACAGCTAAAATCGTATGCTGGCAAAAGGAATTTAGGGCACATCGCCGACCTGATGTTTGCTGATGACGTTATGTTTTTCATGAATGGCCGATGTAGATCCTTGTGCAATTTCAGAGACATCATGTCCAGTTACAACAAGCTCAGTGGTCAATCCCTCAACTACTCAAAGAGTCATGTATTTATATCTGATAAATGTTCGAGAAGGAGGTGTAGAGATATACATAGGGTTATTGGTTGAAAGTAGAAACATATTCCCATTTTGTATCTTGGGGTACCTATATCCTCTGGCCGGGTCCGGAAACAAAATTTTAATTGATTCATGGATCGTATACTTGGGAGGATTCTCAACTGGATGAATATGCTTCTTTTATTTGGGGGACGGGTCATGCTAATTAACAGCGTGCTTCTGTCTATTCCCATGCATGTGTTTCAAGTTATTAAACCTCCGAAGGGCATGGTATAGAAGATGGAAAAAATCCATACAGCTTTTTTTGGGATGCCAAGGCAGAAGGACGGTGTCATTGGGCCTCTTGAAAGAGGATGACATGTCCAATTGATGAAGGAGGCTCAGCCTGTATGACATTCAGGATACCGTCCTTGATTTACAATCTCGTCTTGTATGGTAGATTATCACTGGGGAGACACTGTGGGAAAAATTCTTTAGAGAACATTACAGATGGAGTGAGGAGATCAACATGCATGGCACAATGAGGCTGGCCAAGTGTTTGTTTGATCATATAGAGGAGTTGCATGGTTTCTCCAGCTGGATTGTTGGCAATGGGAATATTAGCTTCTGGCATGACAACTGTGCGGGTGGAAAGCTGGCCTTCAAAGGCTGCCCGTCTCCTGACGTTACTTTCAGGGATGCTTGTAACAGGTATGATATCATACATGCGGCGTTAAGCCACACCCATATGATTCTTTTTGATGAAATAGTGATGAATGAGGAACCTGATGTATGTTTCTTCACAGAGGCTGCTTCCGGTAGGTTCAGCATCTGCGACTATAGGAGAAGCCTTCGGAGAGAGAGGCCCATGGTGGAAGGGGGACATGTCATTTGGTGCATGGATATTCTAAGAAGGATGATATTCTTGTTGTGGAGAGTCAGTAATAGAGCACTAACAATAGAGGAGAATATTCAGAAAAAAGGGATCTGCATGGCGTCTTGGCGTTATTGTTGTGAGCACTCTAGTATTGAGACTGCGGTTCATCTTTTCTTCTGAGGGCAATGGGCCTCACTTCTCTGGTCCTCCTTCAACCAATCTCTACTTGAGGATGGAGAACATGGGACCTATCGAGAGTTTGTTGAAGCTTGGTTCTTGGGGACACATAACATGGCCATGGAAAAAACGATTAGGACAATCATCTTAGTTGCTATCTGCTGGGTCATTTGGGAGGCACATAACCAGGTTAGGCTGGGCTCCAAAAGGTCTCCTTTGTCCCTTATGATTAGGCTTAAATATCTCATTGTGGAACTGGCGTCCTTGGTTAAAGGGGGGAGTGATTCAGTGTTGCTTTGTAACTTCCTTAAGAGACCATGCATGCTTCAAAGGAGGGATGGTTTTTGGGTAAAGTGGCAGCCACCTAGACAAGGGTTGAAACTGAATTTGGATGGGTCTTGCATGGAGGGAGTGATGAGGGGAGAAGGTTTACTTTGAGACTTTTGGGGCTTGGTGTACATTTCCTTTAGTGCGTTTTATGGTCCCAGTAACTCCCTAGGGGCATAGGCTTGGGATCTCCTTTCTGGCATTATGATTTGCAAGAGGAAGGGATTGATGGTGACAGAGGTGGAATCAGATTCAGAGGTCCTGGTTAGGGCTGTGCAGGGAAGTTATGGGATTCCTTGGGAGCTGACTTACATTATTTGAAGGTGCAATATGGAAACAAGTCTCGGAAGGTTAATTCATCATAATTGGAGGGAATCCAACTATGCAGCTGACTCGCTGGCTTGTTTGGGCAGGCAGGAGGACACTCTTTTAGTTTATGATAGTCTTCATTCTCTTCCCCTAGAGTGTTTATGTGTGGTTCAAGGGGATTCCCTTGGCCTGTACCACTTTCTCCCCCTTGAAGGTTTGTCTTTGATCATTCTTTTTTCCCTTTAAAATATTAATAAAAAATAACTTTTACACCAGACTTGGTTATAATTTAAAGATGCTATAACTCACCACTAATGTCAATTGGAGATTTTAATAAGGAAAACAATCTTAATAATGTATTCATTATCTTAAAATTTTTAAATCTTAATTATTTGAATGTAATTTGGAACCATCCCTATGATAAGGGGACTCCTCAACTATGATGGGGGACATGGTAAGCCCCAACAAGGAGGATTCTACTTGTGCCCAAGGAGGCTCGAGTAGCAGGTGAACTAGGTGAATAACATGGGAAAAAAGTGCATGGACACATGTATAGGGCCTGGTCAAGTGTGCACAGGGGGTAGGTTGAGGCTTTTGGGTGGGGTACCATGTATAAGGACCCATTGAGTTTGTGTTGGTGTCATCGAGAGAAGGGACCAAAGGTAGTGCCTCAAAATCCAGTCCCAAATCCAGTGAGGTTTCTATATGGGTTGTGTGATTTTCCAAAGCATGTAATCCCATCCGTAGGATCTTGCCATGTGATATCATGGCCTTCCATGTAGATCCTTCATTCGAATTCCCACCACTGCATTCCTTCACCCTAGTTTTTCTCAACCGTTTGATCTTTCCGCATTTGATCTGGACTGTTTGTCCTATTTAAAATCTCATGTATGGTCACAATTGTTCATTCCTTACAATAAAATATTATTCATCCTTTGTTTTTAAAATGTGTGGATCAACCTAGGTCATCTGATTGGATCTATGGATTCATCCCATCCATCCATTGTCCAGTAGTATAAAACTCTTTGTTAATGTTTTTTAGGGTTAATGTTAAACCTCGAATAAGACCAGATTTAATGCGATCGATTCAATATTTTCTATTTCTTCCTCCACACTGAACAAAACCATCCCTCATCACACCATTAGTCATTGGCCCCTTTTATTTCCCTCCATCCCGTTACACCATATTTTTCTCCCCTCATCACAATCTCTTTAATTATTTCCAAGTACTGTGATTATATTAAGCTAAAAATCACTATCCCTGACTTGGATCCCTCTCATTACATTATTTTTTATTTTAGGGGTTCAATTAACACTATTATATGTTGATTTTGTAATGATAATGGTTTTTTATTGTATTTAGTCCATTCGAATCATTAAATTTAAACATTGGTTTTTTTAAACCCCACTTTTCACAAACTAAGGCTACTTGAACAATTCCTCTGTCTAGATCTCTCTCCCTAGTTCAGTTCTAGAAATAATCATCCCTCTCCTGAACTGAATCAAGTAAGGGAATGCTATTATTTTTATTTGGTTTTGAAAACAGATATGTATATACATGATTTATATATATGTATTTATTTGGGTAAAACAATATGTTCCTAGTCTGTATTACACATTTGATAAGTATAATTGTTTTAAATAATTTTCCCCAAAAACTAATAGTTGTAATGGTAATTTTATTATTACCAAGTATGGATTTCTAAAAAAAGTAATTTTATGTGTATATATACATATGTATATACACACATGTATAGTCCAATATTTTCAGTATTTTTAAATATAAACATGATATGGGTTATTTTGACTTGAATCATATTTTTAAATGCCTATGTTTATTAGGAATTATCATGTTTTTTTAATGTTTTTTATATAAACATATATTATTGTGTATATATATAGTTATATATATACAAAAAACATATACATATAGGTATAAAAAACTTATGTTTAATTAATTCTTTCCATTTACATAAAAATTATAAATGGTTTATACTATTTAATGATTTTAAATTCTTATGGACACCTTGTTTGTTCAAATAAAATTTATCCTTTTATGTGAAACTATGAAATAAGTTTTCATTTCATGTGTGAACCTGCTTATGCATTATATTCCAAGTTGTGCAGGAATAGGTATGGCCATAAATCAGTTCATTCATATCATTATCAGCATTATGTAACCACACATGCATTCAATCCATGTTTCTAGTAACTATGATCCCTAATTAATAAAAGGGTTTTCATTCATGGTATTCTCTCTAAAATACTTTTTGCATACTTATGTTTAAATATGTCAATAAAAGTCTTTTAAAGGAATTAATGCTATGTAATTATTTTTTTTAATTTTTTTGGGACAAATATGGGAGAGGCGAGTTCGTGGGAAAATGTTTTCAAATATTTGGCACTAGTGGAATAAGTGACGTTGCGAGGAGTGAACTCGAAAGTCTAATAATTTACTGGTGACCTTATGTAAGTAGTTTTAGACATTGAATACAAATTACCATTAATAAAATTCCTAAATTATTATTTTCAAAGAGAAATCTCCAACGAAATTTTCAATTTTAATTATTTTGGTATAATTATGGTTTTATAAAGACATTTATAAAATACTATTTTATGTTTATTTTTTATGAGATGACCTAAATGAAATTAATTATTTGTTATGAAAACACCTTACTGGGCATTTTTTTCTAACCTTATGAATTTAAATTTTTCTTACATGGTTATTGGAAGGGCTATGATGAATTTCTAAAGTTGAAGCAATGCATTGATGTTTCATTTCCTAATGTATATTCAAATTTTTACATTTATATTTGAATGTAATACATGATTTTAATTCTCCAAAACCTGGGTCGGTAAAGATCCTCTATTATGTAATATATTGTGTAATTATTTTGTTTTTTTTCAAAATAAACATTACAAATCATTTTTAAGCATTGAGTCTGAAAGAGAGGTCCCGGGCTGTTACGATTGGTATCAGAGGAATGACTTAGTTAATTTTTGAAAAATTAAAATAAAACTGAAAATTTAAGAATTTTTTCTTAAGTGAAATTCCATTATTAGAATTTTTAGATGGAAGGTGAGGTTTCACCATCCGACCTCTTGTATATTCCTATTAAGATGCTCGAGGACATAATAACCAAATCATGTTCAGATACTTACCAACCTTTTTCAAACCTATGTTTGTCTTTCAAACATCTCTACAAAGTGTCAAATAACGCTAATGACCTTTGACTCCACTAAGGACTTATTTGGGCCTATTACTCTATATTGTATGCAAAAATTTTATATTATGTGCATAAAGGAAATTACTATGAAGGTATATACTTATGTTTCACCCTACCTGATACTTATCTAGCCTTAGAAAAATTCTGAGAAGCTAGAGAGGTTGGTGAGCCCCCTGAAACCTATCTATTTCATGTTTGATCATTAACATGTTTGGAAGACTTTATGACATATGGTTGTTAGAAAACTATTTTTTCTAAGTAGTCTATCAGATCCAAGTCCATTCTAATATCTATGAACATGACACCTCGCAGGCCCCTCTCTTGAGGACCAATTTTTATCTACCTGAGTTCAACCCTAGCGGCTCTATGTGGTTTTGGGAAAACTAAATTGATAAATTTAAAAATATTTTCCGGATCAACCTGACTTTAATAAACTAACAAAAAAGTCTCCAATGGTGGTGGACCTGGTGAACATATAAATTAAATATTTCAACCAAATTTTATTTATTAATCAATAATAATTAAAAACATCGTAGGGATATCGAGGATGATGTCTGAAGACTGGTTCTACTGGGAGTGTATGAGTATAATATAATTTCTAGGGCACAATTCTGTAAAGGGGTGGAGAATATAACACCCCTAACATTATTATAAATTTAATAATAACATTTTTAATCATTATTGTTATTATTATTAATTTAATGCAAATTGGTGGATTTTATTTCAAATACAATAGAGAGAAAGAGGATACTTTTATTCAAACATTGAGATATTACATGTATATAAAAGATTACAACTACTTAAGAAAACTCACCGCAAGTCTGAATTGATTAAACAAAAGACAACCAAACATCATAGTAAGACC
Organism: Viscum album; assembly: GCA_963277665.1. Taxonomy (NCBI): domain Eukaryota; kingdom Viridiplantae; phylum Streptophyta; class Magnoliopsida; order Santalales; family Viscaceae; genus Viscum; species Viscum album. Next base: position 937,032,101 of record OY728153.1, read on the forward strand.
GATTTAGAAGCCTTCATCCCTTGAATCCTCCAAAACAAAATAATAAGCAGTGGGAATAATAGAAAAAATACACAGAGTCAAAGGAATGTAGAGTACCATCCCCTTAAAGACAAGTAATGATCATTTATGCCATTAACAAGGATTTATATGGATTAAAATGACCATTATAAGTAATCATTGGGGTTTAAAAGCACCGTTGGTTTTTAAATATATTGGGTGTGTTTAAATGTTTTAAAATAATATTTTCAATTAATTAAAATTATGGTTTTAAATTAATTTTCAATAACATGGGTATTAAATATTTGTATTTGATGTGATTTATGTTTTAAATGTCTTGAAATATTAAAATGTCTTGATATAACATGGGTCGTTGAATTAAGAATGAATTTTTAGTTTTTCATTAATCAAAATGACTTTGTTATAATTTAATGATGTTTTAATTAGTTACCAATTTTAATTGATGATTTTCGCAAGGAAAACAATCTTCATGATTTATTAATTATCTATGAATTTGATAAATCTTCGGTATTTAAAAAAATTTGGAACTATCCCTAGGGTAAAAGGACACCTCAACTATGTTAGGGGACCCAGTCAACCTCAGCATGGAGACGTCTAGCCATGCCCAAGGAGGTGTGAGTAGCTGGAGAATCGGGTTCGTTTCATGGGAAACAAGAGCACGAACCCACATATAGGTCCTGGTCATGTGTGCACAGGGTTAGGTCAAAACCCACAGGCAGTGTCCCGTGTACAAGGACCCTATGAGTGTTTCTTTGTGTCAGTGAGATATGGAACCACATGCGGATCCTTATAAGGAATTCCCAAAACTATTGAGGTTTCGATGTGGGATGTGGGATTTTCAGATCGAGCGATCTCAGCCACAAAATCCCACTGCGTGAGATCTTGGTTATTTGCGCCAATCCTAGATTCGAACCCCCACCACTGCATTCATTTGTTGTTGTTTTTCTCAACTGTTTGATCTGGATGCATTAGATCTGGATATTTTGACCTATTTAAAATCACTAGGATGATCAAGTCATCTAATCCTTCTGATCTAATCTCAACCTCCCTTCATTTTTAAAATGCGTAGATCATCCTAGGTCGTCTGACTAGATCCGAAGATGCATCCCATCCATTCCTTTTCCAGCCACATAAACCCATTTTTTAAATTTTTTTGGGTGAATTTTAACCCTTGGATCAGACGAGATTTAATCCTAGTCATCCACTCTTTTCCCTTTCTTCCTCCACACTAAACTGAACCATCCCGATTACACTATTACTCTTCATCCCCTTTTCTTTCCCTCCATCCCATGACACCATCTTTTTTCACCCTCATTATGATATCTTCAATTATTTACAAAGAGGTAGATTAGTTTAAGATAAAATTCACCATCCCTGACTCAGATCCCTCTCATTGCTTCATCGTTGTACCGTATGGTGTCAATTAACTATATTTCACGTTGATTTTATGATAATCAACATTTTTTATTGGATTTAGTCTTTTTATATCAAAAAATTAAATCTATATTTTTTTAAACCCTATATCGCAACACTAAGGCTACTCAAAATAATCCTCTGTCAAGCTCTCTCTCCTTCTTTTAGTTCCATAAACACTTATCCATATCTTGATTTAAATCAAGAAAGGGAATTTTATTCTTTTCATTTTGTTTTTGAAAACATATATGTATATACAAGATATATATATATATATTTGTTTAAAACTCTATATTCCTTGTCCAAATTACACATATGATAAGCCTTCTTGTTTTAATTAATTTTTTCATAAAAACTTATAGTTGCATGTGTATGTATTTTATTATCAGGTATAGATTTCTAAAAAAGGAATTGTATGTGTATATATATATATACGTATATTCAAGAATTTATAGTCCTATAATTTTAGTATTTTTATATATTAACATGATATGGGTTCTTTTGACATTAATCATATTTTTAAGAACCTATGTTTATTTGGAATTAGTATGGGTTTCAATGTTTATTATATAAACATATATTGGTGTGTGTATATATATAGTTATATATATATACACACACATATAAATATAGGTATAAACAACTTAAGATTAATTAAACATTTTCATTTACTGAAAAGTTAAAAATTGTCTATATTGTTTAATGAATTTTACTTCCTATAGACACCTTGTTTTCTTAAATAAAATATATCATTTTATGTGAAATTAAGAAATAAGTTTTCATTTCTAGAGCTAACATGAATCTTCATCATCTTCTATGTCATGCATGAATAGGTAAGGCCATCACCTAGTTCACTCATGTCATTATCATCATTATTTAACCATGAATTCTGTCAATCAATGTTTCTAGAAATAATGGTTCCTAATTAATAAAGGGTTTCCCATCAAGAGATTCTCTCAAAATTATTTTTCGATACTTATGTTTAAATTTTTTTATGACACTGTTTTGAAGGAATTCATGCTATGTAAGTATATTTGAAATTTTTGGGGACAAAAATGGAAAAGGCAGGTTCGTGGGAAGATGTTTTCAAAACATTTACATTGGTAGATTAAGTGATGTTGTGGGGAATGAAATATTATGTCTATTAATAGACTGGTGATGTTATGTATGGATTTTCAGACATGGTCTTTCATGTACCATTAATTTCCCAAAGAAAATTATTTTCTTTTGAAGAGGAATCCCAAATGAAATTTTCATTTTTCATTATTTTTGTTTAATGATGGATTTTTAAAGACACTTATAAAATATTATATTAAGTGTATTTTTCATGATATATCCTTTTTTTTGAAAACCCCTTATGGGTAAATTTTTTCTCACCCTATGTATTTAAATTGTTCATACAGGAGTAGTGGAAGTGATAAGATAAATTTCTAAAGTTGAAGCGATGTACTTATATTTCATTACTTAATGTTTATTAAAAATTGTACATTTATATTTGAATGTAATACTAGATTCTAATTCTCTAAAACATGGGATGGTATAGATCCCCGGTTATATAATATTTTGTGTAATTATTTAGTTTTTTTCAAAAAAAATTACACATAATTTTCATGCACTGAGTCTGGAAGATTGGGCTCTGGCTATTACGCACATAATCTCAATTGATGGGATATATGCGGATCCATAAAAAATCAATGATTTTGAATGATGGATGATACCAAAAATGTTAACTAAGATATGATTTTTTCTTGGTTTAAGTGAATTTTATCAACATTTTGTGAAATATTTTTCATGATTATCTAATCCACTCATCATGTTGACTTGAAATGGAGTTATGTTCGTATAGACAGAAGAATGTGAAAAGAATTTCCAAGTTATAAAAAGAAGGGTATACATTTTACCTATGCTAACACATCATTGAAATGGACAATGATTTTTGATCAATAATTATGCATCCATGAAGGTCATGTGATTTTTTCTCATGAAAAATGATATTGTGATAGAATATGCCTCACGGTAGTGGAAATTCCATGAGTAAAATTACCCCAATCATGGTTTTGAGTACGATACAGTAATCTTTGCATTAAAGATATGGAGGCATTGCCTTTATGGTGGAAGGTGTGATATTTATAGTCATCATAAAATTTTAAAGTATGTCTTCACACCAAAGGAGATTAATATGGGCCAAATAAGATGGTGGTGGTTGATTAAATATTATGACTACTCAATACATTACCACACTGGGAAAATGAATAAGGTGGAAGATGTTTTGAGTCGACAAGACCATACTAGCCTATCCATTATGAGGATCACAAATGATCCAATATTTATGGATTTTTTAAGGATGTATCTTGAAATTTTAAAGGAAGGTGAGAAATATTATCTCTCTCAAATTAATGTTCAACCATTTATAAAAGTAATGATTAAGGATGCATAGAAAAAACTTGTTGAGGTACCAAAGATGGTGAGAAATGTTCCTGAATTCAACCATGATTGTGATGGAATAATAAGATTCAAGAATCAGGTTTTCATTTCTCACATTCTAGAATTAAAGAAGGGGATATTGGATGAGGCTCATTCTTCTTCCTTATCTTTTCACCCTATATGCACAAAGATGTATGAGGACTTGGAAAATTATTTTTGGTGGGATGGAATGAAAATATATGCAGTTGAATATGTCTCTTGTTGCTTGGTTTTTCATCAAGGTAAGGCTCAGAGACATAATTATAAGGGGATGTTACAACCATTACCCATATTGGAATTTAATTAGGAAAATTCACTATGGACATTGACATCGGAAAACCCAAAACATCCAATGGCTATATCGATATCTGTGTTAGAGTTTATCACCTTATAAAGTCGACAAACTTAAATTCTATTAGAGATTATTTCTCTCTTGATCATCTTGCCATGGTATATGTAAAGAAATGGGTAAGATTTCATAGAGTACCACTTTCCATTATATCTAATCAGGATCTGAGGTTTACCTCGAATTTCTAGAGAAGTATTCAGACTGATCTGGATACAGAGTTATGTTTTATCACTATTTATCATCCTTAGGAAGATATTCAGTCTAAGAGGAAAATTCAAACTCTAGAAGAAATGTTGAGAGCTTTCTCTATGGACTTTAAATGAGGTTGGGATCAACACATACTTTTGGTGGAATTTTATTACAACAATAGATATCACTCTATTATTTATATGGATCCTTATGAATCCTACTATGGAAATAAGAGCAGAACTCCCACCTTCTAGGATGAAGTTGGGTAAAGAAATCTATTGGGACTTGATATTCTTGATGAAATAGTAGAGAAGGTCATATCTATTCAACAATACATAATAGAAGTACAGAGTCGACAAAAATGTTATGTAGATAACCGAAGAAAATACATAGGAGTTGAAGTGGGTGATAAGGTGTTTCTATGAATATATCCCTAGATTATATTAATGAGATTTGGAAATAATGGAAGCTAAGCCCAAGATATATCTATCCTTTCAAAATTTTGGATTGTGTTAGGAAGGTAGATTACTAATTGGTGATTCCACCGAATCTCTCTCATGTTCTTCTTGTGTTTGATATTAATCTCCTGAGAAAGTACACACATGATCCTTCAATTTTACTAAAATCAGATTTCGTACCACTGGATCCAGATATTTCTTATGAATAACAACCAATAGATATTCTGGATTATATAAAAAAAGATATACAAAACAAGACCACTCACTTGGTTAAAGTTTAATTGAAGAACCACCAATTTGAGTAAGCTATGTGGGAACATTAAGATATTATTAGGTAGAGGTATCCATATATCTTTGTTTCTAAGTGATGAATTTGGAGGGGGAAATTTAGTTTAAGTGGGGTAAAATATAATGTTCATGTTTTTATGAAATATTTTCTTAAAATAATTTTAATTCTTAAATATAATTTATTGCATGAAGTTATGATTTTCAAAAAAATCACAAGATGCATTAGTATGAAATTACCATAATTTCCTAGCCGTTATGTCTATGGGAATAAGTAGACATAACTTATGAAAATGCAATGCAAATTAATTGGCTACTAATTATGAAAAATATAAATCAATTAGATATTTTTATTTTTTGGTGAATTACTATTGGTAATGAAATTAGTAAAATATATATGTCATATACTAAATAAATTTTTTTTATATTCATACTATGGATATTTTAGTCATATGGTATGAATAAACCTTATTTTATGTGTAACGCCCCGACCCCAGCTACCCAGAGTCGGTGCATTATTACATAACATTGGCATGATCACAAGAAAGATCAAATCCCGAAAGACCGATTAGTTTAGTAGCCTTGGAAACACTAGATATATTCATAAGTTTTACATTACATCATAAAATGAAAAACTACTACAAAAACATAATGTTTCCAACGTCCACACTATAAACCCCTCATAATATCCCTGCAAGTCAATCATAATTTACTTCTTCACTACCTGGGAAAAATAAAACATAGAAAAGGGGTGAGCTCAAATGCCCAGTAAGGATAACAATATAGCGGAACATTCAAAATAAGCATAAACATTTAAGGCAATGAATTACTAAAACAAAAGCCTTTTAAAATTGAACTTCAACATGGTATGGAAAAAGTAAAATGAAATAATGCCATTTACTTGTTCACATGGATATTATACTAATCGAATAATCACATGCAATATCAATAACCACTTTCATAATGTTGGAATGCATAATGCCAGACTATCATAACCACATAGCCAAGGCCTCGTGCCAAGACTACAAATAAGATTTTGTCAAGGCCTTGTTCCAAGACACTAGTTTGTCTCATGAGACCTACCGATGCATCGAGGAGCTATAGCGGGCTCCACCCGTCACTTATTAAGTCCAATGCATTCCCATATGAAAAGGTTTAAACATAACATAAACATTCGTATTAAAACTAGCATACGAAATGTCAATAATTTCACCATAAACTATGAATGGTATAAAAATAGCACATCCACAGTAAAACATATCACAAAACCTTCAATACAATATAGAAGTTTTGTATCATAATAAATCAACTTCAAATAATCTTAAAATCCATCAAAGGATGTTGACATAGATGAAATCAAAATTCTTTTTAAAGAAGTATCTCCTTTTATTTTGAAATCATTTAAGATCCATATAAAATAAAACATTTTCTTTGAAAATATTCTTATAAGCTTGTATGGAAAACTTCGACGATTTTATAACGGCGGAAAATAACCGCACCCGCCGTATAAGTTAAAAAAAACATTCTTACCTCAATTCTGTCGAAAAGGTTAAAAAGGACCTTGTTTTGAAAACGACGGAAAGATTCCTTTATAAACCTCTTATAAAAAGTCAAACAAGGGTATAAACGACTTTAACCCATATTCTTGTAAATAGTAAAAATGTTTTGAAATACATTTTTAAGAAAACATGGATGTGGATGATAAAGAGATCCCAGTAGATTATTACGTATATACAACCTCAGATAATGAAGAGATTGTGAAATAACCCTTACCTTGTACTTTTCCTTGGTTGGGGTAGGTTAACCTCCTGTATAATGGTGAAATAATTGTTATTAAATTATACAAGAATCATATATATTAATATGATATCATATATGATCTTTTAACAATGATTTGTTAATAATATCTTAGAATTATCGTCGTTTCGGGTGTTAACTTACTCATTTTCTTTTATATGTTTTGTTACATAAGTCATGTTTGTTGTATCTTATTCATATCCAGAATGATATCAAGTCCTTAAAAATAATTTTTAAATCATTAAATGATAATTATACTTGAATGGATACGATGGAGAATGAATCTCATCGCGTTCGTGGAGACGGTAGTCCGTACGTACGCACGAACGCTACTTCCATTTAATTTTTATTTTAAAAGAATCGAATCCAAATGATACATAGGTATATTACTATTCCAGTATAATATAATATTTTATATATGTTACTTAAGTTCATTAACACCATCCTTTATACGTTCCATGTGTGGTATGAACGAGTCATATCATTTTAAGGGGGCGGTAGTCCGCACTTCCTCAAATGAAATTATCGTATGTATATACAACATGAAACGAATAATGGTATGAAATAAAATGGAATTACAGAAGCTTATATATAAAATATATATCATTAATATCATATTTAATTACAGTTCCATCATAATGGCCACCATGAGAGGTGGTAAGATGTATTTGAACAATCATCGTTTCGTGAGACGTTAGTTTGCCATCCACAGAAACATTATGTTCATCATCCATTAGATGGAGTTGTGTGTATGTGTAGTTTGAATCCTTCTTATAACAACATCCTAGTATATTTTGGATACTGGTGTTGTTACAAAAGAAAGGAAATAAAAAGAGTTTGGGGGTTGGAGAAGCAAAATAAATGAAAATAATTTAAGAGAAATCGTTACCTTTAATCTAGGTAACTCACTTTGGTTGGAACCAAAGGACTTCTTGAAATGATTTATGCCTAAGGGGAAGCTTCAAGGAGGAGGAGAGGGATGTGGGGAGCTTAGTTGGGCAGAGTTTGGACGAGCCAAGTGGCTTGAGAGGTGTTAAGAAATGAGAAGGAGGAGTGCCCTTTTATAAGAGGGGTGAGGGGCACCTTTGGAAAAGCTAGAAATATTAATTTATAATAAATTCATATTCGGTTTCTAAAGGCTCCAAAGTTGACTATTCAAAGGATTAGGTGGGGATAGGTCGAAAACAACTCATCCAATAGAATTTAGACAGGTTTGGGTACTTATATTAACCTTATCTTTAAGTATTAACTCTAAGTTAATTAGTTTCACTTTTACAATGTCTCTTTGTATTTTTATATTATATGGTTAATAAACTTACCATATACATCCAAGCGACCCCCAAGTGGTCCATTAATGATTAACCTATCATGATATAATTCTCTTGGCCGAACCTTAGATTTTTAGGAATTTAATTTCAATTAATAATATAATATTTGTTTTAAGAACTCTTTTATGTCAATTTTGACACTATTCAATAGTTGATTTTTTTGTGAAACTCATAACAGATTGATTACTTTGAACAAAGTCAATTAAATCAATACTAATATATCATATTATCCTAGAAAATTAGTTTAATTCATTAAAAGTTTCATATTATATTTATTTGGGTATTTATAATATCAATTATTTTAATTTTTCACTATTATAGTAATTACTGCATCATCATTGTGTCATAAATAAAATAAATTATTTAATGTCTAAAAATTATAAATAAAATAGAATTATGTAGGAAATCTTTTTAGCTTTCTAATGAATATTTATAATCTAAAATCCAACATGTATAACCTTATGTAAAAATTCTTCTTCTAAAAGATGTAAGCTTATGCCATTTTTGTATTCATTTTAACTTAATTAAAATAAAGTGTCATTATCACTCACAAGTGGATCCATGGGGTCCCAAAATAGACCCAAAGATGCCCATGGTCGACCATGTATCAACCAATAGGGTTAAGACACGTTTTAGGGTAATTTAGTATTATTATAATATTATTTTTTAACCCTTATTTACCGGATTTACCCTTAACCATGGTAAATAAAATATTTACCGCATTAATTATTCAAAATGTCTAAAAATAAAAGTTACCTATTTACAAAATTTGAACATCCTGATTCCAAATATGGAATCCATTTTTCTAAATTCAAAACACAGAAGTGGCAGAAATTAATTTAAAATTAATTCCCGCTGTCAAAACAAAAAGCGTGTTTTTAAGAGATAATAACTACCAAAAGATTGACACTTGTTTATGTTCGGTTTAATTATAAAATTATGTCCAATGACCAACATTATATTAAATAGTAAAAATATATTCTAAATATACTTTAAAACCACTCAAATTCATAATTTATCACTATTAATTATTTTGATTAAAAAAGTTGTTTTTAATTAAAATTTAGTAATTTTCACTATTCATCAAAATATGAAAGTTATCAGAAAAGTACCAAAATTTCACCTTAGGCTAAATTTGATATTCTGAATCCAAAAATGAAGTCCATTTTAAAATATAAAATATATATAATTTCAAAAAGTAGGTATTACTATTCATAACAGCTAGTTTGATTGGTTACGGTGTGTTAGAACTCGAAGTTGCGTACAACACACGCTACTGTTTTATTCAAAGGAAAGCGTGCCGTGGAAGCTTGGGATGTTTCATTTTAAATTTTTTTGATGTCTCCATTTAGTCAAAAAGTTTAAAATATTGTATTTAAAAAGGTTTCACTATCAAAAGTTGATAAAAGTGCAATACTGAAAATGAATCTGTTCTTGCATTATGACTAAGAAACTCATAATATGGATTCTAAAATTATAAGGATTATATAAAGTTTAAAATTTAGTTAATACTATTCATGACCTCTTTTAATGGTGTGATTGAACTCGGTGTTGCGTGTAGTGCAAGTTATTGAATTATTTTTAAGAAATAACACACTCTGAAATCCTGGGGTGTTACATTCTCCCCTCCTTCAATAAATTGCGTCCTCGCAATTTGAAATTGTTCTTCGAAGATAAAAGGTTGAAAGTAGAAAATATATTTGTGGGAAAACCCACATTGGAAATTGGGTTACTAAAATTTAGTCTTAATATTAGGAAAAGAGAAATTAAAGGGTCACCACCAAATTATGATCTCGATTAGGAGAACATTGGCGGCAATTAGAGACATATAATCGGAGGAAAAACGTAAATATTTATAGGTAGTGATTGAGGTCATCAATCAAAAACAAGTGTATAATTGAGGTCCTTAAACTCATCAATCTATGATGATTTGAAGTACCATCGGTTCAACAAAATATAGGGTATTGGGATAACACATTTTTGACGTTTCAAAATATCTTAGTTGAAATCCCACATCGAAAAATGAATTAACGAGGCCTCTATTTAAAATAAAGAGTCGAAAGTATGAAGATTACTGAAAATAACACATACTAGGGTTCCATGTAAGAAAATATGGATATGGAAGAAAAATCTAGCCATCAATTATCTGATGGAGAGTGGTAGAGAACATGGCTATGAAAAAGCCAACAATCCCAAAGCCATAAATTTGTGATGATTTAAGGTACCATCTAGGACAACATTTTTGTTCTAAGTTTCTATTATTAATGTTGAGGAATTTATTTATGAGATTGGATAAGATAATAAGGAGATATACTTAGTTTATAATTAGAGTCTTATCCATTAATAAATTTCTACCAAAACTCATCATTCACTCGTAAAAAAAATTCTATTTATACTATTCATAGAGGGTTCCAAAATAAACGAATTTATAATTCATCTACCAGATCTTTTAAAAAACTACTTTATTTAATCCAGGACATCTCGTGGGATAGTGGTAGGTGATACACCCTTGTCGCCCTTTGGTTGCGGGTTCAAGTCTCGCAGCCTTGCCGGACGCGACGGGTTGCGGCCCGACCTCCGGGTTGTCCTTTTATGGCAATCCAAAATAATCCAAACTAGAACTATCCAAAATACTTCTGTCCAAACTCACAGTCCAACATTCATAAGGAAGGTAAACATAATATAGATCCTTTTTACCCCGTAATAGCATATGAATACCTTCATCATGTATTACCATATTCCTTATTGATTACATTCATGCTCCCTTATTCCATATAGAATGCTGGATATACATCATTAATCCAAAAATGTTTTAAACCCCAACAATGATGGAATATACAAATCATTAATCAGTTCCAAGGTAGTCAAGAATATCCAATATAATTTATCCAAAACAATCACATATTATTCCAAAATCACTACCTCAGTATCAGAACTATATTATGGTTTATCATTCTCTCAACCATATATTTTCCAAAAATCTATCCTGCTAATGAGTCACTTTTCTTTGTTCCACACAATCTCAAGTCCTTAATGAAATAGTACTGCAGTACAATCCTTATATACTCCATAATTATTATAACAAGTACATTGTTGATACAAAGCTCAATTGACACAATCAACATAAGAACTCTAATCATTCCTCTTCATCTGTGGTAGTATCATAACTTGATTATTATCCAATAACATCATTTGCGGCATAGTCTGATGACTGGGACATAGGTTCGCGTAGTGTCCAAACTCCTTGCAAATGAAGCATTGTACATTTAAAACCATTTTCTTACCCTTGCAGTCATGTACTTTGTGCCCTTTTCCTCCACACTTATAACAAACTCTCATTCCTTTCAGGAAAGTTCCAGGGTGTTTCTTTCCACAGTTACCACATATGGGAAAATTCTTCTTTTCCCTCTTCCCTTTATCCATCTTTCTCTCTTCCATCCTTTTCTTCTCTTGCTTCCCTTCAAAGCCATAGGACTCAGTAAACTCTTTACATATCTTATCAACACATGATATTATTTCTTCATATGATGATAATACATGGGAGACTATTTCTCTTATCAATTCTAGCTTAAGACCATGAAAGATATGATCCTTCCTTCTCTTTGGATCATGTGCATTTCTGGAGTTCTCATTCCTTCTACTGGGCACCATTTCTAAACAGTGGCATAAACTAGATCAGTTTATGAATCAAAATACATAATCCCATACTTATAAAACACCTAACATAAATTGAACTATTTATGGATATAATCCATAATCATAAGAATGTTTTCTTTGAGGAAGTATATACTCATAATCCCTTCAAAATGATTTGTAAAGAAAATGAGAGTTATCCTAAGCATATCCCCCGGGAGTGTCGTAACCAAGAGTGCAGCAAGGCCCATTGTCGTGCACCAGTTCCCGTTCGAGTCTAGCTCAAAGCGGTGTTTTCGGGTTTTACCCCTAGGTACATCTGTGCCAGAGCCGCCTCTACCTGCTCGTATCCAGACAGGGATGTATTGCTTGGAAAACTCACAAAATCTCTACAATACCAAAATTCTAGGAAGTTCTTCTATACTAATACTCAAAGTTCATCTTAGGTCTACGTGCTCTAATCAGAGTTTATCTAAATCTAGCTTCCAAGGTTTGTACTAAACTTCCTCTGATACCAACTGTAACGCCCCGACCCCAGCTACCCAGAGTCGGTGCATTATTACATAACATTGGCATGATCACAAGAAAGATCAAATCCCGAAAGACCGATTAGTTTAGTAGCCTTGGAAACACTAGATATATTCATAAGTTTTACATTACATCATAAAATGAAAAACTACTACAAAAACATAATGTTTCCAACGTCCACACTATAAACCCCTCATAATATCCCTGCAAGTCAATCATAATTTACTTCTTCACTACCTGGGAAAAATAAAACATAGAAAAGGGGTGAGCTCAAATGCCCAGTAAGGATAACAATATAGCGGAACATTCAAAATAAGCATAAACATTTAAGGCAATGAATTACTAAAACAAAAGCCTTTTAAAATTGAACTTCAACATGGTATGGCAAAAGTAAAATGAAATAATGCCATTTACTTGTTCACATGGATATTATACTAATCGAATAATCACATGCAATATCAATAACCACTTTCATAATGTTGGAATGCATAATGCCAGACTATCATAACCACATAGCCAAGGCCTCGTGCCAAGACTACAAATAAGATTTTGTCAAGGCCTTGTGCCAAGACACTAGTTTGTCTCATGAGACCTACAGATGCATCGAGGAGCTATAGCGGGCTCCACCTGTCACTTATTAAGTCCAATGCATTCCCATATGAAAAGGTTTAAACATAACATAAACATTCGTATTAAAACTAGCATACGAAATGTCAATAATTTCACCATAAACTATGAATGGTATAAAAATAGCACATCCACAGTAAAACATATCACAAAACCTTCAATACAATATAGAAGTTTTGTATCATAATAAATCAACTTCAAATAATCTTAAAATACATCAAAGGATGTTGACATAGATGAAATCAAAATTCTTTTTAAAGAAGTATCTCCTTTTATTTTGAAATCATTTAAGATCCATATAAAATAAAACATTTTCTTTGAAAATATTCTTATAAGCTTGTATGGAAAACTTCGACGATTTTATAACGGCGGAAAATAACCGCACCCGCCGTATAAGTTAAAAAAAACATTCTTACCTCAATTCTGTCGAAAAGGTTAAAAAGGACCTTGTTTTGAAAACGACGGAAAGATTCCTTTATAAACCTCTTATAAAAAGTCAAACAAGGGTATAAATGACTTTAACCCATATTCTTGTAAATAGTAAAAATGTTTTGAAATACATTTTTAAGAAAACATGGATGTGGATGATAAAGAGATCCCAGTAGATTATTACGTATATACAACCTCGGATAATGAAGAGATTGTGAAATAACCCTTACCTTGTACTTTTCCTTGGTTGGGGTAGGTTAACCTCCTGTATAATGGTGAAATAATTGTTATTAAATTATACAAGAATCATATATATTAATATGATATCATATATGATCTTTTAACAATGATTTGTTAATAATATCTTAGAATTATCGTCGTTTCGGGTGTTAACTTACTCATTTTCTTTTATATGTTTTGTTACATAAGTCATGTTTGTTGTATCTTATTCATATCCAGAATGATATCAAGTCCTTAAACATAATTTTTAAATCATTAAATGATAATTATACTTGAATGGATACGATGGAGAATGAATCTCATCGCGTTCGTGGAGACGGTAGTCCGTACGTACGCACGAACGCTACTTCCATTTAATTTTTATTTTAAAAGAATCGAATCCAAATGATACATAGGTATATTACTATTCCAGTATAATATAATATTTTATATATGTTACTTAAGTTCATTAACACCATCCTTTATACGTTCCATGTGTGGTATGAACGAGTCATATCATTTTAAGGGGGCGGTAGTCCGCACTTCCTCAAATGAAATTATCGTATGTATATACAACATGAAACGAATAATGGTATGAAATAAAATGGAATTACAGAAGCTTATATATAAAATATATATCATTAATATCATATTTAATTACAGTTCCATCATAATGGCCACCATGAGAGGTGGTAAGATGTATTTGAACAATCATCGTTTCGTGAGACGTTAGTTTGCCATCCACAGAAACATTATGTTCATCATCCATTAGATGGAGTTGTGTGTATGTGTAGTTTGAATCCTTATTATAACAACATCCTAGTATATTGTGGATACTGGTGTTGTTACAAAAGAAAGGAAATAAAAAGAGTTTGGGGGTTGGAGAAGCAAAATAAATGAAAATAATTTAAGAGAAATCGTTACCTTTAATCTAGGTAACTCACTTTGGTTGGAACCAAAGGACTTCTTGAAATGCTTTATGCCTAAGGGGAAGCTTCAAGGAGGAGGAGAGGGATGTGGGTAGCTTAGTTGGGCAGAGTTTGGACGAGCCAAGTGGCTTGAGAGGTGTGAAGAAATGAGAAGGAGGAGTGCCCTTTTATAAGAGGGGTGAGGGGCACCTTTGGAAAAGCTAGAAATATTAATTTATAATAAATTCATATTCGGTTTCTAAAGGCTCCAAAGTTGACTATTCAAAGGATGAGGTGGGGATAGGTCGAAAACAACTCATCCAATAGAATTTAGACAGGTTTGGGTACTTATATTAACCTTATCTTTAAGTATTAACTCTAAGTTAATTAGTTTCACTTTTACAATGTCTCTTTGTATTTTTATATTATATGGTTAATAAACTTACCATATACATCCAAGAGACCCCCAAGTGGTCCATTAATGATTAACCTATCATGATATAATTCTCTTGGCCGAACCTTAGATTTTTAGGAATTTAATTTCAATTAATAATATAATATTTGTTTTAAGAACTCTTTTATGTCAATTTTGACACTATTCAATAGTTGTTTTTTTTGTGAAACTCATAACAGATTGATTACTTAGAACAAAGTCAATTAAATCAATCCTAATATATCATATTATCCTATAAAATTAGTTTAATTCATTAAAAGTTTCATATTATATTTATTTGGGTATTTATAATATCAATTATTTTAATTTTTCACTATTATAGTAATTACTGCATCATCATTGTGTCATAAATAAAATAAATTATTTAATGTCTAAAAATTATAAATAAAATAGCATTATGTAGGAAATCGTTTTAGCTTTCTAATGAATATTTATAATCTAAAATCCAACATGTATAACCTTATGTAACAATTCTTCTTCTAAAAGATGTAAGCTTATGCCATTTTTGTATTCATTTTAACTTAATTAAAATAAAGTGTCATTATCACTCACAAGTGGATCCATGGGGTCCCAAAATAGACCCAAAGATGCCCATGGTCGACCATGTATCAACCAATAGGGTTAAGACACGTTTTAGGGTAATTTAGTATTATTATAATATTATTTTTTAACCCTTATTTACCGGATTTACCCTTAACCATGGTAAATAAAATATTTACCGCATTAATTATTCAAAATGTCTAAAAATAAAAGTTACCTATTTACACAATTTGAACATCCTGATTCCAAATATGGAATCCATTTTTCTAAATTCAAAACACAGAAGTGGCAGAAATTAATTTAAAATTAATTCCCGCTGTCAAAACAAAAAGCGTGTTTTTAAGAGATAATAACTACCAAAAGATTGACACTTGTTTATGTTCGGTTTAATTGTAAAATTATGTCCAATGACCAACATTATATTAAATAGTAAAAATATATTCTAAATATACTTTAAAACCACTCAAATTCATAATTTATCACTATTAATTATTTTGATTAAAAAAGTTGTTTTTAATTAAAATTTAGTAATTTTCACTATTCATCAAAATATGAAAGTTATCAGAAAAGTACCAAAATTTCACCTTAGGCTAAATTTGATATTCTGAATCCAAAAATGAAGTCCATTTTAAAATATAAAATATATATAATTTCAAAAAGTAGGTATTACTATTCATAACAGCTAGTTTGATTGGTTACGGTGTGTTAGAACTCGAAGTTGCGTACAACACACGCTACTGTTTTATTCAAAGGAAAGCGTGCCGTGGAAGCTTGGGATGTTTCATTTTAAATTTTTTTGATGTCTCCATTTAGTCAAAAAGTTTAAAATATTGTATTTAAAAAGGTTTCACTATCAAAAGTTGATAAAAGTGCAATACTGAAAATGAATCTGTTCTTGCATTATGACTAAGAAACTCATAATATGGATTCTAAAATTATAAGGATTATATAAAGTTTAAAATTTAGTTAATACTATTCATGACCTCTTTTAATGGTGTGATTGAACTCGGTGTTGCGTGTAGTGCAAGTTATTGAATTATTTTTAAGAAATAACACACTCTGAAATCCTGGGGTGTTACATTATGTATAAAAACATTTATTTTTTTAAAGGGTAATTTTATGATTTTGAATGTAGAACCCCTTTTAAATTAATATTTTCAAAAGTTATTAATTTTAATATGAAAACATAAATACATTCATTTGAATCAGGATATTAAAATTTACTTTGGATTAATTTATGATATTTTTCTGATAACTTTAATGTTTTGATGAATAATAAAAGTATACAAATTTTTATGAAATTTTTTTTACATAGAAATAATTTATATGGTTCAATTATAATATTGAATGGTTTTAAAATAGAAATAAAATATATTCCTATCTTTAAATATAATTTATACCATTATCATTAATTTAACAATGAATTCAAATGTAAAAACATTTCAATCTTTTGAAATGTTTTATCTTTTAAAACATCTTATCACTTTCCAAAAATATTATGAATTTTATATTATTCACTACAACTTATGTGTTTTGAATTTTGAAAAATTATTTCCATGTTTTGAATAAATAGTTCCAAATTATATAAATATATTTATTTTAATTTTGGGAATTATGAATAGAAACTTCGTTATTTTTTATTAATACAGTAAAAGGGTACACCGAGTAATTAAGGATGAGAATACTATTATGAAATTACCCTTATACTTGACTTAATATCATTTTATGGGCGTGTTTAGACCTAAATCATCATTTATTCAAACTTTATCCATTTTATCCACTTGTATGGGATAATGACATTTAATTTATTTTATTTAAAAAAAAGATAAATATGACTCATTCCAATTTTAATAACTAAATAATTTTTAATATAAGGTTAAATTGTTCATAATTTGGAATATTAATAATAATTTAAAATATAAAAAATTCTTTATGTATGTAATTTATTTTTAATTTTCAGAAAAAAAAATAATTACCTTAATAGAATTATACATTAACGTTGCCTAAAATATTTAATTGATGAAAATTCAATAATATTGTTTTTATTAAAATATTAATACACCTTAAAAGATCTAAAAACATGACTGAAATTATTTCTCAAGTATATCTTGATCATAATCATCCATGAATCGAGTTATGCACAATTTGGATCCTTATAGGAGGGATTATGAGACTTATATTATTTTATTCAAAGTAATGTTAATGTTTTCACCATCATAATTTAATAAGTATTGCATTTTAAATATTGGATTTTCCAGAAGATAAATTCTACTAAAATTATTATTCTAAAATCTAGTAGATTTTTATTCATAATATTATTTTATTTTCATTTTTTATTCTTAAAATAATCATTTTAAATAATTACCCAAAACTGTTGTAGTGATTGTTTTATAAAGAAAAATATTAAAACAATTATACTAAAAACATTAAAGTAAATATAATATGGAATAATTAACATGTATAATGAATTTTTTAGATTACCAATACCTCCTAGGAATAAAATAAATCTATTGGTTCATAGTTTTTTTTACATTAATATTTTTAGAATTAAATGAATTGAATGGTGCCAAAATTGATACTATTGAATGTTTATCAAAATAATTATTTATTTAATTATTTAGAAATAATTAATTTTTTTTTAAAAATATAAAATAATTATTATATTTTATAAAATAATCTAATATAATTATTTATGGTCTATTTTACATCAAATAAGAAAATATTTAACCCTTTTAAAATAGAATTATTTGTTACCCTAGTAAAAAATTAAATAGAATAACAAAGTGTTAATAAATAGATAAGGTTTAAATTGATATAAATACTTGTTAAAAATTTATTTTTGGATGTTATTACAATACAATATCAATTCATCTCTTAAATTTTAACATTTTTCTGGTTTTAGGTAGGTTTTGATTTTATTATAAATTATTATTTATGGAGATTCCAAAACTGCCGATCACACCAATTATAAAAAGGAACCTCCTCCCAAACCACTTTACTTCACATTGATCATTGAAGCTCATCCATCCCCTAACCATTTTACTTATCAACTTGCATATTTATATTCTAGATGTTTTTTCATCTTCAGAGACCCACTCTAGTGATCTTAGAAGACATTTAGAGGAAGCAGATCAAGGAAGAGGTAATCTCTTCGACCGATTCATTCAAACTTATTTATTCTTCTACTTCCTCTTAATCAGGTTTTTTGAATATAAATTAATAAAATAAGTATCAATAATATACTAATATATTGTTATAATGATTAAATATCCATATTTCACTTTCTAACCATCTTATTAAAAATAATATCACCACGCGTGCGTACCTACGGGTTACCTTCTCCATTTCATAGTGTAATATATTTTTCACAACCACATTACATGGATGGGTATAATGATGGAAAAAATGAATATATATTATTATTATTATATTATAATGACTCTGAAATATTATACACCATCCACTTCAATACCATAAAAAAAATTATCTGAATGATATCGTCGCTTGTGTGTACATACGACCTACCATCTCCACGATGCGATGTGATTCATTCTACATGATCTTCCTTAAAAAATTATATAAAAAAATATAATGAATAAATATGATATATATTATAATAATATCATACTGTAAATGATATAATTATATTTTAAGAATCTGAACAGAAACTTATTGTAAAAAAATTACATAAGAACATAAAGTAGTTAATATCTCAATAATGAGTGACAATGAGGTGTTACTGAGAAAAGGATGATAATAAGATCGTATATGATATCATAAAAAAGACAAATATTTTTTAATAATTTTATAATATTATTTAAATCATTATAAATGAGGTTTAGATTCATATGAATGATATTGGACCTAAGGTAAGTGATAATTTTAAACTCTCATTTTTATCCAAGATTGTTTATACACAAGTACTTATTATGTTCTATTTATCATCCACGTCCATGTTCACCAAGTATGTAATACTATTTATATAATTCTAAAAACATTTACGTTATTTTTACCCTTTGGTTAATTTTATTGAACAGTATGAAATGAATCTTTTATCATTATTCGATTAGAGGTACTTTTTGAATTTTTTCAACAAAATCAAGAGAAGAATGCTTTTTTAACTTATAAAAAATGATCAGATTTTTAACTCATCATACCAAAATATTTTCCTAAAAATCCATTTTCATGATTTCAATTTAATTTTAAAATAAATTCTTTTCCATTAAAATTACATGTTATTATGAGAAATGAAAATGTTTTTGAAAAAGAAACGATATTTTCCTCAAAAATTAATTTCAAGTGTTTTTTCAAAATTATTTTCCATATACGATGGAGATCCTTAAATATGGTTTTTTATCTCTATTAATAATATTATTTGATTTTGAAAATGATGTAATGATATTTTATATGGATTATGTTATGATGTAATTATGTTTAAAAACCCATTTTATTTCTTGTGCTATGCTATGATGAATGATTTCTGTTTTTTAGCACACATAATAATGATTTCATTATGATATGGTTGGGTCCTATATCTCCCCCAAATTCATTGGGTGAATATTTATATCTCATTATATAGACATGACTAGAATTACAATTAAATCTAGTTCCATAATATAGGGCTAGAACGACAAGTAAACTCAGTTCTGTAATGGAAATTGTATACTATGATGGTCTTTGAAATTATCTTTGACTAATTTTAAATAATTTTATATACTTATGTGTATTCCAAAAAACATCTTGTCTTATGTTATGACTATTGTTATTATTTATATTATTTATTATGAAATTTTATCACATGATATGATATCACGATCATTCATATACAGGATAAAAAATCCAAATTTTATGTTCTTATGTATTATGATTATGATATGATTGATATTTACCTTTTTTACCCTTACTGGGCATTTGATATCACTGTTTCGTAGGTTTCTTCTCCCCAAGTCTTGAAGAAGGGTATTAAGTAAGATATGTAAAAATGAGTCTAGTTATGAAGATATAAGTGGGTGGAAACGTAAATATTTTATGACCTAGTTGTTTATGTATCCTAGTTTCAAAAGACAATATTATGATATGGTCTTATCATGGATTTATTATATGTTACATTGAATATACTTCAATTTTTAAGTAATATCAACTTATGTAAATTATGGATCATTATAGTTAGTATTAGAGGAAATGTATAGTTAACCTTGGTAAACAAGGATGAGAAATCATTAGTAAGAACCCTAAGAATATGTCTAAGTATATGTTACAATTATAGAGTTTTAAAAATTACCATTAATAAACTATGATATAACCTAAAGTATCCTAAATTAAAATTTTATTCTTTATTATGTGGTTTTCCAATTATTATTAGTGTTTCTCACACTCTACTTCTTGGTTTTAGTCAATGGTTGGAACCAAAAGGAACCATATTAATGATGAATGCAATAGGAAATGAAATGCTTGTCATCCTAAAAACCATAATGTTATGGGATATAGAATGGAAAATATTTTCTCTATGAGCACACATCTTTCTCAATGTATGAATCAAACAGAATATCTGAATGAGTAAAGGATGGAGCAACATTCTGTTGAGTCCTTCATGAAGTAGCGTCCACCTTCTTCCAGCGGGTCTTCTGATCCATTAGTGGATAAACAATGGATCAATACCACTTAAGAATTATTTTAATTTATACAATGGTTTTAACATGATAAATTCATCTTATCAGTATATCGTTTTGGAAGGTGAAGTTGATCAATGGTGCAATCTTATCAAGAACACAAAAAATGATATTAAATTGTCTCTATGGGATAGGATGTGTTCAAGAAATCATTTTTTAGTAAGTAATTTCCTCGTATTCTTTAAAAAAAATTGGATAAGGATTTCCTTAAACTTAAGAAAAAGGATGAAGAAATTTGTGGCACCTGCAATAAAAATTTTACAAGACTTGCATGGTACGCTTATGGAATTGTTATTCATCATAAGAGTAAAATTGAACGATTTTTTAGTGTCATAATACTATGTCTTTAAAGGGAAATATCTATAAATTGAATTTAATATCTATGAGGAAATTGTTATATGTTCTCTCTAAGTTTATATGGATACAGGAGTAAACCATCAATACTATGGTTTTGATAGTAAGAGAAAAATTAAACTTAATGTAAAATCTAAAGATCGCACTGAAAAAAGATGGGTTTTCCCGTATGCTCATACTATGGAAACAAACATGGAGGAAATTTTCTAAAAGGGACTAGTAAATTTTTTAATTGAGGAAAAGAAGTTCATCAAGTAGTTTAATGCTGAAGTCATAGGAAAAATATTTCTAATGATGTGAATAGAGAAAAGGCTAGCTATAATGCACATCCTATACATTAGTGCTACAAGTGCAAGGAAATTATGCATTATTCCAATCAATGCCCTAATCCAAGGGTTATTGATAATGATTGACATTGGTAGAATCTAAAGGACAACAAAAACGGATAGCCACATGTAATCACTATCGACAATATAGAGTATGATAATGAATTTTAGAAAGGTACAATTACCATCCACTTTAATGTATAAAATGTTTTATTTGATTCTGGATCCACCCACCCTTTTATTTCTAAATAATTTTCTAAGGGAATCAATATACTACATCAAAAAATAGTTGTTGAGTTAGATGTGACAACTCTTAATGAAAAAATGGTTGCATAAAAAGTTTATAATTATTCTTTAGTTGAAGTTTGTGGGAAAATTCTTCTTGGAAATCTAGTGATCCTTCATATAGTGGAATTTCATGTTATTCTTGGCATGGATTATATTTCTCTATATGGATCTCAAATTAACTTACAAGGAAGGGAAATTAAATTTCATATTTCAGATCATTCTATGATTATCTATTGATGTACGAATGAATATACACTTACAATATAAATTTCTTTCATCGTATGGGTCTTTATCCCTATGAATAAATGTTATTTATATCAAATGGTTGGGGATAATCTCAACTTTAAGAATACACCCATTGTATGCGAATTTGATGATGTCATCCTAGAGAATTCTCTAGGTCTTTCACTAAATCAGGAAGTTTTGTTTTCAATTGAACTCATACTAGGTTCTATTCTTATTTCAGATACACCTGTAGAATGGACCCTATTGAGTTACATGATTTAAATAAGAAACTCTAATATAATCCTGATTATAGATTCATATACCCAAGTGTGTCACCATGGGGACAACATATTCTACTTGTTAAGAATAAAGATGGATCAATGAGACTTTGTATTGATTATCAACAACTTAACAAGATCACTATAAAGAAAAAGTATCCTCTTACCCTCATTGATGACATATTCAACCAAATATATGGAGCTCAATACATTTCCAATATTGAACTTCATTCAAGATATCATCAATTAAGGGTCAATATGAAGTACATACCAAAGACATCATTCTGTACAAGTTATGGACACTATGACTTTATATTGAAGAATTTTGGTCTTACTAATGTCCCTGATATATTCATGGATCTAATTAATTGTGTCTTTAAAGACTATCTTCATCATTTTGTGGTAGTCTTTATATATGATATTATTTTCTATTCAAATCATAATGAATAACATGAAGACAACATCAGAATTGTACTAAGGACCCTTATAAAGGGGAATATTTTGGCCAAATTTATGAAGTGTAAATTTTGGCTTTAGAAAATTTCATTTTTGGTTCACATAATCTCAAGAGATGGGATATCTATGGATCTACCAGAAACAAAAGTTTTTTAATGTTGTATAAGAGAAAAATGTGTAACTAAGATCCGAATTGTTTTTGGTTCGAATGGATATTATTGATGTTTCGTGAAATATTTTTTATGATTATCTAATCCACTCACTAAGCTCACTGGGAAATTATTTATATTCATATGGATTGTGTAATTTGAATAGAATTTCAAAGAGCTAAAATGAATTTTAGACAGTGCACCTGTTCTCACACTTCCGTGTAGTGGATAACGGTTTGTGATCTACAATGACGCATCCAAGAAGGGAATTGGTTGTCTTCTCATGAAAAATGATATCGTGATAGATTTTTCCTCATAATAGTTTAAAATCCATGATAAAAATTTCCTAAATCATGATTTGGGGTTAGATAAGGTAATCATTGCATTAATGATATAGAGGAATTATCTTTTATAGTGAAAGGTGGGATATTTATACTGATCAAAAAATTTTAAAGTCTATTTTCACACAAAGGAGATGAATATGTTCCAATGAATATGGTTGGAGTTGATTAAATATTTCAACTGCTCAATACACTACCACCCCGGGAAAGTGAAAAAAGGTGGAAGATGCATTAATCCAACAAGAACCTGAATGCTTATCGATGATGAGGATCTCAAAAGATCAAATATTTTTGGATTTTCAAAATGTGGATCTTGAAATTTTAATATAAGGTGGGAAATCTTATCTTTCTCAAATGAATGTTCAACCATCTATATAAG
The DNA here is from genome assembly GCA_963277665.1 of Viscum album. NCBI lineage: Eukaryota > Viridiplantae > Streptophyta > Magnoliopsida > Santalales > Viscaceae > Viscum > Viscum album. Next base: position 937,056,204 of record OY728153.1, read on the forward strand.
TGAATATTAAGGAGGTGCAAAACAAAGATGTAGAGCTACTAAAATATTTGATAAATTTTCTTCAGTTCAACCTTGGTTGTGATGAAATAATATGGTTTAGTAATCAGGTTTGTATTCCTCCAATACCAGAATTAAAGAAGGGGGTATTGGATATGGTTCATAGTTTTTATTTCTCTATTCACCCTAAAAGCATAAAGATGTATAGGGACCTAAAAGAGAATTTCTAGTGGTATAGAATGAAAATACATGTTCCTGAATATTTCTCTCGATGCTTGGTTTTTCATCAAGATATGGTTGGGAGACAGAAGTCTAAGAGGATTTTATAACCATTACCTACACTAGAATGGAAATTAGAGAACTTCACTGTGGAATTTTCACCAAACATCCCAAAACATCAAAATGAAAGAATTCTATCATGGTTATAGTTGATCTCTATATGAATTTAAATCACTTTATTTCTATTGGAGAATATTTTTCCCTTGATCAACTTTCTATAGTATATGTAAATGAAGTGGTAAGATTGCATGGAGCACCATATTCCATTATATTTGATTAGGATCCAATATATACCTCAGTGTTTTTGTGATGTATTTAATTCTCTAGATACATAGTTAAGTTTTAACACTTCTTATCATCCTCAGGTAGACGTTCAGTCTAAGAGAGAAATTCAAACTCTGAAAGAGATGTTAAGAGCCTGGTCTATGGATTTCAAAGGTTGTTGGGATCAAAACCTACCATTAGTAAAATTTTCTTACAATAATAGCAATCACTATAGTATTAAAATTTCTTATTATGAAGCCCTATATGGAACTAAGTGCATAACTAAATCATTTTGGGAAGAAAATGGGGAAATAATTCTATTTGGACCTGATCTTGTAGATGAAATTCCTGAAAAGGTCGGATCTATTCAACAACACATAAGAGCAGCTCAGAGTAGAAACAAATTTTATGATTACAACCAAAGAAAATACATAGAGTTTTAAGTGGATAATATGGTGTTTCTAAAAAAATCTCCCTATAAGATAGTAATGAAATTTGGAAAGAAGGGAAACCTAAGCCCTACGTATATCGGTCCTTTTGAAATTTCAGATCGTGTTTGGAAGGTAGCTAAATGATTGGTGCTTCCACCAAATATCTCTCATGTTCATGATGTGTTCCATGTATATCTCCTTAGAAATTATGAATCTAATTATTCATATTTACATAGCTCAAAATTTTTACCGCTGGAGAAAGATATTTCTTACGAGGAAAAATAGATAGAGATTCTGGATCGTAGCGAAAAATTTATAAAAAACAAGGCCACTCTATTGGATAAAGTTTTATGTTGGAACCACAAATTTCAGTAAGCTACATGGGAACTTGAGGATATTATGAGGGATAGGTATCCTCGCCTCTTTTTTTCCAAGTGACAAATTTCTAGGGAGAACATCAGTTTAATGGGCAATAGAATGTAACACCTAGATCTTTTTATGAAATATTTTCTTTAAATAATTTTAATTCATTAGTATCATTAATTTTACACAATAATGAGTTTAAATGAAAAATGATAATCCATTAGTATGAAATTACAATTATATCCTAGTATTTAGGTTACCAGGAATAAATATAACTAACTTATGAAAATACATTGTGAATTTATTTTCTGTCTATTATGAAAAATATAAAGCAATTAAATATTTGTATTTTTGAGTGAATTACTATTGGTAAATAAATTACTGAGATATATACGTTATATACTTAATAAAATATTTTTGATATATTTCTAATGGATATTTTCATTATAGGGTACGAATAAACCCTATTTGATGTATAAGAACCTATATTCCATTAAAAGGGTAATTTTATGCCATTAAATGGAGAACCAATTTTAAATTAATATTTTTACACATTAATAATTTTTTAATGACAAAATAAAAAAGTTATTTTTATGTGGGATATAAAAATTTACTTTGGATGAATTTGTGATATTTTTTTGATAGATTTCACGTTTTGATGAATATTAAAAATAAACAAAATTTTATGAAAACAATGTTTTTGATTGAAATAATTTATATGGTTAAATTATAATATTTAATAGATTGGAAATATAAATATAATATATATTTATCATAAATACAATGTATGTCATTAGCATTAATTTTACATTGAATTCTAATGTAAATTCATTTCAATCTATTATAATGTTTTAGATTTTAAAACATGTACTATCTTTCCATCAATGAGATTAATTTTAAATTAATTACTTAAAATTTTCAGTTTTTAATTTTGAAACATGGTTTCTATATTTGGAATCAGTATATCCAAATTATTTAAATAAAATTATTTTATTTTTGGTTATTAGGAAAAGTAACTTCAGTAAATTTTTTTAATATGGTAAAAGGGTAAATTGGGTAATTTAGGATAAGAATGTTATTATAGCATTATGATAACACTAATCTTAATATCATTGGATTCATTTTTGCCGACCTAAGCCATACTTGGGTTGAAATTGAATCTATTTGAATCCACTTGGATGAGACTAAAACATTTAATTAGTTTTATTTAATGAAAAGTAATTTTTTTTCACTAAAATTGTACTAACTAAATAATTTGTAATATAAAGTTATACTAAAGATAATTTTGATATTAAATACTAATTTAAAATATATAACTTTTTCTTTTTTCATGGTAGTTTATTTTTAATTTTTAGGAAATAAATAATGGACTTAATAGCCAATACATTAATGATGCATTAATTATTTAATTGATGAAAAATCAATAATATAGTTTTTATTAAACTTATAGTACACATTAAAATTTCCAACCACTTGACCAAATCATATTGGTTGAGTATATATTGACCATAATTATCCAAGGGTCGGTTTATGGACCCTTTAGTGCCGTATGGAAGGGATTATGACACATATATTATTTTATTTAAAGTGATGTTAAAGTTGTCACATTCATAATTTAATAAGTATACCATTTTAAATATTTTATTTTTCATAAGATAAATTCTATTATAATTATTTTTTTCACCGCTGGTAGATTTATCTTCAACATATTATTTTATTTTTAATTTTTATTCAACAAATAAGCTTATTAAATAATTACACAAAACTATTTTAGTAATAATTTTATAATGAGAAATATCAAATAAAATATAATTTGGGTGAATTAACACGTATAACGAATTTTTTAGATGTTCTTGACCTCCTATAAATATAATAAATTTTTTTGTTCGATGTTATCTTGTTATATGAATATTGTAAAAAATCAATGAATTGAATAGTTTCAAAATTCATGCTATTGATTATTTATCAAAATAATGTTTTATTAAATTATTTAAAAATCATTAAACATTTTTAAAAATATATATAATATCTATTATATGGTATAAAATGAACTCATATATTTATTTATGGTCTATTTTACCTGAAATTAGTAAATATTGCACCCTTTTAATATTGAATTATTTGTTTCCGTAGTTAAAAATTACATAGAATAACTAAGTGTTAATTAAAAAATGAGGATTAAATTGACATAAATACTTGTCCAAAATTTATTTCTTGATGATATTATAACTCTATATCATATCATCCCAGAAATTGGGACATTTTTATGTTTTTGGGTAGTTTATTATATTATTATAAATTATTATTTATTGAGTTTCTAAAATTTCCCCTCACAGCAATTATAAAAGGGAACATCCTCCCTCACCTATTCACATAACATTGAGACTTAATTCTCATCCATCCCATTCCCTTTTTACTTCTCAAGATTATTATTTACATTCTATAGGTTCTGGTTATCTTCAAATTCCAACTCTAGTGCTCTAAGAAGAAATTTAGAGGAATCACATCGAGGAAGTGGTAATCACATCTACCGATTCTTTCAAACATCTATCTTATTATAAATACTATTCATTAATTTTTTATTAAAAATTAATAACATTAGTATCAATAATATACAAATATTTTGTTATAATTATGAAACAACCATATTCCACTTTCTATCCATCCTACGAAAAATGATATCACCATGCATGCGTACGTAAGTATTACTGTCTCCACACTGTGGTGTAATCTATTTTCACCGCCACCATACTTAGATGTTTATAATGATGGAAATAATGAATATATATTATTATAACATGATACTAATTCTGAAATATTATACACCTTCCACTTCAATACCATTCCACAATTATGGGAATGATAACATCGCTCGTGCATAAGTACAGTCTACCGTCTACATAGTGTGATGTGATTCATTCTATATAATCATTATTAAAACAAAATTATATACATGATTAAAATGAATAAATTATATATATATTATACTAATATAATTATGTAAATGATATAACAATAACCTTATAATTTTACCTTGAACTTATCCTACAAAACATGCACAAGAACATAAAGTAGTTAATATCAGAATAATGTGTGACAATGAAATGTTATTAAAACGGATGATAATATGATCAAATATGATATCATGAAAATAAATATGATTATTTAATAATTCAATAAAATTATATAAATCATTAAACAGGTGGTTTGGATACATATGAATGATATTATACCGAATGTAATGGATAATTTTGAAATCTCACTATTATGCGACATTATTTATACATAAGTATTTATTTTGTTATATTAATCATCCACATCCATTTTTTCCATATATGTAATGTCATTTATATTTTTCTACAATTTTTTAAAGTTAATTTTACCCTTTGATGAATTTTTATAGAATGGTTTGAGAGGAATCTATTATTATTCGATACAACGTACTTTTTGACTATTCTGGAAAAAGCACGAGGACAAACTTTTTTAACTTATACGTCATGATAGGATTTTTACATCATCATAACATCCTATTTCCATGAAAAAATCATTAATTGATTTAATTTATATACTTAAATAAATTAATTTATTTTAAAATTTAGTGACATTTTGAGAAAAGAAAACATTTTTGCAGAAGAATGGATATTTTCCTCAATAATTAATTTCAAGTGTTCAATAAAAATTATTTTCCATATATGATGACACTCTTTAAAGAAGGTTATTTTTATATCCATATTATTATTATGATTTTACTATGTTAATTATGGAATAATATTTTATACGGTTAATGTTATGATGAAATAATGTCTAAGAAACTCATTTTATTTATTGGGTTATGCTATGATGAATGTTTTTTGTTTCTGTGGAACACATAATAATGAATTAATTTTGAGATGGGTGGAACCTATATCTCACTTAAATTCATTGGGTAAAGATTTATATATCATGAGATAGACATTAATGTAAGGGAAAGTAAATCTGATTTAGTAATATAGGGCTGAAACGACAAGTAAACCCAATTCTATAATTGGCATTGTCCTCTATGATGGTCTTGGAAAAGATCCTTGACTAATCTGAAATGATTTTATATATGTTTGTGTATGAAACGAAACGTCATGTATTATGTTATGAATTTTAGGATTATGTCCATTAATTCTTATGAACTTTTATCCAATGACATGATATCACAATCTTTCATATGTAGGATAAGACATCCAAATTTTATGTTCATATGTCTTATGATTATGATATGATTGATATTTCCCTTATTTACCATTACTGAGCATTTGAGATAACCCTTTCACATGTTTCTTTTCTTCATGCCATGAAAGAAGGATATTAAGTAATATATGTCAAAAATGAGTATAGTTATGAAGATATATGTGGGACACTGTGTAAATGGTTTATGAACCAGTTGTTTATGTTTCCCAGTTTCTAAAGACATTATACCTATACAGTTCTCCCATGGCTTTTTTATAAGTTGTAATGATGTATATCAAATTTGATATAATATGAATGTATGTAAAGTATATTTTCTTATACTAGGTTTGGAATTTTTCCCTCTAATCAATTATATTGATGAAGTTTAATGGTTGGAACATGTATTCCTTGCATCTGAGTAATGATCCACCTGTAAATTTGGATAAAAACATTCCATTATCTTAGAACTTGTTATATACTTTACTCGAGTTTTATATGGAACTCCATGCATTGTTTTATTTATATTTCCCATATTTCCAATTGAATTTTTACCTTGATTAAGATTTATCATCTATTTATTTTAATTTATTTTTCAATTTCTCTTTGTTTTTATACTATGATCTATTTAGATTTCATAATTTTTAGACAATTTACATTCACGAGTTGGACAAATTTTTCGTTTTCTCAAACATCAACTCCCCCCACTAGAAATTCCTATATCTATGAAAACATTTGTTTCGAAATTTTATTAAAACAATAACCCATGATGATGATGATATAATTTAATTATCATAAATAATTTAAACAAGTGTTTTAAATAAAAAGGGGAAAAACCGTGACTATATTTTGATGTAATATATGTATATAAATGTTTTCATTATTACTAAATTTTAATAAATTAAATTTGATAAAATTAGAGTATGATGAGAAATTATTTTGGTAAATGAAATTATGATTATTATATTATTGAAATACATTAATAGAATTTTGATAAGACGACCGAGATACGTGGTTTAAATTTTTTTTAATAAGTTTTAAAAATATAATTGATTAATTTTGTGATGAATGAGTAAATTTTTATGGGTAAATGTACTTAATTAATAAATGGATGTATATATTATAATTTTATAGGATCTAATATATGTAAAAATATAATAAAATTTATATCTTTATTTTTAAAGTGATTATTTTGTGTCAAAAATATGTGAATATTGTTGAATAAAAAATTATTTTTTCTAACTTTAAATAGCCATGGTGAAAAAAATTTCTATTTAAATTATAAATAATTTATTTTATTAAAAAATAATGAAATGGTATATGATTAAATTTTTTAATGTGATATAAATGGTATTGTTGATTTCCCTTATTTAATTTTTTAAAATTACATTTTATATAATTATATAACGGAGAGAAGTTGGTAATTGTTAGAATTTTGGTATAATTTTTTTGAGAAATAAAATAATGGTAGTTGAGAGCATATAAATTAAAGGAAAATAAAATTAAGTAAATAAATTAAATAATTAAATGTTATTAGAGATTATTAATTATGTTTTTGAAAGAAAATAGTGATTTATGATTTTTGAGAAATTTTTAATGGTGGTTGAATTATGTTAACATGTCATTGATGAATAAAATTTGTTAATGACTATTATAATAATATTATAATACTATTTTATTTTTAAAAACTATATAAAGAATGATTATTATTAAATTAAAATTAAATTATGTATGAGGAATTAAAAGGGCTATAAAGGAATGAATTAAAATAAATCTTAAATGTAATGTCAATTCATTTTAATGTTCTATTTTGAAGTTATAATATTATGTTAAATATTATGGGTATAATATGTGATATTGAATGTATTAAGTGACTATGGAGGTTTGATCTAATATTTTTACTTTGTGAATGTTTTTGAAAAATGTGGGATCATTGTTTTCTAATTTAATGATCAATAGATTGGTTACTCAGGGATATTAGTCTTCCATGATATGAATATATGATGATTTAGATTTGAGTTTATCTATATATGATTATTATTGAGGGGAAAATTAGGGATACATTATGTAATGTTACGTGTTTTGGAGTAGATAAAAAAGCGTAGGAAATTAATTTTTCTAATTAGCTGTGTAGGTCGTTTTTAAAATGGAGTGTTAAAATGTTTTTTTGAGAGTCAGAACAACCACAATGTGTGTTCTTTTTAAAAGTAGTAAAATTAATTAAATTTAAAATTTAAAATTAAAATGAATTAATTTAAGTTAAATAAAAAATGAAATAAATAATAAATAATTATTTCGATGATGATAATAATAATAATAATAATAATATTATTATTATTTTTATTATTATTATTATTATTATTTTTAAATTAGGTTTCATTTTTTAGGAGAAGACCCAAAGAGGGTATTTCCTCTCCCCTATCATTCGATGCATCACAACCCAAGGGGGTTCCCCCTTTATCATGTGCGGGCCCCCTCTCTTACAACATCCCCTCATTCACTGAACCTCACTGAAATTCCACCAGTTCAACATCTGAATATCATAGGTAGGCTTCTCTATTCCTCCTTTTCCACGATTGAGTCGTTTTTCAGCCTAATCATCACCTTGTTTGTTTTAGTCGAAACTTAGCTCCTTCAGGTTGATTTTTATTTTCGGTATATTCTCTTCTAGAGTCATGAGAAAGGTCACATGGGGTGTTTTCATGAGTGTTTTGGAAACCGTCCTCGAGGGTGAAGCGTCTCAGGTGGTTTCGGTTCACAGTTTTTCTTCCGAGGTATGTTTTAGTGGTTTCTTCTTATTTTAAACCTCTTAAATTAGGGTATTTATGTGTTATTGACTCCCTATAAATTAATCAGTATGCAATTGTGTTTTTTCATGTGGTTGTGGGTCAATTTGGTTCGCCACCTCTAATCGAGGTAATGATATATACCTACGGTTTGGTTTCTCTAGTGTTATATGGTCTTATTTGGGTGTTATAGAGTTTGTAGTATTTACCTTGTAGTGTGTTGGCCCCTTTCAAGTGATTTCAAGTCTCCAAAGTCTAAGGAGACTCACCGGTGTGTGAATTGGTATGTAAATATATATATATATGGGAGGGATCCCCTGTTACTGGTAAAATCATCCATAGAAGTGATTATACATGTGTGCGGCTAGGTTTTCCCATGTATATTTATATAAATGCATATGTATGTGAATTGAGATAGAAATATGCATATAAGCATATATGTATGGATCCCCTTACACATAACCATGGATATGAGGGCATGTGTATAGGGTCTAGGTTTCCTTTTATGTATGTGAAAGTGTGTATACTTATGGGTAGAGTAGTAGCCTTTAGTTACAAATATTCAAGAGTTGAAGTGGACGGCTAGGATCCACTTTGAGGTATGATCACATCCCATTTACTTTTAAATTGATGAATGCATTAATTGATATCTTTAATAAATTTATTTCTACACTTTTATTATCTTTTACTTAATGTAGTATGTGTAGATTAAATTCTTTTTTAATTTGAATTGAGTGTGATTTTTGATAGAAGTTTTAAATGTGATAAATGGTGGATTGATAATAAATTGATGGTTTTATAATAAAACCCCACCAACAGAGGTGAACTATCTGCAAAAACTCACAATAGTAGTTATGTTTTTTAGTATCTTAACTTATTTCATTTGGTTTGTACTGAATGAGTTTTATAATAAATGATTAATATAATTAAATGAATTTTGTGAAAAATCATTTCCATGATTTTATAATAAAACCCCTCCAATAAAGGTGCACTATCTTCTAAACCGAAGATTTGTGATAGTTATTCATATCATGTTTATATTTGGTTTTAGTTTACCATATACATATTGTTGGTGTTTGTTTTGTGGCTAGTTAGATTTTGTTCTATTTGAATAATATAAACTGGCTCATCATTCTCATTTATCTGACATTTATGAGTAGTAATATGCCTTGATAATGACACTTTCTTATTTACCCTTGGATCTTACAAATGAAATTACCATGTCTAGGTCATGTGAATGAATTGGTATGTGGTTTGTGTGGTATGAATGATTCTTTTTCTTCATTTCATTGCTCTTTAGATGTCTCGTTTTTATGCACCTCACTTCAAAATTCCAGCAATGAATTTCCATTGCTTACTAAATTTTCTGGTTTATTCAACAGTTCCCATTTTGGCAATCTCCTATGGATAAAGCAATTCATGGTGTTCGCCTGGCCTCTTGGATACCCCTTTGGGTGTGCCCCGCTGAAATGTTATCAAGCCTTGTTCTTCATGTTATAAATTTAATGTGATAGTTTGAGTTGAATTACCTTCATTAAAAAGTTAGTTATATTATAATATTTAATTTCATTAATAACCTATTATGGAGGTGTTTTGATGTCATATGATTTTTTTACATTCTATTTCTCAAGAAAGTACCTAATTGGGATTCACTATTGTAGTGTTTTGATCTTATTTCTAAAATTGTTCGCTTTGAAATTAAGGTGATAATATTATCATATAATTGTTATGTTCTTATTTTTTCACTAAATTATTTATGTCATATTGATGGCTTGAGTTATTTTACTTGGTAGCATGAATAACTTGCGGCTCGTGATGTCTTCTTGATTAGAATGATTCATGTATATGCTTGTCATGTGATATATGCATTGTGGTTTGTTGTGTAATGTGAATAGGTTACTATGGTTAACTTGATATGGTCCGGGTGAGAACATGGGTTTTGTATTAAAGACTCACTTATGGACTCCCATGCTAGTGTGGTTATACCACGACGCATTGTGGAATCGAGGTCTTAGGCTCTCCCAAATGAGGGTTTCCCCAGGATTTCTAAATACCTATGAGTGATATTGGTTCCCAAATGTATTATCGAGGATAGACTCATTGGAAAAGGGTCTATGCCATGCCTCGAGTGATACTCGACTCCCTTCTGTGTGATACCTAGATGGACTCATGGTAAATCCATGCCTTGACTGATACTTGGTCTTTCAAAAGATTTTTTTGGACAGTCTCGGTGGTATTGGGTAATTTGAAGGATGTACTATAGAAATACCTTTTTGGATGGGCTCGGACTCCGACTCTACAACCTGAACATAATAATAAAAATAAAAAAATATATTTAGTTTCCCATGTATATTGTGATACCTTTCAAATGTCCAATGACACTATTTTGCTAATACATATATTAGACATGAAGTTAAAGCTCAGGATTTAGGGTATGGTTCTTTTTTGTCTGCCTTCTCTTGGTTATCCATTTTATATAAAAATATACATCCTACTTTTTACAGGTACTCATTTCATATTTCTGGCTTAGGCCAATGTTGGTGGTATAAGAAGGGTGTTTATTTATGAACCCAAACTAACTTTATAGTTTTAATTTCTATCACATGCAATTATTTTATATGGAACACTTTTTAATTTACAATTCATTGTCTGGAATGGTTTAGACACTAGTGGTGCTGGCCTACTGAGATTTATATCTCACACCCTACTTGGTCCTCTATTGCAATAGGGTACCTGAGTATACATTTCTTGTTCATAGTACTATGGATGATGATTGACTGCTCATGTTGTGTTGTTTGTATTTGGGGGTTGGGAGAAAAGGAAATAGGTGGAGCTCGGGATTCTTAAGGAGATCTCCCATGGGGCTTTGATATCTTTTCATTATTGTTTCTATATTTTTTCAGGCAAGTTGTATTGTTTACTACTTATAATAAGTATCGTCACCTTGAAATTCATTCATCTGTTATATAATGGGTGTTGTCCACTTTTATAAATTTGATAAATTTTGTCTTCCACTGCTTTATCTCATATTTAACTGCTACTTATGCTGTTGTATTTTACTTATACTATGTTATACCATTTTGAAACTCTGGTAAGATGATATAGTCTTCCCACTATCAACTCTCAAGACCCTCCATACTAGTCAGAAGCCTCTAGCATAAGGGGGGATGCGCCTAAGTTCATACGACCCATCGGTCAGGCCACTATCTTAGAGGTTATTCGGGTTGGTATGTTACACATTAGATTATGAAACTAACATACATATAGGTATTTGGTATGTTTTAACATCCATTGATATGGGGTTTAGTAATATATCTCATTATTGATAGAGTGTTATAAAAATTACCCATATTCGAGTAACACTTTGTCAAATAGATGCATTGGGCTATGTGTAAGGGATTTTGGTCACCTCTATAAATACATAGTACATCAGGGCCACTTTATTTTATGATAATTATAAGACATGTTATATATATATTTTTTGAGGGTGATTATATAAATTTTTTGAGAAGAAGGGAGTCTCAATGGTGATTTTATTATTCTTCATTTCTGGATTCATTATTATACTACTATTAAATTGACATGTAATGATTATAGAAGGAAACCAATATGTATGTTTATAATTTCCTCTAATTCTATGTACTATTTTTCTCTAATTTACAGGATTACTAACAGGATTATTTTGGATTTCATTAGATGGATTAAGAAAATATTTTGTAAAAGGAGTCACTATCATTTTTATTTTCATTTTAATGTAGTTTATAGATATAATATCACATGTTAAGGAATGATTATATATTTTATCACAATAAATATGTATATTTTTATTCATTTTTTCATATCATATTCATTTTTTTGGTGGATATAGATTTTAAATTTAGATGTTATGACTTCTATTTCTGGGATATATACCCATGGTGGTAGTCTTGAACTCATGAACTATTAAAGATGGTATTTCGTAGTTACACTCTATTTAAAAATAAACATAGATGTGGTCTTAGTAGAACTAGGTTACAAAAAAACGTGAAGATAAAATTCAAGGAATAATTATGAAAAATAATATTTTTTCCAAAAAATCATTGAACATGAATAAAAAAATCAACCAGTTATCCATAAAAAAGTGTACATTATTGATAAAAAAAATTGGAAGTCTAAATGAAATGAATGATTGTATAAAAAATATATTTAAATATCAAACTATTTATAAATATATCTTGTTATATTATCTTATCACTCAGAATATAAGAAGAGTCAAAATATGAAATATTGTTAATAAATCCTACCAGATTGGAGAATCAGTTATAGTAGATTCAATGCTAATAAAAAGTTATAAATTATATGTTTTAAACTTATGAACATTGATAGATAAATCATAGAAGTTGATATTTCCTTAATATTCACAACAATAACATGAAATAATTTTTAAAAATTGATGGTATATGATGATCTAAATATAAATTTATAAAGATATGAATGTTATTTTGAATATAAAAGTAATGTATGTTTTACATATTTCAATATTTTTATGATAATATGAATGTGAGGAAATAATATAGTTTTTTATTTATATAATAATTTATTAAGATATTAATAAATTTTTAATTATACTAAATATTAAAATTCAATTTTCTATTCAGGGATAGCATATTTATGTTAAAAAGTATATGATTTTATTTCCTAAGATGATTTGTGGTAAAGATATACCAATAAATGAAATGTTTTTACCCAAAAATAAACTAAAGGGTGAAATACCTAATGATGATTTATAGGTTATCCTACATCTAATAATTGATCCACTTAATATATTATACATATCATTACTTTTTTTAATAGACCTTTTGAAAAAATTTAAAAACATAATATTTGATAACTTTATCTTCCCATTTGTTTGTGTATTGTAAGAATTGGATGTTTTATGAGTAACCCCATGTTTCATTAATAAATTATTAGTTGTGGTATTAAAAAATGACTCATAAATCAATAATAAATTCTTTGAAAACACTAAATATATCAATAATAATTGTCTCTAAAAAATTAGTAATGTACATGTATTCATATTTCATTGTACTTTTGGAAACATCCCATAGTGAAGCATAATCAATAGATAAATTAATTTATGAATACCCCTAAAAGTTTTGAAAATTATCTATAAAATCCACTATACAAATAATAATAAAAATTATAAAAAATTGTTGTAGGGTAATTCCATTTTTTTTAAATTGTTACAAAATATTGACAAGTGAAATATAATTTAAAAATTAACAAGTTTTGTTAAACAGAAATGGATAAAAGATCCTGGAATCTAATTTTTGTATAGAGGTTCTTTTGTGACTAATTATCATCTTGTAAAAAGGTAATTGTCAATGATATTTACATAATAACTCAAATGGCTATATATCAGTATATGAGTGACATATATTGTTGTATAAAAAATTAAATACTGATAAATTCTTATCCAAATATCATAAAAATAAATAATGTAGGATTTGAACATATAATTCAATGTATTAATCATCTATCTAGTTTAATAATTATTCTATTGATGGAATTTACTGATGAATAACAACTAGGTGATAATAATAAACTAAAAAACCCTCGATATATATGTTATAAAATTTCAATCATGATATGAAATGATTAACCTTAAGACACAATGAAGCTTCTTCAACACTATCGTATAAATTATTCTTAAATTATATAATGATTTTAATTCTTTAATAACTTATAAGTCAGATGAGTTCATAAACAGATCAAAAATGAAACAAACAGAATCATTTTATACCAATTCATAAGGAAACCCTATCAAAAAATAAATTAAAACATTCTTTAACTTCTGGGTGGAATATTCATGGGTGAAAATAACTCTACAACAACATAAATATTAGATTTTCCATTCTAGAATATAGGATACCTAGATGGAACCATTTCCTCTAATGTCATTATCCCAACAAAAAAAATTATTTCGTTGAAAAATTATACATATTCACATTACCTATATTCTATGAAAAATGTGATCTATAAAACTCATATAAATTTTTTTCCCACATGATATTAGGAATGTATATCATTACATGGAAAACTGTTATTCTACTCATTTTATATCTAACCCTTGAGAGAATCTCCTCGGATAAATGGTCTCTGCACACCTTCTCTTCAATGTCCCTCTACTAATTCTCTTTCAAATACTAAAATAAATGATAACTAACTCCGCATAATATATGAAATAATTACAAATAACATTATTGGTGTATAAATTTAATTTCATGATATAGTATATAATTCTTCATTCATAACTAGATTCTTGATAAACATAATGAAAATATTATTTGTTCTAGGCATTAGTCATCCCATTATGTTGTAAGGGGGTATATGTAATCTGAAAATTAAAATCCTTAAGGGACTCCACCAACCTCTGTTAGAATATGTTCAAACCTATTTTTCAGAATACATTTTGAAAAATCTATTGTTTATTGATGCTAAAAATGTTTATTCGAAGTAGGTATTGTCTTTAGAACATCAAATATAATAGCACAAGTACAATCTCAAGTTCATGGGTTAAAAGGATACAGTATTGGGTAATATTTTTCAAGATCTATAATATATGATTATCCACCCATGTTTTAATATATAATCTATATCATTATGATAAGAATCACTATAAAACCTGAAAATAGCTCCACCTCATAAGAAAAAATAATAATGTTGTTAATAATCATATCCATTAATCAATGAAAAGATTTTTTTTCATGGATATTTTCAATAAAAAGGTGATATTTATTGATTGGGAAATAAAATGAGTTGTTATCTAAGAGAAGTTAGAACTAATCACCTATAATAACTATATAAACTAAGAAATATACATGAATATTATACATTTTTATGTACTTCCCACAATATAATTTCATCAATCATCAATGTATCCATTGATATACCTCATTGATAAGAAACACTCCCAAGAAAATTAACCTCTTTTATAAAAAAAATTACATGTCAACATCATTATATACAAATAATGATAATGAATATTAAATAAAAATATCCTTATATACATTCATTGATCCTCTATGAATAAACCCATATATAAGAAATAAATTTTAACTATATTAATCATGATATGGAAAAAACACCCAATGCATCAAACCCATAAACACCCCTTCAATCTCCTTTAGTGACACCCAGTTAAAAATATATATTCAAAAAAAAGTTAACATCATTATTTTGTCAAAATAATTCATCAACACTAGTGAATGGAATATATTCTTCACCATCACTAAGTTTAAACTTTATTACTTAGTAAACAACCACAATTTATTACCAAACAAAATGGAAAATAAAATTAGGGCTCCCCATTGGATCATAAAAAAATAAATGAATGTATAAAATAATTAATTTGAATGAAAAACTCTCAATGGTTTATATGTAACATCTAATATTGTGATATAGACAAACAAGAAAATGATAAATTTTTCTATGCTAAATTTGATCTCACAGTGAGTAGGTAAGTACACAACCTCATTAGAAAAAAATATTAACATTGAATTCCACAGTCCTTTTAAATCCCTATATTTGTGAATACACTGTAATAAAAATCTAAAAGGATATTGATGAAATTATTTTTTCCATAAAAAAATGATCCATCTGATGGTCTTTCTCCCCATAGAAAATCCCATAATCATTATCCAAGTCAGTGAAAATAAGTCAATATTGATAGGAATTTATTTAGGCTCGTATAAATTGAAATTAATGAATCCTTATAATGGAATTGTATAGTTATATTTAGAGAAAATTAGTTTATTAGTTGACTAATATAACATAAAAACTAATTAACACCCATGACATTCATTCATCAACCTGGTCTAAGCACCCCCTAGGTTACATAAAATAAGGATCTATGAATTGTATACTCCTTATGTATCAATTTATAAACGAACACATTATATGGAAAATAATTTAAATTTCCAATATTGGTCAATACATGAACTGAAGTATAGTAAAGATCTATTATACCTCGAATGAATAATAGTCCATCATGGGTAGGTTACACCAAATGAAACTTATCATGACCAACTCCCTTGCCCCCTAATCCCTGATTCCTACCAATACCCACTTCTAATTTTTACTCATAGTCTCTTTGGGTGAGGATTATCTCTTGGTTAAACTCATCCAACGCAACCATATATCAGTGATCCTAATGCTCATTTATCATATTATTACATATACTTTTGAGGATGTAATTTTCATTAGTGTTGAATTAGAAACAATCATGGTACATATATTTTCATAATATTTAACTCTCATTGACCCCCCCCCCCGATAGAAAAGAATTATGAATTGTTAATGTCTACAACTACTATTAAGATAACATATGGTGTTTTAATTCAAAATAAAAAGAAAAAAACTATGTTATTTGGGGAAAGTATACGTATATTTCTAATGATTTCTATGCATGATTCATAATCATGACTGAATAGAAATTCACGAGATCCTCTAAAAAATCCAACTCTATAGAAAAATCTAATGAATTCCCTCATGAACTAAGATTTACAAGGTCATGAAATTATCAATCACTTCAGACATCCTTATCACCATTATATGTGTATTCTTAAAAAATTTGATATCCCGGAACTATATATCCAAGTATGAATCCCTCTTAAAATAGGGCACCATTTTCTCTTCATCTATCTGATATTATGGTGACTATAGAAAAAAAATGTTAAAACAAAATCTAAATCCATGATTACTTGAACTTTATTGTATTGTAGTCAATAATTCTGGTTAATAAATAGCTATAAGAGAAATTAATAGATATTTATTCCTGAACTAGACATGGAAACGATTCCATGATATATCATAATTATCCTAATAACAAAGGTAAATAATTCATCACAACCTTCTTACCCCAACAAAAAAACTAAATGCTAGTGGTATACAATCCTCATCATTCATCCAAATAAAATAGAGTGTATTGTTTAACATATATATCGAATGATATATTTCTAGTTCGAAAATAATCTCTTCTACTAAATCATATTATATTATTGAAATACTGATAATTTAATCATACAAATCTCACAAACTTCTATATATATCCATGGGAAAAAGGCTCAACAACCTACTTACCCTCTTCCAATTGAACAAAAATATTTATTTATAAAAAATATATATATATATAATCATAATTAATATATACTAATCATAAATATATGAAAAATATTAACTTATTACTAAGTCCACCCTTTACATCAATCAAAATAAGTTTTAATATGCAATCATCATGACCTATAACAATATGATCCATGTAGAATCCAAAAAAGTAACTTGGAAACATGAATCTCTGCCTCATGTATAGTTAGAAAACTATTTATTCCTAGAATGAATATATTTTAATAAGTTGGATTAGTGTTTATTGGATTATTTTCTTTTGTTTAGAAAACATAAATAATATTTATTGGTAATGATTTATAATGTGTTATTAAATGAAATTAATCATTAGTGTTGGTGAATATAGTGAAACCATTTTCAACATGTTTGAATTATTTTTGAGGTGTTTGAAGAAGTATGAACATGTATTGAAGATGATCATGATTGAATACAAGCATGGTGGAAATTTTTTAACTGAGATGGGCCTGGCTAATTTGGATTTCGTTAGGCATTCGATCTAGATTTTTCATTTGTTTAATCCAATATTGGTCATGTAGTCAGTCCAAAATTGTTTATGTAGTCACTCAAATGTTTATAAAATGGTTTTCATATATTGTTTCATGAGTTCAACTTAGAGTTAGTCACAAAGTAAATCCACATTATGGTATATAGGATTTATCATGCAGTCGATTACCATATGCTCTATTCACTTAACAAAAATTCATATTGTATCTTGTAATCATTTAGTTTCTCCATTTGCATTTTATTTATAAGTTTAATCACATACATATTATATTTATGATAAAATTGTGGGGATTCTAATGGGGCATAGTAAGAGAACCTGTGGTGGTCTCATTTCCTCTGGAAGGGTTAAAGAAGGAGCATAATTCCAATTGGTAGTCCCCGGTTATTCCAACGATTAAGCTTTGGCCAAAAGAATTAGTTTTATTTTATAGAGCTCTGGCCTTCTCCCTTCCACCCTTAGAATATCATGATGCGGCTGACCTGCATTCACATGCACTCTTCTATTTGTTTTGTAGAGATCTAATATCATTTAAATTATTGAGTGCTTCTTCAATTAATCTTTTGGATTTTGTTTTCCAACTATATTTGGGATGCTTTATCACCATAATGTTGGTATTTCTCATTCATCAGAGGAAGATTTTCTTATGTCTATTCAATTGATGTTCATTTTTTTGATAATCATTGTTTCATTATATTTTAGTGTATTTCATGTTTTAGTGATGTCCATGATAGCAACATAGTAGTGTTGTGGATCCATATGATTAGGCTTCCCCTTACCATTTTGAACATTTCCATTCATGCAGGTATTGGAAACCAGGTTAGGTTCTTTATTCGTGTGGATTATGGGACTCATTGATTTTTTAATCCCTCCTCCGCTTATATCTAGGTGGACATGGATATTTCTTCTCCTCTGGCTAATCGTATTCATCATTCGTCTAGGAAAAATCGATTTTGGGAATTAATATTTTACGAATCATGAATTGTATTTTCTTCTTCTTATCTCCTTCAAGTTCATTGGTAAAACTCATGTAGTCTTGATGAACTTAGGGGTTTGTCTCACAAGAACAAGTGGAAAATAGATTTTCTTCTAGTCATGGCACTGGTCCAAAAAGGAAATGGTGTTTCTCAGAACCATATAAAGTGTTATCCCCATTTGGATATTGTTTTTGTGTTTCAATGGAAAGAGTATTCAACATTATATCTGATTATTTCATTCTATGGCTAAGGAGTGGTCTTGGGAAATTTTTCAATTCCTTAGGGTACACTAATGTGCCTCCTCAAAAGAACTCCTCTAGGACACTTTTCGATCTAGGCTTGATAGAACGGGATTTTGGGGTGGAAAATCCTCGAAATAAGGGTCTTCTTCAACAGATCCTCCCTGAGATTGAGTGGTCTCTACATAATATAGGAAATTCAAGTTCAAATATCAGTGTGAATCAAGATCCCCAACCTTATGTGTCTGATCAATTTTCACTAGAGGCATCACTTGGAACTCGTGGTCTTGATTCAAATCATTGTTCAATTCAAATTGATCAAAGAGCCATCCACAAATTACAACTTAACAATATAGGTATCAAAAGGATTCCTATTTAGGACAATCATATTCTATATAACTTTTATGATTCAAAAGATCATGAATTTTATATGAAGAAGGATAATAAACCTACTATTTTTGTATACGGTTTCACTCTTTATCAATAGAGAAAGTCCAACTCATAAATTTATTTTTCATTGGAGGGAGGAAAGAGTGTTGACACTGTGGAAGAATATGGAATTAAACAATAAAAATCTCATACTGATTAGAGTATGGATTATTCTTTTTCATATAATCAATTTTAACCTTTGATCTTTATTACGTGATCTTAACTTGATTTCCTCTACCACAGTTACCTGTTTCACACGGTCTAGGACAAGGAATCCAAAATCCAATAATTATAGAAAGGTTCTCCGAGTTTGTTTTTAACTTCTCATGAGTGGAATATCTGAAGGTATGTTCAAAAAGAATTTGTTTGATCTATATTCCAATGATTAAAAAATAACAAATTTTGGGTGATTGAAATTATTGATATACCACGTAAGCAGTTACTCAAAACAAATTCATGATTATTTTTTTGTTGTGATTTGGGCTAGCGTAAAGTAGAAGGAGTTATGGTATTATCATTGGATGAAAATTAATGTTACATGAATTTATTTTGTGAATTTATTCAAATATTAATATTCATCTTTATTTCATCTTATTTATCAAGGAGGGAATAGGAAGGGAATGATAATTATGGAATTTATTTCAATCATACGTGGTGTTTTAAAATGCATATAATATCAGGGAAATAATGTGTTTCTCATTCAATTATCTAATGAGTAAGGATTATATTATTTTTTATTAGTAACTACAGTTAGTAATTTCTTATAGTTTTTATATAATTTATAAATATTTCAACATTTTGAGTTTTCAAATTCATGTATTTGAGTCTTTAGGATAATTTATATTCCAATTATCATAACTATATTTTGATAGTAGGAAAACTAATATATACCTGATTAAATGAGAAATATTATTCATATGGTTTACAATGTGAATATATATTTATTTGGGGAATATGTATGTTTTTGATGAAATTTTATGGACAAAACCAACAGGGTCAGTCGGACATGAAGTTCACATCATGTATAACAAGAGAGGGAGAAGAATTATTTACTCTCATTATTCTTGGAAAAGTTTATTCTAAATGGTGAATAATTCATTTTATGAAGTTATTTAAAATAATTACATTCAACTAATTTTCAGATAATATGAATAATCACGTCCAATAATGAGATATTTTTTAAAAAAAGGAATACATATCTATTATTGCCTAAAATATTGAGGTCATGGTAAAGTGTGGGGAGTACTTGTGATTAGGATGTATTTTATAATAGTCTAGAGGAATGAAAATTATAATTTCAAGATTATACACAACTTTTCTTACCTACATAATGATTCTGGTGGTTATTGTGATCCTGGGCCAACTAATATCATACCAAGGACTATCATTGTGACATTAAAGGTAGAGCATTATAAATTTGTTGTGTTCCTTTTCGTTGGTGTGAATTTGACTATTTAAGTAGAAAAGAACACTATATTATAATAATTTTTGTGGGTTCTTTTAAAATAAATATAAAATAGTATAGATCCCTGATTTACCTCCCAATTATCTTTCATTGATACTTTATTAATTTTAATATTGGTGTTTACGTGTGTGCCCCTTCGTTTGTGTCTGGTAGTTTGTTTTTATGGAAGTATCTCCTACCATGAATAATGTTTCATTATTTTTTTATTTTATATACAATGGTTAATTTAAATTACATGAATAATAAATTGATACCTACTTTCTATAGGAAATTTATCTCATTGGGAAGTACATGACTTTTTCATTTTTATGGTCTAACATTTATAATTTTTTTACGTCACCAAGGATGGATTTAACCCCCGTATTAAAATTCTTTTCATGAAAGTAGAATATTAAAGAAACTATAAAGACAATGGTAGTTTTTTTAATTAAATATTATAATCTCTTTCAAATAATGGAGTTTTTAAAGTTAAAGATCACAAAATAGTAAAATATAATTGGGATAAACATTAAAATATTTATGAATGCATGGATAATGTGATATGGGAAAATTTATAACTTTGGGGACTTATTTATGATGATATATTAATATATATAATGATATTATTGATATTTCCTTCCTAATTTTAAATGCTTTTGGGAGAATAATTAGAGTCTATGGTGAAAAACTAGAAGATTTAGATATTATAGAAATTATTTTATACATCTTACCAAAAATTTCACATGATAAGGTCTGTTTTTGAGAAGAAAAGTATCTTGGTGATATTAATCATGATGAATTACATATTATTTTAATGTATTATTAATTAAGAAAAAATATTATTGTCATCGATGAGGTGAATTATGAAAATGAAATCGCATTTAGAGTAAAAAAGTAAAAGAAGTTAATGATGAAGGTTATTGTTGAAGAAGAGTCTTATTTTTTGGATTATGATGGATATTTAGAGAATAATTTTAATGAAAACTTATTCTTAAAATTATGTAATATGATAATAGGGAAGGGTGATTAGAAGTTAAATTATATATTAAAATGTATTAATTGTGGGGTAATTAGTCATTTTGCAGAAAATTTTCCTAAATATATGACTGAAGATGACAGTGATGGGGAAGAGGTTAATCAAATAATGTTATCAAATAAGAAAACTAAAAATACAAATTGATCCTCTAATGGGAAGTTTAAGTTGTTTTTTAAATTTAAAAAGGGAAAAAATTAATAAATGTGATGATATATAAAATAAACATAAAGATTAATTATCTAGAGATGAATATAGTGACAAAATGATTAATTATTAAGTAAATGATGAATTGTTTTTAGTGATGAAAGAAAATATGAAATAGAAGAATGGAATAATATGGAGTTTATCTTGCTGATAATATTAAAATAATATCTCTCAAAAATTTCAAGTCATGAAAATGATAACTGAATGTAGAAGAAAGACAATAAAACAAAATATTGTATGGAATCAGAAGATGAATTAGAAAAATATAAGTGGTTCAAAAATATTAATGATATAAAAATAATTAATTTATTATAATAAGATATTGAGTATCATGTTGTAGGAGATGTTTACTATTAAAAGGGTAAAATGGTCTTATTTTAATTAAACTGGTCAATGGTGAAGAAGAATTGAACCTATCTAGTCTCATTTTTTAAAACACTATGTGAGAAGCTAGAGTTTGTAAAGAATAAGGGTGTATGAAATTGTTAATAATAATCATATTCTAGGATTTTTTTATGTTGAAAACAAGGGAAATTTTTTTTATAAGAGGATAAGTGTCAATTGAACCATATTTTTGGAAAATTTAAAGGAGTCCTAAAAATATAGAAATTATAGAAACAAAATATTTGATTTAAAATATTTTATAATTCATGAATCTAATAAAGCTAAAATTAATTATTCCTCGAATAAGAAAATGTTTTGAATTAAAAAAAATTAGGACACAAAAAGGAACAAAGACTAATGGCCAAAATTAGGGTTAAAGGCAGTGACGTAGTTCTAGACAACATGCATTTTTCAATGGTAAATATGATTTTTATGGGTACTATTAGAACTTTGGTTGGTTTTGACATACTTATATGATGTTTTTAACTGATTAATAATATAACAGTGAGCTAATATCTCTTTTCAGATAGAACATGAGGGGGAGGAAACCCACTCAAAAGAAATAAATTCTGAACCAATTTTCAAAATACAGTTTATATATTAAAAATATGTTTAAACCATTAGAATATATATTTGAAATATGTTAACATCTTAGTAACTTTGATAAATAATGAATCCCCATGATACTATCGTAGAAGGTAATGAATCCTCATTAAATATGGAATAATTATAAAGAATAAATCTTATCACGCAAAAGTTAAACTCAAAATATAAAATAAGGGGAGTCTAAGGATATTGGAAAGTGGGTGATCTTCGTATATGATAGGGTATTTGATGTTTTTTAATGATGTTAATAGATCTTAATAAGTCTCTGTTAATTATGTATGTGATAGTTCACATAAGAAAAAAGGGGCTTAGTCTACTATTATTGGAACAAAAAAGATAATATCCATGAAATCCCATTATGTTCATGGGCAGAAAAAATTATTATTAAGTATCTATTAGCTTCTTGATGATGTAAATAATGTCCTTTTTATAAATTATGTTACCTTAGTTACAACCCATTATGATGTAAATATTGTGAAAAGTTAACAATGAACTAGAGATAATTCTTTTCTATAGAATTATACTAGAAATTTTTGTTACCTCAAAATGATAAATGATAATGAGTTATGGCCTCAAATTCTTGCCCATTTTGTCTAAAATAAAATGAACTTGATTACATTGGGATACAGTTTCTAGGATGGCCTCATCTCTATGATTTGTTTGATCAAAACCAGGGAGCTCACTATATTTGGATGGTTAACATAAGGTTGGGGTACCATCAGTTGAAAGTAAATTAAGTAGAAGTTATGAAGATCTTGTTTCATACTAGATATGGCCATTATGAATTTTTAGTTACAAATTTTTGGTTAACCAATGCACCTGTTGTATTCATGGATCTTATGAATATAATTTCCTAGCAGTACATAGATAATTTTGTGGTTTTATTTATTGAGGAAATTTTTGTATATTCCAATAGAAAAGAGGAACCGGAAAGTCATTTGTGGGTTTTCTTCCAAACATTAAAAGAAAATAAATTGTATGGGAAATTCAGAAAGTATGAGTTTTTGTTACAATAAATTTATTTCTTTTGTTACATTGTTTCAAATATGGAATAAATATTGATCCTAGAAAAATAAAATTTATTAAAGAATGGGAAATACCTACAAATATAACCAATATTCGTAGTTTTCTTGGTTTAGCATGATATTAAAGAAGGTTTGATGAGAATTTTTCATGGTTATCTGGCCCACTGACTATTTTAACTGAAAAATGTATTATATTTATCTAGATACAAGAATGTGGTGATTTGTTTTCCAGAATTCATAAAAATATTTCTTAATGATCTTGTTTTGGAATTACCTTTTAGAGATGGTGAGTTTTTTATCTATAGTGATGCTTCATTAAAAGGACTTGGTTATTTTCTTATGCAGAATGATCAGGTAATTTCTTATGTTTCACGTCGGTTGAAACCACATGAGTTAAATTACCATACACATGATTTGGAATTAGGTTTTGTTTCTTTTCAATAAAAATTTGGAGGAATAATTTGTATGGAGTAATGTGTGAAATATATATTGATCACAAAAGTTTGAAGTAAATATTCACTCCAATATAATTTAACGTGAGACAGAGGATATGGATAACATTAATCAAGGATTATATTTTCATAATTAATTTCCATCATGGAAAAGAGAATAAATTGGTAGATGATTTGAGTCAAAAATGTAATGCTACATTAACCTTGTTATGTTTGGAACAAGATCCTTTGATTAAAAATTTGATTAACATTGGCATAGAAGTTGTTGGTGTAGGAAATTACCCTTTTTTTATTTAGGTTTTAGTACAATCTTCCCTATAAGATAGAATAAAAAAACTGCATAAAGATGATAGTGATTAGTAGAAAAGGGTAGAATTGGTTCTAAAGGGTAAGTTACCTGAGTTTAACACTTATAGAGACTCTGTTTTGAGGATTGGAAAGGGACTATTTTTGTCTTTTGATTCAAAGTTGAAGAAAGAGTTGTTATGTGAAGCTCGTAGTTTTCTGTTTTCTATTCATCCGGGTAATACTAAGATATATAGATATCTTTTAGAGTATTATTGGTGGGTTGAAATTAAAAGAGATATTTCTGACTTTACTGTGAAGTGTTTAACTTCTCAAAAGGTTAAAGTAGAGCAGAAGATTCCGAAAGGGATACTTCAGCCTTTTCCAATGCTAGGGTGGAAATGGGAAAATGTGTCTTTGGATTTCTTCATGGTATTACCAAATACTTCTTGAGGTAACAATAAAAACTGGGTTATTGTTGATCAATTAACTAAATATTCTCAATTTATTAAAATTAAAGATACTCTCTCTAGATCAACTTCCATGATTGTATATTAAATAGATATTCAGTTTACATGGATTTCCCCTCTCCATTGTATTTGATCATGATATGAGGTTCACTTATAACTTTTACAAAGGCCATCATAATTCATTGAGTACTGAATTAAATTTTAGTATAGCTTTTCATTCACAATCATATGGGAAGTCAGAACGAAATATTCTGAAATTGGAAGATATACTATTTTTTTGTTCAATGGATTACAGGGAATTTGGGACCCCCATATTTTTTGGTTTTATTTTCTTATAAAACCTGTTTTCATTCTGGTATACAGATTGAACTGTTTTAGGAATTATATGGAAAGTGGTGTCAAACTCTAGATTTTTGGGATGAAGTAGGTGAAAAGAAGTTTATGGGACCAGAATTGGTAAAAGAGACGGTAGAATAAGTTCATTTTATTAAAAAGCACATGAGAACAGCTCAAAGAAGGCTAAAAAGTTATACGGATAACTAGAGGAATGATATTTTATTTGAGGTAGGTAATCATGCATTTTTAAATGATTCACCATGAAAAAGTGTGATACATTTTGGTAAGAAGGTAATGTTGAGTCTAAGGTTCATTGGACCGTATGAAATCCTAGATAAAGTTGTATTAGTTTCCTAAAGAGTTTATTTACCATAATGTTTAACCCAGGCACACAATGTCTTTCATGTTTCAATGGTGAGAAAGTATATTCCGAATTCATCTCATGGTTTGAGTCCATAGAAAGTTCATTTGGAAGAGAATCTTTTTTATGAGGAAGAACCATTCCAGATTCTTGACGGAAGAGAGAAATTGTTGCAGAATAAAGTAATTCATCAGGTAAATATTTTATGGAAAAACTATAAGGTTGAAGAGGAAACATGGGAATATGAAAATGCTATGAGGAAAAAATACACCAATTTATTTGATAAGTGAATAAAATTACAAGGACGCTATTTTCAAAAGCAGGGAAGGAAGTAACATCCCAGGTAAATAACGAATATTAAATTTATTATTTATTAATATTTTTGAATTAAATATTAATATTACTTTATAATGGGGATTTTATGTTCGATGGTGTACCCTATAGGCAAAAATGGGTTTCTATGAAGTCTTATGATTCACAAAATTCTGATTCATATTAAATAAAATAATAATATAATATTTTTATTTTAAATGGTAGTTAATGCCTAGTCATGGTACTAGCGGGAATGAACATAACTAATTAAAATATTATTATACTTGTTTGATAAATATATTTACATTTTTTCAATAATTTTTAGATGCTTAAAATAATAATGAATCTGATTTTAAGCATGAAATACCTTAATATTCTTTAAAAGGTCAGTTTACTAACTTTTTCTGGTGAACCCTTTTTAAATCTATTTTTTGACACCTTTTTGTGTTTATTTGAAAAAATAATATTATTATTTGAATAGGGACATCAAAATTTACATTGGATTAAATTTTTGTATTTTTTGATAAAGTTCAATTTCTAATGAATAGTGAAAATACTACATTTTAATTCAAACTGCCTTTTAATATAATTTATATATATAGTTATATTATTCTTTTTATTTATTTTAATGTTTAATTAGATTATATTTTTACCAGTTAATCCAATTTTGGTCATTGTAAGTAATTTCACTATGAAATTGAACAAAAACCCATGTCAATCTTTTTGTAGTTTTCACTTTTAAAAAAATACACTTTTTGGTTTTGGAGAAGGGTTTTATTGTTAAATTAATTTCTGGAACATCAATGTTTTGAATTTGGAAAATTATATTCCATATTTGGAATTAGCTAGTTCAAATTGTTTAAATAGGTAACTTTTATTTCTAGACATTATGAATAGTAACTTCAGTAAATATTTTATTTAACATGGTTAATGGATAAATATGGTAAATAAGGGTAAAAAATAATATTATAATAATATTAAGTTACCCTTACACATATCCTAACCCTGTGAGATGAGATATTTCGGATCATGGGCATCCTTGGGTCGATTTTAGGACCACTTGGAGCCACATGTGTTTCAGAATGACATTTAATTACTCTTATTTTAAAGTGAATGGAAATATAAACTAAACTTATTACTTTTAGTAAATCAATTTTTACTTGGGGTTATATAAGTGATATCTTCGACTATAAATAGTCATTAGAAATCAAAATTATTTTATACATCACTGTATTTTTATTATAATTTTTAGATATTAAATAAATAAATTTAATTATGACACAATGATGATGCGGTGATTGCTTCATTAATAAAGGATTCAAATAGATGATATTATAAATGTTAAAATAAAATTAATTTGGTTATTTTGATGTCATTCACGAATTTTCTAGATCATAGTTACATGTTATCTTTGTATTAATGAATATTTTTCAAATCAATCATTTTGATATGAATTTTTAAAAAAGGCATGATATGAATATTGTCAAAATTAACATAATTAATATTTTAGAATATAAAATATTTTATTAAATATTATAAAAATTGAAAAAATATAATATTCAGAGAAATAGTTATCTTAAGTCCTAAATTTTGTTATTGACCCTTTAATTGGATATTTTTCATGTTTTGGTAACTATTTTCCATCTCAATGTTTTAAATTCTTGATAAAATGGTTAGAGTAGAAAGGGGATAAATAAAAATATAAGGATTAAAAAATATAAAAAACCTATCAAATTCTTATTGAATGATTTTATATAGACTTATATTCTTCTTAGCTTATAATTTAATGAGTTGTGGACCTTTTGAAATTGAAAATAGTTTTTTAATAAAATAATACTTTCAAACATTTTTAAAGTGCACATCCCTCTTATAAAAGGTGAACTCCTCTAACACATTACACAAACCTATCATGCCCATTGGCTTGTCCAAAATCTGCTCCAATAATCTCCCAACATCACCCTCTTCCTCCTAGATGCTTTACCCTAGGAATAAGGTAATTCAATAAATCCTTTTAGCTTAAATCAAAGAGAGTTACAAGTTTTAAAAGTAGTGTCTTCTCTAAAACTCATTTCCTTTATTCTACTTCTTCACTCATTATTTTATTATTTTTCTTTGATAACATAACATAACCAGTATAAAAAATATACTAGGTTGTTTTATGAGATTTATTCAAAATAAACTTACACACACCTCCATCTAATAGATTTAGAACACACCGTTTGTGTGGATGGTGAACTACTGCCTCATGCAAGGATGATTATTTGATTTTTTCGTACCACCTATCATGGTGGCCATTACGATGGAATTATATTTATAAATAATATATATTTTATTTATATTTTATCTATGTTTTTTAATTTTTTATTTATATGATACCTTTATGGTTTCCATAATGGGTAAATACGATAATTTTATTTGAGGATGGGCAGAATTCTGCACCCTCAAAGTTATATGACTCATTCATGCCATACATGGAATGTATAAAATATGGTGTTAATGAACTTATGTAATTTATATAAAATAGGATATTATAATATAATTATAATATACCTATTTATCATTTTTATTTCATTCATTTAAATGTGAAAAGGAAATAAAAGTAGTGTTCATGCGTACATACAGCTTACCGTCTCCATGAAAGGTTCTTTTTATTTATTATATAAAAATGTTATGCACTATCCTAAATATATACATATTGGATATACATGATTTTTAAATCATGAATAAAATTATAGAGATAATGTAATTTTGACCACATGGACAATTTCTAATTATAACAAATTTATTTTTGACTCAATTACCAAATATCGGCAAAATGAATGATATTAATGTAAATAATTATGTAATATTTATAGAAAGGTAATAAGTTATATAAATGGAATAACAAACTTGAAAAAAGTTTTGAAACTTGTAGAAATTAAATTAATTTTATTATTCAAAAATAACAAGGAACATATGTGACGAGTCAGACTCAAGGTAAGGGACTCCATCTCGATCTACTTTCATTGAGGCATATTTTGATTTATACAAGACATTGGTTTATACGGTGTATAAACCCGTTTGACATTTAATTTCATTCAAAGGGATTCTTTTTTCTACGTAGCATTTTACTAAATAACAAAGGGAATGTTTTTTTAATGTATGTGGTGAAAACGACCTTTCTTTTACTGCAATCATTATTTGATATTTGGCATCCTCTACATTCCATCATGTTTTTAAAAGGAAATAAATACCATACAAACTTTTTACATATTTGGGAATTGAAAATGTTGTTTAGAACGAATTTATTAATTCCATATCTTGAAAATATATATTTTCATTGAAATGGGGAAATTTTATCTTTCTTTTATGACTGTTTTATGTGTTATGAATATTTTATGGTTATTGGGATTTATTTATGTATATGGGTGGTTCTGTGATTATCCTAGGGTGAGTGCGCCTGAGATAGCTCATTAATGCATTGGGTAACATCCCAGAGGTAAACATTAATGTTTCTCTTAAGCGATTTAGAGAATATACTATAATGGGTATTTCAAACGTAACTCCTTATGTATCTATGAAAGCTACAATGTAATTATGTTATGGATGCCACAAGTTACCTTTATGATTTATGATTTCTAGGTTTTATTCATAAATCTTATGATTTTATGTGGTATGTTAAAGATCTTATGTTTTGTTTGTATTGATATACTGATGTTTTCTTTCTTTATTTTATAACCTTTATGGATATTTTTATACTCATCCAATGTATTTGAAATGACTTTTATAGGGTATAATGAAGTGTAAGATAAAGGAAGAAATCAATAAGATTTATATCAAGAAATGAATTATTATTTTTGTAAGGATTTATATTTTATGAAAAAAATGGATACTGAGTAGAAGTGTCTACTTTTCAATATTTGAGATGTAATGTAATAGTTACAATCTAATTCTATAAAACTATTAACCTGAAAATATCCTCAATGATAATTTTTGATTTAACTCAAGATTAAGTAATGTTTTAAGGCTAGGGAAATATAGTTGGTATCAGAGGTCAGTTTAGACAATTTTAAGAGTTAAGATATTTTTAAAATAAAATCCATAAATTAATTTATGGTAAGATTGAAATGATATAGAATTTACAGATTGTCATTTTGCTTAACCAAGTATATTTTTTTGTTCAGAATGGTTTTCCACAAAGTAAACTGGGCAACTATGATGGGACAACATCCAAAGGAAAAAAACCTTCCAAATCAGCAACCTATGATGTTCTAAATTGAAACTGAATAGTTTGTTGCACCGATGGAACAATTGACTCGGGCTATATAGGTGGTGGTATCCATGCCTGATATTAGCTAGAGCAACCACAAAATAACATATTAATAGTGGATAATTTCATGATTCAACATCCCCCACCATTCAGATGATCATCTGACCATGTTCAAGTAGAATGGTGGAACAAATCACTGGAAAATATTTTTAATTTCATTGGGTGTTCATAACATCAAAATGATAGTCTTGTTGTTTACTGTCTTAAAGGTGATGCCGATTAGTGGTGGTTGATGATTAAAAATATCAGGGATAGTGAGGATATTTATGATCTTTATTGGGATGCATTTAAAATTATGTTTCTGGAGAAATGTTTTTCTATGGTGGTTTGTTATAGTATGGAAAAAAAATTCTTGGATTTGAGGTAGGAGGATAAATCAGTGGATGCTTACGAAGAAAAATTCACTCGAATGGCAGGGAATGCTCCAAATTTCTTACGAGATATTTATATTAAAATCAATTGTTTTTACTCAGGATTAATGTTAATGTATTGAGGGGAATTATCTTCTAATGAGTTTAAAAGTTATGTAAAACTTGTTTGATGTGCGGAGAAGGTTGTAATGGAGTTTTCCTATGATTAGGTGTTCTTTAAAAAACAATAGAATAAGAGGTCAAGGTGGTAGAATAAAGGGAATGACTCTTCAAAAAAGTCTTATGGTAAGAAACATAAGTTTACTATTTCTCAAAATTTTGGTAAAAATGTCATTAGGGATTGCCTTTTGAATTCTAGTATGTGGTTCCAAAGTGGTAAATGATACATAAGGCTCGTAATTGCACTAAAAAATGATCAGTGTAATGGAAGAAAAAATCTGATTTACAGTCAGTACATTTTTTTAAGTGCAATGAAATGGGTCATTATGAAAATGAGTGTTCACTGAAGAACTCAACTGAAATAAATCAATTGGACTACAAGTAGAAAGGGTTGGTGAAATCCTTTGCAACTACTTCACGAGATGTTGGTCTATTTAATGAAGTAATATCAAGTACACTGTTTGTTTCATCAGATTATGCTAATGTGTATTTTGATTTCGATTCTATACATTATTTAATTTCGAAGAAATTTTATTGTAAATTGGGAACTACATCTGAAGTTATGAATCCTGAACTTATGGCAAAAACAATGGGAGGAGATTTTGAGACCAAAAGAAATTATAAGAACTTTCATATACTTGTGTGTGAAAAGAATCTACATGAAAACTTTATTTTTTTGTCTAGTAGAGACTGATGTTTTTTTGGGTATGGATCAGATTTTCATTTATAATGATATGATTTACTTTAGATCTAAAGAGGTTTCATTTTAGAAATAATTTCAGTTTGTTTACAAGAATGAACCCTTACTTTTAATAACATATCAGGATGCTGAGAAAATAAAAAAAATATGGAAATGAATGTTACCTTGCACATATTTTTGAAAACAAAAGAACTATTCATATTAATGATGTGCCAGTGGTAAATGAGTATCTTTATGTTTTTTCTGAATAGTTTCCTAGTATAATACCTGATTAGGAAGTTGATTTTACAGTTGAATTAGTTTAAGATGCTATGGAAATTTCAAAATCGCCTTATCAAATGGCTCAAATTGAACTTTTAGAGTTGAAGAAACAATTGTAAAAGTTAATAGATAAATGATTCATTCGACCTAGCACATCACCATGGGGTACTCATCTCTTGTTTGTTAAAGATAAATATTGTTCAATGAGACTTTGCATCGATTATAGAGCATTGAATAACATCACTACTAAGAACAAGTATCATTTTCCTCATATAAATGACTTATTATTTTACCTCTAGAGAGATCAGTATTTTTCGAAGATTAACTTGAGGTCATGTACCATCAGTTGAATGTAAAGGAATAAGATGTTCCGGAGACTGCATTTCATTATAGATAGGGCCATTATGAATTTTTAGTTATTTTTTTGGTTTAACCAATGCACATGCTATATTCATGGATCTTATAAATAGAATTTTCTGTGATTTCTTGGATAAGTTTGTGGTTGTGTTTATTAGTGTAATTTTGGTATATTCCAAAAGTAAATAGGAACATGAAAGTAATGTAAGGGTTGTCTTACAAACCTTAAAAGAAAAAAAATTATATGGTAAATTCCACAAGTGTGAGTTTTGGTAACAACAAATTTAATTCTATTGTCAAATTGTTTAAAAAAAATGGCATAATTGTTGATCCTGCTAAAACAAAATTTGTTGATGAATGGAGAAGACCTATAAATATAACTGAGATTCATAGTTTTCTTAGTTTGGTAGTCTATTACAGAAGGTTTGTTGAGGCTTTTTCATGGTTATCTAGCCCATTGACTAAGTTAACATGGAATGGTGTTAAATTTATTTGTACAAAAGAATATTATGATAGTTTTTAGGAATTGAATAGAAGATTAGTGAATTCTCCATTTTTTGAACTACCTTCCCGAGAAGGTGAATTTTTTATTTATAGTGATGCTTTATTGAAAGGACATGGTAGTGTCTTTATATAGATTGATCGAGTAATTGCTTATACATTACGTAAATTGAAACCTTGTGAGTTAAATTACCCTATACGTGATTTGGAATTAGCTATTTTTGTTTATTCATTAAAAATTTGGAGGCATAATTTTTATAGAGTAAAGTGTGAAATATATACTGATCACAAATGTTTGAAGTATATTTTCACTCAAAAATAATTGAACATGATATAAAGGATATGGATATAATTAATCAATGATTATGATTCCCCAATTCATTACAATCCAAGAAAATAAAATATAGTGGCAGATTCTTTGAGTCAAAAAAGTAATGCTACAATAACCTTTTACATTTAGAACTAGATCCTTTGATTAAACATTTGATGAAATTTCGTACTGTAGTTGTTGGTGTAGGAAATTCCTCTGTTTTGATTTAGGGTTTATTATAATCGTTCATAGGATACAAAATAAATCAAGCACATAAAGATGATAGCGAGTCATAGAAAAAGGTAGAATTGGTTCAGAAAGGTAAGTTACCTGAGTTTAACATTGAAAAAGACTGTGTTTTGAGGTTTTGAAAGAGATTATGTGTTCCTTATGATTCATAGTTGAAGAAAGAGTGTTTATGTGAAGATCATGGTTCTCTATTTTCAGTTTATCCTAGCAGTACTAATATGTACAAATATCTTCAAGAGTATTACTAGTGGGATGGAATGGAAAGATATATTTTTGACATTATTGTGATGTGTTTGACTTGTGAACAAGTTAAAGTGGAGTAGCAAATACCGAAAGGGATGCTTCATCCTTTTCCAATTCCATAGTGTAAATGGGAAAATGTTCCCATGGATTTCGTTATGGGATTACGAAAGACTTCTTGAGGTGACAATGCAATTTGGGTTATTATTGACAGATTAACTAAATATTCTCATTTTATTCCAATTCTAGATACATTTTCTCTAGATCAACTTTATTGATTGTATATTAAAGAGATATTTAGCTTACATGGAGTTCAATTATCGATTGTATCTGATCGTGATATGAGGTTCACTTCTAACTTCTAGAAAGGCCTACAGAAGTCATTAGGTACTGAATTAAATTTTAGTACAAATTTTCATCCACAATCAAATAGGCAGTCAGAAAGAACAATTCAAACATTGGAAGATATACTACGTTCTTGTTCAATAGATTAAAAGGGAAGTTAGAACCAATATATTTCTTTGGATGAGTATTCTTATACTAACGGTTTTCATTCCAGTATACATGTGACATCGTTTGAGTAATTATATGTAAAGTAGTGACGAACATCAGATTTTTGGGATGA
Organism: Viscum album; assembly: GCA_963277665.1. Taxonomy (NCBI): domain Eukaryota; kingdom Viridiplantae; phylum Streptophyta; class Magnoliopsida; order Santalales; family Viscaceae; genus Viscum; species Viscum album. The sequence goes on from OY728153.1 coordinate 937,090,824, forward strand.
AGTATGTGAAAGAAAGTTGATGGGACCATAATTGGTAGAAGAGATGGCAGAAAAGTTAAGTTGATTCATAAGCACATGAGAACAGCTCAGATCTGGTAGAAAGGTTATGCGAATAATCAAAGAAATGATCTTTCTTTTGAGGTATGCCATCATGTATTTGAAAAAGCTTCACCATGGAATATTGTGATGCATTTTTATAAGAAGGGAAAGCAGAGTCCGAGGATAATTGGACCTTAAAAAATCATGGAGAAAGTTGGTTCAATTTCCTACAGTGTGGATTTACCTTCAAGTTTATCCCAGGTACACATTGTTTTTCTTGTTTCAATGTTGAGGAACTATATGCCGGATCCATCTCATGTTTTTCATCTAGAGGAAGTTCAGTGGGGAGAGAATATTTATTATGAGGAACAACCAGTCCAGTTTCTTGACAGAATAGAGCATGTGTTGTGGAAGAAGGTAATTAATTAGTTAAATGTTTTATGGAAAACCCATATGGTTGAAGTGGCAATGTGGGAATCAGAAACTACTATGATGGATAAATACCCCCATTAATTTGATATGTGAATAAAATTGCGAGAACGCAATTTCCAAAAGGGGGAAGGATTTAACATCCCCTGTAAACAATGAATATGACATTTTCGTATTTATTAATATTTGTGAATTAAATATTAATTTTACTCTATATTGGATGTTATGTTTGATGTCATACTTGACATACAACAATGTGTTCCTCCGAAATCTTATGTTTCAAACAATACTGAGTCATACTGAAAAAAATATTATATTATTATTTTAAATGGTAGTTAACAATTAGCTGTTGTAACGATGGGAATGAATATAACTAACTAAAATATGATTATACATGTTTTTTAAAATTATTTACATTTATCCAATAAATTTTAGAGGCTTAAAATATGAATGAATCATATTGTAAGCATGAAATACCATAATATTCATTAAAAGGACTTTTTACCGTGTTTTGATGGAGAACCCTTTTTAAATAATTTTTGGTCACTTTTATTTGTTCTATTTGAAAAATTAATATTTTTATTTAGAATAGGGACATAAAAATTTACATTGGTTGAAATTTTGGTATTTTTCTAATATAGTTCATTTTCTAATGAATAGTGAAAATACAAGATTTTAATTCCAAAATGTATTTTAATCAAATTTATTTATATAGATAGATTTTTTCTTTTTAATTTTTTTAAAGTTTAACTAGAATATATTTTTACCATTTAATCCAATTTTGGTCAATTTAAGTAATTTCACTATTAAATTGGACGTAAATGCATGTTAATCTTTTAGTAGTTTTTACTTCTTAAAAAAAGGATTTTTGGTTTTGACAACATGAATTAATTTTAAATCAATTTATAAAAATTATGTATTTTTAATTTAAAATAATGTATTCCATATTTGGAATCATTAGGTCCAAATCATGTAAACATGTATCTTTTATTTTTATACATTATGAATAGTAACTTTAATAAATATTTTATTTACCATGGTAAAAGGGTAAATATGGTAAATAAGGGTAAAAAATAACATTATAATATTATTAAATTACCCTTACACTTGTCATAACCCCATTGGATGATATATGTCTGAGCATATGCATCCTTGGTCGATTTTATGACCCCATGGAGCAACATGTGTTTGAAAATGACATTTAATTACGTTTAATTTAATGTTATGAAGAATATAACCTAAACATAAATCTTTTTGTAAATTGATTTTTATATGGGGTGGTATAATAGATAACTTCAACTATAAATATTAATTACAAAGATAAAATTATTTCCTACATCATGGTATTTTATTTATAATTTTTAGACATTAAATAAATAGATTTAATTATGACACAATGATGATGTAGTGATTACTTCATTATTAAAGGATTCAAATAAATGATATTATAAATGTTAAAATAAATGTAATTTAATTTTTTGATGTCATCCAAGAATTTTATGGATGATAGTTACGTGTTATATTTCTATTAATGATGTTTCTTCAAATCAATCACGTTGATGTGGATTTTTAGAAAAGTCATGATATGAATAGTTTCAAAACTGTCATAATTAATATTTTAAAATATAAATTATTTTATTAAATATTATTAAATTCCAAAAAATATTATATTCAGTGAAAAAATTATCATAAGTCCCAAATTTTATTATTGAATCTTTAATTGGATATTTTTCTTGTTTGGTAATTATTTTGATTCTCAAAGTGTCTAATGCTTGATAAAACGGTAGGAGTAAAAAAGTGTTAAATAAAAAAGATAAGGATTAAAAAATATAGAAAACCTATCCAATTCTTATTGGATGATTTTATTTAGACTTATATTCATCTTATATTATAATTTAATAAGTTTTTGTCCTTTTTTAATAGAAAATTATATTATAAAAAATAATACTTTCAAACATTCCTAAAGAGCTCATCCTCCCTCTTATAAAAGGTCATCACCTCTAACCCATTAAACACACAACTCAAGCCCCTTGTATTGTCCAAATTTTTCACCAAGAAGCTACCAACATACCCCTCTTTATCCTAGTATCATTTCCTTAGGTATAAGGCAATTAAATAAATCCTTTTTTCTTAAATAAAATAGAGTTACACGTCTTAAGAGGTTGCATCTTCTCTGAAAATTATTTTCCATTATTCTACTTCATCACTTCCCATTATATTATTTTTCATTAATTATATAACAACACCATTACCCTAAATAAACAAGGTTTTTTTATAATAATTATTCAAACTACACTTACCCACACCTCTATATAATAGATTTCAAACATATTATTTCTGTGGACAACGAACTACTGTCTCATGAAACGATGATTGTTCGATTTTTATGTACCACCACTCATGGTGGCCCTTATGATGGTACGGTATTTATATGTGATATATATTATATTTATATTGTCTCTATTTTTATATATTTTTCATTTATATCATAAAATTATGGTTTCAATAATGGGTATATACGATAATTTCATTTGATAAAGTGCCGACTACCGACCCCTCAAAGTGATATGACTTAGTCATGCCATACATGGAACATATAAAGGATGATGTTAATGAAAAAATGTAACATAAATAAAATATGATATTTTAATATAATTATAATACAACTTTGAATCATTTAGTTTTCATTCCTTTGAATATGAAAAAAAATAAATGTAGCATTCATGTGTACGTACGGTTTACCATGTCCATGAATGGTGCTTTTTATTTCTTATATCCAAATGTTATGGAATATTCTAAATAAAAATATACTAGATATATATGATATTTAAATGATGAATTCAATTCAAGAGATAATGGGATTTTGACCACATGGACAATTTGTTATTATAACAAGTTTATTTTTTACTCAAGAACCAAATATCACCAAAACGACCGATATTAACTTAAATAATTATGTAATGTTTACAGCAAGGTAATAAGTGATATAAAAGGAATAATAAACTTGAAAAAGGTTCTTAAGAAATTATAAATTAACTTATTCTTATTATTCAGGAATAAAAAGGAACATAGGTGATGAGTCAGACTCAAGGTAAGGGACTTCGCCTCAATCTCCTTTCATTGAGGCATATATTGATTTATACACGACTTGATTTTATATGATGTATAAACCCCTTTGAATTTTAATTTCATTAAAAAGGAATATTTTCTCTACATAGTGTTTTCCTAAATGACAAATGGAATGTTTCTTTTTAATGTACATGGAGACAACGCCCTTTCCGTTGTCGTGAACATTATTTGATATTTGGATTCCTCTACATATCATAGTTTTTTTAAAAGGAAAATAAATACCATATACCATTTTTAATTATTTTTGTATTGAATATATTTTTGAGAAAGAATTGATTATTTCGATATCTTGAAATTATATATTGTGTCTGAAATATGGAAGTGTTATCTTTCATTTATGCTTGTTTTATGTGTTATGAATATGTTATGGTTCTTGGGCATTGTTTATGTATATGGGTGGTTCTGTAATAAACCTAGGGTGGGTGACCTTGAGATATCTTTCCAATTCATTGGGTAACGTGATAGAGTTAAACATTAATGTTTCTCCTAAGAGATTTTGGGAATATACTGTGATGGGTATTCCAAACGTAACTACCTTTGTAGCTGTGAAAGCTACAATATATGTATGATATGAATGATAAAAGTTACCTTTATGATTTATTATTTATATATGTTATTCATAAATCTTATTATTTCATGAGGTAATTTAAAGAGATTACGTTTTGTATATATTGAGGGATTAATGTTTTCTTTATTTATTTTATAACCCTTACTGATATTTTTATTTTCATCCCATGTTTTTGAAATATTCTTCACATCGTATAAGGATGGTAAGAGAAAGGAATAATTCAAGAAGATTTATATCAATAAAAGAATTTTTGTTTTTTAAGAGTTTTTATTTTATGAAAAAATTGATATTGAGTAAAAGTGTCTAATTTTTAATATTTGAGATGTGATGTAATAGTTAGGGCCTAATTCTCTAAAACTCGAAACCTGAAAAGATCATCAATGTTAATTCTTGATTTAACTCCATATTAAGTAATTTTTTATGTATGGGGCCTTATAATGTATCTCCTATAAAGACAATAAATTCCACACCTTCATTATAAATCATAATTTTCTTCTACAGGAAGTAATTTCTTGCATTATATTTTTAAATAAATACCATAATAAAAAGTATATCAAATTAAAACATAGGTAATGTGATCATGGTTAAAAATTGGGCATATCTATTTATAATAATGAGAATTGACTAAAACATCCTTGTTACAGTGATATTTTTACAAGGAGTCTTGACAAACAACTACCTTTATAAAGAGATTTGTAAATATCTTATTATCTTCGATAACATGGAAGATATAAAAGAGGGAAAGATTTATAATAAAAAACTTCATTAGCTTAATTTGAGTCTATAATTAATGTACCTTCCACCACATCTATAGAAACTTAATCCTCAACTGTAGTGATTTTATAAGTTTGTACTTCTCCCCATGGTATATTTTGAGGTATTATCCAATAAAATATGATATATTGATTTCAATAATGCCCCATTTATATATAGCTAAATATCTAGATAATTGTAATTTATTTATTTTCCTTTAATTTATTTTCAAGATGACCCTCATCTCCAAAACTGTAAGAAACACTCATTCCTTTCAAACATTTTTTATGATTTTTCTTTCCACAATTTACACATGATGGTTATTGATTTATTCTTTTATAATTATTTTCCATGTTCCCTTTTTATTAGTACTTATCTAGGTGATTTATTTACTGATTTCCCTTAATGACACAAGACGTAGGACACTCTTTCTATTTTTTATGGAATATAATACTATTTCATTATAAGATAAAAAATTAAGAGAATCATGTTCACTTCAGAGTCTTGTCTTAATACCTTCATTGAAATAGTTAAGCTCAATTTCCCGATTATATATGTAATTTACAACATAACTGGATATTTTATTAAAGGTAGAATCATACTCTAAAATACTCTATTACTAATTTTTTATTAAGATGAGGAACTTTTCCTTTTTTTCTCTTTTCCCATTAGGTAAATATTTATCAATGAATGTTTCTTAAAATTATCTTTATTCTATAGGATTTTTTTCTTCTTATCCTCAGTATTATGGATGAATGACCACAATTGATCGAAATCACCATTAATGAAATACAATTATATTATATACATTTCCTTTTAATTACATCTCAATTCCATAAATATCTTTTGTTATGACTTAAAACATTTTTCAACTACCAATGGATTAGTAGTTTCAGTAAAATATGCTGGATTTTAAGACATGAAATTATCCAATATATATGTCAAAATATATACCTTATCATAGAACAAAATGTTTTTGTATATGTGAAAGTTTATTATTCATAACCATGTTTAGCTTTCGAATTATAGAAATAATCTACACATCTCCAACACAAGTTATATTTTCATAATCAATAGGGAAATCTCTATAGTATCCACGGGTATTAATACCATCATTTTAATCAATCACTATTTCTAAACAATTTAATAAACTTTATTTGCACATAATATTTTTAATGTTATATCATAATATAAATTTGTTTAGTTCTAAAAATAATTAAATATTTTTCATATCTAGTATTAGAATCATAGTCTTGGTTTCTTTGTAAATATCCTAAACTCATAAGAACATTTTTATGTCTATCACAATGGTTTATAAAATGAATGTGAATCAACCAAATCCAATCCCCTTGGAATATTAAACTAGGTGCAAAGTAAAGTCCCATTCACCATGCACCATAATGATGGTCTAGATATACTCAACTAACTCTCTTTGGGGCTTTTTACTTTATAATAATCTATACCAAAACCACATCTACTTGTATTATCTGAATATGGATATATTTGTGATAAAAACTATATAAACTCTACTTTAAAAAATGTTGTGATATTACTTTGTACTAAGACATATCCTCATAACCCAATATAGTATAATTTTCTCTAATCTATATATTTCAAATACTAGTTCTCATGGTTTCTACTGAACATACTATTATACCAACTGTAACAACCTGAGCTTTATTAACCTAGAGTTTGTGTATACTTTATTACATTAGCATATGATATAATTAAGTGCATCACAAAGGATCGATCAATTTAGTATCTTAAAGAAAACAATGCACACATTATTCGTATTTTTTAATAAAAATAAATATAAAACATAGTAATGGTAAATATTTTCAATCCTTGAAACTCATTCATAGATTTCTTCCTTATATCCTCAGGAATAGAAAAAAAAGGATGATCTAAAATTTTATATAAGGGTTTTGTATATAGGAATATATTATGAATGAATACTTTATAATCAATATGGAATGATTATAATTTAAATCACATACCATTTAATTCTAATACTTGAGCATTAAATATGTCAATTGATAATATAATCTTAATAATGTCATGCATAAAAATAATTAAATTCTCCACAAATAAAATTCATAATGTCAAATGTCATGATCATATCCTTGTTCTAGGGTATTTTCAAATATGGGTAAATATACACTAGAGAAATATTTAATAATACTATCCAATTGGTATATCTCATTAAACCTTTCATTGCATCTGTGGGAAATTAATAAATGATCCCATCTCATAACTACATGCCTAATATATTAATCATATTTTTTATGATAAATTTAATTCAACAACAATATTCATTATAAAAAATATCCATATTGAGTAAGGAATATAGAATGTCAGTATTACCGCAGTCAATGAAATAGAATTCATAGTAAAACACATTATATAGAAATGATATGTAGTTTTGGAAATAAGAATATTTGTGATACAGAGGATATGGATATGGAAGATATTTTTAATGTTCAATGAATGATGATCATAAGATTGTGAATGTTTAGAGAGATAGTTAATAACCAAAAAAATTAATCAAGAGATGAAAGATAGCCACTAATTGATCATTAAAGTTATTTTTTTAATAAAATAAAGTATTATAGATAATAGACTAAAATAAATGAATAACATTTAAATAAATTCATCATATAATTTTCCTTGTAAAACCAAAGAAACATTAAAATAATATTAATATCATAAAATGGTTATAAAGTTGGGAAAATCCATAAACACAGTGTATGTTAAAAATAAACAATCGACTTGAATTTTTGAAAAAAATGAAAAAATGACTATTTTAGAAAACATTATAAACATTATGCTCATCCTTTGAAAAAAGTCATGGATATTATAAAATGTCCATATTAAATAATTTGAGTTAATAAAATTGATTTTTTTAGTATTGTTATGAAAACTATGGACATTCAATAAAAATATACCCTATCAAAAATAGAAATATGGTCATATTTTCTTTTAAACGTTATTTTAATTATTCAAGTCAAAAAGAGAGTAAAAGTACGAAGAAAACATGGAAAATAATTTAATACTGTAATTGTAACAAAATATATAGAGTTTATGGAAGATAATTTATAATTGTAACATCCCAGGTAAATAAAGAATATGATACTTTCATATTTATTAATATTTGGTTACAAAATATTAATATTACTTTAAAGGGGATGTTATGTTTGATGGCGAATCCAATACGGAACAACAAGTTTCTTTGAAATTTTACGTTGCATACTAATAATATATTATTATTATTTTAAATGGGAGATAACTCTTAGCCATTGTAATGGTGGGAATTAACAGAACTAACTACAAAATTATTATATATGTTTTTCAAATATTTTTAATTTTATTCATTAAATTTTAGAGGCTTAAAATGCAAATGATTCCAGTTTTAAGAATAAATATTCTAATATTTTTTAAAAGGCTGATTAACCACCTTTTGATGGAGAACCATTTTTAAATCTACTTTATTCCCTTTTATATGTTATATTTTTAAAATTAAAGTCCTTCTGTAGAATCAAGACATCAAAATTTACTTTTTGTAAATTTTTGTTATTTTTCGATAAAGATCATTTTTAGTGAAAAATGTTTTATTTTAATTCAAAACCTCATTTTAATATAATTTATTTTTATTGTTAGATTATATTTTTAATTGGTTTTAAAGTGTGATTAAAATATATTTTTACCATTTAATCCAATGGTGGTCATTTTAATTAATTTCACTTGGAAATTGGACATAAACAGGTGTGAATCTTTTAATAGATATTGTTTTCTTAAAAATACTCTATTTGTTTTGACAGTAGGAATTGATAATAAAATTAATTAATGAAACTTCTATGTATTTAATTTGGAAAAATAGATATCATTTTTGAATTTGGCATATCAAATATAGGTTAGAGTTAATTTTTGATATTTTTTGACAAATGTTCGTTTTCAATAAATAGTGAAAAATACAGCATTTTAATTCAAAACTGCCTTTTCATCCAATTTATTTATATAGTAATACTTTCATTTTAATTTATTTTAAGGTGTAATTTAATTAATTTTGTATCATTTAATACAATTTTGGTCATTCTATGTAATCTCACTTATAAATTGGATGTAAAAACAAATCAATCTTTTCATGGATTTTACATCTTAAAAACCCGTCTTTGGTTTTGACAATATGAATTATTTTAAATTAGTTACTGAAATTTCTATGTTTTTAATTTGATAATATTGATTCCATATTTGGAATCATAAGGTCCAAGTTATTTAATTAAGATTCTTTTTTTTGACATTATGAATAGTAACGACGGTAATTATCTTTAATTATCTTGTTTAATTAGTAATCGGGTAGTTAAGGGTAATAAAATTACATCTTAAAAATATAAAACGCCCCCAAAATGTTTCCAAAGTCTATTGGTGGTGTCATGTTCGACCATGGGATGCCTTATTCCAACTTTGGGACCCCATGGAATCACTTTTGTGTGATAGTGACATTTTATAATTTTTTTAAAGAAAGGAAATATAACAATTGTTTGTATATCCAATGTAAAAAAAATTTAATTTTGTCTACATAAATGATCTATTATACTATAAATATTCATTAGAAAGATAAAAATATTTCCCAAATCATGGTATTTTTTTAATATTTTTTAGACATTATATAAATAAATTTATTTATGACACCATGATGATGCAGTGATTACCTCATTAATGAACAATTTAAATAAAATGAGAAGATAAGGTAAACTCTAAGACATACACTTCTCAGAAACCTATTGTATGGGTGGGTTTCGAACCCTTATCACCTTATCCTCGAAATATATCATTTTTGGACCTTTAAAATCTGAAAATCACTTTATCATAAAGTAACATTTTATAACATTCCAAGAGTGCCCCTCCTCCCTCTTATAAAAGGCCCCCGCCTCTACCCCCTTACACACACCTCAAAAGCCTTCGGATTGACCAAAATTTGATCAATTTATCTCTCTAAATCCCTATATTAATCCTAAAAGACATAACTTATGAATAAATCTCTTCAAGAAACCATTTTGGTACAAACCAAAGGGAGTTACCCGATTTAAATGTAATGTCTTCTCTTATGTTCTTTTGTTTTATTTTGCTTCTTCAACCCCCTAAACTCTTTATATTACTTTATTTTTAACAAAATCATTATATTAAATACACTATGATGTTTTTATGAGAAGTATTCGAGCTAAACTTACACACACCTCTGTCTAATGGTTAAAGAACATACTATTTCTGTGGATGGAGAATTACCGCCTCACGAAACGATGATTGTTCTATCTTATCCTACCACCTCTCATGGTGGCCATTATGATGGAACAATATTTATTTATGATATATTTTATATTTATTTCCTCTCTATGCTTCTGTATTTTATATTTAAATAATACCTTTATGCTTTTCAAGTTGTACAAATGCGATAATTTCATTTGAGGAAGTCTGGACTACCGCCCCGTCAAGTGATGTGACTCGTTCATGCAATACATGGAATGTATAAAGAATGAAATTAATTAACTTATGTGACCTATATAACATATTTATTATACTGTAATTATAATATATATATATATATATCTCATTTATTTCCAATTCCATTAATGTGACAAAGAAATGATAGTAATGTTCATGCGTACGTACGGCCTACCGTCTCCGTGAACGGTGCATTTCATTTAATTTTATCTCAAAATGTTATGTAATATTATAAATTGAATATATACTGGATATATATGATATTTAAATCATTAATACTATTCTGGAGATGATGTACTTATAACCACATGAAAAATTCTTTTCAAAAAAGTTCATTTTTGACTTATGTACCAAACATCGACAAAAACATCTGATATGAACTCACAAAATTAACTAATTATTATAACATTATAATATTTGATATGAATTGAAGAATAAACTTTAAAGGATTTCCTTATGAAATTATAAATTTACAAAAGTTTATTATTCAGGAATATAAAGGAACGAAGAAGACAAATCAGACTTGATGTAAGGGATCCGACCTCTCTCTTTCTTTTCAAGTACTCTCTTTTATGTCATTTCTTTTATGCTACATGTTATTATTTTATAGGATGTTCTTTTATATTCAACATATTTTAATTTTTATTTTCCTATAATTAGATACCCCCTCTTACTCTCATCAATTCATTTTATGAATTTTTAAGTGGCGTCGTTAGGCTGCTTATTTTTCATAAGGGATTTTTCATCTCACTTTTATTCCTGTGAGATTCATGCTATATATGTCACTATCTACTTTGAGTGGTGTATGTACTAACCATTATTCTACTATTTATGTAATATAAATTTGTTTATGATTATTTACACCAACTTTGTATATTCCTTCTTTCATGGGGTGTACGTTTCGAAAGTTACCCAAGTCGGTAAGTGAACCTTTCACCCTCCTCTTTTTAAAAGACTTATTTTTTTATTTCTTTTAATTTACATATTCTTATATTGGGATATGTTCTTATATATACTTATTTCTTTAAATTTAATGTCCATGTGATGAGATACCCTTTTTATCTCCCATCATCTCATTTTCTGAATTTTTAAGTGACGCCGTTAGGCTATCGAATTTCTGTAAGGGAACTTCTTTACCCAATTTCAATTCTTTGGGTTAAACCTGTACTTATTGATTCTGTCGTTCTATGAATATATGTGAATGACCTCAGATTGTTTTATACTTAACATCCACTTATATTAGGTATATTTTTATTTGTCACACATGATTGCATAATTGATTTATCCTTAATCTATGGATACCGTCTTTGTAAGGGACTTCGTCTCAATCTCCTTTCATTGAGGGATATTTTGTTTTATACACAACTTTATTTTATACGGTGTATAAACACCTTTCAATTTTACTTTTATTAAAAAGTAATCTTTTAATACAAAGCGTTTTACTAAACAAAAAAAGGGAATGTTTTTGTCTTACGTATGCGGCGACAACGACTTCTCTGCCGCCGTGACCATTATTTGAGTTTTGGCTTCCTCTACAAGCCATAAAATTTTTTAAATAAAAAATAAATACCATGTTTTAATTTTATTTTATTTTGGTATTGAAAATGGGTTTGATAATGTTTTGATTATATCAATGTGTTGTATTGATATCTTGTGATTGAAATGTGGAAATGTTATGTTTACATTATGCATGTTTTATGTGATATGATTATGTTATGGTTCTTGGGAATTGTTTATGAAGACGGGTGGTTCTGTGATAAACTAAGGGTGGGTGAGCCCAATATATCTCTCCAATTCATAGGTAAATGTGAAGGAGTTATACTCTAAAGTTTCTCCGAAGATATTTAGGGAATATACTGTGATGGGTATTCCAAATGTAACCATGAGGGTTACTCCCTACGAAAGAATGTTATGAATGCCTCAAGTTACCTTTATGTCTTATGATTTCTAAGAGTTATTCATAAACCTTATTATTTCAAGAGGTATTTTCAAGCGCTTATGTTTTATGAGTAAATTATTATTTCATTGATTCTTATGTATACATGGACTAATGTTTTCTTTCATTGTTTTATAACCCTTACTGTGCTTTTTATGCTCATCCCCAGTTTTTGAAATGTTTTCCATAGGAATTAAAGGTGAATAGGGTCAAGGATGGGATCAAGAAAATACATGATATCTAAACATGGAAATAGACATGATTATTTTTAAGAGTTTTTATTTTATGAAAAAAATGGAAACTGAGTAGAAGTGTCTACTTTGTAATCTTGTGAGATTTAATAGTTATGTTCAAATTCTCTAAAACTCTAAACCTGAAAATATCCTCAATGTGAATTATTCATTTAATTCAATATTATGTATTGTTTTAAGGATGTGTCATTATATTTTGTATCAATGGTTGGTTTAGATTACTTTATAGGTTAGTATATTCTTTAAGCATAAGTGACAAGTTGTGTATAACCACAATGGTTAGTACATTAGATGGAGTCATTGTTATTTTTGAATGTTGGAATGATTTTGAGATAACTTGGATAATTATATCTTAGTGTTTATCTTCCTCATTAGTACATGATGATTTTGTTGATATACTTACTCTGACATTTTTTGTTTTAGTAAATGGATGGATCTAGCAGGCCCCAAATTGACAACGAGTTTGAAGGAAACTGTGGTGGTTCTCTGGTTAAGAGACTGGATGAAATGGGGGATTCAATGAAAAATCTCATGGTTATTCTAAACCAACTATAAAGAGTCTTGATTAACCACTAGAACATTGGTGAGTTCTCTAATGGATCATGTATGAGATAAACAACTCAATGTGGATGTTCAGGTAATAATTATAAAGGTAACCATTCGGGTTTATATGATCCTTACTTTTGAGGTAATTATGGGTTACTATATGTTATGATAGAAAATGAAAGTCATGATATAATATTGAGGTTAAATTATGTTATGGTTATTTTTGATGATTTTATCTCTTTTTGGGAAATGTTTTAAAAATTATATAGTTTTGGAAAAAGGATAGCACACAGACCGTGTGACAACCCGTTGCGTCGGATAAAGCTGTGGGAATCGAACCACAACCAAAGTACGATTGGTATTTATCACCTACCACTGGACTACGTGAAGTCCCTGGTTAGTATGAAAAATTCTTTTTAGTTAGAAGATTTTATGAATCAATAATAAGTTGATTTTGGGTTATCTATGAAATTATTGACCTATCATGGAGAATATATGATTAGGTTAATTACATTTCAATAGGATACTTTAAGAAAAACTGAGGTTATTTGGAGATAAATGTTAAGATTTTTCATGGAAGAATATGTGATTAAATCCATCAGAGATTTGGGTTTTAATCTTAGTTTGGTTTATTTTTGAATAATTTTAAGGTCAATTTTTTATTGAATTGTCTTTATTGAACATTGGGTTGTTTAACAAAATTTTGAGATTAAGAGTAGTATTTATTTTTATAAAGGATTATACTATTTGGTTATTATCTGAAAACGTACTAACAATTTTGGTTTTAGTTTTGGTCTAAAGACATGGGAAATATGTAGTTCTCTTTTGCGAGTTAGGTGATTCTCTCGAAGTTGTTTATAGTGGTCTAAATGTGAATAAGTCATCCTGAATACTCATCGTTTGGAGAAAATATTAGTTTGTGTTAGAAATCTAGTAAAAGTTTAAATTTTACATGACAATTAATTATGTTTCCTTATGTTTTGGATAATCCCATAAATAAATTCCTTAATGAAAATTAACATAAAACAAAAACATTGTCAGTTAACTTTTCCTACTGGGGAATCAAATACCGTTTATCCCATCAAAAGTTTTTGATTTTCTGGTGGTTAACTTTCTCCTAAACATGTTTTCTATCACTCTCTATCAGAACATGACTGTTAGGTCCACTAGGCTGAATACCCTGAGAGGGGGGTGAATCAGGGTATGACTAATTAAAAATTAATTCTCGTTCTGATCTTGTTTCGCTGTTAAGCAAAACACTCTCCTCTCTCTTTCCTGCTACACAATATAAACAGAAAGTAAAGCAAGCGCAGGACACAGCAATTTTACTTGGTTCACCGCTACGGGCTACGTCCAAGGAGCATACGCCGACAGGTTGCCGGTCGTACCAAATTCCACTAATCTTCACTAGATGTGGATTACAAGGTTCGGGCTAGATCACTTCTATGCCCAGGCTCACTGCCTTTACAATGTTTAGGGTCAGCTCACTGCTTTCCCAAGGGTCACTCCCTATTTCTCTCTCTCTGGGTCACTGCCGGTGGAGAGGATCACCTTCTTCCTCTTCATAAGCTCTCTGCTCTTGGAAGGAATCCCCTCACAGTTTATAGACCTGTAGGTCTCTTCATTTGCATGAATGAATGCATCTTCTCCTGTATGTAGATGCTCTGTTGAAGTTCAACTTTCATCCGTAGATGAATCTCTCTTTGCACCGAATGTATCGGGCAAACTTCCAGCTTTCACGCAGCCTGAAAAAAACTGTAGGAACAAAACCTTACTTGGCGCGCAAGTCAAACTCGGCACGCACGTATCGGTGCGCAAGTCATAATGGGCGCGCAAGTCCTCCTCAGACACTTGCGTGACTCAAGCTTCCTCAACTCCAAACTTGCGTGACTCTCTTCCTTTTACGCCCAAACCGATAGTGGCGCGCAACTGCCAACCGGCGCGCAACTTCTAACACCGGCGCACAACTTCAACCTCTGGCGCGCAAGTCCCACCTGCGCGACCACACAGACCACTTGCGCGAACACCACACCTGCGTGACGGGAGCTCTGGTTTGAACTCCGGTGAAGAATGAGGAAGGGTGGTCTAGTATTTATAGGCAATATGACCACCCTGCGCGACGGCGTGCAAGTCACCTGCGCGACCCAGTTTTGGCGCGCAAGTCCCCTGTCATTTTAGACACTTGCGCGACCAACTCCCAAACTTGCGCGAACCTCTTTACTTTGCCATATTTTGATCTTCTGATCTTGAAAAACATGTGACGCGCAAGTTTCCTATACTCCAAGTCCACGGCGCGCAAGTCCCTTTTCCAAAAACACTTTTCATCATTTGCCGATTTTCAGGCCTAAAAATTTGGCAAACACTGGAAAACGGCGCCATCATGTATCTGTTCTTTTGTACCGCTTCCAGATCATCCATTCCTTTTATCGACGTTCTTGAATCAAACATGGACCGTTAACCTCAACTCTTGAACTCGACATTCCACCATGAAATCCTCTTTGTCAACAAATTTGTATGTCATAGTTTTGCTTTGTCAACAATCACTACTCAGATGTCCACTTTGTCAACAAACACAATCACCTCAAAAATGCTTCAATGATACCTTGAGGGATTTTTTCCCAACAATGACCCTGTGTTTTTTCTTCTATATTCATGTTTTCCTACATGGAATCCTATTATGGGTTAACTCAGGTGACCTTTTTTACTTCTCTTTCTTTCTTTTAATGTGATAGTTTTGCTAACTCGTTTTCTGATATGGGGATTTCAATGAAGTTTCCATGCCCAAATTTAAAATTGAGAGGATGAAATTCCCAAAAAGGGGGAAGGATGTAACATCCCATGTAAATAAATAATATTACATTTTCATATTTACTAATATTTTGTAATAAAATATTAATATTACTTTAAAGGGGATGCTATGTTCGATGGTGTACCCAATACACAACAACGAGTTTCTTTTAAATCTTACTTTGCACACTAATAATATAATATTATTATTTTAAATGGTAGATAAATCCTAGAAATTTTAATGGATATAATTAACAGATCTACCTAGAAAATTATTATATATGATTTTCAAATATATTAAATTTTATTCAATAAATGTTGGAGGCTTAAAATGCAAATGAATCCAATTTTAAGAATAAATATTCTATTATTTTTTAAAAGGCCGATTGACCGCCTTTTGAAAGAGAATCCTTTTTAAATCTACTTTTTCCACTTTTATATGTTATATTTGACAAAATTAAATCCTTCTTTAGAATCAATACATCAAAATTTACTTTGTGTAATTTTTTTTATTTTCTGATAAAGATCATTTTTAGTGAAAAATGATGTATTTTAATTCAAAACCTCTGTTTAATCTAATATTTTTATATTTATAGATTATCTTTTTAATTTATTTTAAAGTGTAATTAAAATATATTTTTACCATTTAATCAAATTTTTGTCATTCGAATTAATTTCACTTTGAAATTGTACATAAACAAGTGTCAATCTTTTAAAAGATATTGTTTCTTAAAAACACGCTATTTGGATTGATAGCGGGAATTGATTAGAAAATTAATTAATTAAACTTATATATTTTTAATTTGGTAAAATTGATATAATTTTTGAATTTGTAATACAAAATATATATTTGGGTTAATTTTTGGTATTTTTTCGACAAATGTTCATTTTCAATGAATAGTGAAAAATACTGCATTTTAATTCAAAATTACATTTTAATCCAATTTATTTATATAGTTATACTGTCATTTTAATTTTTTAAGGTTTAATTTAATTATGTTTTTATCATTTAATACAATTTTGGTAATTGTATGTAATTTTACTTTTAAATTGGATGTAAAAACAAATTAATCTTTTGATAGATTTTACTTCTTAAAATCTCGTCTTTGGTTTTGACAACGGAAATTATTTTAAATTAACTAATGAAATTTCTATGTTTTGAATTTGATAAAATATATTCCATATTTGGAATCAGAAGGTCCAAATTATTTAATTAAGACTCTTTTGTTTTTTGGACTTTATGAATAGTAATGACGATAATTATCTTTAATTATCGTGTTTAATTAGTAATCTGGTAGTTAAGGGTAATGAAATTACATCATAAAAATATAAAACGACCCCAAATTGTGTCATAATTCTATTGGTGGTGTCATGGAAGACCATGGGATTCCTTGTGCCTACCTTGGGACCCCATGGAATCGCCTTTGTGTGATAGTGACATTTTATCCTTTTTTTTAAACAATGGAAATATAACAAAGGTTTGTATATCCTAAAAAAACAATTTTTATTTTGTCTAAATAAATGATCTCTTAGAATATAAATATTAATTTAAAATCTAAAAATATTTCCTACATCATGGTGTTTTTTTATAGTTTTTATACATTAAATAAAAAAATTTATTTATGACACCATGATGATGCATTGATCACCTCATTAATGAATGATTTAAATAAAATTAGAAGATAAGGTAAAATAAAAGACATAAACTTATCAAAAACCTATTTTATGGTTGGATTTATAAATCTGATCACCTTATCCTAGAAATATATCATTTTGGGACCTTTAAAATCCGAAACTCACTTTATAATAAAATAAAATTTTATAACATTCCAAGAGTGCCCCTCCTCCCTCTTATAAAAGGCCCCCACCTATACCACTTACACACACCTCTCAAGCCTTTAGCTCGACCAAAATCTGCTTATTTTATCTCTCCACAACCCTCTATTCATCCTAAAAGCCTTACCTTAGGCATAAATCACTTCAAAAAACCCTTTTGGTTCAAACCAAATGGAGTTGCCTGATTTAAAGGTAATGTCTTCTATTATGTCCTGTTGTTTTATTTTGCTTCTCCAAACCCTTAATCACTTTTTATTCGTTACTTTTGTAAAAACACCAGTATATTAAATATACTAGGATTTTATTATGATTATTATTCGAGCTAAACTTACACACACCTCCGTCTAATGGTTAAAGAACATATTGTTTCCGTGGATGGTGAATTACTGCCTCCCGAAACAATGATTGTTCTATCTTATTCTACCACCTCTCCTGGTGGCCATTATGATGGAACAATATTTATTTTTGATATATATTATATTTATTTCCTCTCTATGGTTATTTATTTTATATTTAAATCATACATTTGTTCTTGGAATGTTGTGAAAATTCGATAATTTCATTTGAGGAACTGTGGACAACCGCCCCCTCAAGTGATGTGACTCGTTCATGCAATACATGGAATGTATAAGCAATTAAATTAAAGAAATTATGTGACCTATATAACATATATATTATACTGGAATTATAATATATATATATATATATATATCATTTAGTTTCAATTCCATTAATGTGAAAAAAAATTAAAGTAGCGTTCATGCGTACATACAACCTACCGTCTCCATGAACGGTTCATTTCATTTATTTTTATCTAAAAATGTTATGGAATAGTATAAAATTAATATATACTTGATATATATGATATTTAAATCATTAATACTCTTCTGGAGATGATGTACTTATAACTACATGGACAGTTCTTTTCTAACAAGTTCAATTTTGACTCATGTACCAAACATCGACAAAAACATCTAATATGAACTCACATAATTAACTAATTATTATAACATTATAATATTAGATATTAATTAAATAATGAAATTTAAATTAGGTCCTGAAGAAATTAAAAATTGAAAAATGTTTATTATTCAGGAATATAATGAAACGAACAAGACAAGTCGGACTTGAGGTAAGAGATCTAACCTCTATCTTTCTTTTCAAGTACTCTCTTTTATGTCATTTATTTTATGCTCCATGTTTTTATGTTGTAGGATATTATTTTATATTCATAATACTTTAATTTGTATTTTCATATGATGAGATATCCCCTATTACTCTCATCAATTCATTTTTATAATTTTTAAGTGGCGTCATTAGGCTTCCTAGTTTTCGTATGGGATTTTTCATCTCACTTTTATTCCCATGAAATTCCTGCTATATATGTCACTATCTCCTTTTAGTGGTGTATGTACTACCCATTATTATGCTATTTGTGTAATATAATTTATTTTATGAGTATTTACATCAACTTTTTATAGTCCTTCTTTAATGGGGTGTACATTTCGAATGTTACCCAAGTCGGTAAGGGAACCTTTCACCCTCCTATTTTTAAAAGACTTCTTTTGTTATGTCTTTTAATTTACATATTCTAATGTTGGTATATGTTCTTAAATATCCTTATTGCTTTAAATGTTATGTCCAAGTGATGAGATACCATTTTTATTTCTAATAATCTCATTTTCTGAATTTTAAAGTGACGTAGTTAGGCTGTTGAATTTCTGTAAGGGAACTTCTTTAACCAATTTCAATTCTTTAGGTTAAACCTCTACATACTGGTTATGTCGTCCAATAAATATGTTTGAATGACCTATGATTTTTTTAAATGTAATATCCACTTATATTGCGTGTAATTTTATTTGTCACACATAATTTCATAATTTATTTATCCTTAATCTAAGGATACAGTCTTTGTAAGGGACTTCGTCTCAATCTCCTGTCATTGAGGAATATTTTGTTTAATACACAAATTTATTTTATAATGTGTATAAACCCATTTGAATTTTACTTTTATTCAAAAGGAATCTTTTTATACGAAGCGTTTTATTAAAGGAAAAAATGGAATGTTTTCATCTTACGTATGCGGCGACAACGACTTCTCCGCCGCCATGACCATTATTTGAGTTTCGGCTTCCTCTATAAGCCATAACGTTTTTAAATGAAAAATAAATACCATGTTTTAATTTTCTTTTATTTTTTATTGAAAATAGTTTTGATAATGTTTTGATTATATCAATGTGTTGTATTGATATCTTGTGATTGAAATGTGGAAATGTTATGTTTCCTTTATGCATGTTTTATGTGATATGATTATGTTATGGTTCGTGGGAATTGTTTATGAAGACGGGTGGTTCCATGATAAACAAAGGGCGGGTGAGCCCGATATAGATCTCCAATGCATTGGGTAACACAAAAAAGTTAATCTCTAAGGTTTCTCTAAAAATATTTAGGGAATATACTGTGATGGGTATTCCAAATGTAACCATGAGGGTTACTCCCTACTAAAAAATGATATGAATTCCTCATGTTACATTTATGTCTTATTATTTCTATGAGTTATTTATAAACCTTATGATTTCATGTGGTATGTTCAAGTTCTTATGTTTTATGAGTAAAGTATGATTTCATTGATTCTTATGTATACATGGACTAATGTATTCATTCCTTATTTTATAACCCTTACTGAGCTTTTCATGCTAATCCCATGTTTTTGAAATGGTTTGCACAGGAATTAAAGGTGAATGGGGTCAAGGATGGGATCAAGGAATGAGATTCTTTCTAAACATGGAACTAGACATGACTCTTTTTAAGAGTTTTTATTTTATGAAAAAATAGAAACTGTGTAGAAGTGTCTACTTTTTAATCCTGTGAGATGTAATAGTTATGTCCTAATTATCAAAAACTCTAAACCTAAAAAGTTCCTCAATATGAATTATTAATTTAATTCAAGATTATATATTGTTTTAAGACTGGGTCCTTATTATAATATTATTTTTGTTAAAATATAATGAATCCTAACAAATTGAGATTATAAAATAAATTATTACCTCTTTGGTATGTGGTAAATTATAACCCCTTAAAAAATTAAACTTGTATTTAAACTTTAATTTCCATGAATAAATAAAAATCCTTGTTATATACATAAAATTTTTATTATATACACCACATATATATATAATAGATTCTTGATATTATATATATATATATATTAATTCATTGGAAATTTAGAGAAAATATCTTGCCTCACATATCCACTATGATTAACATTATTTAAACTCATATGAAATTGTTTTAAACATGTTATTAATTTATACCAAAACCGTATTCATATTTATCTGAATATATAAATATATATATTCTCATTACTCATTCATTACTTATTGTTGGTAAAGTCAATACTCATGTGTTAACTGTTTATCTTTCTTTTGCATGTTTCACCATGAAATTCATGGTTATTATGAGTATTTTATAGATTCATTATCTATAAAATGATATTTATGTAATAAATATAATATTTATTCATTGTATATATGATTAAATGTTAACTATTTAGCTTTATTGTTCATGTTTCATCATCGATGTCATGATTATTGTGCATATTGTTTAGATTCATTATTTGTATATTGATATTTATGTCATAAATATCATATTTTTTTCATTAGATAAATGTTTATAATCAATATTGAATATTGTATATGAAAAATAAATCACATATCTTCGTGGAGGTGGTAGTACACACATAAGTTTGAGTGACATTATCATTTTTTAATTAGGTGGAATGGTAAGAAGGTAAATTGTACATTATATTTACAAAATAATAATTATGTCATTAATATAATATATATTCATTTGTTAATAATTTATAACAATCCATTAAAAGTGGATATGAAAAATGAATTTCATTGTTTCATGGAGACGGTTGGTCGTACGTTCACACAACTAATGTATTAATTTTCTATAATATGCAATGGATATGATTAAGGGTTATTCAAACTGAGTAATAAATTTTTATGTATATTTAAAATTATAATTTCATTTTAATATCATGTTTTTTGGAATTATTTAAGGATATATAAGAGTAATTAAAATGAAAATGCTTAGTTTAGACGATTACCTCCTATTTGAAAAACATCCTTTACATCTATCCTTAAAGACCATAAGGGTTGTATTTTAACATGAAAATAACCAATATAATGTAGATAATGATATTTTGGAAATATTTTGTTTTGGCCTGGTTGAGATAAGTTCATCATTATTTGTGAATAATAGGTGAGTTGTGGTATCCATTTTTGGTGAAAAAAGGAACACACATGGAATTACTGAAAATATCAAAATATAATAAACTATTTTCTAGGTAAAAGTTAAAAAAAGTAAAACAAAATATAATAAAATCAAGGATATGAATGAAAACCCTTCATATAATAAAATTTCGAAATGTTTATGTTAAATTTTAAGCCTTACATATGGTTTAACTCTTTCATTGGCATATTTTAACCCTAATTAGGGTGACAACTTTTTCATTGTTAAAGGATTATAAATTTACTTATAAGGTAAAAATTATCAGACAAAAGTTCTAGGGAGAAATTTTTTGTCCAAATCCCATCCAAATTTTCCAATTTAAATTTTATATTATTTTTAAATCAAATATAATAATATAATTTATCATTAAAAGCTATTAAAGTAATTTTATGAACTATTCACATATTTTAACATTAAAGGAAACAATAAAAGAATGTAACTTGAATATAAACAATTTTAATGTCAATTATACATCATTGTTAACCATAAAATTCATGTGAATACATAATCAATACAAAATATTGATTTTGACATATTTTAAAATCATTTAATTTTACTTTTCTACTACATCCAAAAGCACTATGTCAGTGTTGTGTAATAATTAATAGTAATTATGCAATTACATAAATTATAAAAATTACCATAACAAATAATAATTATTTATGTTAAAAATTAACTTTTATAATAATTTATAACATCTTATTATCCCTATGTTAATATAAAAGATAAATTAAAAGAAAACTAGTGACATTTTGAGTTTATCCATTAATTAAAATAATATAAGGTCCTTTACGAAAGAACAATTTCAACAAAATACCATATTTTTATTAGAATAATATGAGATAAAATTACACTCATTAAAGGAAATATATTAAAGTGTACGAATTATTTTTTATCCTCATTCTATAATTCAAACCATCTTATCATATTTTACCCTTCACTGAGAAGATAAACATTATAATAGTTACTATTCATGATGCCAAAAAATAAAAGTGAAATATTTTCCAAATTTGATCTTTCTAATTACACAATATCGAATCCATTTTATCAAATTAAAATCTCAATAAGTTTAAAAAATTAATTTAAACATAGGTCTATAAAAATTAATGAAAAACAGCTTTTCATGAAAATGCATTTTTCATAACATAATAAGATCTTATATAAACTCTATGACTCGTATTAACAATTTTATTGATTTGAATAAATATAATTCTAAAAATAATGTCAAATTTTAATTTAAAACTATCATTATTATGTATATTTAAATTAATTAAATTTAAAAAAAATTACACTTAAAAATAATATTCTAAAAAATAACCCTTTTACCTATAAATGATCTTGTAATTATTTCAATAAAATTATAAATCAGTACCTTATTAATTATAAATATTATATAAAAATTTCATAAATAAATGATGGATTATTTAAATAATACATTATCAATTATTCATTAAATGTTTTTTCTCAGAGAAAATTTAGAAAATTCATTCTAATATTATTTGGGAATAGTATATTCCAAATTGGTATTCATCCTATGAAATAAAAAATTTATCTTAAGAAATATTAAAATGAAAGTTTCAATATTTTTTCATGAAAATAAAATGTACACATACTCTAATTTAATCTTGGTATTTAAAATAGGTGCACTCATATGGTATGAAGACC
The DNA here is from genome assembly GCA_963277665.1 of Viscum album. Taxonomy (NCBI): domain Eukaryota; kingdom Viridiplantae; phylum Streptophyta; class Magnoliopsida; order Santalales; family Viscaceae; genus Viscum; species Viscum album. Next base: position 937,114,561 of record OY728153.1, read on the forward strand.
AGGTCCAAGTGAAAATTTGAATAAGAGAGTCTTTCTAACTCTCCATGGGTTCAATTAGGATAAGCGATAATCCCTAACCATATATTTCTCATGACCTATTTAATTATATAAAACTCCAATTATATTAGATCTTAGGATATATTGATTATCATTCCAAGTATTTCCATTCCAACAACACCTCATTTATATCTTTCTTAGAGCTGATGAAAAAACCTAAACTATTAAAGGAGATTTATTCAAGATTAATCATCAAGAATTTAATGCATGGTAGTCCTTTGAGAAACAATTTTTAAATTTTTTATAATCTATATAAAATTGGTTTTTATTTAATATTCATCTAATTATATAATTATAATAGTTTTTAACCTTTCCCTCTCTATGTTTTTCATAATAATCTATGTAATATAAAAGAAAAAAGAAAGTGAATAACTATAGATCTCACTTAAATCCTTAAATATTTGTGATTAAGTCTATATTATACTTGGATTTTAAAACCATTAGTGATCATTACTAAAATATAGGGGGAGAATTTCAATCAAGGATGGTTGTATAATATATCAAAGTACTTCATGTGTATAATTGTTTGATGGACCTAGGATATTTTATCTACAAATTCACTAGGTGCTCAATAAGTGTGAAATGTGGACTATATGGATTAGGTTGTACCACTATCTTTATAAAAATCAAGTGATTCGTTAATTTACACACACATGTGTCACTCACATGTGTTTGGATTTATTTGACAACTTCCATCTGAATATTCAAATAAAACTAGATTTAGGAAATAATAATCATCCATTCTTCACTAAGAGGTGGATAAAGGAGAACTTATTCATGAAAACTGTATATAATTATTAGTATTAAACAATGATTTTTTTCATGGGATTATTTTCATAATAAAATACATTGGTAAAAATGGGATTCGCTGTAATGGAAAATTTACAGACCCAATATGTATACCAGCTTAGAGGATCTCAAAGATGAGATTAATAAAATTGACTCTAATATACATGTAGATGGTAGGATGAGCCCATGAAACATTTTTGAAACTAAAAAAAGTATTTATGATAAATATCATGATGCTAAAATAATTATAAGGGAAATTTCCAAAGAACTACAGTTGATAGAATATATATAATACTTAATATTTTCATATATCAATCAAAGAGAGGAAATTTTTGGGAAATGTGCTTCTTATCCTTGACAATTTCTCTTATAATAATTAAATAGAGTAAGTTTTGTTTATTTAAATATATAAATTCAATAAATAATTATCTATAATTATGTACAACACATATGGGGGTTATCCTTGGTAACACAATGAGGATCCTTTCTTCTCACATCTTGATAGATGTGGACATCATCATCAATGAATACGTGTGAGGAATATTGGATGAAAATAAAATAAAATATGTTATAAGGAACCTTATTCATGATAACTCTCGATGACTATATTTATTTCCTATATTATTCTATATTCCGTCCTAGGATATTATCAGGGTCCATGTTATTGAAGCAGTTATATGGTTCCTTAGAGGAGGTGTTCTTCTAAGAGTTTCATTCACATATTCACTAATCTATGTACCCATTATCAAATACACCAATATCCATTAATCAATACCATATAGTTTTTAGGTGTAAAATAACATAAAATTTGTTTTATTCTTCCTAACATGCTACCAGTTGAGCACCATGGTTTTATCCAAGGAAGCAGCATATAAGGGGATATTAAACTTTCTCAAGAAATGATAAATGTTCTCAATTTGAAGTTACTTTGGGTTCAATTTTATATTTAATGTTTATATTTACATTTTTATGATAAGCTTTAATGAAACATCACTCAAATTTTATTGAAAGTTGTGGATTTTTAGAGTGTCTTTGTGACCTATTATTTTGTTTATTTTCTTCTCTCAAGTTATCTAATTCACTCATGTGATGGAAATTTGGTTTTTCTAAGTTAAAGTGTTGTAAATATCATTTTTACCCACTTTCACATAGTTTATTTATCATCGATCAAGATTCACTTAGAGGGAGTTTCAATCATGGTACTTCCACATGGGCGGTGTCCCCATGTAGGGGAAGACATGGATTTATTGGGGTGTACCACTTTTTTCATAAGATATTCTCTGATTTATAAATTTATGATGTAATTTAATTCAATGGGTCATTAATATCATGGAATTGTATAGAAAATATCATTGGTATTTTATAATCCATGATAAAAGAAGTGCGTGTTTATCAAACAAGTTCTCTTCCTGGAATTTGAAGCTGATTGAGAACTGGATTAGGATATCTAGTTATGGATTTACCAAATAATATCTATGTGCCCTGTTTTCTTTCAATAGAATCTATATCCCTCCTATTTATTCCCTTGTTAATAGTATAAAATCAAAGATTAATAAATAGAAATATATACTTATTTCATTTAGAGAAATAATTACTCATATTAATAATGTTCTCTCCTACATTCCCATGAATGACCTATTAGTTCTCAATGTTCTAAAAGTTTTCATCTCATAAATTGATGGTTTATTGAATAAAATCATTTGGGACTCTCATCGAGAATGGAGACATCATTGGGTTAGCTATAATTGATTGTCTTGTCCTATCAAATAAGTAAGTATCAACCAAAATAATGTTTATGAGGATATTCATTGTGTTCAAGAAATTTTATATATATAATTATTTAAAGGAAATAAACTATGGGGAAATGTTATTAAAGAAATATATAGTAGGTTAAATTATCTAATACTATATGAGAATGGATCCCCACTTTTTAGAAGTCTACAATATCATATTTACCTCTTATATGAGCATCCATGGTGCCTTATGGGATATAGAAAAATCATATTTTGGATAGAAAATTGGTCTATAAATCCTATAAATTAATCTAGTTTTTAAATTCGGGATTTCATATACTAAAATACTCATAATAATTATAGTTTCACTGATATAGTATTAGAAAATGACCAGAATAATCTCTTTTCATATAGAGGAACCATATCGCTACTTGTTCACTTTTTATAAGTTGAGATCCTTTAATGAGGAAAAGCTTCATAATAGTTTACACGATTTGAAGCGTTAAGATTAATGGGTAAACCTTAATTGGTAAAAAGTGTTACCATCCATTTATTTCTTTCATTCCTATAGAATTTTCAACCAGACACTACCCACTGATGATGAATTATAAAGAAAATGAATTCAGCTGGCCTCTAAATGTGATTAATTGAAAAAACCAAATCACAAAAGGGTTTACACCGCTTCATTGAAAGGAATTGGATGATAATCATCTGGAATATAAATAAAAACTATATTAGTGTCGATGATTATAAAAGCTCTATAGATAACTTTTTTTCTACTTGGTTTCATGATTCTGGTAAATTTATGGTGGATATAGAGGCCCATAGATTGTATTTTACTAAGGAATTTTATATAATCTAGGAGGCCCATAATTATTTTAGGAACAATAGTTCAGGATGATCTATCATCTATATTAATATTAAATTTTATTCCCTTTTATCAAATCTTGGTGTCTAATTCAAGTTGATTGATATCTCAACTACTCTAAGGATACTCATGTCACTTAAAGATCAAAATATGGAGAGAGATGAATGACTACCCTTGGGTTGATGGTTGTGTTTGAACCCTGCCATTTCGTTTCTCAAACTAAAAAAGAATGGTGTGTTTCATAGGGATTTATGAGAGGAATGGTAATGATTAATGAAATGAGGGGTTCTGTTATCATGACCTATATTTATTTTTATGAACAATGAAACATTATTTTGGTAGAATCTACAACCATGCTCAGTTTCTTTTCTATTTGTAGACACCATAACAATACTCTTCCAGTGATAGAAATAGGTAATACCTTGATAGATAAATACATACATGGGAACATCCTAAGACACTAGTTTGTTTCTTATGATATCAGATCTTTCAGGGGTTTTCTTAATTCAAATGTATATATCCACCATACATGACTTAAGGGAAACATGGTAGTTGAAGTCCTTTCTTCAAAATTTAAGAAGAAAAAAATATAATCATCTACTATAGCATCAATGATCCTACAATAGACTAAATATATATTATTATATATTAATCCCTTAGTCTCCATCATTATAGAACCCCATGAACTAGTTTTTCATACATTTTCCCCTATTATAGTTTATCTTTTTCCCCTTATTTAATGATAATTTTCAATTGTGTGTATAAATGAGAGTTACTTATTAAAGTCATTAAGACCTAAACCATAAATAATATAAATAATTACATTGAAATTAATATCATATTCATCCTCTTTTTTGGATACCTAAATTTTATGTTCAATAAAATGTACCCGGTAGTTTTTTTAACATTTATTTTATATTTCCGACCTAAATTCTTGAGAAAAATAATAAACTATGTTTTCTATTATAAATAGTATTCTAATTTAATGTAAGTTTATTTATACATTTTAATATCTTCTCTTGTAATAATAATTATATCGAAAAAGATAAATAATTAAGCTTTAAATAACTAGTGTAGAGAACTCGAAATATCTACTTTGATAATAAGAATCTCAACCCAAAGGAAAACTAATTTTTTAGTTTCCATGTAATAATTTTTAACTTGATTATTTATTTACATTTCCTTTATATTATACTCTTTTCATTTAATATAGTTCAACAGAATATTCTATTTTAACTCTCTATTATATTATTAATGTTTAAAAAAATCCAAAAATGTGTGTGTTGTTTCTCTATTACATTATCTACTATCTATACTAAACTTGGTTTCTGCAAGCTTATGTGTCACCAAATTAGAAGTCCACGTCACCAACAAAACTTCCCTCCTCCCATCCATTTTACATTTCCCTGCATCGATACCCCTACCCCACTCGGGTTTCATCTTCGCAACATTTAGGTTTCCTCGACTACTTCCTCAGCTCCATCGCCGAAAAACCCTACTTCCACTGATCAGGACATATCATCGCTCCTTCCACACCTCCCCGATTCTCCTATACCCTTTTTAGGGTTCCTGCTCCCTCCCTTGGAATCTCCCCTCCCTGAATCCCCTCTCTCCCTCCCTTATTCGAATCTCCCCTCTACCCGCGACTCCGCCTTCGGATCCTCCGCCTTCGGCTCCTCCGCCTTCGGCTCCTCCATCTCTAGCTCCTCCATTGTCGAAAACTCCAATTCGTGATTTCTGGAAGGTCTTCCTCTGGTACCCACTGAATATTTACTATTATATCCTTCATTCCCTACTTATGAATCTCTGACTAGTGATTTCCATCAGGTGTTTCTATGACACCCACTTCATTTTTACTACTACTCCACACCACATGTGCAGTAGCCATCTATTTCTGGTAGATTGACTTTCATCCAACCTGCTATTCCACACCCTCCTCCCCTACCATCATAAATGTTTTAATTCAATTTTTTTTCATAGTGAGTGTGGATTATGCAATTTACATAAGCTTCATTCCATGCAGGTTTCATACAAGCAACACCACAAGCGCACGAAGCCTGTTTCTACACTTCTTTATTTCACCTGTTTAGTAGGATCTGTCTCAGATTTTTGTCTCCCTTATTTAAAATTAGCCATGTCAGTGTCTTTAACCTGTCATTTTGGATTTTTATATTAGTGTGGATTCATTATTTTATGTAGCTTGTGACAAATTCTATTTTATTAACGATTTGTACAATTATTCAACATTGCATTATCATTATAATGCTTCCCATTGAGCTTACATTTCTTCTTTTATTTGGGTTTATTTATCATCATCTCCAATTTTTGAATGAAATGGTAACAAAGATTCAAGGTATTTTTTCATTGATGCAATTATTTCATTTCTATTTCATTTTTGATAAATTGATGAGGTTGCTTTTATCACAAATAGTATTAATATTTAAAACCATTCTTTCGATAGGGATAAACCTAACACTTTTTAGTGTTTCTCTTCTGCAAACCATTTACAGTTATTTTATCTATGATCTTACTTTTTCAGTATTTATCTTTGGATAAGAATTTTTCTTATGTCACCATTGTTCCATTCACCAATGAAAATATATATTTTAATTTTTGGACAGTAGTTACCACTATTCCTTAATAGAGATATTCATGTTGTTCTCAGAATCATTGAATGAGGATAACATTGATATTGTATTTGGAAGACTCTTCTCTCAAATGCTCAATAAGCATTCATATTTACCCCAAATTAATGTTACAAGAAAATCATTTAAATTTTATACACAAAAAAGGGCGTGAAAAGATAGAAATGGAGGACAGAGGTGTAGTATTGTAACTTCTGGAATGAAATGATGGAATGAAGACCACTATTTCATGCAGGTTCAATGTCAATAATTTTTTGTGATGCTCAAATTCAAAACTATGAGTACATAAGAATATATACAAGAATAGTGCTATGTTTTTTCATAATGGTATAATTGTCTACAAAAACACAAGTAATTTTTTATTGTACATCATTTATTTTACATTAAAATATTATTAGTGGTTGTACAACCCAGAAGCTCTTGGGAGTTTGCTTGGGGAATTCATGCCTGGATGTTGAATTTGAACTATTTAGATTTTCAACTATTAAGACTCTGACATATATTCTCCAGGTATTCCTCTACATCAAATAATTGAGCGGGATCTTCCACTTTGGATCTTTGCCTTAGTTTTTTATGGGGTCGAGTCTTCTTATTTTATTGAAATCTATTATCTATAATATATAAAGTACTAGAGTCAGCATTTTACCGCTTACGTGTCACCTTAATAGACAACCATTTCACCCTTAAAAAAATTAACCTATCCAAAACTGGGAATCTGTCATCTGCTTTACCATTTCCCTCGTGCAACCTCGACTATTCCCTCCATCTTAGGGTTTTATTGCATCTGTCGCGACCAATTCTCCTCCACCTTCATTCATGTTCCCATTTCCCCAACACATCCTACACTCCTCCCTCCATCGTGGTATATACTCTCTTATTTTGCATTGGGTTTCAACTGGTCTAATTAGATCTCAACCCCATACTTGTCTTCCGGAAATCATTGGAAGATATCTACTATTCCAAAGGTATCTCAAGCCCCCTGTACAATTCCTATTCCACTTTCTTATAAAGGATTTATCATAAAAATGGTTTTCATTTTCATTTATTGAACTATTTTTTTGTGCTTTTCAGTTACAATTAGTTTCTTCATAGTGGATAAGATAGTTTCAGAGAAGAATTTCTGATAGTTTTATATCAAATATAAATAATTTTTCTTAAAAAAATTTAATCATGCATATTTATTTCCCATATGATTATTTAGTATCTCATGGGTGATGTTTTTGTAATTCTTACATGAAAACATGATATTGATGTTTTCGTCCAGTTTCTAAGTGAAAAGCTCAAAACAATGGAAGTAGGTCTTCGGGTTCATTTTTCATTTATTTTACAGAATTCTATAAATATTGTGACAGTTCAAATACTACTATATACTATCTTTTTTTCCGGGTTTCATCAAGTCTCAACCCCTTATTTGTCTTCAATAAATTATTTATGGCCAGCCACTGTTCCACAAGAATCTCAACCCACATGTACAATGGCTATTTCATTTTTTATCAATGATTTATTGTATGAATGATTTTAATTTGCATTTACTGATTTGTTTTTTTGTCTTCAGGTAATCATTGATGGCCAGTCAGTCTTCCACATGAATCTCAACCCCCATATACTGTGGCTATTTCATTTTTATCAATGATTTATCATATGAATGGTTTTTATTTGCATTTATTGATTTGTTTTAGTGCTTTTCAGCTACACATAATTTGTTGCGGATCTCATTGTTTCAGATCATACATCTATATCTATATATACACTAAAGAAAGATTTTTTTGGACATGTGTCACTCCCACAATGCACTGCTCCTCACCTGATTACCCAGGTTCATTCCCATGACCTATTTTCCATACACCCGAATTGTGATTTACCTCTGCACCTCAAACTGCTGAAAACCTTCCGCTGCGTCCTTCTTCGTCTGACGAGTCCTCCATAGCTTCCTTCTTCATCCGAGGATTTCACCAAGATCGTTCTCCAAAATCAAAGGTCAGTGCTTCTTTTCGGCACTCCTTCATCACCTATTCGTATATCTTCAATATAGGGTTTGGTAAGCTACTCCCTTTGGTCTATGAAATCTAGGGTTTAATGTTCTTCGTACATCGCTAACAGGGCTACATCGTCTTCGACCACCTTCAATTCCATCATGTACCTCTGATATAGTAACTACAAAATCATCCACCAACAACTTATCATCTATTTTTCTCAAAAATATGTACTATTATACTCTACCGGTTATGTCGAGTTCTCCTTGGTTTGGATCCCATAATCCCTTCTGTAACAAGTATATTGTCCTACTAGATTGCAATACTTATCCCTTCTGTTCTTCTTTATATTATTTTCATGTTCACACAAGGTAATGGAACATTCATAATACTTTATCCTATTATAATAGACCAATTATTATTTGTCTTCAACATTTACCTTCTTCTGATTACAGTAAATAAACAACTTCACAGGGAACCATAGCAGTAACTGATCTTATATTTTCATTTATTAGTGGATAATGAATTATATTATGGTAATGAACTATTTTTATGGGTAGTGGAACAAGTTTTCTCTTTGAGCATGTGGGACATGCATTTTTTTGGGTAGTGGATCATGTAATTCATTAGAGCAGTGGACCATATGTTTCATTAGATTAGCTGATCAAGTGTTTAATTAGATCAATTTTCCATTTTTAAATTATTTTCATGTTCACACAAGCTAATGAAACTTTCAAAAAACATTATCCTACATTGGACGGTACATTAATAATCTCGAATGTTAATGAGATGAGTATATTTTCATAAAAGTATTTTTCATTAGTCTTTTCCATCATATGTCACCACATTATCTGATCCATCATCATCATTTTTTAAGGTACACTAATCTTGGCGGGGTTAGGCATTGTAGACTTGTTGAAGGTTTGGAATCCCATAATAGATCAAATGAGAATAATAGAGACCTGAGATAGAATCTGATGTGTCCTCCAGAAGAGACTCATGGGCGGCGTAGGGAAGCTACAAAGGTGCGTCATCCACTGAATTCTTGATTTCAAGTGATGCAAAACCATTAGGTTATGTGATCCGGTTGTTTTAATCTTTGTGCCAACAATGTGAATTTCTTTATTTTTTAAGGATTCATTTTTTTAAAAGGGTTATAATATTTACTTGTATTTTATGATTTCATTATATTCAATGTAATAAATATTAATTTAAAGTTTCATTCTATGAAGTGATTATTGTTGTTGATCCCTTCCCAATATTCTTACGGTCAGAATCCTTCACAACTTCAATATCAGTAGCACTAGAAGTATCAAAATCATGGATGAATGGATCTATATACAAGGTATTTTTTCAGTTCCCTTAATCCTGTAAAAAATCCACCTGGAAATCCTATATTTATTGAGTTAAGATCCTCACCAGATATCATAGAGAGTGAATGAGAGGTCTGTCCATGGTCAGAGCAAGCCACCATCTCCCACTTCTATGGACTGTCCTTATCAGCCTGCAATTTACCAGGAGGCAGATCCAATCCAGATTGATTGAGGGTTTCTACAACCCCCAATCCCAATCTAGGTTTCTTTGAGTTCGACTTCACCATGTGTAGGAGCTTTAGAAACATTGGTACTACCTATAGAAGTCTCTGCCACACCGCGTTGTACAAGGCTTCCCCCCTTAGACCTAAACCTGTTCTTCTCAGTCTAAATAATCTTCATCATGCCCCCTTTTTCTAATCTTATGTGTCACCATATTAGAAGCCCACATCACCTACAAAACAACCCTCCTCCCATCCATTTTACATTTCCCTGCATCCATACCCCTACCCCGCTCAGGTTTCATCACTACAACAATTAGGTTTCCTCGACTACTTTTTCAGCTCCATCATCGAAAAACCCTACTTCCACCGATCAGGACATACCATCACTCTTTCCACCCCTCCCCGATTCTCCTCTACCCGATTTAGAGTTCCTGGTCCTTCCCTTGGAATCAGCCCTCCCGGAATCCCCTCCCTCCCTCCCTTATTCGAATCTCCTCTCTAACCGCGACTCCGCCTTCGGATCCTCCGCCTTTGGCTCCTCCGCCTTCTGCTCCTCCGCCTTCATCTCCTCCATCTCCAACTCCTCCAATGTCGATACCTCCGATTCGTGATTTCTGGTAGGTCTTTCTATGGTACCCACTGAATATTTACTATTATATCCTCCATTCCCTACTTATGAATCTCTGACTAGAGATTTCCATCAGGTATTTCTATGACACCGACTTCATTTTTACTACTACTCCACACCACATGTGCAGTAGCCATCTATTTCTGGTAGATTGAATTTCATACAACCTGATATTCCATGCCCTCCTCCCCTACCATCATCAATGTTCTAATTCAATTTGTTTCATAGTGAGTGTGGATTATGCAATTTACATAACCTTCATTCCCTACATGTTTTATACAAGGAACACCACAAGCACACGAAGCCTATTTCTACACTTCTTTATTTCACCTGTTTAGTAGGATCTATCTCAGATTTTTGTCTCCCTTATTTAAAATTAGCCATGTCAGTGTCTTTAACCTATCATTTTGGATTTTTATATTAGTGTGGATTCATTATTTGATGCAGTTTGTGAAAAATGCTATTTTATTAACGATTTGTACAATGATTCAACATTGCATTAACATTATAATTCTTCCCATTGAGCTTATATTTCTTCTTTTATTCGGGTTTATTTATCCTCATCTCCAATTTTTGAATGCAATGGTAACAAAGATTTAAGGTATTTTTTCATTGATGCAATTATTTCGTTTCTATTTCATTTTTGATAAATTGATGTGGTTGCTTTTATCACAAATAGTATTAATATTTAAAACCATTCTTTTGATATTGATAAACCTACCACTATTTAGGTTTCCTCTTCTGCAAACTATTTAATGTTATTTTATCTATGATCTTACTTTTTCAGTATTTATCTTTGGATAAGAATTTTTCTTATGTCACCGTTGTTCCATTCACCAATGACAATATATATTTTAATTTTTGGACAGTAGTTACCACTATTCCATAATGGAGATATTCATGTTATTCTCAGAATCATTGAATGAGGATAACATTGATATTGTATTCGGAAGGCTTTTCTCTCGAATGTTCAATAAGACTTCATATTTACCCCAAATTAATGTTACAAGAAAATCATTTAAATTTTATACACAAAAAAAGGGTGTGATGAGATTGAAATAGAGGATAGAGGGGTATTATTGTAACTTCTGGAATGAAATGATGGAATGAAGACCACTATTTCATGCAGGTCCAATGTCAAGAATTTTTTGTGATGCTTAAATTCAAAACTATGAGTACATAAGAATGTATATAGGAATAGTGCTATGTTTTTGCATAATGGTATAATTGTCTACAAAAACACAAGTAATTTTTTATTGTACATCATTTATTTCACATTAAAATATTATTAGTGGTTGTACAACCCAGGAGCTACTGGGAGTTCTCTTGGGGAATTCATGCATGGGTGTTGAATTTGAACTATCTAGATTTTAAACTATTAAGACTCTGCCATATTCTCCAGTTGTTCCTCTACATCAAATAATTGAGCAGGATCTTCCACATTTGATCTTTGCCTTAGTTTTTTATGGGGCAGAGTCTTCTTATTTTATTGAAATATATTATCTATTATATATAAAGTACTAGAGTCAGCATTTTCCCGCTTACGTGTCACCTTAATAGACAACTATTTCTCCCTTAAAAAAATTAACCTATCCAAAACTGGGAATTTGTCGTCTACTTTACCATTTCCCCCGTGCAACCTCGACTATTCCCACCATCTTAGGGTTTTATTGCATCTATCGCGACCAATTCTCCTCCACCTTCATTCATGTTCCCATTTCCCCGACACATTCTCCACTACTCCCTCCATCGTGGTATATACTCTCTTATTTTGCATTGGGTTTCATCTGGTCTAATTAGGTCTCAACCCCCTACTTGTCTTCAGGAAATCATTGGAAGCTATCTACTATTCCAAAGGTATCTCAAGCCCCATAAACAGTTCCTATTCCACTGTCTTATAAAGGATTTATCATACAGATGGTTTTCATTTTCATTTATTGTACTGTTTTTTGTTCTTTTCAATTACAATTAGTTTCTTCATGGTGGATAACATAGTTTCCGAGAATAATTTCTGATAGTTTTATATCAAATATAAATAATTTTTCTTAAAAAAATTTAATCATGCATATTTATTTCCCATATGATTATTTAGTATCTCATGGGTGATGTTTTTGTAATTCTTACATGAAAACATGATATTGATGTTTTCGTCCAGTTGATAAGTGAAAAGCTCGAAATAATAGAAGTAGGTCTTCGGGTGCATTTTTCATTTATTTTACAGAATTCTATAAATATTGTGACAGTTCAAATACTGCTATATACTATCTTTTTTCGGGTTTCATCAAGTCTCAACCCCTTATTTTTCTTCAGGAAACCATTTATGGCCAGCCACTATTCCACAAGAATCTCAACCCCCATGTACAGTGGCTATTTCATTTTTTATCAATGATTTATTGTATGAATGATTTTCATTTGCATTTACTGATTTGTTTTTTGTCTTCAGGCAATCATTGATGGCCAGCCACTCTTCCACAGGAATCTCAACCCCCATGTACAGTGGCTATTTCATTTTTTATCAATGATTTATCGTATGAATGGTTTTCATTTGCATTTATTGATTTGTTTTTGTGCTTTTCAGCTACACATACTTTGTTACGGATCTCATTGTTTCAGATCATACATCTATATCTATATACACACTAAAGAAAGATTTTTTGGACATGTGTCACTCCCACAATGCACTGATCCTCACCCGATTGCCCAGGTTCATTCCCATCACCTAATTTCCATACACCCAAATTGTGATTTACCTCCGCACCTCAAACTGCTGAAAACCCTCCGCTGACTCCTTCTTCGTCTGACGAGTCCTCCACAGCTTCTTTTATTCGTCTGAGGATTTCACCAAGATCGTTCTCCAAAATCAAAGGTCAACGCTTCTTGTCGGCACTCCTTCATCACCTATTCATATATCTGCAATATAGGGTTTGGTAAGCTACTCCCTTTGGTCTATGAAATCTAGGGTTTAATGTTCTTCATACATCACTTACAGGTCTACATCGTCTTCGACCACCTTCAATTCCTTCATGTACCTCTGATATGGTAACTAGAAAATCATCCACCAACAACTTATTGTCTATTTTTCTCTAAAATATGTACTATTCTACTCTTCCGGTTATGTCGAGTTCTCCTTGGTTTGGATCCCATAATCCCTTCTGTAACAAGTATATTATCCTACTAGATTGCAATACTTATCACTTCTGTTCTTCTTTATATTATTTGCATGTTCACATAAGGTAAGGGGACATTCATAATACTTTATCCTATTTCAATAGACCAATTATTATTTGTCTTCAACATTTACCTTCTTCGGATTATAGTAAATAAACAACTTCACGGGGAACCATAGTAGTAACTGATCTTATATTTTCATTTATTAGTGGATAATAAATTATATTGTGGTAATGAACTATTTTTTAGGGTAGTGGAACATGTTTTTTCTTTGAGCATGTAGGACATGCATTTTTTGGGTAGTGGATCATGTAATTCATTAGAGCAGTGGCCCATATGTTTCATTATATTAGGGGATCAAGTGTTTAATTATATCAATTTTCCATTTTTAAATTATTTTCATGTTCACACAAGGTAATGAAACTTTCAAAAAACATTATCCTACATTGGATGGTAGATTAATAATTGTGAATGTTAATGAGATGAGTATATTTTCATAAAAGTATTTTTCATTAGTCTTTTCCTTCATATGTCACCACATTATCCCATCCATCATCATCATTTTTTTTAAGGCACACTAATTTTGGTGGGGTTATTCATTGTAGTCCTGTTGAAGGTTTGGAATCCCAAAATAGATCAAATGAGAATAATAGGGACCTAAGATAGAATCTGATGTGACCTCCAGAAGAGACTCATGGGCGGCGTAGGGAAGCTACAAAGGTGCGTCATCCACTGAATTCTTGATTTCAAGTGATGCAAAATCATTAGGTTATGTCATCCGGTTGTTTTAATCTTTGTGCCAACAATGTGAATTTCTTTCATTTTTTAGGATTCATTTTTTTAAAAAGGGTTATATTATTTACCTATATTTTATGATTTCATTATATTCAATGTAATAAATATTAATTTAGAGTTTCACTCTATGAAGTGATTATTGTTTTTGATCCCTTCCCAATATTCTTACGGTAAGAATCCTTCACAACTTCAATATCAGTAGCACTAGCAGTATCAAAATCATGGATGAATGGATTTGTATACAAGGTATTTTTTCAGTTCCCTTAATCCTGTAAAAAATCCACCTAGAAATCCTATATTTATTGAGTTAAGATCCTCACCAGATATCATAGAGAGTGAATGAGAGGTATTTCCATGGTCAGAGCAAGCCACCAACTCCCACTTCTATAGACTGTCCTTATCATCCTGCAATTTACCAAGAGGCAGATCCAATCCAGATTGATTGAGGGTTTCTACAGCCCCCAATCCCAAGCTAGGTTTCTTTGAGTTCAATTCCACCATGTGTAGGAGCTTCAGAAACATTGGTACTACCTATAGAAGTCTCTGCCACACCACACTGGACAAGGATTCCCCCATTAGACCTATTACTGGTCTTATCAGTCTAAATAATCTTCTTCATGCCCCCTTAATTCCATCTGTTGGATAGGATATCAGTGCAGGACCATCTGTATTATCCACTAAGAGTTAGATCTAGGCCTAAGAGAACACAGTTTTTTCATCATCCATCCCTTGGTATCGAATCAGTTACCACTTTGTTTCTATCTTATAAACTAATGGACATTCAGTATAATTATTCCCTTGAGTTCCAGCATTATGTTTAGTGACTGCACTTTTTCAAGCCTTGATATTCCGAGAGGCCTGAATCGCAGTTGTATTTTCTCTCCCTGGGATAGACCCACTTTCCTCATCAGAAGGGGCATTGATACATCCTATGAACCACTAGAATTCTTTAACTTACCTTGAAAAAGTGAGAAAGCATAGATCAAGGTCGAGATTCTCTTGGAATTGTTGTTACCAGATTGTATGGAATCTTCCACATGATGATCTGTATAGTCTTGACCCTCCCTTTCTCACATAGAATCACTTCTACCCCTTCCCTTATAGCCCCTCTGATGTCCAATTGAAAGGGGAATTTAAAAGTTCATTCCCAGCATCCATTGCATTCCTCTCCATATCAATAACTGCAATTTCCACAGAGGAATCCTCAGTATGATTTTACCATAAAATAGGTTCTCTCAAAGTTACCACAGGAGGTTTTCCTCCATCCCTTCCCTTTAAAGAATCTGGATTTAGTGTCGTGTCAGGGTCAACCATAATAATAGCTGTCACCATTGTATTTGAAGCAACAATCCCATTCTTCAAAAAATTAGAATTAACCATGGGTGAAACATCTTCTATTACAACAACCGACCATGCCTTCCCATGTTCCTTGACCTCCTTCCACATCATTAGAAAAAATCTTTCCTTAATTCCTTTGGATTCATCATTAGATTGAAATTTTAAATTACAGTTTCACCTTGTCTTAATAACTTTAAATGTGTTCAAATGCATTATTATCTTTGTGCCCCATTTTATTCAGGTATAGGTGGCCAATTCCAAACTCATGATGCCATATTCATGGAACGTGTAATGATTCATACCATCACATGCAATATTTATAAATATTGCAGATAATTTGACGTATGGTATGTGAATTATTTATATTATCCATTGTTCATGTGAATATTGTTCTAACCCATCCTTTTTTTATTGTATCATTCTTTTGAGTGGAAGAGGTACCAGTATATTCTATTGCTAGTCTCCATTTATTAAAGAATCATATTGTTGTTGATCATCTTCCCAACTGCATTTTCACCAGAATTTGATTTTACTATGTGGAAATACTAGTTCAATATGGGTTCGACAAGCATTTTTGTCTTCCTGCTCATTTTCATATAAGGATCTTACCGTTTTGAAGTAGATTTGAATTGCAAGTTTCATTAATGCCATAGTTTTTTTTAAATGCATCATTTCTGCTTGTCACAATATGTGTTCACCGGAATTTTCTTCATATTAGAAGATTCTATAAACATGAACCTTTTCTTACATTAATTCTTACAACTGCTACATTTTTTTCTATCTTCTAAAAATTGAATTATTTATAACTAATGCTAAATACTAATTAATTGCCTGTGTAAATTACAATATTATGATCAAAAAAATCTATTTTGAAAATATTAGGTGTATATAATATCCAAGCATGGTTTCTATCAACCATAGATAGTTGCATAGACAACTAAAAGTCGAAATTGGAGAAACACACTTTCCTGGAAGGCTTGTCCAACGCTAAAATTTCAATCAGTGAGTAAAACTATTTTGTTTGACTATATACCAACTCTTGTATTTACTGCGAGTTTTCATTAATTTTTTTAAACTTATTTTTATGTATCCTAATTACCCTTATGGAATTTTCTATCAGGTTGAAGTACTATACCATGATCGGGTCTGCAATAGGAATGGAATGAAAAAAACGCATGCCTCTATACAAAGATCCAAACATTGGCAACAAGAAGGATTCCAAAATTGGCATTTAGGATGGAAAAACATTTGACGGAGATTCATGTTTAGAACCAATGTACACAAACTCTAAAACCATTACCCATTTTTAATGTTGCAAATGTTATTGCATAGAAGTAATTATCTATAGACATGTTCTAATTTTTCATTGGTTACAAAAAAATTTGTAATATGTTTCCATCACAATTTAATTTTTAATGATTCAATGTTGATTTTTAATATTTATTATTTCAAATTTATGATATATCATTTTTCTTATTTCTCCATGTTGAAAATAACGTCTCATTCCATTTGATATATAATTAATGATATATCTTCTTTTTTGTATCTTTTTACATCATGTTATTTCATTTTCATTCCTTTTCATATATATGTTTTGATACATGTTCTTATATTTCAGTTTCTTCATTATTATATATCAATTAAGCTGTAATTTGAACATATTCTAACTAATTTAATTATTAACTACTCAAACTATTAATACATTTTTGAAAATTATATTTGAATAACAGCGTCGTGCGTATGCACGGGCGAGGTACTAGTTTTCTATATTATAAACATGCAGAGAATAGTGATAATAAAAAAATCACATAGTGTTTTTTATGATAACCTTTCTTAGTAATCTATTAATATAGACAATTTAAAAAAAATTATTAATTTTTTTAGCTTTTTAAATCATATAATGGGGTTATTTTAGGAATAATTTATTATGTCAACATGTATATAAAAATAATATCTATTGATGCTCACATAATCTATTATTTCTTTAATAATAAATTTATTTTAAGTATTCTATGAGTTTTTTATTTATATTTTAAATATTTTATTGTACAAATATATTGATAATATCAAACTTTTTTGTTTATTTGAAAAAAATTATAAATGTATAATATCTTAGGTGGCCAGAAGTTACTATCACTTGAACTACATAATTCATAGTATATTTTTATATTGTGTAATTTTAGTAAAGTATAATTTCATACCCATAAATATATATTCTTACAATGAGTGTTATATATAGAAGTTATTCTTAAATAAGAATTTGGTTATTCTTACTCAATATCATAGGCAAACTTATCTATCTATATACTTCTTAAATATAAAATTATTCTTACAAAATGTATATATATTTAGAATTTATGCCATATAGAAACTCATAATTATAGTAACCCATCAATAGTTAATATTTTGAGATTTTTTCTTAGAAAACAAATTGATTTTATATTAAATGAACAATGTTATCTCATATTTTTAATGGTTCTTTAACAAAATATATATTATAGGAAGGTTTCATGGAGTTTAAAAACAAAACAAAATAAATTATAATGAATATGGAGAATAATTATTTTAAAAAGAATATTATAGAGACACTAGAATTAATTAAATTTGAATTATTATATATATATCATCATACATGTGAATAATAATAATGATCAATTCACATATACTATTATGTAAATATTATTTACACTATTGTTTTTATGATTCTGGTTTAATTATACAGGTTGTACCATTCTACACACCCTATAATTAAAACACAAGAATATTGAATAAAGATAAAGGGAAAATTATATTTTTCTACATGATATTGAATAATTCATATACATATATGGATCAGTTTTGATCGATACTTTAGAGAAATATTTTCTCCATAGAAGAATCAGCATCTATCAGTTGTGAATTATAACAAAACTATGTTCTTATTCTATAAAAAAATATATAAAAAATATATTAATTTGAGAGAAAACTTATTATACTATTTTTTTCATAAGAACAAGGATAGTGGTAGTTGTAATATCCCAGTTTAAAGAACTTATTATAATCTATAAACACTAAGTGAAAGCTACTTGCACTCATATATGATATCCCTAGGAAAAATATCTAAATATAATCACCATAAATGAATTTAGTATTGGTACAGTGGAGTATTAGAATATATTAGAGATGCTAAACCACTATAAAAAAACTCTATGTCATTTAAATCTCTATTATTCTACTAAAAATTTTATATAACAAATGGGGAAAAATTAAAGAAACAAATTGAATAGAGGAGTCAATGTTCATAAATGGAGAAATTTATGAACAAAATTTACCACCATATTAGGTAATTTTATCAACATAACTTAGATAATATGATGGTCATTTATTACTAAAATACCATAATAACAAGAAAGAATGTATTGATATAATATAAGTTGTAGTTGAAATTTCACTACATATTTTGACGTGAAATGAGATGGATTGATAAAAGAAAATTATAAAAGGGGAATATTTGAAATTAAATATATTAAACAAATAAGTAATGGGTTTGGAAATCAACTAGGATGAGATAAGTATTTCATAAAATACACTCTATTCATTTTAATTATTTCATTCATAAATACTTTTTCCAATCCATTTTATTCATCATTTTAACATTAACTAATAGATTTTACTTGAACTGTTCTATCTCAAGTGTTAAATTGATATGAGTTATAATAATTATTATTGAAAGGTGCTTAAGTAGTAGTCAGAGTTTTATCAGCATTCACTTCACAACTAAAATAATTCCAAATCATTATCTCTATTAATAAAAACCCCTTAAAATAATTTAAATGTGATTTTTTTACAAATTTGATGGTGAGGGAATGATGATATAAAATAATTTCACTTTTTCTAAGATTTATTGGAAAATTTTCTAATGTTGGTAAATTAGTTCCAAAATTTGTTTTTCTTAGATACTAAAAATTAATTTCATTGAAAACTATATGAAACTCATCCCAATATGTGATATATCTTGAAGTTATATATTATTTAAAAAATTTCATGTAATTTCAAGAGAAAATAGATAGTTTATTACCTTAATTTGATCATTATTTACTATATGGGGCCTCAATATTATAAAAATAATATGAAATTGGTTCAAAATTATGTTAGTATTGTGAAAACCCATGTAATAGGAGAAATAATTCATTATTTATAAGTATTCATGAATTATATCCATCATAAGAATATTAAGTAATTTTTTAATAAAAATGGAAATATTTTTATTCTTATTAAATAAATTTTCATGTATTATATGGTTTTTTAATATAAATATATCAATTTTAAAATATTAATTTGATAAAATTAACATTCTTTTTTAAAATTAGTAATTCAAAATTATCATAAAATTATTATTTTTGGAATTAGACTGAAGTGATTTTTTTTATATAAATAGTGAAAATACAAATTTTTATAAAACTGGAATTTCATTTCATTAAAAAAATTTATTTGAAATCCCATTTAATTTTAAATTAACAAAACAATAATTTAATTATAAATAATTTAAATAATTACATTTTAAGTAGAATATACTTTATTTCATTATAAGTTCATTTTTTTCCAAAAAACACATTTAACTAAGAAAATATTTTCATTGTGTTTTTCATTTTTATCCTGACATTATTTCTACCACTACAAGAGATTTTATCATAAATAATATTTAGTATTTGGAATAAAGTGGATCAATGTTTTGAAATATGTCCATTTTATTTTTTGCCTTTATGTATAGTAATCTTAGTAAATATATGTCGCCTAGAAAAGGGTAAAATAAGTAAAACTCGATTAAAACTATGGGATGAGACTTTAAATATAAAAAAAATTAATTTTTTTTAACATATTATTGTTTTTAAATTATATCCACCTAAGGTTTTAGAATTTGGAAATTACATTCCATGTTCCTTTTATGATGACCTTATTATTATTTTAAGTAAATTATAAAAACTACATTTCCGTCTCATTGTTTTAATATATATATATATAATTTTTACAAAAGGATTAATAAAATGTTATATTTTTTCGAAATTTTTATTTTAAATATGAATTAATTTTCTATTATTATAATCTATTTTATATTTTTAGTTCTGGAATAATTACCCTAAATCTGTATGCAACTTCAACTCAGTGCTTATTCAGGTAATATAAAATTCATTTAGTTTTTTTAAAACATTAAAATTAATAAAATTAATAAAATATTTATTATATGTTTTGTCCATGAATTTTTTAGATAAATATAAAAAATTATTGCTTTTAGAAAATTTTATTTCCTAATTTCCTTACTATCTTTATGTCATCAAATTCAAACAATGCGAATAACCTTGAAAATTACTTTAATGGTATGTTATGTAAAATAAATTATTATTTTATGATTAGAATTAATAAAATTATTTGTGTTTTCCACGTAACTATGAAACGATATATAATATCATTCATTACACACTTATAGGTCATTTTTCCTTTTATAGTAACATTATTGACTATTATAATGTAAATCACAATGATATTGTGGTAATCATCAAAGGGCTCATGGGGTTTAAAACTAAGATATAAGGGTGAAAATCATATAAAATAATATAACATTTATTGGATGATATGATGTTAACTCATACTCATCCTATATTCTAAATATATTTTTTCCATTTGACATGAAAAATAATGTATATTAATTTAATAGTTTATTTAATTCCAACTATACCAATATCCTCGCTTATGAAATGAACCCCACTATCCTACCTTCCTAAAACCTTTTTATTACTACATTTTAGAGAATACCAACCCAAATATCTGCCCAAAAAACCGTAATCACATCTTATAGTTCGTTCTCTCAAAATACAACCAATATTATAAGGCATAATGTGTAATCCAAAGATGATATCTGAGAAGAATGTATAAGTCCTAATCGACATATATAAATTTATTTTTTCTTGTATCTCATTTAAATCTTGTTTAAACATTATAAAATAATAAAAAATGTAAATTAAATATACCAAAAAATTATTTTCATTATTTTATAATTGTTTTTTATCAGATTTTCTATCCTTTGGGAAATGAAAACATCACTCGTATATACGTGTGGATAACCAGCTCAATATATAGATGTGTTTCTATTTTCATCACTACCTCAAAAGAATTGTTATTGTTTTGGATATAATTAATATATG
The DNA here is from genome assembly GCA_963277665.1 of Viscum album. Classification (NCBI taxonomy): domain Eukaryota; kingdom Viridiplantae; phylum Streptophyta; class Magnoliopsida; order Santalales; family Viscaceae; genus Viscum; species Viscum album. The sequence continues at coordinate 937,136,271 of OY728153.1, forward strand.
ATATAAGTGATAAAAGTATCATTTTTATATATAATATATCAACTATTTTCATACATTTTCATCTATTTAAAAATGATAATGTCGTTCATGTGTACGTATAGACTATAACCTCTACGAAGAGATTTGATTTTTTTCATAATTTCATAAATGAATAGTTATAAAATTGTATTTAATGTATAAAATAATAATAATTTTTTGATTAAATTCTTGAGTGGTTGTAATAATGACCTCTTAGACCATGGTCATCCAATCAAATCTATTTTTCAATTATAAATTGAACGTCCTCAATACTTATGACGTAAACTTAACTATTTTTTAACAAAATAAATCATTTTCATAAATGACATAAAGGGGGTAATTATAATGGAATGAACATGAAAAATGATCCTCATAGAGTAAATATATAATATAATTATATTATTATACATTTAAAGATTTCATGACACTAAATAGTATTTAAGGTTAAAGATTTCTCATCTCAAATTCCTTCCTTTCAGACTCATGTCATTTTCACTACATGTTTCCTTTTGTGTGATGTATATACTATCATATCGACTTATACTAACATTAATTTAATTAAATTTTTGTGGATTACAAATATATTTTAATTTCATCCGTTAAATGTACATATGATTCAAAAGATACTATATTCTTATAGAATTTTTCTTTAAACCTGAGTTTTAATATATTTATTTGATTCAAATTTATTTCGTATAGAAATTATTTAAAATGAATAAAAAAATTTATTATTTATAATTAAAAGGATGGTAAATTTTATTTTCAACAACCTTTTACTTTTTTATTCAGTTTAGAGTGGAATATCCCAATCATTTCCTGAACGAGGCACTTTAATAAATGGTGTAAAAATAATCACTATATTATCTTTTACCACTTCAAAATAATTCCCCATCATCATGATTTTTCATTTATTGGATTTTTCTTTATGATTTTTCATTATTATTTTCAAATTAAAAATTTTCAACAGTATTTTTAAATTTTTAGATTTGAATATTTTTCAAAGGAATGTTTATTTCTTCTAATTATTATTCTAAAAATAAAGCTGATTTTCTTATGAGTTTAAAATATTTTTTCAAGGGATTTTTAATAAAAAGGAGTAAGAATAGTTTTTTCCATGATATGGTTATTGAGAATTATAAATGATTAATTATAAACCAGATATAACTTATATGATGTGTGATATGGATACAGATTATATGATTGGTGAGCTATATATTGATCTCCAATGAATCGGGTAATGTTCCATGTTTTTAATGAAAATAAATAAGGAGTTAATAGGGCATGTTTCTCCTATATATTTAAATAAGAACTAGTTACTTATGAAGTAAGAAAATACAGGTTATGATTATAATTATCTAAGACACCAATATGTGTTTATGTCCTCTTTATATGGGTTTAAATGTTTTTTTTGATAAAAATTATGTTTTCCTTATGTATATGATTTATCTTATATTCTTAAAGAATAGTTTTTAAAAGGTAAATTTTTTATATTTTTTTATATTTTTCACCTAAATAATGGATTTATTTGATTTATTTCCCTTAGTAGTATTTTTTATCTTACAGCATTTTTAAATGTTTTACATAGGGTTTAAGGATGTGTAAGAACAAATAAGAAGTCAAGTTAAAAGTCATTAAGATTTTTCCTAAAAATATAAGATGTCTGATTTTACATTTTTTATATTGTATTAAAAATATATACATAGAGTAAGTTTAAAATTTTTAATATACGGGACTATTATGTAATATTTATGTTCTAATTATCTATAACTTTAAACAACAAAAATCCTCGAAATGTAAGAAAGTTAAATCTTATCTAAAAACATATCATTATGTAATGTTTTTGAGGATGGGTCTTATAGGTGGTATCAAAGTAATGGTTAAGATAAAATTAGAGTTTTGTATTATATTAATAGATAATCATTGATTGATTCTAACATAGAATTATATTGAAATTATGTGTCACCGGAAGATTAACATGTTTCTTGATCTAATCTATGTCAGATCGAAATGGTTTTCCACCAAGGAAATAGGGAATCTGATGTAGGAAGGTATCAAGAACATAATGAACCTCTAAATATATAGATTGGAATTATTTGAATTAGAACTAGAAATTTTATTTTATTGTTGTCTTATTTGAAACATACTATAATGGAGGTTGTATCCATGTTAGTGAGAAACTAGATTTACTACAGAGGAGCATATTGATAGTTGATCATTTTATGAAATATCACCATTTGGCTTTCTACAGAACCTCATATCCATTTATAGCCATATGATTATTTAATTCTTTGAAACACATATTTAGTTATATGGGATGTTTATAATTTCAAAAGGTAACTATTTCAATTTATCTTATTAATGGTGAATTTGAATGATGCTTATCATTAATTAAGAATTCTAGAGAGAAAAGAACATGATTCTATGGAATGGGATATGTTTAAGAAGCTTATCATCAATAAATATTTTCTTAAATGTGTTAAAATAATAATTGAGAAAAAATTAATTCAATTGTGGTAATGGTAGAGGGATTTAGTAGCTGAGTATGGAGAAAATATTACAATATTGATCAAGGGTGTACTAAATTTTATTCTTGACCTTGATAGAAAAATTATTATATTTCAGTCATGACTAAAACAATGTTTAAGAATAGAATTTTTCTTATTGAAATTTAAATGGTGTGATAAAGTTTTGTTTTTTAATAAAGTTGAGATGGAATTTTATGACACTTGTGTGCATCATGGTGAAAAGAGTATGAAGTGTTCATACTGGCATCTAATATACTAGAATCCATCTAAGAAATATGTATGTGTTCCCCAAACATGTAAAAAGTATGTTAAAAAACTCTTAAGGGGATGTCTGATATGATTTGAAAATTTTTATCAGTGTGGTTAGTGTGGTCATATGGCTCATGAATACATAGAAAAGAGTCCTGATTATTCCAATAATGGGACAACATATAGCCATCAAATAGTTACATTTTTTAATTGTAATTATTTGGGAAATTATGATAATGTGTTTCTAAATTTTGTTACTCATGGTGGAAATCATCTAGGTAAAAATAAAAAAGTTATGGAAAAATAATTTTCTACTACTATTGTTGATGTTTGGTTATATAATTAACCGAGGATAGGTAAGTTACTTATTTATTCAAATTTTATGAAAACCTTGTTTGAATCAATATCTTCAATTTCTTTTAGTTATAATAAATTTTTCTGTAAAATTGGAATATCGCATCCTGAAAAAAAGATACCTGTTTTTGTGAAAACTCATAGTAGAGGTATTAAAGAAACAAAGATTTATAGGAATCCTTCTATTGTTATCATTGTAGTGGTTTTTCCTTCATCTCATGATGAGGAAACTATAGTAGAGTTATATATTATTATGGGTATATATTATAATTAAGTTTATCATTATAATATATATTCAAGACCTATTAAATTTATATTCCATTGATTCACACCATTTATATCATATTAACAACTTGACAAATTGATTTACGATAGAAGTAAAAGGCTGCCATAATAGGTTGTTAAATAAAAAAATAGATCACTAATGTTCTGGTTGTAAAAGAATATATGGATGTAATTTTTGATGATTTTATTGGTACTATTCCTGATCAAGAAGATGAATTTAATATTGACATAGTGCATGAGGCTAACCAAATTTTAAAACCCCCTTATTGAATGGATCAAGTATATCTTTTGGAATTGAAAATTTAATTTTTATAGTTTATTTAAAAAGTTTTCATTCACCCAAGAGCTTCACCATGGGGTGATCTAGCTTCTTTATTAAAAATAATGATGATTGAACAAGGGTTTAATTGATTATAATTCCTTGAATAACATCACTTTGAATAAAAAGTATCATTTTACGCATATAGATGATTTTTTTTATCATCTATAGGGAGAACATTATTTTTCAAAGATTAATCTCAGGTCATGGTACCATTTGTTGATGGTTATAGTAGAAGACATTAAAAAGATGGTGTATTTTACTAGATATAGGAATTATGATTTTTGGGTTATTCCCTTTGGGTTGTCTAATATAAAAGCTATATTCATGGACCATAATAATATTGTTTTACATGACTATTTAGATATTTTTTATATATTCTGAATGGTATTTTGAAATATTATAAAATTCATGAGGATCATGAATCACACATAAGAACTATGTATCAAACATTTAACCAAGAAAATTATATTCTAAATGTGGTAAATAAAAATTTTGGTTATAGAATATTTCTTTACATAACTATGTTATTTATAAATATCTTATAACTATTGACACTACTATATTTAAAATGATTGAAGAATGAAAAAGTATTATAAATTTCATTGATATTTGATGTTTTCATGTACTTTCTAGTTACTAATAGTGGTTTTTTTAAATGTTTCGTGATTATCTATCCTACTAACTAAGTTAACATGAAAAGGATTTATTATCATTTGGATGAAAGAATGTGAGAAATGTTTTTATAAATTAAAAAGATGGTTTTTGAATGCTCTAGTTTTTCTATTGTACTCTATAAATGGTGAATATTTCATTTTCTATGTTGATTATTCAAAGGGACATGGTTTTGATCTAATTTAGAATTATTAGGTAATTTTTTAAGCTATACTTAAATTGTAACATCATGAGATAAATTATCCTACACATGACCTTAAACTGGATGGAGTGGTTTTTTATTTAACAATATGAATACATCATAGAGTAACATTTGCAATATATACTTAACATTAAAATTTTATGTATATATTTAACCTCAAAAATTTGGACATAGGTAGGTAAGATGTATGAAAATAATAAAATATAATGACTATATTATTCATTACAATCCTAGAAAATAAAACATGGTAGATTATTAATTAAGTAGAAATGACAAAGTGTCATTAACTATGACATATTTAGAACATTATCCTTTTCAAAATAATTTATTATATTATTTCTAGAAAATATGAATGTAGGAACTTTCTTTATTTTTTTATGTGTTAGTGTAGATATCATTTTCCGACAGAATTATGCAATTTCAAAATGATGATCATGTTTTATAAGAAAAGGTATAATTGGTTAGGAAAAATTTAGTGTCCCAAATTTAGCATTGACAATAATGGAGTTTTTGATATTCATAAAAATATTATATTTTCCTTCTGATTCTAGTTCAAGAAAAAATTATTGATTAAATCTCGTTGTTATTTATTTTCTATTTATCCTAAAAATACTAATATATATTGGGACATTTTGGAGCGTTTTTTTGGATGGAATGAAATGGGATATTGTGGAATTTACAATGAAATTCGTTACATATCAATATTTTAATGAATAAATATAATTACTAAAGGGGATACTATATTCATTTCTGGTGTTAAACTTGAAGTGGAAGAATATATCCATAGATTTCATGGTTTGATAACCAAATAAATCTCATGGTAATAATTTTATATGGGTTATTAATGATTGTTAAACTAAATGTTCACATTTTCATCATATTTGAGATAATATTTACATGGATCATATTTCTAATAATTATGTAAAATAGTTCATAAAATTACATGGGGTCTCTATTTCTGGTTTATATGACAATGATCCTAGGTGTACCTCTAATTTTTGGAAAATCCTTCAAAAGTAGTTGGTTACTGAATGAAATTTTAGTAATTAATTTCATCCTCAATTTAATGGATAGTCATAGAAAATATTTAAAACATTTTAATACATGATTTGATACTGTTCTATGGATAATCAAGTAATTTGGGATATTCATATATCATTATTTTAATTTTATTACGATAACAGTTTTTATTCCAATATACAACTGGAACCATTGAACGAATTATATGAAAACCTAAATTGAACTCCCTCTTATTGGTATGAATTCATGGAAATAAATTTTTTGGGGTCATATTTGATAGAATATATGGTTGATATGGTTAAGATGATTCTAAAACATATGAGGAAATTATATATCCATAATAAATTTTATACAGATAAACTATAGAAGTTCCATTATTTGATGTAGGAGATCTTGTTTTTCTTTAAGAATATACATGGAAAACATTTATGTTTTTTGGTAAAACAAATAATTTTAGGTGTGTGGTTCATTAGAACATATGAATTCTTAGATAATATGGATTATTTTTATCTTGATCGGATATGCCTATGAGTTTATCCTAGGTATATTATGTGTTTTATAATTCATTATTAAAGAAGTATGTGCAATATGCATATCATCTTTTAAGCCATGAGGTAGTATATTTAGAAGATAATCATTCATATAATGAAAATATCATTAGTATTGTTGAAAAATGGAGAGTTGGTGTTGTCAAATTAGGTGATTCATTATATTAAGGCTTTGTGGAAAAATCATATGGCTAATGAAGAAACATGGGAATCTGAAAATTCAATGATAGAAAAATATCCCCACATGTTTAAGTAGTGAATAAAATTTTGAGGTTACAATTTAAATATAAATTGATGAATATCAAAACCCATGTAATTAAATATCAATTTTATTTTTTATTAATATTCATAATTTATATTATATATAATAATATTCAGAAATTTTTTTATTCAAAAATCAATTCTTTTATTCCTACAAATTTTATATTCATGTATTGTATTATTTTATTTAAAAGCCTAAGTTCTAAATTTTATAATTTAAATTTGAAAAAATTTAATTCATATTTAAAATAATGAAGTCAATAATATCGTGAAATTATTCTTTCATCTTTCTAAAAATAATTATTTTTTACTCAACTCTAAAAAATACAATTTTTTATAATTCTACCATTAATTTTCATTAAATAAGTTCATTTAAAAGTATCATTTAATTTAAAATTAATATATGTAAACTTTAATTATAAATAATATAATTAATTACTTATAAATAATTATATACATTATATTGGTATAAATGTTTTAGGGTTAAAAAGACCTTTTTCCAAAAACTATTTTTCATTACATCTTCATTTTTATCTTAATTTAATTTCTTCCAATTTAAATGATTAAATACTGAAAATGGATTAAATATTTTTAAATAAGAGGTTTAAATTTTGAAAATAATTCCTCTTTATTTTTTAAAAATTATGAATAATATTAGTATTAAATATTATAACCTCGGTTATGGTAAAACAGGTAAAACATGGTTAAAACTATGATATATGACCTTAAAATCCTCTAAATGCTTAAATTTATTTCATTAAAGAAGTTTATTTCTACAATAACCAAAATAATTTATAAAATTTTTAAGTTTTTATCCACTTTCCCCTTATAATTACCTTAATATGATTTTATGTAAAAAATAAAATCAAAATATCACTATCTTTATTTTAATATCTCTAATATTTTGACAAATGGGTTGAAAATGGTTATATGCAGTTATAAATAGTTATTTTAAAATGAATGAAATATTTTATCATGGTAATTTTTTAGTTATTAAATAATTACATTTACTTCTTACACAACAATGACACAGTGCCTATTGTTGTAATAGAAAATTCAAGTAAATGATTTTTAAAAATATTAAAATTAATATAACTTGGTTGAAATATAGTTTTATATTAATTTTTTATATAGATATAATACCTCATTTATTTGATAAATTTTATATTATAATTTTATTTCTATCTTGATGACATTTGAATTGAACAATATGAATAGTCCATAAAATGATGTTAATTTTATATTGTATTAAATGATATTTTATTTAAGGATTTAATATTTATAAGAATTTCATATTTAGAAACTTTAATGTTATATGGTTAATAATATCAACCATTTTCCACTTATGGGTCACTATCCCTTTTATTGTAACTTTATTAACACCTATAAAGTAAATAATATTGATATTGTGGTGATCACAATGGTTAATGGGGGTCAAAATAAAATATAAAGGTGAAAATATCACATAAAATTATCAAACTTTTGTTGAATTATTGTATTTAGACTCATTTTAATCATATTTTATAAAAAAATTATTATGATTCCATTTGAACATGAAAATTAATTTATATCAATTTAAAAATTTAGATAATTCTATGAGTGCCCCACTCTTCAATTAAAATGGGAAACCTCATCTCATCCCTTACTTAGGAATTTTGGGACACTAGTTATAAATATACCTTCCAAAACATCTCTCCAGTATTGCTACACACTTCATAGAGGTCATAGACTTAGAAAAGGGCCAATCCCAGAATTCTTAAGGTTTAAGCTAAAGCGGATATCTTAGGAGAATGTATAAGTCCAAACCATCCAATTTGAAATATATTTCTTTTGCTACCTCCTTCAAATATTCTTTAACAATGCTGAGATAGTAAATAATTTTACTCTATATAATTAAATTTTATTATTACTTTTTTACTACCATTTTTCATCATCTTTTCCATCCTATGGGAAATAAAAACGTCACTCATACTTACATGTAGATTACTATCTCCAAGAAACAATGTACATCATTTTTCCTCACAACCTCAAAAGGATGGTCATGATTTTGTACTTAACTAATATATAGGACATAAAAAATAATTATAATTCTATAAAGATAATATATCATCTATTTTCTGACGATTCCATCGATTGAAAAATGATAACATTGTTCATGTGTACATGTTGACTAAAACCTCCGTGAAGAGATATGATTTATTTCTCAAATTTTCATTCATAGTTAGTCATAAAATTGTATTTAATATATAAAAAATTTAATAATTTTATAATTTATATTGTCTAGATTATTAAATAATAAAACTTTTAACCATTGTCATCCTACCAAATCTATTTTTGTATTATGAACCAATCATCCCCAAAACATCCAAGGTAAACTTAACTGATTATGTAAAAAAATAAAACATGGTCATAAATGAATTAAAATGTATAATTATTATTGAATTGAAAATAATTTTTTTTAATAAAGAAAATTACTAATATAATTTTATTGTACTGTAATTACAATACATACGATGCATCATGGTATTTAAGGTAACATATTTCTCAACTCAAATTTCTTTGATTGAGATACATGCCATGTTTTCCATATGTTTTCTTTTATGTGGTATATATACTACCATATGAATTTCTATTATCATTCATATACAGAAATTTAAGATGTTTTTCAATCATTTTCCAGTTATCTCTTTCAATTTTCTTATGATTCAAAAGATAGTAAAGTCATTCTGGATTTTTCATTAAATCATTATTTTTATGTATTCCTTTCAAATTTCTTTCTTCCATATTCAATTTCTGAAAAATGTTTCTAGAATTTTATTTTTTAAACATAAAAGAATATTAAATTACATTTTCAAAAACCTTTTACAATCCATAAAATTGCTAAAAATAAATCTTCATTTTTAATTCTAAATGATTTACTTTTACTGACGGTATGAATAGAATCGTTATTTTTATCTTTAAATGAAAATTTATAATTACCTACAATCATGATTTTACATTAATTTGAATAGGTCATTAAATAATTCCATAGTTATTTTCAAATAAAATCATTTCCACAATATTTTTGAATTTTTTCATTTTAAATATTTTTCAAAACAAAGGGATATTTCTCCCTATTTTTATATGAAAATGGGAACTGCATTTCTTTGTCGTTCAAAAGATTTTTTCAAGGTTTGTATGATGAAAATGTTAAACATTTAAAAAATTGTTCATTATATGATACTTCATAATTATACATGGTGATGGTTGAGAATGATATAACATATATGACGTGTGATCCTGGTATACCTTATATGACGGGTGAGCCTAATATAGCTCTACAATGCACTGGGTAATGTACCTTACCTTCAATGGAATGAAGAATGGAATTTACTGATGAGGTTACCCATATAGATTTAACATGGCTATAGATATTTCATACATGAATGAATTTTAGTTATGAATATAATTCTATAATATGCCTATAATGGTTTCAATTTTCACATTATCGGTTTCAAGGTTTTATTTGAGAAAAATGCGTGTTTACAGGTGTATAAGATTTATATTATGTTCTCAAAGAATAATTTGAAAAAGGGAAAATTTTAATGTGTTTTCTTTTTTTTCACTAGATTAATTGATTTCATTTTTCATATTTGTTATTGATATTATTTTTCTCATCCAAATTTTTTAAGTGTCTTTCACGAGGATTAAGGATGAGTGAGAACAGAGAAGAAGTCAAGTTGAAATTCATGAATATTTTTCATGAAAAGAAAACATGTTTCATTTTAAAATTTTATTATTGTGGGATAAATGGATGTTAAGTAGAAGTGTCCTATATATAATATATGGGTTTTTTATATCATATTTAAATTCTAACTATCTAATACTCAAAACCATATTGATTATAAGAATGTAAGAAAGTAGATTCTCTTCCAAAACATAAGATTATATTATATTGTATGGTTTTTCAATTATATTTGGTGTCAAATAAAAGTTTTAGATAACTTTAAAGGTAATTACAATATTAATATATTATACTTAAGTGATTCAAACTAATAGTTATGTTTAAAGATATCAAATTATAATATTATCATGTTAATTCATCTAATTTATGTCTCTTTAAAATGGATTTCCATAGAGAAAATAGCGAAGATAAATTATAAAGTTATCAAAAATTAAAAAACCTTCCAAATTAGCAACCTACAATTATGAGAAATGTAACTAAGTATTTTTTTTTGCAGTGATAAACTAATTTATATAGGATATAAATTGTGGTGGCATCCATGTTAGAGAGAAACCGGATTTATAAAAAAAGAAATTGTTTATATTTGAGCATATTATGAAATATCGCTATAGTGACCCAAATCTCTATTATGTTACTATTATATCATTTTAATGATAAAAAATATTATAGTAATATATATAACGATTTAAATACTTATTATAGTGGAAAAATTAGGATAATAAATCTCTTGGATATAATAAAACATAAACATTATTTAAATCCTTATTCCTTATCCTCTTAAAATATCACATATTCTCATTAGTATATCTGATTACCATAGGATATATATCAAATCAATGGGTGACCAAAAATCCCATTAATGTGATAAATATCTTGGGAGGAATAAGGGACAAGAATCAATATTACATGGGGGAGGATTATTGACATCATCGTATCATAAGCATAATATCTTAAACATAATAGTGAGGGAAACATTAGATAAATTCATGTAATATGGAATATTTATAATAATGAAACATCAAAACATAGTTTTTTAATACCACATATAGTTTTTGTCAAACCTAGTATCATTTTCATTCATAACATATGTGCATAAATTAGAACATCATCATTATAAAAAAATATAGAATCATATTCACACATAATACACATAATCTCCTATGAATATATCACAATACCCAATACATTAGTGGTATTTATAATTTTGGTCCCATACATCACATCATAAATTATCAAAATCATGCATGCCGCCTAGAAGGAAAACAAATATTAATAATGTTTATAAAATAATCTCTTGAAAAGAAATTTTCTTTTTAAGGGTTTCATAATACATACTTCATGTAATAACATTTTGGATTCCCAAATTAATAAAGGAGACCAAATTTTTTGGATAAAATATTAATTATTATTTAAATAATAAATAACTCAAAGGGAGACAAAGAGATATTTGAAAATACAAATTCATTTCAGTAAAAATCTATATACTTGGGTTAGAATTCCTTTCAATAAAGTAATTTATATAACTTCAAAGAAAAGAGAAATAACTGTTAAATGAAACATTAATTATAATATTGTAAAATCTGTAATGAGAATAATGTGAAGGAGAATATAACCCAAAAAAGAAGGAACTAGGTTCTAGAATCCCCTTAATTGATTTATATTTACTTTTTTTCCTCTTGATCAAATATAATCATTTTATTCTATTCCACAATTAGCTTTTTATGGTGAAACGTTTTGATGTCACATTTTTCTTATAAAATCTTATCTTGTAATGATATAATGATCATGATTTAATAGTATTTATAAATAATTAATTTTAAATTTATGATAATATCAATACATAAAATTATACATTTATATATTATAAAAATTTTATTGTAACCATCCATAAGGGAAGTGATAAGTAAAAATTATCAACATCCTTGATGGTGGATAACTGGTTGTTAACGAGACATTATTAAAAGAAGAAAAAAGTACTATAAATTATAAATAAATCATAAATATATCCACTAAAAAAGGTTAAAATCATTCATATAATGTTAAAATACAATACAATTAATATTGAAAGATGTTAGTGTAGAATCCCGAACCCTGTTCATCCATATGTAACTGAACCAAGATGGTCACATGGCCACAAGAACACCTCCTCATATACCAATGGATTCCAAATTGTAGTGGTAGTTTATGATTTTATAGTGGGGAGACTGTACCCTCTTGTTAGAGTTGATCATAGTGAAAAAAATATCAAAATAGTGTTATCAAGATAATAAAAAAGGGGATGCATAGCATTGAAAAATAATAATAATCAGTATGATAGCCTCAAAATAATAATAGAATAACATCCACTATCATAAAAATGATTTCATGTCTTTTTGATATAAAAAAGGAGGATACTTGGAAAATAGATTGGAAATAATATAAAACATGTTATAAAAATGAAAAATAAATTAAAAAGAATCTATCACTTATATAATCATGAGCATACTCTCAGTCCTATACTCTTGTACTTGTCCCCGGTACATAATTCAGTGTCCATGGCTAGATCATTTCCTTTCCTTTTTCCCTGCATTCTTAAAAAATATCTAGCTATCAAATGGAGTCATAAAAAGGGTGTGAGATAAACTCAATATTCCTAAAAAAAACAATGTATTGAAATATCTATTTTTTGAATATACAATTGTTAGTGTGTATATATAATAAACAGAGGTGATGGGTAAAGAAACCTTGTTAGCCTGGGTTTCCCATGGAACACATGTCTGATACTAACTAGTACAACCTAAGATAATAATTTCCCTAAGAAATTTATAATTTATATTTTTATTAATAATCCTAGATGCAAGTTATAACTCCTTGGAATTCATATATGGTGATAACCATATAAGGTACCATAATTCTCATGGAATTTAAAACAGAATATGGAATATAATATTGGTTTTAATGTGTGTAAAACATAGTCCTAATCCAAGTATAATATTTTACTTGGAAGACATCTCATTTTATTTAATCACATTTTGAGCTTGCCTAAGGCATTCAATATAGGAAACTAGGTATTGGTCCAAGTATGATATAAAAACCCATCATTTCAAGTGTTCATCCTTGGAGCTCTATATAGGAACCCATGTTTCACTCAAGGCACTATATAAAGGAATTTACCTCTAATCTCATCCAAGGTATTCCCTATAGGGAACCTTGTATCACTCATGGAATGGTAAAATGGAATCGCCTTCTGAGCCCGTCCAAGGTTTTCCATGTAAGGAACCAAGTATTTCTCAAGGAACAATATAAATTTATCCACCTAGTGAGACTATCCACAATATTCTATATATGAATCAATTCCATTCCCCCAATGTGATATAATCCAATTACGATTAATTTAATCTAATATTATTGATAATCCTATCCAATATGGTTTGAGGTAGAACCCTTATATCGTCCTTAGCATGACATGTTGGGTGGTCATGAGTTATCCATAAACCCATACCATTTAAAAATTCATTTAATTCAATTTTCAATTTAACTCATAAGGATAACTCAAGCCATAATTAAGAAGAATCAAGGGCTTATAAGTATGGGCATACCATTCATGCATTTTAAAATTACAATTACATATTATTCATAAAGGATAACTAAACACAACTCAACTGGTGGTTTGATTTCATTTCAAGGAAAATGAATCATGGTCTGTTAAAGGAGGTACAATATAAGTGGGGGATTACATAGAGGTATACATACTAAAATGATGAATTTAGGGATCTAGGACTTCCCCACTCGAGCTGATAACCGTTCATTTAATTAATTACACAATTAGAAAGCATTTCATGGAAGGTCTGACATGCATCACAACAATGAAATAATATTAACATCAAGACATTAGTGGAAAAGAACTAGACCACTTACCATGTCTTGGAAAATGGCTCCCCATCTAGTATCTACATTAGATTTGAGCTACAAACGATAAATAATAGAAATAAACAAATAATTTAAAAATTGGTCAAGTTACACACCAAAATGTTATCAATCCATATGGTGAGATAATCAAATAAAAGAATAAATTGGATTTAATAGATTTCTACAAAGGATCCAACATGATGAATGGAAAGTGATTCCAATGATGTATGAAGGAGAAGGATCAAATCCTTGAAGATGGGAGGTGGTTTCCAATAAGGGGTGGAGGGGTTGTGTGTTTGGGAAAAGAAAAGTGAGGAGAATATATTAATAGAAGATGGTAAAATGGGAATTTCATCCATTTTGAAAGGGTTCATGGTTTTTCCGCATGTTTGTAAAAAGTATTTTCCAATCGTGCATCAGTATTGTACCATCTCACACACCCCTACACTATTTTCACATAGTTCAAAAAACCATGTGTACACCATGTGAATTGCCTCTACAAACCACATACTATAATTAATATATCCATTTGGACTCATGTTTTTGGTTTGAAAAAACCATTCAATTCCCTCCTAGACATGAATGGTTGAGGGGCATGATTAGCACTAACCATTCACTCCACGCATTTCCCCAAAAAACTAGTGATATGGGCTTTGATCTAGCATCAGATGCTCTCAAACCCTTCCTTTAAATCTTAAAACATTCATCAGATAAAAATAAAGATTTAAATAAAAAATTAAATATATTTGAACCTCCATGAAAATTAGTGATGTTAAAACCTCCCCACCTTAAAAGAAATCATCTCCAGGATTCTCTTCTGAGGGTGGTAGAACAACATATAAGTATAGTTCTCTCACTAAGAATGTACAATGACTTATATCACCTGGGTATCTTCTTGTACATGGATGTTCTTCCACATATCTTAAAATAGTGGAACTGAACATCCTATATGAGCCTTCATTCTATGAAAAATAATACAATCCCAATACACCTTAAAAGAAGCATCGATATCAAATTGTATTTCGTCAGGATCACAAGATTGAGATGGGTTGGAATGAAAATGATGAATCTGAGATTCTTGGATGAAATTTCATATAGACTAGTACATTTAAGGTAACTATGTCCAATAGTCTTCCATCCCAACTCCTTCCAAAATTTCAATGATCCCAAGGAACCTAATTATCAACTTCCCTTATTTTTTGAATTTTTTAGTCCCCCAATCTATGTGAAACATGCAATAAGACATGACTCCGAATCTCAAATTCCAGATGTTATATATGAATATTTTTATAATACTTCTGGCTACCATGAGATGTATCCATACACTTCTAGATAATATTTACCTCCTCTCATGTCTCCTAAAATAGATAAGGTCTCAATGGGGTAGCCTCTCTATCCACTAATTAGAACATGGGTGAACGGCATGGCCTAATATATAGGGCCTCATAATGCTCCATCAGTATGGTATCTTGGAAGATGTTATTATAAGGAAACATAGGTAGAGGTAAGTGTAATTCTGAAGAGCCTCCAAAATCAAGGATGCAAGCTCAAAACATATCCTATATCACACATTTCTAATTATCAAACAGTCCTTTGGTCTATTAGTGATAGATTGTACTTAGAGGTTGTAAGAATCTTGTTTTTCAATCAGGTATGGATCCTTTAAATTTTGGTATAATTATTTATTTTAGACCTAATATGGATTCCTAAGGTGTTAGAAAAGGTATCCGAGTGTCTAGGGTGTGTTTAGAGCCTGGACCCCATCTATTTAGGAAAAATCTGTCTAGCTCATGGTTATAGTAAACCATGAGGGTACAACTCGTGGTTAGATCAAACTATGCTGATATTCTACATTTCAGGAAGATCCATTCGGCAAGATTAGAACATATTTTCCCTATCCATGTTTTTAAACCTTGTGATTTCCCTTTTTCCCAAGGTACTCATGCATGGTTTGTGCATGGTTTAGAAAATTGTGCAGACAAACTATTCACATGCTAATTTCTATATAAAATGCCCATTTTCCTTAATGATATATTTAATCTAACCTTATTACCTAATCTGATTTTTAGAGGGATAAGGATCCATTCCCCTCATTTTTTTATCTTTTATAAGGTGTAAGTTAAGGATCAAGATATCTCTTTCATCCAAGATCCATTCGAGATTATGTTCATCACATTGGATGTGCAATGGTAATTACTCAAGTCTATTTGAGCATTTTTTATACCCTCAAATCTTGACCTGGTTATCAAGTTGTGAGCGCTTATCTTTTTCTTAGATCTACTTTGTTCCATGAAAAATTATAGGTTGATACAAGAGGAGGATAGTCATACAATCCTAGATTCAGTGGTCTATAACTCATCCCTCATGTTCGTTGACTTTGTAATTTTTCGTGTAGAGGCCACTGATTTCATTGGATACAATTTATTGAATTCATACTGCAAACAAGTTCATGAACTGAGAGACTCCAACCATAAAAAATTTATGAAAAATATAGAGAAAGTTGTGGAGTATGGGGTTTACAAAGACGGGAGTAAAAAACACCATGCACATCCAAATCAATAAAAATGAGAGAAAAAGTCTGGAGCAAGAAAAGACCATCTCGAGGGGGCCTCTAAAACATCCCTCTTTGATAGATCATAAAAAACCTGATTGGAATCTCTATAAACATGACTGAAATCATGGTGGATGTGCTCTATCATATAGAGGCATTCAATCCAGAAAGGATGTATTTTCCATGGAACAAATATAGAACGATCCTTGAGGATGTGCACCGCAGTGGTGGAGTCGGATTCCACCCAAAGATGTCTCCATCCATAATGAGTGGCATACCTGATTGATTTCATCATACCCCATAACTCAGCCTCAATTGATGAACCATGGCCAATGTAATGGAATAATAATCCCTTAATTAAGCCATGGTAAGTACAGAAGACCCCACCAAATCCTGAGGGACCAGGTGAACCCAATGTTGCTCCATCCACATTCACCTTCAACCAGCTTGTAATCGGTGGTATCTATCAGATTGACTTTAGGAAAATAGGTTTCCTAGCTAATCCTATAATGCCAATGGCTTCCATAATAAGAAAATCTGATAGATAATTTTTCATTGTGACATGGTGCATCTTGGATGCGGTCAAAAAAACCATATATATTGAATACATTCCAGCCTGAAAAGAGAGATGTTGGATTTCAAAGGCAGCATCATTTTATGCCATACATATAACTAAGTAGGGATTTCTAGACCCGAACCAACCCAATGGGTTTGACCTAACCCGGCTGGGTTGGGTCGGTTTGGTTTGGGTCACACAGAAAAAACCCAGGTCAGGTTCAGCTCAGTTCGACCCATACATGGGTTGGGTCGGGTCATTGGTTGGATTCATTTAGACCCAAACTGACCCATGACCCGATGGGTTCAAGCAGTGAGGAGCCAAAAAAAATTAACCCTCTTTATTTCTGCCTCGCAGCCCTACTTGCCTTCCCGGACTCTCTCGCTCGCTCATCTCTCCCCAATACCCCAACCTTTCTTCACATATGAAGAAACCGTACTCCCCTCCTTCCCTCGCAATTGATTGCAATGGATATCCTTCTTCCTCCTCCTTCCTTCCCAAGCATCCCTAACCCCTTGACTTCTAATCCCTCTTCTCCCTTGTGAAATCCCATTCATCCATTGTCCTCTTATCTTTCCACTTTTTGAACCTCCAACCAAACCCACCCAAAAAATTGATCCTTCCTTACCTCCTACCCCTATAGACACATTCCATGTAATCAAGGTTTAAGAGAAAAATACCTTGGCCACACGTCGCCTCCTCCTCCTGCCTGCTACTATGCGTGCGGTCTAGTGTGTGGTAGTAACTGGTGGTAAGAAAGTAGTTGATTTTTTATCATGTTCTTTTAACTGATTTTTTTCATTACGTATGAGTTCTCATTTTCTTCTACTCGGACTCCTATAGAATTATTGTTTCCTAGAAAATATTGACAGACTTGTTTCTATAAGTTAGAATTATTTCACAAGGCCCAATTTTGTTTTTTTGGTGATGTAGTTTTTGTTGTAGGGATTTCAGGATAGGTTCATTGAGCATCCACCGTGAGGTATAAACTTCATTCCATTGGTTTCGTTTATCCTTGTAATTGAAAATCCATATCTGGGATTCAAAATTTATTCTTTTTATATTTTTCCAAGAGTGTGCCACACCTACCATCAATTAGAGATTCATGGAAGGTGATAAATTAAGTGGTTCTTCTAATCCTCTAGTTGGTGTAACCTAAAGTCGGATGGGGTCTACTCTAACTTAACATTCAATAGGAATGGAGAGTTGTAGTATACCAGTTGAAAAAGGTGAGGAGGGTAAGAGATCTCCTAAAAGGTAAAAATTCTTAAAGCTCCTACTGGTTTGATAATTTCTCAATCTTGGGATCATTTTCATAAAAAAATAGAAGGGTTGTTTTTAATTATTATGTAAAATATTTTTCTTGAACATTAGGCCAACATGGAACTAGTAATTTTAATAGGCCTTTGATAAGGTGAAATAAAAATCCACACAAAAATCTTGGAAAAAGTCAAACCACTCTTAGTCTTAGAAGGAAATGCGAAGATCAGGATGATGGGATGATTAAAATTTCAGTAGATCATTTTAATCAAGAAGAGTGCAGAATAGATCTTTCTAAAATGATAATCATTGATGAGTTATAATTTAAATATGTTGTGAATAAAGGTTTTATAGAATTTATTGAAGTTGTTAAAGATCAATTTCAAGTTCCGTCTAGACAAACAGTTGATTGGGATTGTATGTAGTTATATTTGGTAGAGAAAGAAAAATGGAAGTCTATGTTTGATATGTTTTGTCACATGGTATGTCTTACCACCTACAGTTGGACTTTAATTCAGAATTTGAATTATATGTGTGTGACTACACATTTTATGGATGATAATTGGATCTCAAATAAAAAAAATTCATTTTATTTTGTCTTGTTGTGGATCATAATGTGAAACTAATTGGTCAAGTATTGAACAGAAATTTAAATAATAGAGGATTGAAAGGATTAATACTTTTACCAGGGACAATGGTAGTTCAAATAATACAGCGACCAATTATTTGATGAGGAGAGTTAATGATTGCAATGGGTCTATTCTTAATGAAGAACATAAGCATATGGTATGTTGTGAACATATTTTAAACCTAATTGTTAGTGATGGGATAAAGGAAATATCAACTTCAATTTCTAAAATCATAGTTTCCTGCAAATTTGTGAGAAGTTCACCTTCAAGATTGACTCTTTTCAAGAGTATATCCAAGGAGTTAAAAAATCCTAGTAAACATGCCATAAATCATGATGTGCCTACTATGTGGAATTATTGTTACTTTATGTTGTATGTTGCAGAGAAGTATGAGAAACCTTTTATTCACTTTGAAGAGGATGCAAGTTTTATGAGTGCTCTTGTCTGTGAAGTTAGGGCTCCTAAAGTATATGATTGGGAAGCTGCTCGTTTATTTGTAAAGTTCCTAAAAAAATCTAATAGCATTATGGAATTTTCTAGTTCTATTCATGTGACATGTCACACTTTCCTTCATACTCTTTATAACATATATAAAAAAAATCAAGAAATGGATGAAGAGTCATCATATTACTGTGAGTGCAATGTCTATTTCAATGAAGCATAAGTTGGACAAGTATTGAGGTATTGGTTAAAATTTTAATTCTCTCTTTCTTGTGGTAGTTGTTCTTGATCCCCGATATAAATTGGAATATGTTCAGTATAGTTTTGAAATAATGTTTGATGATGAAGAAGACAAAAATCAGTTGACCAGTAAATTAATAGAGGTTATGAATAATCTCTATGAGTTTTGCAAATGTAAATATCCAATTCCAATTACTGATAGACCTGAGTCAAGTTATCATCAAGAGTCACATATTCATGATTCTAGTACCGATAACGATGATTATGAGAAATGGAATGATGCATATAGATTAAAGTAAAAGAAAAGGCAACTGACAGATCAATGGAATGAACTAGAGAGATATCATTAGATTGATAATTGTGAGGGTGATTTCGAAGGATTTGATTTTTTAAGTTGGGGGAAATAAAAGGAATGAAAATATCATGTTCTCTCATGAATTGATATAGATATTTTAGCAATTCCTTTAACTATAGTATCATTAGAGTCCGCTTTTAGTATAGGAGGACCAGTCCTTGATCCGTTTTGTAGTTGTTTGAATCCCAACACTATTGAAGCATTAATTTTATCTCAAAATTGGTTTAAAAATTCAAACCCAATTGACATTCAAAAGAAACTAGAATCAGTGGAATTGATTGAATCAGGTACCATTAAAAATATTATAATTTTTTATCATTCTTCATTTTTCAATTACAATATTTTTTTTTGAAAAAGTAAAATACTAACTTGTTCTTTCTTTTGATGTGTTTTTTATGATATTCCACCATCCACCAAAATTCATGATTAATGTTTCAATTTCTAAAGTAGAATATGCAAGGGTGAATCATGATGGAGTACTCTTCATTAATGAATAGATTTATATTGTCTTAGATACATATATCACTCCTAGAGAATATATAGTTTCTTCACATGTATCGATTCCTCCTCTCATGTGAAGCTTTCCTCCTTTGTGGGCTCTATGAATTTAAAATAATGAAGGCATCATTCATGACAACAATATCTTCTTTCAATTACTTATGAAATGGAGGGTTTTTTATCTTATCTCTAGATGGAAACTTGAATATAATTTTTAGAACTCAATAAGGATTAATAGAAGTTAATTTTTGTATTTCACTTTTCTTTTGTTCTAGAGGGCATCTTGTCATCCTTTAATTTTTCTCTTACTCAGTTTTTTAGTTTATACTTTTTAAAAAAGCTATTATGTATGTTGGAATTAAAAATGTACATGTTTAACTCTTTTACTCTTAAAAAGTTGAAAAGTTTCAAGTTAGTTCTCCTTGGTTATGTCACCCTTGTATACCTATTCCTATCATATAATAAATGACCCATTTTTCATGATATGCACTCATAGATTTATCTAAAACCTTTGAAGGATTATCTTTTTAATATTCTTCGTGTTGGTGTCACTGATCAAATGATGGAACCTACACAAAGATATTTCTTAATATTTCTGGGAGAGTAGGTATAATTATATATTTCAGTCATTTATCCAGTTCCATCATGGAGTTGGTACTTCTACATGACCAATAAAACATCATGCCATTTTTCAACTCCAGTCTTCTGATGTCAATTATTCCATGAAATTTTCCACTCTATGAACACAATCTTATAAATTTAAAATACTAGGGGAGGTAAGGCATGACTGCATTATTATTTATGAGGATTCCAAAATCCTTTCTATTTTTTTACTGAATGATGCTTTATATACATAGGATATTTTTGAAGTGATACAAATAATGTAATTTATTTTTTGGGTCACTTTTCTTACAAATTATAGGAGAACATCTTGCATGTTATGATTTTGTTACAGCTATGTATGCACTAAAAACTATTTTTCATCCTTGAGGATATACTTTGAATTTGAGAAAAATTAATAGAAAACTGCAAACTAAATCCATATTAAGTTATACACTCATATTCGCCTGATGATTTTTATTATTTGCTATCTGAGTTTATGTATCATCTTGAAATGGACCTGAAGTTATTGAGTTTTGACTCCACTGCTGATTGAATTTCTTTGAAGTTATAAAATTTATATCTTGTGTGAATCATTTGGTGTAAGGATACCATTGAAAGATGGAATTTTATATAGAATTCTAATAAAGGATGATGTTTTAATATAAATTGTTGTACTTCTGGTATCATCAACCAGACTTAGATTGTTTTTATTTTCCATTTTTTTGTTCTTTTAAAAATGTTTGTGTGATGTACTATATGGATTGTTTACCTGTTTGGGGGGAGGGCTTATTTTTATTCCTATATTGGGGTACAAAAAAGGGGGATAGGGGAGGGGTGTAGGCTGTGCATGGGTGTAGTGCATGGGAGGAGGAAAATGGGGTGGGGTGTATGTGCAAGGGAGTTGCAAAGGGGGGAGGGGGAGGGGGGAAGGGGGAGGATGGTGCAGGGGGAGGGGGGTTGTGCAAGGGGGGAGGTTGGTGTAGTCCTTTAGGGGTAAAGTGGGGGGGGGGGGTTGGGCTGGAGTGGATGAGTGCGGCAGAGGGGGAAGGGGTAGGGGTTTTGGCTGGTGCAGGGGTGCAGTGGTGGGGTACAGTGGGGGTGGGGAGGTTGGGTTGGGATAGATTGGAGGGGTGTTGGTGGTGCAGGTGCAGTGTAGGAGGGGCTGGTGGTCTAGGTGTAGTGCAGGGGGGATGGTGGTCCGGGGGTAGTGGGGGGCTGGTGGTGCTCGTGCAGTGCAGGGGTCTATCTGGGGGGGTTTCGATTTGGGTTTCTGGTTTTGGTATGTCATGTTTGGTATGGTTGGGTCAGGTTTACACATATAAACTGACCCGAAATGACCCAACCCACATCAGGTTGGGTTGGGTTGGGTCCTTCGTCCATGCGTCTGATGGCCCAACCCCAAAGGGTCGGGTTCGGTTAGGCCAGCTGCTCACGAGGCATGTTACCCAACCCGACCTGACCTGAAACGTTTTTCTCGGGTCTGTCCCTAAAATTCCCTCAACCTGAACAAACACAACCCATGGACACCCCTTTGACCATGAAATCATTATCAGTGGTGGTGAGGAGCTTAGTTCCAACTTTCTCATTCAGCTAAGAAAGCTGGACGGACTTTAAAAGATCCTCATAGCTTTTTATGGCCATAAGATTTCCAAAAATATCCAGCTGATGTAACTAAAACATGTAGGAAAAATAAATGAGATAAATGTGTGAGTAATATATTATTCATCGTTAAAGAAAAGGTAGTAAACAAAAGAAATATTTATTCCCAATTTTAGAAGTAGAACTTGTGTTGGTAATTTTCCCTTCCACAGCCTCCACAGCAGCATGAATCATAAAGGGGGAATAAAGGGATTGTTGAACGTTTTCATCCAAATGGGAGTGCTGGAAGATCAATCACACAAATTCCTATAAAACTCCCTTGAAGATAAGCATCCATTGGAGTTGGTGTCCAAACTAAAATGACAGAATCATTGAAGACATAGTGTTGTATTTTCAGTTTGACATTTATAGGAAGATAGCCATTGAAGTCATCTGATACACGTGCATCAAAAACTGTAAACTACTATATCGTAAGTGGCACATTCATCACAGTATTTAAGGGTCCACCATGCTACAGATTTAACCAAACATTTAAATTGGAATTCTTACAAACCATCCATTATGAGCAGTTCATAATCTATTGATATGAATTCTTGAGAGCAGGCCAAGTGGATGAGAATATGTGCCATGAATAACCACTTCGCAGTTCGTAAAGAAACCTATGATTGAGAAATTCTAGAGATGTGACATCATAACTCCAATGATTCCAATTGAATTTACATTGCAAGTCATCAATAAAGGCCTTAATATCCTTGATTCCCAATCCTCCCATATCAATGGGTCTTTTTATACTCTTTCCAAGCCACAGTGATCAACATTCATTCATATATTGATCATGTCTATATAAAATTCTTTATTTTCACTTGTAAGTCTCTAAAGTGATTTCTAAGCCATCTATAAATGGAGAAGGCATAGAAAAAAATCGATGTGATAACTAAATTTACAATAAAAACCCTCCCAGTCTGGGACATTTTCTTCTCTATCCACGTGGAATGCTGAGCAATAATTTTATAAGATATGTTCTCAAGATGAATTCTTTTCACCCTACACAAAAAAGGGTACCCCCAGATAAGTGAAAGAAAATCATCCTTTTTTGACTCCAAGCATTCTAGAAATTTTTTTTCTTATGAAGCGTAATACCATTCCCAAAAAACACAAAGGATTTATTCCATCTTATCACTTGACTCGAGCCCTCTTTATAGTGAATAAAAAACCTTTCAATAGAAGAAATGGTGCCTCTATCAGCCTGTCCAAACATGAAAATATCAGCAGCATAGAAAAGATGTGACAAAGAGAAGATATTCCTTTCAACGTTTAGTTACTTATAAATACTATCCCAAACCAAATAATTAATAAAAACACTCAATTAGTGTTTATTACCAAAACTCCATCCATCCCATGTAGAATTTTTTTCTAAAATTGAAATTTTAGTGTTTTGGCCTGTTTGAGCCACCATTCAGGTGTGCATTGGCTTAGAGTTTCTGGGGGTATGCTTTTCTATATTTAATGTATTGTTTCAAATTTTTAATAGTATATTGGATGCACCATGTATGATCCCCACTTGACCCGCCTAAGGTAAGTGTTTCGATTTGATAAATAAATTTTGAGGGGAAATTGGAATGTATACTAGGTATATGACTTTTCCTTATTATACATAAATGAATGTTTTGTTTCATCTCTATAGAACCACTTCCATATTTATGAAATATATCCAAGTGTACCGTCATTATTGAAAATTATTTAAATAGATTAAAAGAATGGTTTCATAGTATATGGCCCTGTCACACTAATAAAAGACAAGGCTTGAAACAAATGGAATTATTTATTAATTAAGACACAATTAAAAGGTTTCATGATCAATTATACTTGTCATAAAAGTGGAATTTAATAGCTTGAATTGTATGAAATATTATATTACATCATTATCAAATAAGAGTTTCCTCACTTGAGCTCTCCTTGGATTCCATAGGGAATGCCTTGAGCACTCGGTAACCCCATTCTAATTCAAGGATACAACTTTCTTAGGTTGACACCCACATAAAACCTGATCCATGTCTAACTTTGTTTGTCCAATATGACACTAGGGGATCCCTCATGTATTATTATAGTATAAATAGGATACACTCATTGGATCCATTATTGAAAAGTATGTGCCATGGTTAATGCCCATGAGGCCCATTCATTGCTTAGCCTCGTATTACCTTGATGAATTATTTGGACATGGTATTCATCTCATTGTGGAATGCCTTGGAATATGATCCTTGTATTACACTCTTACCCATTGTCTTGACTATAGTCATTGTTTATTGGGCGACCCTTGAGGTCTATGTCGCATTGGTTATTACCTCGGGACTTCATTATTAAATACCATTATAGGTTTCCTTGTTATAACTTGTAACCTTTTCTATTATTAACATATGACTTATTTTTAAACTGGTTATAATCAATTAATGAACAATTTACATGTTTAGACGCTATCCAAGAACTTAAGCAGGTACATGGATATTTAGTAACATTGTACTGATTTACTTTATATATACATGCTTTAACACTATTAGATTTCTATTACATGGGTCAAATATTATAAACACCATTGATGGTGGCCCACTAAGATTTATCTCACACCCTCTCCAAGAGTTTTTTGGTTCCCAGGTCAGATTCCATGAATGTAGGTGTTGATAGAGTGAATAATATAACTTTGAACACTTGATTTCTTGTTGTTTAGGATGGATCTAGATAGCATATGTCCGGGAAATATCTTAGGAATATTGGGATAGTATTTTTATTTCTATTCAATTTTTATGGAATATGTAATGTCTACTATCTAGTATCTATGTTTTCCAGTTTAATAATGACATGACATATCATCATAAATTTTAGTATGCTTGTATGTTAATCCATTTATTTTAGTTATTGTTGATTTTGTATCTATTTTTTACATTATTCCTTCTTTTTACTTATATTTCATCTTCTATTTACCTCAGATTATATTTATGCCTTGTGATACTCTTTAGTAATGAGAGCATAGTCTCTCTATGGACACACCCTAGGCCCTCACAATTAGTTGTAATCCTGTAGAATTTGGAGAGATGTGCTTAATTCCATGTGTCTCACCAGGCTCGGGGAACCTTTTAAGTGGATTTCTAGTCCGAGATGTCACAAAGGTACTTATGAACCTAGTGACTTCTAAAACCCCTTCCAGAACCATGATATAATATTAGAATCACTATCTGATACAATGGAACTCCATAAAGGTTTTTGATCTCCCAAACATATATCATCCCTAGATCATCCCATTAAAATACCTCCTGAATATGAAGGAAGTTCCTGAAATTTTTCAACCTTTCAATGATCACCCATAATGTGTCAATTCCATTAAGGGATCTTGGTAATCCCATCACAACATCCACAATGATGTTGTACTATTTCCAATAGAAAATTTTTATTATTATTAAAATTTCTACTAGTCACTGGTGTTCCAATTTCATATGTTCACAGGTGGAACACCAAGTAACAAAGTCAGTTATCTCCCATTTCATAGGAGGCCACCAATAATAGTAGTGTAAATCATGGTACAAATTCATAAGACTGTGTTGTACTTTCCAAGAAGAGGCATTACACTCTCAAATAAACTCATATCATATTTCTCTATGTACCCAAATGCATCCATGAATGAATAAGATCTTATCCCCATAAATGACCTAACCAGAAGGTTGTTCCTCACCTTAAATACATTTCTTTAGGATTGAAGGTTTTATGAATAGTGAAAGAACCATATGGGGATTTCCCAACTCATATTTTTTTAATCAATTATTAATCAATGATTTACATGATAATATAAATCTTGTTTAAAAAATTGAATCAATGAATAATTGACTATTGAACGATGGAACAAAGATACAGGATCATCACATATTATTCATAGTTAATTTGAAAAATTAAGGAATTCCCTTGAAAATAATTATTTCTTCATTGATGGATTATAATGTGTTTCTACATTATAATTTAGTTAGGTGGTAGTAATCAATAGTAGAATCCCTCCAGTTGTGATGCACTCGTGATTCACAAACTTTTGAACATTGTTGTAGGAATCATTATGTGTTATCATGGTAGATCTTGATTATTGTGTTGTTCACATTTTATCACCACAAAATTCTCTTCAAGGAAGTTTTCTCTTTAATCTTTATAGACTTGAGAGTGGTGGTGATGGAGGATCACTCTCTATTCATGAGAGAGTTCTTAGATATAAATATGTCTATGGATTCTAGAGGATTATATACAAATGTTTTTGTACACAAAAAAATGAAAATTTAAACCCTAATAAAATAATATAGTTGGGTTTTTATACTTCTAATGTCACACACTCCGTCTTTGAATTAATTATTTTATTAATTTTCTTCACGTCAGGTGGTTCAGGTTGAGACCCGACATAAAATTTTTATGTATTTTCTTTTAAAAATGCGTGTTTTCCCTTGACATCATCTAGTGCACCACTATTGTAGTCGTCCGACCTCTCCGTGGTCACCATACGGCCTTGCCCGGTTCCCTACATAACTGCCTGATGTTCTACTAATTAAATGAAAAAAATTAATGATGAAGAAATAAAATTAAATGAGTGGTAAAATAAAAATAAAATAAGAGTAAGAAGTTTAACAGAATTTAAGAAAATTATTTTAATGACAATAATAATAACATTGTTTGATAATAATAATAATATTATTATTAATAATGTTAAGAATATATAATTTATTATGTTTTTATTACTATTGTGATAATAATTTTTTTTGTTAATATTATGTTATGTTATGACCATTTTTATTATTATAAAATTATTAATATCATTAAGGTTGTTATTATTAATTCCATAAATCAAAATTAATTAATTAAGTAACGAGTGAACACAAAATAGGGGGAAAATAAAATTTAACATAATTGTCTTAACAATGATAATAATGTGATTATTATTTTAAATTATTATTCTTGTTATTAGTGTGATTAATTTTATCATTATTATTGATGTTAATTAAGTTTTTTTATTTATTATTATCATTATTATTTTAGTTTATTATTATTATTATTATTATTATTGTCAGAATTTACTATTATTATTATTATTAGTATTAGGGTCAAGGATATAAATATTATTATTGGTTTTAATAATATTAATGTTGTTATTATAGCTATTAGCCTTTAATTATTATTTTATATTTTATCTTTTATTTTTTCATTGTTATTATTTTAATTAGGTAAAAAAAGGGTGGAGACCCCCCTCCCTCCTTCCCCCATGGGACAGGACCCCTACCGCCTTGAAACCCTACCTCGAATCCCCACGAGTCATGTCACGCCCATCTCAGGCGCAACCCTCCACCTGTCGCACCCAACTCCTAGCCTCCCAGTACGCTCCACCCTACCCCCTACCCTTCTCCTTCACCACACCTCCCAGTTATCCTAATGGCATCGCCCGAACACCCCCTCAATTATCCCTCCTACCCAGATCGTCGGCCCCCCTTAAACCCTTGCATCGTGCCCCATGTTCCCCTTAACCTTCCTCTCTAACTCACCATTTGGTCCATCGTGACTCCTCCCTCAATATTCTTCACTGCCCCACATCCCCCATGACATATCTCCCTCCTTCCGTGTGCATAAAACCCCCCTTCAGTTAAGGTATTATGTACTTCCCCTTTTTGTTTTGTTCCTTCCAATGGGTATGGGGTTAGTTAAGGGTTATTTTTGAATCTCTATTTTGTTTGAATTCTATTTTTAGGGTATTAATTTAGTTGGTTGTGATGCGAATTATTTGTGATGGGAGTTTCGCACCCATGTTTGGAATTTTATTCTCTCAAGGTATGTGGTTCTATGTCCCAACTGATTTTAGATAATTTAATTTGGTTGTTAAATTTATTTTTCATGCTCCATGATTTATTTGGGTGGTATGAAATTGATTTGTAAATGATTTTACCTGAACGTGTGTTAAAAACATTTGGAGGAAAATTGTTATGTTTTTATATAGATCGTGTTGTAAAAAACTAGTGAAGGTGTACAATAAATTGTTTTTTTTATTGAAAAAGTATTTTTAGGAAAAATTGATGTACATTTGGTTTGAAATTTGTGTCTTAAAATGAATTAGATTATGCAATGGTTCCAATGGTTTTAATGTACTTTCTGAGTCATGAAATGATTTACATAGATTATGTTGATGGTGATAAACACATTTTTATATGGTCAGAATGTGAGGCTGAGTTTTAAAGGGGGGTTTGGGTACAATTTTGATGTAAAACATGGGTGTGTTTAGAGAGTTGTTTTAAAAACTATTATGAAGGATTATGGAATTATTTTGAAAGGTGAAAAATAAGTTTTTTAGGATTTGTGATCATATGTGTTGGGTTTGTATTTTATGTAGAAAGTGTCTATGTTGTGTGTGTTTTAAATTGGTGTTCTTGAAAAAAAGGGGCCATGTGATTTTTTTGTAAAGTGCGATTTGAGTTCGTAAAATATTTAAAGTGGTTTGGTGTTGAGAAATGGACTCTTTGATAAGATTGGTTATATTTATTGTGTGTCTCACCCATGTATTTGTGTTTTATACCTTGAATGCATTTTATAAAATGTTCGGGTGGTGTGAAACCCCTTTTTAAATGGGTTCGTTATCTTTATGGCTTAGAAAAGGGATTTTCTAAAATGGAAATCATCTGTGTTTTCTTATGTAAACCATTGTTTTCTAATTTTAATTGTTTCATAAATAGTGTAATGGGGCATTTTTCATTTTCAAACCCTTTTTGTGATACATATAAATGTTATTTAATTTGTTTAAATGAATTTTTAAGTCATGAAAGAGATGAAAATTATGGTGTGAAATGGTTTTTGGTGTGCGGTTGGTCTAAAAAGTGGACATCGGGTATGCCTTCGAGCGTAAAGCCTTGCGATGTCCTTTTAGAAACTATTTTGGAATTTAATTGAGTGGATTATTAAATCGTATAAGATATGCGAGGAATTTTTGTGAACAAATTTGGTGTACGTATGTTTTTGAAATGGGTTTGGGTATGCAAGTGGTGGATTTTGTGCATGTAATGTCTTGTTTGGGCTTGTGATATGTGAAAATGATATATTGTGTGAATGTGGAACTTGATGGAGGACAAGGGAAAACCCCTGTTACCCAGGTGGGCATATTAGGACTAGTACGCTAGATGACACATGAGTGGTTTGTCCCAGTTTCATCAGGCAGGATTGACATTACAACACTAACTAAAATTTTATGATGTTTGGAGACCCCTAGGTTATGGATGTGTTTCCCTAATAGTGTCTAATTCTTGAGAGTGTTGATTATTGGGGTTTTTATGCCACTCTTACACTGAGGTATGATGTCTCTAGTGCACCACACATACTAGCTACCTTATGGGATTTACCCGTAGTGCTCTACTATTCATGACGTGGTGCCTTCCGTCGGCATATGAAGGACCACTGGAGTATGCACATGTTATTTCTAAATTTTCCCTTAAATTTTAAAGTAGTATTGTGAAATGGTTTTTCATTCAGTACACTTTTCTTTTCACATTCAATTTTTAAATATTTTCCTTCAATGTGTTTTAGAACTATGGTTTTAAGTTACTATGTTAAATTATCTTTTTGATGTTGTGGAATTGAACATTTTTATTGGGTGACATCCTACTGGTCTCTTAGCTCACACCCTACATACACCTTTGGGTGTATGTAGACCTTTTTTTTGTGTATTCCAGGCTGTGACATCGTGCTCTGCGATGGTGGTTCGAGTTAACGATGGTCTTCTCGTGTAGGTCTAATGATGGTTGTTTAAGGAGGTGGCTCCTCATGTTGTGTGAAGGAACGAATAGATGTGGTAGTTTTCTTTTCTTTGTAGTCTTCTTGGAGTCATAGGTTTAATTATAAACATTATTTTTTGCCCAATGTCAAGGGTTTTTTTGGTTTTGTTTCCCAGTGTTTGTTTATTTATCTTGTTAGTTGTTAATTTATCTCTCTTTTTGGGTAAACTGATCCCACGAGATACTGTTGATAACTGGGCACTTGTGCTAGCCCGTGGGGATTAGGAACGCCCTTCAAGCCATGTCGTGAACTGGGTTGGATGGAAACACGACCTAGTTCGTGAAAAAATGGTATCAAAGGAGGTTTTCTCTCTTGGATCATGTTTTTTTGGGATAGGGTTAGGGTAGATAACAGTTAAGGGAATCGTAACTCGATGTTCTAGTTACGAGAAAGGGGCCTGGCCAGCACACCTCATGGCAGGACTTGAGTTTCCAATGTGAGTCGAGGTTTTTCTAAGTCTTTGGTCCTTTTGGTTAAACATGTTTAGGGGAAATGAAAATGGAGTGATGCATGTGATCCTAGTGAGCTTTCATGGTCTAGAAATCCATGTAGATCTAGTGACATTGTCCTAAGAATACTCTTTATGGTGGTGGTGTGATTGGCATATGGCTGCCAACCATATGTCTCATTCACCAACTGAAACTACTCTCTTCTTGCATCGTTCCACGTCTCTTTGTTTTGGATTTGTGGAAATTTGGTTTTTAAATAAAAAAATGTTTTAGTGTTTTAATAATCGGTGGTTTTGTGTTATGTCCTTGTATTTTGTAAATGTTGTATATGAGGAATTTCGAGCCGAGAATACTTTTTGAATGATTTGTGTTCTGTGTTTGAATTCTTATTTGTAAGTTGGTGTGAAAGCATTAGGTTTGTGGTTTCTTTTGAAAAATTCTTCGGGAAGCCCTTTTATTGGTTCCATCTTCATGTTTAGTGATCTCTTGTGGTACTTCTTATACATTGGACCATTTTAATTGGGTCCATGGTTTTCTTTATAGTGCATGCCCCCCATAAAGCATTAACATGTAGTTGAAGTGCGGCCACATGAAATTTGTCATTGGTCGACCCTCCAGTTTATTAAAGTGAGGACCCTCCCTTTTTAGTGATAGTGCTAAGTTTGTTCCTGATACTTTTCGGTTAATCGGATCCTCTCACAGTGGGATGGCAGGCACGAGAGGAGTTGAAGGGAGCTTTGGTCTCTTTGAGTTTTTTTTAGTCGTCGGGTATGCAGTTTGACACCATTGCATCTGAAGGTCCCCCTGGAAATGGTAAAAGGAATTCCAGTAGGGAAGGGTGAAGGAAATTCATAGTTATCGATGCTAACCGATGGTTTTAAAGGCTCTTAGTGCATTCATCGGCCATAAGGGTCGTGTTTGGTGACGTCTCACAATGTGGGTTCTCTTTGAAGAGAAATGGTTGATTTCATAGAATCCTACAGGAATCCCAGTTTTCAAGGGGAGTGTTTGTCCTGCATCCTTCCTTCTCATGTTTCATGGTTAAGGTGAATAGGTGATGCATGTGCATCATCTAGACCACTGTTCTGGTGGATATTACATGAGGGATTAGTTGGATGCCAAAATGTGTTGTGTTTTTTGGTGTTGTCTCAGTTGTGGTTTCGTTGCGTGTGGAACCAAAAAGGAGAATCTTCATTTGGGAGTCTTCAATACCTGATTGTGAGGTAAGAAATGCTTCAAACATCCGGGCTCCAACCATAGGCCTCGGAGTGAAGCTGGTGCATAGTCAGGAACCCTAAGAGTGTATGGGACCCCAACCTTATTTTTCTCATCGGTACTGAAGGTGAAGGAAATTTAAATTGTTTCATGTGGTTCCATTTCAAACAAACTATTTGGGAATGTGAGGTTTCTTGTATCTATAAAGAGGTTTGGTCTTCTCGTAACATTAAATTTTTTAGGGTAGTGTCCCACTGAATGTAATTGATTTTGGTGGTCTGTACGGGAGTCTGTTGGGTAAATCAGTCTCAAATTTAAATAATTCTCATCCCAGGAAGTGGAGATGTTGGTCTATCTTCGATCGTGGTTTTGATGCCCGGTAGTTGGGGTCAGCCCTCCCCGCCCCTTTTGGTGGGGTGCTTGGTCACCATTAAAAAAATTTCAAGGTTTTTTATCTTATGTCATCTAGGGACACCCGTGATAAGTCTTTCTCAAATTTCTCTGGAATAAGTCGTTTTTGTTATTTTTATAATGGTGGGGAGCCCACCTGGGCCTCCTCATGTCGGTTTTCATCATGGGCCTTATTAAGTTTCTAATGGTGGGGATCCCCTTTGGGCTTCTCTATGTTGACCTTTTTTGTTTCATTTCTAAAGATGGCTTGGTGTAAGTGATAATAGTGTTCATTGGTCATGCTTGGTCTAGTTTGCTTGTTCTAGTCAAAATGGCGTGGTTTTCGTTCAATGTTTCTTGTGGTGTTTTAGCTTGTGAAATTGGATTCCATGGGTGAGAGAATTCATTTCCTTGATTGATCAACTTGAAGTATTCGAGCGCACTAGGTTGGGTGACACATAGAAGAATCATTTTATTGGTTTCTTCAGGATGTCATTAAAGTCACTTTCTCTTAGCAAGATTCTTTTACCTCCGTTCACTTGTTTTCGATGGGGACCCCCTTCGAATCTTAAGGGGTGTTTCATTTTCTATTTTGGGTTCAACCTTATTTGTGGCTTTTTAGGGACAGAAATCACTATGTTGTGGAGAATTATCACACCCATCATCTTTGAATTAATTATTTTATAAACTTTCTTCACGTCGGGTGATTCAGGTAGAGACCCAACATAAAATTTGTGAGTATTTCTTTTAAAACCGCATTTTTGGCCTTAACTATGTTTAGCGCGCAACTATCGAAGTCATGAGACCTCTTCTGGGTCGTCGTGTGGCCTCACCCAGTTCCCTGCATGCCTGAATGATGTTCTATAAATTAAATTAAATGAATTAATGATAAAGAAATAAAATTAAATGAGTGGTAATATAAAAATAAAATTAATAATTTTAACATAATTTATGAAAATAGTTTTAATGACAATAATAATTATATTTTTTGATAATAATAAAAATATTATTATTATTAATGTTAAGAATATAGAATTTATTAAGTTGTTATTACCATTGTGTGAATAATTATTTTTGTTAATACTATGTTATGTTTTGACCATTTTTATTATTACAAAATTTTAATATAATTATGGTTGTTACTGTTATTATCATAAATCGTAATTAATTATTTAATTAATTAACAAGCGAACACAAAATAGGAACAAAATAAAATATAATATAATGGTCTTAAAAATGATACTAATATGATTATTATTTTAATTTCTTATTCTTGTTATTAGTATGATTAATTTTATCAATATTATTGATGATAATTGTGTTTATTTATTATTATCATTCTTATTTTAGTTTATTATTATTATTATTATTACAATTGTTATAATTTATTATTATTATTATTATTAGCATTAAGGATATAAATATTATTATTGGTTTTAATAATATTAATATTGTTATTATAACTACTATCCTATTATTATTATTATTTTATCTTCTATTATTTCATTTTAGAGATTTTATTTATGTAAAAATGGGTGAGGATCCCCCCTCTCTCATCCCCCGTGGGACACGACCCCTACCCCCATGAAACCCTACCTGGACTCCTCACCAGCCATGGCACGCCCATCCCAGGCGTAGTCCTCCATCTGTCGCACCCAGCTCCTGGCCTCCCAGCATGATTCGCCCTACTCCCCTACCATTCTCCTTCACCACGCCTCCCAGATGGACTACTGGTGTCACCCACACTCCCCCCCAACCAGCCCTCCAACCCAACTCGCCAGCCCCCTTGAACCCTTAGGTCATGCCCCCTGTTCCCCTTAACCTTCTGTCGAAACTCACCAGTTGGTCTGGCATGACTCTTCCCTCACTGGTTAGTGCCGCTCCGGCTCCACCATGAAATATCCCCCTCCTTCTGCGTTCAGAACCCCCCCTCTTGTTAAGTTATTATGCACTTCCCCTTTGTTTTTTGTTCCTTACAGCAGGTATGGGGTTAGTTAAGGGTTTTTTTTGAATCTGAATTTTGTTTGAATTTTATTTTTAGGGTATAAATTGTGTTGGTTGTGATGCAAATTGGTTGGGATTGGAGTTCTGCACCCATGTTTGGAAGTTTCATTTCTTGAGGTAGGTGGTTCCATGCCCCAAACGATTTTTGATAATTTAATTGGTCTCTTTAAATTTATTTGTCATGCTCTATTATTTATTTGGGTGGTGAAAATTTGATTTGTAAATGATTATACATGAACATTTGATAAAAACAATTTTTTTGGATGGAAAATTGTTATGTTTTAATGTAGATATTGTTGTGAAAAAATACTATTGAAGATGTACAATCAATTGTTTTTGTATTAAAAATGTAGTTTTAGGAAAAAGTAATGCGCATTGGGTTTGAAATTGGTGTCTTAATATGAATTAGTTTACGCAATGGTGCCAATGGTTTTAATGTACATTCTAAGTCATGAAATGATTTATTTAAATTACGTTGATAGTGCAAAACCTGTTTTCATTTGGTTAGAATTTGAGGTCGAGTTTTAAAGGGGGTTTTGGGTGCACTTTTGATGTAAAACATGGGTGTGTTTGGTGAGTTGTTTTAAAAACTAGTATGACATATTATGAAATTATTTTGAAAGGTAAAAAATATTTTTTTGAGTATTTGTGCTCTTATGTGTTGGGTTTTTATTTTATAAAGAAATTCCATGTATTGTGTGTGTTTTAAAGTGGTGTTCTTGAAAAAAAAGGGGTCGTGTGAGTTGTTTGTAAGGTGCGATTTGAGTTCAGAAAATATTTAAAGTGGTTTGGGGTTGAGAAATGGACTCTCTGAGAAGATCAGTTATATTAATTGTGTGTCGCACCTACGTCATTGTTTTTTATACCATTAACAAATTTTAAAATATGTGTGGGTGGTTCCAAACCCATTTTTAAATTGGTTTGTTATGTTTATTTCTTAGAAAAGGGTATTTTCTAAAATGGAAATCATGTGTGTTTTTCTGGTGCAAACCTTTGTTTGCTAATTTTAAATGTTTCATAAATTGTGTAATGTAGCATTTTTATTTGAAACCCCCTATTGTTCTATTTAGAAAAGTTCTTTAATTTGTTTAAAGGATTTATTAAGTCATAAATGTGATGCAAATTATGCTGTGAAATGTTTTTTAGTGTGTAGTTGGTCTAAAAAGTGGATTTTGGGTATGCCTTTGAGTGTAAAGCCTTGCGATGTTCTTTTGGAAACTATTTAGGAATTTCATTTAGTGAACTGTTAAACTGCATAAGAGATGTGAGGTATGTTTGTGAACTGATTTGGTGTGCGTATGTTCTTGAAATGCGTTTGGGTATGCAGGAGGTGGATTTTGTGTGTGTAATGTCTTGTTTAGACTTGTGATATGTGGAAATGGTATATTGTGTGAATTTGAAACTTGATTTAGCACAAGGGAAAACCCCAGGTACCTAGGTGGGCGGATTAGGACTAGTATTCTAGATGACACATAAGTGGTTCATCCAGGTTTCATCTGGTAGGATTCACATTACAAAACTAACTGAAATTTTTGATGTTTCGAAACCAATAGGTTATGGATGTGTTTCCCTACTAGTTTCTCATGCACAAGAGCGTTGATTTTTGTGTTTTTTATTCAACACTTACACCGAGGTACAATGTGTCTAGCGCACCACGAATATTAGTTGTCTTAGGGGATTTACCTATAGTGCTCAACTATTCATGACATTTTGCCTTCTGTCGGCATACGAAGGACCACTTGAGTATGTTCATGTTCTTTAAAAAATTTCCCTTCCATTTTAATGTAGTATTGTGAAATGGTTTTTCATTAAGTACTCTATCCTTTTCACATTCAATTTTTAAATGTTTTTCTTAAAAGTGTTTTAAAAGTATGGTTTTAAATAAGTATGTTAAATTATCTTTTTGATGTTGTTGCATGGAACCTTTTTATTGGGTGACGTCCTATTAGGATCTTGGATCACACCCTACATACACAATTGGGTGTACATAGACCTTGTTTCTTGTGTATTCCAGGATATGGCATCATGCTCAGTGATGGTGGTTCGGGTTAACGATGGTCTTCTCGTACAGGTCTGACAATGGTTGTTTGAGTAGGTGGCTCCTCATGTAGCGTGAATAAATGAATATATGTGTTAGTTTTCTTTTCTTTGCAGTCTTATTGGAGTATTGGGTTGAATTTTAAACATTACATTTAGCCCAATGTTAAGGGTTTGTTTGGTTTTGTTTTCCAGCATTTGTTTATTTATCTTGTTAGTAGTTTTTTTATCTCTCATTCCGGGTAAACCATTCCCACAGGTTACTCTTGATACCTGGGCACTTGTGGCAGCCCGTGGGGATTAAGAACACCCTTTGGGCCATGTCACGGACCGGGTCAGATGGCGACTCGGCCTGGTTCGTGATAGCTAATGTTTGAAAATAAAAATTTCACAAGAACCCTTATTATTTTTCATAATTATTATAGAAACCCATGTCTATAATAATAATAATATTATTATTTCTTGATATGAGAAAATCCATTTAATTTAATTTAATATTATTTATTCAAATAATAATCAATATATTTTTTTCCCATTGACTATTAAACTTGGTCCTCCATTACTCCACAATATTTATCAGATCTTGACTAATGACTATTTTTTAACAAGTAAATATCACCACATTTTTCAATATGAAATAAATCAATATTATTTTCTCTAAATAACAATTAAATATTTATTAAATATCATGCCCATAAAAAAATTCTCCTGAATAACTTTTGATTGAATATATTTAATCAAGTAGACATGAATAATTATTAAACCATGGGATGGAATAATTTTTATTCAACTTGTTAAATAATAAATAATATTATTATCTTAATGAGATTTTTGATACACTTAGTGTCTGACCCTCTAGACCTCTTTCTCATTCACATTAGGCAAAGCAGCCCAAAGTCTATGGTTAGCACCTAGAAACATTTAAAGTAACCCATAGAGAAAAAATTAATTGTCACAATGATATAAAACCCTAAAAGGATGCTTATAGTGCAATATAATCTCTTTATATCGATGTCTCTTAGCATTCATGATTAATACTGGTTCCATCAACCTATACATCCGTTGACTCTCACATGGAATTCCCATAAACTAAGAATTCTTATAGAACACCATGGACATGAATTTATTTATGATATATCATTTCCTTCAAAGGGATTTAGATATCAACTTTTATTAAATAAATGATGGTATAAATACTTTATTTCATTATTCAAGACTGAAATATTACTATTGATACACCCAAAATATCCTATATCGTCGCGTACATATGTCTTCGTGAATGTTTGAAATGAATCAAATTACACAACACATAACATCGATTAATAATAATCATTATGTATATGGAACAATATAAACATCCATACATTGTAATGTCTAGTAACCCATATAAATATGTATTTCCTACAGGTGGGTCTCATTCTTATATATTTTTATACTATAATTTACCAAGGTCATATATCGTGAGAAGGTGTATCAATTTCCTATGAGTCTCCACCCCTGATAACCAATATCATTTTATTATATCAAATAATATCATTATATTATATATTATATATTTAATAACACTTTCATGGAATATTTGGGTTCTCGTCATAGTGGGAAACAGTTGTGACCCTTCAATGTGATGAAACACTTAGGACATAATATCCAACATAATTAAATTTTCACTAGAGCCAACTACTAACAACCTTTATTTTTCTATCTCTCACATGATACTCATTCTTTTACAGATATATGACTTTTTTTAAGGGTTCCACAATGTTTTTTCACATAAATTATAACTATTTCAACGTCAAACCTATTATAAAAATACCTCAATATTGTATACTTATGATTAATGGGATCATTCCATTTGTGTAACCTTATCTCTTTTTCAAGTGATATCACTACAATATTATCACATTATAATGTTTATTTTCTTTATTTCTATGTAACACATTAGGATCTTATAAAACATTTATATTTAAATAGCTTACATTGATGAATTAAATTATATTATATATTTAGTATCCATTATTGAATTGGTGACAACTAGTTACTTTAAACTCTTCCATATCAAAAATCCTCCATTGAGATAGAAAATAAATCTAAACTATTGCCTCAAATCATTCTATTATATTTGAAAACTCGTATCAGTATAACCCTAAATGGATCTCTCCTTGTCTCCTCATTACAATAGTAAAATACCATTAGATCTTCTCATATACATACGGATAGCCTTTGTAGTGTGATCATTTTAATTCATTTATATTTTCCTACCATATTCAATAAAAATAGAACATCAAGTATAGTGTATGAAGTTGTATATATTGAAGATTTAGTGGATGAATTTTATGGGATCTTACTCATTCTCCCTTTCTCTTGTTTTCCTGAAACATTTTTTTAGAAATTTGTATACCATGTGACACTAGAACCAATACCCTCTTGGATTATTCCATACTAAATATCTTTAGAATTAATTCAATGTATGTGCCATGGAATATTATGAGAATCCTATTATCTATCATGAATTATCATTATCCCAATAATGTTTTCTATTTTACCAATGTACTTTAGAGAGTAAGACTTGTTTAACCATTCATTAACAGATTGTAATACTAGAATGTAATTTATAATACGTATTATTTCATCAACATATAATTCTATAATTATGGCCCGATTACCACTAAAACACTCGTAAACCCATGGCTCACTTTCATTCTTAATGAAACCAAAATCCTTAATAACTTTATCGAATCGAATGTTCGATGACTTGGATGATTTCTTCATTCTATAAAAGGATCTCTACTACTTTCATATATTTGTGGAATCACCTAGAGTCACAAAACCATCTATTTGTGTCATGTATTCATCTTCCTAATGTTTCCAATTAAAAAATATATCTTAACAACCATCTGAAAAATTTCATAATCATAGTATGATGTTATAGAAAAATAAATTATGATGGATTTAAATCTAGAAAATAGTGAAAATATTTCACCATATTAAATGAATTGATGTTATTTAAACCCTTTATCTACTATTAATGGTTTATAGGTACCTAATTTGCCTTCAATGACTAGTTTTCTCTTGAATATCCATTTTCACCCAATAGGATTTGCATCAACTAGCGGATCCACAAGAACCCAAACTTGGTTATGATATATGAAATCAATTTTAGAATCAATGGAATCTTAATATCTTGTATATTATGATCTCTCTACTCCCTCTTTTTAGTAGAGAGGTAGGTTATTGCCTACCAATAATGTGTCAATATCTTCAATTACTAGAAAAATATATATCTCTGATTCTATTACCTCTCTGGTGCACCTATGAACTAGATTTTTCTCAATAATAACATCTTCCAAGGGTACTTGTTGAATATATTCCTATACCAACTCTTGTGTATCTATAAATTCAACTTAAAAAAAGACAATATTTATCCCACTATCCTTTTTGAGGATGTTATCCCTCTCAAGAAAGAAAGATTTTTTGTTGATAGTATCTTTCATTTCTAAGTGCTAGTATAGGTAATATACCTTTGTATTAGTATGATACACTCTAAAGATACACTTTGTGTCTGGGGGTTCTAGTTTTTTTCCTATTATGTCCTCAAAAACAACTCATTTCCTCATACACATGTATGCGACAAAATTAGGTTCATTAAACCCCATAGCTCAAAGGATATTTCATTTTCCCCTTTAGTTGGTAATAATTTTATTGTTTATGAAACAATTTGTAATAAAAATACATAAATGTATAATAAAATATCTTCATGAATCGTCATCATGCTTACCATGTATATCAATTTATGGTTCTTCCTTAATGAAGACCATTCTATTGTAGTGTGTAATGTGGGTGTGTTGAGAAATAATCCCAAAATCCCATAATATGTTGATAAACTCTTGGTTAAGATATTCTTAACCTTAACCTGATGAAATATTATTTATCTTCATTACATGTTGATTCTCTACACCATACATGAATTATTTTAATTTCTCAAAGGACTCAGATATATACCTTATTAATTACATTTACCCATATCTACTCAATTAATCAGTAAATTTTACGAAGTGAAAATAACCACCTTTATATTCTAATAAAAATGTTCCAAAAACTGCAATGTGTACCAATCCTTGAAGCTTGTGGTCCCTTTCACCCAATACACTAAATTGTGGTCTGGTCATTTTTCCTTCTAAACAAGATTGAAATATTAAAAGAGGTTTTAGTTGAAAATAATATAAATAACTATCTTGATAGAGCTTTGTAAAATGATTCTCCATTGAATGACCATGATGGTGATGCCAAATATGGGTGTTGTTTGATTCATGAAAACTAGATTCATTATCAATTTCCAATA
Source organism: Viscum album (assembly GCA_963277665.1). Lineage (NCBI taxonomy): Eukaryota > Viridiplantae > Streptophyta > Magnoliopsida > Santalales > Viscaceae > Viscum > Viscum album. The sequence goes on from OY728153.1 coordinate 937,177,338, forward strand.
CATGGTATTTGTAATTTAATACATAAATACTATTATTTAAATGTTACATACCAAAACATATTTTGTATTTATAATATAAAAAACTTCTAATTCCAAATTTGAAAATATAACCATTTGTCTCCATGAATGATATAAAAATTATTTTCTTGGTAATAGTCTTTAATTAATTACCATATCTTACCACCAATATCATGCATTTTGGAAATGAAAGTTAATGGTCAGAAATGGGTAAAGGAGCATGCCTATCAGTATTGGTAGCTCACAAATCCACCACTACTCTGATAATATTTTAGAATCCTCTTAGTTAATGAATTTGGATATAGTTTTCATCACTAAAAGTAGTATATAATACCCAATTTGTAGATATGGAAATATTTCACTCAATAACGAACACACTTATAGCTTCCCCTTTCTTCTTGGTGAATTTACCCTTCTTGTGACCTTACTTTACTCATGAAAAAACATATTTATACCTTTTACTTTCCCTATCTATGGATCTTCCTCATATTTGAATTATGGTCCTCATGATCTTTAGACTTATTATGAGTCTCAATCTCCTTTACCTTGTACTTATTTTTTCACCATAAGGACCAAAGGTTTTTCATGCCCCATAACTGTGTCCAATTGGTGAATCAAAGTAAGATGTTTTTAAAGAATCTTCTCATTATTTCTTAAGGTATATTTAGCAACAAAACTGGAGAAGGAATTGGGTAGTAAAGAATGTATCAGATCTATCTGTAAATCATCTGAGAATGTAATCCATGAGATATCTAACAATTCAATGTAGCCAATATTCTTGACTATATGAGGCCCACATGGTACCAAAACTCCATGCATATTTTTAAACAAAGAATTGTATATTTCACATCTCTCTTATGTCTCCTTCTATTGATAATGACTTCGAAGGTGATACATAGTGTTATATTCATCCATTTCATCATGTTTCTATATAATCATATTGGCGAGGGATGATAGCATGAAACACTAAACATATGTTGCATCATTAAAATGTTTCTCATATAGAGGATACTCTTTCTCGCTATCCCCTTTACTTGTTACATCATCAATACATTCTTCTAGAACATCATATTTCCTTTAATGGAATAGGATAACACATAAAAACCTTTTCCATTCTTGGAAATTTGTGCATGTGATAAGGATAGCCTTCTTGAATATGGATCACAATGATATGTTGGAATTCATGATTATTTCCATTTATAAAAATAATATGATAATAATTTTAATAATTTTTAAACAAAATTTATACAAACAAATAATTATTATGATTATTATACCCCCACTACTTTATCAAAACCCTATAGCCTTCTCCATTGGATTCAGAATATCATGTTTCTTGTGAATTCTAGTTGAAAGGATCTATATTACCCTTCTAATCACTCTCACATTGGTCATCCAATAAATTTAAAGGGTATTGTGTGGGTATTCTAAATTCCAACTACATTAACTCGTATTTCCTTGATCTATTGAGTGGAATCCCCAAACATGAAATTCTTAAATTGGAATTTGGTAACATTTTCCTCTTTGTTAATCTGAGTCCTTATTTTTTTGTCAAACCATGTTTTGAACTTTGTTAATTTAACCCAAAAATTCAATTTACATTTTCTAGATAACTAAAAGCACCCCGACATTGGCTGATCAAGCACTTCAATAGTGGTTTGATTTTAACTTATGTTGTGGAAGGTTATACGAAATTTATATATATATATATATATATATATAATTGAGTGATTTTATATTTACATGAATGTTTTGAATTTTATCTTTATTAAAATAATTTTAATATCAAGGATATATAATTATGTTTGTAAGCATGTCATAGATAAATCTTACACATAATTCAATTTACTTTAGTTTTATCTAGAATTTCAGTAAATTCATTATTTAATGTGATTCCAAAAGAATGTTAATAATGAAATAGTCACAAAACTTGGTAGAAATAAAATAATTAAGTGGTATTGACATGATATTTTTCTAATTCATTCTATATCTAGAATATAATAAACAAACCCTTGATGAAGGGGGGAAACACCTTGAACTATTAAATGGTTTTTTTTGTAAATTTAAACATATCAACCTATATATATCTCATGGATTGGTTTATCTTAAGATCCAAAATTAAACATCCTTCACTAGATTGAAAGCTCCATCCATTACATGTGTTTTTACTCACATGTAGAGCATGGGAACTAAATGATTGGTTATGGTGTATATATAAAAGAAAACATGGGCTTGAATTCCCATACATAATGAGGGGAGGGATGATACACACACCATCAATTTAATTAAACAATAAATATATAGAAAACTAACCATATACAAATGTCTACTCAATTATCATGATCATCTACATACATGAAATGAATTATAGATTTAATAAAAATAGTATTTAGTTTTAATGATTCTTATTTAAGATAAATCACACTCAAATTAATTAATTATTATTTTAATTAATTAATATTTTTAACTTAATTATCATCTGAATTTCGATTGATATTTTCATCCATTATAATTATAATAAAATTAGATAAATTTAGTAGAAATTAATTTTTTATAATAATATACCTTGGGGATAACACAGTGAGTGCCACTCTGAGCTACCCGATGTGTATTATATTTGTATATGTATTTTTCTCATAAGACATGTGGAATAAGTGTCTTAACATGTAATTTAATCATGTGAAATGAAAAAATAATTTCCACATGAACACATGGTATTTACATATCATGTTATGTTTCAATTCACATTGTGCCATAACTGTCTTATGACTTATACATGATATGAAATATCAAACATTATGCAAAAATTAATTATAAATTTAATATATATTTATATATATATATATATAACTTATTAAATGGTGTGTAATATTAACATAATGACCACACTAAACACATGCTGACAAGGTCCAAGTAGTATAATAAATTAATATTTAAATTTTGTGTTATTTTTTATATACATGATGTGTACTATTATGTTACACAATATGTATATTTCTCACTATTTATCTTTGGAACACACCTAGAGACTCAACATGTAATTTTTCCATAGAATATAATGGAGTTCACATCATTTAATTGGGCTACATGTTGTTTTCTCTCTAAGTTACAAGGTCACCAATCATGTAGTCCATGTAAGAGAATACATGAATCTTATTTATCTATTAGACTACATGTCATGAACGGATGATACCTAGTGTGTAGTCTAGATGACCGTGTTCTAGGATAGACATGTATTCACGTGGTGTATTAAATAAAATCCACATGTAATAAATGAACATTGATCGAATTAACTCTGAATGAATTTATAATGCATTGAAAAAAAGTACACAACATATACCAATGGTCTACACAATGTGTACTCTTGTGTTAACTGGTCAGACAAATCAGCACCTATGGATGGCTTCTTCAGCAATGTTTCATTCGTAAAATTAATTTATTTGATTATATTTTTGATAATGGATAAGAAGAATAGAACATATCATAATTCGGGATAAAGAAAAATTAAACTGGAATTTTAATCTAATGATAAATGCGTAAATCAGTAAATAATATTTAGGTAATTATAAATAATTATTTGACTGTTTTTTTTCACTTGAATGATTCTTTCATAGAAAAAAACATCATATGCGGCATTTCAAACTCTAACTTTTCTCATAATTAATGATTAATTTAATATTTTCACAATGTTATAAAATGTGATCAATATAAATGAATCAAAGAATAAATGATGATTGAATTTGAGAACAATTATTTAGGATCACCATATATTATTTATAATTAATTTAAATAATTATATAATTATCTATTGATAAATAATTTCTTTTTTGATGGATCTAAAAATATATATATGTTTTACTATCATTGTGTTTTTGGAATAAATATTATATTTCTTCATGTGGTGAGGTGCACGTGTTCCAAAAACCATCAAACTAAACCATTGGAATCTCTAGGTGCTAGCATGGAAAATATTGATGCTTTCATTTTTCTCTTTGGATATCCCTAAGAATCTCTTCAATTAGGGGTTTTATTTTGTCTATCCATACTTTAGAGCGGTATTGAAGGATGATTGGTCTTGGCACATGATATAATTCTTAGAGAGGGAGCTCTATTGGCCTTTGAGATTATTCTCTTCAGATTTCATTGTGCACAAAAAATGTAAATGGAAAGCCAAAGAAAATAATATAGTAGGGTTTATAAATGGATAAGGATAGAAAATAATAATTTCACATCATCCCTTACAATATTTCTTAATTAATGAAGAACCCACGTCTATAATATTATTATTATTATTTATCTAAATGAACAACGACAGCAAATTCAATTAATGATTATTTATTAAATTGATATTATATATATATTATTTCTAACCAGACCATTAAAATCATTCAATTATTCCTCCTAAATATTTATTGGATCTTGATAAATGAATATTTATAAAATAAAGAAATATCACTACATTATTATCCAATAAATAAATATTATTTTCACTATATAGTAAATAAATATTTATTAAATATTCTCTTCATGAAAATATACTCTTTAATAAATGGGGATGGAATTTATGTGATCAGGTAAATATAAATAGTTATTAAAACAAATGAATGAAAATTATTTATTCAAAATGTTAAATAATATATAATTTTATTATATAACCAAGGTTCTGAATACACTTAGTGTGAGGCCCAATAGGTCTATTTCTCAGTGGAAATAGCCAAATCATCCCAATGTAAAAGGTTTGCATCTAGAAACTTGTCAATGAAACCATAAATAAATAATTCAATGTCAGAAAAACATAAAACCATATTTTTATTCTTACATTGTAATATAATCTCATTATCTTGAATCACTAATAAAGAAGGTTGCATGTTGGCGTCAACAACAAATGTTCTCAATATATCTTTATTTGAAATTCTAGAAATTTAACATTCCTATATAACACTATATCCATGGATTTATATAGGCTATATAATTTCCATCAAAGACACTGAGATATAAGATTCTATTAAATAATAGAAGATAGAAATCCTTTCTTCCATTATTCATTACTATAATATTATTCATGCCGCACCCAACATATATTAATTAACCAAGAATATATTGAATCATGGTTTTCATCAATACATAAATGTAAGGGAATTATAAATCCATTAATAATAATCTTAAATTCTTTGGACTGACACAAATATATGTAGATAGGAATATCCAGTTACACATATAAATGTGGATTTCATAACATCAGGTCTCATTTCCATAATTTCCAACACTATAAATTACCAAGGGTGTACACCACAAGAAGGTTCCTCAATGTCCTATTATTATACACCCCTAGTAGAATATAAAATTTTTTCCCTCAAATAACATGATTCATCTATAGAACATTTATTTAAGAATAATATTGTTGGACTTTTGGGTTCTCATCATAGTGGGAAACTTCTATGAACTTTCAATTTCATAGCTACACTTAAGGAATTATCACAAAATATATAATGTAGAAGAACAATCATGATTTGATAAAGAGTTAATTAAATTTCCAAAAAAATAAATACATGTTATCATAAAGTACACAAAAAATTTGTTCTAGTGAAACAACTCTAATGGGATATGACTTTCACTAGATCCAATGGATAATAACAATTTTTCTTCTAGTTGTCACATGATACTCATGATTCTATTGAGATAGAACTTTATTTTATGGGTTTTCTGGTTTTTATTCTTTGGAAACACTGATTACTGCAAATTTACCCCTATAAGAAAAATCCATCAAGATGTGATACTTCCAAATAATGTGCACTATTTGTGGGTGTGATGTTTACTCTTTTTCAAGATCCCCCACTATAGTTTTATCACAACATAATGTGATAGGGTATTTAATTTTAAGTACAGCTATGATATCCTAAAAATGGTTACATATCCAAATGGATTCAATGGATACATCAAAATCTGCTATATATTATCACTCCATAGCCAAAACCCTGACAACTTTCTACTTTTAACTCTTCTAGCTCATAGATCCTCTATTTTAATTGAAAAAAAAAATCTTTATTTTGATTTTATATCATTTTGGTCTCTTTAAAAAAATAGCATCATTATAACCCCTAGTGAGAAGATACTCATCTCCTCCATACACTATGAATATATCCTTAGTTCTTCTCCTAAAATTAATGATAATCTTAATAGAAGAAATTTTTTTCACCTAGATCATCTTGATATCTTCCTAACATTCTCAATACATAGGAAAAATTATTTCTATTACATAACAAATAATTCATGATTGATCCTATCACTAAAACATATGGGATATTACTCATTCTTTCTTTCTCCTATTGTATTTGAAGACACTTTCTTTTAGAAAGATATATACCATGTCACATTGTATAAAAAAACCTATTGGATTTTTTATTAATAAGTCTCTTTGGTTTATGGTCAATGTATATACCTTGATGTACTCCACGAAGCCTCTTGGATCAATCATAAATTGTCATTATCCCTAGAATGTAGGATAATTCACCTAAGTCCTTCATGGAAAAACATTTATCTATTCATTAATAAATGGTATGAGTGGTATGTCATTTATAGTAAGTAATTCATCATAAACATGTACATAAACCTCCACACGCTACTTTCTTCCCGAATGGAATGTGTTTGAGTTTCTTCCATGAGCCACTATATTGCCCAACCAATTTTATAATTGAGATCAAAGTGAAATGACTATAGGTATTCAACCCATAGACCCTATCCAAGGTTCATATCCTACTTATTGAATATATATTTGAGAATTTTTTGTCCATGTATATGGATAATCATTCTCCTATAATGTGGTTCCTCCAACAATGTAGTTCATGACTAACTAATGCTAGCTCGAGGTAATGAATTGGTTAATTCCACACATGAAGTCTTAACATGTGAGACTCGTATGCCATGAATTTACCTCCATATATAAAACATCTCCCAAAATAATGTCTGAAGTATCATAAAAGAATTTATTTCTCCTTCCTGGAACAGGAATAATTATGATTGATGCTGATTTCATCCTTCCTTTTATCTACTGAAAGGACTTTTCATATGCTTCCTGTATGGACCATGACCCCAGCAGCCTGAATATAGTGCCTCACTTTATTACATTGGTATGATTATAAGGAATATCATCCACAAGGACTGAATAGTTTAGTATAACTGTAAAACCATATACATACATAATTTTTACATTAAAACATGAAATTAAATACAACATATCATCTTCTTTTGAATCAACCATAAACTCTTAGATTATCCATACAGGTCATTCATAATAAAAATCATATAATATTGGGTAAAAATAAAATATAAGAAAGGGGTGAGATAAGATTATCAATAAGGGTATTTAATTTGTTGTAATTTATCTTAAACATAAATATTATGTATGGAGAGTAATGAAAAAACCCATTCATTTAAAAATAAACTTGAGCATGATATGGAAAGAATGAAATTTCAGTAAATAAAGCTATATAAATGATAATAAGATAATGAAACTTACTCATGGATTTTATAAAAGTTAAATATCACATGGTTTATCAATTTTTAATATCATTATGGTTTAATTCATAATGTTGTACATCCAAAATATATCATCAAGGCCTTGATCATGATGTTTGAAAATAATAGCTAAGGCCTTGGCGAAAACCCAATTTTATTTTTTCTCATTAGACCTAACGATGCATAGAGGGGGTATAGAGGGACCCAACTATAACATGATAAGTACATTTCATTCTTATTATTAATGGGTATAATCATAAACAACATGAACATATGATATTTAAAAAACATTCCTCAATATGTAAGCATGACCAATAACATAACTAAGTAGCATGGTGAATTGTATCAAGATTGCACATCCATAATAAAACTGGTCATAAACCACTTAATAACATATTTTAGATATAAATAATTTGTTATAAATCTCAATAAATAATAAAATTCAATAGAGTTATTGAAATAGATAAAAATAATCTTACAAAATAATCAAGGAATTCTTGAGAGAGATACGTCTTTTACTTTGTAAAGAAGAGTTATTTTGGAAAAATCAATTTTAATTGCCAAAAAAATTATATAAAACTAGTAATAAAATATTATATATTTTCATGAAAAATTTATTGAATATATTAAAATAATTTTGTCTTAAAATAGATTATATATGTTAGTTATAAATGGATATGAAATTGAGATATTCCCTTTAATCAGGCATGCGTATCAGGAAGAAATGAGAAGGGAACCTCGTAAAACATATATTATCCCATAAATAATGATAAACTTATCTGGATATATGATTTTCAAACATATATATAATTTTAAATAATTATAATTAAGAATAACATTTTTATTATAGATATAGAAATTTTAACCCGAATGAAAATGGATGTACGGGAAGAAAAATCGTAACTTATGTTTGAATGTGTTCTACACCTAACTATAACATCCTGGATAATCAAATTAAATCCATTAATTAATTAATTCAGAACCTTATATACATTTATTTTTTTTTATGATTTTATTAAGGTCATTTATATCCTTTTCGATGATTTATAAGATAAAATTTTATTGTGTGGGAGTGTGCATTTCCTTGGTTTTCACGAATAGTATACTTGTATATGAGTGTTGAAGTTCATGTGGAATGGGTATAATTATCCATAATTGAATTTATGTGATATTAATGAACATATATTACTTTAAATGGTTATATATATATATATCATTTGATTATTTGGTATTAGGATTAATCATTAGATAATACATTTATTGATAATCATTTACATTATTATGGTGGTTATTGATCATAACCAACTCATTATGTTTTATCATTTAGTATTATTTAAGTGTTTCATCTTAAGAACATAATAATGAATTGTGATAAATTTATTATATTATGGTTTATATATGAAAATGGTTTCATTACTAGCCTTTAAGGAGAAATTGAAGAATAAAAATTTATCATCCCTGAATGTTGTAAATCGGCACCTCACAGACGATGATTTCATTTTTAAAATAAAAGAGAATGAGAAAGGAGATTTAGTAAAGATATTTCATTAAATTAATATCATTACAGAATATATATTATACTATATTTATCATTATCATTTGGATAGTGGAGGTTTTTGGAACCACTTTGTGTATAGGTTTGTATTTGTTGTCAATAGTTGTCAATGGAATATCAAAATGAAAGAGATCAAGAAGTACTCCAATAAAATGGAGTAATGGAAGCTCACAATGAAAGAGATCATGAAGTACTCCGATGAAGTAGAGGAGTAGTGATTCAGATGATTGCTGTACTTATCTAATGTTCAAAGAACATGTGTCAAAGGTGATACATTGTTTACAAAAATGAAGAATGTGAGGTGTGGTCCATCTAAGGATGATTAAATAATAATGAGGCTATTGGATGAAGTCCATGCCATTCCTTATTATTGCATGAGAACAATGGGTTTTTATGATGACTATGCATTTACTCATGATTTCATGAGAACCATGGAATAGACTTCTTGACGAATTGACTCACATGGTTTGCATGAAGTTGATCATGACGGTTGATGAAGAAGACAATGTTGCAAGGATTGAAATTCTGAGATAGCCATGCACATCACATTGTCATAGAAGATTATGATTCTAGAACTATGCCTTCAAAGAATACATATCACAATAGTAGAGTTTGTGATAAAAGCAGAAGAGTTGCTGAAGGATACATATCACCAAGAAGAAGTGTTGTTGAGGTGATCGTTCTTGTTGACAAAGCAAACAAATTACATACAAATTTGTTGATAGAAGGAGATTCCATGGTGGCGTGTCATGTTCAAGAACAGTGGTTAATGATCCATGTTTTATTCAAGGAACATCAACAAAGGAATGGATGATCTGGAGGCGGTACCAAAAGAGCAGATACAAGGTGACGCTGTTTTCTAGTGTTTTCCAAATTTCAGGGCCTCAAAATCGACAAATGAAGAAGAGTGATTTTGGAAAAGGAACTTGCGCTCCATACTCTTAGAGGATAGGAAACTTGCGCGCCATATGTTTTTGAAGATCAGAGCATCAAAATATGGCAACGGGATAAGGGTCGCGCAAGTTTTGGTGAGGTCGCGTAGGTGAATTATGTGCCGGGAAGAGACTTGTGCGCCGATGCCTTGAAAGTATTATAACTTGCGCGCCTATGGTTTTTCGAGATCAGAAGATTCAAATTTGGAAAAGGAAAGATGTTCGCACAAGTTTAGATGTTGATCGCGCAAGTTCCTTGCAGGGGCCGAGACTTGCGCGCCGATGGATTACTTGCACGCCGCCGCGTAGGGGGTCCATTTTGCCTATAAATACTGGACCACTCCTCCTCATTTCTCATGGAGCTCAAGACTTTGAGATTGTTCGAGCTCTCGTCGGGCAGGTGGTTGAGCCGAGCAAGTGGTAGTTTCGTCGCGCAAGTAGAGGTTGCGCGCCAACTGATGGTTGAGCGCCCTAGGTGATTTGGGCAAGGAAGGAAGTGAGTCGCGCAGGTTTGAAGTTCAAGAAGGCAGAGTCGCGCAAGTGCTTTGGAGACACTTGTGCGCCAGGTTATACTTGCGCGCCTAAGACTTGTGCGCCAGATTGGGACTTGTGCGTCGGGCTTAAAAAGGAGAGCCAAATATTGTTGAAGCACGCCCGCCTTTCTGGAGCTGCACAAGAGCTAAATATTGCATGATACTTTCGGTGCAAAGCGAGATTGAAGAAGAAATATAAATGATACATGCATGATCTCATGCATACATGGTGAATTGATTCTGACGAATGCCGAGTAAGATGAACATCATTTATTGAGAAATCACATAAGTGATTGTGATTCAGGCAAACGAAGACAAGGGGATCTAGTGCATTCAGTCATTGCACTAAAGAAGAAAGTTTGAACTATAAAGAGCATCAACTCTGAACCCTAATGCAAGAAAAGTCTCATTCTGAACAGGAGACAAAGAACATCAGTGCACATTTATTGAAGATACCTTCACGTCTATAAACTGAGTGGGACTTCACCAATGGCAGTGAGCCAGGGGGAGTCAACGGGAGTGACCCGAGGGACGCAGTGAGCTATCCCTGAACAATTGTAAAGGCAGTGAGCCTCGGATAGAGTGATTTTACCCGAACCTTTGTAATCTACAGCTAGTGAAGAATAGTGGATTTAGGTACGACCGACAACCTGTCGGCGTATGCTCCTTGTACGTATCCCTTAGTGGTGAACCAAGTAAAAATAGTTGTGTCATCTCTCTGCATGTGAATGTTTAATTGCTGATCATATCCATCATATAGGTTTAAGTAGTTCCTACCTACGTGGGAACAAGATCCACAACTAAAAGAAGAAAAAGTTTCCACCCTGATTCACCCCTCCCCTCTCAGGGTGTCCTGGGGTCCTACAAGTGGTATCAGAGGGAAAGTTTAACGTATGTTGGATATTCTCCAGAAATTCTATTGAGAAGAGGATTTGCGGTTCTTTCCTACAGTCAACAATAAAGAATAGTCTTGATAATGATGCAGTCATTTCTGAGCAGAAATCTACATCTTGCAAGACCGTGACAAACAGGAAAAAGAAATAAAATAAGCAGTTGAAGAAGACCCTCACATCCCAAGAAGATGCAGTGTCTTGTTCTCCATGCCATTCCAATAATGAAGAAACATCAGTCTTGGAAAGTATCGAGCAGGTGGCTTAGAATTCTTCCAGAGGAAAGGATGACACCTCTAATTCAAGCTTTCAGGAAAAACTCAAAACATATCTGCATGATATTCCAGAAGAAAGGGTTGCTATTATTTGTAGCCTATTCCAATATATGCAGGTTGAGATCACTCGACTAGAAAGAGAATCTGAAAATATGGAAAAGGGGTTGGAAAGAAATGTTCTGGAATGTATGAAGCTCACCAAACAGGTTAAAGTCTTTTAAGAAAATGAGGAAGTCAATAAGACTCTAAAAGAAAGGATCCATGCACTTGAAGCTGAGCTGGAGAACAGCAATGAAGTCAAGAATTTTTTTTTGGAAGAAACTTCCATTAAATTCAGGGAACTTGACTCTTTGTTACAAAACTAAGTTAAGATGCATGAAGATGAGGTTGAAAGGTTGAAGAAGACTTGTGAAGAGAAGATGATCACGATTGAAGATCAGAAGATCATCCTCAATATTGTGGGTAAAAAATTGGAAGGTAGATTGAGAAATATTGAGAACACACATATTGATACTTCACAAAAGAATGAAATGAGTGATGCTTGAACTCAATGTTCATTGGAGGAGTCTAAAGCTGAAATGCCTCCAATATGTGATAAGAAGATTATGACAACTCTTGATTATCCACATAAAGAATCAGTTGCTGCTGGTACTCAATGCTCACTGGATGATTCTATTGTCAAAAGACGTCCAACATGTGATAAGAAGATCATGACTTCACTCTTTGATCTATCACAAGCAACTGAGAAAGTGAAGGTACCATCCAAACCATCTTGTACTCATATTTCTAAATACACTCCTGCAATCAGTGCAGGTGGGAAGAAAAGTTCAAAACAAGTATGGATGAGGAAAGGTGAGAAGAAGAAACCTACCACCATTGCTGGGGTGGATGGGAAGAAAAAGGAGGAAGTGGGTTCCTCCAATAGAGCACAAAAGATTAAGCAGATGGCCCAACAACTTAATACAAAAGACACAAAGAAGAAAAGATTTGTGGGTCAATGTTGGTGCTGCAACAGATTTGGGATTTGTGCACTGGATTGTCTTTATAATCCCTTACATGGAAAAGAACAGAGAATGCCTATATCAAAGAGAAGGAAGCCAGAGAAAAAGAAGCAACATCAGCAGGTCCAAAAGCATCTGTTTACTGCAAACAGATTTGGAATTCTTGGTAACATCTGTGATGTATGCAACGACAGCGGTCACAATGCAGGCACATGTCCATATCAACATGCTTTCACTATTGAAAAGAAAAGAAGACCTCTGATGCCGTCAAAGAATGAAGCAGCTACCTTGGGGATAAATCAGAAGAATATTTTGAACACACATTTCCCCAAGATGATCTCAAGTAGGGAAGCTGAGAAGACCCAGGATTTTAGATCCATGAAATTTAAGGGTCATTCATCCAAAAGAAACACTAAGTGGGATGAATCTCGGATGAACTCATGTGGAAGACCTAAACCAGCTGCAAAAGTTCCAAATGACATATTGGTCATCTGGCCAGAAGATTTGAAAGGAATAAGGAATCTTGAAGATGAGAAGGCCAAGGATGGTGACAAAGGAAAAGGAAAACTTTCACATGATGAAGACACTGTGTAGGAGAGATTGCAAACAAAGAGAAACACATGTGTCAAAGAAGTTCTGTGTGAGAGATGCAAGAAATCTGGTCACATTGAAAAAGGTTTCCTAACCTTAATACCAGAGCAAGAAGCAGTCCTTAATAGGAGTAAGAATGTATCATTCATGATGGCTGCTAAGAAGAAAAATTCTCCACACAAAGCAGAAGAGAATGTGAACAGAGCCATGCCACACCGACAGATGTCAGAACATATGTTCAAATGTGCAGGCATAAAGACTGGAGTGAACAGAGGAACTTGGTTGAGAAAAGAACCTCAACCAAGCAAGTCTTCTTGATGAAGAAAAAAGGAACCACCTTCTTCCTGTAATCATTTGTGTATTGTATTTGTGCTAATAATGCAGGGAATTGAAGGTGAAGCATGCTCTCAAGGGGAGAACCTGAGAAGTAGTGAATGCTGTCAACTCTTGATAGCCAAGCTGAAGAAGTTTCCATCCTTAGTAGATTCTTCAATTGATATTCAAAGATTATGATGATGAAGGCTCACTCTTGATGAAGATGATTAGGAGTTTTTCCCTTGAGGGGGAGAAGAATGAAGAAGCTTCCGTAATCACTGTTTTAATCAATATGAACTCCAGCTGGACTCAAAAGCAGTTACTCTGTGAATTTCTTGAAGAACACGCCAATGGAGAAGGTATGTCATTTCTCAATCACTATCCCTTTGTTACTCAGATCGTATATTATTTTACAATGGGGGAGTAACTGAATTGATCAGTGACTTAAAGAGAATGGAAGTGCCTCAAGGACACTTATCCTGCCGATTTCACTTGAATGTTTTTGATCTTTTTGCTGATGAGAGTGAAGGAGTTTCAGGTTGATTATTCTCTATCATAGTTGATCTTCTTCTACCTGTAATTAAAGTGGTAAACCCTTGAAGACAAGATACATGATTTATCATCTCATGTTGGTATCATGATCTGTGGATAATGGACAATATTGTTGACTTAATCAAATCCTCTTGTTTTGTACATCGAGAATTCCTCAAGTAGACATAGAGTGAAATGATTAATGAAACATTGCTTAAGTGTGTATTTATACCCTCCCTACCATATGCTTTGTATTTCGTGTCAATAAAGGGGAGAGAATGTGAAATTAAAAGAAACGTTGATTTGCTGAGAAGATTCTCATTTTGACATTGACAGATTCATTTCAGAAGATGTAGAAGGTATTGACAAGAAAATACAAAGGGGGAGATTGTTGGAACCACTTTGTGTATAGGTTTGTATTTGTTGTCAATAGTTGTCAATGGAATATCAAAATGAAAGAGATCAAGAAGTACTCCAATAAAATGGAGGAATGGAAGCTCATAATGAAGGAGGTCATGAAGTACTCCGATGAAGTAGAGGAGTAGTGATTCGGATGATTGTTGTACTGATCGTAAGTTCAAAGAACATGTGTCAAAGGTGATACATTGTTTACAACAATGAAGAATGTGAGGTGTGGTCCATCTAAGGACGATTAAAGAAGAATGAGGCTTTTGGATGAAGTCCATGCAATTCCTTATTATTGCATGAGAACAATGGGTTTTTATGACGACCATGCATTTACTCATGATTGCATGAGAACCATGCAATATACTTCTTGACGAATTGACTCACATGGTTTGCATGAGGTTGATCATGACGGTTGATGAAGAAGACAATGTGCCAAGGATTGGAATTCTGAGATATCCATGCACATCACATTGTCATAGAAGATGACGATGATAGAACTATGCCTTCAAAGAATACAGATCACAATAGTGGAGTTTGTGATAAAAGAAGAAGAGTTGCTGAAGGATACATATCACCAAGAAGAAGTGTTGTTGAGGTGATCGTGCTTGTTGAAAAAGCAAACAAACGACATACAAATTTGTTAACAGAAGGAGATTTCATGGTGGCGTTTCATGTTCAAGAACAGTGGTTAATGATCCATGTTTTATTCAAGGAACATCGACAATGGAATGGATGATCTGGAGGCGGTACAAAAAGAGAAGATATAAGGTGGCACCATTTTCCAGTGTTTTCCAAATTTCAGGGCCTCAAAATCGACAAATGAAGAAGAGTGATTTTGGAAAAGGAACTTGCGCGCCATACTCTTGGAGAATAGGAAACATGCGCGCCATATGTTTTTGAAGATCAGAGCATCAAAATATGGAAATGGGATAACGGTCGCGCAAGTTTTGGTGAGGTCGCGTAGGTGAATTATGTGCCGGGAAGAGACTTGCACGCCGACGCCTTGAAAGTATTATAACTTGCGTGCCTATGGTTTTTTGAGATCAGAAGATCCAAATTCGGAAAAGGCAAGATGCTCGCGCAAGTTTGGATGTTGATCGCGCAAGTGCCTAGCAGGGGAAGAGACTTGCGCACCGATGGATGACTTGCGCGCCGCTGCGCAGGGGGTCCAGTTTGCCTATAAATAATGGACCACCCCTCCTCATTTCTCACGGAGCTCAAGACTTTGATATTGTTAGAGCTCTCTTCGCGCAGGTGGTTGAGCCGCGCAAGTGGTAGTTTGGTCGCGCAAGTAGAGGTTGCGCGCCAACTGATGGGTGAGCACCCCAGGTGATTAGGGCAAGGAAGGAAGTGAGTCGCGCAAGTTTGAAGTTCAAGAAGGCAGAGTCGCGCAAGTGCTTTGGAGACACATGCGCGCCAGGTTATACTTGTGCGCCTAAGACTTGCGCACCAGATTGAGACTTGCACGCCGGGCTTAAAAAGGAGAGCCAAATATTGTTGAAGCATGCCCGCCTTTCTGGAGCTGCACAAGAGCTAAATATTGCATGATACTTTTGGTGCACATCGAGATTGAAGAAGAAATCTAAATGATACATGCATGATCTCATGAATACATGGTGAATTGATTCTGACGAATGCCGAGTAAGCTGAACATCATTTACTGATCAATCACATAAGTGATTGTGATTCAGGCAAACGAAGACAAGGGGATCTA
This sequence comes from Viscum album, assembly GCA_963277665.1. NCBI lineage: Eukaryota > Viridiplantae > Streptophyta > Magnoliopsida > Santalales > Viscaceae > Viscum > Viscum album. The sequence continues at coordinate 937,193,616 of OY728153.1, forward strand.
GAGCATTCAGTCATTGCACTAAAGAAGAAAGGTTGAACTATAAAGAGCATCAACTCTGAACCCTGATGCAAGAAAAGTCTCATGCTGAACAGGAGACAAAGAACATCAATGCACATTTATTGAAGAGACCTTCACGTCTATAAACTGAGTGGGACTTCACCAACGGAAGTGAGCCAGGGGGAGTCAACGGGAGTGACCCGAGGGACGCAGTGAGCTATCCCTGAACAATTGTAAAGGCAGTGAGCCTGGGACAAAGTGACTATACCTGAACCTTTGTAATCTACAGCTAGTGAAGCATAGTGGATTTAGGTACGACCGACAACCTGTCAGTGTATGCTCCTTGGATGTATCCCTTAGTGGTGAACCAAGTAAAAATAGTTGTGTCATCTCTCTGCATGTGAATTTTTAATTGCTGATCATATCCATCATATAGGTTTAAGTAGTTCCTACCAACGTTGGAACAAGATCCACAACTAAAAGAAGAAAAAGTTGCCACCCTGATTCACCCCTCCCCTCTCAGGGTGTCCCGGGGTCCTACAAGTGGTATCAGAGAGAATAATAAATGAAAAGAACTTGAAAAGAAACTAAAAATTAAAGGAATAGGAGGTGGATTTTACCTCCTGAATACATCTCCTTGAAAACCTCCTTAAGGGGATTGGTTTTTGAATTTTGATGAGACTAAAAGATCATGAACATGGGGGAGAGGCTTGGGAGGATTATTGGGTAGAATTTTGACAATGATCAAATCCTGTATGGTGTGGGGAGAAGTGGTGGTGAGGGGTGTTTTGTATAGTGGATGAGAGGGGTGATTTCTCATTATTTTATTGTATTTATCCGGAAACCCAATTGTGTTCATTATTGGGACTATATAAAATAGTAAGTGCATTTGATTTCAAACCAATTGTGCTTACATCATCTAAACATAACCAATGACTCAATAAATCATGTATTTATCATTTATCGTAAATTATCATATTTTACTATTCACCAAAAAATTCTAGTATTTTAGAAAAATCCCAAAAATTCACCATAAAAATTTTTAGATGTGTAGAATTAAAAAATGAAATCCATTTTATGAAAATTATTTTTTTAAATTTGAAAATTTTAATTTTTATTTGAAATCACCATTTACTCAAAAATATATATTTTAAATCTATAACTGATCTTGTAACACTTTCCAAAATTAACTAAGGTCTCATAAAAATATCCTAAAATCATAAGACAATAAAATTTTAATTTATGAATACATTATATATGAATATATTCTATTTTAATTCATTTTATTAATTATAAAATTTTAATTAAAAATTCATTACTTATAAAAATACCAACACTAAATTTAATAATTTTTAAAATATTATTTTACTTATATTGTGATATAATTAAATGATACTTTTATTTATAAGGTTCTTAAATTTTATTTATAATTTTTTGGGTGAGGTTACCATTCATTATTCATATTTACGTTTCGTAAGGTGCATATTACTATTCTTAAGGTCAGGTTACTATTTCATCAGTATAGGTTTCTTATCTTCTAGAAATACCTCTTATTTCATTCATTAATCATTTATGAAGCATTTATTATGTTCTATAAGTGATTTTATGTTATCTATACAATATTAAATAAAACTAAGAAGATAAATTTCAATGATATAGTTATGGATCATTACATTCTCCCCTCATAAAAGAATCTTGTACTTGAAATTTCTTATTTGTCATCCCAAAAAAATATTTGGGAAGTTCTTTATCATAATCTCCTCAGGCTCCCACGTCACCTCTTCAATTTTATGATTTTCCCAAAGTATCATTAACATCCAAGTCATTATATTCCTCAAAACCTATTCTTTAGTGTCCAGGATCCGGATATTATCTTCATAGTCACATAAGTGAGGTTCCAATTCTATTCCATTAGAAGTGAGAACGTGAGTTGGGTCTGGTATGTACTTGCATAATAATGATATGTGGAACAAATTTTGTACCTTATAAACCATTGGATTCATTTCAAAATGATAATCCATAGCTCCAATTTTCTCTAAAATTTCAAAACGAAATATGTACATTAGGCTTAGTTTTCCTTTCTTCCCAAATCTTATAAAACCCTTCCATAGAGATACTTGTAATAAAACATGATCTCCAACATGTAATATCAAATCCTTTATTTGATTATCAACATAGATATTTTTTCTACTATTAGATGCTTTGATATTGGCTTGAATAGTCTTTACCTTGGTTTTTGTTTCCTCCACATGATTTGGGTCTACAAGATATCTTTCACTAACTTCACCCCAAAAAAATTGTTTAAGACATCTGTTTCTATATAATGATTTATATTGTTCCATTTTAATACTAGAATAGAAACAATTATTGTAGTAAAACTAGAAAAAAGATAATATTGATCCCACATACCTTTAAATTCAAAAGAAAATGATCTCAACATTTCTTCTAATGTTTGAATGGTTCTTTTCAGACTACCTGTCGGTTTGAGGGTGGAAAGCAGTACTCAAACAAAGCTCAGTATCCAATGATTTCAATAAAAATTTCAATAATTTCTATCTAAATTATGCATCAAGATCAGATATAATAGAAATAGGTTCTCTATGAAGTCTTAAAAATGAATTAATATAGAGTCTTTCAGGGTGTTCTAGTGGAAAATCCACCATTATAGTGAGGAAATGTGTAGATTTCGTAAGTCGATCAACAATAACGCATATTGCATCATAATTTCTGGTAGGTTTTGGTAATCTAATGAAACAATCCATAGTTTTTCCATCCCATTTACATGTAGCAATAGGTAGCGGTCTTATTACACCTCTATAATGTTATTTTTCATCCTTCACCTATTGATGAACTAAACATCTTGATATATAATATAAAATTTCATGCTTCATATAACCCCACCAGAAATGTTTCTTAAGATCTATATACATATTAGTGCTACTAGGGTGTATAGAGAAACTTGAGTTATGGGCATCACATAATAACTCCCCTTTTAACTCATGTATAAAGGGAACACATTGACTCCTCCCAAATTTTAGAATTCCATCCTCACACATGAAGACTAGGAACTTCCAATAATTCATAACATTAATGTTCTTTTTAAGATTCTCTTCATCACACTGAGAACTTTAAAATGTTTCCAATAAATATGGTTAGGAAACCAGTTGAAAAAGTAAAGATATTTCACCTTCCTTGATAATACCATTATCCATCTTCTCTAGATCCATGTACATAGGGTCCTTGTCAATCATCATTTTGTTTATAACTCCATCATCCTTCCAACTCAATGCATCTACTTCCTTATTCACCTTCCCAATGTGGTATTTTATTAAACAATCATAATTCTTATGCATCTCAAGCCATCTCATTTGTCTCATGTGAAGTTCTATCTATTAGAAGCCAACTTTCAAACTCTTGTGATCTGTATATATCTCACATATTTCACCATTGAGATAGTTTCTCCCTATCTTCAATGAAAATATCATAGCTTCTTACTCAATATCATGAGTTTGATAGTTCTATTCATGTGTTTTTAACTACTTTAACGCATATGCAAAAAACAATTTTGTATAAGGACACATCCAAGTCCTTTCTTTGATGAATCACTATAAATCACAAATCCACAATTTATCGATGGTAGATTCAACATTGGAGCATTCACTAACATCTTAATCAATTCTTTAAAACATTATTCACAATATTTTATCCATATGAACTTCACCCCTTATGAGTAATATTGGTTAATGGGTTATATAATTAGTTGAATTTCTGAACAAAACTCTAATAATAACATGTTAAACTAATAAAAATATGTAACTAAGTTATTTTCATTAGCATAGGCCATTCCTGAACCACTTTTTCATCAAAGTGTCAACTGAGATTCCATCCATAGAGAAAATATGTCCAAGAAAAAAAATTGATTGGAGCCAAAATTCATACTTTATAATCTTCACATATAATTCATTTCTTCTAAGAGTCTTCATAACAATCTTCAAGGTATTATCATGCTTTTATTAGATTTTGGATTATACCAAAATATCATTAATAAATTCCCTAACAAAGTAATCAAGATATTCCATGAAAACTCAGTTCATTAGACCCATGAAAATAGAGGGTTCATTATTCAGTCCAAATGGAATTGTTGTAAACTCGTAATTCCCATACCTAGTTTGAAATATTGTCTTTAGAATATCCTTATTAATCACACAAAACTAATTGTATCTAGATCAATGGTCAATATTTGATAAATATTATGCTCCGTGAAGCTGATCGAATAAATCATCAACATGACGGAGGGGATATTTTTTCTTTAGTGTCAAAGAATTGATTTCTATATAGTTAATGTATAGACTCATGGATCAATCTTTATTCTTGACAAAGATATTAGGGGATCCACATAGAGAAACACTGGGGAGGATAAATCATTTATCACTAAATTCATCTCATTATTTCTTCAGTTCTATTTATTCCATTGTGGTCGTTATATAAGGAGTATTTCATATTGGTCTTGAATGAGGAATTCAATCAATAGTGAACTCAAATTATACTCTAGAGGATTTCTAGGTAAATCCTCTGGAAATACATCAACGTATTCATTCATAATAGTAACTTCCTTAATTTGAAGATTTTTTTCCTCACCCATATATATTGTGTTCCCATCTTCCAAAATAATTGAACTCAGTAGAGCTACTAGAGGGTATATCTAGATGAGAATCATATGGTGATGTATCTATACTTAAGATAATGGATTCTAAACCTTCCTCACAAAATTTTATTTCCCCTTATTAAAATATATTTTTCACATTATATTTTGATATCCAGACCATGCCAAGGATTATGTTAAAGTAGAACGTAGTTATGAAGATAGAATCATTAGATAAATCATGTTTAAATGACATAATGGGTACTAACTAAAACATCTTTGTTGTAATGAGACTTCCCTTAGGGATTTTAACTGACAACTCCCTTGTTAAGGAGAACTGTAAATATCTAATTTTTAAAGAAAACTTGAATGAAATAATGGAATGTGATGATCCAAAATCAAATAAAGTATTGTCTATGTTTGAGGAAACGATTTCTCACCAATCCTCTTGCTATAGAGGCTTTCACCCCTACCATGTCTCACTACTCCCCTATCAGTAGAACATTCTACCAATTCTCATCTACAAGCTACCAATTTCACTAACTTCCCCTATCTGTTTCACCGCATCAAACCCAACCATGTTCTTCACAGTTGTGAATCCACCAGAACAAATCACAACTTCAAATCATAAGAAATTCCATGTGTCACCAGTTTACAATCAGTTATGAACCCAAACCCAACTACACCTAGAGAACCAAAGAAATAGAATCCCCTCACACCTTTCTTGTTTTCATATTCCCCCTCGAGTTGAGCTGAGGCCACTTCCCACCAGGAATTGGATCTGTAACCAAAACCATGATGAACCATCACTCTGTGAATGGGGATGTCATCTAGGGTCTCTATTATCTGAGTCTCACCACCCTTAGAGACCCAAGGAGGAGTAGTGTTGAACCAGATGAAACCCTATCGACTTTTGCTTATAATGGAATCAAACTATATCTCTTGCATATTTGATACACTGATGTTGAGATGCGATGTCATTGTGTTGGAGCTAAGGAAGAGGAGGCATTGTCACGTGATGGAGTGAGCCCACCACTGGTGCTAGACTATAGGTGGTCGTGAAGGGATAGCACCACCACAACTTATAGGGGAAGCCGAACCCACCCCCCCCCCCCCAGTACGCGGCAAAGATGAAGGGGGGATTCAGATTTGAAAATAATTTTTTTTAAAATGATGAAATAATAAAATAAATAATTATTAGTATTATAAATAAATAACAAAATAATTAAATAATAATAAAATAAAATTATAAATCAAATTAACTAAATAAATTATATAAAACTAAAATAAAATAGTACAAATAACAGTTTTTAATTAAAAATTAATTATTAAAAAAGTTATTAATAAATAAAACATATTTATAACAAATTATAAATAAGAATAAATTAATAACCTTATAATAAGATATTTAAATTAACATATAATTCATTTAAAATAATACAACTAATATTAATAATTAATTAAATACCTTAGTAAATAAATTTGTTTCAATTATGTAATTTAATTAAAATATATAAATTAATTAACTAAATTAATAAAACCATTTTTCTTTTACCAATAAAATTAAAATTGATAATTAAATAATTTATCTAAAAATAATTAATATTTATTTTAAATAAAATATTATAATTGAATCTATTGTAATAATAATAATTAATATATTATATTTAAAATTATAAATAAATATTTAATAGTATTTAAATATTAATCCAATAACTATAATAGAATTTTTTAAGATAAATCTGTTAATTATCCCTCTGTTTTACAATATTTAGATACATGTAGTTGATGAATTCTCATCCATGTTCATTTCAACCACCATCATCGGAGTCTGTTGCATGGGTTACAATGGTGTGATGTGTGTTGCACAAAAAAGTCAACGTGTGTGGTGACTTCGTGAAAGACTTATCAAAGTTAGTGGAAAAGGATGGTGACTTGAAGTAGATGACTGAGCACTTAAAACAGAGAGACAATGGGAAAACACACCATTCATTTAGACATATATCATACACTTGTCATTGTAAAACCAACCATTTGACACTTTCCCATAATACCAGAAGAAGAGCAGCGGGATGCTAGTAGAAATCATTACCTCTCAGAGACAGAGGCCTGGAGAGTAGGAGAACTAGGGGATTTCTTCCTCCCTAATTTTTTCTAAATTCATATACTCTATAATAGAATGATATTAATGATTGTAATCAATATGATATTAGCCTTATTTTCTTATCTCCAATTTTTTTAAAATTTCATGTTTTATTTTTATAATTATTTACTTTATCCTTGTTTAACATCAAAATTGTTTGGAAAGATCTATTCTGATGTTCAATTAAATTTCTTACACATTTCCTTCTTTCTAAATTGAAATATTCAAGTTCAATTGGTGATATTGAACTTGAACACCAACTTTTCAAATCATTATTGTCTTAACATTGGAGTTTTGCAATTAATTTAATTCCAAATGTTTTCTTATAAAATTATTAATAGTTGATGAACATTGAAGTAGCGAACTCCAAAATTCATACTTCCAATTGATGCATCTTCTAGAGAGGGATATGTATCAATTATTTCTTAAGGTGTGATTCAATAAATTAAATGGATAATTCATTCATTTAACTAACAAATTTAGATTTCATGAGAGTTTTTTCATCAAAATTTTATCAATTTCAGCTCTTCTTTTTAATTAAATATTTTTACAATAGCTTCATCACCTCTATAGTTTACTACCAAAACCCATAGTTCAATCTAGTTTTTCATTATATCTAAAAAATACACAAAAACATATAAAAAGTAAAAAACGGAAAAATAGAGTAGAAGTATATTTCACCCACTACTGACAATTGTGGGATGTTTAAGATAGAAAAGTGGTTTCACTACCTTCCCTGTGAGTTTGACCCTACTCTCCACTAATTTGTAGTTAGTAGTAAACTTAAAAATTTTAAACAATTACTTGTTTTAAACAACGATGGGGTAAGTTACTGAAAAAAATAAGAAAATTAATGATTATGATCCTAATATTGAGAAGAGTTTGAGGACACATAAGAAAGAATATAATGTGGATAGAGTAGATTGAGTTCATGAAGAGGATCAATTTTTCCAAAGAGTAAAACCAAGGAAAATAAAATTAATAGATTATGGTTTACATTTATGTCTGGAGGTGAAACCAAACATTATCATGCCATTGGTTACTAAAAAAACATATATATGATATTGGTGATCATCAAAATGATATCAAACTCAATTTAATTTATTACTCTTCCCCATGAGGATCTATAAAATACATGGGAAGTTTTCTTATGCATTGTGAGAATATTCTATTTTAGTAGTGTTTACAATAATGTGGGATGACATTGGTTATTCACATTTTATTTAGGAGACAAATAAAAGAAATGGATCTAAATCATGGCACCACATTCAATTACAATATGGTATGGTGTGGAAATAGGCTTCCTTACAAGATTCCTTATACCCTAAAAATTAATCAACATTCACATCAATTTTATAAAATTATTATAAATTTGAAAAAACATCACTTTACACTGTATAATAGATGTTTGAGGAATTGTTATGAAATTATCTTCATCGTGTATTAGAAATGTTGTATCTAATTTATACTTTTTATATGATATTTTATTAATGGAAGAGATAAATTATTATTACAATCATTGGAAATTTTCTTATGAAGAAACTATCAAGATACGGCTATGTTAGCACACTACAATGGGTATGAAATAAATCATATATGATATAAATCAAAATAATAATAAAAAATTCAATAAAAATGAAATATTTCAAAAAAATTAAATGAAACTAAATGTTACATACCATAGATTATTACATACCATGTAATTTTACATCCATTAAATTTGTATAAATCAAAATAAGATAATAAATTGAAGTGAATAATATCTTTATAACTAGTAATTCCCCTAGATCATCATCACCATTGTGAATCATTGTTAGTATAAAAAACCTATAATGATAAAAACCATCATAAAAGGAAAATGAATATTGTAAAAAACAAAAAGAAAACTCTAGGAATGAAAAGTTTGCTTTTTGAATTAATAATATGATAAATTTAAAATAATATAATGGGGGTAATATAGTAGTTAAATAAAAATTATAAAAGGATGTATAACCATTCAGTATAATTCATTTAGAAATGTTACCAGTTTCAAATTACTGATATATAGTTAATATACCTAACATTTAATTATATATATAAAAAATGTCATTATAAATATTTTTTTGTAAGTAAAATAAATGATTTATTAATTTAATTAAATGATACTAATTCACATGGGAACAAATCAATTATTATAAATATAATTTTTCTATGAATTATTCATTTTTTAAAATTTATTATTATTAAAAAATTACATCAATAAAATTCCATAATGAAATTCAATGAATTATTAGTAAAATTAATTAATAATATCCATGAAATAATTAAGTTACTATAAGAACTAGTAATTTAATTATATATGGATAAACAAAAATTTCTGTTTAAATTTTTTTATAATATTTTATATTCTATTATTTAAAATTTAAATTCATCAAATTTAGATTATGAATTTGAATTAATTGATATATATATATATATATTATGAATCATATAATTATTATTACTCGATAAGGAATAATAATAAATTCATTTTTATATTTAACAATAAATTTATCTAAATTTTTTTAATGTGTTTTAAATTAATATATTAAAATAAATTTTTCTAAATATAGAAATTGAATATAATAAAATGGTTTCATATTTGGAATTAGACCATAAATATTGGGTAATAGTGTTAATTTTATTTTTAGGCGTAAAAATAAGTTATCGGGTTCCAAATTGAGTAACCTTGATAAAGGTAAAGGGGATAAAGTTAGGGGTAAAGTCCAAAAATATCATAAATATTATATCTAAATGTATGCAAGAATAAATTATCAATATTCCCTTATCCTTTCACAATTATTGGTCCAATTGTTATCACTTTCCATGAGAAATTTCAGCCCTCGTTCATTAAGGAATGTGTATTTATGACAATGTCACTCAATCTCACATATAAAAGGACCCATCCTCTACCCACCTCAAAGAAAATAATCACTATTGTTTTCTCTCAAAACCCAAAATAATGTCTCTCCCTAATAAACCTCACCCATCTAAGAAAGATTTTGTTCTTAATTGGATTATTTAACTCCTTCAAACCTAAGAAGGTTACTAACCAAAGATAATATATCTTCTTTGAATGTAATAATTTATTATTCTTTTTTCATTTATATTCTTCCTTGAAATATTCTCAACTATGATTTTCCACATTATTAAAATATAATAACATCGTTATACTTATAGAATCGTAATATTTTTTTAAATATATTTCAATAATCATACTCATACATTGATTATAACATATTTTTATTTAGTTATGTTTAATGACCCATATTGAGGATGATATAAATTTTTATCATGATCCAGGATTAAGGATTGAGACCACTATACTTAAATAGAAAAAGGATACATAAAACTTCTAACTATATATGACCAATATAAATTAAAAATAACTAATAATTTTGTAATAATATAATGTAAAAGATTAATATAGATGTAATATATATGAACACATTCCTGAAATATATGATTAATGAGTCCTATTTAAATATAAAGGAAGTAGGAGTACATACAAGAAAGAAAGAATCCAAGTTAAGGGTTTTTGTTGACTCAATTCCTTTTAATTAATTTATAACCTTCTTTTTTAGTTCCATTCTTCTACGTTGGGCACATTATACCTTAATATTTTATTTTGTTACATATTCTATTATATTTATTTTTATTTTCTTTCCTTTTTCTTAATCCTATTTTCAATTTATTATTACATTATAAAATATGGCATTATAAGAATCATTGTTGACTAAAATTTCTACAATTGATCATGTAATTTATTTATGATGGTTGTTCATTTAATTTTGTTTCATTATATCCTATGATTTTATTATATTTTATTTTCTCTTTATTTTATTATTATTTAATTTTTTTATCATATCCTTCCTTTCAAATTATTCATACTTTATAAATTATCATATCTTTAAAATTACCTTCATTGATAGAACGTATATATTCACTACTTTTTTTATTTTGTTTGGTATATATACTTAATATTAGATTAATTTTGGCATAATTTATACTTCATTCAAGTTATTTTTGAATCCATATCAGTTTCTCACTTTTAATGGATATTGATTGCAAAATTACCTTTGTTACGAGGACTTCTTTTACAATCTCGCATTAAAATTGAGATTTTTTATGTCTAAATATTTATATTGGGGATATTATATCTTATTTTTCTCAAAATCCCAATCAATTTTACTATCCTAGAGTTATTTGGGGTTTAAAAGTATTCTTTCCTTTCCCCTCTCATTGGATTATAATTCACCTGAAACTATGCTTGTAAGTAAAACCAAACTTTTTTCTTATATTAGGTCATTAATATTCATCATCCATGTCTATGTTTTATATGGTTTTATTGATTTAATTATCCCGTCATATATTATTTTTATGGTCATTTTATATTAATTGTTACTTTCTTTTAAAAAATGTTAAAGGAATATTTTTGAACATTTTCTGCATTGCCTCTTTCTCATTTGATTTTCTTTGGTATTACATAGGAAGCTTCCATTAAAAATTTTCATGATTTTTAAAATTAATTTTTATTTACTTACTTATTCCTTTTATAAAGCGATTGTTTTAAGTATTATTTCCTCTTAAAATAAGAATTATCAAAATGTAAAGGGTGTTTCATCTCATTTTTTAATGTAATTTCCCAATTCTCTTATAAGGTGTTTTTATTCAATATCAATGCCCTTTAATGTTTATTATGATTTACTAGGGATATTCTATTATAATATCATCCACCCTCTCCCTATATATATATATTATTATCATGTCTTGTGTAATTTTTTATGAATCCTGATTTTTCACATGAGTTAAGGAATCCTTGATGGAATTATGAATGATTTTCCTTATTCATACAACATGTAAATGTATGGTTTATTTTACGCATAAAAACTTGTATTATCCTAAAGTAATTTTCATCGCCTTTTAATAATGCACATATTTTAAAACAAAATTTTGATACTTTTATAAATTTTATTTTTGAAATTAAATTTCTTTTTTGTAAGTGGAATATCAATATTATCATAGAGTGATGTTTTGGAAATTTTCTAATAAGTTTCATTATTTGATGAATACTGAAAAAATACAAAAATTTAATTCAAAAACTTATTTTTCATCTGAATAAGTTATAGTAAAAAATATATTTTAAATTGGTTTTAAAATTTAATTTTTTAAATTATAAATCATATTAACTAATTTTAGTACATTATAAATATTTTTTCACTAAAATTTGATAAAAAACCTTTCAAGCGTTTTGAAAAATTTCACTTTAAAAATCTGCTTTCTCATCTCATCTGCGGAAATAATTATAAATTAATTTATAAAAATTATTTGAATTTAATTAATAAAAATTTATTACATATTTAAAATAAATATAATTTATATTTTATAATAATTAAAACTAAAATTTTTACCTAATAAATGGTGAATATATTTAAAATTAATGACAATAATTAAGGGAAAAGAGTTTTCCAGGGGACTAAACTTTAAACATAAAGAGCCAAAGGACCTATAAACTTATACAGTACATATTTTATGGAAATATATAGAATTTATCACTTGTTTTATTAAAATAATAATATTATGGTATACAATTGACATGTAAATAATGTCTGTAGAATTGCCCCTTTGAAAACTTTACTAGTTTTCCACTCACCCCACTTATAAAAGGCCTCCCACTCTCACACTACTTCACACCTATAAAAACACTTTTTTTTTGAAAATTAATGTGGAAATAACTCCTAAAAATATATTACCTCATCTTGTAATCCTTATTTTGGGAATAAATCTAACATTTCATGGTTTTAGTGCAAACCAAATAGGGAAAAACAAAAAAGATGAAATATTATTATTAAGCGTGTTTATTTTTATTTCCCTATCGAAAACCTGAATTTATTATTACATATTTATTATATAAAAATATAATTATATTAATTATACAAATATTTTTTATGTTATGTTTATAACCAACACCAACACATTGTTTTATTAAATGGAAGACACAATCATCATTCGAGTTTACAATAGACTTCTATCTCGTGAACCGATGTCATTCGTTCTTCCATTACCACCACTCAAGGTTGTGAATAATGATTAATTTATATTTTATATATGATATATTTGTTTTTTATACTTTTTATGCTTATTTAATTACTATATAACACTTTACTTCATGCTTTATATTTTGTGTTAATATAATAACATTGTTTGTGGACATGTGGACTACCGCCTCCCAAAGGCAATGTGATTCATTAAAAATTTACATGGAATGTCTTAAAGATGTGTTTAATAAAAATATGTTATATCTATGAAATAAATATTCCATTATATGTATAATATAATTATATATCAGTTACTTTAACATATTTTAATATAATAAGAAAATGGAAGCAGTATTCATGTGTATGTGTGGCCTACCTTCTCATTGAACGGTGCATTTCATCTCCTATCACTAAATATTATGGAATAAAATAACTACATATATACTAAATATATATTATATTTAGATAATAATTTATATTATTTAGATGATTAATTATGTATCAATGTAATTGGAATAAAAATAATGCATAAAACATACTCGAAAAACAAAGCTGATATTACCCGAGTTGATGAAAATAATGTAAGGTTATTAACGAAAGGGTAATAATATTTCATAAAATAATCATATATAACATTATAAATATTAAAATTATTTTCTTACAGGTTAATAACGTTATTAATACCATTATATAGTAGTTTAAAGTGCGTTCAACCAAACAGAAGTGCAACATAATGGATTTTCCCCCAATTTATATCCCATTGAGACATATTTGTTATTATGCATCAATTCAATTTTATGTGGTGAAAATACTATCCTTTGACATGTATATAATCAATACTACATTATTCAAGGTATTTAAAGTTTCAATTTGAGTTATTTCATCCAACTGGATTTGACATGGAAATTAAAAAATGGTGAAAATATTGGGCAATCTCACTTTATTTTTGTGATGGTTAACTATATCATAAAACAATCACTTTTTTGTAATAAATTTTCATCAGAAATTATATTTCTCTTAAACATACATATTATTTTGTGATTTATATTATTATTTTCTAAACCATATACTATTTCTGAATACGATGTTTACTTTGAATGTTATTTGATGAACTGAGTAAATATTTATAAATCCATATTCCTTCACTCAATACAAATACTTGATAAGGCACATTATTTAAGAATTAAAATTATTATTAAATATATAGTCAATTCCCTGTACTATTATGACACATGTATGTTAGTATTTAAATTAATCCCCTTGAGGCATTGGTAGTCTCAAGAATGAGTTTTTTGGCCAAATTATCTGGGATTCTACCATGTATGTTAAACCGTCTTATGAAAGGTCTTGATGGTAAAGGAACCATGTAACTATGAAACATGGTATCCAATAATTATGTATTTCCTTTATTGAGATTTTATTTATTATTATTATCATCCATTATATTTTTTTTGGTCTTTATTTATGGATGCATTTCATTCTAATATTATTGATTAAATTCCATGTGTTTCATTTATTTACCTTTACATATTGATTATGAATTAACCAAATATTTTAATGGAATGTGTTCTCTTTCATTTAACTTGAAATATTTATTATGATTAGTGATTTATTAGTTCATTCGATTTAATTACCCTTACTGATCATTTGAGCTCACCCTTATTTTGTTTCCTTTCACCAAGTTATAAAGAGAAATCCTTTAAATGGCTTCCAAGGATGCTAATATTTTACTTTTATTGCGCTCTATTTTATCTTCTCAATTTAATATGGGTGTTATATATATAATATGATTTTCCAAAATTGCTAAACTATCCGTTCCTTTTGGATTTGAATCTTGTATCTATTCTAATGTAATAAAGTAAGAAACCCAATCCAGGAAAATGGGATTGGTTATATTATATATTTCCACATCCATGAATTATTTTAAAGTTATATTTTATTTAAATTATTTTATTGATTTTTTGTTGAGGTTTCACATACATTTTTGGGGGAAAGGGTGAGTTTTCATTATTTGGGCCAAACCATGAGCCCATTTTCAGATTTAAAACCCAATTTTTTTATTTTATAAATATTTAATTTTTCTAAATTTTGAACCTATTACAATTCCAACATGGAATTAACTAAACTATTAACACAACCATATCAATCTGGACCCTCTAAGAATCCATAATCATGATGGATTTGGGTATTTATTTAAGGAATTGGGCCATCACCTAATCCCATTTACAGTTTTTTTTAAAAAAAATGTTTATTTAATATCATATTTATTATTTTAATATTTTTTGGTGATTCCACCTCCCACACGAATCCAAAATCCTTAGGTGTTCCCCCATATTCGTTTTTCCCTCTTTGGAGCTCATTTCCATCGTGGATTAGGGTGAAAGTTCTCAAGCTTTCTCAAACTTTCCAGATTTGAAAAGGTAATTTATTACCTTCATAACTCCTTCCTTTTCTATATTTTTCCCTATTAAAATTCCTAAATGACCTCCTTATCCTTATTCGAACCTCAATTTCATTTTTGGCTATTTGGAAGTTCATCTACGGGTGTATTTGGGGCGTTTTATTCAAGATATCTAAAGTAACTGGGTTTCCTCTCATGTTCCTCCCATTTTCTTAGGGTTTCCTCCACTTTTCCAGAGGTTCTAAAATTTCCATTAGCTAGGGTTCATACCTAGGGTTTATTCTGTGTCATTTTGGTGAAATATTGTGAATTAGGGCTTGATTTTCATTTATTGTGGTGTGGCGGTGGTGCGATTGATGTTTTTCACAATGGTTTTTTGTTTTTCGCACAAATGGTAGGTGATTCCATGGGTAAGAATTATTGGATGAGTTAATTTTTCTTGATTTATATTTTTAGCGTGATTCTCTTCCATTTTTTTGTTCTATAGTTATAATTGGTAGCATTTGTTAAGCCGCTGATTCTTAAGTGGCATTTTTGTGAAAAAATGAATATTTTTGGTTTGTATTCTATGTTGTGTTCATTAGGATTGTTTTATGATTCATGTAATAGTTTTATTAAATGATGTTATGGATACCAATTCCGTTTTTAGGTGATATTGGTAGGATTTTAGTCTTCAAAGTGGTAATTATAAGGATTTTATGTGCAAAACATGGTTACACTTCTTAGAATTGTTTTGTGAAGGTTTTAAATGGTTTCTTGATTTATGTAAGAGGTGAAATTATTTTGCCAAAATATTTTTGTAGGAGTGTACTTTTGAAATGGTCTATTTTAATGATAAAGGTAAGTTATGTGGTGTTTACTATCATGGAATGTTTTTATAAAATTGTTTAAAGGATTTTATGAAGTGTGAAAGAGAGGTGAAATGTATTGTGGGCTGTTTTGGTGTGATTGTGATATACAAAATAAATTTGAATGAAAAATGGGATAATGTTACATGTATGTATGTTTGGTGAGTCTGTGACTTAGAAGTGGTATTTTCAAGTGATAATTGAATTTGATGTCTTGTGGAACCTGTTTGAGCACAAGAAGGAAAACTCGGGTATCTAGGTGGGTGGACGTGTAATAGTATGGTAGTGATCTCATGGGGTTTGACCCCTGTTTCACGTAGAATGTTTGATGATGAAAACATTAACTAAACAATCATTATGATGATGTTTTGGGACCACTAAGTTATGGTCATGATCCCTACTAGTTGATCATTTTTAAAAGAACATATATTTTTATGGTTACTTTCACCGAGTATGAGGTACCTGGGACCTGCAGTGAGTTATTTCCTATGGTTTTTCCCATTTCTAGTGCTTATTATATATTTTATACTTACTATAAGCATACCTTATTTTGGTATGGTGAAATTATGTAGCTTTTTCATTCTATTTAAAAATGTTTATTTTTTTTAAAGTATCCCACTTGAAAGCTATTTTTTTAAAGTTGCATCTTTTAGAAAATGTTATTAACATTTATTGTATAAAAAATGATATATTTTTGTCTTATAATGGTTATAACATGGAATATTTTTGTGGTTTAATCCTACTGGGATTAGTATCACACCCTACTTACACCCTTGGGTGTAAGGATACTTGGTTCTTTTGTCGCAGGTTTGGGTAAAGCTTTTAGTGAAAGTGGTTTGGGTTTCAAGCAGCCCTTCTAGGAACTGTGTCGTAGAGACGGATTTAGGTAGGTTTCTCTTGCCATTAGGAGGTTATTATGATGTCCTTTTTGACATTTTTACTTTGTTTTAGTCTTTGAGTTTTGTTCTAGATTAAGGAATTCAATTTTGATTTTTTGTAAAATATGTATGGATTTGAAAAATCCAGATTTGGTTTCTGGGATGAATTTTTTGTTTTATGTTTATAAACTCAAGTAAATCATTCCAAAATTTCTTCTTTTGCTACCCGAGAACTTGTTCCATCCCATAGAGATCGGGAATTCCCTTCGGGGCTTTCCACAGGCCAGTTTGGGTGCAGGTTTTGATGGAGACCATATTCGGTTTGTGAAAAAATGGTATCAGAGGTTCCAGGTTCTCTCTATTAGGTCATGTTATTTTTGGAAGAGTTGGGATAGTCTGATTCTAGGGTTGTCGGGACTTGACATACCGATTATGAGTAGGGTTCCTGGCCAGCACACCTCATGACGTTATTCAAGTTACGAGAAGAATTCATGTTTTATTTGGGTCATTTTGTTTTCAGGGTTCATCAATGTTAGTCGAAATGAAAAGAGAGTTGGTTCAATGGTCTCAGTGAGATTGCAGGGTGTGGAAAGCCATGTGGATTTGGGGATATTGTTCTAGAACACTCTCTGTTATGGTGAAGTAATTTTCACATCTCAACCAACCATATTTCAAAGTCACCCACCAAAACTAGTTTCCTATCACATTGTCTTAATTTCTTTTGTTTTGGAATCTTGGAAGCTTCGTTTTAAAATTACAAATAAAACTTGATTTCATAAATGTGACCTTTTATGAAATGATTTTTTAGTAAATCATAAGTGGATTGATTTCTAAAATGGTGGAAATGAATTTTCAGATCTATTTTGGAATTTCAATTTATGTTTTTACAACTCTTTTAAAAGTATGAATTATGTTATAGTGGGTTTTGAAAATCTATTCCAAATATACTTTGATGAATTATTGATAAATGTTTTCAGATGAATAAAGTGTTTTGGGAATTTATTTGTGGGGTTTTAAGATAAATTTTTATTTGGTAACTAGTAAGAATTTTAAAGGTTTTATGAATCATTATAATCTTTTTTAAATATGAAGATATTGGTTTTTAAATGGATGGATGTTGATAAAAGGGTGTTTTCCATAAAACTGGGAGTGTTTTGAAATGGGATAAAATGTTTTGTAATTAATTCATGGCTTAAAAGTGAGTTTTTATTCAAATGATTGGGGATTTATGGAATGTTTTATAGGAAGTAAATTAGGTTTTTATTCTATGGTTAGTGGTTTTGAGAAAAAGGAAAGTGTCGGTTGAATGTTTTGGTTTTGAAAAGTGGAAGGAATTTTTGTTTTAACCTTTGGTATTTATTTGAGCGACTACATTCATGGGGTTATATGGGATGATAGAGGGTTAATGGAATGAATAGATGAGTGATAGGATTGATATGAGGAGGTTTCCTAGTGTGGCATGGAAATATGCATATGTGAGGCCCATGGGATATCATTAGTTGGTACTCTAACCACTAACCTGTTTATTTTCAATGAGGAGACTTATTTTAAAAGAAAACTCGATTTCTTGATGACCGGTTTGGGTGGTGTGTCTTATGTGTTTTTGGAAAAAAATTTGTTGTGGGATGTTTTTAGATCAAGAACCCTTCTTGTTTGAATGATTTTTTGGGTTTGTGTTTGGTCAGTATGTTGGGTTGAAGAAATGGTTAGTAGTATCTTCTGAGAAAATTTTGGGAGGCCCTTGTGGTGTCTCCCCTCATGTGTTCGGTTCTGACTGGTGATATTTTTTTGATGAATGGACTACCTTGGTTGGGTCCCTAGGTTCTCTCATTGGAAATGGAACGACCCCATAAAGATTTAATGAATGACTGAAGTGAATTCCAAATAGATTATTCATTGCAAAGTAATCAAGTTGATCAATACACAGAGTCTTTTTCTCTAGCTTTGGAGGTTGAGTCTGCACCATTTCCTTTCTTGGTTTTGTAGATCCTCTTGTAGCGAGATAGTGTTCATAGAATTTTAAAAGATACCTTAGTTCATTAAGTTACATTAGTCACCAAACGTGAGAGTTGTCTGGGATTAGCGATGTAAAATATTGTCTAATAGGGCCTCTGCGCCTTTCATTAGTCTCTCTGAAATGAGGGTTTATGTTAAACCACCAGTGTGTGGAATATGGTCAAGAGGGGATGATTTGGCCATTTGTAAGAAATCATGTTTTTTGGGGACTCATCATTAGGACCCAGTCTATATATTGTAATGCCCTGACCCTAGTTACCCAGAGTTGGTGCATTATTAAATAACTTTAGCATGATCACAAATTATCAAGTCTCAAAAGGCCGATTAGTTTAGTAGCCTTGTACGTACCAGATACATTCATAAGGTTTACATTACATCATAAAATAGAAAACTACAACAAAATTATTTCAATAGACAACCCTGAGAACCCCTAGACTATCCCTTCAGGTCAATGATAATATACTTCTTTGTATCTTGGAAAAAATATGACGTATAAAAGGGTGAGCACAGATTCTCGGTAGGGATGACAATATAGCGGAAACTTTCAAAAATAAGCATAAAAATTTAAGGCAGTTTATAAAACTAAAAATAAATACTTTTCAACATAAACATCATCATAATATAGAAAATAAAAATCAAAATAATTCCATTTAATTACTCACATGGATATTCTACTAGTCGAATAATCACATGTAATGTTAATAGCCACTTTTATAATGATGGAATGCATAATTCCAGACTTCATAACCAAATAGTCAAGGACTTTTTCCATGAAAATAAATAATATTTTTTCAAGGCCTTGTGCCAAGACACTATTTTGTATCATGAAACCTACAGATGCATCGTGGAGCTATAGTGGGCTCCACCCGTCACATACTAAGTCCAATCCATTCCTCATATGAAAAGGTTTAAACATATCATAAACATTCATATTAAAACTATCATAATAAATGTCAATACTTTATCCATAAACCCTGAATGGTGTAAAAATAAAACACCCATAGTCAATCATATCACAAAACATTCAATACAATATGGCAGTTTGGTATCATAAAAAATCAGCTTCAAATAAGCTTAAAATCCATCAAAGGATGTTTACATAGATGAATTCAAAACCTTTTTTAGAGAAATATCTCTTTCTATTTTGAAATCATTTAAGAGTCACATTATTATAAATAAAACATATATTTTAAAAATGTTATTATAATATTGTAAGGGAAGCTTCTATTATGTTATAATGGCAGAAAATAGCGGCACCCGCCGTATAAGTTAAAAAGAGACATTCTTACCATAATTTTGTCGAAAAGGTCATAAAGTACCTTGTTTGGAAAATGACAAAAAGATTCATTTAAAACCACTTTATAAAAAGAAAAAAAAGGTTATAAATGACTTTAACCCATATTCTTGTAAATAGTAAAAACATTTTGAAATACATTTTTAAGAAACATGGATATGGATGATAAAGATGTCCCAATAGATACTTACGTAAAAACAACCTCGGATTAGTAAAGACATTGTAGAATTAACCATTACCTTATAGTTTTCCTTGGTTGAGGGTAGGTTAACATCATGTATAATGGTGAAATAACTATTATTAAATTATAAAAGAATCATATACATTAATATGATATCATATATGATCTTTTAATATAGCTTTGTTATTAATATTTTGGTATTATCGTCATTTCTGGTGTTAACTGATTCGTTTTCTTGTGTATGATTTGTTACGTAAGTAATGTTTGTTATGGATAAGATGTATATTATTCATATTAATAATTATATTAAGTGTTTAAACAATATTTTTAATCATATAATGAAAATTATTCTTGAATGGATATGATGGGGAAGGAATCGCATCGCGTTCATGGAGACAGTAATCCGTACGTACACATGAGTGACAATATCTTTATTTTGATATTAAAATAATACATAATTGGATGTTATATCATATATAAAGAATAAATATCATGTTATATTTATTATTTACATAAATTATACATCATTATTATACCCATAAAAATAATAATGTATTGAATAACAACTACACCACGACGTGGAGTCGGTAAGCCGTATGTACGCACGTATGGTGACATGTCATTCAAAGGATGGATAGAATAACAAATATGGTTGTACCATATTTATAATAACATCACAGTATATATAATATACTGGATTTATTATTTTAGAATGGAAACTAAAAAGAAAGAGGAAGTGGAATAACAAAAGAACTTGACATAGGTGATGAAATATTTACCTCTTCTTCGTGTTCTTCGTATTGATTTGATCAAAAGGGATCCGTAGGTTGGATTTATGACCTAAGGAATGCCTCTAGGATGAAGGTAGGACAATTGAGATGATATTTTTTTAGGGGTTGGCTGATCCAAATGGATTTGATGGTGTAAATAAGAGATAAGGGAAGTGACCTTTTATAAGAGGGGTGATGGGCACCTTAGGAAAAGCAAGAAATAT
Organism: Viscum album; assembly: GCA_963277665.1. Classification (NCBI taxonomy): domain Eukaryota; kingdom Viridiplantae; phylum Streptophyta; class Magnoliopsida; order Santalales; family Viscaceae; genus Viscum; species Viscum album. The sequence goes on from OY728153.1 coordinate 937,215,066, forward strand.
TATTTTATAATAAAATAATGTTATATTTATGAAGGATCAAAAATGAATTATTCAAAGGATAAGGTGGGGATGGGAATAAAACCTCTAAACCAATAGGTTTTAGACAGGTTTGGGTAATTATATTAACCTTATCTTTTAGATTTAACTCTTAGTTAAATAGTTTGATATTTACCATCTCTCTTTGTATTTTTATACTATATGATTAATAAACATAATATAAACTTCCAATAGAACCCAAAGTGGTTAATTAATGATACACCTATCATTATATAAGACTTTTTGATGAACCTTAGATTTTTAGGATTATTATATCAACCAATAATATTTTATTTGTTATAAAAACTCATTTATGTCAATTTTGACATTATTTAATAATTGATTTTTGTTAATGTCCTAAAATCATTATTACTTCAAATTAAAGACATTTAATTATCCTTAAAATGTCATATTAACCAATAAAATTCGTTTAATTCATCAAAAGTTTCAAATTACATTTATTTTGATATTTATAATATCAATTATTTTAATATTTTATTAATAAGGTAATTACTGCATCATCATTGTGAAATAAATAAGTTAAATTATTTAATGTCTAAAAATTATAAATAATATATAATTAGATGGAAAATATATTTATCTTTCTAATTAATATTTATAGTCCAATTTATCTTATGTGTAACCCTATATTAAAAATGATATAGTTATTAAACATTGATTTTAACACTTTTAACTCTTCTTTGAATTAAATAATAATAAATGTCCTAATCTAATCCATGTTTAACAAAGAGGATCATATTTTATTCCTAAGGTTTTTTTTGGTCTAATTATACTTTTCCAATAGAATTAGGACATGCGTTATGATAATAATAACATCATTTTTACCCTTAATTACCCTATTTACTTTTAATCGTGGTAAATAAAAGTAAAAAGTTACCATTCAAAAAAATTATTTTCATCTTATTGAACCACATTTTACTTACTGATATCAACTGTGTCTCTCAGATTTTTGAAATTCAACTCACAAAAGTGGTAAAATTAAGTGTTATTTAAATTTGCAAATGCTCCTAGAAGGTGGGTAAAATACGGTAGAAGTTCGAAATTTTTTATATATATCTAAAATTATTATAAACTGACTCCAATGAATTAAATTGAAAATATATGAGTATATGTATATATTTTGACCTAAAATAAAATTAAATAAAATAAATGAATATTTAAATAAAAATTCCGTTTTAAACTATAACTTAGTGTTTTTCACTATTCATCAAAATTTGAAAGTTTTCAGAAAAAAACCAAAAATTCACCATGAGCTAATTTCGATATTCCGAATCGAAAAATGAAGTCCATTTTTAATGAAAAAGTTTATAAAATTTTAAAAATCCAGTATTACTATTCATAACGGCTAGTTTGATTGGTTGTGGTGTGTTTGAACACGAAGTTGCGTACAACACATGCTATTATATTATTCAAAGAGAAGCATACCATGGAAGATTGGGGTCTTAAATTATCCCATCCTTCAAATAATTTCTTCCCCGAAATTTCTTGAATATTACTACATAAAAAGACATAGGTGGTTCTTCATCATAAGTTCCTCGGGTTCCCACATTTTCCTCCTCCATCTTATAGTTTGTCCATAGAACTTTTACCAGATGAGTCATCCTGTTTCTCAGAACATGTTCTCTTGTATCAAGAACCTTGACAGGCTCTTCACAATAAGACAGATCGGGTTCCAGTTCTAATTCTTCATAGGTGAGTACATGCATTGGGTCAGGCTTGTATTTTCTCAACAGTGATACGTGGAACACATCGCCAACTTTGGAGAGACTTGGAGGCATTGCCAAACGGTAAGCTAGAGCCCTAATTCGTTCTATAAATTCAAAAGGTCTGATTTACCTGGGACTTAATTTTCCATTCTTACCAAAACATATAACACCCTTCCATTGAGATACCTTCAAGAAAACATGATCTCCTAACTAAAAAATCCAATCCTTCCTTCAGTTATTGGCATAGTTCTTCTGCCTACTATGAGATTCTTTGATGTGGTTTTGGATTAAATTCACATTTTCCATTGTTTCCTCCACAAGTTCTTGGCCTATGAGTTTTATTTCACCAAAATCATCCCAATAGGTTGGTGTGAAACATCGCTTTCCATATAACGCTTCATATGGTGCCATATGAATACTTTAAGGGAATCTATTCTTGTTGGAAATTTCTACCATAGGTAAATATTGATCCCACATACCTTTAAAGTCAAGTAAGAAAGATTTCAACATGTCTTATAAGGTTTTAATAGTCCATTCTGATTTTCCTTCAGTTTCATGGTGGTAGGTAGTGCTCAAATGAAGTTCAGTAACAAGGGATTTCTAAATACTTTTCCAAAATATTGAGGTAAAACAGGGATCACGATCAAAAACAATCGAAAGCGGTACTATATGAAGTTTCACACCGTCATTAATATATAGTTTTTCTAGATGCTCAAGTGGTAAATCTTCTCTTATAGAATGAAAATGTGATGACTTGGTAAAATGATCAACAATGACCCATATTGCATCGTTCCTTCTAGTAGTCTTTAGTAGTCCCATGACAAAGTCCATCGTAATATTATCCCATTTCCACTCAGGTATGGGAAGAGGGTGCATGACTCTTCTAGGTTGTTTCCTTACAACTTTTACTTGTTGACAAACCATACATCTTGACACAAAATCAGCAATCTCCCTCTTCATTTTTTCCCGCAAAAAATGTTCCTTCAAATCTCTATACATCTTAGTGCTACTAGGTTGTATAGAGAAATTGGACCTATGAGCATCATCCAACAATTCTCTTTTTATATCAGGTATATTGGGAACACAAAGTATCTTCCCAAATTTTAAAATTCCATCTTTATACAGAGAGTCACTCAATATCCCATCATTCACAACTTTAATATTCTTTTGAAACTCTTTATCATCAGTCTGATAACTCTTTATTCTTTATAGTAAAGATGGATTGGAAGCCATTTGAAAAATTAATGATTTTTCACCTTCCATGATTATTCCCATATCCATTCTCACTAGATCCATGAAAATAGGATCCCTTTCAACTTCTATCCTGTTCAAAACTTCAAGATCCTTTCTACTCAAAAAATCTTCCACCTTATTTTCCTCCCACGGGTGGTAGTATATGGTGCAATCATAATACTTAATTAGTTAAAGCCATCTCTTTTGCCTCATGTTGAGTTCTTTCTATGAGAAAATATACTTCAAAATCTTGTGATCGGTATATATCTCACATTTTCACCATAGAGATAATGTCTCCATATCTTCAAAGAAAAGATTTCAACATCTAACTCAAGATCATGAGTAGGATACTTTTTCTCATGAATTTTTAGTTTTTGTGATGCATAGGAAATAACCCTAACATTCTGTATAAGGAAACAACCAAGTCCTTTATTTGATGCATCACTATAAATAAAACCCATCATTCCCTAATGGTAGAGACAGGATAGGAGCATTGACTAATCTTCTATTTAGTTCTTCAAAACATTCATCACACTCTTTTTTCCAAATAAATTTAACCCCTTTACGTGTGAGCTTGGTTAATAGGTTAGCCAATTGGGAAAAATTCTGGACGAATCACCAATAATAACCTACTAAACCAATAAAATTGCGTACCTTAGTTATAATCATCAGTATTGGTCATTCATGGATTTCTCTTGTATTAGAAGGATCAATGGAGATTCCATCCTTAGAGAAAATATGGCCAAGAAAAAAATCTCCTGAAGCCAGAATTCACACTTGCTATACTTCCCATATAATTCATGTCTTCTAAGAGTATTTAGAATAGTGCGCAAGTGCTTTTCATGATCTTTGTAGATTTGGAGTATACCAATATATCATCAATAAATACCACTAAAAATTCATCAAGATATTCCTTGAAACTCTATTCATTAGATCCATCAAGACAAATGGTGAATTAGTCAATCCAAAAGGCACTACTGTAAACTCGTAAGGCCCATACCTAGTTCAAAATTCTATTTTCGGAATGTCGTCCTTCTTCACACACAACTAATGATATCCAGATCAGAGGTCAATCTTTGAAAAGTATTGAGCTCCATAAAGTTGGTTGAATAAATCATCAATGCGAGGTAGGGGATACTTGTTCTTTTTTGTTATAGCATTGATCTCCTTGCAGTCAATGCACAACCTCATAGATCCATCTTTCTTTATAACAAAAAGAATAGGGGCACCCCATGGAGAAACACTAGGGTGAATAAATCCCTTATTACTCAATTCCTCTAGTTGTTTATTTAGTTCCACTAATTCCACAGTGTCCATTCAATAAGGGGTCTTTGATATGGGCCTTGAACAAGGAATTAAGTCAATGGAAAACTGCACATGAGCCTTAGCTCGGTTGGAAAGGTCTCTGATGGTGCATCCAAACGACCAGGGATCAAATCCAAGCGGAGGCAGAATTTTCGGTACTGTAGAAGGTACTGTAGTAGGAACTGTAGCAGTATTGTAGCGGGAACTGTAGCAGTACTATAGCGTGCACTGTTTAGCACTGTAGTAGCCGGAGTTATGCCCTTGTTTGGGCCTTCAGGCATCATATTTGGTCCCCAAGTCCTTCATCGGCCTTCGGGCACCTAGTCCTTCGGGTCAGTTGGGCCTTCAGGCTATCCTAATGGCCTTCGGGCCACCTGCAGATACAAACTAGACCAAACTACAAGGAACAAGCTCTACAAGGAGGATGATCAAAGGAGCTTTCACCACAGCAGAAGCTAAATGGATTGCAATAATGAGAGGGTATGGAACATGCCATTGGGACAAGCATGCGCATGCACAGGAATGCCTAGCCGAACAGCCATGCGGAGGTGAAGAGCTGATTTCAAGATGAAGATGCTGGGGAGGAGCAGTTCCAAGTTGTTAGTCTGGGTTGCATGCAATGTTTGTGCCTACGGTCAATGGTTCCTCTATGGCATATGGGCATGTAATAGGGTTCCACCTTATACCTTGAAAGGTGGATTATCAAAATCAATAAAAAATGAAGGCCTTTGGGCCATTGGAGGAAGTCAATGGAAAACTCAATTTCTCCTTTAGGAGGATGTCCAGGTAAATCCTATGGAAACACATCATCATATTCTTGCAGAATTGGTACATCCTCTATTTGAACATTACTTTCCTCACCCACTATTATTTCATTCTCTTCCTCCCCAATAATTGAATTTAGTTGATCTACTTGGGGTGGATCTAGATAAGAATCAGGTGGTGACGTTTCTTCTCTAAAGATAAGGTGTTCTTTATCATCTTCATCAAAAATCATAGCCTCCTTCTTACAATAAATTTTTTTCAACATGGTTAGAAATCCAATCCATACCGATAATTATATCAATTTAAATCATGGGTATGACAATGAGATCAGCAGATAAATAACGTTTATATGCTTTAATGGGAACTGATTTCCAAAACATTGTTGTAATGATACTTCCCTTAGAAGTTTTGACTAAAAACTCCCTTTTTAAATCAAATTAGAAATATCTAATTTTCATAGCAAACTAGGAAGATATGAAACAATGTGATGATCCATAATAAAATAAAGCATTATCTAAACATGAGAAAATCATTAAATTACCTGCTCTATGTCTTTCGTAGCTTCAACCTTGGCACCAGTGATAGCATAAGATTGGCCTTGAACCCTTGTATTTTTTTGAGGTAAGTTCCCCTCATGCTTAGAAAATTCATTTTCATAATGTCCCCTCTCTATAAAATTATAGCATACAACATTAACAGCCTCTTTCTTACACTTACAATCATGAGCTTGGTGGCCGTTTTCACTACTCTTGTAACAGACTCCCATTCCCTTCAGACAAGTACCAGGGTGTTTCTTCGCATATTTACTGCAGGATGGATATTCAACATTTCCATTTTCCCCCTTATTTGTATTTCCAAAGTGTTCAGAAGATCTATTCTTCTCTTGATTTTCTTTAACGTCGTAAGACTTAGAGAATTCTTTTTCTGTCTTGATAGCACATGAGACAATATCTTCGTATGACAAGAAGGATTGTGAGACAAATGATCGATGAAGAAATGGTTTTAACCCATCAAATAATCGATCAATCTTACTTCTTGGGTTACATATAGAATCTGTAGCATGCCTTGATAGCTTTGGAAAGTCAGCTTCATACATTGAAACATTATCTTCTACCTTTTTCCTCAGACTAAAAAATTGCCTTTCCATATCTGCTCGATGGTCATGAGGAATGTATTTTTCTAATAAAATTTCATTAAACTCCCTCCATTCCGTATTTAATACTTTATCATCTTCCTTTGTGTTTTGAATCAATGAACACCATTGATTATTCAATAAAAACATATATTTTAATTACATTTTAATGGTATTAAATGTTCATTTTTGATCTTATGGGCCTGAGTTAGTGCGTCTTCATTATGAACATCCATTCTCATCATTTATGCACTTCATTTCTAATATACACCAATTTAGTCCCAATGAGTCATCTGATTATAAGGAATGTAATTATCAATATTTTAATTTTATATTTTGGTAACTATATCTAAACTTAAATGTGGACATTTTTCATTCAGGGATCAATGGATGATTCATAAACTATGATGGAGATATTTGGAGATGAATGGAAGCAATTCTAGAGAAGGAATATTGGACACCATCCCACTTATGAGACTTTGGGGCCCAACATACAGGCCCAATGAATCCCAAAATTTGTGGGATTATATAATACATGTTGAGGAACAAATCACTTTTCAGGAGATAATGCTAATTCAGCTTCTATGGTGGTCATTAAGGTGGCCCACGTTAGAGATACAATTCTGGGACATATTCTGCGGCCCAAAAAAACAGCCCACTAATTTTACCGTATCTCGGAATCCACAACTCCTAATGGGCCAAATATTTACAGACGGTTATAATACATCCTTATATCCATTTTCTTATTCTATGGTCCACTCCGATTCAGCCATCTAGAAGGTCTTCCAAATGCATCTATTCGGTGAAGGAAATCTGGCTGCCACCTCGGGTCAAGGATGGAAAAATCAACTCTCCCTTACTTTCCACCCACCTATGGACTACCAGAATTAATTGAGGAGACTTGGACTATTTGAGGCTCAACCCAAGGTCTCAACATGCCTATTTAAGGCAGTGGTTTTGGAGTAATGAAGTATCTTTTGTGCTTGGTTCAATTGTAATGTTATGCTGCGATTTTGTTGTCTCAAATTTATCTTTCACTTGTAAGTTGTTCAATTCACTTTAGTTTCTTAATAAAAGTTCTTCTTATCCTCTTATTCTATTGTTTTACATCTCACTTTGATACCTTTTCCTCATGGTGTGAATTTATTCACACCAAATCTTGTGAAATTATTCACACAACGGTGGAGTGATCATTTTATTTTGGTTGTTTTCTTTACTTCTCCATGTCCTCCCTCATGAGCCTACTTTCCACTTCCATTGAAACCATAGAATCAATGGAGGGATAACCCACTTATGGGTTGATCCAAGGGAGTAGAAATGGGCTGGATTGGATGTTATGTATCACCCCATTAATGTATAATCTCTTCTTAAATTGAGATTTTTATTTGATGATTTTCAAAATCCATCGTCCTTGTTGAATTTAAGGCTACACACTTCATGTGCTAATATGAACCTTTACCTTGAAGTGTTCAAAACATTGATCCTTCAAGTGTATATGTGATTAGTATTAAAGGGTGTAGGAATTGAACTGGTAAGTGATGATTTTGTTTTATCTTCTTAAATGAACCCATCTCAAATATAAGTAATTAAAATCTTTGAAAAGGAAATAAGTCCAATCCACCCCGAGCGATAACCTTGGATCAACTCATTCATTTAAATTGAATTCACTTAAATCTATTATATATCTTCTAAACTCATCTCAAATCAATCCAAGTTGGCCACTTCATATCAAAAAACAGTCCATATAATGTGTGTGTCTATAGGTTACTTCTTAGGTCTCTGTGTATTCGACAACCCATGCTAGACTACAAGGACCGTTCTACCTTCATCTCTTGGGTAAATTTGATAGAGAATCAAATTTTGGCGCCGTTTCTAGGGACCCAAGTAAGTCATATAAACACCCATTCTATTCTACCCCATTTCTTCTTTTCTCATCCAAATTCTCTTATCTTGTCCCTTTCTCGTTTTTTTTCTTTTGGTGCATGTCCGCCTACACCCAAGATAAATCAAACCATCTAGTTAGGGTGGATAGTCCTGGGGTTGGAGAGTCAAGTACACCATGGGAACTCATTCCATTAGATCATAATCTTCCTAATACTCTAGAGTCCAAAATTGATCCAATTTCAATGGAAGGTCTTCAAGGAAACCAACTCATAAACCCAGGTGGAAACCAAAATGGAAACCTAAATGAGGCAGCCCCAAACTTGGGGAATGCGATGGATTAAACCATGAATGACTACCTCACACCTTCATGGACCAATGCCCCCTCATGAAATAGACACAATTCCCTAGGAGATGCTAACTACATCTTTAAACCCCATGTCCTAAACCACCTTCCTACATTCCATGGAATAGAGTCCGAGATGCCATACCTGCACATTATGGAGTTCAATGACATTGTAGAAACCATGTGTCCCCCACATCAACTAGAATAATCTAAGATGAGGCTATTTCTATTTTCATTAATGGATCGAGCTAAAAATTGGCTAATCAATTTTAGACCATCATACATCAACTCTTGGGACCATCTACAAAGAGAATTCTACAAAAAATACTTTCCCCACCATAAAACAATTTCACTTAAAAAGTGTACCCAAAACTTTTTTGAAAAAGAGGGAGAGTCATTCTATGAAACATGGGAGAAGTTCAAAGACACTCTAAACATGGTTCCACACCATGGTTTTTCTATACCTGAACAAGTGATAATTTTCTATGAAGGGTTGGGTCCAGGGAATAAACAATTCATTGACATGATGTGTAATTGAACCTTTAAAAACAAAGACCCAAATGATGCTTACGAGTATCTAGAAACCCTTTCTGAACAAAACCAAACATGGGGAACTTCACCTTATTCTTTAAATCCACAAAGAACTACTGGAATTCATACACTTAGAGAAGTGGAAAGCCTTAGGGATAAACTCACAACACTCTCTAGGAAGGTTAAAGATATAGACCTTAGGAAAGTCCATAAAATCAAACTGTTGACCCTGTTTGCACAATTTGTGAAAAACATGACCATAAGACAAAGAACTGCCCAAACATTCCATCCATCAAGGGTGTTATTTTAGGAGGACCCCCAGTGGAAGTAAATGATTTGAACTATCAAAATCCACAATACCAAAACACCTTCATCCCAAGGTATAACAACCACCCAGGCTTCCGCTGGAAGGATAACCAACAACATAGCCAACCACAGGGAAAAAATCATTACCCCCATCAGAACTACCAAACCCATAACCAGTTCCAAACCCAACCTATCTAATACCAATAGCCACCAGTCCATTTTAAACAAAACATCCCACCTCCAAAATATCCCCCGGGATAAACCAATCTTCTCTAGCACCAACCCAAATTGTTCCACAAAGCCTAATAGAACAACTGTGCAAACAAATGGAGAGGATGAACTCAAAAGTCTCTTCCCTAAAACAAGAACTTCAAACCATCAAAACTGGAAAGGCACCCATGCCTACTTAGGCTTTTTCATCCTCAACTTCAAGTGGAGAGTCAATTTTTACTCAAACAACTCATGAACAACTAAAGGTTGTGACTGTTTTAAGAAGTGGGAAATCCATTGAGAAACCTGAACAACTAATTCAAAACCCACCTGAAGATTCAAACTTGGATGAAAATTCAAATGAACCAAGTGATCAAATTGAAAAACATGATAACATTGTCAAAGAAACAACTCTTCAACAAACAACCCCACAACCTACACCATTTCCTCAACGCATGAGGGGTAAAACCAAGCCTGAATTAAGTGAAACATTGAGGGAAATCTTTTCACAAGTAAAGTTGAACATACAAATTCTCGATGCCATCCAAACCATACCTGCCTACTCAAAGTACCTTAAGGACTTGTGCACTTTTAAAAGAAAATTTTCACATAAAAACCAAGTCTTTTTTGCTGCTAATGTGAGTACCACCATTCAAGGGACCATTCCTCCTAAGTTGAAATACCCGGGTTTCCCTTGCATCAATGTCGAACTAGGAGAGAGAAACGTTGTCAAGGCCTTGTGTGATCTAAGTACTAGTGTCAATCTCATCCCATATGCTGTGTACTACCAGTTAGGCCTAGAAGAACACCGACCCACATCTGTCACACTTCAACTTGCTGATAGTAGCATTAGGGTTCCAAAGGAGATTTTAAAGGATGTTCTGGTAAAGGTTGAAAAATTCATCTACCATGCTGATTTCATTTTCCTTGACAACCATCCAAACATAGGAAATAAGGAACAAATCCCAATCATCCTTGGTCGTCCTTTACTTGCAACAATAAACTCTGTTATCTGAGTCTGAAATGGGAACATGAACATCACCTTTAGGAACATGAGTCTAGACTTGAAAATATATAATGAAAGCTCACATATAGGGGATTATGAGGACATTCATGAAGTAAACATGATAAGAAGAATTGATAATGAATCCACAGAACATCAAGGAATATTTGATGAATGTTTAAGTCAGGATGAGATTGATTTCCTTTGTTCATATGAAGGAAGTTTATCTCCTTGGATTGAATCATTGTCAAATTGCTCTTATGATGAAGTCTTAGGTCCAACAATCAGTGAAACCTTTCAACAGACCACTTTCATGAAGACCACTCCAAATTCCGTCCCTAAATCTGATCAAGCCAATCTAGTAACTGGAACTTCTACATGTGGGGAATCAATCCTATTTGAAAATCTAAAAAAGTAAATTGAACTCGATCCAATGTCCCAATCTTCTATTGAAATTCCGAACCAACCTGATCTCAAATTGAAGGAACTTCCCAATACACTCAAGTATACTTTCCTAGGGGACAATAAAACACATCCTATTTTCATTTCTTCTTATCTTAAAGACAATCGTGAAAGGATGCTTCTAGATGTCCTTAAGAAGTATAAGAAATCCATTGATTGGACCCTTTCTGATATTCTTGGGATTATCCCACTTATCGGGACTCATATGATTGTTCTGGAATCTGATTCAAATCCATGTCATCAACCTCAAAAGCGACTCACTCCTGATCTCATGGAGGTAGTAAGAAAAGAACTCCTGAAATTGCTAAAAGCTGGTATCGTATATCCCATAGCTGAGAGTTAATGGGTGATCCCAATCCACGTGGTTCCGAAAAAGGCTGGAATCATAGTGATAACCAATGAGGATGGGGAGATTCTTCCAACAAGGGTGAGTAGTGGATGGAGGGTTTGCATTGACTATAGGAAGATAAACTCATTCACCAAGAAGGACCATTTCCCCTTACCATTCATTGATCAAGTCCTTGAGAGAGTGGCAGGTCATGCGTTCTACTGTTTCTTAGATGGGTACTCAGGTTATAATCAAATTGAGGTCTCCCTAGAGGATCACGGTAAGACTACATTCACATGTCCATTTGGAACCTTTTCTTTCAAACGCATGCCCTTCGGGATATGGAATGCCCCTGGAACCTTCCAACGGTGCATGATGGGAATCTTCTCATACATGGTAGGGGATTTTCTAGAGGTCTTCATGAATGACTTCTCTATGTTTGGGGATACATTTGAGGGATGTCTGTCGAATGTGGAGAGAGTCTTGTCAAGATGTGAAGAAAAGAATCGTGTCCTAAACTGGGAAAAATGCCATTTCATGGTTAAAGAGGGTCTTGTTCGAGTCCATCTGGTCTCGAGTAGGGGGATTGACGTTGATAAAGAAAAGGTTGACATCATTTTTCACCTTCCATCACCCAAAACTATGAAGGAAGTGAGGTCTTTATTAGTACATTCTGGTTTCTATAGAAGATTCATCAAGGACTTTTGTTCAATATCCCGTCCCCTTTGTGCTCTCCTAGTAAATGATGCTCCATTTGTTTGGACAGAAATCTGTTAGGGTTCATTCTCAACCCTCAAATCCTCTCTCGCCTCTCCTCCCATTATGAAATCTCCAAATTGGAACCTTCATTTTGAACATATGTGTGATGCCAGTGACTTTGCTATAGGAGCTTTGTTAGGACAACGTTGTGATAAAAATCCTAATGTCACTTCTTATGAAAGAAACTCCTTAAATTATGCCCAAATCAACTACACCACCACTGAAAAGGAGTTACTTGCTATTGTGTTTTCCTTAGAGAAGTTTAGGTCCTACCTCTTAGGATCCCCCATCACTGTGTTCACTAACCATTCTGAACTAAAATACCTCTTCCAAAAACAAGATGCTAAGGCTAGACTGATGAGGTGGGTCCTTATATTACAAGGATTTGACCTCGCAATCAAGGATAAAAAAGGAGTTGAAAATGTTGTAGCTGATCACCTCTCTAGGATGGAATTCAAAGACAACTCAATTCACCTTTCTGTGTCTGATTCATTTCCTGATGAACACTTATACTCTGTGAGTGACAACCCTTGGTATGCCGACATAGCCAATTCTTAGTTATAGGAGTCATTCCAAAATTCTCCGAGACTCAAGATCGAAGGAAATTTCTTTCTGATGCTAGACATTATGTGTTTGATGATCCATACCTCTATAAGTTCTGCCATGACCAAGTCATTAAGAGGTGTTTTCCAGAATCTGAATAAGAGTCCATCCTTAAATTCTGTCATAGTGAGGCATGTGGAGGTCACTTTTCCTCTAAGAAAACATCTTCTAAGATTATTCAATGTGGTCTCTTCTGGACCACCCTTTCAAGGTAATCCAACACATTTTGTCAAAGTTGTCCTATGTGTCAATAAGTAGGGCCCATCACAAAAAGGAATCAAATGTCACTCACTCCCATCTTAGTGGTTGAAATCTTTGACTGTTGGGGAATTGATTTCATGGGTCCTTTCCCAAACTCTAGGGGATACCTATACATTCTCTTAGCTGTTGATTATGTCTCAAAATGGGTTGAGTCCATTCCCACAAAATCCAATGATCATGAAATTGTGATTAGATTCCTAAAAGAACATATCTTATATAGATTTGGAATTCCTAGGGATATCATAAGTGATCGTGGAACTTATTTTTTCAATTGTCCATTCTAATCACTCATGAAAAAATATGGAATTTCACACAAAGTGTCCACTGCTTACAACCAATAGACCAATGGTCAAGCTGAGTTAGCCAATCGTTAAATCAAACAAATTCTTGAGAAAACTGTCAATACTTCTAGGAATTATTGGTCTGAGAAACTCTTGGATTCTCTTGGGAATATCATACAGCATTCAAAACCATCCTAGGAATGTCACCATATAGGTTGGTTTATGGAAAAGCATTCCATTTACATGTTGAAATTGAGCATAAGGACTTTTGGGAAATTAATAAAATGGATTATGACCTCTCATTGGCTGGAAGAAAAAGTAAATTAGATCTCGATGAACTGGAGGAATTAAAGATGGAGGCTTATGAAAATTCAAGGCTCAATAAAGCTATAGTACAAGCCTACCAATCTAGAAATATCAAGGTCAAACATTTTGAACCGGGAAAACTTGTGCTCTTGTATAGTTCAAAACTTCATTTACACCCGGGAAAGTTAATGTCTAGATCGTCAGGTCCTTTCATAGTGCATCATGTATACCCCCATGGGGCAGTAGAGATTCAAGATCCCACTAGTGGTCACATTTTCAAGGTCAATGGTCAATGGTTAAAAACATGCATTGAATCATTAAATAAACATGAAATAGATGTTGAGTTAATTGATCCAATCTATGAACTAGGAAAAAATTGATAAATTTAGGATCTATGTCAGGCTAACGACGTTAAACAAAGCATTGCACAGGAGGCAAACCATGGTTTTTATGTTTCTAATCTTTCTGAATCATCTTTATTTCTCAAATAAGATTAATTAATAATTTTTATATTTAAAAATGAAAGAATATACTTTTGACTTGTTCTTCTGTTATGAGTATGGATGGGTACGAAAGGGGAGCACCATATTCATCTGTGTCACGTGGTGTGATCCTTGAGTAATACCTTACCCAGAAATTTAAAAAGAAGACAATGTATCATCAGTTTATTTTGTTGTATTTTTATTATTTTATAGGTTAAGATAAAAATAATAAAAATAAGAATAATAATATAATAATTAAAAAAAGGGGACACACCATAGGCCGTGGGGCAAACCCCGTCACAACCGGCGAAGCCGTGGGGACTCGAACCCGGGACCGAAGGGAGACAGGGGCGCGCGCTTACCACTAACCTACGACTTAATGTGATTACTTATTCTATAATTTTTATATTTATACTTATATTTTACTTATATATATATATATTGTTTTGTTTTGTTTGTTTGTTTTCCTTTTTCCACTAGGTAACTTTGCAAGCAACATGGATATCAAAGGACTAAATTCGAGCGACAAGAACTTCAAACATCAACCACCAGGTGACTTCATTCCATGATCCTCATATTTCAATTTCCTTATTGAACTCCCCTTTTATTCCTCTACCCCATTCTAAATTTTATTTTTACGAAACTAGGGGCTGTTTCATTCTAAGTTGGGGGGTGTGGAAATAAAATGTTTGTTTAAAAAGAAACAATGATAAAAAAAGTAAAATTCCTCTATCATTCATATATTAACATCTTTTCTCACATTAAAACTACATAGCAAATAACTTTTATTTCCTTGACTCTTAATTTAATTCATGGTTAAGTTTAAAAGCATTTATTTTTTAAGTCTGGTTGTCCAATGAAAATTTTCATCATTTTTATTTTCATCCATTAAATCAAAATACCACAATGCACATCATCTAGACTGTGGGGTACTAATTTTAATTTTTGGGGTCCCATAATAAATATCATAGTTTGGTTTGATTTTTATTAATAATATGAGTATTCAAAAAATAAATAAATAAATAAATAATTTACAAAAAAAATTGCGTGTAGAGAAATGGATTGATAAAATGCGAGGATTTCGGTACTTGGGGATCGTGACTCCAGAGTTGTCTAGCCCTGAATTTTTAAATCTATCTATATTTATGGTAATATGACTTTGTTTTTTATTATGTTAACTCTAGAAGATGCTCGAGTATGTGGGCTTCACTTGGTGCCCTAAGCCCTTTGAGTCTGGGAGTCATCGGTAAAGTCTTACTACATGGATTAATTTGATTAACTGCAATCTCAATTACTATAGCAATATTGAAAAAAAAATCCAAAAAAAGAGGAATGAAGAATAGTCATATTAGGATTAAATGTGATTCCACCTAGCGCTTCCATGATTTCCCCCTTGAATAAAAATGAACCCCCGTATCTATTGTGATTCACAACACATCATTACACCTAATTAAGTTGGATGAAGTATGATGATGGATTTGATCAAAGGAATGGGCTTGGGATTGGGATCTTCTTTTAAATTCATCTAGTTTTAAATTATCTTGATAGGTTATAAAAATATATTTGTTTTCAGTTTACCTTGTGAGCATTGTTTGTTAAAATGTGTTTTAAGAAAGGAATTCAAATAAAATCATTGTATTATTTGCTCGGGACTAGAAAATATCAAGTCGGGGGGGGGGTGATTATCCAATAAAGAAATATATTTTAATTACATTTTAATGGTATTAAATGTTCATTTTTTATTTTATGGGCCTGAGTTAGTGCATTTTCATTATGAACATCCATTCTCATCATTTGTGCACTTAATGCCTAATATACACCAATTTAGGCCCTATGAGTCATCTGATTCTAAGGAATGCTATTATCAATATTTTAATTTGATATTTTGGGAACTATATATACACTTAAATGTGAAAATTTTTCATTCAGGGATCAATGGATGATTCATAAACGATGATGGATGTATTTGGAGATGAATGGAAGCAAT
The DNA here is from genome assembly GCA_963277665.1 of Viscum album. Lineage (NCBI taxonomy): Eukaryota > Viridiplantae > Streptophyta > Magnoliopsida > Santalales > Viscaceae > Viscum > Viscum album. The sequence continues at coordinate 937,231,010 of OY728153.1, forward strand.
TCTAGAGAAGGCGGATTGGACACCAGCCTACTTATGAGACTATGGGGCCCAACATACATGCCAAATGAATCCCAAATATTGCAGTATCATATAAGAAAGTTTTAGTAACAAATCACTCTTCAGGAGATAATGCTAATTCGGCCTCTATGGTGGTCATTAAGGCGGCCCAAGTTAGAGATACAATTCTAGGCCAGATTCTGCGGCCCAGAAAAACAGCCCACTAATTTGATCATATCTCGGAATCCACATCTCCAAATGGGCTCCATATTTACAAACGGTTAGAAGAAATCCCGAGATCAATTTTCTTATTCTATGGCCCACTCTGATTCGGCCATAGAGAAGGTCTTCCAAACGCGTCTGTTTGGTGAAGGAAAGCTGGCTGCCACCTCTGGTCAAGGGTGGAAAAATCAACTCTCCCTTACTTTCCACCCACCTATGGCCTACCACAATTAATTGAGGAGACTTGGACTGTTGGAGACTCGACCCAATGGCTCAAAAATTCCTATTTAAGGCAGTGGTTTTGGAGGATTTAAGGATATTTGGTGCTTGGTTCAATTGTAATGTTATGCTGCGATTTTGTTGTCTCAAATTTGTCTTTCACTTGTAAGTTGTTCAATTCACTTTAGTTTCTTAATAAAATTTCTTCTTCACCTCTTATTCTGTTGTTATACATCTCAATTTGATACCTTTTCCTCAAGGTGTGAATTTATTCACACCAAATCTTGTGAAGTTATTCACACAACTGTGGAGTGATCATTTTATTTTTGTTGTTTTCTTTACTTCTCCATGTCCTCCTTCATGAGTCTAATTTCTTCTTCCATTTAAACCATAGAATCAATGGAGGGATAACCCACTTATGGGTTGATCCAATGGAGTAGAAAGGGGTTGTATTGGATGTTATTTATCACCCTATCAATGTATAATCACTTCTTAAGTTGATATTTTTATTTGATGATTTTTAAACTCCATCGTCCTTGTTGAATTTAAGGTCACACATTTCATGTGCTAATAAGGACCTTTACCTTGAAGTGCTCAAAACATTGATCCTTCAAGTGTATAGTTGATTAGTATTAAAGGGTGTAGGAATTGAACCAGTAAGTGATGATGTTGTTTAATCTTCTTAAATGAACCCATCTCAAATATAAGAAATTGAAATCTTTGAAAAGGAAATACGTCCAATCCACCCCGAGCAATAACCTAGGATCAACTCATTATTTTAAATTGAATTCACTTAAATCTATTAGATATCCTCTAAACTCATCTAAAATCAATCCAAGTTGGCCTCTTTATAGGCAAAAATAGTCCATAGAATGTGCGTGTCTATAGGTTACTTCTTAGGTCTCGGTGGATTTGACAACCAAAGCTAGACTACAAGGACTATTCAACCTTCATCTCTTGGGTATATTTGAGCGATAATCAACCATTGATCAGCATTTCTAGTGAGGCGGTAAACTACCATGAGAAATTTTTCCCTTTAGCTACTCCCCAAGGAATGGAATATTTTCTCTAAGGAATTTATCCATTTCTCAAATACTAGTGGATTTGTACCCCCATTTAATTTTGGTGGTTGTTGGCTCATGAAGCGATCTAACATTGATCCTCCATGCTACGGATCAGGGTTCCCCATATGGGTAAGGTTATTATTCATAACCTGAGTGAGTTATCCCAGTATGGTGATTAGCAGATCAGCACCAGTTCCATCACCAGCTCCACTATAATTATCTTTAGTAGGAGGGAGATCCCTACAAGGAGTGAGTACATTTATACGGTTTCTATTCCTTCCACTATGATCCATTTCTAAAAAATGGCATACACTAGATTAGTTTATGAATCGCAATACATAAATCCAAACTTGTAAAACACTTAACATAAATTAAAAAGTTTATGGATATAATCCATAATCATAAAAATGTTTTATTTAAGGAATTATATATTCATAAACCCTTCATAATGGTTTGTAAAGAAAATGAGAATTATCCTAAGCATATCCCCGAGGAGTGTCATAACCAAGAGTGCAGCAAGACCCGTTGTCGTGCACCAGTTCTCGTTCAAGTTTAGCTCAAAGTAGTGTTTTCAGGTTTTACCCCTAGATACATCTATGCCAGAGCCACCTCTACCTGCTCATATCCGGACAGGGATTCATTTATTGGAAAACTCACAAAATCTCTACAATTCCAAAATTCTAGGATGTTATTATATACTAATCCTCAAAGTTTATCTTACGGTAATGTTCTCAAATCTGAGTTTATCTAATTCTAGATTCCAAGGTTTGTTCTAACCTTCCTCTGATACCAAGTGTAACACCCTGACCCTACTTACTCAGAGCTTTTCATTATTAAATAACAGTGGAATGATAAAAAAAGATCAAGTCTCGAAAGACTGATTAGTTTAGTTGCCTTGGAAGTACCAGATACATTCATAAGGTGTACATTACATCATAAAATGAAAAACTACAACAACATTGTTTCCATAGACAACACGAAGATCCCATATACTATCCCTATAGGTCATTTATAATATAATTCTTCACATCCGGTGAAAAATAAAACATAGAAAGGGGTGAGCTCAGATGCTCAGTAAGGATAACAATATAGCAGAAACTTTTATAAATAAGCATAAACATTTAAGGAAACATATAAAACTAAAACTAAAGACTTTTTAACATAAAATACATCATAATATGTAAAATATAAATCAAAATAATTCCATTAACTTACTCACATGGATATTCTACTAGTAAAAAAATCACATGCAATATCAATAGCCACTTTCATAATGATGGAATGCATAATGCCAGACTTCATAACCACATAGTCAAGGCCTTGTTCCAAGACTACAAATAAGATTTTGTCAAGGCCTTATTCCCAGACACCAGTTTGTCTCATTAGACCTACTGATGCATCGAGGAGCTATAGCGGCCTCCACCCATCACTTACTAAGTCCAATGCATTCCTGATATTAAAATGTTTAAAAATAACATAAACATTAGTATTAAACTAGCATATGAGATTTCAATGTTGTATCCATAAACCATTAATGGTTTAAAAATAACACATACACAATCAAAAGTAACATAAAACCTTCAATACAATATGTAAGTTTTGTATCATAATAAATCAACTTCAAATAAGATTACAATCCATCAAAGGATGTTGACATAGATGAAATCAAAACCTTTTTTTAGTAAAATATCACTTTCTATTTTGAACTCATTTAATAGTCACATAATTATAAATAAAACATTTATTTTGAAAATATTATTAAAATATTGTAAGGGAAGCTTCGACAATGTTATAATGGCAGAAAATATCCGCACCTTCCATATAAGTTAAAAAAAGACATTCTTACCATAATTTTGTCAATAATGTCATAAAGTACATTATTTGGAAAACGATAGAAAGATTACTTTAAAAATATTTTATAAAAAGTCAAACGAGGTAATAAATTACTTTTACCCATAGTCTAGTAAATAGTAAAAATGTTTTGAAAAACATTTTTAAGAAACATGGATGTGGACGATAAAGAGGTCCTAGTAGATACTTACGTAAAAACAACCTCTGATAAGTAAAGAGATTGTAGAATTAGTCCTTACCTTGTACTTTTCCTTGGTTGTGGGTAGGTTAACATCCTGTATAGTGGTGAAATAATTGTTATTAAATTATTCAGGAATCATATACATTAATATGATATCATATATGATCATTTAATATATCTTTGTATAAAAAAATTAGTATTATCATCGTTTCGAGTGTTAACTGATTCTTTTTCCTTTATATGATTTGTTACGTAAGTAATGTTTATCATGGATAAGATGTATATTATTCATATTCAGAATTATATTATGTCATTAAAAATTATTTTTAATCATCTAATCAAAATTAGTCTTGATTTGATACGATGGTGAATGAATCACATCGCTTTCGTGGAGACGGTAATCTGTACGCATGCATGAGTGACAATATCATTCTTTTTATATTAAAATATTATATAATTGGATGTTATATCATATATAAAAAATAATTATCATGTTATATTTATTATTTACATCAATTATACATCATTATTATAACAATCCAAATAATAATTTATTGAATAACAACTACACCATGACGTGGAGACAGTAAGCCGTATGTATGCACGTACGGTGACATGTCATTCAAAGGATGGATAGAATAATGAATATGGTTGTAACATATTTATAATTAAATCATAGTATATATAAGATACTTTATTTATTATTTTAGAATGGAAACAAAAAATAAAGAGGAAGTGGAAGAAGAAAGGAACATGAAAGAGGTGATGAAATATTTACCTCTTCTTCAGGTTCTTCCATTTGATTTGATCAAAAGGGATCATTCGGTTGTCTTTCTGACCAAAAAAAATGCCTCTAGGATGAAGATTGGACAGTTGAGTGTATATTTGGGTAGGTTTTGGTCGATTGAAATTGCTTTGATGGTGTGAATTATAGAGAATGAGAAGTGCCCTTTTATAAGAGGGGTGAGGGGCACCTTAGGAAAAGCTAGAAATATTATTTTATAATAAAATCATTTTCAGTATCTAATGGATAAAAAATGAATTATTAAAAGGATAATGTGTGTATGGGTTGAAAACCCTTAAAAAAATAGGTTTTAGACAGGTTTGGGTCACTATATTAACCTTATCTTATATATTTAACTCTTAGTTAAATAGTTTCACATTTACCATCTTTCTTTGTATTTTTATATTATATGGAAATAAAATTACTATAAACTTCCAAGATAACCCCATGTGGTTAATTAACGATAAACCTATCATTATATAAGTCTTTTGTCAGATCCTTATATTTTTAGGATTATTATATCAACCAATAATATTGTATTTCTTTTAAAAACTCATTTATGTCAATTTTGACATTATTTAATAATTAATTTTTGTTAAAGTCTTAAAAACCTTATTACGTCAAAATAAATACATTTAATAAACCCTAACATGTCATATTAACCTATGAAATTAGTGTAATTCATCAAAAGTCTAAAATTACATTTATTTGGATATTTATAATATTAATTATTTTAATATTTCATTAATAAGGTAATTACGAAATCATCATTGTGTCATAAATAAAATAAATTATTCAATGTATAACTATTATAAATAAGAAACCATTATGTAGGAAATATTTTGAGCTTTATAATTAATATTTATAGTCTAATTTATCTTATCTGTAACCCTATATTAAAAATGGTTTAGTTATTAAACATTGATTTTAACATTTTAAACTCTTCTTTGAATTAAATAATAATAAATGTCCTAATCTAATCCAAGTGGAACAAAGAGGTTCATATTTTATTCCTAAGGTTGTTTCTTGTATAATTATACTTACCCAATAGATTTAGGACATGTGTTAGGGTAATAATAATATCATTTTACCCTTAATTACCCTATTTACTTTTAACTGTGGTAAATAAAAGTAAAAAGTTACTATTCATCAAAAATTATTTTCAACTCATTGAACCACATTTTACTTACTAAAATAAACTACATCTCTCATACTTTTGAAATTCAACTCATTGAAGTGGTAAAATTATGTTTTATATAAATTTGCAAATTCTCCAAGAAGGTGGTTAAAAGACGGTAAAAAGTTCGATAAAAATTTTTTATATCTAAAATTATTATAAACTGACTCCAATGAATTACAATGAACTTATATAGGTATTATGTATCTATTTTAACCTAAACTAAATTTAAATAAAAAATATTATTATGTAAATAAAAATTCGGTTTTAAACTATAACTCAGTGTTTTTAACTATTCATCAAAAATTGAAATTTTTCAGAAAAATACCAAAAAATCACCCTAAGATAATTTTGATATTCCAAATCCAAAAATGAAGTCCATTTTTAATGATAAAATTTATAAAATTTTAAAAAGTCGGTATTACTGTTCATAACAGCTTGTTTGATTAGTTGTGGTGTGTTAGAACTCGAAGTTGCGTACAACACATGCTATTGTATTATTCAAAGTGAACCATAATGTGGAAGCTTGGGGTGTTATATATATTGTTTCTATCAATATAAAGGGTCATTTTCAGTGTCACCTGGTGATTTCTTGTGCTCGTTTTACTGTAAAAGTGAAGGTTGTAAAATCTTATGAGAGTCTCTATTTTATCGAAAGAGTGCCTCCCTTTGGAAAATCTTAAAATCCTATGTTAAGAGTATGGTTCTTGAATATGACCATTCCTACTTCCATTTTTCAACAAAAGAAAAAAGATTTTATGTGTGTTCATCTTCTAAGATCTTGTTTTGACAAAATGATAGGTTTTGGTAAAGTTATTTTGGAGTGTGTTGTGTCTCATTGAACCCATCATGGATCACCGTGTCATTGTTTGTGGCATCGAAATAAGAAGTTCCATTTAGGGGTTTCTCAATGTCTAAATGTGGGGCCGAAGATGATTCAATCATCGGAGCTCCATCCATAGGTCTCATAGTGAAGATGGCACATAGTGAGAGAAATCCCAAGGTCGTTAAAAAATATTATTCTAATTACCGTCCTCGATATGAAAGATAGGAACAGTTTAAACCTATGGTATTGTCTTCTTTCTTCCGTTGTTCTTGTTTGGGGGAAAGAGGTGGGGGAATATTTTTCCCACATTATTTCCTAAGTTCATAATTTTCCCCTTTCTTTTCCTTTGATTTTTTAGATAAATGTATAAAATTTGGGCTAGGCAGATGGTAGCACATGGTTTGCACACACTTAGTTGTAACCATGCACCAACCTAGGAAACTATGTGATAAGAGATGGTAGCTATTGCATGGTCTCTGCATGGCCACACACCTTGGCCCATGTAACCATGAAAAGTTTCCCCTTTGGAAAGAATGCTCTGCATGGTTTGCCCTTGGTTTCCCAAACTGTGTGGACTAACCATGTTGTCGTGCCAACTCTTTAAATTTTGGGGTCTTTTTTTTTCCGGACCATGCTAGTCAGTTAAGATAGTTGGTTCTTATGGTAGTAATACCCACTATGGGTCTCATGTATGTTCTTTTGGAAAAGTCTAATGAAATTCTACCCCTTATTCCTAAGATCCTGTTTGGGCCTCCCCCTGTAAGTGTCCCGATTTTATCTGGGGAAAATTTAAGTTGTCTCATATGGTGGGGAGTTCATTTTAGTCTTCCCATATCAGTAACTCGGTTTTTTCCATGGTCTTGTCTTGTTAATTTGTTTTCTCATTTATATCTATTTAACTACCAACCTCCTCCTTGGGTAAACTTTGGGATTTGAGTGCGCCCAACAGTTTTGTTGAATTGAGACTGTGGTAACTCTATTCGATGTTGTTGTTTGTTTGGGTAAATTGCTTGACCCTTGTTCAGATAGTGTTTGCGGTGTTTTTTTGGGATGAAGTTTCAATGTTCTTGATTGTTTTAGGAAAGTGTTGTATGTTTTGGTGGGTGAGATTATTCCTTCCTTGATTGATCAACTCGATATATCTTAGCGTTTTGGGGGAAGGTAAAACATGGAAAAAGAGTCCATTATGGCATATTAGTTGGATTTGGTTTTTAATTTTGACCTTTTTGTGACCTTATGATGGTGGAATGATTTATGGTGGGGAGAATTGTCACATAAATGACTTATTTTAAAGTTATGTTTCATTTAATTTTACTTATTTATTTGTTATGGGGGTTTACCATATATTTTTAGAGGAAAGGGTGAGTTTTCTTGATTTTGGGCAAACCATGAGTCCATTTTCAAATTTAAAAAACAATTTTTTTTCTCCTATAAATCTTTCATTTATCAATATTTTTCACCCATTATAATTCCAAAATATCCTCCTTTAACCTATTAACAACACCATATCAATTTGGACTCTTTAGGAATCCATAATCATGGTGGATTTGGGTTTTTATTAAAGGAATTGGGAAAGCTCGTAAGCCCATTTCCTGTTTAAAAAATCATCTATTTAATATATTATTAATTTTAACTCTTTTTCAGTGATTCCACCTCCCACTAAAAGACAACATACCTAGGAACTCCCCCATTTTCATTTCTCCCTATTTTTAAGCTCATTTTTATTTCAGAATATGGATAAACTTTTCAATCTTTCTCAAATCATCCAGATTTGACGAAGTAATTGGTTTCCTTCATAACTATTTCATTTTTCACTCTTTTCCCACATTCTAGTTTTTACATGACCTCCTCAGCATTATTCAAACCTCAATTTTCTTTTGGATGTTTTTAAATTCATATACTTGATTATTGGGGCATTTTATTCAATATATATCAATTAATTAGGTTTCCTCTCATGTTCCTCTGATTTTCTTGGGGTGTCTTCCACTGCTCTTGAGGTTCTAAAATGTACAGAAACTAGCTTTTATACCTAGGGTTTGATTTTGTGTGATTTTGTAAAACATTATGGATTAAGGCTTGATTTTAGTTCCTTGCGGTGCGACGGCGATGTGATTGAAGTTTTGCACAACAGTTTGGATTTTTTGGAACAAATGGTAGGTGATTCCATGTATAAGAATTATTCGATGAGTTTGTTTTGTGTGATTTATATTTTTATAATGATTCTCTTCCATTTTATTTTTGGCGTGAAAATTATATCGGGTATCATTTGTTAATAGGATTGTTTTTAAGTGGAATTTTTGTGAAAAAATGAATATTTTTTATGTGTATTCCATGTTGTGTTCATTGGGGTTGTTTTATGCTTCTTGGAATAGTTTTATTAAGTGATTTTATGGATGGAAATTCTATTTTAACGTGATATTGGAATGATTTTGGTCTTCAAATAGGGGTTTATGAATGATTTTATGTGCAAAACATGGTTACACTTATTTGAATTGTTTTATGAAGGTTTTAAATGGTTTCTTGATTTATGTAAGAGGTGAAAATATGTTACCAAACTATTTTTGTAGGAGTGTACTTTTGAAAGGGTATATTTTAATTTGAACGTGTTGTTATATGATGTGTACTATCTTGTAATTGTTTTATAAAATTGTTTAAAGGATTTGTTGATGTGTGAAAGAGAGGTGAAATTTGTTGTGGGATGTTTTGGGGTGAGTATGATTTCCAAAAGAAATTTGAACAAAAAATGGGATCATGTGACATGTGTGTGGGATGTTTAGTGTGTGTGTGACTTGGAAGTGTTATTTTCATGTGAAATATGAATTTCATGGCTTGTGTAGCTTGTTTGAGCGCAAGAGGGAAAAATCGAGTATCTAGGTCGGTGGACATGTACTAGTATGCTAGTGATCCCGTCGGGTTTGGCCCCTGTTTCACGTAGTAAGTCTGACGATGACAACACTAACTAAACCATGATGATGATGTTGTTGGGGGACCACTAAGTTGTGGGTATGATCCCTACTAGTGGCTTGTGTGTATGATAACAGATATTTTTATGGTTACTTTCACAGAGTACAGGGTACCTGGGACCCACAGTGAGCTATTGCCTATCGCTTTTTTCCCATTTCTAGTGCGCATTAGATATTTTATACTTACCATTGACATACATTATGTCTAGATGGATAAATTCAGTAGATTTCTCATTCAATCTAAAAGTTTTTATTTATTTTAAGATATCACACTTGAAATCTGTTTTTATTTAAAGTTTCATCTTTTAGAAATTGTTGATGATGATAATTGATTTTTTATTTTATTATACGGATGATGGAAGAACACCCTACCACTAATACAAGCACTCAAGGAGGCCGTAAGAGATGAATCTCCAACACGTCCCCATGAAAAAAATGGTTACATTCATGTGGAAGCGAGCCCAAATTAGAAAAATCCAAAAGGGGGTCCTCGCGACGACCTCCACTAGACAAAGTGTCCACTGTGAAGTTTCCCTCTCTATGAGTATGCCAAACAGAACATCCTCTAACATTCTTAATGATGTATCTATGTATAAGGTACTTCATGCTCCATATCGGCTCAACATTCCCCTAAAAGGTCCTAATAAACATCTCAGAGTGGTATTCCACCTCCCATAACCCCACTGATAACCTTTTGTATAATATTAGACATGTGTGCATGGCTCTTACTTCAACACCCACTGAACTCCCTGGCCCATGAAAGCTACTAAAAGTAAATAAAACTGAACCATACTTTTCTTGGACCAAACCTCCTCTATGCATCCCCCCCATGAAAGAGCCGTCAACATTAAGTTTAAAGTCATTCAATAGTGGGTTCTATCGTACCCAATATCCCAGAGGTGTCGGTCGGGTAACTTGGTAGTTAGTGGTATTACCGAACAGAATACAATTCTGGATCCCCTTCACCAGTGATCCCAGTTAGTGTAGCAAAAACATCATACGCACCTGGAGAAGCAAGACTTTTGGGCGCGCCTCTATCCTGGCCTTATTCCGGGCCTCCCACAGTGTCCAAAATACTGCAGTAACCATGATGCACCTGATCTTGTTTTCCATGTCATGTTGCTCCACTACCCTAAACCAGTCTGCACGAACCCCTGAATGGACGAACAATCTCCATAATAGCTCCCCCATTTATCGATGCTTGACCATAGACAATCATCCCATTCACTCCTAAGAAAAATATGAACCACCGTCTCTACATGCAGATTAGAGCAACAGTAGCATCGGGATGCTAGCTGAATCTCATTCCTCTATATGTTATCTTATGTGGGAATTACTTGGTGAAGATCCCTCCACATGAGAAAGAACATATTCATGGGGACCCCCTTGCACCATAAATGTGATCCCCATTCATCCCGCTCCCCTCTCTGTCGTATCAAGCCCCAATAGTCAGACCCATTAAAATACACTCAGTTCGACTTTGTGAAACAGAATCTATCCTCATCCTCAAAAAATAAAGCTTTATTGAAAAGTTCCATCTGGTCCGGGATCAGAATAGCTTCCATCGTCCTTGGGTAGCGGCTGGCCTCCCTAACCGAAACGTCTGGTCTAGGACACAACAGAAAAAAAAGCTTCCACCCAGTCTAGTTTTCACTCCATAAATTAATCTCACCTCATACCACAAGCCATTGAAAAGACCCCTGAATAATTTCAAGATGATAAACCACTATCTTCCCTAATCAGGACAGATTTTTTCTGTCCAAATCCTCCCAATTTCTTCCATATTTGAAACCAATAATTCTAGCCCACATTGATTTCCCAGCCATAAAGTCCCATGCCAATCGGGCTTGCATGGTCTGCATGGAGACAACTATGTCCCTAAGACTGATCCCTCCCTCCTTCCTGGCATAGTTTTGTGGAGATGGATTGAAGGTGGTTCCCTTTTCCATGAATAGTTTCTTCAACTGTCCTTTTTGAAACTATTCCTTTTTGGTAGTCTTTGAGCATTTTTCTAGATTATGGAATTCAATTCGGAATTTTTGTAAAAGATGTTTTGGTTTGAAAAATCCAGATTTGGTTTATTAGATTCATTTGTTGTTTTGTGTTTATAAACTTGGGTAAGTCATTCCCAAAATTCATTTTTTGATACATGGGCACTTTTGCTAGTATCTGGGGTATAGGAACACCCTTTGGGTCTTTCCATGGTCCCGGTTGGGTGCTGGTTTTGATGGGGACCATATTTGGTTCATGACATATATGTTATCATATAATGTTTTGTAGAACCCTTTAAAACTATATTTTTTAAAACATTTAACAGGAAAAAAACCCTAAGATAGAATTTTAGGACAAGTATAGAAGAACATATTAGTTTTTTGGTAAGGTATAGATTTTTGGGTCTTCTTGGTGATATATCCATGTCTAGATACTAAAAGTGTATGTGGTTTATAATAGATATACCTAAGGGTAATTAATCTAAAAGGAACATGTCAGGCTTGACTCAAGTGTATCTTAGTACATGACAATAGGCCTTACTACGCACTTGGTTTGACACTCTGGGTGGTAAGCTTAGGATAATTCAAATTTTCCTTACTAACCATTATGAATGATTTAAAAGTGAAGAGGTCCCCAAAGAAACCAAATTTTATGATTTTAAGATTTATTATTCATAAATATTTAATTTATGTTATAAATCACACCATATTTTAAACTGTACAATATGATATAAAATTCATAATTTTATGAGCTATCATAAAGTATGAAATTGTTTGGAAATGTCACCTGGAATGAAGAATGGTATCATTAATCATGGAAAATTTAGATATTAACCTTCTGAAGAAACTAATAAAGTGGGTATTGTAATAGGTAAAATTATTGAAATACTGGGGAAATTTAATCAAGTTATGAAAAATAACATTTCTTGAATGGAGAAACCTATTCCATAGTGATAATTTCCTATGTATGGATTCATTATATGACAATATAACCTCTCATTTAGTTGGACTTATAATCCAATTGTAGTCGAGCAATAGATTAATTTTCCGGATAAGATATTCATGGCCATGGGATGTAGTGAAAAGGAAATGGTTACACTTGCAGTGTATTATCTAAAATGTGATGTTGATCAATGGTGGACATTGATCCAGAATACTAGAGAGTAGGAAGGAATAGAACCTATGGAATGGAAAATTTTAAGGAGAAATTATTCTTTAAATAATTTCCCCATGAGAGAAAATTTGATTTGAAGATAATTTTAATTATCTTAAAGAAAATGGAAGAATAAATTAGCTTGGATTATGAATCCACCTTTACAAGGTTAACCATTTATGATACAGATTATATACGCAACACAGAGTGAATGATTGATCACTTTTTGAAGGGATTAAGCCATGTCTCTGAAGGGGGGTGGTCTCCCAAAAAAATTATCATATGATAAAATAGATTTATGTGCAATAAAAATAGAGAATGAATTTTCTAAAGTCAATATATTACAGGGGAATAAAGAGAATAAGATCTCATTTAACGCCTAGAGAAATGGAATCTGTCGATTTAGAAGGTAAAGAAAATTCCATCATGTGAAATTGTGGAAAGAGTCACATGGGGAAATGCCTCAAAAGCATGGGAATTTTTTTTAAGTGCGAAGAAAGGGGAAATCATGTCATGGAAGGCATATGGAAGAAGAAAAATATTTGTATTCATTGTTACAATTGTATGTAGATGGGGAAATATGGAAATGAATTCCCCAAGAATCAAAGGAGTCTATCAGAGTGAATAAAAAGGTGAGACGGCCAAGATTATGTGATCACAACCACAACCAAATCCCTTTTTTTATTTTCAAATTCCACTTTAGATTGAGTGGTCACATTTCAAATTTCGAGAAAGTAAAAAATTCAAAGTACATCACTACAAAATTAAAAACATAGGTTCCCAATTAAAACTAAAACCATGAATGTAGATGCAAGGATGAACATCACCACCGAATGAGAACAAAGTATAGGATTAAATTTTCAAAATTCAAATGATAAAGAGAAGAAAACTTCACCAACTTAGTTGATGAGCCACCTCCCATCGTGTACCCTCACCACCATTATCACATCGCTTGAATTAGTTGTATTATCGCTAACCTTCGTCATTATATCATTAGTGATAAAAACAACCACACCTTTGATGGTTGATTTTTCATCACCATCTACCTCCCTGCACCACACATTCAATCTCACATTCCAAAGGCCATTGATGTACACTGTGTAGATCTGACTCAGAGAGAACAGTGTAATCTGAACACAGAGGAGATAAAAGACCAGGATTTGGCAAGGACAACAGAAAAAACCTCAAAACCATCGATGCCGAGGAGAGCCAATACTGTTGACTCCGTTATAGACAACCTTGTGACATCAACATCGCACCATATCATTGAACCCAACATCCACACCATCATCCCTTCACCCTCATCATCTTCATTGATATGTTTGTAGAAGAATCACCAAGAGATCTAAAAATATGGAAACCATTTTAACCAGAAAAAATCAACTCATCATGCGCATGGATCCTTAAAGTCTGCCAAGATGAAAATCCCAAAACATTAAAGTTAACCCCGGGCTAGATCCAACAGGGTGAGGTGCAGAGGAACTCGAGGTCAGAGTGGGGATTTTAATTCCAGAGGAATCCAAACACTCGCAATGTCAAAGTATAATAGAAACTATCCAAGTAAAAGGGAATTGACACTAGTAGTGCATGAAAACCCATCCTCCTCTGGACCAAAAAATTCAAATCCTATTTGAACCCTCCGTTCTAGTGCCGACTATGAGAGGCACAAATAATCATGATTCCAAAGAAGGATTGTGTGGCAGGTACATTAATTCTATCTTAAAATTTATCCAATGCATTATTTGATTCTCAATCATCACACTCTTTTATATCACACTCCTTTATATCTAAACAATTCGATAAGAAAATTATTTATTTCCCTTTTTATTTAATTAGGGACTTTTCAATTAAAACTCATATGGGAACTATTAATACAAGAATGTTATATCGGGAATCCCCTATTATAACACATAAATTTTCTTTATTTTCTAACCTTGTTAACATACCTGTGATTGACTTTATTATAATCCTCTTCAGGGGCATAATTTTAAAATATGATGAAAAATTTTATTAAAAGGATAAAATTATGATTTTTGAGGAACATGTATAATTCATTATCTTTAGAGTATAAACTTCATCATATGATTCTTATCTAGATCCACCCCTAGTTTATCTACTGAATTAAATTATTAGGTAATAAGAGAAAACAAAATCTAGTGATGTAGACGGTAATCTTAAAATTTATAATGTATGTATTTTACAAGAATACATTGATGTATTTTTAATGAATTACCTAGACATTCCCAAGAGCATGAAGTAAAATTTTCTATTTATTTAATCATTGATGAAAGGATAATATCAAATACTCCCTAAATAATGGCCACTATTGAATTATTGGAGTTGAATAAAGATCTAGAGGATTTTGGTAATAGGGGATTTATTCAACTGAGTGTTTCACCATAGGGAGCCCCTATTCTCTTCATTAATAAGAAAGGTGAATCCTTGAGGTAATGCATCAATTATAGGAAAATGAATTCTATTCTAATAAAAAACAAGTATCCTCTTCCTCTCATTTATTAGATTCTTTATCAACTTTATGAAGCCAAATATTTTTATGTGATTGTTCTTCATTCGGTGTATCACTAATTGTGAGTAGAGAAGGAATACATTCCAAAAATATATTTTTGAATGAGGTATAGATATTAAAAGTATACAGTAATTCCATTTGGATTGAATAATGCACCCTCTATTTTGATGGACCTAACGTACAAAGTATTCAATGAATATCTTGAAAAAAATTGGTATTCATTGATGATATTATAGTGTATTATAAAATTTATGATGACCATGATAATAACTTGCATATCATTATCGAGATTCCTATAAATAAATAGTTATATCACAATGTTCGTAAGTGTGATTCAAGATTTATGATGTTTTTTTCTTGGACATATTTTCTTAAAAAATTGAATCATAATTTATCCTCAAAGAGAAAGGCTATTAGTTAATTTCCAACAACAAAAAAATAATAGAGGTACAAAGTTTTATTGGTTTGGTAGGTTACTAATAGCGATTGATTCTAAATTTTTTCTAATTGGAAACCCCATAAACCAAGATCAAATGTAAAGGGGTAAAAAAATTTTAGAAAAGATAATGTGAATAATGTTTTGATAAACTAAAGGGGAGAATGTTCAATGCTCTGATTTTGACTCTACCATCTAGAAGTGATTTTTTTTTCATATATAGTGATGCTTTGAGAAGGGGACTTGGTTATATCCTAATGAAAATAGATAAAGATATTTCATATTCATCATGGAAATTTAAGATTCCTGAATAGATCTTCCCAACCCATAATCTTGATTTAGTGACAGTAATCTTCACTTTGATGATATGGAGACATTATCTCTACGATGAAAGATGTTATGTTTTCATTGATCACGAAAGACTGAAATAAATCTTTTCATAGAAATATATTAATATGAGACAAAAATGATATCTCAATCTACTTAAATATTATTATTTCTCAATACACTACCACCCGGGAAAAGAAAATAAGGTAGGGGAGTCATTTAATAGGGAGGATTATGGAGTTCTAACCCAAATAAGAATTTAGGAGGATCTTATGTTCATGGATCTAGAAAATATAGATATGGGAATTTATGAATAAGGGGATACATTATGAATTTTTTAAGTGATTTAAAAACTAGATTTATTAGAGAAGATAAATAATTATCAATTTGATGAACATAACTTTTAGATGAAAATTAATGCGATGAAAGATGGGAAAATGAATGACTTTATCTGTGAAGATGGTGTTATGAAAATTAAAAATATATTATGTGTTCCATATATCCCTATGCTAAAAAAGGGAATTTTTGGATGACTCTCATAGCTCCAATTTCACTATACACCCTGGTAGCGCATAAATGTATATAGATTTGAAAGAACATTTTCAGTGGGATGCATGAAGAAGGGAATTTCGAAATACATTTCTAGATGTATGGTTTTTCAACATGTTAAATTTGTGAGGAAACATCTTAGAGGATTCATGCAACCTCTTTATATTCTTATTTTTAAATGGGATGATATTACTATGGACATTTTTAGAGAATTACCAAATACTTATTAATATAATGATGTAATATGGGTTATCATGGATCTCATAACCAAATCATAAAATTATTTACCAAAATTAAATATTTACCACTTGAGTTCACTATAATTGTTCATATTAATGAAGTTTTAAGATTTCATGGAGCACCTCTATCAATTTTCTTTGATCAAGATCCCCACTTTACATCATGATTATGGAATAATCTTCATAAGTCTCTTGATATTAACCTTCATTTGAGCACTTACAACCATCCTAAAAAGAATGGAAAATCCAAATGAATAATTCAAAAAATTAAAGAAAATTTGAGATCATGCTCACTCATGTTTAGGTATGTGGGATTTGTACTTACCATTGGTAGAGTTTTCCTACCACAATAGTTTCCATTCATTTATTAAAATGGCATCATATGAAGAATTATATGTCCATAAATGTCATAATACAACTCGTTGGGATGAAGTTCGTGAAAGGAAACTCATAAAACCATAACTTGTTAAGGATATAATGATAATGGTAAAGTGTATTCAAGCTCACACTAAATAAGATCAAAGTAGGAAGAAGAGTTGTGTTGATAATCGGATGAAAGATTTAGATTTCCATTTGGGAGATCATGTTTTTTAAAAGTATATCCAATAAAGGGTGTTTTAAATTTTGGTAAAAAAGTGAAATTGAGCCCTAGGTACATCATACCCTTTCAAATTATTGAAATAATAGTATTTTATTATTATCATTTGGAAATATCACCAATCCTCTCAAAAATACATGATGTGTTTTATATATCATTGGTAAGAAAGTACATGCTAGACCGAACACATGTAATCACCTCTGATAAAATATAGTTGGAACCTGATATATCATACTATGAAGAACCTATATGTATTCTTGATACAAGAGAGAAAGTACTTAGTAATCGTATAGTGCATCTTGTAAAGGTACTTTGGGGAAATCAAAAAATAGAGGAAGCAACCTATGAACCAGAGGATGTTATAAATGAGAAAAAACCTCATCATTTTAAAAGGTAAAACCACTAAAATTTTAAGGATGAAATTTTTTGAAGGAGGAAAGAATTGAACAGCCTAATAATTTAAAATATTTTCCTTTTAGGATAAATTTAATTCTATTGATAGCTTGTAATGCACGCGACACCAGGTTTAAATAAAACACTATTCGGTCACATTTTGAATAATTAATTAAATTTTAATACTTTTATAGAATTTATATGAATATTTTATATGTCATATATCCAATAAATGTTTTTCCATTCATCGTATATATGTTATAGTCATAAGACAAGAACAAACCCAATGTTTTGTGTAAAAACCTATATTTTTTAAACTGAAATTCTGACACCTTTTAATGGCACACATATTTTAAAAATAAATTTTCACACATATATAATTTTTATTTTTCAAAAATAACTTATTTTTTAAATAATAATATAAAAATTATCTTTGAGTGAATTTTATTTATTTTTCTGAGAAGTTTCATTTTTTGATAAATAGTGAGAAAATACTACATTTTAATTTATAACTACATTTTTGTATGGATAATTTATGGTGGTAAATTATATTATAAACTAGGTTTAATGTATAATTAGTTAGATAGTACATAAATTAATCTAATTTAGGTAATTTTAATCAATTTAACTCTAAAATTAGATATAAAATAATTTTAATCTTTTGAACATTTTTTACTTTAAAACTCGTTTTCACATCCCATTTGCGGGATTAAGATTAAATTAATTTATACCAATTATGTTATTTTAAATTGTAAAAATGGATTACATATTTGGAATCATCATAATTTATAATTTATAATATATCCAAATTAATTTTTTACCAATGTCATTAGTGAATGAAGATAAAATTAATTATAGTAATTAAGAGAAAAATGAGTTTACTTAGGGACTAAAATTTAATATTAAGGGGGAAAAGATATATAAACATGTAAAAACAGATATTTTATGGAAATATGTATACCTTAAAAATTATATTATTGAAATTGGTTCATTATTAGAGCCATGTGACATGAAAAAACATGGATATAATTCCCTCTTTCAAAAATTTACAAGTTTCCCACTCACTCATCTTATAGAAGGCCTCCCACTCCCCCCGGCCTTCTTCACACCTCTAAAACCACTTTGGTTCGTCAAAGAAGTTCCAAAATAACTCCCAAAAATCCCTAACCTAATCCTATAGTCATTTTTTCATAAATATAACCATTAAATGTTTTAGTTAAACCCCAAGGGGGAAACTCGAAAAAGAGGTAATATTCTTCTAGAGAATTATCATTATTATTTCCTTCTCCAAATCATTAATTTATTATTATATATTTATTATATAATAACATAATTATATTAATTATATTGATATGTTTTTATATTAATGGTATGACCTACACCAACACACACTTTCATTAATTGGGATACACAATCATCGTTTGTGTGTACGGCGGACTACCATCTCGCAAACCAATTTCATCCGTTATTCCATTACCACAATTAAAGGATGGGTATAATGATATATTTATAGTATATATATGATATTTATGATATTTATAATGTATTAATTCTTCTTTAATTACTATATAAAACATAGATTCATGATTTTCATTTTGTGGGAATACAATCACATCGTTTGTGGACGTGTAGTCTACCACCTCCTCAAAGTGATGTGATTCATTCCCACTTTACATGGAATTTATTTTGGATGGAATTATTAAAAATATATTATATATGAAATAAATATTATACTTTAATGATAATAAACATATATTCCGTTTACATTTATTTATTTTAATATGATAAGAAAATGGAAGCAGCATTCATGTATATGTATGACCTACCATCTCCATGAACGGTGCATTTCATCTCCTACCACTAAATATTATGGATTACTATAAATATTTTTATAATAAATATATATTATAATTACATAATTATTTAAATTCTATATATTATTAAATCATAACTAAATAATATGAATAAAAATAACAAGTCAAAACATACTCGAAAAACAGAGCATATACTACCTGAAGAGATGAAAATAATGAATGGTTATTAATGAACAGGTCATAAAATGTTATAAAAGAATAATATATAATATTATAAATATTAATACGGTTTTTTATAGGTTAATAAAATTTATAAAACAATTATACATGATTTTAAAGGGTGTTTGACTAAAAGAGAAAGGTATGGGATTTCGTCTCAATTTCCATCTCATTGAGAAGTATTTTTTATAATGAACCAATTTTATTTTATTTTTGTATATACAACCCTTTGAAAATTAATATCATTAATAATTCATTCTTAATAGAATTTTATGTTTCAATTAGAATTATTTCATCAAAGTTTATTTGACAAGAAAATTACAAAATGTAAAAAATATTGATCAGTATAACTTTATTTTGTGATCATCAAATTTATATTAAAACAATCACTTTGTCGTGATAATTTATCATTGGAAATTACATTCCTATTAAATAAACATATTCTTATGTAATAGAGATTATTATTTCCTTAATAGAATAACATTTCTATATACATTTTTTACTTTGAATGTTATTTGATTAACTGGGTAGATATTGATAAATTCGTATTCCATTACTCAGTATGGATATTTGTTAAGGCATATTGTTTATAAATGAAATAAATTATTCGATATATAAGGAATTATTTGGACTTGAATGAAATGGGTTGGTGACCTTTTCAAGTAATTCCATTGATTCTTAAGTTTTCTGATGAGACAATTTAGTTGTAAAAATCAGATGGGTTTCTACCCGGTATTCTAAACCATCTTATGAAAGGTCTTGATAGTAAATGTACCATGTACCTAGGAAAAATGGAATCCAATAAATAAAAATTACCTTTATATATAATTTAGTTATTATTATTATCAATGATATTTTTTCTTCAACATTATCTATGGATAAATTTCATTTTTATCTAATTGATTAAATAGAATGTGTTTCAGTTATTTACATTTCAATATTGATTATTCCTTATCTAGTTATTTAAATGGCCTATGTAATCATATTTCTAACTTGAAATATTTATTATTGTTATTAATTCATTATTTCATCCATTTTACTTACTATTACTAAAAATTTGATCACACCTTTATTTTTTTCTTTTCCCTAGATTATAAAGAGGGATCCTTTGGATGAGTTTTAAAGATGTTGAGATATTACATTTATTTGAGATATTTTCTTCTATCAATGTAATATGGGTATCATATTCCCAATATAAATTTTCAAAACTACTAAACTATTCAGTCTTTTGGGATATGAATCTTTCATCTATGCTAATGTAATAAAGTAAGACACCTGTTTCAGGATATTGTGGTTGGGGTTCTTAAATTGGGTTAATATTTATATCTCATGATATGACATATAAGGGACTGGGGAGTGAACCCAATATACTATGGGATGCTTTCCACTATACTTATAGGAATGGGTATTTAACCCAATCCACTATATTATAGGAATTTTTATACTATGTGATGATAGTCTTGCAAGCGGTCCTTGATATAAGAAATGATTTTATATTGTTATGTATATTTCATATTCCTATAAACCCTTTCTTATGTTATGAAAAAATAAATAGGTTTTGATTAATGATTTTTGATCAATGATTTATTAGGTGATATTTCTTTATGTTATGTTCACGTAACTTGTTTACATTCCTATACCCACATGTCCCTCTTGTGATCAATTATGATCTTCAATTGATATCTTTTATGTTAAACCCTTACTGAGGGTTTGATCTCACCCTTTTATATCTTAATATTTCCTAGGAAATGATGAAGGGTATTGTGTATGATATGTCTAGAAGTGAATCATTATTTAAGATTATTTGTGTGAGATGATGAATAATGTTAGTAAAATAAGTTGGTTATATGTCAAATCTCTAGGTACACCAATCCTTTAGGTTTAGGGTCTGTTTTTTAAAATTTATATGATATATGTGTATGTTTTTAGATAAACATAGTTTTTATCTATGTAAGTGTGTAAGGTATATTTCTTTAGTATTGGGTCCAAATGTGTGCGTTTGAGATGCATAAATTGGAATTAAATTGAGTTTTAGTTATTTTAGGGGTTAAGTTATTAATATTAAATGGATAAAACATATATAAACCTAGTTTGAACTGAAAGTTTCATAAAATGAACCTAGAGTTCCATAAGTGAAAACTAATATGTTTTAAGTAGCAATAAGGGTATCATAAGATATTACATATTAGGATTAATTATTCATATTCATATGCATGTTTACTCTAATTTTTTTTATATTATCATAACAAATTATATTTTAGTTTTTGGTTCAGAATAGAAACATAAAAATAAAGCATTGAAAGGTATGTCTCAATAAACACATAATTATTTTAACCCACTAAGGTGGTCTATTTGTAATTAATGGTTATAGAAATGAAAATATAAAAAATGGATATAATTATATAAAATATGTGTTTCCAAGTCGTACCTAATATTTTAAGGTAGGTATCTCATGGTACATTATATCTTGAATCGTATTTGTCTTATAAATACCCTTAGATATTTTCAATGATAAAATATAAATAAAATTGTGAGGATATAATTAATTTAATTGGGGTGAATATAAATCCTAGAATTTACTATGTATTTTGTTTTTTGAAGTGACTTGATTTATTATTTTAATGAATAGAAAATTGCATATAAAATAAATCATATAATATATCAATGAAAATAATAACACATTATTCACCATAATTACACAATACAACAAAATTACATGAAACCATCTATTACATACCATGGATTATAACATACCATTAATGATTACATCCCTTAAAATGTGAAAATTAAAATATGATAATAAATAGAAAAGATTATATTCTTTTTATCAAGTAAATTCTAGGTATCATATTTACCCTTTAGAATCATTGTTATTATAACAAATCATATAATGATAAAAAAACACAATGAAAGGAGAAAACATTTTATGAAATCTAAAATGGAAATTAAATTAATGAGAACTGAAATTTGTAAGGTTAGAATGGATTGAATTTATGGGGTGTAATGGGTGTACTAAAGAAATTATTTGATCATTATAAAAGTTTACATAGTCATTGGGTATAAAAATAGTAAACATATTAACAGTTTTGAATTACTATCATGTAGTTAATATATATATATAAGCTATTTATATGTCGAAAAATACACCTTCTCATTTTAAATATTTTTTTTGAAAAAAAACTAAATTATTTTAGTATATAATTATAATATTCTGATTAACTTGGTAAAATACAATTGATTAAAAAGAATTGAATTTTATAAATTATGTATTTTTGTTAAATATAATACTTTAATTGAATGGTATAAATAAAAATAATAGAAAAAATTATTAGTAAAATAAATTAATAACATCCAATAATTAACTATGTAACTATAAAGAATATATATTTAATTGTTCACAAATAAAGAAAAAATGTTTTTAAAAAACATTTTTATCATATATTATATTTTCTTTGGTTAAATTTCCCATATTTAGAGAATGAAATTTATTGAAATAATATATATATATATATATATATATATATATTATATTTTCAATAAAATTACCACTCATATAATGATTATTCCTTGTCCAGGAAGAATAATTAATTCATTTTTATTCTTAAAAGTATATTTTTTGAAAAATTATTTTCCATTCTTTTTTGTTCATTTATTTGAATTAGTTTTTATAACATTCAATAACTAAATCCAATAAAATGGATTTCATATTTGGAATAAGAATTATTAAGGATCAATTTTACTTTTAGGAATAAAAAAATTCCTAATGTAAAAATTATGTTACTATGGTAAAGGTAAAATGAGGTAAAAGGGATAAATTAAGGGGTAAAGTCCTAAAATATCATAAAAATCAATATAAATGTAAAAATAATTTAATTATTAACATTACCTTATCATATATCAGTTATATTTCGACTTTTAATCCAACTATCATGAGGAATTAGAATCATTATTCATAAATGAATGACTATTTACAAAAATATCACTCAACCTATCCTATATAGGACCCATCCTCTACCCACCACAAATCACACCTTACATATTATATTATATTGAATTCCCATCCAAATTATATCCCTAAAAATACTATTCCATTAAGGGTAGTTTCTATTCTCAAATAAAATCTCCAATTCCTTCAAAATCATGAAGTCTTACAAATAAAGATGAGATTTGTTCTTTATAAGTAATGAGTTGTTATCCTTTTTTATTTATATCATTATTTTACCTATTCAAAATTATTGTTTATCATATTAATAAAAAATTAAAAATATCATTACACTTCTCTAAGGATTCTATTATAACAAAACCACTTCATAATCAAACTCATCCATAGATTATAACATGTTCTTATTTGGGTCAGCTTAACCACCTACATGGGTGACACTATAAATTTTTATCATGAATGGTTTTGAAAAAAATATTAATAGTATGATATGATATTAAAAATTAAATATTGTTAACTTTATGGTTTCATAATAGTAATAAAAATATCAAAACCATTATTAATATATCACCTTATATTTGTGAAAATTTACTAAAAAATCATGTTACAAATTTTATAATAAAAACTCGTACTCAAAACTACCATTGAACAAACCTGGAACATTATAAAACATAATGGAGTATTATTCTACCACCTTTAAAATTTTATAGATGATGAACTCGTGACCAAATGATAATGATATGGACTATCATACCAAAACATATAAAGAACCACTATGACTAATAACAATATATGATCAATATAAACAAAAAATATGTAATTAATACAACACCCCAATATTTTATAAATAAGTTGATGTTCGGTAATTTATACAACATACAGCACAGACCATAAATGAACCATGAAATTTTATTATTTAAAAATGACTATTATAAAATCGTCGTTAAATTAACAGGTATAGAAAGGATTTAATTATTTTGAGAATTTTATATTAATTTCCAACTCAATATAAATGTATCAATAAATTATTATTAAATAATCAACTAATTTTATAAAAAGTTATTTTATTCATCGAAAATATATTTTCTTCAAAAATTGTTTTTTTAAATTTTTGGGAGAAAATATGATAATTCCTTTATAGATCCTTTAGAAAATTAATATTATGAAAAGGATATCATTTTTGAAACTAAAATTTCAGAATTATCTTAGATAGTATTTTAGAGAATTTTCTAAAAAGATTGATTTTCTAATAAATAGTGAAAAATATGGATTTTTATTGAAAACTTTATTTTTGTTTCAAGAATTTAAAATTTTATATTATGTTTTAAAATGGATTAAAATTAAAATTATTTATATTATATTATTTATAATCCAATTAAGTTCAATGTGATAAATTTTATGTTTAAATTTGTTATAAAAACATTTTTATACTTATAAAAATATTTTTCGGAAAAAAATTACTTTTCATTACAGTTTTTGTTTTAGCATTAAAGTAATTTTTTAACATCTATAAATTGAATCCTAAAAATTAGATTCAATATTTTTAATCAAGGGTAAAATTGTTTTAATTATGACCCTTTTATTTTTAGTGATTATGAATAGTGACAATAGTAAATAATTATCAATGTGTTAAGGGTAAATCATGTAATTAAAGTTAAAAATAATATGATAAGGACTATAAAATGACTCTAAATATTTTCTTTTCTCTAATTTATGAGTTTATTTCGTCAATTTACATTCATTTTTATACAATATAGCAAATTGGTGGAATATTCCTTTTTTATTTTACTTTTATAATAATTAAATAAAATATAAAGTCAAAAATGTCACTTTCTTGCATTTAATTACTATAATTTTTTTTGTGAAAAGGATGAATACAACTTATGTTTCATTATAAATAATAATTTGAAAGACAAATTATATTTTTATAATTTTTTTAACTTTTATAGATGAAATAAATTCCTTGAATTCTTACGTAACACTGACATATTATTTATTCAATTAATGAAAAAATAAAATATATGTTTTTAAAAATATTAAAAGAAATATAATTTTAATTAATTATTGTGTTCTAATAATTTTTTGAATAAATATAACATGTTAGTAAACTATTAAATTATTGTATTAAAATTCATTTTATGTCATGTTGTTTTCAAACTCAAATTAAATGAATATTTTTGAACATGAAATTAGTAATGTTTTATGTTAAATAATATTTTAGTAATTTATTTAAAAGTCATAAAAAAATTTAAAAACACAATTAAGATAATAACTAATAAAAAATTTCATAAATTAACAATTTATGATAAAATTTTCACCTTATAAATAAAACTATGACCCTCTAATATTGAAAATTCATTACCATAGTATAGGTTAAAATTGGTTAACCAAGGGGTTAATCAAAATATATAAGGGTCAAAATGATATAAAAATATATAAAAAATATATTTTATGATTATATAAATACCATATATTCCTTATATTTTAATATATTTAATTTTTTAGAATGTTTATATTATTAAGATTCATGTTATATTATAATATTTCAACTATTTCCAAAAATGACATGAATGTTATTTTATAATAAACAAAATCTTATTAAAATATTTAAAATTCATAAAAATCCAATATTCATATAAGTTAATGGAATTTAGTTTTAAATATAAATCAATTTCCATTTATGGGCCAATTATTCTTTTATAGTATCTATCTTGACCCCTAAAAATTAAGAAACATTATTATCAAAGTAATCCTCAAAAGGGTTAAGGAAAGGTTTAAATAAAAAGATAAGGGTGAAAAAATCACCTAAAATTGTCCAATATTTATGGAATGAGAGGATTTCTACTCATAAAATTATTATTTTTGAATTATATTATTTTGAATCCATAGAAAAATGATAATTAATTTATATTAATTTAATACTTTAAAAAATTCCAATAATTCCCCTCCCCTTATTATAAAAGGGATCCCACTATCCTATACTATAAACTCTTAATGACCCATTTATTTCAGCTAATACCAAACCAAATCCATTCCTAATATCCCTTAACATGTTAGAGTTTTATTATTTTGGGAATAATTACAACCATATCAGGCTTAAGGTGTCATAAAATGGAGGTTTCCAAAAGAAAAGGTTTTGATTTTTACCAATTATTTTTGTATTATTTCTTTAAATAACTCCTCAAAATATTATTAAAACATGATGAAATAATAAAATTGGTATATTACATGTAATTTTATTTTTTATTTTAATGTTATAACATGTATCCATCTCCTCTTCCATCAAATGGGGAATGAAACCGTCGTTCGTGAGTATGGAAGACTGTCGCCTCATGAACCAATGTAATTCGTTTTCCATCACCGTCTCTCATCGATAGTTAAAATGATCATTTTAATGTATATATATAGTATTAAAGTCATAATTACCATTATTTAAATATAATATATCATCTATTACCTTACCTTTACATCCATTGAAAAAGGATTATATCATTCATGTTTACATGTGGATTATCACCACCATGAAGTGATATGATTCATTTTTCATCATTACATAAAATGGATGGTATATATAAGTATATTTAAATAATTAATATGATATTTAATAAATAATTAAAATTTATTAAAAAAATTAATACATACATTTTTTCATCATGATCATTGAAAAATGGAAGTGTTACCCATGCATACATATGGTCTACCATCTCCATGATTGTAACATAAATCATTTTTCATAACCATAATTTATTGTTTATTTTAAAATTATAATTTATGTATGAAAATGATAATTATTTTGTGATAAATGTTTTTTATATTATGTAATAATGAAATCTTTGACCATAGTTAAGTTACCAAAGTAATTTTCAATATATGAGTCAAATATCGTCAAAACACTAGATATAGACTTAAAAAAATAAGTAATTAAATATGTCATTTAAATATATGAAATAAAAATTTTAATGATAATTTATTAAACCAATAAATTTTTTTTATGATATAAAATAATTTATTTAGGTTTATTATGTTGAAGATAAACGACATACATGGAATGTGTGGACTTGAGGTAAGGGTTTATCATCTCAAATCGTCTTCTTTGTAGAATATGTTATGCTATGCACCTATATTCTTTTATGAAGTGATTATACCGCCCAATTTGATGTTAAATGATTATACCGCCCAATTTTATGATTAAGTTTATTTGATTAAATATTATAGTATTCCTCTCAATAAACTAATTAATTTTATTTTTCTCAGTTTATTTTTAGAAATTACATTTTTTTTCTTTTATTTTAAACAATTTATGAACTCTAGAAACTAAAATAATGTTTTTTTTTGTAAAACCAACTTTATTTCTCTATTAGAGCAATATATTCTTCTCTTACATGTATATGTTTTATAAAAACGATTTCAAGAATGTTTTTAAAATTATCAAATGTTTTTTTAAATTCTTTTTTAAACATTTTTTTACTTAAAAATTTCTTAAAAAAGGGACCCACTTGTCATTTTTTAAACGTGGTACTTTTGACACTTCTAGAAAAGCATGAAATAAATGTCTTATTTTAACTTATACATTATGAATATAATTTTCCACCATCATGACCTCATAATAATCTAAGGTTTCCATTATAATTTTTCATGGTTCTTTTCAATGAAAATTGTTTTCTCAATTTTTTTGAAAAAAATAGATTTTATGTAAGGGATCTCACTGAATAACCATTTTTTCTTTAGGTTATGACCACTCTCTTGAACCCATTTTTTATTTGTCACTAATTTTTTGGAATGTTTATAAATTATGTTTATGTGTATCTAAAATATATACCAAACTTATTCTTTCTTCCTTTGAAGTGTTAATACATTCCTTATGTTCACTTCTCAAATGCATTGTTTAATAAATCTCTTTTTATTATGATATAAGGAATGATTATGAAACCAATTTGTCTCTATGGGTAAATATTATGGTTATTACTTATGATTTATATCCTTTTTTGGAACACATAATCATGAAAATGTTATGATGGGTGTGAAAGATATATCTCTAATATATTGGGTAAATCTTTTATCTAATGAGATGTTATGTGTAGAATTATGGAGAAAACCAAATGCAATATGGGAGTATTTACACTTTGTGGTATTATATTAAACTTTATCCTTGAATTATGATTATTTAATTGTTTGTGTTTCTTCCATGTTTCCTATTTTTTCATTATCTCATGATTCCATGTTCATTATGTTATGCTCCTAGTTATTACTCATGAACCTATTCTTTAATGATATCATGTCATACCATTGAATTACATGTCTTTATTCCTTATCATTTTTAATCCCCTACTAAGCATCTAAGCTCACCCTTTATTATGTTTTCTTTCCACAATTTATAAGTAAACTTTTTAATTATAGTACTCATAACAAAGTTACTATATGATAAAAACTTTTGGGAGACGATGCATAATTTTAAGAAAATGTTTTTTATGTATTCAATTCAGTATGTAGGATTTTTTCCTAGGTCTGAAAATCTATAAACCTAAAAGTTACATCATATTTTAAGGGATATTTTTATAAAATTTTATGTAAAATTATGTCATTTTTATTTATATAAAGTCTATAATTGTAAATATTTTTCTTTTAGAAGCATATAAAATAGTGTGGGTTCTATGGTGTCATGGTTGGCATCTGAGGAAAGGATTAGATAAAATTTGAGATTTGGATATTTTCATTTGTGGTTAACTTAAGATTTGTGAATACCATTATAGGGTTATAATTTTATGGTTTATCATAATTACAATGACATAAACACCAATTTTGAGGTGTTAATCGATGATATATTAATCTGATTAATGATATTTTAAGAGATTTTTTTTCTGAGGTATATATAATCCATAGGATTCATGTGAATGATTTTTGAGAATAATGATGTTACATTTTTTGGGATGTAAGATGAAAGGCATGAGATAAACTTTTAGGAAAAAAAATATTTAATTATAAAGTTATTAAGGATGTTTTCAATTATGTTCTACAAATTTTTCTAATTTTATAGGACTTATATTAGTATAGTTTCACTAAATGAGACGAATTTCATGTTAGGTGAAAACACTTCACACTCAAAAAGGCCACAAAGCATGAACCCACAACTAAATGAAAAAAGGGTTTAGTCCCTAAAATTATCATATTAGATGTATTGGTTAGTATCAAATTGATTTTTTTACTTAAATTATTCGAAAAATAAATATTAAGATGATTTTGGTAATATAGGTTTTATCATATAGATAACCATGGGATTGAAAATTGATTTGGTGATTCGGTGATTAATGATATTTCAAAAGAAGATCACTATAATTTAGGGAAACATTATAATAATTATTTATAAAAATATTATGATATTTTATTTTAGGAATAAAGGTTGAATTATCATTTAGATGAATATATGATATTACTATCGATTTAGGGTGATTCTAGTGATTTATAAAAATTATTATCGTATCATGGAGATTATATTATTAGTGTATATACATTTTTGTTACAAGACATCAAAATTTATTGATGTTATATTAATATTTGAAAAATAATTGGTCAAATATTTAATTATTTATTTTTTGATTAAATATTATTAAAGAATATTATAAATATTTTTTAGATTATTTATTTATCAACTGCTCTAAGATAAGCTTTGGGTGTTATTTTTGAGTCATTGGTGTTTAATGTGTATTTCATTACATAATGGTTTTTTTAGGATTATATTTTTATAACCATTTAAATTTTTTTAGTGTCTAAATATATTAGTAATATCTTTTTATTCTTTTTTGGATTATGTGATCCATTAGAAGTTTATTTTGAACTGCAGACATAATAAAACAACTTGGATACTCATAATTTGGAGAAAAAGATTAAATTATGGTGGAAAATGATTAAAGTATGAAATTATACTTACCAAGTTAGTATGTATCATTATTTTATTATTTTAGATGGTAGAATAACTCTTTATATTTATGAATATGATCTAAAAAAATTTATCTTATTACCATCATTTTGGATGAATCGATGGTCTTTTTAAAACCTATTTGGTTTATAGTTTTGTCATCATTGGAACTCTCGGGATCATTCAAATTCTTGTTACAAATGATATCTATCACTCTGCAACGTTATTTAGAAATTCTGAATTTCTTAAATGTCTATATTTTCACTCTCTAGTAATGTTATCCTATTTGTAAACCTAGTATATGTTATTCAAAATGATCTTCAAACTTTCCTTTCTCTTTTTCAAGTGGATGTTTTATAAACCCAATCCATGATGTAGGATTTAAACAATGTATTTTCATATATAAAACCCCAGACTATTGATATAAATATAAAATTTTAAGTATTAAATTTATTAAATGTGGTATAATGTAACACCATGAGATGTTAAAATGAATAATGTATTTGATAGTATATACAAGATTCTACACCAAGCCTAAATGAACCATGAACTATTATAATTTAAATATCACCCTTAAAACCTACCCGTTAAATTGGAGGGTATGAATAATATTAAACACTTTATTAAATATATATCAATACTATACTAAATAGAAATTTTTTATAAATTGTTTCTAAATAATTGATCAATTTTTAGTAAAGTCATTTTATTCTTTAAAATTTTGTTTTCCTTAGAAATCAGTTTTATAAATTTTTAAGAGAAAATAATGAAATTATTTTCTATAATTTTGGGATTTCTTTATGAAAAGGATATAATTTTTTAAATAATAATTTTATAATATTCTAAAACATAATATTTTTAATTTTTCAAAAAATATTGATTTGTAGTGAATAGTGAAAGATCTTATTTTTTTCTGAAAACTATATTTTTGTTTCAAGATTTTACAAGGATATATTTTATTTGAAAATGGTTCAAAATTTAAATTATTTCACTGATATAATTCTTAATTCAATTATGTTCAATGGAATCAATGTTAAGGTTGAATTTGGTATAAAAATATTTTTTACTCAAAAAGTTATTTTTCTAGAAAAAATCATTTCTTTGTATTTTGTGTTTTAATAGTAAAATATTTTCATAAAAAATCTAGAAATTTAATCATGAAAAATGGATTCTCTATTTGAAATCGTAAGATAGAAATTTCGTAAATCTACCCCTTTCCTTTTTAGTGATTACAAACATTTTCCACAATAAATAATTATTACCGATGTAAGGTTAAATTGGGTAATTATGTTTAAATATAGTATGACACTGACTATTTACTAAAACTATAATGTATCATATTGGATGAGTTTATTTATTCCATTTACGTACAATTTTAGAAAACATGGAAAATTGGTGGTATATTTCTTTGATTTCAACATTACAAATAATTATATAATATTAAATAAAAACAATGTCACTTTCTTTATTTTAATTTATATAATATTTTGTGACTATCATAAAAAGAAATTATTTTTTATTATAAAAACTAATTTTAAAAATATTTAATTTCTGATATTTTAAATTTATTTTAAATTTTTAGGAATGATATAATTACCTTAAATGATTATGCAACATCAATACAGTCCACATTCAGTTAATGGAAAAATAAAATAAATGATTTTAAGAATATAAAAAGTTATATATTTTGATTTAATTATTGTTTTCCATCAATATTGAAGATATATATAACATCTTAGTTATATATTATAGGATTATATTCTAATTCATTTTCTTTTATTTTGTTTTCAATGTCAAATTAAATGAATAGTGTCAATAAAGTAAATTAGTGCTATTTAATGATAAATAAAATTTTAGTAAATTATTTAAATGTAATAAAAATATTTAAAATCGAAAATAAGGATAATAAATAGTCTAAAATTTCATCCCTTTTCCATTTATAAGAAAATATTTACCTTATAAAGAAAATTTTGAACATTAAATATTGAAAATTTATTATCGAGGTTATGATAAAAATTGGTTGACCAGGGGGTTAGTCCAAAAGATAAGGTTTAAATTGATTTAAAAACTATTTACTGTTTCCATTTATTATTATAATAACAAAATATTATCATTATATTATAATATATTTTATTTTGTAACCCTTTTACATGATTTAGACACATATTATATTATAATATTTCATGTATTTCCAAAAATGACATTAATGATATTATAGAATAAACAATATTTTTTTAAATGATTAAAAATTTAAGGAAAACCCTATATTTTGGAAACTTATTATGATATGGTTGAAAATATAATATTTTGTCTATTTATGGGAAATTTTCCTTTTACATTAACTATCTTGACCCCTAATGAATAAAAAACATTATCATCACAATAATCATAAAAAGGGTTAATGTAGGGTTAAAACCAATGGATAAGTATTAAAACATCACTGAAACTAGTCCAATTTTTATTGTATGATATGTTTGAAACTCATCCTATTATTATATTCTAATTATTTTATTTTTAATCCATTTGAACATGAAAATTAATTTATGTTAATTTAATACTTTAATAAATTTCTCGAATTTTTCTCCCCTCATTTTAAAAGGGAATCCATTGTCATTTTTTCTATACACTTCAATAACTATTTGTATTTTAAAATAAATAAAAAAATACCTTCCTAATTTTAATTAAAACGTCTTATAGGTATTATTTTTGTCATAATACCTGCCTTATATCGATTGAGGTGTCTATAAAAGGAGGTTGTTTGAAGAAGATGTATAGATTTTTACTGGTTGTTATAGTTTTTTTTCTCATTATAACTCCTTTAAATATTATTGAAACATGAAAAGAAAACCAAAAATAGCTTAAATATGCATATATTTTTTATGTTAATGTAATATCCTATATTCATCCCCTCTTATATCAACTTGGGAATTAAATTATCATTCGTGTGTACGGTTGGCTCACCTCTTGAGCCAATGTAATTCCTTTTCCATAACCACCTCTCACAGATGATTATAATGATAAATTTAATATATATATATATATATATGTGTGTGTGGTATTAATGAAATAATTTAAATTATTACAATATAATATATCATCTACTTTCTTACTTTTCTATCCATTTAAATATGATAACATCGTTTGTTCGTATGTGTGGAATATCTCCTCCACGAAGCGATGTAATTCATTTTTCATCACCGCATAGCATGGTTGGAATATATAAGTATATTTAAGAATACTTTTTATATTTTAAAGATAACTTAATACTTACCATATTTCTATCATGATCATTGATAAATGGATATATTTCCCATGCGTAGATATGGTCTACCATCTCTATGATTGCAACATAGATCATTTTTCATAAGCACAATTCGTGGATGGTTTTAAAATTATAATATATATATATATAAATTATAATTATTTAATGATTATTTTTTAGAGTACATTTCATAATGACATTTTTGACAATAATTAACTTACTTATGTAATTTTGGACTAACGAGTTGAATATCATGAAAAACATTCAATATAGATTTTACTGAATAAGTAATTAAACATGTCATTCAAATAAATAAAATAAATGTTTTAAGGAAGAGGGATTAAAATTTTAAAATGAGATTAAAAACAAAATAGTTTATATATGATTTTTATAAATGATATGAAGGACATACATTGAAATTCTACCCTTGAGGTATAGGTTTATTGTCACAAATTGCCTACTTTGGGACATATGTTATGATATACACTAGTATTGCTTAACTAGTTGTTTAAAAAATGCATTTGGAATGTTATATCATTAATTTAATTCTGATTATGAATCATAATGTTTCATATTAATTTATTCTTTCATGGGCCTACGTTTCAAAAGTTACCTAAGTGATGAGGGTTTTATATTGCAATCTCATTGTTTAACAAGATTATTTTTGTTTAAGTTCAATTGATGAAATATTTATGGTATAACACCCAATAAAATCATGAATTTTATTATCCTATATTTATTTCTAGAAATTATATGTTTTTTATTCAATTTCCTCTTTTTAAAAACATAATAAATACTGTTAATGTTTTTAAGGAAGTGAAATTTTATTTCTTTTTTCTGTTAAGAAAATATTTCTCTTCTGTATCAATTTTTTTATAAAAATGCTTTCAAGAGTTTTTTCAATATTACCCAATTATTTTTAAATTCATTTTTAATCATGTTTCACTTTTAAAAAAATGGTTTAAAAATGAATCTTCATATTATTTTCCAAAAGATGAACTTTTGGCCCTTTTACAAAGTATGAAAGAAATGTTTTATTTTAACTTATGCATGATGAATAGGATTTACCACCATAATTACCACACAATAATTTGAAATATCCATACTATTTTTTAAATGTTATTTTCAAATGAAAATTATTTCCTTGATATTTGTGAAAAAATAGTTTTATATAAAGGATCTCTCCGAACAAGATATTTCCCTTTATGTTATAACCACTCTATCTAATTCACTTTTTCATTGACTTTAATGTTATATAATGTTTATAAATTCTATATATCTGTGTCCTACATCTATACATAGCTTATTATCCCATCATTTTAATGGGTAATACGTTCCTTATGTTCACTTCCAATATTCCTTCTTTAAAAAATCTCTTTTGATTACGATATGAGGAAAGATTATAAAACTCATTTATTTATGTCGGTAATTCTTATTTTTATACCTTGTGATTTTTCCCTTTGTGGATGTAGATACCTTCTTGAATTTCCACCCAAATAGCACTTTCGAACCGAGTTCCACTAGGACTTAAGAATTCCTCACTAACACCAAAGGACTCTGATTTAAAGTGAGGCTGAAAATAGGTGATAGTGGGGAGATTATCCCTATAGTTATAATATAATAATGGTATAACTATATATATTAGTGGAAGAAATACCAACATACTCAAAACCAGTAACTAACTAAATAAAAAATCACAACAATGGAAATTAATAGCAGAAGCATAATCAACAACAATAATAGAAAAATAAACAAAAAAATATGAAATTTATAGAAATTAAACATAGCATGAAAGCATATCTGGTTGTATAGTCCTATAAGTAATAAAGGTGATCCCATGGTTTACCATCAATATATACATATACAAGTTTATCTATATTAATGGAAAACAAAAAATAATTGAAACTAAGGTAAGAACCAAGGGTCCCTTTCCTTTTATCGATGTCGACTCATCCACAAGGATGTAGTTCCAGAGCACAAACCCTTTCCTAAACACAAAAAAATTAATTATATGTGCATCCTTATGGGATCGTGTACGGTGTGAATCTAATTAACCAAAATTCTATCAATGAAATTTCCCTTCTTATAATTATTTCATATAGAATAAATCACATAAAATAACTTATAAAACAAAATAAAAACTTTATAAACGAAGAATGAATGAAATAAGAGGTATTTATAGAAATCAAGGAACCTAAACCAATAGAATATTAACTTTACCTTTGGAATAGTAATATGAACCCTATGAATAGTAAATGATCCAATATAATACTAACCTCACCCATGAAAGTATAAATAAAATTTATCCATCTTATAAATTAATATTGATATAATTATATTTTTTTAAAAGTTCAGAGGGAAGCCCCTCCATTTTATTTAATATAAACTAGAAACCAAATCCTTTTATAGGCAAAGGAGATCCCATTATATGACCATTAAGGCCCAGTGGAATTACGCCCTAATATCTTGGCCCATATATTGACCCTCAATAGCAGCATAGATGATATCCTGTATCGGCCCACCTATATGCACGACTCTACCTCCCAAAGACAGTCACATCCATATCATGCCAACATCACCGCTCCCGCCTTCACAAGTTGGTGTCATATTCATCCTCACATCACTCTTTCTTGAACTAATCGGCGATATCATCCTCAAGGTTATGTATCCCATGCCAAACATTGGATATGTGATTGGGAGGCCGCTTTCATCACTGCACGGTCAATTCCCCATGACAGAATGAGGTGATATATTCAGCGACTTGTGTGCACCACCATCCATGAAATTCGAAGATCTACAACTCAATGGACACCTGGTGTAATCCCTTCGAGGCTCCTCCATCCATGCATGTTGTTTCCCTATGGAAACCACCGCCCTGCACGTGTGCAGGGGATGAAATTCATCACCCCAATAATTGGTTGCATGATTGATGTAAACTGTATTTTATCCCCTACCTCCTAGGATTGGTGTCGTAACTGAGTACCACTTAGATGTGCAACATCCATATATGATATAATTATATCATAGTATAAGATATTAAATGTTTTAAAATGATAAATTCAGTGATTTCATTTTCATAAAATATAAATCTTTATTTAAAATTGTATAAATTCTATAATGAATAAAAATAAAATTTATTTTGACAAAATAAATTCATATTTTAATATTTTTTTAATTTTATTATTATAATATAATTTTATGAGACCTTAATTTGTTTTTCAAAGTGTTATAAAATTAAATATAAATTTCAAATTGGTATTTTTTTAGTAAATGATGATTCTAATTAAAAATTAATTTTTTCATATTTTGAAAAATATTATAACAAAATGGAGTTCATTTTTTAATTCTATACATCAAAAAATGTTTAGGGTGATTTTTTGGATTTTTCGGAAATAATTGAATTCTTGGTGAATAGCGAAATATGGTAATTTATGGTCGAAGATAAATACATGATTTATTGAGATATAGATGGTGTATTTCTGATGCAATAACATAATCTTTAACTCTCCTTCAATATTTTAAAATATTACAAACGGTCAGGGAACAGGAACAATAAAGCTACAATGAAAACATGAAAGCACACACATGCAGGAACTTATGTAGACTCAAACCCAAGGCCTCCCTGACACCCCACTAGGCCCTTTTCCACTAAGATAAGTCATGGGTTGCATTATTTTAATATATTTAATTATAAGGTACAAATGATTAATATTTTATAGCCAAAATAATAATCAAATGAATTAAATAATCAAAAAACACTCCTCTCCTCTACTTTAAATACCACCTCTCCCCACCTCTTCTCCTCACACCTAAAAATACTTTAATCATGAACATATTATTAAAAATACTCTTCCCAAGTCTCTCCCCCACATCTAGGATCTTTTTTTATCAACAAAATACCAACCCCAATTCCCTTAAAGAGGTTCTCATAGAGAAGAATTCAAGAGGTATAAACCTCTTTCTTTTTCTTTTTAATTTCTTTTCTTTTCTATTCCTTTCTTATCCTCAACTACACTTATATAAGTGACATGATAACTCCATTATATTTAATACACTATAATTTTATTATTTCAATGAAACAACCCATCATAAATTATCTTCCCCTCCCCTTTTTTCAAAAAATGGAAACATCATCCATGATATGTTAATTTATCGCATTCAATGCGAAGAGTTTTCAATTTCTAATACCAACATAAAGTCTGGTCATAAAATAATTTATATGGTTAAAAAATATTAAAATATATAAATTATAGCTTAATTAATTATTTTGAACCATTATATATACATAATATTAATTAATAAAACAAAATTAGTATATGATGATAAAAACACCAAAATAATCTAAACGGTTATCATTGAAATTTTATCTAATGAATCATCCTAAAATCTGGAAAAAAAATTTATATAAGATCATAAAATATTCCATAAGTTCATTAATAAAATATAATTTCAATTCTAGACCTATATTCCCATTTTACATGATCTTGTATACATGTATACAACTGAACAAATCCTGAAAATCAAGGAAATAAACCCTCATGGAGTGATGAAATTTTAAAAATACTATAAATGAACATAATAAAATTATAATAATTGAAATACATATTAAATAGGTTCTAAATTAAATTATTATTGAATATAGTTTCACTATATAGTACATTAATCCCACGTATAGAACACTTTCAGGCATAATGTAAGGGACTCTTTCCTTACCTCCTATTTTCTTTTAGGATACGCTTTCTCTCTATAACCCAATGTTATTCTTATTTATATTTATATAATTATAAAAAAAATATATTTATATTTTCCAAAATCTGTTATCTATATCATTTTATCCTTCTTTGATGGAGAAATACATGTTTTAAAATGTTTCCCTTATCAAATATTCCCGATAAGGATGCTGATTAAAGGGAACTTCTGATCACTTACACATTTACAAGTGAACTCAATAATCTATTATAATCGACCATTATTTTTATAAAATAACTAATTTTCTCAAGAAAAACTATCTTGTTTCATTTTTGTTCTATATAAACAATTTTTCCTTTTCTATTTACATGAATCTTTAAAATATTCCATTAAATCCCACTAAAGTGGTTCGTTTCTAAATATTATTAAACACACTTTTTACATGTTTTAAATTTAGATGGACATAATTTATTGTGATATTTTTCTATTTTACTTTATAAATTTCCATGTATCAATTAAATTCATTATTTCATGTACACTTTTATGATACTCCCATTTGTTATGATCCATTACAGGATTACGATACACATTTCTTTCTATGGGTAACCCTTATGTTTATGTAAGATTATTTATGTGGCACACATATTCATGAAAAAATTTTCATGGCTCCACCAAAATAGTTCTCCAATGTGTTGGGTAACTTTAAATATCATGATACGTCATTTGAAATTGTCCACGTGGTTAACATTGACTCATGATCCTCTATGTTCAATGGTCTTTGTGGTTAACTTTAACTCATGATCCTCCTTGTGAAATTGTCTTGGTGGTTAGACATGAATCATTTTCCTCCATGTAAAATGGTCTTTTCCATTATCTTTGACTCATGCTTATTTCATTTTGGATGTTATTTCCACATTTCTATGATTCAGTGATTACATGATTCCTTGTTCTATATGTTATGCTTTTATATTCTCATTCATGTTCCATGCCTTATTATTTGATCATGTTGTGACTTCTAACCCATGTGTTATAATTTATTTCTATGATTATTCCCTTACTGGTATTTTTAGCTCATTCCTTTGTTAATTAATTCCCCAAGTTATCATATTTCAATGTAAGATCTCAATGGAAGTTAGGATCTCTTTATATAGATTAAATAAAAGATATTTTCTTTTGGTCTCATGCTATTAAAATATTTACCTAATATTTAAAAGAAACTATACTTTACAATTCATGGATTCTATTTCTTCTTTAGTTAGGCATAAAATCATATAATAAAATATCTAAAATTATAGGGTTGTTATAGTTGGTATTAGAGCACAATCTAGTTATTTTTTAATATTTTGACACGACCACATTATTAAGAACCTTACAGATAATTATATCACCATGGATAACCTATATTTAAACGTAGTTAATCATGAGTTACGATATACAATTCACTTATAAGTTATCCCTTTAATGTTTTCTGTTTCTTTTTTATGTGTTTAAATGTTTTCAAATTCTCATCCCAAAGATTATTTTGGATGACGTAAATGATTAGTACCAGAATTAAATACCGAAAGGTAGGATTTCCACAAATGTTTCTACTCATTTTTTTCATATGTTGCAGGTTTAATATAACAATTCAAACCCCACCTGAAAATATATAGGTTGAGTTATCCATGAGAATAGAAAATGGGGTATTTATTTCATCAAAAGTATATAAACCCTCCCTGGTTAATGTTTTTGGACTGAACCTCCCAAAAAATATTTTCTTACTTCCTTTGGTACTGTTTGATACAATTTTGGGAATGGATTTGATATATTTAGAAAAATTTAACTTGAACTGTCAGGAAAGGGAGATCACAATTTATATCTAGAAGACTCCTCCAATTCTATATAAGTTTGAGGTGGATGATGAATCTTGATCATAATTATTGTCTCAGTTATGGATATTATTGAATTATGGTAAAGAATATATTGGTCAAATGATTGAGACAAATTAGATTATCATGATTGAATACACTCCCATTGTGAGGGATTACATTAATGTATTCCCTAAATAGTTTCATGGTATTCCTCCTAA
Source organism: Viscum album (assembly GCA_963277665.1). Taxonomy (NCBI): domain Eukaryota; kingdom Viridiplantae; phylum Streptophyta; class Magnoliopsida; order Santalales; family Viscaceae; genus Viscum; species Viscum album. Next base: position 937,271,412 of record OY728153.1, read on the forward strand.
CTGAGAAGTTCAGTTCTCAATTGAACGTATTCCTAGATATCAACCTATATCAAATACACCATATGAAATGGCCCCTATTGGGTTAAAATAACTAAAGGCCGAATTATAGAAAAATATAGAAAAGGGTTTTATATGCCCAAGTGCTTCACTCTGGGGTGTGTCAGTCCTATTGATTAAAATGAAGTATGAATCAATGCACCTTGTTTTTTTATTATTGTGAGCTCAACAATATTAAAATAAATAATAATTATCCCCTTTAGAGATAGATTATTTGTTCGATCAACTACATGGGCCCAAGAATTTCTCTAAGGTTGATCATCATTTGGGATATCACCAATTAAAGGTGATTAAGGAACATATTACCAAGACTACCTTTGGGATGAGGTATGGACACAATGAGTTCATAGACATTCCATTCAGACACCCGAATTCTCCCACAATTTTCATGGATTTAATTAATATAGTCTTTATATATTACATCGAAATATTTGTGGTAGTCTTTATTGATGATATTATGATATACTATAAGAGAAAGGAAAAACATGAGAAGAATATAAATACTATATTGAATACTTTTCAAAGTGATAAAATTTATACAAAGTATAATTAATGTGATTTCTAGATGAAGAAAGTATCATTTTTGGGGAATGTTATCACGAGTAGTGGAATATTGGTGGACCCTTCCATGTAAAATGGGATATAGGATTGTCCCATGACATTATATGTAATAGAGATCCATAGTTTCCTTGGTCTATCTAGGTATTACCACTTATTTTTAAATAAATTTTCATAATTTTCAAACCAAATGACCATGCTAACTGGAAGGGAGTGATGTTTTTATAGACCAATGAATGTGAAGACTACTTCAAAGTGTGGAAACAAGTCTTATCTTTGAACTAGTTCTCACACTACTGACAAGTGGTGTACTCTTTTTGGTATACAGTGATGCTTCAAAAAATGGCTTATGAGGTTTATTGATGAAAAATGATAAAGTGGTAGTCTGTTCCACAAGGTAGTTGAAAATTAATGATCAAAACAATCCCACCCAAGATCTGTAGTTGGCATATGTGATCTTTTCATTGATAATTTAGTGGAGTTATCTCTATGGGGATATGTATGAGATATATACTAATCATAAGAGCCTCAAATATATATTCACATATAATGAGATTAATATGTTCCAGAAAAGATGGTTAGAGATCATCAAAGATTGTGACTTCTCAATCCACTACCATCTTGGTAATGAAAATAAAGTGGTAGATTCTATAAGAAGAAAGGATCATGCATCTTTATCAATGATATGAATTTAGAAGGATCTAATATTATTAGAGCTATAAAGGATGGAAATGAGAATCATTAAGGAAGAAACAATGTCAATCCTTTCTCAAAGGATTTTTCAATAATACCTCATAGAGAAAATAAAGGATTATCAAAGAAAGGATGTGGAAAATCATAAAAAGGTATAAGATTTAAAAAATTGGAAATACTTTGAGTTTAAGATTTATGAGGAAGGAGTCCTGAGATTTGGGTCACAACTATATTTACCATGTAATCTATAGATAAAGAAAGATATTCTAAATGACGTATATAGATCATCCTTATCTATTCATCGAGGGAGTATAATGATTTATTGAGATATCCAAGAGCACAATTTTTGAGAAAATATGATGAAGGATATTTCTGAATATACATCAAATTTCATCGTATGTCATAAAGTGAAGGTTGAAAGGAAAAATTTTAAGGGAATAATGCAACCACTACCCATTCTGGTATGGAAGTAGGAAAACATCACCATGGACTTTGCTACTATACTTATTAGGACAACCATAGGAAAAAAATTTATATAAGTTGTTGTTGATCATATTACAAAGGAAACTCACTTTATCAAAATCCAAGAGGACTTCTCATTGTTTCAACATTCACGGATACACATTAGAGAAGTGGTAAGGATGCATGGAGTACCACAATCGATTATATATGACCGTGATATGATATTTACATCCATGTTATTGAAAAGTCTCCAATATTATCTAAACAATGAGTTGAAATTTACTATGACCTATCATCCTCCAACTGATGGTAATTTTGAGTGAACTATTCAGACACTAGATTACATGTTGAGAGCATGTTCAATAGACTTAAAAGGAGAATGCGACCCACATCTACCTCTGTTTGTGTTCTCCTACAAAAATAGTTTCCACTTGAGCATCCAAATGACACATATGGAGCTCTTCATGGTAAAAGATATAGAACATCATCATGCTATGATTAAGTCATTGAATGTAAGCTGTTTGTAACTAAAATGTTCGTTGAAATGGAAGAATAGTTGAGAACCATTCAGCAGCACACCAAAGAATCCCAAAGTTGATAGATGATCTATAAATACAATCATTAATGAGACTTAGATTTTAATATTTGAGACATGGTATTTCTCAGTATATCTCCATGGAAGATAGTCATGAGAATTGGGAAAAGGAAATGCTATGTCCCAAGTACATTGGTCCCTTCAAGATTCTTGATCGTGTCAGATCTATGGCATATCAACTAGCACTTCCAACTACCACATCTCAAGTACATGAAGTATTCCATGTCTCCCTATTTATTAATTACAAACAGTATCCTTAACAAGTAATAAATTCATAAGTGGTACAGTTGGAAAATGATCTCTCCTGTGAGGAGAAACTAATGAAGTGTTTGGACCATAGAGATAATGTTCTACACAACACAACCACTCACCTGGTTAAATTACTTTGGTGGAACCAAAAGTATGAAGAGGGAATATGAGAACCAAATGATGCGATGAATGTGAAGTACCCCACCTATTTTCAATATATAATGTAAAAACATTTAAGGGTGGAATTTTATAAGGGGGAATAATTTAACAACCTAAAATTTCATTAATGAATTTTCGCTTCTTATATTTTTTTAATATAGTATAAATCACATAAAATCACTTATCAAAAAAAAAATAAAATAAAAATTAAATGAAGAATGAAAAAATTCGAGGTAATTTTAGAAATTACGAAACCTAAACCAATGGAATAGTAACATGACCACTGGAATAGAAATATAACCCTTATGAATAGTAAAATGGAAAATAGAATAGTAACATCACCCGTACAATATAAATTAAATTTACTCATCTTATAAATTAAAATATTACCTAATTATATCATAGTATAACTAATTAAATGTTTTGAACATGATAATCTAAGTGTTGGTATTTTAAGGAAACATAAATGATTATTTATAATTTAATAATTAATATAATGATTTAAAAGAATATTTATTCTCATAAAATAGATTCATAAAATAATATTTTTTTTTCTTATGATTATAATATTATTTTGGGAGTCCTTAAATTATTTTCCAATGTATTAAAAATCAGTTATAATTTTAAAATCAGTATTTTTTCATGTAAATTATGATTTTAATTAAAAATTATATTTCTCATATTTAGAAATATATATTTATAAAATGGAGTTCATTTTTTAATTTTAAATCTCAGAAAATTATTTGGGTGGTTTTTTTGGATCTTTCTAAAATAGTTGAATTATTGGTGAATAGTGAAATAGGGTAATTTATGATATAAGCTAAATAAATGATTTATTGAGTCATTAATGATATATGGATGATTTAATCCCATAATCACAAACTAACTTTCATTATTTTAATATATTTACAAATAAGGTTCAAACTATTCATATCCTTAAGCCAAAATAATAAACAAATAAATAAAATAATCAAAAAACACTCTTCTCTTCCATTATAAATACCACCCCTCACCACCTCTTCTCCTCACACCTCAAAATCCTTAATGCTTGTAAAAACTATACCCAATAGGCTTATTTATTCTCCCAAAAATCCAATAGCCTTTGGTATAAACAAAATACTAGACCCATTTCCCCTAAGGAAGTTCTCAAGGATAATAATTCAAGAGGTAAAATCCTCTTTCTTTTTCTTTTTAAATTCATTTATTTTATTTTATTTTCCTCTCCTCACCTCCCCTTATCCTATTGAAATGATAAATATAGTATCCTTTATATCTTTGAATTTAATTATGTTAATGGAACGGCCTATCTTCATTTTGATTCCCCTCCCCTTTAGTTCTAAAAATTAAAACATTGTCTGTGATGTGTTATTTTATCGCATCCAAGGATGAATAATTTTCAATTTCCATTACCACATTCAAAGATGGTAGTTAAACTATTTTTATGGTTAAAAAAGATTATAATATATGTATTATTTCTTATTTAATGCTTTTTTATTATTATATGAACATAATATTAATTATTAAAACAAAACTACTTGGTGATTATCAATAAAGTTCCAAAATAATCTAAATAGTTATCATTGACATTTTATTTAACGAATCATCCTCACATTTAGAAAAATATATATATAATACCATTTAATATTCTATAAGTTATTTAATAACATATAATTTCAATTCTGGGAAACTATTCCCATTTTACATGATCTTTCATACATGTATTCAAGTGAACCAATTGTGAAAATCAGGAAACGAACGCTCTTAAAGTGATGAAATTGTAAAAAGTCCATAAATTATCTTATTAAAATTATCCCAAAATAAAAAAATGTTAAATAGGATCTGAATTAAATTTTTAATGAATATAATTTAATTATCTAGATATTAACTTCAATATTATAACACCTTCAGACATAAGGTATGGGATTCTTTATGAACCTCCATTTTTCCTTCATTTTATTCTTTCTCTATTTCTTCCCCAATGTAATTCTCATTTCTTATTATATACATATTCTAAATTCTATGTATATGTTCCAAAATTATGTCTCTAGATCATTTTATCCTTTTTTGATGTGGAAATACATGTTTTAAAAAAGGTTCCCTTCTCTAATATTCCTGATAAGCAAGACCAATTAAAGGGAACATCCCGATTTCATACCAATTTTTAGGTTCACTCCATAATCTATTTTAATCCACCACTATTTTTATAAAATCACTCATATTATCAAGAAAATATATCTTGGTTAATTTCTATTGTTATAAAAACAATTTTAACTTTTTCATTTTAAATAATATTTATAATTTTCCCACAAACCGCACTAAAGTGGCTTATTTCTAATGATTCTAAAACACCCTTTTTACATATTTTTAATTCATTTAGACATCATTTATTATGATATATGACTATTTTGACTTATTAATTTCCATGTATTAATTAAATCCATTATTCCATGGACACATTTTTATACACCCATTTGTTATGCTCAATGACATGATTATGATGCCCATTTTTTCCATGGTTAACACTTATGTATATGTTTGATTATTCATGTGGCACACATATGTACGAAAATGTTATTATGGGTGTGCCCAAATAATTCTCCAACTCGTTGGGTAATGTTAAGTCTCATGAGACATCATGTAAAATGGTCTTGGTGGTTAGCCTTAACCCATGCTCCTCCTTGCGCAATGGTCTTGGTGGTTAGACTTGACTCATGCTCCTCTATGTGAAATAGTATTAGTAGTTAGCCTTGAGTCATGATCGTCCATATTCAATTTTATTTTTTTTATCTTTTAATCATGCTTATGTCATGTTGTATGTTGTTTCCAAATTTCTATGATTCCATGATCACATGATACCATGTTCTTTATATTATGATTCCGTATGTTTATTAATTTTACATGCCTTCTTATATCATCATGTTATGCCTTCTAACCCACGTTCTATGCTTTATTCATATGCCTATTCCCTTACTGATATTTTTATCTCATCCCATTTTTCATGTTTTCCCTAGGTTATCCTATGTAGATGTAAGAGATTAGTTGAAGTTAAGATCTCATTATAGATATTAAATAAAATATGTTTTTATGTTAGATTCATGATATTTAATTTTTTACCTAATATTACAAAGACACTATACTTTATGATCCATGTTTTTTATTTCATGGTTAATTATTCTTCAAATCATGTAATAAAATGTGTAAAATGACAGGGTTGTTATAGTGAGAACGAGTATTAGTAGGGTACCACCCTTGTTTGAATACCTTACATTTGTGACTAAGAAACTTCATACTAAAATAATTAAGTAGTATCACATGAATTAAGTAAAAAAAGATACCCTAGTGATCAATATTGACGAGGTAGCTACCACCAACTTTGGATAGTGTTAGAATCACTAATTAGGAGAGGATCCTTATCTCATAGCTCAAGGGATCCTCTGATGTCAAATATCCCAAAGTGAACCCTCATGATACACCTCCAAAAGTAAAATGACCCCATGTTACATCAACCGAGTATCCGAAATCCTAAAGGCATTCCTAATCAATACATATCTGATCCCTTGGACCCCTCTTGAAAGAACCTATTATCTTGAATCTGGATTTTTATAGTAACAACGATACCTTTCTTCAACAAGTAATTGTCATCACCCCAACAACCGACGTCCTAGGGAATGGTGATGATCTTCCTCTAAAATGATCTTAAGCCAAAGGAATCAAGAACGGAAACCCTATCCTCAAACAGAAATCCTCAACACTATCCTTTGATGTCTCCTCAAAATCTCCAGGGATTTCTACAAATATTACCTTCATAAATTTACCTAAGTTGAAACTAACAGGGGCCTCTACCCACACGATTGGTTAATACCATATCATCATCTGCGTCAACCTATGTGCACATGACTCCAAATAGAACTTTGGCCAACATGGGTGGGAATCATCACCAATTTAGATCCTAAGACATAATAATTCATGGAACCTCATTCCCCTTTGACTACATCTATCGTGTTTAACGGAAATTCCATCCCATATCACATGAATATCATCATAACCTGACATCCTAGCCAACTCATTCGATAACTGAGTCTACCAAACAATGGTTAACACCACCCAAATGTCTCGGGCTGATCTCATCTTCACAATCACATTGCCTCAACATATAGCCATCGCTATCTCAATCCATGATCCATTCTCATCTAATTCCTTTAGAGCCCTATATTTTATCACAATAAATTAACATATATATATATATATAAAGAAATTCACATTAATAAACAATTAAATTCAAAAAAACAACTCAATTTAAAGTAAACACAATAAATTAAAGAATTAAGAACACCCCAGTCCAAATCTAACCAAGGTTATAGACTCTCATATATATCAACCATTTTTTGACAAATGAAAGCATGCCTATTGAAATCTCAAAGGGCAAAATTTAACAAATTAAGATAAAATGCTAATTTAAAATGGTATATCTTGATCAACCCAATGGTGCTCTAAAACCTTCACCCCAAACCACTCATGAAATCTCAGAAAAATCATTCACCACCTACCTCCGAGTCTTATATGTAGGAACATCTGATCTTATCCTCTAACTCTGACCAATTTGAATGAAATTATTGTTTTAGACTAACACCCTGAAAATATGGGAAAATTACTCAAATGGATTTATAGGTCTGTGAGGAGGGAGAAAAGGATGATAGAAGCATGGGATATGATAAACTTATCGAGATAGATCCAACTCCACTGACAGAGATAAAAATAGAGTCTGGATGGAGGATATGGATCAATCCCGAGTATAGGAGTAGGGAGAGAATTTGTCCTCTTATTTTTGTGGAATGTAGAGGATGATGAAAGGAGGATTTTAGGTATAAAGAGAGGATGTAAAATAGGTCATTTAACCTTTTTAAGAGGACCCATAGTAATCTCACATGCTTTTCCAAAACATACAACAATTGTGTGGATCTTTCTTCTTAGGAACCAATCCCCACACAGTTATCTTGCATGGTTATCCCTAACCACGTAAAGACCATGTGTTTTACAGTGTAGAGGTACTTCCCAAATGAAACTGACCATGCGGCTTGCACACAGAATTACAAACCATGTGAAATCCCTGTGAAAAAACTATAGTGGATCAAAAATGGCCATGCACTCCCTCATGAAAAGTTTCCACAAACTATACATAATGAAAAAAGGGTTTCACAGTTTTCACTAAGAGGCCTCAAGGTTAGAGCTAAATATGCACCTCAACATGAACTTTACCAAAACTTGTCCTTCAGGCCTCTGATACACTCAAAAACCTTCCAAAACTCATGGCATTAACCAAATCTCTAAACCCATCTAAAAACATTATTTTTGGATGAAATAAAAATTTGGAATTAGTTTCTGATAATTGGAAAAGAATTCGGAATACCCAAAAAACTCTAAAAATTCAAAACAACGAAATATTTTGACCAGATTTAAATAATTAGGAAATTATTATCTCGCCATATTAATATAGCTAGTACTTGATCTATAGAAATCCCAGAGATTATACTGAACATACACAACTTAATAAAATTAACTTGAGCTACCCTAGTCTCAATGGTATAGTTTAAACACCTCAAGGATGTTCCCCACCTTAGGAGTGACCTGCCCTGATCACATCCCAACCCAAAGCTCAAACAAAACAATGGTCCATTGACAATACTAGGAATCAAATGTCTTCCCTTCATGCATCATCACACATGCACCTCATTGGGTGGCCATGTGACATACAAAACACCCATCAGAATCCCATAATGCATTGGTGCCTATTTCATTCCTATGTCACACATGGAACCAATGAGGTCCCAAATCTCATCAAATTCTCAACTTAGTCATAGTTTCTCATTCCTTAGTCAAGTATCACAACAAAATTTTCCCCATATGCTAATGCACCTCAAGTAACTATCATATCCTTGATGCCCCAATTCTAATGCACCTCAATAATCACACATCCCATAGTGCTCATATACAATTCCTCATGTTGTCTATATCATACATATATATATATATATAATTAATATGATACAATGAAAACATACTAACCATAATCAAGTCAATCCATACATATAACTCATGTACCATGTGCACCCAAAATAGACATCCTTAAAAACGCCATACCAGAATAAACGAAAAAGGAACTATGGTCACTCCCATGGTGTACCTCTGACCGTGTTCATCTCACCAGCCTTTTCTAACCCTATAATATTTGTGGAATTCACCTGGACCAAATTTAAATTTCCTAAAGTAGAACCTCCGTGTGGTGATGCACTATACACCATCCATTGATCCCATTAATGGGTCTTGTTGTCTCTTCTATTACCTTAGCATGCTATTGAAATTGGGATACTATCACTTGGTATCGCTAAAAATCTAATCTCATATCCCTTAGTCTTCCCTAGTCCCTAATTTCTAACTGCCTATGAAATATTCCTACAGAACTTCTTAGATTCTCTACCTATCCACATTCTGGGCACTTATTTGGGGGCTTCATTCATTGAGTTTGGGCATGTCATGGCTACCCACACTAGAAACACACTATCGAAGATCCACTCTGAGGTGGTATCCTTGATTCTGTGGCCTAACTTTTATTATGGAAATCATACCGAACTCACTTCCTATGATCTTATGTGTCACCACTAAAAGCACCTAAATCCATCACCCAACTCGAGTATGATTCATCTGTCAAATTTCCCTCATCTATGATCACCTGGTGTACCACCTCTCGGAATGAGGACAACATGAATATGTTTACCTACACCCAAATGGATTTTCATAAACCATCATTGATATTCCTAATTCTCAAGTTGTTGTCACCCACCATGTCAGATAAAAAGTAGGGCAATTTAGTGAATTTCGATGCAAAGTCCATGGTTGACATATTTCTCTGTCGAAGGCTCAAGAACTCACGAGCTCTCCCTGTCCTCATCATCTCTAGGTGAAAGTGCTCAAAGAAAATTCCCTTGAATTCCTTCAAGGACAGTTCCTCATGTCTTATTTCCTAAACCTTCACATCCCACCGTCACTATTTTGGTCCTCTAAACATATAGGTATCTAGCTTCACCCTCCTCCTTGGAGACATCTCTATCTCCTCAAAAATCATCTACATGGACTCAATCCAATTCCCAGCTGTATATGGTCCTCACTCACCCTAAGAAGGTGGTGTGTGATGTAACTAGAACTCTCATTTTAGGTATTAAATGGATGTATATTTTCCTTAGGATCCCTTTTTGATCCTCAAGATGATAGGTACTAGGATTTATCTAAGCTGCTTGTCAAGACTCGGACTAAAAGCAGTCAAATTTGGAGGCTTCCCCATATGTACTAGACCCTATACCTAAGCCTATACTTACAGCTTGTGCTCCTCCTGGACCTTATGGGTCTCAACCTGAGACTTCCCTAGTGAAACCCTTTCCTCACCTTCTTGACACTCTATTGGAGGTCATCTAAGCGAAAACCCACGGAATACCATTACATAGTCAAACAACCTAGATAACATTTATATATCACACATATAGGTAAATAAGTAAGAGGTATCATCAACTCACTACACTTACCCTTTTGAATAGTAACTATGTCTCTAGACACCACAGCCTCATGGACTCCTTACCAGCCCTCAACAGATCCAAGTATCGCATAATCCCCCACCGACGCCCTTCCTGACGAACCATGTCACATCAATCCAACGACTGCATCACCCAACCTAGTTATCAACGTCTCCTTATATCATCATACCTTCCTACTCTTATAATATCCAGGCCCCATACATATACATATTGGTTTCTCGTGGAATTTAACATTTCACAAAACATTTTTATCATAGTACATGCATATATATATCACAATTTTACTATGTGCCTAATGAAAAGAAATAACAAGAATGCATATAAAACATAACAAACACCCTTTTCCATATAGGCCCAAGGGCTAAATAAATCCTTAATTTCTGTACCAAGTTAAGGATCACATCTCATAATGAATAACAACTCACATTCTAAGTATAAAACTCAACTTGGAAATATACTCCACCATAAAATGAGGAATAGTAACACAATAATTCCCACCCCTTGTAACTTGGTTCGTCCCTCATGAATGGGGCTAATGGCACCCAAGAATGAGTTCAAAAACCGATTATAAAAACATCATATTTTATAATCTAACATAACCAAAATATTAAATCCAAGAAAGCGATCAAAGAAAAACATTTGATCCCATTTGTATCACCATGACTTAAATTACCACCTGAACAGTGCTTTCGGGCCGAGTTCCATTAGGCCTTAAGCAGACCTCCCTGAACGGAAAAGTGTACCAACTAAAATGAAGGGTATAAATTGGTGATATTGGGGATACTATACAGATTGGTTATAAAATAATAATGTTCTCAATAGATATTGTGGTAGAAAGAAGAACAACAGAATCAAAACCAGTAACCCACCAAATATGGAAGCACTATTTGGGTGCAAATTTAGGTTGGGGAGATAAAGTGGCATACATAACCTTGAACATATTATGATTAGTGCACATAGATATAGATACAATGAATTGAGGAAATCGTTTTTCACATGAGATGTTATGTATAAGATTAGGGTGTAAAACTAATACATTATAGGATCCATCTATGATGTGATATTGTCTTGGAAGTTAGCATTGACTTATGATTATATCATGTTTTATGTTTTTCCACATTTCATATGTTTTTATGATCTTATGATACCATGTTTTTATGTAATTCTCCCATGTTATTACTCATGAACCTTTTATTTTATGATATCATGTTATATAATTGACTCACATATTATGATTTCTCATCCTTTTTATTCCATTTCTAAGCATCTGAGCTTAGAAATTATTATTTTACCCTTCCCCATGATATAATGAATGCTTTTAAGTATTTTATTGCTAATAATTTTACTAAATGAGTATAAATTTTGGGAGATGATATATAATTTTATAGACCAGTTGTTTATATATTTAAGTTGTTATGTAATATTGTTTCCTAATTCTCTAAAAATATAATCCTTAAAGGTACTTCAGTATATATGTGCTCCAATAATTTATTTTTATGTTATATGTTCTGAAGGGTTAAAATTGGGTCATGTTTATTTATATCAGATCCAAAAATGTAAATATTTTGTTCATAACACCATATATGAGATTGTAGGTTTTTGGTTGTATCAATAACTATGTCATAAATTATTATATAAATATTTATAAAAAAAGGTAATATTCTTGAATAAGGATATTATATATATAATTAATAAGTGGTGGTTTATTATATAATAATATAGAGTACGGCCATGGAAATGGAAATCCAAGGTAAGGGTTTTTTTTAACTCAATTTTCTTTCAATTAGCTATAATATTTCTTCTTAAACACCATTATTATGTAATGTTTATATTCTACCTTATTATTGTGTAATATTTATATTATTATAAAATATGTTGGTATTTCCATTTCTTTCTCACAATCCCATTTTGGAATGATTATTAAATCCTAAAATATAGCATTGTAAGGTTTTTTATTGACTCGATCTTCTCTCATTGGGTTATATACATTCTTATTTGAATATGTACTTATGTGTTTGTTTTATAATATACTATGATTTTATTATATTTAATTTCATCTCTACTTTCTAAGGATTTAAATCTCATTCACATAATCTTTTTTTCAAATTATTCTTGATTCATAAATTATGAGTTCTGTAGAGGTTTATCATCTCAAATTTCATTCATTGAGATATGATTTATATTCAACACTTGTATTATTTTGTGTGGTATATGTAACATCTCACCCCATCCCATTGAATTGAGACTGAGGGGGAATTATACCAGGCCTTAAGCGACATTCCCAATGCACCAAAGGATGGAAATAAATGCTGTGGGCTTTGAGAACAACTTGGGGTATTATTTTCCCTTATGACAAAACAAACCAAACAATCCACTAACCAAAACTATATGATGCATGTCAATAAAACATTCAAGCATGTATTAGAAAAAGGAAACTAAGTTATTCCATAATACAACCCAAAACCAATACAACCCAACACAATATCAGAGTCTTATGTGGAAGACTAAACAAGAGAGCCCAAAATAAACCAAGACACGCTCCATAGCTCCACACCATCCTTCATGTTAAAAGAACCAACACATCTCCCAATCATCAACACAAGCCACTAGCAATGAGATTATTTACCTTTACCTATGTCTTGGAATACAAAATCTGCAAAATAACCCAAGTGCCAAAGCATGGGGTGAGTACTAATACTCAGTAGGCTTTCCCTAAATGACTTTCTTACTCATGCCACTAGGATAAAACCATTAGCACATTTATATAAATAGTACATATAAAAAACAATAGTTAAACAACTTAAAATATGACAAACACTTCATATCAATCCGTTTCCACCAAAATTCACAAAACACCAAGGAAATACAAAACAACCATGGCACAGATCAATTCACCATTCTCTATTAGCACCAAAAATTCTATATTTTCAAAACAACACATAACAAAGAAACCATTTCAGTGGGACTTCTGCCCATCCTGTTCACCTCATTCACAACTAGCAGTATTTCCCAACCACTAACCATAATGGTGGCTCGTTCGACCACTATCTGTCACCTTTTATAGTAAGGATTTCATCCCACTTCCCCATAACCAGCACAATCCATAACACTCAATCAACCAATAATCACAAAGCATTCAAGGCTTCATAATAAGCACACAACCATTTCAAACACATGCCAATTCACTTCAATAAATCACCCATTTATTGAAAACATCCTTTTATCATTTTCCATGCCAAACAATATGTCAATAAAATAACATCATTATTGAAAACCATTTTTTCATTAACCATTTTAACAAATAAATCTCCTCAACCCACTTTAAAATCTCTATCTTAAAATTCAGAAGAAGGGCATTTCACCACAACACCCCTTTTCCCCAAAAATCTTCAAAACATCACCAAAGGGATTTCCAACCAATTTTTCACATCAAAAACAGAATTATTTTTAAGAAATGCAAATTAATTATAACCAAGCTTCATGTTCTAGCAAAGTTGATTCAAGATAGAAGCCACCTACCTTTAGGGTTCCGGAGAATTTGACCCACAAGAAACTACACCCCAATCTGGGAAAATGCACCACCAAAATTGCTCTATATCCCCTTCCCTAACATCCAAAATCCTTAAAATCAACACCCAAGGCAACCAAAACCCTAGATCTACATTTAATGGATGTAGATCTAGAAATCCAAGAATTGGAGAAGAGTATATCTAGAGGAAACTCAAGAGAAACCAAGAGAAGAGACTTACCTAGGAGAAATCACCTTGAAACCACCTTATAATCTCTTCCAAAATGAGTGGGAGAGTAGATTTACCCTTTGAGAACCCAAAATCCTAGGTGAGGCTCGAGTGGGAGGGATTTCAGAGTGAAATAGGTCAAGTCTGAGGGAGCCCATTTTTAAAAACCCTTCCTTTAAGTGGTTTCACAGTTAGCTCACACAGTTTAGAAAATCATGTGATAACTATACACAGGTCATTCCCTCGAGGGAGGGGGTCCGAACGGTTTCCTTTCATGGTTTGGAAAACTTTGAAAATCCTACTGTCTCCCCCTACATGGTTCCTTGGAGAACTCGCGTGGTTTCCCCTAACCATGCTCAAATCGTGCGCACTTAGAAAAGCATCCAAACTTATTCAAAACCATTCCAAACACTCTGAACCTCTTCCCAACTCATCCCATGCACTTTAAACAAAAAAAGGAATAAAAAGTCTACATACCTCAAACTGAGGGTGCTACATTCTCCCCACCATTGTACATTCCATCCTTGAAAAGTAGGGAACCATTGATTTGCTGAAAGAGCTCAGTCCATTGCTCGGACATCTCTTTCTCCTGTTCCCAAGGTCTCCTCTTGAATCTATACATGTTACCAAAAATCATAAAATAAACTGATGCTTTTACAATGCATGAATTTCTCTTGCCTATCCACAATCTGAACTAGCACGTCCACCCAGGAAGCATCTGGCTCTAGCTCAACATGATCCCAATGAATCACATAGTCACGATCCAGATGATACTTTTTCAGCTATGAAACATGAAACCCATTTTGCACTGCACTAAACCGTGGTGTAAAATCCAAACGATAAGCCACCTCTTCAATCCACTCATGTATCTTAAAAGGTCCAATATATATCGGATATAACATACCTTTCTTCCCAAACTTACGATGTCCCAACCTATGAGAGAATCTCAAAAACATATGATCACCCACCTTGAATGACAACGGTCATCGGCGATGGTCCATGTATGATTTTTGAAAACATTGATCCATTCCCATATCCTTCCTGATCAACTTTATTTTCTTCGTATTCTCGTGGACAATTCTCGATCTGATCATCAAAGTATCACCTATTTCCACCCAACCTAGCGTATAACGACACAGACGCCCATATAATGCCTCAAATAGATCCATATGTATCGAAGCCTAATAACTATTATTATAGGATAACTACACCAATGGTAAGTGCTCCTTTCATGAACCAACATAGTCCATCACACAATCCCTTAAGACATCCTCCAAAGTTTGTTTCATTCTCTCGGATTTCAAATCCTTCTGAGGATGATATGCCATGCCTATATTCAGCTATGACCCAATGGCTTGCTGAAATGCTTTCCAAAAACCAATATGTGAACCTTAGATATCTATCTAATACAATCGAAACAAGAACACCATTCCTCTTTACCACCTCACGGATATCAATTTTGGATAGATCCTCCACCGTATTAGATTTACAAATCGGGATTAAATGGGCCGACTTTGTGAGATGATCCCATATCACTCATATAGAATCGTGCTTCCTGTCCATTATTGGAAGACCCATTACAAAATCAATTGTTATATTCTCCCATTTCCCCACTAGGATAGGTAAATATTACAACATGCATGCTGGCCGCTGAAGCTCTACCTCGAATTATTGACAAGTCAAGAATCTCGAAATAAACTCGACCACATCCTTTTTCATACATAACCACCAAAAATTTACCTTCAATGCCTTATACATTTTCTGAATTCTAGGATGGATAGCCCACCTAGAATATTGATAATCTTTGGGAAGTTCCTCCGGACAAGACACTAGTACCACCATCCAATTCCAAAAAAAACAAGACTAAATTCCAATTCAATTCTCAGTACTCAGTGGTCTCCCCACCATTGAGTTTTGACCTCATCGCCATACACTCAGAATCAGGTTTTTTACCTATTTAACTCAAAAAAACATGTCAAGAACCAATGAAATCAAAAAGAAGACTGCTCTGTCACCCCAGTCCTCACATTCCAACCACATGTTGACTATGACCGACATCAACTTCCCCTGATCTAATACCTGCTTCACCACTTGAGAGTATTATTTCCTACTTAATGCATCTACCACCTAATTTTCCTTACCTGATGTGTACATTAAGATGAAATAAAACATCTAGAGATATTCCATCCATCTCCTTTCCATCAAGTTCAAATCTCTTTGTGAAAAGATATGATTTAAGCTCTTGTGATTAGTAAACACCGTAAATTCTTCACCGAAGAGATAATGACACAACATTTTTAAATCATAAAGCACTATTGCCAACACCAAATCATGTGTTGGGTAGTTCTTATCATGCAACCTCAACTTTCATGAGCCATATGCAACCACATTATCCCTTTTCATGAGAACACACCCCATCCCTGATCCTGATATGTCACAATACACCACCTAGCCTTTCCCTAGTTCTAGAAAAACCAAGAATGGAACTGATGTATGGTGACCTTTATCTTGTAAAAACATTTATGACACTAATCAACCCATTGAAATGGAACATTATTCCTTATCAAAATTTTCATCGGTGAAGCCAATTGCGAGAAATAACAAACAAAACATCTATAATACCCAGATAGACCAAGGAAGCTCTGTATCTCGAAAACATTATTTGGTGGTTTCCAGGAGATAACCATATCTATATTTTCTGGATCAACAGAAACACCCCTCATATAAATAACAAGTCCAAGGAAAAGAACCTCCTATATCAAAAAGTCACACTTTTAAAATTTTTCATACAACCGATGATCCCTCAAGATATCCAATACGATCTCCAAGTGCTGCTCATGCACTACCCTTATCCTAGAATACACCATTATATCATCAACAAATACCACCAAAAAAGAATCAAGATATCTCTGAAATATCTGATTAATCAATTATATGAACATCAATAGTGCATTCGTTAGTCCAAAGGTCATAACCACATACTCTTAATGGCTATATCTACTTCTGAAAGCTTTTTTTGGAATATCCTCCTTCTGCACCCATAACTGATGATACCCTGATCATAATTCAATCTTGGAGAACCAAAGAGATCCCTTCAACTGGTCAAAAAAATCATCAATGTGGGGAAGAGGATATCGGTTCTTTATCGTAACCTTATTAAGTATACGATAATCAACACAAAGTCGCCAGGTTCTATCTGCCTTTTTAACCAACAAAATCGGTACTACCAACAGAGACGTGCTAGTCCGGATAAACCCTTTGTTTTCTAACTCTTCCAACTACACCTTTAATTCTTACAATTCTAATGGCTCCATTCATTAAGAAAGAAGTGAGATAGGACTGGTCCCTGCAAAAAGATCAATCATAAACTTCACTTCTCTCATGGGTGGAAACCATGAGAATTATTCGAAAAATACATCAATAAATTGGTCCATGACTACTGGAAGAACACTCTTCTCAATACCTTACACTGGTAATAATGAAAAAGAAGCTAACTGGTATGATATCATGCTGACCACTAGTGCCAACAAGCCTGTAGCACCATGCTTCTCATTATTCTCCACTCAAAAGAGATGTCTCACACCATCCTCTATGAAAAAACTAATCATTCATGCCTAAAAGTCATTGTGGGCCTTAAACATTTTTAACCAATCCATTCCTAGGATCATATCGTACACATCCATCTCAAGCATTGATATTTCCCATGGCAATTCAATTCCCTCCACAACTAAACCACAAACTTGTCAGAGGAAGGATCAACACTCTCTTCGACCTAGAGGAGTTTGTAGTTTCAAAACAGAAGGCATCATTTCCACATGTAAACCCAAGAAATAGACGATTCAAGAAGAGAGAAAAGAATGTGAAGAACTCGTATCAAACAAATCTTTCATCGATGTGGAATTTAAAAGAACCATACCTCGAACTATGGATGGTCCCGACTGATTTTCCCCCATAACCTACTTAGCTCTAAACAACTGTTTGCTTGCCTGTCCTTCTGAGTTTTCATGGTATTCCAAGAATCACTATAACCCACATTACTCTACTGTTGAGGGGTATGTTTGTACCCATATCCCGTTGAGTCATAAGACCCCTACAACCCATGAGGAGTGTCATGGACACCCGAACATGGAGCATTCTTACAATAATGCTACAGATGCCCCATCTTCTTACAATTATGACATGATTGAGGTTGTGTCGTACAATCCCGCTTAATGTGGCTCATATAACCACACTAAAAACATCATGGATTACTACAAGGCTTTAGAGGAATATTCATTGATCCTGTAGTTGGATTCTGAGTCATACTCCAACCCTAGAAATAAGTTTCCCTCTTAGGTTTGAACCCAATGTTCAAGTTACCACTATTTCCCATGGGTACTAATACACTTCCTCTTCTCACAGGCCCCAAGAGATCCCTTTCGGCCACCGAGGATCTATTCACCATCTCTGTGTAATCATCTATACATTGCCCTCTTATCTTGGACCGAAAGTCCTACATCAAACTAGCTTCAAAGATACAATCTTTCAATGATGTACTGCCCACCACCTCGGTTGCAAACCTCACTATGTTCATAAACATATTTTCATACTCTAGTACCAAAAGGTTATCCTGTTTTAAATGGAAGAAATATATTGTGCGTTGAATTATGAATGTATAAGGGTAGAATTGTTTGTTAAACAATTCCACAAATCTGTCCCATGTCATACTTGGGTCTGTTCCATATTGGATCTCTAAATCCCACCACTAAAGGGGAATATTTTCCAATATATATGTGGCTAACTTCACATTCATCTCTAATGATGTTCCTATGAATTCAAAGATCTTGTTCATCCTATTCAACCATGCTTATCACCTTTTCGGTTCCGAATCACCCCTGAAGATGGGTGGATTCTGCCTTTGAAACTGAACTTCATGGTCCACATGCCTTGGTTAATCCACTTTATTTGCACTTCATACTACATGGAAATCATGCACTATACTCTACACTAGCTTCTGGTTCACCTGGGGCTCCAGTGCAACAACATTTTCTATAGCCTCCTCCGGTCGGATTCTATGATGCATACCCGGTGCCATTTCTATTAATACAAAAACAACCATAAGTCCTTCTATGTTAGAAACACATGATTCAAAAATTTCAGTTCAATTACACAACAACTATCACAACCAAGCTTTCCACAAGTTCATATTTACCATATTGTACAATTTTGAAAAATCCACCATGGTTTGAAAATCAACCGATTTTCAAAATACCACAGGTTTCCATGTTTAAAATCCATCCGTTTTGAAACCCAATACATATTTTCAATATCAACACATTCATATCACACCATAATTCATTATACCCCAATGAAATATGTATCCTAGTGGGAATTCATTTCTACCATCCATGTCATGCTCATCTCCTTGGGTAAACCTACGACAATGAGATATCTAATGCCTCTAAGTG
Source organism: Viscum album (assembly GCA_963277665.1). Lineage (NCBI taxonomy): Eukaryota > Viridiplantae > Streptophyta > Magnoliopsida > Santalales > Viscaceae > Viscum > Viscum album. Next base: position 937,290,952 of record OY728153.1, read on the forward strand.
TCTCTAAACACTTATGTAACCAACTCCCAGGTAACATGAAGTTCAGTATAAAAGGGTTAGCTACATCCTTTTATGCAATACATTCCATTTTCCAACAATCCTACACCTTGCTACCCTCCCGACTCAAGGAATAGTCCAAGAATGAATGTCAACCCCAAGACCAATGATCGACACCATGGATTGAACAACTGCTCTCACTTGAAAGTCAGGGACCGAATAAACTGATACCACTTGTAACATCCCTCCCCATCCAATTTTCTTGAGATGACAGGGGAATGCTATTATTCCTTAAGCGATATTCCCATGGTGCCAAAGGATGGCAATAAATTTCGAGGGCTTCAAGAATAAATTGGGGAACGATTTTCCCTTAAGACAAAACCAACCAAACCAACCACTGACCAATAATTTATGATGCATGTCAATAAAACATTCAATCATGTATTACAAAAATACAACTAAGTTGTTCAACAATACAACCCCAAACAGATACAACCAAACAAATCATCAGAGTACTATGTGGATGACTAAACAAGAGACCCCAAAATAAACCAAGACACGCTTCATAGCTCCACACCAAGCTCCATGTTCCAAGCACCAACACATCTCCCAAGAATCACCACAATCCACTAGCAATGAGATTCATTACCTTTACCCATGTGTCAGAATACGACATCTGAAAAATCACCCAAGTGCCAAAGAAGTGGGTGAGTGTTAATACTCAGTAGGTTTTCCCTAAATGACTTTGCTACTCACGCCAGTAGGATTAAACTATTATCACATTTATATAAATAGTTTCTATAAAAAAATAGTGGAACAACTTACAACATAACAAACACTTCTTATCAATCAACTTCCACCCAAATTCTCAAAGCACAAAGGAAATCCAAACAATCATGCCACAAGCCAATTCACCATTCCTTGTTCGCACCACAAATTCCATCTTTTCGAAACAACACATAACAAAGAAGCCATTTCGGTGGGAATTTCACCCATACCGTTCACCTCATTCCGAACTAGTATTACTTTCTCACCACTACCCATAATGGTGGATATTCCAACCACTATCCATCACCTTTTATAGTGAGACTTCCTACCCACTTCCCCACAACCAACACAATCCATAACACTCAATAAACCAATAATAATAACGCATTCAAGGCCTCATAATAAGAACACAATCATTTCCAACACATGCCAAATTAACTTTAATAAATAAATCATTTATTAAAAACACCCTTTAATAGTATTATATCACAAACAAAATTTCAATAAAACATCATCATTGTTGAAAAAAAATCATAAACCATTTTCAAAAATAAATCTTAGAAACCCATTTTAAAATCTCCATCTTAAAATCAAGAACAAGAATGTAACACACCGACCCCAGTTACCTAGAGTCAGTGAATTGATTTAATACAATGGAATGATTACAAGGATTGACATCCCAAAGGACCGATCAATTTAGTAGTCTTGGAAAATAGATTACATACATGAACATTACATTACATTATAAAATGAAAAACAACAACAACATTGTCTCCATTGACCACATTCATATCCCTTATATTATCCCTGAAGTTAAATCATAATATACTTATTTTCATTCTGGAAAAAATAAAACATAGAAAGGGGTGCGCTCAGGTGCTCAGTAAGGATAATAATATAGTGGAAACTTTCATAAATAAGCATAAACATTTAAGGCAATGTATAAAACTAAAAAAGACTTTTAATCTTAAAATTCTGCATAATATGGAAAATATAAATCAAATAAATCCATTCACTTATTCACATAGATATTCTATTAGTCTAATAATCACATGAAATATCAATATCCAATTTCCTAATGATGGAATGCATAATGCCAGACCTCATAACCCCATAGTCAAGTCCTTGTTCCAAGAATACAAATAAGATTTTTTTGAATGTCTTTTGCCAAGACACTAGTTTTCCCATTAGACCTACCAAGGCATTGGGGAGCTATAGTGGGCTCCACAATTCCCTTACTGAGTCTAATTCCTTCCTCATATAAAAAGGTTTAAAGATAACATAAACATTCATATTAAAACTAGCATACGAAATGTAAATACTTTATCCATAAACCATGAATGGTATAAAAATAAAACATCCATGGTAAGAAATATCACAAAACCTTTATTACAATATGGAATATTTTTATCATAATAAATCAACCTTGATCAAGGATAATATCCAGTAAAGGATGTTTACATAGTTGAAAATGGTTTGTAAAAATATTTGAGAGAAATATCCCTTTTCCATGAAATCATTATAAAAGTCACACAATTTATAAAGGAAGTCATTTAAAAGATATTTTTGAATCAAAGTGTACCATAACACTTTGAATATTATGAAAGGAATTATCATTTTAAAAGATTCATGTCCATATTAATAAATCCTTAAAATCATTTTGAAAACATGGACATTAATGTGAAAGGTTTAGAAGAATAAATCTTTAAAACATTTAAAATGATGTTTTAGTTAAATATTCCCTTAAAAATAATCCTTTTGAATCTTTTTTAAGAAATCTGGAATTAGATAATAAATATGTCTTAGTAAAAACTTACACATAAACAATCTTGGATAATAATGAAATTGAGGAATTAACCCTTACCTTGCACTTTTCTTTTGTCGAGGGTACATTTAACATCCTTTATAATGACTATAGTAGGTTATTAAATTATACCATAACCATATTCTTATTTATTATATCATACATGATTCATTTATGACTTTATAATTCCTATTTAATAATTATTTCCATGTTAAATTAACATTTTGGGTAATAATCGCTTTCTTTATCGTACATGTTTTAACTTGTATCATTCAGATCACGATTTTAATACTTCCAGAATATAAACCTGGATTTAAATATCATATATATTTAGAATATAAACATTTATAATAGATAGATATATGAAATGGAAGGCACCATTTTTTTATACGGTAGGCCGTACGTATGCGTAAACGTTGTTTCCGTTTTCATATCGTATAGAACGGAAGTAAGTGAATAAGATATATGTAAGTACATACATATATATATATATATATCTAAAGTTGAATTATTATGTTATATATAACATACTTATTAATAATATATATATTTATAATCATCATTTAATGGTGAATGTGGTAATGAATCTCATCGCATATGGAGATGGTAATCCATACGTATGCATGGGAAACAATATCATTATATTAATGGTAAAATCGTCTGTAATTGGATATTATATCATATATACAGAATAATTAATATGTAATATTTATTATTTAAATCAGTTATACCAATTATTATACCCATCCAAATAATGAAGAGTTTGAATAACAAACTACACCACGATGTGGAGACAGTAAGCCGTACGTACGCATGCATGGTGACTTTGTAATTTATAGGATGGATATAATAATGAATATGGTTGTAACATATTTATAATAACATAAAATTATGTATAAGTTACTGGGTTTATTTTTTTATGGAAACAACAAATAAAGAGGAAGTGGAAGAAGAAAAGAACTTGAATGATAGTGGTGAAATTATTACTTATTCTTTGTGTGTTTCCTTTAGAGTTGATCCAAAGGGATCCTTAGGTTGGATTTATGATCAATTTAATGACTCTAGGTTGCTTTGAGTGAAGTTTGGATGGTATTTGGGTAGGGATTAGCCGACCCAAATGGCTTTGTAGGTGTGATTTTGAGAGAAGGGGAAGTGACTTTTTATAAGAGGGGTGATGGTCACTTCAGGAAAAGATTAAAATATTAATTTATTATACAATCATATTCAGTTTATAATGGCTAAAAATTAATTTATTTAGAAACATATTTATTTATTCGTCGAAATAATCTCAACCAATAGGTTTTACAAAAGTTTAGGTTACCATTTTAACCTTATCTTTTATATTTAACTCTTTGTTAAATAGTTTAACTTTTACCATCTATTCTAGTATTATTATAATAAATGGTTAATAAACTTACTATAAAAAGATAAGAGAACCAAAATTTGTTCATTAATGATATAAATATCATTATATATGTTCTTTGGAAGAACCTTAGATTTTTATGACTATTATATAATTTTATAATATAATATTTTTTTTAAATATCATTTATCCCAATTTTGACACTATTTAGTGTTTGGTTTTTGTGAAAGTCATATTAACTTGATTAATTCAACAAAAATACATTGAATCATCCATAAAATGTCATATTCACCTAGAAATTCATTTATTTCAAAAAAACTTTGAAATTATATTTATTTTAATATTTATAATACCATTTTTTTATTCTTTCATTAATAAGGAAATTATATCATCATCATTGTGTCATAAATAAATTTAATTAGGTAATCTCTAAAAATTATAAATATTATACCATTATGTATTAAATAACTTTATCTTTATAATTAATATTTATAGTAGAAAAGATAATTTGTATAACACCTTGTGAAAATTTGTTTACTAAAAGATATATGTTTATGTCATTTTTGTCATTACATTAAATTAATTAATATAAAGTGTCATTATCACTCCCATGTGGCTCCAAGTGGTCCCAAAATCGACCCAAGGATTCCCATGGCCGGAAATGTATCCACCAATAGTAATAGGACACATGTTGGGGGAATTTAATATTATTATAATAATATTTGTTTACCCTAATTTACTATATTTCCCTTTAACCAAGGTAAATAAAATATTTACTGAAGTAAATATTCATAATGTCTAAAAATAAAACTTACCTATTTAAAAAATTTGAACCTTATGATTATAAATATAGAATCCATTTTTAAAAATTCAAAATACAGAAGTGACAGAAATTAATTTAAAATTAATTCTCGTTGTCAAAACAAAAAAACGTCTTTTTAAGAAATAATAATTATCAAAATATTGACACTTATTTATATCCAGTTTAAAGGTAAAATTACATAAAATGACCTAAATTATGTTAAATGATAAGAATATAATCTAATTACACATTAAAACCACTCAAATGTATAACTTAACACTATAAATTATTTTGATTAAAAAAGTTGTTTCTAATTAAAATTTATAATTTATCACTATTCATCAAAATATGAATGTTATCAGAAAATCACCAAAATTTTATCCAAACTAAATTTGAATTTCTCAATTCTAAAAAATATGTTTATTTTGTCAAATTGAATACAAAAAATTGTTAAATATTGTATTTAAAAAGGGTTCACTATTAAAAGGCAGTAAAATTGCATTTTTTGGTAAATAATTCTTTTATATGAAAAATTAAATTTGTTCTTATATTATGTCTAAAAAACATAATGTGGATGTTAAAATTATATGGAGTATATAAAATTAAAAATTCAATTAATACTATTCATTACCTCTTTTTGAATGACTAGTTTGGTAAGTCGTGGTGTGCTTGAACTTGGTGTTGCGTGGAGTGAAAGCTATTGAATTACTTTAATGAGATAATAAACTTTGAAATATTGGTGTGTTACGTTGTCCCCTCCTTCAATAAATTTAATCCTCACAATTTGAAATTTTTCCTCTAAAATAAAAGGATAAAAATAGAAAAATTCCTTTGTGGAAAACCCATATCAAAAATTGGGTTAATAAAATTTAGTCTTAATAAGAAGGAAAGTGAAATGAAAAAGTCACCACCAAATTATGATCTCAACTAGAAAACAATTTGAGGAAAATATAGACATATAATTGGAGGAATAACATAAATATTTATAGTGAGTGATTGAGGTCATCAATCACAGACAAGTGTAAAATTGAGGTCCTCAAAGCCATCAACCTATGATGATTTAAAATATCATTAGTTAAACAATCCATAAGTTATTAGGATAAAACATTTGTGGTTCTAAGATCCCTTCCCTAAAGTTTACGAATTAATTTATTCATAGAATAAGAAAAAAAAATATAATTGACAAGTAGAGTTTCATCCTTCAAATAATTCATACCACAAACTCATCTTTCACTCCAAAAGATAATTGAATTAAAAAATATTCTATATATCTTAATCATATTGGGTTCCAAAAATAATGAATTTTTAATTCATTTGTCAGACTATTTAAAAAAACTACATTATACAAACAATAACATCATGTAGTCTAGTGGTAGGTGATGCACCTTTGTCACCCTTCGGTTGGTGGTTCAAGTCCCACAGGGTTGTTGAACGCGATGGGTTGTCACCCGACCTTCAGGTTTTCTTTTTTATGATAATCAAAAAATAATCTCAAGAAATAATTTAACCATAACAATAATATCCAATGTCAAACATAATTGATTCCAACCTTTAGAATTATCCAAAATACTTCTGTCCAAAATCACAGTCCAAAATTTATAAGGAATTTAAACACAATGAAGATCATTTTTTCATGTAATAACAAGTTAATACCTTCATCATGAATTATTTTAAAACAAAATAACACCCTGAATTGCTCTAAAACCTTATTTGTTACATTAATGCTCCCTTATTCCTTATAGAATACTGGATATACTCCTTCTATCCAAAAATTGTTTAAACTCAAACAAAGATGGAATATACAAATAATTAATCAGTTTTACGGTAGTCAAGAATATCCAATATAATTTATCCAAATTAATCATATATTATTCCAAAATCACTACCATAGTATCAGAACCATATTATCGTTTATCTTTCTCTCAAACAAATATTTTCCAAAACAAATTAACCTACTATTGAGTCACTTTTATTGGTTCCACACAATCTCAAGTCCTTAAGAAAATAGTACTTTAGTAAAATACTTTTATACTCTATAATTATTATAACATTTACATCATTAATACAATACTCAAATGACACAATACTTTAATAACAACATAAGAAATCTAATCATTCATCTTCATATTTGGTAGTATCATAACTTGATCATTATCCAATAACTACATTTTGGGTATACTCTGATGATTTGGACATTGCATCACATATTGTCCCAACTCTTTATAGATGAGGCATTGTACATATGAAACCTTTTTCTTACCCTTGAAATCATGTACTTGGTGTCCTATTTCTCCAAACATATAACAAACTATCATTCCCTTCAAGTATTTACCAAGGTGATTCCTTCCACAGTTATCACATATGGGAAAATCCTTCTTTTCCATCTTCCCTTTATCCATCTTTCTCTCTTCCATCCTTTTCTTCTCTTGCTTCTCTTCAAATCCATAGGACTCAGAGATTTATTAACTTTTCTTATTAACACATGATATTATTTCTTCATATGATGAGAATATAGGGGAGACTATTTCCCTTTTAAGTGTTGGATTAATACAATGAAAGATATGATCCTTCTTAATATTTTAATATTTCATATTGCCGTAATTCTCATTCCTTCTACTAGGCACCCTTTCTATACAATGGCATACACCAGGTTAGTTTATGAATCGCAATGCATAATTACAAACATTTAAAATAACTAACGTAAGTTGGAAATAATATGCATATAATATATAATCATAAAACTTTTTCTTTTCAGAAGTATTTACTCATAAATCCTTCTTAATGGCTTTTAAGAAAATTGTGAATTATCCTAAGCATATCCCCCGGGAGTATCGTAATCGAGAGTGCAGCAAGGCTCGTTGTTGTGCACTAGGATACCCCAGGTTAAGCCCGAAACTCCTTGTCAGAGTTTTCACTCCAAGGTACATATGTGCCTGAGCTGCCTATACCTGCTCATATCCAGAAATGGATGTATTTCTTGTAAAATACACAAAATCTCTACGTTACCAAAATTCTATGAAGTTCTTCTATACTTATCCTCAAATTCTATCTCAGGGTAATGTGCTCTAATCAGAGGTTACCAAAATATAATTTCCAAGGTTTGTACTAAACTTCATTTGATACCAACTATAATGACCTGACCCCAGTTACCCAGATTTGGTGCATTATTTTGATACATTCGCATGATTACAAGGAATCATGTCCCGAAGGACCAGTCTGTTTAGCAGTTTTGAAAAATAGATTACATACATGAATGTAACATTACATTATAAAATGAAAAACTAAAACCACATTGTCTCCATTGACCACATTCATATCCCTTATATTATCCCTACAGGTCAATCATAATATACTTCTTCACATCCTGGGAAAAATAAAACATAAAAAGGGGTGTGCTCGGATGCTTAGTAATGATAAAAATATAGAAGAAACATTCATAAATAAGCATAAACATTTAAAGTGATGTATAAAACTAAAACAACATCCTTTTAAACTTAAACTTCAGCATAATATGGAAAATATAAATCAAATAACTCCATTTACTTATTCACTTGGATATTCTACTAGTTGAATAATCACATGCAACATCAATAGCCAATTTTATAATGATGGAATGTATAATGTCATACTTCATAACCACATAGTCAAGGACTTATGCCAAGACTACAAATAATATATTGTCAAGGCCTTGTTCTAAGACACTAGTTTGTCTCATGAGACCTATCAATGCTTCGAGGAGCTATAGTGGGATCCACCAGTCACTTAATAAGTCCAATGTATTCCCCATATGAAAAGGTTTACACATAACAAAAACATTTGTATTAAAACTAGCATACGAAATGTAAATAGATTATCCGTAAACCATGAATGGTATAAAAATAACACATCCATAATCAAACATATCACAAAACCTTAAATAAAATATGGACGATTTTTATCGTAATAAATATACTTTGATCAAGGATAATATCCTGTAAAGGATATTGACTTAGTTGAAAATTATTAGTAATACTCTTTGAGGAAAATATCCATTTTTCCTGAAAAAATTTTAAAAGTCACAAAATTTATAATGGAAGTCAATTAAAATATATTTTTTAATCAAAGTGTCCCATACCACTTTGAAACTTTTGAAAGTAATTAACATTTTAAAACATTCATTTCCATATAAATAAATCCTTATAATCATTTTGAAATCATGGACATTAATGAGAAAGGTTTAGAAGAATAAAACATTTAAAAAATTAAAATGATGTTTTAGTTAAATATTAACTTAAAAATAATCCTTCTTAAAACTCTTCTATGAAACATGGACATGGATAATAAATATGTCTCAGAAAAAACATACACATAAACAATCTCGGATAATAATGAGATTGAAGAATTAACCCTTACCTTGGACTTTACTTTGGTTAAGGGTATGTTTAACCTATTTTATAATTACCATAGTATGTTACTAAATTATTCTAGAACTATATTCATATTTATTATATCATACATGATTCATTAATGACTTTATAATTCCCATTTAATAATGATTTCCATGTTAAATAAACATTTTAGGTAATAATCGCTTTCCTTATCATACGTGTTTTAACTTGTATAATTTAGATGATGATTTAAATACTTCCAGAATATAGACCTTGATTTATATATCATATATATTTAGAATATAAATATTTATAATAGATATATATATGAAATGGAAGGCACTATTTATGGAGACGGTAGGTCGTACGTACACATAAATGTTGTTTGCATTTTCATATCTTATTGAATGAAAGTAAGTGAATAAGATATATTTAAGTACATAAATATATATATCTCTATCTAGTATAATTATTATTTCATATATTACATAATTATTAATAATATATATTTTTATAATAATCATTGAATGGTGAATGTGGGAATGAATCTCATCGCGTCGTGGCGACGGTAATCCGTACATACGTATGAGCGAAAATATCATTATATTGATGGTGAAATACTATGTAATTGGATGGTATATAATATATACAGAGTCATTAACATGTAATATTTATTATTTAAATCAGTTATACTCATTATTATACCCATCCAAAAAATGAATATCTTGAATAAAAAACTACAACACGACGTGGAGACGGTAAGTCGTACATACGCACGTATGGTGACTTTGTCATTTATAGGATGGATAAAATAACGAATATGGTTGTACCATATTTATAATAAAATCAAATTATGTAGAAGCTACTGGATTTATTATTTCGTCACAGAAACAACAAAGAATGAGTATGTGGAAGAAGAAAATAACTTGAAAGAGTGTGGTGAAATTATTACATCCTCTTTGGGTGTTTCCTTTAGAGTTGATCAAAAGGGATCATTAGGTTTGATTTCTGATCAATGTAAGGACACTAGGTTGATTTGAGAGAGGTTGGGAGGATATTTATTCAAGGTTTATCCGATCCAAATGGCTTTGGAGGTGTGATTTTGATAGAAGGGGAAGTGCCCTTTTATAAGAGGGGTGAGGGTCACTTTAGGAAAAGATTAAAATATTAATTTATTATACAATCATATTCGGTTTATAATGGATCCAAATAAATTAATTTAGAGACTTATGTGGTTATGGGTTGAAATACACTCAAAAAATATGTTTTAGACAAGTTTAGGATACCATTTTAACCTTATCTTTTAGATTCAACTCTTAGTTAAATAGTTTGACTTTTATCATGTATTCTTGTATTATTATAATAAATGGTTAATAAACTTACTATAAAAATCCAATAGAACCTAAAATGTTTCATTAATTATATAAATATCATTATATAAGTTCTTTGGTAGAACCATATATTTTTAGGGCTACTATATAATTTAATAATATAATATTTGTTATCAAAACTCATTTATGTCAATTTTGACACTATTTAGTATTTGGTTTTTTAAAAGTAAACCCAAGTTGATTACTTCGAAACAAATACATTGAATCAACCCTAAAATGTCATATTCACCTATAAAATTCGTTTATGTCATAAAAACATTGAAATTATATTTATTTTAATATTTTTAATACCATTTATTTGATTCTTTCATTAATAAGATAATTATTGCATCATCATTGTGTCATAAATAAATTTAATTATTTAATCTCTAAAAATTATAAATAAAATACCATTATTTAGGAATAATTTTAGTTTTATAATGAATATTTATAGTTGAAAATATAACTTATATAACACCTTGTAAAGAAAATTTACTAAAAGATATATGTTTATGTCATTTTTGCCATTACATTAAATTAATAAATATAAAGTGTCATTATCACTCTCATGTGGCTCTAATTGGTCCCAAAATCGACACAAGGATTCCCAGGGTCGGATATTTATTAAAAAATATTAATAAGACACCTGTTAGGATAATTTAATATTAATATAATAATATTTTTTTACCCTTATTTACTATATTTACCCTTTACCCATTGTAAATAAAATATTTACTGAAGTAAATATTCATAATATCTAAAAATAAAATTTAGCTATTTACATAATTTAGAACTCTTTCTTACAAATATGGAATCCAATTTTCCAAATTCAAAACACATAAGTAGAAGAAATTAATTTAAAATTAATTTCCGTTGTCAAAATAAAAAGCGTGTTTTTATGAAATAATAACTATCAAAACATTGACACTTATTTATGTCCAGTTTAAATTTGAAATTACATACAATGACATAAATTATATTAAATGATAAAAATATAATCTAAGGATACTTTAAAACCACTAAAATTTATAATTTAACACTATAAATTATTTCGATTAAAAAAGTAGTTTTTAATTAAAATTTGGTATTTTTCACTATTCATCAAAATATGAAAGTTATCATAATAACACCAAAATTTTATCCAGACTAAATTTTTATGTCCATATTCTAAAGAATAAGTTTATTTTGTAAAATTTAATACAAAAAGGTGTCAAATATTTTATTTAAAAAAGGTTCTCCCTTAAAAGGCGGTAAAATTGCATTTTTTTAAAAATAATTCTTTTATCTAAAAAATTGAATTTTTTCTTATATTATGTCTAAAAAACATAATATGGATGATAAAATTATATGTATTATATAAAATTAATAATTCATTTAATACTATTCATAACCTCTTTTGGAACGACTAGTTTGGTAAGTCGTGGTGCGCTCAAACATGGTGTTGTGTGTAGCGCAAGCTATTGAATTACTATAATGATATAGCATACTATGAAATCTCGGGGTGTTACAAAGAACATTTCACCACAACACCCCTTTTCCCCAAAAATCTCCAAAACATCACCAAATGGATTTCTAACAAATATTTCACATCAAAAACAGAGTTGATTTTATGTAACAAAAATTAATTGTAACTAAGCTTCAATTTCAAGCAAATTGGAGTCGAGAGAGAAGTCACATACCTATAGGGTCCTGGAGAATTTAACCCATAAACAACCGCACCCTAATCTGGGTAAAAACATCAGGAAAACCACTCTATATACCCTTCCCTAACATCCACAAGCCTTAAAATCAACACCCAATGAAACCACAACCCTAGATCTACATGCAACAGATGTGGATCTAGAAAACCATGAATGAGAGAAGTGTTGATCTAGAGGAAACCAAATATAAACCAAAATAAGAGACATACCTTGGATAAAACACCTTTGAATCGCTTCCAAAATGAGTGGGAGAGTACCTTCAACCTTTGAGAACCCAAAATCCTGAGTGGGGCTCGAGTGGGAGGGAGTTTGGAGTGAAATAGGTCAAACCCGAGGGAGCCCGTATTTAAAAATCCTTTCTCTAAGTGGACGCATGGTTAGCCCACATGGTTTGGAAAACCATGTGCTAAATTTGTGCAATCCACTACCTAGAGAGAGGGGGTCGTCTAAGTAGCCTCACACGGTTTGGAAAACTGTGCGCAGGCCATGTGGAGCCTACTGTTTCCCCCTACACAGTTTCCTAGAGAACCCACATGGTTTCTCCAAACCGTTATCAAACCGTGTGTGCTTATAAAATCCTCCAAACTTATTTAAAACCATTCCAAACTCTCCTAACCTCTTCCAAAATCATCCCATGCACTTCAAACACATTAACAAGGCATAAAAAAGGCAGCATACCTCAAACCGGGGTTGCTATAGTATATATATCTCCAATGATTTATTTTATCCTATTTTTTTCATGTAGTCTCTTGTATTTTAAAATTATTCTCATATTTTCTCTTTGAAGGGATTTTTATTCAAAAATTATCAAATTCATAAGGGTTTATTTTCAAATAAAACATTTAAATAAATATTTTTTAGGTATAAATTTACATTAAGAAAATTTATTTGTTAATTATATATAAAACCACATATATTTTCTATTCCTCTTGTTATTTTTTGTGTTTATTTTTATTATTACCATCTCCCATCCCATTGGATTATAATTCACCTAAAATGATGTTTCTAAGTGAAATTGGCCTTATCTCATCTTTTCAAATGGGAATTTTTCTCATAAATTTTATGTTTTTTATATACCATTTTAAATGAAATTATCCCTATTTATATGATTATTTAAGGTCATTTTATGTTGACATTGAATTTATTTTCTAATAGTTTTAAATTAATCTTGTAAAAAAATTTATCATGTTCTATTTCTATGGTTTTTTTCTCTTTTCAAAGATTCCTTTTATAGTATTCATTTTTTTCTAATATCATTTTTATTTATATTCTAGTTTTTATAAAACTATTGCTCAATAACTTATTTTCTTTTAAGATAACATTTATAAATCCTAAATAGTGTTTATTTTTATTTTTCAATGTAATTATATAATTCTCTTATAAAGTAATTTTTAACATGGAAAAAATTCTTTAACATTTCTTAGTCTTCACTTGGGATATTATATAATGATACCATAAAAATTATCTATCTGAACAGCTTATGATCCTCTAATGTGGATGTTTTTATGAAAATAATTTCTTTTAAATTATTTAATTAAGTTGTGATGGAATTATTAATTTTTTTATATTTTTGTGGAACACATATGTATAGTTTGTTATTATATGATTGGTGGGTTTTGAAAAAAAACTCTCTAATGCATTGCGTAATGATTTATGTATCATGAAATGTCATATAAGAGACTGGTAATTTTACCCAATTTCCCATGTAAAACATTAAACTATATTTATAGAAATAAGAAGTGAATCCATTTCATTATGATATAGGAATCTGTCTACTATGTTACTATTGTCTTAGCAGTGATACTTGACCTTAGAAATGATTTTCTATGCTTATTTATAAGTCATATTCTTATTCCAAATTTCTTTTATTATTCCAAAATATATTTATTATGATTAATTTTTTATTATCCATGTTTTATTAGGGATTAATTCCTTATGATATATTTATCTACCATGATTTTGTTTTCATGCACACATGTTCATATAACGCTCACTTATGATCTTCAATTGATATCACCTATGTTCACCCATTACCGAGAGTCTAAGCTCAACCTTCCTTATGTTTTAATTTTATAGGTAATGAAGAGGAGTATTATATATTATATTTATAGTAGGGTATCATTTTTGAAGATTATTTTTACAATATTCTAAATAATATTTATAAATTAATTTGGTTAAGTATCTAATCTCAAAAGAAACTAAACCTTTGGGTCCTAGGTCTATGTTTCAATATTGAGATAATATGTAAATTAAAAATTTTGTTTCTCGTTCATCTCATTTAGTATTATTTTATATTTGTAATGTATGTGTTTTAGAACAACATCCAAGAGTATAGGTTAGGGTAACTGTAGTTATCAGTTTTTAGATGAAATTTATAGATATTATTTCCAATAGAAAATAGAAGTAATTCAATAAATAAGAGGAGTTCAATTGATAAGTATATATGGATAGACCATTTCAAAACTGGAATCCTTAATAAAACACACTTATGTGATGATAGTCATGAACCAACCCCAATATATGTACATCGAAGGTGAAAATTATGTTGATCCTAAACATCAAAATAATTTTTTTGGAATGAAATTGATATGAAAATCAAGAAATTTAACAATGAGGCATAGTTTTCTGGGCTCTAAAAACACAAAAATGGCTATTACATCAAAGTAAAATAAATTAAATGCTAGAAAACCTTTTGAAATTCATGAAAACGCCATAGTGATAATAAGAAACATAGAATTACATTTTTTAGAAACTGTAAAATATCAAAAGCCTCTCATGAGGTTGATGAATTCACAAAGTAGGGGTGAATTAGTGATTAATTTTTTTTATAGTTTCCCTTCTAAACATACTTCATTACATGTCAGTTTAACATGAATTTGCTATTAAACACACCCAAAAGCATTCATATACAAGGAACAATATATTTTGAATTTTTTTCTTCCCAATAAGAGTCTTTATTCTATTCTATGATCCAGAGAAACACAAGATCATTCGGTCCATTAAAATAAATATTATGGATTATAGAAAAAAGGGTACACTATAAACTTTTGATACACCATAGTCTATAGACGGTTTAATTTCACCATATAAAGTAATGATACATTAGAATATTTCATAAAGGTAGAGGATTATATTATAGTATCAGACATTGAGTACATTTTTACTCTGCTACTTTTTTTTCTCAGCATTCAATGATGAAAGAATGTTTTACCTATTCAATTTCTTGCACGGTAGCAAGTACGAACTACTTATTATTCTTAGTTATGACTCTTTTATCTTCTTTATTCTCCAATACACAACTATTATTTTCTAAGGTTTCATTAATGTCTATAGAACTTCCATTTTCCTTCTCTTACAAATATATTCTCGTAGAAAAATCTTGATAATATTATTTCCGTAATATTTTTTGAAACTATGTGATTACATACTATTAGAAATCCTCCTCTATAGACCTATAAAAAATTAATTAAATTGATTTAACGCTTACTGTTTATATCTATTTAAGAACCATACTTTTAAATATACAATGATATTTAAATATTATCATCCATAACTTCTCCACTGATTTCAAAAAATTGTGTTTTTAAAAATATATATATATACATGGAATCATGAATCAAATTCCATATCGATCTCTTATTTTTGAAATCCCTAACGTCATCTTAAAAAATGATGTCTTGAAGGATTATGTTCAGGAGAATTAGTTTTAACCAAATACTTTCACTCTCAAAAAAAATAATATTCTTGCGATAAAGGCTTATAATTAATATACTTAGGATGAATTCATATGTTCAAGAATAAGTCATATGATCTACATCAATGTCTATTATCTTTCTCAATAAATTATAAATAGCTCCACCCTCAACTTAAAATCCTTTAGTTTCAAAGAATCACTTATGGTTTGATTTTTTGATTCATGAAAACATGGAAAAATGATTTTATCATGTGATATATAATCTCAAATGAAGGATAATTGTTTAAAAGTAACGTATGATTTTAAATTCTTCAGAATATAAGAAGTTTGGAAACCTTAATTTTCACCCAGAATATTCATCAAAAAAGTCACTAGGTCCATATCGACCATATGAGGCTACCATAATGGGATCATCCACATGTATTATTTTGAATTGGCTACATGAACAAATTTAATTGATTGTATGACCTACTTTCAAACAAATGTGAGATAGCATTATTCATTTCTTCACCAAGGTTCATATTGACTGCATGAACTTGTCTATATTGACTATGTAAAGCCTATATATAGTAGATAAACTACATAAAGAGTTTAAAAAATTGTTCCTATATTAGTCTAGAGACTTTAGAATCACATCTTTTCGAACAACAACCTCATTAAATTGGCTCTTATCTTCCTAAAAAAACACAAAAGCTCTTTAAAAATGTTATAGAAAGCACCTATCAATACTTTACCTTTCTTTTATTGAAGAAAATATTAAAAACAATCATATATTACATTTTATTGTGATTTATTAATTGAAAATAAAAGGAAATTCAATATATCATATACACTACATTCTCTTTAAAATAAAATATCCCTTTAACCATGGGCACAACAATCTCCACCTTTGGATTTTTTTGGAAACCAAGGACCATAAATCATGTTCCAACTCAAATAACTTCATAATAAATAATAATTAAATAGTTATAATCCTACTTTAGTAGACTCAATGAAGGAAACAAGAATATGGAATAAGAATATCACATTTTTCATAAAATAATGATTTTCATTATACCTCTTCAAAACTAGATTTTATTCATTTTAGCCTATTCAAACTTTGTAAAACACATGTTCCTACAAGTACATCAAAGAAATTGTTAAAATGGATCACACATACACATGGTGAATTCATGTCTTACCCATTTTACTCACTCTAAATACATGATCCCCTGAAAAAGTGAGACACATATATCTGGAATTTCCACCAATTTTTTTCATCATCATTTGGAAATAAATTTGATCAAGACATAGGAAAATAAAAATAAGATGATTGATATTAACATTTATATCCCTTTGAAAAAAAATCCAAAGTAAAAGGTGGGAGAGGGGATAGATCACCAGACCATATTCTTGTGAGATGGGAGATTGAAATCCCATTTCTAGACTTAATCTTTCAAAATCATCCTTCAATAGTGGTTTAGTGAAAACATTAGCTATTTTCTCCAATGAAGGAAAAAATTATAATTGACACTCATTTATCCCCACAATCTTCTTGATGAATTGATATTTGATTGAAAGTTTCTTTCTTATTGGATACTAAAATAGGTTCTTTAATAAGTTTTTAACAGTTTTCTTATCACAACAAAAGAGAAATTGAAACAACACATTCACCATAAGATCCTCAAGCTATGTCTGCATTCACATCAATTGAGTAGTGGATATACTTACATTAATAAAATGTTCCTCATTTTTTGTTAGGGTCAAAACCATATATATCTTTGAGTTCTAACAAATACACCTATTACTATAAAATAACACTCTACCATATGTGTATTTTATTCTGCTAACATTTTCTATCTAATGTGCATCTGAATATCTATACATATTCAAATCTCTTTTATTGTAGAATTTAAAACCAAAATTAGTTGTGAATTTAATGTATCTAAGAATCCTTTTACTAATAATAATATATGATATTTTGGGGAAAATAGTAATATGTTAAAATGGGTGAAATCAAAGACTATATTCATTCATGATGTTGATTAGTATAAAAATAATAATTATTATTTTTTTGAAATTGTCTTTTCCCCACTTTATTTTCTTATTCATCCTTAGAAAACTTGGATCCAACTAATATAGGATTTGAAATTGGTATTGAATCCATTATATCAAACCTTTTAATGAGATCTATAACATGGTTTTTGTTAATGAAATATATAGTCTCCCTCTTGTGAAATTTTTAATCCAGTAAAATATCTCATCTCACAAACCATGGTATTTTTAAACAATTACTTCATTTATTTTTTTAATTTATACACAATTTTTCTGAATTTCCATAAAAACTTATATTATCTATATAGAAAATAATAATGTGAAATGTTGTGACATAATCTTTCTAGTAGATATTATTTCCCACTCTCTATTTTCTAAATTTTATGCTCTTTAAGAATATGTTCATATTAGAATAAAAATCTCTTAGAACTTATTTCAACTTATATAGATCCTTTTTAAACCTACTGGAAAGTATTTCATTTTCTACTAGCATGAAACCACAAGGTTTCTCAATATAAACCAACTATTTCATCTCAAGATTGAGGAAGACTTTCCAACAATTTTAAATATATTATATGTAATTTGGGTTGTAATAGGAATAAAAGGTCTTATGGTTTCTAACCTTGAAACTAATGAAAATATCTCATAAAATTCAATTCCTTCAACCAGAGAATATCTCTTATAAAAAAGTTTAATTTATTTTAATTTACTTAAACTTTTTCAATATATATTTTCTAGAACACCCATTATGTTCAATGATGTTATTATCTTAAGTTTTACATACCAAATCCCATGTTTTATTCTTCTTTATCTAATCTTGATCATTATTTAAATCATCAACATATTCTTGATTCTATATATCTTATTCAACAACTTTTGATTCACCCTAAAAAAATATTTATGTATGTGATGTTTCCCTCATAGCACTCCTTTTTTGAAATTTCTCTTCTACATCTACAATAATATATATTACCTCTGCATGTCTTCTTATCCTTGTATAGGATTATTTGGGTTCCTCCGCATTACTTTAATTTATTAAATATTCATCTTTAACCTAGACATATTCAAAGATTCCATCATTTTCTACAACTTCTTATAGAAATTTAATCAGACCATATTAATATTTATCACCTTTGATACTTTTATTATGTTTTTCTTATTTCATTTCTTGTTCTAGATCTTTAACATTTGAATTATCCTTGATCTTTTTTTCTTCTTATTATAGCATTGGTATCCACTTCTATTTGGAGGAAAACCTTATATGAAACCATCAACACCTATTCAATCAATAATCATAATGTTTTCACCATTAAAATTAATAATATAGGGGTATAAAATTATACATAATCACTTAAATCATAGTCTTCTTATAATATATCCCATATGGTTATGAGTCTGAATTTGTCCAATACAAGAAATGATTTTGAATATAAAATACTTCTCTAATGAATTAACCCCAAAAATAAAAATAAGTGTCCTTATATATCAACATTATTTAAACCATATCTTCCAATATCATATTATTCTATTCTACCATGCCATTTTATTTTAGTGTGTATGGTGAATTGAGTTCATGTTTAATACCATTATTCTCAAGGTAAGTGTTAAATCTATAATTTATATATTCAACACCATTTTCAATCACAATCTTCCTAAAGGGATGACGACAATCATTTTATGTACTTCACCTAAAACTATTAAACATATTAATGAATTATGATTAGTATTTTATAAATATTAGGCATGTAATGTGACTAATTCCATCAATAAAAGAAATTAGATACTTATCTCCCTTCATTGATTTCATTTTCATGGGTCCATAGATCATAAAGTGAATAAGCTATAAGGGATGAGTTAAATTAATTCGGACCATATTATATAAAGAACTGGTGATATTACCCTTGTACCATATGGAAAATTCTAATATATTTCATTATTAAACTTAGTTACATCATAATTAATTTTTGTTTGTAATTTTTTTATATTCATTTGGAAAATATATCCAAGCCTTCTATGTCATCGTTTATTTTCTTATTTTATACTCAAGTAGCATGAATTTTGAAAATATAAAAATGGAAATAAGTAACCCTTAGTTCATTTGTTAAATTTTTCAACCTAAAATCTTCAATAAATTCCACCAAAAAAACAATATTTCCTAAAAATAACTTCATTCCCTTTGTCACTAATTTGAGAAATACTTAAATTTTTGTTTCTCAACCCATCAACAAAAAATGTATTCTTTCACTCGAACTTTTATTTACCAATAAACACTAAAAAATACATTTATCATGAGTGACCTATCATTCTAAAATTTCAATGAGATATCTTTGTGATATTTAACATTATTCATTAGTTTCAATTCTCCTATCACATTGGAATAACATCCATTATCCAATATCAAGGGACATTCCCCTTTTTATTCCTTGAGTACAAAATCAAATATTATAGAATTTTTCGTATCATAACACATAAAATAATGATTATTTAGAGAGTTAAAATTTATTCCCCATAGTGATGGTGTAATAATGTGAAATTTACTTACATAATGAAAAATCTGGTCACATTTACCATAAAATTCCCTATGCACTGGAATCTTTTTCACAGAGTTCTGTGCATAATTCACTATTTTTATCGGAATCAATCACCTTGAGTGGATTTATTCATCCTTAAAAAATAAATAAAAATAATTATATATTTATAAAAATATTTATTGTTAAAACATATATTCAATTCATATATATATATGAAGCCTCTATAGTACCAATAGTATTTATAAAAGGAACATATTCCTCTATAAGTTGTTTTCTATCCAAAATATATCACTTGAATTTATTATATATTTTAACCAAAAAATGAGCTATATTTATTTGAAAAAATATATAAATTGTATCACTATATACGTTATTTATAACTTCTAAATTTTTACAAAAACATTAGTGATACTAGTTTTAGAATTATTTGGATTGTATATTATGGTTTTTATAATTTCCTAATTTATGGGATTCAATGAACTTAGAAAAAAACATGGTCAAAAAAGATTGCTTCATCGTATAATAATTATCACCAATATTATTAGTAGTATTTTCTTCCTATGAGGATTTATTTTTCTGATCATGAAAAAAAATTCTTCATTAATCATTTCCCACTTGTTGGAAAGAGTCTTTAAATTTAGATAATTTTTTTCAGTTCTTATTCATATTTTACAAGTATTTGTTGTATAATAAAAAATTTTATATATTTTTAATTTATTTTATCTTCCTTATTAATTTTAAAAGCCTTTTCATCATCAATAAATTTCTTTAGATCACAAATTTCATTCATAAAATTAGACTTTTCATTAATATATTCTGATTCTTGGATATTAGAATGTTTATCATACCTTTTCAGCTTCCTATTTTATTTTTCCAACATAATTTTTTTAATAGATACTATTTCAGCTCTATTTGTATCATAAAATCTATAAGAGTTTCTTATTATTCTATTTTAGAACCACTACATGCATTACTATTGAAATCATCATCATTTTCCTTGGTAATAAGTAGTTTCTCACCATCATCACTAGAAGTTTCAACTTCCCCTTAATCTCTACTATAATCACATCCTTAGTGATATAATAATAAGTTTATATTTTTATATTTAAATAACTTATTACCCTTCCCATTAAAAATCATCTTTGAATCTTCAGCTTTCATTTTAAAAGATATTCTAGTCCTCTAATCATCCTCACCATTAACTTATTCTTCCTTTTATTTTGATAACTTTGATACAAAATGTCTAATAGCACTATACTTAAATAATTTTAAATGAACTTTCCCTATATCATTTTTTATTCCCCTTGCCAATTTTCTAGTGAAAAGGGTACATGATATCGTCAAAATTCCCATTTATATCTTCTTATTCCAAGTAAAAATACATGAATTCTTCATATTTTCCTTTTTAAAAACCTTTTTTTCTAGTTAAAAGCTTTAAAATATATTTATTTCTCAATATTTTATGTGTTCTTGATAGAATAATCCATTATCATCTAATAATAAATGATTATACTCTGTAAATCATCAAGAAGGACCAAACATAGATATTTATCATCTAAATTTGAAACCTTTGCATTAAATGTTTCTACTAGAATCAACAAGATCTTCCCAAACCTAGTGGAATCTCCAAATATATTACTAAATATCCTCACAGGGCTTGAAATATTATTTACTATTATGAATAAATATTAAATGGATTCTTCATTCTTCATATTTTAATATTTTTATTTTAATCTTCAGATCTATAACTTATTTTAATTAAATTTGGTGTTCCCTTTATAAATGATTTCCTATTTATCCTAAATTCCTTTAGAATTGGTAATTCCTTTAAAATTAAATAATTCACTTTAAAAAATATCATAATATATAATTTATAGGATAACTGTAATTTTATATATATCTCTTATCTATTTTTTTATAGAATAACCTTTAAAATGGGGTATAAAACCATCAGTAGTAGCTTCCCGAACATTATATCTAATAGAGGAATATGTGAAAATATCATGTCCTTCCAAACTTGGTTATTCTTACTAAATAATGTGAGAATCATATTATTGTAAGATATGTTTAGATTATCCATACATGATAATAGAAATAGCTCTTACTCAAACCTAAAATAGAGTCGAGTAAATGAATGAACAAGGGCTCTAATACCAATTTAATATCCCCACATGAAATTGATGAAATCACTAAGAGGTGGTGAATGAGTGATAAATAATTTATATAATGTTTTTCTTTATAAACATCCTTCTTTATCGATACGTTTAAAATTAATTCACTATTTGAAACAAGGTACAATATATTTTAAAAAGTTGGCTACTCAATAAGAGTATCATGTCCTTGCAACAATCTATAAAAAAACCAAGATCATAGAGTCCAACAGTAATAATCTTCCAGATTATAGAAACTAATGGATAACCATAAACCTGATATACACAATAGTTTTAAAATGTTGTTACTGTATCTCTCATTGTAATGATAGTTAGCAAAGATTCGAAATAACAAAATAATATTTTCTATCTTCATAATTTTTGTATGTCATTAATATGATACTTAATTCTTCTCCACTTTCACTAAATCATCTCTTATTTCTTCCTCTTCAATTTCTT
The DNA here is from genome assembly GCA_963277665.1 of Viscum album. NCBI lineage: Eukaryota > Viridiplantae > Streptophyta > Magnoliopsida > Santalales > Viscaceae > Viscum > Viscum album. The sequence goes on from OY728153.1 coordinate 937,313,991, forward strand.
TCAAAATAGTGAGAAAAAACAGTGTCTCATTTTCCCTCTCACTATTCATTCGCCTTTTTTATTTGATACAGACCCAATATTCTCTAATTTTTTAATAATATTGATGTAAATTCCAATTTACTTCTTCTATATATATATACTAATATAATAATCGTGATAATATAATTTCTACAATATTTACAGAAACACCAAGATTTCATATATTCATAAATCCTTCTCTTTGGACTTATTCAACCTTACATTAATTCAGTTAAGTATTCATCTTTAAAATTCCATAAGACTCAACATTTTTAAAAATCATGTGAAATTTTAATATCAATATACATATCTTCTCAAAAAAAATCTCAGCTTTATGTTTTTCATATTATCTATATGCATGACATTGTGCATTGCTTCCTATATGGGTATCCTATTTATGGAATCTCTATAGTCATCTGGAAAAAAAATATTCTTACAGTTTCATGATTAGAATCCTAATGTTGAACCAAATTCATTCACTCATAGAAAATTCATAAGGTCATGGTAATGAATTCTTTTTTATAGACATAATTTTAATTCATATGTTTGTGATAAATTTCACACAATAATATTCAAAGTCTTACACTTTTTATCAATGACTACAATCATATTCCTCATTTACTAACACTACTTCAATCTCAAACTATAACCTCTAGTTTGTGTATTTGATTATTTTCAGCAGGGAAACATGATCATCTTGAGTGATCAGTATTATTGAAACCATGAATAATAGTACACAATAACCGTTAATGTTTAAATTCATCAGAATATATGAATTTGGGAAGATTAATTCTCACCTAGAAGATTAATCAAAAAAATTATTTAATTTTTGATTAACCATATAATTCTACTGATATGAGACCAAACACATGTCTCATTTTTAATCTATCACACAAAAATTTTAAATTGGCCATATTACCGACCTTCAAAAAACATGAGTTAGTATAATTATTTTTCCTTAGGGTCATATAAATCACCTGATCAAGTTTTAATTTAATGTGGTAAGTCTAAGGTGAGTATATTGATCACATAATAAAATTAAATCAACCATTCCTATCTCAATTTTGAGGCTTCATAATTTCTTCCATTTAAATTAGAACCATATAAAACTAACTCCAATCTACCTCAAAAAACAAAAAAAAACTATTCAGACTAGTTTTATATAGTGTATGTCAATACAATACCTTGATTTTATTTAATAACACATCATAGTCATCATATATAATATTTTAAGATGATTTATGTATTAAATAAAATATATAACTAAATATATCAAATCCACTAAAATCTCCATAAAAACAATCTTTATTCAATAATAGTCACAATAAAATAACTTAAGGAGATAATAAATGAGTAATTATAGCTGACACAAAAATAATCCTAGGTGGAGAGGTGATAGATATCAACTGTGTGAGTTTATTTATTAGAGGAAAATAGTTTAAACAGTGAAGAAATAATAAGAAAAAAAGGAAAAAATAAAGAAAAAAAGTGGTAAATAGAAAGGAATAAAAGAAAAGGGAGTTGAGAAGAAAGTTATAGTAGATTCTCCACCTTTATAAAAACATCCACTAAAATTAATGAAAAAATAAAAAAATGGGACATTAAAAAATAAAGGGTTTTTTGATGGTTTTAAGAAACTTTTGAGTAACATTCCTTTTAATAAATTTTTAGTAAATATTCCCATAGATAAAACATTCAACAAGGATTTTGTTCCAAATAAAAGAAAACTTAAAGATATGTGCATAATAACACAAAACGGAGAGTGTAATGTGCTGATTTTGAGGATTATATTGAATAATATATAAAAGGTAACTAATTTATCAAGCCCAATAAATATTGGATCTTATGAGTTTGTTAGAGATTATTATTTGATTTAGTTTTGAGTGTAAGCATTATATGATAATAATTATTTGAATATTGGGATAGAAGGATATTAACATTTACAAGGTCTTTATTCAATTATTAGACACATTAGATAGATTTCTACATGGTTTGATTGAGTATTATTTAATTAAAGTGAGAAATTATTACTTCATTGTAGATGTTATTGTTCTTGGTATGGATTAAGAGAAAACACCACTTATACATAGAATGATATTTTTAGAAATGGGAAGGGGCCCTATTGATATTAATAGTGAATATTTGTATTTAATATTTAGTGATGATCTAGTGATGTTTAACATTCGTTAGTAGATAAAAAATACTGATGCATAAGATTATGATTTAGGTGAATTCTAGGAACCAAAGTGTTAGGGATATTTCTACCAATGATGTTGGAAAATCACATGTCTAAGGAAAAAATAAAAGGAATAAATTTATAAAATATAATAGAAAATATGGTTGATTGAGAGGGTTGGGTATTATTAGATATAAGAGATAAAAAGGGTCTTGAGAGGTTTTTTATCTCATAAATTAATATTTTTTGTTTTAGTACTAACCAAAAATTTCAATATTATACCTACTGAGGTGGAGAAGGTTCAAACTAAAGGAATAGTAAATATTAGTTCACTGAATGAAAAAAACACATGTCTATATTGAGAATACTTCACCTATACAATGCATTGATCTGGATAGGGTGACCTCTTTCCATTCCTCTATTATATGATTTTTTTAAAGTGCAATAATAAAGAGGTGTGAATTGAGTTTCCAATTAAAAATTTGTACTACTAATATTTAAAACATAAATCCCCAAATTTGATAAAAATTCTTAATAAACTAAAATTTTATAATTATATAAATTTTTCATTAAAAAATGTGCATTTTATGGTCATTTTACGACTTAGACATATTTTTCTCATCTAACGCATGGTTGGTCGTTTGTTCATGTGGTCGGTTGATTCTCGATTCATAGTAGTTTTACCTTCACTATTTTTTTCTAAGTATTTATATATTAAGTACATTACACATGTGGTCGGGTGTACTAGTAAGTTCTATAATTATCCATTTCAGTGAGTTTTCCCAATAAACCATTTACTAAAAGAAAACATAAAATCCATTATTAACATTTTAAACATGATTCGGGATCATTAAAATAAGTAGGTAATGGGTTAATTGAAAAATATGGGTACATATATTTAATTCGTATTAGTATACCCTATGATTCACTAAGAGTGGGGGTTAATCTGTGAATTAATTTCTTTTACATTCCTCTAAATAACAACCTTCATCCCTAATTTAGATAATCAATTTACTTACTATTATGATTATCTTCCTTTTTATTTTTTAAATTTTCATTTATTTATTCACTTTGTTTTGTTACTACACACCCCAAAAAATATATACATAGTGGGTATAGTTCTTTACAAAATTCACCATTCAATTAAAATATTTGTATCCATAATTTGATCTAGAAAACCCATGACCATATAATCCACTATTATCATAATGGATACAAAGAGATGATTTCATCCTTGAACTCTTGTGTGTAAAAATTTCTCTTAATAAGTATGATATGATCACATACTTAATATGAAATATATTTATAATGAATAGAAATATAGAGTCTTTAATTTTTAATGAGAGTTTGGAAAACTTTTTCAACATAGTATCATATATTCTTATTATTTTGTATCCTTAAAAATCATAAAAATAGTAATAAAACTATTCTTTTAGACTATCAAATATATTTTTCACTTATTTATTGAAGTATATTGATGAAATAAAAGGTATATCAATCATAATAAATAATAAAATCTTATAAATCCACTTTAAACAATAGATAAATCCTTATCTTTTTTAAGATAAATTTCATAAAACAAATCTATGAATTTTAAATTAAATAATTGAATTAATAAGATCCAATAGAATTAATAACTCTCCTCACTAACTTCTTCCATCATATTCTCAGTTTCATAATCATAGTTCATGCATCACTCTCCCTCTATCACATTATAGAAACAATACTCATCCCACTATCATTGAATTATAATTTCTAATTCAACTACCAATATAAAACTTCATACCCCTATTTTAATTTGATAATTTAGATCACATAAGGTTTGGATATCTCCTTGTAATGGTTTTATAGAAGGTTGTGGTTGATTTGGAGTAGATCCATGATGAATCAATCAAGACACATTATTAATACATTCAAAAATCTATTTTCAGGTATACCATGACATGGTGAGATGGTTTCATGATATAATGTTGTCACAGCTTCTCTAAACCATTTTTAATTAGTTTAAACCATAGCCACACAGATTAAACCATAACACAATCTCCCCTATTTTTCCCTAATATTATAACCATAATTAGCATTTCTATGTGTTCTAAAAAACCATGCCATATAATATCTATAAAAATGAACATGAATGGATAATTATAATATAAATCCTTTCATTATTTCTTCAATGGGAAAAAACCACGAGCAGTCCCCATTTTTCCTCAACCTAGAATTAATTCATTATTATTTCATCCTTAAAAGTATGATAGATCTATAAAAACCCTAACCAAATTTATTCTATATTTAAATTCATATTTTCAGAAACATATCTACTCACTATAAAATGTGATGTAATTTTCCCCATGGAACATAAGAATGGAATTTCAATTTCCCATGAAAGCCATGAATTTTTATAAATTCCTATAGAATATATAACCTAAATAAATTCCTACATCCCAGTATTCACATATCATTTTTCTAAAGTCATGAAACCATGATGTTCTTTTAAGAACACCATGAAATGTTGTTATCTACATTTACTTCAAAAAACAAAAAATATCATCTCCATTCTTCTTCTAAACACATCCAAACTGCCAAAGTAACCTTTACTCTTCTAAAATACATAAATTAAATAATTATATTATATTTCATGTGTTTACAAAAAAATGAAACACAAAAGTCCTCAATCAGATACACTAAATCTCATCATAAAAAAATCTTCCACTTTGATCTCAAATAGATTTTATAGAACTTTAATATCTCAAAATCAGTGTAAGAAACAATAATAATGAATATTGTTATCAAAGCTGCCTATAAGAGTTATTTAGATTAACTTCCAAACAACCTCTCAATCTTCTATTCTTAACTCTTTATTCTTAAAAACTAATCTTGAATATGTTCTTTACAATTTTCATTGAACATACCCAAAAAAACAAATTAATAAATTTTACACACCAATAACCACACAAACACCACAAAATTCGTAAATTCCACCTTTTATGAAATTCTCCCTAAATATATACTTACCCTTAATAAAAAATACTCTCATTTTAAAAAGTAAATATTTTGCTAGATTTTATATTTTCATACCATTATTTGTTAAACAAAATAAAAATACATTAAGATATGGGATGGGTCACCATACCTTAGCCACGAGATGTGTAATGTTTTACACCCAGCATCAACCTCAATCTTTGAGGTTTTTCCATCAAAAATGGTTTAATAAATACATATTCCTTGTTCTTATTAATAAGAAAAAATGCTAAATTTAGAAAAACCTTTATCAAAAAAGTAGTTTATAATGTGATAATTGAAATAAATCTGTTTTGATTGAGAATTTTTAACTATATTTTTTAAATGATTGATATCACATTGATTATCACAACCCACAAGTAATGGTTAATTCATTTCCACTTTGATATTATCTAATTGAGTTACCATCCACATAAATTATTTTTTTTATTGAGTAACAATAATAAATTATTATAATTTTATACTCAATATTATAGAACATTTATTCTTTTTGTCAAGATATATATCATTTTTCAAAGAATAATAATCCACTGAATGTTGATCTTGTTTCATCAACTCTTCTACCTCAATCAACATCAATAAGTCAAACCCCATTACTATAATATGTCATCATAAAATAAAAATTATCTTTTATATACCTATGAATCTATTTTTTGTAATTAATTGATACTTTATCATTACACATTAATAACAAGCACATAATTTGAGTGAATAGATGATTTATAATCACAAAACATTAGAATAGAGCAAACTCTCTATGAGTTTCATGAAATAAATGTGATTCAAATATTTAACTTTCATACCTTTTCAAAAAATTAAATTCCCACTATAATTAGAGTAAAACCCACCTTTGTGTCCTCTATAACAAAATGCTTCAAAATTTCTCAGGAATACGTTTCCTGAGAAGGAAAACATGCGATCCTTCACTTGAGAAATTCGGAGATCTAAGAAAAACATTATTTTTTCCGAAATCTAAATCTCAATCATTTACCACCTTTTTGTGGAAACACCTTCCAAAAAACTTTTTCATTTCATTTAAATATATAATCATCAACATAGATGATGATGATGGTGATAAAAAGTAAAAACTATTTATTCTCATTGATGTTGTGGTTATTATCAAGGCATCCTTTTATAAAAATTCCACACATTCAATAATAATTAATTATTTGAATATCATTATATCTTAGATTTCTTTAACCAATAAAATTCTTTCTACAACCTAAAAACAATTCCTTAGTCATCTATAAGTATAAATCCTTTGGGTTTATCTGTATAGACTTCCTCTTCAGGTTTTCCATTGAGTAATGTTGACTTGAAATCCATTTTGAAAATATTATATAATCATTAAATAGAGATAATAAACAATATTCAAATGGCATCAATCCTTGAAACAATAGAAATTTTTTCATCAAAGTAAATAAATTTAGTTGAGAATAACCCTTGTAAACTATCCTTTTTTATTCGTCATCACTTCTATTAGTTTGAGTCATTTATCTAGCATCACCAGTGATATAATAAACCTTAGTTAAATATTTTATCAATAGATGAATTGAATTTTGATATTTTTTATCACTAAATAATATTAAATCATCATATTTCTCATGACTATTACTTGAATATTAATTATTTTTATAATTTTTAATGTTTTGTCTAGAAAATTATGCTCCTCTATAAATTTTGAAATTTATTCATATTTCTAAAAAATCATTTAATAAGTGTTCTAACAGATTTAGATCATAAAAATAAATAACATTTCATGATTAATTACTGTATTAATGATAACTCCTAATAATTGGAGGATAAATAAGGAAATTTACATCAACTCCACATTGTTCAAACTTTCCCAAAAATACACACTTCACTTTTATGATACAAGGGTTACCAAAAAACCATTTATAATTCAAGATAAGCATCATCCTATAGTAAATTAAATAAGGATAAATTTTTAGATTTTATGAAATAAAAAATATTTTCGAATACACATTGTAATCCCAATCACCTACCACCAAATATCCATAATTTATTATTCTCCACCAATATCATTCAAGACATCTATACTAAAATTATATTCTTTACCCAAAAAAAATCATGTTTTATGGGGTATATGGTGCAATAAACCCATTTCATATACTATGATTTTCTAAATAATCTCCAATACTTCCACTTATGTACTCATCATTGGTATCCATTTTTATTCTCCCAAAAGAAAAACCACACTCATTTTACACACATCTCATAAAACTCATTAATAACCCCAAATACTATAATTTATATTTCATAAACATAATTCATGTAATCTGATATATGATTTAAATAAAACTTAAAAAATGCTCATCTCAATTTTTCAAATTCTTTCTCATTATACTATAAATATCCGAATGAATAATTTATATTGAATGAGAAGTTTATAACTCTATATTCTTAAATAACGAGATACAAAGCCTCCTATTTTGGAATGTGGAACAAATATAATTACTTTTTCTCTTCAATATTGAAATATCATGAACATTTACTTTTCAGGTAATTTTTTTGTCTTATTTTGACAAAGATATTAAATTATTTGATTCCATAACTCATTTTATTCAAGAAAAATCATATATAAGTAATTTTTAGCATTAACAACATGAAAAAAGTTGGATATTTTTTATTTTCCTCCATTCATGGTATGAAAATTCTTTATCCTATTGACAAAGAATCCATCCTTTTTTAAAAACATTGAATATCGTATATCAAAGAGTTGAGAGACCCTAAGAATATATTTCTTTGAAACATAAATATAATTTATATTCTTTAATTTCAGTATATTCTCTATAATATCCATTGAACTAACTACATGATTTTAAGATACCCATCCTTATAAAATAAAAATAGACCTCATTTTCACTTTAAAAATTATTTTTGAAGATTCATATCACTAAGAATATATTATAAGTACCTTTTTCATTAATCCAAGGTTTTTCATTATAATAATAATTCTATGTGATTTACCCATTAAATGATTTCTCATTTAATTTCATCATTTTATGATGATCCTTTTTATTATTAAAATTAATACTCAACTAAACTATAAGAATATTAAAAAAATTATCAACATAAAAACCAAGTTTTTCACACCTCCCAAAAGTTTTTTCTAAATCATAAATTGAATTTATTTCTTCACTTCACTAATTTAAATTTTATTTTGAATTTTTATCTATTAACTTGTTTGACACCCCCAAAAAAACAGCCTTGTGAATCTTTTATATTTATGTAAATATCATTCATTAATCCCCATTCTTCTTTACCCATGACTAAATCCACTTTACAACAAAAAATAGCTATCAAATCCAAATTTTCATTCCTTAATTGGGTGTATCTAGAATTTGTCACCAACTATATATTTGAATATTGAACTCTTATTTAAAATAATTTTAATAATAAAAATTTATAGAATACTCCCAAAAAATTCCCAATAAATTAAACTTATTTATATATTTTTTGACTTTTTATATATAACCGATTTTTTTAAATTATAATTTCTATATTTTTCAGATTTATAGATTTTATCTTCTATTATTACAAAATTCACTTACATTGACTTAACATTTATATCCACCTATTATTTTATACTTATGAGACATTTTTCACCCATTCATTAAGGTATTATTGACTCACATAGTGATAAATTATTTTATTTAATTCAAACACCTTGAAATTTCCCTTTGATATTTCTCCAAATTTTTGAATTTATTTCTTGAAGTTAAATTTTAACCTTTTCATGTGATTTTCTACATCAATTATCATTTTCTGAACATTGTAATGTTATTTTACCTTATCCTTAATATTATCTTTCGCGGAATCATTCAAATTATTCCCTTTATCAAGGATCACATTTAAGTATTTATTCTTATTCTATAACATTGATGCTCTTTAAGAATTAGTAGAATTAATACTATTTTAAATTTGAGAGTATTTATTTAAGTTATTATTCTATTTATCTAATTTTATGATCATTTAAATTCAATCCTTTAATTATTTATTCTTTATAAATTCCATTTTAGTTTCATACCCTTTTTTATCACCACTATATTCCTCAAAAATGAACTCATTATCATTCACTTTAGTGATCAATAATTTTTACACCACTTTAGTAAAATTTTTAACTTTAGTTTCACCATGACTACATTATTCATCAACTAAAATATATAAGAAATTTAAATTTTAAAATTTTTAAAAACACATACCATTTTTTATATTCATACTTCTTGTTTCTAAATTTCAAAGTTTAATTATTTGAAAAACTTCTTTGACTACACATATTAATTATAAATTTCTTCTTGATTCATTTTTGTAAATTTAGAATCAAAAAATTCAATGGATTTTCATTTGAATCATTTTAATGAAATATTTCCTCAGAACCTTCATTTACCTTCAAAAAAATTATTATGATGATTGAACTGAACATGTAAAATTATATATCTATATATTCTTAATTTTCTAAATTATCTTCTTCTTTATTAAATATATTTTAACACTTCTCCTAATTCAAATATTTTAAAGAAATTAACATTTTCTCATTAATCTAATTCTTAAGATTAATTATTTTATATCATATCATAAGTAATCAATATGTTATGAAAATATTATTAAGTAAATAAATAAATATCAAAATTTTCTAGATTATATTCCTTATCATAAAATATATCTAGAAAGATATGGAGTATCTTCTTGACCACCATGGAATATTCAAGAGTCTCACAAAAAAAATTGATGGTGTTCACCACTTCATTGAATCCTATAAAGAATTCATCAATAGATTGCTCATCGTGTATTTAAATGTATTCTTACTTCAATCTATAAATATATAATTTTACTTCTTTCACTTTGATATTTACTTCATTAATGTTTTCCAACATGTTTCATTTTTATTTTTCTTATCTCAATCCCCATTAATTCGAAAATAATTCTATGAAAGGGAAAATAAAATTTTATTTTAAGCACTCCTATCATTCTCAATATTCCTTTAATTAACCATAGTCATTGCAAATCCACTTACATGAGGAGAGTACCCATGAGTTTCAACTTGAATCATATCTAAACATATATATTATATGAAAATAAATATTATATCCTTATATATTTGATACATATTTTCAAAAAATATTTAAATTTTATTGTTAATAACTAAATTAATATGGTCTAATAAAGATATATAAAATTATAACCAAATAAAATTTAAAACATATAACACTTTTCACTTCTAAAACCAAATTATTAGGAGGTATCTAAAAGAATTATAAAAACATATCTAATACAAATACTTAATAGGATCCCAAAAAATTTACCATGAGAGGTTTTAAATTAGTTAATTGATTTATTTTATATTCCAAAAATAAATAAAATTTGTAAATGTATAAGATGATAAAATTTATTGTAATTATAATAGTTGTACTTATTATATATATAATTTTATTTAATTTAAAAACCTAATTGAATAACCACAAAATCTAAACAATATAAAAAGAATAAGAATAGTTATATCAAGTTTCACTATTCAATATGAATGGTTACATCTTTAGAATTATCCTGAAAACCAAACCCCACATAATCTACTATAATCATCATAGACAAAAATGGGAGGGTTTAATCCTAAAAACTTATATTTATATATATATATATATAAATTAATCTTGATATGTATGATTTTATACCTCACATACTAATATAATTATTCAATATAATAAAAAATATAGTGTTCCACATTTGAATAGAGTCTTAAAAATTATGGCAATGGCCTACTGCATCCTATTATTTTGTTTGATCACATAAACAATAAACATCAACTAGGGTATTATTATAGACTGACCAATATATCATTTACTTATTTAAGGAGTAATCCTGATAAAATAAAAACCCACTAAACATTATTTAATGACAATATACTCAAAAATATATTTAACAGCCAATTGAAATCCATATCTTCTTCAACCACATATTCAGTCCTAGAATATGTGTATTTTAAATTCAATAATTGAATTAATGAATATATTAAGCAATAAGTTGCTATATTGGGTATAATCTTCCTTATTATTCTATGTTTCACACTCATAATCCATGAAACATTATTGTAATACCACTTTATAGCTGCAAAAATTATCCCTATTTCATTTAATTTTAATTTTAAATTAAAAAACCAATAAACAACATAAACCACCATGAATTCCTTTGTTTAATTTATCTGCTAAGATCAAATAAGGTATTCACATCACCATTTATGGTGTTTATATAATTTAATGGTTTATTTGGAAGATTTATATGTGGAATCAATCCATAAACATTAGAAAAACATTTAAAACATAATTTTCCAGAAGACCAAGATGTTGTTCAATGGAACTAAAGAACACAATGGGATTATTAAAGAATTTTTTATTTGTTTCTATCTATTTTTATAATGATGATAATATTTTTATTTTTTTTCTTTGTAAAGTGATTTTGAAACTTTGTAAGGTCTCTTAATACACAAGTAAAAAACTGGACTATTGCCATGACCTATAGATATAGATTTAAAACTATGGCTATAGATGGTCTATAGCCCCAGTTTTGTGTCTTATGACCAAAGTTTTGAAAACCATGGTTATAGGACATTTTTCTAAAGGTTATAGCCACGGTTTTGGTAAAACATGGTTATAGCCCAATCCTATAGCCACAGTTTTCAAAATTGTGGCTATAGGTATCCCCCCATGTGTATGAGATAAATTATCCTATTGAAACTAAAGTGGTAAGCTCTATTTCCATGGTTTTTAGGCAACTTTCATGGTTATTAATAATATATATAACATAATATATATTTATATACCCAAATCTCGGCATGGTATAGTTGTTAGGTGGATAAATTCTATATTAAAGGTATAGAGATCAAATCCTAGCAGTGACATATTGTTTTTGGATTATAGCCACAGTTTTCCGAGGCTATAGCCATGGTTTAAACTATGGCCATATATAAACTACCATGATGGATAGTAAAGAGAGATAATTCCACTATTTTAAGAATCTTAGCAATAATTCAGTCCCTACTACCATGGTGATAGTGTATATGGTTCAGGAAAACCCTATATATATGCTATGGTCATGGTTTTGGTCCCTATTTCCATGGTTTTAAAACATGGAAATAGGACAATTTTCTAGTTGTCATAACTTTATAAGGTTGATCACAAAACACAATAAGGTTTACTTAAACTTAATAAGGATAAATTATATGCAAAAATTGGTAAATGAATACTTATTTATATTCATTTCAGGACTTCATAAAGTTTAGTAGAAGTTTTATATAGATCACTATAAATTTTTTACGTTTCTTTGGGAACTTGTAATGGTTTTATAGGAACTTTATAATGTTGATGGCAAACTATATAATGTTTTTTACTGGGACTTTATAATTCCCTTTATTTTTTAAGATTCATTGGAACTTCATATGCTTAATAGTTTGTAAGGTTTATAGTTCTTAAGGTTCCTTATTATGTTAAAATTTATTGAAGAAAAAATTAGTAAAAATAGAATATTCTTAATTCAATCATTCGTGTTTTAAAAATAAAAAATCATTCTAATGATTTATGAATCAAGATGAGTTTAATGAATCAAATCAAATATGATTTGGTAGAGTGAGAGGTAGTTGTCTCATGAGGAGGGTTTATATAATATGAATCACCTTGCATGAAATCGTGGAAAATATTTAAATTACCCATAAATTTTATAGGGCTTTTTAAGAAGGAAATATCATTAGTCTCTTTGATATTTACATAAGGATCATGACTGGGATTTAAATGATATTTGAATGTGGTCAAAATAGATATATATTTGGAATCTATTAAAAAAATTGAATGAGAATATTTTACTACTACTAATGAAGGGTATTCTTAAGATTTGTTTTGTAAATATCATTCATATATCCCTATGAAATTAAAATAAAAACGGAGGAATAGGGGAATGTTTTATAATTAAAAGGCTGATATTATTAAAAGAGGAAGAACTTATGTATCTAATAGAGAGGAACTAGAAAAAATATTATAGGTGATGCATTAATTAAAAATATTTATCATCAAAATTGATACAATTTTTGATCAACTAGAGGATTAATTTGAATGAGGAAAAAGAACATATTGTTCTAGCATTATCTCATAGATATTTCAGGGATTGTGAAAGATTAATAAGGATGGTTAACTTCCTTGCTCGACTATAAACATTCGCTTCACATTCAAAGACCAATATTGAGGTATAAGATATCATTATCATATGTGGATACATATTAAAATGAATTAAAGATGCTATTAAAATGGTTAGAATAAGTGATTATTGGAGGAATAGTGGGGCATGTAAAAATAAATCTCAATTATTGTTTTCACACTACAAATATTAAAGGATGAATTCATCCCTTATCTTATACTAGCATATATATCCTTGAAAGATTCAATGAAGAACATTTCTCCTATCATGTAATGACTTTTTATTTATAGTGGTAATATAGGTCTTAAAACATGACTCAAACTGAGGAAACATTATATACCCACATTGACACTAAAGCTTGTAAATATCTATGTGTCTTATGTTATTTATTTTATAAGTTTATACTAGGTGAGGGAGTTTTTGAAGTAAGTGGATATTGAAAATAAAAATTCAAAAACGTTTATTTTGAAAATAAATATTAAAATAATTACCACTAGATTTATCTCCCCCACTCAGTTGTATTTTTATTATCCTGTGTACTTTAAGTGTAATTAGACATATCAAGTTTTCCTATGAGATCCTACTCTAATAAAGGTGAATCATGGAGAACAAAAAATATAACATAGGTATAGGTTTTCCAATTATGGGTGGGAATAAATTTCATGGATAGAAGAATGAAATCATATGTTGTATTTTATCTCAAGCTCCTAAATTATATGATGTTGTGATAGTGGGATTCCCACCCCTTAGGATTACTAATCCTATTTCATTTTCAACAAAATAATTTTGGAGGTAAATGGAAAATCCATAAATAAAATTACTCATCTTTTTCTGATAAATTAAAAAAAAAAAATATAGGTTAATATAGGAAAATAAATATGGGAAATCTTTTGAATATATATACTGGGAAGGTAAAAATTAAAGAGGCCATGTTTTAAATTTTGAGAGAAAATTTTCCAGACATCAAGATAGCCAAATATGAGATATTTGATGACTATTTCCCTAAGGTGAATGAGATAGTAAGAAATATGAGAGATCTTGGTGACTCTTTAGAAGAATATACTAAGCTAAATAATCTTAAGAGAAATTTTCTTGAAAGATTTGATATAATGATATTAGACTTAGAATTAAATGAGTACTTTTATCTAAATGATTTTCATAATAATAATCTTAAATATTATATTAGAACAATTATTATTTTATAAAGAAGGGATGGGGAGTAAATGGAATTAAAAGACAATAATAAACCTCATATCAATGTAAAAGAATTTGGGTTCTATAGTGAATCGGAAGGAAATTAGAAAATTGATGAATAAAATAAGAGGATAATGACCCATATATTTAATAAAATAAAAATGTGAAAAGGTATGTATAATGTAAAAAATCCACTAAAGTCCACTTATTATGGTCTAATTGGAAATTTTGTAGCTATTTTACCTATTAATAAATTTTTATATTATAAAGAAGATGAATTTAAATATAGACACCAATAAAATAAGTGTGGTATAGATTATAAGGAATTTAACTATGATGGTGGGATTAAAAAGAAATTTCAGTGGAAAAAAGGAAGGATAATGATTAGTAAAGAAAATGTATAATAATCCCATAAATATAGTCAATTTAAAGAATAAACTTCTAAAAATATTAATATTTTTATGGTTCTTGTTGAAAAACATGAAGAAATATCAAAAAATAAATAAGAAGGTGAAGACACCTAAACTTAAAACATGTTAAAAGATTATTTTCAAGTGTGTATTGAAATAAACACACAATGGAAGAGAGATATAAAATTATTGAGAAAATATGATTTAAATATGAAGAAATAAAATGATAAAATACTTAATAAAGAATTTTATTTTATTGTAAAAAATAAAACTTCTTAATGTAAAAGTTATTGAGTAAGAAATAACATGGAAGTAATCTGATTAAAAAGTAATTATTGAATAAAAAATTTGAGAATGAAAAAATCTAGGAGTTTTAAATTTGAGAAGATCCTAGAAAAATAAATGTGACTTTACTATTATAAAAATATGGAAATAAAGGATGATTAATTTTAGGGCACTAAGAAATGCCTCACAGAACCTCAAGTAAAATATTTATCTATGAAACTCAATAATATTAAATATATCTCAATTAATAGTAAAGGTTTTAAAAGAAAATATTCAGAAGCCTAGGTTGAACAATTGTGTAAAAATATTCATTATAACTCTAATAAACTTAATAGTATATTTATAATGAATTATTTCTCTAAACCAAATTACATAGAGGATAAATTTTTACTAATATAGTATGCTTAATATTACAAAAAATCTCAACAATTTAAAGGAATAAAAAATTATAAAATATATTTTTTGTGTTGTAAAATATTTGGGAATAAATTTTATGTATGTTGTTATAATATGTCTCTCCCATGGAATCAAAAATTATTAGGAATTAAGGGGGGGTCTAAGAATACAATTGAGGAACCATGATTGTGAATAAGTAAGAAATGACTAGAAATTTATCACAGTTACCTATCAAAAATTTATTTTATTTAATGGTGAAGATTAATGTGATGTTTTTCCTGCAAGGTCACTCATATAAGGATTATATAACTATACTTTTAGAACATGACAAATATCATTCTAAAGTAAGACAAGCTCTAAGAAGTAAAAAAATAGATAATTCACTTATTATTGAAGTGGATCATAATGTAAGAAAGAGGATTAAACCCATGATACTTTATTATAGATACTCATCATAAATGAATAATGTACCCAAATTCATAATGAATATTTAAGAACATAAAATTATTTCATTTATCATTGGGAATGAAAGACCAGTAAAAAATATTAATCGGAGTAGATTAAATTGAAACCCAAAAACTAAAAAAAAGTTTCCTACTTATTAATGGGATTAAGCATAACTTATGGATTGTTAATTAGATTTATGGTGAAGGTAATTAGATTTATTGTTATAGAAAGTAATTTTATCATCAAGAGGATAAAACGTGGAAAATTTATCATTAAATGTTAAATAACTAGTGGTAACATTTTTCAAATTAGATATTCAACTTATTCTTGTTATTTGATCTCAAAATATGAAAATAGGTTTTGGAAATGATGATTGTGCTACGTATGTAAATTAAATTTAATCATGATTTATATGGTGTATGTGATAAGATACATTCCCCATATCATGATATAAATGGTAGACATCTTTGAAACCTTCCAAAACGAAAATATGACTCAAAAATTTCATAAAAGGGTATATATCCAATCTACCATGCCACTTGAGTTGATACATACTCATTTGTGTGGGACAATGAGACAAAAAACCCCAAAGTGATCTTTTCTTCATCACATCCCCAAATTATTAGACCACAATGGCTAATTTCAAGTTCACAAAAGATTAATTATAAGTAGTTGATATATTTAATGTTTTAAAAAAAATGTTGAGAGAGAATTTGGGATATGTATTAAGAAACTAATTTACGGTAATGGTAGAGAGTTTATAAAAAATTCTGAATCCTACCATAGAAAATATCGAATCAAACATCAATATAGTACTCCACATATACCCTAATAAAATTGATTATTTGATAGAAAGAACATAATCTTAGTTAATACTGGGAGAAAAATGTCATCAGAATATAACATCTCAATGATCTACTAGAGGGATGCTATATGAATTTTTGTGAATGGAAAAAATAATTTCTTTCTAAGACCAAATTCTATCATGGATTATTAAGAATTTTGTTATAAGAAGTAGAAAATTGTGGACTATCTCAAATGGACCTGAGATTATAGTGTATGGGTCAGAAGTTTCCTGCTTAATACATCTACAATGAAATTTCCTTTCCCTTGGGTATTGGTGATGTCATGTTCAGAAAATTATAGGTACTCTACCCAATACCTCGGGAAGAGTTTCAAATATTTTTTATATAAGATATAACTCAAGCACTTTTGGTCTTAATAAATACTAAAACTTTCTCCGAAAAGGTAATGTCTCCAACACTTAAGTGTTTTCAATACAGCTACAATTTCAAAGTCATGGTTAGGATAGTTCTTCTCATGAGGCTTAAGCTAACGATATCCATAGATAACAACATGATTACCTTGCATAAGAATAAAGCCCAAACTTGAACCTAAAGCATCATAGAACACCATGTAGCCTTTTGAGGACTTTGTAAGAGTTAACACTGACACAGTAGTCAAAATACACTTCATATAAACAAAATGACTCTGAAATATATCATTAAAAGAAAACTTTACCCACTTCAATGTAAGATAAGTCATCAGAGAATCCAACATCAAGAAGTCATTCCCAAATAGATGATAATATCCACCTAATCCCAAAAATCGTTGAATTGAGAATACATTTTTTAATTGTTACCAAGTCATAAAATCCTTCACCTTGTTAGGATCAAATGATATAACATGTGCAGACACTACATATACAAATAATTTCACTAACCAGATAAAAAAACACTTTGATATTTTGGCATAAATCTATGATTTCTTAGTAGACTAAGAACTATTCTCAGATAATGAACATGAACCTCCTATAACTTGGAGTAAACAACGATGCCCTCCAAAAAGACTACCTCAAAGGTATCCAGATACTTGTGTAAAATATTTTTCATTAGATCCATGAAAACATTAGGAGCATTTGTTAGAACGAAGGGCATAACAAGGTACTCATAATGATCTTACCTACTCTGAAAGTTGGTTTTCTGAATGTCAAATTCTTTCATCCTCAGCTGATGGTAACCAGATCAAATTTCAATCATTAAAAACCACTTTTTCACTTTCACCTGATCAAACATATCATAAATCCATGGAAATAGATACTTTTTCTTTACTTTCACTCAATTGAGCTTTTGCTAATCAATACATAAAAGAAGAGAACCATCAGCTTTCTTAGAGAAGAGAATCATCTCCACCAAAGGTCACACACTCGGGAATATAAATCCTTTCTCTAAAACATCATCCAACTAGGAATACAGCTATTTCATTTTAGTTGGCTCCATGTGTTAATAGGTAATTGAAACTGGTTGAGTACCAGATATTAATTCAAAAGAAAAATCAACCTCCCTTATTAGTATAAAACTAGAGAAGTCAGAGGAAACATGTCAGGTAACTCAACAATGACTGTAGGGAGATCACCACTCATTGAATCCCACTGCATATCAAAATTAGGCACTAATATCACATTGTCAAAATCCAAATAAGAAGTTATGGCTCTACTCAACCTTGTTTCCTGTTATCTTTGAATGAACATAGGCACACCACTAGGGGAAGTAAGGTAAACCTATCAAAGATAACAATAAATCCTTGATTTATTAAAAAAACAAATCATCCTGAATATGATGTCCAGAGATTTTGTGTTAAGTAAAAGAAAACTCCAAGCTATATTGACATCATATAGAGAGAAAACAAAAGCAGGACTATAGATACCTAGTTCTCTCTTTTTACTAAGGGGTGTTGTGTTTTCCATTACACAAGATAAAAGTTCCACAGAAAGATTAAAAATATTAACAATATGGGTTAAAATAAATGAATGTTCCACACCAGTATCAAATAGAGAAGTCACTAATGACAAAGTTATAGTAATGGTACCTCTTATAGTTACTGGACCCTTCCTCTGGAGACTCTCCTAACGTGTGAAGTAGCATCGCTTAGGATGTCTATTTCTAAAACCCTTTTAAACTTGATGTATATGATTTCCCCATTGTTTTAAGAGGATTTGATGATATTGTTCCACTATAAGGATTATAAATGTAATGGAATAATATTTGAAAGTTTTATAAATGTCCTTAGGAGATACAGTTCTTAGGTGCCTCAGTGAAAACCCTCCTAGAATATCTTGTCATTCCACACTCATAAAAAATCAAAGGGCTTACTCCTAGCATTGTAGGAGGTTTGGACTGACCATGCCTTCATGAAAATCCATGATAATAATTATTCTTTCACTTTCACTTGAAGTAGTTGATGTTATCACTGGGACCGAAAGAAACTCTTGATAACCCTAAAATGCTTACCAGGTCTATCTCAACCATCATCGCCCTTTCTAGCACATTTGTATATGTGGGCAGCTTTAGAAGGATAACCCGAGAACTGATATCTGATCAAAGTCCATACTAAACCATTATTCATTCATTCTCTCATTAGATAAAATCTCAGGTGAAAACTTCACCAGTACATCAAAGAGATTTTAATATTTAGTCACGATCTTATCAGCCTGCTCAGGCTTGAAAAACTCTACAGCCTTGGCCAACAACATAGAATCTGGATAGAACTAGTTAGTGAAATTAACTTTGAATTCATTCCACTCTAAGACCTCATGTTTCTTCATTATCACCATCGTATCCCGCCATCTCCTACTTGGTCCTTCTAGCATGAAGGTGGAACACTTTTTCTTGATCTCATTTGGTGTCTCAATAACTGAAATATATGTTCTATCTTACCCAACCATTCCTCAAAATTTTGAGGATCATAAGAGCCTCTAAAACTTTTGGCTTCTAGAGAAGTAACTTTTGAGAATAATTTCATAGAAAATTACCCTAAGGATCCATAGTTGGATCTTGAATGGGAACTGGATGAGGTGATTGTCCGAGATCTTAGCTACTGTGTACAAACACCTCAACTAGATTTGGGTCCATTGGAGGATTTGATTGCTATAGTCCAGCAGTAGATTCCTCCTAGATCTTATTTACACATAGTCATGGAGGCATGGTGCTTCACAACATCAACAAAAAATAAGGAATATGTTGGACTAACTCTCAAACTGATCAATAGTGGAAATTATTCCAAATAAATGGAACAAACAAGATTTAGACTTTACTCTATCCAAATAAGAATAGGTAAAAGACTAGAACTAATCCACAAGACATATTTCCCTAACCACCCCTGGCCACTTAAGGTTCATTGTAGTGATAATTTTCCAAGAACTCAATATCAGCTACCTCCTATGTCCAAAAAATATTTCAACTACATACAGACTTTAAGAAAAAATATCAACAACCACCTTTGATACCACTTTGTCACGAACCAGCCTGGGTACACTAATACAAAAATGGTCTATATCAACAATCAAAAAGGTCTTTAAAAGTGCTAAAAAAGTTTTGTAAAGCTCAACACTGATATAGGGGGGTCCCTTTTATCAACCCTTTGAAAAGTGATGATAAAGGCCCCTTTTATCAGCACTAAAAAAAGCGTTGATAAAAGACCCCTTTATCAGTGTTTTTTTAGCACTGATAAAAGGGACCTTTATCATTACTTTTAAAAAGCACTGACAAAAGTAAAAAATAAATAAAATAAATATAAAAAATAATTATATAATGTGTAGAGAGCTTTTAAAAGTGCTTGACCCCACCCCCCTTTATCAGTGCTAGGCAGTATCCCGCTCGCTGCACTTCCCATGCCTGCTCACATGCACGCACCCCTCTGCTTCCACCCGAACTCTAACCTGACACCTCCCCCTTTCGCGGCTGCACCTTTACCACTAACCTTTTTTGTTTTTTTTCACTATTTAATGATATATCTATTTATATATATATATATTTATATTTATTCATATATTGATATAGATTCATATTAATATAAATATATTTATTCATATATTCATATATATATATATTCATTTGTATATTAATATATATTTATATTTATTTATTTATATATATATATATATTTAGTTATAATTTTTTATCCATATATTTATTTTTATATTAATATATACTTATAAGATTAGTTTTAAATACATTTATGAAGTATGCTTTTTATGTGTGTTTATAATTAAATAAATAACAAAAAACATACATATATACAACACACACACACACATAGACACACACACACATACACCTATATATTTACAAATAAATACATATATATGTGTATTTGAAAAGCCATAGAATGTTAGAACAATCATAACTTATAATCCAAAATCCTATTTCAACTCCAAAACCAATCAAATCGAAGAAAATGAAACAATAATCGGTATAATATATGGTACAGGCCTAACAGACATCCGGATCAGAAGTTTTACTTTTTTTAATGTTAATAAATTGGGGTATCCGGACTAAAAACTCAGTTTTGAAGGTCTTATGGGACATTTTTGGCCTTGAAGATGTGACAGAAGCTTCTCTCGGGTCACCAGTGCGTAAAGCTCGTGTTGTTACAAAATAAAGTAAATAAAAAGAGTTTAGGGGTTGGATAAGTAAAATAAAAGAAAACAATTTAAGAGAAACTATTACCTTTATTTTGGGTAACTCTCTTTGGTTTGAACCAAAGGACTTAATGAAATTCATTCTGCATAAGTTAAGGCTTCTAGGAGGAGGATAGGGATGTATGGAGCTTAATTGGGCAGAGTTTGGATGAGACAAATGTCTTGAGAGGTGTGGGGAATTGGATATAAATGGTCTCCTTTTATAAGGGATAGGAGGGGCTCTTTAGGAAAGTGTGAAAACATTATTTTATTATATAATGATATTCGGTTTCTAATATTCCAAAAATAATTAAGGACGAAGATAAGATGACTCATAATCGAAATAAAATCATCCAATCAAAATTTTACATGTTTTGGATAATATTTTAATCATTATAATTTTATTTATTTTAATAATTTATTAATGAGGTAAATACTGCATCATTATTGTGTCATAAATAAATAAATTTATTCGATGTATAAAAATTATAAAAAATACTCCCTTGTAGGAAATATTTATAGATTTCCAAAAAATATTTATATTCAAAAATAGGACTTATATAACACCATATAAAAATTAATTACTAAACGATGTTTGTTATTGTCAATTTTGTCTTTACATTAAATTCATTAATCTGAATTGTCATTTTCACTCCCAAGTGGATCAATGGGGTCCCAAAATCGTCCCAAAGATGCCCATGGACATAAATGACTCAACTAATAAGGTTTGTACAAGTGTTAAGGTAATTTTGAATTATTATAATATTCATTTAACCTTGAATTACCCTATTTACCTTTAACCGCAGTAATACAAGTCAAAAGTTACTATTCACCAAAAATTATTTTCATCTTAATAAACTACATTTTACTTCTTGATAACAACCATGAATTTCAGATTTTTGATTTTAAATTCACAGAAGTGGTAAATTTTCATTTAAATGAAAAAGTCAGTTTTTTAACTACCACTAAGTGGTTTCACTATTCATCAAAATTTGAATTGTTTCATAAAAATACCAAAAATTCAGCCTAAGATATATTTGATATTCCAAATTCAAAAATGAAATATAGTTTTCCAAATTCAAAAAATATAAGTGGAATTAATTAGTTTTAAAATTAATTCTCGTTATCCAAACAAATAGCGTATTTTTAAGAAACAATAACTATCAAAAGATTGATACTTGTTTATGTCCAATTTCAAAGTGAAATTAATTCAATGACCAGAATTTAATTAAATAGTAAAAATATATTTTCATTTCACTTTAAAACAAATTAAAAATATAATCTAACCATAAAAATAAATTAGATTAAAAGGCACTTTTGAAATAAAATACAATATTTTTCACTATTCATTAAATATGAACTTTATCAGAAAAATACCAAAAAAATTACCCAAAGTAAAATTTGATGTCCCCATTCTAAATAAGGATTATATTTGGTCAATTATAATGTATTAAAGTGAGAAAAAGTATATTTAAAAAGGGGTGTCCATTAAAAGGCTGTAAATCGGCCTTTTAATGTAAATTATGCTTTAAATTATATTCATTCATATTTTAAGCCTGTAACATTTTATTGGATTAATGTAAATAAATTTAAAAATCATGTATAATCATATTGTAGTTATATTCATTCACTCCTTCAAATAAAATGGCTAGGAGTTAACTACAATTTAAAATAATAATATTTTATTATTAGTGTGCAACGTAAGATTCCAAAGAAACTCGTTGTTGCGTATCGGGTACGCTATCGAACATAGAAACCCCTTTAAAGTAAAATTAATATTTAATTCAAAAATATTAATAAATATGAAAATCTTTTCTTCTTCATTTACTTCGGATGTTTCATCCTTCCCCCCTTTTGGGAATTGCGTCCTCACAATTTTTATTCACTTATCAAAATAAGTGGGGGTATTTATCCCACATAGCATTTGCAGAGTCCCACATTGCCTCTTCAACCATATGGTTTTTTTTAAAAACATTTACCTGGTGAAATACCTTATTCCGCATCACATTATCTCTACGGTCAAGAATCTGAACTGGTTGTTCTTCATAAGAGAGATTCTCTTCCAACTGAACTACCTCTATGCTCAAAACATGAGATGGATCTGGTATATACTTTCTCAACATCGAAACATGAAAAACATTGTGTACATGGAATAAACATCGAGGTAAAGTCACTCTATACGCAACTGATCCAACTTTATCTAGAATTTCATAAGGTTCAATGAACCTCGGACTCAACTTTCCCTTCTTACCAAAACACATAACACTTTTCCATGGAGAAACTTTGAGAAATACATGACAACCTGTCTCAAAGGAAAGATTCTTCCTCTGGTTATCTGCATAACTTTTATGTCTGCTCTGAGCTGTTCTCATGTGCTTCTGAATCAATTGAACTTTCTCTGCCATCTCTTCTACAAATTCTGGTCCTATCAGCTTCCTCTCACCTACTTCATCCCAAAAAGCTAGAGTTCGACAATGATTTTCATATAATGCCTCAAATGGAGCCATCTTTATAATAGAATGAAAACTGTTATTATATGAAAATTCAACCAAAGAAATATGTTGGTCCCAACTTCCCTGGTAATCCATCAAGAAAGCACGTAACATATCCTCCAAGGTATTAATTGTTTGTTCTGACTGCCCATCTGATTGAGGATGAAAAGTTGTACTAAAATTTAATTCATTACCCAATGACTTTTGAAGGCCTTTCCAAAATATAGAAGTGAATCTGGGATCACGATTAGATACAATGGAGAGGGGAACTCCTTGCAAACTGACTATCTATTTAACATACAACTGAGGAAGTTGATCTAGAGACAAAGTATCTCTAATAGGAAGGAAATGAGAAGATTTAGTCAATCGATCAACTATAACCCAGATTGCATTATTACCTCGATATGTCTTTGGTAATACCAAAATGAAGTCCATGGATATATTTTCCCATTTCCACTCTGGCACCGGTAAAGGATGAAAAATTAATTTGGGTAACTGTTGCTTTTCTTTAACCTGCTGAAAAGTCAAACACTTCATAGTAAAATCAGAAATATCTCTTTTCATACTATCCCACCAGTAATAATCCTGAAGATCTTTGTACATCTTAGTACTGTCAAGATGAACTGAAAAAGGATAACTATGAGCTTCACAAAACAACTCATTCTTCAACTGTGAATCACAATGCACACATAATCTCTTACCAAATCTCAAAACACAATCATTATCCACGTTAAAATCAGGCAACTTACCCTTCTGAACCAACACAACCTTTTTCCGTAACTCATTGTCTCTCTTCTGCACTTGCTTAATTCTGTTTGATAGAGATGATTTCACTGACACCTGAAACAAAATAGTAGAATTTTTGTCAACAAAAACTTTTATTCCAAAGTTCATCAAATCAAAAACTAAAGGATATCGTTTCAAACGTAACATGGTTAATGAATTATTACTTTTTCGACTCAAAGCATCTTCCACTTTATTAGCTTTTCCTGGATGGTAAAGGATCACGAAATCATAATCCTTGATTAATTCCAACCATATCCTCTGTCTCATGTTCAGTTCTTTTTGAGTGAATATATAATTCAAACTATTTTGATCAGTATATATTTCACACTTCACTCCATAAAAATGATGCCTCCAAATTTTTAAATCAAAAACAACAGCAGCTAAATCCAAATCATGTGTAGGGTAATCTAACTCATGTGGTTTCAACTGACGTGAAGCATAAGAAATTACCTAATCATTATGCATTAGGACACAACCAATTCCTTTCACTAAAGCATCACTTTAGATTACAAACTCACCATTTCTGGAAGGCAGTGCCAAAACTATATCATTCACCAATCTTCTTTTCAATTCCTAAAAACAATCATCACATTCTTTTTTCCAGATGAACTTTACACCTTTCCGAGTGAACTTAGTCATTAAACTAGATAACCGTGCAAAATTTTCAACAAACCACCTATAATAACTAGAAAACCCAAGAAAACTACGAATCTTGGTTATATTTGTGGGTCTTGTCCATTCTTCAACAACATTCATTTTAGCAGGATAAACAGTTATGTCATTTTTTGAAACAATTTGACCAAGGAAATAAATTTATTGTAACCAAAACTCACACTTGCTGAATTTCCAAAATAGATTCTTTTCTTTTAAGGTTTGTAAGAAAAACCTTAAATGAATTTCATGATCCTATTTACTTTAAGAATAAACCAAAATATCATCAATAAACAGAACCACCATTTATCACCTGAATCAACTGAGCCATCACTACAACAAACCGTTCAGTTCTGATTCTGACCATCTGAGGATTCTTATTTGGAATGTCATTTCCCTCTATATGCCTTCACTACACAACTTTCCTCTTTCCTCTAAAAAAAACCATTCTCAGCACATAAATATCTTAATCAATGCAACATGGTCATCTGTAAATGCTATATCATTTCAATATAACCATAAATTAATTTATGGACATTTATTTAACAATACCCTAACTCCTAAAGTTATCTAAACCAGCCTCTGATACCAACTATAAGGACTCATCCATAAACCTTACATAATGTTGAATTAAATGAATAATTCACGTATAGGATCTTTTCAGGATTAGAGTTTTAGAGAATTAGTATATAACTGTTACATCTCAAAAGATTACAAGGTAGACATATCTACACAGTTTCTGTTTTTCATAAAATTAAAACTCTTGAAAAAAAGTCATGTATAGTTCCATGTTTTAGATAGCATGACTTTTCCTTGATCCCATCCTTGACCTTATTCATCTTTAAGTCCTGTGAATACATTTCAAAACATGGGATGAGCATAAAAAGGTCAGTAAGGGTTATAAAAAAAGAATGAAAACATTTGTTCATAAATACATAAAAAACATGAAATCCTTTACTTACCTCATGAAATTATAAGATTTTTGAAAGACACATAGAAATCATTAATCATAAAGGTAACTTGTAGCATCCATATCATACTTACATTATATCTATCACAGCTACATAGGGAGTTACTTTGGAATACCCATCACAGTATATTCCATAAATCTCTTAGGAGAAACATTCAAGTTTACCTCTGTCACATTACCCAATGCATTGGAGAGTTATCTCGGGCTCACCCGCTATAGGTTTATCACGGAACCACCCGTATACGTAAATAATGCCCAAGAACCATAACATGATCATAACACATAACATAACCATAAAGGAAAGATAACATTTCCACATTGAAATAATAAAATATCATTTCAATATATTGAAATAATAAATCTATTATCAAAATCATTTTCAATACCAAATACGTAAACAGAGTATTTGGTATTTATTTTTCCTTTTAAAAACATTCCGTCTTGTTAAGGAAGCCAAAGATCAAATATTACTTGCGGAGGCGGAAAGGTCATTGTCACCGCTTACGTAAAAAATCATTACTTTTTGTCATTTTGTAAAATGCTTCTATAAAAAGATTCCCTTTGAAAATTCAAGGGTGTTTATACAGCATATAAAAGAAAGACGTGTATTAAAACAAAATATGCCTCAATGAAAGGATATTGAGACGAAGTCCCTTACCTCGTGTCCAACTTGACTCGATCATTCTTTAATATCCTGAATAATAAAATAAAGTTAATTTATACTTTCTTAAGAACCTTTTTCAAGTTTATTATTC
Organism: Viscum album; assembly: GCA_963277665.1. Taxonomy (NCBI): domain Eukaryota; kingdom Viridiplantae; phylum Streptophyta; class Magnoliopsida; order Santalales; family Viscaceae; genus Viscum; species Viscum album. Next base: position 937,341,249 of record OY728153.1, read on the forward strand.
CTTTTATATCACTTATTACCATGTTATGAACATTATGTAATCATTTAATTTAATAACCTTCATTTTGTCGATATTTGGTACTTGAGTCAAAATAGACACCTTATATTTACAAGTTGTCCATGTGGTCAATAGTTCATTATATCAAAAATGATATTCATGATTTTGATATCATATATATCATATATATCCAGTATATACATGTCTTTAGAATAGTACATAACATTTAGAGGTACGAAATGAAATGCACCGTTCATGGAGACGGTAAGTCGTTCGTACGCATGAACACTACTTTCATTTATATTTATTATTTTAATGAAAATAAAACATAAAGATACATAGGTATATTATAATTCCAGTATAATATCATATATCATGTCGTTAACTCCATAATTTATACATCCCACATAAGGCATTAACGAATCAAATCACTTTGAGGGGGCGGTAGTCCGCACTTCCTCAAATGAGATTATCGTATTTAACCACTATAAAAACCATAAAGGTGTGCTATAAATGGGAAGTACAAAAGAATAAGGAAATCATAAACATAACATATATCATATATAAATATAGTTCCATCATAATGGCCACCAAGAGAGGTGGTAAGATGTAATTGAACAATCATCGTTTCATGAGGCGTTAGTTTCCCATCCTCAGAAACATTATGTTCTTCATCCATTAGATGGAGGTGTGTGTAATTGTAGTTCGAATCCTTCTCATAAAAACATCCTAGTATATTGATAATACTTCTTTTGTTACAAAATAAAGGAAATAAAAATATTTTAGGGGTTGGAGAAGTAAAATAAAAGAAAACAATTTAAGAGAAACTATTACCTTTAATTTAGGTAACTCTCTTTGGTTTGAAACAAAGGACTTCTTCAAATTCCTTCTGCCTACGTTAAGGATTCTAGGAGGAGAATAGGTATGTAGGGAGCTTAATTGGGCAGATTTTGGATGATTCAAATGGCTTGAGATGTATGAGGAATTGGATATAAATGGTCTCATTTTATAAGGGAGAGGAGGAGCTCTTTATGAAAGTGTGAAAACACTATCTAATTATATAATGATATTCAGTTTCTAATGGTCCAAAAAATTAAGGTCCAAGATAAGATGACTCATAATCGAAATAAAATCATCCAATCAGAATTGGACATGTTTTGGATAATATTTTAATCATTATAATCTTATTTATTTTAATGATTTATTAGTGAGGTAAATACTGCATCATTATTTTGTCATAAATAAATTAATTTATGCGATGTCTAAAAATTATAAAAAATACTCACTTTTAGGAAATCTTTTTAGATTTTCAATGAATATTTATAGTATAAAATAGGAATTATATAACACAATATAAAAATTAATTACTAAACGATGTTTGTTAATGTTAATTTTGTCTTTACATTAAATTAATTAATCTAAATTGTCATTTTCACTCCCAAGTGGATCGATGGGGTCCCAAAATCGACCCAATGATTGTCATGTCGTAAATGACTCAACAAATAAGGTTTGGAAAAGTGTTAAGGTAATTTTTATTTATTATAATATTCTTTTAACCTTGAATTACCCTATTTACCTTTAACCGCTATAAATACAAGTCAAAAGTTACTATTCACCAAAAATTATTTCCATCTTAATAAACCACATTTTACTTCTTAATAACAACCATGTATGTCGGATTTTTTAAATTAAATTCACAGAAGTGGTAAAATTTCATTTAAATGAAAAAGTTAGTTTTTTAACTACCACTAAGTGGTTTCACTATTCATCAAAATTGAAGTTTTTCAGAAAAATACCAAAAATTCATCCTAATCTATATTTGATATTCCAAATTAAAACATGAAGTATATTTTTCCAAATTCAAATAATTTAAGTGGAATTAATTAATTCTAAAATTTATTCTCGTTATTAAAACAAATAGCATGTTTTTAAGAAATAAAAACTATCAAATGATTGATACTTATTTATGCCCAATTTCAAAGTGAAATTAATTCTAATGACCAACATTGAATTAAATGGTAAAAATATATTTTAATTTCACTTTAAAACCAATTAAAAATATAATCTGGCCATATAAATAAATTAGATTAAAAGGCACTTTTGAATTAAAATACAGTATTTTTCACTATTCATTAAATATGGACTTTATAAGAAAAATACCGAAAAATTACCCAAAGTAAAATTTGATGTCCCAATTATAAAGAAGGATTATATTTGGTTACTTAGAATGTATTAATGTGACAAAAACCATATTTAAATATGGTTCTCAATTAAAAGGTGGTAAATCATCCTTTTAATGTAAATTATGCTTAAAATTAGATTCATCCATATTTTAAGCCTATAACTTTTTATTAGAATAATTTAAATACATTTAAAAATCATGTATAATTATATTGTAGTTAGTTTCATTCATTCCCACCAATACAATGGCTAGGAGTTGACTACAATTTAAAATAATAATATTTTATTATTAGTTTGCAACGTAAGATTCCAAAGAAACTCGTTGTTGCGTATCGGGTACACTATCGAAAATAGCAACCCCTTTAAAGTAAAATTAATATTTAATTCACAAATAATAAAAAATATGAAATTATTTTATTCTTTATTTACTTGGGATGTTACAGTAGCGGTCTGGAATTATTTCCAGTGGACTAGAATTGATACCTATCAGAGCACTCCATGGGTAACTACACACTCTGGGTGGGACATACCACCATCCCCAGTGGCATCCATTTCCTCATGAATACCATGGGCGGAGAGCCATGCTTCATCCAATGCTAACATGTGAGAGTTCTCAAGGATCAGATTCATTCCTACCTCCTTTACTCTAATACCAACTATAACGACCCATAATTTACATACATTGTTATCACTTCGGAATTGAAGCATACTTATCACAACATATAACAAAACCATGATAGGACAGTATAGGTATAGTGTCTTTAGAAACTGGGAAAAATTAACAAATGGTTCATAAATCATCTACATTGTCTCCCATTTATTTCATCATATCTAGAGTCCATTTTGGCATATCCTACTTAATGCCCTTCTTTCCTGACCTGGGGAAAAGAAAACATACAAAAGGGTCTGCTCAAATGCTTAGTAAGGGTAAAAAAAGGAAATATCAATCATATAATATTCATAAGAACATAACATTTTGAAAATCATAACCTGCAAAAGAGATCATAATATCATTACATGGGAAAAATCATTGTAGTGAAATGTAATCCCAATAATCATAACATAAAACATGAAACTTTGTGGAATAAAAACATAATCATAGAAAATAATTTCATATTGGTCAAGACTCATTTCCAAGACCATCATAGAAGACAAAGTCCATTAATGAACCGAGTTCACTCTTCATTCCAGTCCTATATCACTTAACCGGATCAACTTACCATTCCATCCATGTCTATCTCATGAGATATAAATCATTACCCAATGCATTGGAGTGAGATATAGGTCCCACCATTATCATAATGAAACATTTCTTATGTTTTCCAAAAAATCATAAATCATACATCATAGAATAACCCATGTAATAAAAATTGGATTCTTAAACATCATACCATCATAACATAATCCATATAAGATAATTGGACTTCATAAAAATAATTCCACCATAACATAATAAATTCAATGTAATAATTAAGGATAGAAACAGAATCCTATATTATCTTAGATGGAAAATAATTTTGATAAAACACTTGAACTCAATTCCTGAGAAAAATATCCTTTCTACTTTAAAAACATTTTTCCTTTCTCAACATGCCATAAAATTTTAAACTAAAATAAGTTAATTGAAAATAAACATGAAAAAATTTAAATGAAGCTTCATAGAAATAATGTTCTATGAAATCATAAAATCTATTCATGCTATATAAGTTAAAAACATTCTTCTTATACTTTGTCCGGAAAAGTCAAAAATTATCTCGTACTGAAAATAAAAAAAGATTACATTCATATCTTTTAATAAAAAGTCACCAATAGGTCAAATTAGATTTTAAAAAAATTATATGACGATAATAATAATATTACATATTGAGAAAACATGGATGTGGATGATAAATATTCCCTAGTAAATTCTGAAGTATAAACAATCTTAGATAAAAATGAGATTACAAGATTTTCCCTTACCTTAGGTCTGATATGCTTAGTACATATCTGAAACTCATGTATAATGATTTAAATAATGTCATTGACTTATTCTAGAATCAAATAAATTGTTATGATATCATATATGGTCATATTATTATCTTCTTATTAGTAAAATTTCATTGCTACTTTTTATTCGGGTGTTCATTGCTTTATGTTCATATACGTGTTTTGTCAAATATACTCTTATTCCTCTTTTTAGGTTATAGCTACATCATTTACAGAATGGTATTAGTATTATATATTTCATATTTATTCATTCAATTCGTTTATATAATCATGGTTTAATAAATATCATGTAGAACGAATCACATCGCACTGTGGAGACGGTAAGTCGTACGTACGCATGAGCGGCGATGTCTTTCCCATAATTATTGAATGATATTGGAGTGGATGATAGAATATCTTTGAATTAGTATCATCTTATAATAATCATATATAGTTTTTATCTACACCATTATACTCATCCAAGTAAGGTGGTGGTGGAAAACAGATTACACCACGGCATGGAGACGGTATTTCGTACGTACGCACGAGCGGTGATTTAATTTTTTGCAGGATGGATAGAAGTTTAAATAAGGTGGTTTCTTATTCATAATAACATTTCATTATATGAGTGATAATTAAGTAATTACTTTATAATGAAACAAATAAATAATAGGAAGTAGAATAATAAATAAATTTGAACGAATCGGTAAAGTATATTACCCCTTCTTCTACGCGCCTCTTCTAAACCTCCACTTAGGGCACTAAAGTTGGTCTTTGAAGAAGACCAGGACCTCTATAATGTTTATATGGAAGTGTAGAAGAGAAATGGATAGGGTTATTTCGATCTTGAAGGATCAAAATATTATGAAGAGGAGAGGGAGGAGGTTCCATTTTATAAAAGAGGAGAGGGGCATCTTTAGAAACCTAAATAATATTAATTTATAATAATTTCAAAACCCACTTAAAACATCCAAAAATGACTCAATTAGAAGATGATATGATATAGGGTTTTAATATCATCAACCAATAAAATTTAGACATGTTGTGAATTTATTTTAAACCTTATGAACATGATTTATCCTTATTTAATCTATTTAATTTTATTTGTGGTAATAATATTCTAAATTTTAAATTGTTATAAATAATTACTTATGTGTTGTGAGTTGTCCATAATTGGATACTTTATGACATTTTCGACCATATAAATTTCAATTTATAATTTTTAAATATTTTTGTGATTTTTAAACAATTTTATAATATGTTATTTTTATAAAATAAAAATAGTGTCAATTTTGACACTATTCATTTATTTGCATTTAAATAAAATCCACACAAGGAATATATTCGAACCAAAATATTTAATATATTAATAACATGTCATATGTTTCTATAAAATTCTTGGATCACATTAAATAGTTCATATAATATTTATTTTAATATTTTTAATATTATTTATTTGATATTTCAACCAATAAAATAATTTCTACATCACTATTGTGTCACCATTAATGATAATTATTTAATCATTAAAAATTCTCAATAAAATCACATGATGTGGATTGTTTTATTATATTTTCTGTTACTATTTATTTTCTATGTTTTATGATTTTTATCACTAAATTAAAATTATTACACTTATAAGATATAAGAGAGTGACATGTTGTCACTTTCTTTGGTTTTAATAATAATTACTTCATTTTCATAGTCAAAAGTATATGAAATGAATATATTATGACCCTTAGATGATACGGGTAAACTTTTAATCATCCAATAGAATTTTGGTAGGTTTTAGGGTAATTTTATAATATTATTGTTACCCATAATTTCCTGATTTACCTTTAACTACGGTAAATAAAATTTACCATAGTTACTAATCATAATGCCCAAAAACGTTTCCTATTAACATAATTTGGACCTACTGATTCCAAATATCTAATCCATTTTTTCAAACTCAAAACACAGAATTTTCACTAATTAATTTAAAATTAATCCCATTGTCAAAAAAATGGGTTTTTGTTTATAACATTGCAAAAGATTGAATTGATTTTACATACGAATTCAATGTAAAATTAATTCTAATGACATAAACTATATTAAATGGTAAAAATATATTCTATTTATACTTTAAAACAATTTACTATTATAATTTAACAATATAAATTATCTCGATGAAAAAAATTTCTTTTAAGTAAAATTTAGTGTGTTTTTACTATTCATCAATATAAGAACGTTGTCAGAAAAATATCAAAACATTATCCAATGTAAAGTTTTGTATCATAATTCAAAATAAGAAAGTTATTTTGTAAAATTGAACTTATAAAATTGTCAAAAATTTTATTTAAAATGGGTGCACCATCAAAAAGCAGAAAAACTGCATTTTTGAAAAATAATTCTTTTATCCGAAAAATTGATTTTGTTCTCATACCTCATTCCAGAAAATGTGTAAGATGAATTATAATTTTATAAAATTAAAAATGTGGATAATACTATTCATAATGTCTAGTTACTAATAATATTATAACAATATATCGTTTTTTAGGGAAACTCGGTATTACGTACAACACGCGTTATTGAGGAAGGTTGCTCTTGCGTGTAATGCAAGCCATGTTGTGGTTATTGTAGGGAAATCTTTATTTGGTGTTGCGTATAACATACTCAAAATATATTTCAGTTATACATTTATCAAAATCTATACATGGTGTTGTGTAAAAATAATTTTATTCTAAATAACTTGAAATTTTGTGCATCACAAGCCAAGAATAGTGTTGTGTATACTAAAAGCTAATAAAGTGTTGCGTATAGCACAAGATAATCTCGGTGAAGCATAAAAAAAAGACATCAAAGAAATTAAAAAGAATAATTCTCATATAATCTAGGGGTGTTACAATTATATTCTCGATTTCATTATGATTCATGTCTTATGAACTACCAATATTCATTTCATGATTCCAATTTAGATAATTGATAAATGGGGTATAACCTTATATTTCCATCATCTCGTTCTCATACTATTATGCTCATGATTATGTTTACAAGTCTCCCTTGTTTACCCTTACTAGCATATGAGGTCACATTTTTCTTATATTTTCTCTTCCTTAGGTTATAATGAAAGGTTTATATAAGGGTACTAAAGGGAACGATTTTTTTGGGAAACATCGAAGATCTTTCTCCAAATTTGAAGTTCTTGTTCCAAATTTCCCAAGGCACTAAACTAATACAGTCTTGGGTATTTGTTTGTGTAATGTATGAAATGCATTAAGTATTTCTCAAAAATGATTTTTTGTAAATATATCTTAAGACAATGTCACTATATTTAAAACCCATAGGTAGTATAAAAAATTATGAACTAGATAAGAAATACTCATTCTTAAATAGTAATATGAAAAAATATGTCAACATCGAGCAGCCTGATGGATTTGTACTTAATAAATTTAAATTTATAGTGAGAAAATTGAAGAATTTTTAGGTACCCATGAATATATTTTATTTTTTTTAATAAGTGTAGATACTATTGTATGAATAATATATCAATATTAGTTAGTACTATGTGAAAATTTAACTAACTTGATTCCATTATACATACCAAAGAAAGAATGAACAATTTAGAACTACTTCTTAAAGAACATGTAAATATATATTCAATTATGACTAAATGTATTTATTGTTTTTGAATTGGGCTTAAATGTATAAAATTAATGTTTGTGTGGAAAAGATATTTCTACAAAAATTAAAAAATTATAAGAATATTTTTCTGAGATGATTGGATCGGAATCTATACTGAAGACTACTTGTATTTTTAAAATTTCCAACATTGATTATGAGTCTTCATATGAGTAAACTATATTGTATAAAATTCATTTTTGAATTAATATGATTCATTATAAGGGACTTTTTATGAGTGGTATTATTTGCCTATGAGTCTAAATATGAGTATCTGGAGGACTTTGAATGAGTCATTGGACCTACATACAAGTCATTGAACCATCAAATGAATTATTTATAGAATTCTAAATCTATGTATGACTCTGATAAATCATAATAATTATTTGTTCTACAAGTATGATTTTTATAGTAGTCATATGACTTTAATAGTGCCTATGTGAGATTTTCAAATACTACCCATATGAGTTTTCTACATCATAAGATTTATAATTTTTTACAAAATTAATAGCTAAGAATTATAGAATTATGTTTTATAGATAAATTGATTCAATTGATGTTTTTTCTCTATTCTTCATAGATTTAAATATCATGATAATTTATTGGAACATGATTCAAGATGAAAACTTGGGGAGAGTGTTCCACACTAAAAAATTATATCCTTGTGCATATGATTAATATAGTCATGGATATTCTGAATCATTTAAAATGTTTTGAATAATGTGGATTTTGTGAGATATTTAATGTTATATAATATAAATATCTTATTAATATGGAATGAATCCCATGTATGAAATGACGAACTTGACTCAAATTTAAATGGGTTTGAATGAAGATATAATTTTGGAATACCATTAAATGATTTAAAATATGATATCACTGCTGCTATCAAAGATCAAAGAGTTTACAAAATTATATTTTGGAAACCATTATTCATGATTAAATTTAATAAATATAAAATATATCGGTGATAAGGAAAATAATATTGAGGACTTGATAACTAGATAATACACCTACAAACAATATTTTATATTATTAAAGGAGAAGAATCAACTACATTTAGGAACAATTATTTATCAAATAATAATGATAAAGAATCCAATGTTTTTTTCATAGTGTTGAAGCCACTAAGAAGGTGAGAAGTGGTAACATCTTCCTTCTACCTATGATACCATTATATAATTCAAAGAAGAAGTTGATTAAAGCCAACTGATCCTTTGGAAGACTATGTCACATAGAATTGAAGGAGGAAAATACTAACACACTAATTCATCAGATGGAAGAGGTAATTTAAGAAATCTTTAAAAGAGTGTAGAGTACCACATGAAAATTGGAATGAGCTACTATAAATAAATGTTATAAAGACTATTGAATTCGATGATTTTAAAAAGATATCTTAAATTTGTGGTATTCTAATATAAATTACCCATTTTGGGGAGACCACAAAATTCAATTATTATAGGGAATTTCAAGACAATTTATATCATGTTTTTTGGGAGAAATATTATAATTGTACTCACATTTTTTTGTAGTGGAGAAACAATTTCCTATAACTCATCCTAAATCTAATAAAAATTATGATTTCAAGATTGAAAATTGTACATCCTTCTGTGTTTTTTTTTTATTTTTCCATTTTTCGTATAAAGAAAGTTATGATAACTAGTAATGAGGGCATCAATATTTTAACTGGTCACAAAGGCTGGATTAAAAAACATAATTCATAAAAAGAAAATGGATCACTAATTTTCCCACTCCCCTTCATTGAGATCTCCCAAGACCTGGGCACTACAACTTGTATCAGAGCTAATATAGGATTCCTCATAAATATCTAAGAAGATATACAAAAAATATAAATCTAATAAACATTGGAGTAATACCTATTTTTATGGAAAAAATCATAAATGGAAGTAATGGATGCTTTCATAGATATTGTCATAAGGCTTGTAGGTATGTGATTCTATCATAGTGGTATTTACTCTAATTTGAAGAGATTGCCCCATTAATTATACTGAAAATAGAAATATTATAGTACATGGTAGAGTTATAAATTTCATCCTATCATCTCTATCTGAGAAAGTATAAACCAAAATAATGAGGATTAAAACATTCTAAGATATGTAGGTAATGTTGTAGAATATATATGAATGCAATGTGAAGATTAAAGAAGAATTTTTTTTATTTGGATAGTAAATTTTGAAGACATTCATATGGATGATGATGAGGGTATAAATTAATAATTTTCTAGGGTTAATTATATTATCAGTCATATTAGTGGGTTTGGGAAAATTTTGGATGATTCTGTGGTTTTAAAGATGTTTATAAGAAATTTATTATATAGATCAATAAAAATATTTCAAAACATAAGGAAATTAGAGATCCAACCCTTAACGAGTTATACTATTCAAAATAAATTAAAAGAATTATTGAGGAATTATAATCCAAGGAAGAAAAAGAGTTAAGGAATGGAAGGCTGAATCTAATTTAGATTATGAGAGTGATGATGAAAGAAGTGTGGAGCATAATAACGGAATGGAATTTATCTCCAAGAACATCAGAATAGGGAATGAAAAATAAAAAAAATCTTCAATTTAAATGATTTTATTTTTAGGAATTTTTTATTTTTCAATTTACATCTAAAAAATGAAATATTCTAAAATTTAACATGATGATATGAAATAATATTTTTCTAAGATAATTTCTAGAATATTCATAAAATTTTATTTTATACGAAATAATTTCTCAGGAAAATTCAACAGGAATTTAACAAGAAAAGGATAAATATAAGATTCATCATCCTAGAGTGATTCATTTGGTAAAGGTACATATCAAAATCACAAAACATTTAGAGCTCATATCAAGAATCGCAAGACTTACCTAAATACTAAAGAGGAGGAAAAAGAATATGGATACCCAGAATACTAGTTGAAATAAAAGACTATTTCTTACGTTGATAAAATTTCAAAGAACAATAAGAGAATAAATATATTGGAAAAATGTAAAATATGTTAAGATGTTAAGGATAGTAATCCAATAATGGAGATGAAAATTTCCAATGTGAAAATTGTCAAACATGATAATATATTGGAAGGTATCAATGAAAAACATGTTGCAAAAGAAGTATAACTATATGAGGAACAATATAAGTGTCTCAAAGCTAAAAAAATCTTAATGAAAATGTGGTAAGATTACGAAAAATCTATGGATATTTCATATGAATAATCCAAATCTTCTAAGAAACCCATCCCTATGAAAATTTACAAGTTATTTCTATATTCTCCAATGACATTGAATTTATCTTATCTAGAAATAAAAATTTAGAAATCCAAAATAGAATATTTAACATTGAATACATTCATAAAGATATGATTATATAATAAGGAAGGATAAATATGAGATTATAAATGGAAAACAGCAAATAATATTGAAAAAAAATATTGTAGTTTATCTAGATAGTAAGCAGTTTTTCACTAATTTTTTTAAAAAATGAAATGAAAATATTTAGATTATATTGTTAGTACTGAAAAAAAATGGGAATAAGGACTAAAAATAATATTATAATATTTCCTTTCCAAGTAACTCGCATGAATAAATAGAGATTAGACCTGAAAATAAGATATGATCTCAGTGAGAAGAAAAAAAACATATAGAAGATAGAAACATAATATATAAAAGCTATATGATAGAGTTTATAGGATTATGAATAAATGATAGATAAAAAATAACAGGATACCTAACCACTTATTTTAAGGTTATTCTAAAAAACTATTAAAAGTTCTTCATAAAATTTTTATATTAAAGAACATAAAATGGATCACATGATGAAGTATTTTATAGGAAGATTGAGAAAGAAAATTATGCATAAGAGAATAATTCATTAGGGCTACCAAATTCATTTAAAAAGAAGAGGGAAATAACTGAGGAAGATTGTGACTTAATTTCTACCAATAAGAATAAGTTCCCATAAAATGAAATAATTGAGAGAGATAAGGCCTCCATGAAATCCAAAGAAACCTATGGAAAATCATTCAATAAAAGTGGCATGAATAACTCTTCAAAAGATAAAGTAGGAGGAACTAAAAAATACTATTTGAGAGATAAATATCAACCTTGTTTCCATCAATAAAGAGTAAGAAGAACTCCTCCTTATTCCCTTAATATTTTATGTTTGTGATAACATGTAGGGAATTTAAGGAGAACAGCTAAAGGGGGATCTGGTGAATATTTTAATCAATATTTATAGAAAAAATAGATGTCCATCATAGGGAAGGTCTAATGAAAATATATCATGGTAAATAGTTTATGTTGTTAATCCCTTAAGGGGGATTTTTCATGATGAGAAGGGTGTCATTTTTATTCTTTTAGTGGATCATCGAATTTTGGACGACAATTAAAATTTGAATATTAAGGTATTCCAACAACACAATCTACCCTTATTTTCAATATAATGAATATATTTATAATTTTGGTGTTCTTTGATGTATTTGGTATGAGAAAGGGGGAGAAAAATTACTTTTCATATGATCCTTTTGATATGTTTATTGAGATTTGTGTAGAAAATACAACATTTCTGAAAAAACCTATTCAAGTGAAACTAATAATAAAGAAATTGAGAATGGTATCCCATGTATGGAGATTTATGGATAGGCCCAATGTATTGGTAAAGTATCTCCTATTTTCTATGCTAGTTTTACCCATGTATAATTAGATTATATTAACTAAAGTCTTTTTGCTAAGTTGTATGTGGTTTCATCTTTATCTGACAAGTGAATCTAGTTATAATTTAGATCTAATAAGGGATGAAATTTTTTGTTCAACTTTCAAAAATTTTCTTAATATGAACTGGGAGTTAATGAGTGAGGTGAAACCCCTACATTACCTTTGTATTTATTTTCAATAACTGGGAGAATGAAAAGAGTTTTCTATAACATATATTAACATAGAATAAATTTGGTATCACTCTAAAATAAAAATGGGGATATTTTATTTACAATACATGGATAGATTTTTTAATAAGTGGAGTTTCCATTTTATTTATAAGATACCAATATGTTTTGGGACTATGTGAGGATTTCAGTAAGAAGAATTCATTTTATTTAGAAAATAAATAATAAATAATTCATATATTCTACTTGGAGAACTTGTTAAGATAGATTCAATTATCCCAAAATGTGATTATTATTGGTGAACTAATATTCAACATAAAATATAATTACTAGTAAAGAAGATACTATCTAGAATAATTTATCAATTGAAAGAAAATACCTCTAATTTTATTGGATGAGAAAATACATTGATGAATGTTTTTATTTGGAAAAGTATCAGCTTTGTATATGAGTCTTTGTATGAGTAAACTAAACTCTATATGAGTAATTATACAATTCATATTATTCATTTCAAGGAATTCTTATGACTGATTTTTTTTCATATGAGTTGGTGTATTAGTATATGGATGATATCATGTGAGTCATTGGACAAATATAGCCATGAATAAACCTTCATATGAGTTATTTACGTGACATATGATCTATATTTGACTTTAGAGAATCATAATACTTTGTTATTCATCACGTATTATTTTGAGAGTAGTCTTATGAATTTAAGACTACTAATGTTAGAATTTCAAAAAGTGTTCATATGACATTGTTACTTCGTATAAATTATAAAGTCCAATGAAATAAATTACTATTAAATAATTATTTCTATTTTCTAAATAAATTTATTCAAGCGAAGTTTTTGATCTATTCTTCACATATTTATCAATAGTGATCATTCAAGGGATCATGATTCAATATAGATATTTGAGGAGCTTATTCCACACCACAAAGTGGATATTCATGAGGTAATGATCAATGGAGCAATACATATTGAGAAGGATTTAATGTTTTATGAATAATGAATATTTTCTAGGAAATTGAATTGATGATAATATAAGTATTTCATGAATAAGGAAATAATTTTGATTCTTAAAAAATAACTTAACTTGAATTCAAATGGGTTTAAATAAAGAGATAAATCAGGAATTCCATTGACTAATTTGAAAGATGAGATCTCTTATTTTTCTAAAGGTCAAAAATTTTACAAAATTATATTTTGAAAACTATTATTCACAATATTATTTAGTTAATTTATAATATACCGGTGATGAATAAAAAATTGAGAATTTGAGAACTATATATTACTGCAAAAAACAAAATTTCTTGGTATTGAAGGAGAAGAGTCGACTACATTCGAAAATAGTTATTACCTAAAGAAGAAGGATAATGAATCCGAGATTATTTCTATATTTTTGAATCCATGTATAAGTTTAGAAATATTAATATAGTCATGCTACCTATGATACATTAATATATTCAGGAGAAGAAGGATACCAAGGATTACAATTCATATAGAAGACCAGGATGCACAGTCTTAAAGGAGAATAAGTCTACCACATCAACACATTAGAATAAATAGGTAGTTAAATACCTATTCATGGGAGTGTGTAGAATAATATTAACACTAATTGTATCTTGTATAAAAAAATAGGAGACTGTTGATGGATAATGTTTTGGAGGATATCTTCAATTGTTCCGATTCTAGAATAAATAACTTAGTGAGAGGTGTCTACTATATTCAATTTTGAACAAGGATTTTTGGAAATTATATATAGATATTTTTGGGAGATATATTTTACTTATAATAATTATTATTTTTAGTAGAGAAACTAGATCTCAGAACATGACATGAACCTCAAAAGGAGTAGAGTTTCAAGGTATAAACTTATAAATCCTTGTGTTCTTTCATTTCATTCATCTGATTACATATGACTAATAATGATAAAAAAGGTATCGTAGAAAAAAAGTCATAATGATATGATTTGGATATTATTCGATGAAATAGGTTGATTTAATAGGAAACAATCATAAAAATAAAAACTATCACAGATTCAACACTCCCCCTCTCAGTGATCTCCCCATAACTGAGATCTACAAAGGCTTTATAGGGATTAATGTAGGTCCCAAAATTTCGATACTAAAATTTTTATAACTATCTCAACAAAATGAAATTTCTTAATGTAAACATAAATAAAAATATTTACATTAAGGAAATTAATATAGGTACTCTTATTGTGACTCTATATATCATTTTTTTATATGAGATCAAAAGATTATTTATGAAGAAATTTTTAGAAAAATGAAGCAACATTTTAAGATGTCAATTCTAGGAGAGATGATAACTCTTATGTTTCTACAAGTGTTGAAAAAAGAATATTTTATTTTTCATTCCTAATAATATAAATAAGGGTTAATTTCAAAGAATTTTGAGATAAAAGAATCCAAAATATTTTCCACATCCATATAAGTTGACTTGAAACATTTCAAGGATGTAAAAAAGATAGATTATAAAGAAACATGTGTGTAGAACATTTATTTTTATCCTAATCAACCTCACTACATTAAAAATTTATAAATTTTTTATCGTGAGATTTTTTCCAAGGTATCAAAGTGATCCTCAATCATCACATTTTATGGATGATTAGAGGGTTATAAACTACATTATAGAAACCCTTAGTCATGGACTAATGTACAATAGGGGAAAAAACTTGATGTTTTTAGGTTTTACTAAAGCATACTATCATATTGATTATGATGAAAAAAATAAACTCTTGTAGATTTTCCCTATTAGGAGAAATTTGTGAGTTGGAACTAAAAAAGAAAAACAATTCAATATTAAGCACAAAATAAGTTGAATATGTAGTTGATATCAATTCTTTCACCTAGATGATCTGGATGCAATAAAATCTAGAATGCATATGGGTGAAGATTGAAACCCCACTTAGGATTTCATGTGATAATCAAAGTGATATTGATCTTTCTAGAAACTTTTTACAACACACGAGATCTAAGAAAATTGATATTAAGTTTTAATTCAACAAATAGACTATGTTTAATGTTGATATAAAACTATTGTTATTTCTTACTCAGGATCAATTTACTAATATATTCACCAAGGTAATTACCATAGATAGATTTGACACCTTGAGGTTGATCATGAATTTTCTACACTTCCTACTCTATTGAGGGACCTTAGGGTAACCCCCAATATGATTTAGATGTGTTGTAAAAGGGTGAGAAGATTTAAAACATTATATTTTCTCTATTTTGAATCTATAGCTAAGATTATTATGAAAGGGAGAGTCAAGGCATATATGGTGAGTTCATGAATTAATTGAGAGATCATTAAAATTTCTTATCCATATTTTACATTTCACTGATTGATAATATTCAATCAAAAACACTACTATTTTATGTGGTGTTATTTCAAGATTCTTCTCACACAAGAAAGTATGTGATTAATTCTTCTTGGATAATAAATTGTTTTTTGGAAAGATATGATCAAATCTAACAAAAAAACCAATGGGGGTTATTAAGAAAGATAATGGAATTATTGAACAATATTGTATTTGTTTTAAACTATTTTTTTGGATAATAAGGAATTTATTGAATATTAATGAAGTGTTTTTTGTCTTTTTTATGTTTTATAGAGATGAATTATGAAGGATCTAGGGTTAATTATTTATTTTTTTAAATACTTTGTTGGGATCAGAAAATGGATCAGTCTCAAAATCATCATAATTTATATTTATATTTTTTTTTAGGATCACACATAATTCACAAGGTTGAATAATATTTAAAAAAATGGAATTTTAATCTTCATAAGGTTTAATTTTTATCTTCATTGTGTTATTTTGAAACCTCTTAAGGTTGATTTGTAATTTTGTAAGGTCCGGCACATAACATCGTAAGGTTGCCTCAGGCTTCGTAATGTTAAATCAAATGAAAAATAGCAAATAAAAACTTCATATGGTTCATTCCAATAATTTACAAGGTTCATTTGAAATATTGTAAGGTTCACTTAAATTGTACTAAGTTTCATGAATATATTTTTAAGGTTTTACAGGCACTTCATAAGTTTCATTCTATACTTTTTATGGTTGGTTACTTTGATTTAATTAGTTTCATACATCATAAGGTACCAACATTGAATGGATCATTGGAACTTTATAAGGTTAAAATTTAATAAGGTTTAATGTTTTGGTGTTTCCTTATATTATGAAAATCATTGAAGAAAAAATTGGTATAAAACCGTATGATTCTAGATTTGTTTGTTCATGCTTTAAGCACCACAATCATTGTCGTGTGTTGTGATTAAGATAAGTATGTTTAATTGAACTAAAGATGATTTTTTAGAGTGAAAGGTAGATATTCAAAAAGGATTGTTGACATGTCCTAAATCTCTATGCATTCCATCATGTAAAATATTTAAAATACTAATGGATTTTGTGGATAGTTTTTAAAAGTAAATATCCAGAATATTTGGGATATTTAAATGGTGATCATGAGAAGGATTTAAATGATATTTTAATGAGGTCAAAATAGATAGATTTCTATAACATGTTAACCATATTTGAAGTAAAATATCATAATATAGGAAACCAAGGGGAAATTATATATTTTATTATGGAAATATTATTCACATATCACTGTGAATATAAAAGATAAAATTGAAGGAGAATAAAATGTTTGGTAATTGAGAGGTAGAGTCTATAAAAAGAGAAATAATTTTTTTATTTTAGAGAGAGTAATAAGAAGATAATGACATGTGATACATTTTATTTGATCATCTGAGTCATGTAAAGAAATCATATTACTGATCATCTGGAGGGTTTCATTCATGGAGGAAGAATACAATCATTGTCATTCTTGTTTTCATGCACACGTCGGGTGTTTTAAACACTAGAAAATAAATAATGGATTTTATGTATCTCTATTAACATTTTTTTGTATTCTTTCACTAATATAGGGGAAGAAGATTGCATTCCCAATTTTTTATACATCTTAATATTCCTTGAACATCTTCTTCACATGAGGCATGGAAGTACTTTTTAGAGGTCTTGTGGTGTTAGTGAAAAAAATTCCCCATTGTTTTCATATTTATAGATAGATTCAATGAATTATTATACACTTATCTTGTACTACTATATATAGACTTTCAAGTTTCACGGAAGAAAACCTTCCCTCTTTTGTAATCAGTTGAAAATTATAGTTGTAATCTTGGTCTCAAAACATAACCCAAATATAGAAAAAGTTAGGTACCCACATTGGGACTGGACATTTTAAAAATCCTTGTGTTTTGGGTTTTTTAAATCACTATAGAATAAATGGTGAGTTATTATTTAAAGTTAGTGGATATTGACCTTAAAAATTCATAGTGTATAATTAAAATTAGAAATAGTAAAATAAGTAGCACTAATTCACCCCCCCCCCCCCACTATCATTACTACATTAACTGGAATGGGAACTTCAGCAACCATGATGTGTCATTTTCACAACATCTCTAAACCATTTTAAAATATATATGAACCATGGATACATTAAACAAACTATTATTGAATCTTTCCTATTTTTGTCCTCATAATAAAATCGTAAATAAATTTTCAACACGTTTTGAAAAACCATTGATGCCTATATCTCAAACCGTAACTACAATATGGTGATTATGGAAAAGAACCTTAACCATTTTTCTTCACTGGCTAAATATTATTACAAATGTAAATTTTTCATAAACATGGAATCAATCCATGATTATTATAGCACTTATAAAATTTTAATTTCTTGTAAACTATTGTTTCATGTTTTCGTTGTTTTCTTTTATCTGTAAAGAACCATTAAGAACACTAAATAAACATTAAATAATTCGTATTACCATTTAAATTTAGGGATTTACCGAAAATCTAAATGATATGTTTACCTTAAAAATTCCAATTTGTTTTCTTAAAATGTCATTTTTTTATTTATAAAACCATGATGTTTTTATGATAGCAGCATGACATATTTTTTTCTCTTTTAAAATAAAAAATATCCAAACACCCAACATCAGCTCCAATATTCTTCTAAAAAATTCCAAAACTCAAAATAACATTCACTAAAAAATAAATACTTGAATTATTATGAGTTATAATGTAATTCATGGGTAAAAAACAAAATACAACACAAACATGTTCAATCGCATCGACATCATCTAATACTCAATTAGGAACATCTTATTGTTATATTAAATACCTTCTTGTGAAACTTACTCTCTCAAATTCTTCTTGTTCACAATACATGATATGGTGACGAAATTTATATCTAAAATACAATAAACAAATCCTTTACAGGAGGAAACCAAAGTTTTGTATTTCTTTCTTCCTAATTTATCTATGGAATTTGTTTTAGGGGCTATAATCCAATAAATTTTATCGTTTTTGGCTTTTAACATATTGGACCTTGTACTATCACATATATTTTCCTATTTTTTGGTCTATGAATATGGTGTATGAAAGATCCATATGAGAAAGTGATAATGATAAAGAATGTCAATCGATATAGGAAAAATATTTTAAATTAATTTTTTTATTTCCTTATATTTCTTAAATTAACATATAACTTTTAGTCATTGATAGTTGATGCAAGTTTAAAGATAATAATTTTTTTAATTTATGAATTGTAATTTAGAGAGTCTTACAGATTTATGTAAATTAAAAAATTTCGAATATTTGCAAAATGAAAATTTTTATAAGATCATTTCTTGGAGTAGTATGAGATGGATCATATATTTTAAATTTTAGTTTATTAATGGGATTAGGAATTTAAAAAAAATAATAAAATAAAGAAATTTAAAAATATAGGGTTGAGAAAATGGAATTATCTTGTATTGACCTATATCTATAAGACTTCATCCTTTTTATAACTACCATAGATAGTTTTGGGAAGAGGTTAATGGCTAGGATATAGGTGCTCATTTTTTTCACTTCCATGGATGTTCTTTATAAAATATTGTGATCGTTTACACTTGAAATATAATCTATTTAAATTATTTTCAAGATTATTTAATAAAAGGTTGTTCAATGGATTTGATACTTATTTCGTGCATAAATAAACATAAAAAATAGAGGGATAGAGAATGAAAAATAAAGAAATTTTTGGGTTTGGATCACATGTGTATGTTGGAATGAAATTAAAAATAAGTATTTTCTTAAATGCATAATTGTACGTCCCATATCAAAATAAGTTCACGTGAATTTTTTTTATGAAGGTAAATATATGATTGGTTGGTTAGTTTTATTAAAAAAAAATAGGAGTCAAACATGTTTTCATCTAATGTCTGAAAGTCTAAACTCATAATTAATTACTTTATTTTTTGGAATATGGAGTTTAAAACATTAAAATTATGTATTTTCTTTGTGATAGTATGGATATCATTGCTTGAAAAAAATAAAAAATTTAAGATCATGGGAATTTGATAAGCTAGTTTGGGCCAATATTTTCCCCAAAAAAATCCTTGTTAAATGAACTCAATATTGCCTAATTCCATTTGTTTGTTTTAGTGATTAATGAAATGGATAAGCTTAAGGATCAATTTTAAGTGTCTTTGATGATTTTTAAGATTGAAGGAAAAATAACATTACAACACATTTATATTGTGTCATGATGGATTCACAAGATTGAAGATGAAGATGAAAGAAGCATAATCAAATTGGTAGAATGACTAGATGAATCACACTTTATTTATGTGGTGATTCTTATATCATAATTTTAGGTTTTGTATTGAGGAAGTATATTTGAAATTGTAACCAGAAGGTTAGAATGTAAAAAATATACACTAAATATTTTACATTATAATTTCATACCATTTACACTATGATCATTTTAACATGGAGATATTAAATTCAAATTATGACTATAGATTTCAAGTAATTTTGTCATGAATTGTGGGAGATTTTAAGATATATTAATATTATGATGAAACAAAAAGGATTACAACATAATAATAAAGTGATATATTTTCTAATGAAGATATAATTGATGTTCGATGTATTGAATATGGTTGGATAAGAAAATATAATATAATGATAGTATAATAAAGGTTGTTATTTTCTAATCACATCAAATATGGAGGAAAAAGTGTGGAAAGTAAAAAAATTTGGGTGGGATCAAATTACAAATTTGAAAGACATAGGATGTTTATTATGAATTAATTTTGATTTAGATAAATATTAATAGAATAATGAACAATTTTGAGAAGTTTATAATTCTTTTGGTGAAAATTTAAAAATCTTAGGCTGCCTTTTGGGAATTCTGATGTCCTCCAGTTTGGAACTCTCATATGTAATAAAATCAGGTTGGTTAGTGGACCTCAAGCACACCTCCCTATACTATGAAGGATACTGACTACAATTGGGGTGTATATAACTTATTTTGGAGACTATACCCTCTGGTATATAGTTGTAATATAGTAAAAATAAAAAAATATCATAGTGACAGAAATAGTGGAAATAGTATAACACTTTAGGTAAAACAAACCACATATTTGAAATGAAAAATATAATTATACTAAGATAATATTGTAATGAAAGGATGTAATGTAACTATATTTCATGATAGAAGTCATATAGATAAAAAACCAAGTTGGCATAGATAAAATAAAAAGACCCTGGTCTCGAACCCAACATCTATCGGTTCCATATCAAAGCTCCAACCCATCCAACAAAAAACAATAAAAAATAAGTTCCATTTCCCTTGTTGAAATATAAATCCATAAAATTTTATCAGGTACCAAATGGAATCTTGAATAGGCTGTGACTATAAATCAATAGTTTTACACCACAGTGTCAAAAAAATTAGTCTGATAGCAAGTGGATGGAATAAAGCGATAAAATATGAGTATTAATTTATAAATTAATATGTTATGACAATCAACCTACTTTGGGACCATGATGGAATATCTCTAATCATGTTCAATTACTATTCCAACTATAACCACGTGTTTGTGGTTTAATCACATAACTAGGAAAAATACCTCTATATAAGCATTTCAGCATAACTAGGCTAATCTATATAAGAATTTAAACATAATTGGTCCAATACTATTATATAATAACTTTAGAAAAACCCAACCAAAACCTCTATATAAAAATTTCCGCATAAATAGGCCAAGCCATATATATAATACATTTCATCATAACTGGGCCAAGCCCAATATATAAGAATTTCAGTATGAAATTAGTCTAAGACCTTAGTATAAGTTATACTACGTAACAGGGCCAAGCCTAATATATAATCATTTTGATATGAAATTAATCCAATACCTATATGTAAGAATTAACGCATAAATCACAACATATTTTATAATGGAAGGAATAACACATCATAACATCATAATACATAATGATTAATCCAACCAATTACCATTTATCTTTTAGTTAACCTTTCATTCATCAAATTACATATTAAACCATTGGTATTCTATTATACACACCCATCCATATCAATTTATCACTAGTAATTTCAATAAATAAATAATTCATTTTATAAGGTGAATCTATCACAATAAATCACATGAGGTCTCATATAATGTTAAAATGATTTTTATTCCCAAATCTAGTTCATTATTTCTCAACGGATGGCTCACCCTAGATGTAGACATAATCCAAGTCACAATACTGTTGGATTTAAATTAATACACGGAGTATTCCAAACCAAATATTATCATCATCCATTATTATTTTAGTTAATGAAGACATCATTTTGATGAAATCGCATAATATTTCATTCACTTAAACAATTAGAAATGGACAATAGGGATTTTTTTCAAGAACACCAACCATTATCTAAAGACAAAAGAAAAAATATCAATAGGTAATGCCAATGAAGAACAAAGGATAGGGTTACAAAAGGAAAATCATGATCCCCCAAAAATAAAGATTAAAACTACATTCGATGGTGGTTAGGAGATCACACTTCTATAATGGAGAATAAAGTAAGAAAAAGGGGAAATACAAAGAGAAGGAAATAACCAATGATTAAAGTCCAACCCAAGATATATGGAAGGTATGAATCACAAAAAAAATCACATGGAATCTCCCTAGGGTTTGATAGAGGAGGATACATGGTGGACGAAAATAAAATCATATGAATAGTTTGGTTTAAAACTGCTGGTCTAAGGATATTCACAACATTAACCCCTTTCATGACTTGATTTTCTTGATTTCAAAGATATACTGAAAAATTAATAGCTTCAAGTTAAAATAACATTGATAAACTATTTCACGATGTGAACCAGTTTGACTACATGTAAATGTTTCACACTCTAAACCAATTCATGGAATATTATTACCAATAGGTTTACATTATGTAAACATTTCATGATGTAAAATTTTTCTGCAAATACCTCTCATATCAACATTTTCAAAAAGAACCCAAACCATCTATGATGCTTTCCAAACCCATGAAAAACACTTGTACGCCCTGTCACACATTCATACCCAGATTTAATTAATTAAAACAGACATACATCCCTAAAATCATGGTCATTTTCCATTAAAAAATCTCTCCACCTCCAAATAAAAGGCTCTGCCACTAAGGTTTTAAGGAAAAATATAAAACTCAACATGAAGCCGCTCAACCAAAAATCCAGTGGGATGTACTTGAAAAATATAGGATCTTAAAACCACCCCACTGTAGAATAGATCAACCCCGGTATTCTCCAAGAATCACTATAGGGTCTCAGAAAACATATATAGGAAATATACTCACATATCATATTCCATATCTCAAGTCACCTCTTGAACAAGACAATTCTACCGCTACACTAAAACTAGAGGTATAGTCTTTCCTTAGTGATACTTCTCACCAAAGTCCACAATTTGTATCAAATTATCCAAAAAGGAATAATCTACACCAATCTTGATGTCATCAATATATATCGCATAAGAAGGGTTATGATGATTACTATGAATACGTGTTTTTCAAAACACGTCATTCATGGCACTGTAGGACGGTGGGTGGTCCAATCGATGCGCCACTGGTCCAACCATTTCTACTATCTTGAATGTCCTAAAAAAATTTGTCTCCTACATTCCTTATTTCTAGATACGAAATTTTCCCAACCTAGGAGACACCCAAAGGAAAACATGATGTCCCACCTCAAACTACATAGGACATCTATATTGGTCAGTGTAAGATTTATTCCTTCTCTATGTGATCACTAACTACATCACCATCAGACGAACCTATTTAGACATATCCTATATGAGTCTAGGTCCAAAAAGCACTTACTCACCTACCACTAACTAATAAAGTGGTGTACAGTATTACCTTCCATAAAAATCATTGAAATTTTCTATTTGGATTTATTCCTAGAAGTTTTAATTATATGAAATGTATGTTAGTGTCATATGGTACTCCCATGAACTACTGAAATCTAAAATATAGGCTTGTAACATATCCTCTAGAATCTGAATAGTCTATTCATGGTGAAGATATATTTTTCTAAAAAGAACCTCTAAAACTATATCCTTCAAAAACCGTACCATAACTGAGTAGTGAAATGAGGATCTCTATCAAAAATGATACTCCTCCGAACACCATGCAACTAAACTATCTCATGCATTTAAATACTACTAATATCATTGACAGTGAAGGTATCCCTAATGGAAAAGAAGTGGGAAACCTTTGTCAGTTGATCCAAAACCTCCCATACTACATCATTTTTATAAGGTATTTTTCATAATCCTATCACAAAATCCATAGTTATAGCATCCCACTTTCACTCTAGAAAGGTAAAAGGTTGCAACAGTCCAGTAGGACTCTGATGCTCAACCATTACCAACTGATAGGTAAAACATCTCCCTATTATTCATGTTACCTCCTTCTTCACTATTGGATACCAATAATTTATGTGGATATCATGACAAGTCTTTGTTAGACCAGGATGTACCACCAATCTAGAAGCATGAAACTCAATCATCCCATGTCATGTAAGACCATTCAAACCCATAATCATACCTGGAAAAGAAGAGTATTTTCACTACCAAGAGACCATCCTAACGGTGCCTCCAAACCATATATTCTATCCCTCAAAGCTAATCCCTCTAGTTTAGATAGCTTCTCACTCCCTATCTAATCCAAAATCAAGATTATAATAGATAAAATATGGGAACCTCTTAGTTGATTAAACTGATCATTGATGGGAAGAATGAGATATTGGTATATTACTGTTATCTAGTTTAATATCTACTTATTCTCACACAAGAGTATAGTCGTATCAACCTTCATGAAAAAAAGTATAGAAGAACCCTATGGTTATGTAATAGGTCATATGTAACGCGTATCTTTCTGATATTCCAACTAAATCAGAAAATCCTGATTCTCCTTTGGTGTCATCTCGTAAGGAGAAATAAAATATAGATCATCTCCTAACACTAACCCAATCATGAAATATTTCTCAAAATCGGGTGGTAATCCATAGAACTCTTCATGAAAAACATCTTGAGAATGTTCTACCACAGGTGTAAAATTATCAAAGATAATTACACCATAATCTTGAAAAATACCTACTATCAAAATGGTGATACAATCCAATCTACATCAAATTGATCTGACACAGCTGGATTGAATATCTATCTCAACCTAATTAAAATAGATGCCTCTTTCTAGTGAAATAAAGGTAACTATCCTATGATAAAATTCAATATAATCCTCATATAAAACTAATCAATCTATAACCATAATCAAATTAAAACCTATAATTTCTGGCACATATTGTTCCCAAAATAAATGGTAACCAACAATATTTATAGACCATGCCTTGCAATGTTTTATATTCTCTAACCTCACTCCCAATAGGGTGTTTATAGTCATGAAACCAACCAAAACTACCACAATAAATCCTAATAAAGTTTTAAAAGGTGTAGACAAAAAGGAATGAGATGCTACTATATAAAAAACACAATCAAGGGTAGATGATACAAGAATCGTACCTCTGAAGGTAGATGGTCCATCATCAAAACAAGCTAGAGTACACTGTAGTGTGTGAAACTGACTTCCCCTACTTCCATGGACTCCATTATGACTCCCTTTTGATTTCCCCTTTTCCTGATATTTTTGATCCTACACTAGGTCTCCACACCCCCTACCTCAACCATAACATCTAGTGAAACTCTATCTTCCAGTCTAACAAGGGGTAGATAAGCCCTTCCCAAACTATAGAATCTTTCCTAAACCCTTACCACTTCTCTACTAATTTATTACCCTAAAAAAACTCTATATGTTTTCCAACATACCACAATCATGGATCTACAAAGAAGGTTACAAACACTGAGGAACCTTGTTGAAAATAATTCCACACTAATAGCATTGTAATGGAACATGGTCCTGAGATGGATTCCCACTTCCATGACTACTCTACCCACTATTTCATTGCTGATAATGTTCAATGTGGAACTTTATGCCACCATAAGAAGTGATCAAATCTTCCCTGTTCAAATATCATTGCTACAGATTAGGGCCTCTATCATATTCTCTTCCATGATGATATCCTAATTCATCACATATGAATTGCTACTCAAGTGAAAAATATTCATCTATGATATGATCTTATAGAGAATTAAATCCTGAAAATACCTCACCCAAAATATTTTATCAACTTCTAAAGATGTTGCAAAGAGCTTAAAGTTAGTGAAACATTAAACATAGTCCATTACTAACATTCCCTCGGGATTCAAGGGAATGATCTCATAATCCTTATCATCCCTCACCATCTTTTAATAGAAGTGGATTTGAAATCTTTCCTTGATGTCCTTCTAGGATAACTCTTCTTGCTACCCATCCTTCACTAGAATGTCCCACCAATATTTGGAAGGTCTAAAAACAAGTATGAAATAATATTCACCCTTATATCTATTGGTATCTATAGGTTCTTGAAGATCAGCTATACTTACTCGATCTGAAACTCAGATGCCTAGGGGCCTACCTCCCCAGTGAACGTAGGTGGATGCTATAGCTGAAACTCTATCATCATATCATACATTGAATTTATAGTAAAAAATCTATCCATCCTCATGAATCATATGACCCAATGGAATTTTTTATGATTTTGAACATACATATGGTCCTTAAGGGATACAAGAATCTCTAGTTTAGCTTTTTTAGGAGTGTGCTTCTTTTCTCTCTCATGATGCTCAATTCGAAGATGACGAGGAGAAATTTTCTCTAAAATACAAGATAATTCCTTATAAAACTATATAAAATCAATTTCAACCTTAATAGGTTCCAAAAATATAGAACCATTGGCTAATGGTATCTCAAAACATAGCTTACCAAGTGAATTGGTATGACATAATAGTTCTTTCGTTTCATTTATTAGATATAACATGGATCACATGTCATGTCACATTCAATAAATAAGTCCCTATCATGAAAAATTCATGTCAATATATATATATATAGATCCCTATGTGACTATCATGATTCATATGTACTCATCTCATTCCATATAGGTCCATTAGTATAAATCTCAAGAATTAATAACATCACCCAACATATGAATCACCAAAGGTGAAATAATATCAACTGTAACAAGTAGTTAGCATGAACATAAATCCCAACCCTGGGAACTTGAATTTTCCCTTATACATAGGTTATCTAATCAAATGAAATATTTCATTACCATGTCCAAGAAATTTATAAAATAATAACTTAGTAGAAAAGAAATCTGACCTATGATACAACTTTCTAATGTCCCCAGATCTTTCACTCTCTCACATAGCTAAATCAGGTTGGTTATAGGATCTAAATTGCACCACAAAATACATAAAATGCTTTTGATAAGTAGTGGGGATAAGGAGAAAAATATGGGGTGACTATAACCCCTTGTATAGAGTTGAAATACAATAGAAATAAAAAAAATATCGGAGTGATAGAAATAGTGGAAACAGTACAACATACCAAATAAACCAAACCATAATCGTCGACTGAAAAATAAAATGACACCAATAGAATATTGTAATGATAGGTTGGAATGTAACTAAACTTCATTCTATAATTCATACAAATAAAATACCAAGATGTCACAGATAAACTCAAAATACCACTATCCAGAACCCAACATCAGTCCCATCTCTAGGCTCCAACACATCTAGTATGAAATAATCAATAAAAAGATCCTTTTCCCTTTTCCTTTTAAGTATCTATGTAATATAATCAGGTACCAAATGGTGTCCTAAATATGTTTGGAATATAACATAGTATTTCGACACCACTATGTCTAATCAAACCCGGCATGAGAGTACTTTTATTCAATAAAATGATAATGTAGGTTTATTAATTAATCAGTTAACATAGTATAACAATAAAACTTCTTCTGAAACACGAAATAATATCTATGAGAACGTATAATTACCATGCAAAACATAACCACATTTCCATGGCATCATCACATAACTAGAAAAAAAATCCCAATGTATAAGCATTTCAACACAACCAGGTCGACCCTATAAGCATTACGACATAACTTAACAAAGCCCTCTATATAAACATTTCAACATAACCATGCCATGCAATATATATAATCATTTCTTCATAACTAGGACAAGACCTTTATATAATCAATTAGTTATAAGTGGGCCAAGCTCTATATATAATCAGTTCAACCTGAAATTGGTTTAACCCCACTATAAAATCATTATAGAATAACAGGACCAAGCCCTATATTTAAGCATTCCAGCATGATAATGGTCCAATCCCTCAATATAAGTATTACAGTATGTGTCACAACATAAATCATAATGGTTTTAATAAAAAACATAACATCATAATCCACAACGGTCAATCCATCCAATTACAATTTTTCTCTAAAATATATTTTCATTCACCAAATTATATCCCAAGCCATTACCATACTAGTGTACACAGCCATCTCATATAAAATTATCACTAATCATTTAAATAAACAAATAGTCCATTTTTAAGGAAAATATATAACAATAAATCACCTAATGTCTCATGTCTTGTTAAAACACATATTAAATCAAAATCCATTTCATTATTGTTGAAGTCTAGGCTCGCCCAATAGGTACCACAAGCTAAGTCTCAACACTATTAGATCCAAAGGGATCTAAGGAGTAGTCCAAAAATATTATTATCATCACCCATTGTTATGTTAGTTAACATTCATGTCTTTTCAATGAAATCGCATAATATTTTATACACTTAAACAAATAGAAATAGACCGTAGGGCTTTGTTATAGACCACCAAACATTATCTAGAGATTAAGACAACACTCTTAATAGGGAATTTCAATGAAGATCAAAGGCGAATGAGATCACAAGGAACACCTAGATCACACAAACATCGATATTAAAACTATATTCAATGGAATCCAATATATCACACCACTATAATAAAGAATAGCGGATGAAAATGGGGGAACACAATGTGAAGGAACTCATTGGATATTAAATTATTTATCAAGATGGTCAGAAGGAAGGAATAACCTGAAAATAACATGGAATATTCTAAGGGTTTGATAGAATATTATACATGGTTGATGAAAATAAAATCATATTCACAACATGGTTTAAAACCACTAGTCCCAAGATAATCACGATTTGAAACCCTTTCACGATGTGGATTTTTTTATTTATAAGATGCACCAAAAAAACACATCACCTTAGATTAAAATAACCCTGATCAACCATTTCAGGAAATGAATCCGTTTTATAGTGTTTAAAAATTTAATGCTCTAAAATAGTTCAATGTATATTCTCAAAAACATCTTCATGTCTTGTAAACTATTCGCGACATGAAATTTTCCTGCAGATAGCTCTCAACCCAGCTTCTACTAAAAGACCTTGAACAACCTCTAAAGCTTTCTAAATCCTTTTAGAACATTCATAAGACCTTTTACACAATAATACCTAGAATTTATTAATTACAAAAAAATATACATCCCAAATATTTAGCTATTTTCCCTAAAAAATATCTTCACCCCCAAAGAAATGGCTTGACTACTAAAGTTTTTTAACGAAAATAAAACCCAACAAAAAGAGGTTCAACCAAAACTCAAAAGGGGTATACTTGGATAAGGAAAGATCTTTTAAGAAAAAATTTAATACCTAATAAAATATAGATATAAATAAAACTATTTAATTATAAATTGTTACATTAAAAATAAAAGAATCATATTTATTAAGATCATTATACCTAAAAAGATAATATAAAAAAATAAATAATGTGATTACAATGTTGATGTCTCGTGACATCTGTTCTCCAATAGACCATTGGGTAATATGAAAAAAACAATATAGTGACCCATGTTTCTCATACAAGGATATTATGTCTTTATTCATGAATGTTCATTATATTACACAAACACACTCTTTAGTAGTATAAATAATATACTTCCTTTGGAAACATGAAACTCAATCTTCTTCAGTCATGAAAGATCTCCAATTTCTCCCATAAAGATCTTCCCCTTTAGTACTCCTACTTAAAACCCTTCAATCATAACCTGGGGTAACAAATCATAATAAATTAGGAATAAATAATTTCAGTAATGGGTAAACAAGGGAGATATGAAAGTATAACATGATTATAAGGGTATGATAACATGATAATACCATATTTAAAACCATAACATGCATATCAAATATCATAATCTTGAGTCATGGAATAAATATTAATAGTTAATAAGACATGAATCACAAAGAAATCAAGGAACATGATCTATTAGAGAATAAAATTGTCAAAATACATATAATTGTTTAATAGAAATAATATAATGTCATTGTGAGAATGTATAAATAGAAACTATTTCAGTCATTAATTTAAGGACATGAAATTAGGCCCTCGCATAAACATATGGGCATGAAACTAGGTCCACACATAACATTATGGACATGGAATAAAGGTCCATGAATAAACTTGTGAACATATAATCGGTTCCATACATAACATTGTGAATATTTAATCAGGTTCACATATAACATATTTACTCATGAGTTATTTATCTTTACCCAATGCATTGGAGAGAGATATATGTCCTACATATCTTTGGTTATAACGAAACCACCATCCTTGGTTATAACATAACCACTATCACATACTGAATACTATAAATAAGTGTTCCAAAAGATCATAAAACATTCATCATATCATAACCCATAAAAATAAATGGGTATCAAAACCAATGAAAAGAAATTGGTTTCATAAAACATTTCATCATAGCATAATCTCTGAGAAAAAAATTGGTTATATAAACATATCTTCATCATAAATATAAATCATTTAGAGAAATAATAAGAATGGTATCCATGGATCACCTTCCTATTAAATAATAATTAACATCAAAGGATTTCATCTTTGATAGAAAATGATTTTGAAATATCAAATGGACCATTATTTTGGAAAATAGCCTTTCCGTATTGAAAAACACTTTTTAAAACAAAAATAATATTGAAAATAACCATGAAAAATTTTAGAGGAAGATGTAAAAAATATTTAAATAATTTATTGAGTAAAATATATTTTCAACATTGAAATACCTTTTTTAAAACCTTTTTACAAAACATTGTTTTGGAATAAAAGGGTTTTTGATTGAAAAAAAATTGTTTTTCTTAAACAAATATTTTTAAACTCTAGAGTACATAAAGAGAGTAAAATGATGGGAAAACATGTATCCTAATGAAATACTAAGAAGGTAAGATATATAATTAGTTTTATGATAGATAGATCATAAAATTTCATTATTGGAATCATAATTATTAAGAATATCGATAAACAATGAGATTGTAACAAAAACAAATTACCACTTTGGTAACTTTGAATCCTAATATCAATGAACTAATATAAATAAATTAAATTTAAAATATCATTAGAATAAATAAATTCATGATATTAAATGTAAAAATGGATTTATATAAACCTCATAAAATGATATAGGTGCATAACATCACATATGTCTCAAGGAAGGAAAAATGATACCAAAATCCATTACCGCTTTGGAAATCTCATGAATCTTAAGCCCCGTTAAAGAATAACATCAAAAGAAACTCAAAATATCATTTAGAGAATTATATTTATGATATAAAATGTCAATGTATCAGTATATACACCACACAAAATAAATTACTTGTGAATATTTCATAAGTCTCTCAGAAGTAAAAGAGAGACTAGAAATCCATTACCATAAGTCATGACTTCCTTCATACTCATTTGAACCTATTATATAATTAATATAAGTTTTATATAAATATATTATAGAAACAAAATTACAAATATCATACCATATATTATTTAATTATGTTCTTTTATTATACTTTTATTAACAATTCCATGTAAAATTCATGTTTTGGGTAATAACTGCTTTGTTTTTCGAATATGTTTCGATTTTTAATTTTTTTCCCTATTAATTTGATCATATTTAAATCATATATAGAATAATTAAAATGAAATAATTATCATATTTATATATTAATTATACTTTTATGAACAATCATGAAATATGGTTTTGAGGAATGAAGTATGTTACGATCATGGAGATGGTAGGTTGTATATACGCATGAGTAACATTTCCATTTTTCAAAAATCATTATGGAAAGGAAGTAAGTAATATATTATATATAAATAATGATAATAATAACATAAATAACATATTTTATATTTAAATATACTTATATATATCATCCATGTGGTGTGGTGATGAAAAGAGAGGCACATCTCTTCATGAAGGTGGTAATCCACACATACACGAATGATGTTATCATCATTTAGTGAATGAAAAGGTAATAAGTAAAATGATATAATATCTTTTTACAATGATAAATATGTTATTAACATCATAATAATTTAATTTATATCTGTTTAATCCCTCTAAATAAACATCGACAAAATGACAAAGGAAGAAATACCTAAATATGGGTATTATTTTCCCCGCAAAAGAAAAGGAAGAGGAGGATGGGTGAAAATACACAGATCAAATTATTCTATAAGGAAATAATCATTATGTGACCATATCAAGGTCACACGAAGGGTCCATGCATGGAATATAACCCACAAAAATTCCCTTTTAACCCCTTCAACAAACATGCCTGCTCTTGTGAAGGTCCCCCAAATAATCAAATGAGCACCCCCAGGCTGCAGAGTTTGTCATTGGAAAGTTCTTGATAAATATTTTTAAGTACTTCAAAAATAAATAGGGATGAGATTCAAATAGATATACCCATTATGGTCATAAATATCATGTGTAAAATCATCATTGTTAAGAATAAAATCCATTTATGATGTTTAATCCAACTCGCAAGACCTCTGAGACTTCATCACATAAAGAAAGAAATAAAGGGTAGGATTCAAGAGGGGTTCACGGTCGTTGAGACACATGCAATACACACCTCTATTGATCCACGAGACACTGTATGATATTGAATTCACCTCAATTAATCCTTTTTTCATGTCATTCTCACTACACAAAACTCCTTGGGAGTATCCAGACTAGTCTACAACACTCTAAAGACAGAAGGACAGAGATGTCCACTACATTGTTTAAAACTCTCCACATGACTCATATTGGTAAGGTGAGACATCATCGAGAAATTGAGTAAAAATCATATATATTACTCTTATAAACGTGCATGATCCCTAACCATTGTAAGACAAAAAAGGATCAAAAGGGAGGAGGTGAGAGGTACTCATGGTCACAGAAAAGAATATGAAACACCTAGGGCACTTGCAGCACTATCATATGATACCCCAAGACAATTAACCTGAGGTATTGCCAGTGTCTTCTAACAGTCACTCAGATCTCACAAGGACCCTTAGACATGTCAACGTGATAAAATGGAGGTCATTAAACATGTCCTCATGATCAAAAAAGTCTTCAATAATTGAAAAATAATCTGATAAAGGAAGTATTGATGTATGAGACTCATGATTGCTGAAATTAAGGAGTCGCACCCAAAGCAGTCCATCACAGATACTCACAATTTTTTTTGGCACCAGGCCCCTTCGCTGGCTTTATAATAGACTCACACTAGTTACGCCACACAAACCATCGAGTATCCAAGAAGATGGGGCCTATAAATTCTCCACCCTAACATGAATAAAGGGTTGGATTATTGATTTCAATAATGTATAGTGGATGCCCAGACTCTACAGGATTTATATCCCAACATCTATGGCCTTCTTGGAGAGATCACACTACCAGAAAACATTACTTCATGTAATATACTTGTATGAAGCCAGAGTAGTCATGATCCAGGCATAAATCACCTTGTGTAGTCATTCATAGATCATGCAAAGGGCCTCTGGTGGGTTATGAAAAGGACATCCCGTAAGCACACTAGATCATGTGAGAGTATAGAAAAATGACATAGAATAAAATCAAGGTATTCGTAATATAGGGTTCAGAACCAGGATAAAAGGTGGATGGATTAAGAGAAATATATGCCCACTCCCCCACCCCCATGAACTTTTAATGTTTCATTCAAACACACACGGAAACACCAGGACATGTCTCCCAGATCTCGTGACACTCCTTCCACATGCCACTTGGGACACACAAAATACTCCAGACATTCCTAGATGAGCCACATGAAACTCCCATGGAGACCACTTTGTTCTTTCATACCCCCCTAGGTATATCACCCAGGACTTGTGACATCCTTCGGACGTCATGTCATCCAAGTCTTGTGAAAGCAACTGGACATGCTAGCCAAGCCCTCATGACACTCTCTGGGGAACTTAGTTGAGGCTCGCAGTGCCCTCTATATATGTTTTATAGGTTTCATAATGTCTTCTAGAGGATTAATCCAAGATACACAACACCCTCGGATGATTCCATGATGACTCTAGTGACAACCTCCATATGTGTCAAGGCAGGTCATGCGATGGCTCCCAGGACATCCCAATTGTGTCCTGTAAAACCATCCATAAAAGAAGGATGTGTCATTAGGGCATCCTAGGACGTGATAATATTTCACATCCATGGATTTTAAGCCCCAACCTATAACGACCCATAATTTACATACATTTCCATTACTTCATAACTGAAGCATACGTTTTACAACATAAAACAAAACCATGGTAGGACTGTATAGGTATAGTGTCTTTAGAAACTGGGAAAGATAAACAACTGGTTCATAAATAATCTATATTGTCCCCCATTTATTTCATCATATCTAGAGTCCCTTTTGGCATATCCTACTTAATACCCTTCTTCCTGTCCTGGGGAAGAGAAAACATACAAAAGGGTGAGTTCAAATGCTCAGTAAGGGTAAACAAAATAAATTTCAATCATATCATATCCATAAGAACATAATATTCTGAAAATATTAACCTGCAAAAGTGGTCATAATATCATAACCTGGGATAAATCATAGTAGTGAAATATAATCCCAATAATCATAACTTAAAACATGAAACATTGTTTCATACACACATAATCATAGAAAATAATTTAATGTTAGTCAAGACTCATTTCCAATACTATCATAGTGGACAAAGTCCATTACTAAACCGAGTTCACTCCTCATTCAAGTCATGTATCACTGAACCGGATTAACATGTCAGTCTAGACATGTCTATCTCATGATATATAAATATTTACCCAATGCATTAGAGGGAGATATAGGTCCCACACATCTAATAATGAAACCAATCTTATGTGTGCCACAAAATCATAAATCATACATCATAGCATAACCCATGTAATAAAAATGGGAATAATAAACATCATGCCATAATAACATAATCCATAAAAGGACATCATAAAAATAAATCAATCATAACATAATGAAATAAATATAATAATAGGGATATAAAAAGAATACTATATTATCTTATATGGAAAATAATTTTGATAAAACACTTGATCTCCATTCTAGAGGAAAATATCCTTCCTACTTCAAAAATTTTTTTTCCTTTCTTAACTGTCATAAAATTTTTAACAAAAATAAGTTGATTAAAACTAAACTTGAAAAATTTTAAAGGAAGATTCATGGAAATAATGTTCCTTGAAATCATAAAAATTTATTCATGCCATATAAGTTAAAAAAACATTCTTCTCATACTTTTTCCAAAAAAGTCAAAAAGTACCTCGTACTAAAAACGACAAAATATTCCTATAATATATTTTACTAAAAACTAAACAATGGGTAATATTGGATTAAAAAAAATTAGGAGTATAGAAATAATATTAAATATTGAGAAAACATGGATGTGGATGATAAATATTCCCCAGTAAATTCTGAAGTATAAACAATCTCGGGTAAAAATGAGATCGCGAGATTTTCCCTTACCTTAGGTCTGATTTGCTTTGTACGTATCTGAACTTCCTGTATAATGATTTAAATAATTTCATTGACTTATTACAGAATCATATTCATTGTTATGATATCATATATGGTCATATTCTTATCTTCTTATTAGTAATATTTCATTGCTACTTGTTATTCGGGTGTTCATTGCTTTATGTTCTTATGCATGTTTTGTCAAATAAATTCTTATTCTTCTTTTTAGGATATAGATAACTCATTTCCAGAATGGTATTAGTGTAATATATATCATATTTATTCATTCAATTAATTTATATAATCATTATAAAATTAAGATCATGTAGAATGAGTCACATCACATCGTGGAGACGGTAGGCCGTACGTACACACGAGCGATGATGTCGTTCCCATGATCATGGAATTGTATTGAAGTGTATGTATATTATTTTAGAATAAATATCACTTTACAATAATCATAAATAGTTATTCTTTACACAATTATACCCGTCCAAGTAAGGTGGTGGTGGAAAATAGATTACACCACGGCGTGGAGACGGTATTCTGTACGTACGCACGCGCGGTGATTTTGTTTTCTATAGGATGGATAGAAGGTAAAATAGGGTTGTTTCATATGTATAATAACATATCAGTATGTGAGTGATACTTATGTTATTAATTCATAATGAAACAAATAAATAATAGTGAGTAGAAGAAGAAATAAATTTGAAAGAATCGGTAACGGATATTACCTCTTCTTCGACACGCCTCTTTGAAATATCCTCTTAGGGAACTAAAATTGGACTTTGAAGAATACCAGGACCTCTAGTATGTTTCTATGTATGTTTATAAGGGAAATGGGAAGGTTTTGGACGAGCTTTAAGGCTCAAAATTGTGTGATGAGAAGAAGGAGGAGGTGCCCTTTTACAAGGGAGGAGAGGGGCCCCTTTGGAAAAACATAAAATATTATTTTATAATAAAGTCTTATTCGGTTTTTAATGGATAAAAATTGATTTATTTCAAAGATAAGGTGGTGATGGGTCGAAATCCTCTCAACAAATAGGTTTTAGACAAGTTTAGGTTAGTATTTTAAACTTATCACTTAGATTTAACTCTAAGTTAAATAATTTAACTTTTACTATGTCTTCTTGTTTTCTTACACTATATGGTTAATAAACTTACTATAACAAGCCCAAAGAACCCCGAGAGGTTCATTATTAATATATATAACCTTATCTAAGTCATTTTGCCGAGCCTTAGATTTTTAGGAATAAAATAACAATTAATAATATAATATTTGTTTGAAAAAGTATTTTATGTCAATTATGACACTATTTGGTAATTGATTTTTGTGAAAGTCATAAAAGCATGATTAGTTCAAAAAAAGTTAATTAAATCCATAATAGCATGTCATATTAACCTATAAAATTAGTGTAATTTATAGAAAGACTCAAATTACATTTATTTGGGTATTTATAACATCAGTTTTGTTAATATTTCATTAATAAGGTAATTACTGCATCATCATTGTGTCATAAATAAATTAAATTATTTAATGTCTAAAAATTATAAATAAAATGTCATTATCTAGGAAATATTTTTAGCTTTCTAATGAATATTTATAGTTGAATTTAGATAATTTATAACCATATATTAAAAATGTTTTAGTTATTAAACATTGATTTTAACTCTTTTAATTCTTCTTTAAATAAAATAATAATAAGTGTCCTAATCTAATCCAAGTGGACCTAAATGGTCATATATTATTCCTAAGGTTCTTTTCGGTCGAATTAAACTTATCCAATAGAATTAGTACATGTTTTAGGGTAGTATTTTTACCCTTAATTACACTATTTACTTTTAACCATGGTAAACAAAAGTAAAAAGTTACTATTCACAAAAAATTATTTTTATCTTATTGAACCACATTTTACTCCTTGATATTAACCATGTCTCTCATATTTTTTAATTCCACTCACAAAAGCGGTAAAATTATGTTTTAAATAAATTTTCAAATTCTCCTAGGAGGTGGGTAAAAGACGGTGAAAAGTTCAATAAGATTTTTATATATCTAAAATTATTATAAAATGAATCCAATGAATTAAATTTATCTTATATAGGTATTATGTATCAATTTTTACCTAACAAAAAATTAAATAAAATAAATAATTTTTTAAATAAAAAGTCGGTTTTTAAATAGTAACCCAGTGTTTTCACTATTCATCAAAAATTGAAAGTTTTCAGAAAAATACCAAAAATTCACCCTAGGCTAATTTAGATATTACGAATCCAAAAATGAAATCCATTTTGAAAGATAAAATTTATAAAATTTTAAAAATTGGGTATTACTATTCATAACGGCTAGTTTATATAATATTTTAATAACATATCATTGTTTAGAGAAACTCGGTATTGCGTACAATGCAAGCTATCAAGGAAGGTTGTTATTGCGTGTAATGCAAGACAATACAGTGTTGTGTGTAGTGAAATATTCCTTTGGTGATTTATATAACATAAAAACAATATATTTCCCATAAAATATCGGGTGTTACACAACCAATAGTCCATCATCAATTTGTAATCCCCAACACATATGAACGACGAGAACTCTAATTCCTTCCATAAATGGGATATGTAGGATTCCTTCTTAAGGCCTAAGCTATATGACAAGCACCTTGAGGGTTGTCCCAATACATAGGCCCCATATCCATATTTCATGTGGCTAATCATCTTCTCCCCCTTCTTTCTCGCGTTGATCATAGCTCATGTGAGCTTAGGGGGATGCAACAAAAACCTCATTAGGCATCATAAATCCCCCTGATCTACGGAAACCTTAGTGTGTAAGCCCATACATCAAGGGAAAAATTAATACTACAATTCCTTCCATATTCAGGATACGTAGGCCATATCCCCCCAACCCACCCTATTGAGGTTTGAGCTCCATATTGATCATAAAGGGAAATCCCAGCAACTAATCCCCTTATTCAAAACAATGAAATTTATTACTTTCTATCCCTTGTTTCTCAAAATTAACCTAGATCACATGGGATTAAGGAGTTGCAGTGATAATTTAATATACACTATGAACCTCCACAATAGTATAGGGTAGCCTCAGTGTATAATCCCCGATATAAATGAACTATGAAAACTCGGATTCTCACCATATCTAAGATATATAAGATGTCCTTATTTCGAGTTCGAGCTTGAATATTTTGTACCCTAACACAAGTACTTCTTCATGAAATTAAACTACACAAGTTAAATTAAATATATGGATTTGGAATACTACAATAACCAAGATGAATTGGAAACCCCATACTAGCTCAATCCCATCCACTGAATATTAACCACCTTCTCGTATGGGATCATATTCTGAAACACTTGTTATATGGGTTCAATATATAAGCACCCACATGTTTCTGGAAATTTATGAATAACCTTTGATAAATGAAAATATACTCACCCAAGATATCCCTATCTTTTTCATATAAAAGGGAATTAAACTATAGTTGTTTTTTAGGATAACTGGTCTCGTATCGAGAATAGGAAGAGATTCACGAACATGTCTAAAATCTATAAGAGTGTCTCGGAGTAAAAAACAATTCCCTCCAAAAGGGTGATATGATCATGACCACTCATCCTCTATACTAATGCGAGTTCCCAAGAGTCAATGGGATTGAAAATCCAGTTGAACAACGGCCTTTGGAAAGCATGGCCATACCCATCTATGGATAAGGGAATCATTAAGAGTTTCTAGGGTAGATGAAACAAATGGCAGACCCAATATCTGTGATTGAGAAGTTCCATAAAGTACCCCTCAATAAAATCATCAAAGGAAATATTATTCCATGTTCAATGTCAAAACCTGAAGAAACAAAAATGGTGAACCCGACATGAATCTATTTAACAAAAAATAATTGGTTTATAATCCATCGAAGCATGTTTCTTACCCATTATATACAAGCAGCACTGATAGTATTGATGTGAACCTCTTAGGAAACTTTTTTTCAAACTATATATAAAAATAGAGCAGTAATACCATCATAAACTAAGACTCTTGTAAGTCCATCCTCACGCTGACAAGTTCATGCAAGAAGAATGGCTAGAAAGGGAATACAAGACAATTATGTAAACCATGAATATTTGATTGGGAATTTTCATGTCTATGATATAAATCTGATTGGTAGAACTATTTCTTGTTGTATGTGTTATTGTAGATATTTATCTCACCAATACACTCCTATACCAAGAGAATGTCTATATCTTCCAGCACTTGTTATGATACATCATCTGCTGCTGCGACCCCCACAGGTCATAAAGAGGTGTTGCCTACCAGACATCTCCAACAAAAGGTAGAAAATACAATGATCTAGGAGTACCACCGATATGGTTAAATCACTATTATGGAAGATTCCTATGTGATCATTAAAGAATGATATATGGAAATTCTTCATCACCCAATGAAGGCTACCACTAATCTAGTATCACCCATTTCAATGACCAACTACTTTGAGAGATTATCCATAGATTGAGACAACTGTCAACTTCTATATCTGATGAAGGTGGACCAAGAATCCTGATAAGGATCCACTACTGGAAAAACGGCCTATACCCACGGTTTTGGGAACCGTGGGCTGGAACCGTGTCGGTATAGGATAGGTGCATACTCTTATCTATACACCCAGGACAACTCAACACTCTGATCATCATAATCAAGTGGTTCCACCAGAGCAAGAAAGCATTCTTTCTCATGTTTCTCCTTCCTGGGAGGATTATCGGTATATTCTTATGAAGGGTGAGGCATCTAACCAAGCCCATACTCCCATTACAATTAGGGGAAACCAGGTGAGAGCAACTCGTGCCTTGGGATAGGGGAACATGCTTGTCGAAAAAAGCCCAATGGAATACTCCAAAGGCCCATGATCGGACATATACCCATGTTCTGGATGAGTCTAACTAAGTGAGATTGGAACAAGCCTCAGGACTGGCTCATATTCCTATTAGTGAATATTCCCGACATACTCTGGCATATCACAGAAGCAAGGCACATATTCTTACTTCCACCAAACAATCACTATAGTAGCATCGTTCCAAGGAAATACAGGAGGAGGATCATATCCCTTCTCCCATTCTAGAGGTCCATCAGCATATTCCATCCAGGAATGAAGATTCAGACTGGGCTCATACACCCGTTCCAACTGGGGCTCACAAGGCGAGAGCGGCATGTGCCTAAGAGAAGGCTCATACTCCTATAATGAAAGACCAACATCATATCCCAAAGGCTCAAGATCATGATCATACTCATATATTGACGGAGTCTCTCCATGTGAGAGTGAAACATGCCTCAAGATAGGATCATATCCCTATCAATAATGATACATCTTATCAGTATATTCCAACAACTTCTTAGAAGTGGGATCATACTCCCACAACACACGACTGTAAGAACCCGGTTCAAATTTTTGAGGTATGGGTTTCTTCTTTTCTCATTTCCTTAAGTGTTTTTGAGAAAATATTGAAAATGGGGGAAATTACTAAATTTTGGGACTACACACCATGTACTATTCCACACACCGTGTACTATGGCCGTGTGGGATGAGTACACAGGTTGTGTGGACATGTTGGTGATGAAGGGTATAAAAACTGACTACATGCCCTGTAGTGGGTATTTACATGCCGTGTAGTCAGTCGGCAGGTGAATAGTAAGGCGGTGCAAGCAGCCACCAGCCGAGAGGCAGTACACGCCATGTAATCAGGTTTCACATTCCGTGTACTCATGTCGACAAATGAACAGTGTCACGCTTGCAAGAATCCACTGAAGGAACAGTTAAAAAAGGAAAATTACGCGTCGTGTACTTGAGAAGTACACCCGTGTAGCTTGTCTTTTTCTCTTAAAATGGGAAATAGCCAACCCTGTTGACATGATTGGCTTAGAACTGGATGAAGGAGTTGGGAGAGGAGGTCGGACCTTCGAGGATCTCCAGATCGAGCATCGGGAATCCGTTGTTTCCTCTAACGATCTCGTTGGAACCGCACGAGTAATACCTTCACTCTACTAAATCCATTCTTGCCAATTCTTCCTCTAAGGGAAGTTATTTAGGTTTGAAAAAGGTTTTATATTACCTAAGATCTATTTTATTCATGGATTATTTGAGGATCTTCGTTCATATATACCGATCAGGGGCAATCGAGGTAGGTGGATTAGTGTTTAAATTCCAACTGTTGTGTGTTTTTGTGTGTTGTTGAGCTACGAACCCATGTTTGGGTATCTTTTGGCTGAAGCCTTAGCTGTTTTAAATACCTAAAATTGTATAGGTAATTAAATGTGCTAATAAACTGCTGTTTAGGATCACTTCTTGGATCCAGGACCACCCCGGGGTTGCGTTCCTCTGTTTAGCCGTTTGGCCAGGATACCCAAGCGTATGCCATGTTTACTTTGCACATTACTCTTCCTTGAGAGTAATTGTAAGTGAATTGCTTTTTTATATGTTGGTAATGGACCGGTTACATGTTTAGCCTTAGGGAAGTGTTTCCTTTAGCCTGAGGGTAGTGGTTATTTTAGCCTGAGGGAAACTTATTTCATGTCTGTGGGAAATAGACTATGTGCCTAAGGGAGAAACTTCGTATGCTTGAGGGAAATATCTATTATACATGTGGGAACTTCCCTGCAGGTTATGATTCTGTTTACCTGAGGGTAATGTTTTGCATATATGAGGAAACCGACTGTTTACATGGAAATTCATTGTGGTTGTTTCTTTATAATGAATGATTAAATGAATTTTAATAATGAAAATATAACTAGTAATGTTAGTTACTTTTGAGCCCTGATTAGTTTATTGCATTTACTTTTTCACATTGTTGTTGCATGTTTACACACAGTTGAGCACGGGCCTTTGGAGGGTGCATACTGGGATTTGTTTCTCACACCCTGTTTGGGTCATTTCTTTCACCCAAACAGATTACATTTCTGTAGGTGTGGATATGGGAAAGTGTCCCTATACAGGTACTTGATTGTTGTTGAGGAGTAGGGGAGCATGGGATCGGGCTTAGGCTCATGATGCTACCGACTGTTTTGTTTCATTCTATTGTACATGTACTTTCTATTGTGTTGTACTGTATTGTTGTGAAACATGTTCTAGATATTTTCATAGAACATGAGGCATGTTGCATCATTATCTATATAACTGGTTGGTTATCTTTACTGCAGTTGTTTATTTTAAATATGTATGGTTTATTGCTTCCGCTGTTGTTATATGATTTTTATTTTATTCCATTGTGCTACACTTTGACAAATGAGGGCATAGTTTCCCCACTATCAGACCTGGGCTCTCACAGCTAGTCAGAAGGCTCTGGCATTTGGGGAAATGCGCTTGATTTCATGTGAACAACCGGGTTCGGGGCACCCGTTGAGTGGTACTCGAAAGCGGGATGTTTCAAAGTGGTATCAGAGGAGTTCTTTTCTTTGACTTAATATTTGGATTCATAGTCAGGGATAGGATGAAAACAGTAGTTGGTAATAATTTGTGCCCGAGAGTAGCTAACTCGTGTATAGGTAAAAGCCAGTCTACCTTGGTTATTGTAATTCTTCTAATTTTGAAAATTTTAGAGTTGATTTGGTTTCACCGTTGGGTGACGCACTTGTGATTGTGCTATTTATATCCTATCTATGAGTTCTATTTATTTGAAACCCTATGAGATGAGGGTATTCCATCTCATGCATCAATTAGGCACATTCTAGAAATCACATTCCATGCATAGTTCCATGCCATGTAGGTGCATTATAAATTTCATGTTGTTGTGATAGTTGTTGTTCTATAAAAAATATGTTGTTGTGATAGATTCTTTGATAAAATACCTGTTATGTGATAGGGTATGTTTTTGTGAGACTTTAGATATAATGGACAAAAAACTTTGGTTATTGGGGAGTATGGGCCCTCATTGAACGGAATTTGATGGATCATTAACTGTTTATCTTATTATAACACATATAAAATTCCAATCTTTGATTTGCGGGGAGTATGGGCCCTCACGGATCGGAATTTGGCACTTAGGTGTTTTTTTTAGTATTTTCCAGGTTCCGGAGAAGTATCTGAGACTTACTGTCCGGAAAACCCAGTATACACGCTGTTTAGTTCCTTAGACACATGTCGTGTGTTCTTCTATTCGGGAAGAAAAGAAAACTTTTGAGTACACATCTTGTACCCTCAGTACACACCATGTAGTCTCTCCCAGGGTCAAAGACTGTGTGGGCAGGAACATGGGGAAAGGAAATTCTTGGGGTGAACACGTAGTGTACCAGATGTAAACGTTGTGTAGTGTTGACCTGGAGTCCACCCATGTAATTAACAACACGAACGGGGGAAACCTTAAGACATACACACTGTTTCCACTATGGAAAACGCCATGTAGTCTGACCTGGGATCTGGTCGTGTAACTAACAACACGGTTCAGTGTAATCCTTTCATGTACATGTCGTGTCCATTTAGAACACGCCGTGTAGTGTGATCCGTGTATCCGACCATGTAACTAACAACACGGGTTGGCGAAGCTCGTCTAGTACACATCGTGTACCTGTGGGACACGTCGTCTAGTCTTTTCCAAGGATAGACTGTGTGGACCTGATCATGTGGCTGGGAAATGCGGTGGTGTTCACACCATGTGCGGGTTTAACACGCTATGTAGTATCAAGATGAGTAGTCGGCCGTGTCACAAACGACACTGGTAGTTGGAATTTACACCCTACATGCTATATAGATTATATACACTCCGTGTAGTTTTTTTTAACGGGAGGCATGTGGCTTAGCCTTGTAGAAGGACCCAAGCAAGGGATGAGAAGCTAGCTACACGCCATATAGTCAGTATACACACTGTTTATTCTTGTTTGAAAA
Source organism: Viscum album (assembly GCA_963277665.1). NCBI lineage: Eukaryota > Viridiplantae > Streptophyta > Magnoliopsida > Santalales > Viscaceae > Viscum > Viscum album. The sequence goes on from OY728153.1 coordinate 937,386,067, forward strand.
TCTTGAAATACCTTCCTCCTCATATTCCCCTTTTGGTCCCTTCGTTTTCAGTCTATGATAATCTTCATCTAAGGTGTGTGTTTGACCTTGTAGATTCATGTCGCCGAGACGACCACGCGTTGTTCTCCAGGAGAGCAGCAACGATTATACTCCAAAGATGGAGGTCCATGGGCTACCAGTATATCCTCTAGCAGATCCAGATTCGGCGCTAGCTGTTATACCGGACACAGGAGCAGAAACGCTGTTCTGTGAAGGCTTTATGAGGTTGATGCAGACCTTTCCGGGAGCACCTTCGGATTCCACATCTATGGCTGAGCTGACTCGTATATTCCAGCAGTAGCATCTGCCGATGTTCTCAGTGGATGGTGGACCACAGGCTGTGGAGTCATGGATGGGGTCTATGCAGACTATTTTCGTGCATCTTGAGATGCCTCCAAGGTGGAGGTTCAAGCTCGCGACTTATATGCTCTGGGATTCTTCCAAGAGGTGGTGGGATGTTACCACCTAGTCAGAGCATCATAGAGACATGGCATGGGAAGATTTTCAGGCAGTCTTCTATGAATTCTTCTTTCCAAAGACGCCTGGAGAAGATAGAGCTCGAGAGTTCATGAATCTACAATAGGGAGCTATGTCGGTGATGGATTATTCTACTCGTTTCACCAAGCTTCAGAGTTTTTCACCTATTCTAGTGGGTGATGAGACGTTGAAGGACATATGCTTTGATGATGGTCTTCGTTATGACATCCGAGAACTGGTGAATGTGTTCAGGTTTCCTACAGTACATGATGTTGTGAACTAGGCGCTGATTACAGAGAGGAACCTTCAGGAAGATAGTGGTGCAGGCCAGGGTAGTTCGGCACCAGTTTCTAGTACTATTTCTACCGGTAAGAGGAAGCGACAGATAAGTTTCTCTCATAGTGGTAGTACTAGCCAGGCTATTATGTCAGGTGGCCAGGTCATGTGCTACAAGTGTGGTAAGGAGGGGTACAAGAGACCTCACTATCCACAAGACCTAGTGGAGTGTCGAGCTTGCGGAAATGTGTGTCATCTGCAGTGCTTCTGCAGGGTGTTTCCTCTAGTGGCTAGTGAGAGGGGTTCTATGCAGACTCCACGTGCTGGAGTAGGACCAGCAGATTCTTAACAGTCAGTACACTGGAATCCGTCAGGGCGTGCTGGCAGAGATGGTGGTCATGGTCGTGGTAGCCAGACACCAGGATCTTAGAGGCAGTAGGGTGGGACAGCTCAGGGTAGCCAGGTTTTGTCGCAGGGTCGTGGCACTGGGCAGGCATATGCAGTGCAACAAACCCAGGAGAAGTAGGATCCTAGACCTTCTGATATTAGAGGGACTATTCTAGTAGCTTCTGTCTTATCTTCAGTACTTTTTGATATGGGTTCTACGCATAGTTTCATATCTGTAACCATTATGGAGAGCCTCAGGCTCTGTGTTTCTTCTTCTTCTAATGTTATGACGCTAGACACTCCATTTGTAATGAGAACGACATGTGTGCGTCAGTTCAAGGAGTGCCCCCTTGAGGTTGGTGGGTGTCACTTTCTATGGCACCGCTATGTCTTAGAGATGATGAGCTATGATTTCATTCTTGGGATGGGCTGATTGGTTCCCTTTCGAGCCTTTGTATATTTCTATCGTCGTAGGGTGAGTTTCACGTCACCAGAGGGCGGAGAGTTTCTATACAAAGGTAAATGGGATGTTTAGGCGAGTCGAGCTGGACCAGAGCATCATGGGTGAGGTGGAGTCACATCACAGATTACGAGTTTATATCTGGATGATTAGGGGACTTTTCAGACGATTTCCCTCCAGTGGTTTTTCTTTTCAGGGATGTCTTCCTGGATGAATTTTCAAGTCTACCTCTATAGCGTGAGGTGGATTTCTCTATTGATCTTGTGCCAGTAGAAGCATCGGTGTCCATTCCTCCTCATAGTATGACCACGCCTGAGTTGCAGGAGCTCAAGAGATAGTTAGAGGAGTTACAGTAAAAGGGTTTCATCTAACCCAGTACTTCTCATTGGGGTTAACCCGTCCTCTTTGCGAAGAAGGAAGAAGGTACCCTTAGACTCTGTGTGGATTATTGGAAGTTGAACCAGTTGATGGTGAAGAACCTATATACCTTTCCGAGGATTGATGATCTTTTTGATCAACATCGTGGAGCATGATTGTTCTCAAAGATTGGCCTAAGATCTGGATATCATCAACTGCGTGTGAGATCATGAGACATACCACTTACAGCTTTTCGGAGCAGATATGGTCTGTACGAGTACTTGGTTATGCTGTTTGAACTCAAGAACACACCAACAGTATTCATGGATCTGATGAATCATGTGCTCCATCCTTATATGGATTCTTTTGTGGTAGTATTCATGGATGAAATCTTAGTGTACTATCACACTCGACACGACCATGCCACCCATCTTGAGATCGTATTGAGTACACTGAGAGAGAATAATCTATATGCTAATCTCTCAAAGTGCCACTTTTGGATGGACAAGATTCACTTCCTGGGTCATATCATCTCAGAGGAAGGAGTTGCAGTAGACCCAGAGAAGGTGAGAGCAGTAGTTTCTAGGGAGCATCCTAAGAACAAGTTTGAGATACGGAGTTTCTTGGGGTTGGATGGTTACTATAGATGCTTCATACAGGACTTCTACTACTTAGCAGCACCATTGACGGGTCTGACTAAGAAAGGTGTGAAGTTTGTTTGGTTAGAAGTTTGCGAGACAACCTTTTAAGACCTGAAAGTAAGGTTGACATCAGCACCAGTCCTGATACTTCTAGATCAATGGAAGAGCTATACATTTTACTATGATGCTTCAGGTATTGGGCTGGGAGCAGTGTTGATGCAGGAAGAACAAGTTGTTGCATACGGTTCTCGGCAGTTGAGGCCACATGAGAGGAATTACCCGAAGCATGATCTCGAGTTGGCTGCAGCTATTCATGCGTTGCGCTGTTAGAGAAACTATATCATGGGGGAGAATTTTGTGGTTTTCACCGACCACAAAAGTCTCAAGTATATATTTACTCAATGTGACTTGAATCTGAGACAGCGAAGGTGTGTTGAATACATTCAGTCCTTCGAATTTGAGCTTTTCTATACACCTGGTAAAGGTAATGCAGTAGCTGATGCACTGAGCAAGAGGACTCCGATACAGGTAGTGCAGGAGTCCAGTGGTGAGTGGAAACTCGTGGCTTTGTTCTCTGAGATGCATTTGGAGGTGCATGACAGTCAGATATAGGTGCATACTCTTATCTATATACCCAGGACAACTCAACACTCTGATCATCATAATCAAGTGGTTCCACCAGAGCAAGCAAGCATTCTTTCTCATGTTTCTCCTTCCTGGGAGGATTATCGGTATATTCTTATGAAGGGTGAGGCATCTAACCAAGCCCATACTCCCATTACAATTGGGGGAAACCAGGTGAGAGCAACTCGTGCCTTGGGATAGGGGAACATGCTTGTCGAAAAAATCCCAATGGCATACTCCAAAGGCCCATGATCGGACATATACCCATGTTCTGGATGAGTCTAACTAAGTGAGATTGGAACAAGCCTCAGGACTGGCTCATATTCCTATTAGTGAATATTCCCGACATACTCTGGCATATCACAGAAGCAAGGCACATATTCTTACTTCCACCAAACAATCACTATAGAAGCATCGTTCCAAGGAAATATAGGAGGAGGATCATATCCCTTCTCCCATTCCAGAGGTCCATCAGCATATTCCATCCAGGAATAAAGATTCAGACTGGGCTCATACACCCGTTCCAACTAGGGCTCACAAGACGAGAGCGGCACATGCCTTATAGAAGGCTCATACTCCTATAATTAAAGACCAACATCATATCCCAAAGGCTCAATATCATGATCATACTCATATATTGACGGAGGCTCTCCATGTGAGAGTGAAACATGCCTCAAGTCCGGCTCATATCCCTATCAATAATGATACATCTTATCAGTATATTCCAACAGCTTCTTAGAAGTGGGATCATACTCCCACAACACACTACTGTAAGAACCCGGTTCAAATTTTTGAGGTATGGGTTTCTTCTTTTATCTTTTCCTTAAGTGTTTTTGAGAAAATAATGAAAATGGGGGAAAATACTAAATTTTGGGACTACACACCATGTACTATTCCACACACCGTGTACTATGGCTGTGTAGGATGAGTACACAGGGTGTGTGGACATGTTGGTGATGAAGGGTATAAAAACTGACTACATGCCCTGTAGTGGGTATTTACATGTCGTGTAGTCAGTCGGCAGGTGAATAGTAAGGCGGTGGAAGCAGCCACCAGCCGAGCGGCAGTACACTCCATGTAATCAGGTTTCACATGCTGTGTACTCATGTCGACAAATGAACAGTGTCACGCTTGCGAGAATCCACTGAAGGAACAGTTAAAAAATGAAAATTACGCGTCGTGTACTTGAGAAGTACACCCTTGTAGTTTGTTTTTTTCTCTTAAAATGGGAAATAGCCAACCCTATTGATATGATTGGATTAGAACCGGAGGAAGGAGTTGGGAGAGGAGGTTGGACCATCGAGGATCTCCAGATCGAGCATCGGGAATCCATTTTTTCCTCTGACGATCTCGTTGGAACCGCACGAGTAATACCTTCACTCTACTAAATCTATTCTTGCCAATTCTTCCTCTAAGGGAAGTTATTTAGGTTTGAACAAGGTTTTATATTACCTAATATCTATGTCATTCATGGATTATTTTAGGATCTTCGTTCACATATACCGATCAGGGGAAATCGAGGTAGGTGGATTAGTGTTTAAATTCCAACTGTTGTGCGTTTTTGTGTATCGTTGAGCTACGAACCCATGTTTGGGTATCTTGTGGCTGAATCCTTAGCTGTTTTAAATACCTAAAATTGTATAGGTAATTAAATGTGATAATAAACTGCTATTTAGGATCACTTCTTGGATCCAGGACCACCCCGGGGGTGCGTTCCTCTGTTTAGCCGTTTGGCCAGGATACCCAAGGGTATGCCATGTTTACTTTTCACATTACTCTTTCCTTGAGAGGAATTGTAAGTGAATTGCTTTTTTATATGTTGGTAATGGACCGGTTACATGTTTATCCTTAGGGAAGTGTTTCCTTTAGCCTGAGGGTAGTGGTTATTTTAGCCTGAGGGAAACTTATTTCGTTTCTGTGGGCAGTAGACTATGTGCCTAAGGGAGAAACTTCGTATGCCTGAGGGAAATATCTATTATACATGTGGGAACATACCTGCAGGTTACGATTCTGTTTACCTGAGGGTAATGTTTTGCATATATGATGAAACCGACTGTTTACATAGAAATTCATTGTGGTTTTTTCTTTATAATGAATGATTAAATGAATTTTAATAATGAAAATATAACTAGTAAAGTTAGTTACTTTTGAGCCCTGATTACTTTATTGCATTTACTTTTTCACATTGTTGTTGCATGTTTACACACAGTTGAGCACGGGCCTTTGGAGGGTGCATACTGGGATTTGTTTCTCACACCCTGTTTGGGTCATGTCTTTCACCCAAACAGATTACATTTCTGTAGGTGTGGATATGGGAAAGGGTCCCTATACAGGTACTTGATTGTTGTTGAGGAGTAGGGGAGCATGGGATCGGGCTTAGGCTCGTGATGCTACCGACTGTTTTGTTTCGTTCTATTGTACATGTACTTTCTATTGTGTTGTACTGTATTGTTGTGAAACATGTTCTAGATATTTTCATAGAACATGAGGCATGTTGCATCATTATCTATATAATTGGTTGGTTATCTTTATTGCAGTTGTTTATTTTAAATATGTATGGTTTATTGCTTCCGCTGTTTTTGTATGATTTTTATTTTATTCCATTGTGCTACACTTTGAAAAATGAGGGCATAGTTTCCCCACTATCAGACCTAGGCTCTCACAGCTAGTCAGAAGGCTCTGGAATTTGGGGAAATACGCTTGAGGTCATGTGACCAACCGGGTTCGGGGCACCCGTTGAGTGGTACTCGAAAGCGGGATGTTACAAAGTGGTATCAGATGAGTTCTTTTCATTGACTTAATATTTGGATTCATAGTCAGGGATAGGATGAAAACAGTAGTTGGTAATAATTTGTGCCCGAGAGTAGCTAACTCGTGTATAGGTAAAAGCCAGTCTACCTTGGTTATTGTAATTCTTCTAATTTTGAAAATTTTAGAGTTGATTTGATTTCACCATTGGGTGACGCACTTGTGATTGTGCTATTTATATCTTATCTATGAGTTCTATTTATTTGAAACCCTATGATATGAGGGTATTCCATCTCATGCATCAATTAGGCACATGCTAGAAATCACATTCCATGCATAGTTCCATGCCATGTAGGTGCATTAGAAATTTCATGTTGTTGTGATAGTTGTTGTGCTATAAAAAACATGTTGTTGTGATAGATTCTTTGATAAAATACCTTCTATGTGATAGGGTATGTTTGTGTGAGACTTTAGATATAATGGACAAAAAACTTTGGTTATTGGGGTGTATGGGCCCTCATTGAACGGAATTTGATGGATCATTAACTATTTATCTTATTATAACACATATAAATTCCAATCTTTGATTTTCGGGGAGTATGGGCCCTCACGGATTGGAATTTGGCACTTAGGTGTTTTTTTAGTATTTTCCAGGTTCTGGAGAAGTATCTGAGACTTACTGTCCGGAAAAACCAGTATACACGTTGTGTAGTTCCTTAGACACATGTCTTGTGTTCTTCTATTCGGGAAGAAAAGAAAACTTTTGAGTACACGTCGTGTACCCTCAGCACACACCATGTAGTCTCTCCCAGGGTCAAAGACTATGTGGGCAGGAACATGGGGAAAGGAAATTCTTGGGGTGAACACGTAGTGTACCAGATGTAAACGTTGTGTAGTGTTGACCTGGAGTCCACCCATGTAATTAACAATACGAATGGTGGAAACCTTAAGACATACACACTGTTTCCACTATGGAACATGCCATGTAGTCTGACCTGGGATCCGGTCGTGTAACTAAAAACACAGTTCAGTGTAATCCTTTCATGTACATGTCGTGTCCATTTAGAACACGCCGTGTATTGTGATCCGTGTATCCGACCGTGTAACTAACAACACGGGTTGTCGAAGCTCGTCTAGTACACATCGTGTACCTGTGGGACACGTCGTGTAGTCTTTTCCAAGGATAGACTGTGTGGACCTGATCATGTGGCTGGGAAATGGGGTGGTGTGCACACCATGTGCGGGTTTAACACGCTATGTAGTATCAAGCTGAGTAGTCGGCCGTGTCACAAACGACACTGGTAGTTGGAATTTACACCCTACATGCTATATAGATTATATACACTCCGTGTAGTTTTTTTTAACGGGAGTCATGTGGCATAGCCTTGTAGAAGGACCCAAGCAAGGGAAGAGAAGCCAGCTACACGCCATGTAGTCAGTATACACACTGTTTATTCTTGTTTGAAAATATTGAAATACCTTCCTCCTCATATTCCCCTTTTGGTCCCTTCGTTTTCAGTCTATGATAATCTTCATCTAAGGTGTGTGTTTGACCTTGTAGAGTCATGTCGCCGAGATGACCACGCGTTGTTCTCCAGGAGAGCAGCAACGATTATACTCCAAAGATGGAGGGCCATGGGCTACCAGTATATCCTCTAGAAGATCCAGATTCGGCGCTAGATGTTATACCGGACACAGGAGCGGAAACGTTGTTCCGTGAAGGCTTTATGAGGTTGATGCAGACCTTTCCGGGAGCACCTTCGGCTTCCACATCTATGGCTGAGCTGACTCGTATATTCCAGTAGTAGCATCTGTCGATGTTCTCAGTGGATGGTGGACCACAGGCTGTGGAGTCTTGGCTGGGGTCTATGCAGACTATTTTCATGCATCTTGAGATGCCTCCAAGGTGGAGGTTCAAGCTCGCGACTTATATGCTCTGGGATGCTTCCAAGAGGTGGTGGGATGTTACCACCTAGTCAGAGCATCATAGAGACATGGCATGGGAAGATTTTCAGGCAGTCTTCTATGACTTCTTCTTTCCAAAGACGCTGGGAGAAGATAGAGCTCGAGAGTTCATGAATCTACAATAGGGAGCTATGTCGGTGATGGATTATTCTACGCGTTTCACCAAGCTTCAGAGTTTTTCACCTATTCTGGTGGGTGATGAGACGTTGAAGGACATATGCTTTGATGATGGTCTTCGTTATGACATCTGAGAACTGGTGAATGTGTTCAGGTTTCCTACAGTACATGATATTGTGAACTAGGCGCTGATTACAGAGAGGAACCTTCGGGAAGCAAGTGGTGCAGGCTAGGGTAGTTCAGCACCAGTTTTTAGTACTATTTCTACCAGTAAGAGGAAGCGACAGATATGTTTCTCTCATAGTGGCAGTACTAGCCAGGCTATTATGTCAGGTGGCCAGGTCATGTGCTACCAGTGTGGTAAGGAGGGGTACAAGAGACCTCACTATCCACAAGACCTAGTGAAGTGTCGAGCTTGCAGAAATATGTGTCATCTGCAGTGCTTTTGCAGGGTGTTTCCTCTAGTGTCTAGTGAGAGGGGTTCTATGCAGACTCCACGTGCTGGAGTAGGACCAGCAGATTCTTAACAGTCAGTACACTGGAATCCGTCAGGGCGTGCTGGCAGAGATGGTGGTCATGGCCGTGGTAGCCAGACACCAGGATCTCAGAGGCAGTAGGGTGGGACAGCTCAGGGTAGCCAGGTTTTGTCGCAGGGTCGTGGCACTGGGCAGGCATATGCAGTGCAATAAACCCAGGAGAAGTAGGATCCTAGACCTTCTGCTATCAGAGGGACTATTCTAGTAGCTTCTGTCTTATCTTCAGTACTTTTTGATATGGGTGATACGCATAGATTCATATCTGTAACCGTTATGGAGAGCCTCAGGCTCTATGTTTCTTCTTCTTCTAATGTTATGACGCTAGACACTCCATTTGTAATGAGAACGACATGTGTGCGTCAGTGCAAGGAGTGCCACCTTGAGGTTGGTGGGTGTCACTTTCTATGGCACCACTATGTCTTAGAGATGATGAGCTATGATTTCATTCTTGGGATGGGCTGATTGGTTCCCTTTCGAGCCTTTGTATATTTCTATCGTCGTAGGGTGAGTTTCACGTCACCAGAGGGTGGAGAGTTTCTATACAAAGGTAAATGGGATGTTCAGGCGAGTCGAGCTGGACCAGAGCATCATGGGTGAGGTGGAGTCACAGCATAGATTACGAGTTTATATCTGGATGATTAGGGGACTTTTCAGACGATTTCCCTCCAGTGGTTGTTCTTTTCAGGGATGTCTTCCTGGATGAATTTTCAAGTCTACCTCTATAGCGTGAGGTGGATTTCTCTACTGATCTTGTGCCAGGAGAAGCATCGGTGTCCATTCCTCCTTATAGTATGACCACGCCTGAGTTGCAGGAGCTCAAGAGATAGTTAGAGGAGTAACAGTAAAAGGGTTTCATCTAACCCAATACTTCTCCTTGGGGTTCACCAGTCCTCTTTGCGAAGAAGGAAGAAGGTACCCTTAGACTCTGTGTGGATTATTTGAAGTTGAACCAGTTGATGGTGAAGAACCTATATACCTTTCCGAGGATTGATGATCTTTTTGATCAACATCGTGGAGCATGATTGTTCTCAAATATTGGCCTAAGATCTGGATATCATCAACTGCGTGTGAGATCATGAGACATACCACTTACAGCTTTTCGGAGCAGATATGGTCTGTACGAGTACTTGGTTATGCTTTTTGAACTCAAGAACATGCCAACAGTATTCATGGATCTGATGAATCGTGTGCTCCATCCTTATATGGATTCTTTTGTGGTAGTATTCATGGATGACATCTTAGTGTACTATCACACTCGACGTGACCATGCCACCCATCTTAAGATCGTATTGAGTACACTGAGAGAGGATAATCTATATGCTAATCTCTTAAAGTGCCACTTTTGGATGGACAAGATTCACTTCCTGGGTCATATCATCTCAGAGGAAGGAGTTGAAGTAGACCCAGAGAAGGTGAGAGCAGTAGTTTCTAGGGAGCATCCTAAGAACATGTTTGAGATACAGAGTTTCTTGGGGTTGGCTGGTTACTATAGATGCTTCATACAGGACTTCTACTGCTTAGCAGCACCATTGACGGGTCTGACTAAGAAAGGTGTGAAGTTTGTTTGGTTAGAAGTTTGCGAGACAACCTTTTAGGACCTGAAAGGAAGGTTGACATCAGCACCAGTCCTGATACTTCTAGATCAATGGAAGAGCTATACATTTTACTATGATGCATCAGGTATTGGGCTGGGAGTAGTGTTGATGCAGGAAGAACAAGTTGTTGCATACGGTTCTCGGCAGTTGAGGCCACATGAGAGGAATTATCCGAAGCATGATCTCGAGTTGGCTGCAGTTGTTCATGCGTTGCGCTGTTAGAGACACTATATCATGGGGTAGAATTTTGTGGTTTTCACCGACCACAAAAGTCTCAAGTATATATTTACCCAATGTGACTTGAATCTGAGACAGCGAAGGTGTGTCGAATACATTCAGTCCTTCGAATTTGAGCTTTCCTATACACCTGGTAAAGGTAATGCAGTAGCTGATGCACTGAGCAAGAGGACTCAGATACAGGCAGTGCAGGAGTCCAGTGGTGAGTGGAAACTCGTGGCTTTGTTCTCTAAGATGCATTTGGAGGTGCATGACAATCAGGGGAAAACCTATCTTTTATATTTAGTTGTGACTTCTACCCTCCTAGATAGTGTGAGGATGAGACATCTATCTGATTCGGAAGGCCTAGTTCTACAGGAGTCAATGTTAAGTGAGGAACCTCCTCCTAGTTGGACAATAGTTGATGATGAGGTACTACATTTCCATGGATGAGTATGGGTTCTAGGAGATATACGTGAGGAGTTCATGCAATAGTTTCATGCTTCAGCTTGGGCAGTTCATCCTGGAGGTACCAAGATGTACCATTACTTGAGACATTAGTACTGGTGGCTGGGTATGAAGTAGGAGATAGCTGGTTTTGTTATTATATGTTCCACATTTTAGTAGGTGAAGGTGAAGCATCAGAGACCAGTCGGACTGTTACAGTAATTACCCATCCCGGATTGGAAATGGGATGATGTCACGATGGACATTATGACTGGGTTCTCGAGGACACCTCGAGGAAATGATTCCATGTGGGTTGTTGTGGACAGACTCACGAAGGTATCTCACATTTTGCTGATCAAGGAGACCTTTGTTGTTGACGAGCTCGGGAAGTTGTATATCCGAGAGATTGTACATCTTCATGGGGTCCCTCGTTCTATCATTTCCGAGAGGGACGCTCGTTTTACATCTCATTTCAGGAAGCGTTTTTAGAGGGCCCTGGGTACATAGGTTCTTCTGATCATAGCTTACCACCCTCAGACCGATGGCCAATTAGAGTGTACGATACAGGTGCTTGAGGACATGCTACGTGCATTCATCCTACACTTTGGGGGCTCTTGGGAGAAGCACATACCCCTGGTCGAGTTTGCCTATAATAACAGTTTTCAGGATACTATTGAGATGGAATCTTATGAGGATTTATACGATAGGCCATGCTGATCACCTTTGTGTTGGATAGAGGAAGGTGAGACAGCTTTACTAGGACCATAGCTCATACAGGAGACTTCTGAGCAGGTCCAGTTGATTCAGAAGCGGATGGTTACCGCACAGTCTCAACAGAAATCTTATGCTGATCGCCACAGACGACCTATGGAGTTTGTGGTCAAGGATTAGGTTTTATTGAGTGTTTCACTGAGGTTGGGACACAGACGGATCAGGAGATAGGTTAAACTTTCACTGAGGTATGTGGGGCCATTTGAGATTGCGAAGAGAGTCGGGCTGGTTGCCTATCGGTTGCAATTACCATAGAGGTACCGATCCATGCATGATGTCTTCCATATATCTTAGTTGCGCCACTATTATTCAGACCCATCTCACGTCTTTCATCCCAAGTAGGTCAAGCTTGATGTAGATGTGTTCTTTGATAAGCATCCAATTCTTATCATGAATAGGAGCACGAAGGTTCTCTGAGGTCGGTCAGTTCCACTTGTACAGGTGTTATGGCAGCATGGCCGCGTGCAGGATGAAACCTACGAGCGGGAGACTGACGTACGTTCTTAGTGGCCAGAATTGTTCTGAAATTTATCTTCACCACCCTTGGAAGGAAAATTCGAGTATGAATTGCTTTAAGGGGAAGTTTGTAAGAACCCGGTTCTAATTTTTGAGGTACGGGTTTCTTCTTTTCTCTTTTCCTTAAGTGTTTTTGAAAAAATAAGGAAAATGGTGAAAATACTAAATATTGGGACTACACATAGTGTAATTTTCCACACGTCATGTACTATGGCCATGTGGGATGAGTACATAGGGTGTGTGGACATGTTGGCGACAAAGGGTGTAAAAACCGACTACACGCCGTGTAATGGGTATTTACACACCGTGTAGTCAGTCGGTAGGTGAATAGTAATGCGGTGGAGGCAGCCGCCAGTCGAGTGGCAGTACACGCCGTGTACTCAGGTTTCACATGTTGTGTACTCATGTTGATAGATGAACAGTGCTACGCTGGCGAGAATCCACTTAAGGAACACTTAAAAAATGAAAAGTACACATCGTGTACTTGGGAAGTGCATGCCTTGTAGTTTGTTGTTTTTTGCTTAAAATGGTTAGTAGCCAACCCTATTCACAATATTGTCTTTGAACCAGAGGAAAGAGTAGGGAGAGGAGGTCATGCCTTCTAGGATCTCCAGATCGAGCGTCAGGAATCCGTTTTCACCTCTGATGATCTCGTTGGAACTTCACGGGTAAGCCCTCCACTCTCCTTAAGTCATTCTTGCCAATTCTTCCTCTAAGGAAAGTTAATTAGGTTTGAACGAAGTTTTCTTTCACCTTAGATCTACGTTGTTCGTGGAATATATGAGGAGTATCATTCACGTATACAGATCAGGGGTGATCGAGAGAGGTGTCTTAGTGTTTAAATTCTAACAGTTGTGCGTTTTTTTGTATTGTTGAACTACGAACCCTTGTTGGAGTGTTGTGTGGATGAAGCCTTAGTTATTTTAAATACCTAGAATTGTATAGGTAATTAAATTTGATAATAAATTTCTTTTTGGGATCCCTTCATGGATCCAGGACCACCCCGGGGGTGCGTTCCCTTGTTTAGTCGTTTGGCCAGGATACATGAGGGTATGCCATGTTCAATTTGTGCATTACTTTTTCATTGAGTGTAATTGTATGTGAATTGCTTTTTTATATGTTGGGCATGGACCCGTTACTTATTTTGCCTGAGGGTAGTGTTTCCTTTAGCCTGAGGGCAGTGGTTATTTTAGCCTGAGGGTAACTTCTTTCGTGCCTGTGGGAAATAGACTCTATGCCTGAGGGCAACAATTCATACGCCTGAGGGAAATATCTGTTATGCCTATCGGCACTTACTTGTGGGTTACGATTCGGATTACCTGAGGGTAAGAGTTTTCGTATCTGAGGACACTGACTGTTTACATAGAAATTCATTGTGGTGGTTTGCTTATAATGAATGATTAAATGAATGTTAAGAATGGTAGTATAACTAGTAAAGCTAGTTACTTTTGAGAACTACTTAGTTTATTGCATTTACTTTTGCACATTTTTGTTGCATGTTTTCACACAGTTGATCATGGGTCTTTGGTGGGTGCCCACTGGGATTTGTTTCTCACACCTTGTTTGGGGCATTTCATCATCCCAAATAGATTACATTTCTGTAGGTGTGGATAAGGGAAAAGGTCCCTATATAGGTACTTGATTTCTACTGAGGAATAGGGGAGCATGTGACCGGGCTTAGGCTCGCAATGCTACCGACTATTTTGTTTTGTTATGTTGTGCATGTAGTTTCTATTGTGTTGTACTGTATATTTTTGTAACATGTTCTGGCTATTTTCATAGAACTTAAGGCATGTTGCATCATTATCTATATAACTGGTTGGTTATCTTTACTAAAGTTTTTTATTTTAAATATGTATGGTTTATTTCTTTCGCGGTTGTTGTATGATTTTTATTTTATTCCGCTATGCTACACTATGAAAAATGAGGGCATAGTTTCCCCACAATCAGACCTCGGCCCTCACTGCTAGTCGGTAGCCTCTGGCATTTGGGGAAATGTGCTTGAGGTCATGTGACCAACTGAGTTAGGGGCCCCCGTTGAGTGGTACCCGGAACCGGGACGTTACAACAACTAGTATTTACATGTTCTAGAAATTTTCATACATTGGGATCATCTCCCTACACAATCACGAAATGCATGTCATAATATTCCAACCATGACAAAAAAATGGCTCATATTCCCAATCTGCTCAATGTTAGTGTCCTTAATGTTTCTTGCGACACATTCTCAACACCAAAAGGGTCTATCGTCTCTTCTATAAAAATAGAAGTAGAAGGTATTAATTATCATGATATTCCTCCTTGTGGTGGTCTAAAGATGGATCATTGGAAATCTACTGCTAAAATCCACTATGCTCATCCTGTTCATGGAGATATCTCCCATGGGAAAGGAAATCACCCCTTTGTCCATACACCACTATATAAATAGGTGAACCAAACTCTTACACCTTCATATAGAGTGGTTCTCGAAGCACTAGGGTCAACTGTGTATGGTTCCCCATCAACTTCCAATAACACATCACTCTCATCAGAAGGTAACCATTAGATACATATTCTATGGTCTGATCGGATGGAGAATTGTAAGTTTAATGAGGAGGCCAACATTGACATATGGAGAGAGTTATCCAAAAACAACCTCCCCGTCATGTTTTGTCCCCTCGCTACTTCCTGCTATGAGATCCCAGATGAGCTAGAAAAGGGGTTCATTCCTTATCTACATCAGAACATATGTGCTAATAATCAATGAATTAAGGATTGATATCTCCATTATCCAGTATATGAGTGGCACCTTCATATAATCAGGATACTCTGTTGTCATCTTAACCTAGCTACAATCTCCATGGCTTGGTATCCAAAACTGGAAAATCACAATGAAAATCTAAAAAATGATTTCTTTAATGGCATCATAATTCTTTGATAGTTAATATCTGAATCCATGTCAATCATACACATTATAGGATGGGTACAGTATAGAGCATTACACTTTTCTACTCCCCTAGAACAGTCAATCGCTTCAGATATGGACCTTGTAATGGTATAGCCTTTGGAGAAATCTGGGGACTAGGTAATGCTCGGTCCAGTTGGTCTCTAAAATAGAATTCCCTCACTTCAATGTTTCCTAGACACCACAGACGGGGAGGGAGGATAGACAACAGGATTCCAAATTGGGCCCCTTAAGATAATAAGAGACATCCCAAACATAGAAATTGAAGTTGTGATCACCTGAACAACTTCCCATAGGGAATAACTCTCACCACGGGCTACCATCTCTCCTTACTCCCATGCAAGCATAGCTGAACCACATCATGGAGACCATATTTCTATCTACCATAGAGTCTATCCTAGAGTGGACTCATCCCCCTAGGACAAAATAATATCTATCACCACCTCCATCCCTCAGGTCATCAATTCCTGAAATTATTCAGAACATACCTTCGGCATTCATATGTGAAAACAATCCCACTGGTATGGGAGCATTTATATCTCAATCACAACCACTAGGATTATTATCCCCTAAAAGAGCCTTAGAGACATTAAAAGTGATTCTAGAGAATCCCCATATCATTGGGATGGGGGCATTTATATCTTCATTTCTATCCTAGGAATCATCAACTCCGTGACTGGAGTCATTGGATCCTAGAAAACAGGACCAATTGATGAAAATGGTGGCCCTAAATGACCACCACCCCATAAGTCTAGGGGTATTTTCATCATCATCAACACCAAAGAGGGAATTTGTGTTCTCTAGTATGGGAGGAAGGAATCAATGTTTGGCGTCCCGTCATTTCCACCCACCATAAGACAAACCTCTGTTGATTGGGGCTCACTCAAAAATCACAACCTGAAACTCCCTCAAGGTCACTATTTATAAATTAAGAGGAGAATAGCATATGTAAAAGGAAAGTAGACCATGTCAGGTTCTCAAGCCAAAATGACCTAATATGGCCAAGGTTTCGAATAATTCCTTTGATAGAAACCATGCGAGATCATATTGTTGTGTGGAAAACAATAGCATGACTACCATTCCCTGACATTCCTCTTTGAATGTCGCCACTATTAACATGTTACACATTGATCAAGATGCATATGTAGAGCCCCACAACACAAAAAACATAACTTAGGAGGAGGGTGATTTGAATGCACTAAATGGGTTTGGGCACACCCAAAACCAAAGAAGGTTTTAAAATTTGGCACCGCCAAATAAAAGTTTTTTGCCTCCCCGATGAAATATTGGGAATGATAAGGGGAAAAAAGGAACTAAATCTCATTACCCATTCATGGAAGAACATTTTTCATGATATGAGAGTCAAATAATAGTTCTCTGGTAACTCAATGAGGGGATACTCAGGGGAAACATTGCCACTAGGTATTGTCTCCATCCAGAGATAAATATTCTCCCTCCCATGGATAATCTTTTAGTAAGAGTGGTATATAAATATCATAATAGCTCCAGATCTAGATAGCTAATCCATATAAATATAGAAGTCAAAAATGATCAGGACTTCCCTTTATTGTGGTGACAACCTCTCCCACTCTAGGGTAATCTTTTGGTCATAGGACAAATTGAGGATTAGTGGGAGATGAAAGTGGGACCACATCATCAGCCCAACCCACTCCCTGAAGATAGGAGGAAGCTCAAAAAATAGTTCTTATGAATCTACTTACCAACATTGAATCCTTGGATAATCGGATGGAAGCCATAGAGGGGCGATATGCACCTATGAAGCCTAATAGGATGCCATATCCCAAAGGGGTGGATGACACACCATCTCCACCCAACTTCAGAAACCCTGCCTTTTCTACCTTTTATGGTGTATATAATCTTGAGAAGCATCTCAAACACTTCATGTTATGATGGGGGATAATGATGGGGCCTCACGATCAAAAAGAGGTCACAAATATAAGGTGTTTCATATACACTTTGATAGGGCCAGCCTTTGTTTGGTACAACATTCTTCCAGTGGGATCTATTATAGTATTGGAAGACCTTCATCATTAGTTCCTTTATGAATTCAGTTTGATATTAAGGAAGTCAATGATCATTGACCTAATGAACTGCAAGCAACATGAGAATGAGAGGGTTTCTAAATTCATATCAAGGTGGAAGGGTTTTCCCTATTCATTGATCATGTCTCTCTTGTCGGATTAGATTATATAACTCTATGTAGAAAATATCAGCGTTGAGTTATAGAGTCCCCTTGTAACACCCCAAGCTTCCACGGTGCACTTCTCATTGAATAATACAATATTTTGTGTTGAACGCAACTTCGAGTTCTAACACACCGCAACCAATCAAACTAGCTGTTATGAATAGTAATACCCACTTTTTAAATTTTTTAAATTTTATCTTTCAAAATGGACTTCATTTTTGGATTCAGAAAACCCAAATTATCTTAGGGTGAATTTTTTGTATTTTTATGAAAATATTCAATTTTTGATGAATAGTGAAAAACATTGAGTTATAGTTTAAAACTGAATTTATATTTAAATAATAATTTATTTTATTTAAATTTATTTTATGTCAAAATAGATAAATAATATCTATATAAGTTCAATATAATTCATTGGAGTCATTTTATAATAATTATAGATATATAAAAATTTTATCGAACTTTTTACCATCTTTTACCCACCTCCTAGGAGGATTTGCAAATTTACATAAAACATAATTTTACCACTTCTGTGAGTTGAATTTCAAAAATCTGAGAGATACAGTTGATATCAGTAAGTAAAATTTGGTTCAATAAGATGAAAATAAGTTTTTGGAGAATAGTAACTTTTTACTTTTATTTACCACGGTTCAAAGTAAACAGGGTAATTAATGGTAAAAATGTTATTATTATTACCCTAAAAAAAGTCCTAATTCTATTGGATATGTATAATTCGACCAAAAACAAACTTAGGAATAAAATATGAACCTCTTTGGTCCACTTGGATTATATTAGGACATTTATTATTATTTAATTCCAAGAAGAGTGAAAAGTGTTAAAATCAATGTTTAATAACTGAACCATTTTTAATATAAGGTTACACATAAGATAAATTCGATTATAAATGTTTATTAGAAAGATAAAAAGATTTACTACATAATTTTATCTTATTTATAATTTTTATACATTAAATAATTTAATTTATTTATGACACAATGATGATGTAGTAATTACCTTATTAATGAAATATTAAATAATTGATATTATAAATATCCAAATAAATGTAATTTGAGAATTTTGATGAATTACACTAATTTTATAGTTTAATATTAAATTTTATTTTTTATTAAATGTGTTTTATTTGAAGTAATAAAGTTTTTAAGACTTTAACACAAATCAATTATTAAATAATGTCAAAATTGACATAAATGAGTTTTTAAAACAAATAAAATATTATTGGTGAATATAATAATCCTAAAAATCTAAGGATCAGCCAAAAGACTTATATAATCATATTTGTATAATCAAAGAAACGATTGGGGTTCACTTGGATTTTTATTGAAATATTATTAACCATATAATATACAAATACACGGAGAGATGCTAAATGTCAAACTATTTAACTAGGAGTTAAATCTAAAAGATAAGGTTAATACAGTGACCCAAACCTATCTAAAACCTATTGTTTGAGAGGTTTTAGACCCACCCCCACCTTATCCTTTTAATAATTTATTTTGGATCCATTAGATATGGAAACAAATTTTATTATAAAATAATATTTCTAGCTTTTAATAAGGTTCCCCTCCCCCCTCTTATAAAAGGGCACTTCCCTTCTCTCTAATTCACATCTTCAAAGCCATTTGGCTCGGCCAACACCTCACAAAATATCCTCTCAACTATCCTACCTTCATCCTAGATCCCTTACTTAGGTAACAAAGCCAACCTAAGGATCCCTTTTGATTAAATCAAAAGGAAGAACCCGAAGAAGAGGTAAATATTTCATCACCTCTTTCAAGTTCCTTTCTTCTTCAACTTCCTCTTTCTTTGTTGTTTCCATCCTAAAATAATAACTCCAGTATCATCTATATACTGTGATGTTATTATAAATATGTTACAATCATATTTTTTATTCTATCCATCCTTTTAATGACATGTCACCATACGTGCGTATGTATGGCTTACCGTCCCCACGTTGTGGTGTAGTTTTTATTCAATACATTATTATTTGGATCAGTATAATAATGATGTATAATTGATGTAAATAATAAATATAACATGATAATGATTCTCTACATATGATATAACATTCAATTATATATTATTTTAATATCAAAAGAATGATATTGTCGCTCGTGCGTACGTACAGATTACCGTCTCCACAAACGCAATGCGATTCATTCCCCATCATATCCATTCAAGACTAATTTTCTTTATATGAATAAAAATAATGTTTAAATACTTAATATAATTATTAATATGAATAAGATACATCTTATCTATAAGAAACATTACTTACGTAACAAATCTTATAAATGAAAATTAATTAATTAACACCCGAAACGATGATAATAGTAAAATATTAATATATATGATTCTTGTATAATTTAATAAAAATTATTTCACCATTATATAAGAGTTTAACCTACCCTTTACCAAGGAAAAGTACAAGGTAAGGGTTAATTCTACAATCTCTTTACTTATCCAAGGTTGTTTTTACGTACGTATCTACTGGGACCTCTTTATCATCCACATTCATGTTTCTTAAAAATGTATTTCAAAAAAAATTATTATTTACTAGACTATGGGTTAAAGTCATTTATAACCTATTTTTACTTTTTATAAAATGGTTTGAAAGTAATATTTCTGTCGTTTTCTAAATAAGGTACTTTATGACCTTTTTGACAAAATTATGGTAAGAATGACTTTTTTTAATTTATATGGTGGGTGTGGCTATTTTCCGCTGTTATAACATCGTCAAATCTTCCCTTATAAGATTATAATAAAATATTCAAAATAAACATTTTCTTTATAATTATGTTAATCTTAAATGATTTCAAAATAGAAAGAGATATTTCCTTAAAAAAGGTTTTGATTTCATCTCTGTCAACATCCCTTGATGGATTTTAATCTTATTTGAAGTTGATTTATTATGATACAAAACTTCCATATTGTATTTAAGGTTTTCTGATATGTTTGACTGTGGATGTGTTATTTTTACACCATTCATGGTTTATGGATAAAGTATTTACATTTTGTATGCTAGTTTTAATACGAATGTTTATGTTATGTTTAAACATTTTCATATGAGGAATGCATTGGAATTAGTAAGTGAAGGGTGGAGCCTACTATAGATCCTCAATGCATCATTGGGTATCATGAGACAAAATAGTGTCTTGTCCCATGGTCTTGACAAAATCTTATTTTTATTCTTGGAACAAGGCCTTGACTATGTGGTTATGATGTCTGGCATTATGCATTCCATCATTATGATAGTGGCTATTGATATTTCATGTGATTATTCGAATAGTAGAATATCCATGTGAATTAGTAAATGGCATTATTTTGATTTATATTTTCCATATTATGATTAAGTTTATGTTGAAAAGTCTTTTGTTTTAGTTTTATACATTTCCTTAAATATTTATGCATATTTATGAAAGTTTCTGTTATATTGGTATCCTTACTAAGCATCTAAGATTACCCCTTTATATGTTTTATTTTTCCCAGTATGTGAAGAATTATATTATGGCTAACCTGTAGGATAGTCTATTGTATCTCATTGTTTTCTATGGAAATAATTTTTTTGTAGTTTTCCATTTTATGATGTAATGTAAAACTTGTAAATGTATCTAGTACTTCCAAGGATACTAAACTAATCGGTCTTTCGAGAATTGATCTTTTGTGATCATTCCAATGTTATGTTATAATGCACCAACTCTGGGTAACTGGGGTCGGGGAGTTATAGTTGGTATCATTGAAAGTTTAGTACAAACCTTGGAATCTATATTTATATAAACTCTGATTAGAGCACATTACTGTAAAATAGACTTTGAGGATTAGTATAGAAGAAATTCCTAGAATTTTGGTATTGTATAGATTATGTGAGTTTTCCAAGAAATTCATCCCAGTCTAGATATGAGCAGGTAGAGGTGGCTCTGAAATAGATGTACCTAGGGGTAAAACCCAAAAACACCGCTTTGAGCTAGACTCAAATGGGAACTGGTGCACGACAACGGGCCTTGTTGCACTCTTGGTTACGACACTCCTGGGGGATATGCTTAGGATAATTATCACTTTATTTACAAACCATTATGAAGGGTTTATGAGTATATACTTCCTCAAAGAATACATTTTTTTGATTATGGATTATATCCATAAAGTTTTCAATTTATGTTAAGTGTTTTATAAGTTTGGATTTATGTATTGCGATTCATAAACTAATCTAGTGTATGCCATTATTTAGAAATGGAGACTAGTGGAAGGAATGATAATCATGTCAATGAATGCAATCTATGTAGGGATTTCCCTCCTAATCAAGATAATTATAGTGGAGATGGTGATGCAACTGGTGCTAATCAGCTAATCACCATACTGGGACAACTCACTCAGGTTATGAATAATAACCTTACTCATATGGAGCACCCTGATCCACAGTGTAGAGGATCAATGTTAGATCGCTTAATGAGGCAACAACCAACAACATTAAATGGGGGTAAAAATCCACTAGTATTTGAGAAATGGATAAATTCCTTAGATAAAGTATTTTATGCCTTGGAGAGTAGTGAAAGGGAAAAAGTTTCCATGGCAGTTTACCACCTCACTGGAGATGCTGATCAATGGTGTTCATTTATTCAAAAAACAAAGGAAGATGATTAAGTATAAAATATGTAATGGAGGGAGTTTAAAGAAATTTTCATTGAAAAATACTTTCATCATGACAATAGAGTGGATATGGAAAGACAATTTCTATGTCTGTGGAAAAAAGAGGATGAGAATGTCGTAAAGTATGAAGCTAACATTACAAGGTTAGCAAGGCATGCTACCGATTATATACATAACCCAAGAATTAATATTTTTGTTTCTTTGATGGGTTAAAACCATTTCTCCATCTATCAGTAGTCTCATAATCCTTCTCATTGTACGAAGATATTGTCTCATGTGCTATCAAGACAGAAAAAGAATTCAGTAAGTCTTAAGACATTAAAGGAAACCAAGGGAAGAAGAGATATGCTGAACACTATGGAAATGGAAATAAGGGGAATAAGGGAAAAGTTAAATATCCATCCTGTTGTAAATGTGGGAAGAAATTCCCTAGTACTTGTCTGAAGGGAATGGGAGTCTGTTACAAGTGTGGTGAAAAAGGCCACCAAGCTCGTGATTGTAAGGGGAAGAAAGAGGCTGGTAATTCTAAATGCTACAATTATAGAGAAAGGGGACATTATGAAAATTAATGTCCAAAGAGTAAAGGGAAATTACCTTAAAAAAGGCCAAGGGATCAAGGATAGGATTATTATATCACTACTACGGAGGTTGAAGCTCTGAAAGATGTAGTGGCAGGTAATTTAATGGTTTCCTCAGGTTTATCCAATACATTATTTGATTCTGGATCATCGAATTGTTTCATATCTTCCTAGTTTTATAATAAAATTAGATATTTCAAATTTGATTTAACAAGGGAGTTGTTAGTAAAAAAACCTAAGGGAAGTATCATTTCAACAATGTTTTGTGAATTAGTTCCCATTAAGGAATATAACCGTTATTTATCTGATGATATCATCATCATAACCATGATTGAATTTGATAAAATTATTTGTATGGATTGGATTTCGGACCATGATGCACAAATTTATTGTAAGAGGAAGGAGGTTACAATTTTTGAAGACGATGATAAAGAACACCTTATCTTTAGAGAAGAAACTTCACCACCGGATTCTTATCTAGATCAACCCCCAGTAGCTCAACAAAATTCAATTCTTGGGGAGGAAGAGAATAAAATAATTGTGGGTGAGTAAAGGAATGTTCAAATAGAGGATATACCTATTGTGCAAGAATATGTTTATGTTTTTCTAGAGGATTTACCTAGACATCCTCCAGAATGAGAAATTAAGTTTTCCATTGACTTAATTCCTGGTTCAAGGCCCATATCGAAGACCCCTTATAGAATGACAACAGTGGAACTAGTGTAACTAAAGAAACAGCTATAGTAATTGAGTAATAAGGTATTTATTTTCCCTAGTATTTCTCAATGGGGAGCCTCTTTTATTTTTGTTAATAAGAAAGATGGATCTATGAGGTTTTGCATTGACTACAGGCATATCAATTCTATAACAATAAAGAAAAAGTATCGCATATCTCACATTTATGATTTATTCGACCAACTTCATGGATCTCAATAATTTTCAAAGATAAACCTTCGATTTGGATATCATCATTTGTGTGTAAAGAAGGAAGACATTCTGAAAACATAATTTTGAACCAAGTACGGGAATTAAGAGTCTACAGTAATGCCTTTTGGATTGACTAATGCACCCTCTGTCTTCATGGATCTAATGAATAGAGTTTTCAAAGAATATCTTGATGACTTTGTAGTGGTATTTATTGATGATATCTTTATATACTCCAAAATATATGAAGATCATGAAAATCACTTGCACACTATTATAAATTCTCTTAGAAGACATGAATTATATGGGAAGTTTAGTAAGTGTGAATTCTAGCTTCAGGAGATTTCTTTTCTTGGCCATATTTTCTCTAAGGATGGAATTTCTGTTGATCCTTCTAAGACAAGAGCAATCCAAGAATGTCCATCACTGATGAGTATAACTAAGGTATATATTTTTATTGGTTTAGCAGGTTATTATCGACATTTCATCCAGAATTTTGCCCGATTGGCTAACCCATTAACCAAGCTCACACGTAATGGGGTTAAATTTTTTTGGAAAAAAGAGTTTGAGGAATTTTTTTAAGAACTGAAGAGAATATTATTCAATTCTCCTATCGTGACTCTACCAACAGGGAATGATGGGTTTGTTATTTATAGTGATGCATAAAAGAAATGACTTGGTTGTGTCCTTATGCATACTAATAGGGATATTGACTATGCATCACGACAGCCAAAAATTGATGAGAAAAACTATCCTACTCATGATCGTGAGTTAGCAGCTGTAATATTTTATTTGGAGATATGGAAACAATATCTCTATGGTGAAAAATGTGAGATATATTCCGATCACAAGAGTTTGAAGTATATTTTCTCACATAAATAACTCAACATGAGGCAAAAGAGATGGCTTGAACTACTCTAGGATTATGATTGCACCATAAACTACCACTCGGGGAAGGCAAATAAGGTGGAAGATGATTTGAGTAGAAATGATCATATATTTTTGAATAGGTTGAGACTTGAAAGGGTTCCTATTTTCATGGATCTAGTGAAAATGGATATAAGAATAATCAAGGAACGTGAAACATCAATACTTTTTTCAAATGGTTGTCAACCCATCTTTACTGGAAAGGATAAAGAGTTCTCAAACTGATGATGAAGTGTTTCAAGAGAAGAATAAATCTATGAATGATGGGATATTGAGTGAATTTGGGTATGGAGATGGAATTTTAAAATTTGGGAAGGACATTGTGTTCCCGATATATCTGATCTAAAAAGAGAATTGTTGGATGATGCTCATAGCTCTAATTTCTCTATACACCCTGGTAGAACTAAAATGTATAGAGATTTGAAGTAACATTTTTGGTGGGACAACATGAAGAGGGGGATTTCTGATTTTTTGTCAAGATGTATGGTTTGTCAACAAGTAAAATCTAGAAGGCAACAGCCTGGAAGGGTCATGAAACCTCTTCCCATACCTAGGTGGAAATAGGATAATATTACGATGGACTTTGTCATGGGACTACCAAAGACTCCTAGAATGAATGATGCAATATGGGTCATTGTTGATCGTCTTACCAAGTCATCACATTTTCTTGCTATAAGAGAAGATTTACCACTTGAATGTCTAGTAAGACTATATATTAATGAAGTTGTGAGACTTCATGGAGTACCCCTATCGATTTTTTCTGATCATGATTCCCATTTTACATTAAGATTCTAGAAAAGTGTTCAGAAATCCCTAGATACTGAACATTGTTTGAGAACTGGCTACCACCCTCAAACTGATGGATAATCATAACGGACTATTAAAACCTTAGAAGACATGTTGAGATCTTGATCACTTTACTTTCAAGTTATGTGGGATCAATATTTACCTTTGGTAGAATTTTACTATAACAATATCTTCCATTCAAGTATTCAAATGGAACCATATAAAGCATTATATGGAAAGAGATGTTGCACACCAACCTGTTGGGATGCTGTTGGTGAAAGAAAACTTGTAGGCCCAATAAATTGTGGAGGAAACGATGGAAAACATGATGGTAATCCAAAACCACATCAAAGCAGCTCAATGTAGGCAGAAGAGCTATACCGATAATCGAAGGAAGGATTTAGAATTTCAGGTAGGAGATCATGTTTTCTTGAAGGTATCTCCATGGAAGGGTGTTATATGTTTCGGTAAGAAGGGAAAGTTATGTCTCAGGTACATCGGACCTTTCAAAATTATATAACGAATTGGGGTTGTAACTTCCCGTTTGGAAATGCCGCCAAGTCTCTCCTAATTTCACGATGTGTTCGACGTATCACTATTGAGAAAATACATGTCTGGCCCAACGCATGTACTCACCTATGAGGAACTTGAATTGGAACCTGATCTGTCTTATTGCGAAGATTCTGTCAAGGTTCTTGATACAAGAGAAGAAGTGCTGAGAAACCGAACAACTCGTCTGGTAAAAGTTCTATGGAGAAACCATAAGATGGAAGATGCAACGTGGGAACCTAAGGAACTTATGATGAAGAACCACCCGAGTCTTTTTATGCAGTAATATTCTAGACATTTTTTGGAAGAAATTATTTGAAGGAGGGGAGAATTTAACACCCCAAGCTTCCACGATACACTTCTCTTTGAATAATATAATAGCGTGTGTTATACGCAACATCGAGTTCTAACACACCACAACCAATCAAACTAGCCATTATAAATAGTAATACCCACTTTTTTGAAATTTTATAAATTTTATCTTTCAAAATAGACTTCATTTTTTGTATTTGGAATATCAAAAATATCATAGGGTGAATTTTTGGTATTTTCCAGAAAACATTCAATTTTGGATGAATAGTGAAAAAAACTGAGTTATTGTTTAAAACCGAACTTTTATTAAATAATCATTCATTTTATTTAAATTTATTTTAGGTCAAAATAGATACATAATACCTATATAAGTTAAATGTAATTCATTGGAGTTAGTTTATTATAATTTTAGTTATATAAAAATTTTATCAAAATTTTTACCGTCTTTTACCCACCTCCTAGGAGCATTTGAAAATTTACATTAAACTTAATGTTACCGCTTCTGTGAGTTGAATTTCAAAAATCTGAGAGACACGGTTGATATCAGTATGTAAAATAAGGTTCAATCAGATGAAAATAATTTTTTGGTGAATAGTAACTTTTTACTTTTATTAACCACAGTTAAAAGTAAATATGGTAATTAACGGTAAAAATGATATTATTATTACCATAACACATGTCCAAATTCTATTGGATAAGTATAATTATACCAAAAACAACCTTATAAATAAAATATTAACCTCTTTGGTCCACTTGGATTAGATTAGGACATTTATTATTATTTAATTTAAAGAAGAGTTAAAAGTGTTCAAATCAATGTTTAATAACTAAACCATTTATAATATAGCGTTAAACATAAGATAAATAGAACTATAAATATTTATTATAAATCTAAAAAGATTTCATACATAATTGTATCTTATTTATAATTTTTAGACATTAAATAATTTAATTTATTTATGACACAATGATGATTCGGTAATTACATTATTAATGAAATATTAAAATAATTGATATTATAAATATCCAAATAAATGTAATTTGAGACTTTTGATGAATTAAACTAATTTTATAGGTCAATATGACATGTTAGGGTTGATTAAATGTATTTAGTTTGAATTAATAAAGTTTTTAGGACTTTAAAAATCAATTATTAAATAATGTCATAATTGACATAAATGAGTTTTTTTTAAATACAATATTATTGGTTGATATAATAATACTAAAAATCTAAAGCTTGTCAAAAAGACTTATATAATGATATTTGTATCATTAATGAACCACTTGGGGTTTTCTTATTAGATTATAGTATTTTTATGAACCATATAATATAAAAATACAAAGAGACGTGGTAAATGTCAAACTATTGAACTAAGAGTTAAACCTAAAAGATAAGGTTAATATAGTGACCCAAAACTGTCTAAAACCAATTGAATGAGAGTTTGTCGACCCATACCCACCTTATCCTTTGAATAATTTGTTTTGGAGCCATTATAAACCGAAAATGATTTTATTATAAAATAATATTTCATGATTTTCCTAAGGGGCCCCTCACCCCTTTTATAAAAGGGCGCTTCACCTTCTCTCTAATTCACACCTTCAAAGCCATTTGGCTCGGCAAAAACCTATGAATATATCATCTCAACTGTCCTCCCTTCATCCTATAGGCCTTCAATAGGTCAAAAATCTATCCTAAGGAGCCCTTTTGATCAGATCAAAAGGAAGAACCCCAAGAAGAGGTAAATATTCCATCACCTCTATCAAGTTCCTTTCTTCTTCCACATCCTCTTTCTTTGTTATTTCAATTCTAAAATAATAACTCCATTTTATTCTATATACTGTGATGTTATTATAAATATGTTACAACCATATTTCTTATTCTATCCATCCTTTGAATGAAATGTCATCATACGTGTGTACGTACGGCTTACCGTCTCCACGTCATGGTGTAGTTGTTATTCAATACATCATTATTTGGATGGGTATATTAATGATGTATAATTGATGTAAATAATAAATATAACATTATAATGATTCTTTATATATGATATAACATCCAATTATATATTATTTTAATATCAAAATAATGATATTGTCGCTCGTGCGTACGTACAGATTACTGTCTCCGCGAAGGCGATGCAATTCATTCCCCATCATATCCATTCAAGAGTAATTTTCAATAGATGATTAAAAATAATTCTTAAAGACATAATATCATTATTAATATGAATAAGATGCATCTTATCCATAACAAACATTACTTACATAACAAATCATATAAAAGAAAACGAATCAGTTAACACCTAAAACGACAATAATACTAAAATATTGTTAACAAAGCAATATTAATAGATCATATATGATATAATATTATTGTATGTGTTTCTTTTATAATTTAAGAACAATTATTTCTCCATTATATAGGAGTTTAACCTACCCTCAACCAAGGAAAAGTAAAATCTTAGGGTTAATTAAACAATCTCTCTACTTATTCGAGGTTGTTTTTACATAAGTATCTATTGGGACCACTTTATCATCCACATCCATGTTTCATGAAAATGTATTTCAAAACATTTTTACTATTTACTAGACTATGTCTTAAAGTCATTTATAAACTTTTTTGAATTTTTATAAAATGGTTTCAAAGGAATCTTTCTGTTGTTTTCCAAACATGGTAATTTATGACCTTTTCGACAGAATTATGGTTAGAATGTATTTTTTTTAACTTATATGGCGGGTGCGGCTATTTTCCACCGTTATACCATCCTCAAACCTTACCTTAAAATATTATAATAATATTTTCAAAATAAATTTTTTCTTTATAATTATGTGACTCTTAAATTATTTTAAAATAGAAATAGATATTTCTCTAAAAAAGGTTTTGATTTTATCTATATCAACATCCTTTGATGGATTTTAAGCTTATGTGAAGTTGATTTATTATGATACAAAACATCCGTATTTTATTGAAGGTCTTTTGATATGTTTGACTGTGGATGTGTTATTTTTACACCATTCATAGTTTATAGATAAATTTTTGACATTTCTTATGTTTGTTTTAATACAAATTTTTATGTTATGTTTAAACCTTTTCATATGAGGAATGCGTTGGACTTAGTAAGTGAAAGGGTGGAGCCCACTATAGCTCCTCGATGCATCAGTAGGTCTCATGAGACAAACTAGTTTCATGGAACAATTCCATGACAAAATATTATTTGTAATATTGGCACAAGGCCTTGACTATGTGGTTATTAAGTCTTGCACTATGCATTCCATCATTATGAAAGTGAATATTGATATTGCATGTGATTATTATACTAGTAGAATATCAGTGTGGGTAAGTAAATAGAATTATTTTGATTTATATTTTCCATATTATGATATATTTTTTGTTGAAAAGGATTTTGTTTTATTTTTATACATTGCCTTAAATGTTTACACTTATTTATGAATGTTTCTTCTATATTGTTATCTTTACTGAGCATCTGAGCTCACCCCTTTATATGTTCTATTTTTTCAAGGATGTGAAGAAGTATATTATAACTGACCTGCAGGGATAGTCTATAGGATCTCAGTGTTGTCTTTGTAAATAATGTTGTTGTAGTTTTCCATTTTATGATGTAATGTAAACCTTATGAATATATCTAGTACTTCTAAGGCTACTAAACTAATCGGTCTTTCAAGACTTGATCTTTTTTTATCATGCCAATGTTATGTAATAAAGCACCGACTATGGGTAATTTGGGTCAGGGAGTTACACCCCTAATCCCCATGAATTATCCGACTGGGTTCCAAGAGTTTGTTAAAACATCACAACATCTTGAAGAGTCCATTCTGTAGACTCGATCTAAGTCTTGACTCATGCCCACAACATGGGGGAAAAATTTAGGCAGAGCATAAGTTGAAAATATAACTCCCAAGTCCACAGTGGTGCCCATCCAAGCACCTAGCCAAGCTCTGAACCACCCAATACCTTCTACTGAGTGACGACAACCGAAAAATCATTCTCCTCTAGAAGAACATAGAAATCTGGGTTTCCCATGAATTTAAAGGAACTAATGAACAAATTATAATCCTTATGAAATGAACAAGTCCCATGATATTTGATGGAAACCATGGATAATAAACGTCTCCTACTTTTATAGCCCAGGAGGCTTGATGAAGTCAAAATCACCGACCATCCTGATTACTTCCCTTTCCATAGAAGTTTGGGTTATAATATCCAAAAAAATCATCTTCAAGGACATCCTTCAAGGAATGGTTGACTCTATATAGGCGACACTCGACAATTATCTAGATCAAGTGGCTTGAATAACCATCATCTGGTTGGAATTAGACGAAGGATGGAAGAAAGTTCCTACCAAATGAGAACCAATGTTTCACAACTATATGACTCTGAAAATAGTTGATCAAGCTCATGGATCTCTAAAAAAATAGTTGTGAAAACTCACAATAGCTCCACTAAAAAAAGTATATGTTTTTAATATGCCTCCCAATTTTGGACGTGACCATCAGAAATAGAAAGAAATAGAGGAAAAGTCATATTCTAGTGAAAATAATGTCCTAACTCTTGTAGATTTCATCCCTACAGTGTATGCAGCATGGGAACCACCCCCACCAAACGGAATCCTTATCACATGAAGAGATCATATTTTTTTTCAAGACATTATACTTTACTAACAATTTGTTTGATGATGAGTACACCCCTGAATATCATTTTCCCATGTATAAAAGGGGATGGGAGGCCACATGCACTATAAATGATGATACAGGGTACACAACAGATGATAAAAAATCCAATATTTTGGTCACACCTCTATGAAACATACATAAGCAGCTGAGACTCATGGGAAAGTGCTCCAGCGAGGCCAAAAGGGTTAGAGAGATGTCTCTAAACCCTCCAGTAGTCTCCCATATCAAATTTTCTTCCATGACTGCTTAGCGGGGTTTCAATATGACCAATCTAGGAAATGAGGAAGGTCGTTGTGACATATGCCACTGGAAGCTGATACTCCTTAAACCTCTACACAATCTCCAGGTCCCTCTACCTCAACTACTTTAACTCCTGAACCACATGCTTCAGTCATTGAGATGCTTGTCCAGGAGTATCCCCACATCAGTAAGGGCCGACCGCTAGTGCAAAAGTATGATGTTCTAAAATAGCTACTTATAGTCCCAGTCAAGCTCTTGATCCTCAATGTGCTTCATCTTTCAAAATAACTCACAGAGGAAATTTTTGAAGCCCTATGGAGCCCACAAGAATTCAAGATAGAATTTGGTGCAACCAAAGTCTCTCGAGTGGATACTATTTCATTTCATATAACCATCTCATTCACTTATCAAAATCAATAGGAGTCCATCCAAGGGAACATCAGGCCCTATAAATTTCAAGAAAACTCAATAATGTTAATTTCTAAAGGGTTATGATTGATAATGTATCTGGGATCAGACTCATCCTAGAAAAAACTATACGACGTTTGGGGTATGGTGAAGGGGACTTATCCCCTACAAATTTGACCATCCAAGTGTATGTTAAGCATGAGAAAAGGCCCCTCAGGAATATCAAGCTTGAGACCCAATTTAAGGATACCACTTACAATGTTGAGTTCATGGTTATCTAGAAAGACACCATATATAATTTTATTCATGGGAGGCCTTAGATTCATGGCCACTTTTCAGTTTCATCGACATTCTATAAATGTCTGAAGTACCCCATCAATGGAAAGGTCAACATACTACGTTGTGAAAATGCCCCCTTTGTGATTTTAGGAGCCGCATATGATGAAGCAGATTTCTTTAATAAGGTAGGTAAGAAACCAATAGAGGATGATGATATACAAGTTATAGCTCTCAATGTCTTAGGGACCAACCCTATAAATCCATGGATCATTCTCAATAAAGATTATGTGCTCCCCATGAACATGGTAAAAATAGTGGATCCTATCCTTGAGGTCCAATACTCTTCTATCCTCAGTGATAATCAACTCTAACATCTCACTATAGTAACTCATATGTAAAGTGATGATGATGTTTCTTATCATGGCCTCCCTCACCCTAATAGTGATGGAGAAGCACCCAGGTTTCCATCCTCACCCGAAGATGTCTCCATAGAATCAGAAATGGAGGAATATGAGGGAGATATTAGGAAATCCCCTCTAGAATTTGAGGATGGTGTTTCTATCACCATATATGAGATCAGGAAGATAATATTACAGATAGAAGAAGATCCATATCGTACTCTTATTAGTTCTTCCATGTCCTCGAAGAGAAAGATATGTACATTTCATTTCTAAACAAGCACCGATATGTTTTTGTCTGGAATTATACAAAGATTCCCAAAATGAATCCAGATGTGACTACACACCATTTCCAACTACCTAATGAGAATTGAGGCCTCAATCGGGAAGCCAAGAGGATGCACCCCACTCATGAAACAAATGTAAAGGAAGAAGTTGTAAAATTGATCAAAGACAATTTTTTCCCAGAATTGAAGTACCCATGATGGCTTTCCAAAATCATCCCAATTAGGAAAAAGAATGGAAATATTAGGTTTTGTATTTATTTTAGAGAACTTAATTTTTATTTCTCGTTGAATTATATCCTATTGTCAATCGAAAAACTCTTGATCAATGAAACAGCTGGTTTCCATGTCCTTTTCTTCATGGACGGGTACTCATGGTATAATAAAATCAAGATGGACTATGAGGATGAAGAATCCAAATCCTTTAGAGTGCCTTGAGGGATCTTCTACTATCATTTTATTCCTTTTGGATTAAATAATGTGGGTGCCACATATCATCATGTCATGCATCACATCTTTAATCCATTTCTAGGAAGGATAGTCTAGTGTTATGTTGACGACCAGATCGTTAAATCCAGAAAGTTATGTGATCAATTCATAGACCTCTGAGTAATCGTAGACAAGTTTCAACAACATATTACAAAGATGAATCAACTAAAGTGTGATTTTGGGATGACATTAGGAAATTTTATCTGATTTTTGGTATGCCATCGTGACATTGAGGTAGACCGAGAGAAGGATAGTGCTATTCTAGCAATGTAGCCCCCTATAAATACGAAATAACTAAGAGGGATCTAAGGGCACTTAACCTACATTCAGTTATTCATATCCAACTTAGCCAAAAAAGAACTTCCCTTGATGAGGATAAGGAATAAGGGAGTCACCTACCAATGGGATTATTAATGTAGAAGGCATTTGAAATTATAAATCATTACTTGCTGCACCCACCGGTTTGGATGCCTCTAATGGAAGGGTGGTCTATCATCTTATATGTGCACACCATGGAATTCTCATTGGGTTCCCTAATCGATCAATAGAATGATGCGTGAAGTAAGAATAGTATTTATTACCTTAGTCAGACCATGATAAGTACTGACACATGATATTCTGATATTGAGAAGAATTTCCTTGCACTCATCTTCACAGAGAAAAAGATAAGGCATTACCTGTAGCACCATGAATTATGCCTCATCTCTCATATTGATCCTCTCAAGTACATCCTTGATTGGATTATTTTTACTATGTTATTGGCTCAACGGACAATCATTCTATAGAAATATGAAATCCAGCTCACATACAAGAATTTGGTGAAAGGGAAATCCTAGGTTGACTTCTTGGAAGCACATACTACAATAAAAAATACACCAAAGGACAACTATCTTCCCAATGAAGAGGTCTTCTATAACCATGAAACTCCCCAGACATGGGAGATGTATTTTGAAGGATCCTCCCAGAGTCTTTTCAGCACAAGGATGGAAAACTTGAAGCTCCATCGGGTAGGTCTAGGGATTGTATATCTCTCTCCAAACAAAGAAGTTTTCTCTACTCCTTATCACTTACTAAAGGTTGAAAAAATAATGAGGCTGAGTACCAAGGCATAACTAATGGATTAGAACTAGCCTTACAACTACACATAGCCTACCAGAACATCAAAGGGGATTCAGAGTTGATAATAAAGTAGATCAAAAGTGAATATTCTGTCAAAAAAGAAGAATCGGACCCCCACACTGGATATGTTAGTGTACTGATGGTAGAGTCCCCCATTGATCCCAAATTTAATTATGTTCCTAGATCATAAGATGCTCACTTTGATGCACTGGATAACATAGTCATCATCCTCACTGATCCTGATCTGAAGAGAGGAACCTTCTGTATCACACATCAATGAATGGTCTAATCGATCATCATATATGATATGGAAGTGATCAATCATGTTAACACCTCCCCAGAGTGTGATGAACTAGTGACCACCCCTAGATTGATGGATCCCACAATGGTCTATCTTCGATATGGGACTCCCTCAACAGACTACCCTAGAAGGGAACAAATTCGACACTAGGAAGAAAACTTTGCTCTGAAGGATAACCCAAATGATTAGAAAATTCTATTCCAGTATGGATTTTATGGAGTTATCCTCAGGTGCATAGAAGACGCAAAAGTTTTCACCATCATGGAGGAAGTCCACATAGGCTCCTGTGACTCCCATCAATCTGGAACCAGGATTTCCCACCAAATAAAGAGGTTAGAATATTACTAGAAAACCATGATGTATAAATATTTGTAATTCTCTAGGAAATGGAATGCATGTTAGATCCATGAAAACATCATCGACCAGCCCTCATAATTGCTAAACAAAACTATATATTTTGGGAAATTCGTTGTATGGGGGATGGATGCTGTGGGGCCATATCCCCTGGCCACTGCCAAGCAATTCAAGTAAATCCTTACTTCTACCTACTTCTTTTCCAACTGGGATGAGGAGATACCCCTCAAGGAATTCAGTACAAATAATATAATCAAATTTTTGAAGTCCCTTATCATCACTAGGTTCATATTCCATCACATAATATTGATTGATGTCAGCACCAACTTCTATTACACATAGTTGAAGAAGATGTACCCGAAGTACAACATCAAGTCTAATCACTCATCATTCTATCATATAGTAGAAAATGAAAAGATAGAGGCCTTTAATAACAATCTTTAAAATATACTTCAGAAGATGGTGAAATGGATAATAATTCATCACCATATAAATTAATCAATGATTTATGGTCCTACCATACCACCACATGTACTAATACACAATAAATGACATAGCCACTATTGTACGGGACCGAGGCAGTGTTACACATAGTGTTCTAGATGCCCTCACTCCAAATAACCATTTTTAGATAACTCTCATATGATGAAAAATAAAAAATGAGGCTAGATGATATGGAATGGTTAGATGAGAAAAGGTTTCACACCCTTTACAACCTTGAGTTCCACCAAAACCGTATAGAATGATCTTTTAATAAAAAGGTCTTCCTCTATTAATTTCCCCAAGGAGAACTAGTGTTTTCCCTGAGAACCCCAATGATACCAGGGAAAAATCACCCAACGTTTCAACCTAAGTGTTATGGACCTTGTGTCATACATAAGGTCTTTCATAATGGATCCTATTCGCTAGACACCATGAATTTTGAGCATGTCACACCACCCACCAATACAAGATTTCTCAATAAATACTTATCATAGCTTCCAGCAATAGGGAATCCACATCTGTGTAAGTACCACCCAACATCATCTATGCATGATGTTAAATTTCATGGTTTGTCTCATCCTGAGTACATGATATTAAAATGTGCGACTGTGTCCTAGAGACATGACGTTAAACTATATGGGGCTCATCCTCGCTACATGATATTAAACTATATGGCCTCTCAAGAACTATGTATGTCTTGATTCTTGCCATCATAGGATATGTAGTGATGCATGAGCCTTTAATTCTAGTCCTGGACATATGATTATCTTCCATTCACAATGGGTGATCCCATGTCCTTACCGCATGACATAAATCTATACAGATTCACAACATCCTCCTTCCATTCAGGTCGAGTCACCCATCATCCCAACCACAAGACATTATATTTCATATCTTTCTAGGTCTATGTACATCTTGATTCTAATTTACAATGGGATATGTAGGGACTCATTGATTCAATGTATCACTCCATCCACTACATGGTATGAAACACCTTTTTTGTACCCCTTTTATATCTCTGCATTGTAGGAAGAATAGTGTCAATCCTTGTTTCTCACACTGAAAATAGCTCATGTGATCTTACAAATTCCCGCAAAGACCTACTTCACAAGTAATTCATAAAGGTAAAAAAAATGTAGATTGTTGTCCCAAATGAAATACCATAAAATGAATACCATGGTTCCTTACCACATGATGTTAAACTACATGTCTCTTTAAGAACTACATGTAATTTGATTCTCATCCTTATGAGATATGTACTGATGCCCAGACCTCCACTCAGGTCCAACTGTAATTCCCTCTTAAATTCATGATGGTTCCCATTCACCCTTACCACATGACGTTAAACTACATATAACTCCCAAAACTAGGTGTGGCATGATTGTCATCCTCATGAGATACATAGCGATGACAAAACATTTCACCATCAGGCCTAGCCACAGGTATAACCCTTTTCGTCCCCTTGCCTATGTTTTCCTAGAAGGGTGTATGGTGTGGATGATACATCATAGGTCTTCATTCATGTCAGGTTTCCTCATGGAACAAAACTGTGTACCTCCACATTAGGATCATTATCTTTTTATCCAAACAACATGGTCATAAAATATCCACATGTCCCTAAAACATGACATCAAATTGTGATGCATCGTCCTCACAACAAGACATTAAGCAACATGGTTTTCCAGAACTACATGTGTCTTTATTCTCATTTTCTTGTGATATGTAGTAACTCCCAATCTCTATCCTTGGGCCTAATCTAGATATTCCCATTTATTCATGACAGTTCACCTACTTTTTTTACCACATGATGTTAAACTGCACAAAAATATCCCCTTACCTCATGACTTCAAACTGAACAGAGATGAACATCCCCTCTACATGAAAATAAACTATACAGACCATCTCCCATTTTTTCTCCATATAAAAGTTCCATAAGAGACTTAAATTGGTCAACCATAGTACATAGTGCTTCTACCATTCTTTAATAGTTTTTCAAACCCATATACCACACTTTATGTATTGAGCATACCAGGTCACTGTCAACCATCCATAGACCTTGGAAAAGATATCTAGATTCAAGGACCCTTTACTTGACTATGAATACATTCCCATGGATCCTGAATATGCACCTATGTCCTTCAACCAAATATGTCACACTAAAAATGACACTATAATTCTTGTGAGCCCTGACATTATCACAAAATCACTCAACACCCCCGTGTTTCGGAACCGCTCCATGTATGATTGTCCCGCATCATTACTCATCACCTGAGAAAATCAAGCCATGATTTATGACATCTTCACCCCTCTATTATAATGATTTTAGAGTACTCTTAACCCTGGGTATCCTAATCAGGCTCTTGTCTAACATCTTCTATACTAGGACCATGCAAGATGTGACCTTAAACTGTCTGTGCTTTGTTCAAAGATGTTTGACCTTAAACTATAGATCATAATGGTCCAAATCATGAGACCATTAAACTACTAACAAAAAAGGCACAAATATATCAGGATGAAAACCTATAAACGGTGACATGAGAAATATTCGAGTCTCCACCCTCTAAACTCTTCATTATTAGGGTTTAGGTAGAAAATTATGGTATAAACATAAAAGCAGAAAATATCATAGGGTTTATAACCCTAGTAAAATACAATCTTTGATCATTGAAACAAATAGACCAAGAAAACATTATGGAAATGTTTTTCACATCTACTCACTATGAAAATATACTTTCTAGGAGGTGGCGTAGCTTTTTCAGGCACTCAACCCCTCTTTGGGTTTTACACCTTCGGCAAACCACACTTCCTGAGTTGGGGTTTCTTGAATCACCATAACCTTCTATAGCCCCTATAAAGGATATCTATCCCCAAGGACTTATTTCTTCACTTTGAATATGTGCCCATGGATCCTTCATATGAACCTATGGTTGTCAACCAAATGTATCACTCTTAAAAAGGACATTTTGGTTCTCATGAGAATTGACATCATCATGGCAGCACTCAACATCCCAATATGTCTGAACTGCTCCTTTTATAGCTTCCTCAAGTCATTATCCTGACTCGAGCACTCCAGATCATGATTTACAGTCCCCATAACAAACTATCCAAGTAGATTTGACATCCTCAATGTCACATCACCGTGTTTCATGCCCCTCCTCAAGGAATTATTGCGACACTTAATTCCCTAACCTATGATGTCCCATGTCTCATGATTCAAAACCATAAGGGATAGAGCTCGAGCTTTACTTTAATACCTAGCTATCCTAGGGTTCCATAACCCCTCCTGGATAGATTTATTCCTATATCCAACTTCATCATCTAGACGTTTGAGTCTTCAAAAATATTCCATAGCCCTCAGAAAGAAATGGAGATCATATTTTCTTAGCCATGCTACCGATGCATAAGTGCCCTGACCCACCAACTAAATGCATCTCCTCCTTACTAGAAAGTGGTTTCAATCCATTTGATCCCATTCAACACTATGACGAAACATGGAATTTCAGAATGTCATGGTACATACCTGGAACATCCAAACTATCCCATATTCTTAAACTCAAACTTTTAGGTTATGATTTACATCATCCATACTCCAACTATTCAGGGGGTATTGGTATCCATAGTATTCCAACCTCATCAATATTTCCATCATAAGTATTTTATATCCCTTGGAAAAGATACCTGAATTCAAGGACACTTTTCTTGACTATGCATACATGCCCATGGCTCCTGTATATGTGCATATGGTCATCAACCAAATGTGTCACTATATAAAAAGGGAATTCCAGTCCTCATGAGCCTCAGTAACACCATGGTATAATACATTACCTCAAAGTGTTTTGGGTCATTTCTAGCACGTCTTCACCATATCTTGCGATCATATGGTTCGAGCTAAAAGACCTTAAACTAAAGAAACAGGTGGCCCTAGATAAAATACCTTAAACTAAATCAACAAATGAATTAATCTAAAATAACAAAAACTAAATAGAAATATGATCTGAATAAAAATACCATAAACTAAATCAACATATCGTATGAGCTAAAATACATTATACTAATGCAATAGATAGTTCGAGCTAAAAGACCTTAAACTAAAGCGACAGATGGTCCAAGCTAAATGACCCTAACCTAAATTATATGTTAATAAATACGGGTCTCACTACATGGACTTATCACACCTTAGATACTTTTTATTGATATTAAAAGAACTCATTCTTTAGAACATATCTCCTACCCAGATGATCCCTCTGCAAATTAGGTGATCTCAAGATAGTTGGAACATATTGTCAGTACAGAAACTTGTATAAGTAAGATTTCATGAGATTCTCTCAGAGGGAATCATTCATGATTCCAACATCCAATTATAGCCATTAAATTTCGTTAAAGATAAATTATGGATTAGTATCAATAATAATTTTTAAAATTATGGAATAGAGGGATATCATATAGGGAAAGAAATTGGAGGTTGAATAAATTTCCATCCTTGTGAAGGTCCTAATTTGAGTACCATCTACTGCCAAGGTCATCCATAAAAGAAGAAAATATACTTGAATATCTTTAAGAAATAGAATATTGAGAAATATTATAGCCATATGAGCTCAGGGGAGAATTTGAAAATAGATAAGACAATACCTAATATTAGGTCGCAATCAGCCAACTGTCATCGGTAATTGTCACCTAAAAATAGTCGGGGGAGCTAGATACCCAGTGAAATGGAAGATTAAAATTTGGGGGAGGTATATCATAGTCATCCAGCAATACAAATTTATACAATATAAGTAGATTAGATAAGTTATAACTCTGAATTTTGGATAAAAGGAACCTATGTAGGACCACATTATCAGCACGCACGTGATAGCGGGGATCAACATTGAGAATCCAGTAAATCAGGGCCTTTTGATTGGCTGTAGATGAGGAACCTTGGGGAGAACCATAATCCATATAAAAATAATTAATTGGAACATTTCAATCAAATAGAACACAAATTATTAACAGAAATAAAGGTATAATACGAGACAACAACATCATGCACATTGCATGACTCATCCAAGGGTTTGCGAACCACATTAAGGAGTTCACAAATCGCCTGATCTCTATAAGACTTGAGGAGCGCATAACCTCTAAAAGGGATCATGCACATCACATTACCCCCCGGAGATACTTGTGATCACATGACCTAAAATGGTCACATGAATCTCAAGAAATCAAACAATCGGGTCAGAGAATCTCGCAAAACCCTCAAGGCAACCATAACCCTCATAGAAAAATTCTATGGGATTACTAAGGAATACTTCACGGTTGAGGAATAGAAGGGTCTAAGAAATAGGAATTCTTGCGCAAAGGCTCTGGAGATTAGGATTCACTACACAGGCTTACAAACAGGGTTTACCATTAGGGTTCACGGCACGGTCTTGTGACGAAGACAACAGTGGGAATGCTTTGAGAAGGAGGCAGTCGGTGGAATGAATTTTCCTCCACCCCCTGTGACACCCCAAGGTTTTTAAAATAAATTTAATATATAATTTAATACATGAAACACTAAGTCTCTATGAAACAACACTTTTTTATAACATATCCTTCATACATAATTTTTCTGCCTATGTGTTTTTAATTTCAAAAAATAAACATACATAGTTGTGATCAGTAAGATATTTAGAGTCTAATATGATCAACTTACATTTTTGTTGAATAGTAAATTTACCCTTATAAATAGTAATATACCCTTAGGAATAGTAACCTCACCCATTTAAGTATAAATAAGATTTAGGTATCTTATAAATGAGAGTGAATATTTTTAAAATCAATATTTAATTGTTGGTATTTTTTGGGTAATAAATATTTAATTATAAATTTAAATTAATAAATTGATTTAAAATAAAATTAATTTTTATAAAATTTATTCCTAAAAAATATTTTTTTTGTCCTATGATTTTAGGATATTTTTATGAGACCTTGAATAATTTTTGAAGGTATTATAAAATCAGTTTTAAATTTAAAATATGTAGTTTTCAAGTAAATATTGATTTTATTTAAAAATTAAATTTCACATATTTACAAAATTATTTTGATAAAATAGAGTCTGTTTTTAAATTCCCTATGTTGAAAAATGGTAATGACTATTTTTTGTTATTTTTCTGAAAAACATGAATTTTTAGTGAATTGTAGAATATGGTAATTTATGGTATGAATATATTAGAAGCTAAATACACTATTTATTGAGTCATCGCTGATGTAATCACACTTTTTTCAAACTCACATGAACTTATTACTATTTTTTTCACAATAATCAACACTACTGGTTGTCTTGAGAAAAATTATAAAATAATGAATAAGTTATTCAAAAATCACCCCTCTCCTCCACAATAAAAACCACCCCTCACTTCCTATTTCCCTCAATATTGTAAGCCTTGATTCTTCTCAAAGTTTTGCCCAAAAACTCTTCCCTTGTCTCCACCATGTCTAGGAGCTCTTGGTCTTTCCAAAAGACCAAAACCCCTTCACTTAAGGAGGTTCTCAAGGAGGATATTTCTAGAGGTAAACCCTCTTCCTTTTTCTTTTAATTTCATTTTCAATAAATTTTATTTTCTTATATTATCTTCACCTATTCTATACAAATGGTCATGATAACTCTAGTATCATCTTTATACTGTAATAAATTTTTTTTAATGGAATATCCTTCCTCAAACTACTATCTCTCCCTCTCTTTGGTTCTAAAAATGAAATCATCGTTCGTGAGGTGCTGAGTTACAACCTTCATGGATGACAAACCTTCATTCTTGAATTTCCCCTTCAAGTATGGTCATGATACCATTTTAATGGTTGAACCAAGATATAATATATTTATAATAACCTAATAATTTTTTTAACTAGTATATATACATAATACTAATTCATACAAAAAAACTAGTTCGTAACAATCAAAATATCACAAAAATAATCTAAATGATTATCACTAATGTTATATCTAATAATTCATCCTCATAACATATAAAAATTTAATTATAGAATAGTTTGATCTTATTTATGTGCATTGGTATCATAAAAATTCAATTCAGGAGAATAATATCAATTCCACATGAACTCCCATACTCATATACAGGTATACTGATCGTGAAAACCAAGGAAACGAACACTCCTAAAGAATAAATTTGTATCCTATAACTCATAAAAAGGCCATAAATGAACTTAATAAAATTATAATAAATCAAATAAATATATTTACGGTTATTAATTAATTAATTAATTGATTTAATTTTATTATCCATCTTGTTAAGGTCAAGTGCAGAACACATTCAGACATAAGGTAAGGGTTTCTACCTGAACCTCCATTTTCTTTCAGGTTACTCTATGTCTCTATTAATACCAATTAAATTATTAATTTTTCTTATTTAATAATCATAATTTATTTTTTAATGTTATTTATATGTGTACCAATTATTATACTTCTTTATTTTATGGGGAATCAAATTCTTTATAAAGATATTTCTCAGTTATTTCTAATAAACAAGTTTGATTTAAGGGAACGTCTCAAATTCCTACCTATTTTCAAGTGCACTCAATAATCTGTTTTAAGACAAAATTTATTTTTATAAAAACACTCATTTAATCTTGGAAAAAATACCATAGTTCATTTCGGGTTTTATGCAATGATTTTTTCAAAAGAACTCTTCTTTTCAAAGTAAAAAAAAATTATTTCTCTCTAAAATTCCTCTATTACTCTATTAGAGTATTTTTGTCTATTTCAACACCTATTTTTAGTTTTATGTCCTATTGAGCTTAATATATTATTTTTATCATCTTCCATATTTTACTAAATGGATTATGATCAGTCTGACTATGGATGTTTAATCTTGATACAATTCATCATACTACTCAGAATGGTTACTATTTATGTGTTCAGGTTGGGGAAAATTATTTTTTATGTTTATGTTGTTTATTTTTAGACCCTTTCATATGAGTAATTCATTAGACATATAAATTACTATTTGGGGACCTATATTACCCCTTGATTCATCAGTAGGTCTCATGAGGCAAAAAATAACTTGGTTTTGGATGAGGCCTTACACTAATATTTTTAGACGTCTTGGTTGATGCCTTCACAATATGTTTTAGATTTATGTCATTATGCATTCCCTCATTATGGTATTAGTAATTGATAAAACATGTGATTATTCGAATAGTAGAATATCATTTTTTATTTTTCATTCTCTTATGACCATTTATATGGCCTTATTTTATTAGCTTTCATTCCTTCCATATTATGCTCGAGAATATTTTTTAAATGCATGTGTTTTTAGTTGTTCACCATGCCTAGTGTTTTTTTTGATAACTTCATCTACATTACTTACCCTTACAGTGAATATGATCTCACACATTACTTATGTTTTATTTTACCTAGGTTGTGAAGATAAATATTATAAATGACTTGCAGGGATAATCTAGGATTCAAATATTTTTTCAATGGAATTGCTCTTATGTATTTCATTTCAAGTTGTAATGTTGAACTTATGTTGGTATCTTGTTTTCCAAACCTAATAAACTATTCGTTCCTACAGGATACGACTTTCTTTTAATCATTCCAATGTATTAATATAAGGTACCATATTTGTGATATTGGGGTTTGGGTCATTATAGTTGGTATCAAAAGAAGATTAGTATAATACTTGAGAACTAGATTTAGAAAACAAAGATTGGGGAACAAAACCTGAGATATACTTTGAGGATATGTATACAAGAACATACTATAATTTTGGTAAGGTATAGATTATGGGGATCATTATAGCATATACATCCTTCTCTAGATACTACTAGTGGATGTTGTTCTAGCACAAATGTACCTAGGAGTAACAACTACAAGGAGGTGTTCCATGCTTGACTCAGGGTAACCTGGTACATGACAGCGGGCATTACTATGAACCTGGTTTGAAACTCCCATGGAATATTCTTAGATAATTTACATTTTAATTATAAACCATTATAATGAATTTAGATGTAGATATGTCCTCAATGTAACCATGCTTATGATTATAAGATTATAAATGTATAAAATTTCAATTTATGTTAAGTGTATTTCTAGTTCAACATTATACATTATGATTCATAACCTAATTTAGTGTATGACATTATT
Organism: Viscum album; assembly: GCA_963277665.1. Taxonomy (NCBI): domain Eukaryota; kingdom Viridiplantae; phylum Streptophyta; class Magnoliopsida; order Santalales; family Viscaceae; genus Viscum; species Viscum album. The sequence goes on from OY728153.1 coordinate 937,430,298, forward strand.
TAGAAATGTCACCTATTGTAAGGAATGGAAACCACATGAATACACAAATCTGATGTACGTATTTCTCACCTGTGCAAAATATTGATGTTGGTTCTTAAGCTATGACTAGTGCAGAGAAACTTATAACTATACTGGGATAGATGAATTAGGTTATGAATAATAACCATACCTATTTGGAGCATCCTAATCCACAATGTGGAGGAGAAATGTTAGACTACTTTGTGCACTAATAGCCTCAATCATTAATGAAACTACATACCCATTCATAATAGAGAAGTGGATAAGTTCCTTAGAGAAGATATTTCTCACTTTGGGATGTAAAAAAAGAGATAAGTTTGTCACGATAGTTTATCATCTATCGTGAGATTCATATTAGTGGTGTCCATCAATTAAAAATTCAATATAGGGGTAATAAATTAAAGAAATGGAATGGAGTGACTTTAATGAAATATTCTTATTAAAATATTTCCCTCGAGAACAGCAAGCAGATATGGAGAGGAAATTATTATGTTTGAAACAAGAAGTGGATGAAAGCATTCCAAACTATGAATCCAATTTTACAAGGATAGAATGGAATGTCACAGAATACATATGTAATCTGCAGATCAAGATTGATTGATTATTTTATGGTTTAAAACCATACCTCTGAAGGGAACTAGTTTCCTAAACATTCTCATCATACAATGATATAGTCTCATGTGCAATTAAGACAGAGAAATAATTCTATATGTTATATGACATTAAAGGAAATTTAAAGAATAATAAGGTGGTGGAGGAAAAATGTATAAGGGGAAGAATAAAAATGGGAGTTATCCAACATGTGATTGTTATGGAAAGAAACACCTTGGATCCTACTTAAAAGGAAAAGGAGTCTATTATAAATGTGGAGAAATAGACCACCAATCTTTTGATTTTAAGGGAAAAAAAGAAGCTACAAACGCTCAATGAAAAAATTGTATAGATATGGGACATTATTCCAATTATTGTCTTAAAAGTCAAGGAAACATTACCGAGAGAAGGCCAAGAGAGCAAGGATAATCTTATTTGATCACAACTGCCAAGGTTGAAGTTCCTAATGATGTGGTGGAAGGTAATTTAATTATTTACTCAAACTTAGCCAATGTTTTATTTGATTTTGGATCATCGCATTCTTTTATATGCCAAGAAAATTAGGCATTTCCATTTTGATTTAATTAATGATTTTTTATTAAAAACTCCCAAGGGAAGTATCATTGAAACAAGGATATGTTGATCAGAACAGCTTATGACACATAAATTTGTTTTAGTTTCTGACCTTATCATCATACACATGATTGACATTGATATATTTCTTGGTAGGAATTGGATTTCAAGTTGTGATGAGAAAATATATTGAAAGAATAAGGAATTTTCAATTTTTTAGAATGATGTAAAATCCATTATCTTTCTAGAGGAAACCTTATGATTTTATTCATATCTAGATCCACCCCCAGTAGCTCTACTGAATGAAATTATTGGGGAGGAAGATAAAACAATATATATGGGTGAGGAAAGAAATATTCAAATTAAGGATGTACCAATTTTGAAAGAATACATTGATGTATTTCCATATTATTTACCCGGACAACCAACGGAGCAGGAAATTGAGTTTTTTTTAATTTAATTCCTAGTGAAAGGCCTATATCAAAGACCCCTTATAGAATTTCCACTGTATAATTAGTATAACTGAATAAACATCTAGAGGAACTGAGTGAGAAAATATTTATCCACCCTAGTGCTTCTCTCTGGGGATCTCATTTTCTTTTAGATATTAATAAATATAGATCTATGAGGCTGTGAATTGACTACAGGGATATCAATGTTATTATAATAAATAACAAGTATTATTTTCCTCGTGTTGATGATTTATTTTATCAAATTCACAGAGACCAATATTTTTAAAATATTTACCTTCAATCTGGATATCATCAGTTGTGTGTGAGGAATGAAGATATTCCGAAGACAGCATTTCGAACTAGGTATGGGTCGTACGAGTTTACAGTAATGCCTTTTGAACTAATTAGTGCGCCCAATGTTTTTGTAAATCTAATTAATAGAGTTTTCATGGAATATCATTATAAATTTGTTATGGTAATTATGAATGATATCTTGGTATAATACAAATGCTATGAAGATTATTAGAATCACTTGTTAATTATTCTAAAGACTCTTAGAATAAATGAATTATATGGGAAGTTTAGGAATTATGAATTCTGGCTTCAAAAAGTTTCTTTTCATGGCCATATTTTCTATAATGATGGAATCTTAGTTGATCCTACATAAAAAAGGTCATCTAATTAATGGCCTACTCCAATGGACATAATAAAGGTACAAAGTTCTATTATTTTTCAAGGTAATTATCTGCATTTCGTTTAGAACTTCACTTGATTAGAAAACCCATTAACCAAGATTACTCATAATTGGATTAAGTTGGTATGGAAAATATAATGTGAATAATGATTTGAAGAATTAAAGAAAATGATATTGAATTCTCTAATATTGACTCTACCATTACGAAATGGTGTATTTTCGATTTATAGTGATGCATCAAAGAAATTACTTGGTTGTGTTATTATGTATAATGATAAAGTTATTATCTACGTATCAAGGAGGTTAAAAATTCATGAACAAAACAATCCAACTCCTGATCTTCAGTTAGCAGATGTAATATTTTCTCTAAATATATGGAAACATTATCTCTAAATTGGAAAATGTGAGATATATACTGATCACAAGATCTTGAAATATTTCTTCTCATAAAAATAAATCAACATGAGGAAAAGGAGATGGATTGAACTACTCAAGGATTATAATTTTTCCATACACTACTATCCAAGGAAGGAAAATAAGGTAGAAGATGCATTGAATAAGAAGGACATGAAGTTATAAACAAAATGAGGATTGATAAGGATCTTATGTACATTGATATAGAAAGGATGGATATGGGAATTATCAAAGAATGTGAAGCATCACTACTTTTTCAATAGTTTTACCAACCATCTTTATTGGAAAGAATTAAAATTTATCAATATGATGATGAGAATATTCAAAAGAAAATTAATGTTGTGAATGATGGGAAGTTTCTAGATTTGTGTGTGAGAATAGAATTCTAAAATTTGGGAGAGGAATATGTGTTCCATCTATAACCAAGCTAAAAAGGAGTAATTTTATGATTCTCATAGTTCAAATTTATTTATACACACTGGTATCACTGAGAGATATAGATATTTTAAATAGCATTTCTGGTGGGATAATAGGAAGTGAGAAATTGCTGATTATGTATCGAGATATTTAGTCTGCCAACAAGTGAAGTATGAAAGACAATATCCTAGATGATTCATGAAAACTCTACCTATTATTTCATGGAAATGGGATGAAATCACCAGGGATTTTGTTACTATATTACCAAAAAAATATATGAAGGAATTATGAAATATGGGTAATTGTTGACCGACTTATCAAATCTTCACATTTCCTTTAAAAAGGGAGGATTTCCCACTAGATCACCTTTCACGGATCTATATCAATAAAGTTTTAAGACTTCATGGAGAAACTCTCTAAATTGTGTTTGATTGTGATCCATGATTTGCATAAGAATTCTATGAAATTCTCTTGAATGATTTGGATATTAAGCTTCATTTGAGTAGTGCTTATCATCCTCAAACTAACATGTCGTAAGAAAGGACAATCCAAACTTTAGAAGACGTGTTGAGATCATGCTCACATGATTTTCAAGGTATGTGGGATTGGTATTTACCTATGGTATATTTTTCTAACAATAATAATTTCCATTCAAGTATTCAAATGGAACAATATGAATCATTATACAGAAAGAGATTTCATACACCTATATGTTGGGATGAAGTTGGTGAAAGGAAGCTTATTGTCCCAAAGCTTGTGGGGGAAACAACAGTTAAGGTAAAGATTATTCAAACCTATATCATATAAGCTAAAAGTAGGCAAAAGATATATGCTGATAATTAGATAAAGGATTTGGAATTAAATTGGGAGATCATGTTTTCTTTAAAGTATCACCATGGAAGGGTGTTATAAGATTTTAAAAGAAAGGGAAACTGAGCCCCATGTATATTAATCCTTTGAAAATTATGGAGAGAATTGGAGTTGTGGTTTATCATTTGGAAATTTCGTCTATCCTTTATAAGGTACACAATAAGTTCCATGTCTCATTGTTGAGAAATTACATGATAGACCCAAAACATGTACTCAATTCTAAAGGTATAGAATTGGAACATGACTTATCTTACTATGAAGAGTTTATCCTGATTCTAAACACTAAAAAATAGGTGTTGAGGAATCGGATGAATTAGGTGGTAAAGGTACTTTGGAAAAATCATAAAATTGAAGAGGCAACATTGGAGCATGAGGAACTTATTTTGAAGACCTACCCAAATCTTTTTATGTGGTAACATTTTGTAAATTGCAAGGATGAAATTTTTGTAAGGGGGGAAGAAAGTAACACCTCAAAGTTTTAAAAATAAATTTTATATAGAATGTAATGCATGAAACATTGAGTCTCTTCAAAAAAATCACTATGTTAATATAACCTAGCCATTAAACATAATTTTTCCACCTCCATGTTTTGAATTAAAAAAAAAGGCATACATGGTTGCAATTAGTAGGATATTTAGACTCTGATATGATCAACTTACATTTTTTGTGAATAGTATCATGAACCTTATGAATAGTAATGTACCCGTATGAATAGTAACATCACCCATGTAAGTATATATAAAATTTAGGCACCTTGTAAATGAGAGTGAATATTTTGAAATTTAATAATTAAGTGTTGTAATTTTCAGGGGTAAAAAATATTTAATTTTAATTTTAAATTAATAAATTCATATAAAGTAAAATTCCTTTTCAAAAAATTTATTCCTAAGTAAATATTTTTTTTCATAGGATTTTAGGATAATCTAAAAAGACATGAGTTAATTTTTGAATGTATTTTAAAATGAGTTTCAAATTTAAAATCTATATTTTTCAAGTAAATAAAGATATTATTTAAAAATTAAATTTAATATATTTATAAAATTATTATGATAAAATGGATTCCATTTTTGAATTATACATATTGAGAAAATTTTAGAGTGATTTTTTGGGATTTTTCTGAAATGCATGAATTTTTGTGAATAGTAAAATACAAAAATTTAATATATAAATAAATTATAAGCTAAATACATGATTCCTTGAGTAATCACTAATGTAAGAACATTTTTTTCTAATGAACATGAACTTATTACTATGTTTGGTTAAAATAATTAACACTATTCTTTTTCTTGAGAAAAATAAAAAATAATGAATAAGATATTCAAAAATCACCCCTCTCCTCCACTATAAAAACCACCCCTCACTCTCTCTCCTCCTCACTCCTCTAGGACTTTAATCTTATCAATGTTATTCCCAAATACTCTTCCCTAGTCTCGCCCCACGTCCATGATCTCTTGGTCTTTCCAAAAGTCCAAAACTCCTTCCCTTAAGAAGATTCTCAAGGAGGATATTTCAAGAGGTAAACCCTCTTCCTTTTACTTTTAATTTCATTTTCAATTTTTTTAATTTTCTTATCCTATTATCACCTCATATTCCCAAATGATCATGATAACTATAGTTTAATCTATATACTAAAATGGTCTCATGTTAGTGGAATATCCTTTTTCAGACTACTATCTCTCTCTTTCGTTTTAAAAATGTAATCATCATCTAAGAGGTGTCAATTTACAACCTTCATGGATGATGAATCTTATTTCTTCAGTTTATACTTCAATTATGGTCATGAAAACATTTTTATGGTTGATATAAACTATATTTTATGTATTACAACCTATTAAAAGTCCTATAACCAGTATATATACACAATACTAATTCATACAAAAAAAACTAGTACGTAATAATCAAAATACCCCCAAAATAATCTAAATGATTATCATTAATGTTTTATCTAATAACTCACCATTATACCATATAGAAAAATAAATTATAAAACCATTTATTCTAATGTGTGTTAATTAGTATAATATAATATCAATTTTGTAGAATTATAAAAATTCTACATGAACTTCCATACTCATATACAAGTTTACCGATCGTGAAAAATGAGAAAACAAATGCTCCTTAGAGATATTTTTGTATATTATAACTCAATAAAAATTCCATAAATGAAATTCCTAAAATTATAATAAATCAAATACATATATAATTTGTTCTAAATTAATTAATTAATGGTTTTAATTTGATTATTCATGATGTTAAGGTTATGTGCAGAACATGTTTGGTCTACCAGGAAACATTTGGTATTCCATGAAACACCTATATATAACAGGGGTGTAAAGAACTAGACCCCAGTTTCCTAGAGTCAGTGCCTTATATTAATACATTGTAATGATTCCATGGAAAGCCCCGCATAGTTTTTCATTGGCATGTTCCTGAAAAACCGTCCAAAATCCTTCAAAAATAAAGATAGATTAGATTCAAAGAGAGATACCCCTGATGGTCACAAATATCATGCTCCAAATCATCATTGGTAAGCATAAAATCCTGTGATAATATTTTATCCAACTCACAAGACCTCTTAGCCTTCATCACATAAAACAAAAGAGATAAGGGGGAGGAGGTGAGTGGGGTTCAAGGTCATTTAAAGACATGAAATGCACACCCTAAGTGATCCATGAGACATTGGGAGACCTTAGCATCACCTCATGGAAACCCCCATGGCTTTTCATACTCACCGTAGTAAATCCTTGGGAGTGTCTAGAATACTCTAAAGCTCTCTAAGGATGGACAGATAACATGTCCACTACATGCTTGAAAAATCTCCACATGACCCATATTGTTCAGGTGAGAAATCTTCGTGAAATAAAGTAAAAACAAAGATATTACTCATGAAAACTCACATGATCTATAATCATTGTAAGATAAAACAAATGTAATCTAAAGGGAGGTGGAGAGATGTAATCGCGGTCGCTGAAAGGCATGCGACACACCCAGGTCACCCACATCGCTGTCCTATGAGACCCCAAGACAAGTCACATGAGGTCTCACAAGTGTCTTCAAATCGGCACTCATATCTCATTAGAACCTTGGGACATGTCAATGTGATAATAGGGAGGTACTTCTACATTTCCTCTTCATCAAAAAAGTAATCAATAATCGACAAATAATCCAATAAAGGAAGTGATGATGGAGTAGAATTGTGATCTCTAAAAAACAGGTGACGTGCCCGAATCAGTCCATGATAGAGACTTGTAAAACCACATGGTGATAGAACCCTTCACTGGATCAATCCAAGACTCATGCCAGATACGCCATAAAAATCAGTGAGTGTCTGAGGGGGTGAGGCGTATGAATTCCCCACCCCATATTAATGAAAGGGTTGGATTCTTGATTTCTATGCCACATACTGGAAGCCCAAACTCTATAGGATTGAGTTCTTAACTTCTATAGACTTCTCAGAGCGATCATGCAACCACCCAGCTTTCCATCGGGTAATATATCAGTGGGAAGCTGGAGTAGTCGTGTGCTAGGCATAAATCACTTTGTGTGACCATTCATATATCATGAAAAGGGCCACTGGTAGTTTATGTGAAGGACATCTTGCAATCCCACTGGATCATGAATGTTTCAATACAAATGAAACTAAAAAAACAAGGTATTATCAATATACGGGTGAGAACCAAGATCAAAGGAAGGCTTATTAAGTGATATATATGCTCTCTATCCCCCCTCATGAACTTCTCGTATTTCATTGAAAGACACGCGACAACACTGGGACACATTGCCAGATCTCATGACACTCCTTCGGCATGCCACTTGGGACACACCGAATACTACATACATGTCAGGAAAAGTCACATGTCTCTCATGTGGCCATCACATTGTTCTTGGGGACCCCTTGGGTCCGTCACCCAGGACTTGCTATGTCCTCTAAACCACATGTCAGTCGAGTCTCATGGAAGCATGTGGAAATGACATCCAAGGCCTAGCGACACTCTTGGGGAATGTTAGATGAGACTTGTGGGGCATTCTAGACAAGTCGGTCAGGTTTCACAATGTCTCCTAGAGGTTTGAACAAAGATATGTGATACCCCTCAGACTATGCCATGATGAATCTAAAAAAACCCTCCATATGTGTCAATCCATGTCATGTTATGGCTCCCAGGACATGCCAACTGGGTTATAAAACACCCTCCAGACAAGAAATCCATGTCATCAAGGTATCCTAGGACATGATAATATAGCCCATCCTTGGTTTGTAGTCCCCATCAAATAGGTAAGCCTCAGTGTGTAATCCCCAGAACATATGAACTATGAGAACTCTAATTTCATCCATAAATAGGATACATAGAACAACTTTATAAGACATGATCTCTATGCCAAACACCCCAAGGACTTCCCCAATACACAGATCCAATATCCATACGTCATGAGGTTGATCATCTTCTTCTCCTTGTTTCTTGCACTAATCATATCTCACATGAGATTATGGGGATGTGATGAACACCTCATTAGGCATCATAAATCTTCATAATCTAGGGAAACCTCGGTGTGTAAGGACCCTCATTAAGTGAACAATGATAACACTGATTCCTACCATATTTAGAATATATAGGCCTCTTCCCCCTGAGGTTCAAGCTCCAAATTTATCATCAAAGTAAATCCCAACATCTAAGCCCCTTATTCAAAGTAATGGAATTGATTACTTGTCATCCTTTATTTATAAAAATGAGCATGGATCGCATGGGATTAGGGAGTTGCAATGATTATTTCATCTGAACTATGAACCTCCATAATAGTACAAGGAATCCCCAGTATGTAATCCCCAACATAAATGAACTACAACAACTCTAATTCTCACCATATCCAAGATACGTAGGACGCCCCTATTTCAGGTTCGAGCTTGAATAATTCTTACCCAAACATAATTCCTTCTACATGATGTTAAATTGCATAGGTTAAATGAACTATATTGGTTTTTATTCCTTCAATAACCAGAATAGGTAGGATAACCCATATTGGCTCATTCCCATCCTCGAAATATTAACTGCCTCCTCATATGGGAGCATATTAAAAAACACTTGGTTATAAAACTTCAACATATAAGCACCCGCATGTTACCAGAAAGTGATGAAGAAACTAGAATACATACAAATGGACTCACCCAAGAGATCCCTATATATTTTATATAATATTTAATTCATCGATAGTCATTTCATTAGTGTAATCAGAACCATATTGGGGTTAGGAAGAGATTCACGAACATGTCTTAAATCTATAAGAGAGTCCCGGAGTAGGCAATAATTCCCTCCAAAAGGGTATGATGATCCTGAACCCCCATCCTATTGAACAATGTGAGTTTCCAAGAGTCACTGGGCCTAAAACTCCATATGAACACCTACCTTTGGAAATCAGGTCCATACCGAGCTATGGATAAGGGAACCATAGGGAGTTTATACGGAAGGCGAAACAAATGGAGGAACCAATATGTGTGATTGAGTGAGGCCATAAAGTACCTCTCAATAAAATAATCAAGGGAAATAAAATTCAACATTCCATGTCAAAACCTGACGAAATAATATCTCATATATTTATCTTTATTATATTTTATGTAATGTTTTAGTTAAAAATGAATCACATCACTTCACGAGGCTGTAGTCTATCGTACACACGAGTGGCGTCATCGTATCCCATGTGGAATTGAAATTAAAAATTTATATTTAATATAATGACTCAATAAGTATAAATAATTTATAAATATCATATTTATACTTTATATCCATCATCATGCTCAATCGTGAGAGGTGGTGATGAAAAAATGAATGACATCGGTTCGTGAGGCTGTAGTCGGTCGTAAATAAAAACAGTGATTTTGTAACCCATTTGATGGAAGTAAATATTTTTTTAAGTAATTTTGTTTACATAAAAACAACTATGTATATTTAATATACTTATTTTATTCTATAATCTTGGTTTAATAATAATTGAAGGATTTTGAGGAAGAAATAAACTAAAAAGGATCGTTCAAGAAAGTCAACCCTTCTTCTGGTAACCTCCTTGGGTTTGCACAAAAATCCATAATATATTGTATTTATGCCCAAAATACTCATTATTGGGTGATAAGAGGTAATTTTGGAAGTTTTTTGGTTAGTTAGTGGCTGAACAAAAATGGTTTGAAGGTTTGAATATGAGAGGAGAGCGAGTGTCCTATTAAAATTTAGGAGGAGTGGTGCTTTTGTAAATACTCAAATTTATTTAATAATGGGAGTTAAATCTCACCTAATGTGCCTCATAAATTGGTAAATTAAGTATTCTAGGGATTATATGGTCTATACATAACTCCAACACAAAATAAACATGTTTTAAATAAGTCATTCTTTTTCCATTATGTTTTACTCACTTTTACCATTTTCATTTTTAAGACGGTAACTAATTTTTTTAACCCTGATAATTTATAATTTAATAATAAAATAAAAAGATCATTATTAAAAAATTTATACCAAACTATTATAAATATTAAATAAAATTTATTAAATAAAATTCATATGTGTGTTGAAATTTAATTTTAACATAAGCGAGTGCAATGCACAAAACCTCGTTTTAACCTTAATCACGGTAATTATTTTTTATATTTTTCTAGTAATCATTATGGTAAAAAATTAATTTGAAAATAATAGGTTATATAAATTATGAGTATTATAAATATTTAATCCAATTTTTATAAATTAAATTCATATATGTAGAAAATTTAAATTTAAAATTAATCTCACAGACGCGACAAGAAAGCATGTTTTCAAAGAAAAATGTTCAACATTTTACAATGTTTTTATATATAAATCAGTAAAAAAATTATTTCTATAAAATAAATTATGTTAATATATATATTATTTAACTAAATTTAATTTGAAACTAATTAATAATATAAATTTTCATTATAATTTATTTAAATTAAAATGGAGTTTTTACTAAAAATTCAGAAATTTTTACTATTCACCAAAATATTAATCTTTTCATAAAATTCTAAAAAATTAACCCAAATATAATTTTGATATTGTGATTTAAAAAATTAATTTTATTTTATATAATTAATTTTCTAAAATTTTCAAAAAATTAATTTTATTAATGTTCACAAAAAAGAATAAATGGAACAATTTTTGAGAAAATAGTACTTTTGAAACATATGAAGATTTTATTAAAAAATTAAATAATTTTTTAAAAGTATGTTTTATTTATATAAATAAATTATACATAATATTTAAAATTTTGTTATTTCTTTTTATTATACCAATTTAATGGCTAGGTAATAACAGTTTTTTTCAAATAATAATAATATTAATTGTTTGTAATGATTTGTTGAAACTCGATGTTAAGTGTAACACATGATTAACTTAGTGTTGTGTGAAACAAAATATAAACCTTGTGTTATGTGTAATGAAATCCAACATTAGTGTTTTATGTAATTAAATCTAAACATGACATTTTATTTAATGAAAAATATAAAAAATATTAAATTTCATTGAAAAAATAAATATTTCACAAAATATCACGGTGTTATATTCTACCCCCCCCCCATGAAATGAATCTTTCCTGAAAAATGTATCACTTTGGTGCAAAAATGGGGATAGTACATCCTTATTTCTTCCTCTGGTTCCCCCAAAACTTCCTCAAGATGGTGGGTTTTCCACAAAACATTGAACAGGCGAGTGGCCTTGTTTAGTAGAACTTTCTCTATTCGATTTAAAATCACTTCAAGTTGGTCCTCATAAGAAATATCATGATCCAGTGGTATGAATTCTAATTTTAGTACAAGTGATGTATTAGGGAATTACTTCATTATTATTTTTACACGGAAAACATTGTGAACCCGAGATAGGTTTGATGGAGTGGCCAAATGGTAAGCTACTATCATGATGAGATAAAGTATTTTAATGGGACCGATATACCTAGGGATTTGTTTTCCCTTCTTTATTCAACAGATAAATTCATAGAAATTCCTTCCTACCAACATCAAATAAAATTCTATATCAATGATAATCATCATAACATTTCTATAAACTTTTTTTCAATTCTTACATGTTGTTTAATTACTTTAACATTCTCTATTATCTCATCACTTTTCTCAAATCCCAATAGCTTTCTTTCTACAACATCATTCTAGTGTGTTGGAGTTCTAAACTTATTTCTATAAAGGTCTTAATCAGTAGACATATTAATTCTCAAGAGAAATCTATTTTTCCAATAAAACTCAACTACAGTAAGGTGTGATCCCAACCACCTTTTAAACCCATTGAGCAAGATGTTATTCTATTTTCTAGGGTTTGGATTGTTCTGGCAGTGCTAAAACGCAATTATATATCAATATCTTGTTGAAGACTTCACCAAAATATCATGGTACACTTTGCATTCCGATCATATCTAATTAAATGTAGTACTCCATTCTACCTTACCAATTCTTTAATGTATATTTTAGAAATAGGATCCAGAGAGAAAAATTATCTAATAGAAATAAAGTTTGAAGACTTCATAAGGTGATTGACTTATAACCCATAATTATCATAATATAAAAGGTAAGATAAAACCTAAAGGTTACTAGTGCCATTAATATTATATCCAAAAATTGTAAATTCATTCCTCCTTAAATAACTATGTCACTGTATATCTTGGGAAAAAATCCATCAAGTTATCATTGAAGCATTTTTGGTTTGATTGTGGTTTTTGACAAAGAGGGTTTCCTAGGTCAGTTGTGGTATTCCATAGATATTTTTGACAATATATGTTGATAGAGAAGCATGATAAATTAATGGATGATCTGGAGGTGGTATATAAAGAATAGATACAAGGTGGTTCCATTTTACAGTGTTTGCCAAACTTTTGGGCCTCAAAATCATGAATATGAAGATATGTGTTTTTTGGAAAAGGAAGTTTTAGTCAATATTGAATATGGTATTAAATTTTATTTTTAATGTATGTTTCACGATCATAATTTTGAAATATGGTAATGCCCTGAAGTGCGGAAAAGATTTGGAAATTTTCATGAAAGATGAGGTTGCACAAAAGAAACTTGTGCACCCAATGCGACATTAAATTGGGTTTTTCATTCATGGAGGGTATCTTGTGTGACACATCAAATATTCCATATAGGGATCGGTTATACCTATAGATAATATGTTACCCAGCTTATTTGAAGCAACACAATACTTAAAGAGAATATGAGCTCTTAATTGTATAAGATTTTCGTAAAAATGGATTTGTGTGAAAGTATTAGAGTTTTATGCAAGCTAAGGAAGTTGTGTGTAAGATTGGAGTTGCGCGTAAGATTGAAGTTATGTGTAATATGAGGTTTTGTGCACAAGCCATAAAACATTCATTTAAGGTGCAGTAAGGGTTGTGAGAAAGATTTGAAGTTTCACGGAACATCTATGGTAAATAGGTATTCATCAGTGGATGAAAGTGGGACATCTATAGAGCATCTATATATAGTGGAGGATGTATTCATTAGAGATAATGAAAGGACCTACAAGTCTATAAACTATGATTGGTTCTTCTGAAGAAGAACTGATCACACTTCAGTTGATAGATTGGTGAGCGTTCAAATTTTGATTGGTTATAAACCTTGAGGGATAGTGAGTCCACTCCAAACATTGTAAACAATAGTGAAATTTTAGTGGATTTGGTACATCGGCACATTTCCATTGTATTCTACTTGGATGTATCCCATTGAGGGTGGACCAAGTAAAAATTGATGTGTCTCATGCATGATTTAATTTCTACTCATACTTTCCTATAGAAAAGAAAAATAAGAGTGTTTTTTTACAATGAAACAAGATCAAAAGGGGTAGGTGTTTTAGTCTATCATGCCTTGATTCACCCCCAACCCTGAGGGTATTTTACCTAGTGGACCTAACATTATACAAAACCAAAGGGTTTCATTTCCATAAGTGTCCCTTAAAATACCCTTAAAAATGATAAACTCCCATCACATAAAATATAAAAATATATTTCAATGACATTGAACTTATGATAAAAATTAAACTCATAAACCCATAATGGTATCCATAACTCTTAATTTAATCATACCTGGAGAAAATATGCTTTCAAAATATAATTCAAACTTTTTTTCTTATATAAGATCTTATTTTATACAAAAAAATCATGGGAATCTGGGCTTCATCCTTGTACTGATAGAATATCAAATGTGATTTCATTATTCTAGAATTCATGTAGAGGGAGATAATCACATTAAATTTCACAAAAGGATGACCATTATGGTTTTAATAGGGCTCATTTATACAAAATCAAACATAGAATTCCCAATTAGTGTCTTTTTATGGTTGGGAAACATAATCAGGTTCCAACAATTTATTCAAGAGGTTTAACTAAATTTAAGAGAAATTTTGAAATGTTCGGCATGAATTACAATAGAAACAAGTTATATGAAATACAAAACCTTAAGGGAAATGTATAGACCACCTACCATATAAACGTGGTGGAACACTTTTCTAGTGTCATCTCTTAACATGGCCTAGATCATAGGAAATTAGAGAAACATAAAAACACCATGAAAATAGGTCATAAGAGTTTGTACTAGAATACCTCTATAGAGGATACGATAAATTGTGAAAGGTGGAAGAGGAATAAATAACTCACCGGTGTGGATCCAACAAGATCGATGATGGAAGAAGTGAAGCCAAGATGGTGAAATGGAACCCAATCCTAAATTTAGGCACCATGAGAAGCTCCTTTGTAAAAGAGAAATTAGAGGGTTATATTCTGTTGAAAGAGGAGGCCCTACAGCTTATTTAAAAAAATGAGCCCTAGGAGATTACATTACATGCAATCTTTACACACCGTGTAATTTTTAGTTTTCCCCCTTCAGGTAAAATCCATTACACATCATGAAAGGTTCTGGACAAACTAATACATGCCATTTATTTGATACACATTATTTATTCCAAATACACAATGTGTATTTGGCCTACATCCAACCATCATCTCCATGCTTTCCTCTTTCAAAAATGAACCCAACTGGTAGATGGGCCTGGATTTAGGTTCTAATACAAAAATAGTACTTATGAAATAGTTTAATTGGAAGTAAAAGGATTCGTACTTCATTGCAAATCATGGATACGACAATATTACCCCCTTAAAGAAATTCATCTCCAAATTTCACTTCCAAGGGTGGTCAAGAATCATCTCAAAATAATTCTAGCCACTAGGAATGTACAATTACCTCTCTCTCCCATGTCTCATCCTATACACAGTCGTGCTACAATAACACCCAAACTAGTGGAACTTACCTACCTCAGAGAGATTTTGTTCTCCAATAAATGATACATATAGTATTCTCCTTGAAGGACACATATATCGGTAACTCAACCTCATCTGGGTGAAGATTATGGGATGGGTATGAGTGATAACGACATAGATAAAATACATGGATGACATCATTCATGGATAAATACCTTTGAGGTAACTATAATTGATAGGTTAGAAAAGCCAAATCTCTCCAAAATCTTGAAAGGCCCAACATATTGTAATGAAATATTACCTTATCTCTAAATCCATATATTCCCCAGCCTCATATAGATATGTAAAAATACATGATATCTAACCTAGGACTCTAGAGCTCATTGACATGTAAGACATCTACCTAGACTATGTAGTATAAATCCATATTCTAATCAACTAAACCTCATTCAAATTCTCCTTCATTAGCTTTCGTCCAATTAGTTCTACCTCTCCATCTTCTAACCAGCACAGGGGTGATTGACAGGGCCTACCATACAAAGCAACATAAGGTTCCATCTGAATAGTCACTTGGAAACTATTTTTGTTAGTGAATTCAACCAGGGGTATATGCCTCTCCTAAGAGAACCCAAAATAGATGACACATTCTTTAAGAATGTCCTCTAGAACCTGTATAGTGTTCTATGATTGGCCATCAGTCTAAGGGTGGTATGACGTGATTAGAAGAACCAGTGTACCCACATCCCTCAGTAATATTTTCCAAAACCAAGATATGAAAAGGGTGTCCCTATCCGATACAATGGTATGATTAACCAAGTGAAGATGAACTATCTCATGGATATAAAGTATCCCAATATTATCTACTAATAGTATATCCTTGATCAGTAGGGAATGTGTGATATTTATGTTACTATCTATAATAAACTATTTGAAATCACTTCCTCAAGGAGACCTTGGAAACCAAATCATGAAATCTATTGCAATATCATCTAATTTCCACTCAGGAATGGGTAACTAGTGTAAAATTCTATCTGGTCATTGGTGTTCCGCCTTCACCGATAGATGGGTGGAACACATCATAACAAAAAAAAAATAACTCTTGTTTCATCCTCAGGCATTAGTATTAATGGTGTAATTCATGATACATCTTGTTAATGCCAATATTTACTTCCCATGTTGAGGCATGAAATTCCTACATCACCCCCTCATGTCTGTCAACTAGAACCCAAACACAGCCATGTAAGAATAAAATATCATCCTCACCAATAGTCCAACCAATAGGCATGGCCTCACCTACCATGATTTCCTATAAGAGTAGACCCTTAGTATTAGATTAATATCTCATCCTAACTCTATCTACCATAGTATAATTCACTGAAAAGGATGGGATTAAAGTATTACTGATATTATCCTTTGATTCCCAATGCATCTCTCAATATAAGTCCATACTATTTTACTCATTATTGGCCTCCTAAGATACCTATATCTGAGTCTTCATGCTTAGTTCATTAGTAGATAAATTTCCCTTCCTATTCATATAGGCATGTTCAATGTAAAAATATTTTAGTTTCTCAACCAACTTTCATTTCCTCAAATTCAAGTCACACTTTTTAAATATAAACTTGATTTTGTGGTCTGTGTACACTAGGAAAATCTCTCTAGTAAATAATGAATCCAATAATGCAAGGAATATACAACATAGCTAACTCATGATCTTTTATTGGGAAATTATTCTAATGTGACCTCAACTAACATGAACCATACACCAAAAATATATCCCCATGAATTATAAATACTCTTATCCCACTACCTAATGCATCACATTACACTGTATAGATTCTTCCTAGCTCTCATATAATCAGGACTAATGCTGAAGGAAGTCTCTCTTTTAGCTCCTTAAAGGCTATTTCATAGGTATCTAACCATATAAAATTTACATTTTTATTAGTAAAGACCATAAGAGGTGATTCTAATCATAATAAGCCTTTTATGAAATGTGTGTAATATCCAACTAGTTATAAAAAACATTGTATATAAAAGATGTTATGGGGATGTTCCTAGATATATAAAATTATCGACTTCTTTGGGTCAACTAATTATCCTATATCTTAGATAATATGGCCTATGAAGTTAATCATATCCATCTAGAAGTTCCACTTTATGAGATTAGCATATAATAGATTCCCTATCAGTGTATCCAAAACGATCTCCCGATGTTTGGAATGGTTTTGTTGATTGTAAAAATACACCAAGAAATATTCCATTAATACCACCATAAATGAATCCAAATAAGGACGGGAAATCTGGTTCATTAGTTACATGAAATCTTTTGGCACATTCATAAGCCCGAATGACATAGCTATATACTTTTATAGACCATATCTGCTATAAAAAGATGTATGTAGTATGTCTGCAGGTCAAACTCATGAATGATGATAACCAGACTTCAAATAATTTTATGAGAAAACCTAACCTTCTTATATCCAATAGAATATATCATTTATCAAAGTTAATGGATACCAGTTCTTAATCATCAACTACTTAAATATTTGGTAACCCGCACAAAAATTAAGAGTTATGTATACTTTTTTGAAAAAATGACTAGTAAACCCCCCATGAAGAAATAATATTCCATATAAATCCTTTTCCCTATAAGTCCTATAGATAACTCTTGAGCTCTTAAAACTAAAAAATATCCATCATATAAGGATGAATAGATACTTATGCAACTCCAGAAACTATCTTGATGGAAAACTCTATGTCTCGCTCAGGAGCTAATCCAGAAATGTTATCCGGGAAAAAATCACTGAAATGATCAACCAATTGAGGAAACCCACATGGCATGACTCCAAATAATAAAGATATATACTAACAATATATGTGGTCATACCACCCAATCCATGATTCTTTATTCCATCTATACCCTCATAGACATCACATTCATAATTTTGAATAAAAAACCCCACCCTCTAGTGATGTGAAGGTCACCCTTCGGTGATAACTGTCGAAAAGGGAATGATAAGAAACAAGTTATTCCAACCCAATAATGATGTAACCATATCATCTCAAGGATTAAAAGATCCCATACTATGTGTCACTCACTTACCTCAAGGGGTAATCCCTGCACTAGTGTACACCCTTCTTTATAATCCCAAATGGAGTATCCAATGTTATAATGCAATCAAAAAACTAAACATCGAGCCTAGGGGTCTCCACAAAAGATACAGATATGAAACTATGTGAAACACTAATATTAAAAATATCAGATACTAGAGTAGAATATACTATGACCATACCTCTCATTGTATAAGGTCCATTTCTCTTCTCCTTAGGTGTTGGTTGTACAAAATATATATAACTCAAATCATGACCATGTGAAACAACCGTACTACCCAGAGAAGACCCACTCTATTTTCAGAGTACTACTAGTTCCTAGCTACCTTGTGCACAACCACCACCTCAGCCTAAATGACCAGTACTACTCGAACTCCAAGCCTGAAGTAAAGCTGTGAATCTAGCTCCTAAACATGGATTCATATTCTTTCTTCTTCCACTAACTACTATAGGGAATGTTCTATAGAAACATTGTACATGGACCATCCTTCCACATTCTTGGAACTCAAATGGGTCTCTATTGCACTGACTCCTCTTATATCCCTTCCTCCCACACTGATGACAGAAGACCTAACAACTAGAACTCATAATTTGGCCAGTATTCCCATCATAAAAATCCTCAAAACAATGCTTCTTACCAGATGATACTAAACCATTAGGTCTAGAGGCTGAAATTCATTACTCTATTCCCCCATCTACCCTTAGGTTCTGTTCATTAATAAGATTCTAATATACCCTCCCAACTTTAGTAGTCATTTGAAACACATTTACATATGATCAAATGGTGTTTTCAATACCTTCCTCGAAGCATATCCCCCTCGATGGTGC
The DNA here is from genome assembly GCA_963277665.1 of Viscum album. NCBI lineage: Eukaryota > Viridiplantae > Streptophyta > Magnoliopsida > Santalales > Viscaceae > Viscum > Viscum album. The sequence continues at coordinate 937,449,513 of OY728153.1, forward strand.
ATCAACAAGATAAATCATTGAAAAATTCTGAAACTCTATTAAGAAAAATTAATACTCCATAACGTTTATCACACCCTACTCCAGATGCATAAAATCACTGTCCCTTTCATCACTTACTGTATCAAAGAAAAAAATTAATTGTAAAACCTGGATTATAAATCCTTTCAAACCATATCACAAAGCCCATCATCCTGGTTAAAAATATCCCACCAGTTTTTAGCTTCTCCCCAAAGAATATATGTCATGTGATTCACTCTCCTCTAAGGACGTGTCTCTAGATGCTCAAAAATTGAAAAATTAGTCTCACGCCATTGCACCCTACACTATATACATAAACTCACTATCCCTTTAGACTCTATGGTTATTAGGAAAAAATTAATAATAAAACATAAATTGGAAATCCTTTCAAACCATATCTCAAAGACCTTCATGCTAGTTCAAAGTATCTCACTAATGCTTATCTTATCCCTAAATAATATATGTCGCAAGCTTCACTTTCCTTTCAAGATGCGTCTTCAGGTGATTGAAAATCAAAAAATTAGCCTCAAGACACGGTTCAACATCCTATGGACCACTATCCCCTATAAACTATAACATTTTGTGCCCTATTAGTCTATTACTTTTACATTTTTTTGTTGGAGGTGTTCAGGGGAGGTTCTGGGAGTTTTCTGTTGAAGTTGGGAGGTGCAGCATAACTACTGGAAGAAAATACATATCATGTAAGTGTATTACACAATGTAAAAGTTGGTTTCATATATTTTATATGGTTAGTTCAGGATGTGTATATTTTTAGGGTTAAATAATAAAAATGTGATACATTTTTCAGGAAAACCGAACCCTAAGGATTACACAACATGAAAGTTGATTACACATCATGTAAACACCCAATGTAGTGCAGTTTTAAAGTTGTTTTGTAAATAAATATTCCTTCATTCATCTGTATATTCTTCTTCCTCTCATTTTAGGTGAACTCTAGTCATCCCAAGGAGATCTTCAATCCCTCTTCCCCCCTCTTTGATATATTATTCCTGGTGGATGTTCATTGGAAATCTATTCTTTATTAGTAGTAGGTTCTTCTCAGTTCTTGTTGGATTTTATTTTTTTCTTCTCCTAGGGATCCAATGTAGTGATATTTATTTGTTTTGGGTTTTGTGTTTGGTTTTGTTTTTATGGTATTTGGTTTCGGTGTAGGCTGATCCACTATTTCTCATGGTATAATTGTGGTTTGTTGTCTTTCTTCTTCTCCTTGTGGTGCGTAGTGAGTCAGAAAGGATCCATTCAGGTATGGATTCCCCCATTTATCATTATTGAGTATCTTTTTTAGAGGGGGGGGGGGGTGTAATTTTGTTTATAGATGGATTATGGTTGTGTTGAGTTAATCAAGGATAAAAAATTGTTTAATTGAATTTAAATGGGTAAATGGGTTTTGATTCACATGATTCTACAGATTCGATGTTATTTTTTATATTTTGGTTTGTATGAGATTGATGCCCCACTAAAAATTGTTGTCATTGGGGGAATATTTTGCATTAGATATGTGAATTTTATTGTTGTAACTATTGTGATTGTTTTGATATCACCCTAAATGTAAAATTGGTAAATTACTTATTCTTGGATAATGAAATGGTTGCCCCGTGATTTTGGTTTGTGTGATAACACCCCAAAAATAAAGTGGAATGTGGTAAAATATCATTTTAAACCTATAAAAATGATATTGATGTGTTTTTATGTGTGGTCATTCTTGTGGGATGGTGATGTGTGGTTTCATTGGGGTGTGGGTAGATATGTTTTTTGTTTTATCGTGCTTTGGGGTGGGGAGAAGGTGGTTTATTTGGTCATTCTTTTGGGGTAGTGAGGATATGGTTTGTTTGGACATGCTTTTGGGGTGGTGAGGAGGTGGTTTTTTTGTCCATGCTTTTGGGGAAGTGAGGATGTGGTTTTTTGGAAATCTTTTGTTGTGGTGAGGAGGTGTTCTTTTTGTGCTTTTGGGACGGTGAGGCAATGGTTGCTTTATTCTAGATTCCCATGTAGTGATAAAAAGAATAAATAATTAATAATGTTTGAAATGTCATGGGTTGGTTTGGTTAATGGGATGAAAATGGTTAATGGATTATTAAATGGTGATTTGTGTAGTTAAATGTGGATTATTCTAAGTAATGATATTAATGATATGATTAAATGGAATTGGTTGGAAATATAGAATGGGATTTGTGTCTTATTTTGTGGTGTTTCCTTTTAGAGGTGGAAACAAAAGTGATGGTGTTGTGAGTTGGTTTGTTTGTTTGCGAACTCATGGTTTGGGCTTCAGTGTTTAATATTATATATATATATATATATATTCTTTTTATTTCTACACACACCCCACTCACATCAAATAAATTATACTGACACCTTCATAGTCCTGCTGGGGGTGTTTTTCCCAACATCTGGTGAGGAGTACGAATGGTTGGGTACCCACTATTTCTCATTCCCTCTTCCAGGAAAGGTATGTATTTCATAGGATATTATGGTCATAGGTTTTTTAGTTATTAAATGGTGGTTGTGATATCCTAGGTTTTTATGGGTGAAGTGTGACGACTCATGTGTTTTCGGCCAAGACGTGACCGTGCTTGTGGGGCAGTGGCCCAGGTGTTTTTGGGCGAGATGTGTTGTTTTTGTGCTTGTGGGGTGGTGAGGTCAGGTTTATGTAGGAGATGTGTTTTGTAACCATTCTTATAGTGTGTTCTGGTATACAAAAATATGGTAATTCTAGTATGTATGATGTTGGGTGTGATAATGATATACCAATGGGAAAGTGGTGCGGGGTACCCTTATCGATGTGATTTTTATTATATTGTATTACTTGGTTTTCATTATTTGGTGATCATGACTTGGTGAGGTTGATATGGTTTTTATACCTTGATAGGTTTTATTTGGTTATATTGTTTTCTCACTAGTGAGTTAGTATGCTTCTTTGAAATGTGCATGAGAGACTTGAGTTTCTTCTACTTAGTGTACTTGTGTGGTCACCCTACATATATAAAACTATTTTTAGGATTCTAGGAGGACTATATGGAATGTTCTAGATATTTTTAGCTCGGACCTTTGGATAACTATTGTGTATCTTCTTTAGCTTTACTTTTGGGTATTTACTATGGTGTCTTTATTGTATCTAAATCGATTTTATTTATACATGTATGTGGCATGTTTTTCGGATTTCTTTTTATATTATGTCTTGGAGTTTTTTTTATTAATCTTATCTCCTGATCTTGTTTATTATAGATGGTAATGCCTCCCATACATGATATTTTTATACCCTTGGTGCTAGTCACCAACCCAAGGCCTACTAGAGGCGGGACTTAGGGTGTCATTATTTCTCTCCCCTCATTGCAGTATGTTTTGAGGAAGGGGGTCATGGTTGAGTGGTATCAAAGGTGATAGTTAAGAGATAGTATGGATTTTAGAGTTATTTAAAGTGAGGATTGCATAGGGTGGTATCGAAACACTTCCAGTTTACCTTGATGCATGACATAGGCTAGGGAGACCATCTAAGACATGGGATTTTCAAGGCCCCCATCATCCAGTGCACAAACTCTGATCTTATTGAACTTCCAAGTGAGATGGACCTCCTTGCAGGGTAAAAACCTATGAAAGAATGATGAATCATAATGAATTGTGTTATTTTTTGAATTGTTTTGTTTTGTAATGGTTTAAAAGGATAAAAAAATTAATTAAATCAGTTAAAATGAATCTTAATAAAAATTCCACACTACTGAGCTGAGGAAGTTTCTTGATTTCATTTTAGTTATGGATCCTATTCATCATTCATGTGTGGATTAAGAAGTAGAGGGTTAGAAGGATGATCTGGTTGATCATTGTAGGGTTGATCTAGTTAAGGATGATGATTGGTAGTAGAGGACATTATGTTCTTTATAGAAAAGATATTTAGGAGAGTACGATGGAAGTGGTTCAGATGTGGAGATAGAGAGATAGCTAGATGAGCCTGAGATCGATTTCAATTTGATATGATCCCCAATAGAGTATCGTGTCCTTTTGGTAGTCAATCAAATTTGGGGATCTATTTGTTAGGGTGCACGCTATATTTGGTAGAGCTGAAGGAGGTAGATTTTTTTGGATCAACTTCCAAAATGAGTTCTAGATAGAGTTCCTTTCATCGGCTGTGAAGGAAGAAAAGAGTTAGGGGTTTATTTCTCTTTATCAAGGGATCATGTCAATGCGAGAGCTGGGAATCAAGTTCAAGGACCTTTTATGTTTTTTACCAGTTATTTTTTTTGGATGAGGAGTCTCGTGTGAGATGTCTTGATGAAGCACTTCATCCTTCTATCCAGTGTGAAGTTACTCATTTTTCATTGTTGATGTATCTAAAGGTTCATAAGAATGTAGAGGTGATCGAGTAGATAAACTTTTGAAGAGGATTTCTATAGGAGGGGAACCAATAGGGTTTGTTGAGGGTAAGATTTTTTAGAAGAAGGTATCAGGAAACAAATCATTCAAGGTTTCAACTGGTATAGATTATAACTCATTAGTTTCTTTTCCAGACTTTTGGGTCTAATGGTTTTCATACTTTTATTATGAGATTTTTTCCAGTGTGCTTTGGTTGTGGGGTTCATGTCCATCACCAAAAATAGTGCCCAGTGGTTCTCCAAGCTCAGTTTGGTGGAGGTGGATTGGTTTAACACCAACCTTCATAGCAGTTTCCAGTGAGGTCATTTCAACTATAGGGGCAGTAGGATAATGCTCTGTTAAGGGGAGATGTAGTACATAGAGGCCATCCTCAGGATGTTCCTCATGTTCAGGGACTACAACCTGAACGTGGACATGGAGGTGGTCATCAGCAAAGAGGTAGAGGAGTTGGGCATGGTCATTTTCATGCAGCGGAGGAAATAGTTCCAGAGGGGATAGAGATTATCATAGGTATGATAATTTTGTTTAGTACCCTTGTTTTTTTCTTGTTTGATTCAGAAGATTCAAACTCCTTTGTTGAAACCTCTTTATCCCAAGCTCTGGGACCAGATGTATATTGTCTTCTCATTCCCCTGGTGTTGAATACATCAATCTGAGACCAAACTAGTTTTTTTATGTGTACTAGGGGTGTAGACTAATGATGGGGACACATCATTCTTGTAGGGATCTTTTCTTGCTACATATGCAGTCATATGATGTCATCCTCAACATCCACTAGTTATATTCCTTACCTATTGTTATCGAATACTTCTAGAGGAGATTCATTATTTTATATGTGGATGGAAAACATGTGGTTTCATTAGCGAGTGGGTTTTTCAAATGGATAGTCAGCATGTGGAGCCCCTTATTTCATTTTTGGCTGAGTTTCGAGTGGAATCAGTGGATACTAAGATGGTAGAGGTTCTCAAGGTCATTGGGGAGTTCATGGATGTTTTTTCCAAGGATTTTGTGATGTTACCCCTTGATGTGATGTTGAGTTCAGGAAATAATTAATGCTCGGTGATTCTCCAATTTCTAGGGATCCTCATCAAATGGAACCATATGAGTTGTGGTAGTTGAGGATTTAGATATATGATCTGATGTAGAAGGTTTTCATCTGACTCATTGTGTCATTGTGGGATTCTCCAGTGTTTTTATCAATGAATTCAGATAATGGTTTGAGGTTGTTTATATACTAACAGAGGTTGAATTAGGTGATGGTCAAAAACTATTACCCTCTTCTAAGGATAAATGATCTTTTCAACTAGTTAAGAGGTGCGAGTTGGTTTTCTCATATTGATCTATGGTATGGATATAACCATTTTAGGGTGAAGTATGTTGATATCTCAAATAATGCCTATATATGAAGGTATGGGCACTTAAAGTTTGTACTCATTCTATTCGATGATATGAACACACCAACAATTTTCATGGGACTTATGAAATCTATGTTATTTGAGTTCTTGGTTTGGTTCATCATCATATTCATCGATGATATCTTGATCTACTCAAATTTAGAGGAAAATCATGTTGATCATCTTATAATTGGCTTGCATGTTCTTTGATGCCACTAGATCTATGGAAAGTTGTCCAAGTTTATGTTCCGGACATGAGAGAGGAATTTCCTCAGTCATGTGGGGTCTTATCATTGTGTTTCAATAGACTTATCAAAGGTTGAAGTAGTTGTTTCATGGGAATCACTCAAGAATGTGGCATAGGTTCGTAGTTTTCTTGATCTTATAGGCTATTATCAGAGGCTTGTGCCAAATTTCTCTCAAGTTGTAGCCCCATTGACAAATTTAACTACAAAGGACCAAGATTGTTTTTTGAATGATTACATCCAAGTAGCGTTCAATTACCTAAAGGGGGAGATGCTCAGTTCTCTAGTGCTTCATCTTCTGGAGGATGGTGTGTTGGTTGAGGTGTTTTGTGATGCTTCCTATCTGAGATTTTGATGCATGTTGATATAGTAGTGAACGATAATCTCTTATAGGTCTATGAAGTTACATCCCCATGGGCATAACTATACCACCCATGATCTAGATCTATTGGTAGTTGTGTTTTCACTAAATTTTTGGTGACATTACCTCATTGGGGATCACTTTGTATTTTTCATATATCATAAGAGTTTGAGATATATCTTTTCCCGAAGTGATTTGAACTTGAAAAAATAGAGGTGTATGGAGTTTCATCATGATTATGATTTTCAAATCTCCTACACCTTATGAAATTGAATTTTTTGGTTGACTATTTGAGAAGGAACTCATGGAAGGGTGTTATTCAATATTCTGAGGATACTTAGAGAGAAATGGAGATGTTCGAAGCCTTACACTTAGGTGAAAGACTGGATGGTGGTATATGTTGTTTATTTCAAATGAAAGTGCAGTCTTCTTTGATATAGTAGGTAGAGTAGTCTCAGTGGGGAGAATCAGAGGCAGAGGTGATGCATGATCTTTTTTCCCACGGTGATTCTTTAGAGGGATGGTCATAGGATGGTCAGAATCTAATGTTGTTTCATGGGAGGTTGTCTGTTCCAGTTGTAGTGTGTGAAGGATCCATTTTTAAGATTCATAAATCACCTTTGGAGGTACACCCATAAGTTTCCAAGATGTATTCTGGCTTGAAGATACCATTTTGGTGGCCCGGGATGAAACATATAGTGATGGATTTGGTGGAAAAGTGTTTGGTTTCCAAGTAATTAAAGGTCGATCATCATGTCCTTGGTGGTTTTTTTAATCCCTTGGATGCTCCTAAGTTCAAATGGGATGGAATATCAATGGACTTTTTCATAAGGTTACCTAGAGTTCAAGGAGGTTGTGATGATATCTAGGTGATAGTGGATCTTTCTATGAAATCAACACACTTCTTAGTGATCAAGGAGTTAGAAATAGTAGATTCCTTGGCTAAGATATATGTGGATAAGGTGGTGTGGTTTAATGGTTTTCTGACGTACATTTTCTCATATTGGGATGTTTGTTTTACCTCACGAGTCTAGAGGGGATTGCATGATGCTTCTGAAACTCAGTTACGCCTTAGCACTGCTTTCTAACCTCAAACATATGGGCATATGGAACAGACTATCCAAACATTGGGGGATATGTTTTGGTTATTCACCTTGGACATTAGTGTATCTTTAGTATGACACATACCTTTGGTGTAGTTTTCTTATAATAATATCTATCACTCTTCTATTATAATGGGTTTGTTTGAGTATTTTCATCAGATACCATGTCATTCTCCATTGTGCTCAATGGAAGTTGGGGAGAGAGTCATTCTTGGTCCCGAGTGGTGTAGATCTCAGTAGATAATGTTCAGCATGTTCATGAGAGGATGAAATCATAGCATCACCAATAGAAGTCTTATATCGACCAAAAAATGAGGTCCTTTTAGTTTGAAGTTTGGGACCACATGTTCTTAATAGTTTCCCCTCGATGTAGGAAGCAGAGGTTTGGTAGAGGGATTAATATTTCTCCTAGGCTTGTTGGGCCCTTTGAGTTGTTGGGGTGAGTTGGAAAGGTGGCGTATTGGTTGGTTTTTACACCATGGATGGAGAGGATCCAAGACATCTTTCACATCTCTCAGCTTTGTTGGTATCCTCATGATGGATCCCATGTCATTTACAAGGGATAGTTGGATATCGAGGTTGATGTGATTCTTGTGGAACGTCCAGTATAGATCAAGGATCACCAAGAGAATACACTACATTGGAGGACCATTTATTTGGTTCGTGTGTTGTGGAGGCACAATATCCTAGAGGATAGTACTTAGGAACATGATACTCATATGTATGTCAAGTAACTGGAGTTGTTTTTATTTTTTTTTTCTTTTCTTTTTTTTTCTTATGATGTGATGTTTGGATGCTTTTGTTTTTTGAAATGATCTAATTTCCTTGGTTTGTGTTGTGTGTGGTGCGATGTGTGATAAATTCCTGACATATGAAAATGGGGGACCTGATTCCTTATCAAAATGAATTAACTGCAATGCGATTAAACCCACGTGGGCAAGTACATGACTCCTACAGTGGATAGTATCTTTATATGGAAGATTGAATTATCTAATTTGTGTGTTTGGGAAGGTGTAATTCCATTCTTGTAGTGGTTGTTGTTTTGGGTTATGTTGTGTTTGAGATGGTTTTGTATTGGTTGTGTGTAAGTGTTGTTGTGTAAGAGGAGGAGGCTTGCGGTTCTGGTGATGTGGTTGTATAGTGTGTTTTTTGGACATTTTGGTTGGCGTTTTTGGTTGGTGGTAGTGTTTTTGGTGTGACAAGACCCTTGAGAGGTATCTCGTGGGTGGTTATTCCGACCCCTTTTTATTTTGGTCTTGGATTTGGATTATTGAGGGAAAGAATCATTTTAGAGGTATCTTATTTAATGGTATGTTTCCTTCCAATCCATTACATTTCCATTTTTTGTTGGGGGTGTTTGGGGGAGGTTCTGGTAGTTTTCAGTGGAAGTTGAGGGTGCAGCAGAACTGATGTAGGAAAATAAATGTTGTGTAAGTGTATTAAATGCCATGAAAGTTAGTTTAATATCCTGTCCATGGATGGTTCTTAACATGTAGATTTTTATGTTTAAATAATAAAAAGGCGATGCATTTTTCAGTGAAACCAAAACCTAAGGATTACATGATGTGAAAGGGGATTACACATCATGAAAACCCCAAATGCATTGTAGTTTTAACGTTTTTCTCTCAATGAATTTTCATTCATTCGATCTTGGATTATTCTTCCTCTCATTTTGGTAAAACCCTAGGCACCTGAAGAGTTTTTCAAGCCCTCTTCCACCATCTTTGATTTATTGTTCCCATTGGTTGTTCATTAGCAATCTATGGTCAATCTCTTGTAGGTTCTTCTCCCTTATTGGTGGTTTATTTTCCATTATTATCTAGGGGATTCACTATAGTGATGTTTCTTTAGTATGGTGTGTGTGGTCAGTTTTTTTATGGTATTTGGTTTTGCTGTAGGTTTATACATAGTTTCTCATGGTGTGGTTGTGGTTTTGGGGAATTCTTCTTAACCCTTTGGTGCACAGCAAGTCGACAAAGCTTTTTTGAGGTAGGGATTCCCTTGTTTATCTTTCTTGTGTATCATGTGGTAGGGGATTACATTTATTTATCTGTGGATTATGTTTTTTCAGCTTAATTAAAAATAAAATATTGGTTAATTGAATTTAAAGGGGTAAATGAGGTTTGATTTTCATGCTTCTATGAGGTTGATGTTATTTGTGATATTGTGGATTGTATGGTCTTGATGACCCACTACAAATTGTGTCCCTTGGGGGATTTATTTGAATTGGATATATGTATTTTAACAATTTTTACTATTTTTATTATTGTGAGATTACCCTAAATATAAAATGGGTTAATGAATTATACATGGATAGTGAAACGGATCCCAATGGATTTGGTTTGTGTGAAAAAACTCTAAAAAAAAAGTAGAATGTGATGAAATCACCTTTGTAAACCTATAAATATGATCTTGATGTGTTGTGATGTGTGTTTGTGCTTTTGGAATGGTGATGTGTGATTATAATGGGGTGTCGGGTGATATGTGTTTTTATTGATCATGATTTGGGGGGAGGTGGTTTGTTTGTTCATTCTTTTGGGAAAGAGAAGAGGTGGTTTGTTTAGTTGTGCTTTTGGGGTGGTGAAGAGGTGTTTTGTTTGGATGTGCTTGTTGGAAAGTGAGGTGTTTGTTGGTTTGTGCTAGATGCCTGGTTAGTTTGGAAATAAATAATTAATTACTAATGTTTGATATGACATGGGTTAGTTTGGTTAATGGGATGAAAATGGATAATGGATAATTAAATGGTGAGTTGTGTATTTAAATGTGGATAATGAAAAATAATGAAAATAATGATATAATTAAATGGAATTTTTTGGAAATGTGGAATGGGATTTGTGGCTTGTTGTTTGGTGTATACATTTAGAGGTGGCAGTAAAAGTGATGGTGTTGTGAGTTGGTTAGTTACTTTCTGAACCCATAGGTTGGCCTAGAGAGTTTGATATTATAATTTTTTTATATTCTTCTAATTTCTCTATGCACCCCACCCACGTTGACCACTTTGTGTCGAAACCCACATAGTTCTACAGAGGTGTTTTCCCAAACTTCCTGTGAGGAGTATGAATGGATGGGTACGCTCTCTTTCCCACTCTCTCTTCCAAGAGATCTAGGTATTGCACAATTTTTGATGGTCGGAAGTATGATAGTGAATTATATAGTGATTGTGATAGACCTCATGTTTTAGGGAGACCCATGTGTTTTTGGGAAAGATGTGACCAGGATTGTGTGGTGGCGTCCTAGGTGTTTTCATGTAATATTTGTTGTGGCCGATCTTATGGGGCAGAAATCCCTGGTATCAGCAAGTAAAGTGTGTTGTGACCATGGTTGTGGGGTGATGTGGTATGCTGATGATATGGCAATACCAATACATATAATTTTGGGTGTGTGTGTGGTATACAAGTGGTAAAGTTGTGTGGGATACACTTATAGGTGTGATTACTATTATATTATACTACTTGGTGTGTATTATTTGGTGAGTTTGCATTGTTGAGGTTGGGATAGTTAGTATACTTTGATAGGTGATATTTCGTTTGGTTTTTTCTCACATGTTCATTTGTATGCTTCTTTCACATGTGCACGGTAGACTAGATTTTATCATACTGAGTATACTTGTATGATCACCCTATGTATATAAAATTATTAACAGGTTTCCACAAGGACTACATGAACTATGCTAAAAAGTTCTAGATCGGACATTTGGATAGTTTTTGTGTCTCTACTTTAACTTTAATTTTGGGTATTTACTTTGGATAATTTATTTTATCTGTATCAATTCTATTTATACATGCAAGTGGGGTGGTTTTTGGCTTTATTTTTATAATATTTCTTGGAGTTGTTTGTGCGTGATTCATCTATTCTCCTAATCTTATTTCTTATACAGGTTAATGCTTCATGTGCATGAGATTTTATATTCCTGATGCTAGTCTCCAACCTGAGGCCTACTAGAGGCAGGACTCATGGGTAATTATCTCTCTCCCCTCATTGTGGAATCAATGTAGGGACGGGTCATGACAAAAACATGGTTGGATGTTTATACTGGAACACATGGGTCATCTCTTCCATAGTCATGGAAGGCTGGAAGGATCCCTAAATGATCTGCATCATGTGTAAGAAACCATTATGGAACTGAGCATCCATAACCATATCTGGTATAACTGTTGGTGTTGTAACTAGAACAATGAGAGGTTCTACTGGCATCTTAGGGCCCACCACCTCCGTATCAAGGTCTTTGCGACCCTCCTCATTCATGAATGGAGTTCTTCATGGTGTAATATCTCTAAAAAACCCAAGAACACATATCATAAAGGATTTATTAACAACTAGATCATAGATAAAAGCATAGGACATGTTGAAGCCTTCCTATAAATTATTCAAACACCTATGCCTTCTCCAAAATCAAGGATTGGGTAATACTAACTACTATAAAAAGAACAAGATACACTTATTAATGCCCACTCTAAATATGGGTCTAGGTAAAGCACTCTGTTTCATGACACTAGCCCCAATATATTTCTAATGGTATCCTTTCCATTTTATTTCAATTCCATTTAAAATTCATAATTGTTTACAATTTTCTTTAAATGGATGAACCAAATCGATCACAAATTCCAATCCATAAGGGCACATAAACATTATAAACCAAAGTGTGGCACTCATTCAATCCCAAATATAACATGTTCCAATCCATGAAACCAATGTTCTATGACTCAACATTCCATAATTGACCACTTAGGGTGTCTATTGTGGCCTATGTAGGAAAAAATTGTTTAGGTTATGGAAGGAACTCTAAGTACCAATTATGTTTCCAATGAACTACATAAAATTTTAATCAGATGTCAATTATATCATGAAATTCACACATAATAATGTCATTCATTAAAGAAACACATCATATATGTTGTTTCATATGCATGGAATGTGAATCATTTAAGTTGCCTAAATTGATGCATGAGTTGGAATACTCGTATCTCGTTGGGAAATGGTAAAATCCGTAATCATAAGGAAAATAAAACATAAATTTATTCACCCAATGATGGAATAAAACCAACTATAATAGATTAAAAATGGAACTAAAGTCCTCATTCCAAGAAATTTGGATTTCACCTATATGTGGGATAGCTACTTCTAGGAATAGATCATCAAAAAATACCAATACTGCATAATCTTTTATCTATTGTCTAGAAGTAAATCTAGAAAAGAAAAATATTTGATACCACATTGATACATCCCAACCCTAGAGCTACTAAATGGTTCCATGTGATGGTGGGTCAGATGGCATCGAGCATTCCTCTTGATATGGAATAGGTTACCAACTAGAAGAGAGGGCCTCAGGTGTTTCTATAGGGAGACTATGCCTTCATTTAATATTATAATACAACTATGTAATCATAATAATCAATAGTGGAATCATATATAAATCATGACATAAGATAAAATCTAAATGATATTAATAATAATAATAAATCCAAAATTAGTGTCATGTATAATATGATTATTATTTCATGTCTCTATAAAAAAATACTAGAAATACATGGAAACATGAATCCAATAAAAAAATGTATCAAAACATATAAAAATACCAAAAAAACTATCTCCAGATATCATCATTATTATATCTCATTACTGTGCTCCACTACTCTTATTAAATGATCAAGTGAAACATCATAAAGTAGTTGTTTTCCCAAATCCCTACCTGCATCCATGGAGTCTGTCCAGGTACCCAGTGGTGGCCTGAATAGGGTGTGAGATAACACTTAGTAGGACACTAACAACGATGTTTATATCTTTTTCAGTCTCTATAAAAACAATGAATACGTGTTCAGTATATCATAGGTATAAGAGTAATAAAATTAAAGTGTCAAAAGAAGATGTTATCATGTCCAGCCAAACATGGATCCTTATGAGTGATAATCAAGAAACCATAAACAAAAGGAAAATGTAATCAAGAAAAGAATAAACATCATCCTATGTCATGTAATTAAGCATCAGACTCCATGATCTGAAACCAAGGTATAAATAACTGAGACATCTTTACTATGTCAGACCTACATGTGTTGGATCCAAGGTATAAATGACCAAGGAATCCCCTCAAGTCTGTAATGACCTTTGTTTTTTCGGACTACAGTTTTGAGCAGAAATTTGAATTTTTGCTGTTGGATTCTCATGGGGGGTAAAATGGTATTTTTCCCCTAGAATATGACCTCAGATAATTTTTCTAACAACTCTATTGGTCCTGGAATAGGATGTTTACCCTAGTACAGAAGTTTGGTGGAAATGTGAGCTGTTCAAATTTTAGCAGAATAAATAATATTTAATATTATTAAAATAAGTATTAATTTATTCACACAGGTTCATTTGGTGATAAATTTTAAATGTAGTGTCTTATTGAGATTCCATCTTCTCTATTGAGTCAGTAACGGGGAGTTCATCCTAGGTAAGTCATAAACTTGTGTCGATCACTGGGGCCATCCCAGGCCCCTTTTTATTTTCATTCTTTTCTTATTTTCTTTTCCTTCATCTTATTTACTCCTCCTCATAGTGCACACCTCCTATGTGATTCTATTTTTCTATTTCTTATTGAATAAAATGTATATTGATAAAGATATATATATATGGAAGGAAATAGAGGTACCATTTTGAAGCTCTCGACGTGCTGAGTCAGTGTGCAGCATCCATGGATGGTGAAATCAAGAGAAGCTTCAGCGGTTTCCGCCCAAAGGAAGGGTTGTTTACGTTTTCAACATATATACCCTTTAAACAAGTTTTTTATGTTTTTAAAGCCTTTTTATTCTTTCTTGTGGCCTCTTAAGGCCAGATCTATTGTTTCGAGGGCGAAAACGGGTGTTTTAGGCGTTTTGAGGGTTTTCCTATCGTAAACCCAAGTTACACGGTGTGTGTTCTAGGGGAACATTCCATGTGTTCTTACCATTCAGGTAAGAATGTGTTTTCAAAAGTAAATGTTGTGTACTTTGAGTACAAGATGTGTGGTGGCATGTTCGTGTGTCCAACTGTGTGAGAAAGAACACGGGTTTTCAGATTTTAAACAATACATGTCGTGTACATTGAAGTACATGCCATGTACTTTTACACATGAAGACCCCATGTGTTATAGCCATGTATATGTACATATTTAGGGGGATATATAAGATTACACACCATGTACTGTGAAGAACACACCATGTACTTTTTCCAGCTTAGTAGTTTGGGGTATTTTGTGCCATGGAACTCAAAATTGGGCATGTGAGTAGTCCATTCTAAGATTGTTTCCACATAGATCACAATGGTGGAATCCTATTGAAATTTGGAGGACATATAAATAGTGTTTTAAGGGTTTATATATAAAAGGAGAGGTTATTCATCTGGTTATTGAGTTCAGTTGTCACATGAGAGTGATACTTAGCGTGGATGATTGGTTGGCTGTTCGGACCAACCTAGTTGAGAAATTTGTTCTGAGATGAGATATGAGAAATATCCCTTGATATATGATTTTGAAGAATTTCCCCTTTTGAGATGTGACCATCTAGCCTATAAATCCATGAGACTGGATGCTTCCAAGGATCGCCTGAGGGATTCCTTTTCTTATGTGCTGACCTAGGGAGTCCCTTTTATGATCTCTCTCTTGTTTTCCTTTGAGGGGATCCATGTTGTAGGATTCCTCAATTGTTCTTCGTTCAAGGATCCCATGTAGGATTCCTCCCTTAACCTTCACTAAGGATCCCATGTTTAATTCCTTCACTCGTGTTTACCTAGATGATCCTGAGTAGGATGCATCCTCAGTATTTGACTTTAGGGACCCATTGGGTGCTTGTGGTTTGACTGACCCTAAGTTATATGTCAATTTTGGGTAGAGATGTTTTTCAAGTGTCACCTAGAACCCATGCCAAACTAGTAATCCCACATTGTTGTGGTTTTAGTGTTGGGTTGGGAGTTCGGGAAACCCTCACACTTTGTTATGTTTCACTTGTTTATTACTAATACAGTGATGTTCACGAGAGGTGATTCTTAGTTTGTGGTTGTTGAGCCTAACACAAGGTATCATTATATATTTATTTGGGATGACCAGATGTGCTCTCCTAGGATCCAGCTTCTAAGCCATGTTATTTATGATATTTATTATACCCATAGTTATTACCTAAGAATTGGTTGTTGATCCTTACTTGATTCAATTGGTTATATACTTTTTTACCATGTGATTTGATTATTGTAAACTATGTAATTGTGTAATTTACATGTGTTGTGATACATGATGAAATGATGATACACAAGTCTTGGACCTGATACATGCTAAAATTCTCATACACTAGCTTGGCCCTAATACATGATGAAATGCTGATACACTGGACTTGGCCCTGATACATTTTGAAATGTTGATACACCGGGCTTGGCCCTGATACATGTTGAAATTTTGATACCCCAAACTTTACCCTGATACATGATAAAATGATTATATACCGAGTTTTACCCTGAGAAATGCTGAAATAATGATATATTTTTTGTGAGCCTCTTTTTATAATATGACTGCGGGCAAGGATTTCTATGTCTTTGTTGGATTCATGTGATTATTCTCCGTGTTTTCTGACCAGTGACCTTTTACAAGATTGGCCATAGATATACGGTATTCTTCCTTACATGATTGACTATCGTTATATGGTATCCTAGTAAGTATTTGATAGTGATTATGGGTGGACCCAGGGGTAGGATGAGTATCTCTTGGTGGTGACATAGCTTTCTCAGAGATATAATTCTAGAGTTGGCCAATGTAGGTACTTGTTGACGGGATTATGGACCCAAAGATCCAATTAATGATACACATCTTGAGTGGCGTTACATCCAGTTCAATTCCCTTTCACAAGATGTCTAGGAAATCGGGCTTATGGACCAAAGGATCGACTGTTGATGTGGTTTCTTGCTATTTAATTTACATACTCATGAATATTCATATTTAATATATGGGTAAAGGTATGGGACTATACATGTGTATGTATATAGATATGGAAATCCATAGTGGAACTATCCCATTTGACAGGGATTACAGACCCAGAGTTCGACTATGGTTGCACATTTGGTTTACTTCTTTTTGTTGTTTTCTAGCTCAGATGAGCACGTTGAAGTTCCATACACTTTTAGCAGCACAGTTATGGGTTTCTTGTTGGTGTGGCATACTAAGATTATTTCTCACCCCTACATGTGCACCACAGTGTACGTGTACCTTATGTATGATTTTTAGGTTTAGCATGATTTTCATGATAGATATGGCTGAAGCCCAGTGTTGCGTGATCGGGCCAAGATGCTCGAGTGGTTCTACTAATCGGGCTACTACAGTTTGACAGTGTCTAGAGATCGGATACGTTGATTGGCTCAGAGTTAGAAGTAGATATTTTTACTTTTAATTTCAGTTTCTTTAATATTTTTATCTGTATGGTCAGTCCAGTGGGTGACCAGTGTTGTATTGTATTGCATAGTTGTTGGGTCTTTTACAGCATTTTACTATTATAGTTTGTTCTATTTCAATTGTTTATTGCTTCCACACTCTGTTTACTTTCCACTGTGTATGATACTTAGTTATTTCCGCTATTTTCTTACTATTATATGACGTAATATTCTTACCACTATCACCTCCTAGGCCCTCACTACTAGTCAGCAGCCTCTGGCATTATGGAAGGCGTGCTTGAGGCCTTGTAGATAACCAGCTCAGAGCACCGATTTAGTGGCTTTCGGGTTGGGACGTTACAAGTGGTATTAGAGGAGTTTTATTTTCATGTTCTTTACTATTTGAGATATGGTAAATAGGAGTATTAGGAATTTGTTTGAACCTATGATGCATATCAAACTGGTGCGTCGAGAACACTTGTTTCGGTAAGATGTCCTAGTTTCTAGGGTTTGGGATTTCTGTTTCGATTTTGTGATGTTACAGCTATATATGATTTTCACCTTGAGCAACGTACATGTTGTGTGGGTTTTTTGATTTACAATAGATCTCTGACTCTTGGCCATTGGTAAGATTCTATAGATGGTTTTTGAATCTTGGTCAGAAAAGGAAAGAGGTGTCTCATACATCATACTAGGCACATAGGATTCACATAATATAGGGCTGTTAGTGTGTGTTTTTAATGATGAATAATCCCTTTGGGTCTGCCTAAACATACTCTTTACTTTGATGGTAGGTTATTTGAATCTGTGTTAAGGAATTTTTGTTGAGAGGCTGACAACTCGGTACTCATACACCTCCTGGGAAGTGACCCTAGTAGGTAAATATGGAATGTGATACCTTTCTGTTTAACCCCTTATTGGGTGTTGTTTCTTAAGTATGTGGTTATCTAGTCAGATCATTGAGTACGATGATGAGAGATACCAAGGCTTTTCTTGTGAACTAGACCTCCTTAGGGTGTTTCCGTATATGGATACTGGATGAGTGTTAGTTCATCTTTTCTATTCTGCTTTGGTTGTGACCTCCAAGGAGAAGTTCCTTCTAAGGATGATCGGAGTGGACCAGGGACCCTGTAGGACATGTTTTTCATCTTTGAACCTCATCTTTTGTTGTGATATTTACCTTATTTTTAGAGTTTTTGAATATTTTGGGATAGGTGGTTATACCTTATGACCTAATTTTGAGGATTTTTCTATAGGGATGGGTGGGAGACCTTGAGACCCTTTATTTTGACTTAAACCCTTGTAGGTCGATGTCTATTCTGTTCTAGGGAAACATGTGTGAGAGAAGTTGGCCTATGTTTTCTAATGCCTTTTTGGTGGGGAGATTTTTTTTGTACTCATTTTTTGATTGAGTCATGGTAGGTGCTAAAGTCTGTGTTATAGGCATGTTGATTCTTTTAGCTTTTGATCGAGGCACCTTGGATGATTTCTTTTCGAGGATGGATTTTTTAGGTAGGGCTGTTTAGGAGCATGGCTTGGTCAACCATTATTTTCGCGGTTTCTAATGTAGTAAAAATGTTGGTAGATTCTCACTACTGGAAAGATTCCATGTGTACATGTTGGGTGGTAAAAAAACCCAATGATTGCGCATGGTATCATTTGAATAAATTTGGTGAGTGGTTGGGTATGATACAAGGACTTATTTTTTTTATAATTATAGTGGTTTTAGACCCTGGAAGTTGTATTAAAATGTCCCTCCATGGTAGAGGTGACATTGTGGAATAAATTGGGTACCATAAGATGTTTGACCCATGGCTGAATCCTAGTCATGTTTTGATAGTATGGTGAGCATGGATCAGAGGGAGTTGGATGTGCCATTTTTAGAATCTCGGTGTACTCTTGTTAGAGATGATCTTGGACTATCTTGATTCATTTTTGGTATGTTGAGAGAGCTTCAACCCTATATCGAGCTCATTTTTCTTTCTTTATGTTATTCCTTGTTCAGGTGGTAACCTTTTTTTGTTGCGCTCGAGGAGCGGTGTAAGGTAAAACATATTGTGGGGAGTTTTCCTTTGGCCATTAGAGGTTGGTTTTCTTCATTTTCGGTTAAACTTTGGTGTTTTCTGTGAGCTTTTGATCTCAAAGTTTCCTTTTAAGATGATGATAGTGGTATTCCTATAGTGAGGAGTACCAGATTGGTTGAAGTTAAATGTCTTTTATGTAGAATGCATTTGTTAATTCTATAAGACTTGTTGTTGGATAGTACAAATAGCTTGGTTGTGCAGATGCTCAAGTTGGGAGGATGGATTCTTGTCCCTTCACAAGGATTCTTGGGGATGATAAGGTTTATGGTGGGAAGTTTGTAAGGACCTGTGTTTTTCCATACTGTAGTTTTGAGAAAAATATTAATTTTTTTCTATTAGAAGCTCATGAGGGGTAAAATGATATTTTTCCCCTAGTAGATAATCTCAGATAATTTTTCTTACAACTTAGTTGGTCCCAAAATAGGGTGTTTACCCTAGGACATGAGTTTGGTGGAAATCTGAGTTTTTCGATTTTTTTAGAATAATTAATATTTCATAATATAAAATTAAATTTTAATTTATTCGCACAGGTTTGTTCGGTGATAAATTTTAAATGGAGTTTCATATTGAGATTACATCTTTCCAATTAAGTCTGGAATGGGGAGTTTAGCCAAGGTGAGTCATAAACTCATGTCGGGCGTCGGGGCTGGCCTAGGCCCCAATTTCTTTTCTTTATTTTGTTCTTTTCTTTTCCTTATTATTATTTCCTCATCCTCCTTGCACATGACTCCTATGTGCTCTTCCTTGGATAAAAACTAGTGGAGAAAATGGATGTTGAGAAAGAGAGAGAGATGGAAGGCAAGATAGGTACTATTTTGAAGCTCTCGATGCGATGAGTCGGCGTGCGGAATCTGTGGATGATGAAATCAAGAGAAGCTTCGGAGGTTTCTGCATAAAGGTAGGTTTGTTTACATTTTCTCCATAGATCCCCTTTAAACATGTTTTTTTATGTTTTTAAATCATTTTTATGCTTTCTTGTGGCCTCTTAAGACCGGATCTCTTGTTTCAGGGGAGAAAATGGGTGTTTTGAGTATTTTGAGGGTTTTCCCATTAGAAACCTAGGTTACAAGGTGTGTGTTCCATTAAAACACATTTTGTGTTCTTCTCATTCAGGGAAAAAGTTTTCCTAAGTACACATCATTTACTATGAGTACATGGCATGTGGTGGCACGACCATCTATCCAACTGTGTGAGAAAGAACATGGGTTTTTGGATTTTAAACAGTACACACCATGTACTTTGAAGAACACGCCATATACTTTTACACATGAATACCCCATGTGTTCTATCCATGTATATGTAAAAATATAGGGGTATGGATAAGATTACATGTTGTGTACTCTGAAGAACACACCATGTACTTTTTCCAACTTAGTAGTTTGGGGTATTTTGTGCACTGGAACTTAGAATTGGGCGTGTGAGTAGTCCATTCTGATCGTTTTCCACATAGATCGCTATGGTGGAATCATTTAGAAATTTTAAGGTCATATAAATGGTTTTTGGGGGGTTTATATCTAAATTGAGAGGTTCTTCCTTTGGTTATCGAGTTTAGTGGTCACCTGAGAGTGAGACTTGGCATGGATGATCAGTTGGGTGTTAGGACCAACCTAGTTGAGACTTTTGATCTGAGATGGCCTATGAGAAATATCTCATGACCTATGATTTTGAGTATGTTCCCCTTGTGAGAAGTTCCCTTCTATCCTATGAGGCCATGAGACCGGATGCTTCCAAGGATCCCTGAGGGATTCCTTTTCTTATTTCCTGACCTAGGGAGTCCCTTGTAGGATCACTCTACTATTTTCTTTTGAGAGGATCCATGTTGTAGGATACCTCTGTTGTTATTCATTCAAGGATCCCATGTAGTATTCCTCCCTTACCCTTCGCTAAGGATCCCATGTAGGATACCTTCACTTGTGTTTACTTGGAGGATCCTGAGTAGGATTCCTCCTCAGTGTTTGACTTGACGGACCCAGTAGGTGCCCATGGTTTGAGTGACCTTGACTTATACATTGGGTTTGGGTGGAGACGGTGTTTCGGTGTCACCTAGAACCTATGCCAAACGGGTAAGCCCATGGGGCTGTGGTTTTAGTGTAGGGTTGGGTGTTTGGGCCACCCTCACTCTTTGTTATGTTACACTTGTTTATTACTGATGCAGTGATGTTCACCAGAGGTGATTCCTGGTTGGTGGATGTTGAGCATGACACGAGGCATCTTTCTATATTTGTTTAGGATGATGAGATGTTCTTTCTTGGGTTCTGGAATCATAGCCATGTTATTTTTAATATTGACTATACATAGAGGTATTACCTAGGAATTGGTTGTCGAGCCTTACTCGATGCAATTCCTTATATAAATGTTTTCCCATGTGATTTCATTATTGTAAACCATGTAATAGTGTAATTTACATGTGTTGTGATACATGATAAAATGTTGATACACCGAGATTGGCCCCGGTAGATGCTAAAATGATGATATACCGGGCTTGGCCCTGATACATGCTGAAATGATGATGCACTGGTCTTGGCCCTGATACATGCTGAAATGCTGATACACCAGGCTTGGCCCTAATACATGATGAAATTATGATTCAACAGGCTTGTCCCTAATACATGTTGAAATTCTCATACACTAGGCTTGACCCTAATACATGTTGATATTCTTATATACTAGGATTTACCTTGAGACATGCTGAAATTATGATATACTAGGCTTGACCCAGTTTGACTGATATGCCTGCAAGAATGGTTTTCTGTGTCTTAGTTGGATTCAAGGTCTTATGCTCCGTGTTTTCCAACCATTGAACTTTTACAGGATTGACTATTAGTATAAGGTATCCTTTCTAATAGGATTGAATGCGGGTATACGGTATCCTAGTTAGTAATTGATGGAGAGTATGGGTGAACCCAGGTGTAGGACGAGTATCCCCCTGTGGTGACGTATCTTTCTTAGAGATGTAATTCTATTGTTGGCAAAAGCAGGTACATGTCGATGGGATTATGGACCCATAGATTGACTTAATGATACACAGCTTGGGTGGCACAATGTCCATATCAATTCCCTTGCATAGGATGTCCAGGTGATCGGGATTATGGACCCAAGGATCGACTGTTGATGTGGTTTCTTTAAATTTGATTCACATACTTATGAATATTCATATTTAGGTATATGTTTGAAGTTATGGGACTATACATGTGTACGTATATAGATATGGACATCCATGGTGGGACATTCCCAGTTGATAGGGATTACAGACCCTAAGTTCGAATGTGGTTTCATGTTTGGTTTACTTCTTTTTGTTGTGTTCCAACTCGGTTGGGCATATTGATGTTTCATAAACTTTTAGCAGTACAATTATAGGTTTCTTGTCGAGGTAGCCTATTGAGATTATTTCTCACCACTGCACGTGCACCTCAGTGTACGTATAGACCATATGTAAACTTTTCAGGTTGATCATGAGTTTCATGATTGATAGGGTTGAAGCCCAGTGTTGTATGATCGAGCAAATATACTTGAGTGGTTTTATTTATTGGTCTTGTAACACCCCAAGCTTCCACGGTACGCTTCTCTTTGAATAATACAATAGTGTGTGTCGTACGCAACTTCGAGTTCTAACACACCACAACCAATCAAACTAGCCGTTATGAATAGTAATACCCACTTTTTGATATTTATAAATTTTATCTATCAAAATGGACTTCATTTTTGGATTCAGAATATCGAAATTATCTTAGGGTGAATTTTTGGTATTTTTCTAAAAACTTTCAATTTTTGATGAATAGTGAAAAACACTACGTTACAGTTTAAAACAGAATTTTTATTTAAAATATAATTTATTTTATTTAAATTTATTTTAGGTCAAAATAGATACATAATACCTATATAATTTCAATGTAATTCATTGAATTCAGTTTATAATAATTTTAGATATATAAAAAGTTTATCGAACTTGTTACCGCCTTTTACGCACCTCCTAGGAGCATTTGCAAATTTACATAAAATTTAATTTTACCACTTCTATGAGTTGAATTTCAAAAATACAAGAGACATGGATTATATCAGTAAGTAAAATGTTGTTCAATAAGATGAAAATAATTTTTGGTGAATAGTAACTTTTTACTTTTATTTGCCGCGGTTAAAAGTAAATAGGGAAATTAAGGGTAAAAATGATATTATTATTACCCTAAAACATGTAATAATTCTATTGGATAAATATAATTCTACCAAAAAACATTATGAATAAAATATGAACCTCTTTGGTCCACTTATATTAGATTAGGACATTTATTATTATTTCATTCAATGAAGAGTTAAATGTTTTAAAATCAAAGTTTGATAACTAAACCATTTTTAATATAGGGGTACACATAAGATAAATTCGACTATAAATATTCATTAGAAAGATAGAATTATTTACTACATAATTGTATCTTATTTATAATTTTTAGACATTAAATAATTTAATTTATTTATGACACAATGATGATGCAGTAATTACCTTATTAATGAAATATTAAAATAATTGATATTATAAATATCCAAATAAATGTAATTTCAGACTTTTGATAAATTAAACTAATTTTATAGGTTAATATGACATGTTAGTGTTGAATAAACATATTTAGTCCGAAGTAATAAAGTTTTTAGGACTTGAAATAAAATCAATTATTAAATAATGTCAAAATTGACGTAAATGATTTTTTAAAACAAATACAATATTTTTGGTTGATATAATAATCCCAAAAATCTAAGGTTCATCCAAAAGACTTATATAATGATAGGTGTATCATTAGTGAACAACTTGGTATTATCTGGAAAGTTTATACTAATTTTATTAACCATATAATATAAAAATACAAAGAGACATGGTAAATGTCAAACTATTTAACTAAGAGTTAAATCTAAAAGATAAGTTTAATATAGTGACCAAAACCTGTCTAAAACCTATTGGTTGAGATATTTTCGACCCATAATCACCTTATACTTTGAATAAATCATTTTTTATTCACTAGAAACCGAAAATTATTTTATTATAAATTAATATTTCTAGCTTTTCCTAAGGTGCCCCTCACCCCTCTTATAAAAGGGCACTTCCCCTTATCTCAAATTCACACCTTCAAATACATTTTTCCTAGACAAACCCTTCCAAAATATCCTATAAACTGTCCTCCCTTAATTATAGAGGCCTTCCTTATGTCATAAAGCCAACCTAAGGAACCCTTTTGATCAAATCAAAAGGAAGAACCCCAAGAAGAGGTAAATTTTTCCTCAGCTCTTTAAAGTTCCTTTCTTCTTCAACTTCCTCATTATTTTTTGTTTCCATTATAAAATAATATCTCTAGTATATTCAATATAAATTGATTTCATTATAAATATGGCAAATCCATATTTGTTATTCTATCCATACTTTATATGACATCTCACCATACATTCGTACGTACGGCTTACCATCTCCACGTCGTGGTGTAGTTGTTATTCAATACATTATTATTTGGATGGGTATAATAATGTTGTATAATTGATGTAAATAAAAAATATTACATGAAAAATGATTCTTTATATATGATATACCATCCAATTATATATTATTTTAATATCAAAAGAATGATATTGTCGCTCGTGCATACGTACGGATTACCGTATCCACGAACGTGATCCGATTCATTCCCCATCGTATCTATTAAAGAATAATTTTAATTAGATGATTAAAAATAATGTTTAAAGACTTAATATCATTATTAATATGAATAAGATACATCTTATCAATAACAAACATTACTCACATAACAAGTCATATAAAGGAAAATGAATCAGTTAACACCCGAAACGATGATAATACTATAATATTATTAGCAAAGAAATATTAAAAGGTCATATATGATTTCATATTAATGTATATGATTCTTGTATAATTTAATAATAATTATTTAACCATTATACAGGAGTTTAACCTACCCTCGACCAAGGACAATTACAAGGTAAGTTTAATTCTGCAATCTCTTTACTTATCTGGGGTTGTTTTTACGTAAGTATCTATTAGGACCTATTTATCATCCACATCCATGTTTCGTAAAAATGTATTTCAAAACATTTTTAATATTTACTATACTATGGGTCAAATTTATTTATAACCTTGTTTTACTTTTTATAAAATGTTTTGAAAGGAGTCTTTTTGTCATTTTCCAAACAAGGTACTTTATAACCTTTTCGACAAAATTATTGTAAGAATGTCTTTTTTTAACTTATACAGCGGGTGTGACTATTTTCCGCCGTTATAAAATCGTTGAATCTTCCCTTAAAATATTATAATAATATTTTCAAAATAAATTTTTTCTTTGTAATTATGTGACTCTTAAATTATTTCAAAATAGAAATTGATATTTCTCTAAAAAAGTTCTGATTTCATCTATGTCAACATCCTTCGATGAATTTTAAGCTTAATGGAAGTTGATTTATTATGATAAAAAACTTCCATATTTTATTGAAGGTTTTTTGATATGTTTGACTATGAATGTGTTATTTTTATACCATTCATGGTTTATGGATAAATTATTGACATTTCATATGCTAGTTTTAATACGAATGTTTATGTTATGTTTAAACCTTTTCATATGAGGAGTGCATTGGACTTAGTAAGTGACTGGTGGAGCCCGCTCTAACTCCTCAATGTATAGGTAAGTCTAATGACATAAACTAGTGTCTTGGAAAAAGTACTTGATAAAATCATATTTGTAGTCTTGGTACAAGGCCTTGACTATGTGGTTATTAAGTCGGGCGTTATGCATTCCATCATTATGAAAGTGGCTATTGATATTTCATGTGATTATTCGACTAGTGGAATATCCATGTGAGTAAGTAAATGGAATTATTTTTGTTCATATTTTCCATATTATGATGTATTTTATGTTGAAAAGGCTTTTTTTTAGTTTTATACATTGCCTTAAATGTTTATGCTTATTTATGCAATTTTC
Organism: Viscum album; assembly: GCA_963277665.1. Lineage (NCBI taxonomy): Eukaryota > Viridiplantae > Streptophyta > Magnoliopsida > Santalales > Viscaceae > Viscum > Viscum album. Next base: position 937,475,438 of record OY728153.1, read on the forward strand.
CACTATATTGTTATCCTTACTGAGCATCTGAGCTCACCCATTTCTATGTTTTATTTTTCCCAGGATGCGAAGAAGTATATTATGACTGGGCTGAAAATATAGTCTATGGGATCTCATTATTGTCTATGGAATCAATGTTGTTGTAGTTTTCCATTTTATGATGTAATGTGAACCTTATGAATGTATCTAGTACTTCCAAGGCTACTAAATTAATCGGTCTTTCGAGATTTGATCTTTTGTGATCATGCCAATGCTATGTAATAATTCACCGACTCTGGGTAACTGGGTTCGGGGAGTTACAGTTGGTATCAGAGGAATTTTAGTACAAACCTTGGAATCTAGATTTAGATAAACTCTAATTATAACTCATTACCCTAAGATAGACTTTAAGGATTAGTATAGAAGAAATTCCTAAATTTTTTGTATTTTAGAGATTTTGTGAAATTTAAAAGAAATTCATCCTTGTATGGATACGAGCAGGTAGAGGCGGACCTGGCATAGATGTATGTAGGTTTAAAACCTGAAAACATCGCTTTGAGCTAGACTCGAATGGGAACTGGTTCACAACAATGGGCCTTGCTGCACTCTTGGATACAACACTCCTGGGGTATATGCTTAGGATAATTCTCATTTTCTTTACAAATAATTATAAAGGGTTTATGAGTATATACATCCTCAAGGAAAATATTTTTATGATTATATATTATATCCAGAAACTGTTCAATTTATGTTACATTTCATACAAGTTTGGATTTATGTATTGCGATTCATAAACTAATCTAGTGTATGTCATTGTTTAGAAATGGTGACTACTGGAAGGAATGTAAATCATATCAATGAATTCACTCAATGTATACATTTCCCTTCTACTCAAGATAATTATATTGGATATGGTGATGCAACTGGTTCTGATCAGCTAATCACCATACTGGGACAACTTGCTCAGGTTATGAATAATAACCTTACCCGTATGAAGCACCCTGATTCGCATCATGGAGGATCAATATTAGATCACTTCATGAGGCAAAAAACAGCAACATTCAATGGGGGTACAAATCCACTAGTAGCTAAGAAATGGATAAATTCCTTAGAGAAAATATTACATGCCTTGGGGAGTGGAGAAAGGGAAAAAGTTATCATGGAAGTTTACCGCCTCACTGGAGATGCTGATCAATGGTGGTCATTGATTCAAAACAGAGAGGAATATTATGAAGTATAAAATATGTAATGTAGGGAGTTTAAAGAAATTTTCTTAGAAAAATACATTCCTCATGACCATCGAGCGGATATGGAAAGACAATTTCTGAGTCTGAGGAAAAAGGAGGATGAAAATGTTGCAAAAGTATGAAGCTAACTTTACAAGGTTAGAAAGGCATGCTACATATTATATACATACCCCAATAAGTAATATTAATCATTTCTTTGATGGGTTAAAACCATTTCTCCATCGAGAATTAGTCTCACAATCCAACTCGTCATACGAAGATATTGTCTCATGTGCTATCAAGACAGAAAATGAATTATTTAAGTCTTACATATTTAAAGCAAAGAAAGAGAAGAAGAGATATGCTGAACACTCTGGAAATGGAAATAAGGGGAAGAAAGGAAAAGTTGAATATGCATCCTGTAGTAAATATGGGAAGAAACACCCTGGTACTTGTCTGAAGGGAATGCGAGTCTCTTAAAAGTGTGGTCAAAAAGGCCCCCAAGCTCGTGATCGCAGGAGGAAGAAAGAGGCTCTTAATGTTGAAAGATACAATTTTAGAGAAAGGGTACATTATACAAATGAATGTTCTAAGCATCAGGGGAACTTACCTCATAAAAGGCCAAGGGATCAAGGCTAAGATTATTATAACACTACTGCTAAGGTTGAAGCTTCTAAAGATGTAGTGGCAGGTAATTTAATGGTTTCCTCAAGTTTAGCCAATGCTTTATTTGATTCTAGATCATCACATTGTTTCATATCATCCTCTTTTTCTAAGAAAATTAGATATTTCCAATTTTATTTAACAAGGGATTTTTAAGTCAAAACTCCTAAGGGAAGTATCATTTCAACAAATTTTTGTGAATCAGTTCCCATTAAGGCATATAAACGTTATTTATCTGGTGATCTCATCATCATACCCATGATTGAATTTGATATAATTATCAGTATGGATTTTCTTTTAGACCATGATGAAAATATTTATTTTAAGAAAAATGAGGTTCAATTTTTGATGATGATGATAAACAACACCATATATTTAGAGTAGAAACATCACCACCCTATTCTTATCTAGATCTACCCCCCAATAGCTCAACTAAATTTAATTATTGGGGAATAAGAGAATGAAATAACTATGGGTGTGTAAAGGAATATTCAAATAGAGGATGTACCTATTGTGCAGGAATATGTTGATGTGTTTCTAGAGGATTTACGTAGACATCCTCCAAAAAGAGCAATTGAGTTTTCCATTGACTTAATTCCTAGTTAAAGGCCAATATCGAAGACCCCTTATAGAATGTCCATTGTGGAATTAGAGGAACTAAAGAAACAACTATAAGAATTGGGTAATAAAGGATTTATTCTCCCTAGTGTTTCTCCATGGGGAGCCCATGTACTTTTTGTTAAGAAGAATGATGGATCTATGAGGTTGTGCATTGACTACAGGGAGATCAATGTTATAACAATAAAGAACAAGTATCCCCTACCTTGCATTGATGATTTATTCGACCAATTTCAGGGATCTCAATACTTTTCAAATATTGACCATCGATCTAGATAGCATCAGTTGTGTGTGAAGAAGGAAGACATTCTGAAAACAACATTTCGAATCAGGTATATGCATTATGAGTTTATAGTAATGCCATTTGGATTGACTAATGCACCCTCTGTTTTCATGGATCTAATGAATATAGTTTTCAAGAAATATCTTGATGACTTTATAGTGGTATTTATTGATGATATCTTGGTATACTCTAAAAGATATGAAGGTTATGAAAATCACTTGCGCACTATTCTAAAGACTCTTAGAAGACATGAATTATATGGGAAGTTTAGCAAGTGTGAATTATGGCTTCAGGATATTTCTCTTCTTGGGAATATTGTCTCTAAGGATGGAATCTTTGTTGATCATTCTAAGACAAGAGAAATCCAGTAATTTCAATCAAAGAAAAGTATAACTGAGCTACACAGTTTTATTGGTTTAGTAGGTTATTATCAGTGTTTCATCCAGAATTTTTCCTGATTAGCTAACCCATTAACCAAGCTCACACATAAACAGGTTTAATTTGTTTGGAAAAAATAGTGTGAAGAATTTTTTGAAGAACAAAATAGAATATTAGTCAATGATCCTATCTTGACTCTATCATCGGGGAATGATGGGTTTGTTATTTATAGTGATGCATCAAAGAAAGGACTTGGTTGTGTCCTTATGAAAAATGATAGGGTTATTGAATATGCATCACGACAGCTAAAAATTCATGAGACAAACTATCCTACTCATGATCTTGAGTTATAATCTGTAATATTTTCTTTGAATATATAGAGACATTATCTATATGGTGAAAAATGTGAGATATATACCGATCACAAGAGTTTGAAGTATATTTTCTCATAGAAAGAACTCAACATGAGGAAAAGGAGATGGCTTGAACTACTCAAGGATTATGATTTCACCATACACTTCCACCCAAGGAAGGCAAATAAGGAGGAATATTCTTTAAGTATAAAGGATCATAGAGTTTTGAAAAGGATGAGAGTTGAAAGGGATCCTATTTTCATGGATCTTGTGAAAATTAATATGGTAATAATCATGGAAGGTGAAACATCAATAATTTTTCAAATGGTTTCCTAACCATCTTTACTAGAAAGGATAAAGAGTTCTCAGACCTATAATTAAGAGTTTCAAAATAAAATTAAAGTTTTGAATGATGGGATATTGAGTGACTTTGTATATGAAGATAGAATTTTAAAATTTGGGAAGAGACTTTTTGTTCCCGATATACCTGATCTAAAAAGAGAATTTTTGGATGATGCTCATAGCTCCAATTTCTCTATACACCCTAGTAGCACTAAGATGTATAGAGATTAGAAGGAACATTTTTGGTGGGACAACATGAAGAGGAAGATTTTTTATTTTGTTTCAACACGTATGGTTTGTCAACAAGTGAAAGCTGGAAGGCAACATCCTGGAGAAGCCATGCAACCTCTTACCATACCTGAGTGTAAATGGGATAATATTACGATGGACTTTGTCATGGGACAACCAGAGACTCCTAGGCAGAATGATAAAATATGGGTCATTGTTGATCGTCTTACTAAGTCGACACATTTTCTTGTTATAAGAGAAGATTTACCACTTGAATGTCTAGGAAAACTATATATTAATGAAGTTGTGAGATTTCATAGAGTACCCTTGTCGATTGTTTCTGATCGTGATCCCCATTTTATATCAAGATTCTAGAAAAGTCATCAGAAAGCCCTGGATACTGAACTTCATTTGAGCACTACCTACCAACCTCAAACTGATGGAAAATCAGAATAGACTATTCAAACCTTAGAAGACATGTTGACATCTTGCTTACATGACTTTCAAGGTATGTGGGATCAATATTTACCTCTGGTAAAATTTTCCTATAACAATAGCTTACATTCAAGTATTCATATGACACCATATGAAGTGTTATATAGAAATAGATGTCGCATAACAACTTGTTGGGATGATGTTGGTGAAAGAAAACTCGTAGGCCCAAAACTTGTGGAAGAAATGATGGAAAAGGTGAAGGTAATCCAAAACCACATCAAAGCAGCTCAAAGTAGGCAGAAGAGCTATGTCGATAATCGAAGGAAGGATTTGGAATTTCAGGAAGGAGAACATGTTTTCATGAAGGTATCTACATGGAATGGTGTTATACATTTTGGTAAGAAGGGAAAATTAAGTCCCAGGTACATCAGAACTTTCGAAATTATAGAACTAATTGGGGCTGTAGCTTACCATTAGGAAATGCCACCAAGTCCCTCAAAATTTCATGATGTGTTCCACGTATCACTATTGAGAAAATACATGCCTGAAACAACTCATGTATTCGCCTATGAGTAATTAAAACTTTAACCTGATCTAATTTATTGTGAAGATCCTATTAAGTTTCTTGATACAAGGGAACAAGTGCTGAGAAACTGGAAGACTCATCTCGTAAAGGTTCTATAGAGAAACCATAACATGGGAGAGGCGGTGTGGGAACCCAAGGAACTTATGATGAGAAACCACCCGAGTCTTTTTATGCAGTAATATTCTAGAAATTATGAGGACAAAATTATTTGAAGCAGGGGAGAATGTAACACCCCAAGATTCCATGGTACACTTCTCATTGAATAATACAATAGCATGTGTTGTACGCAACTTCGAGTTCTAACACACCACAACCAATCAAACTAACCGTTATGAATAGTAATACCCACTTTTTTAAATTTTATAAATTTTCTCTTTCAAAATGGACTTTATTTTTTGATTTGGAATATCAAAATTTTTTTATGGTTAATTTTTTGTATTTTTTTGAAAACTTTAAATTTTTGATGAATAGTAAAAAACACTGAGTTATAGTTTAAAACTGAATTTTTATTTAAATAATAATTTATTTTATTTAAATTTATTTTAGGTTAAAATAGATACATAATACCTATATAAGTTCAATTCAATTCATTTGAGTCAGTTTATAATAATTTTAGATATATAAAAATTTTATCGAACTTTATACCGTCTTTTACCCACCTCCTAGGAGCATTTAAAAAATTACATAAAACATAATTTTATGGCTTCTTTGAGTTTAATTTCAAATATTTGAGAGACACTATTGATATAAATAATTAAAATGTGGTTCAATAAGATGAAAATAATTTCTGGTGAATAGTAACATTTTACTTTTATTTACCTCGTTTAAAATTAAATATGGTAATTAAGGGTAAAAATGATATTATTATTACCCTAACACATATCCTAATTTGATTGAATAAGTATAATTAGACCAAAAACAACCTTAGTAATAAAATATGAACCTCTTTGGTCCACTTGAATTAGATTAGTAAATTTATTATTATTTAATTCAAAGAAGAGTTAAAATTCTTAAAATCAATGTTTAATAACTAAACCATTTTTAATATATGATTTCTCATAAGATAGATTATACTATAAATATTAATTATAAATCTAAAAATATTTTATACATAATGGTATCTTATTTATAATTTTTAGAGATTAAATAATTTAATTTATTTATGACACAATGATGATGCTGTAATTACCAAATTAATGAAATATTAAAATAATTAATATTATAAATATCCAAATAAATGTAATTTGAGACTTTTGATGAATTAAAATAATTTTATAGGTTAATATGAAATGTTAGAGTTGATTATATGTATTTATTTCTAACTAATAAATTGTTTAGGAATTTAACAAAAATCAATTATTAAATAATGTCAAAATTGACATAAATGAGTTTTTAAAACAAATATAGTATTATCGGTTGATATAATAATCTTAAAAATATAAGGTTCATTAAAAAGACTTCTGTAATGATATTTGTATCATTAATGAACCACTTTGGGTTATCTTGGAAGATTATAGTATGTTTATTAACCATATAATATAAAAATACAAAGAGATATGGTAAATGTCAAACTATTTAACTCAGAGTTAAATCTAAAAGATAATTTTAATATAGTGACCCAAGCCTGTCTAAAACCTATTCATTGACAGTTTTTAGACCCATCCCCACCTTATCCTTTGAATAATTTATTTTTTAGCCATTATAAACCGAAAATTATTTTATTATAAAATAATATTTCTAGCTTTTCCTAAGGTGCCCCTCACCCCTCTTATAAAAGGGTACTTCCCCTTCTATCTAATTCACACCTTCAAAGCCATTTGTCTCTAACAAACCCTACCCCAATATCATATCAATTTTCCTCCCTTCATATTATATACATTCCTTAGGTCAAAAATCCAACCTAATGATCCCTTTTGATCAAATCAAAAGGAAAAACCCAAAGAAGAGGTAAATATTTCATCACTTCTTTCATGTTCCTTTCTTCTTCCACTTCATCTTTATTTGTTGTTTCCATTATAAAATAATAACACCATTATCTTCTATATACTGTGATGTTATTATAAATATGGTACAACCATATTCATTATTCTATCCATCCTTTGAATGACATGTCACTATACGTGTGTACGTACGGCTTACCTTCTCCATGTCATGGTGTAGTTGTTATTCAATACATTATTATTTGGATGGGTATAATAATGATTTATAATTGATGTAAATAATAAATATAACAAGATAATGATTCTGTATACATGATATACCATCAAATTATATATTATTTTAATATCAAAAGATTGATATTGTCGCTCGTGCGTACGTACAGATTACCGTCTCCACGAATGCGATGCAATTCATTCCCCATTGTATCCATTCAAAACTAATTTTCATAAGATGATTAAATAAATATTTAAAGAATTAATATCATTATGAATATGAATGAGATACATCTTATCCATAATAAACATTACTTATCTAACAAAGCATATAAAGGAAAACGAATCAGTTAACACCTGAAAGGACAATAATACACAAATATTATTAACAAAGAAATATTAAAAGATCATATATGATATCATATTAATGTATATGATTTTTGTATAATTTCATAACAATTATTTCACCATTATACAAGAGTTTAACCTACCCTCTAATAAGGAAAAGTAAAAAGTAAGGGTTAATTCTACAATCTCGTTACTTATCTATGGTTGTTTTTACATAAGTATCTATTGGGACCTCTTTATCATAAACATCCATGTTTCTTAAAAATGTATTTCAAAACATTTTTACTATTTACTAGACTATGGTTTAAAGTCATTTACAACCTTTTTTGACTTTTTATAAAATTGTGTTAAAGGAATCTTTCTATCATTTTCCAAACAAGGTACATTATGACCTTTTCAACAAAATTATGGTAAGAATGTATTTTTTAACTTATACGGTTGGTGCGGCTATTTTCCGCCATTATAACATCGTCGAAGCTTCCCTTACAAGATTATAATAATATTTTCAAAATAAATTTTTTCTTTATAAATATGTGACTCTTAAATTATTTCAAAATAGAAAGAGATATTTCACTAAAGAAGGTTTTGATTTCATCTTTGTCGACATCCTTTGATGGATTTTAAGCTTATTTTAAGTTGATTTATTATGATACAAAAATTACATATTGTATTAAAGTTTTTTGTTATATATTTGACTATGGATGTGTTATGTGTACACCATTCATGGTTTATCGATAAAGTATTGACATTTCGTATGCTGGTTTTAATACGAATGTTTTTGTTATGTTTAAACCTTTTCATATGAGGAATGCATTGGACATAGTAAGTGATGGGTGGATCCCGCTATAGCTCCTCGATGCATCGGTAGGTCTCATGAGACAAACTAGTGTCTTGTAATAAGGCCTTGATAAAATCTTATTTGTTGTCTTGGCACACGGCCTTCACTATGTGGTTATGAAGTCTGGAATTATGAATTCCATCATTATGAAAGTGGTTATTTATATTGCATGTGATTTTTTGACTAGTAGAATATGCATGTGAGTAAGTAAATTGAATTATTTTGATTATTATTTTCCATAATATGATAAATTTTATGCTGAAAAGGATTTTTTTAGTTTTATACATTAGCTTAAATGTTTATGTTTATTTATGAAAGTTTCTACTATATTGTTATCCTTACTGAGCATCTGAGATCACCCCTTTCTATGTTTTATTTTTACTAGGATGCGAAAAAGTATTTTATAACTGACCTATAAGGATAGTATATGGGATCTTAGTGTTGTCTATGGAAACAATGTTATTGTAGTTTTCTATTTTATGATGTAATGTCAACCTTATAAATGTATCTAGAACCTCCTAGGCTACTAAACTATTCATTTTTTCGAGACATGATCTTTTGTGATCATGCCAATGTTATGTAACAATGCACCGACTCTAGGTAATTGGGGTCGAGGCGTTACATGGCTGCTGTATTTCCATAGTGTCTAGAGATCAGGTACGTGGATTGGCATGGAGTTTGTAGTAGAGCCATGTACTTTTACTTTCAGTTTATTTTGTACTTGTATCTATATGGTTGGCCTTATTGGTGACTAGTGTTTTATTTTATTGCATAGATTTTCAGGATTTTACAACATTTTACTATTACATTTTTTTATATTTTAGTTGTTTATTCCTTCTTCAATCTGTTTACTTTCTTCTATGTATGATACTTAGTTATTTTTTCTGTTTTCTTACACTGATATGAGGCCATAGTCTTCCCATTGTCACCTCCTATGACCTTGAATGTAGTCAAAATCCTATGGCATACGGGGAATATTTCTTGAAGACTTTTGGTGAACCAGCTCAGAGCACTGGTTTAGTGGATTCCAAGTCAGGATGTTACAGAGTCCACAGAGAATCTCCATAGAAACTTCATAATGACACGGGAGGATCCCAAGGAGGATGTACATGGGGCATGTCTAAGAAGCGTGTCTACGGTGAGTCCAAGAAACTCGGATCCAAGGAGTTTCAATGTCCAAAGCATCCAAAGTAAATTGGATATATCAAGTAGAAATATCCAGGGAATCCTGTCTAATCAAGATCCTAAGAGTATAAATGTCTGATAAATCCACTACCATAATCAGGATCCATGGAGTATAAATGTCTATGGAAACCAATGGAATTAGGTTCCGAGGAGTATAAATATTGAAGGAATCAACTACCTTTTTCAAGATCATCATCACATTAATAACCCATTTCATTATCATTCACATACCATGGGTTTATCCAACCCATTCCACATTTTCCCATTTAATATTTTAACTATTTAATCATAAGTATTCACATTAAAATAAGGAATAAACCTTCTCATATTCAATCATTTAATTCTAACTTAATTCAATAAGGATATAACTGAAAAGGTGAGATCTCACACAACCAACAGGGTGGTATAATAAGGGGAAGATCCAATAAAACACCTCTCAGTTGGTCCATGTTAGGGGAAAACCCTCCAACCATAAAAAGACACTAAGTGGGAAACTAAATCAGGTTCCAATAATTTATTCAAGAAATTGAATAAATGTTAGGAGAAACGTTGAAAATTTGGCATGTGGAACAATTTTAACAAGGTATATAAATCACAAAAATTCAAAGAGAAAGGTATGGATCACCTACCATATACCAATGGTAGAACACTCATCTAGTATTATCTCATAACTCAAAACGGATAGGATGAAAAATAAGAAATAGATGAATGCCCTGAAAATATACATAAGATCCTGCAACAAAATAAATCTATGTAGAAGAATATAAATGGTGAAATTTTTAATAGTAAGAGAGAACTCACTAGAATGGATCCAATGAGGACTGAGGAGAAAGAATCAGAGTCTATATAGTGAAATGGAACCCAATACTTGAATTAGGCTACAAGGGAAGATCCTGCATGAAAGAAAAGGGAGGGAGTTGGATTCTATTGAAAAGGAGGATCTTCCTCTTATTTTAAAAACCAATCCCAGAGATATTACAGGATGCATAATATTTACATGTCGTGTAATGGTTGGGTTTTCCCCTCTAGGGAAAATCCATTGCATGTTGTGAAAGGTTTAAGTTAGACCAATACACTTTGTTTATTTGATATACACTATGAATTCTAAATACATGTTGTCTATTTGGTGAGTAACAACCTTCATCCCTACTGTTTATTCTTTCCAAAATTAACCCCACCAGCCCATCGGTCAAGCTATAGGGTCTAAGACAAAAAGATATGTTAGACAATAGTTTAGCTAGAAATAAAAGGATTCTTACCTCATCATAAAACCCAAGATCTTACCATAATCCTCTTATCACTACATTTAAATTATTTTTTAGGGATGACCAGTCTTACCACACTTGAAACAACTTCTTCTCCCATTTAGTCACCCACCTATGTACTCCATTCAATAGTATTGTAAAGTAGGAGTTTAAAATTTTTTCATCCCTCCATGTGACTTATTATTAATATTCACATGAAACCTCATATTCCTTTTCTTATCACCAGAACAAAGAGGGTTTCTATATTTCATTTCCAATTCTAGTGTACATTGAACAATTTCTTTATAGCATCCAATGTACCGTATGTATAATTCCCTTAAATGATTTTTTTAATGAACTGAAGAATCGGTCAACCTTACTTTTATACTAAATGATAATACATAAAGAGTAACACACAAGTATTTTAAAATTTTCTTGATAAGGACCAACAGATTCATCATCATTCTTATTAAGCTCAAGGAATTCCTTATCCATTTTATATAAAGAATATGAGGAAATTAGTTTATGAAAAATATTCTTTTAAAATCATACCACTTTATGGAGTCAATTTATTCTCATTTCTTAGTATTCTTAATAATATTCCACCATTGATCCTCATCACCTTCCATATGATAGACAACCATAGTTACTTTTTAATGATCTGAACATTGGAAAATATCTTTTCAGTGGTGTTGACACATTTCATAGAAACTAATAGATCAGTGGAACCATTGAATGGAGGTGGGTGTTTCCTCGTTAAGGTCTCAACATAATTCTTTTTCCTCATTGGATCATTTGTAAATTCACCATGATTCATAGATTCCAAATTTTATGTGACCATAGCAATGATATTTTTCATTTCATATCCCATAAAATTCATTTTTAGGAGGAAAATCATTACATTGTTTATTTAATTCATACTTAACATGGTTCCTTCAGGTTCCATCCATTAACTAAAACTAAAAAAATTATGTGATCAACACTAATCATAGTAGGGAACCACATAATCATGAAAAATCACATATAGGGTGTCTAAATAATGAGAACTTCTTTTAAATATATGAAAACTTAAGCTTAATATAGGTAATTCATGGTCATTGTATTTTTAAATTCATCATTATTTTTCATAAAAAGTTTTCAAATTTCCAAATCATATCTCCATAGAGTGTTAAATAAGGTGTGATGTAAGGGTCATTGTCATGCACCGGGTGATGATCGAGTAAAAATAAATGCACCCTTTTTAGAGTTATTACCCCTAGTTACCTCTTTGTCATAGACACATCCACATGTAGTATCTAAGAAGAGCTTTAATTTCTTGTAAATCACTTGATCTATCCTTTAACAAAATTCCAGGACATTTTCCTATACTTTGAATCATCCTTACACTTATTTTTAGAGACATCACTAGACATATTATTTGAAATATCCCTAGGGAACTCGCTAAATTTTTTCCATCCTAGCTTCCAATGGTTAACTGAAACTTCTCTCCAAAATCAACTATAGTGACCCAGGCTTCTCATATATGGATATTACATCTTTTTAGATGAATAATCATTACATTACATTACATAAGCACATGCCGGTGGACCATAATAGTTTAGTGCCTTTGAAAAAATGGAACACAGTCTTCTTAATTCATGATAGATATTCGATTTCTCCCATAACAGTCTTCCCATTTATTGGTTATAACACCCTAAGATTTTTTGAATTATATTTTTCAAATTAATATAATCTTTTTTAGATTTTTCATTTCACACAAAGACCAAAATATTTTATTTTATATTAAAGAACTATGTCTAGATTTTGTTATACGCAACACCAAGTTATTATGCACTACATGTAAAATAATGTTTAACATGATATACTCATAACATTGAAGTTGGTGTACATTACATGTAATACTGACATTCCTCAATGGCTTGTATAACACACAATATTGATTTTTACCGAACAATAATATATTATTAAAATGTCATCATTTAATATAATAAGATATAACCTAGCCGTTAAATTAGAAGTTATGAATAGTATTAAATAATTTAAGAAAATATAAACTTTACACAAATCTAATATGAATTCATATCTTACCAATTAATTATAAATGAATATGAAAATTGATTTAATAAAAGGGAATATATTATTATTTTGTATGGTCGCAAAGCTATTTTATACTAATAAATTAAATTAATTAGTAATTTATATTAATGTAATATTTATGTTATATATTATATAAAATATTTTTTATATTAATCCAATATATTTTATAGACATAAAATACAAATATTCCAATTTTATTCTTAAAACCGTGTATTTTTATTATGACATTTTTACTGCATTTTAATGGAGAAACTCTTTTAAATACAATTTTTGGAAATTTTATAGACTTAATATTTCATAATGAAATCCATATTTGAAACCATAATAGAATATTTATGTTAGGTTAAATTTTTGGTATTTTTCTGTGAACTTTCATTTTTTAATGAATAATAAAAAATATTTAATTTTATTTCAAAACTACTTTTTCATCTAATTTATTTATAAGGATAAATTACAATTTAAATTAGTCTAAAAGTTTAATTAGATTATATTTTCATAAATAAACCCAAATTAGGTCATGGGAATCAATTTCAATTTGAAATTGAATATAAAAACATAGAAACAATTAAACATTTTTTACTTTAAAAAACATGCATTGTGGACCCAAATATGGGATTAAATTTAAATTATTTTATGTCACTTCTATGATTATAATTTGTTAAAATGGATTAAATATTTTTAATCATAATAATTTATAATTTCTAATAATGTGAACTTAGTTTTTGACCAAGATGGTTATTGAAAGTAAATAAAATTAATTACTTCAGTTAAGCTAAAATTAAGCTGAACTATGGACTAAACCATAAACTCAAGGGATTAAATAACAAATAAACTTGTCCAAAATCCATTTTATGCCCATATTGATACCCTATAATCACTTTTATAGAAATTGGACCAATATTGGATCCACATTTATTGTGAAAAATATTGGCATATTACCATTTCCCAAAATTTTCAAGAGTGTCACTCCTCCACAATAAAAAGGTCTTCTCTCCTCCCACTTACTCACAAATATAAATACAATTTTGATTGAAAAATATATTTAAAAATAGATCATAAACATACCTAACCTCATAATATAATAATCTCCTTGGCCATAAATTATTCCAAGGAATCCCTTTGGTGCGAACCAAAAGGAGTTACCCGAATAAGAGGTAACATTCTACCTCAAGTTCTTTTATTTTATTTCCTTTTTATAACCACTCAACTATTCATATTCCATTATTGTATTAAAAAAATTATTTTACTCAATATAATAGGATATTTTTATTCCAATTGTTCTACCTACACTTATACACACTTCCATCTAATGGGTAACGAACATATTGTTTACATGTATGGTAAACTACCACCTCACAAAATAACGATTGTTCATTTTACCTTTACCACCACTCATGGTGGAAATTATGATGGAAAAAATATTTATATATGATATATATGATATTTATAATTTCTTTATTCTAATTTAATTTTTTTTAGAACATACATTTATTCTTTCCATCTTGCATAATTATGATAATTTCGTTTGATGAAGTATGGACTACCATCCCCCTCAAAGCGATGCGATTCATTTAAACACTATATGGAATGTATTGTGGATTTTTTTAGTGAGATTATATGATATATATGAAATAATATTTATATTTTAATTATATATATATATATTATTTTATTTCTTTCTTTCAATACGACAATAAAACGAAAACAATATTCATGCATACGTACGGCCTATCATCTCCATAAACAGTGTATTACACATCATAATTATATATTATATATATTGTTATAATAAAAAAATAATTAATATAAATTATATTTATATCATGGTTTACATTTTGTAAATCATGATATTTCTATAAAGACCAAATATATAACAAATTATGGAACAAGAAAAAAACAAATCAAATATTACCCGAAGGGTAACCTTAAATTATTAACAAGTGGGAAATATAATGTTTTAATAAAACCATATATGGTACTAGATATAATAATATGGTTCTATAAAATATTTTTAATAAACCTACATTTATGATAAATGAGTTCTGAACGAGTACAATGAGATTCAAGACACAAGGTTAGAGAATTTCATCTCACTTTTTATTTATGTGAGATACATACTTTATTCACCAACCTTTCCTTTTTGTGGTGTATATACTACCCATTTAGGAATTATATGATTCTTATAATTATATTTATTCATATTTATGTATCTATTTTATTATCTCTCTTGCATGGGGTTTATAATTCAAAATTTACTAAATTGGTTAAGTAATGTTGTCTCAATTTGGCTTCTTTGAGACACATGCCATGTTATACACCTACATTTTTTCATGAGGTGTATAAACTATATTTGACATGTTATATCATGAATATACTTATTTTATGATATTTTAATCTTCATTTAACTTTATTTTCTTACATGGGGAATAATGTTCAATGTTACCAAGTAGTAGGAGTTTATTAAAACAATCTCATCGCTTCTCGATATTGTTTATGATTATGATTCCTTTGATGAAATATTATGATCCATATCTTTAAAAAAATTATTAATTTTCTTCAACTATGGTTATTCACTATATCTTCATGTATTGGCACATTTTTTCACTCTTGGGTACATAAGATAGTTAAGAAATTTTTATTAAGAAAACTCAACTTCACCCTTTCTTCTGTCATAAATATGTGTTCCTTCAAAACCATGTCTTCTAAAAGGTTTCAAAAATTATTTTTTCACTCTCATATTATCATTAAAAAACCTTTTTACCCATTTTTTACCATTCTAAACAAATGGTTTTTAAATAAGTAATATTTTTGTCATTTTTCTGTCGAGGCACATTTTTAAACTTTTTATGGTGTAAAAAAGGAATATTCAGTTGTATGAATTTACCCCCCATCATTAAAAACATTACAATAAAGCTTACGTTACAAAATTAAAAAGGCAACTTTTAAAAGAAATTGTTTCTAATATTTTGGAATTTTTATTCAAATAATTTAAAAACAATTAGTTTTCATAATGTTTTCATACTTTCTTTATAGTTTTTTAATGTATTTTAAAGGAAAATGGTTTTCAATATTATTTTATATGTTTTTAAGGAAACTGATTTCCAAAATGATTTCAATCATTATTTATAATCTTTTGTGTTTATTTTTAAGAATTTTTTTTCAAAAGGTTAAATTTTTTAAAGTTCCTTCTTCAAAGAAGAAAGGATATTTTCCTCAATAAATGTCTGTAAAATATATTTCAAAGTTATTTTCTATCTAATATGACATTAGTTGATGATATTAATGATCCAAAGGTTCTAATCATATTATTTCCTTAATGGTTAATGTTTTTATGGAACAATTATTCAGACACCCATGTATCTTCCATAGGTAATATGATTTTCAATCCCACTTATTTTCACAAGTTATGCTTTGATGAAATGATTAGGAAACCTATCTATTTTCCATATGTTATGATGTGATGAAATGTTAATGATACACATTTCATTTCATGGTTTATGATTGTTTTTTATGAAATCCATATCTTTTTATGGGTCATGATATGATGCATGTTTTATTAACGTGTGGCACATGTATATATTATTTTGTTAGATGAAGAGTGGGAACTATTTCTCCCTATAATTCATTGGGTAATGATTAATGTTATATAAGCTAAAAAGGTACATGGGTTGTATCCCAAGCTCGAAAACAAGAAGGTACACAGGTTGTAGCCAAAACTTGAAAACAAGAACGTACATAGGTTGTAGCCCAAGCCCAAAAACGAAAGGGTACTAGGGTTTTATCCTAATCCCAAAAATTATAATGTACACAGGTTGTAACCCAAGCCCGAAAACAGGAAGGTACCCAGGTTGTAACCTAATCCAGAAAATAAGCAGATTCATAGGTTGTATCCCAAGCCTAAAAGTAAGAGGGAGTATGGTTTTTAGCCTAATCCCAAAAATAATAAGGTATACAGGTTTTTATCCCAAGCCCGAAGTAGGTACATGGGTCAATGACAAGACAAATATGTTATGAAGGTCTTGGTAGGTATCCTTGATATAGTATTTTCTATGTTTAAGGGGATTCCACAATTACATGTTTTATTCCTATGTTATTATTTCCTGGTTATGTTTTTATTTCCTTATGATTCATGTTTTATGAACATCCATGTTTTATTCCATGATTTATGTTTATAGTCATTGATATTCTGGGTATGATTTTTTAATGTTATGATCACACTATCACACCCATATTCTCATGTTTATGCTTACATGTCTCCCTTGTTTACTCTTACTGAGCATCTGAGCTCGCCCCTTTTTATGATTCATTTCCCCCTAGTAATGAAGATATGTTTTATGTTTGATGTATCTTAGAAGGGTTCCAGTCAAGAAGAACCTATTGGGAGATAATTTATCTCACTTATGTCCCAGTGTTCATGTTTCCATGTTTCCAAATGCACTAGACTAATATAGTCTTTGGGTTTCAGTTTGTATAATATTTTAAGTATTCTAAAAAAGTAATGTAATGTATATGTATGTTAATATTGGGTCTCTATAGTTAGTATCATAGAAAATTTTTAGTTAACCTTTGGAATCTAGGATGAGACAACCATAGTGAGAACCCTAAGGTAATGCATAGGGATAAGTCATAGGATAAGGATAAGTATAGGAAAATTTCCTCAAATTTTGGTAAAGGATAGAGTAAGTGGTATCCTAGAAATACTTCTCATTATAGATATTATAAGTGGATGTGGCTTTAGAATAGATGTACCTAGGATTAAAATCTCTGAAAATATGTTCCAAGCCTGATTCAGGGTAATATGGTACACAATAATAGGCCTTGTTACACACCCAATTTGACACTCTCAAGGGATATGCTTTGGGAATTCAGAAACTCTTCACAAAACATCATGAAGGATTTAAATGTAATTTAGTTGTGGGAAACCTAGGATAAACCTATGTTTTCTCCTATTAAAATGTAGGTTTCATTATTTATATATCTTATAAGTAATGTTTCATAATTAATTGGTTTTCTTTTATGATATTTATTTCTCACCCTTTTCCTTATAGATTTAGATAGTGGAATGAACTAGAAGGAACATGGTTAACATTGAATATTTTAGATTTGGAATGTATGGTAATTATTCAAAACTATTTCTCAAGTGGAAATCTCATAAATCGAATCAAGAAGGTGGTATGATTATTGATTATACTTTTTAATATAAAGAGACCACAGACTACATGTGAAAGGTATGTGATGTTCTTTCAGTATTTTTTACATTAAAAATAATAAGCATGATTATATTGAGGTTGAGGAACCTTAAAACATGATTCATATTTCATATTATATGAAATATTTTTTAAGTAATAAGTTAATGAAGCATGAGTAATGGTTTAAGAATAAGGTTGGATGTGTGAAGTTTTTATGTTTTGGAATTCAAAGATTATGCTATATGAATCATGAAATATATAATTATTTTAAATATAAATTTTTATTAAGGAATGGAAATAAAATGTTTAATGGTGATGAAGACCTAGAAAATTGAGTTCAGATAAATGTGATATTTTGATTAAGGGAAGGTAACCCTTAATTACCTCTATATATTGAGATAATTATGTTTGGGTAAAGATATATTAGATATGAATTAGTAAATTGGATAGTGTGGATTACCCTAAAACTGATTATTGAAAACATGGTATATGTCATCAAATATGAATCTTATTGCTTTTGGATTTAAATAATCTATCTATTAATCATCGAAATAATGAATCATTCATGTTTTCCAAAATTATTTATGGTGATTCAGGTTATTACCATGTTTCAAGGAAAAATATAATGATGGTATTCACATGTTTGGATTTTGATTCTAGTGGATTTATACTATGATTCATAGAATTAAATTTATGAGTATTTATATATCCTTTTAATGATCTTTCTCTCAGGGGTTTTATGTTTTGAAATTTACCAAATCGGTAAAGTAATTTTTTCTCAAATTTATTTCTTTGAGACACATGACAGGTTATGAACCTATATTCTTCAATGATGTGTATAAACTTACTTTACCATGTTATATAATTAATATCCTTCATTTAATTTACTTTAATAATCATTTTATTTCATTTTATTACATGGAGAGTATAGTTCAAAGTTACCATGTAGTAAGAGTTTATTGAAACAATCTCATCGTTTCTTGAGATTGTTTGTGATTATTATACCTTGGGTGAAATATTATGATCCATCTATTAATAACCCTCAAGAATATTATTATCCTTTATTTATTCACTATAATTCATGTATTGGTACCATTTTTCTACTATTTGTTACATAAGATAGTTGAGAAAGTTTTTTTAGGAAATCCCAACTTTTCCCTCTCTTCGGTCAAAAATATGTGTTCCTTCAAAACCATGTATTCTAAAAGGTATACAAAAATATTGTATAATTATCTTATTATATTTAAAATACATTTTTACCCATGTTTTACCATTTTAAACAAAATGGTTTTTAACAAGGAATTTTCGTTTTATTTTCTATTTGAGACATCTTTCTAAACTTTTTACGATGAAAAAATAAATGTTCGACATTGACGGATTTATCAACTATCATGACTGGTATTACCTTGAAGATTCCATTACAAGATTAAAAAGTTATTTTTTTAAATAAAATTAATTTCTAATATTCTATAAATTCATTTCTTAAAATCATTTTAATGGAAATGGTTTTTAAAAAAAATATAGTTTTCTTTATAAGTTTGCAAAGTATTTTTAAGGAAGTTAGTTTTCAAATAATTTTCAAGATTATTTTATATATTTTCATGTAATTTTTTTTTAAATGGTTTCAATATTTATTTATATTATTTCAATTTTACTTTCAATAAAAAAATTTTCAAAATATTTTATGTTTTAAAGTTCCTTTTTTCAAAGAATAAAGGATATTTTCCTCAAGATATGTTTGTGAATGATATTTCAAAATTATTTTCCATATAATATGACATCTGTTGATGATACTCCAAATATAATGGTTCCATTCGTATTATTTATTTAATGTTTTATTCTTTTATATAATGGTTAATAATTTCTCTTCCAAAGGTAGTATGATTTAGAATCCTGCTTCATTTCATGGGTTATACTTTAATAAACTAATTAGGAAACCTATCTATTTTCCATAGGTTATGATGTGATAAAATATTAATGATACCCATTTAATTTCATGGGTTATGATTATTGTTTATGAAAACCATATATTTTTATGGGTCATGATATGGTGAAGTTTTATTATCCTCTCGAACATGTATGTATGATTTTATTATGTGACGGTGGGACCTATATATCCCTACAATTTGATGTGTAATGATAAATGGTATATGGGATCAAAGGGTAAATTATTTTTATCCCGAGCCTGAAAATAAAAAGGTCCATAGGTTGTATACCAAGCCCAAAAATAAGAATATACATGGGTTATAGCCTAAGCCCAAAAATAAGAAGGTACACTGGTTTTAACCCAAGCTTGAAAATAAGTAGGTGCATGGGTTATAGCCCAAGTTTGAAAGTAATAGGGTCCAAAGGTTATAGAAAAATCCCGAAAATAAGCTGGTAAATGGGTTTTTAGACCATGATCAAAGCAAGTACATGCATCATTTCCCAAGCCTAACATGTTATGAAGGTCTTGGTAGGTAGCCTTGACATAGGATTTTCTATATTTATGTATATGAAACAATTCCATATTTTATTTATATGTTATGATTTCGTGTATTATGTTCCTTATTTCCATATGATCCATGTCTTATGAACTACCATGATTTATTCCATAATATTTTTATGATCTTTGATATGTAGTGTATGATCTTCTAATGTTATGATCATGTTCTCATACCCTTATGATCATGTTTATGCTTACATGTCTCCCTTGTTTAACCTTACTGAGCATCTTATCTCACCCCTTTTTAGGTTTCATTTTCCCCATGTTATGAATATATGTATTATGTTTCTTGTTTCTATGAGGGTTTCTAGTTAATAAGAACCTAGTGGGAGATAATTTAGGTCACTTATGTACAAGTTTTCATGTTTCCATGTTTCCAAAGGCACTAGACTAATACAATCTTTGGGAATCTATTTTTTTAATTTTTAATGTGTTTTTCAAAATTAATGTAATTTATATGTATTTTAACAATTCACTACTAAAAAACAACCATTAATATCCCTAAAATATTCCTTTATCTGTTCTAAAACAGCACTGATAACTTGAGCACAGTTAAAAGATAGATGTTTTTATCAGCGCTAAAAAAGCGATATTAAAGGACCCATTTTATAGCACTAAAAAGCACTATCAAAAGGGTATTTTTATAGAACTTTTTTAGAACTGTTAAAGGCCATGTTTAATAGTGCTAAAAAATCACTGTTAAAGGGGGACTTTAATAGTGCTAAAAAAGTACTGATAAAGGCCCCACTGATAAAGGGTATAAAATTAAAAAAAACATCCACCACCAACCCTCCACCACCAGTCAGTGCTTCTCTAACCCCTTTAGCAGTTCTTTATATATTACATCCCTCCCCCATGTGTCCTTCCCCTAGCGAGTTTCAAACCTAAGACCTACAGCTTATAAACCAGTGACTTTTCCACTCCCCTATACTATTTTTTTACATTTTATGATATATCTATAAATTTATATATATTTCATTACATTTTTCTATCCATATAGTTATATATGTTTTTATATATTAATAAATATATTTCATATATAAATTTGTTTAATTATTTATTTATAAAATTAAATTTTTATGTGTGATTATACAAAAAAAAAATATTTATATATTATTATATATTTGAATATAAATAATAGTACATTATGAAAAATTATAAAATTTAAAATCTATAATATCAATATGAATTTAATCTAATGGAATAAATTCATTCCCTACTTAGAAAGGAAAAAGAGACCCCTCATAAATGTGGCTAAAATCAATCGAATGTTAAAAAATGGGGTACCCTAACTAAAAACTTAGTTTTTGAGGCCTTTTCGAAATTTTTTGGCCTTCAAAATGAAACTAGGGTCCTCCAAGGTTTCTATGGTGTAGATATCATCACGAGATTCGATTTTATATATGGAAGAGGCCAAAAAGACACCCGGATCAAAATTTATGGTCGCTTGAAGTTCGAGTTATGTTTTCTACTTATTTTACATATTTTACTAATTTTTTGATTTTTTTATCTTCAAATTGATATTAAATTACTTTTATTTTGTAATAATAATAACATAATTAATTGAAAAAATAATTATTTTATAATCCATTTCCACTAAATATCATATATATTAAGTGTAAATAACTATTTACGTTATCTGAAACATATTTTAAAAAATATATATTAGATTTATATCAATATAAATATATTTATATATATATATATTTATATATTTATATATTTATATGTTTATATATTTATATATTTATATATTATTTAGAATGAAATATAATTTTTGAAGTATAATATTTTCAGTTCTTGTAATAAAGCGCTCATAAAAGACCTCATTTATCAGCCCTTTTTTACAAGTGCTGATAAAGCCCCCCCATTAACAGCGCTTTTTTAGCACTATTAAAAACCCCCATTAATAGCTCTAAAAAATAAATGTTAAAGACCCCCTTTAAAAGTTCTTTTTTAGCACTGAAAAAAGGGGTCTTTAACAGAACTTCTAGCTAGCGCTAGATAAACCCTATTTTTTAGTAGTGATGTGTTTATATGGTACTCCTACTTAAAAACTATTATTTGTAACCTAGGAAATGAAAATTTAATAAAGTGTGACCTCAGATGCTTAGTAGGTGTAAACAAGGGAGATATATAATAATAACATGATCATAAGGTTCTTAGAACATGAGTATACCATATAAAAAACATACCCTGCATATCCAAGATCAAAATATTGAGTCATGTCATGAATATTAGAAATTCATAAGACATTAATCATAAAGAAATAAATGAACATAATCCATGAGAAAAAAATTCTATAAGGAATATAGTTGTGGAATACATGTCGTTTTATAAAATTTTATACATGTATAAATAGAAAAAAATTCACTCATTAAGTTAATGACATCAAATCAAAAACTTGCTTAAACTTATGGGTATAAATCCAGGTCCATGCATAACATTATGGACATCAAAGACTATTCTATTCATAACCATGTGAACTTGTAATTAAGTTAACTCATAAAATTGTGAACATGTAATCAATTTTATGAATAACAAATTTACTCGTAAGTTATCCATTTTTTCAAATATATTGGAGAGAGATATAAGTCTCGCCCGTATTTGGTTATAATATAAACACAGACCATTTTTATAACGTACCCACCACCACATAATGAAAAATATACATAATTGTGATGCAAGATCATAAAAAATTCATCATATCTGAACCCATGAAGATAAATGAGTCTCATTACACATTCTTTATATTAAAACCCATGAAGAGAAATGTGTATTATAAAACAATTCATTATAGTATAACCCATGGGAAAGCAATGGGTTACATAAACATCTCTTTTTCAAAAAAAATAAACCACACAGAGAAATAAAAAGAATAGTATTCTTGGATTATACCATCAGAAAATAATAAGTAACATCAAAGGATGTCATCTTAGATGGAAAATGATTTTAAAAGATCACATGGAACATTTTGGAGGAATATATCCTTTCCACATTGCAAAACACTTTTTAAAACAATTTTTTTTAATATATTTTGGTGTTGAAAATAACCTTGAAAAGTATTAAATAAGGATTTAAAAAATAATTTAAAACATTTCTTGAGGAATATTTTCTTTCCTCTTTGATAATATTTTTCAAAAAACAAGGTTTTTGATGAAATGGGGTTTTCGACCGAAAAGAGGGTTTTCTTAAACACATTCTTTTTTGAAATCTTGAGTATATAAAGAGAGTAAAAAGAAGGGAAAACATGCATCCTTGTTATATTAACATAGAATAATAAAATTCAAGAGTTTATTGAGATATATATCATAATATTTAAACATTGGTAGCATAATCATAACCAATATTGATAAAGTATGAGATTGTAACATAAAAGTCTTATGACTTTGGTAAATTTGAATTGTAATCCCTATGAATGAATAACAATAAATTGAATTTAAATTATAATTAGAATAAATAAATTCATGATATTAATTGTAAAAGGGGTTTTATATGCATCTCAAAAAAATATATAGGTTCATAACAAAACATATTCCTCATAGAAGAAAAATTAATAAAAAAATCCCTTACTGCATTGTAAATCTAATGAATAATAATCCCAATTAAATAATAACATCAAATGAAACTCAAAATATCATTAAAATAATTATATTAATGATATAAAATGTCAAAAGGTGTATTCTATAAAACACACAAAATAAAAACGTGGTGAATATGGAATATGTCTCCCAGAAATACAAGAGAGACTAGAAATCCATTACATTAAGTCCCACCTTCCTTCATACTTGTTCAACCCAATTTTATAATAAATATAATTTTATTATAAATATATTAAAGAGATAAAATTACATATATTATAACATCTATGATTTACATATTTCCTTTTATTTCCTATTTAGTAACAATTCCATGTTAATTTCAGATTTCAGGTAATAATCGCTTTGTTTCTCATATATGTTTTGATTAGTTATTTTTGGTCCTCATACCTTTATCATGATTCAAACATATCCAGAATCAAAATCATCAAAAATTATCATTATTATAAATAAATTATACTTTTAACACCAATCATGAAATTTGGTTTTGAGAAATGAAGTGTGTTATTATCATGGAAACGTTAGGTAGTACATGCGCATGAGTAACTTTTTCATTTTTCAACAATTCTCACAAAAGGGAGGTAAGTAATATTTTATCTTTACATAATTACTATATTATATTAAATACTATATTATTTCTTTAAATAATTTTATACATATCATCCACGTGGTGTGGTGATAAAAAGAGGGTAACATTGCTTCGTGAAGGCAGTAGTGCATAGATACACGAATGACACTATCATATTTCATTGAGTGAAAAGGTGAGAAAGAAAATGATATATTATATTTTCATAATGATAAATATTTCATTAATAACACAATTGTGTCATGTATAACACATATATTTATACTTATTATATTTTATGTAAAGCATTAGTGAAAAATGAATCACATCGCTCTGCGAGGCGGTAATATATCGTATACATGAGAGACATTATCGTGTCCCATATAGAATAGAAATTAAAAA
Source organism: Viscum album (assembly GCA_963277665.1). Lineage (NCBI taxonomy): Eukaryota > Viridiplantae > Streptophyta > Magnoliopsida > Santalales > Viscaceae > Viscum > Viscum album. Next base: position 937,500,634 of record OY728153.1, read on the forward strand.
GGTATATAATATAAAATTAATAGATATGTATAATTATGTTATAAATACCATCATACCCAAATGTGATAGGTGGTAATGGAAAAATGGATGGCATCAATTCGCGAAGTGGTAGTCAACCATACACATGAATAATGATTTCATAACCCATTTGATAGTAGTGGATATGGTTATAGGTCATTAAATTAAAAATAAAAACATATAATTATATTAATCATACTTATTTTTTATATCAACATGTATTAATAATAATTAAATGATGAGGAGGAAGAAATAAATAAAAATTTCATTAGATAACGTTACCTCTTCTTTAGGTAACCTCCTTAGGTTTTCCTGAAAAGTCTTATGAGGTTGGATTTAAGACCAAATTAAGGATTAAAAGATGATAGGAGGTAATCTGGGTAGTGTTTTGGATAGTTATTGGCTGAACCAAAATGGTTTTACGGTGTGAAGAATAGAGGATAGGGGGTGACCATTTATAATTGAAGAGTGATATTTTTGTAAATACCCAAAATTATTTAATAATGGGAGGTCCCTCTAACATAATGTCTCTCACAAATTGATAAATAATGTAGGGGATGGATTTTATGGTCTATAAACACATAAAAAACAAAAAACAAATGTTTTAAACATGTCATTCCTTAGCCTTTAAGTTTTTCTCACCTTTACCATTTTAACTTTCACCATGGTAACTAGTTTTTTAAACTAGGTAAGTTATCCATTCATCCTAAATTAAAAAAAGAATTATTAGATAATTTATACCTAATGATTATAAATTTTAAATAAAATATATTAATTAAAAATACTATGTGTGTGTAGTGTTAATTTTAACACAAACGCATGTAACCTTCAAAACTATGTTTAAACCTTAATCGTAGTAATTATTTTTTAACTGTTCTCACTAATCATTATGGTAAAAATTTGGTTGACCTTATTAGAGAATATAAATTATTATTATTTTTAATATTTAATACATTTTTAAAAATTCCATTTATATAGGTTGAAAAATATAATTTCAAATTAATCCCACAGATGAGATGAGAAAGCAGGGTTTTAAAGAAAAAAAATGTTCAAATGTTTACAAAAATTTTATATCAAAATTCAATATCAAAATTATTCTAGTGACCTAAATTGGGTTAATATATTTATAATTGACCTAATTTTACTTTAAAAATTTTTTAAATATAATTTAACTTTACATATTATTTAATCAAAAAAATATTTTTCAATTACACTTGAGTATTTTCACTATTCATCAAAGTATTAATCTTTTAATACAATTCTCAAAACATTACTGTAATATAATTTTTATATTTTGATTTCATAAATGAAGTTTATTTTATCAAATTTATATTGTAAAATTTTATAAACTAATTTTATTATTGTTTAAAAAACAAAATAAATAGAACAGTTTTTGAGAAAGTCATATGTTCAAAACATATAAAGACTTTATAGAAAATTTAAGTAATTTTTTATCAATATGTTTTCTTTATATGAAAAAATTATATATAATATATAATATTTATTTATTCCTATTTATGCCACAAATTTAACAGATAGGTAATAATGTTCTTTTTTTAATAATAATATTAACTGTTTATCATGGTTTGTTAAAACTCAGTGTTTCATGTAACACAAGCTAAACTTGGTGTTGCGTGTAACACAAGTTAAACCTGGTGTTACATGTAATTCATTCCAAAATCAATTTTATATGTAATGCAAGATAAAATATATAATTTTTATAATGAAAAATATAGAAAAGATTAAATTTATTTAAAATATATATATTTCATAAAATCATAGGGTGTTACAGATACCCGAATATTTTATGAAATATTTTTTTTCAAGGAAATTGAATTTCATTGATATCTTGAGTTACACACAACACAGAGTTATAGTGAACCAAAAAATATTATTAAGCATATTTTTTAGACATGATTGTTATATCTTATACATTAAAATTTGTGGTATGTATATGAATAACAATATTTTGGAAATTATGTATAACGGTTTTAAATAAATAATATACAAATAAATAGGTACTTAATTTTTTTAAAGTATTTATATCCTTTGAAAAAAAAGTTTTCTCAACAAAAATTTATTGTATTTTATGAAAAAAATATTAAAACTAATTTTTACCAATTTTAAAAAAATTGAAAAACTGGACATCATTTTTGGAATCATCATAAAAAATTTTATCTTAGGGTGAATTGTTTCGATTCTTTTGGAAAGTTTATTTTTTTAATGAATAGTGAAAACTGCTAGTTTTATTCAACGCATACTTTTAATATAAATCATTTAAAAAGTTATATTTTAAAAAAAGTAAAATTATTTCAATTATTTTATAATTAATCTAATCTAATTCATTGGAATCAATTTTATGTTGAATTTTGATATTAAAACTTATCAAAAAAATGTTTTGGAAAACCACATTTTGTCTCATACGCGGGTTTTATTTTAAAATAAATTATGCCACTTCTATGAATGGAATCTGATAAAATTTGTTAAATATTTGGAATCAAATTAATTTTGATTATATAATAATTTCAAATTAATTTTTGGTGGTAAATAGTAGTAAACATAGTAAAATTAATTAATAATTGTGGTTAAGGTTAAAACCGGGTTTTGTTCTTTTCAAACACATGTGTTAAAATTAATTTCCAAAACAAATGGAATACTTATTTAATAAATTGTATTTAATATTTATAATAAGTTGGTCCAAATTATCTAATAAGACTAATTTAATTTTTAGGCTTAAAGGATAATTTACCTAGGTTAATAAAAAGAGACTATTTACAGTTGTGAAAACTAAAATGGTAAAAATGTGTAAACTTACATGATAAGGGAATAAAATGTTAAAAATTTATTTTTTTTCTCTTTGTTTGAGTTTTTATCAACCATATCATCCCTAAACTCCATTAATTATCAATTATTTAGGCACAAGTATTTATATTAAATTCTTATTATTGAATTGTTTAGGTTATTTACATAAATGTCAATCCTTGGTTATAAAAGGGGACCTCCTCCCCTAAATTTTTAAAAATATTATACCATTTCGATCTACCAAAACATGAAAAAATATCTCCCCAACATCCTTGTCCATGTCATGTATCTTCTTGTATTCCCCAAAAACCAACCCCAGGGTCCTTACTAAGACATGCAAATGTGGTTTTTTAAGTGAAGGTAGTTGTCTTCACTAAACTCTATCTTTTAACTTCTTCTCTTACCACCTTCATTTGTGTTTTAATAATCAAAATATAATAACACCAGAATATAAAATATAATGATATTTTTTCATGTTAATCTTATAACCTATATCCATATTCTCCTCTATCAAATGGGAAATGAAACTATTTATCACATGTACAACAGAGTACCGCCTCACAAACCGATGTAATTTGTTTTCCATCACTGCCACTAATGGGTGGATAAAATGATGGATTTAAAGTAAATATAAGATATTTATGACATAAATATATTTTTTAAATTATAATATCACATATAACATCTTACATTCCAATCCTTTGGAAAATGATACCATCACTCGTGTGTCATCTAGACTATTGCCTCCAAAAAAATATGTGATACATTTTTTATTTTATTTAGACATGGATGGTAATAAGGATATATTTAATTAATATATGTGATATATATTGTATAAAAATGATCATATAAAGGTGAATTAATATTTATAATTCTCTCATTCCATGTTTCAAGAAAATTGAAACAACGTTAATGCATACGTATAGCCCACCATCCTATGAATATTGTAATTCATTTTTTATCTTTAACTTTTATAGATTACTCTAAATAAATATATAAAAAAATTATATTATACATATATAATTTTTCAAATTTTTTAGTTGATGGAACAATAATAAATTAAAAAGTACTAAAAATAATGAACCAAAACACGCATGAAAAATGAAGAAGCTCTTACCGGAAACGTGATTTTAACAAGGAGTTTTAAATAAACAGGTAATAAATGGTCATAAGTAAATTATATATGGTATGATATATAATATGTTTTCTATTATAGATGTATAATAAACCTATATTTATTATATATGATATTTTAACATATACTAATAAATTCAATACTTGAGGTAAGGGATTTTTTGTCTCAAATTGTATTCCTTGGGGCATATGTTATGTTATAAAACTATATTATTTTATGAGATATATATAAAGAACCTTGGAAAATTTATATAATGAATTTAATTACTTTACTGATTTTAAAATTTTTATATAATGTTTTTTTTCATGGGGATTATTATTTAAAATTGGCCAAAGTTGTAAACGTTTTATGTTACAATATCATTGTTTATAAAGATTGATTATAATTAAGTTTCCAATGCTGAAATATTATTATAAACCTCTAAATAAAATAATTTATTTTATTATAATATGGTTATTTATTTAAAATACATATTTTACTTTAATTTTTCTCTCTTAAATTATTAATGATTCTAAAATAATGTTTTTAAGAAAAAGTGATGTGATTTCTCTCTTCGATCAAAACTCTTTCTTCTTCCATGTTCATGTTTTCAAAAAAGGTTTTAAAATTTGGTAATTTTTTAGATTTTAATGAAGTGAGTTCAAAATGAAAAGTAGATTTTCCTCAAGAAATGGTCCAAGTGATCATTCAATATAATTTTATATCTAAGATGACATCTTTTGATGTTTCTTAATATTTACTGGGGATATGATACAATGATATAGTCCTTATTCATTCTACTGAAAGTATTATTTTTGATGAAATAATGTTTATGAAACTCATTCCTTTTCTATAGGTTATTCTATAATGAAATGATGAATTTTTTACAAAACTCATTTCTTTTCTATGGGTTATGCTATGATGAAATGTTTCTAAAACTCATTTACTTTATATGGGTTATGATAATATGAATTTTTATGATATTTTAGAACACATATGTATGATTTCATTATATGTTGGCTGGAAAAATTATCTACCTATAATTAATTGGATAAACATTGACATCTCTTGAGAAAAACAAAACTGGAATGGGGAGTAAACTGAGTTTAGTAAAGAAATATTTCCACTATGATAGTCTTGGGAGTAAATCTTGATTACTATTATGGTTTTAGGACTTATCACATACCACTATGATAACCATTTAAATGATCCTTTACTGTAACACCCAAAAATATTAAAATATTTTCATTTTAGAATAAATTTAATTTTGTTACAAGATTACATTATACGCAGCATCAAGTTAATCTTATGCTACGTGAAACATTGAGTATTCTTATATTTTTATACAATTAACCCTAAATTTATCTTTCTTTACACACATAAACATATTTCTTTGATGTCTTTCATTACATGTAAGGCCGAGTTTTACCGAATACTATTAGTATTATAATTTTAAATGACAATTACCACTTAGTAGTTATATTAGTAGTTATAAATAGTGGTAACTTAATTATAAAAATATATGGTTTAAAAAATTATAAAATGAATTCATTTTTAATCAATTAATTATAAATGAAACTAAAAACCAATTGAATATAAAGGAAATGTTTTTATAAAAAAATTATTTTTATGCTCCTCATGGAATTATGTCTTAATAATTTAAATTAATTAAATTTTTTGAAAAATATTAAATATATTTATATATTATATATTCAATAAAAAATTATTTACATTCATATAATAAATTTTATAGGCATACGATAAGAAAAAAATTTAATTTTACACACGAAAACCTGTATTTTTTTAAAGGTAGGTTTTTCACCTTTTGATGGCACACTTATTTTAAAATAAAATTTTAACAATTTTATAAAATATTTTTTAAAATTAAACTTAATATATGAACTAGGAATTTCAAAATTATCTTGTCATGAATTTTATGTATTTTTTTGAGAAGATTAATTTTTTTATGAATAATGAAAAATACTGAATTTTAATTAAAAATAGACTTGTTGTCAAATTAATTTATGAGGAAAATTATATTTTTAATTAGTAATAAAGTCAAAATAGATACATTATAAATATTTTAATCCAATATAGTTCATTGTAATCATTTTTATATTTAATTTAGAATAAAAACACAGTTAACTTTTGAACGTTTTCACTTTAAAACTCTTCTTTATCTTCCCATCTGTAGGATTAATTTTAAATTAATTTCTACCACTTCTGTTATTTTAATTTGGGAAAATGGATTCAATATTTTTAATTAGTAATATTTATATTTTATAATAATTTCATGTTAAATTTTGATAAAAATATTAGTGAAAGAAACTAAAATTAATTACAATGATTAAGAGAAAAATTAGCTTAACAAGGGATAAACATTAAACTTAAGGGCCTAAATGACCAAAAACTTGTCCAAAATCCATTTTATAGACATAGTTTATCCATATAATCCCTTTTATATAACTATTTAATTTATTGGATTCAAATAATGGAATTTATTCCTCCCAAAAGTATTTACCTATTTATATTTACAAGAATGACACTCCTCCTCCACTATAAAAGGGCACTAACCCCCCCCCCCCCCACCCCCCCACTTATTCACACCTCTCAAGACCATTGTATAATTAAAAACCTGACCCAACAATCTAACAAAATTAAAACCCTCATCCCATAAGACTCACATTGAAAAAGTACAAACCCACGAAGGATTTCGGTATAACAAAGAGGTGTTACCGAAAGAAGGGGTAATGTTATTCATTGAGTACTTTTGTTTTATTTTTTTCTCTACTACATCAATTATTCTTATATCATGATTATATAATAACATCAGTATCTTTTATATGCTAATATTTTTTATTCTATGATTCATTTATACAGTTTTACACACTTCCATCAATTGGGATATACAATCATCATTCATGTGTACAGGGGACTACCGTCTTGCGAACTGATGTCGTTTGTTCCTCCATTACCACCTTTAATGGTTGGGAAAATGATGGGTTTATAGTTATATATGATATATATTATTTTTAAAATTTAGTTTTTCTTCTTTAATTTTTATATAACACATAACTTCATTCATTCCATTTTTTGGTAATATGATAACATCGTTTGTGGATGTGTGGATTACTGTCTCCTTAAAGTGGTGTGATTCATGCGCGCGATACATGAAATATATTATGGATAGTTTTAATAAAAATATGTGAAATATATGGAAAAATTGTGATTCTATAATTATAAAATACATGTGTATTATTTAATTTTCACTCTTTTAATACGAAAATAAAATGAAAACAAGTTTCATGCGTACGTACGGCTTACCATCTCCATGAACGGTGTATTTCATTTCCTATCTCTAAAATTTATGGATGAATATAAATACATATATAATGAATATATATAATATTTACATCATTTTTTAAATTCTTTATATGATGAAATCATGATATAAGTAATAGGATAAAAAATAACAACTCAAAATATACTCGAAAAACTATGCAATTAACACTTGAAATAGTGAAAATAATAAAAGATTATTAACAAATGGGTAATAAGATAGTATAATAAGATCATATATGATTTTAGAAATATTATTATAGTTCTTTTATAAGTTTGTAACATTATTAAAACCATTATACAGTATATTAGAAGTTGTTCACCCAAAAGGAAACGCAGGGTAAGGGATTTCGCCTCAATTTAAATTCCATTGAGACTTAATTGTTATTATGCACCTAATTCATTTTATATGGTGTATATACATTCTGATTACATATAATATCATGATTAAATCATTATTCATGTTATTTTATGTTTTAAAATTAATTATTTAATTTAATTGGATATTAATTAAAAGTTACCAAGTGTTAAAGGATTTCATAGCCTGATTTCCTTTCTTTGGGTTATATTACTTCTTCATTGTTGTTAATATTATAAGGTTATGTGTGTAATAAATATTTATTATAAATTATTTTATTTACACTTTTTAATTTGGATTTAAATTTTATAAACATAATATAATATTTTGTTGATTCTCACTTAAATCTTATTATTTTTCAAGGTTTTACTTCACAATCTCATTTTATTTGGGACTCTTTACATTTGAATTTAAATTAAATGAAATTATTTCATAATTTCCTAATAAACCTTTTCATTTTATTATTATATAGTTATTGGTGATATTTTTCAACTAATAAAACCATTTTTCTGCTCTTAAGAACCCAAAATGTTTTAGAAAATGTTTTTATGAAAGCTCGACTTCATTTCTCTCTTTGGTCAAAAATAAATTTTCTCTTAAAACCATGTTTTATAAAAAAATCATTTTTTTTAAATTTAAACATTATTTATTAAATATATTTTAACCCTTATTCATTTTCAATATGTGTTGAAAGGAATATTATTGTCTCTTTTAGGGCAAGCCACTATTCTAACCTTTTTACCGTGTAAAAGGAATGTTCTTTTTACCATGTACAGCATGTACTTAATTACCTACCATCATTTCATTGAATAATTCTTTACAGTTTTTCAAATATATTTTTAAAGAAAATTCCTTTAAAGGTTATTTTAAAATAAAATTGATTTTCAAAATGTTTTACAAAATAAAAAGGATATTTTCCTCAAGAAATTTATAAGGACTTTTTTAAAGTATTTATATTCATCAATGACAAAACACTTTAGTTGTACTTCACATGGTATATGTTGTATTGATACCATCGTTATTCTTCCGCTATGTGGTTTATGATTTATTTGACCACGAATATTATTTAAATCCACAAAATTGATTCCTTTTTTTAGTCCCCTTGAAATATTAAATTTCCTATGATCATTAGCCATTAAATTTCCCATAAATATGTATATTATTTATCATTTATATGTTTATTTCTTAATCTATATTCTATTTCTATGTATGGTGTTTAATTTTAATGTTATTTGATTAAATATAGAAATATTGATAAATATTTATCTTTTACTCAATATGGATATTTGATAAGGCACATTATTTATTACTTAAATTGTTTTTTTGTTATATATTGAATGCTTTGGACATGCAATACATGGGTTAGGGACTGGTTAATGCAACCACCTTGATGAATTTGTAGTATCATGAGAAAACATCAGTAGGTGACAAAACCTTCATGTTTTTTAATAATAATTAGATGGGATTCTACCCATATACTTAAAATGTCTTGAGGAAAAATCTTCACGATGTAGTGGTTTATATTTCAGATACATGATGTATGATAATTAAGAATTGCCTTATTTTTAGTTATTATTATCTAGAGGATTTCCACTCTGAAAAAATCAATGGATGCATTTTATTCCCATTTTATTGATTAAATGGTATGTCCTTTCAGTTATTTACCTTTCCATATTGATTGTAATTTATCTAGTTATTTGAATATAATATGTTCTCTGTTATTTACCTTTTCATATTTTTATGCACTTCCTCTTAGTTTATTGATTACATGGAATGTGTGTTCGGTTATATAAATTGACATATTTATTATGCTCATTGATTCATTATTGTTTTTGTGGTACATAACCCTTACTAAGAATTTGAAGTCACCCTTTTTTCCTTTCCCCAAGATCCCATGAATTTTACTAAGAAAGATATACAAAGATATACGATATTGATTAAAGTAATTCTAAAAAATATATATTGTAATTTGTGTATTAATTTTTAATTTGAGACTCATGAATGTATCAAGTTTACCAAGACTTCTAAATTGGTCAGTCTTTGGGATGCATTTCCTTGTATCTTATACTAATATAATGGTAGTAGACATTGGATCTGTTATTTTGGGGTTAGGGAATTATAATTGGTATCAAATGAATTTTAGTATCAACCTTGGAAACTAGATTTAGGAAAACCTTGATAAACAAACTTAACCTTATTGTAGAATTTTATGATAAGTATAGAAGAAGATCCTAAATAAAACATTTTTATTATTATGATATTATTTATGCATAAATTTTTCAATTCATGATTGTATTTAAATAGTTTTAGAATTATACATTATGTTTCATAATTTTATGATCTAATATAGTGTATTTCATTACTTAGAATTGGAACCTAGAAGGAATAAGTGATTCAATACTCATGGCTAATGTAGAGTTTTCCCTGATAAAGCAGATGATATAGGGAATATTAATCAATTTATGAAAAATAACCTTTCTTGGATGGAGAAACCAATTACGCTATAATATTCCTAGATGCTGGATTACATTATGAGACAATGGCCCCCATCATTTAGTGGTTCTATATGTCCAATGACAGCTAAATAATGGATTTAGTATTTGGAGAATATATTTATGGCATTGGGATATGGTGAAAATGGAAAGTTTACACTTGAATTGTATTTTCTAAATGATGATTTCGATCAATAGTGTTCATTGATTCATAATACATGGGAGGAAGAGGAAATATAACTAATGAAATGGAAATATTTTATGATTTCATTCATTGAAAAATATTTCCCTCACAAGAATAAAATTGAGATGAAAATAAAGTTCCTTGGATTAAGGGAAAATGATGAAGAAAGTGTTGATGAGTATGAATCTACCTTTACAAGGTTATATAGGTATGCTACATATTATATACACAACATGAGTTTCAATATTGACCATTTATTTGAAGGGGTTAATACAAGTCTCCTAAGGGCACTAGTATCCCAAAAAATCTCATTATATGAGGACATAGTATCATGTGATTTTAAGATAGAGAAATAATTCTCCAAGCCTTATGGATTCAATGAAAATAAACAGAAGAATAGGATAGTATAGAAAGTGAAAGATAAAGTGAATAATGGAAAGAATGATTTTCCAACATGTGATACTTGTTGAAGGAAACACCTTTGTACATGCTTAAAAGGAATAATACTTTGCTACATTTGTGGATTCAGGATTAAAAGTGCAAGAAATAATTTTCCAATGTTCAATTCTTCAACTATAAGGATATGGTTCACTATGAGAATGAATCCCCCAAGCTCTAAGGGAATATACCTCAGAATAAGTTATGGGATAAAATTCAATCTTATGTTATTACAACTAATTAAGTTGAATGATTAATTTTATTTCATTTGGATTCAATAATTTTGTTATTTGAGTATTTTATTAATAATATACTAGTTATGAGACTCATTAAATATATAAGTATTTTACAACATTACTATTTAATTAAGGATTTCAGAGTATATGTTGAATGGTTCTGAGAAACGTGATTTCGTAAAAAGTAAAACTTTTTGGAAAAGACATGATTGAGGGAATGATAACCCTTAATATGTACCTAATGTTGAGATAATTATGTTTAATAAAGATATCATTAATATGGATAATTAATTGGATATTACTAACTAACTTAGAACTAATTCTAATATTATGGATTATAATACATTGAAGGATCATAAGGTTAACCATTTATGAAATGATTTAAGTTGAACATTGGATGAGGTTTTAGAGATTATTGTATTACTTCACCATATTATGTAACTTTTGTTATGAGATCAACTAAAAAAATTTCAAGTCACAAACAAAGGAAAATATTGTGTCTATAAAATAAAAATTTATATATACTTATATTCTTAGAGAGTGAAATAATACCTCAACTCTAGAAAAATGGTATTGAAAAAATCATCTTAATATCATCATTTTTTATGATATCAATGAAGTTTTTCACACCTTTATTTTATGGATTTATGGTCAAAAACTTTCTCATAAACATGTTCTTTATCAGTCTCGATCATAACTTAATAGGTATATTTCTCTTCAATGTCCAAGTTTTCACTAATGTTCTCATGTTTAAAATTCTAGTTTTTTGGTGACCTTCACATTTCCCTATCCCTCTTATTAAGAAGATGTGTTATTAAACTTATTTATGATATAGGGTTTTCAACAATAATATTTAAAATTATTAATCCCTCAACTACCAAGATTAATTTTGAATTATTAGGATGTAATTTATCTAATGTGGGGAGAATGTAACACCCCAAGACATTATAATATTTTCCATTTAGACTAGATTAAAATTTGTTTCTAACTAAATTTATATGAAACACCAAGTTAAGATTGTGGTACACACAAAATTGAGATTATAATATTTTACATGTAACACTATTCTTAGTTTTATTTATATAGAATGTCTAATTTATTTTTCGTTATATACAACAATGACTTTCTTCGATTGATTGCATTACATTCATGCCTATGTTTTACTTAATACTATTAATATTATTATTTAAAATAAAAATTAATTCATAGATGTTATATTAGAATTTATAAATAAGATTAAATAACTTATGAAAATATATGTTTTATGAAAATATAAAATTAATTCATTTATTATCAATTAATTATAAATGAAAATAAAAACATGTTCAATATAATGGAATAGTTTTTATAAAAGACTATTTTTATCCTTCTAAGGTGTTTTGTCTTAATAAATTAAATTAATTAATATTAGTGAATTATATTAATGAAATTTATATATTATGTATTCAATAAAATAATTTTTAAATACGTCAAATATATTTTATAGGCTGAAGATAATAACAAACACAATTCTACACACACAAAAAGTAGTTTTCTAAAGGTAGTTTTTCTGCCTTTTGATGGAACACCTATTATAAAATAAACTTTTGTCAATTTTATAAATTATTATTTTTAAAATTAACTTAATTTTTAAAAATTATAATTTAATAATTATATTATAAGGAATCTCTGGTATTTTTCTAAGAAGTTTCATTTTTTGATGAGTAGGGAAAATTACTGAATTTTAAATGACAACTGACATTTTTTTATAATTATTTTATAAGGTTGAATTATATTTTTAATTGGTTTTAAAGTAACATTATATTAATTTTAAATATTTTAATCAAATATAGTTCATTTTAATCATTTCTATATTGAATTTAGATATAAAAACTAAATGAATTTTTGAACATTTTCACTTTATAAACCCGCTTTATCATCCCATCTGTGGGATTAAATTTAAATTACTTTCCCCCACTTATGTTATTGTGATTTTTAAAAATGGATTAAATATTTTTAATACTAATAATTTAAAATTTAAAATAATTTTAACAAAAATTTTGACCAAAAAGTTTAGTGAAAGCGATTAAGAGACAAACTAGCCTAACAAGGGACAAAACCTTAAACTTAAGGGAAAAAATGGACTATAAACATGTTCAAAATCCATTTTATAGCCATATATAGAAAATATAATCCCTTCTATATAATTAGGTTCATTATGGGATGCACTTGATGTAATAGATATCCTATAATAGTGTTTACCTTTTTATATTTAAAATAATGTCACTCCTCTACTATAAATGGGCACTCACCCCCACTACTTATTCACACATATCAATCCCTATATATCATCAAAAAATTAAAAAAAAATATCCCTAAGTCCCTAACATCATCCTAGATTCCTATATTTTTCCAGAAATAAAACAAAAGAAGAATTTTGGTACAAACCGAAATGAGTTACACGAAGAAGAGGTAACGTTCTTTAACGAGCACTTTTGTATTATTTCTTTCTATACTCCTTAAATTATTATTATATAATGGTTATATAATAACCTCATTATCTTAAATATATTCATATGTTGTTATTATAATATTCCAACCTATAATTTCACACAATACCATCAAATGGGATTCACAAATATCATTCAAGTGTATGGCGTACTACCACATTGCGAACTGATGTCATTCGTTCTTCCATTACCACCATTCAATGTTGGGAATAATGATGTATTTATAGTTTATAAATTATATATATTATATTTAAATTTTCTTTTTTCTTCTTTAATTTTTATATAACACATACCTTCATGATTTCTATTTTATGGGAATAAAATAACATCATTTGTGGACGTGTGGACTACCGCCTCCTCAAAGTGATGTGATTCGTTCACACTATATATGGAATATATAAAGGATGGTTTTAATAAACATATGTTAAATATATGACATAATTATGATAATATAATTATAATATAAGTATATATTATTTACATTTCATTATTTTAATACGAAAAAAATGGAAACAGCGTTCATGTATAAGTACGGCCCACCATCTCCATGAATGGTGTATTATATTTCCTATCTTCAAATTTTATGGATTAATAAAAATACATATAAACTAAATATATAAAATAATTACATAATTTATTACATTATTAATATTATGAAATCATGATATAATTAATAGGATCAAAAATAACAAGTAAAAACGTACTTTAAAAACTTGGAAATTAACATATAAAAAAGTCACAATAATTAGAGATTATTAACAAACTATTAATAAGATATTATAATAATATCATATATGATATTATAAATATAGGTATGGTTCTATTATAAGTCAGTAAGATTATTAAAACCATTATATATTAGGTTAATTTATGTTCAACAAAAACGAAATGCAAGGTAAGGGATTTTGTCTCAATTTACATTCCATTGGGCCTTAATTTTCATTATGCACATAATTCATTTTATATAGTGTATATACTTATATTTGACATTTTATATCTTGAATAATTCATTATTCTAGTTAATTAATGCTTCAAATTGAATTATTTCATTTAAATGTATTTGAATTAAAATTTACCAAGTGGTAATAATTTCATAATTCGATTCCTTTTCAGTGGGTTATATTACTTCCTCATTATCATTAATATTATAAGATTATGTGTGTAATAACTTTTACCTCTATATTATTTTATTTCAAATTGTTTTATATATATTTATTTTTGATACATTAAATATATTCATTTATTTATTCTCACTTCAACTTTATGGTCTTTTTGTCAGTTTACTTCACAATCTCATTTAACTCAGGATTATTTACATTTGAATTTCCATTAAAGGAAATTATTTTATCATTGTTTAATAAACCCTTTAATTTTCTTATCCTTTGGTAATTCATGATCTTTTTTAAGTAACATTTCCATTTTTATAACCTTTGGAACAAAAACTATTTTAGAAAATATTTTTTAAAAAATCAACTTTATTTCTCTCTTCGGTCGGAATTTTGTTTCCTCTAAAAACATGTTTTACAAAAAAATGTTTTTTAACCTTTTAAAAATGATTTATTAAATAAATTTTTCCCCTTTTTCCTTTTAAAATGTTTTCAAAGTAATATTATTTTCTATTTCCAAACAAGGAACTTTTAAAACCATTTTACCATGTAAAAGGAATGTTTTTTACCATATATGGTATGTATGGAATTACCTGCCATCATTTATTTTAAGCTTCCATTTCAATTTCTCAAATATATTTTTAATTAAAATGTTTTTATATGTGTTTTTAGAAGAAAATGTATTTTCAAAATATTTTTATAAATGAAAATTATATTTTTCTCAATAATGTTTTAAAGATATTTTTACAGTATTTATATTCATCAAATACAACAACCCTTTATCATTACTCCACCTGGGATATGTTGTATTGGAAGCATCCTTTTATTACTCTAGATGGTTTATGATTTCATTAAACAAGGAAAGTATTGATATTCAAAACCATGATTCTTTTTTTATTACCCTTTAAATAGTAAATTTCCTATAATAATTAGACATTATGTTTCTCTTAAATATGAAAATTATTTACCATGGATATGTTTATTTCTTAAACCATATACCATTTCTTTTTATGGGGTTTACTTGAATGTTATTTGATTAACTAGGGAAATATTGATAAATCTATATCTTTTACTCAATATAGATATTTAATAAAGAACATTTTTCATGAATTAAATTGATTATTCAATATATGAGGAAGGCTTTGTATATGAAAGACACAGATTGGAGACCGATTAATGAAAGCCCCTTGATGCATCAGTAGTCTCATGAGATGAAATTAGTTGGTGAAACCCCCTTCACATTTGTTTCAAGTAGAATCGAATAGGTTTCAACCCACAGACTAAAAATATCTTGAGGATATATCATAGTTGTATAGTGGTTTATGTGTCAGATACATGAAATCCAATAATTAATAATTTCCTTCATTTCAGTTATTATTATCCAGAGGATTTTCCCTATGAAAAATTCTATGGTTGAATTATATTTTTAGTTTATTGATTAAATGGAATGTGTGTTCACTTATTTATCTTTAAATATTGTTTATGTACTCCCTCTCAGTTTATCATGTGTGTTCATTTTTTTACCTTTCCATAATGATTATGCTCATTTATTCATTATTTTCTCCAATATACTTAACCCTTACTAAGAATTTTATCTCACCATTATTTTTCTTCCTTTCTCCAGTAAACCATGAATTTTAATAATAAAGATATACAAGGATACTATAGATGGAATAAATTTATCGTTGAATAAATTATGTTCTAATCTGTGTATTCATTTCTAATTAGAGAATCATGATTGTATCTAGTTTACCAAGGCTTCTAAACTGACTAGTCCTTCAAGAATCATTTGCTTTTATCTTGTGAGAATGTAATGGTAGTAGACACCGGATCTGGGCTTCTGGGGTATATTAGTTACATTTAATAATAAGTATATAATTTTATATACTTATATGTATGTCACAAATCCATGTCTTATGCCTATATAATTCTCTCATGGATCATGTTCTTTGATTACTTTATGATTCATATTTTATGAACTACCAAGATTTATTCCATGAAACAAGTTTATGATATTTGGTATATAGGGTATGGATTTCAAATGTCATTATCATGGTATCATAAACTTATTCTCATTTTATGCTTTTATGTTCATTGATATCTCACTTTTTTACCCTTAATGGCCATCATAACTCTCCCTTTATTATGTTTATTTTCCCCAGTTTATGAAGAAATATATTATATATGATATGTCCAAGATGGGTTCTAGTTATCAATAACTTAGTGGGATTTGATGAGGTTAAATTGTGAACCATATTTTATATACACATATTTCCAAAGACACAATGACTTTTCAGTCCTCATGCATGTCTATGTAAATTGAAATAAATATTCATCTACTAAGAAAAAATATCTATGTATGGTAATTTTGTGTCATTACAATGATTATTGGTAATATAGCTATATTAAAGTGAAAATTTGAAATAGTGTATATTAATGGTAATGATGATAGTAAACTAGTATATAATGGAAAAACATGGACACTTCTAGCAATAACATCCCTTATGAAGAACATTTACTAATCTTGGTAAGGAGGTAGCATCACTGGGGTTCTTCCTTGACAAAGCCAAAGAAGAACATCAACAATTTAGTTTTGAGCAAGATTGTATGTGGTAGAAGTTCACGTTTTTGAAAATCACTACCAAGTCAATGTTGGTCGAACCACCTCATTTCACACCGTACCGTTATGTATTATATTGGTGTGATAAGGGTTTATATATCTAGGGGTTTGGTAGTATTAATATGTAAATTCTATTATTAATGAAATTATGTTTACTCTAATACCAAATTTTAATCAAATGTATAATCCGTATATAAAGATAAAATATTTATAATTAGAGGATGGATTTTATAAAATTAATTTCATATATGGAATCAGGATCATAAAATTAATTAATGAGTTAAATTTCATAATTTTTGGTAAAAATTGTAAAATATGCTAAAAATGAAAAAATATGGTGAAATTTAGTAAATAGGATATTATAGTTTTTTAATAATGACTAAAATATCCCAAGGAAGTTCTAATTTACTATTTTTGGTACTAACAACTATTTGAAATCATTAAGGGTTGTAATGGGGCATAATGGTGAGTATTGGAGAATATAAGATAATGGAAAAAAGAAGATATTTAATACTTTAATCCATGAAATTATTCTCACCAAAACTATAAATACCCAACCCATCTTTAAATTTCTCCTAGAAAAAATTCAAAGTTCCATATTAAGAGCTCTCTCGAAAAATACCTTCCATTTCTCTCTTTTTAATCTTGAATAATTTGGTTAGTTATACAATTCATGTTACACCCATATGTTTTTATGAAATATTTTCTTTAAATAAATGTTGTTCTTCAGAATAATAATTTCAATGCAATTATGAGTTTAAAAGAACCATGAGACACACATATTATAAAATTTCTGTTATAGCCTAGCCGTTAGTTTATGAGGAATAATTATAAATAACTTATGAAAATGCATTTTGAATACATTAGCTATCAATTATTTATAAAATATATATATCAATTAGATATTTTTTTTGGAGTAAATTACTCTTGGTAATGAGATTAATGTGATATATATGTCTTATATACTAATTATAATATTTTTTATATTCGTCCAATGGATATTTTAGTAATAAGATATGAATAAATCCCTATTTTATGTATAGAAACCTATTTTTAAAAGTTTAATTTTATACCTTTGAATGGAGAACCTCTTTTGAATTATTATTTTAACACATTAATAATTTTTATATGACAACATAAACATGTTACTTTGAAACGGGATATAAAAATTTAGTTTGGATGAATTTATGATAACTTTCATGTTTTGATAAATAGTAAAAATATGCTAAATTTTGATTGAAAATAAATTTTTCATTGAAAAAATTTATATTGTTAATTTATATTATTTTATGGTTTAAAATTATAAATAGAATATATTTTTACCATTTAATATAATTTAGGTAATTTTAATTAATTTTACATTAAATTCAGATGTAAAAACATTTCAATCATTTGCAATATTTAAACTTTTAAAACATGTTTTCTCATTTCAACAACGGGATTAATATTAAATTAATTACTAAAAATTATATGTTTTTAATTTTAAAAAATGGATTCCATATTTTGAATTAGTAGGTCCAAATTATGTTAATAATCTACTTTTATTTTTAGGAATTATGAATAGTTACTTCGTTATTTTTTTCTATTACCATGGTTAAAGGTAAATCAGGTAATTAAAGTTAAAAATAATATTATAAAATTACATTAACACCTGTAAAAATCCTATTGGATTACTAAATTTGAACCTTATCATCTATTTTTTAAAATGGAATAACTTAATGGACTCTTACCTATGAATATGACAAAAATATAATAAAAACTAATGAATATGAAAAAATTTCATAATCTCATTTTATATAAGTATGCTAATTTTAATATATAGATAACTAAGAGATAATATCGACTATATGTAGTATCTGTAAATCTAAAGTAATTACCTACTTCATAGAAATTTATTTATAATTTTTAGAGATTAAATAATTACCATTAATGATGCACCAATAGTGATGTAGAAATTATTTTACTAATAGAAAAATCAAAATATGGTATTAGAAATATTAAAATAAATATCATATGAACTAATTAATGTTCTCTACAAATTAAATAGGTGAATATTACATTTTACGAGTTTATTAAATATTTTTTTTTCAAATTTATCTTCTGTGTGGATATTATTTAATGTCAAATAAATGAATAGTGTCAAAATTGACACTATTGATATTTTATAAAACTAAAATTTTATTCAATTATTTAAAATCATAAAAATATTTATAAATTACAAAGTTATTATTATAAGGTCTAAAATTTCATAAAATATCCATTTATGGTCAATTAACACCATATAAGTAAATATTTATAACCATTAAATATTTAGAATGTTATTACCACAATTAAAATTAAATAGAATAACTAAGTGTCAATTAAAAAGATATGGTTTAAATTGAGGAAAAATAACATGTATAAATTTTATTGGTTTATGATATTATAACCCTATATCATCTCATCTTCTAAATTTTTACATTTTGGAGGTTTTTTGGTAGGGTTTTATTTTATTATAAATTAATATTTATAGAGTTTCCAAAAGTCCACTTGACCTCAATTATAAAAGGGAACCTCCTCCCTCACCTATTCACTTCATTTTGAGCCTTCAAGTTCATACATACTCTACCATTTTTACCTTCTCAACTTCTCTATTTTTATTCTAGAGTTTCTAGTCATCTTCAAATCCCAACTCTTGTTCTCTAAGAAGATATTTAGAGGAAGCATGTCAAGGAAGAGGTAATCTCTTCTACTGATTTTTTCAAACTTCTCTCTTCTTATACTTCCACTTAATTAGTTGTTTCAATATAAATTAATAACACCATTATCACTCGTATACTGATATGTTATTATAAATATTAAAAAACCATATTTTACCTTCTATCCATCCTATGAAAAAAGAAATCACCGCTCATGTGTACGTATGACTTACCGTCTCCACGTCGTGTTGTGATCTTTTTTTATCCACCACCTTACTTGGATGGGAATAATGGTGTAAATAATAAATATATATTATTATTATAACATTTTAATAATTATGAAATATTATAAATCATCCACATCAATACCATTCAAATATTTTGGGAATCATATCATTGATCGTGCGTACATACGACCTACTATCTCGAGGATGTAATGCGGTTCATTCTACATGATCTTCAGAAAAACATGATTATATGCATCAATTGAATGAATAAATGAGATATATATTATACTAATATCATTATTTAAATTATTTAATTATAAACTAAGTGTAACATTAACTTATCTAACAAATCACCCATAAGAACATAAAGCAGTTAATATCTAAATAACGAGTGACAATGAAATGTTACTAACAAATGGATGAAAATATAATCATATATGATATCATAAAAATTATTATGATTATATAATAAGTCTATAACATTATTTAAATCATTATACATAATGTTTATATATATACAAAGGATATCGGACATAAGGTAAGGGATAATTTTACAATCTCATTTTTATCCGAGATTATTTATAAGTAAGTATTTTCTGGGGTACATTTATCATCCACATACATGTTTCATAAATATGTATTTAAAAATATTTTTTATATTATTATATAATTTTTTGAATTCAATTTCACCCATTTGTGAATTTTTAATAAACAATATGAATGGAATATTTTGTCATTTTTTATACGAGGTACTATTTGAATTTTCCAGCAAAATTATGTGAAGAATGTTTTTTAATTGTATGGTAGGAACATATTTTTAAGATTTCATAATGCCTTATTTCCTTTAATATTCCCCTAAAATAATAAAATTATATTTTCACATAAAATGATTTCTTTAAAAATTGTGTGTCATTTTGAGGAAGGAAAACATTACTGAAGAAGAAATTATATTTTCCTCAAGAATTAATTTCAAGTGTTTTCTCAAAATTATTTTCCATCTAAGATGACCCTATTTAAATAGAGTTATATTTCTATCCCTGTTATTACAATGATTTTATTATGTTTATTATGTAATGTTATTTGGGAAATCTGTTTGTTTTATATCAATTGTGATGGAATGATGTTTAAGAAACCCATTTTATTACAAGGGTTATGTTATGGTGAATGTTTAATTTTTTTGTGGAACACATAATAATGGTTTCATTATGAGATGGGTGGGACCTATATCTACCTCTAATGCATTAGGTAAAGATTTATATCTCATGATATAGACATTATCGGAATAGCAAGTAAATCTGGTTTAATAATACAGGGCTGGAATGAGGAGTGAACTTGGTTCAGTAATGGACTTTTCCCACTATTATGGTCTTTGAAATGAGCCTTGACTAATATAAAATTATTTTCTATTATTATGTGTCTATGAAACCAAATTCCATGTCTCATGTTATGACTATTTGTATTACATTTTACTTTTATGATTTATCCCATGACATGATATTCTGATCTTTTATATGAAGGATAAGATTTTCAAATGTTATGTTCTTATGATTATGATATTATTAATATTTCCCTTGTTTAACCTTACTGATCATTTGAACTCACCCTTTCATATGTTTCTTTCTCCATGTCATGAATAAGGGTATTAAGTAAGATATGTCAAAAAGGAGTCTAGTTTTTAAGAAATAAGTGAGAGACGATATATATGTTTTATGAACCAGTTGTTTATGTTTCCCAGTTTCTAAAGACACTAAACATATACAGTCCTAGCATGGTTTTTTAAGTTATGTAATAAATATTCATCAATGTTGAAGTAATATCTATATGTAATGTATGGTCCATTATAGTTAGTATCAGTGAAAATGTATAGTTAACCATTGGAAACTAGGATGAGAGAACCTTATTAAGAACCCTAAGGATATTTCTAATTATATGTACAATTATATACTAGTGTTTTAGATATGTTCGTGAATGACCTGGGATAAAACCTAAAGTGTCCTAAATTGAAATTTTGTTCTTGATTTTGTGGTTTTTTTGTTATGTTTAGTATTTCTCACACTATGGTTCTTGGTTTTAATTAATGGCTAGAACCCAAAGGAACCACGTTAATGATGAATATGATAGGAAATGAATTGATTGTCCCCTGAGAAACCAAATGTTATAGAAGATGGAATGAAAAATCTTGCAGCCATGACCACACAAATTTCTCAAGCTATGAATCATACAGGTCTTCCAAACAAGAAAATTAGGGATAAAAATTCTGTTGAATCCTTCGTGAGGCTGCATCCACCTTCATTTTGCAAGTCTTTTAATCCATTAGTGGATGAACAATGGATTAGTAGCACTAAAAAGATATTTTCAGTTATATAATGTTATGAACATGATAAATTCATCTTATCAGTAGATTTTTTGGAAGGATAAGCTGGTCAATGGTGGAATATTATCAAGAACATGAGGAAAAGACATGAAATTGAGTCCATTTAATGGGATGTGTTCAAGAAATTATTTTCAATAATTATTTCCTTGTATTCTTCTAGCAAATATGGATAAGTGGTTCCTTGAACTTAAGGAAAAGGATGATGAATTTGTTGGTACCTAGGAAGAAAATTTTACAAGACTTTCATGGTACGATTTTGGAATTATTATCCAATCTTAGAGTAAAATTGATCGATTCTTTAGTGGATTAAAACCAAGTCTCTTAAGGGAATTATCCATAACAGACTTAAATAGATATGAGGAAATTGTTCAATGTGATCTCAAGGTTGATACAGAGGTTATAGTAACCCATCAGTCATATGGGTTTGATAAAAAGATAAAAATGGAATTCAAAGGAAAATCTAAAAACCACACTGAAAAGAAGATTAGTTTTCCCTTGTGCTCATATTACAGAAAGAAACATAAATGAATTTTCTTAAAGGGTCTAGTAAATGTTTTATGTGTGGAAAATAAGGTCATCAAGAAGTTGAATGATGTAGTGATGGGGAAAAGATGTGTAATTATGTGAACATATAAAAGGATACAAAAAATAAACCTCTTAAACTTCAATTCTACAAGTTGATGGAAATGGGGAATTATTCCAATCAATTCCCTAATCCAAGGGGTATTTATGATGATCAACACCAAAAAACTCTTTAGGAAAAAGACAAAGGAAAGTCACATGAAATCACTATCAGTGACATGGAGTACAATAATGAAGTGGTGAAAGGTACACTTATCGTCCACTATGAAGTAGAAAATGTTTTGTTTGATACTAGATCTGCCCACTCTTTTATTTATGAATAATTTTCTAAGGTTATCTCCATATTACCTCAACAATTAGTTGTTGAGTTAGTTGCGACAACTCTTAATGGCACAATAGTCTCATCAAAAGTTTATAATTATTCATCAGTTGAATTTTGTGGGAAAGTGCTTCCAAAATATCTTGTGATCCTTCCTATAATAGAAATTTATGTGATCCTTGGAATGGATTGGATTTCTCTATATGGATCTCATATCAATTTCCAAGTAAGGGAAGTCACACTTCATATTCCAGATCAATCTATGATCATTTATCTATGCAAAGATGAATATAACTTTAAAGTTTCAATTTATTCCATATTATGGGTCTTGATTCCTATAAATGATGGTTATTTATCTCAAATGGTGGGGGAGAAACTCACAATTAATAATACACCCATTGTATGGGTGTTTGATTATGTCTTTTTTGGGGAATTTCCAGGTCTTACACCAAATTGTGAAGTTGAGTTTTCAATAGAACTTGTACTTGGTGCTATGCCTATTTCATAGATACCTTATTGAATAGTCCCAATTGAGTTGTAGTAATTGAATAATAAAATCCAAGAGAATCTTGATAAGGGATTCATACACCCAAGTCCATCACCTTGGGAAGCACCTGTTCCATTTTTTAAGAAGAAAGATGGATCAATGAGACTCTACGTTAATTATCGAGAACTTAACAAGATCACTATCAAGAAAAAATATCCTCTTACCCACATTGATGACTTATTTGACCAATTTTTTAGATCTCAATACTTTTACAAGATTGATCATCATTCAGGATATCATCAATTAAGGGTATGATAGACCAAAGACGACATTCCGTACAAGGTATGGGCACTATGAATTTATAGTGACGCCTTTTGGTCTTACTAATTCCCCCACTATCATCATGGATATAATTAATAGAGTATTTAGAGACTATCTTGATTATTTTATGGTATTATTTATAGATTATATTCTTTTCTATTTAAATATCAATTAAGAACATGAATATCACTTGATAATTTTACTGAATACTCTGAGAAAGGAGAATCATTATGCCAAATTTACCAAGTGTAAATTTTGGCTTCAGAAAGATTCATTTTTAGGTCATATAATATCAAGATAGGGTATATCTCTGGATCCATCAAAAATAGAGGTTATTGAAAGATGGTCGAGACCAAAAAAGGTAACTGAGATCCGAAATTTTCTTGGTTTGGCTGGATATTATCGATATTTTTTGAAATATTTCTCCTGAGTATCTAATCCACTCACTAAGTTGAATCAGAAAGGAGTTAAGTTCATTTTGATGGAGGAATGTCAAGAGAATTTCAATGAACTAAAAAGAATGTTGGCCAGTGCACTTTTGCTCACACTGCCTTGTAGTGGAAAAAGGTTTTTGATCTATAGTGATACATCCAAGAATGGGATAGGGTGTTTTCTCATGCAAAATGATATGGTGATAGCTTATGAATCATAGTAGTTGAAAATCCATGAGAAAAATTACCCAACTCATGATTTGGATTTAGTTGCCGTAATATTTTCATTAAAGATATAAAGGCATTATCTTTATGGTGAAAGGTGTGATATTTATACTGATCAAAAAAATTTAAAGTATATTTTTACAAAAAATGAGCTGAATATACACCAAATAAAATGGTTGAAGTTTATTAAAGATTAATATTTCTCAATACATTAACACCCTGGGAAAGAAAAAAAGGTGGTAGAAGCATTAAGTTGACAAGACCATGCTAGCCTATCCATGATGAGGACCACAAAAGATCCAATATTTATGTATTTAAAAAGGATATATCGGGAAATTTTAATGGAAGGGGAGGAATCTTTTCTTTCTCAAATGAATGTTCAACCATCTATACAAGTGAATTTCAAGGAGGTGAATAAGGAAGATGTAGAGTTAAAAACAAGGTGATAAATGTTCCTGAATTCAACCTTGATTGTTATGAAATAATAATGTTCATGAACTGGGTTTGTATTCATCCCATACCAGAATTAAAGAAAGATCTATTAGATGAGGCTCTTAGTTCTTTATTCTCTATTCACCCAAGAAGCACAAAGATGTACAGGGACCTGAAAGAGTACTTATAGTGGGAGAGCATGAAAATAGATGTCATCGAATATGTCTCTAGATACTTGGTTTGTTATCAATTTAAGGCTGAGAGACAGAAGTATAAGGGGATGTTACATCCATTTACCGTACCAGAATGGAAATGGGAAAACATCACTATGGACTTTGTCATTAGACTTCCCAAAAAGTCCAATGGAAATAATGTTATCTGGGTTATATTTGATCTCCTAAAAAAGTTTTCACACTTCATTTCTATTATAGAGGATTTATCTCTTGATTATCTTGTAACGATATATGTAATGAAAGTGGTAAGATTGCATGGAGTACCACTTTCCATTATATCCGATCAGGAACTGAGGTTTACCTTGATATTCTAGAGAAGTATTCAGTATGCTCTAGATAAAAAGTTATGTTTTATCATTTCTTGTCATCATCAGATAGATAGTCAGTCTGAGAGGAAAATTCATAATCTAGAAGACATGTTTAGAACATTCTTTATGGATTTCAAAGGTGGTTGGGATCAACACCTACCATTGGTGGAATTTTCTTACAATAATATCTTTCATTGTTGCATTCAGATGGCTCCTTATAAATACCTCTATGGGAAAAAGTGTAGAACTCCAACTTACTAGGATGAAGTTGGGGAAAGAAAGCTATTAGGACCAGATCTTGTTGATGAAATGGGAGAAAAGGTCATATCAATTCAATAACATATAAAAGTATCTTAGAGTTGGAAAAAAATATGTTGACAACCAAAGAAAATATCTATAGTTTGAAGTGGGTGATAAGGTGTTCTTATTAAGATCTCCCTAGAAGAGAGTAATGAGATCCGGCAAGAAGGGAATGTTAAGCCCTAGGTATATCAGTCATTTTGAAATTTTGGATCATGTAGGGAAGGTACATTACCGATTGGCGCTTCTACCTAATATCTCTCAAGTTCATGATGTGTTCCATGTATCTCCCCTACGAAAGTATATATGTGATACTTCACATTTAATAAGCTCAAATGTTTTACTACTGGGGAAGGATCTTTCTTATGAAAAACAACTGATTGAGATTCTAGATCGTAGTGAGAAAGTTATACGAAACAAGACTACACTCTTGGTTAAAGTTTTATGGAGTAAGAAAACAGTTGAAGAAGTTGCATGGGAAATTTAGGATATGGTGAGCGAGAGTTATCCTCATCTTTTTGTTTCCAAGTGACAAATTTCAAGGGCAAAATTCAGTTTAAGGGGGGTAGAATGTAACACTCAGATGTTTTTATGAAATATTTTCTTTAAATAAATTTTATTCTACATTAGCTTTATTTTCACGCAATCATGAATTTAAATGAACCTAAATACACCCTTATTATAAAAGTTTCATTATATCCTAGATGTTAGGTTAGTATGAATAATTATAACTAACTTATGAAATTTCATTTTGAATTCATTGGCTGTCAATTATTTATGAAAAATATAAATCAATTAGATATTTTTATTTTTGAGTAAATTAAATTTGTTTATAAAATTAATGTGATATATATTTGTTATATACTTAATAAAATATTTTTTATAATCATCCAATGGATATTTTAGTCATAATATATGAATAAAACCCTATTTGATGTATAAAAACCTATTTTTTTTAAGTTTAATTTTACACATTTGAATGGAGTACCCATTTTAAATTAATATTTTGACACATTCATAATTTTCATATGAAAACATAAAAATTTTATTTTTAAGAGGGATATAAAAATTTACTTTGGATGAATTTATGATATTTTTCTGATAACTTTCATGTTTTGATTAATAGTAAAAATATGTTAAACTTTAATTGAAAATAAAATTTTCATTGAAATAATTTATATGGTTAAGTTATATTATTGAATTGTTTAAAAGTATAAATATAATATATTTTTACCATTTAATATATTTTAGGTTATTGGAATTAATTTTACATTAAATTCATATGTAAAAACATTTCAATATTTTGCAATATTTTAACTTTTAAAACATGTTTTCTCATTTCAACAACGGGATTAATTTTAAATTATTTACTGAAACTTCTATGTTTTAAATTTTAAAAAATGGATTCCATATTTTGAATCAATAGGTCCTAATTATGTTAATAGGATACTTTTATTTTTGGTCTTTATGAATAGTAACTTTGGTAATTATTTTTATTATCATAGTTAAAGGTAAATCGTGTAATTAAAGGTAAACAAATATTATAAATTTACCTTAAAACTTGTAAATATCCTATTGGATGACTAAATTCAACCATTATCATCTATTTTTTGAAATTTAATAACTTAATGGCCACTTTCCTATAAATATGACATTAATATAATAAAAACTAATGAATGTGACAAAATGTCATAATCTCATTTTATATACATATATTAATTTTAATATATGGATAACATGGAGATAATATTGAATATATATAGTATATGGAAACATAAGACAATTACCTATATTATAATAATTTATTTATAATTTTTAGATATTAAATAATTACCATTAATGATGACACAATAATGATGTATAAATTATTTTATTAATAGAAATATCAAAACAATGGTTTTAAAAATATTAAACTAAATATCATATAAACTAACTAATGTGATCCAAAAATTTACTAGGTTAAAATGACATTTTAAGAGTGTATTAAATATTTTATTTCTAATTTATCTTCTGTGTGGATTTTACCTAAAGTTAAATAAATGAATAGTGTCAAAATTGACACTATTGATATTTTATAAAAATAACATTTTATTAAATTATTCAAAAATAATAAAAAAGTTTAAAAATTAAAAAGTAATTATTATAAGGTCTAAAATTTTATAAAATATCCATTTATTTTCAACTAAAACCATATAATTAAATATTTATAACCATTAAATATTTATAATTTTATCACCATAATTAAAATTAAATAGAATAACTAAGAGTCAATTAAAAATATATGGTTTAAATTGAAAAAATAACATGTCAAAAATTTATTATTTGATAATATTACAAACCTATCTCTTCTCATCTTGTATATTGGGATATTTTTGACGTTTTTGGGTAGGGTTTTATTTTATTATAAATTATTATTTACGGAGCTTCTAAAATTTCCCCTCACCTCGATTATAAAAGTGAACCTCCTCCCTCACCTTTTCACATCATTACGAGCCTTAATGCTTGTATATTCCCTAAACATTTCCTTATAAACTCCCCTATTTTCATTCTATAGGTTCTGGTAATCTTCAAATACCAACTCTGGTGCTCTAAGAAGAGATTTAGAGGAAGCATGTCGAGGAAGCGGTAATCACTTCTACTGATTCTTTCAAACTTATGTATTCTTCTACTTACACTTAATTATTTGTCTAATTATAAAGTAATAACATCAGTATCACTCATATACTGATATTTTATTGTAAATATGAAACAATAATATTTCACCTTCTATCCATCCTATGAAAAACAAAATCACTACTTGTGTGTATGTACGGTTTACCATCTCTACGCCGTGGTGTGATCTCTTTTTCACTGCCACCTTACTTGGATGGGTATAATGATGTAAATAATAACTATATTTGATTATTATAACATGTTACTAATTATGAAATATTATACACCATCCAATTCAATAACATTCAATGATTTTGGGAATGATATAATCGCTTGTGTGTACGTACGACCTACCATCTCCACGATGTGATGCGATTCATTATACATATTATTCATTAAACCATGATTATATACATGAATTTAATAAATAAATATGATATATATTATACTAATATATTTATGTATATTATTTAACTATAACCTAATAATTGGAACATTAAATTATTTGACAAATCTTACATAAGAACATAAAGTAGTTAATATCCGAATAACGAGTGACAGTGAAATGTTACTAACAAACGGATGATAATATTATCATATAAGATATAATAAAAATTATTATGATTCTATAATAAGTCAATAACATTATTTAAATCATTACACATGAGGTTCATATATATACAAAGGATATCCGACCTAAGGTAAGGGATAATTTTACAATCTCATTTTTGTCCAGGATTGTTTATATGTACGTATTTACTGGGGTACATTTATCATCCACATCCATTTTACCAAAATATATATTTAAAAATATTATTTATAACCTTATATAATTTTTTAAAGTAAATTTTACCCATTTTTGAATTTTTACTAAATGGTATGAATTGAATCTTTTGACATTTTCGATACGAGGTACTTTTTTACTTTTCTGAAAAAAGTATGAGAAGAATGTTTTTTTACTTGTACGATATAAAAATATTTTTATGCTTTAATATTGCTATATTTACTTGAAGCTTATAATAAAATATTACAAGTTTATTTTCACATAAAATTATTTTTTCTAAAATTGTGTGGCATTTTGAGGAAGGAAAACATTTTTGAAGAATAAAGGATATTTTTCTCAAGAAAGAATTTCAAGTGTTTTCTCAAAATTATTTTCCATCAATGATTACACTTTTTAAATAGGGTTATATTTATATCCCTATTGTTAACATTATTTGATTGTGTTTATTATTTAATGTTATTTAGGAAATGGATTTTTTTTATATCAATTATAAAGGAATGATGTTTAAGAAACCCAGTTTATTTCAAAGGTTATGTTATGGTGAATGTTTCATGTTTTTGTGGAACACATAAGAATGGTTTCATTATTACATGGTTGAGAAATATATCTCCCTAAAATAAATTTTGTAAATATTTATATCTCATGAGATAGACGTGATTGGAATGGCAAGTAAATTTGGTTCAGTAATATAGGGCTGGAAGGAGGAGTGAACTCAGCTCAGTAATAGACTTTATCCGCTATGATGGTCTTAGAAATGATCCATTACTAATTGGAAATGATTTTATATTCTTATGTGTATATGCCACCAAATTTCATGTCTTATTATATGAATATTGGGAATACATTTCACTTTTATGATTTATCCCATGACATGATATTTTGATCTTTTATATGCAAGATATGATTTTCAAATGTTATGTTCTTATGATTATGATATGATTATTATTTCCCTTGTTTACCCTTAATGATAATTTGAGATCACCATTTCATATGTTTGTTTCCCTAGGACATGAATAATGGTATTAAGTAATATATGTCAAAAAGTATTCTACTTTTGAAGAAATAAGCGAGAGACAATATGGATGTTTTATGAACCAGTTTTTTATATTTACCATATTCTAAAGACACTAAACCTATATAGTCCAAGTTTGGTTTTTGTTATGTTATGTAATAAATATTCTTCAATGTTGATGTAATATATACATTTAAGTATGATCCTTTATAGTTCAAGTCTAGGATAAAAATATAAATAAATTTAAGGGTCTTTTCTCTCAGTCATTTCAAATCCAATTTATATTTCAAATGTTGTGTCTATTTCAATATCCTAGATCATATTCTAATATTAATGTGATATCATTGTATATATAATACTTATGATGTCCTATACATGTGATTCCCTTTTTCACTCAAATTATGCATTGTTCATAAGCTATAGTAATGTTGATATTATCCTAAGGGGTATAAAATTCCATATTTAACCATTATAAAGAAGCCCCTATGTATTCCATGTATTTGATGTATTATGAAAATATTATTTCTAATATGGTACCTTTGATAAGTAAGGATGATTAAGATGTATCTATGGTATCCTTTATCAGGTACCAATTGGATTAAACTTGATTTTGGAATTAGTGTGACTTTGGTGATCATAACATATTGATCTGTAGGTTTCTCGTGAAAAAAATTTATATCCTTAACGCATATCAATTTTGTGTCGGTACATACTCCTAATATTTATATTTGATTTATTCAAAATTTCTTTGGTCACATACTCTTTAAAATATAGGTATTATGTCACACATCTCCAATTTTATTTCTTTTAAATTATTCTCATCTTGGTCCATGGTCTCTTGGTTGTGGTTTGAGTTGTGTTTGGGTGATAATTTTTGAGTTTTGGAGGTTTTTGGTGATTTTTGGCCTTATACATGGTTGGGGTGCACAGTTTAAGGGTAAATTTTGTGGTTGGTTAAGTTATAGGGTTTTTTCAGTTCATTTTCTTCTTTTCATGGTTTCTCTGTAATGGATTAGGAATATTTTGTCTCAAACAATGTGAGGTCAAAGAGAAACCATGTGGCTAGTGGGTGGTTTATGGAATAAGGCTCACAACTTGAGCACGGTTAGAAGAAACATTGTAACAATCCTATGGGAGACTCTTCAATTTTTGTCAGAGGCAAGGCACATGGTTGGCTCATGGTTTCCCAAACCATGAGGCTAGCCCAAGTGGGTGCCCCTTCTCTATAGTATGGTGCATATAGTTGGTGCAAGTTTTGGAAAATTGTGCATCCAAACCATGTTGGTTTCCCAAGTTCAATAAAAAATTGTAGTTCAAAGTCCTCTCCCCCCCCCCCCCTCTTTTTAACCCATTTTGGGTCCTTCTCCCCTTTTCTTAACCTAGGCACACGAGAGGGCCTCCCAAGCCACTCTCCTTTAGTTCTCCTACCTCTTTGGTTTCCTAATCAATCTTCTAAGGTGATTTCTTCTTGGTTTTGGGGTATTTTTCATTATTTTATCATATTCCTCTATTGTATCTCTTGATCTTCAAGGTGTGGTTCTCTCTTGTAAAAAACCTATGGTAGAGGTTTGATGTGTGGCCTGTGTTTCTTGTATGTTAGGGTGTGTGTATTTCCTCTTTGTCTTTGTTCTTCCTTCTCCTAGAGTTTTATCTCATCCTCATATCATTGTAAGGGCTTAATGGCGTGCAATTAATGAAGAAGAAAAAAAGCTAAGTGCTTGATTGATGAAAAAGATAGTTAGATAGATGTCTATCTTGGGTTTTTCTTGGTTTCCCGTACACTTTTGGATTTCTTTCTTTTTCTAGTTTTTTAATAATTTATGTATTATTTGTGACATGTATGAGAAAAAATTGAGGTAGGTGTCTTAGTCCATGTTCTTTCTAATGCATGTCGATAGGTGTTTGTGTTTCCCTAAATGAATTGTAAGTGTGATAATCATGATTGTGGTGTGTTAGCATAATATTTTTTGGTATTTTTATAATGTTAATTTTATGATAATAGTTTTAAAAAGAGTTTTCATATTTATTATTATATGTATAAGCTTGAAAAGTGTTTGATAAAATCACACTTGTAATTTAAAGATGAAATTGGGTGTTTTGGGCTATGTTGGCATGGGTTGGATTTTGGTAGTTAGGATTTCTTCTTGAATTGGGATTTTTGTGTGGTTGTGATACCTTGTTGTGGTTTAATACTCATATGTGTTTGTTATTGTGATTGGTGGTAATTCAAGTTGTGGATGTTGAAATGGATATTTTTCTATTTTATGGATTTCATCAAGTGTTCCATTAAATTTGGGCATATACATATGTGAATGGGGTTAACATATGGATAGGCACACAAATGATAATCTTTTCTATAAAAGTGTTCAACTTGAACCCCATATTTTCAAACCCATATCTATTGTACCTTCCTCTACTATATCCCATCATCTAAAAGGTTTTATTTAATTATCCTAATGCTTTATAAATATATTCATGGTTCCTAAATAAACCCCAATGTTTTATAATTGGTTCCTTGGTTCATAAATTTAAAATGTGGTTTAATATGTGTTTCTTAAAGTTAGGCCCATATGGAAACTTGAGGTGTATTTTGGTCTCTAAATGACATAATGGTCCATTTGCAATATTCCAAACTTAAATGGTGTTTTTAATTTGGTTTTGGAAATGGTTTGAAAATGGAATTGGATTTGTAAATGTTATATCTCATCTGGTACTTTTTGGTGTTTTCGGAAGTGTTTTTTAAACTCATGTGATGTATAAGCTTGGTTAGCACTTGTTTGTGGATTGAGATGTGATGGGAACCTCTGTGGTTGTCCCTTCATGTAGAGGGCCTCCACATTGGTGGTGTTGGGGTTTGGGAAAGGAATGCTTAGTGGCATATATGGGTTATTGTTTTATTCCACATGTGTGATGAAATCCTCATTCTCTAGAATAATATTATCATGGGATATATGGATGTCATCTAGAGGTTCGTGTGATGGATTCATATTAGTCTCAATTAGAAAAATTAGTACCCCTGTATTTTTTGATAGTCAATAGGTGTTTTTATACTAGTGAGGCTAGTTTAGAGAAGCCATATTGGTCAAAGAACATGGACATGAACCATATGCTAGAAGGTGAGTCTGAATTGAGTACATACTAGGATTGATTCTAGAGATGTTTAAGAAATTCCCATGATTACCTATGTGTATATTATTGTTTCATTCTGCAGTACTTTGGTTATCTGTTCTCCTTGTGTGTGTGTCTACCTAATTCCGTATTGTTTATTTAGCCTTTGGCATTGTCTGGTTTATCCTGTTGTTGATATTCTCATATGGTTTTCATATTGGTGTGAGAATTTTAAAATAAGGTTTAAAATGGAAATATGTTTTGAAAAAAGAAAAGTGGTATGTGTTTTTTTAAGAAGATAATGTTATGTTTGGTTCTTTAAAATGATAAAATCCTATTTTATAATTATATATCAAACTAATATTTATGGAATATTTTTAGGAAAGGAATTGTATGTACTCTTTAGTGTTTACCTATTGAGTTGTTTATGCTCAAACCCTACTTGTACCACTTAGCATAGGTAGACCTGAACTATTATGTAGGTTCAGGTTTCTTGCTCAAGTTTACTATGGATAAGGTTGGTCTTATTGTATTTTTTTGTTGATTTTTGGTTGGTTGTTGATCTAGTATTGTTTCTTTTCCTATTCAGAGCATGCCACCCCAAAAGGCCCATGAGGTTTTTAGTGAGTCTCCTCTAGTTATTGGCCCCAACCAAACCCCAATGGGGTAGAAGAGTTGAGTTATTCTTAGTTTCTACTATTTTTCCATGGATATCAAGGTCTTATAGATACTTTGGAGTGTATTAAGGAAGTTTAAAGTGTCTTCAGGTCCTTGGGAACTCCCGAAGCTTTGAGTGTGTGATCTATTTTGAGTTTGTTTGAGGGACCTAGTTTGGATAAGTAGAAGGTTATCTCCCAAACATATTTTCTTGATGGGATGTCCTGTGAAGTTTTTAAGACCACTTTTCTCTAATGGTTCGTACCAAAGGTGGTGAAGTTGAAGAAATTAGTGGAGATATTGGATGTTCATCAAGGTTAGCAGACAGTGAAGTCCTATGTTGGTCACTTCAAATAGCTGGTTCCTTTCTCTATAGAGATAGTGTCAGAGGATAATATGAAGGCTCCTCTATTCATTTGGGGTATTCATACTGATATCAAAGAGTGGGTTCTTTCATATGGTGAATTTTTATAAGGACCCAACCTTAAACATTACATGATATTCAGTTAAGTCAAAAAATTTACTTTCTCTCACATTGAGGATATTTTCAGGTTTTTAGTTTTAGAGAATCAGGACATAACTCATAGATAAAAAACCATAAAATACATAGTGGACACTTTTGATCATAATCCATGTTTTCTATAATATGAAGCATTTAAGATAAATCATGAATTATTTTCATGTTAAATTTCTATAACTGTCAACATGACTTCTTACTATCCATTACCCATCCTTAAAACCTATGAAAACATTTTAAAAACTTGTTATGGGAAAAAATCTAAGTAAGGGATATAAAAATAAACGAAACCATTAGTTCATAAAAAACATGAAAACTCATATAACGTTTACCTTAATCTTAATAGTTCTATTAGAATATGAAATTAAACATTTTCAAATGAAAAAACACAAATTTTTCTAAAAAAATCATTAAACCCCATATAAATAAATTAAAACTACTTTAGGTGACTTAGAGCTTCATATTAATTAATCCCTTTAAAAATACATTTAATTGGAATAGATCTACATCCAGCTTCCAAACATTTCACTCTTACAAATGGAATAACCATACGGTAAAATTTCATAACCAATGAATTGAAGGGTTATCATAGACCCACACACAATTTAAGCTATAATAGGCTCACCCACTACTATCTACGACACCCCATGTATAAGCTATAACAGGCTCACCTAGTGCTATCTGGGATACCCCAAGTATAAGATCTAATGGGATAACTCGATGATATTTGTGTCGCCCCACATATAAGATATAATAAGATCAACCTATACTATTTGGTACACCCCATGTATAATCAATAATGGTATCCCCCATTTTATATAATGCTCAATTAAAATATCATTAGTAAAACACATTCATCATTAATTTCATTGAAAAACTCTTTTTAAAACCACATGAAAAACACTTTCGAAAAAAATACCCCTCAAATTTAACAAAAAAAATCAATACCAAAATACCTGAAAAAAGAAATAGTGTTTTCTATTTAATAAAACATATAAGAGTTAAAATTAATATATAAATATAATAAATTTTATGATGTCATGAAAGTTCATTATCATCACTTTAAAAAATATGACATTTCATTTGTTGTTTGTTAAAATGTTCAATTTAAAACATGTAAAAATATTATTTTTTAAGCCATTGAATGAAATTAAAAATAGAAATAAATTTTCCTTTTTAATCCTTTTATATCCATATAAATAGAAATATAAAATAATATCAAGAATATTGATATGGAGGAAAATATTTTGAAATTAAATATTTAAACATCATAAAAGAGATTTTTGAATCAAAGTGTCTCAAACCGCATTAAAAATTTTGAATCATAATCCCCTTGAAAGAATTACATATAAAAAACATTTTATAATATGAAAATAAATAAATTGTTAATATAACATGTCAAATTGGATGTATATAAACCTTATAAAATAATAAATGTGCATAACATCAAGATATGCCTCAATAAAAGGAGATTGAGATGAAATCCCTTACCTTGAGTCTAACTTGTCATGTGTGTCTTTATCTTCCTAAATAATACACTTATATTAATTATTTACTTGATTCATAACCTTTTTCAAGACTATCAATAATTTTATTTCACTTATCACAATTTTGTATACAACTACTAAAACAATTATGTTTACGGCGGGTGTTTTGACCATATTCGGTTTATGTGTCAAAAACAACTTTGGTAGGTCGACTAAGGTGGAATAGGTAATTATTTAAACCTATTCATAATAATAATGATGAAATAATTATAAATTTTATACATCAATTATAATTTTAAAACCAATCAAAAAATATGGTTATGAAAAATGAAACAACATTGCAATCATGGAGATGGTAGGTCATACGTACACATGACTAACATTCCCATTTTTCAATGATCTTTATGGAGAAGAGGTATGAAACATTTATTTTTCCAGAATGATAATTACATAATAAATACTATGTTTTCACCTTTTTTATCAATCACAAAATCTTTTTCATCATGTAATTAATTAGATTCATGTATTATGGTATCATTTTTTAATGTAAGACGGATTGGGAAAAATGGCTAAGTATTGGAATGCATCACTATTGAAGACAAGTCACTGCCAACCAGAATCATCGTAGGAATGAGAATTTGAAGAGGTTTTGGAAGAACTCACCTCTATATGTGACTCAAAATTAAGGATGATAAATTTGGATAATTTTTTAAAAGAACTACCATCAAAGATTACCCATAGAAATTTTAAAAAGTATGGAAAAGACCTATCATTAGTACTGAGTCACCACCAAGATGAAAAATTGGTTAAGTATTGGAAAGAACTACTACCAGAGGAGGACTCAGCATAAAATCTTGGTACCTAAAAATTTGAAAAAGCATTTATATGACCTTCCATTAGATTATAAATTTGGAAAGTTACTGGAATGACCTACCACCAATATGAGTCACCATTGAGCACGACATACTGTCAACCTGACTCACTATTGGCATGTATCACCATCAGCTTAAGTCACTATTAATATGACTCACCATCATATGTTATCTCACCATTAAATGGAGTCACTGTAGAATCCTAGAATTATAAAGAGTTAAATGACAAAATGATATGACTCATGTTAACAAGGTGCGCCTTTCTTTTCGGGAGCCTACCTGATTAGAACTCTACAGTTAAGCTTGTTTGGCCAAGAGTAGTGATCATAATGAGTGACCTTATGGGAAGTTACCCAGGGTGTGTGTGAGTGAGGAAAAAGCACATTGTAAA
This sequence comes from Viscum album, assembly GCA_963277665.1. NCBI lineage: Eukaryota > Viridiplantae > Streptophyta > Magnoliopsida > Santalales > Viscaceae > Viscum > Viscum album. The sequence continues at coordinate 937,538,227 of OY728153.1, forward strand.
GGACTTGTGTTGGCCTGTGGGGACTTTCATTAGTCAGATGACCCGTTTAGGCACATGGGTGGGCCCTAGGGTGGGGACCACGTATCTGCGGGGCAACTGGTGGTACATGAAAGGCCCAGACCTGACAACCATGTTAAAGGTGGGGTGTTTGTGCTATCACCGGGACCCAGTTGTCACATTTGGTATCAGAGGTGGTACCCAGCCTTAAGTGCAGCGCACTACCTGGGTTGAGATATAGGGCCCACAACGAGGACGTTGTGCTCTAAAGGGGGTGGTTGTCACACCCCATAATGATAAAAGCTTAAATGACTAAATGATATGACTCATTTCAACAAGGTGAACCTTTATTTTCAGAAGCCTACCTGATTAGAACTCCATAGTTAAGCGTGCTTGTCCTAGAGTAGTGATCGGGATGGGTGACCTTCTAGGAAGTGACCCAGGGTGTGTGTGTGGGGGGGAAAAGCACACTGGAAAAGACATGTGTTGGCTTGTGGGTACTGTCATTAGTGATGACCCGAGGCATGTGGGTGGGCCCATGGTGGGGATCACGTGTCTGTGGGGAAACTCGTTGTGGGGACTATCATTAGTGATTACTTGAGGCATGTGGGTGGGCCCCATGGTGGGGATCACGTGTCTATGGGGAAACTCATGGTACCTGGAAAGCTTGGGACTAGACGACCATGTTAAAGTTTGGGTGTCTATGCTGTCACTGAGACCCCATTGTCACAGTCACCACCGTTATTTTTAATTATTTTTAATTAACTATTTCTAATTAATATTTTATCTAATATACTGTGATTGATTATATTAATGATTGTCTGCGGGGAAACCGGTGGTACCTAGCGGGCTAAGACCTGACATCCATGTTAAAGGCGGGGTGTCTGTGCTATCACCGGGACCCCGTTATAAAAGTCACCACCACTATTTTTAATTACTTTCAATTAACTATTTCTAATGGCTATTTTATCGACTATACTGTTATTGATTATATTAATGATTTTCTGCGGGGAAACTGGTGGTACCTGGTGGGCAGGGACCTGACGGCCATGTTAAAGGCACCACCCCTATTTTTAGTTATTTTGAATTAACTATTTCTAATGGCTATTTTATCGAATATAATGTGATTGATTATATTAATGATGGTCTGCAGGGAAACTGGTGATAACTGGAGGGTCGGGACCTGACGGCCATGTTAAAGGCGGGGTGTATGTGCTGTTAACGACCCTTTTTTAATTATTTTGAATTAACTATTTATAATGGCTATTTTATCAAATATAATGTGATTGATTATATTAATGATTGTCTGTGGGGAACTGGTTGTACCTGGCGGTCCAGGACCTGACGACCATGTTAAAGGCACCACCCCTGTTTTTAATTATTTTGAATTAAATATTTCTAGTGGCTATTTTAACGAATATAATGTGATTTATTATATTAATGATTGTCTGCGGGGAAACTGGTGGAACCTAGCAGGTTGGGACCTGAAGGCCATATTAAAGGCGGGGTGTCTGTGTTATCACTGGGACCTCGTTGTCACAGTCCCCATCCCCTTTTTTTAATTATTTTTAATTAACTATTTCGAATGGCTATTTTATCAAATATATTGTGATTTATTATATTAATGATTGTCTATGGGGAAACTGGTGGTACCTAGAGGGCCGGGACCTGACGGCCATGTTCAAGGTGGGGTGTATGTGCTGTCACTGGGACCTCGTTGTCACAGTCACCACCCCTGTTTTTAATTATTTTGAATTAAATATTTATAACGGCTATATTATCGAATATAATGTGATTTATTATATTAATGATTGTTATTTAATTATTATAGATATTCATTATTTTTTAGTTATCTAGAATGGGGATTCGAATATCTGGATGATTTTTAATTTATTATTCTATTAAAATAATTAGCATACTCCCTCTTTAAAACACACAAGTGATAATAGTTGCTTGATACAGAGAGATATATACACATACATGTATAGTGTGACGCTTGTTGAGAGCTTACATGCTACATCTATCTGACACATGACTGTAAGAAAGTGAAGATTCACAATCACGTAGTTACTCTCATATAGTAAGAACAAATATATTGTTTGATGCTCTATTTCACTACCATTTTGAGAAAAATTACTCGAGCTCTTGTTCAAACTACATTCAAGGATTCCAAAGCTCCAAAAAACATCAAACAGATAAATACAACCTTTTCTACATTATTTTACTTTCTCTTTCTATTTCTTATCTTTAAAGTATGAGTGGTGTGTGTTTACTCTATATTATTAACACACAATTTCTCTTTTACCTTAACTGGAAGATACCTGATATCGTCTAAACCCACTTTTACTCATGTTTTCTCATGTGTTGTGTAAGAGGTCCTTGTGTGGACTCTATTTATTTTATTACCATGGGTTTTGTGGAAGAGTTCATGAATGGCCTAGATATATTTGTTATTGTACATCCAATATAGGATTTGGATCATATATTATTTTATATAATCTACTTTGAAGAAGATGACTTTAAAGAGAATATAATTAGGTCTCATCCTGAGATTGAACCTCTTGTATTTATTTCACTGTGTGTGTTTTTTTTTTCTATGCTATAAAATGGAATTTGTTTTAAACTATAAATGAAACCAATACCTCAAAAGCTAGACTTAGTTAGTGTTTATATAAGTTTTTTATTAATTAAATTTATTTAAAGAGATAAATCAGTTTTTCTAATTATTTTAACTAAGTCCTAATCAATATTTTAGAAATATGTTAAAAGATCATAACTTATATTGATCTATTATTTTGATTAATTAGGTTGTTTTTATTTAAACTATGGGATTTTATTTGAACATTTTTTTAACAGAAAATTTTATTGGGTACTCAATTCACCCCACCCCTCTTATGATTCTCACTCTGGCCCACATTTGGTATCATATGTTTTCCAAATCTTTTCAACTGTGATTTTAGTTGTGTTTCAAAGATCTTAAATTTATGTTAATTCTAAATTTCTTTATTTAAATGGATAATGGAAAATAAGGTTTTAAAACTAAAATAAATACTCTTTTATGCCAATAACTATGATCAATTGAAGATAAATATGAAAATTCATATATAAAGCATGGGTTTTGAAATTTGGTCTGCTGTGGAGGATAAGTATCAGTTACCAAAGACTAATAGAGCCAATTGAGATAATGAAACAATGCTTTCCTATAATAAAAAATATAAATATATGAATGTTATTTACTATTATTTAGGAGATTAATAATTCAATTAAATATCTACTAGTAAAACTACCTATGAAATTTGGGATACTTTAGCTATTTCACATGAAGGAACCACTAATGTTAAATAAATGAGATTGAACACTTATAAAATCAAATATGATTCATTCCAAATTAAACCTAATGGTATTATTTCTGATATGTATCTTAGGTTTAATGAAAAATTAAATACAATGAGATTCTTGGGAAATATAGTTTCAGATAAAGACCAAATCATGAGACTTCAAATATGTCTTCCAGAGAGATGGAGAGGGACATCTGTGTCTATAAGGGAATCATGTGACATCAGTAAACTACATGTTAAGTAATTGATTGGGAATTTTATGACTAATGAGGAAGAGATTAAGGTAAATTATTAAGGAATGATTAACTGAAGATAAAATCTATAAACATTAATACTACTACTTCAAAACAAAAAGATAAAGAAAAATTCCAAGATTATAGTTCTAGTGATGAAGAATCGCCACTTGATAGTGATAGGGAAATGACCCATTTTTTCAAAATTTTTAAGAAGATATATAAGAATAATAAATTATTCAATAAACTGAGTCACAAATGAAATTATTAAAACAAAGTAACTTCAAAAAAAGTTTTTGGAAAATAGATGAAAACTCAAATGATATTACCTGTTTTGAATGTAAGAGAAAATTTCATGTTAAGGTTGATTGTCAAAAGTTAAAATATAATAAGAAGTAAGAAGATAAGGATAGAAAATATAATAAATACATGAAATCCACATGAAATGACTCTGAGGATATCTCCAATGACTTTGACTCAACTAATGAAGAGAATCTAGATAGAGCTAGCATGTACATTCTGAGAGACACATCTATGGTACCTATTGTATCTCTAATACTTAATTCTGATCATTCTGAAAATAATGAGGATATGTCTATGGAATAAATGTTTGAATAATTAAAAAACAATTATGATACCTTTAATGATATTAAAGAAAATTATTAGTTTTTGAAGAAACAACATTTTTTATCAACCAATATAAGATCTGATCTCACTGTAGAAAAGGAGATGAATACTAAATTTTTAAAGGAGAATAATGAACTAAAAATTTCAAATAATAAACTCAAGATAGACTTTTAGATATTTAAAAATTAAAGTGAAAAACTTACTCAAATTCTAGTAAAACCAATTTCTCCTAAATATTTTACTTGTATAGGTTATCAACCTAGACAGAGAAGAGTAGTTAAGAGCACATTTGTTCCTAAGTCTAACTCTGGAAATTCTACTACTAATTAATTTTCAAATACACCTAATAAATTTTTTATTTCAAAAAGTTTTAAATCGTATTTTAGGAAACCTATAAATAAAATATTGGTTATTATTTCCCTAATCACCAACATATTTTTACCCAAGAAAATATGGGTACCAAAATCATTTCTGGTATAAACTTTGTTTTGTAGGAAATCTGCTTCAAGATCTCTTATGGGAATATGTGGTACTTAGATAGTGGTTTTTCCACGAATATGAAAGGATACTACTCGATATTAAAGGGATTAATAATGGTTTATGGTGTTCATGTCACCTTTAGTGACAATTCTAAAGGAAATATCATCATACATGGACAAATCGTTAATAATAAATCAATTTTAATTTGAATAGTAATTTTTTGATGGATTAAAATATAATATTCTTAGGATCTAAAAATTATGGGATGAGGGTTTTCATGTTAATTTTGAAAACAATTATTTTAATTTTTTTAGTTCTAAAAATGCTTTAGTATTTATAGATTTCAGAAATGAGATTATTTATTCTGTTAATCTTGATTTTTTGATTTCTCAAAATTTTTCTTTCTAGAGTGCCTTTAATAGTAAATCTTGGATTTGGAATGTGAGACTAGGCGACTTTAATGTTAAATAACTTAGAAATCATACCAGGAAAGCATTAGTCAGGGATCTTCCCAAAATTTAATTCCCGAATAATAAAGTATGTAACCACAATCAAAAAGGGAAATAACAAAAAATATATTTTAAATTAAAGAAAGAAGTTTAAACTTCTGAACCTCTTGAGTTGGTTCACATGGATTTGTTGGACCCTCTGACATTTTTATTTTAAATGGGAATCCTTATGTCTATGTAATTTTAGATGACTTTTCTAGGTATACTTGGGTGTTGTTTTTATCTCAAAAAAGTGAATAATGCTATTATTTTACCAAGAATTCTATATCTATAGAAAACTTAAATATTCTTCGAATTAAAACCTTAAGAAGTGACCATGATCATGAGTTTGAAAATAAATATTTTGAATCCTTTTACTCAAAAAGTTGTTATAGTGATATCTTATCTTCTCCTAAGACCCCTTAGTAGAATAGATTTGTAGGAAAAATAAATAGAAAACTTTAAGAGATATCCTAAAATATTCTTAATGAATATGACTTACCTGTCTACTTTTGGGCAGAGGATGTGAACATAGCCTAGTATATAATCAATAGAGTTTTAATTAGACCTACCTCAAAAAAAACCATTATGAACTTTTGAATAATCTAGATCATGTTAAATAATTTATATTATTTTATTTAAAAGTCTTTATTCTTAACACTAAGGATGGTCTTGACAAGTTTTCTTCCAAAAGTGATGAAGGAAGTTTCCTTGGTTGTTCAACTTCTAGAAAATCTTATAGAATTTTTAAGAAAAGAACCAAGATAATAGAATTTTTTTATGTCATGATTTATGGGATAGATCCACATGAGCTTAAGACTCATTTATAAAACCTTAAGTATGATTTATCCACTTTTAACATAAATTCAAAACCTTTTGATTCTGTTGTAATCAATAATAGAATTCATATTATTCTAAGGAACATCAAGAGCTTTTAGCTAAACCTATAGAGGAACCTACAGTGACCAGCCCTTCTTTTTATAGAGTTGTTATATCTCTTAAATACCATCCTTTAGATGTATTTGTTGGAGACTTAGATAAAGGTACACAAACTATAACTCTTCAAAGAAACCAGGTTGAACATCAAGAATTATTTTCATAGCTTCAACCTAATAACATCAATGATTCAATTAATGATGAGTTCTAGGTAATATATATTCAATAAGAACTTAATAAATTTAAAAGAAATAAATTTTGGGACCTTGTTTATAGACCCAAAGGCACCTTGAATATAGGAACTAAATTGTTGTTTAGACACAAGGTTGATGAATCTAGCATTATAGTAAGGAATAAGGATAGACTAATTGCACAAGGGTATGGTCAAGAAGAGGGTATTGGATATGAATATACCTTTTCACCTATAGCCAGGCTTGAATCAATTAGAATACTTCTTACCTATGCAGCACATCTAGATTTCAAATTATATCAAATGGACGTCAAAAACACAATCTTTAATAGGTATATAGTTGAGGATTTTTTTGAACAACCCCCTATATTTAAAAATCCACCTTTTATGAATCATTTTTTATGTTAAAAAAATATTTTTATGGTTTAAAACAGGATCATAGATCTTGGTATGATAGGCTCATAACTTTTCTAATTTCAAAACTATTTTCAAAAGGTGGAGTTGATCTTACCCTTTTTATAGATGTAATTTATAAAGATATTTTAGTTGTTTAAATTTATGTATATGGTATTATTTTTTGATGTTCTAACAATTATTTATATATACATTTTTTTAAAAAGATGCAATTTGAATTTGAAATGACATTAATGGGTGAACTAAAATTCTTTCATTATTTTTAAATTTTTTAAAATAAAAAAGAAATTATTTTAAACCAAATTAAATGTACTAAATTCATTTTAAAATGTTTTGGTATGGATATAAATAAGAGTAGTGATAATCCTATGCGTACTACCTATAAGTTGGATCCTGATGAAGTTGTGAAATCAGTGGAGAAAACCAATTACATAGGTTTTATTGGAATTCTTATCTACTTAAATTCTAGATGAACTGATATTATGTTTAGTGTGTGTATCTGTTATCATTTTCAATCAAACCCAAAATTGTCACACATAGTTAATATAAAAATTATTTTTAAATAACTCAAATATACTAAAAATTTAGGATTTTTCTATCCAAAAGGATAAGCATTTGACCTAGTTAGTTATTCAGATCCTAATTTTGGTGGTTGTGTGTTAGTAGAAAAAAACTCTGGAACATGTCATCTTTTGTACAAGTCACTAGTTTCTTGGTGTAGTAAGAAACAAAATTATGTTGCACTATCTACTACTGAATTTGAATAAATAGTTGTAGGTATCTATTGTGCTCAAATGTGTAGATGAAACACACTTTACTAGACTATAGATATCAATTCAAACATGTCCCTATAAATTGTGAAAATACAACTACTATAAAAATTACTAAGAACCCTATAACTCACTACAAAACAAGACATAATGACGTAGGAAATCAATTTTTGTGATATCATTTCCAAAAGGGTAATATAACTCTTGAATACATTGGTACTAAATATCAGCTAGTTTATATTTTCACTAAGCCTTTAAATTCCAAGAGAATGAACTAAACCAAACATGAATTAAGAAAAATTAATTTTCATCAAGCTTTATTTTTGTGGAACCCGCTGTTGAGGTTTACCCACCATTAAGTTTAAACCACTATATAGTTTTACCCACTATTTAGTTTTACCCACCATTGATTTTTACCCACCATTCATTTTTACCCACCGTTTATTTTTACCCATTGTTGAGTTTTACTCACCATTGAGTTTTACCCACAGGTGATTTTTACCTACCATTGAGTCTTACCTAGTGTTGAGTTTTACCCAACATTGATTTTTACCCACTATTGAGTTTTACCCACCACTGAGTTTTACCCACTATTCATTTTTACCCACTATTGAGTTTTACCCGCCATTGAGTTCTACCCACTATTGAGTTTTACCCACCATTGAGTTTTAATCATCATTAAGTTTTACCCATCATTGATTTTCACCCTCTGTTCAGTTTTACACACCATTCAGTTTTACCCACCATTTTATTTTACCCACCGTTGATTTTTACCTATCATTTGAAACTTCTTTCCTTTGTCAATTTTCTTATTGTTTGTTTTTGAGCCACCGCTTCTAATTTATTTACATAATATTTTATTTTTTTAATTCATTACAAATTTTATTTCATTTTTAATTTATTGAATCCCTAAAATCTTAAAATGGTATAAAATTAGAAATAAATCTAAATCTTAATATACTCATTTCCTTGCACCTTTATATTGACCTCATTATGACCCTTTCTCTCTCGACAATCAACCTTCTCTTACCTTCAGCTGAACTAACTGAGCTAATATCCATGGTTAGAATGAATAGATCTTCTCAATATTCTCCAGAAGAGTCATATCATAACAAGTAGTAGAAAGAGGATTTAGGTTGTTCTACTTCTGATCTGGTGAATCCAGATCCTATGAAGAGAGGTTTGATACATGAGAAATAAGTTAAATTAGAATGGTTAATGTCAAGAAAGTATTTAGTGATTAAATTTATTCAAAACTAGGGATGTATGGAATGGTCATTTTCTAATGAGAGACCCTTTTATCCTAGGTTAGTGCACCAATTCTACCATTTTTTTTAGTATAGAGTTGAAGAAGAAGATGACTGGGTGAGAAGTATAGTAAATGGTTATAATGTTCTGTTCTCCTCAGTGAAATGGTAAATATGATTAAAGATTCATCATGAGGGTGTTTTGAATTTTTATCAAGGGATTATTCCATATTCTAGTGATACTTTTTTTATGAAGAAGATTTGGTGGAATTAATCAGATGTGTAATTGTGAGAAGTCCAGTTACTATAGATATTGATAGGGAATAGTGATTCCACTTCATGTTTAACTAGAATATGATTTTCCCAAGGAAGGGTGACACTACAACCATGAGGTTCCATGATGTGTATCTATTATGTCTGTTGAAAATAGGAGAAAAGATTAGTCTTTGTAAATACTCAATGACTAACATGATAGAAATGTGTAATCCATATTCAAGGTAAATTATTTAATTTAACCTAGTTTTATCTAATCCATGTTGTTGGAAAAGGGTTTAGTTAAGGAAGGAAAATAAATAGTAGTGAGTTATTGATTTGTTTGTGTCACAAGGTTGATCTAAAAAAATATGATGATTGTCTAGAACCCCTAGAAGAAGTAGTGGGTTGAATATAGTGAAAGGATTTATGATGACTTCAATTGGGTTAATCATACATTTAGACTAAAGTATCTTGTGGACCCTATCTTAGAGCTAGATGAAGTGGTTGAATATTCTGATGGGGAAGAAGTTTTAACCTGTTGTGATGAGGAGAAATAGAATAATATGGATGAAGTGATCCGAACATGCCTAAAAGTCCTCTGATCATATCATATGGTGATCTTAGTCCACTCATGTCTCTTCCTTCCATATATACTCTCTTGAAAGGAGGTGGTGAGGAAGAGTAAACTGGGGTTTCTTGTGAGGATCAATTCAATGGTCCTTCCAAATCCTCTAAGGAAAATGGAAATCGTGAATATTAAGAAGAAGATAATGATGATGATGAAAATGTAAAAGGAAATGGTGATGGATATGAATATGAAAATGATAGAGATTCAGGCCCTGATAGTCCCAATGGAAGAATTGGTGATGATTATATAGAAATACCATATAAACTTCTCCCGTATCCAAGAGTATCAGTCTATAGATTAGAATTATGACCCAACCTTGATGAAGATATGGACCTAGATGATAGAGAAAAAAAGTAATAATCGATTGATGGAGAGGGGGAGGAATACCTAAGTATGGAGAGTCATCTGGTTGATTCTATTATTATATATCTTTTAGTTTATTTAGCTTATGAGTAGTTGGTTGGTCAGTAGAAAAATATAGATTAGTCAACTGCTGAGAAGATTGAAGTTGAGTCTGCTTTTTTTGATCCTTCTGGTGATGTGCAAAGATCTTATGAGAATTTTATTGTGGTTTCTTTTGTTGGTAAACCTTTACTTTTTATCTCTTATGCTAATAATTATTATGATCCTTCCTCTAGAATATTGGTGGATGCTAAGATTTCAGAGTGGAATACGTATCTTGGATATGTTAGATTAGGCCTGGATTACCCAGATTCAAATTAGAATAGAAGTTCACCAAAGAATGGTAGACCTACTAGTGGTTAAGTGATGGATCCTAAGGGATCCTTAATAAATAATATTGATTCTTCAAGTGAGTTGCAAAGGTTTTCTTTAGATATTCCTACACAAGGCATTTCCTCTACAACTTGTCCTTCACCTTTTGTTCTTGTTTTTCCATTTTATGTGGTCACCATCGATGATCCTTAATCCTTTAGAGAAAATATTATTTCTAATTTTGGTTCTTTGTTAAAAGATCAACCTCCTATGATTACCAAGCTCTGTGAGAAATATTCTATAAATTTATTGGGACTTGTGATTCTACATATCTTTTTTAAGACAATGCTTCACATTCATTAATTGGAGTTGGAAAATAAAAGGTTGGAAAATGAAATGGAAGCTATGATAGCCAAGTGGATAAAATGGGGTCTTCTTACATGGATTTCATGGATGCTTTTCTAGAGAGGATTGATAATCCTAATTACATGTCTTCTTCTTCAGGTTCACCTCATCCTCCTCCAGCTTATGATGTTGAAATAATTAGATATATTGGGAGAGAGGATATTTGTTTTACTTCATGTGATGTTCTTTACCTTTCTCTTGAGACTTTGAGAAAAATCAGGCATAATAGTGACCATGTGCATATGATGGTCATGGATTATATAAAAGAAATGAATCCTGACTGGGATACCATCACAACATCTATCAAGTATTATCTGTCTCGAGTTTATACTAAGCGTTAGTTGAATTTTCCTTTAAAGTTTATGACATAAAACATAAGGATACCTATGGTTAGTCAAGACTTTAAAGAACAATTTAATCAGTTAAAGGTCATAAATCCAATGTCACATCTTTTTATAGAATAGAAAAATGATTTATTCATTACTGTGTAAAGGTATAGAAACATAATAATGGACTTAATTCATCTTATAGAGCCCTTCATTCATGTGTCTAGAACTATAGTGGTGGCTTAATATGTCGTACCAGTTACATCTCATCTGACCCCTCCAACTTCAACTCCAGATTACTTCAAGACTGATGTCAACAATGATCCTCATTCACCTTTGTGAGATTTTTTTCAACCTTTCAACCTATCTACTAGATAATCAATACAATACCTTAGACAAATCATCATTAGATAGACTCCTTCTCTTAATGATGTTCCTACATATATTCCTTCAGTATCTTCATGATCTATTACTGAGCCTTATGCTTTGAAAAAAGGTAAGGGTAAAGAAACATTGATTCCATAAAACTAGCCTAAAAAAAGTTGATAATTATACATTTTTCATTGATGGGTATGATTTTTGTATAATTTTTTGTTATAACATTTTGGATGCCCTTCAATTGATTTTCTTAATGGAGATTCTCTTATTTATATTTGTTTATTTTTTATTTCCTATTTTCTGCTCACTTTTTTATAATCACAGAAGGGGAGATGACTCTATGAAATTTATTTATATAGTATTATTCCTTTAATACCATACTGATATTCATTTCTATATATATGTAAATACCTTTCATTGATATAATATTTTCTTTGATATTTTTTACTATCTAATAAATTTTAATACCATTTTATGTCCTTTACCTTTTGATATTGTAGTTTATAAAATGCCAGGACTTATGATCATAACAAAGGGGGAGATGGTTGGAACCCTTGATTTAATGATCACAAAATCATATTTATCATGTCATTAATGAGTTTTATGTTTTATGGTAGCATTTTATAATGTAATATTGATTGGTTAAAATTTGACTAAGTATTGGAATGCCTCACCATTTTAGATAAGTCACCACCAGAAAGACTCACTGTAAGAATAAAAAATTGATCACAAATTGTTGGAAACACTCACCATCAGATGTGACCTAACATTGAGTGTGAGAAATTTAGTGAATTATTGAAAACAAATACCATCAGAGATAACCCATGGAAATTTTAAAATCTTGTAAAATACCTACCGTTAGCAATGATTCACCACCAAGATGAAAAATTGTATAAGTGTTGGAAAGACCTACCGCCAGAGGATGACTACCTATCAGATCTTGGTACCTCTAGTTTTGGATAATTATTGAGATGACTTACCATCAAAATGGATGTTTGGAAAAGTATTGGAATGACTTACCACAGATGATTCACCATTGAGCATGACCTACTGTCATCCTAACTCACCATTGGCATGTCTCGCCATTATCTTATATCATTATTTGGATGACTCACCATCAGATATTGTCTCACTGTTCAATGGAGTAATTTTCACTATTTTTTATTATTTTAAATTAACTATTTCTGTAGGGTTTTTTATTTAATTTAATGTGATTTATTATTTTAATCTTTTTATTAAATGATTGTAGAGATTCATTAATGTTCATGTTAGTAATCTAGTAAGAGGAGAAGAAGATCTGGATGATTCTTCATGCTTGCTAGTGTTAAAAGAAGTAGCATACTCTCTCATATGTAGACACAAGTGAGAAGAGCCATGCAATACAGAGAGAGATATACATGTACTTGTAAATAGTTCTACTCTATGAGAGATTACACACTAAATCTAGCCTATACATGATTGTGATAAAGTGGATCTACACAATAACTCACTTCCTCTCGTACAGTTAGAACAAAGAGATCATATGATACTCTGTTTCACTGGTATTTTGAGAAACACGACTTGAGATATTTTTCAAACTATATTCAAGGAGTCAAAATATTCAAAGTGCACCACACATAGCAACATAATCTTTTCTACATTATTTTACTTTCTCTTTTTGTTTATTATCTTTACATTACAAGAAATGTGTGGTTACTCACTATTATTAACACAAACATTATCTCCTATTAATTAACAGTTAGATACTTGATATCTTCTCAACCCCATTTACTCATGTTTTCCCATATGTTTCAGAAAAGGTCCTAGTGCTTCCTATGTTTATTTTATTCCAATAGGATTCATGGAAGAGGTCATGCTTGGCCTAGACATCTTTTTTGGTGTACACTCGATCCAGGTTGGGGATCATAGATTATTTTATATAATATTATTATCAGCATGTGATTTACAAATGGAAAGGATTAGGTCTCATATTGAGACTAAACATATTGTATTTATTCTACTTTGTGTTTTGTTTTTTTATATCTAATCTTTAAAACTAAATCTATTTTAAACAGTAAACAAAACCACTACTTTGATAGTTAGTCTTAATTGGTATTTATATAAGGTTTTGATTAAGTAAATTTATTTAAAAAGATAAAATAGATTTCATAATTTTTTTAATTGAGACCTAATAAATAATTGATAAATCTCTTAAAATATCATAACTTATATCGGTATACTATTTTGATTAGCTGGGTTATTTTTATTTAAACTGGGGTATTTTATCTAAACTTGTTTTTAATAGAAAATATTATTGGGTACTCAATTCCCCATCATCTTGAGATAATCACTCTAACAAAAATACCATATTACTTAATCATATATAATTATATATATAATTTTTGTTATGTAAAATGAATCACAACACTTCGAGGAGGTGGTATCCACACATCCACGAACGATGTTATCACTTTTTCAATGTGTGAAATGGTAATAAAGAAAATGATATATAATATTTTAAGAAAGGTAATTATATCATGAGTATCAAATAGATTTTATGTATATAACATATATTTATTAAACTCGTCCTTAATACATTCCATGTAAAGTATTAATGAATAACATCACTTTAAGGAGGTGGTAGCCCATACATCCACAAATGATGTTATTGTATTACCAAAAAATGGAAACCATGATGGTATGTGTTATATAAAAATTAAATAAGTATTATTTAATCCAAAATATCATATATATATATATATCATATAAAAATAGTATTTACATCATAATTCCCTACCATTAAAGGATGTAAAGGAAAAAAACAAACGATATAGTTTCGTGAGGCGGTAGTTCATCATACACAAGAATAGTAATTTATTTACCCATTTGATGGAATTGTGTGTGGGTGTAGGTAGAACCCTTAACATAGGAACATCTCAGTATATTTATGATAATAATTTTATTATATAATAAATGCATAATAAAATTTTATGTGGTTTGAAAAAATAAATATAATATAAATATTGTTGAAGAATGTTTCTAATTTTTTAGGTAACTCATTTTGGTTTTCATAAAAGCACTTCCTTTTTTGCCTTTTTTCCCAAAGTGGTGATTCTAGGATTAGAAGAGGGGGTTTTTAGCTTTTTTTAGGATTTGTACAATCTAAAAGGATTGATAGGTGTGAAGAAGTGCGGAGGGTGGGTTTTTTTTATAGTGGAGAGGAGTGGAATTATTGTAAATATAAAAAGTTAAACACTCTTGGGAGGTATACCTTAAATAATGTGCATACAAAATGAAAAATAACAGATTAAAGGGGAATTATGGTTAATCCACACTCACATCACACAAAAAAATCATTTTTATCATTTTTTTCTTAGTCTTTCAGTTTCCTTATTTTTTTATTTTGGATTTTCATTTAGGTAGTTAGTTTTCTAACCTATTTAATTAATAAATTCAGACTAAAGTAAATTGATAAATATTATAAAATTTATTCCCAATAATTCTAAAATATTAAATTTAATTTATAAAATAAAAATATCATATTTTTTGTAAATTAATCTTAGTAGAAATGTGCAAAAATAATTTTTTAACCCTAAATGCACTAATAATGTTTTTAATATTTATGGGAAAATATGTTCATTATAAAAGATCAGTTGGCCCATGCATGGACCATATTGGATATTTATTAACACTTAAAAATCACTATGTAGAAGATATGTTTTTTTGTAATTTTAACTCATTTAATATAATATCATTTATTTTATTTTATTATTATCTAAATAATCCATGTGTTGGCATTTCATAAAAATATAATGTAATTATATCATATCTAAAATTTAAATATAAATGTTTATTATAATAATAAATCATTTATCTTTCAAAATAATATTTATAACTAAACCTATGTAGCTTCTTCTATACTCCAAATATTTATAGGTGTTAAATGCATGGAAGGTTACCTTTTTGTCTTTTTCAGTAATTAACTTATTATATAGGTCACCTTTAAGGAATTATATCCCAATAACTCATAAAATTGATCCTAAGGTCATGAGGGTCGACATATGTCCATGAAATGGGTTTTTTACATGTTTTGGGTCATTTATACACCTTATATTCTATGTTTAATCATTAAGTAAGATTGTTATTACCTTAATCACTATAATTAATTTTAACTATATTTACTAATAATTTCAGTAAAAAAAATTAAGTTGACTTTATTAGACCAAATATTTCATTCTGATTCCATATAATTATATACATTTTTTCAAACTAAATTCACATAAGTAACTAAAATTAATTGTAAAATTAATCTTATGGACATTGTAATATAACCGATTTTTAAAGAGAAAAGCTGAAAATTTTGAAATGATTTTATATCCAATTTTAATGTGAAATTGAATCCATTGACCTTCATTGGATTGAATAATTTATAATTTAACTAATTTTATTTTAAAGACAATTTAAAATATAATTTAACTATATAAATAAATTAGATGAAAAATAAAATTTCAATTAAAATACAGTATTTTCACCATTAATCAAAAAATGAAACTTCTTATAAAAATACCAAAAAATCACCCAAAGTAAATTTTGAAATTCATATTTCAATAAAATAAGTTTATTTTTTCAAATAAAATTTATAAAATTTTAAAATTTTATTTTTAAAACAAGTCTACCATTAATAAGTAGGAAAACTTCTTTTCAAAAAAATGCAATTTTTAAGCATAAAACTGAATTTATTCTTATATTATGTATATCAAATGTAACACCCGAGTTTTATGAGAAATATTTTGTTTTTATGTCATATATATCACCAAAGGAATCATTCACTACACACAACATTGTCTTGTATTGTGAGCAACCTTCCTCGATAGCTTGCGTTGTACGCAATACCGAGTTTCGTTAAACAACGATATGTTATTAAAATATTCTATAAACTAGCCATTATGAATAGTAATACCCAATTTTTGAAATTTTATATATTTTATCTTTCAAAATGTATTACATTTTTGGATTCGGAATATCGAAATTATCCTAGGGTGAATTTTTGGTATTTTTCTGAAAACATTCAATTTTTGATGAATAGTGAAAACACTGGGTTACTATTTAAAAACCGAATTTTTATTTAAATAATTATTTATTTTATTTAAATTTATTTTAGGTAAAAATTGATACATAATACCTATATAAGTTCAATTTAATTCATTTGAGTCATTTTATAATAATTTTAGATATATAAAAATTTTATTGAACTTTTCACCATCTTTTACCCACCTCCTAGGAGAATTTGAAAATTTACATAAAACATAATTTTACCGCTTTTGTGAGTGGAATTTCGAAAATCCGAGAGACACGGTAAATATAAAGGATTAAAATGTGGTTCAATAAGATAAAAATAATTTTTTGTGAATATTAACTTTTTACTTTTTTTACCACGGTTAAAAGTAAATAGGGTAATTAAGGGTAAAATCGATATTATTATTACCCTAACACATGTCAAAATTCTATTGGATAAGTTTAATTCGACCAAAAACAACCTTAGTAATAAAATATGACCATTTAGGTCCACTTGGATTATATTAGGACACTTATTATTACTTAATTTAAAGAATAATTAAAGGAGTTAAAATCAAAGTTTAATAACTAAAACATTTTTAATATAGGGTTATACATTAGGTAAATTCAACTATAAATATTAATTATAAAGATAAAAAGATTTCATATATAATGGTATTTTATTTATAATTTTTAGACATTAAATAATTAAATTTATTTATGACAGAATGATGATGCAGTAATTACCTTATTAATGAAATATTAACATAATTAATGTTATAAATACCCAAATAAATGTAATTTGAGACTTTTTATAAATTAAAATAATTATATAGGTTAATATGACATGTAATTATTTATTTAATTAACTTTTTCTAACTAATCATGTTGTTATGAATTTCACAAAAAATCAATTACCAAATAGTGTCATAATTGACATAAAATAGTTTTTAAAACAAATATTATATTATTAATTGTTATTTTATTCCTAAAAATATAAGGTTCGGTGAAATGACTTAGATAAGGTTATAAATATTAATAATGAACCACTTGGGTTTTTTTTGGGCTTTTTATAGTAAGTTTATTTACTATATATTGTAAGAAAACAAAAAGACACAGTAAAAGTAAAAATATTTAACTTAGAGTTAAATCAGAATGATATCTTTAAAATACTAACATAAAATCGTCTAAAACATATTTGTTGAGAGTATTTCTACCAACCACCACCTTATCTTTTAAATAAATCAATTTGGATCTATTAAAAATTGAATATGACTTTATTATAAAATAATATTTTATGTTTTTCCAAAGGTGACCCTCTCCTCCCTTATAAAAGGGCACCTCCTCCCTCTCCTCCTCACACAATTTTGAGCCTTAAATCTCAACCAAAACCTTCCCATTTCTCTTCTAAACTTCCTTATAAACATAATATAGTTCATGTTTATCTTTAAAGACCAATTTTATTTCCCTAAGAGAAGGTTTCAAAGAGGCTTGTCGAAGAAGAGGTAATATCTGTTACCGATTCTTTAAAATTTATTTCTACTTCTAATTCATCTTCTTTAGTTGTTTCATTATGAATTAATAACATCAGTATCACTCACATAATGATATTTTATTATAAATATGAACCAACCCTATTTCACCTTCTATCCATCCTATGGAAAACGAAATCACCGCGTGTGCGTACGTACGGAATACCGTCTCCACGTCGTGGTGTAATCTGTTTTCCACCACTACCTTACTTGGATGGGTATAATGGTGTAAATAATAAGTATTTATGATTATTGTAAATTTATATTGACTCTGAAATAATATATATACACTTCAATACAATTCCACGATCATGGTAATGATATCATCGCTCTTGCGTACGTACGGCCTACCGTCTCCATGATGCGATGTGACTCGTTCTACATGATCTTCATTGAATAATGATTATATAAATGAATAAATATGATATATATTACACTAATAACATTCTGTAAATGAGGTATCTATAACCTAAAATGATGAATAAGAATTTATTCGACAAAACATGCACAAGAACATAAAGCAACGAACACCCGAATAACAAGTAGCAATAAAAATATTACAAATAAGAAGATAACAAGATGACCATATATGATATCATAACAATGAATATGATTCTATAATAAGTCAATGGAATTATTTAAATCATTATACAATAGGTTCGGATATGTACGAAGCAAATCGGAACTAAGGTAAGGGAAAATCTCGCAATCTCATTTTTTATCCAAGATTGTTTATACTTCAAAATTTACTGGGAAATATTTATCATCCACATCCATGTTTTCTCAATTATTTCTATCCTACTACAATTGTTTAAATCCAATTTTACCTATTGGTGAGTTTTTAGTAAAATATATGAAAGGAATCTCTTGTCATTTTTAGTACGAGGTACTTTTTGACTTCTTCGGCCAAAGTACGAGAAGAATGTTTTTTTAACTTATACGGAATGAATGGATTTTTATGATTCCATAGAACATTATTTCCATGAATCTTACCTTACAAATTTTCAAGTTTATTTTTAATTAACTTCTTTTAGTTTAAAATTTTATGACATGTTAAGAAAAGAAAATTGATTTTGAAGAAGAAAGGATATTTTCCTCAAGAATGGAGTTCAAGTGTTTTATCAAAATTATTTTCCATCTAAGATAATATAGGGTTCTGTTTCTATCCCTATTATTACATCTATTTGATTATATTGTGATGGAATTATTTTTATGAAGTCCTTTATGAATTGTTTTATGATATCACGATATTTAAGCATCCATTTTTTTATTACATAGTTTATGCTATGATGTATGATTTATGATTTTGTGGCACACATAAGAATGGTTTCATTATGAGATGGGTGGGACCTATATATCCCCCAAATTTATTGGGTGAAGATTTATATCTCATGAGATATACATGGCTGGAACGGCAAGTTAATCTGGTTCAGTGACATAGGACTGGAACAAGTAGTGAACTCGGTTCAGTAATGGACTTTGTCCGATATGATAGTCTTGGAAATGATTCTTGACTAATATGAAATGATTTTCTATGATTATGTGTGTATGCCACAAAGGTTCATGTTTTAAGTTATGATTATTGGGATTACGTTTCATTACTTTGATTTATCCCATGTTATGATATTATGATCTCTTTTGCAGGTTAAGATATTCAAAATGTTATGTTCTTATGAATATGATATGATTGATATTTCTTTTTTTTACCCTTAGTGAGCATTTGAGCTCACCCTTTTGTATGTTTTCTTTTCCACAGGTCAGGAAGAAGGGTATTAAGTAGTATATGCCAAAAAGGGACTCTAAATATGATGAAATAAGTGGGAGAAAATGTAGATGATTTATGAACCAGTTGTTTATGTTTCCCAGTTTCTAAAGAAACTATACCTATACGGTCCTACCATGGTTTTGTTATATGTTGTAATAAGTATTCTTCAATTGTGAAGTAATAACCATGTATATAAGGTATGGGTCGTTAAAGTTGGTATTAGAGGGAGGTTATAGTCATCCTTTGTAAACTAGGATGTGAAAGCCTTAGTAAGAACCCTAAGGATATGTCTAATCATATAACATAATCTTATTATTTTAGAAATGGCCATGAACAAACTATGATAAAACCTAAAGTGTGAAATTTTATTCTTGATTATGTGGTTTTACTATTATGATTAGTGTTTCTCACACTATGCTTCTTCATTTTAGTCAATGGCTGGAACCCGAAGGAACCGTGTTAATGATGAATGCGATGGGAAATGCAATGATTGTCCCCTTGAGAAACCAAACGTTATGGGAGATGGAATTCAAATTCTTATAGCCATGATCACACAACTTTCTCAAGCTATGAATCATGTAGGAGTTCCAAACGAGTAAAGGAAGGTGCAACATTCTGTTGAATCCTTGATGAGGAAGCATCCACCTTCATTCAGAGGGTCTTCTGATCCATTAGTGGATGAACAATGGATCAATACCACTTAAAAGATATTATCAGTTCTACAATATTCTGATCATGACCAAGTCGTCTTAGCAGTGTATCATTTAGAAGGTGATGTTGATCAATGGTGGAATCTTATCAAGAATACGAGGCAAAGAGACGAAATTGAGTCCATGGAATGAGATGAGTTCAAGAGCTTATTTTTCAATAATTACTTCCCTCGTATTCATCGAGAAAATAGGGAGAAGGTTTTTCTTGAACTAAAGAAAAAGGATGATGAATCGGTTGGTACCTACGAAGCAAATTTTATAAGACTTGCAAGGTACGCTTCTGGAATTATTATCCAACATGGGAGTAAAATCGATCAATTATTTAGTGGCTTAAAACCAAGTCTTTGAAGGCCGTTAGCCATAAGGGACTTCAATAGCTACGAGGAAATTTTTCAATGTTCTCTCAAGGCTTAGATGGAGATTAGAGTAACCCATCAATCATATGGGTTTGATAAGAAGAGGAAAATGGAATTCAAAGGAAAATATAAAGATGACACTAAAAAGAAGATGAGTTTTCCCTTATGCTCAAAGTGTGGAATGAAGCATGTATGTAAGAGTCTTAAAGGGACAAGTAAATGTTTTATGTGTGGAAAATAAGGTCATCGGGCAGTTGAATGTCGAAATAATGGGAATAATATGTCTAATGATGCGAACAAAGAAAGGGATACACAGAATGTACCTCATACAATTCAATGTTTCAAGTGAAAGGAAATGGTGAATTATACCAATCAGTGCCCTAATCCAAGGACTGTTGATGATGATTGATGTCAACAAACTCTTAAGGCCAAAGACAAAGGAAATTCACATGCAATTTCTATCGGTGATGTGGAGTATGATAACGAAGTGGTGAAAGGTACACTTACCATCCACTCTAAAGTAGAAAATATTTTATTTGATTCTGGATCCACCCACTCTTTTATTTCTGAAGAATTTTCTAAGGGTATCACCATATTACCTCATCAGTTAGATATTGAGTTAGCTGTGACAACCCCTAATGGCACAACAGTCGCATCAAAATTTTACAATTCTTCTCCGATTGAAGTTTGTGGGAAAGTGCTTCCTACAAATCTTGTGATCCTTACTATAGTGGAATTTTATGTGATTCTTGGCATGGTTTGGATTTCTTTATATGGATCTCATATCAATTTACAAATAAGGGAAGTCACATTTCATATTCCAGATCAATCTATGATCGTCTATCAATGCAAGGATGAACATAACCTTCCAATGGAAATTTCTTCCATCTTATGGGTCTTGATTCCACTAAATGAAGGTTATTTATCTTAAATGGTTGGAGAGAAACTCACTATTAAGAATACACCCATTGTACAGGAGTTTGATGATGTCTTTCTGTAGGAATTTCTAGGTCTTCCACCAAATCATGAAGTTGAGTTTTCAATAGAACTCATACCGGGTGTTATGCCCATTTCAAAGACACCTTATAGAATGGCCCCAATTGAGTTATAGGAATTGAAAAAGAAACTCCAAGAGAATCTTGATAAGGGATTCATACGCCCTAGTGCATCACCTTGGGGAGAACTTGTTTTGTTCATTTAGAAGAAATATGGATCAATGAGACTCTTCATTGATTATCGTGAACATAACAAGATCACTATCAAGAAAAAATATCCTCTACAATGCATTGATGACTTATTTGACCAACTATGTGGAGCTCAATACTTTTCCAAGACTGATCTTTGTTCAGGGTATCATCAATTAAGGGTCAAAAAGGAGGATATACCAAAGAAGGCTTTCCGTACAAGGTATGATATTCTTGGCCAGTTTTTGGTAGTCTTTATAGATGATATTCTTGTCTATTCAAAGAGCAAGTAAGAACATGAAGATCACTTGAGAATTGTATTAAAGACCCTATGAAAGGAGAAGATTTATCTCAAATTTACCAAGTGTGAATTTTGGCTTCAAAAAGTTTCGTTTTTGAGTCACATAATCTCAAAAGAGGGGATATCTGTGGATCCAGCAAAAACAAAGGTTATCGAAAGATGTTCAAGACCAACAAAAGTAACTGAGAACCGAAGTTTTCTTGGTTTGGATAGATATTATCAACGTTTTGTGAAAAAAAATTCGCAATTATAAAATCCATTGACCATGTTCCCTCGAAAAGGAGTTAAGTTCATTTGGACAGAGGAGTGTGAAGAGAATTTCAAGGAGTTAAAAAGAAATTTATCTAGTGCACATGTGCTCACACTACTATATAGTGGAGAAAGGTTTGTGATCTACAGTGATGCATCCAAGAAAGGATTGGGGTGTGTTCTCATGCAAAATGATATGGTGATAGCTTATGCCTCACGAAAGTTGAAAATCCATGAGCAAAATTACCCAACTCAAGATTTGGAGTTATCTGCGGTAATCTTTGCATTAATGATTTGGAGGCATTAACTTTATGGTGAAAGGTGTGATATTTATACTGATCATAAAAGTTTAAAGTATATTTTCACACAAAAGGAGCTGAATATGCGCCAAAGAAGATGGTTGGATTTGATTAAGGACTACGACTGCTCAATTCATTATCACCCTAGGAAAGCAAACAAGGTGGCAGATGCATTAAGTCGACAAGACCATTCTAGATTATCCATGATTAGGATCAAAAAAGATCCAATATTTATGGATTTAAAAAGGATGGATATTGGAATTATAATGAAATGTAAAAATCTTATCTTTCTCAAATAAATGTTCAACCATCAATAAATGTTAAGATTAAAGAGGCACAAAAATAAGATGTAGAGTTACAAAAGAAGGTGAGAAATGTTCCTGAATTCAACATTGATTTTGATGGGATAATAATGTTCAAGAATCAGGTTTGTGTTCCTCCCATCCCAGAATTAAAGAAGGAGTTGCTGGATGAGGCTCATAGTTCTTCATTCTATATTCATCCCAGAAGCACGAAGATGTATAGGGTCCTGAAAGAGTACTTCTGGTGAGATGGCATGAAAAGAGATGTTGCTGAATATGTCTCTCGATGCTTGGTTTGTCAGCAAGTTAAAGCTAAGAGATAGAAGTCTAAGGGGATGTTAAAACAATTACCCATACCTAAATGGAAATGGGAAAACATCACTATGGACTTTGTCACTGGACTTCCTAAAACATCCAAAGGCAATAATGCTATCTAGGTTATAGTTGATACTCTTACGAAGTCAGCACACTTCATTTCTATTAGATAATATTTTTCTCTTGATCAGCTTGCCAGGATATATGTAAAGTGGTAATATTTCATGGAGTACCACTTTCATTTATTTCTGATCAGGATCCAAGGTTTACCTCAAAGTTTTGGTGAAGTCTTCAGCATACTCTAGATACAGAGATGAGTTGCAGCACTACTTATCATCCTCAGACAGATGGTCAGTCTGAGAGGAAAATTCAAACTCTAGAAGACATGTTGAGAGCTTGCTCTATGGATTTAAAAGGTGGTTGGGATAAACACCTACCTTTGGTGGAATTTTCTTATAATAATAGTTTTCACTCTAGTATTCAGATGGTTCCTTATTAAGCTCACTATGGATAGAAATGCAGGACTCCAACTTGCTGGGATGAAGTTGGGGAAAGAAAGCTATTAGGACCTGCTCTTGTTGATGAGATGGCAGAAAAGGTCCAATTTATTCAACAACACATAAGAGAAGCTCAGATTCGACAAAAAAGTTATGTCAACAACCGAAGAAAAGACCTAGAGTTTGAAGTAGGTGATAAAGTGTTCTTACGAATATCTCCTTGGAATAGAGTAATGAGATTTGGAAATAAGGGAAAGCTGAGCCCTAGGTATATCGTTCCTTTCGAAATTCTGGATCGTGTTGGGAAGGCAGCTTACCTATTGGCACTTTCATATAATCTCTCTCAAGTTCACGATGTGTTCCATGTATCTCTCCTGAGAATGTACATACCTGATCCTTCACATTTACTCAACTCATAATTTGTACCGATGGAGCAAGATCTTTCTTATGAAGAACAGCCGATAGAGATTCTGGATCATAGCGAAAAAGTCCTACAAAACAAGACCACTCTCTTGGTGAAAGATTTTTGGAGGAACCACCAATTAGAACAAGCTAAATGGGATCTTGAGGATATGATGACGGAGATGTATCCTCATCTTTTTGTTACAAAGAGACGAATTTCGAGGGCGAAATTCATTTTAAGGGGGGTAGAATGTAACACCCGAGATTTTGTGAGAAATATTTTGTTTTTATGTTTTATACATCACCAAAGGAATCCTTCACTACACACAACACTTTCTTGGCTTTTGATAAACCTTCCTCAATAGCTTGCATTGTACGCAATACCGAGTTTCGCTAAACAATGATATGTTATTAAAATATTATATAAACTAGCCGTTATGAATAGTAATACCCACTTTTTCAAATTTTATAAATTTTATCTTCCAAAATGGATTTCATTTTTGGATTCGGAATATCGAAATTAGCCTAGGGTGAATTTTTTGTATTTTTCTGAAAACATTCAATTTTTGATTAATAGTGAAAACACTGGGTTACTATTTAAAAAGCGACTTTTTATTTAAATAATTATTTATTTTATTTAAATTTATTTTGGGCCAAAATTGATACATAATACCTATATATGTTTAAGGTAATTCATTTGAGTCATTTTATAATAATTTTTTATATATAAAAATGTTATTGAACTTTTCACCGTCTTTTACCCACCTCATAGAAGAATTTGAAAAATTACATAAAACTTAATTTTACTACTTCTGTGAGTGGAATTTCGAAAATCTGAGAGAAATGGTTAATTTAAAGGAGTAAAATGTGGTTCAATAAGATAAAAATAATTTTTTTTAATAATAACTTTTTACTTTTTTTTACAACGGTTAAAAGTAAATAGTGTAATTAAGGGTAAAAATGATATTATTATTACCCTAACGCATGTCCTAATTCTATTGGATAAGTGTAATTCGACCAAAAAAACCTTAGGAATAAAATATGACCATTTTGGTCCAATTTTATTAGATTAGGACACTTATTATTATTTTATTTAAGGAAGAATTAAAAGATTTAAAATCAAAGTTTAATAACTAAAACATTTTTAATATAGGGTTATACATTAGATAAATTCAACTATAAATATTAATTAGAAATATAAATATATTTCCTACATAATTGTATTTTATTAATAATTTTTAGACATTAAATAATTTAATTTATTAATGACACAATGATGATGCAGTAATTACCTTATTAATGAAATATTAACAAAATTGATGTTATAAATACCCAAATAAGTGTAATTTGAGACTTTTTGTAAATTAAATGAATTTTATAGGTTAATATGACATGTAATTATTGATTTAATTAACTTTTTTAGAACTAATCATGATGTAATGATTTTCACAAAAAATCAATTACCAAATAGTGTCATAATTGACATAAAATAGTTTTTAAAACAAATATTATATTATTAATTGTTATTTTATTCCTAAAAAATCTAAGGTTTGGAAAAATGACTTATCTAAGGTTATATATATTAATAATGAACCAATTTGGGTTCGTTTGTCTTGTTATAGTAAGTTTATTAACCATATAGTGTAAGAAAACAAAAAGGCACAGTAGAAGTTAAATTATTTAACTTAGAGTTAAATCTAAATGATAAGGTTAAAAAACTAACCTAAACTTGTATAAAACTTATTGGTTGAGATGATTTCTACCCACCCCCACCTTAGCTTTGAAATAAATCAATTTTGATCTATTAAAAACCGAATATGACTTTATTATAAAATAATATTTTAAGGTTTTTCAAAGGTGCCACTCTCCTCCCTTATAAAAGGGAACCTCCTCCCTCTCCTCCTCACACAATTTTGAGACTTAAATCTCAGATAACCCCTTCCCATTTCCCTTCTCAACTTTCCTAGAAACATACTAGAGGTCCTGGTCTTCTTCAAAGTCAGATTTTATTTCCCTAAGATGAGGTTTCAAATAGGCGTGTCGAAGAAGAGGTAATATCCGTTACCAATTCTTTCAAATTTATTTCTTCTTATACTTCCTCTTATTTAGTTGTTTCATTATGAAGTAATAACATCAGTATCACTCACATACTGATATGTTATTATAAATATTAAAAAACCATATTTCACATTCTATCCATCCTACGGAAAACGAAATCACCGCGCGTGCGTACGTACGGAATACCATCTCCACGCCGTGGTGTAATCTATTTTCCACCACCACCTTACTCGGATGGGTATACTGGTGTAAAGAATAACTATTTATGATTATTGTAAAGTTATATTGATTCTGAAATAATATACATACACTTCAATACAATTCCATGATCATGGGAATGATATCATCGCTCGTGCGTACGTACGGTCTACCGTCTCCACGATGTGATGCAACTCGTTCTACATGATCTTCATTGAATAATGATTATATAAATAAATTGAATGAATAAATATGATATATATTACACTAATAAAATTATGGAAATGAGGTATCTATAACCTAAAAAAGAATAATAATAATTTATTCGATAAAACATGCATAAGAACATAAAGCAATGAACACCTGAATAACAAGTAGCAATGAAAATATTACTAATAAGAAGATAATAATATGACCATATATGGTATCATAACAATGAATATGATTCATATAATAAGTCAATGACATTATTTAAATCATTATACAGGAGTTTCGGATACATACGAAGCAAATCAGTCCTAAGGTAAGGGAAAATCTCAAAATCTCATTTTTTATGTGAGATTGTTTATACTTCAGAATTTACTAGGGAATATTTATCATCCACATCAATGTTTTCCCAATTATTTCTATCCTCATACAATTGTTTAAATCCAATTTTACCTATTTGTGAGTTTTTATTAAAGGATATGAAAGGAATATATTGTCATTTTTAGTACGATGTACTTTTTGAATTCTTTGGCCAAAGTATGAGAAGAATGTTTTTTTTAACTTATACGGGATGAATGGATTGTTATGATTCCATAGAACATTATTTCCATGAAGCTTACTTTAAAAATTTTCAATTTTATTTTTAATTAACTTCTTTTAGTTTAAAAAGTTATGACGTGTTAAGAAAGGAAAAATTATTTTGATGAAGAAATGATATTTTCCTCAAGAATGGAGTTCAAGTGTTTATTAAAATTATTTTCCATCGAAGATAACATAGGGTTCTATTTCGATCCCTATTATTACATTGATTTGATTATGTTGTGATGGAATTATTTTTATGAAGTCCTTTATGAATTGTTTTATGATGTCATGATATTTAAGAATCCCATTTTTATTACATGGGTTATGCTATGATGTATGATTAATGATTTTGTGGAACACATAAGAATGGTTTCATTAAGAGATGGGTGGTGCCTATATCTCCCTCCAATGAATTGGGTAAAGATTTATATCTCATTAGATAGACATGGCTGGAATGGAAAGTTAATCTTGCTCAGTGAAACAAGACTGGAACGAGGAGTGAACTCGGTTCAGTAATGGACTTTTTTCGCTATGATAGTCCTGGATATGATTCTTGACTAATATGAAATGATTTTCTACGATTATGTGTGTACGCCACAAAGTTTCATGTTTTAAGTTATGATTATTGGGATTACATTTCATTACTATGATTTATCCCATGTTATTATATTACGATCTCTTTTGCAGGTTATGATATTCAAAATGTTATGTTCTTATGAATATGATATGATTGATATTTCTTTTGTTTACCCTTACTGAGCATTTGAGCTCACCATTTTGTATGTTTTCTTTTCCCCGGGTCATGAAGAAGGGTATTAAGTAGGATATGCCAAAAAGGGACTCTAAATATGATGAAATAAGTGGGAGAAAATGTAGATCATTTATGAACCAGTTGTTTATGTTTCCCAGTTTCTAAAGACACTATACCTATACGGTCCTACCATGGTTTTGTTATATTTTGTAATAAGTATTCTTCAATTTTGAAGTAATAACCATGTATGTAAAGTATGGGTCATTAAATGAAATCTATTGTATGAATGTAAAAACATTTTATAAGCATGTATACACATAAAATAGTTAGTATTATTCACACCTTCCAATATAAATAACAGGTGTTAACTTTCATATTAAATAATAATATCAATAATATATTATTGTTTGGTAAGACTTGACCTTGCGTGCAACACAAGCTATCAAACAAACTCAGTGTTACGTGTAATGAAATATAAACTTTTTGTTGTTTGTAATTCAATCTAAACTATTCATTTCATGCAAATCAAGCTATCAAATAATTTAAATAAATTTGAAATAATATATTTCATAAAATCTTGGAGTGTTACAATTCCTATTTGGAATGTTGTTGGATGAGGTGTTTCAAGATCAGTTTGTTCCGAGGGTTTAGTATATGATAGTTGAAACTCATTATGGTTCACCATATATTGAGAGGTTTATTCTAGGGAAACATATTCCTAAGGAGTATCCCGGGTCAATTCTGATTTCTCGTTCATCGGGTCTTTCATTTATGTGATTCTATTATGATTGGTTAAGGAATTTGAAGCTATCTTGCCATAATCCTCAAAATAATTGTTTCCAATATGTCTATTGGGTCATCTAGATGATTTATGTAAGAATATTTTCTAGAATAGGAATCTCCAGGCAAAGGATTTCAACTCCTAACTATGGGGAATCAGATTCTTCAAGGCAACAGGGCTCCAGCTATAGGCCTCAAAGTGAATATCTTCACACAGTCAGGATTTTTTTGGTTTGGGATTGAAATCCAAGCCTTTTCCAATTGACATAGAAGTTTATTAATTTTAAGTTCCTATTTTTTATTTTTCTCTACTATTGTATGTTCCTCTTTGTTTTAAATGGATTAGTGGCTCTGTTTTCATATAACCCTATAGTGGTGATTTATGGATAAGGATATTTATATGGTTAGAATTTGGGGATAATCTTTGGTTTTGAGTTATGATAACTTTTGGGATACTTGTGTCTTGTGTAAATGAGTAATTTTTTCTTGTTTAGGTGTTTAGTTTGACTTTCTTTCATTGTGAGTTCTGTGTTTGTGTTGTTGTGCTAGTTGGTTTCTTGTAGTGTGCAGAACCCTTTCTTCTCCTTCCTCATGGATTTTTTGTTGTGGGTTTTCCTAGATATTATTAGGTGTTACTTATTAATTATAAAGTTCATGAAAATGTTTATGGTTTCATTTTTCCTCATTCAGTTTTCATCTTGATTTTGGTCCTTATTCGGCTAGGTGACTTTCTATAGGCTAAAAGTATTAGTGGTGGGGATAATTATCACACCCCAACCACATTTTTTTAATTTATTCTTTTCATGTTTCTAAATATTTTTGTTTATGTTTGGGTAGATTTTGGGTGATAAATTGTGAGTTTTGTAGGTTTAGGGTGGTTGTTGGCCCTGTTCACGATTGTTGTACATGGTTTGAGGGTAAGTTGTGCAACTGGTTAAGATAAAGGGTGTTTTCAATTCTGTTTCTTCATTCATGGTTTTCTTGGCATGATTTGAGCATGGTTTTTTCCAAACCATTCATGATCAAGGATAAACTTTTTATCTCATGTGTGGTGTCTAGGAAAAGGAACATGGATTGCGCATGGTTAGTAGAAACTATGAGGCAAGCATACAGAAGCCTCTGTAGTTTTTGAAAGAGGCAAGGTGCACGGTTAGCACATAGTTTCCCAAACTATTTTTCTAGCCAATGAGAGTAATCATTATCTTCATTAGGGTGTGCACATTTGGTGCATTGTTTAAAAAACCATGTGTCCAAACCATTAAAGTTTCTGAGAATTCATTAAAACCTTGCATCTCCAAATTTTCACCTCCGTATTTTTAACCCATTTGGGGTTATCCTCCCATTTTCTCAACCTAGGTACATTGGAGGGCCTCCAATTCCCCTATCCTTTGGTTCTTTTTTCTCCATGGTTTCCTCCTCATGCTTCTAAGGTGAGTTATTCTTGGTTTTTGGGTGTTTTTTTCTCTTATCATCTTCCTCTCTTGTCTATATTTTCCTTCTTGGCTTAATTCTCTCTTGTAAAAACCCTAGGGTAGGATTTTGATGTGTTTCTTGTGTTTCTTGGATGTTAGGGTGTGCATATTTCCTCTTTCGCTTTGTACTTCTTCCTATGAGTGTTTCGTCGCATCTGCATGTCATTGATGTAGGTGTTTCCATCCATTTACTTTCCAAAGATTATATATAGTGGCTTGTTCTTTCCTAAATGATTTCTGAGTGTGATAATCATGCATGTAGTGTGTTAGAATTGTTTTGGTGATTTAATAAAGGAAATTTGATGAAAATGGATTTAAAAAAGAATTTCATAAATACACCTACTTGTATATGCATGAAAAGTGTGATAAAATGACACTTTTCCTTTAAAGATGGAATTAGGTGTTTTGGACTATGTTGGACTAGGTTGGATTGTGGTAGTTAGTATTTCTTTGTGAATTGGTCTTCATGTGTGGATGGCATGCCTTGTTGTAATTTAATTCTCATATGTACAGGTTATTATGATTGGTAGTAATTCTAGTTTTGGATCTTGAAATGGATATTTTGGTATTTTATGGCTTTCAAAACTTGTTCCATTAGATGTGGGTGTATCCATATGTTCATGTGGTGCACATATGGATAGGCACCCTAATGATAATGGTTTATATAAAATTATTCACCTTGAACCCCAAATTTTCAAACATGTTTCTCTCATTTCTTTCTCGCCACCATCCCATATTCTAAAAGGTTTTATTTAACACCACTAATTCTATATAAAATTATTATTAGTTTCTAAATAAACCCCAATGTTTTATAAGTGACTCCTTGTTTATCAAATTCCAAATATAGTTTCAATTGTGTTTCCTAAATCTATGCTAGGTTGTCATCTTGAAGTGTGGTTTGATCTCTAAATTACTTGAAGTACTGTTTGGAATATTCAAAATTTAAATAGTGTTTCCCCTTGGTTTTGGAAATAGTTTTATATGGAATTAGATTTATAAATACTAAAGCTTGGATGGTACTTTTTGGTTATTTGAAAATCAATTTTGAAACTCATGTGATGTGTAGGCCCGGTTGGCACTTATTTGTGGCTTGAGATGTGATGGGAACCTCTATTTTTTACCCTCTATATAGAGGGCATCCACATAGGTGGTGTTGGGGTTTTGTAAAGGAATACATGGTGGAATATGTGGGTTATTGGTTTACGTTACATGTTTGATGGCCTCCAAATTCTTCGATATATTATTATCTTGGGATTCATAGATTTCATCTAGAGGGTCACGTGATAGTTTCTTATTTGTACCGATTAGATATACAAGTACCCCCATAGATTTTTTGAGAGGTCAAAGGAGTTTTTTCCACTAGTGAGGATAGTTTAGAGAAGCTCAATTGGTTAGATGCTAGGGAGCTACACCATATACCATCAGGTGATTCCGAACTGAGTATGCTTAGGTATTTCTTCTATAGATGTTTAGTAAATTCCCCTGATTACCTATGTGTATATTGTTTCATTCTTCAGTGCTTTGGTTATCTATTCTACTTGTGTATGTATTCCTAAATCAATATTATTTCCTCATCATTTGGAATTGTTTGGTTTATCCTATTGTTTATGTTCCTATAAGGATTCCTTCATTTTGTGAGAATTTTAAACTGGGTTTTAAAATGAAAATCTATATTGAAAAGAGTAAATTAGTGTGAATTGTTTAATGAAAATTTGTGTTTGGTTCTTTAAAATGATAAAACCAAATTTTCAAAATGTATCTCAAAGTAGTGTTTATGGAATTTATCAATAAAGTACATGTATAGACTATTTTATGTTTACCTATTGTTGTTAAAACCAGTAATACTGATAATGCCCCCCTGGAAATCATATGATGAACATGAACAACTCAGAGGTCATTAGAAGAATTCAAGATAAATGATCGATTGAAAATTTAGTACTTTCCACAGTAGCCGGTCAAAACACCAAAAAACCAGCAACTCTTCCTGCCCTTACTGATCATTCTTGAAAATCTAGGAAAGAAATTACGCAAGAACCATCAATCAAAAAATCAATCAGAAATAATAATTTAGGTGAAAATAAAAAATGGGATCCCCCCTCCACCAATGCAAATACAAATGAATATATTCTTATAGAACTATCAATGAGTGGAAAACAATGACAATTCCACCTCACTTCACAGGTTTATTCATGTTCATAAACCCAAATTTTTGAAAATTTCTGAACCCAAAAATGCTACTTTCTATGATTTGTTGGCCTTGAAAATTAAGGTTACACTCTGATAGGTTGTAACAGTACATCAGGTAATACTAACACATTATGAGTCTTTTCAAATCATTTTATTACTGGTGTCTCGTTCTGCAATATTGATGAAAAAACGATCACCTATAAAGCTAGCATCTATAATTTTCACTTATTTTACACTATTGTTTATTCTAAGAACAATTATCAAGAAAAAAGACTGATTTGGTAGAAAATTAAGATCAATAGCCATGGAATTCATGACCCATGGATTATTCTTAGTGACTTCAATGAAATATTATGTCCTAGTGAGAGAATGAGAGTGGTTTGTCTCACTCTCTCTTCAAAGGAATTCAAATAATGAATTAAATCCAATAACCTAATTGAGATTAATCTAGTTAGAGAAAATTACACATGGTATCAAGGGAACAACACTAAAATGGTTTCTAGAAAACTTGATCATGCTTTCACTTATGAAAAAGATCTTGAAATTTGGGATTCTATTGCAAGAATTACCCTTCCAAAGATCAACTCAGATCATCATCCTGTATTGATCAGACTTATAAATTAGTCCTCTATGCCAAGGTTGCCTTTCTGATTCAATAATGATTGGTCCTCTCACTCTGATCTTAACAAGTTGGTTGAAAATTTTTGGGCTTCTAACCATTGTGAAAATGATGTTTATCCTTGCATCATGAGGTTAAATCACTTCAAGTACAATCTTAAGAGCTGGTGAAAAGACAGCTATAATATGATAGAGAATGACATTATTTCTGTGGAGGCCCAAGTCAATCAAATCCAATGTGAAGCCACTTCCTCTGATTTTTAGAGGAATATGAAGCAATAAATTTTCATCACTTCCAAGATTAATTCTCTACTCTCCATTAAAGAAAATATTCAAAAAGATACTTTTAATGTTAAATGGTTAATGGATGTACATAGACACTTTGAATTTTAAAATACCCTCTAAAGAACAAGGATATCATGTAGACCTCTCATGTTCTTGAGAGATGGTGATAGAGTGCTTGACAATGAGGAGTCCCTTATGGAACATGTTGTCTCTTACTTTGAATAGATTTTTAATGGTATAGTTCTTAATAAGGACATTCAAGATGATACATTCCAAACATGGTTAGTAATGTAGATAATAACAGGCTCACTTGCATCTTTCTTGACTCTGAGATTTGAGAAGTGGTCTTCAGTCTAAAACCTGATAGTGCTTCAGGATCAGAGGGATTTACTAATGCCTTCTTTCAAACCTACCGAGAGGTCCTTATCCTTTATGTTTGTAGTCTTGTTAAATCCCTATTCTTTATAGGTGTTTTTTCAAATGGTCTCAATTATTTCCTTTCTCTAATTACCAAGGTTGAAATGATTCTGAGATTTACCAGTTCAGACCCATCGTTCTAATCAACACTTACTACAAAATTATTACTAAACGTTTTACTAATAGACTCACCACCATTGCAAACAAAGTTATTTCTCGGAATCGGTTTGGATTTGTAAAGTTAAGAACTATACAAGACTATATTGGTATGGCCTCTAAATGTGTCATGGTTCTTAACAAAATAATAATAGGTGGATGTATTTCTCTTAATATGGACATCAGGAAATCTTTTTACACCATGTACTAGAGCTTCATTTTCAAAGTGCTTCACAATTTTGGATTCAATGACATATTTTTTAATTGGGTTAAAGGTCTTTTTCAATCTACTCATATCTCTGTGCTTATCAATGTTTCTCCAAAAGGCTATTTTTCTTGCTCAAAATGTGTCAAGCATAGCGACCCCCTCTCTTCCATTCTCTTCTCCATTGCAGAGGACTATATGAGTAGAATTCTCACATGTATGATGGATTAGAGAATACTCAAAGTTATCCACCCTTCATGGAATTTGTTTGCCCCTATTCATCTTTTGTACGTTGATGGAATGATTATCTTCATTCAAGGTACTAAAAGGAACATACAAAAAATTAATTTGGACCTTTTTCACTATGAAGAGGTCTCGGGGAAGACTATAAATTGTAAAAAAATATTTTATTTATTTTTCTAATACTATACCCTCAGTTAGAAGATCTCAAATCAATATTTAACTAGGAATTAAGAAAGTATCATTGAATTTTTATTATCTTGTAGTTTTTCTTTTCTGTGGGAGACCAAAGGCAATTCACTTTATCAAAATTCTGGATCAAACCAACAAAAATCTCTCTACATGGAAGAATAAGACTATCTCTATGGATGGAAAAATATATTTGGTTAAGCATGCCATTATTGTTAAGCTCATTCATTCCTTCGTGATTTAAAAATGGCCTGACTCTCTACTCGCTCATCTTAAAATATGCATCAGAAACATTGTGTGGAGTGGAGGCATTCTGGAAAATAAATTAGTCACTGTTGTCTTGAGTAAATGTTGCAAAACCCTTGATAAGGGAGGCCAAATAATCAAAAGAATCAAGATTTTCAATGTTTATCTTCACACCAAGTTCACCTAGAATCCTTTCAAAAGTGATTCTATGGATCTCAGTTTTCTCATAAATAGATTCAATGAAAAATTAAAAAGACGCTGCAATTCATATATAGGATCTTCTATTTGTCCAACCATCAAATCTTCTTATGCTAACATTATGTCTAACTCAAGATGGATTGATTTTAGATAGTCCTCTCTGAAATTCCGGCTTGGAAATTGGACGGTCTCCCCTCTCATATCTATAGTTGACCCAAAACATTTTTCTATTAACTCAGATATCTCAATTCAAGAATTCATGGACCTCTTAAGAACAGAGATATCCAGGAACGATATCGATTTCCTCTATAACTATGTGTTTTCACCTACCAAAGACACTCTTATCTAGGAAAATGCTAGAAATGAAACTCATGATTCCAAATCTTATTACAACTATAATTTTTGATTCAGATAATAGATTTTCTTGGATCAAACACTACAATAGGTCTTGGATTAGACCCTCTAGGATGACCTTGATTTGGAAGCTTTCACACCACAAGTTACCTACTGATGACAGCTTACAATATTGTTGCATTGATTTATATTCCAGATGTAGGTTTTTCAATCAGCACAGGGAGGAAATCTATCACATTTTCTTATCATGTTCCACTACCATTGATATCTGGAATGTACTATAGAAAGTTTCTTAAATATATATCCCGAAGGGCCATGACATTGCAGCTTGGCTTCATTACTGCACAACTTTCAAAGCCTCTCTGCAACTCAAGTCCTCTTTTCTAGCTTCTGTAACGGAACTTTCATATCTTCTTTGGTCTAATTGGAATGACATAACACATGAAAACTCTAAATTTCACCTTCAAGAAGCTATCGGTTGCATCTTCACAACTTCTAAGGAAACCATCTCATTATATATGGGTCACCAGTTCAATACTATCCATGACTTAATGGTTCTCCAGAAAATTATTTTGTAGGGAAATTATATGAAGAAACAATGTATCTTTGATGTTTTTTGGTAGGTTCCCCTTTAAGATTGGATGAAACTTATTGTGGACATAGCTTTAAAAGGTAATTCGGTACCTTTAAGTTTTGGTGATATC
This sequence comes from Viscum album, assembly GCA_963277665.1. Classification (NCBI taxonomy): domain Eukaryota; kingdom Viridiplantae; phylum Streptophyta; class Magnoliopsida; order Santalales; family Viscaceae; genus Viscum; species Viscum album. The sequence continues at coordinate 937,574,446 of OY728153.1, forward strand.
TTTAGAGACCACACTAGTAATGTCCTTGGGTATTTTTTCAGAAAGTGTGATATTTCTTCTTCTCTTGAATCTGAAATGATCATTGATATTCATGTTGTTCACTTTCCTCTTCTCAAAGGCATTTATAACATTTGGCTCGAGAGTGGCTCTACTACCGTGGTGCAAGAAATTATAAATGGTGTGATACATATATCTTGGAATATCGCTGCAATATGGATGGAGTGTCTCAAATTCCTCTTAAGTTTTAATTTCACTGTCACTCATGTTTACCGGAAAGCTAATTCTATGACAGAAAGAATTGCTAATAAAGAAATCAGCATCGAACTCACATGGTTAGATAACATCACACCTGACTCGGATCCTCTTATTAAAAAAGTCTGTAATAAATCCCTTCTTTCATACTTTTGTAACTCTTCTTTGTTTTAATAAATCATCTTTTCCCATTTTCCAAGATACTCCCCTCTAAAAAAATTACAGGAATCATGAGATAATTATGAAATTCTAACAGATGTCTCCTTACCCTTTTTGTATGATATCTTGACATAAATCCTTGATCATTTTTTATGTCTTCTAGAATTATGAACTCCCAATAAATCTATTATTATGAGAATAATTATTTTTATCCAAGTGATTATTTATTTTCATTTTTACCATGGATTATGTTATACTTATGTATTCATTGATTTGGAATCAGTTTTTCTACCTATAACCATTATATTGTTTCTTCCATTATTATGTTGTTATTATTCCATGTTGGCTTTCATTGTATGTTTTCCCATACTGAGTTCTTGATCTCAACCTTTTCTTTTATTTCCCATTTCCCTAGGTACTGAAGTTTAATATTTTTTATGAATGGATCTAATAAAATCATTAAGGAATAATAATTTTTACTTAAATGATGTAATATATGAGGATATATTGCAATGTATCTATTCCCTTAATGATTACTAACCCTTGATCTTGGTTATGTGATCTAATTACCATAGATTAAATATCCCATAGGCTCTAGGTGATAGGGTTTGAGGGTGTTACAACTAATAATAGATCGAGATTTAATAGAAACCTTAGGAATGAGGTTTAAAAGAACATAGTTAGAAAATAAAGATTTTACCACTTAAAATTTCTATTGATTATTATGGAATTTTATTGATCGGTATTTTATCAATAGGACCTAATTTTTGGAAAACAAGATATATATATATATATAAGTGAAGTTTTATACATTATTATCTTATTATATTACTAATTAATCTATGACATTAGTTAGATAATGGATCCTCCTAGATAAAATGAAAACCAAGAAAATAATAAAAGAAAATGTAGGGAATGAATGAATAATTAGGATAATGGTGTTAATATGGGAATTGAGAAACTTATTATTGTCAAATATAAATTGAAATAGGTTATTTAAAATAGCCTTATCCGCATAGAAAAATCAGTTTACCCTCGAGAAGGATCAACATATTTGGATCATTTTGTGATGAAAGTCCCCCTATTATTCACTAGGTCTACTAATCCAATGGTGGAAATGAAATAGAAAAAATCTCTAGATGATATATTTATATAATTAGGTTTTATTAATAAAGAAAACATTATCATGTTTTTATATCATTTTATAGGATGTGATGACCAATTATGGTCACTGATTTAAAATACTAAGGAGGAGGATGAGATAGAAAACATGGAGTAAAAATCATTTTAAGGTTATTTTTCTTGAAAAATATTTTTCTTGGGAGAAATGTGTTAAAGTGAAAAATAAAATTCATGAATATATAATAAAAGTAATAATAGAATATATCTAAGTATAAAGATTATTTCACAAGGATAGAATAGTATTTTTTAGACAATCTATAGAACCCAGAAATAAATATCGATCTCTTCATTGATGGTTTAAATCCAAGACTTCGAAGATCTTTAGTCTCCAAAAAAAATTCAACATGTGAATATATAGTGATGATTTCTATCAAGACTGAATAGAAGTTTAAAAAATCATTAATTTATAAAGGGAAAATTAATAATAAGTTGATGTTTGATCTCTTTATGGAAAGAACTGACATAAAGGAAAGATAAAGGAAAATAGTAGTTCTATATATATAAAAAATTAGAAGAAACACCACGTATCATGCTTAATGGTATTCATTGTATAATTTAAACGTGGATAAACATTAATAATATTGTGAGTGTAAAGAAAATATAGAATCATTCAATGTGAAATTTTTTAACTTTGGGGAGATGGGACACTACTCTAATCAATACATCAAGAACTAAGGGAATCCATGCCATAAGAGGCCTAGGGATAAAGGATGGTCATTTTTAATAACAATTAGTGAATTTGATGCTAAAAATGATATGATATTGGGTAATTTTATTATACAATCAAATTTATCTATTATATTATTATATTTTAGATATACACATTATTTTATATCATGCATGTTTATAAAGATTACTAAATATCTCTTCAATACATTCAGGAATTATTTATTAGTTAGAAAAATTAGTAGTATATTAATTATTATGAAGATATACTATTATGTTAAAATTAGAATTCATGGGTGTTTGCAAGGTGGAAATATGATTATTATACTTTTTATGTATTTTTATGTAATTGTGAGGCTATTTTAGATCTTGAATTATAAAAAACAATTTATTATAGAGATAAAGTAGTTAAATTAGTTAAGAGAATATGGAATTAATTTTCTTTATAAGGGATATTTCATTACCTAAATGATGTTCGAAACCACTCCTATTATCTCATCTTAATTAAATCCTTGGGGAAAAATTGATGTAATTCAATCTATGAAGGGAATGAGGTTTTGAGAATAAAAGACATACCCATTGTGATGATATATATTAATGTATTTTACAATAAATTTCATGAATTCTCCCCAAATCAAGAGGTTAAATTTTCTATTGATATTATACTAGATACAACTTCCATATACAATCCACCATCTAAAATGGATCGGGTGGAGTTAGTTGAGTTAAAGAATAAATTACAAGAATTATGTGATAGGGATTTTATTCATCCAATTTTTCACCATGGGAATCGCCTATTTTATTTAAAAGGAAGAAGTAGGTTTCATTGAGGTTATGCATGATTATAGAGAAATCAATGTAATTACTATAAATAAAAGTATATATTTCCATATATTGGTGACCTTACAGATCAATTTCATGGGGATCAATACTTAACGAAGATTAATCATTATTCTGGTTATCAAGTGTTAAATATTAAGAAATAAAATATCCCAAGAAAAACGTTAATATGAGGTATGTTTATTAGGAGTTCAATGTAATATATTTTGTGTTAAAAAATACACACTATGTTTTTATGTATTTTACAAATAGAGTATTCACGGATTATCATGATATTATTATTGTGGTGTTTATTATTTCATACTCTAGGAGTTATGATAATCATGAAACTTATTTCTAAATCATGTTTGAGGTTCTTAGAAAAAAGTGTTATTTGGGAAATTCCATAAATGATAATTTTGGATTTAAAAATTTTCATTAAATAGATATTTTTTATACAATGATAGTATATATATTTAACTTTCAAAAATAAAGTTTTTAAAGGAATGAACATATCCTACTAACTTAACTAAAATAAATAGTTTTCTTATTTTAGCTAGATAATATTAGTGATTTGTTGAAACTTTTTCTATATTAGATATTTAATTAACCAAGTTCACATGTAAGATAGACATATTCACATAGAAAATGGAATACAAATATAACTTTGTGGAATTGAATAGGATATTGATAAATTCACCATCATTAACTCTACCACCCATTAATGAAATGTTTTTTATTTATAGTGATACATCATGGAAAGATCTTGGATGTGTTCTAATGAAAAATGGGATGGTGGTGTATTATGTATCTTTAGAATTTATAATCCATGATGTCATTGGAGAATGTTCTAATTATCAATGATTTAGTAAGAATGGACTTGGGTATTTTAATGGAAGGGAAAAATTCATTCTTAATCAATCTAGTGACCTAAAACTATTTATTGTGTAGGATTAAGAGATCTTAGCATGATGATAATTCCTTATAAATTTAATAGAAGATGTGAGAAATACAAAATTACTAGAGTTTAACATTGGTGATGATGGATTTTTAAGGTTTGGTTAGAGGTCATGTGTTATATAAATACCATAGGTGAAGAAAAATCAATTGGACGAGGATCATAGCTCAAAATTATTTATACATCCTAGAAGTACCAATATGTATAAGGATATCTGAGAGAATTTTTGGTGGGAAATATTAAGTGAGAGATTGAAAATTACACTACAAAATTCTTAGTATGAAAACAAGTGAGGATGAAAAAAACATCCCAAAGGAGTTATGAAACCTTCACCTATAACAAAGTGGATGTGGGATAACATCGCTATATATTTTATCATTGGGATACCTAAGAATTCCAAAGTTCATAATGAATTATGGTTCAATCTAGATCTTCTTACAAAATAATCCCATTTTCTTTAAATTAAAGATGACTTTCGTTTATATCATCATTCAATTTTGAATATAAATAAAGTTTTGAGACTTCATGGTAAACCCTTAGTAATAATTTTTTATTATGATCTGAGGTTCATATAGACATTTTTTCGGAGTCTTTATACGGATATAAATATAGTTTTTAATCTTATTATAACTTATCACCGTAAATTATATCGATATTCTAAAAGGACTATCTAAATAATGGTGGACATGTTAAATTAATTTTCACTTGAATTTCAAGGAATTTGGGATTAGTATTCACATATAGTTTAGTTTTCATAAAAAATAGTTTTCCATTATATAAATGGAAACATATAGAGCCCGGTATTGAAAGAAATATATAACTCTAACATGTATGGATGAGGTTGGAGAATGGAAGCTATTAGGTCCAGAACTTTTGGAAGAGAAATTAGAGATTGTAGGATCTGTATAGAATAATATCAAATAATACCAAAGTAGATATAAAATTCTTACAGACAATTGGAGGAAAGATCTTGAATTTCATGTATTGGGAGTGTCTTCCTAAATATATCTCTATTGAAATGGGTTATGATTTTTTTGGGATAAAAGGGAGTTAGATCCAAAATAAATTGGGCCATTTGAAATATGGAAATAGATTGGAGTGGTGTAATGTAATTTATAAATTCTAAAAAACCTTTTCTATATACATAATGTCTTCTATAATAAATTGTAAGAAAGTATATTATATGCCATTAAGATGGAATTAAGTATTATCATGTTATTTTGGATTCTAACATTTAATATAATGAATAATTTATTGGGATTATTAATATGAGAGAAAAAGTATTTTGAAATATGAAAAATCAATGGGTAAATGTTCTTCAATGGATCCACTAGCTAGAGGAGGAAACTTGGGAACCTGAGGATATGATGCAAAATACATATCTGCATTTCTTCATGGATTGATATATAATTTCAAGGATGAAATTTTTATAAATGGGATAATGTAACTGTAATACCACAAATAAATTATCCCCCATATAATAATTTTATCCTCTAAATTTTATATTAATCCATTAAGAAATGAAAATAATTATTTTCCATCATATCCTTAGGTTCCCATGTTTCCTCCTCTAGCTAGTGGGTCCATTGAAGAACATTTACCCATTGATTCTTCATATTTCATAGTACTTTCTCTATCATATGAAGAATTAGAATCAATTATTCAAGATATAAAATTATAGGATCCTACAGAACATGATAATACTTATGTCTGTGTAATGGTAGGAGAATATACTTCTATATAATTGAATATATGAGACATAATTTAACTAGAAAATTTTTGGTTGTATTTATAAATTATATTTGACAGCTCTAATATATATCAATATTTCAAATGGACTAATGTACCTTGAATTTAGATCCCATTTCTTATATATGAATGATGTTTATTGAGGATTTATCCATGATTTCTTTGGTCTCTTGCCATTTTAACTATATATATTTTATTTTCTAAATACATTGATCATCTTCATCTTTTTAAGTACCTGATAACTATAATTTTATGTTCTTCACATGAAAAGAGTGATTATTTAAACATTTTAAATCTCTAATTATCCTTTATAATATTCATGATACTTCACCTATACATCCTTATTAATTCATTAACTAGGAAATTATATTGACATGATCATATAATCTGTTTTTCTCTATGTGAAAATATTGTAAGATAAACATTATTTAGAAAGTATCCTAATTATTTATAAATTGTTAATTCTTTAACATTGTTCCATGTATTTTCTATGTTCTTTTAGTGTATAGTGGAATTCATTGTACATTTATGAGGTAGGTAAGTCCTAGAATTATATAGCCCCTCAATTCACTAGTAGGTATCATGAGATAATTAAAATACGCTAATGGGAGAACCCTTACCCTTTATGTATGATGTCTTTCCACAAGGCCTTGATGCTATCTTAATAATGTCTAGCATTACTCATTCCCATCATTTACTACATTATGAGACCATTTAATTTTATCCATGTGATTATTTATTTCTATTATCCTCCATATATTATTTTAAGGTTACATATTCATTGATATGAAATTAGTTTTTATCTATTCCCATTATATTGTTTATGCTATTATTATGACATGTTAGCTTCTGTTGTACATTATACATAAATGAGCATAGATATCACCCTTTTATTTTATTAATCATTTATTATGGTAATGAAATAGAATATTATATTTGATATGATATATGGATATAATTAATTAATAACCTCATTTCCCCTCAACATGTAATAACCTCTTTATATTTTTATGATTAAAAAACCTTCATCATTCAATGGGTCCAAAAATATATTGGCGGAAGAGAAATGGATAAAGTGTCTAGAGTATAACTTTATAGTATAGGGTGTACTATAAAAGAAAAAAAATCACGATATATATCATTTTAGGGGAGATAATTATAGCATCCCTCCTTTTTATCACATAAACTTTCATTACATTTTACAAAACCAACGATCTTTAAGGTTTAGTGTCTTGGAAACCAGGAACTTAAAACATGAAAACATAAAACATTCTTCTTAAACACTTGAAAGGCTTATTCTCATGTTCATCCCAGGTTCATTACTGCATCTCATAACCTGGGGACATACATCAAAAGAAAGGTTGAGCAGATGGCCCAGTGAGGGAAACAAGAGAAACATTTTACATGTGACCTTGAGATACTTCAATAAGGTCATGAAAAGAACATTAAGGCATGAGAAATAAATCATGAGATATATCATAATTAAAATAACATTTTTCATAACTTGAAGATGTGTCTATAACATTTAATATTTACAATCATTTCATTTCACCAAGGTCCATCCCCAATGTGTCATTAAAAATTACCAAGGTTATTCACCAAGGTATCAGTCTAAAAGGTCATCTCTAGAGATTAAGTCTTTACCCAATGCATTGGAGCACTATCTGGGCACACCCTTGAAATGTCTTTATTATAATGTGAGCCACATTTATCATCACCAATCATTTCATAAAAAACCCATATAGCATAAAAGAAATGGGATTCATTTCATAATCATAACGTTTTAAAAACTGCTTTAAAGACATGATCTTTATGTCATTTTAAACCCACGGAATGGGAAAGCAGGTTTCATGTATTTAAATCCCAGAATTTAAAATAAAAAATTTTGGTATATATGTGAATACCTATATAGAAGAGATAGCTTTGAGTATTCACTTAATAAAATAAAAGAACTTTAGAAAAAGAGAGAGACATTTTGAGACGAAAATTCTGCAGCATAACGGCTATGTTACAGGGTTTTAGAAAACATTGAAAAGAGAGGGGACATGGGTCAAACATTCATAAATGACCCATAAAACAGTAGAGGGGAAGAATATAAGGGATTTAAGAACATGGTAATGAAATTTTAAAATATACCATATGAAATGAAGAACATGAAAGGAAGACAAAAATAAGATTTCTCTTATGAAAATTCGGCAGCCTAACGGCGTCACATAAACTTCAACCAAAAATGAATTGATGAGATCAAATAGGGTCTCTCATCATATGAAAATAAAATATCAGTATGATAGATATAGAGATTATACCCCAAAATAATAAAAATGAACTTGAAAGACTTGACATGGAATTAGAACTTTGAAAAAGGAGAAAGGTGAAAGAACCACTTAAAAATTTGGCAGCCTAACGGCGCCACTTAAAACTTCAAAATACTGAATTGAAGAGATCAAATGGGGCCTCTCATAATATGATCATAAAAGATCAGTATGATAGATATATATATCATACCCCAACATAATAAAAAGTAACTTTAAAGACTTGACATGAAAGTAGAACTTGAAAACTAGAAGGGTGAAAGAACCACTTAAAAATTCGGCAGCCTAACGGCACCACTTAAAACTTCAAAATACTGAATTGAAGAGATCAAATGGGGTCTCTCATAATATGATCATAAAACATCATTCTGATAGACATAGATATCATACCCTCAACATAATAAAAAGGAACATGAAAGACTTGACATGAAAGTAGAACTTGAAAATGAGAAGGGTGAAAGAACCACTTAAAAATTCGGCAGCCTAACAGCACCACTTAAAACTTCAAAATACTGAATTGAATAGTTCAAATGGGGTCTCTCATCATATGATCATAAAAGATAAATATGATAGATATAGAGATCATACCCCAACCTAATAAAAATGAACTTGAAATACTTGACATGAAAGTAGAACTTGAAAATGAGAAAGGAGAAAGAATCTGTTACAAACTTTTCGGCAGCCTAACGACGCCACTTAAAACATCATAAAAAGAAATAATGAGATTAAGAGGGGATATCTCATTATATGAAAATTAAAAGGGAAGTAAGAGGAATATCAAATAACATCCTTTAACATAATAACATGGAGCATAAAATAAATGACATAAACGAGATTACTTGAAAAGAAAGAGAGAGGTTAGATCCCTTACCTTAAAACGTAACTCTTAAAACTCAATGGTTGGGACCTTGAGGGCTTGGGGGAACCTTGAGAGGACTCCTTGGGAGGTAATGAGACCAGAACGTCATTGGGGGAGTGTGGGGAGTCAGATGGATGAGGGTATTTCTTGGTATTTATAGGGAAAGTGAGGGGATAAGGCATTAATGGCCAAGGGACACCTCATTGGTGGTTTTGGCAAAACCATGGGCTTGCCCATGGTATTTTCCCATGGTATTGGCCACTTTGGACACCTCATACAATAATTCACCCCCTTTAGTAGACCATCCCTTAAAATATCTCATGGAATCATCATGACACAGTTATGATGTCATTAAACATACCGAAACCCTAAAACTGTATTTTTACTATTCACTGAAAATTCAACACTCTCAGAAAAATTCCAAAAATTCACATTAACCAAATATCAATGCTCTGATTTCAAAAATGAACTCCATTTTATAAAAATAATTTTCTAAATATTTTTAATTTAATTTTTAAATAAATACACTATTCACAATAAATTCATTTTTTCAGAAAAAACCCCAAAAATCACCTTAACATAATATCGATGCTCTGAGTTCAAAAATGAAATCCATTTTATAAAAATAATTTTCTAAATATTTTTAATTTAATTTTTATTTAAAAATACTATTCACCCGAAAAAACTAATACTTGAATAATAATTTATAAAACCGTTATTTAACCATTTTATTGAATCACATTACTTAATCAAGGTTCCTAGATTATATTAATACTTTCTTTAAGTGAGATTAATAATCCATTTGGTCACAATACTAATCCTAAGCATAAAATCACTATTCATAATTTACTATTCATCAAAAATCAAGTTGATCTTATTAGACTCTAAATTTCATACTGGACATAATTGTAGAAGACCATTTTTTGAATATCATTACACATTTTTAATTATTTAAGGTTTACTTAAACATTTTAAAAATATCCTTTTTCTAAAATTCATCAAAAATATGCATACTATATTTATCCGGTCATTTGAAAATTCATAAACTTCATAATAAAAAAAATCCCAATTTTTATTTAAAACAAAGGATTACACAAGGCAGTTATGGTCTCCTTACATAGCCCCTTATCACACCAGCATAGGACCTAAGTGTAAGGTGTGCTAAGGTGAGAGAATATGAGGGAGGCTCAGCCAACATCGCACGAGTAGTAATTTCTATCAGTTTGAACTTCTCGCAATGGTGATTCCATTCTAGCTTCACACGATAAAGTTCGGCTTGGGTTTGGTCCAGAGAAAAGCCCAGTGGTGCTACCTCCTTCCCAAGTTCTGTTATATGCGCTTCGATCAGTCCAAGACTACTGGGTGAGGCCATCGAATCTTCCTTCAATATTAATTAACCAAGATTACTTGTATTTAGAGAGAATAATCGAAATGTTTAGTTTACAGCGGTCATGTTGACCAATGGTCATATAATAGTCAATACCCAATGGTCTCATTTTAATTATACTCATGTTATCAAATGAAACATTTTTGTTGAGTATAAAAATAAAATAAAATAACACACAAAATTAGGAAACAAGATTTATTCAAAATTTCGGGTCGTTATAATCTTCCCCCCTTAAGAAATTGTGTCCTAGCAATTTTTAAAATTGGGTTTTGAAATTTCATTGAAAGTCCCACATCGGAAAAAGATTCAGTAAAACTATTACTTTAAAAGAAAGAAAGGGAAGTACAAAGGTCACCTGAGTTAACCCACACTAGGATTCCATGTAGGAAAACATGGACATGGAGGAGAAAAAAAGGGTCAAGTTCTGAGGGAGAGTGATAGAAATCATGATTAGGAGAAAGTTAACCATAATAAAATCCCAAACTTATGATGTATGTAAATGGTCTTTGATTACCTAGTAGGAAACCTAAACCAACAACGTTTTTTTACGTTCCTTTTCATAATTTTGAGGAATTCATTTACTATATAGAACAAAAACATAAGAAAATATATCTACCTTCAAGTAGAATTTCATACTTTAATAAGTCTCTACCAAAACTAATATTTTCTCCAAACGATGAGAATTCAAAAACACTTGGTCTCATCAAAAGCACAAGAATCATCTTCTAGAGAATCACATAATCCACAAAATATTAACTATATATTTATTCTATATTTAAACATTATCCCAAAAACAGAAAGGGTAAGGTAAAACAACTCTTCAAAAATAAAGAATCCTATAGGAATGGAAACTACTTTTAAATCTTAAAAGTTCCATGGTACTACCCAAAGTTCATCATAGACCATTCCATAAATAAAGGTCCTTAAAATTCCTCAAAATAAACCAAACTAAGATTGAAACCCAAATACAAGAATGATTTGATAACATAGTCTTCCAAAATAAACTTCATTGTTCATCTCCAAACAATATCAACCACTCCTAACATCTTATAACAAAAGTAGCTAACCTAAACATATTTTACCCAATATAGGTTAATAATTCCCATAAGTAACCTAAATTACTATAACTCCGCCTTAAATTCATCGATTCTTCAAAATATAAGTCAACCTTACTCCTCAATGAAAATACTGTAGTAATCTATTTACCTCAATCATATAGGGTCCCCAAAATAGTGAACGTATTCCAAAATAATAATCATCTTTTAATCCCCTAATCATCTCTGTCATATTAATACGGCAATCATCGCATTTCCTATCACATTGGTTGGTGGGATATGTTCTTCCATTTCCCTCCATTAACTAAGAAGAGAAAGTATAATTAGGGGCTTAAATACTTAGCCAATAATCATGAAAAGGAACTTAAAGCATATAAGGATAACTTATAGAAGAAAATTATACCCTAACTTGTGATCCCCTAGGTTCCCATCTAGGTTATCCATGATCATATATTCTTATGTGAATCATTATTTTATTTTATCTTTATTCCTTTAAAAATGGTTCATACCAAGCTTATGAATTTACCAAAGCATATCCCCTAGGAGTGTCGTAACCAAGAGTGATGCAAGGCCCATTGTCGTGTACCAGTTCCCGTTTGAATTTAGCTCAAAGTGGTTTTTGCAGGTTTTACCCCTATGTACATCTGTGCTAGAGCCACCTCTACCTGTTCGTATCCAGACACGGATGTATTTTCTTGGAAAACCATTACTCAATACTCACCAAAATACCAGGAAGATTTCCTATATATATACTTTTCTATAGACTTCTGCATAATGTTTACATATCCTAATTTCCACAAATAACTAAACCTCCCTTTGATACCAACTATAGCATCCCGCCTTTTTATCACATAAACTTTCATTACGTTTTACAATACCGAGGATCTTTAAGGTTTAGTGTCTTGGAAACCAGGAACGTAAAACATGAAAACATAAAACATTCCTCTTAAACACTTGATAGTCTTCTCCTCATGTTCATCCTAGGTTCATTACTACATCTCATAACCTGGGGACATACATCAAAAGAAAGGTTGAAAAAAACGCACAGTGAGGGAAACAAGAGAAACATTTTACATGTGATCTCGAGATACTTCAATAAGGTCATGAAAAGAACTTTAAGGCATGAGAAATAAATCATGAGATATATCATAATAAAAATAATGTTTTTCATAACTTCAAGATGTGGCTACAACATTTAATATTGACAATAATTTCGTTTCACCAAGGTCCATCCACAATGTGTTATTAAAAATTACCAAGGTTATTCACCAAGGTATCAGTCTAAAAGGTTATCTCTAGAGATTAAGTCTTTACCCAATGCATTGGAGCGCTATATGGGCTCACCCTTGACATGTATTTATTATCATGTGAGCCACATATATCATCACCAATCATTTCATAAACAACCCATATAGCATAAAATAAATGGGTTTCACTTTATAATCATAACGTTTTAAAAACTGCTTTAAAGACATAATCTTTATGTCACTTTAAACCCAGGGAAAGGGAAAGAAGGTTTCATGTATGTAAATCCCAGAATTTAAAATAGAACATTTTGGTATATATGTGAATACCCATATAGAAGAGAGATATTTTAGTATTAACTTGATAAAATAAAAGAACTTTAGAAAAAGAGAGAGACATTTTGAGATGAAAATTCTGCAGCATAACAGCTATGTTACAGGGTTTTAGAAAGCATTAAAAAGAGAGGGGACATGGGTCAAACATTCATAAATGACCCATAAAAGAGTAGAGGGGCAGAATATAAGGTATTTAAGAACATGTTAATGAAATTTGAAAATATACCATATGAAATGAAGAACATAAAAGGAAGACAAAAATAAGATTTCTCTTATGAAAATTCGGCAGCCTAACGGTGTCACATAAACTTCAACCAAAAATGAATTGATGAGATCAAATAGGGTATATCATCATATTAACATAAAATATAATTATGATAGATATAGATATCATACCCCAACATAATAAAAAGGAACTTTCAAGAGTTGACATGGAATTAGAACTTTGAAAAAGGAGAAAGGTGAAAGAACCACTTAAAAATTCGGCAGCCTAACGGCGCCACTTAAAACTTCAAAATACTGAATTGAAGAGATAAAATGGGGTCTCTCATCATATGATCATAAAATATCAGTATGATAGATATAGATATCATACCCCAACATAATAAAAAGGAACTTCAAAGACTTGACATGAAAGTAGAACTTGAAAACGAGAAGGGTGAAAGAACCACTTAAAAACTCGGCAGCCTAACGACGCCACTTAAAACTTCAAAATACTGAATTGAAGAGATAAAATGGGGTCTCTCATCATATGATCATAAAATATCCGTATTATAGATATATATATCATACCCCAACATAATAAAAAGGAACATGAATGACTTGACATGAAAGTAGAACATGAAAACGAGAATGGTGAAAGAACCACTTAAAAATTCGGCAACCTAACGATGCCACTTAAAACTTCAAAATACTGAATTGAAGAGATAAAATGGGTTATCTCATCATATTATCATAAAATATCAGTATGATAGATATAGATATCATAACCCAACATAATAAAAAAGAACTTGAAAGACTTGACATGAAAGTAGAACTTGAAAATGAGAAGGGAGAAAGAATCTGTTACAAAATTTTCGGCAGCCTAACGGCGCCACTTAAACCTTCATAAAACGAAATAATGAGAGTAAGAGGGGATCTTACATTATATGAAAATTAAAAGTTAATTAATAGTAATATAAAATATCATCCTTTAACATAATAACATGGAGCATAATTGAAATGACATAAAAGAGATTACTTGAAAAGAAAGAGAGAGGTCGGATCCCTTACCTTAAAACGTAACTCTTAAAACTCAATGGTTGGGACCTTAAAGGCTTGGGGGAACCTTGAGAGGACTCCTTGGGAGGTAATGAGACAAGAAATTCTTTGGGGAGAGTGGGGGGTCTAATGGATGAGAGTATTTCTTGGTATTTATAGGGAAAGTGAGGGGACAAGGCATTAATGGCCAAGGGACACATCATTGGTGGTTTTGGAAAAACCATGGGCTTGCCCATGGTATTTGCCCATGGTATTGGCCACTTGGGACACCTCATACAATAATTCATCCCCTTTAGTCGACCATCCCTTAAAATATTTCATGGAATCATCATGACACAGTTATGATGTCATTAAACATACCGAAACCCTAAAATTGTATTTTTACTATTCACTGAAAATTCAACTTTCTCAGAAAAATCCCAAAATTTCACATTAACCAAAATATCAATGCTCTGATTTCAAAAATAAAATCCATTTTATGAAAATAATTTTCTAAATATTTTTAATTTAATTTCTAAATAAATACCCTATTCACCGAAAATTCATTTTTTCAGAAAAAACCACAAAAATTACCTTAACATAATATCGATGCTCTGAGTTCAAAAATGAAATCCATTTTATAAAAATAATTTTCTAAATATTTTTAATATAATTTTTAATTTAAAAACACTATTCACCTGAAAAAACTAATACTTGAATAATAATTTATGAAACCATTATTTAACCATTTTATTGAATCACATTACTTAATCAAGGTGCCTAGATTATATTAATACTTTCATTAAGTGAGATTACTAATCCATTTTGTCACAATACTAATCCAAAGCATAAAATCACTATTCATAATTTAATGTTCATCAAAAATCAAGTTGATCTTATTAGACTCTAAATTTCATACTGGACATAATTGTAGAAGACAATTTTTTGAATATCATTACACATTTTTAATTATTTAAGGTTTACATAAACATTTTTAAAATATCCTTTTTCTAAAATTCATCAAAAATATGCGTACTATATTTTTCCGGCCATTTGAAAATTCATAAACTTCATCATAAAAAAGAAATCCCAATTTTTATTTAACACAAAGGATTACACAAGGCAGTTATGGTCTCCTTACATAGCCCCTTATCACACCAGCATAGGACCTAAGTGTAAGGTGTGCTAAGGTGAGAGAATATGAGGGAGGCTTGGCCAACATCGCACGAGTAGTAATTTCTATCAGTTTGAACATCTCGCAAGGGCGATTCCATTCTAACTTCACACGATGAAGTTCGGCTTGGGTTTGGTCCAGAGCAAAGCTCAGTGGTGCTACCTCCTTCCCAAGTTCTGTTAGATGGGCTTCAATCGGTCCAAGACTACTGGGTGAGGCCATCTAATCTTCTTTCTATATTAATTAACCAAGATTACTTGTATTTAGAGACAATAATCGAAACGTTTAGTTTACAGGGGTAATATTGACCAATGGTCATATAATAGTCAAAACCCAACGGTCTCATTTTAATTATACTCATGTTATCAAATGAAACATTTTTGTTGAGTATAAAAATAAAATAAAATAACACACAAAATTAGGAAACAAGATTTATTCAAAATTTTGGGTCGTTACAATAATTATCCCTATTAGTCACTAATTCAAAATAATAAGAAGGATGAGGATATAGATAATATGGAGTAGAATTCATTTAAGGTTATTTTTTTGGAAAAATATTTTCCTTGGGAATAATGTGTTGATATTGAAACTAAATTAATATATCAATGAAATTAGGAATAATAGATGTTGGATGAGTATGAGGATAATCTTAAAAGGTTTTTTAGGTATATTTTTTATTATATATGAAACCTTGAAAGTAATATTTATTACTTATTAGATGGTTTAAATATAAGTATTCTAGGATATTTAGTCTACTAATTTATTTCAAGATATAGTGATAATTGTTATAAAGACTAAGAAGGAGTTTCAAAAATATTTTATTTACATAGGGAAACTTTATAAGAAGAGGATAGCTAATTTGTTGTGGAAAGAACTGATGAAATGGAAATTAAGGGAAGAGTGGAGTTCCCTATATATAATAAATATTTATATAAATTCCTGAAGGGTTGCTTAATGGGATTAGATGTATATATTAAATGTGGATATAAATTCCATCTATCTCATTAGTGAAATTTAAAAGAGATGATCATTTAAAGTGAAATTTTTCATCTATAAGGATATGCGACATTACTTGAATCAATGTCCCAAAAACCTAATGACTCTACCCCAAAAGAGGCATGGGGATCAAGTCCATTAATTTTCGATAACAATGGTCGAAGTAAAACCTAAAAATAGGGTGATAATAGGTGCTTTTATTATATATTTAATTTTATCTAGTGCATTGTTTTATTCTGTTTTGATGAAATATTTTATTTCGTAAATTTTTAACATAATATTAAATCACCATGGTATATTAAGGAATTATTTATCAGTTAAAATACTAAGTGGTACATTTATTATTATTAATATATATGAGGATGTTTAAATTAGAATGCATGGGTTTTTTCTAGTTGAAAATCTATTCATTATACAAATTAAGGATTTTTATGTAATCTTATGAATGTATTAGAACTTGAATTATAATGAAAAACATTACTATAGAGATATGGAATTAAAAATTGGTGGAGCCAGTGTGGAGTTACTTGTCTTTAGAGGGAAGATTTCATTACCTGAATCATGTAAAGAACCACCACCAATATATCATCTTAATTAAATCCATTTTAAAGAAATGGATGGTATTCAATCTATAAAGGGAAGGAGGTTTTTATAATAGAATATGTACCCATTGTGAAAGAATATTTTGATGTATTTTCAAATGAATTTCATGGATTTATCTCTAACAAAAATGTTGAATTCTCTATTGATCTTATTCTTTATGCAAACCTCATACTAAAGATAGAATATATAATGGATTCATTAGAGTTAGTTGAGTTTAATAACAATTAAAAGTATTATTTTTTAAGACTTTCATTTATCCATTTTTTCCACTATGGGGAGTACCCATTTTATTAGTAAAAGGGAAGGATGTTTTAATGGGGCTATGCATCGATTATAGTAAAATCAATGGATTTTCTATAAATTAAAAGTATCCATTTCCATGGATTGATGTCATTTTTTATCAGCTTAAATGGGCTAAATACTTCTCTAAGATTGATCCTAGTAGTGGTTATCATCAGTTAAATGATAAGAAAAAGGATATCCCAAATATAGACTTTAATATGAGGTATGTTCATTATGAGTTCACATTTATTGATGATATAATGTTATACTCTAAGTGTTGTGATAATTATGAACAAAATCAAAATTGTGCATGAGTTTTTAAAGAATAATGAGTTATATATGAAATTTAGTAAATTTGAATTTTGGATTCAATAATTTTCTTTACTTGGACATATTGTATCTAAGGATGGTATAATTGTTAGATTTTAAAAAACAAGGTATTAAATAAAATTATAATACCCACCAATATAAGTGAAATACATAGCCTCCTTGGTTTTTCTAGATACTATTTGTTATTTATTGAAATTTTCTCTAGATTATTTAACATGTTAAATAAATTAATACATAATGGGATCAAATTTACATTGAAAAATAAATGTGAAGATAGAATTGAGGAATTGAAAAGAATATTGTTAAATTCACATGTATTAACTTTTTCATCTGGTAAATAAGGGATTTTTATTTATAGTACAATACCAAAAAAGATATTTGATTTTTTTATAATTAAAAATTATAGAGTGGTGGATTATGAATGTTTACTATTGAAACTCCATGTGATTAATTATCCAACACATAATTTAGAGTTCGTGGTAGTGATATTTTCTCTATATGGAGACATTATCTCCATGGATAGAAATGTGATATATACATTGGTAAAAAGAGATAAAAATATATATTCACTCAAAAATATCTTAATATGTTGTAAATAATATAATTGGAACTAAAAAATGATTATGATTGTGCTATACCCAATCAACCTAATAAGGTAATTAAGCTAGTAAAACCATTGAGTAAAAAAGGTAATAGTTTCTTATCCATGATAAGGATTTTGAATGATCCAATTATAAAGGATTTAGTAAGAATTGTATTTGATATTATAATGGGAAGGTAAAGAACATTATTATTCAATCTAATTACCCAAACATCCTTATTATAGGGGATTAAGAAAGATCAACATAATGATATGGCCATATAAAAGCATATATAAGATGTGATAAATAGGAAACTAATAGAGTTTACCTTTGGTGATAATGAATTTTTGTGGTTTAGTAAGAATATATGGGTTTTATCAACACCAAAGGTGAATAAATATCTATTTTATGAGCCTCATATCTCAAATACATCTATACATCCTGATTTCACAAAGATATAGAAGGATATCTGAGAGAATTTTTGGTGTGAAATATGAATCAATATATTTTATATTACACTACAAGATGCTTAGTATGCTAACAAGTGAAGGCTAAAATACAACTTCCAAAAATATTTATGGAAACTTTACTTATACCATAGTGAATGTGGGATAATATTTCTATATATTTCATTACTATTCTACCTCATACGTTAATGGTACATAATTAAATATATGTCATTATAGATTATATTATAAATTAATCCCATTTCCATATAATTTAGGGAGACATTCTTTTAGATTCTATTTTTAGGTTGTATATAAATAAAATTTTAAGAATTTATGAAAACTCTTAACAATAGTTTTTTATTATGATCCAAGGATCACATCAATATTTTGGAAAATTATTAAGAAGTATTTTGTTACAGATGATAATCTTATCATTTCTTATCACCTTCAAATAGATGGACAGTCTGAATGGAATATCCAAACATTGGAGGACATAATATGTTCAAGATCACTTGACTTCCATGTAATTTGGGATCCGTATTTACCTCTAGTAGGTTTTGTATACAGTAGTAGTTAACACTTCATAATAAAAAATGGAACCATATGAATACTTTTTTGGGAAGAGATGTTGGACTCTAACATGTTAGGATGAGGTTAGATAAAGGAAGTTATTCAGTCCAGAAATTGTGGAAAATATATTATAGAAGGTAGAATCTATGTAGAA
Source organism: Viscum album (assembly GCA_963277665.1). Taxonomy (NCBI): domain Eukaryota; kingdom Viridiplantae; phylum Streptophyta; class Magnoliopsida; order Santalales; family Viscaceae; genus Viscum; species Viscum album. The sequence continues at coordinate 937,593,802 of OY728153.1, forward strand.
TCATATAAGTATCCCAATGTAGATAGAAAACTTATATTGACAGTCAAAGTAAGGGTATTTGATTTTATGTAGGGGAATTTATTCCTAAATATATCTCCATGTAACTGGGTAATGAGATTTGGGAATAAATGGAATCCAATTCCAAGGTACATTGGTCCATTTAAAATATTGGGATTGATATGGGTAGTTGTATATCATTTATCAATTCCTTGATACCTTTCCAAATATATTACTTCTTTCTTATATCACCCCAGGGAAGTATATACTAGACCCTTAACATGTATTTAATGTTAATCATGTTATATTGGAGTCCAAATTGTTATATATATAATATCTATTTCAAATTCTTGATATGATATAGGAAGTGTTTTCAAATTAGACAACTCGGCTGGTGAAGGTTCCTTTGGAATCATGAGCTAGATGTGGTAACATGGGAACCTGAGGATGTGATGAAAAATATTTACCATTATTTTTCATGGATTAATTTACAATTTTGGGGATGAAATTATTATAAGTGGTGGATGTAATAACTAATAAATTATAGTAATAAATACATATATTTTATTAAAAATGACAAATTAGAAATAAAATATATGGATTGATTAATACCACTATAGTTAATAATGGACAATATAAAAATAAATAAAGTGATTATAATGTTGATGTCTCCTAGAACATATTCTCAAATAAACATCACGGTTATAACAAATACATTACAAATAAAAAAATACAATCCAAAGAACTGATATATTGAATAAACTGAAAATGATAAGTGTTAAGTTTTGAATTCTTGTAAATGAATTTTTAAATGGAATTATTAAATATAATCATTATATGAAAATTGGTAATTATGATCATTTGTGATATATATATTGTAAAGTGACTTTGGAATTAGTGAATATTAAGGGTGATAATGAGAATTAATTGATATAGAAGGGAGAATCTATGTCCTTGACCAGTAGTAAAATTCCTTATGAAGAACATTTATATGATATTGTAAAGGAGGTATCATCACTAAAGTTATCCCTTGACCAAGGCCAAGCCGAACCTCAACAATTGAGGTTTGAGTAAAATCACTTTTAGGGGAAGTTCAAGATAGTGGAAATCACTAATAAATCATTATTTGTTGAATAACCATATAAATGTACCATAATTTTACACATTACCCTTAGGTATTATTGGTTTAGTAAGGGGTAATGTATCTTGGTGTTAAGTAGTATTAATGTGAAATTTCCGCTATAAATGAAATGTTGTTTACTCTAATACCACGTTTTTAACTAATGTTTCATCATTATATAAAGTTAAAATGTACATAATTAGAGGATTAATTTGATAAAATTTAATTAAAATTTAGAATTGGGACATCAAAATTATCTCAGTGGTTAATTTTGGTAATTATTGTATGAAAATTAAAATAAGATAAAAATGGTGAAATGCGATGAAATATGGTAATTATAAAATCATATATATGTAAGAATGACTAAACTTAGAAAAAAAATCATTTTCCTTTTTCCACTAACCATTATATTTTAAAATTAATAGAGGTAATGGGGAACTATTGTGAGTAGTGGATCACTTAAGATAATTTCAAAATAAAATATATAAAACATTAATCCATGAAATTCTAATCACAACACATATATATACACAATCCCTCTTCTAATTTACCCCACACTAAATTTTAATTTTACTCTTTATATCTTTCTCATAGATTTTATCCTATAGTATATCTTCAATATTTATGGGTTTGTTTGGTTCTATATTTCGAATCTAGGATAAGAATCACAATAGAGTAACATGTCCATTTTCCACTATTTTTAATTTCTATTTACATTTTAATTATTGTAACCATTTAAATTTGAATGACCGTATTCTAATATTGTTATGATATCATTGTATGTATTTTTTTATGATATCTTATGCATGTAGGACCTAATTTCACTCACATTGTACTCAATTCATAATCTATTATAATGTAAAAAATTTCATAAGGGGCATGACATTTTGTATTGATCCATGATTATAAATCCCTATATATTCCATGTACTTGTGGTATTATGGACAAATTATTTCTAATATAGGGGATTTTCTAAAGAAGCATTATTGAGATGTACCTAGGTTAGCTTATATCATGTCCCATGTGGATTAAACTTGATTTTGGAATAAGTTTAGCATTGGTGATCAAATAATATCAAGTTAGAGGTTTCTCCTTAAGGAACTTTTGTATCCCTAATGCATATAATATATGTGTGATTATATACTCGTAATATTTGGAGGATATTTATCAATTATTTTATTTATCTCCTACCATTTCAAATAAATTTATTTTATTTCCTAAACACATTGACCATCTTAATATTTTCAAGTACCTTATAACTATAATTATGTATTCTTTAATTAATAAGAAATCTTATTTGAAAATTATAATTCCATAATTATCTATAATAATTTTCATGGAAATTCACTTATATATCCTTAATAATTCATTTATAGTGAAAATATATTGAAATTATCATATAATCCTTTGTTCTATATGGAAAAATATTATAAGATAAGTGTCATTGAGAAATTATGCTATGTATTTTTATATTGTCCATTGTTCAAAATTATGCCATGTATTGCATGTTTTATTTTACATTATGTTAGAATGAATTATAATTTTTTGTGAAGGGTAGGGACTAGAATTATATCTCCCCACTATGCATTGTTAGGTCTAAAAATAAAACTAATATAGGTTAATGAGAGCATCCTTACCCTTTAAATATGATTACTTGGCACAATTTGTTGATGGTCTATTTATGGTGTATAACATTATATAGTTCCATCATTTCCATCATTATGATTCTATTAAATTTTGTCCATGTGATTAATTATTTTCATTTTAATCAATGTATTATGTTATTATTATGTATTCATTAATTTAGAATCATTTTTTTTTTATTCCCATTATATTCATTATTATGTCATGTTTTGTTCAGTTGTACATTATCCCTTACTAGGTATCTGAGCCATCATTTTCTTTTTTTTCTATTTACCCAAGTAATGAAGTGGGATATTATGTATGATTAAATCTATGGATATCATTAAGGAAGAAAATTTGTACTCATGTTCACATCTGATGAAAATTGGGGCCACTATGGGTTGGATTTGTTTAAAACATTGATATTGTGAGTTAATGAATATTGGATTTGTTTTTCACCATGAAAAATAGTTGTGTGTAGCATTGGGATTCCAAATTAGGGTAATTATAGGATAAAATACTAGAATTATAGCTACTATGTAGAATAAAGAAAATGGATATTTCATAAAGGATGGTGAAAATAATAAATTTTTTACATGAATATTATATTTTAAAGATGGATAAAATTGTCTGTAGATGTTTTGTAGAGTATCTAATAGTACTTTTTTGACTATTCCATAAAATAATACAAGCATTTCATAAATATTTAGTAACTAACAGCAAGTGAAGAATTTATAAATATTTATGATAATCAAGATATATTTGTATCATGAAAAGTTTGTAATAATGTTTTGGGACCATGAATACCTTTAAATATTAATAAAGGAATGGTTTAGTAATTTTTTAAGTTACAGAGGGAAGTATGTGTAGTAAAATGTATCAAAGTAATCATTCTCACATACACTGATATAAGGACTCTTTTATGTGTGGATTTTTCCATGTGTGGGAAGTTTTCATGGGAAATTGGATAAAAGGAAGAATTATCATGCAACAGAATGAAGGGACTCATGAAAAGTTGATATTCTCTCTAATAATGAAAAATAAGGTGATGTATAAAAATGGTTTTATGAACAATACAGTTCCATAAATTAAGAAAGTATTCATGTATTATGTGAAGTAGAGTTTCATGAATGAAATATTTCACAATTAATGAAGGGTTGGTATTTTCTTATAAATACCCAATACCTAGAGAAAAAACATAGATCACTGGAATAGTATGATTCTTGATTGAGGAAACCCTATAATTTCACCAAATTTAGGTTGTAAAAAAGTTTTTATATGAACCACTATGTTACATTAGTGACTTATGTTAACTACTAATTTCCATGAAAAACTATGTGAATGAACCAATTTCTTGTGAAAAGTAAAGTCTTGTGTGAATGGTCTAACTTGATAACCTTCTTGAATAGGGAATAATGATAAGATACTTATGTGAAACATAAGTTACATAAAAGTAATTATTGGGAATTTTTAATAATCGAATAATAAATAGAGTGTGTTGGAACTCATTTAAGACCTTCTTAAAGGAAGAAGTTATTCCTTAAAGACTAGTTCATCAAGAAATGTTTGGCTAGTCTTTATGAAGTATTTCATATCTAGTGTATTAAATATTAGTGTGAATAATAATAAACACCCACTCCAACTTGTTTCAAATACAAAATATAGTGAAGTCTTTTATTATCTTTTATACCAAATATATTTCCCTCCTAGATTATTTAGAAAGGGAAGACATCAAAGGGAGTGAACCTTGAGAGGTAGTGACTCATACCTAAATCTTATAATTGTAGTGACCATAGGTATTGGAGTGACATAGACTAAACCCACCATGAAAAGTGATTTAGTGAATTATGGTACTTTAGTTCACTTCCATTGTATACTCCTTGGATTAGACCAATGTAGGTGATCCAAGTAAAATTCTTATGTCTTGTGTGCATGATTTACTTACACTTTGTAAGATAACAATCAGTGTAGTGGGTTAAGTGATCATGGATCTAATTTAATTAAGGATAATATAAGAAAAGTATAAATTAGATCATAATTGAAATAAAAACATGCCATTGACCCAAGTAAGGGTGAGGTAAATATAATTCATGGAAATGTGAGTCTTAGGTTTTATTTGGGAAAAAGGATTGTGTTTCATTCTATAATTCACCCCCCCCCCCATTTGCAAGGAGTCTCTCACTAAAGACCCTTGTGGGACAAAAACTGGTATCATGTAAATGTTTTATATGGTTGGATTTTTTTTAGTTTTGAATTGATTAAAGTTGTTATTAGAGACATGTTTTATTCTACCTATATAAATGGGAAAGGGAAATATTATAAAGAATAATTATAACTCTAACAAAATTACATATAATAGAATAGTCTTTAGAATATTTCTGATCAAGATAAATGGTTCTAATGACATTAAAAATTATTTTATGAATGAAATTTATGTTGAATTTATTAATTCATTTAATAGTGTTACGGTACTAGAGATGGGATTGATTTCTAAAGTGTTATTGAATATACAGATGATAATGAGATATCAAGAGATCCAAAGGTGTATGTTTTACACATATATAAGGATCTTGGTTTGGGGGTGAAAAAATAGAACATGTAGTTGAGGAAATAGAATAAGTCTTAATAAATATATGTTTAAGTTCTAAATATTTACTTTGAAAAACTAAATATATTGAATTAAAAATGATTAAAATTGTTACTAGTCTAGAAAAAAATAATGACTCATAGGCTATATAATTAGAAGATATTTATATTAAGGTGAAAAATATTAAAACCAAATCCATTGGGAAGGTAATTGACTCAAAAAAAAATCAAATCATAAAGACCAAGATGGATGAACTTATAGCACATATCACATAATTGGTCAAGGAGAATCAGAGATTGAAAAAAATGGTTTCCATGAATAAAAATGTTATGAATATGGATAAAATAATAAATGAATAAAATTATCTACTTAGATAACTTACATATGAGATATAGGGGGAAATGGTTGTGGAGAAGGGCTGATAGTTATAATTATCCATCTCAAAATATAACTTCAAGAGTGGTAAAATTTTAAAATTAAATTATCTCTAGTTTAAAATATATGATTACCCAACTTATGGAGATGTATAGGAAGATCAAGGATCTATAGGAGAGGTTGAACACATCTAGTAAAAATAATACCCCCATTTTATAATAAAAAAGTGGATTCTATAAATGATGGAATCTAGAGTTAGTGAAAAAGAATGGGATTTTTTCATAATTTGGAAGAGGGTACTCTCACAATAAGGTATCTACAATGTTCTATCATAATGGAATAATGGGACACATCATGAGTGTATGTCTATAATCTTAATTTCTCAAAGTAAAAAAGGTAAATTTTTCATAACAACATCTCAACTGAGGCATGACTATACAAGGTATGTTTTTAATGGGAGGGGTTATATTTGTTCTAACCATAGAAATATGTATATAAATTATAACAATAAAGTAACATGAGGTTCCATAAGGTATTAAATTGTTCCTATGATCACCAATAAGAAATATTTCACTGAAGTAAATTCAGTTAGGTTGGAAAACAACTTTACATAATTGGAGGAAAATAGTGGAGCTCAATGAAGGGTGCAAGAAGAATAAACAATTACTAACTCACATAATCCCTCTTTAAAAGATTGAAAAATATTATAGGAGAAAGAAATTAGTTTCCCCAATTGTGAGGGAAATTAATAACCATTCAAGGATGTATCAACCAAGGATTAAAAAGTCAATAGTGGATCAACTAGTTATTAAAGAGTACATACATAAAGAATGCATGAGTAGTTTCACACACTACATGATAATGAAGGAAATGAATAGGACATTTGGTGTTTCCCTGAAAATTAAAAATATTTTATTTATAGAAAACATGTTCAAGTAGGTACTTGTAAGTGGTTAGGACAAGAGGATGATTTTCATAAGAATTATAGAATGGATGGAGAAAACCACATGAAATCAATGAAATATCTATCCTTAAATAAGTAGATCTCATTTTATATCTAAATAATAAAACCATATTTAATGTGGTTTGAAAAATAATTCTAAATATAGTGTTCACCATAAGGATTATTAGGAATACCAGAACAATATTTGGAAAACTGAAGAAACTCTAAAAGTTGGTCATGTGAAAGAACATCCCTAAACAAGGTATGTGTTCTGAAATTTAATAATACATGAATAGATAAGAAAGGTAGGGAGACAGTTTAGAGAATAAAATTACAATCAGTAGTTTATTAAGAGATATGTATCGATAAGATTTCCATAAGGAATGAAGACTTCTGATTTGGTCCTTGAATAAAAGAAAAATCCTAAGCTAAGAAAGGATAATTATAAATAAAGCATGGATAAAGAAGTTTGTATAAGTAACATAACTGAAAAGAGAGATACCTTCAATGTGATGAGTAATATTACTATAGAGAATAATAATGAATAAGAGGATATTGATTATTTTATGTCATTAAATTCCTCAAATATGAATAGGGTAAAAGGAAAGTTTAAAAGAAAAGGGTTTACTCAACATGAGAAACCAAATTACTCAACTTGTGTAATCTATAATTTCCTCTCTCCCTGTGTTTTTAAATTCTATAAATATTTTTTATGTGTTATGTGTTTTAGGGTAGATATGATCCATGATAATATTGCATCAAAACATATAAGTGGTGTCAAATAATTATTTGAAGTTTCAATTGATGGAGCAGTACAAGCACATAGAAGTGGTATCTTGTAGAAGTTGAATTTTCAAGGGAATGAGTGCAATAATTAGCATCAGAGAAATTATATTTGGTATCGAAGTTTGTGTCAAGTTATATTAGATTTTTGGGTTTCAATAGTATATGATTATCATCTCACATAAAACCTTGACTATGAATGAATATGGAATAATAAATAAGTAGTAACAAAATGAGTTATCCTAATTTATTTTTTTTTAATCTAAAATATGATATCATACAATTATTTTTGGCATATAAAAACTTCTTATGGGTGAATGAATCTCATAATAAATATCAATTATGTATTTGGTGATAAACCTGATACATTCTGTGGGAGTTTTTATAAAATGACTCTGAAGGTGGAATCCCCATCAACTTAGTAAATACACCTAATGCATGAGAGAATAAATTAATTTTAACAATTAGCATCTCTTATAAAAATGGATTTCAGTATCAATAATTGGTATCATTTTTGAGTCTATTAATGATCTTTTAATAATAAATCTAGTATAACATAGACACTTACTGAATTATGTTTATTCACTAATGGTTGTGTAATAGTGTGACTGAGTTAATAGAGAGAGTTCCTTAGTAGAATTTAATGTTTTATAGCTTCTTGAGATGTATGGAATTAAGTGAGTAAAAGGGATAGTAATTGTTTTATTGACTATATGTATTTTTTTTACACTGAGTTTTGAATTAGTTGCATTAAAGGTTTTTTATGGATCTTTCTTAAGTGGTAAGTTAACCAACTGAAAATCATTAATAATACAGGTATAGTTGAGAGACACTTTTCATCTTGAATGATGGCTCAAACCTACTATCAAATATAGTGAAATTATTCGGGAGGATAAGTAAAGTCTAGGACCTAAAAAGTGTAAAATGTATAGGAGTTTCATGTCATATGGGGAGAATATTCTCTCTATTTGTCAGATATAAGGATAATGATGACAAAGGTGTATAATATATATTATAAATATCCCTATTAGAATCATTAAAAAGTATATATAGTTCAATGGGATAATACATGGTCTCAATGGTATCAAAGGATATGATCTTTTGTTAATTGACATTGGAAAAATGGTGCATAATGATAAAATAACTGAATTTTAATCCTCTTTATCCTGTGGTAAATGTTTTCTAGAGATTATATATCCATTATTTATAAGGGTGGTCTTTGTATTTTGTTTCAATGAGGGCGTATGAATTATTATGAATCTTCCATATCAAAAAGTAGGAGTAAAGAAACATTAGATTAATGGTAGTGTATTTAAAAAAATCCAATTTAAGTGTTTATTAGCATCTAATCAGAATTTATTCATTTTTTTGTGTTAGTTGAGTACCATCTCAGGGTGAGTAATAGAATATTGGATTTATTGTTCACCATGTTAATATTTTTGAATAATAGGGTTTCCTAATGAAGGTAATGATAGTATCCAATATGGGAAATAGTGTTACTATATATGTGGATGGAAAGGGGAGTTTCAAGAAGGTTTTAAGGTTGTAGAATGTCTATCATGACTATTTTAGGTTTAAGAGCTATAAAGTTATCTGAATATTCGTAAGGGAGTATCCAATAGTAAGCATTGGATTATGCCATGAAATATTACTTATCAGTGAAAAAGATCACATCATGGATAGTTCTTATTTTATGTAATATTTCAACACTTACTATTGGATAATCCCCAATGTATAATTAGACAAATTTAGCTCTATTTGACATAGAATAATCATGATAGACATTCTGGAATCACATCATCCCTCATGTAATATCCCTTTTTTCTACCTATATAATAGAATAGCTACATCATAAAAATAATATGATGAAGCTCTAGGACCATTCATACATTAATATATTCATAAATAAATGGTTTTTGTTAATTTTTTGGTGTATATTAGAAGTTGTCATTGGAAAACATAGAAAAGGAAACATTCTCGTACAATGGCATGTAAGGACTCACACAAGTGCAATGTTTCATGAGTATGGGAAGTTTTCATAGGAAATTGAATCAAATGAATCATTCTCATGTAAATTAATTAAGTTAACCATGTAAAGGTGGAGTTTCATTCTCTAAATGAAAAATAATAATTATATAATAGTTGGTGCTACATGTAGTAAATTTGTTCAAATTAAGGACGTTTTCATGACTTATGTGAAGTAATATTTCACAAATAAAATATTTCAAAATGTATAAAGGGTTTGTATTTTACTATAAATACCTAATCCAAGTATTATAAAACAAAGATAATTTTCATATGAATATTCATGAGTGAGAAAACACTCTAATTTTTTTAATCTAAATTTGTTTGAAATGTGTAACATCAACAACTGTGTTATGTTTGTGACTTGTGTGAACTAATAAAATCCATAAACAAACTATTTTCACAAACTTTCATAGTGTGAAAAGGAGAGTAATTCATGAATTACATAACTTGTAAATTTTTTACATAGGTACTTATAAAGAAATATTTAAATAAATAGGAAGTTTCACAAAATTATGAATTGGGAATTCATATTAAGTGTGTAATACAGAGAGTGAGTTGGAACTCATGGAAGACCTTTTAAAAAGAAGAATTTATTATTTAAAGTTCAAATCATCATAAAAAGTGAAGCTACTATTTATGAATAATTTTAAATTCATTTTATGAAAGAGAAGTGTGATGATTAATAGGAACCTATCCAAACTCAGTGAAACGTCATAAGATAATGAAGTCTTCTATTGGTATGTGTGTCAAATAAATTTTCCTTTTAGAGTATTGAGAAAAGGAAAAAAGTCAAAGGGAGTGAACCTTGTGAGGCTTTGATTTATCCCTAAATATTATAAGTGGAGTTACCTAAGTCATTATAGTGAACTATCCTAAACCCACCACTAAAATTTATTTAACAAGTTTTGGTAATTCAATGCATTATCCAGTTATACACGTTGGATTGGCACTTTGTGGGTGAAAAAAAATGAAATTATTATGACTTATGTATATTATTTACTTACACTCCACAACATGACAATTGGTGAAAATAGGTTAAGTGATCATCAACCTAACGTGATTAAGGATAAGATAAGAAAAGTATCAATAAGATCATCATTGTAATAAGAACATGAGAGTTACCCTACTAACTATGATGTCAAGATAGTTTATGGTTTTGAGCATTTGAGGTTTATGTGGGGAAACAATAATGACATTTATACCATGAATCACTCCCCCCTCCCTATCAGGGAATCTCTCACTAAAGAACATTATAATGCCAAAAACTCAAATAATGTAATATGTTGTCTTGTAATGTCAATTATTTAGACTCTTAAGGACTACTAATCATTAATAGTGGGTATAATGTCTCATTTAATCTGATTTCCATGTATTAAATAACTAATTGTCTTAGGGTGATCAGGTTTGGGGGTATTACAACAATTATAGAGTGTTATATAATTGTGTCACCACAGTCTCGTACCACATACCTTATATGGTGTAATTTATCTAAAATATATAATTTTAAAGATACAAATGTTCAAAAAGATATGGAAACGTTGCAATATTTTTAGGATGGCATGTGGTGGATATCACTCAGATTTTAAACTAAATTTTGATATTATTTTTTCACTATTAAATATAATGATATATGGAAAGATATGGAAAATGAAGATATAGATTTATCACTATAAATTGAGTACTTTTATTTCATAAATTGATAAGAACATCAACATCAAGAGGAAGGGCATTCAATTGGAGGTTCTGAGATCTTGAAGGATGTTATTATCATATAGTATAGAATTTTTATTTCACTCCTCCATATCAAACATGAATCAATACTTTCATTATTATAATAATATAGAGTGTTAAAATTCTTATGATGGGTTTTATAATTAAGGTTTATTAAATAGTTCATTTATTTTATTTTTAAAATTGATTCTTTTTGTTCAATGTATTAAATTTTTCAACCATATTATTTATTATTTCATTATACATTATCATTGTTTATTATTTAATGAATTATCAATAGATGCGTGAACTAATTAAAATATTTCTTGATAATTGAACAGGATTAAGTAACTATATTTAAATATGGTTATGCATCATCTAGATATTAAATCAATTAAAGTACTTGATAATAAAAAAAATAGGATTTTAGAAATTAGATAACAAAAAAAAGACCAAGGATTTTTTATATTCAATTTCAATAATAATATGATCACTCATTAAGAATATTTTAATTTTTATAATATCACGACCCTAGATTTATAAACAATTAATACATTTTTCAATCATTTTAAGATTTAATTTATTCATTCCCTTTATACGTCTTAACATTCAAATTAATGTTTCATGATAGGAATCATTGGTCTCTATGTGTTTTTCCTTAGACTTGAACTATACTATATTATTTTTATATTTAATTAAGAGTAATGATAAATTTTAAACTTCATTATCACTTAAAATTAATGATGCCTTAGGGTTGGTTGGATGTGATTCAATAAATATTTATTTAGAATTTTAAAATCATCAAGTTTCAAGAATTGTCCTTTAAAAAAATTAACATCACTATAAAAAAAATTTAAATTAAGTATTTACTATTATATAAAGACTTGGTTACAACTAATTAAATAAATGATTATTTAAATAATTATAGTGGAATTCTCTAGACCCAAAATAAATAGAACAATTTAAATAATACAAGTCACAAATAGGTAAATGTTTTATCTTAAGTCATTCAAAGAATTAAAAGATAAAACGTTAAATTGAAAAATAAAATTCTCCTTTGAATAACCTCAAAATTAGATTACTCACGATTCATTCAGAAAATTAAAACAAATTGTTTGTGTTCATTCTTAAAAGATTATAGTTAACATACACTAAGATGAGTGAACTAAAAAACATAAAATATGTCATTTAAGTATGGAAACTAAATGTTCTAAACTAATAAAGTAATGAAATATCTACAAATTTTTATTTATTGAAACATGAAATTAAAAATGAATACCTACATTATTGAACATTTAATACTATAATAAGGATTTTAAAAATGTACTTCTATGAATTTTTTATCATAAAACTAAATTTAAATAAGATAAAGAAAAAATAAATATTTTTTCACATTAAAATATCTATAATGCACACTACTATGAATATATAAACATCAAAATCCCCCCCTTACATAATAAAACTCTAATATTTCAACCAATAAAATCTATTGGTCACCTCCTTATATTATATCACTCATTCATGACTCATATATAGTTGGTTTACATACTTGGTCAGTAAAATAATTCTGAAAGTTCCATTCATTATTTAAGGAAGTCACTCACTCAACCTCAACTAATATCATCACTAATGTATCTCATAGTATTCTAAAATAATAAAAATGTGTTCTTGAATCCACCTATATTAATTAGTGTCTTCACACACTATATCATTCCTTATGTTTAGTCTTCAGTGTCCACATAATCAGTTCTTGAATCATATTAAATGTGGAGGAACATTGTAACACCCCCCCACCGTTTTTCCTTTTCCAATAAATAATGATAATAATAATAATAATTTGATTTTAAATAGAATAATCTTTGAAAATTTTTAGAAACATGGGTGATTTATAGTTTTATCTGGTTAGAGGAAATCATTTATGTAAACCATGAAACATCTATAAATGTAGATAGTGGATAATGCATGTTTTTGGAAGCCGTTCAATATAACCATACATCACTTTTAGTTAACCCAAAAATTAATTCTTTGAGATCCATCATCTCAATACCCTTCATAATAAATTTATGAAATGTTTCTATAATTTTATCAAGGATATATTATAGTGATGTGATAATTGAAATGTCTTCTTAACATTTATTTTGTTGTCTTTATAAAATATAAGTGTATTTTTCATGCAAATTTTTATAGATTTTATTATTCTAATTATATAGTTATATATGATGGTTAATTGTCATGTGTGTCTGATATTATTATTGTAGTCAATGGAAATTAAATTTAAAAATAAATTTTTAGGTCCTTATAAAAAATGGAATTTCACAATTTTTATCTTTATAAAATATTAATTTCATTAATTGTTAATTATTTGATAAAAGAGGAGAATACCCCTCTCTCCCATTTGGATATCAAAATTGTGATTCCCCCATGTCATTGTATTATTTTATTTAAATTATTTTTTTATTAAAATTTTTATAATTAAAATTTATAAGTCTCAGGCCTTACATTTTAAATTTTTATAAAAAAATTACTACTCATAGTTGGTGCTCGATTAGGAGTAATTGTACAATAACCATGTGTGACGTGAGTTAATAAGACAATTCCATTTGGAACAATTTGTGCATAGTTAGCTGGGTCCTATGAAATCATAGGGGAAACTATGCTCATAGGATTATACTTTTCAAAATAGGTAGCATGGTTGTCGCACAAATTGTTTTACTATGCGGGTAAATCTTGCGTCTGGACTAGGATTTAAAAAAATTATTTTTTTAATTACTTCCACTTTTTTATTTCTTTACCCCACTTTTACACACCCCCTTCTCAGTTGTATCACACAATTCCTCTATCTATGATCCATAATTCACAAACCCCCTCCTCCAATTCCACTAACTTTGTGCAACACCCATGGCCATGAGTGACCTCAATCATGGTCTCCTCCATCTCCCTTCCACCCTATTTGTATACAGTGAGGCTGCCTTGGGAGGGACTCAAATTCAGGCTCCCCCATCACTTCCAGCTTCTTTTTCCCTCAATTTCATGAATTATCTACCTAGGTTAGGGTTTCTCTTCCTCTATTGTATTATTTTACCCTGATTTATTCCTCTCCTTATTGTAACCAAATTCAGTTGAACCCTATAGGTTTGAGGTCATATGTTTTTTACTTTATTTTTGGGTGATTAGGGTTTATTTGGATTTCCACTTTCATATTCAATTGTATTCTATATAAGGTTGTTTTTTCATCTCACCCATCATTGATTTGAGGTAAGTGTTTCTTCTAACTCCCCTATATTTCATGTTATAAAATTTCATGATTGTTTTTTATGTATTTTTAAGAATTCGGAAACATATTATATGTCATAGTATTCTTGAAATCATTTTGGAATTGATTTTTTAACTTTTCATGTTCCTCGAAAACATGCTAAGTGCTTGTGAAATTACTCATGGGACTCTTTAAAATGTTTCAAGTGTTTTAAATAAATTTATAATTGTTTTTAATGGGTGTAAAAACACTTTTTGGTTTTTATTATACATTAAATAATTTAAGGAATTGGAATAGACTTAATTATCATGTGAAGTGATCCTAAAAATGATTGTTTGGATTTCTTAAAGGGGTTGATATTTATTAAAGTCATGGAAATGCTAGATTCATTGGAAGAAATGGGTTTGTGTTTATTTAAGGGTGTGTTTTAAAAAAACTTATAGGATTTTCCCTAATTTTAAATGATTATGGAATTTGGGACTTGTGGTTTTCTAAAGTATGTTCAAAATAAGAATTTGAGTTTTATAAATGCGTATATTCCACTGCTCCTACTAAAACAATGATTTTTTATACTAGTTTTTCAAGTGGGGATTTATAAAAAGGGTGTCTAGAACCATTGGGTTTCACTTAAAAGTGGTTTATTTATATTAGAAAGTGATTTAATAGAAATATTTGGATTTATATGTTGGATTTAAAATCATGGTTTTGTAAATTTGGGTTTTGAAGGATGTTTGAAATGTGGTTTTCAAATGGTATGAACCTAGATTCCTTTTCTCTAATTTAATTATTTATTACTAGATCCTAAGTATGTATCCCATGATTATTAAGTACTTTTAGAAAACTTTTAGGGATTTTTTATGATACAATTGTATTTCCCCTAGATTGATTGATTTTATTGGTGTTATTGTTTCATTTTGTAAAGTCCCTTGTTTTTCTGGACTATAATTTTGAGAAAAAAATTGAATTTTTTCTATCTGATGCTTGTAAGGGTTAAATGGTATATTTCTCCTCATATTTGATCTCATATAATTTTATTGACCGCTCCATTAGTCTTATAATAGGGTTTTTACCATAATATAGGACTTTGGGTGAAATCTGATCCATTTGAATTTTAGTGGAATAATTAATATTTAATATTTAATAAATTAAATAATAATTTATTCATGTTGGTTCATTCAGTTATATATTTTGAATGGATCATCATTTTCACATTCTATCTTTTTCATTGAGTCCAAAATGGGATGTTTTTCTTAGGCTTGGCATAAACTCAATTCGGTCACCGAGGTGGGTCACCCCCCCCCCTTATTTTTTCTTTTCTTTTATCATTCCTCTATTATTTCTTTTATTTTTATTTTCTTCTTTCCACCTATGGTTTCTAACATATGAACCTAGGGTGGCTTCCTCTACCATTAAACCTAGATAGAGGAATAGGGAGAGAGATAAAGAGAGGGGGGAGAAGTAGGTACCACTATGGAGCTTGGGACACTCCAGATCATTATGTGGAAATCATAGGTCATAGAAATGGGAAAAGATTTAGTGAATTCTTCCAAAAGATAGGTTGTTTCAAAAAATTTCTGTAAATCCTCATAGATTAATTTCTTTAAAGTTTTAATTCCTTTTTTAGTTTATTATAACCCCTTGAAAATCGAACTACTATTTTTTTGGTGAAAATGAGGGATTCGGGGTGATTTGAGGGTTTTCTATTTAGGAAAACCTATCTACATGATGTGTGGTTTAGGGAACACATGCCATGTGTTCTTCCTATTTGGAGAAGATGACTTTTACAAAGTACATTCCATGTATATGAATTAAATATCATGTATTGGGACTTGATCGTGTATCTGAGTACCCAGAAATTCTTCCCGTGTAAGGGGAACATGTTATATAAAGTACACAACCATACCTTGTGGGGATCCAACACCATGAATATATACATGGAAATGAAGAATACATGGTCAGTACATGTGAGGTACATGGTTATGTATCCCGTGTAGGATACACACCGCATATAGGTCCAACATGCCATGTGCTTGGACTTTTACATGCTAAGTATAGGCATAGGTACATGCCCAGGTGTATTTTTGAGGGTACACATTGTGTACTAGGGTACACACACTATGTACTCCTACATTTCTATCCTTTTAGGGTTTGTCATATCTTTTCACCCATAAGTCATATTTGGACCCATGATTAGTCCATTTTAAGTATCTTTTTGTGTGTATTGCAATGGTAAGACCTGTGATCTATTTTTAGGACTCCTATGTACTGTTTCATGAATTTTATTAATGGAGAGGTTCTTCTTCTGGTGATTGAATCTAGTATCTCCTAAGAGTGAGAATTTCCCTAAGATGGTCCATGAGATATCTCTCTTGACCTGTGCTTTTATATATTTTCCCTAAGAATGTCTCCATTCTAATATGTTCCCTTCTAGACTAGGAGTCCATGAGTCTAGCTATTTCTAAGGATCACCTATTGGATTCCTCTTCTTATATTTGACCTAGAGTATCCCTTATAGGATGCCTCTATATTCATAATGTTCAAATTGGATCATATGTGTGATACCTTTACTTACATGATGACCTAGGAAATCCCTAGTAGGGTATCTTTACTTGTGTACTATTACTATGATCTCTTGTATGATTCCTATGATTATTACACCATTTTTAAGGGCGTTGTGTAGGAAACCTCTTCCTATGTTTCATTTCAAGGATCCCTTGTAGGATGCCTCTATTGACTTGTCATTATGGGATCCCTTGTGGGGTTCCTCCTTTTACCTTCTAGATAAGGATCTTGAGTAGGAATCCTTCACTTATGTGTAGACCTCAAGGAACCCAAGTAGGATTCCTCTTCATTGTTTTAATTGAGGGAGAAAGTGGGTGCCATGATGTTTGACCAGCCCTGAGCTAGTACATTGGGTTTGGATAGAGATGGTATAGGGTGTCACATTAGAACTTGTGTTGAACTGGTAAGACCATGGGGGTGTGGAATTAGTGGTGATTTTAGGTGTTCATCCACCCTAAGTCCTTTATTTATACTCCCACATGTTTATTAACATTGCAACGATGATTACTAGAGGTACTTTCTAGTTGTTGGTTGTTGAGCCTAATCTGATGCATATTTCTTTCTCTTTGGGATGACCAGATGTGTTTTCCTAGGATTCAACTTATGGACCATGTTATTTCTTATGTTTATTGGTATACCCTTAGGTACTACCTAGGATCTAGATATTGAGATGTTATATTTTTATTATTATATTATTGATATTTCTATAGGTGATTCCTAGTATCCGGCTACTGATCTTTAGATTATGATATACTTTCACGAAGTCCCTAGTAATGATACTCATGGATGGTTCCTCTCTCCAGAGTGATGAGGATGATTCTGGTATCCTATGTTTGAAATTTTGTAAGGATTATTATACCCTCCTTGATTCAGGCATGGTGTCCCAGATGATTATACTCATGGATGGTTACACCCTCCTAAGGGATAGGGATGATTACTCTCTCCCTAGTCGGTTACTTGACCATGGTGTTGGACAAGGCATTTCACATCATTAGATACTCAAAATGATTACACTGTTCTGGATGATATAGATGATCCATCTCTCCCTTATTATAGTCCTCTAGGGGTGGGAATGGTATCCCACCAGTGATATATTCTTACAGATCATATAAGGGTCATACCCTTAGAGTTAATATGAGTTTTGAATGTTGTGTCCACTTACAGACTGGTACCTAGGGCTCAGACTTTGGACTAGATTTACATGGAATGAGTAACAGGAATATTTCTTAGTAACCACTTATAGAATGTTCATATATACTTCCCTAGAATCCTTTATTATAATTATTGGAGATGAGTATGATTAAACCCAGGATTAGAACATGTATCCCCCTATGGCTATGTAGCATTCTTGGAGATATTTATGGTATTGGATGAAGTCGGTGTATTTCGGTTGGGATTATGGACCCAATGATCAACTTAATGATACATGGAATGATTTTCATGATGTATAGCTCAATTCCTTTTGCATAGGATGTCTAGTTAATTGGGATTATAGACCCAAGAATCGACTGCTAATGGTTTTTATATTATTTCATTCAACATACTCATGTATATTCATATTTATTATAAAATGTATAGGTAAGGAAATATACATATATAAAAATATAAGTATAGACATCTATGGTGGCACTTTCCTAGTTGATTGGGATTACGGACCCAGGCTTCAACTGTGGTTTCATGTTTGTTGAATTTATTTATCTTTTCAGTTGCATCTCATCTAGGTTGAGTATATTGCTTTTGCATTCACTTATGGAATCATATTTTATAGGTTTTTCATAGGGGTGGCCTACTAAGATTATTTCACACCCCTTAACATGAACCTCGATGTGTGTGTAGACCTTATGTTTGTTTTTTAGGTTGAGCATGGTTTTCATGGTGGATAGGGATGACTCTCAGAGTTTCATGATCAAGTGGAGCTACTGGTGTGGGTTATTTTGTTCAGGTTGTTACAGTATGACAGTGTCTGGATATCAGGTATGTGGTCTGTCTTGGAGTTAGTAGTAGAGACCTATTATTTTATTTTATTTTATTTACTTTTACTACTATATCTGTATGGTTGGCATAGTGGGTGACCAATGTTGTATGTATTATATAATTTTTCGGGCTTATATAGATTTTTATTTAATATTACAGCATGTTCTATTTGAGTTTATTTACTGATTCTTCACTCTACTTATTTAATTATGTGTATGATACATAGATATTTCCACTATTTTCTTAATTTTATATGAGTGAATAACCTCTCCACTATCACCCCCTATTCCCTCATTGTTATTTGGTAGCCTCTTGTGTATGGGGAGGCATGCTTGAGGCCCATGATAAACCAGCTCAAAGAACTGGTTTATTGGCATCCTGGTTGGGATGTTACAAAGTGGTATTAGAGGTTTTCCTTTATGTGGATCTACTATTTTGGGATATTTTATACATGAATATTATTAATGTTTCGGAACCTCTGATTGATATCGGACTGGTGCATTGAGAATAATTTTTCTAGTTAGAAGTCCTGGTTGCCAGGATTTGAGATTGTTGTTGTGGTTTATATGTTATAGTTCAATATGATTTTAACCTTGAGAGATGCACATGTTCTGTGGATGTGATGATTTATTATTGACTTCTGGTTCTTTTACATTGGTATGATTCCATAGATGGATTTTGACTCTTAGATGGAAAAGGAAAGATATGTCTCACTCATCATATTTTTCATGAAGGATTCACATCATATAAGCTATATAGTGTGTTTTTTTACTAATGAATAAGGCTTATTTAATTAGACCTACTTACATGTATTTATTTATTTATGATGTAAGGTTTTGTGGATATATGTTGAGGTGTTTGGTAGTGAGGCTTATGACTCAATCCTCATGCACGGTAGGTGCAGTGACCCTAGTCGATCGATATAAAACATGATGAATTCTATTGTACCCCTTATAGGGTTTTGTTTCTCAAGTCATTGTTATCTTGTCAGATCACTGAGTATGATTCCTATAGGCACCTAGATGATTCTAGTGATATAGAAATCTAGGGGGTATTACTGTATATGGATGTCCAATGAGTCTTATTTAAGTCTCTATTCTTCATTGGTATCATGACCTTGAGAGAGCATTACATTTTAAGGATGGTAGGTGGGGATCAGTCCTTTTTAGGGATGGTCAGTGGGGATTAGGACCACGTATTCTATGTTTTCAGTTTTGATCCTTGTAGTTCACTTTGATATTTACCTTCTTTCTATAGGTTTTATCTCTTAGACTAGTTGTTTAGACCTTGTGCCCCAGTTGTGAGACTTGATTAATAGGGCTAGGTGGTAGAACCAGAGGCCCTTAGTCTTGACTCAGACCCTTGTATTTCATAATTATTTTTTGTTCAATAGAAACTTGAATAAAAGGTCATGCCCAGTTTTTGGATACCTTTTTATGTAGTGATCTTGGTTTTACTCTTTTTTAGAGACCGATTCATGGTAGGTTCTTCAGTTTTGTTTTATAGGCATGTTGATGCCTTCATCTTTTGATGAAGTACCTAGGGTGATTTGGTATCAAGAATGACTTTGATAGGAAGGACTCTTTGAGTGTCTGTCTTAGACAACTAATGTTTCTACTATTCCTAATGTAGTCATAGTGTGGGTAAAGACTCGTGATTAGAATGATGTATGGTGACAAGCGGTCAAGGAATACGTTGTTGCACATGTGAGGTGATTATTTTTTTAGAGGAGTTCTTAGGGACCTTATGGATTAATGAGACTCGTGTTCCATGTAGTAAAGTCATGTTATCCTTGTAATGGATGACTTTCTAGGGTATGATTCAGGTGATAAAGGTACACACTGGTTTCATGTTGTGTCGGTTGAATCCTTAATCAGTGAGTGTTCGGGTGTGAGCCGAGTACTAATGTTTTCAAGAAATCCCATTAAAATGGTTTGCTGCTTGGTTAAAGGAAAGTGTAGCCCATTTTGTTCAAGAATGGATTGGAGATAGTTTTACATTCCATTTTTATGGGATCTTAGTGTAATTATTTTTAGAGATGATCTTTCTCTATCTGGAAATCGTTTTGAGTACGCTAAGAGAGTGTTGGCCCTATATTGAGCTTCTTTTAATTAAAATGTATTTCCTAGTTTATTAAAAGAACTTATTGAGGTTGTTCTTAACGAGTGGTATAAGGTAATCCATATGGTGGGGAGTGAACCATTTGTTTTTTTAGGCTGGAAACCCTAATTTTTAGAGGAACTTTGATGTTTTTCATGGTCCTTTAGGATTAGATTTTAGTTTCAATTGATGAAAAGGGTATTCCTATGGTGGGGAGTACCATATCGGTCACAATTAAGAGTCTCCCATGTATGAGACAATTGTGGATTGTATGAGACTAGTCATAGAATAGTATAGATAGCTTGGTTTTGCAGATTCTTGGGTTTAGAGCATGGCTGCTAGTCTTACCACTAGGATTCTCAGTGATGATATGTTTTATGTTGGGGAGATTGTAAGGTCTAATGTTTTTTCAAAGAGAAATTTTGAGAAAAAATTTCAATTTTGGCTATCACTTTCTTATAAGGGGTAAAATGTTCTTTTCCCATAAAATATGATCATAGATAATTTTTCTAAATACTCTATTGATCCTATAATAGGGTGTTTATCCTAATAAAAATGTTTTTTGGAAATCCTATTCATTCTAATTTTAGTATAATAATTAATATTTAATATTTAATAAATTAAATATTAATTTATTCATGCAGGTTCATTTGGTCATATATTTTGAATGGAGTGTCGCTTCGAGATTTTGTCACTTACATTGAGTTTAGATTGAATATTGTTTCCTAGGATGGGATTAAATTCAAGTTGGATGCTAAGGGGGCCTTTTCTTTTTTCCTTTTATTTTCTTTTTCTTATTTTCATTTCTTTCATTTTCATTACTTATTTCCTCCTATGGATTATTGTGTACACCACTAGAGGGGATTCCTCTAACATTAAACTAATAGAGGATGAGAGGGAGATATAGAAAGAGATATGGAGAGAAGAAGGTGTAATATTAGCGCTCAAGATGCACAAGATTGTCGTGTGGAAACCGTGGACCTCAGAAATAGGAGAAGCTTTGGAAGATTCCACACAAAGGTAGTTCATTTTAATATTTTTTTCATAAATCCATATAGATTAATCATTTTCAAGGTTTAATCCTTTTTTTAGTTTCTTAGAACTCTTTGAGGATCGATCTACTACTTTTTTGGTGAAAACGAGGGTTTTAGGGTGATTTGGGGGTTTTCTATTTAGTAAAACCCATATAAACAATATGTTGTTAAGAGAACACACGTCATGTGTTCTTCTCATTTGGGGAAGAGAACTTTTATGAAGTGCACAATATATATGGGAATTACACACCATGTATTAGGACTCATCCATGTAGCCTAGCACTCTGTCTGATTCTCATGTAAGGGGAACATGTTGTCTAAATTACACGACCAAACCCAATGTGAGTTGCATGCCTTATAGATGTACATGGATAGGTAGAATACAATTCCATGACATGTGAGGTACATGGGATGGTACCTCGTGTAGGATACATTCCATGTATAGGTCCAACACACTAAGTACTTGGGCTTTTACACGCCACGTATAGGCAGAGGTACTCGCCCAGGTGGAGTTTCAAGGGTACACGACATATACCAGGTTAAAAACATCATGTACTCCTCCTTTGCTACCATTTGAGGGTCTTTTATGTATTTTCACCAAGGAGTCAGATTTTGTCCCATCATTAGTAAATTTTATTAAATTTTCATTTATATCACAATGGTAATACCCTTAAGGTTTTTTGAGGACTCTTAAGTAGCATTTCAGGAATTTTCTTAATGGAGAGGTTCTTCCTCTAGTGATAAAATCCAATTTCTCCTAAGAATGAGACTTGATCTGGTATGATCCATGAGTTGTATCACTTGGTTGGTACTTTTTTAGATTTTCACTAAGTATTTATCCCTTTCAATATGTTCCCTTCTAGCCGAGGATGATGTGATTCTAGTTATTTCCAAGGATCACCTATAGTATTCCTTTTATTACATCTGACCTAGAGGATCTCTTGTAGGATTCCTCTATCTTCTTACTATTTACCAAGGATCCCATTTGGGATGCCATTGTTTACATGATAACCTACTGAATCCCTAGTAGGATCCCTTTAACTATGTATTATTCTGATGAACCCATGTAGGATGCCTTTGATTCTTATTCCATTTTTAAGGGTCCCGTGTAGGATGCCTCTTCTAATGTACCATTCTAAGGATCCCTTGTAGGATGCATCTATTGACTTACTATTAGAGGATCCCATGTGGGGTTCCTTTATTTACCTTTTATCTAATGATCCCGAGTAGGATGACTTCACTTATGTGTAGACCACAAGGATCCCAATTAGTAAGCATCTTCATTGTTTAACTTGAGGGACCTAGTGAGTTCCTTGATATTTGACCGACACTGAGCTGGTAAATTGGGTTTTGGTAGATATGGTATCATGTGTCACCTTAAAACCCATACTGAATTGGTAAGACCATGGGGCTATGAAAGTAGTGGTGGGTTTTTGTTTTCATCCATCCTCACTCATTTATTTATACTTTCACTATTTATTGTGGATGCAGTGATTATTACGAGTGGTACTTTGTTGTTGGTGGTTGTTGAGCCTGACATGAGGCGTCTTTCTTTCTCTTTAGGATACCTAGACATGTTTTCTTGGGATCTGGCTTCTGATCCATGTTATTTATTATGTTTATTGTTATACCCATAGGAAATACCAAGGATATAACTATTGAGAATTTATATTTTTATTATTAGATTATTGGTATTTCTAGAGGTGATTCCTGGTATCTATCTGTTGAGCATAAAATTATGATATACGAGCATGGTATCCATAGTAATGATACTCGTGGATCATTTTTATCACCCAAGTGATGAGGATGATTTTGATCTCCTATATTTTATATGTGATGAGTATTATTACACTCTCCTTGATTCAATAATGGATTACCAGATGATTATATTTGTCGATGATTACGCTCTCCCAAGAGATAGGGAATGTTACTCTCTCTCGAATCAGTTACTTGGCCACAGTATTAGACGTGGAGTTTAACTTCATTGGACACCTAGAATTATTATTCTCTTCTAGATGATAAATATAATCAATCCCTCCATTATTAAATACCTCTAGGGTTGGTCATGGTGTCTCACCAGTGAGCTCTCTTTATAGATCGCCTAAGGGTTAGACCCTTAGGGTTCATCCGAGCTCTGAATTTTGTGACTATCTATGGAATGGGAACTAGGTCTCAGAAATTGGACTATATTTATATGGAATGATCCATATAGATTATAGCTCAGTAACCTTTTGGGGGATGTCTAGATTTTCTTCCTTGGAATACTTTGTTATAGTGATTGGAGGTGAGTACAGGGGAACCCAAGGTCAGGATGACTATCCCCCTATGGTGATGTAGCTTTCTCAAGGAAATTTCCAGTTCTAACTAAAGCAGGTGTATGTTGGTTTGGATTATATACCTATAAATATACTTAATGATACAGAGCTTGAGTGTAACAACATCCATCTCAATACCCTTTTAATAGGATTTCAAGGTAATCAGGATTATGAACCAAGGGATCAAATTTTGATGATTTTTAGGTAATTTAATTCACCTTACTCATGTATATTCATATTTGGGTATATATGTTTAGGTATGGGACTATACATATATACTCATATTAGGATGGACATCAATGGTGTAACTTTCCCAATTTACAGGGATTATGAACTCGGTGTTCAACTGTGGTTTCAAGTTTGTTGGCATTACTTTTCTTTTCAGTTGTGTCTCAACATGGATGATCATATTTCTTTTTCATGCACTTATGGTAGCATATTATATAGTATCATCATTTGGGTGGCCTACTGAGATTATTTCTCACCCCTACACGTGCACCTCAGTGTGCATGTAGACCTTATGTATTCCTTTCATTTAGATCATAGTATTCATGGTGGATAAGGTTGAGGCCCAGAGTCTCATGATCAAGCAGAGAATCTTGTGTAGATTCTTCTTTTTGGACTAGTGTAGTTTGATAGTATTTGGAGGATGAGTATATAGTCTGGCTCAAAGTTAGTAGTAGATCCTTGTACTTCCATTTGTTTTTACTCTTATATCTATATGGTCGGTTGAACGGGTGACTAGTATTGTATGTATGTCATAGTTGTTCAGTATTCTATAGCTTTTCATTTATTATTATAGATTATTATATTTCAGCTTATTTAATGCTTTTGTGCTCTACTTGTTTACTGTAGTGTATTATACTTATTTATTTACATCATTTTCTTACTCTGATATGAGGGCATAATCTTCCCACTATCACTCCCTAGACCCTTATTATTAGTCGGCATCCTTTGACATATTGGGAGGGGTGCTTGAGGCCTCATGATAAATCGGCTCAGATCATCAGTTTAGTGGAATCATGGTTTGGATGTTACTTGTTGTGTTTCCTTGATTCATTGTCTCCCATGGGTGATTTTGTCATGACCTTATGTGTGTGTTTGTTCTTTTTTGGTTTACATTTAAACAGGTTATTCATATAAGGTTTAGAAGTTTTATTTTTAATAGAAAATGGTTAGGTTTTTCATAAAATAAATTTTAGGAAATTGTTTTACTTAAAATAATTTATAAAAAATTATTTCTAATGAGATTCTTGGAAAAGGGGGAGAATTGGTTATTTGATATAAAGGACCTTTTTCCTTTGTCAAAAACAATAATTAAAATTTTTTTAATCATCCTTGTGTTTATTTTATACAAGGTATAATTGTTTGAAATGTGCATGTGGCATGTTTCTTGTATTTTTTTATCATGACTATGAAAACATAATTTATAAATTTAGTTCAAAATAGAATGTTATAATAAGTTTTACTAAGGTATTTATCTATTTTTTGAAGGTGGTGACATACTAGGAATTTTCATGATCTCACCTATTTATCATTTTAATTTCAAGCTTGGGATATAGATTTAGAATACTGTTTGAGCATTGATTAATTTTGGGATCTAAGATGCGTTATTTATTTTATCACATTCAGCCAACAGAGACTATTAATTATCTTTTGTAGGGAATAATTTTATTTTTTTTATAAGGTATGTCATGTTTCCCCTTAAATTAAATACTTTTTTCAATTAGGATTTTACTCCTTTTTATAGAGGGAGGGTAGTGATATCTAATGGTGGTTGAAGGAAAGTCATATACAGGAATATTTTTCACTATAAATATATATAGGGATACTGGGGGTTATCGAAGAGTTTTTTTCTTTAAATTACTTTACAACTTTATTATATAATATTTTTTACTTATTTTTGTTCTATTTTGGAATGGATGTATGACTCATGGACAGGTCATACCGTATTTTTTCATGAGGAAATTTTTTCTTCTTAACCTCTATCTATTGGTTGAAATCATTCCCAGGTATATTTCTATAATTCTAAGGAACTAGTTTCCATCCCATGGGGATCCTGAATGCACTTAGATCTAGTTGAAGGCCATTTTGGGTTCCATTTTTTATGGAAACCCAGGTCGATTTGTTCCAAATGGTATTAGATGATGCATTTTCCTTTATCAATAGGAACATTGACCCTTTTTAATGTATCCCTCTATTATTTTGTGTGTCTTAGTAATATTGATTTATATTTATTATTAGGAATCTGTATGTTGTTCATACATGGGGTTTTGATCACTACAATGCATTGAGATTTTTAATTTACTATTGTAAGTGTAATTTAAATTTTGAATTCATTATTTTGTATGATTTATTATTAATTATGTTTTTATCCTCATTGAAATATTTTGAGTTCAATTAGGGGTAGGTTTGGATTTTTGGTTGAAAATGGTAGAAGTTTGGTTCCATAATGTTGTTCAATATGACTTGATAAACCTAACAAAAACAAAATACTTGATCTGGAAATTTCTTAGGAATTATTGTGTGGTTGACCTGTAGGACATCAAACCATATGGTCGAGTCAGTAATGATTCTTCATCCCATTTTATTTTTTTTACAACACTCTTGAGATATCCCTAATATAGAGGAAAGAGTTAAGGTGGTTCTTCTGATATATTGATCATATTTATAGGTTTTGTTTTGTAATTTTTGGGTTCCTCTATTTTGGTGTGATTTTTATGAAAATCAATTTTACTAAAAAGGGTGGGTTTTATTGAAATATTTTATGGTTTGAAAGGAATCCTTTGATATTTTGTAAAAAATGGGTTTGAATTTCACAAAATCATTTTTATTTTGGGGTTAATGTTTTAGTCTTGTTGGTAAAATGAAATTTATTTTATAGAAAAGTTTGGCCATTAATGTTCTAAATCGATTGATTTCGTTTTTCAAAAAATTATTTCCTTTATAACCTTATGGTATTTTAATTATAAATGAATTTAGAACCCATCAGGTGATATTGAAAAATGATTTTTTTTGTTTAATGTAAATTAAGGAAATAAATTTTAGAAAAATTAATAAATGAGCTTTGGGAATATTGATTGAGTGCCATGTTTTACAAAGGAGTTGGTGGTTTCCAAATCCATGTAATTTTTTTGAGAAACAAGTTTTTATTACTTTATTAATGTGTCATTTTTTAATGAAATAGTATTTTGGCATGTGGGTTTCCTTATTTTATTAGTGTTTTTTGACCTTGTCCCTTCGTGTGGTTTGGGACCATTTAATGTGATTTGGGAAACAAGACTAAGTCTGGTATTTATTTAATTTTTAAATAAATATCCCTCTTTGAAATTTCTTAGTAAAGGTTATGTTTTTTACTTTAGGTTTATGTCTTCCATAGATCTTATATCTTTTCCCTAGACCATATGTGGTGTTTCTAGTTTTATTTACCTTTTCGTGGGTGTTAACTAATGGGATTTTGTTTGGGATACTATAATAGGAGATCCTGGGATAATCAGCTGGATGACTTGATGAGGATTTATCTATTTGATCTTTTGGATGAAAAATTATTCTTAGGATTATGGTTTTCATTCAATATTTGTGATTTTTTAATTTAAAATATTTTATCTTTTAGGTGTCACCTACATGGTTTTTTCTGTTTGAGTGGTGATTTATTAGGCTTCTTCATGCCTCTTTCTTTTTGTACCTTGTATAGACTATTTTGATTTTTTTACTTATGTTTATGGACTTTAATTAATTTTTTGATTCATTATTTTTATGTTTTATGATCATGGGTGAGTGATTTAGGTGGTAAAGACAACAATGATACTACTTGGGATTATGTGCAAACTGGTGTCGGTTTAGATCTAGTTGGGTTCACCATTAGAGGGTAGCCTAGGTATGAGGCTCTTATTTTTCCCTTCATCTCAACATTTTTATCCAAGGTTAGATCCCATGATTTTTAATTTATTGATTCATATGTCTAATCGATTCTTTATTTGGGTGTTTTGAGATGCAATGGTTCTAGTAACCTAGTCTTGTGGCCTCTAGTTGTTTTAGGAATTTTTGGTGTGGTTTATTTTGGGGTATTTTGTGTATTTATTAGACCATGTATCCTTTTTGGAAATGATATTGTTATGTATGTATGTGCTTATCTGAATATTCTGGTCTCTATTATGGTTTTTAGGAGTTGTTATCTTCATAATTCTCATGTTATTAGAGTTTTTATTTTATGCATTACTCCTTATATAAATTCTAAACTGTGGGGAGACCTCTATTCAGTGTCTGTTCATTTAGAGCCTCTCATGGGATGCTCATAGTAGATTCCCTTTTAATGTTTTTATCGATTTTCAAGGAATTTTAGTGGATTGTGTTTGAGGTTTCCATGATCTTGGTATCTTTGAAATCATCATATCAAAATTATCCAATGATGAATTTTCATAATTTTCTAATACAGTCAAGTTTTTGGGTAAAACTTAAATATTGTATATATATATGGTCAGTATTATGACATCATAATAGCTCAAAATTGATTTAATAAATACTATAAAGGGTATCCATGTCCAAAAATAGGTTTCCCTTTAAAAATAATGTTTTATTGAAGTTATTTTATTAAATTTATAAACCCTTAATGAATCCTCCAAAACCTAGATTATATTTTATGTTTTTAAAATAAATTCTTTGTAAACATGAATCACTTTAACCTAACCAAGGGTATTATTTTAAGAAGATTTTTTCTTGAAATTTTAAAATATTTAAAACCACTCATCCTCAATATAAACCATAGAAAGGTTTGTGGTTTTTATTATTTTATCATATAGAGTTCAAAACCTAAGTTTAGAAATTAATAAACAATTACCACCTCTTCTTCTATAAATACCCACCTATACTCCCACTCCTCTTCACTAAAGACCCATTTATCAAGAATTTAATCTCTCTATACCTCAATAAATCCCTTACAATGTGTTACAAATCTCTTAATAATAACCTCTCAATATTTTATAAGTAACCCCTCAAGGTAAGGTACTTTCTCCTCTTCTCTTAGTTAAAGTACTTTCTTTATACTAAGTCATTTTTATTTCCTATTATCCATGTTGTAATGTGTTTTTACACATACCATTATTATCATTATGATTCATGTGTAATGAGAGACCACCTTTAACTCTCATTAACCCCTTATATAAACCCTTATTTACACCCATTGTGCTGCAAAAAATATCCAAGGATTTTCTGAGATAAACATATTTATAGTGAATACCCATTTTCATTTACACTCAAGGGTATTCACCTAGTTGTACTTATCATTAATTTATTAGGTAATTCTATGTTTGTAATCTTAATTCCTAAATTGGGGGTTTAAAAGTGATGAATGTAATTTGTATATTATATTACCTATGTGGTGCATGAATGTATGTACATGAAATAAATGGGATGGGCGGGCTTAGAATTAAATAGTCCTTCGATACATTGGAAAATGTTTTTATCTCATTATATTCCATTTATGGTACATATGAGGTTATACTGGGCACACTATGTTATGATTTATTTGTGTTTATCCTTGAATTGTTATTATATTTTCATGTTTTATATTGTTTCCGCATTCCTATGTTTCCTTGAATTTGTCATTTTATATCATTCTTCAATGATCATATTTATGATTCTCACAACTTTTACGTCACCTTGATATGCCTATTTACTAACATTTATTACTTTAATCATTTTATTCTTTAACTATTCTTTTACTGGTATTTATAGATCATCCTTTGCATATGTACATCCTTATGTTATCTCATGAAATATTAGTATATTGATGAAATATAAAGGAATGTTTTGGAGTTTTTAAATATTGTTATTATACCTATGTTTCAAGTTAATTTTTTATGTACCTAATTTCACAAAGAAACTGGGACTCATGTTCTTCTAGGATTTTATGATGAGTATCCTTATATAATAAATCATGAATTAAGGTGTATTAGAGATACATGTTTTTATAGTTGGTATTATAGGAAAGTCTAGTCAATTTTGGGTGTTAGGATTATAAAACAATAGTTAAATCCTTATGGATAATTCTAAACATAGTAATACAACCCTATATTTTGGTAAAGTATAGATTAATTTCTTTCTAATAAAATACATCTAGCTCTGGATATTACCAGTGTATGTGGATCTAGAATAGTTTTACATGGGGGAATAACCATGAAAAGGGTTCTTTGGGCTTGACTCGATTATCACCAAGTGCTTAAGAAAGAGGCCATACTGAACACATTGTTTAAAAATACTTAGGTATATGCTTTGGTAAATTCAAAAGATCCTTATGAATCATTATTAAGGGGGGTACCCATAATATTTTATGTTAGGAAATAGATCATTGATAACAAATATTGAAACCTATAAATTCATAAATTAAGTAATATATTTCATTTATAAGATATCCCTTTAATGTACACGGTTTCCCATTTATGTTTTTAATAGTTTAAAAATTCTTATCTCTAATTTTACCTTTATTTTAGTCAATATTGGGATATAGGAGAAACTGAGTCAACAAACAATATGAGGGGAAATGTGATGACCGCCCAAATGATATTCTCAACCTGATGGGAGTAGGATTCAGGAACATCATGAAAATGATTTCTTAATAAATAAAAAATTTAGCATAAAAAATTGAATTATGAGGAACACCCAACCCCCCCCCCCCCCAAGAAATAGAAAGTGGAAATTGACACCTTTATGAAATAAATACTTCCAACTTTTAGTGGGTCTTATAATCCCTTAATAATGAAATAATGGATAAATTCCATTGAAAATATCTTTTTCTTCCTTAAATTATCTAAAAAGGAGAAGTTTGTACTAAATATTTATTATATGGATGTAGAAGTTCATCAATGGTGGAATTTGATCAAAAAATACAAAGATCAATGAGGAGATCAAGGAGATGGAATTTAAATAATTTTGAAAATTTTTTAAAAAAAATACTTTCCTTGTAATCTCTAACTTAAAGTGGATAAAAATTTCCTTAGCCTTAAGAAAAATGAATATGAATCTATTAGGGTGTATGAGGTGAATATCACAAGACTTTCATGATATGGCTATGGATTTTTCATTGATCCTGAAAGTAAAGTTGAGAACATATTTGGTTAGATAAATTAAATTCTATGAAAACTCCAGCGTCGCACTTTTCAAAATTTTGGGAAGAAGAATCCTGAAAATTTCTTAAATGGGTCAAGTAAATTCTTTAGGTGGTTCAAGTAGGGACACCAAGCTACCATTTTCGAGTAGGAGACACCCACCAATGTAATAGAATAAATGAATGATCCAGTAAACCCATATACTATTTTCCAATGTTTCAAATACATGTAATAATGATACTATGAAAATAAATTCACTAAACCATGGGTCGTAGGTGACAACTAACAACAACCTCTAAGTCCTAGAGATAAAGGGAAAGCTTTTTTTATCACAACTATTAAGGTGGATCCTTATAAATAAGTGGTTATAGGTATTCTAGTTATTCATTCAAGGACAGTGAATATAATATTTTATTATGGTTCTACACGATAGTTAATATTACATGACTTAGTATAACTATTTAAACACCACTTAAAAACATGGAAGTCGAGTTATTAGTGAATATGAAAAATGGGTCATTTTTTAAATACCAGGAATATGATGCATCCTATGTCAAAAAAAATTGTCTTAATTTCCAATAAAAACAAATGATACACTCTTTTGTGGAATTTAAATCTATTATAGACTTGGTTTTGATTTACTTATATATATCTAACTTAAATTTTTAATTTTAGGAAATCATCATTCATATCTCAAATCACCCTCTGATTATATACAAATTAAAGGGGTAGGATGAACCTAATTTAGTATAATCATATAAAGTATGGATATTATTTCCATTAAAGAAATAATTTCTTGTAGAAATTATTAAGACTAAGGAAAATATCATCAATTATAACATGAATATTATAAAGGTACTCACAGGTGTGTTTTCTAAAGACTTTTTTAGTATTCTTTTTAGTCGATAGATTGATTTCTCAATAAAACATATACCTGAAGATTTTCCAATATCTAAGACTCCATATATAGTGGCCACTTTTAAACTTCATGAGATAATGATTCAACTATAGTATAATCTGGATAAAGGGTTTATACACTCAATTATTTCATCATGTGGTGTGTCAGTCCTTCTCATTATGAATAAGGATGGGTCAATGAACCTCTACATTTGTTATCATGATATCAAAAATATAATTATAAATAAAAAGTATCTTATTCCATGGATTGATGTATTATTCAATCAAATACATAGAACCCAATACATCTCCAAGATGTATCTTTGGTCGGGATATTATTAAGTAAAGGTAAAGAAGTAGGATATCCCAAAGATCGTTTTTTGTAAAATGTATAAGCACTATGAGTTCATAGTGATTCCATTTGGACTCACTAATGTTCTATCTATCTTAATGGTATTAATGAATATAGACCTTAGGTATTACCTCAACAAAGTTTTGGTAGTCTTTATATAAGATATTCTTATCTACTCTAAAAGAAAGGAGGAAAATGAGGAGAATTTCAATATTGTACTCAAGACCATGTAGAAAGATAATTTATATGAGAATTATAGTAAATGCGAGTTTTTTATAAAGAAAGTAACATTCATGGGTCATGTTTATATCATCTCAGGATTTTCATACATAGATATTGTATCTTATTAGATGAATATTCATTATATAATAAGATAATACACACCCAAATAATATAATTCTAGTTCCTTTGGAAACATGGATATATAAACAACTCGTTTATAAGTTAACTACATCATATCCCACTAATTTATTCATAACAAGAACCCCTCTTAGACTTATAAAACATAATACCTTTCTTAATAACTTGGGTAAAGAAAACATAAGAAAGGGTGAGATCAAATTCTAAGTAATGGTAAACAAGGTATATATAAACATAAAATGAGCATTAAGATATGAGAGCATGAGAATAAATTTTGAAAACCATAATCTATATATCATTTATCATAAAATTGAGTCCTGGAATAAATTATGGAAGTTTATAAGACATGAATCAAAGATGAATAAAATTACATAAGCTTTGAGAGAATAACATTGGAATAAGGCATAGATTTATAGAATACACATAAAAATATAAAATCATTTCCATAGTATTCAAGGATATATTCCAAAACTATCATAGTGGAATGGGTTCACTCCTTAGAAAATTGTTTTAGTCAAGGTTCACTCTCAAGATTATCATAGTTGACAGAATCCCTTACTGAACTGGTTTCAATCCCCATCTTATTCCTATTTATCTCATGAGATATCCATATTTACCCAATGCATTTTAGGCCTATATAATTTTTTTCCACCCATCACATAATGAAAATCATACAAATGTGGGCCACAGGATTGTAAAACATTCATCATATCATAACCCATGAAAAGGACCATGATTCATAAGCATTTCATCATGGTATAACCCTTGGAAAAGAAAAGTTTTCATAAATATTTCAACAATTCATCATATAATAACCCATAGAAAAGGTCCTTGTTTCATAAAAATATTTTCATCATAATCACAAACTATATAGAGAAATGATAAGGATGGTATCACAAGATCATATCCCTAGTAAATCATACGAAACATTTGAGGTTATTATCATTAATGAATAGAAATACCATAAAAATATTGTTAAAATGTTATTGAGGAAAATATCCTTTCATGTTTTAAGCCACTTTTTAATATTTAAAAATTTCCCAAATATTAATGAAAAAAATTTCTTTGAAAATAACCTTGGAAACTTGTAGAGGAAGGTTCAAAGAATTAATCATTCATGACAATGTAAAATTACATACATTCTATATAAGTTAAAATAAAAATTAACTTTCACTATTTTTTTAAAACTCAAAAAGTACATCATTTGTAAAATTTCAATAAAATTCCTTTTAATCCATTTTGAAAATATTCAAAAAATAGAGAGAAGTGAATTTAAACAATATTTCTCTAATAGTAAAAATATTCTTGAAGGTATTTTTAGAAAATATAGACATAGAAGATAAAGGGATTTCAACAAATAGGGAAATAAATTTAGTCTATGAAAATAAATTATTTTTCTCCATTGAGTACAGAAATGGAAAAATATTTATTTTCAAGAAATAACCAAAGGAGAAAGAATTCATGAGTTTCTTGAGAGATAGATTATAAGATTTCATCATCAGAAGAATAATTATAATAAATCTCAATAAAAATTATATTAAATCCTAAAACCCTTATTAATTTTCTATTGTAACACGCTGAAAATTTATGAAATATTTTTTTCAAATAAATTTAATTTCTTGGATATCTTTTTTTACATGCAACACCAAGTTTTAACGAACCTTCATATACTATTAATATTATTATTTAAACAGGAGTGTTATAACCTATAAATTTAACTTGTTGGTATAAATGGGAATAAAAATATTAAAATAAAATATAATGGTTTTAGATAAACAAATTATATTGATAGATGAGTTTTTTAATTTTTGGTAAATTCTGTATATACCTTGAAAATATTATTTTCTCAAAAATTATTTACATTGATTTTTTTGAAAAAAAAAATAATAAAATTATATTTTTACACTTTTATAAAATTTATTTAGCAAAATAAACTTGATTTTTAGAATCAACATGTCAAAATTATCTTTGGATGAGTTTTTTATAATTTTCAGAAAAGATTACTTTTTCAAGGAATAATGAAAAATATTGATTTTTACTGAAAACTTCCTTTTATTAAAGAATTATAAAAGTTAAATTTTATTTTAAAATGGTTTAAAAGTTTAATTTTTTTCAATTATATTATATCAAATCCAATTCCATTAATTATAATCAATTTAATATTTAATTTTGATATTAAAACCTTTTATACTTGTAAATATTTTCTCTATAGAAAACTACTTTTTCATCTTATCTAGGGGTTAAATTTTGAATTAAATTCCACAAAATCTATGAATTTAATTTATTAAAATGGATTCCATAATTTTAATCATCATAATAAATATTATATAATAATTTCAACATAATTTTTTCATAATTAATAATAAAAACAGTAAAAATTAATTATCGTAGTTAAGGTTAAAACGGGTTTACCGGGGGTTAAACTACAACTATAATGGTTAAATTAACTAAAAAATTTAAAATTTCTATATTATAGGTATATTTAGACCTTAACTCATATAATGTTCTATAATGATCTATTTTGTACCCTTGTTTCTTGTTTAAAACAATGGTATAACTTTTTCTTTTCATAAAATCTAAGTATGTCATCTCCCCAGCTTATAAAAGGTAACCCACTATCCTCTACTTTTTACAATTCCAAAGCATTTTGGTTTATCACATACCTACCAAAATTCCTTCCTTACTCCTATCCCCACATTTTAGAGTCCATATACTGATTCTAAATCCATCATAAGAAGGCCTTAGGTGTAAACCTAAAGAGGTTCTCCCAAGAATAGGTATAGTCCTTGACTATTCATTTTCATTTAATTTCTTGTTATAAATCATAAAAATATTCTTCAAACATGATTATATAATAACATAATTATATACCATACAATTAGATTCTTTTTAATTTCATGACCTATATTTATCTCCTCCTCCATCAAATTGGAAATGAAACTGTCAAACTTATGTATGGCGGACTACCCTGTATGTTTCCAAGGTTATTTTCAAATAAATTGTTTGGATTTAATATATGGTAAATTTTGATATTATAATAAGTGATTTAAAAAGTTAGAGGATTTCTTTTTTAAGAAATTTTCCATGTTTTATTTTAAAATAATTTTCCATCTAAGATATCATCCTTTGATTTTACTTAACATTTATTAGAGATGTGATCCAATGATACAATCCTTATTATTTCTCTATATGAATTACGTTTATGGAGACAATATGTTTATAAAACCTATTTATTTTACATAGGTTGTGTTATAAAGAAATGTTTATAAAACCCATTTACTTTCTATGTGTAATGATATGATGTTTGTTTTATGATCTTATGAAACACAAATGTATGGATTATGTGATGGGTGGGACCTATATCTACCTCAAATGGATTGTTTAATGATTAATTGTTTATGATATAAAAGGTTACATGTTATGTTATCACATTATTGAAACAAGAGGGTGCATGGGAGGTTATCCCATGCCCAAAACAAGAGGCTACACAAGAGCTTATCCCAATCCCAAAAAAAGGTACACATGAGATTATCCCAAGACCCAAAAAAAGATGGTACACAAAGTTTTTCCCAATCCCCAAAGGGGTTACATGGGAGTTTATCCCAATCTTGAAGTATATACATGGGTGGTTATCCCAATAATAATATGTTACGAATGTCTTGATGGGTATCCATGAAATAATATTTCTTATACTTATGTGTATGCCACAAATCTATATCTTATGATAATGTTATGCTCTCAAGGATTATGTTCATTGAGTCCTTAATGATTAATTTCTTATGAACTACCAATATTTATTCCATGAATCAAGTTTATGATATATGATATGGAGGTTATAGTTTTCAAATTATCTTATGTTGCTCTTATACCCTTATGCTCATATCATGTTGATATATCTCTTATTTACCCATAATGAGCATATGAGCTCACCCTTTCTTATTTTTCCTTCCCCTGGGTTGTAAAGAAGGAAATTATGTATGATATTTCTAAGAAAGGTTCCGATTATGAATAACTTAGTGGGAGATTTTATAATTCACTTATGAACCTGTTGTTTATGTATTTAAGTTTCCAAAGTCACTAGAACTAAATGATTTTGGAATGGATCATTATGTTATGTAGTGAATATTAATATATTAAGATGCTATATCTATATATGAAAATTTTCGGTGTTTATAGTTTGTAGAATATAAATCTTTAACTAACCTTTTGAAAGTATGATGAAAAAACATCAGTGGGATCCCTATGGATAAGTCTAATGATATGTCCAAGTATAAAAACAAATTCTAGAATTTTGATGAAGGATATAGTGAGTGGATTCCAATTAATTACATCATTTTATAGATACTACAAGTGGATGTGTATTTGGAATAGTTTTACCTTATGATAATAACTCAAAAAAGCATATTGGGATTTGAATTAATCTCTATTTGGTGTATCAAAACAGCCCTGCTGCACACCTAGTTTGACACTCCAAGGGGAAATGTTTTTGAAATTCACAAAATATTTACAAATTATCATAAAGTATTTGAATAAGGACCATGAATGAATAAGGTTAATCCTAATGTGTTATAGATTTAAAATAAGGTGTCATCATTAAGACATCATATAAGTGATTTCTTGAGTTTATGTGGTTCCCTAATAGGATTGTTGTTTACACTATGATTTTTAGTTTTAGTCAATGTATGGAACCCAAAGTAACCATGTTAATGCTGAATGTGATGAACAATGAAATGAGTTTCCTTATTGTCAACTAAACATTATAGGATCTAAAAATCAAAATCTCATTTATATGCTCACACAACTTTCTCAAGATATGAATCATTCTGAACTTGTAAACAAGAAAAAGAGGGAATAATGTTCTATTGATTCATTTATAAGGTGATGTCCACCTTATTTTAGTGTTTTTGTTAATCCACTAGTTTTTGAGAAATGGATCAGTACTATTGAAAAGATATATTCTA
The DNA here is from genome assembly GCA_963277665.1 of Viscum album. Lineage (NCBI taxonomy): Eukaryota > Viridiplantae > Streptophyta > Magnoliopsida > Santalales > Viscaceae > Viscum > Viscum album. The sequence goes on from OY728153.1 coordinate 937,631,879, forward strand.
TTATCTAGTGTTTAGATCATGAAAAATTCATTTTGGTCATCTATATTTTGTAAGGTGAATTGGATCAATGGTGGAATATTATCAAGAATATGATGCAGAAATATGAAATTGAATCTATGGAGTGGGATGATTTTAAGTGATTATTTTTTAATAAGTAATTTCCTCTTATTCGTCATATGAAAATCGATAAGGAATTCATTGAGCTAAAGAAGAAGTATGATGAATATGTTGGTACTTATGAGTAAAATTTTACAATACTAGTGTGGTAAACATCTAGTATTATTATCCAAACAAAAATTATGATTGATCAATTCTTCAATGGATTAAAGAAAAGTATTTCAAAGGGTGTCAGCCATAAGTTACTTTAGTAGATATGGATAAATCATTTTATGTGCTACCAAGGTGGAAATAGAGATTTGGTTTACCCATAAATCACATAGTTTTGATAATAAAATAAATTTTTAATTCAAATAACACTCTAAAAACAATGGGGATAAGAAGATGATATTTTCATCATTCCCAATGTATTGAATTAAACATTGATGAAATTGTATTAAGGGGAAACTAAATGTTTTATGTGTGTAAAGTGAGTACATCTGGCAGATGAATTGTCACGACCCGTCTTCGGGGCCCGTTCCATGACCACCCCAAGCCCTCCTTCCATAGGCCAAGGGCTGGCGACTAGCACGAAATGAGTAAATCTTGAAAACTGGGAAGACGTTGCCTTTATAAAAGTAAACAATCACCGCAAATTACAAGAAGAAGTAATACACTAAGTACAAAAGAAATTTCTGAAAATTAAATGGGCCATAATACAAACCCAACTGAAAAGTATAGATACAACTGAACGAAAGTACAATAGAATAGACAAACAGCTGGAAAAATAGAAGAAGCTCATGGGTCGTCCACCTCTAATCCTACCTGAAGGGTAGGTACAGATAGCGCAGCTCCTAGATCATAAACCACGGATCCTACCTGAAGGGTAGGTACAGTTAGCCTCCTAAACTCTCTCACCCATCAACCTCCTCCGAGTACCATCTCGTCGTGAAGTCCACCTCCAGATACTGACTCATCATGAGGTCCACCTCCAGGTACCGTCCAGTCCTCGAACACTCGGCCTCCGTCAGCGTTGTCTGTCATCTGCATCAAACACAATGAGGTGCGGGCATAGCCCGTGCAGGGGTAATTATAACGATACTCAGTAGGAACCCTGAGACCCTCAAGGTCTCACTAAATCCAACAAGTATAACCCCAAATAAGGATCTAAACAGATAACCCTTACTTAGTTATAAGCCCATACTTATACCTAAGTTATCAAGTATCCCATCACAATCATGAGGTATCACACAGATAAGAAATCAACAGATAACCACTACTTAGGTATATGCCCATACATATACCTAAGTTATCAAGTAACCCATCTCAATCATGAGGAATACACAAAGGTCATTGAATCAGCTCAAACCAGGATTTTCATTAAAGATATCGAAACCACAACTACTGGAGAACTCCTCCTCTGTCAAGTACAGTAGCCCTGTCATGACTCCGAGGTGCTACTCACTATCCTTATACTGTTGAGGTACTCCTCCTGTCGAGTACCGCGGGTTCGCACCCAAACACAGTAGTGCTCCCTGCCAGGGGTCTGTAGCCCAAACACAGTAGCGGTTCCCCTAATAGCTACAAAGGTACTCCTCCTATCGAGTACCACGGGTCTACTGCCAACTACCAGGTGCTCCTTCCACCGTGGGTCTTCCACCAATATACCGGGCGCTCCGTCCACCGGTCTAGTCAACTCACTCCAAGTCGAATCGGTCAAGAAGTCATCAGGTCTACAGCTACTAGGTCTCCGCACTCCATACGCTCGTCTCTGGGAGGATCCGCTCCACAAGCTACAGTTCAATACTCCAATTATCAGAAAGTCCCATGAATAATTATCACAAACAACCGCCTCATCACAGGGGTCTCAACGCAACAGACGGCGCGTCAATCGGACGCCCGGTCTGTGAGTTATTAGCCTTTTCATCCCGGGGCCCGGTTGGTTTTGTGTACAAACCAACCCGACTGTATATCAAATGTACCCTGAACTCTCATAGGGTATACTCATAGGACCATTTCTCAACGTGACTACCAATTCCTCTGACGGTTCGTCAAACAAATGTCTGGTCTAAGAGTTATTAGCTTTTCCGTTCCAGGGGCCCGGTTGTATTTCGAGTACAATCCAACCCGGTCATACTCCAACTACGTCCAAACCTCAGATGAAGTATAACAAAAGATCCGTCTCATCAAAAGGAATCCAACAAAGTTGACGACACGTCAATCGGACGTCCAGAGCTCAAGTTATAACCATTTCCACTCTGAGGGCTTGGTTGGTTTAGTGTTCAAACCAACCTGTCCATACCCAAACTTCGCCGATAGCTTGAATGTAATATACCGAAATGACCGACTCGATCCAAGGATCCCTACGCAACTGACGGCCCATCGATCGGAGGTTCGTTTCCCAGGATATGGGCGTTTGAACGAACCTGGTCCGAAAATAGGGGGTCTGGGCCCGGTCTGACCCGGCCCAATACGCCCTGGGTCGGCCCGAACCGGGTCGACCCAACCCGGGTCCAGGTCCGGTCCGGCCCGTTGTTGGCGCGGGCGGCCCAGCCCATGCGGCATGCGGCCCAGCTCGAAAGCCGGCCGCGGCTCGGTGCTGGCCGAGCGGGGTGCAAGGGGCGCACCCCCTTTTTTCAGAAACGGAGGACCTAGTGGGGTCTGCCCTAAATGCTGGTCGGGGGTTACACCACCCCCCCTGGTTTCCTATAAACGGAGGGCCTTTATGGCCGACCGGTTGTGAGACACCATGGGACCCCTTCTGGGTCCCGCCTTCTGGAGACGCCAGCGGCCGGCTCGGCCGGCCGCCCCTACTGGTCCACCGCGGCCTTAGGTCATGGCTTGTCTCACCGGCGCGGCGCGATGGCGCCTCGCCCCTCCGTCACAGCCAACTCCGGCCGCAGCCTTCTTTGGATTCTCCGACACAGCGCGAGGGCACCGCGCACCACCGCCGCAGCCCGCTCCGGCCGCGGTCTTCCTTGGCCTCTCCGGCGCGGCGCGACGGCGCAACGCACCTCCGCCGCGGCCCGCTCCAGTCGCGGTCCACTTCATCACTGCGTGGTGCAACAGCACCGCGCCACCTTCGTCGCGTCCTTGCCTGGCCGCGGTTTCCTGCCGATCATCGCCCGATGCAACGACATCGTGTGCATCTACCTCCACATCAACGATGATCAACAAAGAAGAGGGAAGGAGAATTGGTCGTGTTTGTGGGGTCCGATCTCCTCCTGTTATGGTGATATCATGTGGCCAAACCGAAACACAATAAAAGAACAATGTCGTTGAACGCTATTAAAGTTTGAACATAAAAACCCCTACCTTGAGAAGGATTCGCGGTAGCCATGTAGCGTGGATGACGTTCTTCCTTCCGTCGTCGTAGGTGCGCACCCGAAGAAGAAAGGATGTCTCCTATCTTGTCGCGGAGAGAAGTATAGATGGCACGTTCTCGTTCTTCGTCGGAGGGTTGAAGAATGAAGATTCTCTTATTTATTTAGAGGTTCCCCCTCCATATTATTTTCCAAACAAATAATGTATTAACCTACTCCCAATTAATGAAAAGCCACCCTTTTCAAATTAATTCAAGATATTAATTACGTGAGTAGGCTAGCCTTAATGGTGGAGAGGAGAGGTTTAGGGAGTTTAGGGGAAATGAAGAGTTACACAAAATTAAGAAGAGTTATCATAATTAAAGAAGGGGTTTTGGGGAAGATGGAATGTTGGGACTCGTGTGGGCCCCACCTCTCATAATTCACACATGGGATGTTTGGTGGTTGCATGCCCCACCAACAACTTCCCATGAGAGGATTCAACTTCCAGGTTTACAAAAATAAAATTGCTCAACAATTTTATTCATTTTAAACCAATTCCCAAATAAAAACAATTTTCATCCCACTTCAAATGCGTCTATGGTAAAGGTACCCTTAAGAAATTACCAGCACTGTGGTTTCATCAATGCCCTCGGATTTCAATTTCGAGCACCGGTTCAAAAGATAGAAAAACCCGCTCGTTCGTTCACTGAACGTACCCGAGCTAAACTTCTGAAATTGATTCTGGGCACACCGGGCCTCGGAATCAGGTGTCGTCAGAAGCCACAAACTCGAAAAATTACAAAGAAATTAATAAATAAAATTCCATGAAATTTCCGAGTATTTACATTACTCTCAAATCAAGGATTTACGTCCCCTTAAATCTACTATAAAAACTAGGGAAACTAAAGGAGGTAACGAGCATGCATTTGAGCATCCCGCTCCCTTATTCTCACCTGAAGGTTCCCATGCTGCCAACGAAAGCGCACAAGAGGAATTGACCATCCCTGTAGGACCCCTCATGTCAATCCACAACCTCTACTAGAACCCTAATAAAGTCGCACCATCATCGATTTCCAGCTCTCCATGGTCGATGATGACGGATAGGTTATGCACACATCTCCTCAGCTGAGATACGTGGACAACGTCGTTCATGCATCTGAGGTGGAAAGGCCTGGTGGTAAACCACCTCGCCTACTCTGCTGGGAATATGGAAAGTTCCGATGAACCTCAGAGATTACTTACCTCCTTGGTCACATCTCTGTAGACCCTGTCAAGTTGAGATCCGTAAAAAAATGTGGTCGTCACCCTCGAACTCCAGTGGTCTCATCTCGTATCAGCATAGGACTTCTGTCCGCTCTATGGAGTCTTCATCTTCTCCTGGATGATCTACACCTTCTCCTTCATAACCTGAACCATCACTAGTTCTACACGAGTTGATCTATCACTATCCAAAAAGGATATCTGAAATGCGTTCTATTGCTGTCTCGCCACTCCTAATAGTTGAATGCCTAATCTCCTACTAAGACCATCTGCTACAATGTCCCCCCTCTCTAGGACTATAATCTATCCCGAAGTCATAGTCCTAGAGGAATTCAAGCAATCACCTCTATCCCAGGTTCATGTCCTTCTGAGAGAATAAACACCTGAGATTATTCAGATGGAGAGAACCGTAAACTGTTCACTCAACGAACAATGGGTGAGACTAGTCGATTGTAAGAACTCATCTCCACCCTTCTTCGTCTATGTTCCACCAAAGATCTGCTGGGATTTCTCCTCTACCAAAAAGAGAAATCTGGTCTCATCCCCTGGATGAACAACATTCTTTGCCTAATACAGTCAATCCTTCCATGAACGGTACTATTCCATGCCATGGATGACGTCGTAAGGCCTCGACGCTACTACCAAGAGATCCAATCATTACTCTCGCCTCTAAGGGTCGAGTCACACTGTCGGCAGCAGTGTGAGGTCCATGGGTCTCCTCCAGTAGGTATGTCGAAAGTGAGGTTCAAGTAAATAGTTTTTAACCAGAACCTCTCAGTATCGTTCCAACAAAAAGGACAGGTAAGTAAACGTCACAAAGATAAGTGTCTTTTATTACTGCAACTCATAGTACAAGACACACAACAACCACAAACCACAACATCAAGGAAGCTATAAGCACCAAAAACAAAGGCCTCCATGCATGAAACTAGTCTTTCTCATGTCCACCTTCTTCCGAAGCTCCATTATCGTATGCTTCAGCTGCCCGAAGTTGTGCTCTCTCACATCCACTCATTCCCTGCGGTCGGGGTCGGCCTCTGCCTCTACATGGGAGGTCCTCCATCTACTACCTACTGCTCATCTGCTGGACAGGTCGGGCAGTCTTGAGCCAAGTGACCCAGATTGCCGTATGCATAGAACTTCCTGCTCCTCGTATGGTTGGCTCTGTTTCGTTTTCCTCGCACAACTGAACCTAAGTCCTGCGGTCGACCACCTGTAGTTCTAGCCCTCCTGGACCTCTGCGTCATCCATCTACTGCCTACAGATGACTCAACTACTGACAAAAAACCATGTGGAAAAGGTAGCTGCTCTTGAGCATGCTCAAAGTGTAGATTCACTTGTATAAACTCCACCCTGAAGAAGGTCTCGAAGTCTCCCCATGTGAAGGTCATCTCGTCACAAAACTGGAGCATCAAGCTCCACCATCTGTCTGCTACTACCTGAAGGAGGATGGAAGTAAGGATCACCATGAAGTCTGCTGGTGTACCTACTATCCTGAAGACTCTAACCACAGCCTCCATCCATTCCTCAGCCGCATGTGGGTCTGTCTCTCCCTGGAACCTGGGTGGCCTTAGGCGCTGGAACTCGTGCAGCACACTCAAGCGGCGTGCATCACCTGCTGCTGGGGCTGGTGTCATCGGTAGCCCAACAAATGGTAGTTCTGCTGGTGCCTCCACTGGTGCCTCAACTGAATGAGGTCCCTGTAGTAAGGCCTCATCGCTCGGCGGGCTGTCAGTACGTACATCTCTCAGGGCTCTAGCTGTTCGTAAACGGGGAGGCATCCTAAAAGAAACAAATGTGACATGGTCAAACGATTATACCTGGTGAACTGACCTCGTTTTAGCTGTTTTAAAAGAAACTTTTTGAAAACACACACACAATCAGTTTTTCCATGCATTGAGTTGAAAATCAGTAGTCAGGGTCCTGGTGTATCGATACATCGGCTGCCTGCACCAACACTGGACTCCCTGAACTGAAAACCACACTAAGTACCCTTAAAATTATTTCTTCACAGAAAAAAAAATATCAGAGTCCTAAGTTCTACGGCAGAACCGACTCCTCTGATAGCAATTTGTCACGACCCGTCTTTGGGGCCCGTGTTGTGACTACCCCAAGCCCGCCTTCTATAGGCCAAGGGTTGGAGACTATCACCAAAGGCGTAAATCCTGACAACTGGGAAGGCATTTCCTTTATAAAAGTAATCAATCACTAAATAGTACAAGACGAAGTAATACACTAAGTACAAAAGAATGTGATGAAAAGTACATGTGCCAGAATACAAACCCAACTGAAAATTACAGCTACAACTGAACGAAAGTACAATAGAAAATACAAACCGCTGAAAAAATAGAAGCACCTTTTGGGTCATCCACCTCGAATCCTACCTGAAGTGTAGGTATAGATAGCGCATATCCTATATCGTCCACCACAGATCCTACCTGAAGGGTAGGTACAGTTATCCTCCTCAACGCTCTCTCCCGTTAACCTCCTCCGAGCACCATCTCATCGTGAAGTCCACCTACGGATACTGACTCGTCTTGAGGTCCACCTTCGGTACTGTCCAGTCCTCGAACACTCGGACTCCTTTAGCGTTGTCCGTCGTCTGAATCCAACACAACGAGGTGCGGGCATATCACATGCAGGGGTGAGTATAACGATACTCAGTAGGGACCCTGATACCCTCAAGGTCTCACTAAATCCAACAAGGATAACCACAAACAAGGATCTAAACAGATAACCCTTACTTAGGTATAAGCCCATACTTATACCTAAGTTATCAAGTAGCCCATCTCAATCATTAGTTATCACATAGATAAGAAATCAACATATAACCACTACGTAGGTATATTCTCATACATATACCTATGTTATCAAGTAACCCATGTCAATCATGAGGAATACACAAAGGTCATTGACTCAGCTCCAACCAGGATTTTCATTAAAGATATCGAAACCACAACTGTTGGAGAACTCCTCCTCTGTCGAGTACAGTAGCCCTGTCATGACTCTGAGGCTCTACTCACTAACCTTAGACTTCTGAGGCACTCCTCCTATTGATTACTGTGGGTCTGCACCAAAACACAGTAGTGCTCCCCACCAGGGGTCTGCTGCCCAAACACAGTAGTGTTTCCCCTAATAGCCTACAGAGGTACTCCTCCTGTCGAGTACCGTGGGTCTTCTGCCAACTACCAGGCGCTCCGTCTTCCATGGGTCTACCGCCAAAATACTGGGCGTTCCATCCACTAGGCTAGTCGACCCACTCCAAGTCGAATCGGTCAAGCAGTCATCAGGTCCACAATTACTAGGTCTCCAAACTCCGTACAATTGTCTCCGGGAGGATCCGCTCCATGAGCTATGGTTCGATACTCCATGTACTACAAATTCCCATGAAGAAGTATCAAAAATAAATGCCTCGTCACAGGGGTCTCAACACAATAGACGGCGCGTCAATCAGACGCCCTGTCTGTGAGTTATTAGCCTTTTCGTCCCGGGGACCGGTTGGTTTCGTGTACGAACTAACCCGACTGTATCTCAAATGTACCCCGAACTCTCATAGGGTATACTCATAGGGACTGTTTCTCAATGTTATTACCAATGCCATTGATGGTTCGTCAAACGGACATCCGGTCTGAGAGTTATTAGTTTTTCCGTTCCAGTGGCCCGGTTGGATTTCGGGTACAATCTAGTCTGTCCATACTCCAACTGCGTCCAAAACTCATATGAAGTATAACAAAAGATCTGTCTCACCAGAAGGAATCCAATAAAGTCTACGTCACATCAATCGGACATCCGAAGCTCAAAGTATAACCATTTCCGCTCCGAGGGCCCGGTTGGTTTTGTGTTCGAACTGACTCGTCCATACCCAAACGTTTCCAAAAGCTTGAATGTAATATACCGAAACGATCATCTCGATACAAGGATCCCTACGCAACTAAAGGTTTTTTGATCGGAGGTTCGTAGCCCAAGATATGTGCGTTTGAACGAACCTAGTCCGAAAATATGGGGCCAGGGCCCGGTCCGACCTGGCAAAATACCCCATGGGTCGGCCTGAACCAGGTCGACCCGATCTGGGTCTGGGTCCGGCCCGATTAGGCGCGGTGTGGTCCAGCTGGCACGGCCCGGCCCGCTGCTCGGCGCTGGCCAAGCGGGGTGCAAGGGGTGCATCCCCTTATTCCGGAAACGGTGGACCCAATGGGGTCCACCCTAAATGCTGGTCGGGGGGGTTACACACCCCCGGTTTCCTAGAAACGACCAGAATTTATGGCCGGCCTGTTGTGAGCCATCATGGGACCCCTTCTGGGTCCCTCCTTTTGGAGACACCGGCGGCCGGCTCGGCCGGCCGCCCCTGCTGGTCCGCCTCAGCCTTAGGTCGCGGCTCATCTCACCGACGCCGCGCGACGGCGTCGCGCCCCTCCACCATGGCCCACTTCTGACGTGGCCTTCTTTGGCTTATCCGGCCTGGCGTGATAGCACCATGAACCACCGCCACAGCCCGCTCCAGCCGCGGTCTTCCTCGGCCTCTCTGGCGCCACGTGACGGCGCCGCGCACCTCCGTTGTGGCCTACTCCGACCGTGGTTCACTTCGTCCCTGCGCGGTGCAACGACGCCGCGCCGACTTCTTCGCGGACTTGCTTGGTCGCAACTTCCTGCCAATCAACACACGGTGCAATGACACTGTGTTCCTCTGCCTCCACATCAACGAAGATCAACAAAAAATAGGGGAGGATAGTCGGCCGTGTTTGTGCGGTTCGATCTCCTCCCGTTATGGTGATATCATGCGTCCAAACCGAAACTCAAGAATTGAAGAATGTCATTGAGCGGTATTAAAGTTTGAAAATAAAAACCCCTACCTCGAGAAATATCTGTGGTAGCCTTGTAGAGTGGATGAAGTTCTTGCTTCTGTCGTCGTAGGTGTGCACCCGAAGAAGAAAGGACGTCTCCTCTCTTGTCACGGAGAAAAGTATAGATAGCGCGTTCTCGTTCTTCATCGGAGGGTTGAAGAACGAAGCTTCTCTTATTTCTTCAGAGGTTTCCCCACCATATTATTTTCCAAAAAAATAATGTATTAACCTACTCCCATTTAAAGACAAGCCAAACTTTACAAATTAATTCAAGATATTAAATACATGAGTAGGATAGCCTTAATGGTGGAGAGGAGAGGTTTAGGGAGTTGAGGGGTAAATGAAGAGTTACACAAAATTAAGAGGAGCTATCATAATTAAAGAAGGGGGTTTGGGGAAGATGGAAAGTTGGGGCTCGTGTGGGACCCACCTCTCATAAATCACACATGGGAGGTTGGGTGGTTGTGGGCCCCACCAACAACATCCCATCAGAGGATTCAACTTCCAGGGTTACAAAAATAAAATTTCTCAACAATTTTATTCATTTTAAACCAATTCCCAAATAAAAAAATCTCATCCCGCTTCAAAAGAATCTGTGGTAAAGGTCCCCTTAAGCAATTACCAACGCTGGAGTTTCATCGGTGCCCTTGGATTTCAATTCCGAGCATCGGTTCAAAAGATAGAAAAAACTCGCTCGTTCATTTACTGAACTTACCCGAGCTAAACTTCGGAAATTTATTCCAGGCACACCGGGCCTCGGAATTAGGTGTCGTCAGAAGCCACATACTCAAAAAATTCCAAAGAAATTAAGAAAAAAATTCCATTGAAATTTCTGGGTCTTTACATGAATTCTGAAGTAGTGGGAAGAAATCAGATAATGATGTGAATAGAGAGAAAGCTCCAAAGAATACACCACCCACACTCCATTATTTCAAATGCAAGGAGTCTGGTCATTATAATAACTAGTTCTCAAATTCATTTGTTAATGATGATGCTCAACATCAGGAACCTATTAAGCTAAGATACAAAGGTAAATCGCATGAGATCATTATTTTTATAAGGGTTATGATAATTATGTGGTGGAGGGTGCACATACCATCCAATTTAAAACTGATAATCTCTTATTTGATTCTGGTTATGTCAACTCTTTTATAACTAAAGAAATTGTTAAGGGTATCACAATACCACCTCAACAATTTGATATTGAATTTGTAGGGAACCCCCTAATGGTTCATTTATTTCATCTTATGTCAATAATTCTTCCCCATTCTAAGTAATTGGGAATGTTCTTCCTTTAAATATTTTTATTATCCCTTTTTGGAATTTGATGTTATCTTATGAATGGATTAGATTTCATGCCATAAATACCACATTAATTATCATAGAATTAAAGACACCTTTTTTATTCAAAACAAAACTATGATCATCTATCATTGTGATGGTGAATATGAACTTCCAATGGATATCACATACATTGTATAGGTATTGATTCCTATTAAAAATGGGTGTTTATATTAGATGGTTTGGGAGAAACATAAAATTGATGATATGATTATTTTTCCAGAGTTTGATGATGTCATTCCAGAAGATTTTCATAATATTCCCCTAAATTGCAATGTAGAGTTCTCATTAGAACTCATTCGAATAGTTATTCCTATTTATAAGACTCTATATATAATTACCCTGATTGGATTTTATTAATTAAATAAGTATCTCTAGGATAATATTTATAAGGGATTAATTTGATAAGTGTGTCACTATAGGGTTCACCTATCCTTTTTTAAGAAGAAAGATATATCAATATGACACTATATTGATTATAAGGAACTAAAAAATCACAATCAAGAACAATTATCCTCTTCCTTATACTGATGATTTGTTTCACCAACTGCATAAAGTAAAATACTTTTCCAAATTTTACTTTCATTTTGGATATCATAAATTGAGGGTTAAGAAGAAGGATATACCCAATAAAACATTCCTTAAAAGGTATGGTCAATATAAATATTTAGTGAATCCATTTGGGCTTACTAATTCCCCCACTATATTTATAGATTTATTAATAGTCTTTATATATTAACTTGATCAGATGGTGGTAGTCCTTACAGATGAAATTATTATCTATTAAGAGAGAAAGTAAGAGTATTAATATCACTTGATAATTGTGTTAAAGACACTAAGAAAGGATAAAATGTACAAAAAATTTACAAACTGTAATTTTGGGTACAATAAGTTTCATTTTTAGGTGATATTATCTCAAGAGAGGGAATAACGGTGAATCCATAAATGATGGAGGCTATTAAACGTTGTCCTAGACCAACCATTGTGACTTAGGTCTGGTGTTTTTCTAGTTTGGTTATATATTATCAATTTTTGTGGATAATTTCTTATGGTTTTCCAATCCACTCACTAAGTAAACTCGTAATGGAGGCAAGATCCTCTCGATGGATGGATATGAGGAAAATTTCATGTAACTAGAGGGAAGATTAGTTAGTACAACTATGATTTCACTAACCTATAGTAAATAAGGGTTTATAATCTATAGTGACACACAAAAAATGGATTGGGATGTGTTATAATGAAGAATTACATGGTGATATCTTATGATTCATGTTAATTGAATGTACATGAGAAAAATTACCAAACTCATGATTTGGAGTTAGTTGTGGTAAATTTGTCATTAAATATATGAAAGAATTATATTTATAGAGAAAGGTGTGATATGTATACTAATCAAAAAAAATAAATCATATATTTATATAGAATTATTTGAATATTCACCAGATAAGACGGTTGGAACTAATTGATGATTATCATTTCTCACATCATTACCACCCTAGGAAGGAAAACAAGGTGGTCGATGCTTTGAGTCAAATGGATCATGATATTTTATCAAAGATGGGGATCATAAAAGATCCAACATTTTATCATTTAAAAAGGATAGATATGGAGATCATAAAGGAAGGGGGAATCCTATATTTTTCAAATTACTTTTCAACCATCTATCCAAGTGATGATTAAAGTGGAACTGAAGGAATATATGTAGCTTCAAAAGAATGTGAGAAATTTTCATAAGTTTTTCCATGATTATGATGAAATGATATGGTTTAGTAATTATTTATTTATTCCATTCATTCCAAATTCTAATAAGGATCCATTAAAGAAAGATCATAGTTCTTCATTGTATATTCAACCTAGAAGTAAAAATATTTATAGAGATGTGAAATATTATTTCTAGTTGGATGGCATGAATAGATATATTGTAGAGTTTGTATCTCAGGAATTGGTATGTTAAAAAGGTTGAGAGACAAAAATGTAATGGGATGTTACAACCATTACCCATACATTAATTGAAATGGGAAAACCTCTCCATAGATATTGTCTTTGGACTACCCAAAATATATAAACGACGCAATGTTATATGGGTAGTATTTGATCACCTTATAAATTTAGCACACATTATTACTATCATAGAACATTTCTCTTTGGATCAGTTTTACAAGATATAGATTAAGGAAGTGGTAATCTTTTATGGAATTCCATATTCTAATTTATCTAATTTGGATTTGAGGTTTACCTCTAAGTTTAAGAAAATTATTCCATATGATTTTGATACAGAGTTGAGTTTAAAAATAGATTATCATCCAAAGATAAATGGACAGTCTAAGAGAAAATTTTAAACACTAGAGTATTTTTTAAGATCTTATTATATGGATTTAAAAGGTGGTTTTGATCAATACCTTCCTCTAGTTGATTTTTCTTACAACAATTGATTTCACTCGAGCATTCATATAGATCCATATGAATCCCTATATAGAAATAAGTGTATAAATACAACATGTTGGGATCAAGATAAAGAAATAAAGCTATTGGGTAAAGATATTGATCAAGAAATGGTATATAATGTTACATATATTCATTAACACATAAGTATAACACAATTTCAACAAAAACATTATGCAGACAATCATCGATGTGACCTGGAGTTTAAAGTTAGTGAGAAAGTCTTTCTATGAATTTATCCATGTTAAAGTGTAATGAGATTCATTATGAAATTATAGTTGATACCTAGGTATATTAACCCCTTCTAGATTCTTTATTTAGTATGGAAAATAAATTATTTATTGGTGCTTCCATTGAACCTCTCTCAAATCCATGATGTATTCCATGTATCTCTCTTGTCAAAGTACATACCTGATACTTCACATATACTAAACTCATAAGTAGTACTGAAATATCATAATATTTCCTATGAAGAAAAAATTATGGATATTATAGATCATATATATAATGTTCTATGAAACAAATCCATTCACCTGGTTAAGGTTTTATGGAAAAACCACCAACTTGATGAAACTACATGGGAACTAAAGGATATGATGAGGCCGAAGTATATTCAATTTTTTACATCTCACTGATGAGATTTAAAGGGATAAATTCATTTTAAAATGGGTATAATGTAACACCATGATATTTTATGAAATATTTTTTTCATATAAATTTACTTTCTTGGATAGTTGGAGTAACCTGTAACACCAAGTTTTAACGAACATCGATATACTATTAATATTATTATTCAAACAAGATCATTATAATCTAGCCATTAAACATGGATGTATGATTATGAATAAATAAATTTCTAAAATTATATATAATATTTTTAGATAAATAAAATATATTGATAAATGAGTACTTAATTTTTGGTAAAGTAATTATATACTTTGAAAATTATTTTTTTCTCAAAAATGATTATCATTTTTTTGTGAAAAGATAATAAAATTAAATTTCTTCCGCTTTTAGAAACATTATTTTATAAAAAAAATTCATTATTTGAATCAAAATATACAAATTATCAAAGGGTGAATTTTATATATTTTTTTGAAGAAATTAATTTTTTCAGGAATGGACAAAAATATTGATTTTTATTAAAAAGTAATTTTTGGTTTAAAGCATTTAAAAAGTTACATTTAGTTATAAAATAGTTTTCAAGTAAAATTAGATCAATTATATTATAAATAATCCAATTAATATCATTACAATGAATTTAATATTGAATTTTTTATATTAAAAATTTTTATACTTATGAAACTTTTATCTTTGGAAAACCTCTTTTCTATTGCATCTACAGGTTTAATTTAAAATTTAATTATTCCACTTCTGTGAATTGAATTTGGAAAAATGGATTTCATAATTTTAATCAGAATAATTAATATTATATAATATCTTAAATATAAATTTTTTCATAATTAATAGTAAAAATAGAAAAATTAATTATTGTAGTTAAGGTTAAAATGGGTTTACTAGGGGTTAAACTAAAAAGATAAGGTTTAAATTGGCCTAAAAACATTTAAAATTCATATTTTATGGAAATATTTCAAGATTATATCTTATAAAGTTCTAAAATGATCCAGGTTGGATAATTTTGGAATGTTATAAATGTGGTTATAACATTTTTTCAAAAACTAAAAGTGTATTCTCTCCCCCACTTATAAAAGGATACACTCTCTCCTCTCCTCTTTACACTTCAAACGTATTTTTTAGAAAATAAAACACCAAAAACATCATAAATTAAATCCCCATATACTATATTAATTATTTTTATTATGAAACCCTTATAATAAGTATTTATGTATAAACCTAAAGAGGTTCTCTAATGAAGAGGTATAGTCCATAACTATTCATTTTCATATTATTTCTTATTATGACTCATTAAAATATTCTTCAACCATTTTTTTATGAGAAAATAAATATTTCTAATATATTGATATTTTTTAATGTTGATTTAATGACCTATATCCATCTCTTCTTCCTTCAAATAGTAAACGAAATTATTGATCGTGTGTATAGAGGACTATCGCCTCACAAATCGATGTAATATGTTTTTTATCACTTCATTTATGGTTGGACATAATTATGGATTTATTTTTTATATAATATATCTATTAAATATTTATACTCTTTTAATTATAATATCAAATCTATATTCTTACCTTCTTTTCTTTCAGAAAATGATAATTTCTCTCTTGTGTATGTGTGGACTATCGACTCCACAGAGCGATGTTATTCATTTTTCATTTTATTTTAACATGGATGGTATTAAGGGTATATTTAATGATTATATATGATATATGGGGCATAAAAATTATTTTTTATAGCTGATAAATTATTTACATTCCTTTTCTTCAATCCGTCGAGAAAATGGAAACAGTGTTCATGTGTACTACAGCCTACCGTCTCCATGAACGATGTAATTTATTTTCCTATCTCTAAATTTTATATATGACACTAAAAATGTATATAATGAGTATATATGATATTTATATCATTATTAACATTATTTATATGATTTAAAAACAATCAAAGTACAATTACCAAAACTACTAAATCAAAACTTACATAAAAAACAAAGCAGCTATTACTTGAAACAATGATTTTAACAAAAAATTGATAATGAAAGAGTGTAAAATGGTATAATTATAACATATATCATATGATATATATAATTTTTTCTCTGAAAAACATGTATAATAAACCTATATTTATAAAAAATAAAGATTAGATGTGTATAAATAATTTTGAGACTTGAGGTAAGGGATTTTCGTCTAACACTTATTTTCATGAGACACATGTCATTTTCACCACTTGTTTCTTTCTTGTGGTGTATATACTACCCATGAATATATTTTATGATTACTAAAGTTAATATTATGGGATATAACCATCCATATAAATTTCATTCTTTCATGGTGATTATGATTAAAAAGGTACCAAAGTGGTAAATTTTTTATGTTACAATTTCACTGTTTATCATGATTATTTGTGATTATACTTCCAATGATGAAATATTATGATATATATCTCAAGAAAATAATATATTTTCTTATCCTATGGTTATATATAGAAAATATATTTTTTCATTTCATTTTTCTCACTTTAATTACTCAAGGTATTGAAATAATGTTTTTAAGAAAAATTAAATTTATTTCTC
Source organism: Viscum album (assembly GCA_963277665.1). Classification (NCBI taxonomy): domain Eukaryota; kingdom Viridiplantae; phylum Streptophyta; class Magnoliopsida; order Santalales; family Viscaceae; genus Viscum; species Viscum album. The sequence goes on from OY728153.1 coordinate 937,648,369, forward strand.
CCTTCGATTGAAAATACTTTTTCTTCAATGTCAATGTTTTCAAAAAAAAATTAAAGAAATTTTTTAAAATTTTACATTTATTGTTTAAATTAATCTTTACTCATTTTATAATTTTAAAAAAATTTATTAAAGGGAATATTCTTATCATTTTCTAAACAAGGAAATTTTTTATTTTTACAGAACATGTGAAAGGAATCTTTATTTTAATATGTACAGTAAGAATTATATTTCCCACCATCATTACTAATCAATTATTTCAATATTAAATTATAAATTTCCAAGTTTCTTTTCAATGAAAATGTTTTCCTTAATATTTTTTTAATTTTTAGTTTTTAAATAATTTATTTCAAAAAGGAAAGTGTATTTTTCTCAATAAATTTTACAAGTGATCTTTCAAAATCATTTTCAATCTAATATGAAATCCTTTTGTGTTACTTATGATTTACTATGAATATGATCCAATTATTTCATCCTTATTGTCTCTTTTGATAATTTATATTTTTGAAGATAATATTTTTATGTATCCCATTTCTTTTCCATGGGTTATGTTATGAGGAATGTTCTATGAAACACATTTACTTTATATAAGTTATGATATGATTAATGTTTTTTGATCATGTGTCATAGAAATGTATGGATTATTTTATGGGTGTGTCCTATATATCCCTCTAATTCATTGGGTAATGATTAATGTTCTATAATCTCAAAAGGTACATAGAAGGTTATCCTAAGCCCGAAACAAGAGGGTATATGGAATTTTATCCCAAGACCGCAATAATAGGGTACAAATGAGGTTATCCCAAGAACAAATAAATATATTACATAGGATATTTCCCCAATACCGAAGCAAGAGGGTAGACAACAGGTTATCCCAATCCCAAAAGAGGGTACAAGGGATGTTATCCCAAGCCTGAAGCAGGTACATAGGTGGATAAAACAATCCTAACATGTTATTAATGTGTTAGTGGGTATCCTTGACATGAGATTTCATATAATTATGTGTATTCCATAAATATTTAAATTATTCCAATGTTATGTTCTCATGTATTATGTTCATTGATTCTTTCATGATTTGTATCTTATAAACTACCAAGATTTATTCAATGACTCAAGTTTATGATTCGTGATATTAAGGGTATAGTTTTCAAATGGTTTTCTCATGTTCTCGTACCATTTTTTTCATGTTATGTTCATTTCTGCCTTGTTAAACCTTACTAATAATCTGAGATCACCCTTTCTTATGTTTCCTTTCCCAGGTTACGAATAAAGGTGTTATATATGATATGTCTAAGAAGGGTTCTAGTTATAAATAACTTATTGGGAGATAATATAGTTAACTTAATAACAAGTTTTTTATTTATCCAAGTTTCCAAACAAACTATACATAAATTATTCTAGCATGAATCTTTATGTTATGTAATGAATATTCATCTACTAAGATGTGATATCTATGTATGAAAAGATTGGGTCTTTATATGTATATTTTGAAAATTAAACCCCATGAAATAAAGAAGATTATATTGATAAATATATTATATATTTATCATTATAATAATCATATTATACCTTAATGGGTATAATATACACCACATAAATGAAATAAGTGGGGAATATGAAAGGAGTCTCACACAAGTAAAAGTGATATGAAAATCCCTTACCTCAAGTCTCGACTTTCTTTGTTAACATTTGAACCTAATTTATGATAAATATTGATTTAATATATATATATATATATATTCTAGAACAATACCCATACATATAATACCATATATGATTTACTTATAACCTTTTATCACTAGTTTATTAACACTTCTTTATTTAAATCATTATTTAGGGTGATAACTACTTTAATTTTCGTGTATGTTCTTGTTTGGTATCTTTGGTCCTTGTACTTTGATTATGGTTCCATAATATCCATAATTTTATCCATGATATAAGTATCATATATATTCATTATCTATATATTTAGATTCATCCATTAAAGTTAGAGATAAAAAATGAATTTCACTGTTTATGGAGATGGTAAGTCGTATGTATGCTTGAATGATGTTTCATTTTTCGATAGCTGTAGCAAAAAAAATTAAATACTAATTCACCTTTAAAAAATAATTTTTATGTCATAAATATAATATATATTCATTAAATATAACCTTATTACCATCCATGTCAAAATAGATTAAAAAATGTATCTCGTTGTATCATGGAGGCGGTAGTCCACATGTATCAAGAGCGACGTTATTATTTTACAATAGATTGGAAGGTAAGATGGTAGATATGTTATTATAATTAAATAATTATAATTATGTAATAAATATCATATATATAATTTCAATTCATCATTATATCTAACCTAGGGATGTAGTGATGGACAATGAATTACATAAGTTCGTGAGGCGGTAGTCCTCCGTACACAACATCGGTTGTTTCGTTTCCCATTTGGTGGAAAAGGAGTTGGAAATAGGTAATGAAATTAAAATAATAACATATTAGTATATTATATATGATTATTTTATTATATTAATATGGTTGAATAATATTTTAATGGGTTAGAAGAAAAAATAAAATGAAAACATGTGGTTAAAGAAAACACCTATTCTTCAGACAATCTCTTTAGGTTAGCAGAAAAATCCATCATAGGATAGTTTAATAATAAAAATAAGGACTATATTAAATGTTTATTTATTTAATTTATTTATTTATTAAGTCATTTTTTGAACCAAAAGGATTTAAAAGTGTTAAAATCATAAAATAGGGGTTCCCTTTTATAAGTGGGCGAGAGGACACACTTTGAATTTTTGGAAAGAAAAAAAAATACCCATGTTTTATACATGCAACAAGGATCCAAAATGGATATTTATAAAACCATTATGTGATATGAGGTCTAAATATGTCCATCATATAATGATTGAATAATGTTTTATGTAATTTCCACCCTTATATTTTTAGTTTAACCCTCTGGTAATCTTTTTTTATCCTTAACTACAGTAATTAATTTTTAATATTTTTTATATTAAATTTAAAAAAAATAAGTTAAACTTATTATATAATATTAACTATTATTATTATTATTATTTAATACTCTTTTCTAAATTCAATTCATAGAAGTGGCATAATTTAATTTAAAATTTAATCTGCAAATGCGATGAAAAGGAGGTTTTCCAAAGAGAAATATTTTATAAGTATAAAATGTTATTATATAAAGACTCAACATGAAAATTATAAAAATATCCTAAATTTAATTAATAATTATATAATATAACTAATTTTAATTTTAAAAAAATTTAAAAAAATATGTAACTTCGTAAATTCTTTAAATGAAAAGCTGGTTTTTAATAAAAATCATTATTTTTCACTATTCATCAAAAAATTAATCTTTTCCTAAAATTATAAAAAAATCTCTATAATATAATTTTGACATTATTGATTTCATAAATTAAGTTCATTTTTTAAATTAATTTTTTAAAATTGGAAAGAAAATTCATTATTTGTTCACAAAAAGCAATAAAAATTGTTTTTTAAGAAGAAATGTATTTTTAAAGTATATAAAGGCTTCACTAAAAATTAATTTCTTATTTAAAAATATATTTTCTTCATCAAAAACAATTATACTTAATTATAAAAATGTTTTTATTTCTATTCATATCTCCTAGTGTAATGGCTAAGTTATAATAGTCATTTTAAAATAATAATATTAATTGTATATTATGGCTTGTTAAAATGCAATGTTGTGTGTAACACAAGCTATTGAAAAATTAAACTTATTAGAAAGAAATAAATATGTAATAAAATATCAGGGTGTTACATTATACCACCCTTAAAATGAATTTATCCCTCAAAAGTTTTCAATCTGATACAAACAAATGAGGATACTTCTGCCTCATCATATCATCAGGTTCCCATATAGGTTCTTCAAATTGGTAGTTTTTCCAAAAACAATATTGACTAAGTTTGTTGTCTTGTTTTATAACACTTTCTCTCTATGATACAAAATATCCACCGGTTGTTCCTTATAAGAAAGATATTTCCCCAATGGTATGACCTCTGATTTCAATACATGTGAAGGTTCAGTTATGTACTTCCTCGGGAGAGATACATGGAACACATCATAAACTTGAGAGAGGTTCAGTGGAGCACCAAGTGATAATCCACTATCCCTATTCGACCAAAAATATAAAATTCACCAATATACCTATAGCATCCTTCCTTTTTATTATATAACTTTTCATTACATTTTACAAACAGAGGATCTTTAAAGTCTAGTGTTTGGGAAATCAAGAAAAATATACACGAAAACAACATAAAAATTTATTCTAATATACTTTTAAGGCTTCATCATAAGTTTATACTAAGTACAATTATTTCATCTCATAACTTGGAGACATACATCAAAGGAAGGGGTGAGCAGGAGGCCCAGTAAGAAAAGCAAGTGAAATAGTTTACATGTGAACTTGAGCGATATCAATAACATCATAGAGATAAAGAGTCGTATCATAATAATAACTAGAAAAATAACTTGAAAATGTGGCTACAGTATTTAATTTATACATTCATGAACATATCACCAAGGTATATCCCTAAGTTGTCATAAAAATTAACAAAGTTATTCACTAAGGTATCGTAAAACATATCATCTCTAGAGATTAAATTCTTTCCTCAATACATTATAGCGCTATCAGGGTTAACACTTAATATGTATTTATTTTCATGTGATCCACATAGATCATAATCATACATTTCATAAATAAATTCAAAGAGAATAAAATAAATGGGTTTCATATCAAAATCATGACGTTTTAAAAAGTGTTTGAAAACAATATCATTAAGTCATTTATAACCCATGGAAAGGGAATAAGGGTTTTATATATGTCAATTCAAAAATCAATAATATCATTTTTATGTCTTTATGAACACCCATAGAAACAAAATAGGTCAGGTTATTCAAATAAATAAGATAAGATAATTTCTTGGGAGAAAGAGAGAGAAATTTTGAGACGAACTTTCTACAGTATAATGTCTATATAACATGGTTTTAGAATACAATAAAATAGAGGGTACAAGGATATCCCATCCATAAATAAATAATTTTAAAGTATATAAATAGAATAAAATAGAAATAAGATCATGGTGTGGAAATTTTAATTACATATCACATGATAAGAAAACTTGAAAGAAAAGAGAAAATGCGATTTCTTTTATGAAAATTCGGCAGCTTAACGGCGTCACTTAAAAAATTCATAAAATCAATTGATCAGAGTATAAAGGGTCTCTAATCATTTTGATATGAAATGGACAATAATAAGGATATATAAGAACATACCCCCACATAATAAAATGGAAACTAGAATACATAACATAAAGTAAGTCATGACTAAAAGAGGAGGGTGAAGGGTTCCCTTACCATGAAGAGTAACTTCAAAAACACAAAGGTTAGGACCTTGGAGTGCTTGAAGTCGCCTTGGGAGGACTACTTAGAATGTAAAAAGACTAGATATTCATTTAGGATGAATTTTTAATGAAATCAATGAAGGAATGGGTTAGTATTTATAGAAAAAAGTGAGGGAATATTTAATTAATTTCCAAGGGACACCTCATCGGTGGTTTTTGCAAAACCATGGGCTTGCCCATGGTATTGGCCACTTGAGACACCTCATAAAATATCTTACTATTAACAAGTCAACCAGAATTATTACATCACGATTTCATCATTAATGATGTCATTAATCACACCGAAACTCAAAACTGTATTTTTACTATTCACCGAAAAACAAAACATTTTATAAAAATATTATAAATTGACCCTAACCTAATATCTATGTTATGAATTATAAAATGAACTCCATTTTATGAAAATAATTTTCTAATTATTTTTAATTTAATTTTTAAATAAAAATCATTATTTATTCCAAAAAACAAATTTAAATCTATAACTCGTTTTGTAACACCTTGAGAAAGTAATCATGGTCCCATAAAATTATCGTATAAAAATAATATAACAAAGTAACAACTTATGATTAAATTTTATGAAAATAAATTTCCATTTTAAATTATTAAATTAATGATAAAATTGTAAATAAAATATTTATGACATACAAAAATACAAATACTTATACTATGATCATTTTTTCACTTTTAAGATGTCTAAATTGTATTTATATATTCATGGGTGAAGTTTCTATTTTTTGGCCAATTTACTAGACATTACTATTCGCTAATATTTATAAGGGAATGTTACTATTCACTAAAAAATTATTTTCATCTTATTTAAACAAATTTTTTACCCTGATTACAGCCATGTATAAGGGATTTTTGTAAATCATTTCACCGAAAATGTTATTTAATAATAAAATATTTTTTTACTATTCATTAAAATAACACTATTCATTAAATACTATTCAACAAGAAAACACTATTCATCCAACACTATTCATCAAAGAATTAAGTTGATCTTATTAGACTCTAAATTTCTTACTGATATCAAATGTAGAAGTCTATTTTTCAAAAACCATTTCACATCATTAGTTATTTAATGTATACAAAGAATATTTTAAAATGCCCTTTTTCCAAAATTCACCAATAACATGGAACTTCTATAAATTCATCCTATATTTATTTTAACATTTGAAATTCAAAAATTTAACATAATAAGAAATAACATTTTTATTTATATAAAAGGATTACACAACATAACTAAGGGCTCGTTACATATCCCCTTATAACACCTGCATAGGACCTAAGTGTAAGGTGTGCTATGGTGATAGAATCTTGGAGCAGCTCGGACAACATTGTCTGAGTGGTGATTAATATCAGCATGAACTTCTCCCGAAGGTGATTCTGTTCAAGCTTCACATGTTGAAGATCAGCTTAGGATTGGTCCAGAGCAAAGCCCAGAGGTGCTACCTCCTTCCCAATCTCTAATAGATGGGCTTCGTACGGCCCAAGACTATTGGATGAGGCCATCAAATCCTCTTTCTATATTAATTTACCAAGATCACTTGTATTTATAAACAATAATCATAACATTAAGAGTTTAGTTTCCAACAGTCATATTGACCAATGGTTATATAACAGTCGAAACCCAACAGTCTCCTTTTAATTATAATCACTTCATTAATTAAAGGATATAGTCTTGGTGAGTATAAAATAAAATAACACACAAATTTAGGAAACTAATATTATTCAAAAGTTTGGGCCATTACATTCTTCCCCCCTTAAATAATTTTTCCCCCGAAATTTCAACTCATACCCTAAGAAGAGAAAAGGTGTGGGTACTTCTGCCTCATAGAGTCCTCTGGTTCCCACATGGATTCTTCGCATTTTTGGTTTCTCCACAACACCTTAACAAGGTGGGTAGTCTTGTTGCGTAGAACCTTGTCCCAACGATCCTAGATCTCCACTGGCTTCTCCTCATAAGAGAGGTCATGTTCCAGTTGTACCACCTATCGGTTTAGTACATGTGAATGGTCAGGTATGTACTTCCTCAAGAGGGATATATGGAAGACATCATGAACTTTTGATGGATTTGGAGGAAGTGCAAGTCGATAGGCCACTGCTTCTACGCAATAAAAGATTTCATATGGGGAAATGTACCTAGGGCTGAGATTCCCTTTCTTCCCAAACCTCATGACTCTCTTCCAAGGTGAAATTCAAAGAAATAAATTGTCACCAACGTCAAACTCCAAGTCCCTTCAACGGTTTTCATCATAGATCTTTTTCTGACTCTAAGAAGCATTAATGTGTTGCTGGATGGAATGGACCTTTTCTATCATCTCTTGCACAAGATCAGGCCCAAGAAGCTTTCTCTCGCCATCTTCATGCTAACAAGTTGGATTTCTACATCTCTTACCATATAAAGCTTCTTTCATACCCCGACCCATGTGTATAAATTTATCTAATTATTTTTCTGCCTTTATATATTTTTGTTGGGGTTCCGGGTGAGCCCCGAAATAAGTTTGAGTCTATTAAAAAGTGTGCTTTTTGCTGTCGACATCATCAGTCGTACGGGTGGAGCGCGATTTTCAATTAACGTGGATTCTCCCTAGTAACTGCGTGACTATATCTTCTTATAAAATGAAAATAAATAATTATTGTAATTAAAACATACATTAATCGTTGTGTTATTTAAATTTTTTTATTATTGTTGAGAAATTTGTTAAAATTAAAATGAAATAAATACTTTTATTATTTTTTATTTTTATCATCATTTTATTATTATTATTATAATTATTATTATTATTATTTAGGTTGGTTCGTGGGCACCGCACAGTTAGCGGGAGCCATGTGGTCAGCCTGGTACCCATGCGAATACTTATGTTATTATTATTAATGTTTTTATAAACGGTGTGCATATTTATGAGTGCTAAATATCAACATTACTGAGTTTTGTAAAACCATTATTATTATTATAAATGTTATTATTATTATTATTACTATTATCATTATTAAATGTTATGAATAAGATTATTAAAGTTATGATTATTACTTTTTGTTATTATAAATCTTATAAATTAAATGAATTTTAGAATTAATTTTAATATTATGTTTATTCTTATTATTACTATTACTATTATACTTATGTTATTAGAAATTTTATTTAGTTTTTTAGGCTATGTTCACCCTTTTTTAGGGTTCTCACTCGGCTCCCCCTCTCTCTCTTCCCCCTACTCAACCACCTCTTTCCCCTCGCACACAACAGACCCGACGTGTTCCCCCTGTAGCGTCACCCAGCACCAAGCTGCCGGCCTCCCAGCCTCCTCTGACCTCTTTCTCCCAGCTAGCACCTCCTCGGCCTCACCCTCCTACCTGAACTCTACCCTCCTGTATCTCGGCACTACTCCTCGCCACCCCTACGACACTCTTCTCCAGCAGCACGCCCTCCCCATCCAGCCACCTTTCCACCCAGCAGCTCAACCTCTTCCACCCTTTCTCTAGTCATGCCAGCTGACCCCGACCCCCCTGCCTTGCAACAAGACCCTCTGCAGCCCCTATCCCTCGGCATCCTTGCATCGGCGCCGCTTCCCAACACTTTTTCCCTGACCAGATAGCCGCCTCCCCGACCTTATAGACGCCTCTCCATTATGCACCAAGTCGCCGGCCTCCCCTGCTTATTGTAGCATCACAACCCTCCTCTATCTGCCTCTTGCTCCCATAGGCACATCCCCCCTCAGACCCCCTACTTGGTGCGTAGAAGCCTCTCCAACTGACCCACAACCGCTCCAGCAAACCCGTAGCCTCTTTGGCCAACCCCTCTTCTGACCAGTACCTTTGCACACCTCCAATGACCCTATCTGGAAACCCAACTCAAGTCACAGCCCCTCCTTCTGATGTACGCATCTCTCTGGTATACCATTTCCCCCTTTGGGTGTGTTTTTATTTTTATTTTTATTTCTTTGTTCTTGCTTTTTTCATTGTTTTGTTAGTTTTTTTTCGATTGATGGGTTTTTTTGTTGGGATTAATTTTTTAGAACCTGCACTGAGCAATTATAATTGAGTGTCATCATCACTCCTTGGTTCTGAGGTAGCAATTCCCTTGCACTTTCCATTTTTAATTTAAGAAAATATAATTCTATGTTTTTCTCACTTCGTATATATATTAAATATTTTTTTTCAATGTTCTGGTATGTTTCTTGGTATGTGGTCAACGTTTGAAGTCTTGTTTGATATGGTCTTATTGTGCAGTTAATTTTAAAATAGTGTTTTTGTGTAAAGCTGTGTGTGTTTTGATGTGGAACCTTATTGTGCCTCTTGTCAGTGTTTTATAAATTGGTCAAACATTTATTAAATTATTTTGGTAGTTCTAATTATAAAAGAGTGTGTTTCTTGGGTGTTTATTATTTTAAAAATTGATTTTTACATGCGGTATGTTTTCTCATGTTGTGAACACTGGGTGTTTTACGCAGATGGTCTGTAATGCTAAAACATTTTTTAACAATTTAAAAAAAAATAAGTGATGAAATTGGTGTATATAATTTGTTTCGTATTAAATAGAAATTGTTTGGGTAAATATTTTGTGCATTGTGTCTTTTTTTATATAAAAAATGCTCATTTGGATTTTAGGAGTAAATTTTATGTAAGATAAATTATTGGGTTTTACAAATGTTTCAATAGCGCATCGAACATTGTTTTTAGTACTTTCTGTGGTTTCCCAAGTTGTTTCGATTTTACAAAAGGGTGTATTGTGTTTTGGCATGTTCTGGCATTTTATTAAAAATGGTCGGGTCTGGAGTGTGTAATATAACTATATTGAAAATATTTTTATCAATGTTTGGATATGATAAATGATGTGTTTACACCTCCTTTGGAAATGTGGAAATTGTACCTTTGATAAAAGTGGGTTTTGTAAATATTGTTTAAGGTCCCGTTTGTCCACTTTGAAATAAATGATGTAAATGTTTTTTCATAAAACCCCCACAAATGTTCCTCATGATTTATTAACATGGGATGGTTGGGATGTCCTTGGTATGGAATCCCCAGGTTCCATTATAGAGTTCCCTCAGTTGGGAACCCTTCTTACCTTTTGACTTTAAGGCATGAGTGTCGTCCTTGGGGAGACTCAGGGTGAGTCTTGCTATGAGTTATTTTTATAAATATAGATTGTGATTTAATGCTCAACAACATCTGTTGACTCACCTACTTTTATACTTGTGACACATGAACCTGGAATATTGAGAGAATTGTATGAGACGCGTACTGAACCGGTAGGTTATGGTACTGACCAGTGGCCTATAGTAGGCAGATATGTATGGGTTTATTGTTATGGGATTTTCCCTTGGCCTAACTGAGAAAGGATGGCTAAGCATTTTGGAGCGTTATAATTCATCGTATGCATCATGATACTGTAGATGGGGTCGCAGGTATTAGTGTTGTCTATATTTTTTTTTATCTCTCAGGTTTTCCTATGCCTAGTGGTTTTTAGCTATTTAAGTGTGGATGAGATACTTTCATACCTATTTACATTTCCCTTGCAGTATCTGCATGTACCCTTGTGTGGTGTTTTTCATGAAAAGGGAAATTTTGGTTTCCTAACTCCTATGGAAATGTTTTTCAAAATAAAATGTTTTTCAAACTCTTGTTCTGGTTTTTCAAATGATTAAGGGCAATGGTTTTTACTTTTTTTCAAGTAAAAATTGTAGAAATGCATACTTTAATATATTGTAGTTAAAACATAGAATTCATGTTTCTTATTTTTAATGTTAGTGCTTTGGGAAATAGATATTGGGATAGCCTACTGAATTTTAATACTCGCACCTATAGTTATTTTCTGTTTTTAGTGTTTATACAGGCTTCATCTTGGGTACGCTAACCTTGGGCGATGCTTGATCTTTGAGTCAGGGAGTGACCCGTGGGGTCATACGAAATTAGTTCGGACGTCAATTTCGGTTAGTTTTATTTTTCTTTTGTTCTTATTTAGTATCTTTATTTGGATTATTTATTCTGCACAGCTCTTTATTATTTTCGCTACTTTTTTATTTTCTTTGGGAGAAATCATTCTCATTCGTTCTCTGTTGATGCCCTGCCACTTGTTGCCAGCCAGGGAGGATCGGGAACGCTTCTCGGGTCGTACCACGGATCGGATCAGGTGATCAGTTCAAGGTCGACCCAAATTGGTTTGTGACAAAATGGTATCAGAGGAGGTCGTCTCTTAGCATACCTCGCTTTTCAGAGTTCCCTTTGTTATTTGGGATGTCAAGGTAGATGGAGTAGGATTGTCGGGACTCGTTGGATAGGTGCAGGAAGAGCATCGTAAACTCTTGCTTGTTCTGATCCTTGGGTTTCCATGGGAAGTCTACATTAATTAGTTTCTTTGGGTTTTTATGGACTATTTTCTGATTGGGATATAACAAAGGGAGTTGGGATAATATTCCTCATGAGCCCGCACGGCCAGGAATGCCATGTGGAGCTAGGGGTTTGAACCTAAAAGGATCTTCATGTTAGTGACATGTTTGGAATATGGCCTCCAATCATATGGCCAAGTCACCAACTGACACTAGTTCCCTGTTTGATTTATTTTGGTTCTCCTCTAACTTTTAAAATTTGTTTGAATCAAAAAAGGTTTTTTTGAAAAAAATCGTTGTTTGAAAGGACATGTTTAATTTGAGGATTTTTTTAAAGGAAATGGGATGAATAATTTGTTTTTCAAAAATAAAGTTGCTTTGTTTTGGCCTACATGTTCCTACATGTGCTCACATGCATAGTGGTATATTAGAATATGAACAGATGTATAGTGTAGTGGATGGATGCTCGGGGTGGCGCCAAAACATGCATGTGAGTGAGACTCTAAAGAATACCAATGGCGAGGGTTTAACCCACCAATCTTGTTTTAAATTAAATATGTTTTCAAAGAGAAAATTTTTGATGTTATGATAGCTTTTTTTCTTGTGTTTAGATCTTTTCACCTATGTGGTATTTGATTTTGAAGATTTTTATTTATTGGTTGTCCTTGATTGGGTTCTTGAATTTTCTTGTTCAATGGTTGTCCCCTTGAAGCTTCTATGGGTGATCGTAGTGCGATTGATCAAACTTAAGGATTTTATGCCTGAGTTTATGAAGCTAGATCCACCTCTCTTTTATGGTCGAGAAGACCCTTCCAAGGCAAAGGAGTGGATGCGGAAGATTGAAAGATACTTTAACCTCATTGAGTTTCCTGAGTCGTTGAAGTTCAAGTTTGCATCCTTCATGCTTGAAGGTTCACTGTGGATGTGATGGAAGTCAGTGTCTTGGGGCAAGCCCCGTCAAGAGCTTACTTGGGAATTTTTCAAGGCTTTGTTCATTCGTTATTATTTCTCTGAGGAAGAAAGGGTGAGAAATAGGATGGAGATGTGTTATCTACAGTAGGGTGATAGATCTGTGCTAGAATATTTACAACAATTTGTGGAGCAGGTCCCATATGATTCAAGTTATGCCATAGAAGATTCCATAAAGGCTCAACACTTCGAGGCGGACCTCCTCCCCAATCACAGTTGAAGGTGTTGGAGTCCAACTTAACTTCATTTTCAGATGTGGTGAGACAGGCTTTTCATGTCAAATTCGTGATTGCAGGAGTACTCTAAGTAGTCCTCCCTCCTTCAATTCCTAGGATTAGTGGTGAATATTCAAGAAAGGAGATGAGTAAGCAATTGAAAGTGGATAGAGAAACTCATGGAATCAAAAGTCCTCGGGGTATTTCATCAACCTCTTTGGAGTGAGAGATCCTTTGGTGTTATCAGTGTGGCATGTTGGGTCACAAGAAGTCGTCATTACCAAGTACTTCTAAGCCCTATCATGCTTGTGGACGTTTGGGTCACTTAGAAAAATTCTATCGGGGCATTTCTAGAAAACGTCGTGGAGGAAGTTCTCGGAAGTGATGTGTTGTTGGGTTTTTGTTTAAAGTTACATGTGAATGTTTCCGTTCAGTGTAAGGTATATCTTATCATTGCAGTGTACTGATGGTGTTTTGGGTTTTGAAATGTATGGGAATGTTGTGGGTCTTTGGATTAACTATGGTTTTCAAGGACAGCGTGGGTTTCATTTCAAAATTATATCCTTTCATCTGTCAGATCAAAAGATGTATGTTTCTTATTAGAATTATCAAAACCTGACTAAGAGGTAGGATATGCTTCATCCATCAAATCTCCATCAAAAAAGTCCTCGGAGTGAAGCTGGCGCATAGTCAGGAACCCCAGGGAATTTTAAGGATTTTGATTAAGGTTGTGTCTCTATCGTGCGGTGAGACAGTTTTAGTGTTTTTTGTGGTTCCTCTATTTTTGTGAATTTCCTCTGGTATTAATGAGCGTGATGGACTTAATCCTCACTCAATGTCAGTAATTGTGCCTTTTTGGATTGATCTGTCAATTAGTGGGATTTCGTGGACCACCCATGTGATTCAGTTGTGGCTTTGGTTTGTGTCCACCACGAAGTGGTAAGTCGTGAGTAGTTGTTCGTCATAGTTTTATTGATCCAATCCTTGGGCCCTCCCCCCTACCCATTGGGTGAGGGTTTTTGATTTGTATGGAGTTTTTGGTTCAACTCTTATCCCTTTCATATAGGGGTGAGTGGTTTAAATTTTCTTTTAGTGTTATTTCTAGCTTGAGTAAGGCCCAGTTCAGGCCTAAGTCCATTTTCCCATTTGGCCATGTATAGGTTGGTTCTTTATGGTGGTAAGACCCACCATGAGTCTCTTTGGATTTTCTCTAAATTCTTTATCATATGCTAGTTTAATTATTATGGTGGAGAGTCCGTTTAGACCTCCCATCTGCTTGTGATCTGTTTTGGGTGATGAGGTTGAGTCATGTTGGTGGTCAATGGAAAGTATTTGAGATAAGAGGTCGGATCGTGTTTATGTGGAATCCTTAGGCGTTGATCAACCAACTGAATAGTGAGGTGGATTCTTGGGGGTGAAAAGTGTTATGGTGAGAATAATTGGCAGACCTCAACGCATGTGTATAAAATTATCTAATTATTTTTCTACCTTTAAATATTTTTTCTGGGGTCTGGGGTGAGCCTCAAACAAAGTTTCTAAGTCTATTAAAAAGTATGCTTTTTGGTGTCGACGTCATTGGTCACACAGGCAGAGCATGATTTGGAAGTCACGTGGCTTCACCTTGAAAACAATGAGACCATCTGTTCTCAGAAAATGAAAATAAATAATTATTGTAATTAAAAAAAACATTAATCATTGCGTCATTTAAATTTTTTTATTATTGTTGAGAAATTTGTTAAAATTAAAATGAAATAAATACTTTTATTATTTATAATTTTTATCACCATGTTATTACTATTATTATTATTATTTAGGTCAGTGCGCAGGCACCACATGGTTAGCGGGAGCTGTGCGGTCATCCCGGTACTTGTGCGACTACTTATGTTATTATTATTAATGTTTTTATAAATGATGTACATATTTATCAGTGTTAAATATCAATGTAACTGATATTTTTAAGACCATTATTATTATTATCAAGGTTATTGTTATTATTAATATTATCATTATAAAATGTTATGAATAATATTATTAATGTTATGATTATAATTTTTTTATTATAAATATTATAAATGAAATGAATGTTAGAATTAATTTTAATATTATGATTATTCTTATTATTACTATTACTGTTATTATTATGTTATTACAAATTTTATTTAGTTTTTTTTTAGTTGGGTTCACCCTTTTTTAGGGTTCTCAGTTGGCTCCCCCCACCCCTCTCTCTTCCTCCCTACTCAGCCACCACCTTCCCCTTGCAAACAGCAGACCCGACGTGTTCCCCCCTATAGCATCACCCCACACCAAGTCATCGACCTCCTAGCCTCCTTGGACCTCTTGCTCCCATCTAGCGCCTCCTTGAACTCACCCTCTTACCCGACCTCTGCCCCTCCTGCATTTCAGTGCTGCTCCTCATCGCCCGGTGGCACTCTTCTCCAGTGAAGTGCCCTCCCCGTCCAACCACCTCTTGACCCACTGGCCCGAGCTTCTCCACCCTTGCTCTGGTCATGTCATCCGACCCCGACCCCCCCCCCCCCCCCCTCAGACTTGCAGCACGACCCCCTGCAGCCCCTGGCCCTCAGTGTAGAGACCCGAAACTTGATGTACATGGACATTACATTACTTTTTCAGAATACTTAATACATAATAAGAACCAACACTCAAGGACTGTAATATTTTAGTGTCTTTGGAAACTTGGAACATAATCTTCGAATCATGATGAAGGATCTTCAACATCTCCCATAAAGATCATCCCCTTTTGTTTTCTTACCTAAACCCTTTCTTTAAATCCTGTGGAAAAGAAAATATATAAAGGGTGATCTCAAATGCTCAGTAAGGGTAAGCATGGATAAAATAAAACAAATCATATACATTTTAACTTAAAAACATGAACATAATGTTTAAACATAAAAATCTTGAGCAATGACATAAATCGTGGAATTACGTAAGGCATATATCATAATGGAACATCACCCATGATAAAATATAATGGGAATAAAACATGTAACTGTGGAAACCATTCATCACATGTTATGATTTCCATAGTAGCCAAGACATTTCTTCCAAGACCATCTTAGTGGAAAAAGTCCCTTTCTGAATCGAGTTCACTCCTCGTTTCAGTCATGTAACACTGAACCGGATTAACTTACCATTCCAGACATGTCTATCTCATGAGATATAAATCTTTACCCAATGCATTGGAGGGAGATATAGGTCCCACCCACCTCATATTGAAATCATTATTATGTGTTCCACAAAACAATCATACATCATTCATCATAACCCCAAGAATAAAATGGGTTTCATAAACATCATCCCATCATAACGTAGTCCATATAAAAAAATGGATATCATTTCATCACAAGAAGAATAAAACCATGTAAATAATAGAGACATTATACTTGAAACATAATCATACTAAATAATATCATCTTAGATGGAAAATAGTTTTGATAAACCACTTGAAATGAATTCTTGAGAAAAATATCCTTTCTTTTTAAAAATCGTTTTATTTTCACAAAATGCCATGCAATCTTAAAAAAGGATTTTATAGAAAATAATCATGAAATATTTTGGGGGAAGCTTCAGGAAAATAAGGCTTTATAAAACCTTAAAAATCCTTTCATTCCGTATAAGTTAAAAATAACATTCTTCTCGTACTTTTGTCAGAAAAGTGAAAAAGTACCTCGTAAAAGATAGATTCCATAAATACCATGTAGTAAAAGTAAAAAATGGGTCAAAAGGAAATTAAACATACATGAAACCATTTTTAGGAAACATGGACATGGATGAGAACAATAACCCCAGTAAATACTTACGAATAAACAATCTCAGATAAGAATGAGATTAGAAAAGTTATCTCTTACCTTACGTCTGATATGCTTCGTATGTATCTGAACCTCGGGTATAATGATTTAAATAATGTCATTGACTTATTACAGAATCATATTCATTGTTATGATATCATATATGGTTCACTTATGACTTTATATTACACTTTCTTTTGTAAATTCCATGTTAAAAAGCGTTTTGGGTAAAATCGTTTCATTTGTCATCCGTGTTTTGACTTGTAATTATTCATATGATTACTTAGATAATGATTTCTTAATTACAGAATATAAAACATGATTTATAAATAATATATATTTAGAATATACTTATATTTAATAGATCGATAAATGGAAGGAAATACACCGTTCATGGAGACGGTAGGCCGTACGTACGCATGAACGCTGTTTTTGTTTCCTTATTGAATTGAATAGAATTAAGTGGATGACATACATATATATATATATACATAAATATGGTATCATTATTATGTCATATATTTCATGATTACTTATTATATATACTTTATAATCATTCATTAATGGTTAATCATTGAGAATGAATCTCATCGCTTCGTGGAGTCGGTAGTCCGTACATACGCACGAGCGATGATATCATTCCCATGATCGTGGAATTGTATTGAAGTGTATGTATAATATTTCAGAATAAATATCACTTTACAATAATCATATATAGTCATTATTTACACCATTATACCCATCCAAGTAATGTGGTGGTGTAAAATAGATTACACCACGACGTGGAGACGGTATTCTGTACGTACGCACATGCGGTGATTTCGTTTTCCATACGATGGATAGATGGTAAAATAGAATTGTTTCATACTTATAATAACATATCAGTATATTAGTGATACTGATGTTATTACTTCATAATGAAATAACTAGATAAGAAGTAGAAGAAGAAATAAAGTTGAAAGAATCGGTAACGGACATTACCTCTTCTTTGAAGCGCCTCTTTGAGACCTCCTCTTAGGTCACTAAAATTGGTCTTTGAAGAATCCCAGGTCCTCTATGATGTTTCTAGGGAAGTGGGGAAGTCAAATGGGCAGGGGTTGGACGATATTGAAGGCTCAAATTAGTGTTAGGAGGAGAGGGAGGAGGTGCCCTTTTATAAGGGAGGAGAGGGGCACCTTTGGAAATATAAGAAATATTAGTTTATATTAAATCACAACCCCACTTAAAAACTTCCAAAATGACTCATATCCAAATATTAGATGTTATAGGGTTGTAATATCATCAAAAAATAAAATTTATACATGTTAGGAATTTATTTTAAACATTATCAACTTGATTTATCCTTATTTATCAATTTAATTTTATTTGTGGTAATAATATTCTAAATTTTAAATTATTATAAATAATTACATATGTGTTGTGAATTTTCCATAATTTGACACTTCATGACATTTTAGACCATATAAAGTTTAATTTATAACTTTTAAATATTTTTGTGATTTTTAAACAATTTTATAATATGTTATGTTTATAAAATAACAATAGTGTCAATTTTGTCACTATTCATTTATTTGAATTTAAATAAAATAAATACAAGAAGATATGTTCTAAATTAAAGCTTTAATAGATTTATAAAATTTCATATGTATCTATAAAATTAGTGGAGCACATTAAATAGTTCAAATAATATTTATTTTAATATTTTTAAAACCATTTATTTGATATTTTAATTAATAAAATAATTTCAACATCACTATTGTGTCATAATTAATGATACTTATTTAATCCCTAAAAATTATAAATAAATTCATATGATGTAGATAATTGTATTATCTTTTTGGAGACTATTCATGTTCTAAGTTTCATTAATGTTATCACTAAATTAAAATTATTATACTTATAAGATTTAAGAAAGCGACATGTTGTCACATTCTTTGGTAATAATAATAATTAAATTATTTTCATTGACAAAAGTCAATTAAATGAATCTAATACGACCCTCAGGTGATATGGGTCGACTTTTAGTAATACAATAGGATTTTGGCAGGTGTTAGGGTAATTGTATAATCTTATATTTACCCTTAATTTCCTGATTTACCTTCAACTATGGTAAATAAAATTTACCGTAGTTACTATTCATAATGACCAAAAAAAGTATCCTATTAACATAATGTGGACCCAATGATTCCAAATATGGAATAAATTTTTCAAAATTAAAAACACATAAGTTGCAGTAATTAATTTAAAATTAATCCTGTTGTTAAGAAAACGGGTTTTAGAAGTTAAAACATTGCCAAAGATTGAAATATTTTTACTTATGAATTCAATGTGAAATTAATTCTAATGAAATAAATTATATTAAATGGTAAAAATATATTCTATTTATACTGTAAAACCATTCAATATTATAATTTAACCATATAAATTATCTCAATGAAAAAAGATGTTTTTATTTAAAAATTAGCTTATTTTTACTATTCATCAAAATATAAAAGTTATCAGAAAAATATTAAAAATTTATCCAAAGTAAATTTTTATATCATGATTCCAAAGAAGAATTTTATTTTGTCAAATTGAACTTATAAACATGTCAAAAACTAGATTTAATGTCGGTGCACCATCAAAAGGTGGAAAAACTGCATTTTTTGAAAAATACTTATTTTACCAGAAATATTTATTTTTTTCTGTTACCATGTTCTAGAAAATGTGTAAGATGAATAATAATGTTATAAAATTCAAAAATTAGTTAATACTATTCATAACAGCTAGTCCATAATAATATATTGTTGTTTAGTGAAACCTGGTATTGCGTACTACACATGCTATCGAGGAAGGTCGTGATTGCGTGTAATGAAAGCCAAGTCAAGGTTGTGTGTTGTGAAAGACTCCTCTATTGTTTCGTATAACAAAATCCAACCATATTTTATTTATACATTGAATATATATATATACACTCAATGTTTCGTAGAATAACTACTATCAAAATTGTGTGTAACATGATCCAAAAATAGTGTTGTGTATACTGTAAGCTCATACGGTGTTGCGTATAGCGCAAGGTAATCTTGTTGTATCTTCAACACAAGACATCAATGAAATTAAAAGAATATTTTTCATAAAATATTAGGGTGTTAAATTCTACCGCCCTTAAAATGAATTTCTCCCTCGAAATTCATCGGGTTTATAAATTGTTTACTATTTATAGAAACCCACATCATAAAAAAAATACTAAAACTTAATTTTAAAAACTAAAGTATGAAATGTAATGATTACCCAAAGTAACTCAGCACTGGGTTTTCATATAATAGAAAATAGGTGAAAATATGGATATGGAAGAAAAATCCAACCATCATGTTCTGGTGGAGAGTGGTAGAGAACATGGCTATGAAAAAACCATCAATCACAAAGCCATAGATTTGTGATGATCTAAGGTACCATCCGATTCATCGAATATAAGGGCACTAGGACAACATTTTTGGTTTTCAAGATCATTTCCCAAAAGTTGATGAAATTGGAATTAGAAGAAATACTTTCTTGATTTTGGTACAGTCTCACCCGTTGGTCATTCTTTGGACAATTTCCACTTCATCTCTTAAAGAAATGAAGTTGAATTTGTCATTCGTGAAGTGTTACCAGATCATGTGATAGAATTATGGGTCATTCCATCTGTCTCAAACACAAGGTTTGAAAAGTTATCAAAAATACATAAGTCCATCTATAGTGAGATTAATCAAATATGGTTCTTAAAATGGACTTATACTTCATATATCATACTGATTAATATAATAAAACTAGTTTCTTCTAAACAGGGACTTCTTGTAGGCCAGTGGTAGACGATAAAGGCCTGTCGCACTTCAATTGTGGGTTTGATTCCCACATCCTTGTCTGACGCGACGGGTTGTCGCCCGTCCGGCAGGTTTTCCTTTTTCTAAAACTACATTATAAATAATAACAAAAAAATCTACCTTAAACAATACTAACTTATGTCCAACATAATTCATTCCAATCTTTAGGCTTATCCAAAATACATATGTCCAATCTCATAGTATAAAGAAAATGATTACTTGAAATTTCATCAACCAAGCATGTGAATAACATCATTTATCCCCCACATATCATTTTGGTCACATTTCAAATCCTGTGAATTACTTAATCATGTATTCTCTTGAAAAATGAATACCCATTAAACCTTAGTGAAAACATGAGTGCTGTCAAAAGTTAACTCTTTCCACCAACCAAAATCTAAAATTTCTATATACTCAAACCATGATATAACCTTCTCCTCATATCAGTCATGAGCTCATGAATACTATCAAACATTTAATTTTATCCTTATCCCTTCATTATGCACTTATCATCTTCTTTACAAAAATATCTGAATAACCTTTCATGGTTACTGGTACCATTCATCATACACTTTCAAAGCTTAAGGAAAGACAACAGTGTAACAATCCTTAGATGTCTCTTTATTCCATTATACCATGAGATTACTTATACAACATTACACTTGATAAACATGTAATCATTCCACTACCTTCTTAAACCATTGACCGAGCTTCAACAATTCTTTCATCTCACATATCATTTGTATTCTCTTCATCCTCATCAACATAAATAATAACCATACGACCATACTGATTTTCTTCATGAGACTTTCCCTTAGGGAATTGGTTTTCATAATTCCCGTACATTCCAAATTTAGAACATTTAACCATTGTTGATGTCGTATCAATACCATTATCCTCATCCATGGTGTTAACTGAACCTTTTCCTTTGCACTTACTGGATTTGTGTCCTTCTTTTCCACACCCAAAGAATCTTCCAGTTCCTTTGAAACATTCTCCTTGATGCCTCTTCCCACATGATTTACATATGGGAAATTGAACTTTTTTCCCTCTATGGTCATCATGAAACTCCATCTTTCTCTTATTAGCCGATTTAGGAAACTTACCAAATTTGAGTTTATTGATCATATTATTAGATTGCGGATTCGGCATAATAATGATGTTTGGACTTCCAAATCCCATTTAATTTGGTTGCTCATGAAAAATATCATTCCATTGTCCATCATATCCTCCATTATCGTGAATCATCTTGTTTCCATCCATTTTCTAAATCCCAAAAGGAATAGTGTGAGAGACAAAAATCATAATCAAGGGGGATTAACTTCAATATATAACAACTTAGGTTTAATCTAATATCTTTACCATAATTCTAGGACTATAACCTATACTTATACTTAACCTTAGGGACATCCCTATACATACCTTAGAAATATCTCCAGGGATCTCACTAAAGTTTTCGCATCCTAGTTTCCAAAGGTTGACTAAACCATTCCTCTGATACCAACTGTAGAGACCAGAAACATGACGTACATGGACATTACATTACCTTTTCAGAATACTTAATACATAATAAGAACCAGCACTCAAGGACCGTAATAGTTTAGTGTCTTTGGAAACTCGTAACATAATCTTCGAATCGTGGTGAAAGATCTTCAACATATCCCATAAAGATCTTCCCCTTTTGTTTTCTTACCTAAATCCTTTCTTTAAACCCTGGGGAAAAGAAAACATGTAAAGGGTGATCTCAAATTCTCAGTAAGGGTAAGCATGGATAAAATAAAACAAATCATATACATTTGAACTTAAAAACATGAACATAATGTTTAAACATCAAAATCTTGAGCAATGACATAAATCGAACAAGTACGTAAGAAATATATCATAATAGAACATCACCCATGATAAAATATAATGGGAATAAAACATGTAACTAGGTCAACCATTCAACACATGTTATGGTTTCCATAGTATCCAAGACATTGCTTCCAAGACCATCTTAGTGGAAAAAGTCCCTTTCTGAATCGAGTTCACTCCTCATTTCAGTCCTATAACACTGAACCGGATTAACCTACCGTTCCAGCCATGTCTATCTCGTGAGATATAAATCTTTACCCAATTAATTAGAGGGATATATAGGTCTCACCCATCTCATATTGAAATCATTCTTACGTGTGCCACAAAACAATCATACATCATTCATCATAACCCCAAGAATAAAATGGGTTTCATAAACATCATCCCATCATAATGTAATCCATATAGAACAAATAGATACAATTTCATCACAAGAAGAATAAAATCATGTAAATAATAGAGACATTATACTTGAAACATAATCATACTAAATAATGTCATCTTAGATGGAAAATAGTTTTGATAAAACACTTGAAATGAATTCTTGAGGAAAATGTCCTTTCATTTTAAAAATCATTTTCTTTTCACAAAATTCCATGCAATCTTAAAAAAAGGATTTTATAGAAAATAATAATGAAATATTTTGGAGGAATCTTCATGAAAATATGGCTTTATAAAACCGTAAAAATCCTTTCATTCCGTATAAGTTAAAAATAACATTCTTCTCGTACTTTTGTCGGAAAAGTCAAAAAGTACCCCGTAAAAGAAAGATTCCATACATACCATGTAGTAAAAGTAAAAAATGGGTAAAAAGGACATTAAACATACATGAAACCATTTTTAGGAAACATGTACATGGATGAGAACAATAACCCCAGTAAATACTTACGAATAAACAATCTCGGATAAGAACGAGATTGGAAAAGTTATCCCTTACATTATGTTCGATATGCTTCGTATGTATCTGAAACTCCTGTATAATGATTTAAATAATGTCATTGACTTATTAAAAAATCATATTCATTGTTTTGATATCATATATGGTTCACTTATGACTTTATATTACACGTTCTTTTGTAAATTTCATGTTAAAGAGCGTTTTGGGTAAAATCGTTTCATTTGTCGTCCGTGTTTTGACTTGTAATTATTCATATGATTACTTAGATAATGATTACTTAATTCCAGAATATAAAACATTATTTATATATAATATATATTCATAATATACTTATATATAATAGATCGATAAATGGAAAGAAATACACCGTTCATGGAGACGGTAGGCCGTACGTACGCATGAATGGTGTTTTCGTTTCCTTATTGAATTGAATGGAATTAAGTGTATGACATACATATATATATATACATAAATATAGTATCATTATTATGTCATATATTTCATGATTACTTATTATATATACTTTATAATCATTCATGAATGGTTAATCATTGAGAAGGAATCTCATCGCGTCGTGGAGACGGTAGTCCGTACGTATGCACGAGCGATGATATCATTCCCATGATCGTGGAATTGTATTGAAGTGTATGTATAATATTTCAGAATAAATATCACTTTACAATAATCATATATAGTCCTTATTTACACCATTATACCCATCCAAGTAAGGTGGTGGTGGAAAATAGATTACACCGCGTCGTGGAGACGGTAGTCCGTACGTATGCACGAGCGATGATATCATTCCCATGAACGTGGAATTGTATTGAAGTGTATGTATAATATTTCAGAATAAATATCACTTTAAAATAATCATATATAGTCATTATTTACACCATTATACCCATCCAAGTAAGGTGGTGGTGGAAAATAGATTACACCACCGCGTGGAGACAGTATTTCGTACGTACGCACGCGCGGTGATTTCATTTTCCATAGGATGGATAGATGGTGAAATAGGGTTGTTTCATAATTATAATAACATATAAGTATATGAGTGATACTGATGTTATTACTTCATAATGAAATAACTAATGAAGAATAAGTAGAAGAATAAATACAGTTGAAAGACTCTGTAACTGACATTACCTCTTCTTTGAATTGCCTCTTTGAGACCTCCTCTTAGGGCACTAAAATCGGTATCTGAAGAGGACCAGGACCACTAGGATGTTTCTAGGGAAGTGGGTAAGTGAAATTGTCAGGGGTTGGATGGGATTTAAGACTCAAATTTGTGTGAGGAGGAGAGGGAGGAGGTTCCCTTTTATAAGGGAGGAGAGAGGCACCTTTGGAAATATAAGAAATATTAGTTTATATTAAATCCCAAACCCACATAAAAACTTCCAAAATGACTCATATCCAAATATTAGATGAGATAGGGTTATAATATCATCAACCAATAAAATTTATACATGTTAGGAATTTATTTTAAAAATTATCAACTTGATTTATCCTTATTTATCAATTTTATTTTATTTGTGGTAATAATATTCTAAATTATAAATTATTATAAATAATTACATATGTGTTCTAAATTTTCCATAATTTGACACTTTATGAAATTTTAGACCATATAAATTTTAATTTATAATTTTTAAATATTTGTATGATTTTTAAACAATTCTATAATATGTTATTTTTATAAAATAACAATAGTGTAAATTTTGACACTATTCATTTATTTGAATTTAAATAAAATATATTCGGAAGATATGTTTGAAATTAAATCTTTAATAGATTAATAAAATGTAATATGTATCTAGAAAATTAGTGGAGCACATTAAATAGTTCAAATAATATTTATTTTAATATTTTAAAACCATTTATTTGATATTTTAATTAATAAAATAATTTCAACATCACTATTGTGTCATAATTAATGATAATTATTTAATTATTAAAAATTCTAAATAAATTCATATGATATATATAATTTTATTATATTTCTGGAGACTATTCATGTTCGAAGTTTCATTAAGTTTATCACTAAATTAAAGTTATTATACTTATAAGATTTAAGGAAGTGACATGTTGTCACATTCTTTGGTAATAATAATAATTAAATTATTTACATGGAAAAGGTCCATTAAATGAATCTAATCTGACACTTAGGTGATATTGGTCGACTTTTAGTCGTCCAAAAGGATTTTGGTATGTGTTAGGATAATTTTATAATCTTATATTTACCCTTAATTACCTGATTTACCTTTAACTATGGTAAATAAAATCTACCGTAGTTACTATTCATAATGCCAAAAAAAAGTAGCCTATTAACATAATTTGTACCCACTGATTACAAATATGGAATCTATTTTTCAAAATTCAAAACACATAAGTTTCAGTAATTAATTTAAAATTAATATCGTTGTTAAGAAAACGGGTTTTAGAAGTTAAAACCTTGCCAAAGATTGAAATGTTTTTACCTATGAATTCAATGTGAAATTAATGCTAATGACATAAATTATATTAAATGGTAAAAATATATTCTATTTATACTTTAAAATCATTCAATATTATAATTTAACCATATAAATTATCTCAATAAAAAAAGTTATTTTTATTTAAAAATTAGTGTATTTTTACTATTCATCAAAATATGAAAGTTATCAGAAAAATATCAAAAATTTATCCAAAGTAAATTTTTATATCCTGATTCCAAAGAAGAATTTTATTTTGTCAAATTGAACTTATAAACATGTTAAAAACTAGATTTAATGTGGGTGCACCATCAAAAGGCGGCAAAACTGCATTTTTTGAAAAATACTTATTTTACCCAAAAAAATTATTTTTTTCTCTTACCATGTTCTAGAAAATGTGTAAGATGAATAATAATGTTATAAAATTCAAAATTTAGTTAATAATATTCATAACGGCTATTCCATAATAATATATCGTTGTTTATTGAAACCCGGTATTGTGTACTACACACGCTATCGAGGAAGGTCGTGATTACGTGTAATGCAAGCCAAGTCAGGGTTGCGTGTTGTGCAAGACTCCTCCATTATTTCGTATAACAAAATCCAACCATATTTCATTTATACATTGAATATATATATATATACTCAATGTTTCGTAGAATAACTACTATCAAAATTTTGTGTAACATGATCCAAAAATAGTGTTGTGTATACTGCAAGCTCATACGGTGTTGTGTATAGCGCAAGGTAATATTTTTGTTGCTTACAACACAAGACATCAATGAAATTAAAATAATATTTTTCATAAAATCTATGGGTGTTACATTCTACCCCCCTTAAAATGAATTTCTCCCTTGAAATTCATCAGGGTTATAAATCATTTACTATTTATAGAAACCCACATCATAAAAAAAATACTAAAACTTAATTTTAAAAACTAAAGTATGAAATGTAATGATTACCCAAAGTAACTCATCACTGGGTTTCCATATAATAGAACATAGGTGAAAATATAGATATGGAAGAAAAATCCAACCATCAAGTTCTGATGGAGAGTGGTAGAGAACATGGCTATGAAAAAGCCATCAATCACAAAGCCATAGATTTTTGATGATCTAAGGCACCATCTGATTCATCAGATATAAGGGCACTAGGAAAACATTTTTGGTTTTCAAGATCATTTCCCTAAAGTTGATGAAATTGGAATTAGAAGAAATACTTTCGTGATTTTGGTACAGTCTCACCATTGGTCGTTCTTTGGACAATTTCCACTTCATCTCTTAATGAAATGAAGTTGAATTTGTCATTCATGAAGTGTTACCAGATCATGTGATAGAATGATGGGTCATTCCATCTGTCTCAAAAACAAGGTTAGAAAAGTTATCAAAAATACATAAGTCCATCTATAGTGAGATTAATCATATATGGTTCCTAAAATGGACTTATACTTCATATATCATATTGCTTAATATTATAAAACTAGTTTCTACTAAACATGGACTTCTTGTAGCCCAGTGGTAGGTGATAAAGTCTTATCACACTTCATTTGTGGGTTCGATTCCCACAGCCTTGTCCGACGTGATGACTTGTCTCCCGTCCTGCAGGTTGTCCTTTTTCTAAAACTACATTATAAATAATATCGAAAAATAATTCTAGCCTTAAACAATGCTAACTTATGTCCAACACAATTCATTCCAATCTTTAAGCTTATCCAAAATACATATGTCCAATCTCATAGTATAAAGAAAATGATTACTTGAAATGACATCAACCAAGCATGTGAATACAATCATTTATCCCCCATATATCTTGTTGGTCAAATTTCAAATCATGTGAATTCCTTAATCATGTATTCTCTTGAAAAATGAATACCCATTAAACCTTAGTGAAAACATGAATGCTGTCAAATGTTAACTCTTTCCACATACCAAAATCCAAAAATTATATATACTCAAACCATGATATAACCTTCTCCTTATATCAGTCATGAGCTCATGAATACTATCAAACATTTAATTTTCTCCTTATCCCTTCATTATGCGCTTATCATCTTCTTTCCAAAAATATATGAATAACCTTTCATGGTTACTGGTACCATTCATCATACACTTTCAAAACTTAAGGAAAGACAACAGTTTAACAATACTTAGATGTCTCTTTATTCCATAGTACCATGAGATTACTTATACAACATTACACTTGATAAACATGTAATCACTCCACTACCTTCTTAAACCATTGACCGAGCTTCAACAATTATTTCATCTCACATATCATTTGTATTCTCTTCATCCTCATCAACATAAATACTACCCATATGACCATACTGATTCTCTTCATGAGACTTTTCCTTGGGGAATTGGTTTGCATAATTCCCGTATATTCCACATTTAAAACATTTAACCATTGTTGATGTCGTAGCAATACCATTATCCTCATCCATGGTGTTAACTGAACCTTTTCCTTTGCACTTACTGGATTTGTGTCCTTCTTTTCCAAACCCAAAGCATCTTCCAGTTCCTTTGAAACATTCTCCTTGATGCCTCTTCCCACATGATTTACATAGGGGAAATTGACCTTTCTTTCCTCTATGATCATCATGAAACTTCATCTTTCTCTTATTAGCCGATCCAGGAAACTTACCAAATTTGAGTTTATTGATCATATTATGATATTGCGGATTTGGCATAATAATGATTTTTGGACTTCCAAATCCCATTTCATTTGGTTTCTCATGAAGAATATCATTCCATTGTCCATCATATCCTCCAATATCGTGAATCATCTTGTTTCCAGCCATTTTCTAAAACCCAAAAGGAATAGTGTGAGAGACAAAAATCATAATCAAGGGGGAGTAACTTCAATATATAACATCTTAGGTTTAATCTAATATCGTTACCATAATTCTAGGACTATAACCTATACTTATACTTAACCTTAGGGACATCCCTAGACATACCTTAGAAATATCTCTAGGGATCTCACTAAAGTTTTCACATCCTAGTTTCCAAAGGTTGACTAAACCTTTCCTCTGATACCAACTGTAAAGACCTGAAACTTGACATACATGTACATTAAATTACTTTTGTGGAATAATTAATACATAATAATAACCAACACTCAAGGACCGTAATAGTTTAGTGTCTTTGGAAACTCGGAACATAATCTTCAAATAGTGGTGAAAGATCTTCAACATCTCCCATAAAGATCTTCCCCTTTAGTTTTCTTACATAAACCCTTTCTTTAAATCCTGGGGAAGAGAAAACATATAAAGGGTGAGCTCAAATACTCAGTAAGGGTAAGTATGGATAAAATAAAACAAATCATATACATTTGAACATAAAAACATGAACATAATGTTTAAACATAAAAATCTTGAGCAATCACAAAAATC
Source organism: Viscum album (assembly GCA_963277665.1). NCBI lineage: Eukaryota > Viridiplantae > Streptophyta > Magnoliopsida > Santalales > Viscaceae > Viscum > Viscum album. Next base: position 937,677,589 of record OY728153.1, read on the forward strand.
GTGGAAGTACGTAAGGCATATATCATAATGGAACATCACCCATGATAAAATATAATGGGAGTAAAACATGTAATTTTGGAAACCATTCAGAACATGTTATTATTTCCATAGGATCCAAGACATTGCCGCCAAGACCATCTTAGTGGACAAAGTCCCTTTCTGAATCGAGTTCACTCCTCGTTTCAGTCCTGTAACACTGAACCGGATTAACTTACAATTCCATCCATGTATATCTCATGAGATATAAATTTTTACCCAATTCATTGGAGGGAGATATAGGTCCCACCCATCTCATATTGAAATCATTCTTACGTGTGCCACAGAACAATCATACATTATTCATCATAACCCCAAGAATAAAATGGGTTTCATAAACATCATCCCATCATAATTTAATCTATATAAAACAAATGGATATCATTTCATCACAAGAAGAATCAAACCATGTAAATAATAGAGACATTATACTTGAAACATAATCATACTAAATAATGTCATCTTAGATGGAAAACAGTTTTGATAAAACACTTGAAATGAATTCTTGAGGAAAATATCCTTTCTTTTTAAAAATCATTTTCTTTTCACAAAATTCCATGAAATCATAAAAAAAGGATTTTATAGAAAATAATCAAGAAATATTTTGGACTAAGCTTCATGAAAATAAGGCTTTATAAAACCGTAAAAATCCTTTCATGTCGTATAAGTTAAAAATAACATTCTTCTCGTACTTTTGTCAAAAAAGTCAAAAAGTACCTCGTAAAAGAAATATTCCATACATACCATGTAGTAAAAGTCAAAATGGGTAAAAACGAAATTAAACATACATGAAACCATTTTTAGGAAACATGGACATGGATGAGAACAATAACTCCAGTAAATACTTGCGAATAAACAATCTCGGATAAGAACGAGATTGGAAATGTTATCCCTTACCTTGCGTCTGATATGCTTCGTATGTATCGGAACCTCCTGTATAATGATTTAAATAATTTCATTGACTTATTAAAGAATCATATTCATTGTTATTATATCATATATGGTTCACTTATGACTTTATATTACACGTTCTTTTGTAAATTCCATGTTAAAGAGCATTTTGGGTAAAATCGTTTCATTTGTCGTCCGTGTTTTGACTTGTAATTATTTATATGATTACTTAGATCATGATTACATAATTCCAGAATATAAAACATGATTTATATATAATATATATTCATAATATACTTATATATAATAGATTGATAAATGGAAAGAAATACACCGTTCATGGAGAAGGTAGGTCATACGTACGCTTGAACGTTGTTTTCGTTTCCTTATTGAATTGAATAGAATTAAGTGGATGAAATACATATATATATATACATAAATCCAGTATCATTATTATGTCATATATTTCATGATTACTTATTATATATACTTTATAATCATTCATGAATGGTTAATCATTGATAATGAATCTCATCGTGTTGTGGAGACGGTAGTCCGTACGTACGCACGAGTGATTATATCATTCCCATGATCATGGAATTGTATTGAAGTGAATGTATAATATATCAGAATAAATATCACTTTACAATAATCATATATAGTCATTATTTTCACCATTATACCCATCCAAGTAAGGTGGTGGTGGAAAATAGATTACACCACAGCGTGGAGACGGTATTCCGTACGTACGCACGCGTGGTGATTTCGTTTTCCGTAGGATGGATAGATTGTGAAATAGGGTTGTTTAATACTTATAATAACATATCAGTATATTAGTGATACAGATGTTATTACTTTATAATGAAACAACTAAATAAGAATAAGTAGAAGAAGAAATAAAGTTGAAAGAATCGGTAACAGACATTACCTCTTCTTTGAAGCGCCTCTTTGAGAACTCCTCTTAGGGCACTAAAATTGGTCTTTGAAGAAGACCAGGACCTCTAGGATGTTTCTAGAGAAGTGGGGAAGTTAAATGGGCAGGGTTTGGATGAGCTTTAAGACTCAAATTGGTGTGAGGAGGAGAGGGAGGAGGTGTCCTTTTATAAGGGAGGAGAGGGGCACCTTTGGAAATATAAGAAATATTAGTTTATATTAAATCCCAACCCCACTTAAAAACATCCAAAATGACTCATATCCAAATATTAGATGATATAGGGTTGTAATCTAATAAAACAATAAAATTTAGACATGTTAGGAATTTATTTTAAACATTATCAACTTGAATTATCCTTATTTATCAATTTAATTTTATTTGTGGTAATAATATTTTAAATTTTAAATTATTATAAATAATTACATGTGTTGTGAATTTTCCATAATTTGACACTTTATGACATTTTAGACCATATAAATTTTAATTTATAATTTTTAAATATTTTTATGATTTTTAAACAATTTTATAATATGTTATTTTTATAAAATAACAATAGTGTCAATTTTAACACTATTCATTTATTTTAATTTAAATAAAATATATACAGAAGATATGTTCGAACATAAAGCTTTAATAGATTCATAAAATGACATATGTATCTAGAAAATTAGTGGATCACATTAAATAGATCAAATAATATTTATTTTAATATTTTTAAAACCATTTATTTGATATTTTAATTAATAAAATAATTTCAACATCACTATTGTGTCATAATTAATGATAATTATTTAATCCCTAAAAATTATAAATAAATTCATATGATGTATATAATTGTATTATATTTATGGATACTATTCATGGTTTATGTTTCATTAAGTTTATCACTAAATTAAAATTATTATACTTATAAGATTTAAGAAAGTGACATGTTGTCACATTCTTTGGTAATAATAATAATTAAATTATTTTCATGGGAAAAAGTCCATTAAATGAATCTTATCCGACCCTTAGGTGATATGGGTCGACTTTTAGTCATCCAATATGATTTTGGCAGGTGTTAGGGTAATTTTATGATATTATATTTACCCTTAATTACCTGATTTACCTTTAACTATGGTAAATAAAATTTACCGTAGTTACTATTCATAATGCCCAAAAAAAGTAGCCTATTAACATAATTTGGACCCACTGATTCCAAATATGGAATCTATTTTTCAAAATTCAAAACACATAAATTTCAGTAATTAATTTAAAATTAATCCAGTTGTTAAGAAAACGGTTTTTAGAAGTTAAAACATTGCCAAAGATTGAAATGTTTTTACCTATGAATTCAATGTGAAATTAATGCTAATGACATACATTATATTAAATGGTAAAAATATATTCTATTTATACTTTAAAACAATTAAATATTATAATTTAACTATATAAATTATCTCAATGAAAAAAGTTGTTTTTATTTAAAAATTAGCGTATTTTTACTATTCATCAAAATATGAAAGTTATCAGAAAAATATCAAAAATTTATCCAAAGTAAATTTTTATATCCTGATTCCAAATAAGAATTTTTTTTTAAAATTGAACTTATAAACATGTTAAAAACTATATTTAATGTGGGTGCTCCATCAAAAGGCGGCAAAGCTGCATTTTTTGAAAAATACTTATTTTACCCGAAATATTTATTTTTTTCTCTTACCATGTTCTAGAAAATGTGTAAGATGAATAATAATATTATAAAATTCAAAATGTAGTTAATAATATTCATAACGGCTAGCCCATAATAATATATCATTATTTAGTGAAACCCGGTATTGCGTACTACACACGCTATCGAGGAAGGTCACGATTGCGTGTAATGCAAGCCAAGTCAGGGTTGCATGTTGTGCAAGACTCCTCCGTTATTTTGTATAACAAAATCAAACCATGTTTCATTTATACATTGAATATATATATATATATATACACACTCAATGTTTCTTAGAATAACTACTATCAAAATTGTGTGTAACATGATCCAAGAATAGTGTTGTGTATACTGCAAGCTCATACGGTGTTGCGTATAGCGCAAGGTAATCTTGTTGTAGCTTACAAAACAAGACATCAATGAAATTAAAATAATATTTTTCATAAAATCTCGGGGTGTTACACTCATCCTCCTTGCACCATTTCCACTTCCAAGCACCGTTTCACTGACTAGCCACTTGCCTCCCCAACCTCTCAGATGCCTCCCTGTCGCGCACCGAGTCGCTGGCCTCCCCTTCTTGGTGTAGCAGTGAAGCCCTGCTCCAAATTCCTCTTTCTCCCAACAGCATAGCCCCCCTCGTACCCCCTTCTTGGTGTGCAACAGCCTCTCCGGCCAACCCGCAGCCTCTCTGGAAGACCCGTAGCCTCTTTAGACAATCCCTCTTCTGACCAGAACCTTTGTGCACCTCCGACGAACCTATCCATAGCCTGCCTCAGGTTGCATCCCATCCATCTAGCATCCTCAGCCCTCAAGTATACCATTTCCCCCTTTAGGTGTGTTTTTATCTTCGTTTTTTATTTTTTTTATTCTTGATTTTGTCTTTTTTTTGTTAGTTGGTTTTGTTTATTGATGGTTGTTTTTGGTAGGATTAATGTTTTAGAACCCGTGTGGAGTGATTCATATTGATCATCATATTTATGCCTTGGTTTTGAGGTAGGAATTCCCTTGAACTTTCCATTTTTAATTTAAGAAACTCTAATTCTATATTTTTCACACTTCGTATATATGTTAAATATTTTTTTGCACCCTTATGGTTAGTTTCTTAGTATGTGGTTGATGTTTTAAGTCTTGTTTGATATGGTCTTATTGTGCAGTTAATTTTAAAGTAGTGTTTTTGTGTAAATTTGTGTATGTTTAGATGTGGAACCTTGTTGTGCCTCTTTTCAGTTTTTTATAAATTGATCGAACATTTATTAAATTATTTTGGTAGTGTGAATTATAAAAGATATTGTTTCTGGGGTGCGTATTATTTTAAAAATTGATTTTTATGTGAATTATGTTTTGTTGAGTTGTGAACACTAGGTTTTTTACATAGATTTTTTTTAATGTTAAAACATTTTTTAACAATTTAAATAAAATTAAGGCATTCAATTGGTGTCTATACTATGTTTTCTATTAAATAGAAATTTTTTTGGTAAATATTTTGTGCTTTGTGTATTTTTTTTTATATAAAAACTTCCCATTTTGATTTTCGGAGTAATGTGTAATGTAAGATAAATTATTGGGGTTTACAAATGTGACAGCAGTGCGCGGAACAATGTTTTTAGTTCTTTCTGTGGTTTCCCAAGTGGTATGGATTTTACAAAAGGGTGTATTGGGTTTTATCATGTTTTGGAATTTTATTAAAAATGGATGGGTCTTGAGTATGTAATCTAACTATATTAAAAATAGTTTTATCAATGTTTGGATATGATAAATGATGTGTTTACACCTCCTTTGGAAGTGTGGAAATTGTAACTTTGATAAAAGTGGGTTTTTTAAATAGTGTTTAAGGGTCTGTTTGGCCACTTTGAAATAAATGGTGTAAAATGTTTTTCATAAAACCCCCACGGATGTTCCTCAATCCTCGTTGACATGGGATGGTTGGGATGTCCTCATTATGGAATCATTGGGTTCCATTATACGGTTACCTCGGTTGGGAACCCTTGGTACCTTTTGACTTTAAGGCATGAGAGTATTCCTTGGGGAGACTCAGGGTGAGTCATGTTGTGGATTGTTATTATAAATATAGATTGTGATTTGATGCTCGGTGGCATCTGTTGACTCGCCTATTTTTATAATAGTGCCATACGAACCTAGCATATTAAGAAAATTGTATGAGATGAGTATTTCACCAGTAGGTTATGGTACTTACCAGTGGCCCATAGTAGATGGATATGTTTGGGTTTATTGTTATGGGATTTTCCCTCGGCCTACCTGGGAAAGGATGGTCGAGAATTTTGGAGCATTAGATTTCATTGTATGTGGCATGCTATTATAGATGGGGATACAGGTATTAGTGTCGTATGGATTATTCTCGATCTCTCAGGTTCTCCTATGTCTAGTGATTTTTATTTACTGAACTGTGGCTGGGATAATTTCATACCTATTTACATTTCCCTTGCAGTATCTTCCTGCACCCTTGTGTGGTGTTTTTCATGAAAAGTGACATTTTGGTTTCCTAACTCCTATGAAAATGTTTTTCAAAAGAAAATGTGTTTGAAACTCTTGTTCTAGTTTTTCAAATGATTAAGGGAAATGGTTTGAACTTTGTTTTCAAGTAAAAATTATATAAATTCATACTTTAATATATTATAGTTCAAACATATAATTCATGTTTATTATTTTTAAAGGTAGTACTTTGTGAAATAGATATTGGGCTATCATACTGAGTTTTAATACTCACACCTATAGTTCTTTTTTGTTTTTGGTGATTGTGAATTCTTCAGCTTGGGTGTAATCACCTTGGGCGACACTTGATCGTTGATTCGAGGAGTGACCCGTGGGGTCACACATAGTTAGTTTGAACATTGAGTTCAGTTAGTTTTATTTTTATCTTGTTCTTGTTTAGTCATTTTATTTAGTTTATTTATTCTCGCTGTGCTTTATGATTTTTGCTACATTATTTATTTTCATTGGGAGAAATCATTCCCATTCGTTCTCTGTTGATGCCCTAGTGCTTGTTGCCATCCTGAGAGGATTAGGAACATCTCTCAAGTCTTTATGTAGATCTTCTCAGGTGACCGGTTTTGGGTCGAACTGGGTTGGTTTGTGATAGCTTTATAGGGTTCCATTTGAATGCTCGACTGGAAGGTGTTGTTGTAAGATGTAACACCCCAAGCTTCTACGGTACGTTTCCCTTTGAATAATGCGATAGCGTGTGTTGTACGCAACCTCGAGTTCTAACACACACCACAACTAATTAAACTAGTCGTTGTGAATAGTAATACCTAATTTTTGAAATTATATATATTTTATATTTGAAAATGGACTTCATTTTTGGACTCGAAATATCGAATTTAGCCTAAGGTGAAATTTTGGTACTTTTCGGATAACTTTCATATTTTGATGAATAGTGAAAATTACTAAATTTTAATTAAAAACAACTTTTTTAATCAAAATAATTAATAGTGATAAATTATGAATTTTAGTAGTTTTAAAGTATATTTAGAATATATTTTTACCATTTAATATAATGTTGGTCATTGGACATAATTTTACAATTAAACCGAACATAAACAAGTGTCAATCTTTTGATAGTTATTATCTCTTAAAAACACGCTTTTTGTTTTGACAGCGGGAATTAATTTTAAATTAATTTCTGCCACTTCTGTGTTTTGAATTTAGGAAAATGGATTCCATATTTGAAATCAGGATGTCCAAATTATGTAAATAGGTAACTTTTATTTTTACACATTTTGAATAATTACTGCGGTAAATATTTTATTTACCATAGTTAAAGGGTAAATACGGTAAATAAGGGTTAAAAAAATAATATTATAATAATACATAATTACCCTAAAACGTGTCCTAACCTTATTGGTGTACACATACCCGACCATGGGCATCCTTGGGTCAATTTGGGGACCTCTTGGAGCCACTTGTAAGTGATAATGACACATTATATTAATAAAGTTAAAATAAAAATAAAAATGGCATAAGCTTACATCTTTTAGAAGAACAATTTTTACATAGGGTTATACATGTTGGATTTTCGATTATAAATATTCATTAGAAATCTAAAAAGATTTCCTACATAATGATGTTTTATTTATAATTTTTAGACATTAAATAAATGTATTTTATTTATGACACAATGATGATGCAGTAATTACTAAAATAGTAAAAAATTAAAATAATTGATATTATAAATACCCAAATAAATATAATATGAAACTTTTAATTAATTAAACTAATTTTCTAGGATAATATGATATATTAGGATTGATTTAATTGACTTTGTTCGAAGTAATCAATCTGTTATGAGTTTCACAAAAATCAACTATTGAATAGTGTCAAAATTGACATAAAAGAGTTCTTAAAACAAATATTATATTATTGATTGATATTAAATTCCTAAAAATCTAAGGTTCGGCCAAGAGACTTATATTATGATAGGTTAATCATTAATGGACCACTTGGGGGTCGCTTGTATGTATATGGTAAGTCTATTAACCATATAATATAAAAATACAAAGAGACATTGTAAAAGTGAAACTAATTAACTTAGAGTTAATACTTAAAGATAAGGTTAATATAAGTACCCAAACCTGTCTAAATTCTATTGGTTGAGTTGTTTTCGACCTATCCCCACCTTAACCTTTGAATAGTCAATTTTGGAGCCATTAGAAACCGAATATGAATTTATTATAAATTAATATTTCTAGCTTTTCCAAAGGTGCCTCTCACCCCTCTTATAAAAGGTCACTCCTCCTTCTCATTTCTTCACACCTTCAAAGCCTTTTGGTTCGGCCAAACTCTGCCCAAATACTCTCCCAACATCCCTCACTACAACCTAGAGGCCTTAGTTTGATCAGAAATCCAACCTAAGGAGCCCTTTTGATCAAATCAAAAGGAAGAACCCGAAGAAGAGGTAATGATTTCACCACCCTTTTCTAAGTTCATTTCTTCTTCCACTTCTTCTTCCTTTGTTCTTACCATTCTGAAATAATGACTCCAGTATCATTTATACACTGTGATGTTATTATAAATATGGTACAACCATATTCAGTATTCTATCCACCCTTTGAATAACATGTCACCATACGTGCGTACGTACGGCTTACCGTCTCCACGTCGTGGTGTAATTGTTATTCAATATAATATTATTTGGATGGGTATAATAATGATGTGTAACTCATGTAAATAATAAATATAACATGTTAATGATTCTGTATATATGATATACCATCCATTTATATATTATTTTAATATCAAAAGAATGATATTGTCGCTCGTGCGTACGTACGGACTACCGTCTCCACGAACGCGATGAGATTCATTCTCCATCGTATCCATTCAAGTATAATTATCATTTGATGATTTAAAAATGATGTTTAAGGACTGTATATCATTCTGGATATGAATAAGATACAACAACCATGGCTTATGTAACAAAACATATAAAAGAAAATGAGTAAGTTAACTCCCGAAATGACGATAATTCTAAGATATTATTAACAAATCAATGTTAAAAGATCATATATGATATCATATTAATATATATGATTCTTGTATAATTTAATAACAACTATTTCACCATTATACAGGAGGTTAACCTACCCCAACCAAGGAAAAGTACAAGGTAAGGGTTATTTCACAATCTCTTCATTATCCGAGGTTGTTTATACGTAATAATCTACTGGGATCTCTTTATCATCCACATCCATGTTTCTTAAAAATACATTTCAAAACATTTTTACTATTTACTAGAATATGAGTTAAAGTCATTTATACCCTTTTTGACTTTTATAAGTGGTTTATAAAGGAATATTTCGGTCGTTTTCAAAACAAGGTCCTTTTTAACCTTTTCGACAGAATTAAGGTAAGAATGTTTTTCTTAACTTATACGGCGGGTGCGGCTATTTTCCGCCATTATAAAATCTTCAAAGCTTCCCTTACAAGCTTATAAGAATATTTTCAAATAAAATGTTTTATTTTATATGGATCTTAAATGATTTCAAAATAAAAGGAGATATTTCTTTAAAAAGAATTTTGATTTCATCTATGTCAACATCCTTTGATGAATTTTAAGATTATTTGAAGTTGATTTATTATGATACAAAACTTATATATTGTATTGAAGGTTTTGTGATATGTTTGACTGTGGATGTTCTATTTTTATACCATTCATAGTTTATGGTGAAATTATTGACATTTCGTATGCTAGTTTTAATACGAATGTTTATGTTATGTTTAAACCTTTTCATATGGGAATGCATTGGACTTAATAAGTGACGGGTGGAGCCCTCTATAGCTCCTCGATGCATCGGTAGGTCTCATGAGACAAACTAGTGTCTTGGCACAAGGCCTTGACAAAATCTTATTTGTAGTCTTGGCACGAGGCCTTGGCTATGTGGTTATGATAGTCTGGCATTATGCATTCCAACATTATGAAAGTGGTTATTGATTTTGCATGTGATTATTCGATTAGTAGAATATCCATGTGAATAAGTAAATGGAATTATTTCATTTTACTTTTGCCATACTATGTTGAAGTTCATGTTTAAAAGGCTTTTGTTTAGTAATTCATTGCCTTAAATGTTTATGCTTATTTTGAATGTTCCGCTATATTGTTATCCTTACTGGGCATTTGAGCTCACCCCTTTTCTATGTTTTATTTTTCCCAGGATGTGAGGATGTAAGTTATGAATGACCTTCAGGGATATTATGAGGGGATTATAGTGTGGAATATGGAAACATTATGTTGTTGTAGTAGTTTTTCATTTTATGATGTAATGTAAAACTTATGAATATATCTAGTGTTTCCAAGGCTACTAAACCAATCGGTCTTTCGAGATTTGATCTTTCTTGTGATCATGCCAATGTTACGAAGTAATGCACCGACTCTGGGTAGCTGGGGTCGGGGCGTTACAGTTGGTATCAGAGGAAGTTTAGTACAAACCTTGGAAGCTAGATTTAGATAAACTCTGATTAGAGCACGTAGACCTAAGATGAACTTTGAGGATTAGTATAGAAGAACTTCCTAAATTTTGGTATTGTAGAGACTTTGTGAGTTTTCCGAGCAATACATCCCTGTCTGGATACGAGCAGGTAGAGGCGGCTCTGGCACAGATGTACCTAGGGGTAAAACCCGAAAACACCGCTTTGAGCTAGACTCGAACGGGAACTGGTGCACGACAACGGGCCTTGCTGCACTCTTGGTTACGACACTCCCGGGGGATATGCTTAGGATAACTCTCACTTTCTTTACAAATCATTATGAAGGATTTATGAGTATATACTTCCTCAAAGAAAACATATTTATGATTATGGATTATATCCATAGATAGTTCAATTTATGTTAAGTGTTTTATAAGTATGGGATTATGTATTTTGATTCATAAACTAATCTAGTTTATGCCATTGTTTAGAAATGGCGCCTAGTGGAAGAAATGGAAACCGTATCAATGCACGCACTCCATGTAGGGATTGCCCTCCTGCTCAAGATAATTATAGTGGGGCTGGTGATGCAACTGGTGCTGATCAACTAATCACCGTACTGGGACAACTTACTCAGGTTATGAATAATAACCTTACCCGTATGGAGCACCCTGATCCGCAGCGTGGAGGATCAATGTTAGATCGATTCGTGAGACAACAACCACCAACGTTCAATGGGAGTACAAATCCCTTAGTAGCTGAGCAATGGATATTTTCCCTATAGAAAATATTTCAGGCTTTGGGGAGTAGTGAAAGGGAAAAAGTTACCATGGCAGTTTACCACCTCACTGGAGATGCTGATCAATGGTGGTCATTGATTCAAAACATGAAGGAAGATGATGAAGTATCAAACATGGAATGGAGGGAGTTCAAAGATCTGTTTTTAGAAAAATACTTTCCTCGCGACCATCGAGCAGATATGGAAAGGCAATTTCTGAGTCTGAGACAAAAGGAGGATGAGAATGTCACAAAGTATGAGGCTAACTTTACAAGGTTAGCGAGGTATGCTGGAGATTATATTCGCAACCCAAGAAGTAAGATTGATCGTTTCTTTGATGGGTTAAAACCATTTCTCCATCGAGCATTAGTCTCACAATCCTTTTCATCGTACGAAGACATTGTCTCATGTGCTATCAAGACCGAAAAGGAATTCTCTAAGTCTTATGACTTTAAAGCAAAGCAAGAGAAGAAGAGACCTGCTGATCAATATGGGAATGGAAATAAGGGGAAGAAAGGAAAGGTTGAATATCCATCTTGTGGTAAATGCGGGAAGAAACATCCTGGTACTTGCTTGAAGGGAATGGGAGTCTGTTACAAGTGTGGTGAAAAAGGCCACCAAACTCATGATTGCAAGGGGAAGAAGGAAGCTACCAACGTTCAGTGCTACAATTTCAGGGAGATGGGGCATTATGCAAATGCATGTCCTAAGAGTTAGGAGAACTTACCTCAGAAAAGGCCAAGGGATCAAGGCCAGGCTTATGCTATCACTACTGCTGAGGTAGAAGCTCCGAAAGAAGTGGTGGCAGGTAATTTAATGGTTTCCTCAAGTTTAGCAAATGCATTATTTGATTCTGGATCATCGCATTGTTTCATATCTTCCCAGTTTGCTAAGAAAATTAGATATTTCCAATTTGATTTAATAAGGGAGTTGTCAGTTAAAACTCCTAAGGGAAGTATCGTTGCAACAAAGTTTTGTGAATCAGTCCCCATTAGAGCACATAAATTTTCTTTATCTGCTGATCTCATCGTCATACCTATGATTGAGTTTGATATAATCCTCGGTATGGACTGGCTTTCGGACTATGATGCGAAGATTTATTGTAAGAAGAAAGAGGTTACGATTCATGATGATAATGATAAGGAACACCTTATTTTTAGAGCAGAATCGTCACCACCTAATTCTTATTTAGATCCACCCCCTGTAGCTCAACTTAATTCAATTATCGGGAAGGAAGAGAATGAAATAACTGTCGGTGAGGAAAGGAATGTTCAAATAGAGGATGTACCTGTTGTGAAAGAATTTTTAGATGTATTTCCGGAAGATTTACCTGGACATCCTCCAGAACGAGAAGTTGAGTTTTCCATTGATTTGATTCCTGGATCAAGGCCTATATCGAAGACCCCTTATAGAATGGCCACTGTAGAGTTAGTCGAACTAAAGAAACAACTAGAGGAATTGAGTAATAAGGGATTTATTCGCCCTAGTGTTTCTCCATGGGGAGCCCCTGTTCTTTATGTTAAAAAGAAAGATGGATCTATGAGGTTATGTATCGACTACAGGGAGATCAATGCTATAACGATAAAGAACAAGTATCCCCTACCTCGTATTGATGATTTATTTGACCAACTGCATGGAGCTCAATACTTTTCAAAGATTGACCTTCGATCTGGATACCATCAGTTGTGTGTGAAGAAGGAAGACATTCCGAAAACAGCATTTCGAACCAGGTACGGGCATTACGAGTTTACTGTAATGCCGTTTGGATTGACTAATGCACCCTCTGTATTCATGGATCTGATGAATAGAGTCTTCAAGGAGTATCTCGATGAATTTGTGGTGGTATTTATTGATGATATCTTGGTATACTCCAAAACCTACGAAGATCATGAAAATCACTTGCGCATTATCTTGAAGACTCTGAGGAGGCATGAATTATATGGGAAGTTTAGCAAGTGTGAATTCTGGCTTCAGGAGATTTCTTTTCTTGGACATATTGTCTCTAAAGATGGAATCTCTGTTGATCCTTCTAAGACCAAGGCAATCCAAGAATGGCCAGAACCTACGAATATAACTGAGGTACGTAGTTTTATTGGCTTGGCAGGTTATTATCGACGTTTCGTCCAGAATTTTGCCCGATTGGCTAACCCATTAACGAAGCTCACACGTAAAGGGGTTAAATTTGTTTGGACAAAAGAGTGTGAAGAATGTTTCGAAGAATTGAAGAAAAGATTAGTCAATGCTCCTATATTGACTCTACCATCGGGTAATGATGGGTTTGTTATTTATAGTGATGCATCAAAGAAAGGACTTGGTTGTGTCCTTATGCAGAATGATAGAGTTATTGCCTATGCATCACGACAGTTGAAAATTCATGAACAAAACTATCCTACTCATGATCTTGAGTTAGCAGCTGTGATCTTTGCTTTGAAGATATGGAGGCACTACCTCTATGGTGAAAAATGTGAGATTTATACTGATCACAAGAGTTTGAAGTATATTTTCTCACAAAAAGAACTCAACATGAGGCAAAGGAGATGGCTTGAATTACTCAAGGATTATGATTGTACGATACACTACCACCCAGGGAAGGCAAACAAGGTGGCAGATGCTTTGAGTAGAAAAGACCATGGAGTTTTGAACAATATGAGAATTGAAAGGGATCCAATTTTCATGGAGCTAGTGAAGATGGACATGGGAATAACCAGGGAAGGTGAAACATCAATGCTTTTTCAAATGGTTGCCAAACCATCTTTACTAGAAAGGATTAAGAGTTCTCAGACTGATGATGAAGAATTCCAAAAGAAGATTAAAGCTGTGAATGATGGGAGATTGAGAGACTTTGCGTATGAAGGTGGAATTTTGAAATTCGGGAAGAGACTTTGTGTTCCCAATATACCTGATCTAAAAAGGGAATTGCTGGATGATGCTCATAGTTCCAATTTCTCTATACACCCTGGGAGCACCAAAATGTATAGAGATTTGAAGGAACATTTTTGGTGGGACAACATGAAGAGGGAGATTGCTGATTTTGTGTCAAGATGTATGGTTTGTCAACAAGTGAAAGCTGGAAGGCAACAGCCTGGAGGAGTCATGCAACCTCTTCCCATACCGGAGTGGAAATGGGACAATATTACGATGGACTTTGTCATGGGGCTACCAAAGACTCCTAGAAGGAACGATGCAATATGGGTTATTGTTGATCGTCTTACCAAGTCCGCACATTTTCTTGCTATAAGAGAAGATCTACCCCTGGAACGTCTAGCAAGACTATACATTAATGAAGTTGTGAGACTTCATGGAGTACCCCTATCGATTGTTTCTGATCGTGATCCCCGTTTTACTTCAAGATTTTGGAAAAGTCTCCAGAAATCCCTGGATACTGAACTTCATTTGAGCACTGCTTACCACCCTCAGACAGATGGACAATCAGAACGGACTATTCAGACCTTAGAAGACATGTTGAGATCTTGCTCCCTTGACTTTCAGGGTATGTGGGATCAATATTTACCACTGGTAGAATTTTCCTATAACAATAGCTTCCATTCAAGTATTCAGATGGCGCCATATGAAGCATTATACGGAAAGAGATGTCGTACACCAACCTGTTGGGATGACGTTGGTGAAAGAAAACTTGTAGGCCCAGAACTGGTGGAGGAAACGGTGGAAAAGGTGAAGGTAATCCAAAATCACATTAAAGCAGCTCAAAGTAGGCAGAAGAGCTATGCCGATAATCGAAGGAAGGATTTCGAATTTCAAGTCGGTGATCATGTTTTCCTGAAGGTATCTCCGTGGAAGGGAGTCATACGTTTTGGTAAGAAAGGTAAATTGAGTCCCAGGTACATCGGACCTTTTGAAATTCTAGAACGAATTGGGGCTGTAGCTTACCGATTGGCAATGCCGCCAAGTCTCTCCAAAGTTCACGATGTGTTCCACGTATCTCTGTTGAGGAAATACATGCCTGACCCAACGCATGTACTCACCTATGAAGATTTAGAACTGGAACCCGATCTGTCTTATTGCGAAGAGCCCATCAAGATTCTTGATACGAGAGAACAAGTGCTGAGAAACCGGACGACGCGTCTGGTAAAAGTTTTGTGGAGGAATCATAAGATGGAAGAGGCAACGTGGGAACCCGAGGAACTTATGATGAAGAACCACCCGAGTCTTTTTATGCAGTAATACCCTAGAAATTGCGAGGACGCAATTATTTGAAGGAGGGGAGAATGTAACACCCCAAGCTTCTACGGTACGTTTCCCTTTGAATAATGCGATAGCGTGTGTTGTACGCAACCTCGAGTTCTAACACACACCACAACTAATTAAACTAGTCGTTGTGAATAGTAATACCTAATTTTTGAAATTATATATATTTTATATTTGAAAATGGACTTCATTTTTGGACTTGAAATATCGAATTTATCCTAAGGTGAAATTTTGGTACTTTTCGGATAACTTTCATATTTTGATGAATAGTGAAAATTACTAAATTTTAATTAAAAACAACTTTTTTAATCAAAATAATTAATAGTGATAAATTATGAATTTTAGTAGTTTTAAAGTATATTTAGAATATATTTTTACCATTTAATATAATGTTGGTCATTGGACATAATTTTACAATTAAACCGAACATAAACAAGTGTCAATCTTTTGATAGTTATTATCTCTTAAAAACACGCTTTTTGTTTTGACAGCGGGAATTAATTTTAAATTAATTTCTGCCACTTCTGTGTTTTGAATTTAGGAAAATGGATTCCATATTTGAAATCAGGATGTCCAAATTATGTAAATAGGTAACTTTTATTTTTACACATTTTGAATAATTACTGCGGTAAATATTTTATTTACCATAGTTAAAGGGTAAATCCGGTAAATAAGGGTTAAAAAAATAATATTATAATAATACAAAATTACCCTAAAACGTGTCCTAACCTTATTGGTGTACACATACCCGACCATGGAAATCCTTGGGTCAATTTGGGGACCCCTTGGAGCCACTTGTAAGTGATAATGACACATTATATTAATAAAGTTAAAATAAAAATAAAAATGGCATAAGCTTACATCTTTTAGAAGAACAATTTTTACATAGGGTTATACATGTTGGATTTTCGATTATAAATATTCATTAGAAATCTAAAAATATTTCCTACATAATGATGTTTTATTTATAATTTTTAGACATTAAATAATTTATTTTATTTATGACACAATGATGATGCAGTAATTACTAAAATAGTAAAAAATTAACATAATTGATATTATAAATACCCAAATAAATATAATATGAAACTTTTAATGAATTACACTAATTTTCTAGGATAATATGATATATTAGGATTGATTTAATTGACTTTGTTCGAAGTAATCAATCTGTTATGAGTTTCACAAAAATCAATTATTGAATAGTGTCAAAATTGACATAAAAGAGTTCTTAAAACAAATATTATATTATTGATTGATATTAAATTCCTAAAAATCTAAGGTTCGGCCAAGAGACTTATATTATGATAGGTTAATCATTAATGGACCACTTGGGGGTCGCTTGTATGTATATGGTAAATCTATTAACCATATAATATAAAAATACAAAGAGACATTGTAAAAGTGAAACTAATTAACTTAGAGTTAATACTTAACGATAAGGTTAATATAAGTACCCAAACCTGTCTAAATTCTATTGGTTGAGTTGTTTTCGACCTATCCCCACCTTAACCTTTGAATAGTCAATTTTGGAGCCATTAGAAACCGAATATGAATTTATTATAAATTAATATTTCTAGCTTTTCCAAAGGTGCCCCTCACCCCTCTTATAAAAGGGCACTCCTCCTTCTCATTTCTTCACACCTTCAAAGCCTTTTGGTTCGGCCAAACTCTGCCCAAATACTCTCCCAACATCCCTCACTACAACCTAGAGGCCTTAGTTTGATCAGAAAGCCAACCTAAGGAGCCCTTTTGATCAAATCAAAAGGAAGAACCCGAAGAAGAGGTAATGATTTCACCACCCTTTTCTAAGTTCATTTCTTCTTCCACTTCTTCTTCCTTTGTTCTTACCATTCTGAAATAATGACTCCAGTATCATTTATACACTGTGATGTTATTATAAATATGGTACAACCATATTCAGTATTCTATCCACCCTTTGAATAACATGTCACCATACGTGCGTACGTACGGCTTACCGTCTCCACGTCGTGGTGTAATTGTTATTCAATATAATATTATTTGGATGGGTATAATAATGATGTGTAACTCATGTAAATAATAAATATAACATGTTAATGATTCTGTATATATGATATACCATCCATTTATATATTATTTTAATATCAAAAGAATGATATTGTCGCTCGTGCGTACGTACGGACTACCGTCTCCACGAACGCGATGAGATTCATTCTCCATCGTATCCATTCAAGTATAATTATCATTTGATGATTTAAAAATGATGTTTAAGGACTGTATATCATTCTGGATATGAATAAGATACAACAACCATGGCTTATGTAACAAAACATATAAAAGAAAATGAGTAAGTTAACTCCCGAAACGACGATAATTCTAAGATATTATTAACAAATCAATGTTAAAAGATCATATATGATATCATATTAATATATATGATTCTTGTATAATTTAATAACAACTATTTCACCATTATACAGGAGGTTAACCTACCCCAACCAAGGAAAAGTACAAGGTAAGGGTTATTTCACAATCTCTTCATTATCCGAGGTTGTTTATACGTAATAATCTACTGGGATCTCTTTATCATCCACATCCATGTTTCTTAAAAATACATTTCAAAACATTTTTACTATTTACTAGAATATGAGTTAAAGTCATTTATACCCTTTTTGACTTTTATAAGTGGTTTATAAAGGAATCTTTCGGTCGTTTTCAAAACAAGGTCCTTTTTAACCTTTTCGACAGAATTAAGGTAAGAATGTTTTTTTTAACTTATACGGCGGGTGCGGCTATTTTCCGCCATTATAAAATCTTCAAAGCTTCCCTTACAAGCTTATAAGAATATTTTCAAAGAAAATGTTTTATTTTATATGGATCTTAAATGATTTCAAAATAAAAGGAGATATTTCTTTAAAAAGAATTTTGATTTCATCTATGTCAACATCCTTTGATGAATTTTAAGATTATTTGAAGTTGATTTATTATGATACAAAAATTCTATATTGTATTGAAGGTTTTGTGATATGTTTGACTGTGGATGTTCTATTTTTATACCATTCATAGTTTATGGTGAAATTATTGACATTTCGTATGCTAGTTTTAATACGAATGTTTATGTTATGTTTAAACCTTTTCATATGGGAATGCATTGGACTTAATAAGTGACGGGTGGAGCCCGCTATAGCTCCTCGATGCATCGGTAGGTCTCATGAGACAAACTAGTGTCTTGGCACACGGCCTTGACAAAATCTTATTTGTAGTCTTGGCACGAGGCCTTGGCTATGTGGTTATGATAGTCTGGAATTATGCATTCCAACATTATGAAAGTGGTTATTGATTTTGCATGTGATTATTCGATTAGTAGAATATCCATGTGAATAAGTAAATGGCATTATTTAATTTTACTTTTGCCATACTATGTTGAAGTTCATGTTTAAAAGGCTTTTGTTTAGTAATTCATTGCCTTAAATGTTTATGCTTATTTTGAATGTTCCGCTATATTGTTATCCTTACTGGGCATTTGAGCTCACCCCTTTTCTATGTTTTATTTTTCCCAGGATGTGAGGATGTAAGTTATGAATGACCTTCAGGGATATTATGAGGGGATTATAGTGTGGAATATGGAAACATTATGTTGTTGTAGTAGTTTTTCATTTTATGATGTAATGTAAAACTTATGAATATATCTAGTGTTTCCAAGGCTACTAAACCAATCGGTCTTTCGAGATTTGATCTTTCTTGTGATCATGCCAATGTTATGTAATAATGCACCGACTCTGGGTAGCTGGGGTCGGGGCGTTACATAAGAGAACTCAACTAAAGGGAGATGTTGATCACATCCACAATTAAATTCCATTGAGCATGTTCTCAGAATATCCTCGAGTGTTTGAATAGTCCTTTCAGATTTTCCATCAGTTTGGGGGTGATAGGCCATACTGAAATTCAATTCGGTACTTAGAGAATTTTGAAGACTTCTCTAGAATCTTGATATGAACCTTGGATCATGATTAGAAACGATTTAAAGTGGAACTCTATGCAACCTTACCACTTCCTTTACGTAAATCCTAGAAAGTTGATCAAGAGAGAAATCTTCTCGAATAGAGATAAAATGGAAAGTCTTGGTGAGACGGTCCACAATAACCCATATTGTATTGTTTCTTTTGGAAGTTCTCAAGAGTCTAGTGACAAAGTCCATTGTGATATTGTCCCACTTCCATGCGGGTGTGGGTAGTGGTTCCCCTTTTTTAAGTTGTTGCTCTGCTTTCACATGCTGACATACCAATCACCTTGTAGTGTAGTAAACAATATCGCTTTTCATATTATCCCACAAATAATGATCACGAAGGTCTCTATACATTTTTTATACTCCCAGGATGTATAGAGAACATAGAGATATGAGCTGCATCCATCAGCTCCTTCTTTATTTCTAGAATAGATGGAACATGTAGTCTCTTATGAAATTTCAGTACACCTTCTTGATCAATATTGAACTCAGGAAACATCTCATCCTTCATAACCTCAAACTTCTTCTGTAACAAAGGATATTCTTTTTGAGAATTCTTAATCTTCTCTAGTAATGACGGATGAGAAATCATTTGGGTTAGGGTTGATGATGTCCCTTCCATTATAATTATCATGTCCAGCTTTACTAGGTCATTGATCAAAGGATCTCTTTGAATCCTCATCAGGGAAAGAACAATCGGGTCTTTCCTGCTTAATATATCAGCGACATTGTTTGCTCTTCTGAGATGATAATGAATTCAACAATCATAGTCTTTGAGAAGTTCCAACCATCTCCATTGTCTCATGTTCAATTACTTTTGTGTGAAAATATACTTCAAACTTTGATGGTCTATGTATATATCACATTTATCCCCATAAAGATAGTGTATCCATATCTTTAGAGAAAAAACAACCATAGCCAGCTCCAGATCATGCTTAGGATAGTTCTACTCATGAGTCTTCAACTATCAATATGCATAAGCAATGACTTTTTCATTTTTCATGAGGACGCACCCAAGCCCTTTCAGATATGTATCGTTAAAAATAATGAATCCTTCTCCACTTGAGGGAAGAGTTAACATGGGTGTAGTAACCAATCTCTTCTTTAGCTCTTGGAAATTTTCCTCACACTCCTTTTTCCAGATAAACTTGACCCCTTTTCGAGTTAACTTGGTTAATGGATTAGAAATTCATGATAAGTTTTTCACAAACCTCCTATAATATTCTGCTAATCCAAGGAAACTATGAACCTCAGTTATTGTTATAGTCTTAGGCCACTCTACAATTTTTTTCTTTGTAGGGCCAAATGTGATTCCTTTATTGGTAACAATGTTCCCCAAGAAAGAAATTTTTTGTTACCAAAATACACATTTGTTGAAATTTCCAAAAATCCTCTCCTTCCGCAGATTTTGAAAAATAACCCTTAGATGATCCTCAGGATCCTCGTGAATTTTGAAATATATCATAATATCATCAATAAAAACTACCACAAAGTTATCAAGGAAGTACTTAAAGACTCTATTGATAAAATCCATAAAAATAGCAGGTGCATTAGTCAGTTCGAATGGCATAACAACAAACTCATAATACCCATATCTTGATCAGAATATATTTTTTGGAATATCTTCTTTCTTCACCCTTAATTGATGATAACCAGGTCGAAGATTAATCTTAGAGAAGAATTGATCCACATGAAGTTGGTCAAATAAGTCATCAATTCCTGGAATATGGTATTTTTTATTCACCTTGATCCTGTTTAGTTCTCTATAATCAACGCATAGCCGCATCGATCCATCCTTCTTCTTCAAAAAGAGAACAGGTGATCCCCAAGGAGACACACTTGGTCGGATAAACTCCTTCTCTAAGAGATCCTGGAGTTGCTTCTTTAATTCCTCCAACTCCTCATTTTCCATCCTATATGGGGTTTTTGGTATCATATGAGGTTTAGGTACAAGTTTAATAGAGAACTCTACCTCTCTTTATGGGGGAGGTTTGGGTAACTCCTCAGGAAATACGTCAAATTATTCCAGGATGATGGTGACATATTCAATCCTTATACTCTCATTTCCTTATTCTTCACCGATCAACTCCATAAATAAGGATATAGGAGGTTCTTCTAGACAAAGATCAGGTTGAGATATCTCTTCTTGGAAGATAACTGTAGGTTTCCCATTCAAGACTACTGATATTTCCTTGCTTCTGCATTTGATCTTAGCATTATAATTTGAGAGCCAATCCATCCCTAGTATAATGTCAAATTCCATCATGGTAATGACTACTAGATTTTTGATAATATTGTGCTCACTAAAGTAAATACTAGAGTTTCTAAACACTGAAGATACTTGGATAATCCCACTGGGATTCTTGACTGGTAACTCTACTTTTAGAAATTCACGGGTTGATTCTAAATTCATTACAAACATGGAGGAAATAAAAGAATGCATAGAAACAGAATCAAACAAAGTACTTTCTAGTTTTGAGAGAAAAAAAAGAGTACCTTCCACCACATCATTTGGAACTTCAACTTCATCCATAGTGATTGCAAAAGTACGGCCTTTTTCCCTTGGCCATTGTTGAGGCTGATAGTGATTCCCCTCCCTTGCCCTTGGATTTGGACAGTGATTGGAAAAGTTCCCAAGTTTTCCACACTTATAGAATTGGAAATCAGGTAGGGCATGCACCATCTTCCAATTTTCTTTAGTGTTGGGGAATTGAGGCTTCACCTCACTACAAAAATTCCGCACAATATGGCCATATCTTCCACACTTGTATCACTTCTCGCTCTCGATCAGGTAGTTCCCTAAATGCTTCTTCCCACATTTATTACACATAGGATGTTGCACTTTTTTCCTTCTATTCCCTGATCAAAAGTCCTCCCTAAACTTGGATTCATAGATCTTTTCTTGTCATTGGATTTATGATACCATTACATCTAACCAAACTCTAGTTCGACTTTCATCGCACTTCGCACGATCTTCTCATAGCTATCATAGTATCAGTTGGTTATATTCTTTCGTAGATAAGGTCTCAACCCACTAAAGAATATATCAACCTTACCATTTGGATCCATGAAAAGGTTATAGGTGTAATGTGAAAGCCTTGTGAAGTTCATCTTGTAGATTCTCATAGATTCATTCTCCTTCTTCTTCAGCTCAAGAAACTCCTTCTCCATTCTTGTTCTCATGGAATGATGGAAATACTTACTAAAGAAGATCCCTTTGAACTCTTCCCACTCTATAGCTTCAACCTCTACTCTTGGCCTCATGTTTTTAATCAGTTCCCACCATTGATCATCTTCTCCCTCTAAGCGATAAATAACCAAGGTGACCTTCTCTTGTTCTAAACAGCAGAGCACAGAAAAGATCTACTCGATAATGCTGATCCATTATTCAAAAATCAATGGGTTGGAAGATCTATTGAAGGTTTGTGGTAGTTGACACATAAAGGACTCAACAGAATGGTGTTCCCTTCATAGTGATATTGGTCTCTCAGCTTGATTCAATTTATTTCCCATAACTCAAGTCAGTTGGTTCATCACTCTCATGAAAGTTTCCATTCTGTCTTCCATTAGAGGGTCATCAGTGCATGGTCCATTGTGGTCACCATTTTCATGGTTACTCCTATTGACCTCCATTTTCTAAAAGAATAAAACATTAGTGAGAATATTATTTCATTTATGAATATTTTAACGCTTAAACAATTACATTTCTCTATAAATCATTCATAATGATTCATAAAATGCTTATGATTAACCAAACATATCCCCCAGTAATGTCAAACTAGGAGTATAGTAAGGCCCATTATTATGTACCAGGATACCCCGAGTCAAGCTTGAAACTCCTTTTCGGACTTTTCACTCCTAGGTACATTTGTTCCAGAGCCACATCCACTTGTTCGTATCCAGACAGGGATTTATTTGTTCGGAAACCACTTACTTAATATTTCACCAAAATACCAGGGATTTTTCCTATATTTAAACTTTTATATAGGGTTATTCCTAAAGTTTTCATATATTAATATCCATAAATAAAAAAACTATCCTTTGATACCAACTATGGCATCCCACCTTTTTATTACATAACTTTTTATTACATTTTACAAACAGATGATCTTTAAAGTCTAGTGTCTTGGAAATTAGGAAGAATATACATGAAAAAAACATAAAAAATTCTTTTAATACACTTTTAAGGCTTATTTATAAGTTCATCCTAAGTAAAATTATTGCATCTCATAACCTGGAGACATACATCAAAGGAAAGGGTGAGCAGGAGGCCCAGTAAGGAAAGCAAGTGAAACAGTTTACATGTGAACTTGAGCGATATCAATAAGATCATAGAGATAAAGAGGAATATCATAATAATAAATTAAAACATAACTTGAAAATGTGGATACAATATTTAATGTAGACATTCATGAACATATCACCATGTTATATCCCTAAGGTGTCATAAAAATTACCAAGGTTATTCACCAAGGTATCGTAAAACTTGTCATCTCTAAAGATTAAATTCTTTACCCAATGCATTGGAGTGCTATTAGGGCACACCCTTAATATGTATTTATTTTCATATGATCCAAATAGATCATAATCATAAATTTCATAAATAACCCAAATAGAATAAAATAAATGGGTTTCATATCAAAATCATGACGTTTTAAAGTGTTTAAAAACAAGATCATTATGTCATTTATAACCCATGGAAATAGAATAAGGGTTTTATGTACGTCAATTATAGAATCAAGAATATAATTTTTATGTCTTTATTAATACCCCTAGAAACTAAATAGGTCTAGTTATTCACATAAATAATATAATATAATTTCTTGAGAAAAATAGAGAGAAATTTATAGATGAAATTTCTGCAGCATAACAACTATATAACATGGTTTTAGAAAACAATAAAAAGAGAGAGGACAAGGGTACCCTATCCATAAATGAATAATTATATGGTATAGGTACAGAATAAAATATAAATAATATCTTGGTGTATATATTTTAATTACATACCACATGAAATAAAACTTCAAAGAAAAGAGAAAATACGATTTCTTTTACGAAAATTCGGCAGCCTAACGGCGTCACTTAAATAAATTAGAAAATAAATTTATGATAGTGGAAAGGTTCTCTCATAATTTGAATATAAAAGGGACAGTAATAAGGATATATAATAACATACCCTCACATAGTAAAATGGAAACTAGAAGACATAACATAAAGGAAGTCATGACTAAAAGAAGAGGGTGAAGGGTTCCCTTACCTTGAAGAGTAACTTCAAAAACTCAAAGGTTAGGACTTTGGAGAGCTTGAAGGAATGAGGAATCCTTGGGAGGTAAAAAGACTATAGATTCATTGAGGATGAATTTTTAATGAAATAAATGAAGTATGGGTTGGTATTTAAAGCAAAAGTGAGGGAATATTTAATTAATTTCCAAGGGACACCTCATCGGTGGTTTTTGAAAAAACATGGGCTTTCCCATGGTATTTTCCCATGGTATTGGTCACTTGGGACACCTGATAACATATCTTACAATTCACAAGTCCAACAGAATTATTATATCATGATTACCTCATTAATGATGTCATTAATCACATCAAAACTCAAAATTGTATTTTTATTATTCATCGAAAAACAAAACATTTTATAAAAATAATCATAAATCCACCATAACCTCATAACTATGATCTGAATTCAAAAATTAAAAAAAATTATGAAACTAATTTTCTAATTATTTTTAATTTAATTTTTAAATAAAATCATTATTTATCCCAAAAAAACAAATTTAAATCTATACCTCATTTTGTAACATCTTGAGAAAGTAATCAAGGTCCCATAAAATTATCGTATAAACATAATATAATAAAGTAACAATTTATGATTACATTTTATGAAAATACATTACCATTTTAAATTATTAAATTAATCATAAAATGGTAAATAAAATATTTATGACATACAAAAATACCAATACTTATACTATGATCGTTTTTTCACTTTTAAGATGTCTAAATTGTATTAATACATTCATGGATGAAGTTTCTATTTTTTTGGTCAATTTACTATTCATTGTTATTCGTTGCTACTCATAAGGGTATGTTATTATTCACTGAAAAATTATTTTGATATTATTTGAACACTTTTTTTTACCCTGATTACAACCATGTATAACAGATTTTTGAAATTCATTTCACAGAAAAAGTTATTTAACAATAAAATATATTTTTTAATATTCATAAAAATAACACTATTCATCAAGAAAACACTATTAATTCAATAATATTCATCAAAAATTAAGTTGATCTTATTAGAATCTAAATTTCATACTGATATCAACTATAGAAGACTATTTTTTGAAAATCATTTCACATTATTAATTATTTAATGTATACAAAAAATATTTTAAAATACCCTTTTTCCAAAATTCACCAATAATATGGAACTTCTGTAAATTCATCCTAGATTTATTTTAATATTTAAAATTCACAAATTTAACATAATAAGAAATAAAAAATTTATTTATACAAAAGGATTACACAACGTAACTAAGGTCTCATTACATTTCCCCTCATAACACATGCATAAGACCTAAGTTTAAGGTGTGTTATGGTGATAGAATCTTGGGGCGGCTCGAACAACATTGCCCAAGTGGTTATTTCTATAAGCTTGGACTTCTCTCGTAGGTGATTCCGTTCAAGTTTCACATGTTGAAGATCAGCTTGGACTTGGTCCAGAGCAAAGCCCAGAGATGCTACCTCCTTCTCAAGCTCTAATAGATGGGCTTCGTACGGCCTGAGTCTACAGGATGAGGCAAGCAACTCCTCTTTCTATATTAATTAACCAAGATCAATTGTATTTATAAACAATAATCATAACATTAAGAGTTTAGTTTTCAATAGTCATATTAACCAACGTTCATATAACATTCGAAACCCAACGGTCTCATTTTAATTATACTCACTTCATTACTTAAAGGATATAGTTTTATTGAGTATAAAATAAAATAACACACAGATTTAGGAAACTAATATTATTTAAAATTTCGGGTCGTTATAATACCTAGTGATAAATTTTTTTTTATTCTTACATCTCATAACCTTCTTCCATAAATAAATTCATAGAGAAACCTTCTCACCATCTTCAAAATTTATAACACACTGATGATTGTCAACATAAGGTTTTTGTCGGATCAGAGCTGCATTGATGTGTTTTTTAATGGATCTAAATTTCTATTATATTTACTTATCTAACTTAGGGCCCAATATAATTCATTCACCAACTTCATCCCATCACATTGAAGTTCTACACTTCTTTCTAAAGAGGTCTTCATAAGGATTCATTTGAATACTCAAGTGAAAGTTATTGTTGTAAGAAAACTCAACTAGAAGAAGGTTTTGATCCCAACCACCTTTGAAATACATATAACAAGATATTATCATATCCTATAGGGTTTTAATGAATCTATTAGATTGACTATCTATCATAGGATGATACGATGTACTAAAACACAACTTTGTATAGATATCATGCTGAAGACTTCTCCAAAACATCAAAGTAATCCTTTGATCTTGATCAGATAGAATGGAATATAGTACTCCATGAAACCTTACTAATTATTTAATATATATCCTAGAAAGATGATCTATAGATAAATATTCTATAATATAAATTAAGTGTATTGACTTTTTTGGATGATCAAATACAACCCAGTTAACATTATTCCCTTTAGATATTTTGTGGAGTCTAATGACAAAATAAATGGTTTTTATTTTCCCATTTCTATTTTGATATAGGTAATGGATATAATATCCCTTTATAATTTAATATCTCAGACTTAACTTATTAATATACCAATCACTGTGATACAAACTCTGAAATATCACTCTTCGTATTTTTTCACCAAAAATTCTCTTTTAGATATCTATACATCTTCGTAGTTCCTAGAGTAATAGAGAATTAATAAATATGAGCATCCTACAAAATATCCTTCTTCAAATCTAGTATCGATGTAACACATAAATTGTTCCTAAACCTTATAATTCCATCACAGTTAGGGTTAAACTTATGAACATTTCTAAACTTAGTATGGATCTCTACATCTTCCTTCTGTGCCTCTTTAATATTAACTTAGATTGATGGTTGAACACTCATTTGATAAGGACAGTACTTATTTAGTTCCATCAAGATTTCGAGATGCATCATTTAAAAATCCATAAATATTATATCTTTTGTGATCTTAGTCATAGATAATCTAGCATGATCATTTTATCTCAAATCATTGACCACCTTGTTTATTTTCCTAGGGTGCTGATGTATTGAATAGTCATAATATTTAATCAGTTCCAACCATATTCTCTAGTTTATATTCCACTCCTTATATGTGAATATATAATTTAAACTTTTATGATCAATATATATATCACACTTTTATCCATAATGATAATGCCTCCATATCTTTAACACAAATATTACTGAAGATGACTCCAAATCATGAGTTAAGTAATTTTTCACATGAGCCTTCAATTATCATGTGGTATAAGCTATAACTATATAATTATTCATGTGAACACCTCCCAATAAATTATTCAATGAATCACTATAGATAAAATTCCTTTATCCACTACAGGGTAAAGTAATTACAGGTGAACTGACTTACCTTCTCTTCAATTCATTGAAATTTTCTTCATATTCATTTATCCAAATGAACTTGGCACCCTTATGAGTAAACTTGGGGAGTAAATTAGAAATTCATGAGAAATTATCCAAAAACCATCAATAATATTCATCCAAAACAAGAAAAATTTGGATCTCAGTCATAGTTTTTATTCTAGGCCAACATTCAATAACTTTTATCTTTGATGGATCCACGGATATTCCCTCTCTTCATATTATATAAGGAAAAAATGAAACCTTTTTTTTGCTAAAATCCACACATTTTATATTTCACATACAACTTCTCCTTACATAGGGTCTTTAGTACAATCCTCATGTGATATTCATGCCCTTTATTTCTCTTTTAATATATAAGAATGTTATCTAAAAATAATACCACAAACTAATCAAGGTAATCCCCAAAGACACTATTCATTAAATCCATGAAGATAGTGGGATAATTAGTGAGAACAAATGGAAACACTATATATTCATAATGTCCATACCTTGAGATAAATACTTCCATGGGTATATATTCCTTCTTGACACTCAATTGATGATATCCAAAATAAATTTAAATCTTGGAAATGTATTGATCTATGTGTATTTGATCAAAAACTCATCAATATAGCGTAGAGGATAATTTTTACTCATTGTTATATTGTTAAACTCTCTATAATCAGTTAATATTTTCATCAATCTATCATTATTCCTAACAAAAATAATAGGTTCACCCCAAGGTGTCACGCTTGGATGAATAAATACCTTATCAAGATTCTCTTTGAGTTACTTATTCAATTCTTAAAACTCAATCGGGGTCATTCTATATGGAGTCTTTGAAATAGATGTGGCACTAGGTATGATTTCTATTAAGAACAAAACTTTGTGATTTGGTGGAATAATAGGAAACTCTTACATAAAGACATCAAAAAATGCCCACAAAATAGGCATATCATTGATGTTTAGTTTCTCCCTAACCATCTGAGATAAACAACCCGTTTTAATGGGAATCAAGACCCATACGATGAATTTGATTTCCATCATAAGTTCATATTTATCATCACACTAATAGGAGATCATAGGTTTGTTGGGAATATCAAACATGACTTTCCTTACTCAGAAATTAATGTCGGATTTATGTATAGAAATCCAATCGATGCCTAAGATAACATTTAATTCAACTAGGGGGAGAATAATAATATTTTTAGGAAGTATAATCCTTGAAAACTTCAACTATAGATAATATGTAGACTTGAGATGTGATCATCATTACATTATAGGTTTTTACTACTAATTCAACATATAATCACCAGGGTGGAATTTTTATACCCTTATAAAATTATTTATATATAAAATAATGGGTAGACCCAAATTCTAGTAAGACAATAGCAGTTCTAGAGTGGATGGTAAGTGTTCCTTTCACAACTTCATCATCATACCCCTCATTAGAAATTGTGATCAAATGAGATTTCAATTTATCTATATGATTAATATTTTATTGATGTATAACATCATCATTAACCTTCAAATTTTAGAATTGGTTATCATAGTGCATATACTCCTTTCATTTGAAAAATTGAAGTGTGGGAAAATGCATTTTATGGAGATTTCCCTCTATTTTCATCATTAGCTAACTTATTCCCCTAACTTTTATATTATGTTACCTGATGACCTTCCATTCCACACTAAAAACATTTACCATCCCCCATAATACAATTTCCTCCTTGATTCATTCCACAATTAAATCATAAAGAAAAGATCATTTTTTTCTCCATGTTTCTTAGAATTTACTTTGAATTCCATCTTTATTTTCTTATCAAAATCATGAGATTAATGGGTAACTCCAATCTCCATTTCTACATTAATATAACATCAAATTATTTCTTTATAAATATTGAAGTCCCTTATCAGGAATTATATTTGAACATTTGGTTTTAAGACACTGAAGAATGAATCAATCTAACTTTTTGGTCGGATGATAATACAAGAAGAATACCTTTAAAGTATTGTACAATTTTCCTCATAAGTACCAATAGATTCATTATCCTTCTGGTTTTTCTCAAGGTATTTCTTCTCTATTTTCTTATAAATAATAAGAGGAAAATAATTATTGAAAAATAATCTCATAAAATCATCCTACTCCATGGATTCATTTTCTTCATGTTGTCTTTTATTCTTGGTATGATTCCACTAATGATCTTCTTCTCCTTCAAAATGATAGATCTCCAAAATGACTTTTTCATGCTTCAAAAACTAGAAAATGAAAAATATCTATTCAATAGTACCGATCAATTTCATTAAAACTAGTGGATCAGTGGAACTACTAAAAAAAGATGGATATTTCCTCGTCAAGGACTCGATAATATATTATTCACTCCTTCACTAGTTTGGAAGTGGACCATGATTAATAGCTTTAGAATCTTGTGTGATCATAGTAATGATATTTGTTCTTCTATATCTCATAACATTTGGTTACTCATGAGTATAATCATTTCATTCTCCATTATATTTAGTATTAACACAATTAATTTGGGATCCCTCCATCGACTAAAACCAAAAATCTTAGTGTGAGTAATATTAATTATATTAGGGATCAACATAATCATTAAAAAATAATTTTTATGATGTCCAAATCATGACACATTCTTTTCAATATAAGAAAACGTAGGTTTAACCTACTTCATTCATGGTCATCATCTATTCAAATCATTCATGATGGTATATAAAGTGTTTGTAAATTTCCAAAATATATTCCTCAGGAGTGTCAAACCAAGTGTGCAACAAGACCTTTTTTCGTGCACCAGGTGATGATAAAATCAAATTTTAATGTTCCATTTTTAGATTTATTACCCCAAGGTACAAATTTTCCAAATCCACGTCCACTTTTAGTATCCAGATAAGGATTTAATTTTTTGGAAAACACTTTATCTATCCTTAACCAAAATTCCAGTATATTTTCTTATACCTAGACTTATCCTTATGGTTCTCACTAATTTTTTCCCAATATAGTTTCCAAATTTTTACTAAAACCTACCTTGATACCAACTATAGAGACTCTTGATTTTCATACATAGATATTCCATCTTATTATATGAATTTTCATTACATAACCATACAACGCATGCTAGAATCATATTGTTCTAGTGCTTCTGGAAACATGGTTACATAAACCACAGGTTCATAAGTGAACTAAATCACCTCCCATTAATTTATTCATAACTATAACCCTTATTAGACTTACCATACTTAATTTATTTCTTCATATCTTGGGGAAAGGAAACATAAGAAAGGGTGATCTCAGATGATTAGTAAGGGAAAAAAAGATTGATATCAATATAACATGAGCATAAGGTTACAAGAACATGAGAATAAAACTTGAAAACCATTCCCCATATGTTATAGAACATAAACTTAATCCATGGAATAAATATTGGAAGTTCATAATACATGAATCATAAAGTAATCAAATAATGTAATCCTTGATATATTAACATTTGAATAATACATAGATTTGGGGCATACACATAAGCATAGAAAATAATTTCCTTAACAGTAAAGAATATTTTCAAAAACAATAATATTGGATTGGATTCACTCCCCAAAACATCATAGTAGTTAAGGTTCACTCCCAATACTATCATAGTATATAGATTCTCTCACTGAAATGGTTTCACTCTCTATTCAATTCCTGTTTATCTCATGATGTATCCATCTTTACCCAATGAATTAGAGGAAAATATAATTATGGTCCCACCGATCACATAATGAAAATCATATATATGTGTGCCAAAAGATTATAAAACATTCAGCATTTCATAACCTTTGAAAAGTAGTGGGTTTCGTAAGAATTTTATCATGGAACAACTCATGTAAAAGAAATGGACTTCATAAACATTTCATCAATTCATCATATTATAGCCCATGAAAATGTATTAGTTTCATAAATATATTTCCATCGCAATAATAAACCATCCAAATAAAGGATAAGGATGGTATAAATAGATTATATCAATAGTAAATCATAAGAAACATCTGAGGTAGTAGTCATTAATGAATATATTTACCATAAAAACATCACTAAAACATTATTGTGGAAAATATCCACTCCATTTTGAATCCACTTCTTTAAAATCAAAAAAATGACAAATATTTAAGAAATAATTTTATTTGAAAATAAAATTGGAGATTTATATATTATTCTCTAAATCATTGATAATTAATGATGGTTTAATGTTCCAGACATGTCATATAAGTTATAATAAAACATTATTTTCACTCTTTTGTAAATAAGTCAAATTTTAACTCATTCAGAAAATGGTAATAATATTAATTTTAAACCATTTTTTAATTAAAACATCGGTGAAAATTAATTTTCATAATATTTTGATAATAGTATAAAAAATCATGAATGTATTTTTAGAAAACATGGACATGGAAGAGAAAGTTTTTTATCAAAGAGGGAAATTAAGTCAGTTTTCTATAAAAACATTCTTTTAGAATCTTGAGTAAATAGAGGAAAAAGAAATTGGAACATGTATTTCAATGAAATAGCCATATTAGAATAACCTTCATGAGTTTCTTGATATGTATATTATAATATTTCATCATCGGAATAATAATTATAAATAATCTCGATAAATAAGGATATTGTATCATAAAACCTTTATTACTTTGGTATCTTTTGAATCATAATACCCATAAAAGAAATAATATTATATAGATATTTATACCTCTTAATTTTCATGATAAATATCATAAAATAAATACATTAAAATAATATACATCATAAAAAATAAGTAAGTGGTGAATATGTCATGTGTCTCCCATAAGTAAAAGTGTGACGAAAATCCCTTGCCTCAAGTGTCAAATTTATTTTAACATGTTTGAACCTCAATTATAATAAATATAGATTTAATATAAATATATTAAGGAATAATAATCATATATATAATACCATATATGGTTTACTTATAACCTTTTATCACCTTTTTAACAACAATTCTTTATTTAAATCACTGTTCTATGTTGTAACTGCTTTGTTTTTCATGTATGTTTTGATTCGGTAGTTTTGTTCCTTGTACTCTGATTATGGTTCCATAAATTATAGAATGTTAAAAATGATATAAATATAATATATATTCATTATGTACATATTTATAGTCATTTATAATATATATATATATATATATATATAATTAATTTCACCGTTCATGGAGACGGTAAGTCGTACGTACAAATGAATAATGTTTTCATTTTTTGATGGATGAAAAAAAAGGATAATATTAATTCAGCTTTACAGAATAATTTTTATATCATATATATTCATTAAATATATCCTTATTACCATACATTTCAATATAAACTAAAAAACATATTGCGTCTCTTTGTGGATGTGGTTGTCCACACATACGCACAAGCGATGTTATTGTTTTCCAACAAATTAAAGGGTAAGAAGGTAGATATGATATTAAAATTAAATAAATATAATTATGTCATAAATATCATATATATACTTTAAATACAACATTATATCCAACCATTAATGACAGTGATGGAAAACAAATTACATCAATTCGCGATGCGGTAATCCTCCATCCACCCGATCAACGGTTTCATTTTCCATTTTAAGGAATAGGTGATGGATATAGTTCATAAAATCATCATATTAAAATTTTAGTATATGGGATACACTTATTTTATTATATAATAAGGGTTGAAAAATATTTTAATGATTTAGAATAAGAAATAAAATAAAAATGAATGGTTGATGACTACACCTTTTCTTTAGACAACATTCTTAGTTCAGCACCAAAGGACTTCTTAAGAGGGTTTTCT
The DNA here is from genome assembly GCA_963277665.1 of Viscum album. NCBI lineage: Eukaryota > Viridiplantae > Streptophyta > Magnoliopsida > Santalales > Viscaceae > Viscum > Viscum album. The sequence goes on from OY728153.1 coordinate 937,711,512, forward strand.
AATAAACATAAAGATTATTTGATATGGGTAGGGAAGTAAGGAATATATTTGGCCAGGTATTTTTAGAACCAAAAACATTTGTAAGTGTTAATATAAGAGGATAGGTTGTTCCATTTTATAAGTGGGAGAGATGACACACTTGGAATTTTTTTAAAGAAAGAGATATAGCCACATTTTACACATGAAAAAAGGCTTAAAATGGATATTTTTCATAACATACATTTTATAGTGTATAAATATATAGATAAAATAATAATTCAATATTTTTTTATGACATTTTTTCTCTTATTTTTTATTTTAACCCCTGATAATCTCGTTTTAACCTTAACCGTAGTAATTAATTTTTTATATTTTTATTATTCATTTTGACCAAAAATTAATTTGGAATTATTATATAATTTTAATCATTCAGATTAAAAATATTTAATACATTTTTTCAAATTAAATTCACCGATGTGGAATAATTTAATTTAAAATTGAATCCACAGATGTGACGAAAAAATGGTTTTTCAAAGAGAACATTTTCATAAGTATAAAAAGTTTTTATATAAAAATTAAAAATGAAAATTATTAAAATGAAATAAATTGGATTTATAATAACAAAATTGAACTAATATTACTTTTATAATGTTTTAAAACAAGATGAAACTTTTTAAATTCTATAAATGAAAAGGAAATTTTTAATAAAAATCTATATTTTTATTATTCATCAAAAAAAATATTTTCATAAAATTATAAAAAATTCACCCTAATATAATTTTGAAATGTTTATTTCAAAAATGAAGTTAGTTTTTTCAAATAAATTTTCTAAAATGGCAAATAATTAATTTTATTATTTTTTCACAAGATGCAATGAAATTTATTTTGTTTTGAGAATAAATGTATTTCAAATTATATAGGGACTCTACCAAAAATAAAGTAATTACTTATCAATATATTTTCTTTATATAAAATAATTATACATAATTTTAAAAATTTATTTATTACTACTCATACCACCAAGTTTAATAGTTATGTTATAACGACCATGTTTAAATAATAATATTAATAGTATATTGTGGTTTATTAAAACTCAGTGTGCATATAATGCAAGGTATCAAAAAAATTAAATTTATTGAAAAGAAAAAATATATTTCATAAAATATTGGGTTGTTATAATCAAATATATATTTTTGGATCCTTTAAAAATAGAGGCAATTAAAGGATGGCCCAGACCAATATATGTGACAAAAATCCATAGTAACCTTGGATTAGTTGGGTATTATAATCGATTTGAGTGTAAATTATCAAGATTGTCACTCCCCATAACCTTGATAAATTCCAAGGGATTCAATTATTTTTGGGTGGATGAATTTGAAGATAGATTTAAAGAGTTAATGAAGGGGCTAATCACTGCACATGTACTCACATTCCCGTCTATTAGGGAAGGATTTATGATCTACAATGATACATAAAAAAGTGATTGGGTTTTATAATCATTAAAGATGAAAAATTGATAGCCTATACCCCCATTCAATTAATGATTAATTAATATAACTACCCAACACATAATCTAGAATTGGATGTAGTAATATTCTGAGTAAATGGTTGGTGACATTATCTCTAAGGGAAGAAGTATTCCATATATACAGATCATAAATTCCTCAAGTATATATTCACACAAAATAATCTCAATATTAAAAAATTTATGTAGTTATATCCATTCAATTACTATGATTTTTCAATCAATTTACACCCTAAAAAGGTGAAAAAAGTGGCATATGTTCTAAGTAAAAAGGATCATGAAACCCTATCTATGATGAGGATTAAATGGGATCTGATTTTATTAAAAATGAAAAGGATGGAAATGGAAATAATAATGGAATTTTTATGGTACCTTTTTCAAATAAATTCTCAACCATCCATTCTTGAGAGATTAAAGATCCCCAACAAGATAATAATTTGCAATTTAGTGAATATTATGGAGTTTAACTTTGATAAAGATGGATTTATGAGGTTTTAAAACCATATATGTGTCCCATAAAAACCATAAATGGAGAGGGAAATTCTATATGATGTTCATAGATCATCCTTATATATTCATCTAGGAAGCACTATGATGTATATAAATATGAAGAAAAACTTTTGATGGGATAACATGAATAGTGATATTAGGATTTATTCCTTGATTCATGGTATTCCAACAATTCAAGACTGGAATAAATAAGTATAATGGTACGATGAAACCATTTCCCATACCAGTATGGAAATAGGAAAACAAAACCATATATTTTATCATAGGAATCCCTAGGACATCTAAAAGAAATAATGTCATCTGGGGGTAGTTGATCTCCTTATAAATAATTTACATTTTATTACTATCAAGAAATATTTCTCTCTTGATCAACTCACCAAGATATGTGTAATAGAAGTAGTAATAATGAATAGAGTTCCACTCCCCATTATATTTTATCAAGTTATGAGGTTTACCTCAAGGTTCTGGATAAGCCTTCAGCAAGTGTTGGATATGGAGTTGAGTTTAAGTACTCTTTATCACCCTTAGATGGATATTCGGTCTGATAGATCCATTCAAACTCTAGAAGATATATTGATATCTTGTTCAATGGATTTACAAGGATATTGGGATCAAAACCTTCCCCTAGTGGATTTATCATATAAAAATAATTTCAATTATAGAATTAAAATGGAACTTTATAAGGCTCTATATGGGAAGCAGTGTTGGACTCTAATGTGATGGGATGAAGTTAGGGAGTGGAAGATGATGGGACCTGATTTTGTCCAAGATATGATAGAGAAGGTTCAAACCATTAAACTTCATATAAAATCTACACAAAGTTTACATAAAAGTCATTCATACAATCATTAACATGATCTATATTTTGAGTTCAAAGATAAATTTTTCATTCATATTCCATCATTTAAGAAATTAATGAGGCTTTGGAAAAAGAAAATTTTAATGCAACATACATCAACACCTTTGAGATCCTTGATCGCATCAGATTAGTGGCCTATCAACTAGCACTCACAATAAACTTATCTTAGGTACATAATTTGTTCCATGTTTTCCCCTTAAGGACGTACATACTAGATACATCACATATACTAAATCCATAGGTAGTACTATTGGATAATGATCCTTGATATGAGGAGTAGTCAGTGAATATCTTATTTCATAGATACAAAAATATACAAAACAAGACAACTCGCATATTCAAAGTACTATGGTGGAACCACAAGTTTGGGGAAGCAGCATTAAAACTAGAATGGGTGGTGAAATAGAAGTGCACTCATCTATTTTATTGTACAAAACTAAATTTTGAGGGTGAAATTTCTGAAGGGTGGAGGAATGTAATAACCAGAACATTTATAAATGAAATTCTCATTTTAAATGAGTAAATTATTTATTTAGAAATATTATTATAGAAAACACATGCACTAATATTTTTATTTTGGAGCATTATAAGTTATATCATATCATATTTAAAAGACCATTAATAATTATAACTATTGATAATATATCCATTTTACAGTAACTGTAATGATTAGTATATATTAAGTGTTATGATAAAATCCAATTAACACGGATGAAATAAGTGTTGGCTCGACTAGTAGGATCATACCTTATAAATCCCATTTATCAGAGATTTTGGGGGAGATGGAATCATTGTGCATTTACCTTAACCAATCCTAGTCTAAGATTCAACAATTAAATCAAGATAGAAATCATTTATGGGATAATTTCAAGCTTATTGAGATCATGGCCCAAACCATGTTCGCCAAAGCGCCCCAAGAAAGTTTCACCATCACACGCCTTACCCTTAGGGTTTTCACTGGTGTAATAATGGGTTACATATCTATACACTAGTAATATGTTTTTTATTTTTTCTTTTAAATAGAATAATTATTTTATGTGTCCCTTCTTATTCTTACTTTCTAAATTATTAAATATTGAGTTTGAAAAAATTATATTTTGATATGAAGAAATTCAAATTGTATCATTAAAACATGTATAATATCAATTAAGTCATTTTTTTTATAAATTCAAGAATTTTTGAAATAAATTTTATTTAATAAAATATTAATATTAAATAATAATTATTTAAATATAAATTTTAATAAAATTTAACTAAGTCTAATGAAATTATCATTATTTTTAGAAAATGGTTATTATTGTAAAAACTAGTATTTTTAAGAAAATAAGGATTTTTTAAAGTATAAATTCTCATATTTAGAAATTTATTTTGGTAAAATAAATCTCATTTTTTAAATAAAAATTTTGAAATTATCAAGTGGGTAATTTTTCATTATTTTTTGAGATAGTGGAATTTACTGTATAAATATACGATTGGTATTATGAAATAATAATAGCCTAAAATAAACACGACTCACTTACACATCACCAAGGGTATTATTTAAAGTAATTAGGTTCTTGTACTTATAAAATATTGGAAATAATTATTCTTTGGTAGAAACCCTGGTAAAATACTATGGGAAGATTTTTTGTTTTCATTATTTTAACATTAGAGTCCAAAACCTAAGTTTAGGAATTAGTAAAGAATTACCCCTATTTTTCTATAAATACCCACCCATACTTCCACTACTATTCACTAAAAACCCCATTTTTAACAAATTTTCTCTCCCTATCACTCTATAAATACCTCAAAATGTGTTCCCAAACTCTTAGGAATCTCCTCTCAAGCTTTTAAAATCACCCTCTTAGGGTAAGGGATTCTATCTTGTTCTGTTATTTCAAGTTGTTTCTTTGTACTAAGCCCTAATTATTTCCAATTATCTATGTTTTAATGTGTTTTTACACATATATTTAACATCCTTATGATTCACATGTAATGATAGACCATCCTTTAATCTCATTCACCCCTTCCATACACATTTATCTGCACCCGTTATGCTACCAAAATTATCCAATGATTTTCCATGCTAAACATTTGTGTAGTGAATACCGATCCCCATTTCCACTCAAGGGTATTCACCTAGTCGTACCTATACTTCATTTATTGGGTGTATACATGTATTTAAATATAATTCCTTAATTTTTAGGTTAAAATTGATGAATTTAATTCTTATTTTTCATGATCTTTGTGGTGCACGAATTCATGTACCTGATATAAATGTGATGAGTGGGCCCAAAATTATATTTCCCTCCAATTAATTAGGTAATGTTTTAATCTAATAATATCCCATGTATGGTGCATGGTAGTTTATCCTAATCACTCTACATTATTATGTCTTGGGTTTTAATTTTGACTTATTCTTATGATGTCATGTTTTATGTTATTTCCACATTGTTATCTTGCCTTGATGTCATCATCTTATATCATATTTTGATGATCATGTTTATGATTATCACCCATTTTATGTCACCTTGATATAACTATTGACTAAAATGTATTAATTAAATCATGTTATTATTTGATTATTCCCTTACTAGGATTTATATCTCTCCATTTTCTTATATATTTCCCCAGGTTATCCCATGTAGTATTAGAAGATCAATGAAATATAAGGGAATGTTTTAGAGTTTTTTAATGTTTTGGGTGTAACCATGTTTCAAGTTAATGTGTTACACGCATAATATTCCAAATAAAATAGGCCTCTCAATATTCTTAGTTTTTATTTTGAATATATTTATTTAATAAATCATGAATTAGTATGTGTTAAATATATGGGTTTTTATACACCTGGCTAGTGGTAAGAGAAGAGTGACACCCCAAGCCCGCCTCCAATTGGATAGGGGGTAGGAAAATGGTGTCAAGTAGGATTAACACACACATGGGAGGAATTATTATTAGGTACCTATACACATGGACACATATCCAAGAACCAATATAAATAATAATTGAAAGATATAATTAATACCAATATACATACATATATCTATATCCCACATCAAAGTATGACAGGAGTATGGAAAAGCATAAAGGGATAAATAGAATCCCACCAGAACTGTAAAAGAATCCAACCTTCTAGTAAGGAGGTCATTGCTATCAAATTATACTCCTAGAATAGAATGTGTTCCATCTATAAAAACTATGATCCTCCTACTCCTGGTCCTCCCAAACCTCCATTGAATGGACTCTCATCAACATAACACATGACATGTTTTGGTATAGCCCATGCAAGGGTGAGTATAACATACCCAATAGGACACCCCAAAATCACCAAACATAAAAAATCAATAGATTAATCTAATAATAAAATATAACATCAATAACCCATATATACTAAAGATAGAAACTAAGTCTAAAAGTATGGTCACAACCATACTTCCAGCCAAGGATTCCACTTGAGGCTTCAAGGTAATGCTCGTATGGGAGAACTCTCTCCTTGGTCCTCAATAACCCAAATGGTGCTCATCTAAGAGGTCATGAATGTTAGTCATATCCATGGATAGGTATGTTCTAGATAACAGAATATGTTGATACATAAATAGATATCACACACACGGTATATAGGGGATACCTAGCCCTACTCAATGTAAACCACTGGGATGCGGATCACACACCCTATAAGTTTTTAATGGGATGCCTGACCTAACGTAGGGAATAATGATAGAGGATCATATCCTAGGCCAAATAGAAGAATACCTAAAACTATCAAAGACTACCCCATAGAGGGGATTTCTCATCTTATACTTAGGATTGGATGACTCATTATACCCTCATAGGGGTGGACCAAGGGAACACACCCTATAGATAGTGGTTTAAAATAAGAGAATAAGGGATTAAACCTACCCTAGAAGAATTACATAGTTTTATTGAGAATAAACAATGTTCCTTATCATTTCAAGATATGTATGTGTCCTCCCATCCCATGATAGTGTACTCCAATTGTGCTCGTGTACACTATTCATGCCAGTGTACTTGGTCGTGTTTGAGTAATCTAGTCATGCCTGTGTATTCAGGTCGTTCCCATGTACCACGCCGAGCCCACATAACTTGGACATGCACGTTCCCATACATAATTAGGTACACCTAGGGTCACCAGCTATGGGTCACATAGCGTGTGACATTTCACATGGCATGTGATATTTTATTCCATGTGTAAACCATATCTTCAATAGGAGGGATCCAAACAGAGTGTGGTCATCCAAACTATACTATTTGTAAAATATAATTTTCCACAATTTTCAAATATTCAAGAATAAGAACTAGTTTCACAATATCCTTTTATCTAGCCACAAAATCCACCACGGAACTTGGATTTGAGGTTGACTGAGCTCGAATCATCTCAAGTGGCTGGATTCCAGCCACCTAATCTACTTGTGTTCTATCCCCCATCGCATCGCATCGCATCTCCGAACACCAGAAACCATGAACCAAATGTATCTTATCTCTTGTATCACTACATAATGCCTCAACCATGCTCTCGATCTTAATTATATACCCATATAAATAATTTTTTAATGCCAAATATTGACATTGTAATGATCAGTTTCCATGTATTATCAAATCACCAGTAAAACAGAACACCAAAAATGAATTCATGAAGAACGAGGGGAGAAAATCTTGAAACACGTGAGTGGGAAATTTATTTCGACCATTTCTCATATTGGAATAGATTTGTTGACAAAGAAAATGATGATCAAATAATAATAAAAAGGAATCTAAATAACAATATCAATTCTTAATTCTAGGAAGAGAGACTAATAATCGACCCAAAAAAATTGTTATAAGAATTAATTCTTGTTCAAAATGATATAATCCTTATAGGGATTAAAATAACACACAAAAAATTCCAACCTTGAGATTATATTGGTCTTTGATAAATAATGTTTTTGTGTTGTTTTTGTTGGTGAGATCCAAGGACTCCATTATCAAAGATGAACTCCTTGGCACACATATTGTCAACCCATGATCTTCACATTCAGCAAGGTTCTCCACCATGATCCACTACAAACATGATGTTTATGTGTCTAACCCTAGGGTTTGTCTATAATGGTGATTATATAAAGGATGAATTTAGGTATTTCCATTTAATAATCAATAAATTAATTAAATAATTTATTAATTTATTAATTATTATTCCACCCATGACTGATCTTAAAAAACACTCGATGTGTAAAAAGGTTATTTCACGCCTAGGGTAAAATATACATTATGAATTTAATGGTGGCCTTAGATTTCCCATCTGAGTATCCATTTTCAATTTATTCCATTATTTCATAAAAAATATGCATGTTTGGTATAATATATTTATTATTCTTATTATATCATCACTAAGGTACCTCAATCCCTAGAATCCCATGCTAACTTTGAGACTAGATCTAAAAATATTCTTTCAAATATTAAAAAAAATTACAAGGAAAAAAATAGAGTTATTAAATTCTCTCCACCTTAGGTATTTTCATTGCTAAAATCAAAACAATATACTAAAAAAGATGATGATATTGAGTTTCCATCTACTTCTCCCACCCCCAGGTGCTCTCATGAAGATTCTCATGCAATCATCAAATGCACACTAAGAAAATCACTCACCCACAGAGTATCTTCTATTGATGATCCTTGATTACTATTGGGTACTCTATTAAGGTGGATCTGTCTTCGATGTCCAACACACCCCATCCGATCACATGTGATGGGTCGTGCATAAAACTCTTGAACTAGGACATGTGGAGGAGATCGTGTAACCATACAAAATAAATTGGTAGGGATATGTGGTATGCTACCTAACCAACCCTACATAGTATCTAGAAAGTTTCAATTAATCTTGGAGATAAATTTTAGCCCTGTAAAAATATCTATAAACCTCACGAAGGCGATAACTTTAGAAACATGTGGTCTCCCTCATAGAACTCTAAATTATTTTGTCATATGTTTTTATAAGACTTATGGTGGCTCTATGTAGTCCTATCCACCCATAAATTATTTTCACCTTCCCTATTATCACCTACACCAACTATGGGCTCTTGAGGGATAACTCTCCTAGATCAGTTTAGCATGTTGGTAACCTAGAGGGTATCACATACAATTCCTCTAATGGTTCCATACTGATAGTGTAGTGGTAATTGTTGTTATTTACAAACTCCACTAAGAGTAGTTGATCCTCCCAACTATGACCAAAGTATAACATGAAAAATTGAATCATGTCCTCCAAAAACTAAAAATTCCACTCAGTTTGGACATTTATCTGGGGGAGGAACACCATTATCAACCATAACTAAGTCCCAAACGCCATCATAAATCCTCTTCATAATAAGGATATGATGTGGGAATCATGATATAAAATGATCGTTGAGTGACCTACATGAAGCCAAAATATCTCTTGAATGTAAAGTCATCCCATAATCTCTACTTAAGTCTAATCATGGATAGCTAGTAAGTGGGATGACTTGGTGAGTCGGTCTATGATCACCTAGATAGTTTCATGTCCACTAGATAATCATGTAATTCATATCATAAATTCCATTCATACACCATACCACTTCCACTCTAACACCTCAAGATGTTGAACCAAACCTCCTAGAACATGGTGCTCAGCCTTCACCTACTAACATGTGAGGCACCAAGATACAAACACATCTATGAACCCCTTTATCCCTGGCCACCAGAACTAATTTTTCAGGTCCCAGTACATCTTTTACACCCCTTTATGCACTTCTAATGAGGTGGGTATGAAACTCCCTTGGTACCTACTCTCATAGTGTCCTTGATATCATGGTTCATCCTCAGAAAATAATGATGTTCTCCCCACCATAAAAAATCCATCATGATCACATCCTATGAATATCTGTACATTCAAGGTCTTGTAATTGATATCTTCATGTTGAGCCTCCCTAACAAGATGCAGATGTGTGGGGGTAAAAACCATCGATTGGAGCTAAGATTCTCCATCATCATCCACTAAGGACAATTTTAACAAGGAAAAATTCTTTGAAGTCTCACTCAATAACTACAAACAATATCTCTTGCTGATAGAATCTACCACCATATTACCCTTTTTAGGAGTATAGACTATCTCAAATTCATTGACTTGGAAGAACTATAACTACCTCCTCTAGCTTAAGATAATATATTTCTACAAAAATATATACTTGATATTCTTGTTGAGAAAATAGATGATAAACTTCCCACCCATAAGGTAGTGTCTCCATATTTTCCTGGATAAAAACATTTTTTTTCAGCTCTAGATCATGGGTTTCGTATATATTCTCATGTGGTATATGATTTTGGGACCCATAAGTAATCCTTTCCAACCTCTACATCAAAACACAACCAATCACAGTTCCCAATGCATCATAAAATACCACATACTCAGCATGCTCCTCTGATAGTCTACAGATAGAAGATCTCATAAACCTCTACCAAAACTCCTAAAAAGCATATTGGAACCTATCTATATACATTAAAGAATTACACTTTCAATTAAACATAGTAAAGGGTTCTAAAATCCTATAGAAAACTTGAATTAATCACCAATAGTATATTTTCAACCCAAGGAAGCTTTGCACGACCAACACACTCATAGGGGGCTCCCAAACTAGAACTATCTTACCCTTTTTTGGGTTTATTTCTACACCCTCTTATGAGAAGACATATACTTCAAAGTGGAATTCTAAAATCCATAACTAACACATTGATGGATTCCTATAAATTTAGATCTCTCAAAGTATTTCCAGGATTATCCCTAGATGTCTTGAGTGCTCCTCCTATGATGTCAAGTGCACTAGGATATAATTGATGAAGAACACTAAAAACTGATCCAAGAAGAGATGAAATATCTATTTCATAAGTCCCATAACATGGTTTTGGAATTCTTTATGCTGAAAGGCATCACTATGTACTCATAATGACCATAGTGACATCAGAAGGTTGTCTTTAGTATATTCTCATCTAGAACTCGAAGATGGTGATAGCCTGACCTGAGGACAATATTTTAGAACCACCGTTCCACTTTCTACTAGTCAAAGTGGTCATTGATTATTTTAAGTGGATACTTATTATTTATGGTCATATAATTTAGGTGGTGGTAATCAACATATAACCTCAATCTCTTATCCACATTCTTGGTGAACAACACCTGCGCTACCTAGGGAGACACATTGGGTCTAACAGATCCCTTCATCAATAAATCCTCTAAATACACCTTTATATATTTAATATTTATGTGATATATATGATATGAAATTAAAAATATTTAGGCAGTACATGGGTGAAACTTTCTGTAGAATTTGATCTCTCGATGGGGTTGTTAGCCTGGAATGTTTTCAGGGAAGACGTCCTCTTACTCTACCAACACTATAGGAATCTAAAATATCATAAAATCTTATAACCAAAGGGTAATACTAGTAACATGATGAGTAATTAGTTATATACTATTTTTTATGAGCCCGTCATTATCTTCTTGGGTTTCCTTCTCACTAATGAAGAAAACCCTTATCCCATCAGATCAGACACACTGTATCCTCCAGTTGAAATAGTCAATTTGTGCATGAAACATGGATAGGTAGTTCATAACTATATTGAAATCATAAGGCCTCACCATGGATATGAAAATATATAATAGTAATCTCTATAATCTAAGAGTTTGGTCACACTATCAATATTAGTGTGTAATCTCTGGATCTACCCCAATATGAATCTCCAAATGCATTCAAGGATCAATCCAAAGGCTCCACTATAATCTCTAGATCTCAAATAAGGTATGTGGAAAGAAAAGAGTGGCATTAACATATTTCTATTAATAATACATATAAATTAGATAATATACATATCATACCTTGAATAATCCCTAGAGCCTTGGGGTCATAGGCCTCCACTACCTATAGTTACCACTGTCCCTGACCACCAGCTCCATGAGCCTAGTATAGACCACTTTGGGTGTTTATGGAAACATATCAAAACATCAAACACTTTTAGATGATATACCAACTCCTTTGAAATTCACACCACTCTATAGACCTTCCTTCCTCAACCGTTGTCTTTTCCTATATTATCCATCAACCATCTCCCTATCAGTCACATGATGAGTTAGATAATCCTATATGATATTCCCTTTATCGTTAAAAGAGTTAAATTTCCTCTCCCTCATATGACTAAAAATATCTTAAGAACCCTAAAATATAGACCTTATATCCTTATACTATATCCTAAAATGCCTCACATGACTAGATCCTTAAGTCTATCATCGACTACCAGATTATAAATTCACAACTCTAGAGTGCCAACTGCATGTACCTATTGTCAGCATCTACTTAACCATAAATCTCTCCACCACTACAGAACACTCTAACACCCTAGTATAAGTAAAAATGCAAAGAGATACCACACCTTATCATATGTCTTGATGAAGGTCATGATCAAAGGTTTGATCTATAAAGTAAACATATTCAACCATATCCATTTGGTACCATGAGAGGTTATTGAACCTCTGCGCATAATCTGAAACTATCATGGTGTCTATGTAGAGATCTAAAAGGTATTGTATGTGTACTACTCATAACATAGCTAGTTAAAACCTATCCCTAAAGATATTCTTGAAATCTATCTAAGATGGAGTCACCTCTTCATGCATCTGAGTCATGAGACTTTACCACTTCCCTATAAATCCAAGGAGAAGGCTCAAAACTAGAACCACCATATAATTGACAGGGGTCCTAACAAGGTAGAAAAATCCCCAAACAGCCTTCATCTAGTCCTCTAATACCTAGGGGTCGGGATTACCTCAAAAACTGAGAGGTCTCTATATCTAGAACTCATGAATTGTTCTCATCCTATGTATGTCATTTTATAGTACTACCAGGATGTATTGCTACCCAACGAGTGGATATAATATTGGAAAATCACCCAAAGGTACCACCTCCTATATAGGTACTTGAAATGAATCCTCTTAGTTACATGGTTCATCCTCATGATCCTATTATAGAACCCTAGTTGGATTTCATTTTAGAGGCATCCTATAAAAAAAAGACACACCACATTCAAAGAGTATATTTAAGGATATGTCTCTATAAGGGAATAGAAACTATAACTCATTCATATATAGTTCATGTACTAATGTTTTCCCTGCAACCAATTCCTATATCTACTGAGTCAAAAATAAGGTTATCAGAGTCCTAGTGAATGGATGCATTAGTCACCGCAAGTACACTAGGTTCCCTGGCCCAGGAGCTGAACTCGATACACTTTAAAAAAAATTCTCAAATTCCCAAACAAAACCTCATTGATTGAAAATATCTAAACACTAATCCTAAGATCACCACATATGATACTTCTCTATCACAAACTAACCAACTAGGTCCCACCTGGCTAGCGGTAATCAAATATTGACACACCAATTCCACCTCCAATGGGCCAGGGGATAGAAACTAGCACCAAGAAGGTATAACTCACACATGGTATCCCTTAAAATAAGGTAATGGTACACACCCACATATCTATAAGAAATAATATAGATAATAAAGGAAATATACAGCTGATACCAATTGGAAATAATACATATATATACCACATTATAGTACTCCACAAGTATGAAAATCATAAAGGGACAAATACAATCCCACTAAAATTGGAAAAGAGTCAAACCTACTAGTAAGGAGGTGAATACTGTCAAATGAAACTCTTTGAATAGAATATGGTTTTTCAAGATCAACTATTCTTCACCTACTCCTACTCCACCCAGGACTCCGTCGAAGGGCCTGTCATCTTGATAAGACATGATATGTGTGGTCAGAGCCCATTTAGGGGTGAGTATAACAAACCTGGAAGGACACCCCAAAATCCCCAATCATAAAGCACCAAGGGAGTCAGATCATAATAAAATATAACATCAACATCCTAGATATGATCAATATTGACACCAAGTCTCAATGTAAGGTCATAACCATACTGGTATCCTTGGATTTTTCTTGAGGCTTCAGGGTAATTCTCGTCTAAGAGAACTCACTTATCAAGTCTCGATGACCATGATAGAAATAATCTAAGAGGTCATGTATGTCAGGCCTCACCATGAATAAGTATAGGTTGTAAAATAGAATATGTTAATACATAAATAGAGGATTGTTCTTAGGGTCTATGGGGGATACTTAACCCTACCCATAGTAAACCACTAGGATGGGGATCACATTCCTTGGAAGTTAGTAATGGGATACCCAAACTAAACAAGGGAATAATGATAAAGGATTTCATATTAGGACACATGGAGGGATACCTATCTGTATTCGAGTTTAAACAATAGAGGGGATCACTCATACTATTCTCAATATGGGATGCCTCACAGTACCCCCATAGGGATGGACCATGAGAATGCACCCTATAGATACTGGTCTGAAATGAAGAGAACAAGGGATTAAATATACCCTGGAAGAAGTACACTATGAGTATAGGGAATACACAACATTTATTGGATTGTATAGGTATTATTTTTTCATTTTAATCCGTGCCTATTTACTCCAGCTATGCTCTTGTACAATTTTTGTGCCCATGTACCTAGTTGTGTCCGAGTACTCTGTCCATGCCTATGTAGCTTGACTGTGCATATGTACTTAGTCATACATGTGTAGCCTATATTTTCTTATTCTCATGAATCATGAGTTATATGTCAGGTAACCATCTATAAGTCACATAGCATGTGACAAGTCACATAGTTTTCAATATTTAATTCTATGTATAAACCCAAGCTACTGTAGGAGAGATCCAGACGACGAGTGTTCATCCGAATGACACGCTTTGTAACATGGAATTTCCTATAATTATGTAGTATTCATGAATCACCACCTTTTATTCCCATTCCTTTTATCCAAAAAAAATCCACCATTAAACTTATATTTTAGGAAAACTGATCTTGAATCATCACCTGTGGCCACATTCCGGTCACCCAATATGTGTGCAAATCATCCCCCATCGTACTGAATCTTTGAAAACAAAAAACCATGAACTAAAGGTCTAAAATACCTACTTATATCCCCTCACACTACATCATGACTCAAACATGATCTCAATCCCAATTTTGGACCCATGTAAAATATTTTTTTACCAAATATCAATTGCGCAAATATCAGTTTCTGGGTATTATGGAATTTTTGATCAAAGAGAACACTAGCGATGAATGCATGAAGAAATAGGGGATATAATAATGATAAAAAAGAGTAAAAATATACATTTTCCATTTTATGGATTATCCTAGATCCATTTAAAGAGGAAATTTCAATCTCATAAGAATAAATAAGTATCTAACTAACATTATCAATTCCAAATTCTAGGAAGATAAACCAACAATTGACCCATGAGCCAATTTTTTAGAATAATTTATTCATGTTTGACATGAGATTAAAAAATGGGGAATAAACTAATAAAAAATCCCTCCTTAAGATTGGATTTATTTCTAATGAATAATGGTTCCATACCATTTTCTTTGTTAAGATCCAAAAACTCCTTTTACAAAGAAGAACTCCTTGGTAAACCGATCATTAACCCAATATCTTGATGTTTTTCAAGGATCACCTCCATAATCCTCTCCAAACACTAGGGTTATGAAGATAAACTTAGGGTTTGTCTGTAATAGAGATTATATAGAAGAGGAATTTAGGTCTGTCCATTTAATAATGAATAAATTAAATAAATAATTTATTAATTATTATTATTCACATTATTGATATTAAAAAAAAATATTAACATGTAAAAAAAATTATGGAATGCCTAGGGTAAAACCTATATTATTGATTTAATGAAATCCTTATATTTATTATCTCAGGCTCTATTGGGTATTTATTCAATTATTTAAAAAACAACTACACATGTGTGACATAATATTTTTAATATTCGTATTATGTCAAAACTGAGGCTCTTGGGCCCCTATAATTCTATGTGAACATTGAGACTTTCTACAAAAATATTCATTAATTTTTTACATGGTTTTTTAAGGAAAAAAATTAATTACATTCTCTACACCTCAAGAATTTACATACTTAAAATAAAAAATATTTCTCAAAAAGATGAAGATAATGAGTTCACATCTGGTTCATCTACTCCAAGGTTCTCTTTTTACTATTCTTATGCTACCATCAAACACATGCCAAGGTAATTACTCACCCTTAAATTATATTATTAGGTTGATCCTTGATCTCTAATAGGTACTTTATGAAGGTAGATCTATCCTTGTTGTATGGCTCCCCCCATTCAATAACATGTGATGGGTAATGCACATACCTCTCCACCTACGAAATTAGGAAGACATTGTCTGCACAATTTAACTATAATGGTAGGGATATGTGGTATTCCACTTCTCTAACCCTACACAGTATCTGTAATGGTCCAATGAATCTTGGATATAACTTTTCACCTCATCCAAATATCTGCAATCCTTGCTGATATAAAACCTTCATAAACATATGGTCTCCCTCATTGAACACCAAAGGCCTCCATTTTCAGTTTTTATAAGAATTATGATGGCTCTGGGAAGTCCTTGTATGCCTTTGGATAATACAAATCATCTCTTTCATCACACACACCAAATCTAAGATCATTATTGTTGACTCCCCTATATCAGTTCAGCATAGTGGTGACTTGTCGGGGCTTTCGTACATGGTCTCAAATGGTGCCATACCAATATTGGTCTGGTAAAATTTGTTATACTTAAACTCCAAAAGGGGTTAGTTATCCTACCAACTATGGATGAAGTCCAAATCATGTCCTCAATAACTGGAATGGTCTGATCATTCTGGACATATTTCTGCGGTGGAATGTTGTGCTCAACCACAACTAAGTCCCAAATTCCGCCTTAAATTATATCCATAATAGTGATGTGAAATTTTCATCATGGTCTAAAATTATAGTCCAGAGAAATCCATAAATATATGTTATCTCCAACATGTAAAGGTTCCTCAGTATATCTACTAAAATCTACTCTCTGATGTCAAGAAAGTGGTCCACCATAGTGAGTTAGTCGTTGATCACCCAAATAGTTATGTGACCTCTAGATGATAATGGAAGTACTATCACAAAGTTTATGGATACACCATCCCACTTCCACTATGGAACCTCATGGGGTTGATCAAAGACCACTGGAACCTAGAGATCAACCTTTACCAACTAATAAGTGGGGAATTGAGAGACAAACTCAGCTACACATATCTGCATCTATTTCCACCAAAATTGACATTTCAATTCTTAGTTCATCATTTCCACCCATAGATTTACCGCTAGGGGGTATGAAAATACCTTATTACCTCCTCTAAAACAGTCACTAGTACCATGGTCCATCCTAAAAAAAGTATGGTGTGTTTCCTAGCGTCAAAAAATCTATCATTATCATGTCTAGTAAATATCTTAACACTCAAGGTATCATAATCAATGTCTCCATGTTGGGCCTCCCTAACACACTAAATAAGACAAGGGTTAAAAATCATCAATATGAGGTAAGATAAATTATCCTCATCCACTAAGGAAAATTGTAAATATTACAACTGCTCTAATGTCTTTCTCAACAACTGTGAACAAGATCTCCTACTTGGACCATCTCCCACCATGTTCCCCATTAAAATAGTAAAGGCTGCCTCAAAGTCATAATCTTGGAGGAACTATATCCACCACCAATATCTCAAGTTAATATATTTATTTAAAAATATATACTTGAGACTCTTATGGTCAGAATAGATAATAAACTTCCCAATCATATGGTGGTGTCACAACATCTTTATGGTGAATCCACTTCTACCAGCTCTAGATTTAGGTTTCATAGTTTAATTCATAGGGTCTAAGCTTCCAGGATACATAAAAAAATAATTCTTTACCAATTTATCAAAAAAAGCAAATCCTAGTTCCATAGGCATCACATAACACCACATACTCAACACCATCCTCTAGTAGTGTCAAGATGGGAGTGCTTATCAACCTCTATTTCAACTTCTAAAAAGGATATTGGAACCTATCTATCCATATAAAAGGTTACCCCTTTTAGGTAAAAGCATTCAAGGGTACCAAAATCCTGGATAAATCAATCATGAATCTCTTATATAAGTCTATCAAACCAAGGAAGCTATGCACCTTAGATGAACTCTTGAGTGGATCCCAAGATAGAACTGCCTCATCATTTGTTGTGTCTATTACGAAACCCTCTTATGAGATGGAATGTCTTAATAATTGGACCTATCAAATCCAAAACTAAAACTTTAATGGATTCCCATAAATCTTTTTATCTCATCATATGTCCATGAACATCCCCAAATGGCTCATATTCTCCTCCTCTAATACTAATTACACCAGGATTTCATTGATGAAGACAGCCATAAACTGATCTAATAAGAGCTAAAAGATCAAGTTCAAAAGACCCATGAGATTGTTAGGGAATTTATCGTGATGATAGGAATCACTAAGTACTCATAGTTTCCCCAGAGACATTTAAATGACATATTTTATATATCCTCATTTCAAACATGGATTTTTTGATATCCTGACCTGAGATCAATATTTGAGAACCACCTCGCCCTTTTAATCTAGTTAAAGAGTTCATTTATTCTCATTAGTGAATAATTATTATTTTTTTGTTTTATATAATTTTCGTGATGGTAATCCAAACATAGCCTCAATATACCATCCAATTTATTGGTGAATGACATTGGGATTTACTAGAGAGATAGGCTAGTTTTAATAAATCCCTTCCTCTGAAAATCCTCAAGCTACAACTT
This sequence comes from Viscum album, assembly GCA_963277665.1. Classification (NCBI taxonomy): domain Eukaryota; kingdom Viridiplantae; phylum Streptophyta; class Magnoliopsida; order Santalales; family Viscaceae; genus Viscum; species Viscum album. Next base: position 937,730,152 of record OY728153.1, read on the forward strand.
CATCTCTTAAAGCATTATGGGATCCATCCAATATTCTATCACATATATCAAGGAATTCCCTAGGTGAATATTTATTTATAATTTAATCTCTCGATGGGGAGGTAAGATCAACATATCCTCAGGGAAGATGTCTTTATACTCTTCCCCCCACTACATGATTTCAAAATCTTATAACATTTACTTATCTATGGTTAATACTAGGAAACTGATGAGTAATCAACTATATCCTCATGCGTGCAATCCCATTCTACTCTACCGAGGTTTTCATCTCATCGATGAAGGAAAAAATAATCCCTTAAACTCAAGGACAACACATCCTCTACTAGAAATAGTCAATTTGTAAATGAACCATAGAGAACCAGTCCATACCAATAATGAATTCATAATGACTCATCGTGGCCATAAAAAGGTATCATAGGAAGCTATATTCATTAAGAGTCAATTCACACACTTAGAAGTAGTGTATGATCATTGAATATTCCCCAATAAGAGTCTCCAAACACAAGGTTCAAGATAAAGGTTCAACTATAATCTATTTATCTTGAATAAGGGAAGTGTAAAGAAAAATGTGGATCACGCCTGTGTCTATCAATACTAAAGATAAATTAGAGAAGAAAAAAATCATGCTGAAAAATCATCCCTAGATCATCTGAGTTATAAGACTCCACTTCCCATAGCTTCACTATTCTCTAAAAAATAGCTCTCTAAGCCTAGTGTGGGATACCTAGGGGTGGATGTGGAAATAGATAAAAACTTTGTCCACCTCCAGCTACTCTCCCAGATCCACTTCTATATCCCCCACCCATCGAACCTCCCTTCCCTAGCAGTTGTCTCTGCATATAAAATCTATCGACCATCACCATATCAGTAGCATAGTGGGTAGGAAAATCTTTTTCAAGATATCCCTGTTTATCACAGGAGTAAAATAACATATCCATATACTGAATGGAACCATCTTGAGATCCTTGAACTACAGACCCTCTGGAACCCCAACATAAGTAAGAATGAAAAGTGGTTCCACACCAGCTCAGATGTCTTGATGAAGGCCAAGTTTAAGTGTCTAATCTCAAAAGTGGGAATCTTAAAAAATACCCATGGGGTATTGCAAGAGGTTAGTGATCATCAACGCATACTCTATAGCTATCATGGTGGCCTAATAGAGCTATAAAATCTCTTGGATTCATACTACTCACAACATAGTTTGGTAGAACTCCTCCCTAAAGAGACACTCATTCTCTGTCCAAGAGAGTGTCTCCTCATTATGTGTTAAGTCACCAGACTCCACCACCTCCCTACATATACATAGAAAAGTCTACCCACTAGAACCACTATTTGATTAAGAGGGGTTCTAACAAGGATAAAAACTCACCCAATAGCCTCAATCTAGTCTTCTACTACATAGGGATTGGATTACCCTAAAACCTAAAGGTTCTATATCTATATAACTCATGATGTATAATCATCCTACAAACATCATATTCCTATACTTCCAGGAAAAACTACTACTCAATGGGTGGAGGTAAGACTGACAAACCATCTAGAAGTACCACCTCGTGTACAGGTCTTTGAACTAAATCCTCGTCACTAGGAAAATCATATTCATGATCCTATTATATAACCTTACCTATCTATCATCATGGAGGCTTATTATGAAATTATATACACACCATGGCCTAAGAGTATATCAAGGGAGATGAATTAAAAAAGATATGGAAAATACAACCCATTCCTATAAGATCCATGCACTGGTGTTTTCCCTATTATAAGTACCAACATGTACTGAGTCAAAAAAGAAGGTTATAAGAGACCTATTGAATAGATACTTAGGTCACTGCATCAACACTAGGATCCCTTGCATGAGAGATGAACTCAAGACACTTTAACATGGTTTCCCTAGTTCCCAAGACAAACCTCACAGCTATATAATCTCTAATATCTAGTTCTAATTTTTCCACCACTGATACCACTCTATCATGAACCAACACAAAAGGCTACACTTGGCCATCTATAATCTTAGAGCGGCACCCCAATCCTACTTCCAATAGGAAAGGGGTTGGAAACTATTGCTGAGTAGGCATAACACACACATGGGAGGGATTATCCTTAGGTACCTCTACACACACACACGCATCTCCACACACCAATATAAAGTATAAATTAAAGATACACCTAATACCAATATGCATGCATCCATATATATCCCACATCAGAGTATGACACAAGTATGGTAAAGAATAAAGGGATAAATGCAATCTCTTCAAAACTAGAAAAGAGTCCAACTCGCTAGTAAATAGGGGAATAATTAAAAATGAAACTCCTAGAACTGATCATAGTCATTCTAGCTCAAATATTATTCACCTTATCCTAGTCCTCCTTGGGCTTCATAGAAAGGCTTTTCATCTACATATGACATGACATGTGTTGGAGGATCCCATGTAGGGGTGATTATAACATACCCAGTAGGACAACCCAAAATCAAAAAACATAAAGCATTAAGAGAGTTATCTTATAAGAAAAGGTAACATCAACAACCCAGATATAATCAAGATAGACACCAAGTATCAAATTAATGTCACAAATATACTTCCAGAATAGGATTCTACTCCAGGATTCAAGGAAATTATCATCCAAGAGAACTCACTCCTTGGGTATCAATAACCCTGATAGGTCATGACTCTTGGACCTCACCAATAAGAATTTTATATTGGAACACATAATATTTTGATACATGGATAGACTATGAAACTTAAGGTCTATAGGGGTTACCTAATCCTACGTTGAGTGAACCACTAGTATGAGGATCACATGCCATAGAAGTAGGAAACGGGATACCTGACCCATACTAGGGAAGAATGATATAGGATTACACACTTATTAATATATAAAGATACATGAATCCATCTAAGACTAACTTGTGGAGGGTATTTCTCATCCTATACTCGGAATAGGATGCCTCACTATACCCTTATATGGATATACCAAGGGAATGAACATTATAGATACTAGTTTGAAATGAAGAGAACAAGGGCTTCAACCTACCCTAGAAGAAGTAAACGAGGTGTATACGGAATACATGACATGTATTGTATTTTATGGATATGCTCGTGTACTCCTGGATAATTATTGTGTAATTTTGTTATTCCTATGTAAATTATTCATTCCCATGTACCTAGAAATGTTTAAGTACTCTGGTTGTGCCTGTATAGCCAAATCGTGCATGTGTACCTATCCATGCCCACGTAGCCTAGTCGTGCCTATGCCCATGCATCTTGAGGTACATATCAGGTCACTATATATGGGTCATATAGAACGTGAATTTTCACACAACATGTGATATTTTATTTTCCGCGTAAACCCTCGATATCATTGGAGGTCTTCACATATCATTTGTTTATCCAAACTATAAATCATGTAACATGAAATTTTCCAAAACTCCATAGTATTTAGGGGTAACTTCCTACGCCACCTCCTCCTTTAATCTAGACACAAAATATTCCAATTAACATAGATCTAAGGTTTAAAGACCTTGAATCGTAGCCAGTGTCCAAATTTCATCCAGCCAATCTTTGTGTGTATCATCCCCTGTTGAACTTCATCACCAAATGCTAAAACCCATGAAATGGAGGTCTCTAATCCCGACCGACCTCCCATCACATTGCGTCAATCCTAAACTATACTCTCAATCCAAATTCTTAACCCACATAAATGATCCATTATTCTAAATATGAACTACACAATTATGGGATTCCAGGAATTGTTGTATCGTCAATCAAATAAAAAAACACCTTTTAATACATGAAGAATGAGGGGATAAAAGCACAAAACACAAGAGTGAGAAATAGATTTCATCCATTTTTTATATTGTCTTGGAGCTATTTACAAATGAAATTATGATTTTAGAAGAATAAATAAGGATCTAAATCACAATATCAATTCCAAATTCTATGAAGATAAACCAACAATCAACTAGTGAACCAATTTGTTAAAAGAATTGATTCATGTTTGACAAGAGATAAATAAAAAAGGGATTTAACCAACACAAAAAAACCATCCTTTAGATTGGATAAATCACTAAAATATAATGGTTCCAATCTATTTTCATTGGTTAGATTCCGGAAATTTTTTAAGGAAAACTCTTGGGCACACTGATCATCAACTCACGATCTCGACATTCTTCAATGCTCTCCTCCATGATCTCCTCGAAACACAAGGTTTATATAGTTAAACCTAGGGTTTGGATATAAATGTGATTATATAGAGGATAAATTTAGGTATGTCTATTTAAAAACCAATAAATTAATTTATTAATTATTATTCAACCCATTACCACTATTAAAAAAATTCCCAATGTGCACCAAAGTTTTGTCATGCCTAGGGTAAAACCAGTATTTCAGATTTAATAACAGACTTAGATTTCACATATAATACTATGTTTTAAAGTTATTCAATTATTTTAGAAAAAATTAGCACACATTATATAATATATTTTATATTCATATTACATCAACACTAATGATCCTCAGGACCTAGAATCCCACACTAACTCTATGCCTAGCTCCAAAAATAGTCTTTAAAATATTTCAAAGTTTTACAAGTAAAAAATAGATTCATTAAATTCTCTCTATCACTTATCCCCTATCTATTATTGATCAAGTAACATGATTCCCATAAGGAGTATCCCTCATACATACACCCCCTCCTCCTCTTCCCCTCACACCAAGTGGAACCCATTGCCTAGAGGGCCCTCACATGTGACATCCTCCTCTTTCCTCTCCATCTATCATGACTCAACCTAGAAGCCCAATGAGGGCCTCACATGTAGCCTTACCCTTCTCTTCTAAATTATATTTCCTTTTATTTCAGGTGGGATCTCCCTAGTTAAGTGTTTCACCTTCAATGTTGGGTTCTTTTCCCATGATTTATTCATATCCTAATTAAGCCCTAATTTAAATAAACCCTAAGGATTCCTAATCATCCAATTTTAACTCAATTATTGGATCTTTGGGATATCCTATTACCTATTCAAGTGTCCTCCATCAAAGGTGACATGTTTTGGCTAAACCTCTATTTATTTTAGGTAGGTGGTACTGATAAATCCATTGTATTACATGTTATAAAATTTATTGAGTGTTTTTAAAAGATTTTTATTAATTTAGAAGCTTATTGTATGTCATGGTATGCTTGAAATGAATTTGGAATGGATTTTTGTGATTCGAATGGTCCTTTTCAACATGTTAAGTGATTGTAAAATTTCATTTGGGGCTCTTTAAAAATGTTTCAAGTGTTTATAACGATCTCCCATGGTTTTGAATGGATTTGGAAACCCTTGTTGGTTTTAATTGGCCTTTAAATAATTAAGGACTTTCATGGAGTTAATTCACATGCCAATTTCTCATTAAAATTATTATTTGGATTTCTTAAAGGATTTTAAGTGTTTTTAAGGCATGTGGATTCTAGATATATTTAGAAAAATGGGTTTTTGTTTATTTGATGGTGTGTTTTGAAAAAATCCAAAGAGTTTTCCCTCATTGTAAATTTTTAAGTTAATTAGGACATATGGTTGCCTAATGTGATTCCAAAAAGGGAAATTGAGTTTAATAAATGAGTGTATAGAATCATTTCTTCTAAAATAATTAGTTTTTGAAACTATTTTTTGATGTGGGGTTCTGTGGAAAGGGTGCTTGCAAACATTGGGTTTATTTGGAAAGATGTTTATTTATTTTAGAAAGTGATTTAATTGAAATAGTTGTATTTAAATGTGTGGTCATGTAAATTTTATATTCAAAGGATGTTTCAAATGTGGTTTTAAAAAGTTGTGAAAATAGCTTCACCTCTTGAGATATTTTGTGGAATCTTGGTTTCTACTTTATATGAAATGATTTTATAAATGCATGAGACAATATTTGTACCCCCCATATTCATATTTTCCAATTATGGATTGCGACCCCTTGGGGTATTATTTATATTTATATGCATGTGGTGATTATTCTACTTATGTGTGTGATCAGGTCTCTTGTTTTTTATAGTACAGGAGGTGTGGAATGTATATTTTCAAATTCTTTATATTTGATATATTTGATTTTTGATTAATTTTTCTCACCTATATTTTACTTGTCATGAGAGTCATAGAAATATAGTAAGCAACATGTATGAGAGATATCCCTATTATTTATTAGTAGGATTAATAGGGAAAATTTCCTAGTTACACCACCATCGATTACACTGAGAGTGTAGTGGGTCGTGAGTGAGTACCCTTTTTATAGCTTGTGGTAGGATGTGAGCTGCCATGATATTTATTCTTGATTAGTCTAAGGAGGGTACCAAGGACATGGTAAGTTTATATAGTATTGGACTAGGTTAATTATTGAAAGTTTAGGAATTTCATTATTAGAGCCTAGGTATATTTCGCATTATGCTCAATTCCTTTTATGAAACTTTAGGATATTTAATTTTATGATTCAATTGTATTTCCCCTAACATGATTGATTGTTTTGAAACATCTTTTTGGTTGTTTTTCCTTAATTACATGGTTCCCATGTGTTATTTTTATATCACCTTGTGTGTATGTTATGGTTTACCTATAAACAGGTTATTCTTAAATGTTTTAAAAGTGTGATTTGTAATGAAAAATGGTTTGGTTTTTATTATAATATTTTTTTGATAAATGGTTTTACTTGAAATTGATTCTGATAAATGCGTTTTCATCAGATGATTGGAAAAGTGGGGAAAATTAGTGATTTGGTTTAAAGTATCTTTTCCCTTAGTTTAAAACTTTAATTTAAAATTTTTAATCATCCTTTTGCTTATTTTATAAAAGGTATGATTGTTATAAATGTTTATGTGGCATGTTTCATGGGTTTTTTATAAAGAATTTGAAAACCTACTTTATACAATATATTCAAACTCTATTTTTATAAACTATTTTACTTTATTGAATTCTATAGTTACAGAAAGTGGTGAATAACTGAGAATTTTTATGCTCGTTCCTATTTATCCTTTTAGCTTCGGGCTTGGGATACAACTTTAGACTTCTCTTTTAGAATTGATTGATTTAGGGATCTAATGAGAGTTTTTAATTTTACTTCATTCATCCTGTGGTGGAAATTAGTTGGTTTTGGTAGGACCTATTTTAATTTTCCTATAATATATTTCTTATATCCATTTAAATAATTTAATTTGTCTAATTAGTCCTTTACTACTTTATATGGATGGAAGGTATTGATATATTTTGGTGGTTGAAGAAGAGGAAATTGGAGGCAGCTTTGTATCTTTCAATATGTATGGGATGGAGAATGAGGGTGAGTTGAGAGTTTGTTTGTTTATATTAAATTTTTGATTTATTATCAACTATTTTTTTTACTTCTTCATATTATATTTTATCATAGAAATTCAACTAATGGATGGGAAACACTAGATTTTTAGGAGGAAATATGTTGTACTTTAACATTGGTAATTGGGTAAAATCATTCCCAAGTGTGTTCATGTGATTCCCAGACACTAGTTATCAGCCTGTGGGGATCAAGTGCACCATTTTGTCCAGTGGAAAGTTGGGTTGGGTTTCGGTTCAAATGAAATCGCAAGGGGGTTCATTACAGACTCCCATATAGAAGGAGGATCTCCTAATCTCTTTCCCTTCTCCCTCTTGATTCATTATGGGTGGTCCACCAAGGAGGCTTCAAGGTAATTTATTTATTCTATTTTATTTTCTCTCCTCTATTTTCTTCCTCTTATCATCTCTTCTCTTGATCTAAAATTCAAGGTGTGATGGTATTTTTCTAAGTCAAGGAAAGTCCCATTTTATATGGGGATTTTGGTTTCAAAGGGGTGAAAACATCATTTTTAAAATTATTCTACCTAATATTCTTGAAGGAATCATTCTTATGATATATTTTGGGTAGGTGACTATAATAATTATCTTTATTTTATGAATCCATAAGTACTTTGGGGTTATAAATTAATTTATTATCCTTAAAATGATTTCATATACGTTTTATGATGGCTTTATGAAATTTTTTCATGGTTTTCAAATTAATATGGTATTAACCCATATATTTTTCATCAGGTTTATATGTAAAATTCTTCACACATGATATTTTATGTCAATAATGTATTGGATGAAATTTATATGGTATTTTTCTTAATAAATAGGTATAATTGTATAAATATAATGAATTTTAATGAATTATAAAAATTGAATATTATGTTTCCAAATAATTTCTTAAGTGATATGGGTGTCATTAGATTAATTAAAGTCTCTTTCTTTTTTTTGTGTTGAAAATATACACATATTTTAGTGAAACGGTTTCATGGAATAATTTAATTTGTTTTCAAAAGATATATCATGGTGTTTTAATTAATGGAATATACAAAAAATGGTTTTATTTAAATAATTTAAATGTTTAAATAAATACATTACATGGTTATGTATTTTAAACATGAAATTTTCATGAATTCATGGTTTTTCTTTTTTGACTACTGATATTAAAAATGGGGGTTTTCAAGTTTCATGTTAAGAAATATAAATACTTTGATTTTATAAGAAAATTTCATGGGGAATCCCTGGGTAATTTGGAGGGTTCCTAAGACAAGGACCAAGCTATGTTATGTGGAAAATATGTTTTTCTCATTCACTTATAGCCACGGTGGAACTTTGACTATAATGGATAGTCTTGATTCTAGTCTGACTCTCCCATAATAGGCTCACTACTTGTTTATGAAAAGGTAATGGAAAGAATCTTGCAGAGATATGATTGTAGATGGATATAGATTGGATATTTAATGGATATAGATTAGACATGGATTGAATATGATGATAGTGATTATGGTGATGGATATGTTATATGATAGGATCCTTGGTCTCCTAGTATTAGTTCAATAGGTAAAATCCCTATGATGCATATTTAAAATTTTCATTGTAAATGGTTCCTCATCTATACTTTATTTAAACTCATGTATATATATTTCAAAATATTTTTATTATATATTAGTTTATCTCTCTTATTCATATCTCTTTATTCTATTTATTTTATTTTATATGTTCTACCACTATATTTACCTTATCAAATCTACTAAAAATAGATAAGTAACCTTATTGTTTGTTCTAGGGAGGTAATGATGGTTTGATTGAGTTTATTGCACTTCAACTTTATATCTCTTTAATCAATTATTGGAATTTTTGTGGTGGTTAAAATAATTACAGTGAGAGGTCACCCTATATTCTCTACCACTGAGTTCTTCTATATGTTTATCATTTTTCCTTCCCGTCATTATTTGTATTGTGTATATGGTGGGGCATGACATAGATAGTGATGGCCAGAGAAGAGGTCTCCAATCTGATATTCAGAAGTGAATTACCCCATATACAGAGGACTTGGTATGGGGTGATGAATTTTCAAATGAGAAGGTGATGTGTGATGGGTCTGGATCACCTCATTGAATTTAATATTGAGAACTCTTTTTAACAATTATATAAATCCCCATGACCTCCCAATAATAATTTCTTTATTTATTATAACAATATTTTTTATTTTATTTTCATCTATATATATACATAGCATTTTATATTTCATATATTTCAATACCCTCATTTATATTTGTTAATTTAGTTTTATATTAGTTGGATTTATAATAATAAAATAGGAAGATAGTGCGTGTCAATGGCCTCCATCAGATTGACCCTAGGTTGTGACAGTATGGTACACTCTTATGAGAATAAAAATTTAATTGATTGGGGATTCATGATAAATCTTCACATGTCAATTTTCCACCATTTTCAGGGAGGATGAGTGCTTTCACACACTGTTTTTCATAAAAAACTAAAAACTAAAAATAGCATTATTTAATATATTTTCATAAATAATCATAAGATTGATTATTTCAATGATTTACCATATGATTTTCCTAGTGATAACATGTGTATCAGGGGTGAAGTTTTGAAGAAAAAAATGAATATATCCTTAAAATAATGGAGGATCCAAGAAATAATTTGAACAACCTTTCTACCTTCATTTAAGAATCCAATGTCCAATGGTCAAAAAAATAACAAAAGTAAATTAAGCCATAAGAGATCAAGATTTTTCCACCTACATTTAAATTTTATTAACTCGAGGAAGACTTGAAGGTGAATCTTGAAGATATAGTCATCTCTCTATGGACATTACTTAAACAGGTTCCCGAAGATGTCATTCTAGATGATACAACCGTGGGAGAACAACATGATTTTGTAGAACATTTGTTTTATTTTATCGAGGTCTCAAAGGTAAGTGGTTCTCCATTCATTGATAATGATAAATCAGATCCTCTATACCTCTCTCTTTATTTGGAAGAATATGAAGAAGACCCTACTAAGATTGAATTCCTAATTCCATTTCCTGTAGATATCTTATTTCAAGCGGTCCTACTTGAAGGGAAAGATTTATTTATTGATTATTCATGTTTTAATCATATTAAAGTGTAATTATTTTCTAACTTCCCCTGTGATTAATTTTCTGAAATAGCATCACATGATAAATTCCTGGATGTTGATGTTGAAGAGGCCACACAGGTAGTGGTAGTAAACAATGAGGACCCATTCTTCCTCTTTTCCCCTTATTTATATTTTCTTGGGATGAAATGATGGGTAGTTAAATCTGGGTGTGTGGGGAATGTCAACTTGCTTAGTTATTTGTGTGTGTTTTTCATTTTTTTTAAGGAAATTGAACTGAAATGAATATTTTTATCATTTTTGACGCTTGAATTGATTTTGAGGGAGTTGAATTGATTTTTTAAGAAATGGATTTTAACAGATTTTTGATGTGAGTACTTTTTCCTTGAATTTGATTTTCAAGAATTTTTTTGATTTTGATCGATTTTTGAAATCCATTCCCATGAAACACTGACTCAAAATATTTATTTCTTGTTCTGTGAGGTATTCTGAATCATTTTTACATATACTTCCTAAAACTGACACTTTCTTGAGAGAATCTTAGATTTTCTGTGAGAACCTGAACTTGTGATTTTTATTTTTCAAAGCTTTGGAATTCATAGAATATTTTTGATATGATTGAGGAACTTATTTTGATAGACACATTTTTAAATAGAGACCCACCCTTACATATATCCTCAGTTATCCCTTATATTTAATGAATTTATTTATAGGTTTATGCTGCATTACATGCCAATTTTTCTTTACCAACATGCAATCTTGGTATTTTTTTTATGTATATTTCAATTTTTAGTGTGGGGGAAGGGCCTTTTGTGTTCACTATTTGGGATGTTTTTTATTTTTGGGTGATGATAGGTGTGATTAAACATTTTTCTTAGTGCAAAATGATAAAATTTTACATGAGTAATCATTTAATTATTCTTTATTTATTTCATTCAGTTCACCTTAAAAAATAAAATAAAAAAAAGAGAAAAATAAAAAAAATGGAGATGGTCATAAATTTATCATTGTAATTTATTTTGAGACTAATTTAACTCTATAAAATCAAAGTCATAAATTTTTATTCATTCACTGTATTCAATTTTCAACTCATCCTCCATGAAAAAGATAAAAATAAATAAATAAATAAAGTTGTTTCGTTCTAGCGTTAAAAAAACTGAAAAAATAAGGGGAGAACTTGGATGATATCATTCATTTTAATAACTTATTGGATAATGTAAAAGGACATAAAAAGGGTGTGTTTTTTTGTTTCACATTTTTAAGGGGGATTAAGTAATTAATTTCATGGGTCTTCACTTGAATATCCATGCATTGTACTTAAGCGTTCAACCTCCTCTTCTCAGCTTTAATTTTTTAAATGTTTTTGACCACCAACCCTAATCCATATAATTCACCTGGAAAAAAACCTCATAATTGAAAATATTTTAATGTTTCATGATATGTAGAAATGATAGTTTTCATAATCCTATGGTGATACATTCATTTTTCAAGTATGAGCATAACTCTAGATTTAATTTCTATTGTGTGAAGAGTGACAATAAAATTCTAGGTGAGGTTGGTTTTGATTGGGACATGGATGTATTTTTTAGATTAAAAAAATAAATGTGATGAATTAAAATTAGAGGGAATATTTTTTCATAGATGATACATTATGTAATTCTATTTTGGAAATTATCATTGATTTTTTCTCATTTTTCATTATTATGTGGATTATGATTTAAATGTACGATGATTTCCCAAGAGTGAAATGATTAAGTGTGGGGAAGTGATAAGATAATATTTTCACAAATTTTATACTATAATTCAATTTTTTTAATCCCACAATATAGTTATCTTATGCGAAATTGTCATATTTTTATGTTTTAAAAGTATTTTGAGCTTAATTGAAAAAATGGCCTTATTTTGGATTTTGCCTATTTTATTTTTAATCATTATTTCAACCATAATTTTTTCTATAATGATTGAAATTGTGAAATTGATTTTTTTGTAGGATTCCATAAATCATCGGTTCATTTAATTCTTATTTACATAAAGTTAAATCCAATATTTTAAAGACTCAAAACTAGCTTAAAAATCATGCCTAACTATGCACGAATATGGATACTTTTAACAATGAGCTTATATTTTGAAGTGTGATGGATAAATGGATCTAAAATTCTATAAAGATATATATAAGATACTGAGAAAAAAAATATTCTATTATAACGTGATATTTTTCCTTCATTAATTCCATAAATTCATGGGAACTTACTGAATGGGAATTTAAACAGTCACCTGGGCAGAATATTTTTTTTTGTGGAAAAATAGCCATAACTCCTTCATAAAGTAGGAAATAAATATTAAATTTTTATGGTGCATGAGAAATAGATAGATGAAAAACTTTATTTAAGACAAACTTTCTTAATTATTCAATTTATTGATTCATTCACCTGCATTCATTTAGAGGTCAAATTTTGAGCAAAAAATATTCACTTTTATCCCTATAAATATGTGTATCATCTTACATTACAAGGTATTTCAAATTTTCATTGGTAAAAGGTGTAGTTTTTTGTAATAGTTCATAATATTTTTATTATATATTATTTTAGAACTTTTATTAATATATTCTTCTTCAATTTATTTTATTTTATGTATTCCCCTACCATATTTCCATTCTTAACTCCATTAAAAATAGAGAACTAACCTCAGTTTTTGTTAAAGGGAGGGAATGGTATTTTTATTGAGTCTATTGTGATTCAATTTTATATATATTTAATAAATTCTTATAATTTTTTTTTTCATTAAAATTATTACATTGAGTGGTCACCTTGTTTTATCTATCACCGAGTTCTTTTTCTCGTTTAACATTTTTCATTACCTTCACTATTTGTGTCATGAATATGGTAAATCATGGCATAGATAGGGATGGTTAGTGAATAGGTATCCTAATATAAGTATTGGTATAGGTTAATGACATTTCAAATGATAAGGTTAAGTGTGACAGGTCTCGATCAACTCATTGAATTTAATTTTGAGAACTCTTTTGAACAATGATATCAATCCCTGTGAATACCCAATAGAAATTAACTTCATTATTCAAACATCATTCTATAGTGAATTTGCATTTATATATATAGTATTTTATATTTCATTTATTTTAAAATTCCCATTTATATTTGTTAATTTAGTATTATATTAGTTAGATTTATAATAGTGATAATAGGAAGAGAGTGTGTCAGTGGCCTCCACGAGATTGAACCTAGGTTGTGCCACTGTGGTACACTCTTAGGAAAATAATAATTTAATTAACGAGGGATTCATGGAAAATATCCCTAGAAACATACCAAAATTGATATGTGTATATATTTCATGAATCCCTAATCAATTAAATTATTATTCTATTAATAGTGTACTATAGTGGAACAACCTAGGGTTGATCTTGTGGAGACCAATGACACACACTATCTTCCTATTATCGTTATTATAAATATAACTAATATAAAACTAAATTAACAAATATAAATGGGGTTTTTAAATACATGAAATATAAACTACTATATATATAAATACAAATGCAGTACAAAATCATGTTATAATAAAGAAGTAAATTGTTTTTGGGAGGTCATGGGGGTTGATATCATTGTTCAAAAGAGTTCTCAATATTCAATTCAATGAGGTGATCAAGACCTATCACACCTCACCTTCTCATTTGAATTGTCACCACCCCAAACCGAGACCTCTTCATATAGGGAAATTCTCTTCCGAAAATAATCTATTATAACACTTCACTAACCATCACTATTTATTTCATGATCAACCGCATGCATGACACAAATAGTGAAGGGAAAGAAAAATGATAAACAAGAAGAAGAAATTGGTCATAGATTAAATATGGAGACCACTCACCATAATCATTTTAAACACCACCAAAATTACCATAATTGATCAAAGATATATAAAATTAAGTCATAATAAAATCAATCAAACCACCATTCCCTCCCTCAAACAATCACTAAGGTTAGTTCTCTATTTTTAGTGGCCATGAGAAGGTAAATATGGTGTGAGAACACATTAAATAAATTAAATTGAAGAAATGGATATGAAGAATTTATATAGACTAATATATAATAAAAATATCATGAACTATTTTAGAAAAAAACTCCACCTTTTCACCCTGAAACATGAAAATCACATGTAATTAAAAATGAGACACATATTTATAAGGAAATAAGTGAATAATTTTCTCTCAAAATCTGACCTTAAAAATAATTCCCATGGATGGCCCATTAAATGGATTAATTTGGAAATTTTGACTTCAGGAAAGTTGTTTCAATATATCTTTTATGATAACCCTCGTAATTTCATCTTTATTGGACACTTGATGTGGAAGTTGTGGCTATTTTATTTTGTAAAATATTCTACCCATGTGACTGTTTAAATTCTGATTCAGTAATTCCCCATGCATTTATAGAACTTATGAAGGTTGAATATCACATTCTCATAGATGATAAAAACATTTAACCATCACCTTCTCTATATCCTTGTCTAATTTGAGATCCATTGATCTGGCCCAATTCGAAATATAATCTCATCATTAAAAGTATCTAGATCTCTGCACAATTTTTGAGAATTATATTGTGAGATAGTTTGGGTCCTTCTATGATAGGTTTATCATTAGTTATGAAAGAATGAAATTAATCCCATGATTTATATAATCTTTGAAAAAATTAATTTCACAATTTTAATCAATATAGAAAAAATTATGTTCGAAATACAGATTAAAAAACAATTAAAATTCAAAATTAGGCAATTTTTCCAATTAAACTCAAAATACTTCAAAAATATAAAAATGTGAAAATTTAAAATAAAATAACACTATTGTGGGATTTAAAACATCGAATTATAGTAGAGATGTATGAAAATATTATCTTCATAAATATTCCATTATTTATATGTCTAAATGTTCAATTTTGAAAAAAAAATATAGAATGGAATCCCATGACACATTTTTATCATTTGTTTATAAGTTTATTCGCATATTTTTTCTTTATCCATACTATGTAGGTTCTATTTTTCATCCATACTACCACATGTATACTTTATCATGTTTTAAAATGTAAATTGTTGATATTTTTTTAAAAAAAGGTAAAAAATATAGTACTCTTGTATTTGTATTTCAAACAAGAAAGTATGTATCTTCAAAGAAATGGGATTTATATAATACTTAGTGAGATCCTGTTAGGCTTTCACTCACACCCTACATACACATTATGTCGAGTATGTAGTTCATAATCTCTTAATATTTTTTATAGGAGTAGGTAACCAAGTATCTACATTCTTTTTTAGGGGTTATGACACAACCCAACCAATTAGGACCCCTCCTAAGTGGTAGCAAGTCAAGCATGTTTCTCTAATTCCACTTATAATAGGCTAGAGGTTGGTAACTAGTACTAAGTAGGAATATCACACATGATGGGAGGCCTTATCCTAAAGCACATTTACACAACTCAGACCTCCACATAGGACATAATTGTAACATCACGTTACGTTTTCAGGTACTTTTGATGTTTCTAAGTACCTATGTTTTGGAGTAGTGACTTGAGAGATTCGGTAGATCTTTAAATGTTTTTTGGGGGAAAAGGGGAAGTCGCACGGGCGGCGCATGGGTTTTCTAAACCGTGTGGCCAAACCGTGTGCAGTTGGTCTTGGAGGCAGTAGCTTCCACACGGGCAGCACACGGTTTGTCTAACTGTGCGTCTAAACCATGCGAGAAGGGTGGCCTAGGTATAAGCTAATGCACAGCTAGTGCACGGTTTGTCAAACCGTGCGAACTAACCATGCGTCCACTTAAATGAGATCCTTAAATTATGGATCTCACTCGGTTCTGCCTCTAAGTACCTCTTTTATCCTCCTAAGTGGCCCTAACTTGGAATTTGTCTTCTCCTAATGATAGAGAAGGTTATCCCATTATTCTAGAGGCGATCCAAAGGCTCCTCTTGGTGAATCAAAGCCGGATTCTTGAGGTATGTGATCGTTCTTCATCATTCTTGATCGTTTTCTTAGATCTACTTAGATCTACTTCTCCTCTTCTCTTGGTTTCTTAGATCTATGCCCATTATGGGTATATATAAGTGTGTGTTACCAAATATGATGCGAGTTGGTCTTGTTATTTCTAGGATAAGAGATATAAGGTGGGTTCTTGAAGAAGAAACCCGGTTTTCTTGAGCGTTCTCGACCGTTGTGGTTTTGGTCAAAACCTTCGAGGTAGGTGGTTCTGTCCCGACTTTCCAAATTGATTATCATTGTATTTGATTGATTTATTTCAATTGTTGATTTAAATTCAATTTCTAAAGTATTATATCAATTAAATTGATAAAAACTCGATTCCAGTAAATTGAGATATTTGAAATGGTTTTGGCATGGAAATTTGGAGAACCCCAATTCCATTGAATTGGGTGTGTTTATGGAAATTGACCAATTTAAATTGCTGAATTTAAATTGTGGATTTGATGGAAATGATTTCAATTAAATTGCTGATTTTAATTATGGTAATAAATTGAGCAATGACAGAATTGGTTTTGAATGGATTTCAAACTGGTGAAAATGGCTTAAAATGATTCGATAGAAACCCATTGGTTTTATCTTATGAAAAAGACATGTTTTGAATAAAAACTATCTTGGTTTTAAATGGAATGAAATTGGAACTTTTGAAATGGAATAATGTTATTGATAGTATTTTAAGCATTATTAAAATAGTTCGCCCATCATGTAAGAGCGCATGCAAGCCTTAGGTAGTTAGTGAGTTATTTGGATACACTCTACGCTACGACAACATTCTAAAACATACTTGTGGTGGGTCACATCCCCGAAGGGTTGTTGATGAGTCTCCTTTGGCTAGTTTCATAGGGATGTGTGTATACACATTTTTCTGAGTTCACATAGAGAGTGTGGAATCCTATAACTGGTTAATACTAACATACCTTTTGGAAGATGACCATATTTCTCACTTGTTCATTTATATTTGAGATATAAATGTATACCAATGCTTTTGAACTTCCTTACATTCCTGCTAAATTTATATAAACTATTTTATATAAATGTTTTGCTTAAGCCATTGTTTTATAAATATTTCATCATTGTAAAGCCTCTACTTAAATTGATTTTTCCATCATTTGAAAATGTATAGCATGTTTTGTTAAAATATGATTTTGAATTTCCAAACCTATTTATTTGAAAATTGAAATCTTTTCATTGGAAAATCTATATATGGCATCTGTTATGGAATCTTTGGAAGTATCCTAGTGGGATTTGGCTCACACCCTACTTTTTCTTTCATGTGTTTTTAGAATTTCTTCTTCCAGGATCGAGCAAAGGGAAGGGACCTCTAGGAGGGGGATTCAGCTGTTGATCTTTGGTCTTGGTGAGTTGTGTCCTTAGGGACCTTGGGGATATTTTTACCATCTTTAGTACTTGGGTTGTAGTACTTTGGGTTTTTTTATGCCTTTTTTATTCTGGTAAAATGCTCCCAGTGGAGTTTCATTTTTGTTTTGCATACTGTCTTGTTTCTTTTTCTTCTGCGTTCTTGTGGAAAAATCGTTCCCACTTGCATGTTGTGTGATTCCAGGTGCTAGTAACCAACACGTGGGGATTGGGAACACCCTTCGAGCTATGTCAGGGTCAGCTCAGTTATTGGGTTACCAGGGAACCCGGGCTGGTTCGTGACAAAGTGGTATTAGAGGGAAAGTTAAGAATCTTGCCTTGATTATAGTATGTATTTGAGTATTCTTGTTGGGACTTAGGAGGTAGTTGTGATTGATTGTCTAGCCATCTCTCACCACAATGAACCTTAAGTCACCAGGGTTGGTTAGGGAAATATGACTTGTGGATTAGTTCTAGTATTTTCCCTACTTTTATTTGGATAGAGTAGAATCCAAATCTTGTTATCCCTTCTTTTAAGAATAGTTTTCCTTGTTACCTGGTTTGGGTGTTAATCTATGTCTTTTGATGCTGGGTAGCATCATGACTTTGAGAAGATGTGTAAATAAGATCCAAAAGGATGCTGCTGCTGAATCTCAGCAAGCGAGTCCTATTGTGGATCTGAGTCTGGTTGAGGTGATTGTTCGCACTATCCAAGCTCTAGAATAGGTGCCACCTCCAGTTATTGTTCAGACTCCAGCTGTAGATCCTCATAGTGATTTTCTCTGAAGTCATTCTCAAGAGTTCTTATGCTAGAAGCCACCAGTTTTCAAAGGCTCCACTGACCCTCAACATGCTGAGGAATGGTTGAGTAAGATTGAACGTCTGTTTGGGTTCTTGGAGACACCTGATATGATCCAGGTGAAGTGTTCCACCTTCGTGCTAGAGGGACCAAGTAGGAGATGGTGGGACACAATGGTGACGGTTGGGAAACATGAGGGTTTGGAGTGGAAAGACATTAGGGTTCTTTTCACTAACCAGTTCTATCCAGAATCAATGGTGTTGGACAAGGCTGTTGAGTTTTTCAAGCTTGAGCAGGCCAAAAAAACCATGACTGAGTACTCAAATCGCTTTTCTGAGCTAGTACATTTTTCTCCTGAGATTGTATCTAATGAGAGGATGAAGGCTCGATGATTCAAGTTGGGACTTCGATCATATATTTGTTCTCAGGTTTTCCTACTGAAGCTACCCACTTATGCTGATGTGCTAGATAGGGAGATGATGGTTGATATGGACTTGACAGGAAAGTTAGGGTTGAAGGAGGTTTGTTTCCCTCCTTGTGGCAGTGTGGGTTCCTTTAAAGGAAAACAGAAGCGTGACTTTTATCATGGTAGTTCTTGATAGAAGAGTTATCTAAGACCTCTGGTTGTACCAAGAGGGGCTTCTTTGACTTGATATCAGTGTGGAAAGCCAGGACATTCTAAGAGGTTTTGCACTGAGGCACTGAATAATTGTAGCTCCTGCGGAAGTTTAGGGAACTTACAGAGATTCGTCCACCACTTCTCTACTCCAAGTAGTGGAACATGATCATCAGCACCTCCAGAAACTGTGGGGCAATCAAATGCTTCACGTACAAAAGGATTCCAGCCACAGGCATCCAGAACAAAGCTTCTTCACACAGTGGAAGAATTGTCAGAGGTAGCTAATGCAGGTCCTGCAACTGTGAGAGGTATCATTACTATAGTTTTATCTTTAGTGACAGCTCTTTTTGATACTAGTGCATCTCACTCTTTTATTTCAACCCATATTATTAATCTTCTTAATCTACCTATGGAACTTTTATCTTGTGCGATGGATATTACTACACCCCTTGGTACAATGGGAGAGAAGGGTCTTTGTAGTCCTTCTTGTATCTTCTCTCTATCAGATGTTGATCATGCTTGGAGTTTCTTGTTTCTTGACATAAATTCTTTTGATGTCATATTTAGGATGGATTGACTCATTGCCAATAAATCCCAGATCGATTATTATCTTCGACGGGTCTACCTTACTACACCTAGTGGTGTACCTCTTATTTTTCAAGGAGAATGGGACCCAAGGTCAAGCAGAGTCGGACCCTCTTATCCAGAGTTGGGGAAAGTTATATCAGTGTTTTATTTTGATCTAGAGAGAGATTTAATATGTGTTGATCTTCCTTCAGTCGTCGTTGTGTTTACCAACGTGTTTACTTCTGACTTCCCTGGTTTGCCTCTAGTAAGGGAGGTTGATTTATCTATTGACTTAATGTCTGGTACTCAACCGGTTTTTATTCCCTCTTACCGAATGGCTCCAGCTGAACTAAAAGAACTGAAGTCTCAGTTAAACGATCTTCTTGAGAAAAGATTTATACTCCCAAGTGTTTCACCTTGGGCAGCACCAGTTCTCTTCGCCAATAAGGCTGATGTTTCTCTTCGCTTATGTGTTGATTATCGAAAACTCAATCGAGTTATGATAAAGAAAAAATATAAGTAACCACAAATTGATGATTTGTTTGATCAATTGAAAGGGGCTAATTGGTTTTAAAAAATTGATCTTTAATCAGGTTACCATCATTTGAGGATAAAATAATCTGACATTCATAAGACCGCTTTTCAAATTAGGTATGTCCATTATGAGTACCTTGTTATGCCCTTCGGCCTAACAAATTCTCCTATAGTTTTCATGGCGTTGATGAACAAGGTTTTCCATGAGTATATAGATACTTTCATAGTAATATTTGTGGATGAAATTATTGTCTACTCCAAGTCTGAGGAGGATTATGTACATCATATGAGAACAATTCTGAGTCTTCTAAGGAATCACTGACTTTATTCCAAGCTTTCAAAGTGTAATTTCTAGATTCGGGAAGTGAAATTCTTGGAACATGTCGTGTTAGAATAAGGAATATCAGTTGATCCTGATAATGTGAAGTCTGTTATGAATTGGGAACAACCACAAAATGTTTTTGATATTCAGAGCTTCTTGGGCTTAGTAGGATATTATCGCTTGTTTGTAAAAGACTTCTCAAATTTAGCTTCTCCAATGACTGCTCTAACTCGAAAGGGAGTGAAGCTTTCTTGGAATGATAAATGTCAGAGTTCTTTTGTTGAGCTAAATCATCTTTTGACTACTACGCCAGTGTTAACTCTTCCTAAGGCTGGGATAGGTTATGTGGTCTTTTGTGATGCATCGGGTTCAGGTTTGGGATGTGTCCTTATGCAAGGTAATCATGTTGTTCCCTATGGATCTCGTCAGCTTAAGCCTCATGAGAAGAACTATCATACCCATGACCTTGAACTTGCAGATTTAATGCACGCACTTAAGTGTTGGAGACATTACCTTTATGCAGAAAGTTTTACTGTGTATTCAGACCATAAGAGCTTGAGTTATATCTTCTCTCAATAAGATTTGAATCTCGGCCAAAGGCATTGGGTGGAGTACCTGCAATCTTTCGACTTTGACATTGCCTATACCTCGGGAAAAGGGAATGTAGTTACAAATGTGTTAAGTACGAAACTTCCATCGCAGGCTGTGAAAGAATCTTCAGAATAGTGGAGTTTGATGTCTCTTTTTTCTCAGTTGCATATCGGAGTTCAGTTGAAGGGGAATGAAGTTTCTTTAGCCAGTGTTCAGTTGACTTCTGCTCTCCTCTGGTTAATTCTTTAGGAACAACAACTGGATGAAGAATTCCACAGCATTAGGGACTCTCTTTATGGTGGGGAGACCGACACGCAGTGGTCGTTCTCCAAAGAGGGTGTTCTGTGTTATCGAAACTATTACATTATGCCGTTAGATGAAAGGAAGGATGTTATGGGGTATTTTCATAACTCTCAGTGGGTTGTACACCCAGGAACCACAAATATGTTCTATGACATGCGGCGACAGTTCTGGTGTCCAAGTATGAGACGAGACATTGCTAAGTTTGTATCTCGTTGCTATACATGCCAGCAGGTGAAAGCCGAGTACTAGAAACCTTCGTGTTTGCTTCAACAACTTCCAGTACCTACATGGAAGTGGGATGAAATCTCTATGTAATTTGTGGTTGGGTTACCTCAAATCCAGAGGAAGAAGAACGTGATATGGGTTGTAATCGATAGACTGACCAAGTTGGCTCACTTTATAACTATTCGAGATACAACCAAAGTTGAGGAGTTGGTAAATATCTATGTCAAAGAAGTTGTTCATTTCCACGGAGTTCCGCCTATTATACTCTCTAATAGGGATCCTCAGTATACTTCTCTCTTTTAGAGAGGCCTTCAGGAGGCACTAGGATATTAGGTCTGTTTGAGCACGACCTACCATCCACAGTCAGATGGCCAGATAGAGAAAGTTATTCAGATCCTTGAGGATATGCTCCACGCTTGTGTTCTCGACTTTAGTGGGTCTTGGGATGATAATTTGGGGCTAGTTGAGTTTTCTTATAATAACAGTTATCAGTCTGCAATCAAAATTTCTTCTTTTGAGGCTTTGTATGGCCATCCTAGTAAATCTCATTTATGTTGGTCGTAGATTGGTGAAAGTTATTTTGTAGGACCAAGTTTAGACCAAGAGACGACAACTAAGATTCGGTTGATTTTCAGAGAATGTTGACAGCACAGAGTTGGTACAAGTGTTATTATGATCGTCACCATAAACATTTATATTTCTTAGTTGGTGAACAGATGTTCTTGAAAGTTTCACCTTGATTAGTTCATCGATGGCTTGGGAGGCAAGGGAATTTTTCTCCTCGTTTTGTGGGACCATTCGAGGTTGTTGGTCTTGTAGGGGATGTTGTTTACCATCTAGCTATACCACCACAGCTGACGTCGATACATAACATGTTCCATGTATCACAGCTGAGAAAGTATCTCTCTGATCCATCTCATGTTGTGAGCTGAAGTGATCTTGAGATTGAACCAGATTTATCTGTTACTGAACGACCAGGTAGGGTTGTTGATTCTGAGACCAAGGTACTTCGGGGGAAAACGATACCCCTGGTCTGTGTACTATGGCAGCATGGTTCTGAATCTCATGAGACGTGGGAAAGGGAGGCACTAATAAAAGTGCAGTGGACTCATATTTTTGATTTGGAGGTTTCTTCATAGGCTTTATGGGGACAGAAAGATCTTATGGTGGGGAGGTTATAACATCATGTTACGTTTTTAGGTACATTTTATGTTTCTAAGTACCTCTGTTTTAGAGTAGTGACTTGAGAGAGTCGGTATAACTTTAAATGTTGTTTTGGGGCAAAGGGGAAGTCGTACGAGCGGTGCACGTGTTGTCTAAACCGTGCGGCTAAATCGTGCGCAGTTGGTCATGGAGGCAGTAGATTCCGCACGGCTAGCGCACGGTTTTTCTAACCATGCGGCCAAACCGTGCGAGAAGGGTGGCCGAGGTAGAATCTAATGCACGGCTAGCGCATAGTTTTTCAAACCGTGCGAACTAACCGTGCGTCCACTTAAATGAGATCCTTAAATTGTGGATCCCGCTCAGTTTTGCATCTAAGTGCCTCATTTGTCCTCCTAAGTGGCCCTAACTCAGGATTTGTCTTCTCCTAAGGTCATAGAAGGTTCTCCTATCAATCCAGAGGCGATCCAAAGGCTCCTCTTGGTGAATCGAAGCTGTATTATTGAGGTATTTGATCATTCTTCATTGTTCTTGATCGGTTTCTCAAATCTACTTAGATCTACTTCTCCTCTTCTCTAGGTTTCTTAGATCTACACCTGTTATGGGTAGATCTAAGTGTGTGGTACCAAATATGATGAGATTTGGTCTTGATATTTCTAGTAGAATATATCTAAGGTGGGTTCTTGAAGAAGAAACCTGGTTTTCTTGAGCGTTCTCGAATGTTGTGGTTTTGGTCAAAACCTTCGAGGTAGGTGGTTCCGTCCCGACTTTCCAAATTAATTATCATTGTATTTTCTTGATTTATTTAAATTGTTTATTTAAATTAAGTTTCTCAAGTTTTCTTTCAATTAAATTGATAAAAACTCGATTCCAGTAAATCGAGATATTTGAAATGGTTTTGGCATGGAAATTTGGAAAACCCCAATTCCATTGAATTGGGTGTGTTTATGGAAATTTGTCGTTTTAAATTGTTGAATTTAAATTGTGGATTTTATGGAAATTATTTTAATTAAATTGTTCAATTTAATTATTAGAATAAATTTTTTAATGATGCAATTGGTTTTGAATGTATTTCAAACTAGTGAAAGTGGCTTAAAATGATTTGATAAAACCCCATTGGTTTTATCTTGTGAAAAAGGCATGTTTTGAGTAAAACATATTTTGGTTTTAAAAGGAATGAAATTGGAACTTTTGAAATGGAAGAATGGTATTGATCGTATTGTAAGAATTCTTAAAATAGTTCACCCATCATGTAAGAGCGCATGTAAGACTTAGGTTGTTAGTGAGTTATTTGGATACACTCTACGCTACGACAACATTCTAAAACATACTTGCGGCAGGTCACATCCCCTACGGGTTGGTGAAAAGTCTCATTTTGGCCAGTTTCATAAGGACGTGTGTATACACATTTTTCTGAGTTCACATAGAGAGTGTGGAATCCTATAACTGGTTAATACTAACGTACCTTTTGGCAGATGACCATGTTTCTCGCTTGTTTATTTATATTTGAGATATAGATGTATGCCAATGCTTTTGAACTGCCTTACATGCCTGGTGAATTTATATAAACAATTTTATATAAAACATTTTCTTAAGCCATTGTTTTAGAAATATTCTATCATTGTAAAGCCTCTGCTTAAATTGATTTTTCCATCATTTGAAAATGTATAACATGTTTTGTTAAAATATGCTTTTGAATTTCCAAACCTGTTTATTTGAAAATCGAAAGCTTTTATTTGGAAAATATATATTTTGAATCTATTACGGAATCTTTGGTGGTATCCTACTGGGCATTGGCTCACACCCTACTTTTTCATTCAGGTGTTTTTAGACTTTCTTCTTCTAGGATCGAGCAAAGGGAAGGGACCTCTAGGAGGTGGATCCAGCTGTTGATCTTTGGTCTTGGTGAGTTTTGTCCTTAGGGACCTTGGGGTTGTTTTTCCCATCTTTAGTACTTGGGTTGTGGTGATTTGGGTTTTTTATGCCTCTTTGTATTCTGGTACAATACTCCCAGTGGAGTTTCCTTTTTGTTTTTCATACTGTCTTGTTTCTTTTTCTTCCGCATTCTTGTGGTAAAATCGTTCCCACTTTCATGTTGTGTGACGCAAGGTGCTAGTCGCCAACCCGTGGGGATCAGGAATGCCCTTCAGTCTATGTCAAGGTCGGATCGATTATCAGGTTACCAGGGTACCCAGGCTGGTTTGTGACAATAATAATATAGAATAGATAAATAAAACTAATTTCAATATATATAATGCATGTGACAAGGTTACGATGAAAAAATGTAAACCATTATATAATCCATAATAAAAAATAGGAAAAAATACATTCCCAACAACCAAAAAGGAAACTCCAACCTAAACAGCTAAGGTGGAGATATCCTCATAATGAAATATATCATAATTCGAACACCATCCACTTTTATCACCTCTGGGTACTACTAGGCTCCACCAATATTGTGTCCAAAAAAGTTGCTACCAAATTATATTTTATATTCATAAGACACAGCACGTATATGTGATGAATCCCATATAGTGGTGAGTATATACATACCCAGTAGGATTCTTTCAAAACCCCCAAATTAATAATAATAATAACTATTCATCTAAAAAAACTAGAAGGGAAAGATAACCCATAAAAAACCTAGATATGCTTTAAATAAGAGAACCCTGAACATAGGAGAGAGTCTCACTCTATAACATCCCAGCTACAGGATAATCATACATCTTTCCAAAGAATATAATCTACCCAAACCATGTAACCCACATCACCAATCTAGAAAGATAGTAGGTTATTCATTCCTCATCGAAGGATAAGTATTGGTTAATGGAATACAAATACCATTGGAGGACTTGCACCCCATATATTCTTTTAAAAAGTGATTATTGACTACATATATAAAAATATAATCTCCCAAGTATGTGGGGAGTACCAAATCCTATCTAAGATGTGAGAAACAGACACCCTATCACAAACACGCTGCATATATCACCTTGTGCCTCACCTCTTATGCTAATGAGAAGAATACCATCATGTCCTATATAGAAAAATGCTCAGGATGGACTACTCGCATACCCAAAAATTAGTCTCAAGAAAATAGATATGAAAAATACACAATCTATGGAAAAGTATATGACTTGTACTTTTTGGATACAATGTATGTATCCCTTCTAGAGAAGTCTATCCATTTACTACTTCATACATGGAAAGTAAGTTCCTACCTACACAGTTTGTTTTCTTGATCACATAGACTATGGAATTAGTGAGGTTCACAGTGTGTACCACTATAGAAGGTGTAGTGTGAGGCCCAAAATACATTTTTTACCATAGACAATATATGGAGTGTGTGGCCAAAAAACAACTAGTAATGTTCTACATGTACAAGATCATTTTTTTATCTTAGGGGAACATGGTGTGTGTACTAAGGTCACGCACTATGTGATCCAAAACTAAATTGAAACTGTATCTTTCATAGTGAGGAAGGTACATCGAATGTGTTCTTTTGAACTACATTCAATGTATCCAAGTTCTTTAACTAGATTCCATAGAATGATATGAATCTTAATATAACCATTTTTCATGCCTCTAATTGAGCCTAAATCTTCTCAAAAATCATCATCCATGAATATAGTTCCTCCAAAGGTTGATTTCAATTTATCTGTCTCCAAATATATATTTTCTAATTGCTACTTATAAACCCCCAATACCTAGTTTATTGATTACTTTTTTTAATTTTTACCCACACACCTCTTATGATCTTTCATTACCTCGTGATCATTTTTATGAAATGTTCTCAACTGTAAAACCCAAATTAATCACACAAGGTCCCATTTTTCAAAGGTGTGGTTATCTAGACCAAGATTTGTTAAATAATCATCACTAGAGAAGGAAAACTATGAACACAATGAGAAAGGGGGATGGAAATCCAAAAGAAAATAATTAAATGAAATTAATGGTGTCCAATGTGAAGCCCTCTTATCTATATTTGGGTGATAAATTCATATAAGGTAAATTCATCACATAAACATAGATTCCAGGATAAAAATAAAAAAAATAAGTTTATAGGGCCATGTAATAGATAAATCATATCCAAAAATAGATAATCCATGCTTCAAATCATGAAGGGTGGGGTATCATAGAAATAAAAATCCCTACCCACCAATGGATCAATTATTGAGGACAAATGTATCCACATTATGTGTTATTGTAGATTCGATGAATAATTATTTTCCATGAGTCTACATATCTTTGAGTCTTACTCAAACTTCTAACACCCCTGATTTGAGGTATTTTCTATCCTTTTATGTTTTTTAATCTTTGTAATAGTTTTTTATGTTGGGGAAGGGTCGGAAATGTGATTGGTATCTTAAGTAGAGTTTGTGTGTTTTGAGGAACACCACGGGTAGTGAAACACCCATAGTGGTTGGTTTTTTTCACTATTAGTTCCCATGTGGAAAATAGGGAGGTACAACATGTCGTAGTGTTGGGTGTGGTGGACCTATGGTTGGGAGCGTCATAGGTGGTGATGGATATGTGTAAAATGTCCAGAGAGTCCTAACTACATCATTTTCCATGTCATGGTGGGTCTAAATGATAAAGTATTTCTTCCTTCTCCATGGTGGGTCATCATGGTGGGTTTCCCTGAGAGAGTTAAAATCGAAGGTACTACAGCGACCCAACCCCAGAAAGATCAGAGTTGTTCTCTGTTATCAATTACATTGGCATGATTATAAGGAATAAAATCCTAAATAATCTAGATTTTATTAGTATTGGTAAACCATAAACACACATGATTCTTGTATTAAAAATTAATACACTAATTACAACATAATTTTTTTTTCTAAAATAAATAACTCTATGAATAACTTTATCTATCTAGTACATCACTGCATATCTTTCATAGTATTCTTCTTGTATTCCTGGGGACAGTAAATGTAATAAGGGTGATCTCAAATGCTTAGTAAGGGAAAAATATAGTGGAATCAATAATGAATCAATGAGAATAATAATTATGGCATGGTAAATAATAGAACACACATACCATATAACCAACAAATTGAGAAGGAAGTGTATAAATAATATGAAAAGGTAATAAATGGAAACATGTGCCATTAAAATACCTATATAAAGAAAAATCAATATGTAAATAACTGAAACTAAAACACATACCATTTAATCAATGAACTAAAAAGGAAATGCAACAATAGATATGTCAATGTAAAATCTCATGGATTAATAATAACTAAAACTAAATTATATAAATGCTTAATGATTGGATTTTATGTTTCCTAGGTACATGGTACCTTTACCGTCAAGACCTTTCCCAATATGGTTTACAACATATCGGGTAAACCCCCATCTAAGTTAGTTATCCAAATAACTCATCCCATGAGATTACCAATGTATAGAGGGGGTATCTATAACCGGGACCCACTCGTGTCATACCCATCCAAAACATTCCTCATATATCGAATAATCGATTTAACAATGTTCCTTATCAAATATCTATATGGAATAAGAGATACAGATTTATCAATATTTACCCAAATAATCAAACAACATTCAAAGTATACACTGTATAAAAAAGTTATATGGTTTAGGAAATGAACATATCCATGACAAATTATATAGTAAATTAGTGGAAATTCAATTTTCAATGATCATAAGAAATTGAAAATTTCAAGAGCATAGAAGGAATCAAGGAAGTGAATGAGAATATTATCCTTAGTCAAATCAATAATAAATTGTTCAGAGGAAGACTAAGTATGGTATCAATTAAACATATCCCAAGTGGATTAAAATAAATGGTTGTTGTTGTTTATGAATAGAGATATTATAAAAATATGTTTTAAATTGATTCATGATGAAAATATATTTTTTGTTTTGAAAAACCTATTGAAAAACCTTTTAATTCAAAATAAATTTTAAAAACATTTTATTTAAAAAAATTATTATTTTAAACATGGAAAGAAAGATTTGAAGGAATGATGGTGGGTAAATCTATACATTTCATACAAGGTAAGAAGAACATTCCTTTTTCATGGTAAAAGGTTAGAAAAATAACTTATTCAGAAAGAGAAAAGAATATTACATTGAAAAAAATTGGTAAAATAAAAAAGGGTAAAAATTTATTTACCAAATAATTTTAAAAACATTTTAATTAAATGTGATTTTTATAAGAAAATAGGTTCTCCGACTAAAGAGAGAAATAAAGTCGGGTTTTCTTAAAAACATTTTCTAAAACACCTTGAGTACCAAAGAGTGGATAAATGCTACTGATACTTGACAAAGGTCATGAATAACCATAGGATAGGAAACTTAAATGGTTTATTGAACAATGGAAAAATAATTTCCTTGAATGGAAATACCATTGAAAGATCATTAGAATTATTATTGAGGAAAATAATCTTTAAACATCCTAAAGTATCCTATACAACTTTGTAATATTTTAAATCATAAGCCTCATGAAGGAATAAAACTAAATGAAAGATTTAAATACCATGAAAATAAAATAATTCATGATATAATATATCAAAATGTACAGTAGATACACCACACAATTAATTAAGTGGTAAATATAACATTTATCTCACATATTTAAAAAGAGAGATGAATATACCCTACCTTGCATTCCCTTTTTGGGTGAACATCATTTAACTTCCTTTATAATAAACTTATTTTAATTATTTAATTTCTTGACAACCTTTTTCATGTTTATCATTAATTTTATTTCACTTATTACCATGTTGTACAAAACTACTTAAACAATTATGCTTACGTTGGTTGTTTTGACCAAATTTGGTTTATGTGTCAAAAACAACTTTGGTAGGTCAACTATGGTCAAAGGGATCAATATATAACATCTCCAGAATAATAATCATGAAATAATTATCATATTTATACATTAATTATACTTTTAAAAACAATCAGTAAATATGGTTATGAAAAAATGAATCAATGTTACAATCATAGATACGGTAGGTTGTATGTACACATGAGTAACGTCCACATTTTTCAATGATCATTATATAATGAAGTTATATAGAACTATATCTCAATAGAGTTATAATTATATCATAAATACCATATTATTTAATCATATATACTTATATATAATTCTTTTGATGTAAAATGAATCACATCATGACGAGGAGGTGGTAGTCCACACATCTAGGAACGACGTTATCACTTTTTAATTGTGTGAAAGAGTAATAAAGAAAATGATATATATTATATTTACAGAAAGGTAATTATTTCATTAATATCATATAGAGGTTTTTTATTACACATATTTTTAATTAAAACCAACCTTTATACATTCTAGGTATAGTGTGAATGAATCACATCGCTTTGAGGAGGCAGTAGTCTACACTTCCACAAACGATGTTATCATATTTATACAGAATATAAAGTATAAGTGTATGTGTTATAAAATAATTAAATAAGTATAAATACATAATAAATATCATATATGAAATATATAAATAGAGTTTCCACCATAATGGCTACCATGAGAGGTGGTAAAGTAAAATGAATAACCATCATTTCGTGAGGCAGTAGTTCGTCGTACATAAAAACGGTATGTATGTTACCCATTAGATGGAAGTGTGTGTAAGTGCAGGCTGAAACCATATCATAAAAGCATCCTAGTATATTTATGATACTTTTTTTAATACAATTATATAATAATAAGATTTTCGGGTTTGGATAATAGAAATAAAACTAAATAGATTAATGAAAGTTGTTGCCTCTTAATTGGGAAACTTCTTTTGGTTTATACCAAAAGGATTCCTTGGATGTATTTATGCCAAAGGGGGTATTATAATATTATGGTAGGTATGTTTAGAAGATATTTGGATATATCTTTTTTATAAAAAATTTCTTGAGAGGTGTGAGTAAGTGGGAAAGAGGAGGCCTTTTATAGTGGAGGAGGAGTAAGACTCTTATAATATTTTGACAAAGGAATTACATACACATTTTTCAAATTGAAAGTCACTAAAATAATAGAAAAAAATCAATAAAATTAATTATAGGGTCTAAATATGGATATAATGGATCTTTAGAAAGTGTATAGGTCATTTGGGATCTTAAGATTAAGGTTTAGTCCCTTATTAAGCTTAATTTTACATTAATCATTGTAATTAATTTTAATTACATTCACTAATATCTTAGTAAAAAACTAATTTGAAATTATTATACATTATAAATTATTTTTATTCCAAATATGGAATCAATTTTTCCAAATTATAATCACATAAGTTGCATAAATTAATTTAAATTTAATCCTGCGGACGGGATGACAACGCGAGTTTTTAAAGTAAAAACGTCCAAAAGTTTGTTATGCTTTTATAGTCAATTTAAAAGTGAAATTGATTCCAATAACAAAAATTGGATTAATTGATAAAAATATTATTTAATTAAACTTTAAAACCAATTTAAAATATGATTTAACATTATAAATAAATTATATTAAAAAGCGGTTTTGAATTAAAATTCAGTATTTTTCATTGTTCATTAAAAAATGAAACTTCACAGAAAAATAGCAAAAATTTACCCCAAACTAATTTTTATATTTTTATTTCAAAGATTAATTTTATTTTTACATATATATTCTATAAAATTTTTAAAAATTGGATTTAAAATAGGTTCTCTATTAAAAGGCGGTAAAAGTGCTTTAATAAAAATATAGGTTTTATGTGAAATATCGGGTTTGTTCTTATCTTATGCTTATAAAATAAACTATATGAATGTAAAAAATATTATATTGAATATATATATATATATATTACATTAATATAATCCACTAATTATAATTAATTTAATTTATTATAGTAAAACAACTTTGTGATCATAAAAATAGTTTTCCATAAAATATTCTTTTTATATTCAATTGGTTTTTGTATTCATTTCTTATTAATTTTTAACCCATGAATTAGTTGTGTAAACCATAGATTTTAATAAGTTATTTAATACTATTAATAATGGATATTTTATATCTTATGAAATAATAATAATTTGATAATATATTACTATTCGCTAAAACTCGGTCTTGCGTGTAGCGCAAGCCATTGAAGAAACTCATTGTTGTGTATGTCACATGCTATGTTATTGTCACATGCATTTCAAGATATAAAATATATTAAATTAATTTAATATTTTAAATATATTTTAAATTATCAGGATATTATATTCCCTTACGCACTTGGTGTTGCGCGTCATACACGTTATCGAATACAATGTTCCTAATTTAGATTTTTAGGGCATTACAGGTACAATGGTGTGGTGGACATAAATATCTCTTGGTGTCAGTCAATGAGTTTTTGTTTTGAAATGGTTTACTCTACCTACAAATTTTTAGGGGAGTTATATACCATTATGGAAACTTTTTGGTGTCTTTTAAGAGGAATTTTAGTGTGATTTTTTATGTGATTCTTCCTCTAATAACCCCTCATTCTTCCCCACCTCACTAGGATTGTAAAACTAGATGATTCTTGAGGTTATTTTGGGATGATTCCCTTACTTCAAAATAGTTTACTCTTGGATTTTGTTTTATAATTGAACATTTATGTATCCATATTCTATCTCTCTCTCTGATTTCTCTTGAACTTAAAGGATTTGTATTTATAGAAAAACCTGCTTGTGTTTTACAATGGAAAAACCTTGTGAAATACCTGTTGGAAGACCCCGGTTATTTCAAGAATTTAAATTATGAATTTTGTGTGATTCTCACAGTGTATTTGATATACTGATTAAAAGGAATTTTTCTTTTTCAAGTAATGTTTAGGTGTGATAACTTTCCATACACATGGGTTATATCTATTCATATTGTATTATATGGGGCTCTGTTGGTTTGAGCTTGGTCACAGGTTCCATCTTGGGGTACTCATGACTATACATCCAAGTGATGAATTAAGTCTGTAAGGATAAGTTTCCTACTCCAAATTTTGGACTATTTAAATGAAGGTTTAATGCATAGGTTTGTTTGTTCTAGTTTGGATATTCCATATGGAATGAATAGTCTACACTACTAGTTTAAATAAAATTTTGGTAAAATCCACTTTCATATTCATTATTCATAGTTTTATATAAAACTACGAGGTAAATTTTTTTCATAGTGGCATGTATGGGAATTCACGGGGATTATCTTCTAAGTCTATATACCCACCCTTGTATATACACCTTAGTGAATATGCAGACTTTGTTTATTATGATACTGGTATAGGGAATATCTCATACATCACTAGTGGAGCACTGTAATGTTGTGGTCATGGTTGATGAAGTCGGAGCATGGTAGTTGATCAAGTCTTGGAATCTGGAGTTGTTCCACCTTGGTACCTTGAGTCTTGTAACTCTTTTGATTTGTGGTTTCTTGTTTTGTATCATCTTTAGATACTGCTCTAATATTGTTCAGTTATTTTGGATATTGAGTTATATTGGTTTTCTTTCATGAATCAAGTAGTTTCTTATCATTATTTTCATTGTTTTCTTTTACAGTTTTTGTATGTGTGTAAGGTTAAATTATACCCCAATGTTTTATTATGCCCTTTTATTTATTTGAATCCTTTGGTGCCTAGGGGAATGTCACCTAAGGTCAGTGGCCCCTTTGTCTAACCCAAGCCAATGGGATGGGGTTGATATGTAATAAATGGTATCAGTTTGGTCGGTCTGTTATTTGGAATGGTAGAATTGGAGATAGTATGTCTTAAAACATGAAATATAGAGAACAAAAAGGAATAGTTAACAACTTCATGTTGAACTTTAACTTACCACAGTGTTAAGGGTATAAAATATATTCTTAAAATACCTATTGGAGTTTCGTCAACTCATTGGAATGAGTTTGGCTGATGAGTGCACAATATCATACATTCATATACAGAGTTCCTACTATGATTGAATCATCTATTTTGTATTTAATAACTATTGGAATTTTTTTATGATTATTTATATTGTCATGATTTTGAAAAACCTTAGCCTTCGGTTTGTAGTTATGTGGGGACTAAGTGGAAATTTTATGATGAATTTAGAAATATGAAACCAATTAGAAGACCTATGAAACCATAAGAAGGGGCTGTTGAGAATGTGTCTCAACCTGATCCATAGGTAAATAAATTGCTTGTTTAAATAATTGTACAATAATTACTGGCCATTAACAGAGGGAATAAAAATTAAGAAATAAACTATATGGGCTATTCATTACACAACTAGAAAAATACCCTATTCCCACACATATATGGCCACACTTTTTCAAAACTGTGGTAATAAGTCACATTTTATTGGACACCACAGAAACCCGTACACCTTTATCCCTTCCTGACCAACCCCTCCACCATATTCCCTCCCGATCGAGATCAATCCCTCTAGCCTCTCTGGTTTCCTTCTCCTCCTCCCACCAAATCTCTGGTTCTCATCGCCTACTCCCCAACGAATCTCAGGTTCCCGTTGCCTCCTCCCCGCCAAATCTCCAGTTCCCATATCATGCGACCATCACTCCCCTCTCCTTTCTAGTCGCGCGTTCCACCTTCCCTCTCCCAAGTCCTCTTCTTCCCATGATTTCACAGGATTTCTTACGGTTTCTTTGTCGAAGTCTCGAGGTAATCTATCCTCTTCCATTATTCTTCCTCTTTTGGCCAATTTTTATTCTCCCCATAACCCTATTTTGTTTGGCCGAACCCTAGTTCAAGGTTTAACTGGATTCTTTTGATTTTCTTTCATTTTTAGGGCAAGCAATGAGTCTCTCATATCATCTTAGGGCATGTTTCGTCATTTTCTGCTGAAGTCAAAGCATATCGGACTATTTTGGATCGCCTTCCACCGTTTTGACACTGGTTTTCATCTACCTTTTCTTTTAGTCCGGTTTTAATTAAGGTTTGTTGGGTTACTAGAACTTTTTTAGTGCGCCCTAGTCTTCCTTGAGATATGTTTTGATGTTATTTCTTATAAATGTGTGTATAAATTCAGATCATTCGGACTTATTTTACCAATAACATCCATATTATTAGATTGTAATGAAATTAATCCTCCAACACCAAGAACATGATGGTCAAACATATAGATTTAATGACATATATGAGTGTTGTTTTCCTGGATTTAATGTTTGATTCATGTCTAGAGACATAAATTTCTTTAGTCATTATGGTGAGAATGAACAATAGTAGTTTTGAAGAAAAATTCCACGATCACTCTTCATGTATTTGGCTGCACGTAGTGGAGGATGTTGGAAAATCTTGGTTGTAGGGTGGAAGATCTAGGAGAGTAGTAGTGAAATGAAGATTATCTAATTAAATGATCTACTAGTGTTGATGTGTCATTCCCTCCTCAAACGCATGAGCATTTTTTAACAGACTTTGTGTATCATAGTTATCCCTAGTGGAAAAAAAAGAACCTTATTGATATACCCATCTTCTTTTTTGGAAAACATGAAATGGATTATTGAATGATGATCAAATTTTTAGATTATGTTTGGTATTTTCAACTCCCTAATAATGTTTACTCTCCATGTTTAACTTGTATATATTATATTTGTTTGGAATTAATGTTATTGAATTTTGGGAATGTGCATGCTTTATGCTATGTTTATATGATATCTAGTATATCATTGAGATGAATGTTCAAATTTTTATGTTGATAAGAATGATGATTGGTATATTAGATTTATACTTGAAGCATGATGAAACATTGAAATATCATGAGCAAGATAGAAGGGGTATGTGTGTATCTATTCTAGTTATTATAAATTGTTAAAGAAGGTTAGCCGAATATTGACATACTGGTACATTATATGGGATAGTTTTTTTGAGCCCTTATTCAGTATACGCCTTACCCTTTTCCACAAGATGGTTGTTGGCACTAATTTTATGTACACTTCCCCCCTTCCATGCAGCAGATTTATGTCCTTACTTTAGAATCGTACCTGGGTGGGATGGGCTGCAAGACAACCCAATCCCTGGCCTGGATGTGTCTTTTAGGTCATAATTATAATACTTCCTCTCAATGCCTCTGATTTATCTACACAATGACAACCAGAAACATGTTTCACCTTTGTCCTCGTAGTTGATGAACATGTTAGTCAAGCATATCTTTCTATAAAAATAAACTGAACTTTTATATTTTTCCTTTATTCATAGCTATTTTTAATTGGTATTTCAGGTATCTCATAATAAATCTTGAAACTACTTTGGCAAGAGAAGCTATTTCAAGTGGTTGGTTTTCCGGTGGTGGATAATTTCATGGGAGGTTACAATTGTTGCATGTTTGCATATGGACATGTTATTAAATTCTAATTTTATTCTGTTTCTTCGTGTCATCTTTACAGAAGTCACATCACTTATACTAAAATTTATTTGATCGATGATGGGCTCATAGAGCACAACAATGTGATATTTTTACCTTTTCATCACTTCACACCAAGATTTCACTCATTTTCAGTTTATTGTGCTAGTTCATCTTGTTTCTCCCCCTAAAGTGTAATATGAATACGTAGATCAGAAGTGGTAAGACTTACACAAAGTTGGGAGACATTGAGAGAGGCAGTCGAAGACATAGTGTACACTATGGAATAACACCCAGAGTCTTTGAATACTTATATTCAAGAATCCAAAAGGTATGTGCCTATCAATGTGACAAGTAACCACATACATGTCATTAGTAGTTGATTTCATTTTTAATACTCATTTTATTATTAATGTGACATGAAAAGGAAGCTCGAATAGGGGGGAAATTAAAATTTATCTCCAAGTTTTCATTTTTGGAAATATACAGTAAACAGATTTTTGATCTCCTTGATCCATCATCCACAAATTTATAGGTATCAATCAAGTTCATTTTCAGTTTGGACCATGTTGGTTCCATTCCCCAGCCTTCTAAATTTACTTCTAGCATTTTTTCATTAATTTTTCATTTTCTTAAATCCAATGGATGTAAATGTATGTGATTGACTTGTTAGAGATTAGAGAATACACAAAGGTGTTTATGTAGATAATCTCAATGAAATTAAATTTGGAAGTGCTCAGGATGTAATCCAGCACCTTGTTCAAGTAATTCATTTATTTGAGGATTATGCCTTTTGGTTTTCCCCTCATGATTAATGCAATGAAAATATTTAGTGCACAAAACAATTTCCTACTGTATGCAGTATCATGCACTGAAATTGCAGTTTATATTGGGATATACATATCAATTTGAATATTCTTTTTTCATTGTTGGTTATTGAGTCATGTATCATTTATCATGTATAGTTGACATGCTGATCACGTATATATAATAATAATTCGTTATATCTCATTTCCATTCCCATTATTTTCTTACAGGTGGTTTCTTATGATGCAAGTACATGGATGAATGACTTCTGCAATATACCAATGATGTATGTTTACTCAATGGTACATTTTTCATCTACACAATTAATGAACTATATTTCATTTTATTAATTTATATTCTTCATTGTTAGACTTGAATTCATTGACAACCAAATTTTCAATACCTTTTCATAATATCCTTGTGATTGTCGGACAAACATTAGATATTACTATTCGAATAAGTTTCCCTTTCCTTCAATACCTTGAAAACATTATTTGATTCTCGATTATTTTTTCATGTTCACCTTTAAAGATACAAAATTATCTTCAATAAAAGAGACAAGATCAGACAGATATTTTTCAATTCCTTGATTTTTTTTAGAATTGATATCTTTTATTTCACTAATCAAATCCCTCTTTAAATCATGAAAAGCTTATATAGATATGCCTGAGCTAGAAATGCCAGAACTATGGATTTATGGATTTGGTTTCCCTAGAAATAACAACTCAATATAATCTTCCAATTGGATACAGAGTAACATTATTTATGATTCATGCCACCACCATGGATCCTCGAGTCTCCTTTCAAACACAATTTGTGAAGCTAGTATCATATCCTTCCTTATCTATATAACCTGTAAAAATTAAGTTATTATATAGTCTTGGTATGTGTCTTAACTACTTTTAACCAAATAATCTTATGTTCATTATCGAGATGTTAACATCACATTTCCTCACAACTTCCAGATCTTCATAATTTTCCAAGAGAACATTGACAAATCTTCTAGATATATAATTGGTTATACATCCCTTCATCATCGTTGACTGAAATGGAGTCAATCACCCGTGAATCTAGTGTAATTTTGACACTGAGTAAAAATTCCTTATCTCAATCAGCTACATTTGTAGAGATTGAACATCAAAAATAGGATTTTAAGAATTTTTAATTTAATCCCAACATTTTTTCCTAAAATTTCCTCTTCCCATAATTATAGTATGTGATGACAGGACTGGCCATTTTTCTTCAAATAATTTCTCTTGATTTATCTTTCAATTTTCACAGACATCTCCATTGAGGTGAGCACCCCCTTCAGCATTTAGCATGGTTACAAAAGGTTCTTGATTATGCCACCTAGTGATTCGTTCATTCATAATTATGTTATGAACATTCTCAACCACCATGTTGGATTTCCCATAGTAATTTCTAATTTTCATTACTATCATGTCACATAATTATATAAATTATGATTGTTGTAGAAAATCACAAATCATCTATGGAATTTATGTATATAGATTTGAGATGATATCAAATCACATTGAAATCATTTACATAATGTTTATAATAGCATCATATTGAAAAACAACCACACCATGAGAACTTTATTTAGTGTTTTCAACTTCTTTTACATGTCTTTCAGGGCCTTCATAACTCCATTCACTGCTTGTATTAAAATATGAAGTAAACACACTAACCCTTCATGTTTACAAACTTCATAAAAAATAGAAATCTTAATACACTTAAAAACTTATGAAACTCATTGCCCCCAATAACTTCTTTGAATCTATATGTTAATTGAATAATATTACTCTTGTTAATTGATCTACTTCACATTCTTCTTTAAGAACCTCACAAAACGTTCAGTTAGAGGGACTCCTAGATATCTTCTTCTTCCTTATTTTTATTTCTAGTAATGACCTAGAACTCCCCCTTTTCTCTCTAGTCTCTCATTTTTTCCTTTGCATATCTCTTCATTTGTATTGTTTTATGATCATTTTTATATATAAATCTAGAAACATTCTGGTCACAGTGTGACTCCTTTATTCACAGTGCAACATCTCAAATTATATCCTTTAATCGTGAGACCTATTCCATAACATTTAATCTTGGGTCAGCAAAAAGATTCAAGAAATATGGTTAATATCTTATTATTATGTCCCTTCAAAATCTAGAAGGATCTTTTAATATTCAGTGACTTGAAATCTTTATCCGAGAATGATCTCTTCCTCCATGGTGTTATGTGTACATGGATAGAAACACTATAGTTTGTCTATATCCTACTTCACAGCATGTGATATAGAAAACAACATGATCTATAACCCTTCAATACCCATCATGGTGTGGGAACCTTCTAAATGATAGTACTACTAGATATTTGTCAGACTTGATTCATGGCATCACATGTGTCTTAACAGCCTGACTTCATGATCCCTCAAAATCATCATTCTTTATATCGAGCCTTCACGGTGCAACACCCTCATCTCATGATATCTCTTCCTGTAGGGAGTGACACTGAATTCTAGAAATAATCACTTCATGACGTGTTCATTATCCACATGGCTTGATGCAATCCTTCAAAACTTTTCGTAGTGTATAAACTGCTCAAAAATTTTAGCAGCCCTTATGAAAATTCAGATTAACCTTATGAAGTAGGGAATTTTCCTTTTTTTGAATCCTGTATTCCCACTTCATGGAATAACAATCTACCTGGCTAAAACTTGTGATATCCTATCACAAAAGCGGTTTCCTCGTGACCATTTTAGATAGGATCATGTACCTTGGTAAGTTTATAGAGTGACTATAGGCATCACAATGAAAATTTTCTCTGGTATACAAAGCTATACAAAGCTGGTAAAACATTTCCAAAACCCATTCATGCCTTTATAATGAAACTATTTCTTCTTTTGAGACCTCTATAGCATACTATTCAACAAACACAATCTACAAACAGATAAAGGTGATCTCTACTAAAAATACCCCCATTTGGGATTGTTCACAATCCATTAACTCTCCACAAATAAAATCAATCACAACATT
The DNA here is from genome assembly GCA_963277665.1 of Viscum album. Lineage (NCBI taxonomy): Eukaryota > Viridiplantae > Streptophyta > Magnoliopsida > Santalales > Viscaceae > Viscum > Viscum album. The sequence continues at coordinate 937,770,203 of OY728153.1, forward strand.
AGAGGAAAACTTCTAGACCAACTAGATCTAAACTTCTTACCTTTTTAGATTTTATCAATGATTCAATAATCACTAACTCTAAGATAACTTCTTTAAAGATCAGTGTGAGAACCAAGATGTAAGTGAAATGCTCCTCATGAAAGTACTTTAATGTTTTTCATGCATGCCAAAACTTATAAAATAGTTTCTCCCATTGATTCTCCCCATAATTAAGAATTCAAAACTCTCCTGATTTTTGAGATATTTGAAAGAGTTAGCTCCCCCTATATCAATAGGAAAGAACACCTTGGCCATGTCTTGTCCCAAGAAGCAGCATCAGTCTTCTAACATAGAGATCCAAAAATCTATAACAAAGGAATTCCATTATTGAACCTTTTTTTCAGCAATAAAAATCCACTTCGACTAGACAGGAATTCCATAAACATTATCCCAACAATGGTAAATCTAGGTATTTATTCAAAAAAAATAAGAACCTATTTGGATTTCACTGTAACGTGAACCCTCAATCTGGCCTCTATGACTCCTTAAACTACAAACATGGATTAACATCCATATTTTCTTCATTACCCAACAACCATTATCATCTTGTATATTAACAGAATACTGTATCAGGACTACAACGGCATGTAACATGCCAGGAGTAGTTGCGACACACCCAACCAAGCATTAATTTTAGTGAGTTACTCAATGAACCTCAGACATTACTGTGGAAATTGTAGAATGGGAAAATAGGAGAAACTGAACCCCCAATGTGTTCTCTCTAAAGGATCCCTTGGGGTTATTTTATAATGAATAATTAAGACCACACCAGACCACATGTCCGATGTGGGATGTAGACTCCAACACTCCCACTCAATCAATGTGTACCTAGCTTGGACACATAGGGAAAAATAAAGCAAGAAAAAGACTCTGTAAACAATCTCCCTCAAGCTAGACATACCCAGCTTGATTAAAAAACAAGACGAAGCAGAATAAAAGATAAAGCTGCAAGGCTGCTTCTCCCCCTTAGGATGATGGATGGATGATGTCGTGGGTGAAACAGAGGAATCACTCAGACTGGGCCGATTGATAGAGCGCTAGGAATGTCGCACTAGTGGGGTCGGTCGATGAGACATCGGGAAATACACACTAGCACCAGGAAAGCTGCACTTGCGGGGCTGATGACGGGAGATGGGAATTCCACAGAATTGTTGTGGGATCTGGCGGTGCCAAAGGTCCCGATCCGAGTCAGTCGAAGTGTTGTGCCAGCGCAAGGGCATGCCGGTGGACAGGGATGCGGCTACCGGGAGTCGTCAGGAGATGTCGGCGATGGGAGGCAGGGATTCCGCAATAGGGGGCCGGCATGGAGGGAGCAGTAGTTCACCGGAGGAAGTTCCAGACGATGAGATTCACTGGAGTGGAGAAAATGAATCTGGTTGGAGGGAGGGCTGTTTTGCAAAGCAGTGCATTGGAGGGGTGGGATCCGAGCAGAACTGGAGGCCGGCTGCTAGAGGTGCTGGAAGGGGTGGAGGCTCACTGCTGGAGGAGCCGACAGGGGTGGAGATCTATCTGCTGGAGGAGCCGTTAGGGGGAGATATCCATCAGGAGGGAGGGAGGTGGGTGGGGATAGATGTCCGCATAGGAGACAGGACGAGATGGAATCTCCTGGAGAGCAGTTGTCGTGGAGCATCGCGCGCATGGAAGAGGATCGGCGGGAGGGATCCGCAGGGATGGAAGTGCACCAGCAGGCAGGGCCGAGAAAATCTGCAAGAGGTGGGGCCGGAAGCCGCGACGGGAGTTGAGAGGGAGTCAACGCATAGAGGACGCGTAGGGTGGGAGAGAGTGGAGTATTGGACATCAGGATCGCGGGAGGGCACCGTCGGGAAGAGGGGACACGGGAAGGGTGGAAGGAGTTGTCGGCCATCGCGTGCAGAAGGAGGAGACCACCGGGAGGGAGAAGCCGCCAGGATCTCTACGAGAGGAAGGGGCCGATGTGCGTAGTAGGGAGTGGTGCTGGGAGGCCACCTGGGATAGTGACCGAGCAACGCTCGGGGGGGATAGCCGATAGGGGGCGGCGGAGAATACCTATGGCTCGCTGGCCATGTAGGCCGCCGCCCCCCAATCGGGATAAATCCTAGAGGATGATGGGGAAACAAATAAAACGGGAAGAGAATTTGGGATTAATTTCCCTCCAATACCATGTAGAATGGTAAAATAGGAGAAACGAAACCCCCAAGGTGTTCTCTCTAAAGGAACCCTTGGGGTTATTTTATAATGTATAATTAAGACCACACCGGACCACATGTCCGATGTGGGATACAGACTCCAACTGAAATCATTAATCTGGACACTTCTAGAATTACACAGACCACCACTGTGAACTCATAGTACCAGAACCACCCGAGCCTTCAACTTTCAAAGGTGAGTTCATAAATTAGCTCCAGTAGTGGAAGAAAACAAAAATATTACGAATCACCCACATGAAACAAAAATATTAAAAATCACCCACATGAACCCAATGATATCTACTACGACAACCTGAGATTAATCATCAAATTAGCAATACGAACCTCATAGTATAAAATGGATCAATATGGGAAAATATTCCTCTGAACAGCTCCTTATGTTTACCTGAACTGGTAGATAGAACCATCAGATCAGAACCCATAATGGGAGTGAACCTTTCCAGAAAAAACATGGGCCTATTCAAGTTTCCTTCAACAATCCATTTTAATAGGATATAATAATGTGTGGTTCTATCATGATTTCGTAGAATATAAGAATATTAATAACTGACCATTGTGTTTATGAATGTTTGATCATTAGTGAGTTCCCATCACTATATAAACCAATGAATTCCATCTGAACCGAGCCTCAGTGGGTCCCAAAGAATATTTCCATATCACATGAACTTTCCAGTGCACGCACCATCAATGTTAAATATGAATATCAATAATTATGGATCCAAAAAAATATGATTTTTTCCACTATTAAGATTTGTATGAACAAAATCATATTGATCAATTCTAAGAACCAACAAAGAAGCAGAATCAACCCAGACCCATACTGTAATATGTAATATCAAAGACAAATTCGTCCCCTCACAAACTCTCTGTATTTATGAATGTTGATTGGTGTATAGAAGTTTAACAAGAATCCATGGTATCCTAGAATCCAACCATGAATATCACCCCAAAATCCATCCATCCATGTATGATGGCTTCATACCATCAATCTAGGTCAACAGATTTTTTTATCTCCATATTGGATTCCTTTATCATAGATTTCTGGATCTTCATACCCACATTGTAGCTCTTGAGTCTGTTGTATTTTACCCATCATCGGTGTTTTATTTTGATTCTGTTATAGCCCTATGTTATCCCCCTTGGATACACACACCATCATCACATTATTCTTTAGAAACTATATTGTATTGTCATGAACACTGATCACCAGTTTTCAAAATCATCTTGTTTTCCACAACTGTTACATATTGATTTTGAAAAAAATAATTCCAATAATTAATGTATTGTTTTTTATGATTCATTAATTTTATTTTTAATGGTTATGTAAATCATTTAAATTTTAAAATGTTTTTTTATGAAAGATAGATTGCTAATTCACTTTCTGAATTTGGAAATTGTGCATGGATTGGGTTGCCAAGACCGGTTGATAACAGCTAAGATTGGAATGATGGTGATGCTATAGAGTTCTTATTTCCATGAAAGCGATTTGTAGATGGATCAAAGAGGATGAAAGCCCCAATTGTACTCATACAAATACCTTGTGAGTATGATAATAAGCCAAGGAAGACCATATGAAGAGAATAGAACATACTGGTGGGTTGATCAGGTATAAGATGAATGGTGTGATTCCATGTCTACTGTTTGTTTCTGAATTTTGTAACATGAACAAATTGTTTCTAATTTCTGCTATGTATTTTTGTATTTGGTAATATAAAAAAACTATTGCTCCTGTAGTTTGTGGATTCTGCTTCTCTTTTCTACTGTTTCTCATTTATACAGTTTGTGGATTCTGCGGTTTTTGGATTTTTTTGCTTATTTATGTAGTTAGTGAATTTTGTTTCTCATTTCTGATGTTTGTTTCTACTATGTGGATTTTGGCATTTGGAGGTTCGGTTATTATTTTTTTATTCCATATAAAAGATAGAGCCATGGTTTTAACTGTGACAGTATACTCTAATTTCAACAGTTAAACCGTGGATGTAGCTTGAAACAGTCATGGTTTAAACCATCGCTCTAGGGTAACTATATACATAGTTTAAACTATGGAAATAGGATCCAATTTCCATAGTTAAACTATGGCTATAGATGGTCTATCTCCACGGTTAAAACTATGTCTAATGGTGACCTATTTTCATGGTTAAAAATGTGGCAATCAGTCTGACCTATTTCCATGGAGATAACCGCCACAATTTTGGAAAATCGTAGCTTTATGTGAATTTTCTAGTTGTGTTATAATTTCGAAGGAAAACCCCACCAATTTTTCCAAGAGATTTAGGACCATAATAATCAGAGGCATGGCTTGGTAGAATAAATAGTATTTTCAATTTCCATGGAACTTGAATCACATTAAGATGAGCTAACAATATACATGTTGGATAATCTCTCACACAAATGTTTGGTTTTAGTTTTTCAAACTAAATGTGACCAAGGACTTAGCAGGAATTCAAGGAATTTTTTAATAGCAAATTATATTTCCATACCTTTAAATTAACCAGAATGGAATATTTATTTAGTCTAAAGAAAGAAAATATAGAAGTGGTCAAATATGCAGCTAAAGTTATGAACTTAGTTCATTTTTATCTAGAAGTGGTTTCTAGTGAGTACCTAGAGGAATGGATATTAAAGTCTATACTATCACAAAAAATTCACTCTAAGGTAGTAGTATTCTAAATTTATTTCTATAAAATATGGTCAATAGAGTGATGACAGAGGAAAATAACATTATTTTGAATGATGGTGGAGGAAAAAAAAAATTTCTTTATAGGCATAGGTGGGAACTCTAGTAATAGAGGTAAGATAAATATGGATAACTACTCACAAGAAATCAAGGTATTATAGAATCAATAAATGAGATCAATTTATTTGTCTCCAAAATATAGTAACAATCCAAGAATGCTTCGAATGTTGTTCATCGGAGCACATAAATTGAAACTTTATGATGCCGCCTAAGGACTATTATTTATGTGCTCAAATGTGACATATCTAATGTTATTATAATAATGATCTAAATTCATCTAGTTGTAAGGCTCTAATATGTCTCAAATCTCTTATGATCAACCAGGAAGTCACATCAGACCAGTTCTTGACCTTAGAACCGAGTGATTCATGGTGATTTCAGAAACACCTAGACACCTTAACCAATAAAACCTCATTAGGGAAGCATGGATTACATGGTAGGAGTTTGAAATTAGTTTTATGTTTCTAAGTAGAGTGTAATAGAGGAGAAATTATTCCCTTTGACAGTGCAAGGTACCATACTTTTTAAAATCTACTCTTATGAATGATTTTTTTTGTTACAAGAACATCTCGTTCATTCATCGCTTCTTACATGGTAAATTTAATGGGGTTAAATTCGTAAATGATGCCACATAAGATTAGAATTAATACACCTCTTAGGAAATAGGAGTGTAAGGGACTTGAGTATGTCACTTGTTCTATAAAAATCGATAGAATCCAGTTATGTTGGGAATTTTCTTTTGAAGAAATAGATATATTTCCTTTAATTGAATGAGTAGACCGGTTAATGGATTTAAAATCCCATATTGATTATTATGCTCAGTGAGTGAGTTTTACAACTCTTAGTGGATCAGAACATCTCTTTAAATGGGATTAGTATATGAATGTTGTAATATTAGGACCATTATATTTGGTCATAATATACAAATATACAAAAGAGGGGGTGAATTGTGTCTTTTCAAATTCTTTCACAATTCTGACTTTTGATGTCAACTATAGATTATGCGTATAAGCGGTGTTTATCTTCTATATGAAAGTATGAGTAGTGGATAAAATAAAAATACAGAACACAACTTTTTATAGTGATTCGGGGCATAAAGATCCCCTAGTAAACTCCACCAATTACTCTCTTTGTGAGTTTGGTGAATTTCACTAGTTAGGTCCTCATATTATAAGACCAATCCACAACTGAGTGCAGATAGTTGACACCATTACAAATAAAGATAAAAACATAACCTTCTGGTTCTATATTAGAGAACAAAAAATCTACAGTTTAGATCGAGAAGCTGATACTCCACCAGAACTAAGTATGGGTAGTTAAAACTCTCAATAAAAAGATGTTTATTAAGGAGTCGATTGAACTTCACAGTTGTAACAACAACTGACAACATATGGATCTTCTTCTTCAAAAAATGGATTTTTCAAGAAAGAGTAGTTCCAAAGCAATTCAGTTGCAATAGATATTTTAAATAAAAGAACCAATGATTATTAGTAGAATACTTATAGAAAATAAAATATTCAAAACATGTATATCTCCAAAGTGTATCCATTTCTGTAGATAACAAAATATGATCTATTGTTGTAGTAGATCTGTAAAATATCTTCACAAGAATGCAGTTTCAATCAAGACTATGGGTCGCAATATGTGTCTCAATATATCACTAATTATGTTAATGATACACACACACATATATATATATATATATATATTGAAAAAATACACCAATATAATAAATAAATAAGAGAGCCTGATTTTTAATTATAGATCCAAGAAAATCATCTAATAAATCTTTATAATTCAAATTCACAAGACAACTCAGAGTAGTCATAACTTCCCTTAAAAACAGGAGATAGTTTCTCCACTTAATACAATTATTTGAATCAATTAGAAAGAGATTTGAATCATTTGAAAATGAGATTTAAATCGGCCTGATATTCCACAAAGATCATTGCATGAAACTCTGATAAAATCCTAAATTCAAATCTCTGATGTTGAAAATTCAAACGTAGGGTTCCTTCACAAAATGACAAAATACCAAATATAGGGTTCAGCTACATAGGGTTGAACGCGTTGTCTTGACACATCAAATTAATTATGATTTTAAGGTTGATTTATAGTTTTGGGAAGACCCTAGTTCGTCTCTCAAGGAGCGTTGAGAGCTTATAGTGTGTATTTTTAATAAATATTACTAAAAGAGGGGTCATTTTGAAAACAGTTTTAAGAAAATAACTTAACTTAAAGAGTTTAATTGTTGAAAACCCAAGTGGATTATGAAAAATATGACACAAAGGGTTCATTTTTATTTCACTAAACACATTTCAAATTCATTGTTCATGGAGATTCATTTATTTTTGGAGTAATTATTTGGTTGAAATTAATTTCAATCATGATTAATTCCTAAGTTTTATTTCAATGATTAAAGAACCAAACCTTGACGTAACAATCGTATTGTCAAGGTATAGAGCTTATGCGTGGAATAATAACTTCCAAAGTAGATTTAAATATAAATAATGTGGGTATGAAAAGGATTCTTGTGTTGTCTGATTAGAACAACACAAGTCACGCACTCAAAACCACACACCAATTGGTTAGAAATTAAGAGCATAACATTCACATGTATCAAAACAAGAATTCAAATATGAAATCATGTAAGGTACATGGAATAAAACAATTAAACACCGAAATTACTCCAAACTAGTATCTAATATATGCGTCAGAACTCCCTTGACATGTGTGTTGCTCCCTCATAATGAACGCCCACCATTTAGCTCAACATCAGGAGAAGGAAGCTCGGGTGGAACACTTTCTTCATTCTTGATACCCCTGTGAGGATAGGGGAATCCAGAACTTCTAGAATGATTATATGACTCCCATGGAACTCCAAATTCATATCACTTCACTCCTTGGGAGAAATTTCAAATGACGAGCCCAAGCTTCCATTTTATAGGCAAAATGGAAGGTGGTTTTGGGCACACAGATTGTGTAAAACCACATGTCCCATGGTTTTATACCACTTGAAAGTTGAATATAGCTTTGGAAAAAATGAAAAACATGTTTCCCCACCTCTTTAATGTCTCCACTGAAAGTTTGGAACCATTTGGACAATTAAATCCCAATATATGGATAGATCACAACACACCACTTTTGACTTCATGTAGATTCGGTGTGCTGGACAGATCAGGTCGGTTGGGCTAACAGATATCCAAATGAGGTTTGTTTTCCTCCATATGAAATGTATCCAAATGAATTTTGGACTAGAAAACAAAATTTCATCCCATTTAGATGCACTGTTAAGTAGCATTATGCAGTTTAGTAAAATGGTCTGCTTGGATCTTGCGCAGCTTGGGCCATTTTTCTTAGACTTCATCATGGACCCTCCAAGTCACCTCCACCTTCAATGAAATTATCAAAACAAGTACAATTTCCCTTTTTAATAGTTATAAAAATAAAATAATAGAATAAAACATGAATTTCAATTTGTTATTATTTTTATAATTTTCAATACAAAACTAGTTTAACACAGTGGTGTAAGGGTGAAAATGAAACAGTGAATCGTGGTGCGATCACACCACCACACCTAAACATTTGAACTTATGGACAAAGTCATATTTCTAAAAATTATGTATGTATATATTTACAACTTCATAAAGATTTAACATTCAATGAAAATTTAATTCCTGATAGAAATGTGATCAAAGAAAAAATCACACAGAGGATTTATTCTTAATGATCAAACAAAAAGATGTCTCAAAAATTGTATCAGCACGAAATTCAAGGAGTTGAATGATAAAAATTTGAGAAAATAGTTCAAAAGATAACCATTTCACTAATTCTCCATGTGTGTGTGAAAACCATTCCATGCCATTATTTCCACTTTCTATCGAGTAAATATAAGTTATTTTAAAAATTGTCTACTTATATAATCCTTTCCACTGAACCTTCCATATATCCTTTGCAATAAAATTCAAAGACCCACTCACTTAAGCATTATTATAAGTCAAACCATAAGCTCCCGACCTAGATATCCCCATATGTTTCACATTTCATCACTCCCCTCATTTATTATTTTTTTTCAAAAGTTTCTCTTGGAACAAATATCACACTCTTCTCCCAACCCATGTTTGATCTCTACACGACACTAATTATAATAATTATAACAACATCAAAGGTAGAGTAAGGGTGTTTTTTGACCTGAACAATATACAACCATTTTTTTGTGAGGGATTACAATAGTCGAATAACAGGTACACATGCATAGATCAATCTGGTATTGTGATGAAATTGATTGTACAAGGAAGAAACGAATGGAAAAATGATTTTGGAAAGTATTGAAAAATCAACCTAACCTATATTGACCTTTTATTAAGTATAAATTTTCACACTTCATGGTTGGGTGCAAAGATTTGTGAAGAAATTAAGTAACACAAATTTCCATTATACTATTCACAAAAAAGGGCACCATTCTTCTCACAGGTTTCAAAATGATACAACCATTTATATCATCAACAAAGAACTAAATTTCAATAGAAAGTCACACAATTGTATTGAATTCTTGCTAAAATGCACATTTTAGCAAAAAAAATTGAATTCTAAAACAACATGAAATAAATAAATTCCACATGTATTTTAAATAACTTCCATGATTAAATGGGCATAATTTTCCATGATAAAGTGGGCATAAAAAAATATTCAGTCACAAAGGTGAGTGAGAGGGAAAGGGGGGAAATTAACAATACAATTCAGCAAGCTAAAAAGGAAAAAAGAATAAAGATTATAAAAATTCCTAACTAACCCAGAAATATACCCATCCCCCACACCTAAAGTGTGCAGTGTCCTCACAATAATAAAAAATAATGTGGGAAGGAAGAATAAAACCTAGTGAGTTTTATTCATAGATTTCTTCTTAAATATGGAGTTCCTCCATAGGGGACTCCATAATGGATTCATGGAAGTGATTTAGCCACTTCCCATTGACAGTGAAATTTTTCTTGGTTTCATCATTTTAAACCTGAAAAACACTAAATGGAGAGACATTAGTAACAGTGTATGGTCCAAACCAATGGGAAAAAAGCTTACCTAGATGAAACTTCAGCCTTGCATTATAGATGTGGACCTTCTGCCCAATGTGGAACTAACGGTGAATAATGAGACGGTTGTGGGCAGCCTTGGTTCACTTCTTATAAATCCTAGAGTTCTCATATGAATCTTTTCTTATTTCCTCCATCTCCTGAATCCGAAACTTCCTTTGAGAACCTTCACTAGAAAGATTATAATTTCATTGTTTGATGGCCCAGTAGGCCCGGTGCTCAATCTCAACTGGGAGGTGACAAATATTTCCAAACACTAGCCGATATGGTGACATGATAATGTGAGTTTTGAAATTAGTACTGTAAGACCATAAGGAATCATCGAGTCTAAGACTCTAATATTTTCTATTAGGTTTAACTGTTTTTTCAAGGATCTATTTACCTCCATATTTAACACCTCATCTTGACCATTATTCTGTGGGTGATATGCAGTAGACACTCTATGCCTGACCCCATACCAACGCAAAATAGATTGCATTGTTCGGTTACAGAAATGAGAACCCCGGTCACTGATGATGAACCTAGGTATGCCAATCCTACAGAAAATTTGGGTTCTAAAAAATTACACAACTGCCTTAGAATCATTAGTCATTGTAGCTCATGCCTCTACTCATTTTTAAACATAATACACTACCAAAATAATGTATAAGTTACCAAATGAATTGGGGAATTGTCCCATAAAATCAATGCCCCAAACATCAAAAATTTCATGGAAGAGCAAGGGTTTTTGTGGCATCTAATTTATTTTAGATACATTCCCCATTCTTTGACAGCGATGACAAGATTTATAGAAGTCATGGGCATCCCGAAACAGTGTGGGATAAAAGAGACCAAAATCGAGGACCTTACAAGAAGTCCATTGGGTACCAAAGTGGACCCCGCAAGAGATAGTGCGACAAAACCTAAGGATGGACTGAAACTCAATATCGGGAACACAACGCCTAAGGAATTGATCACTACAGGTGCTCCAAATGTAGGGGTCATACCAAATGTACCATTGAGACTCATGTTTTAGACAGTCGACCATGTTTTTGTTGAAATCAGTAGGAATCCAAGATTCTACCAAATAATTTTCAATTTCAGCATACCAAGGAATAACATCTTACACTCAGTACAGTTTCTCATCAGGAAACATGTCATTTATGGGAATACATGTGGATGAGTCAATGTTTGAGGATGGTTGAATCCTACTGATATGGCCAGCCACCACATTATCTGCTCCTTTTTTATCCCTAATTTCTAAATTTAATTCCTGAAGGAGAAGCATACAGTGAATGAGACGTGGTTTGGCTTCTGATTTCTTAAGGAGATACCTGAGGGTTGCATGGTCTGAGAAAAAATGACTTTGGACCCTAAAATATACGACCTGAATTTATCCAAGGCAAACACAATGGAAAAAAATTCTTTTTCAATTGTGGTGTAGTTTTCTTGGTCAGGGTCCAAAGTACGTGAGGAATATGCAATGACACGTGGAGCTCGCTCGACCCTTTGCGATTAGACTTCTCCAACTGCATAGTTAGAGGCATCACACATGAGCTCAAATGGTAAATCCCACCAAGGTGATTGGATTACTAGGGGTGACCTGAGACTCCATTTTAACTTATTAAAATCTTCCTCACATTATTTATCAAAAACAAATTCCTTTTCTTTTTGGAGTAACTGGGAGAGTGGGAGTGAATTCTTACTAAAGTCACGAATGAAACAACGGTAAAATCCAGCATGACCTAGGAAAGACCGCACATCCTGAACATTTTTGGGGAATGGTAAGGAAGAAATGACATCCAATTTTGATTTATCTACTTGAATACCATCCCCAAAAATGACATTTCCCAAAACTATACCTCATGTCACTATAAAATGACAATTCTCATAATTTAATACAAGATTGTTTTCAATACAACGATGTAGGACTAAACCAAGACTACTCAAACATTCATCAAAAGAGGATCCATAAATAGTGAAATCATCCATGAATATTTCCATGAAGTTCTCCAGGTAATCCGAAAAAATACTAACCATGCATCACTGGAAAGTACCTAGATCATTGCACAGACCAAATCACATCCTCCTATATGAAAATGTGGCAAAGGGGCAAGTGAAGGTTGTCTTTTCCTAATCCTCAGGGGAAATATGGATTTGAAAATATCCAGAATACCCATCAAAAAAACAATAATGGGACTTCCCTGATAGCCTCTCGAGAATTTGGTTAATGAATGTTAATGGAAAATGGTCCTTCCTAATGTGTTGATTTAGTCGGTGATAGTCTATGTAGACACTCCAACTATTCTTCACATGAGTTGGAACCAATTCATTTTTTTTCATTTTTTATTACAATAAGACCAGTTTTTTAGGAACCACTTGTACTTGACCGACTCATTGGATGTTAGATATGGGGTAAATGATTCCAGTAACCAATAATTTTGTTGCCACCTTTTTAACAACATCTAGGAGGTTTGGGTTCAGTTGACGTTGTGACTGCCTCAATGGTTTAAACTCATCATTTAAAAATATATGATGTGTAAAAATTGATGAGATAATACCAGGAATGTTTGCAAGTTTCCATCCCAAAGCTTTTTTATACTCCCTCAAAAGTTCAAGCAGTCGCAATTCATTCTCAGGAGCGAGTGAACTAGCAATGATGACAAACAACTCAATGGTATCATCCTCAGATGATGGGAGTGTGTGTGAAAGTGAGAGGTCATTGATCTTATCTAACTACTCAATTGTATCATCTTCAGATGATGAATGGTCTTTTATAAGATTAGCAGTATCATCGATGGTCATTGGATCCTCAGTGTTCAAGAAATTATCAATTAATAAACATGCATGACACTTTTCTAGACCACTACAATAATCAATGCATGATTCATTACCAATAAATTCAATAAAGGATTAAAAATCATAAAGGGGATTGGGGGAATAAAAATAAGTGTTTTCAGAGTAAGGTATTACATCAATTTAATTTACAGAGAGAGAGGAATGTTCTTCTAAGGGGTGCTTCATGGAATTAAGGATGTTGAAATGGACTATGTCACCACCAAATTCCATAGATAATGTACCATTATGGAAATTAATTATGGTTTTTGGTAGTTTTCAAGAAGGGTCTCCCCAATATAATAGAGGCATGTCCATTCATCCTATCATCTTCCATTTTAAGCACATAAAAATCAACATGAAAAATTAAATTTTGTACTCTCACAAGAACATCCTCTAACACATCGGAGGGGTGTGAAGTACTACAGTTGGCCAGTTGAACAAAAATTCTAGTGGGCTTCAATTCCCCGACCTGCAATGAAGAGTAAATGGAGTGCGACATCATGTTTATATAATCACCTAAATCAAGAATAAAATTGGAAAATGAATACTCCCCTATGGTGCATGGAATCAAGAATGTACCGAGATCGTTTCACTTGGTGGGAATTGATGGCTCTATTAATGCTGATACGTTCCTCCCTAAGCTCACCTTTTCATCTCCATGAAGTCGCCTTCAGAGTGTACACATCTCTTTCAGAAACTTGGTGTATCTTGTAATTTTCTTCACGACATCAATCAAGGGGATGTTAACCTGCACTTTTTTTCAAATTTCTAATATTTCCTTATCAAGTTCTGTTTATTTTTGTTTTCTTGGTTGGGTGTACCTTTGAGGAAATGGGAGAGGAATGGTTTGGCTAGGTGACTCATCAACAAAAACACTCTTTTCTTTGGAAGGGATTCTCTTAGGACAAGGTTCTACCTAATTTGGAGAATTTACAGTGGTTGGGATGGTGGTTTCCTTAAGAGGGGATTAATCTATTGGTGAGTTTATTTGGGTTTTAAGTTAAGTTCCACTCCTAAGGGTGATTGTACTGACATTTTTCTTATCCCTAGGGTTAACTACTGGCTGAGAAGGTATTTTACCCGACCCATGGCTTTGGATTTACCCCACTGAGTTGGCAAGTTGGCCTAAGTTGGTTTTTAGGTCTTGTATGGTATCTTGGGTGGTTCGTTGAAATTGGAGATTATTGGAAGACATTTGATTCATCATATCTTCTAGGCTAGGCTCGGGTTTTGGAGGGGTTTGTTGGAAATGCCTTTGTTGTGGTTGAGGATTTATGGGTGGTGGTGGATGACTACTATGCCCTGGTTGGTTACATTGTTGTTGAGGTTGGTTTGAATACCCCTCTTTCCTATAGGCTTGGTTTTCTTTCCACCCAGGGTTGGATGAATATTAAGGTTATTTCCTAAAGGTTTGGTTATAGGGGTGGCCGGGAAAGATTTCCTTACAACTCTCGAAAGTTTCTCTCAATTAGGGGAATTGGTCAGAGTAGTGGGTGTCAGAAGAACATATGCCACAATGGATGGGAGGAGGATATTGGGATTTCCCTTAGGAAAGATCAAGTTATCGAAGAAGGGTACTAACATCTTTAAACTTTGTGTCCACCTTCTTCTCTAATTCTAAACTTTGAACCTCGTGGACACCTCGAATGGGTACACTAGATCGTGAACCGAATTGTTGAGTATTTTTCACCATGTTCTCAATTAGGTTTTTTTGCAGTAATTGGGGTCTTATCAACTAGCACACCACCTACATTAGCATCAATCATATTTCTATCAATAGGAATTAAACCTTCATAAAAATATTGAATTAAAAGTTGATCACTTATTTGGTGGTGTAGACAACTTGAACATAACCTTTTAAAGCATTCCCAATATTAATGTAATGTTTCCCCTTGTGACTGACTTATACCACAAATTTATTTCCATGTAGTTTTAGTTTGAGAGGCTGAGAAATATTTTTATAGAAAAAGACGTTTGATTATGCCCAACCTCTAATTGGTGAATTAACATAGTAAATCCAATCTTTTGCAGTATCTTCTAATGAGAAAGGGAATTTCCTTAGCTTTACTTGTTCTTTATCCACATTAGCAGGTTTTAAAGTAGAACACATAGTATTAAATTCTTTTAAGTGCTTATTTGGATCTTCTCCTATGAGTCCATGAAATCTTGGTAAAAAAATTTATTAAACCAAATTTCAGTTCAAAATTGGGTGCCACGCCTTGCATTTAAATTTAGGTGGGTTGGATATCAACATCGGGTGAGGTTAGTTATTTTAATGTTAAATTATTTTCAGTCATATTATGAAAGTTTATTTCCGTTTTGATATTGGTTCTAGAAGAAGAAGAGGAAGGACCAAGACGAGTGTTGATGTTTTGTGTGTCCTCCTTCGAAGGGTTCTCTTGTGCGTCTCGGTGTTGCTGATGTAGGATCATCTCCAGCTCAGGTTTGAAAGATGGTAAGTCTCCCGAAGTTGAACGCATCAAGCACAAAACCTAATAAATAAATAAATAATAATACAAAAAGATAGGTAAAGGTATAATATAAAACAAATAAATATTCAAAAAATTTACAAAAAACTTGTCAAAAAAGCACTAAAACCAAAGCACTTCCTGGAAACGTTGCCAAAATTTGAACGTGTAGTCGTGAAACACCAAATTGATTATTATTTTAAGGTTGATTTATAGTCTAGGGAATACCCTAGGTTTTCTATAAAGGATAATTGGTATCTTATAGTGTGTATTTTTAATAAATACTACTAAAAGAGGGGGTGATTTTAAAAACAATTTTAAGAAAATAACTTAACTTAAAGATTTTAATAGTTGACAAACCAAGTGGATTTTGAAAAATATGAGATAAAGGGTTCATTTTGATTTCACTACACACATTTCAAGTTCATTTTTCATAGATATTAATTTAGTTTTGTATTAATTATTTGGTTAAAATTAATTAGAATCCCGATTAATTCCTAAGCTTTTATTTCAATGCTTAAAGAACCAAACCTTGACGCAACAATCATATTGTCAAGGTCCAGCACTTATTCATGGAATAATATCTTCCAAAGCAGGTTTAAATCTTAATAATGTGGGTATGGAAAGGATTCTTGTGTTTTCCAATATAAACAACACAACTCACGCACTCAAAACCTCACACCAATCAGTTAGAAATTAAGAGCATAACATTCACATGTATCAAAACAAGAATTCAAATATTAAATCAAGTAAGGTACATGTAATGAAATGTTTAAACACACAAATTACTCCAAAATAGTAGCTAATATATTCATCGTAACTCCCTTGACATGTGTGTAGCTCCCTCACAATGAACACCCACCGTTTAGCTTGACATCGGGAGGAGGAAGCTCGGGTGGAACTCCATCTTCATTCTTGATCCCCCTATGAGGATATGGGCCTCAAGAACATATAGGATTAGGAGAGGACTCCTCTATAACTCTAAATTGTCAGAACTTCACTCCTTGTCAGAACTTGAAACTGAGGAGCCCAAGATTCCATTTTATAGGCAAAGTGGAAGGTGGTTTTGGGAACACAAATTGTGTAAAACCACTTGGCCCAGGGTATTCGACCACTTGACACTAGAATAGCACTTTGGAAAAAACTAGAAACATGTTTCCCCACCTCTTTAATGACTCCACTGAAAGTTTGGCACCATTTGGATAACTAGAGCCCGAGATATGGACAGATCAGAGCACACCACTTTTGACTTCTTGAAGATTCAGTGTGCTGAACATATCAGGTCGGTTGGTCCACTAGATGGCTGAATGTGGATTGGTTTCCTTAATATGAAATGTAGAAAAATTCATTTTGGAACATATCACAAAATTTCAGCCCATTTGGATGCACATTTAAGTGTAATTATTCGGTTTAGAAAACTGGTGTGCTTGGATCCTACGTAGCTAGGCCCATTTTTCTTGGACTTCATCATGCGCCCTCCAAATCACCGTCATCTTCAATGAAATTTTCAAAAAAATTAACATTTCCATTTTTAACAGAAATAAAAAAATATAATGGAATCAAACATGAAGTTAAATTTGTTATTATTTTTATAATTTTCAATACAAAACTAGTTTAACATAGTTGTGTAAGGGTGAAAATGAAATAATGAATCGTGGTGTTATCAAGCATTCATTCTCTAAATGAAGGGTTGACCACGTAAGGTTGATCATAAAAGTAAGGTGGATTATCCATACATTTTCTTCTCAAACGTAGAATTCCATACCTACATAGGGTTCTTAGGGTTCTTTAACTATACATTATCTTTTTGTCAAACATAAGATTCCATTCAAACCTAAGGTTCTTTATCCACACGTTTCTATCAACGTAGGGTTGATTAACCATTCGTACTGAACTATCAACATAAGGTTTAATATAAATGTAGGGTTTGTTCCTTACATTGCATTCTTCAATGTAGGATATGAATACTGTTTCTAGAATATGCTTAAGAGCATTCCGAACACTTTGATGAATATTCCACTCAAATAATAAGCTTGAATATAATTCTAAAATAAGGATTATAAATAATATTAATTTCTTGAAATACACATAAAATAATATCATTATTAAAACAAACAAGATTATTTGTGAGAATTAAAATCAATAAGATTTATTTAGTATTGTTGAGACAATACATGCCCAACAATCTCTCCCTTTCTTATGATCACAAAATCCATAAAATTAGTAACAAAATTTTGAATTTTGAAAATAATTAAAAGAAAAATAATTCAAATTTGATTAGATAGAATTATTTCTGTAAAAAGAAATGTTGTGTTTATCCAAATTTCTCCCCCTTTTTGTGAGTTCAAAAAGAAAGTATAGAAAAAGATTAAAACACATTTAATTTAGCATGTATCAGTAAGTGAATGTTATAATAATATGTTTAAAGAAATAAGATAGGATTTTTGGCTCTAGACATAAACATAAAAAAATATAAAATAAGGCACTGGAAATACGAATAAATAAATTTTATTGATCAAAATTATATAAGTACAATAGTCAGTGTGACTGGGAAAAAAGTTAGTCAACTGGTAAGGTTAGGATAGAAAAGGTTGGGTAGGATTTGGCTCAATTATGATTCCATAGGATTTTGAGAAGCTTCAAACATGTCTTTCAACTCTACCATTTGTAACCATAACTTTCTCATAAGACCATCACCACCTATATAATAAAAACTCTAGAATCTTGACTTATATGAAAATTCTCAACAATGTTTACTATAAAAACCTCCACATTGGGCTGTTGGACTGGACGATCCTACCTTATATCTCGCAGGCCTCAGATGGATCATATTCCCACCTGATGTTTTCTGATGAAATTATTATTTTTCTTAATGGAAGGAGGTCATATTTTGTCAATTTCATGTGGATAATGGGGAGATATGGTAGTCTGAGCAGCTAGCAAGTTAACAGTAGGAAGATAAATATATTTATTTCTATTAAATGCTCAAGGAGGAGGGCCCGAAGCATCTAGGAAATTCTAGGGGTGCAATAGAAATAGCTGCCAATGTTGTATCTCGGGGCTCCCATCTATAATGGTCAGGTGAAAAAATCCTTCTTTGAGGATCTAATTAATAGAATGGATGGAAGAATTTGTAACTAGAAAAATAGGTTTCTATCCTTTGGGGGATGGGTGGCATTGATAAATAGTTTGGTCTCTTCGATTCTGATGCATGTATTATCTATCATCTCCCCTCCTAAGGGGATTATTACTGCCATGGAGATAATTATGAACATATTTCTTCGGGATGCCAATGATACAGGAAGGGCTCATTGGGCCTCATATACTTGGTTGGCGAAACCGATTGAGGAATGAGGTGCTAGTCTCATAGAATTAAATGTAGCCATGCAATCCATGCAGGCCCGATTGGCTTGAGATTTTCTTGTGGGAAAGTTGATGTGGGACAAAACTCTGAGAATAAAATTTGGAAAGCATTGGGAGGATTGGGATAGAAGGAAACTATCAAGGTTGGGGAAAATAGTGGTGTATCATTTAGATATCTTCTAGGATTCTTCTTGATGGTTGATCGGTCATGGGTATGTGAACTTATGGAGGGATAATTGGTTTGGATAGAAGTTGTTTTTCTTGGGGTTCCCTGGACTGGACATGTCAGTGAGGGAGGCTTTTCAGAATCCCAGGTTGATGGAGGCCATTACCAGCTTGGAGCAAAAGAAGATGTTCAAAGAAATTGTCCTCTCGGAGGATGATGATCGCTTATTCTTTACTGAAGCTAGCTATGGGTCCTTTAATAGTCATGAATTTAGCGGCCTAATTCAATAGGGAGGAAGCCAGGATGAATGGGTTGATCAGGTGTGGTGTAAGGAGATCCCATCGAAGATAAGTTTTTTAGTTTGGAGAGCTAGAAACCAGGACTTTCCTACGAAGGAAGACATCCAGAAAAAGGGTATCAATATAGTGTCCTAGTTTTACTATTGCATTATTCCTCAGGTGGAATCGATATTCCACTTATTCATTAGGAGTTAATGGGTGTGATGTCTCTGGTCTAGCTTGGATAGATGGGGTAATTACAGGGCTTCATGCAACTCCCTACATGATTTTTTAGAAGGGTGTTTTTCGAGAGCGAAGCAGAATGGGATGAAGATCAAGGTCTGCAACACCATTGTAATCTCAATTTTTTGGACTATATGGGAGGTGAGGAATAAAGATAGATGGGATATTTGGGCTTCGAATTCACTTCTTCAGGTGAGAATGATGGGGCTTCGGTATGAGTTAGAGTATCTACTAAATGGGGGGATTATTCTTTGGTCTCCATTTCTGTTAAAGGATTTGTGGATCGTCTGATATTATATGGAGGATGGGTAAGATGGAATCCTCTAGTTAATGGCATTAAACTTAATGTGTATGGTTTGTTTATGAATGGGATGATGTGTGGGTAAGGGCTGGTTCGGGACAACAGTGGCTCAGTTTTAGTGGCCTTTAGTAGCTTCTATGGGACAGGGAATTTGTTTGGCGTGGATGTTTGGGCGTTACACACTGGTGTTATGCTATGAAAAAGGTTATCGTTGGTGATATTGGAAGTGGAATCAGACTCTGAGGTGCTGATTCGGGCCCTTCAAGAAAAAGGTGAGGTTCCTTGGTGTTTGACCTACCACATTCATGGTTTTTCCGTGGAGTTTTCTAGTGAATGTGTGATTCGATATATTCCTAGGGAGGCTAACTTCATTGCGGACACTCTTTCTTAGGGGAGTAGTCATGATGACCCATTCGTGGTTTTCTATAGGTTGGGATATTTACCTCAGGAGTGTATTGGTATTGTCATGGGGGACGCATTAGGGCTTCATCATTTTAGATTGTTTTGAATTCTTGTTATAAGGACCTGACCTTAAACATTACATAATCTAGAATTAAATGAATAATTCACATTGAGGATCTTTTTAGGTTTAGTGTTTTAGAGAATTATGCCATAAATATTTCATTACATCTCCAAAATTACAAGGTAGACACTTCTACTCAGTTTCCATTTTTTTCATAAAACAAAAACTCTTGAAAAAAAGGGTAATGTCTAGTTCCATGTTTTAGACAGCATGACTTTTCCTTGATCCCATCTTTGACCTTATTCATCTTTAAGTCCTATGAAAAACATTTCAAAACTTTGGATGAGCATAAAAAGCTCAGTAAGGGTTATAAAACAAAGAAAGAAAACATTATTTCATCAATACATACATAACATAAACTCTTTAACATACCTCATGAAATCATAAGATTTTCATAGTAAACACAAATCATAAAGGTAACTTGTGGCATCCATAACATACTTACGTTGTAGCTTTCATAGCTACGTAGGGAGTTACATTTGGAATACCCATCATAGTATATTCCCTAAATCTCTTAGGAGAAATATTCAAATTTACCTCTGTCACGTTACCCAATGCATTGGAGAACTATCTTGGGATCACTCTCTATAGGTTTATCACGGAACCACCCATATACGTAACAATGCCCAAGAACCATAACATATTCATAACGCGTAAAACAAATATAAAGGAAAGATAACATTTCCACATTTAAATCACAATATATAATTTAAATATATTGACATAAAAAATCAATTATCACAACCATTTTCAATACCAAAATATGTAATAGAGTATATGGTATTTATTTTCCTTTTAAAAACATTACGGCTTGTTAAGGAATCCAAAAGATCAATAATAATCGTGGTGACAGAAAAGGTTGTTGTTAGTACTTACGTTAAAAGAAACATTATTTTTTTCCGTTTAGTAAAATTCATAATAGAAAAAGATTCCCTTTTAATGAAATGAAAATTCAAAGGTGTTTATACAGCGTATAAAAGAAATTCATGTATAAAACAAAATATGTCTCAATGAAAGGAGATTGAAATGAAGTCCCTTGCCTCGTGCCCGACTTGACTCATCCGTTCTCTAATATCCAGAATAATAAACTAAAGTTAATTTATACTTTCTTAAGAACCATTTTCAAGTTTATTATTCCTTTTATATCACATATTACCATGTTATAAACATTATGTAATCATTTAAGTTAATAATGGTTATTTTTTCGATATTTGGTACTTGAGTAAAAAATGGACTTCTTATAATTACAAGTTGTTCATGTGAAAAAAAAATTCATTATATAAAGAATTATATTCATGATTTAGATATAAAATATATCATATATATCTAGTATATTCATGTATTTATAACATTACATAACATTTGGAGGTAAGAAATAAAATGCACCATTCATGGAGACGGTAAGCCGTACGTACGCATGAACACTAATTTTATTTCTATTTCATATTTAATGGAATTAAAACATAATGATACATAGGTATATTATAATTCTAGTATAATATCATATATATAATCTCAGTAACTCCATCCTTTATACATTCCACGTATGGCATGAACGAGTCATATCACTTTGAGGGGGCGGTAGTTCGCACTTCCTCAAATGAAATTATTGTGTTTACCCCTAATGGAAACCATAAAGGTATGCTATAAATGGAAAATACAGAAGCATAAAGAAAACATAAACATAATATATATCATATATAAATATAGTTCCATCATAATATCCACTATGAGAGGTTGTTGTAGATATTTAAACAATCATCGTTTCGTGAGGCAGTAGTTCGCCGTCCACAAAAACAATATGTTCTTTACCCATTAGATAGTGGTGTGTGTAAGTGTAGTTAGAATCCTTCTCATAACAACAAACTAGTATATTTATGATACTAGTGTTGTTATAAAATAAATTAATAAAAAGATTTTATGGGGTTATAGAAGTAAAATAAAATAAAATAACTTACGAGAAGACGTTACCTTTAAATCGGGTAACTCCTTTTGATTTGAACCAAAACGGTTTCTTGAAGTGCCTTCTTCCTAAGTTAAGGCTTATAGAAGGAAGAGAGGGATATTGAGAGCATATTTTGGTAGATTTTGGATTAGCTGAGGGGCTTGAGAGGTGTGAGTAACGGGTTAGAGGTGAAAGCTTTTTATAAGGGGGGGAGGGACTCTTTAGGAAAGTGTGCAAATATTATTTTATTATATAATGATTTTCAGTTTCTAAAGGTCCAAAACTTATTAAAGTAGAAGATAAGATGACTCATGGTCTAAATATAATCATCCAATAAGAATTGGATAGGTTTTGGATATTATTTTAATCTTTATAATCTTATTTATTTAAATCATTTATTAATGAGATAAACACTACATCATTATTATGTCATAAATAATTTAATTTATTTCATGTATAAAAATTA
Source organism: Viscum album (assembly GCA_963277665.1). NCBI lineage: Eukaryota > Viridiplantae > Streptophyta > Magnoliopsida > Santalales > Viscaceae > Viscum > Viscum album. The sequence continues at coordinate 937,792,822 of OY728153.1, forward strand.
TAAAAAATACCATGATGTAGGAAATATTTTTAGCTTTCCAAAGAATATTTATATTCGAAATGATAACTTATATAACCCTATTTAAAAAATTAATTTACTAAAAGATATTTGTTTATTTCATTTTTGCCTTTACTTTAAGTTAATTAAAATAGTGTCATTATCACTTCTAAGTGGCTCTATGGGGTCCCAAAATAGAACCAAGGATTCCCCTGATCGGAAATGACTCATCCAATAAGGTTAATACAAGTGTTAAGGTAATTTTGTGTTATTATTATATTCTTGTTACCTTGAATTACCCTATTTACCTTTAACCGCGGTAAATAAAAGTCAAAAGTTACTATTCACTAAAAGAATATTTTCATCTTATTGAACCAAATTTTACTTACTAATAACAACCCTATATGTCGTATTTTCTAAATTCAATTCACATAAGTGGTAAATTTTTATTTAAATAAAAAAGTCAGCTTTTTAACTACTACTCAGTGTTTTCACTATTCATAAAAAGTTGATGTTTTTCAGAAAAATACCAAAATTTCAGCCTAATCTATATTTGATATTTCAAATTAAAAAATGAATTCTATTTTACCAAATTCAATACATAGAAGTTGCATTAATTAATTTAAAATTAATTCCTGTTGTCAAAACAAAAATCATGTTTTTAAGAAATAATAACTATCAAAAGATTGACACTTGTTTATGTCCAATTTCAAAGTGAAATTACTTATAATGACCAAAATTGGATTAAATAGTAAAAATATAATCTAATTACACTTTAAAACCAATTAAAAAGATAATCTAACCATATAAATAAATTATATTACAAGGTATTTTTGAATTAAAATACAGTATTTTTCATTATTCATTAAAAAATGAATTTTATCAGAAAAATACCAAAAATTTACCCAAAGTAAATTTTGACGTCCCGATTATAAAGAAGAATTTTATTTTGTCAAATATAACATATAAAAGTGAACAAAACTATATTTAAAGAGGGTTCACCATTAAAAGGCAGTAAATCGACCTTTTAAATAATATTAGAGTATTTATGCTTAAAATTAAATTAATTCATATTTTAAGCCGCTAAATTTTATTGGATAAATGTAAAAACATTTAACAAACATGTATAATAATATTGTAGTTAGTTTTATTCATTCCTTCAAATAAAACAGCTATGTGTTAACTACCATTTAAAATAATATTATTATATTATTAGTGTGCAACGTAAGATTTCAAAGGAACTCGTTGTTGCGTATCGGGTATGCCATCGAACATAAAAACCCCTTTAAAGTAAAATTAATATTTAATTCGAAAATATTAATAATTATGAAAATATATTATTCTTTATTTACTTGGGATGTTACACTTTTACTATGTAAGGTTTTTTATTTTTGAATAAAAAAAATAAAAGTTCAGTCAGTCAACAAGATTGACTTTCAAAAAGTCATGAAAACTCTCCTCTTACTTCATAAACTATTACAATTTTTCTATGAATTTTTTCAGAAAAAATATGATACTTGGTTCATTCTAAGTTAATTTATCAATTAGAAATTTCTAATTTTCCAACAGAACTGACAAAGGAGCACTATTGCACTGAATGTTTTTCAGATGATCATTCATGTCAGACATAACAATTGTGATTGCCTAAAATCATTGAATCATATCTATAGAGGTAGTAGGAGTAGAGGTAGATGTGCCGGACTGACCAACACTACTCTTGATTGAATCAAATTTACTCCCCAAATACCACTTGAGATCTGCAAATTCTAGCTTCGAAACAACTTCAGACTTGATCTTTCCAACCTCATTCAATATTTCTCTCTTGAAAGCATCAAACTCCTTATAAACAAAATTTTATTTAAGATTATAAAACTTTTTCCTTGCAACTTTGATATCTTGGTAAAGATTTTAATTTTCTTCCTGAGATTTATTGAACTTGGTCACAATCTCTTCAACCTGATTAGTCAGAAAATCAGATCTCCCTTCATCTGGATGTTGTGACTGATCAACTGCCACAATTTCTAAATATCTTGAAGTAGATTTATCCACAGACTTCTCCAATGGTTTTCAATTGATTTTTCACTTTAATAAGATATATTTTTAAGAACATCTATTTTTTATCCAAAAAACATATTCTTATCTTTCATCCACATGATCAAAAACAGAGTAAACAAGACTCTCAATAATTTCTATAGCCACATTTTCTGTTCTGACCATCTATTGTTATTCTTGAATAGATGGATCTTCTTTCTAGTAAATTGGAATAGAAACATCCTACACAAATTAAATTTGAATTTTAGCTTGTTGATCTTCCTCAATAATAGGTTCTTCCAAATGAACTGACCCAATAGCCTCACCTAAAACCAACACTGGTTCTGCAGCAGGTGGATATACTATTTTCCTTTGTTTTACAACCAATTCCTCTATCACATTTTGTTCTTACTCTTCTTCAAAAAATCTCAATTTTCTTTGGGTTGTTTTGGAAAGTCCTTTACCTCTAGTTTCTCCAATTCCTTCATTTCCAATAGTACTTTTCTCCCCCTGAGAAAATGATCCTAATTTTTGTTGGTCATCTGCACCAACTGGCATAAGTTTTCCTTTTACTGTACTCCAGTAAAAAACTCACTTTCTCAAAGTTACCACATTGAGTAAATTGTTGTGATGACATTTTATTTAAGAATCTATTAAATGAATCATATTCTTCTTAAACAAAATTTGAGAAATTATCCTTCCATAAGGATAAAAAGTCATCATTTCATCTGGATGACAGAAGTAGTGAAGATATTTGAACATATATCTTCGAAAATTAAGCTTTATTTTAAATAGAAACATGATGTACATGTCTGGATACAGAATATTCTCCATTTTATCCATCCTTGGTGCAATACCTATTTGAATAAACTTAACCAAAATTTTCTGATCTGCCTTAAGATCTTTGAAAAATATCTTCCTAATGTTTGTTGAACCAAAAAGAAAAGAAATAATGTCTTCAAACTTATGATCCTTATTCCCGATAGACCGTAGATAAAAATAAAAGACTCCCTCATGAGGATAGTTCAAAATTTGGGAAATTTCAGTGGATGAAATGGAAAAAAATTATCTTATATTCTCATGACAACAGTGTCTTCAGAATCACAAAAACTAAACTGTATACTGTTGTAGAAAAATTTCAGTTCTACATCATAAAGAAACTCTGAGTTCGATTCATTGAACATAGTCTTCAGACCTTGAAATGTAACACCAGTTTTAGGATTAGATTTGTCTAGTATATCCATTCAAAATAAATTACTTTTCCTTGAAGAATCATTCTTTCAAAAACTCACTGACACTTCAGATCACTTGCTTCACCTTCTTTGGTTCGCTTGGTTTTCATCATTTCTGAGAAATGAAAGGTATGTGGTTCTCAGTTTCTAGGGTTTTGAAGGTAGACGAAGGTATATTAGGGGTTAGGTATTCAAAAATGGTTTGGTATTCAAAAATGGTTTGGTATTCAAAAAGTTAAGGGAAGTTGAAAGGTTTCTAACAGTACCTTGTTTCTCGTGTCATTATGTAAGATAATTATGATAATTCTTTGAAAACATGCAGCATGAATAAATTTAAGATAAAATAAATTAAATAAAATATATATAAAAATAAAAAATATTAAAATAAATCAGATTTAAATTAATTGGTAAATAATTTTAACAAAAATAAATTGGAATAAATAAATTAAAAAAATAAAACTTTAAAAAGATAAAAGGATTAACATTTATTTAAAAATTAAATAAACCTAACTCACCTTTAATAAAATCAAAACTTACAGAAGGAAGTGGTTTAGTAAAAATATTAGCTATTTGATATTCAGTGTTGACAAATTCTAAAGATATATCCTTTTTAAGAACATGATCTCTTAGAAAATGATACATAATATCAATATGCTTAGTTCTTGAATGACATATAGGATTTTTTTTTTGAAATATTTATAGCACTTGTATTATCACATAAAATAGGTGTACTATTAAAATTTAGTCCAAAGTCCATTAGTGTATTTTTCATCTACAATACTTGTGCACAGAAACTGCCTACATATACATATTCTGCCTTGACTGTTGACAGGTCAATTGAGTGTTGTTTCTTACTTGACCATGATACTAAATATTTTCCTAAAAAGTGATAGGTTCTTGAGGTACTTTTTCTCTCTAATCTATCACCTCCAAAATCAGCATCTAAATATGATATTAAATTAAAATCAAAAGTTTTTGGATAAATAAGAGATTGAAAAACAATTCCCTTTAAATATCTAAAAATCCTTTTGACATCAATAAGATGAGATCCTTTAGGGTTTGTTTTAAATTTGGCACATAAACATAAAAAAATATATAATATATGGTATCCTTGTAGTAAGATATAATAAACTACCAATCATACCTCTATATAACTTTTTGTCCTCTAGTTTTCTAGCTTTATCCAAATCGATTTTTATATAAGTACACATGAGAGTTTAAAATGTCATATTGTTCTCAATACCAATTTTTTTCAGTAAATCAATAATATATTTTCATTGGTTTAAAAAATTCCATAATATTTTTGATAAATTTTATGTCCTAAAAAGAAATTTAATTCTCCTATCATACTCATTTCAAATTCTTTTTGCATAAGTTCGAAAAAAATCATTATAAATTTTTTCATTATATGAACCAAAAATAACATCATCAACATAGATTTTAACTAATAATGTATTATAAAAAATGGTTTTCTTAAAAAGAGTTGGATCTTCCAATCCAACAGTAAATCCATTTTTCAGTTGAAAAGAACTTAATATTTCATACCAAGCTCTATGTACTTGTCTAAGGCCATAGAGAGCTTTAGTAAGTTTAAAAATAGAATCTGGTTTTTGAGAATTTTCAAAACCATAAGGTTGTTCAACATAAACTTCCTCCATTAAATATCCATTTAAAAAGAAGATTTAACATCCATGTTATATAATTTAAATTTCATAAGATATGCATAATCCAAAACAATTCTAATTGCATCTAATCTAGCTATAGGGGAAAATGTTTCATCATAATCCAGTTTCTAGTTCCTATAACTAAATAATTTGATGGTCTATTAACTAATTACCAAACTTCATTCTTTTTGAATTGGTTTATATCTTCTTCTATTTCTAACATCCAAATCTCATCTTCTAAATCTTTTTCAAAAGATTTAGGTTCTAGTTGAGATAGAAAGGCAGAGTATTCATCAAGGTTTCCTATATGTCTTCTAGTTCTTGTTCCTATGTTTAGATCTCCTATAACTATTTCTAAAGGATGATTCTTTAGGGTTATATATTGTATAGGTAAAACAATTGTATTATCATTAGTATCATGTTCTTATGTACTAAACTAAATTTTATTTATATTATTTTTAAAATCATTCTTTAGGTTTTCAAGCCTCATGTTGTCAAAAGAGTCAATAATTTCATCAGTTTGATTTTTCTCTTTAATAAAAGGGCCAGTTTCATCAAACTTCACATGAACTGATTATTTAAAAAACCTTGAATTTTTATTAAATACTCTAAAGGATTCATAGGTATCATCATATCCTAAAAATATTCCTTCATCGGCCTTTGGATCGAACTTACCAAGACTATCCTTGGTGTTTAGGATATACACCTTGCATCCAAAAACTTTAACGTAATTTACTTTAGGATTTCTATTATTCCAAAGATCATAAGGTGTCTTTTTGAAAATAGGTTGAATTAAAACTATATTCATGATATAGAAGGTTGTGCTTACAACTTTTTCCCATTAGTAGGTAGGAAGAGTGTATTCATTCAGCATAGTCCTAGCCATTTCTTGAATAGTTTAGTTTCTTCTTTCAACAATTCTATTTTGTTTAGGTGTTCTTGGTATAGAGAATGTGCGTTTAATACCCATATTTGAAAAAAAGGAATTAAATTTTTATTCTCAAATTCTCCACCATGATAAATTCTTAATGAAATTATCTTAAAACCTTTTTCATTTTAAACAATTTTACAATAACATTCAAAAATAGTAAAAGCCTCACTTTTGAGATTTAGAAAATAGACCCATGTAAATCTAGAATAATAATCAACTAAAACAAAAATATATAATCTTCCATCCAAAATTTCTACTCTTGATGGTTCAAATAGATACATCTATACAAGTTCTAGAGGTTTTGCTGTAGCAATTTTGTTAATATATTTGAAGGAATATTTGTGTTGCTTCCCAATTCGACACGCATCACAAAATATATCACCATCAAATTTAAGACTAGGTAAATTAGAAACTAAATGTTTCCTAGAAAATTCAGGTAAATAATAAATATTACAATGACCAAGTCTCATATTCTAGATCCAAAACTCATTTATCTTATCAATTAAACAATTCACTTTCTGTTTACACAAGTAATTTAAATCCTAAGTATAAACATTATCAGTTCTAGGTTCTCTAAATTTAAGTAATTTATCTTTAAATATAGAGCATGAGTTGTTAGAAAAATAAATATAATATTCATCATCACAGAGTTGATAGATACTTATCAGGTTGTGCTTCATCCCCTATACATATAATACTTTTTTGATTGAGTCAGTTTTTGGATCTCCAACAGTTCCAAGTCCAATTATCTTTCCTTTAGAATTATCACCAAAGGTGACTAGACCTCCATTTATTTGAGTCAATGTATTGAATTTTTATGAGTTTCCACTCATGTTACTAGATCATCCACTATCCATATACCATATATCTTTTTATTTTATGCGACCTATTTATTACAAATGAAATTTAGACAAAAGTTTGTTTTGGTACCCATATCCTCTTGGGTCTAGTAGTGTTAGCTAGCAGAGATTTGAGAATCCATATCTGCTTTGCTTTTTCCATAACTCATATCATTTTATTTAGATAAAATTTTTTATATAAAATATCTATTAATTATACTTATTTGATTATTTCTCAAATATAATTTTTTATATGACAATATGTTCCACAAAAATGAAAAACAACAGTTTTTGAGTTCAGAACAAAATAATTCTTATATAGTTTAGATTTTTCACCCTTACTTCCTATACCAAATAATTCCTTTTTAATAAAATTTTTACCAATAATTTCATTCTGAATATTTTCTCCATTCATAAATAAGAGAGTATCACTTTTATAATTTTCTACTTCATCTTGTAATGATTTAATCTTATTTTCATGACCAGCACTGTTGGTGGTAGATGAGTTAATTTTTTTAATTAACTCCTAATGTTGTTTATATAAGTTATATCATTCTCCTAAAACAACATTGTGAATATTCTTTAAAGATTTGTGTTTCTTTAATAAGGAGTCATATTTTTCTTTTAGCATCATGCAGTAGGGAGATAATTTATTATTTGAATAATTTGAATCAGAATTAGAATTAGATGAATAATAGGTTTGTACCTTATCTTATTCTACCATGAAATACATATTTGCTTTCATATTTGATTCTTCATTTTCTAAATCATATTTTTATGAGCTGATGGAGTCTTTAGAAACACTCCAAGTAGCCTCCATCACTCTTTTGATTTTTTTTATAATCAACATTTTTCTGATATTTATTTTTTTCTTTCTCTTTTCACCTTTTAGATAAGGACAATCAGGTCTTATAAGGCCTAATTTCTTGAATTCATATAATATGACTTATCTTGAGTCTTTCTCATCCCTTTTAAAGGGTTTTTTGAATCATATTTTCTTCTTATAAAACTTACTAAATTTTCTTGCTAATTGAGCAAGTTCTATTTCAAAATTAGATGTATCTGAGTTCTTTTTATCTCTGAATTCTTACTTTATTCTTATGATTAGATTCTAAGATGTTACCTTTAGAGTAGTATTATACTTGTTCACTAAGACTTTATGATCTTTAGCTTCATCTTTCCTTTCATCTTTATACATCATTAGTGTCCCAATTAATTCTCTCGTTGTCAAATTTTTTGAAAGGTGATGATTGTCGAATTGCAACTGATATTACATTCCATTTAGTAGGTATTACTCTCAGTACTTTCAAATATTGATCTTCTTGTTTGATAGGATCACCTTGGGATATAATATTATTGACAATCTCTATAATCCTTCCATTTATCTTAGTGATACTCTCTCCATCAAACATTTAAAAAAATCAAATTTCATCTTTGTTTTTGCATACCTCATTTGTCTTACATTATCTGTTCCTTCATAGGAAAATGCAATGGTTTTCCACATTTCATAAGTAGTAGGACATTGTGAGACATAGTTTAATTCATATGGTCCAAGACCATAGATAATAGCATTCATAGCTTTAAAATCCATATCATAATCAACCTCTATTGCAAAAGTCCATATTTTAGGATTTTTCAGAAATTATATAGGGAGTAATAATCTTTTAATAGACTTTAAATCCTATATTCTTCAAATATATATTCATCCGTTATTTCCAGCATCCATAATTTTCATCATTGAAATAAGGAGCACAAGCCATTGACATTACTTTTCTTTGATCAGTCATTTCCATCATTGTATAGACCTTATACTTTTTAGCTTATTATAGATATTTCTAAAATCTCACATTTCATACAAATTGCTATGTCAGAATAAAAAATATACCCAAGAGGGGGTGAATTGTGACTTTTCAAATTATTTCACAATTCTGATTTTTGATGTCAACTATAGATTATGCGTATAAGCGGTATTTATCTTCTGTATGAAAGTATGAGAAGCAGATAAAATATAAATACAAAACATAGCTTTTTATAGTGGTTTGGGGAATAAAGATCCCCTAGTCCACTCCACAAATTACTCTCTATGTAAGCTTGGTGAATTTCACTAGTCAACTCCTCATATAATAAGAGCAATCCACAACTGATTGCAAGAATTTGGTACCTTTACAAATAAGGCTAAAAACAGATCCTTCTGATTATTTAACAGAGAACCAAAAATCCACAACTTAGATCGAGAAACTGATACTCCACCACAACTAAGTATGGGAAATTGAAACTATCAATAAAAAGATATTGATTAAGAAGGAGCTGATTTAAATTCACAGTTGAAATAGCAACTGACATCATATGGATCATATTCTTTAGAAAATGGATTCTTCAAGAAATGGTTTTTATGAAGAAATATAGTTGCAATAGATCTTTGAAATAAAAGCAGTAATGATTAGTAGTATAATACTTAAAGTAAATACGATATTCAAAACATGTATATCTCCAAAGTGTAGCCTTTTCTATAGATAACAGAGTTTGGTCGATTGTTACAGTAGATTTGTAAAATATCTTCATAAGAATGCAGTTTCAATCGTGAATATGTGTCATAATATATGGCTCAATATATCACTACTTATTTTAATCATACATACATATATATTGAAAAAATACACCAATAGAATAAATAAAGTAGAGAGCCTGATTTTTAATTCCATATCCAAGAAAATTTCCAGATAAATCGTGAGAATTCAAATTCATAAGATAGATTAGAGTATTCGTAACTTCCCTTAATAATAGGATATAATTTATCCAATTAATTTGATTCTTTTAATCAATCATAAAGTGCATTGAATCGTTCTAAAATGAGCTTTAAATCGGCCTGATATTCCACAAATATCATTGCACGAAACTTTGATAAAATCATAAATTCAAATCTTTGATGTTAACAAGTCAAACATAGGATTCCTTCACAAAACAAAAAAATACCAAATGTAGAGTTCAACTATGTAGAGTTTATTCTCTTAATGTAGGGTTGACAAAGTAAGGTTGATCACAAAATTAAGGTTGATAATCCATACATTTTCTTCTCAAATGTAGGGTTCCATACTTACGTAGGGTTATTTAACCATACTTTATCTTTTTTTTCAAACTTAAGGTTCTATTCAAACATAAGGTTCTCTATCCATACTTTTCTATCAACATAGGTATGATTAACCATACGCGCTGAACTTTCAACATTATGTTTAATACAAATGTAGGGTTTGTTCCTTACATTACATTCTTCAATGTAGGGTATGAACAGTGTTTCCAAAATAAACTTAAGAGCGTTCTAAACACTTTAATCAATATTCCATGAAAATAATAATATTGAATATAATTCCAAAATAAGGATTATAAAGAATATTAATTTTCTAAAATAATATTAAAATAATATAATTATTAAAACAAACAAGGGTATTTGTGAGCATCAAAATCAATAAGATTTATTGAGTATTGTTGAGACAATACATGCCCAACAAATTAAAACTAATAATTGGAACTATATATTATTAGTTCACAATAGTAACTCTAGGGACTAGTAATGAAATTAAGACTTGATATTTTCCTACCATTATAGATCGAAATCCTAATATGTTTTCTAAATATTTATATAGTTTACCACCTGAAAAAGAACTGTAACTTTATATTTATCTCATTTTAAGGAAAAATATTATTTAACTTCCATCATATAGAATTCCATCAACAAAATTAAAAGATTTAAAATTTCAGTTGGAAGAATTAGAAAGCAAAGGATTCATCAAAACAAGTACATCACCTCAGTTTTCTCCAATATTATTCATAAATAAGGTATATAATTCACTTTTATCATGTGTTAACTTTCATAAACTGAATCAATTTTTGATAAAGAATCAATATACTCTTCCTCAAATTGATGATATATTTGATCAATTGAAGGGATCCCGATGGTTCTCTAAAATTGATCTATATTTACGATACCACCAAATCTGAGTTAGGAAAGAGGAAATTCTAAAAAATTATTTCAAATATGATATATTCACTATGAAGTCATGGTCATGCCCTTTGGTCTCATGAATTCACTTGTTGTCTTTATGGATTTAATAAACCCTATCTTCAAATTGTACCATGAAAAAAAAATTGTGGTATTTGTAGATGATATATTGGTTTATTATTGAATCAAAATGGTAATGATAAACACTTGAAGATTGTATTTATCATATTACATGATCAATAAATTTATACTAAATTCCCTAAGTTAGAATTCTGGACACATGAATCTTTTTTACTCAGGTACATCATTTCTGAGAATGGCATCTTGGTTGACCCTGTGAAAATAGAAGTGTTCATTTTGTGGAAACCACCTAATAATGTATTTGAAATATGCATACTTTTGGGACTAATAGTTTATTATCTTTACTTTTTTGGGGTTTCTCAAGGATATCTTCTCCTATGACTTCTTTAAAAAGAAAGGTTATTCCATTCACATGGACTGATGACTGTTAGAAATCCTTCCAAGATAATAAAACCTGGATCACTTTGCCACTTATCCTTATCTTTATAGAATTAGGATAGGGTTATGTAGTATTTTTTTATACTTATAGATATAGGTTAGGTTTTTTTATTAATAAAAGAGACTATTTCATAGCTTACGGATCAAGGAAAATTGTGAACACATTAAAATAACTATGAGACACATGACATGTAGTTTATTACAGTGTTATGTGCATTAATGAAATGGCACCAATATATATTTGGTGAAAAGTTTTCTATCATCACCAATCATAAGATCTCGAAGCATATATTCCCTCAAAGGGACTTGAACATGAGTAAGTGACATTGGATGGAGTATCTCCATATTTTTTACATTGATTTAGTGTATACAATTGGGAATAGAAATTTAGTGGTTTATAACTTGAGCCAGAAGTCATATAACCAAATAGTTTGGAAATATTGTGACCAATGGAAATTAATGAGCATAATAAATAACATGAATCTAGACTATATCAACTATATTGATGATGATGTTTTCATCCGGATCACACTTGTTCCTAGATTGATTAAACTGGTCAAGGAGGCTCAATGATCAGATCCTGACTACCTTACCACAAGGTCAAACCTTAGTGGTGGGGAGACCATTGATGGGTTGAAAATGGATGTAAACTCATTGTTTTTCTTTCAGGATCATATTTTCATTCATCCTTCATGCTAATAATATATCCTTTTTATATATCACCATTCTAAATAGGTTTCCCATTCGAGTATTCAGAAAATTCACAAGGTAATGAAATCTCATTTATGTTGGTCAGGCATGAAGTGAATGGTAGTTTTTTATGTTCTATAATGTATCACCTTACAATAGGTAAATGTTGTACATTAATTGAAATATGGTATGTTACAGTTAATTATCGTACATTTAAAGAAATTTGAGTAGATTTACATTGACTTTTTCACAAGTATACCACAGACACGTTAGAAGAATGATGTAATTTCATTGATTCTGGACTGACTCACCTAGTTGGCACACTTCATTCTAATTTGAGATTCCAATACAGTCAATGAATTGGTGAATATGTATATATGAGAACTGGTAAAATTACATGAAGTTCTAGTTTCTATTGTCTCTGAATGAGATCCTAGATTCACCTCATGATTTAACAAGTCCCTACACAGGCCCTTGGATCCAAATTAACCCTAAACATGGAATTTCATTCAAAAAAATTTGGAATGTTTGAACATACTATCCAAACACTGGAGGAAATTCTCCAATCTTGTGCTATATATTTTTTTGTTTCATGGGAAGACCATATGTCCTTGTGGAGTTTTTATATAATAATAGTTATCAATCCATGATATATGTATAGAGATTTTTGAGGAATTTTATGGTGGCCTATGTTGATCTTTACTTTATTGAGTATAAATATGTGAACCTTCATTAATTGGACCTATCCTTGTTCATGAGATAACTAAGAATATTCATATGATATTATCATAGATGTTAAGGGAACAAATCTATCAAAAATATTATATATATTATTTTCAATGATTGTTAACATTTTTTTTGGGTGATTGTGTATTCTTGAAAGTATATCCTAGACTTGGACATCATCATTTTTGAAAGAAAGGAAAGTTATATCCTGGGTACATCAAACTATTTTGTTATGCCTAAATGTATTGGATATAAGGATTTTTATTTGGATTTACCACCACGATTTATCTTGATTTATAATATATTTTATGTATCTTTATTGAAGAAGTACTGGATCAATCTTAGCTACATGATTTGATGATATCATGTCACAATTGAGTCCTATGATATATTTATCCATGCATTGATCTATATCTTGGATAGATAGGATTAATTATTGCATGGAAAATATATTCTTTTGGTCTCAGTATTGTGGAAACATGGTGATATTCAAGATGATACTTGGGAGTGAGAGAAATTCCTACTAAAGTAAAGGCCGGACATATTTCAAATAATATCCAACCTTTACATTCTATGAGTATGTAAATACCCATATTTATGTGAATGTAACACCCCCAATTTGTGGTATCTCAATATTATTTTAGGTTTTTTTAATATTTATAATTATTTTTTTAGATCCAGGAAGGATTAGAATGGTGTTTGGTGGCCTAAGTAGAGTTTGGTCATTTTGAGGAGCACCAAGGGAATTGAAACACCTATGGTGGTTGGATTTTTTCATTGGGAGTTACCCTATGGTAATAAGGGAGGTAAAAATGTTATATTGTTGGGTGTGGTGGTCCTATGGTAGGGTGAGTCGTAGGTGGCATTAGCACAATGGAAACGGTCTAGGATTCCTCACCATACTGTGTTCCAAGGCATGGTGGGTCGAAATGGAGAATGATTTATTCCTTCATCATGGTGGGTCATCGTGGTGGGTATCCCTTTATGATGTGAAATAAAATGAACTAATCTCATGGTGGATATCACCACACCATGGTGTCGATCGATTGGTTTTTTTAAAACAGATGATTCTACCACTGAGTGTTCAGGTGGTTACATACCATTATAGAAACTATGTGAAATATTTAAAAATGAATTTTAGTGTGATTTTTGATATGATTCCTCCTATAATATCCCCTCATTATTTACCTCCTCACTAGGACTCCCAAAGCCAATGATTCCAGAGGAAATTTTGGGATGGTTATAATCCTATTGAAGATTTTCTTCTTGGCCTTTGTTATGTGATCTAACATTGAGGTAGGTGTATTATCTTTCTCTCCAATTTCTCTCAAAATTGAATTCATTAGATTTATATAAAAAATTACATTTTTTCAACGTAAAACCCTTTTGGAATAATTATTATAAAATCCTCATTGTATCATGGATTTAAATTTTGGATTGTTGGTAACACCCACAACTTGATTTATATAATGATAACAATAATTATAGTATTAAAAAGGAATGTTTGGGTATGATAACCTAAAAAACACATGGGTTGTGTATTTTATTATGTAATTTTATGGGGATCTTTTAGTTTAGACTTGGCCATCGGTGCTAGTTTGGGGCACACATGAATAAAAATCTAAGTAATGACTTGAGTCTAAAAGGATAGGGTTTTTCTAAAAAGTTAGAACTAATCAAAGAGAGATTACATACATGGGTGTGTGAGATTATGTTTTGTTATTCCATATTCTTTATTCTTATTTTTATATAAAACTATGAGATAACTTTTTTACAATACTTGTTTAAATACAATTTTGGTTAAAAAGTGTTGTGATATTATTTCTTTCCACTTTTAAATAAAATTATGATCTAACTTTTTCTTTTCCTATTATTATATATGGGAATTCTTGGGGATTTCCTTATGAGTCTATATCATCACCCCTAGTATATGAACCTTGGTGTATATATAGAGATATTTTATCAAGATACAGGTAAGGGGAAGATCTCGTACTTTACTAGAGGAGCATCGTGATTTTGTGGCCATGGTTGGTGGATTTGGTTCTTAGGAGTTGGTTGAGTCCTGGTGTCTGGAGTGGGGCCACCATAATACCCTTAGTATTTCATGTCTTTGGATTTTTGGTTTTCTATTTTGTATCATATTTTATTGTTACTCTGAAACTAATCTATTATTTTGGGTATTGAGTTACATTGGTTTACTTTAATTCATTATATAGTGTCTTTTCTATCATGAACCAGGCCATAGTTCCATCTAATTTGACACCCAACACGGCCCGTGGCATGTCCTGAAGAGCATTCTTGATTCCCACAGGCTGAAAACAAGTGCCTATGTATCAAAAATATAACATGGGAATGATTTCGACCATGTAAATATTCATAACAACCAACTATAATAAATAAATAGAATGAATAAACACAACCAAACATGGAATAATAATTTTTTAGATTCAAAGTTTTCATATTTAGGAAAACCCAAAATGGATAAAAAAAAGGAACACCCAAACTATCCTAAAAACCACCATGTAATAAGAGGAACATCATCCTCAATCCATCACCACAACACCTGCAAGGGGATCCCACTAGTACCCTGAACCACCATCTCCAAACATCTTGACTTTACATGTGTCAAACATTACCAAGTCTACTTACACCCAAAGGTGTAAGTAGGGTGTGATCCAAATCCCAGTAGGATACCACCATGCAAAGAGATTTCATTCTATAAAGATTATAAGATAAAGAAACATTCAAGTTTTATAAAAGAAAAACTAGAAACATTTTTTTGGAAAACATTTTAAAAGAAAACATGCTTGCTTTTTAAATAACCAAAAAAGTGTATTGTATGCTAACTGTAAGTACAATATCTCAAAAGTGTATTAATTTATGGGAAAACTATATAGGAACTAGCTAAAATGGGACACTAGGTATATCGTATCTCAGTGAAAATTGGCATAGAAACCATGAGCAACAACATTCGCAAGAACGGTCCACTAGGAGGGGACACCCCATGGTCCTAGTGGTCTCCAATCATCATTATCATTTAGTTAGTGTTGTATCATCAATCTTTCTAGATGAATCTAGGACGAACCACTTCCAAGTCAACTAGAGTACTAGTCCTAGTCCTCCCACATAGTTACCTAGGTTTCCCTTCGTGATCAATTTTCTTTCCACATGTCACATATAACATCACTTTCACATACACATAAACCAAACAATATAAGCATACTTGATAAATCACTACCTTCACAACCAAAACCACTTTTAAAATCAAACACGCACCAAAACCATTCTAAAAAATATTCCACACTACTTGCACAATTTATTAAACATGTTACATAATTTATAAAACATGTTTAAATTTACAACAAGGGTTCACACTTGAAATACATCCAATTTATTTTAGAAAAACCATTTTCAATACATATTTATATAAAATCCATTCAAAAAAACCTGCTATACCACACACATAAATCATAGAACACATTTAAACATCCAATAAAGCATATCAAATTCATCAAATAATGTTTAAGTATGAAACCACCTACCTTGAGTGTTGAAACTCCCAGAAATCAGTGCTAAACCACAAGCACACCTCAATTGAACCCTATAAAGGAAATACTGAACCATAAAAGTCATGATCAAACCCTAAAAATTAATATATGACCCTAAAAACGTCACCAAACCTACTGGATATATAACACCCCAAGAAAGGAGGAGTGGAACCCTATAAAGGGGGGAGAAACCAAGGAAAGAGGGACTTACATGAATAATCTTGAAGATTTACCACCAAATCCACCTCAAAAATGGAGGTCCAAGGGAGAAATAGTGAGTATTAGAAGATTCTAGGGTTATAAATTCTAAGTGGGGAAGAAGAGGGGAATATTTAGGGTTAAATATGAAAAGAGAAAAAAGGTAAATATCTAAATTTTAATGACCTTAATAGGACGCATGATTTTCCTACATGGTTTTCCAAACTGTGTGACAATTATGCAGTTTCCACTATCTATAAGGTACATATCGCATGGTTAGTTGCATGGTTTAAAAAACCATGTGCTAACTATTCATTTCGACTCTGTCCAAAAATGACACATTGGTGCATGATTTCCTGGGAAAGGCACACGGTTTCCCCTAACTGTGTGAAAACCATGTGCCACCTTCTTCCAATGCCAAATTTCTCATTTTTCTCCAAAAACTCAAGGGAACCCCAAAGGGAAAAATGTAGACTAAAAATAAATAGAAAAATACCTCAAAATAAATCATGGGTGTGACAATTATCTCCACTATAAAAACTTTCTACCTCTAGAAATTCATTTGAAATCTTGATTAGAGAATTAAAATGGATACTCTTAATCAACCCACAACTTATGCTCTCAGGTCTCTACTTGTCATTCAAACACTGAAAAATCGGGCTCTATTTCTAACTCTTCACAATTTAACACATGATATGCATATGGGTTGTATTTATTTAGTTAAGAAACATGAACCACGTTATGAATTGACATAAAATATGAAGGAAAATCTAACCTATATTCCACCTTACCAACCTTCTCGGTAATTTCAAAATTTCAAACATACCTCATTTTTAGATTTCCTTGATTACCCAAACGGCAATGACCCAAATGAGGTGCCACTTTTAGAAACACCTGATCACCCATAGAAAACACAAGATATCAACATCTTTTATTGGAATAATATTTATGGAAACTCTGAGCTATCAAAAAATTATTCTTGATCTGCTTTACCTTCTCATATGTCTCCTACACTAAGCTCGATCCCAACAGTGAGGTATCATCCACCTCATCCTAACACAAAGGTGAACGACACATACAACCATAGAGAACCTCAAAGGGATCCATTTGTATTGAGGACTGGTAGATATTGTTATATGAAAACTTGAACAATCCCAAATGGATATCCCATAAAATATTTAAATCCAAAACACATTCCCAGAGCATGTCTTACAAAATTTTGTTTGTCCACTCCATTTGACCATCCATTTGAGGATGGTATGTCATACTTAACATGATTTTTGACCCATTAATTTATAAATGACTTACCAAAACTATGAGGTAAAATGGGGGTCCCTAGAAAAAATAATTGTTGATGACACCCCATGAATCCTCAAAACCTCGTGAACATATAGTCAGCCCAACTTATCCAATTTGGATGAATCCCTAATCGGAATGAAGTGAGATTATTTGGAGAGATGACTGATCACTAGACATATAGAATTCTTCCTCTAGGGTGTATGAGGCAGGCTGATAATGAATTCCATGATGACCCCATCCCACTTCCAGGTAGGAATGGGTAGTGGATGAAGAAAAACATATGGCCTTTGGTGCTCTACTTTAACTTATCATCATGTATAGCACTGCAAGATGAATTCAACTATATCTTGCCTCATGCCTAGCCACAAGAACTGCTGATAAACATCATAATACAACCTGGTATCACTAGGATGAACAAAACACTGAGACTGGTGGATATCCTACATCACCACCTTTCTCAATGATATCAGCACCACAAATCAGCCCTTAAAACATAAAATTCCCTCAAGAATTAATGACCAATCAAAAGGAATCTCCCCACCATGAAGAAACTGCATAGACTACTGGCACAACTCATTTCCTGGATTCTCTTGTTGAATCAACTCTAGAAGATAAGGAGTCAACTGGATTCTGGCTAATAACACACATCCACTATGCTCCTTAGTCTCTAGGTGCATCTGAGCAAAGAGACCCATCAATGTCCACTCGTCATTGGACTTCCTCAAATCTTGCACTGGCATTTTTCTTCTTGTAACATCTTATACAATATTCCCATTACTTGGGGTATAAACTATATCAAATAAAAACCCCTAAAGGTACTCCGCCCAATGGTGTTTTCTTAAGTTTAAATATTTCTGGGAGAAATTGTAGGTTAAGCTCTTATGATCAGATTAAACCAAAAATTTCTCACCAAAAAGGTAATGGCACCACGTTTTCAAAGCATGCATCACCACTGTTAACTCTAAGACATGGGTGGGGTAATTATTTTTGTGTGTTCGAATTTGGAAATATTCATACACCACCACATGGTCATTTTTCATGATCACACAACCAAAACCCATACCTAAGGCATCACAATAACCCAAATAGTCCTTTCCTAACTCTAGTAGAACCAAAATAGGGATGGTGGTCAATAGTCACTTTAGATCCTCAAAGGTCACTTTAAATTCTAGTCTCCATTCAAACTCCACCCCTTTTTGGGTAAGAGCGGTCATGGGAAAAGTCATCTGAGATAAATCCTAAAAAAACCACCTGTAATAACCTACCAGGACAAAAAAACTCTTGATCTCAAAAACATTATTCGGATGCTCCCATGAAATCACTACACTGGCCGTCTTGGGGTCTATTGAAACTCCTCAATCTGAGATAACATGGCCCAGAAACTTCACTTGTTTAATCTAGAAGGTACATTTAGAAAACATGGCATAGAGATGATGGTTTCGAAGAGTTACCAAAATAATTCTCAAATGACTCTCATGCTTCTCCTCAAATCCAGAATAAATGAGGATTTCTTACATGAATACCATGAAAAAATAATCAAGATACCGGTGGAATTCCCTATTTATAAGATCCATGAAGACCTCTAGAGTATTCATTAACCTGAAAGGCATGACCAAATACTCAAAATGGTCATACTTGCTTTGGAAAGATGTTTTGGGGACATCTGCCTCTATAACTCTGACATAGTGGTAACCATAATGCAAGTCAATCTTAGAGAACCACCTTTCCCCATTAATATAATAAAATATTTCATCAATCAAGGGAAAAGGATATTTTTTCATGACAGTTACCTTAATCAACATTCATTAATCAATACAAAACTAGAGAGATCCATCGGCCTTTTTCACAAACAAAACCAAGGTGGACCAAGGAGAGACACTCAGGTGAATGAATCCATTGGATTATAAATCATTCATTTATACCTTTAATTCACTAAACTTTTTGGGGGGAATATGATATGAGGTAAGAGATATTGATTGTGTTCTCAGTGTGATGTCTATAGAGAACTTCACATCCTGCTCTAGAGGAAAACTTAAAAAATCATTATGAAATACCACTGGGAAATCATCCACCACATGAGGTAATCCACCATCTGAAACACCACCACCATCCTCCAATATAAATGAAAAAAACTGGAAAAAAATTCCCAATTACAGAAGAGGTGGTCTAATACGACCCATCTGAGGATCCCATTCTCCATGAAGAAACTGGGTGCTCCCATTAGGTGCCTCAAAACTCACCTTCCACATAAAGCAATCAATATGATCTTGAAAGCACACCATCCAATCCATTCTGAGGATTACATAAAAGAGGTCCATATCTAGTACTATGAAATCTCATTCCAGCTCAACCCCTAACACAGTGATTTCCCAAGACGAACACCTGAAACCCTTCTCTTGCTTCTTACCAAGAGGTGTTACCAACTCCATTGCATATGAAAGAAGATCAGTTGGAAAATTCAATGCGCTCACAATATGGGAAGAGAAAAATGAAATATAAGCACCAATATCAAACAAAATTGCAACTATAGATGATGCAATAAAAATGGTACCTCAAACTGTCAAAGGTCTTGTATTCAGTTTTGCTGGTTCTTGCTCCACCACATAGAGTTTCCTTGTCTCTACCTGAGCCTAATAATGACCATTATCCTACAACTCTTCCCTGAAATGACTCTACCCAAAAGATGATCTGGTCCTATCATCAAGACCACCAAATTGAGATCCCACTATCCTGGATGGCTCCGACTGAGATAACACCCTTTGGGAGCCACATATTTGGAACCACTATGATATGGGTACATTACTTTTCAAAAACACTATTGGTTTCCCATAGATCCACACTGATGGAAAGGTTTGGGAGGATATATACACATAGGTAAAAAGTGATCTACCTTCCTGCACTAATGGTACACAATCAAACCAACATCAGAAGCCACAAACAAATTCTATTAGGAAGGATGGCCTAAACTTCCACCTCCCTTCTTTCCCTACTCCTCTCGCTTCCTATTTTTCTCAAATGAACTGCTAGTTCCCATTACTGACACAACCTCAAAGGAACTAGACCTTCTATTTCGGTCCATATCCACCATACAAGCATGGTCAACCACTTCGGTATAGGACTTCTGCTTAAATAGAAAGACATGAGAATAGATATCTGGCTACAACCCCCTCTTGAACCTCTGAGCCTTCATCTTCTCATTAGAAATGATCTAGGGTGTGTACCAAACTAGATTAGCAAAGTGTTTGGCATACTCCATCACTGAATGGTCCCCTTGAATAAGATCCATAATCTCCTGGGATCTGGTGTAGGCCAATACCTCAAGATAGTATTGGTCCTTGAAAATAGCCTTGAAGACTTTCTTGTTCATCTTCTCATGCTTTCCAATTTGTACCACTAAGATTTATCATTTATAGGACTAGAACCCGCTCCTTGTGCCAAATCTTGGATAGATCAAACCGTAGCTTCCACTAATCTCTAATCAATTGGTGAGGGAGAAATCTCTTCAACCTCTTCCCATAGTTTCACAGTAATTCTCTAAGAAGACATCTTTCTATAAGAATCAATAACTACAAGGAAGACAATCAACACAACCATTCTGAAAAAAATTTAGTAGTAACAACAAATTTCAAATGCATTGATAAATAAAAAAAATCAAACACATCACAATAACGTGACCACAAAACTACTCCACCTCTTCCCAATGTCCATATATAGTATGTATCCTATACACCACATATAGAGAAGAAGTCAAAAAAATCCCAACATCCCATGGTGACTCAAGATCTTTCACGAGGTGTGATGGATAGGCTCACTACTCGCAAACAGAACTTCAATCCCCGACAATCCAATCTCTATTCTATCTATATTCATCTAAAATTACTTGACTTGAAATAGGGTTACCTTCTCTGGTACCATTTTTTCATGAACCAAGCTAGAGATCCATCTAATCAGACACCCAACCCATCTCATATCATGACCTGAAGGGAATTCCCTATCTCCACGAGCTAGAAACAAGTGCTTGGGTATCAACAATATAACTTTGGAATGATTTCACCCATGTAAATATTTATAACCAACTATAATAAACAAACTAAAACTGAAAAAACATAACCAAACACAGAATAATAATTTTTCAGATTCAATGTTACATCTTATGGACAAACCAAAAATGGATACAGAAAAAAGGGAACAACTAAACTATTCCAAAAGCCATCATGAAACAAGAGGAACGTTGTCCTCAATCCACCACCACAACACCTATAAGGGGAGGCCACTGGCATCATGAACCACCATATCCCAACATCTTTTCTTTACCTGTGTCAAACATAACCAAGTATACTTACACCCAAAAGTGTAAGTAGAGTGTGAGAAAAATCCAATTAGGATACCACCCAATAAATAGATTCTATGATATAAACATTATAATATAAAGAAACATACATGTTTTATAAAATAAAAACCTAGAAAAATTTTTGTGGAAAACTTTTTAAAAGAAAAAATGATTTCTTTTTTAATAATAAATAATGTGTATCATATGCCGATGGTAAGTAAAATATCTCAAAATAGAACTAAGTCACAAGAAAACCCTATAGGCACTATCTAGTAATAGGACACTAGGTAAATTGTATCTCAGTGAAAAGAGGTATAGCAACCATGACCAATAGCATTATTGTGCACGATCCACTAGGAGGGGACACCCCATGGGCCTAGTAGTCTCCAATCATCATCATTATTAAGTTAGTGTTGTATCGTCAATCCATCTAGATGAATCTAGGATGAACCACTTCTAAGTAAAATAGCATACTAGTCCTAGTCCACCCACTTAGTTACCCAGGTTTCCCTTCATTCTCAATTTTCTTTCCACATGTCACATATAATGTCACTTTCACATACACATAAACCCAAAAATATAAACATACTTTATAAATAAATATATTCACAACAAAAACCACTTTTAAAATATAATACACACCAAAACCATTCTAAAACATGTTCCGCACCACTTTCATAATTTATTGATCATTTTACATGATTTATAAAACATGTTCAAATTCACTACAAGGGTTCACACTTGAAATACATCCAAATTCTTTTAGAAAAAACTTTTTCAAGCCATATACATATCAAATCCATTCAAAAAAAAAATTTAACCACACACATAAATCATAAAACACATTTAAACATCCAATTAATCATATAAAATTCATCAAATAATGTTTAATCATAGAACCACCTACCTTAAGTGTCAAAACTCCTATAAATTGGTGCTAAACCACAACCGCACCTCAATAGAACTCTATAAATGTAATATTGAACCATAGATGTCAAGATAAAACCCTATAAATTAATATATAAACCTAAAAACATCACCCAATATTCTGGAGATATAAACCCCCAAGAAATGAGAAAAGGAACCCTAGAAAGTGGGGAGAAACCAAGGAAAAAGGGACTTGAAGAATCTTGAATATTTATCACTAAATCAACCTCAAAAATGGAGTTACAAGGGAGAAAGAGTGGGGATTAGAGGCTTATAGGGATGGAAATTCTTAGTGGATAAGAAGAGGGGTGGATTTGGGGTTAAATATGAAAAGGTATAAAAGGTAATTACCAAAATTTTAATGACCAGGAGAGGCCATACAGTTTTCTAGCACGGTTTTCCAAATATGCAGAAACCATGTTGTCACCACTGTCCAAAAGGGATATGATGCAAGGTTAGTCACATGGTTTTACAAAATGTGTGCTAACTTTTTCATTTTTCTCTATCCAAAAATGACACATTGGCACACAGTTCCCTAGGCAAGGCGCATGGTTTACCCTAATCATGCGCAGACCGTGCACCACCTGCTTTCATGGAAAAATTTATCATTTTATCTAAAAACTCAAGGAAAATACAAAGGTAAAAATCTATACAGAAAAATAAATATAAAAATACCTTAAAATAAATCACAGGTGTGACATTTTCATTATTTTTAATATTCTCTTTTACAGGTTATGTATGTTGGAAAGGGAAACTATTCCCCCAATTTTTTTATTATGCTCTTGGAATTTATTTCCAACATTTGGTGTCAAGGGGAATGTAACCTAACATATATGGAACCTTATCCCTACCCAAGCTAATAGTAAAGGTTTGGGATGTTACAGATATCCCCATGATCTCTTCCTCTCTCCCTCTTAAGATAGAGTTTATGGAGACTAACCATCTTGAGATAGGTTAATGAGGTTTAAGTAATGACGATTTAGGTAAATACTCTAATTAAATAAATCAACCAAATAATTAATTAATTAATCCACATGTGATGGTATGGCCTTGAGAATCTTGATAATAATGAAGGTTATACCACCCCAAGGGTAAAACCCACAATCCATACATAACCATAGTCTTGTATTTCCTATCTGATAATCTATTTTGAAGTAAGATCATTATTCCAATGAATTAACATGAGAAGACTAAAAATAATATATTATTATCTAGGATTTAAAATTCCTACAATTCCATGTCATTTTAGTGACCCATCTAAAAAATATTATTTAAAATATTATAAAGGTTCAAATAGAAAAAACCAGGTTCACTACATCCTCTATTCCTTGAAGGACTTTCACATTGAAAAGAAATAACTACTCAAAAAGTTGAGAGTACCAAGATCTCATTTAGTTTCAATTACCCCACAAGATCTCCTAGAGGTTCCCATGCTTCCAACAAATGTGCACAAGTGGAATAGTTCATCCACAAAGTGTCCTCTCATGTTGCTCATCAATCCCTACTCAATACCTCAAGAAGGCGGAACCATCCTCAATTTCTATCTCACCCCATTCAATAACTTGAAATGGGTTATTCATGTATCCCCTCGACTATGAAACATGGAATCCATCTTACACTTGGTCCAACTGTGTTCACAACAGAAAGTGGTAAGGAACCTCACCCGCCCTGAACAAGATCTAAAATAGACCAATGAACCTTAGGTAAATCTCACTCATTGAATAAATATACAAAAACATGTTGTGGTGAGACCTTTAGGAATACATTATATCCCTCTATGAACTCCAAAGGTGTTTTTTTATCTTTGTATGACTACTGATGACATTGAGTGGTCCTCATCCACTAATGGATCACCTAAACCTTCTATGTCATCATTCGAATAAACTTTGACCTCACTAATGATGACTCTTTTATCTCTACCTTATATAGGGGTGACCTATATTTTCTCTTATAGAAGGACTCAAAAGGTTTCATACCAATGGTGGAGTGGTAGCTATTATTTTACTCAAATTACACTAAATTCAAGTGATCCTCCCAGTTTTGGATAGAATCTAATGCACAATTCCTCAATATATGATCAATAACATGAATGAATTACTCATTTTGACCATCAATCTAAATATTTAACATTTTACTCATCCACAACTAAGTCCTAAAATACTCTTGTAATCTCCTACACAATCGGTATGTAAACCAAGAATCTCGATTGAAAATGGTCATTGAGGGTATCTTATGCAGTCATAAAATCTCCTCCATGTACAATCATCACAATATCAACACTAAACTATTATCATAAATGGAAATTAATTAGGAATACATAATAATTTGGTTGATGATTAATATGATAACATCATGTCCTCTCACTGACCAAGGAATCCCAGTAACGAAATCTTTCTATATGTTATTCCACTTCTACTCTGGCACCCCAAGGGGTTAGATTAAAACCATATACGACCTGTTGATCCACCTCCACCTGTTGACAGATGAGGCACCATGAGATAAACTCAACAACACTCTGTGTTATACCTACCCACCAAAATAGATATTGAAGGTCTTGGTAGTCCTTACCCACTCATGAATGTACTGCTAAGTATGAAGTATGGAACTCCCTCAGAACCTCCTCGTGAAATGAAACTAGAACTATTGTCCATCCTAGGAAGAGGGTGATGTTCTCCCTACCTTTGAAATATCCATCTGGTAAATCACCTAAGAATATTTGGTCAGACCAAACCTTGAAATCAATGTCTCCTAACTATGATTCCCTCACACATTGAAGAAGTATAGCGGATACCAACATCAATAGAAGATAATTTTCATAACCCTCATCCACTAATGATAGTTTTAATGAGGAAAAATACTCATATTTCTCTCCTAAAAACCAAGATTAAGACTTCTATCTAAGGGTATCATCCACCACCTTACCCTTCCCTAGAGTACAGATAACATCAAAGTCACAATCCTATAATAAATCCAACCAAATCCTCTAGCTCAAGTTATGATCTCTCTTAGTGAAGATGTATCTAAGAATTTTATGTTCTTTATAGACTACAAACAACTTACCAAGACAGTGGTTCCTCTAAGAATTTAAGGTGATCACTTTCACTAACAACACCAGATCAGGGTTTTCATAGTTCTTCTCATGAGGTATCAACTATATTGACCCATAATAAATCACCACCTTCTTTTACATTAGCACACAACCTATACAATATCAAAAGGTATCTCATAATACCAAATAATCTACTCCCTACACTAGGAATCTCATAATATAATCAATCATCAACCTCAATTTTAGCTCCTCAAAATCTCTCTGGCATCGATAGTTCCAAAAAAATGGTTGAATATTTCAGGTAAGTGCACTCATGGGGCTTGTAATCCTATATAAGTATATCATGAATCTCTCATAGTACCCTTCGAACCCAATAAATATCTTCACCTAAAACATTCTCTTGAATGGATCACAAGCATGCACTACTTTGATCTTTATCGGGTCCATGGCCACTCAACCCTATAATATGGATTTCCTCAGTAAATAGACTTATCAAATACAAAAATGGAATTTAAATAGATTCCCGTTTTTTTGTTCTCTCAAATTAAGACTAGAAAATTCATCAGATGATCTGCATTCTAATCCTAATATAATGAATAGATGAGTAAGTCATAAATGAACCGAGTCATGAATCAATCTAGGAAAGGCTAGAATATATTTTTTATAAGGCCTATAAGTTCATTTAGAGAATTCATTATGATTAAGGGAATCAGTAAAAACTCATAATGTCTATAGAAGCATCTTAATTCTATCTTTGAGATATCCTCCTTATAAAACAAAATCTAGTGATAGCAAAAAATGAGATCAACCTTCAAGAACCACTTAACTCTATTAAATTGGTTAATGAGGTCATTGCTCTTCGACGAAAGGCACTTATTATTTTTTTCACCAAAATAAGGTTTAGATAGTCAATAAAGATCATCAAGATACTACCCACCTTCTTTTTGAATAACACTAGAGCTGCCTAGGGGGACGCACTGGGTCTAATGAAACCTTTATTTATAAGGTCCTCTAATTTCACTTTCAGCGCCCTGAGCTCATCTAGGACCATCCATTAAGTTATAAAAGATATTATGGAAATATTGGGGTAAAAATTGATTCTTAATTCAACATCTTGATGAGGGGACAATCCTCACACATCCTTAGAGAAAACATCTATATACTCATACACCACTACTGGAAGCTAATCATACAAGGTATCCACCATAAATAAATCAAAAATAAAAAACTAGTGGGTGATCGACTATAACTTCCCATTAATAGGCCATTATCATCTTGACTGAAGGTATCACTCACCCATAAATAAAAATATCAATCCATCGAGTTAGAATCATTTCACTCTATGATGTTATAAGTTTATCTACACATGCACTATAGATATCCAATCCATACCATGGATAAAATCATAGGGATTTATCACAGTCACAATGAGGTCCCCTGAACACCTATCTCCACTAATCAATAGTTTTAACCACCTAAATATGTAGGTGATCATGTTATCTTCTCTAGTAGGAGTGTCTAGAAACATAGATCAGGCTATAAGATCTATCAAAAATCTCTTGATCATAAACTAGGGATGCATCAACAAAGG
The DNA here is from genome assembly GCA_963277665.1 of Viscum album. Classification (NCBI taxonomy): domain Eukaryota; kingdom Viridiplantae; phylum Streptophyta; class Magnoliopsida; order Santalales; family Viscaceae; genus Viscum; species Viscum album. Next base: position 937,820,390 of record OY728153.1, read on the forward strand.
AGTGGCTCACATAGATATCTATAAGAATGGGTTCTAGTGTAGAGTATACATAAATTATACCTCAAATCATGTCAAGTTTCACATATTCATAAACCTTTAACATCCATATCTCACTATTGGACAAAGTAGCTATAGCCGAGGCTTATATCCATGGTTTATAAATGGTCATGAAAATAGGGGAGTTATATCCATGAGAAAATATAATGGTGGCTATAGCTTAACCTGCACCCTTCCTATGAAATAATTTTTTTTCATTGGAATGTAATAGGAGGGTCCTATATCTACAGTATATCCTAGATTGTGGTTATAGGTCACCTATAACCACAAGAAAGTTGGCCCATGGCTATAAGGTCTCCACCCATCACACTGAAATAGATCCCTGTTTAACTAAATAGTAAAAAAATAATTACTATATACATTATTGAATATATATATATATATATATATATATATGTAATAAATCTGTTAGTGAAGTGGTAATTTACTCACTCGCTGAGTGAGAGAACTGGATTTGAAACTCAATGGTTGGATTTTTTTCCTACCCTGTATCCATGGGCGGTTTCCTGTGGCTAAATACCGAAGGTCTATTTCTATGAAAATAGACTCCACAAGAAACCTAACTATTCCTATAACCAATATACATATTCAAAAGTGTTATATCCATGGTCCTGGTTGGTGGCTATAACCCGTTTTTCTAATAGTGATCCAGTTGTATCCCGGATAGCCATCCCTCTAAGCATGGTGTGGACCAACTGGGGGTGGTCATGGTGTAAGGGGATCATAACATATTACTCCTATATAAATTCTTCTAGGTGCACTACAAACTCCTTTTCCATATCTTCCTCCTTAAAAACCTCCCTAACCACCTCTAGGAGATCCTTAGTCATGCAGCTCCCTCTAACATGGAGGTCCATCAATTGTCCAACTACCCTCTATTGCACAACAATTCAGGTAATCATGCACCAGATGACCTTTAACCTTATAGAAATAAAAACATCTATCCTCTAGATGAATGGATCCTCTACAAAATTTTTAAGATACTAATCCTCTGGTCTGTGACAGAACATATGAACACATATTGTGTTGTGACCCTATTGCCTGATCTCATTCAATCACTACTGGTGACTTTTCTTTGAAATATGCACTTCCAACACTTACTACTTTGTTTCCCTCTTCCAAGAACATGTATATCACAAGTCCCACTCAAAAAAAAACTGAAATAAGTGGGTATATAGAGGGGAATTAGGCCTTCTTTGATGTCTTTATGAAGTCCACACTAAAATTTTTAGGCTCAAAAGAATCCATCATGGATCACATATAGGGAGTAACTCATGAGATCAGTAAACATTGGCATGCACTCAAAAACTATCATGATACCCTAATATGACTTAAACAGATCCTAGATATGCAAGGACACCCACGTCACTAGGTATTACTCACAAAAAATATTCTCAAAATTTTTCTAAGGGAGCATCACCACATCATGAGTCTAGATGATCAAGGTTCTTTAGTTACTCCCTCTACCTTGGAGAAGGTTGGATTCTAGTACTATCTTCTGATTGGTAATCACCTTAAAAAGGAATTAAATTATCTCAATATAATCCTTGACCGCCTGAGGGTAAATATTTCATTGTAATTTTAGTATTATTTATAACTGGAACTCATGAAATATACTCAACCTATGTGAATTCTAATCTTGTCCCCAATGAATAATTGGCTACACGGTAGGTGGAAGAATGCATGTCTACACTGTGGGAGGTGGATCTTCTCACTGTACAATAAGAGATGGTACTTATCCCTCTATGAATGTTGGAAACACCTCATGAATTGAACCATGGATAGAAGCCTCATCCCTTATTTGGCTATTGATAAGAGGCTTAATCGATATCATGGGTACATCATGACCCTTCCTGGGAATCGTAGATGGCTATATGCATTGCGGAATCTTTCAATTTAACAAGATGGACCATGGTCATAAATAATATATAGGGAATTGGCTCTTAAAGGACATGGAAATCAATGACTCGTTCCAATATGGTTCATATACCAATTATTTTTCCTTACAACTCAGGACTTAGTGTAATGAGTTTACAAGTAGGTTATTTGAGTCTTACTGAATAGATACATTAGCTATTGCACTAAAACTGAGTTCTATAGCCTAAATTCCAAAATTGATACCCCTTAACATTGTTACCATAAATTATAAAACCATTCCTTATAAGACATTTAACTATGCCTTCTATCCCTAAAACAAACCTCACTTTAATACCACTCTAATATGACCTGACCCACAGGGACCCCTCGTGGGTGGCAGTGAGCTGAGTGTGCCACCCTAAGACTTCCTCTAATAGACCAGGGGATGGTGATTGGAATCTATTAAACATATAATACCTTATGTAAGGCCTTATACAAATACAACTATACATAATACACAAATCCACACAAGACATCGTAATGAGAGTATATAAATAAAACTAACTACAGTATATATCATGAATGTGAAAATGATAAGATCCAAAAAGATAAAATAGTACATTAACCACAATGAAAAGGGGTGAAATAAAAACTTAACAAATGAAAAGAAAAATAAAACCTAAACATATGAGGTAGATATATCCCCACAATAAACTATCTCCCAACACAAACACCATCTGCTACTACAACCTTTGGGCACCACAAGGATCCACCAATAATGTGTCCAGCAAGGTTGCTTCCAAACTGTCTATCATCTACATAATATATGGAATTTTCAAGTGAATGTACCCATATATTATTGATTATTTGTAACTACCCAAATTTTTATCAATGGGAATTCCCTTCTTATAATTATGTCACATAAAAAATACATTAGGAAACACAATGCCACATCATGATTAAATGAACTACTAAATACTGTGTGACCTTTATAGCCTAGTTGTTAAACATAATTTTTCCACTTATGTGTTTTGAATATCAAAAATATGACATACATAGTTTTTATCATTTAGATATTTTGAGTCTGATAGGACAAATATAATTTTTGTGAATAGTAACTTACCCTTATGAATAGTAATGTTACCCTTATGAATAGTAATATGACCCTTAATAATACTAAATTAGCCAAGTGAATAGTAATCATACCAATGATAGTATAAATAAAATATATCCATCTTATGAGTGATAATATGATATAATTATATCATAATATAAGTAAATAAATATTTTAGAAATTATTAATTAAGTGTTTGGTATTTTTAGAAGTCATAAATATTTTATGATTAATTTAAAATAAAATTTATTTCCAAAAACTGTATTCATAAATTAATATTTTGATTTCTTATGATTTTAATATAATATTCTGAGAACTTAAGTAATTTTTCAAAATGATATAAAATCAGTTATAATTTTAAAATTTGTATTATCCAAGTAAATGATGATTTTAATTAAAAATTAAATTACTCATAGAAAATTATTTTCATAAAATGGATTTTATTTTTGAATTCTACACTTTTAAAAATGTTTAAAGTGAATTTTTGGGATTTTTCTAAAATACTTGAATTTTTTGTGAATAGTAAAATACGATAATTTATGATAAATACTAAAAACTTGAATTTTTGAGTCATGGATGATGTAAGTGACTATTGGTTCAAACTCACATATACTAATTACTATATTTAGTCACAATAATCCTCACTATTTCTTATCTTGAGCAAAGTAATAAACTAATGATTAAAATAATAAGAAAACACCCCTCTCTTCTACTATAAATACCACCCCTCACACCCTATTCTCCTCGTACCTCTCAAGCTTTGATCCTTGCCTATATTATACCCAATAATCTTCTCTAGTCCCTTCGGCACATCTAATATCTCTTTCTCTCATCAAAAGACCAAGCCTAGGTGCCTTGAGGGGGATCTCAAGAGGAGAATTCAAGTGGTAAATCCTCTCTCTTTTCTTTTAATTTCTTTTCAATTTCAATTACTTTTCTTATTCTCTCCTAACCTATCTTAATCAAAGTGAAATGATAACTCCAATAAATTAAATATAATATAATTATATAATTTTAATGGAATATCCAATATTAAACTCCTCCCTCTCTCTCTCTCATCTTAAAAATGAAATCATCACCCGTGAATTGTCAATTTACCGAGATCTTGGGAAATGAACTTTCATTTTCCATAAATGCCTTTAAGGATGTTAATAAAACCATTAAATGGTTGAAAAAATATTTTAAAATTATTTTTCAATCCATTTTATGTTCTATAACTAACTTATACACATAATACTAAATCATAAAACAAAACAAGTTCATTGTGATAAAAACCGCCAAAATTAACCTAAAACGGTCATCATTAACTTTTATCTAATGAATTTTCCTCATGATATATTAAAAAATACTTAAAAATATAATTTAAAATTATGTAATATCATTAACAGAATATAATAACAATTATAGATGTTTATCCTCATCTTACATGAACTTCCATTCATGTATACAAGTGAACCGATCATGAAAAATATGAAAACGAACACTTCCGAACAATGAATTTAAACTCTATAACTCATCGAATGGCCTATAAAAGAACATAATAAAACCATAATTAATAATAATCATATATAAAAGGTTTTTTAATTTTTAATTAATGAATCTAATGTGATTATACATGATATTAACATGAAGGAAGCTTTCAAACAAAAGGTAAAGGGATTTCTCAAACCCAACTCTCTTTCTTTGGATTTTATATCTTTCACCCAATTTTCAGTATGGTTATTCCTTAAAAATAATTTATTCATAATTATCTTGTTTTTTTGTGATATAAATTTTTTCTTCTAGATTTTATGATAAACACAATTTTTTCCAAAATAACTCTTCTTTCAAAACACACCTTTTACTTCTAACTCATGGTTGATGATTCTTATATCAAGTATGTTATTACCCCTTTAATTTGGGAACCCAAATTTTATGAATGTATTCTTATGAGATGAAACACATTACTTTACATGGGTTATTTATGTTCAATATTTATATATTTTCTATTTGGAATTCATGATATTGTAAATGTTATGATGTGACAGGTGTGCCCAGAATTATATAGCATAATGTAAATGTTGTGATGTGATGGGTGTGCTTGGAATTAAATAGTGATATAATGCATTGGTTAATGTGAATAACCTCATGAGTAAAGTGAAATATGTGTGAACATGATGCTATCTTTGTTTACAACTATGTTTGGAAGTTGACCACTAAGACATGATGTTTCATTTTTATGCATTGCCACATTCCAAGTCTTCTCTAAATGCTTCCTCTCATGATTATGATTATATGAACCTGTTATGATGATAATTATTATTTTCACCCCATGTTATATTGTTTTATGTTCTTATCTATCCTCTTATTGGGATTTTATCTCACCCATTTTTGATGTATATCCTCAAGTGACTACTTATAATAAGGATAATTCAAGGGCCAATAAGAAGCTAGAGAAGAAGGAATTAAATAAATGTTTATGTTTTATTTTGTAAAAGTTATGTATGGTCCTAGTTTTCCCAAAATACTAAACCTTTGGATCTTATATGTGTAATGACTTTATGTTTTTTATCTTTAAAATGATGTAGTAGTAATGTAAGAAAAAGTAGGGTCTCTATAGTATATACATACCTTGTAGATAACCCTAGAAACCACAACGGAATAATAAGAAGAAAAAGTTGGCATAAAATTAGAAAACCAAAATTGAAAGCTAACCCATCAAAAACATAACCATGATATGCTTTAAATAAGAGAACCTGGAACATAGGAGAGAGTCCCACTCCAAAATATCCCAACTATTGGAGAACCAATAACATCCCCAATAATCCAATATACCCAAAAAAAATGAAACCCATGTCACATATCAGGAACTATATTGGGGGTACCATGCCTTATTGAAGGATAAGTATCACTCTAGGGAGTACCAACCCTAGTGGAGGACTCACGCCCCATCTGATCACTTAAATATGGGACTACTGACTATGTAGATACATGAATCACACCTTGAGTATGAGGGGGAGTATTGAAATATATCTAATATGAATTGGACCCATTATCTATCACAAACATACTTATAGGGGAGTTCCAACCACATAAAAGCTCTGAATTCCATGCCCAATACTAATCATTGAATCTACAGATCTAGGGAGACTAAACCAAATTTATTTCCACACATCTCACCTTTTATTCCAAATAGAGGCATACCATTATGTATTTTTTTGAGAAAATGATCAGGATGGACTATCCTTAAACCAAAATTCAAGTCCCAAGTCACTAGGTATAAAAAAGTACATGGCATGTACTTTAGGGGTACATGTCAAGTAGCCCCTATAGAGACATCTTCTCATGTACTTCCATGTACATCTAATGTAAGTGTCTACCTACGTGGAATTATTTCTAGGTTACATGGTGTATGGGAATGAAAGATTAATAAATTTGTGCCACCATATCCTATGACATATGAGATCTAAAATAAATGGCATTCCCTATATGAAACCACTATTTTAGGTACACCTCCTTTCAACTTTCATATAGTATTTTTATCATCTTTTAAATTATCTTGAGGAAAATTAAAGGGGTTTAGGATGCTGGAAACAGGAAAAGGAAATTCTAGTGTACTTTCTATTAGTTTTTAAGATACAATGGTCACACTGTCGAGCTATTGGTGATTCTAGGTAGAATATGTTCTACCTAGAAGCCATTAGCCAACTGGTGGAGGCCATTGGCTAGCTGGTGGCATATTCTGGGGCCCATTAAGGTCACTAAGATTATAGGAATTCTTTTAAAACCTATCCTTTCTCCCTTTTTCTCATTCTCCCAATACTCCCTCAACCCCAAATACCCTAGTATCTCTAATATAGTGACTTTGGAGCCTTATCCTTCTTTATATCTCCTTAATTTGACACTCAAAAAATGATTCGATCCTATATTTCCAATCTAGTGAGTTCTTCCTTATTCTAGAACAATCCTCTTCCTCTCTCCTTGAACAAAATTGATTAGATCCTTGATTTCTTGATCACATATTGTGGAATTAACATAGTCTAATAAGGAAATTATTGATCATTGATATAATAATCATTGGGATTTAGGGAACTGTCATATGCACATCAATCAGATCAAGATCATTATCATCAGCATATCATCTCGAGTATGTTTTGTTTAAATCTAACTTTAAGTTATGGTTTTTTCTCAACCTTGATCTTATTATTCTAAATCATATCGATTCAGTAATGTTTTAGGGTTTATATGGTGATTTTGGATTCATATGACGACCCTATCCATTTATCATTGTTTCACCTAATATAGGAAGCACTTGATATTAGAACATGTTTTATATGGGATCTTAGTATGATTATTGGTATGAGTTTGTTGCATCATGAGACCTATGTTTAATGATTAATCACATGAGGTATGCATTTGTAGCCCTGATACATGTTCATATGTTTCTTGCATGTGTTTTTTGATGATTATTATGCTTTCTTGATTTGAAATGATATTATATATGTCATTTGTATCCTATATCATATGTGATTTTCTTATGTATTCTATAGTTGAGTGTACAGGTTGAGACTAATAGATAATCCCATGAGAGGGATATGTCAAATAAGAGTTCAAAATGCATTGAACTATCCCTTCAAAGGGATTTGTTATATATATGTTTGGTACTATTCTGTTGAGGGGGGTGTATTAGGTAGTTGGTCTATGTTCTTTCCAATATGGAGCCAAAGCAGAGAAAGTTAGTCTCTGAAGACCCGAATTGTATATTTTTTCTTGTTTGATATATTTTTTTCATGTATACACTCTATTTAATTTCGTGTAATACACTATTATTTCTTATTCACTTATATTAAGGGTCGTTGTAGGTGTCCTACTGAGTCTTATACTCACACCTTGCTCAAGAATTTTAGTGCACTTGTAGATTTCATGGTCAGGGACATGGTGAAGGGAAAGAGAACTTTTGTGGATGTTTGAGTAGGTTTAAATAGAGATTATGGGAATTGTAGGATAGACCATGGGCTATATAGTTGTTGTTTTTTCTATTTAGTCACTTTACCTCATTCACGATCCACCGCCTATGGGGGTCTCTTTTTATGGTTTTGGTTTATATGTCTGAAATTCCATATTGATATTTCATAAATTGGTATTTATTATATACTTCCACTACTCTAATGATTTTTTATTTATTCATTTTTTTATTTATTTGTATTGATTACATTTTTGTACTCTGATTTTTACCTAGTACCAAGGGAATAGTCTCCCCATGAGACCCCTTTTCCCTTTCCCCTAGTTAGTAACCTCTTTCATATAGGGAGGCATACATGAGGTCATGTGGCATCTAGATTTGACCTAGTGGTTTGGATTAGGGTGTTACAAAATGGTATCAGATCACCAAGTTCACTAACTTATTTCTTCTATTTTCCATTATTTGGGATAGGTTAGATAATATATAGCATGGTTAGGACTTGTATAGGTGAACTATGTCATCTCTTAGCCAGCATAGTATAGTGGGCTGCTGAGTTTCTATAAAGTGGTGGTTTATGTTTTTGTTGTTTGATGTTAAATTTGATTTGAATTTACCTAGGGTGATGAACATTACGTTGTTATACTTATTTATAAAGTTTTTTTGTATTCATACATTATGTTTAGGAGCATAGTATCACATTATATATACATTTTTCTTGTATTAGATAGAGCCCAAATAATAAAATGCATGTTGAAATTATGATATGTGCTTTTGGTGTAGTATTAATTGGATTATTTTATTTGAGTCTGGGTATTCTATGATTGAGTGTATATATGTGTATGTGACTAATTTGTAGTAAATGGAGGCTTAGATTGAGTTATGGGCAGTGCTTAGGATGTTATGCCTTGTTATTGTAGTTATCCTCTTAGTTTGAACATTTTTGTGAACTCTTGTGAGTTCTTATAGTTATTATCAGTTTCCATTTTCAATCAATTGGATTTCTATAAGTTTTTATCAAGAATTATATTAAATTACACCTCCTAGACATCTTGTGTAGCCAGTTAAACCGCCTATTGTATAGAAGGATGAAACTGAGTATGCTCCATTGGTTTCTCTAGTGGGTAAAGCTATAGAACTGGTCTATCCATGACTATTTAAGATAGTGCCTTTTCTGGGTGGATGATCCCACATGCGAAGTTCAATGATGGCCTATTATTCATGGGATTTAATCTAAAACATCCCTTGTACTTATAGGGAACTGTGGGACCTCAATAAATGAATTAAAAGATACGGTTCATTTAGATGATTTTTGACCTGGTAGAGACCCATGAGGATTGTAAGGTTAATCATGCAACCTTTATGCTTCAAGGCACAGTTGGATGATTGTGGGATGTCATGATTCAAGATGGTATATGTGAAGGGATGACTTGGGATACCTTCACGGACCTCTTCTTTTAGGGGTTATTCCTAGATGCACTGAAGTTTTACCATACTCAGAAGTTTATGGATCTCTATAATGGGATGATGATGGTGTCTGCCTATTCAGAATGCTTCACTGAGTTGTTTCTCTTTGATCTTCTTCTAGAAGAGAATGAGGTTTAAAAAGAAAAAAAGTCTGAGATCAGTCTTCATCCAAAGCTTAAATGGTATATCATGAATTTTGATCTAACTAACTACACTGTAGTTCTCTATAAATCACTAACTATAGAGATAGGAAAAGAGGACGACATAGTTATAGGTATACTTTCAGCTATCAGTGGATTGACTAATGATTTCTCCAGTACAGTCCCAATTTCTCATTTTTGGAGTAAGAAAAAGAATTTGGAGTATGGATTTCAGGGTAGCAGTCGATAATCAAAGAGGATCATAGGATCTTAGACTCTGCTATAGGAGATGGCTCTCCTAGGTGTTACATATTTGGTTGAAAGGATAATTATCTTAAGTATTGTACTTTTTCTCTTAATACTTTCCATTGGTGTGGAAAAACTAGGCATATGAAACAGTTATATGATAGGGCTTCATAGATACACATAACAAGGGTAAGAATAGGACCTCCACCATAGGCGCATACCCCATAAGGATCAGTTAATTGGGTGACTCATAAGCATCTAGGGTGTTATGGAGTAGTATCTAGGTTATAGTTACCAGTTATGTATTATTTTAATTTTTTTATCTATCGATACACACCTAGGAAAGAAAGTGGATCATCTTTAAATCTATCCAGAATGTTTGATGGTGATATCCAACTTTTAGAATATTTGGATCCTTACAATTTTGAAGATGGTAGGGTTTTTTGTGATCCTTAGAATGGACTAGTTAACCATTTATCAATCACACATTGATTGATATCAAAGGAGAGTGACTTTTACTACACCAAAAGGGAAAAATTATGTATTGATTGAATAATAGTACATCAAGGTAGGAAGATTGGGACCATATCCTTGTTATAGATAATTATTTTCAGCATAGGTGGCTATCATGATCCTTGTAGTGGACTAAAAAGTTTATCCCTCCTCTATTCCACCTTTGGTGTACATATACTGAGATGTCTTTCTAGAGGATTTCTCAGAGTTACCACTAGATAGGGGAGTTGATTTTGAGATCGAGTTTGTTCCTAGTGCATGAAATATATCAATTACATTGTATCATATAGAACCATATGAGTTGAAAAAACTCAAGGTATAAATGAATAGTATTTAAGATAAAAGCTTCGTCAGACTGAGAACTCCCCCTTGGGTTGCTTCAGTGTTGTTCTCTAAGAAGGTGGATAGTAGTCTTCGTCTTTGTGTAGACTAAAGGAAGTTAAATCAGTCACTATAAAAAGTAGGTAGTTGTGGACAAGAATTGATGCCTTTTTTATCAATTGAGGGGAGACCATAAGTTTCTAATTATTGATCTATGTTATGGTTACCATCAGTTTCAGGATAGATAGGAATACATATGAATGATATCATTTAGGATCATGTGTGGGTTATATGAGTATCTTTTTACACCTTTTAGACTAATGAATTCTACATAAGTGTTCATGACTCTCATGAGCAATGCCTTTCATCCTTAATTTGATTTATTCTTCATTGTTTCTATTCATTCCATCCTAATATATTCCAAGATTTCTAAATCACATGCTAGACACATGTAGATAATATTGAGTAACTTCGAGTACATCAACTTTATGCCAAGTATTCAAAGTTTCACTCTTCAATAAAGAAGGTTTGATTTTTTGAGCACATGGTTTCTCATGAAATAATATCAGTTAGCCCAGACAAGGTTGATGTAGTTATTTGTTGCCCATGACTGAAGAATGTGTTCGATATTTGGATTTTCCTCAAGTTTGAAGGGTACTACGGGAGGTTTATTCAGGACTTTTCTAACCTAGTAATTCCTAGGGCTGTTCTTATCAAGAAGGGATTCTAGTTTGAATATGTATAAAAATGTGAAAAAGTATCCTTTGAGTTAAGGAATAGGTTAATATCATATCTAATTTTGATTCTTCCCAAGCCTGTAGTTGGGTATTTAGTATATTATGTTGCATTGGTTGTTATCTTGAGATCTATTATGATATGGGATAATAAATTAGTTCCTTACAAGTCTCCTCAATTGTGGACCTAAGATTGAAACTACCCTACCCAGGGATTATATTTGAAATTTTTGGTCCATGCATTAATGTTTGTGGTACTACCTCTTCGGTGATATATTTTTCATGTATACGAACTACAAGATTCTTTGGTATATCTTATCCCAATATGAACTAAATATTTTTCAGATTCATTTTTAATGTCCCGATCAAAGATCCATCAAAATGGTTCTTTGAGATAGTGGGTCACATGGCCTCAAACACACCTATCTGTATGCCAGAGGCTATAAACCAGAAGTGAGGGTCCAAGGTAGTACATTGGGGATACTTTACCCTCATAATCAGATTCACACAGTGGTATAGTAAGATGATAACAAAATAGCGGAAACATAAAAACAACTGGTAGTAAGAATAGAATAAGTAAACATCCCGATGAAAAAAATAAACAAGACATCAGTAAGAACATCCAGTGTCATGTAAAATATGATGTAATGTCTCTAAATAAAAAGGAATAGGTATCATGGAAATAGTCATATAGTATAGTACATGTATAACAAAAGAACCAAAAATACCAAAATACTGTCTCTAAATAGTATCACGAGCCATAAACAGGTCTCTTGCTTCCCTGATCCCATGCTATAATCAATCATGTATAGAAAACTGGGCTCTTACCCCTATCCCTACTAAAATCCTCATAATTTTCCCAAGTACAATAGTTGTTCTGGATAAGGTGTGAGATAAAATTAGTAGACCACCACCACTAGTGTCTATAAAAATCCAACTTGTTCAAATAAAATATATGTGTGTGTAGGTATAATAGTTAAGAAGTAATTTCAGATAATTATAATTTTTATGTGTCATAAATGGTATTAGAAATAGTATAATCATATGAGAATAAATATATATAAAGTTTCAATAGGAGGTAGTAACCATCTCGACATATGCCACAAGTTATAAGAGTAACAAACTGACATGGGTCAGGTCCCAAGGTGTGTAATAAGGGAAAAATATATCCAAAGATGTAAATGTATACATAAGTCACAAGTTTCATACCTTGATCCTCCTCAATGATTCCATGTCGTTAGTAATCATATGTAGGTTTCACATGTGCCATACCTCGATACCATCTCCAATTCTATACCGTGATACCATAGGTTCCATACCTTTCTGATAAGTCAGTGCCATATTGAAATGAACTAGTTCCATACCTTAATAATCACAGGTTCCATACCTTAATAATCATAGGTTCCATATGTAAATAATAGGTTCCATGCCTAATAATAGGTCAGTTTCATATCGATAAGTATCGGGTGCCATACCAAGATGTAACAACATCAAGAAAGTAATATGATAAAATACAAATCCTATATTAGTTTCCATTCCCATTTATAATTATCATTTAATCATCCATTTTATTATTTTAATATCATTTAATAACATTTTAAAGGAGACATAATCCTCTATAACCAACACATTTAATTTATAAAGTCTCCCGCTATAAGGGTGTCGATCTCACATGCTCAAAGGGGTGTTTTAATATAAATAATATTAAAGAACACACCACATGGGTTGCTCAAGTTGAGGTTAACAAAATCCAACCATGATTAGGTGATAAAAGGGTGACCTAAATTAAGAGTATTGATTAAATTAAGGCTTATCATTTAATTTAGGAACAACTGGAAGGTTCGGCATGCGGTACAACGACAATAGCTAAATAGAAATAAAAACCTTATAGAAAATGTATAAAATACCTAAATTAATACTATTTTAGAACACTCATCTAGTATCATACTCTAGTTCATTCTAGATTAGAAGAAAATGGAAAAGTAGACAAACACCCTGAAAATAGGGAATAAGATCTCACACCTAAATAAATCCATCGAGAGGAAGTTAAACAATGAAAGGCATAAGAGGAATAGAGAGCTTACTAGTAGGAATCCAATGAGATGAATGATAGTTTTATTGAAGGCCATATGGATAAACATATTCAAATCCTAGGTGGAATTCAAATAGGGAGCTCCTATATTGGAGGCTCTATGTGAAAGATAAATGAGAAATGAGGGGTGAAGAAAAAGAAAAGGGGTTCTCCCCTTCAAAAATAGATTCATAGAATTTACACGGTGTGTAAATGATTTACATTTCATGTAATTCTTGGGATTTCGATTATGGGGAGAGTTCATTACACACCATGAATTATATTTCCTAGGATAATACACATCATATATTGAATACATGTCATGTATTCCAAATACAAATAGTGTACTTGGAATAAAACCATCCTTCATCCACCTATTTCATTATTTCTAAAATATACCAACTGGTCTAAGGGATCATCTTCCAAAAAGACGTCTATAATAAGGGTTTAACCAAAAATTGAAAGGATTCATACCTCACATGAAAAAAATGGGATGTTATAGTCTCCCCCTTAAAGAAACACATCCTTGAGTTTCCCTTATAAGGGTGGTATAACATAATCTATGAATAAATTCATCCACTAATCATGTAAATCAGACTCTCACTCCTAGGTCTAATCCTACAAATGGTCATTCTTTCATAGAACTCATATGAAAGGAACCAACCTACCTCAGAGAGACTTCATGATCCATACCACAATATGGATGGGATGCAACTCAAAGGATTAATCTACCTCTAACTCAACCTCATCTGATTGAATGATATGAGACAGATCTGAATAGTACCAGTGAAGTTTTGAAACATGGAAGAAGTCATGAATATCCTGGTACCTTTGATATAACTGAAGCTAATAGGCTACTAGACCAACTCTCTCCATAACCTCAAAAGGTCTAAAAAACTGAGTTGAAAACTCCCCTTTCTATCTAAACTATTGATTCCCCATTCTAGTCAATACACATAAGAATACCCGATCTCCAACCTAAAAATCTAGTGGTTGACAGTGATGATCGGCATATGAATGTTTCCTAGATTGAGCCATAGCCATCCACTTCCAGTTTAATTGAACCTACTCTGAAGTCTCCTATACGTGATGAGGTCCAAGTAAGTCTATCTCACCTATATCTAACCATAAAAAAGGTGAGTGGCATGGCCTAGCATATAAATCCTCATAGGAAGCCATATATATCGTCATTTAAAAGATGTTATTTTAGGAGAACTCAAAAATAAGAATATTTTTCTCCCAAGAACCTATGAAATTAAGGATAGATACTTGTATCATGTCCTATAAAAACTTTATCATCTATTCTAACTGACCGTGGGTTTAAGGGTGAAATGTTGTGCTCAAAATTACAATCACAAATCATTTTTTTAATTTTCTAATATCCACTTTATGGTTAGTAGTAACCACACACTTCATAAAATGAATACATCAACCCATCACAACCATATTTACCTCGTTAGTGAGTTTCACATCCAAAAAATGTATTCCATTGAGAAAAAATTCAAATAATACAGTCTTCAAAATTCAAAATTGAAACACAAACCATCATAGTGCCTGAACCACCTTGAGTCATGCACCATGACCCGAACTACAACAACCAAATATGAATATGAAGATCAAAAGATCATGCATCGAACTAAACATCATCAAATATTCTAGGGATATGAGAACTCAAGTGCCAGACCTCAATCTGAACCCCTGAACCGTTGACCACAGCATTGATGCACCACTTCTGGCAATAACCAATCAGCGAACATCCCTCCGCAGTATCATAACACTATAAGAAAATGCATTCCATCATCATAACACCTTGCACAGATCTAAAATAAGTAGTACCATCATCGATGGCTGCTGTATAGCAACCTATCCTTTTCTTAAATTACTATTACATAATTTTAAAGATAAAAAACATAATAGTATTACACATAGGGGATCCAAAGGTTTAGTGTCTTGGAAAAACTAGGACCATACATAACAATTACAACATCAAGAATAAACATTTATTTAATTCCTTCTTCTCAAGATTCTTATTGGCACTTGACATCTCCTTAGTACATGTAGTCACCTGAGGACATACATCAAAAGGGGTGAGCTAAAAGACCAGTAAGAGGATAGATAATAACAATATAACAATGGGTGAGAAAAACCATAACATAGGCAAAGAATCATGAACATGAGAGGAAGCATTAATAAGATAGTTGAAATGTGGCAATGCATAAAAATAAAACATCATGTCTTAGTGGATAACTACCACACATACTTGTGAAAAAATATAGAATCTTGTTCGCAAATCATTTCACATTAACTCATGAGATTCATCATTTTACCCAATGCATTGGAGTTCTGTATAATTCTGGGCACACCCGTCACATTGAAACATTCATATTGCGCTATATAATTCCAGGCACACCCGTCACATCATAACATTATCAATTATCATTCATAAAACAATGAAAATATAACAAAAATGAAAATAACTAACACATTTAAAGGAATAGGTTTCATATCATAATAACACATTCATAAACTTTTTGTTCCCAAAATTATGTGGGAATAACATACTTGATACAATAACCATCAACTTTGAGTGATAAGTAAAAGGTGTGTTTTTTAAAGAAGAGTTCTTTTGGAATACATTTGTTTGACATAAACTTCTGTAGAAAACATTAATATCCCAGAAAAGGTAATATAATTATGAAAAAAAAATATTTTTAAGGAGTTACCATACCAAAAATGGAGTGAAAGAGGGAGAACCCAAAGAAAGAAAGTCGGGTTCGAGATTTTCCCCTTACCTTGTATCCGAACGCTTTCTTCACTTTAATTTCATGTATAACCACATTAGATTAATTAATTGAAAACTCAAGAACCTTGTGTACATAAATATGGTTAATTATGGTTTCATTAAGTTATTTTATGGGCCTTTGGATGAGTTATATAGTATAAAATACATTGTTTGGGAATGTTCATTTTTATGGTTTTCTTCAGCGGTTCACATGTATTCATTAATGGAAGTTCATATAGAACATTGGTAAACATACAGAGCTGATATTTCATGTTATTAATGATATTTTAGAAGTTCAAATGATTTTATAATTAATTATATTATATTCACATGGATGAATAATTAGATAAGAATTAAATGATGATTGTTTGGGTTAATTTGGGCGGTTTTTTTACCACAACAAACTTGTTTTGTTTAATCATTTAGTAATATGTACCTAAGTTAGTTACAGAGCATGAAATAGGATATAATACATATAATATAATCGGTTTCAAACATAAAAATAGTTTTATGACCAGATCTGAAAGTTTTAAAGGAAATTGGAAACATGCAGCTCTTGAAGGTGATAAATTAACACCTCGCGAATAACATTCTCTTTTATAAAATAAAAAGAAGGGGAGAAGGGGGTTGGATGATATAATATCCAATTAGTATCATAAAATGACAGTATATGTATAATAATGGAGTTACCATACCATTTTTATGAATATAGGTTGGTATATATTAAGAAATAAACTTGAAATTGAAAGGAATTTAAAGGAAAAAGATTGAGAGAGGAATTACCTCTCGAATCCTCCTCTTGAGAACCTCCTTAAGAAAGATAGGCTTGGTCTTTTAATGAGACAAGAAGATCTTGGACATGGGGGAGGGGCTAGGGAATATTTTTGGGTAGATTTTAGACAAGTATTGAATCTTGATAGGTGTGAGGAAATGAGGGTGTGAAGGGTGAAATTTATAGTGGAGGGGAGAGGGGATTTCTCAATATAAAATTCATTAATTTATTATTTCCCCACAAGACAAGGAATAGTGAGTCCTCCATGACCAAGAATAGTAATTTTATCATGTTAACCCGAAAAAATTGTGCTTACATCAGCAAAACATCATGCATGACTCTATAATTAGCATATTTAGCTTATTTGTAAATTATGGTATTTCACTATTCATTAAAAATTCAAGTATTTCGGAAAAATCCCAAAAATTCACTCCAAACATTTTTTAATGTGTAGAATCCAAAAGTGAAGAAAATTTTTCAAAAATAATTTTCTAAATATAATTAATTTAATTTTTAATTAAAATCATAATTAACTTGAAAAATACAGTTTTTAAAATTAAAACTGATTTTATAATGCTTTCGAAAAATTACGTAAGGTCTTATAAAAATATCTTAAAACTATAATACATAGATTTTTTAATTTATGAACACATTTTAAGAAAATACTCTTTCTTTTAAATCAATTAATAAATTATAATTAATTATTTATGACTTAGAGAAATACCAATACTTTTACTATGGTCAAATTGTCACTTATAAGATGGTTAAATTTTATTTATTTATTCATGGGTAAGCTTAATATTGTTTTTTACAATTTAATATTCATAAGGTGCATATTAATATTCATAAGGGTAGGTTACTATTCACTAAAAATTAAGTTTTTCCTATCAGACTTCAAACATCTTACTGATCACAATCATGTATGTCAGATTTTTGAAATTCAAAACATAGAAGTGGAAATATTATGTTTAATGATCACATAGTATTTAGTATCATAATATTTCATTGTGCTTTTTAATGGGATTATACTATAAGGCATAATTATAAGAAGATAATTCCATTGATAAAACTTTGGGTCGTTACATTCTTCCCCCCTTATGAAATTTCGCCCTCGAAATTTCACTTTACACAAATAGGTTAGGGTACTTCTCTTTCATCACCTCTTTTGGTTCCCAAGTTGCTTCTTAAAACTTATGGTTCCTCCATAACACTTTGACAAGGTGGGTTTTCTTGTTGCATAAAACCTTATCTTTATGGTCGAGAATCTCTACTAGCTACTTCTCATATGAGAGATCATCTTCCAGTTGTACCACCTTTGAGTTCAGTACATGTGTGGGATCTGGTATGTACTTCCTCAAGAGTGATATGTGAAACACATAATGAAATTGAGCCATATTTTGTGGAAGTTAAAGTTAATAGTTCATAGATCCTATGCGGTCAAGGATCTCAAAGGGGCCAATTTACCTTGGGATTTTCTTTCCTTTCTTTCCAACAGCATGTCTCTCTTCCATGGTGATATTTGAAGTAAGACTTTATCTCCAACATCAAACTCCAAGTCCCTTTGACAGTTGTCAGCATAGCTCTTTTGCCGACTCTAAGAATATTTGATGTGTTTCTGGATGACTTGAACCTTCTCTATCATCTCTTGTATAAGATCGGGTCCAAGTACCTTTCTTTCTCCAACTTCATCCCAATAGGTTGGAGTTCTACATCGTTTTCCATAAAAAGCTTCATACGGATCCATATGAATACTCGAGTGGAAGTAATTTTTGTATGAGAACTCAACCAATGGGAGATTCTGATCCCATCCACATTTGAATTCAAGAGAGCAGTCTCTTAGCATATCTTCAAGAGACTAAATAGTTCTTTCAGATTGGTCATCAATTTGGGGGTGATAGGTTGTGTTGAAATTTAATTTAGTACTAAAATCATGTTGAAGACTTCTCTAGAATTTAGATGTGAACCTTGGATCGTGATCAGAAACAATCGAGAGTGGAACTCCATGCAGTCTCACTACTTCCTTCACATATATCTTTGCAAGTTGTTCAAGCGATAGGTCTTCCCGAATAGTGATAAAATGGGCAGTCTGGTGAGTCGGTCAACCACAACCCATATCGCATTATTTCCCTTCTACGTCTTCTGGAGACCTGGGACAAATTCCATAGTGACATTATCCCATTTCCACATGGGTATAGGCAATGACTACTTCATCCATTTTGACTTTTGTCACTCTACCTTAACTTTCTAACATACCAAGCACCTTGATATATATTCTTCAATCTGCTTCTTCATGTTATCCCACCAGAATTGTTCTCAGAGATCATGGTATATCTTGGTACTCCTATGATGGATAGAGAATGTTGAGCTATGTGCATTTTCCAATAGCTCCTTCTTTATCTCGGGTGATTAGGGCACACAAAGATGTGTTCCAAACCAAATCACACCATCATCGTCGATATGGAACTCTTGTAGATTTCCTTCTTTTACTGTATTCTCCCTCTTTTTTATCTCCACATCACCCCTTTGTGCTTTCTTAATCTTCTCTTGGATGGATAGTTTCATAATCATTTGGGAAAGGTGGGATTTAACCCATGCCCTTATGATTTCTAAATCCATCCTTTGCATGTCCAATAAGATAGGGTCTTTCTCAATCTATAACATGGATAGAGTAACATGTTCTTTTCTGCTTAGAGAATCATCTACCTTGTTCGCCTTTCTAGGATGATAGTGAACAGAGAAATCGTAATCATTGATTAGATCTAAACATCTCCTTTTACGCATGTTTAGCTCCTTTTGTGTGAATATATACTTTAGGCTCTTGTGGTCGGTGTATATGTCAGACTTCTTGCCATAAAGGTAGTACCACCAGATTTTCAAGGCAAAACACATGACTGACAGCTCTATATCATGCGTTGGGTGGTTCTGCTCGTGGATCTTCAACTGTCGTGAGGATTAGGTATTCACATTGTCATTTTTCATAAGTACACAACCCAATCCTTTCTTTGAATCATCACTATATATCACAAAACATTCTCCACTTTTCAGTAGTGTGAGTACAGGTGCAGTGATCAGCCTTCTCTTTAACTCCTTGAAGCTTCTCTCACATTATTCTATCCATACATACTTTACCCCTTTCCTTGTTAAGTTAGTTAGTGGGCTTGACAATCGTGAGAAATTTCTCACAAAACATCGGTAGTACCCAGCTAATCCATGAAAACTACGAATTTCTATGACACTAGAGGACCTAGTCCATTCTTCAATCACTTTTGTTTATGAAGGGTCTATATAAATTCCCTCACTTGTGATCACATGTCCCAAGAACGTGACTTTCTTCATCCAAACGTAACACTTTCTGAACTTGGCGTACAACTTCTCCTTTCTCAATGTCGCCAACACAAGTCGTAGATGTTCTTCATGTTCCTCCTTGATCTTAGAGTATATGAGAATATCATCAATAAATAGTACCAAAAATTTGTCGAGGTAATGTCTAAAGACTCTATTCATCAAATCCATAAAGATTAGAGGGGAATTAGTAAGTCCAAAGGTCATCACTAGAAACTCATAGTGCCCATACCTTGTATGGAAGGCAGTCTTATGAATATCTTCCTTCTTCACCTTTAGTTGATGATATCCAGAATGAAGATCCACCTTTCAGAATTATTGAGATCCTCTTAACTGATCGAACAAGTCATCAATCCTTGGAATAGGCTACTTGTTCTTTATGTTTATCTTGTTGAGTTCTCGATAATTGATACACAACCGCATTGTTCCATCATTCTTCTTCACAAAGAGAACTAGTGCACCCCAAGGTAATGCACTAGGGCGTATGAACCCTTTTTCCAGATGCTCTTGAAGCTACTTCTTTAACTCCTCTAGTTTGATAGGATCCATCCTATAGGGACACTTTGAGATAGGAGTAGCTATGGGTATGAGTTCTATTGAGAACTCTACCTCACGATCTGGGGAAATTCGGGGTAACTCTTTGGGAAAAACTTTACCGTATTCACTCATGATGGGCATTCCCACAAGGTTGGTACTATCCTTTAACTCAACCATTTGGACGAGGTATGATTCTTAATAGGGAGTCAACACCCACACCATTTAAGGGTTTTTCAAAGGAGATTTATGATCTTCCTTTCATTTTTATAGGAGCATGATATGGTTTGGAATATGAAAAGATATTTACTTTTCCTGACAGTTGATATGTGCTCTATATAATGAGAGCCAATCCATTCCCATTATAGCGTCGAATTCCACCAAGGTAAGTATTACAACATTTTTTGGAAGAATCTTCTCACATACGCCAATAAGAGAAGATTCAAACACTTGGGCTGTAATGATTTCACCACTTGGTGTTTTTACAGATATCTCTACTTCAAGGTTTTAGGGCTTCAATTCTATAGTTCTAGCAAACTTGGAAGATATAAAGAAATGTGTAGAACCAGAATCAAATAATACTTTTTCCATTCTCGAGTGAATAGAAAGTGTACCTTGTATGAATTCATTATCTTGCTCCACTTCCACAGTAGTGATGGAATAATCCTTCCCTTGTTCCTTTGGATTTGGTGGATACTGATGCTAATAACCCCAATAACTCGAGGTTTAGTGCACCAACTTTCATAGTTCCCTTGCTCCCTATAGTTGTAGCATTGAACCGTGGTTGGTTCTCTCCTTTCTTCCACAAAATTCTCCTTCCTTTTCATGTATTTTCGAAACTCTTGAGCATGGTGTCATTATTTCCCATACTTGAAGCAATTACATGTCCCTTTGAGGAAGTTTCTATGGTGAAACTTCCCACATTTTTGGCATGTGGGTCATTGAGCTTTCTTCCCACCTTTGTCTTAGATCCACTGGATTGAAACTCAGTCTTTTGTTTCTTATCACCATATCCATGGGACCATTCTCCAAATTACATATCCACTTTGAGAGAACATCAAAAAACTTCTTCATAACTCCCAAAGTATCAAATTGAAAGATCCTTTCAATGGTTTGGTATAAATCCACTAAAGAATCTATCAATTTTTCTATCATTGTTGATAACAAAACCCGAAGCGTACCCTGAAATACTTGTGAAATTCACTTCATAGGTTGTGATAGATTCTACTTATTTTTTCTTGAGCTCTATAAATTATCTCTTTGTCTTCGTGAGAAGAGTTATTGGGAAATAATTGTTAAGAAATATTATCTTAAAGTCCTCCCATTCCATCTCTTCAATTTCTTCCCTTGGCTTGGTGTTCTTAATCAAATACCACCATTGATTGGCCTCTCCATCTAGATGATAAAAAACTAGTGTCACCTTATCCATCTCATAATAGTAAATCAAAAAAAAGATCTTCTCCATGGAGTTGACCCACTGCTCCGCAACTAGTGGATCAGAAGATCCACTAAACATCGGTGGTCGTTGCTTCATAAAACACTCAATAGTCAGTTTTTCCCTCTTGGGTGAAGGAGGGAATTCTCTATTATTATGGTTATTGTTCATAACCTGAGATATTTGGGTAAGCATCACCGTGAAGTTTTTAACTCCACCTCCCAAATCATTGGGGATGTCGTTTGGGAAACTGTTGCATTGGCCCTCACATGAGTTGTGGACCTAGTTTCTCTTGGTTCCCACCATTTTCTAAAATAGAAAAGGTTAGAACAAAAAATAAGTCAAAAAGTCATGAATAACTCATTAATTTGTACGATTTATACTAAAAGAATAACATATGGTATCCCTATGTAAATATTCTTGTGTTTATATTTGTACTTAGACTCATTCAAGAGGTTTTCTCTAGGGTTCACTAATCCTAATTCCCAAATTAACTAAACCTTGCCTTTGATACCAACTATAGCAACCCAGCCTTTTCGTACATTAATATTACATCATTTTAAAGATAAAAACATAATAGTATTACACATAGAGGATCCAAAGGTTTAGTGTCTTGGGAAAACCAGGACCATACATAACAATTACAACATCAAGCATAAACATTTATTTAATTCCTTCTTCTCTAGATTCTTATTGGCACTTGACCTCTCCTTAGTACATTTAGTCACCTGAGGATATAAATAAAAAGGTGTGAACTAAAATACCAGTAAGAGGATTGATAATAACAATATAAAAATGGGTGATCATAACCATAACATAGGAAAAGGATCATGAACATGAGATAAATCATTAATAAGAGACTTTAAATGTGGCAATTCATAAAAATGAAACATCATGTCTTAGTGGTTAACTACCAAACATACTTATGAACAAAGGTAGAATATTTTTTCACACATAATTTCACATTAACTCATGAGATTCATCACTTTAACCAATTCATTGGAGCACTATATAATTCTGGGTGAACCTGTCACGTTGAAACATTAATATTGCACTATATAATTCTGGATGCACCCGTCACATCATAACATTATCATTTATCATGCATTCCACAATGAAAATATATCAAAAATTAACATAAATAACCCATTTTAATTAAGTATTTTCATCTCATAATAACACATTAATAAACTTTAGGTTCCCAAAATTAAGTGGGAATAACATACTAGATACGATAACCGTCAACCTTGAGTGAGAAGTAAAAGGTGTGTTTTTGAAAGAAGAGTTATTTTGGAAAACATTTGTTGGACATAAACTTAATTATAAAAAATTTATATCCTATAAAAGGTAATATAATTATGAAAAAATAATTTTTAAGGAGTGAAAATACCAAAAATGGAGTGAAAGAGGGAGAACCCGAAGAAAGAAAGCTGGGTTCGAGATTTTCCCCTTACCTTGTATCTGAACGCTTTCTTCACTTTAATGTCTTGTATAACCACATTATATTAATTAATTGAAAATTACATAACCTTTTGTAAATTAATATGGTAAATTATGGTTTCATTAAGTTATTTTATGGGACTTTTTATGAGTTATATAGTTTAAAAAACATTGTTCAGGAATGTTTGTTTTTATGGTTTTCTTGAGCGGTTCACATGTATTCATAAATAGAAGTTTGTGTAGAACATGGGTAAACATACAGAAATGATATTTAATTTTATTAATGATATTACAAAAGTTTAAATGATATTATAATGAATTATATTATATACCTTGTGTACTAATCATTAGATAAGAATTAAATGATGATTGTTTGGGTTAATTTGGGCGGTTTTTTGACCACAACGAACTTGTTTTGTTTAAATTTTTAGTAATATGCACCTAGGTTAGTTCTAAAACATGAAATAGGATATAATAAATATAATATAATATGGTTCAACCATAAAAATGGTTTCATGACCATATTTTAAAGCTGTAAAAGAAATTAAAAACATGTTGTTCTTGAAGGTGATAAATTAACACCTCACGAACAACGTTCTCTTTTATAAAATAAAAATAAGGGGAGAAGGGGTTTGGATGATATAATATCAGATTAGTATCATAAAATTCCATTATATTTATAATAATAGAGTTACCATACCATGTGAATGAGGATAGGTGGGGATATATTAAGAAATGAACTTGAAATTGAAAGGAATTTAAAGGAAAAAATAGAGAGCGAGGAATTACCTCTTGAATCCTCCTCTTGAGATCCTCTTTATGGAAGATAGGCTTGGTATTTTGATGATACTAGAAGATCTTGTACGTGGGGGAGGGTATGGGGAATATTTTTTGTCAGAGTTTAGACAAGGATTGAATCTTGAGATGTTTGAGGAAATGAGGGCGTGAATGATGGTATTTATAGTGGAGGGGAGAGGGGATTTCTCAATATAAAGTTCGTTAATTTATTATTTCCCCACAAGACAAGGAATATTGAGTCTTATATGACCAATAATAGTAATTTTATCATGTGAAACCGAACCAATTGGGCTTACATCAGCATAACATCATGCATGACTCTATAATTAGCTTATTTAGCTTATTTGTAAATTATGGTATTTCACTATTCATAAAACATTCAAGTATTTCAGAAAAATACCAAAAATTCACCCCAACCATTTTTTGACATGTAGAATCCAAAAATTAATTCCATTTTCCGGAAATAATTTTCTAAATATGATTAATTTAATTTTTAATTAAAATCATAATTTACTTGAAAAATACAGTTTTTAAAATTAAATCTGATTTTATAATG
The DNA here is from genome assembly GCA_963277665.1 of Viscum album. Lineage (NCBI taxonomy): Eukaryota > Viridiplantae > Streptophyta > Magnoliopsida > Santalales > Viscaceae > Viscum > Viscum album. Next base: position 937,845,508 of record OY728153.1, read on the forward strand.
CTTTCAAAAAATTAAGTAAGGTCTTATAAAATTATCTTAAAACTATATTACATATATTTTTTTATTTATGAAAACATTTTTAAACAATAAATTTTCTTTTAAATTAATTAATCAATTATAATTAATTATTTATGACTCATAAAAATACCAATACTTTTACTATGGTCAAACTATCACTTATAAGATGCCTAAATTTTATTTAATTATTCATGGGTATGGTTACTCTTATTTTGGAAGATTTACTATTCATAAGGGTCATATTACTATTCATAAGGGTAGGTTACTATTCATAAGGGTAGGTTACTATTCATCAAAAATTAATTTTTTCCTATCAGACTCAAAACATCTTACTGATCACAACTGTGTATGTCAAATTTTTGAAATTCAAAACATATAAGTAGAAAAATTATGTTTAATGATCACATAGTATTTAGTATCATAAATGCCATTGTGTTTCCTAATGGGATTATACTATAATTCATAATTATAATAAGGGAATTCCATTAATAAAACTTTGGGTCATTATATGTTGTATCCACCGTAAGGCCACACATCGAATTGAACCACCATTGAACAATAAAATATAGAAAACCTGATAAAAGAACCATAGAAAACCCCATACAAAGAACACCAAAAACCTAAAAGGATGCCAAAGGAAAATAGGAAGACAATGAAATAAAAAACACCACCATGAGGGGATCTTGGTAAATTAGTCAAAAAAACTATCATTACATCAACCCAGTTTTACTCAGGAATGGGAAATGGGTATAAAATATATGCTTGTCATTGATGTTCTTCCTTCACTTACTGACTGGTGGAACACTGAGTAACAAAACTAGCTATTTTCCTTTTCATACCCAACCACCAATACTGGAGATGCAAGTCATGATACATCTTCATAAGATCAGGATGTACTTCCCAAGAAGTATCATGATAATACTACATCAATTCTTCCCAGATTTCTATAGAAACCTAGGCAAATCAATTAATGTGCAAGACCTCATCCTCATCATTGATCCATCCTAATGGCGTATCATCTATTGAAAACTCTCTCACAGGACCAATCCCTCAAGATCTAATAACTTCTTCATATTCACTCTCTCAAAAAGTGAATAGTTTACTAATAATGATGCAAGTATGTACTATCTCTGATGGTCTTAAACCTACAAGTGCATCTTAGAAAATAGGGCCATAAGATTCCATTATCTACTGGCTTCTAAAACAGCTTATGTTTGAGTCCTCTGAATCAGAGCATCTGATACATCATTGCCTTTCCCAAGTGTATAGACAAGATCAAAGTAATATTACTATAAATATTCAACCCACTTTCTCTATATGCGATTCAAGTCATGATGCATAAATATATACCTAATTATTTTGTTGATTGTAAAGACCATAAAATGCTCTTCCAGTATGCAATGCCTCCAACAATGAAAGTCATGAATGACAAAATCTAACTAAAGATCATTAATTATGTAATTTATATTATGTGGTCTCAACTGATGAGACACATATTCCATGACTCGATCATCCTGCATCAAAAAATTTCCTAGCTCGATACTTGATGCATGATAATAGATTGTATAACTTCTATATGGCTATGAAAGAATCAGGATCAATGCTGAACTTTTTCTCCCTTTTAGCTCCTTAAAGTCTATCTCATATGATTATGACCATATAAACTTCACTCCCTTCATATTTAATCCCTTAAGAGGTGTTTCAAGGCATGAAGAGTCCTGAATAAATTTCTTGTAATAACCAACTTTCCCTAAGAAACTATATATTTCAAATAAGTTCTTGGGATTATCCTAGGTAACTAAAACTCTCACCTTCTTTGTTTTAACTGATACTCATGCCTCTAAGATGATATGACACGGGAAGTGGACTTCATCAATCCAAAAGTGTTATTTAGTGAACTTGTCATACAACTAGTTCTCTCTTAGTATATTCGGAATGATCTCAAGATGTTTTTCATGGTTGTGTCGAGTGTGAGAATACACTAAGATGTCATATACAAAGACTACCACAAATGAATTTAGAAATAGGTGGAAACCCTAATTCATCAGACCCATGAAATCAGTCGATGAATTTGTGAGACCGGACAACATAACCAGATACTCAAAAATAACATATCTACTATGGAATGTTTTATAAGGTATATTTGAAGTCCTAACATGTACCTAGTGATAGCCTAAACTTAAATATATCTTCTAAAAGACTTTATCTCCTCAAATATGGTCAAATAAGTCATCTATATGAGGAAAAGGATACTGGTTCTTCATAGTAAGCTGATTCAACTTTCAATAATACACACAAAGAATGAGAGTTCCACCCACCTTTTTAGTGAAATGGACTGGTGAATCCTAAGGTGATGTACTGGTTCAAATAAAACCATTAGCTTTTAAGTCCTCCAGTTATCTCTTGAGATCTTGTAACTCATTAGTGGTTATCCTATAAGGAGGAATGTTTACTGGTGTAGCTCTTAGAACCATGTCAATTGAAAACTCAACCTATCACTTGGGAGTTAAAGTATAAAATTCATCAGGTAATATATCCCTAAAATGTTCTACTACAAGAGGGAAATCAACCATATGTAATCCCTAATTATCCATATAAAGGATATTAATCAAGGATATCACACCACCCAACCCATGATGCTCTAGTCCATCTCTACCTGCTTGGAAATACTAATCACCCTTTTGAATATAACTACTTCTCTCTGGTGATGTAAACAACACCCTATGGTAATATAAATACATGTAGGAATGATAAGGAACTAACCATTCCATCCTAATAATAATTTTGAAACTATAAATCTCAAGGAGAAAGAAGTTCCATAAGAAATTATAGCCTTGTATCTCAAGGGGCACTCCCTACATTAGCATACACTCTCAAAACGTATACCCAAATGGGTTTCAAGGGTCATCACCCCATATAAGTACTGAATTTTTAGTGTGGTAATTCCCATGATAGCCATAAAAATAAAATAATTTGAGGTGTCTATATTAAACAAAACATATACCAATGTAGATGTTACTAAAATAGTACCTCGACCTTTAGAAGTTCTGAGACTCTTCTACCCAGGAACATGTTGTACTATATAAACCTAACTCGTTACATGAACCTGATATACATCATGACTTCCTTGATCATTCCTACTATAGTGACACTATATAAATGGTGTCTACCTCCCTTATCTATGAAAAAATCCTTGGCCTAACCAGTAGGTAGCACTACATCTCCCGACCTGATGTGAAGATGCTAATCCTACTCCCGGACCCAAAGTTAGTGTTGATCCTCTCTCACTAGCCATTGGAGGAGGGGTTATGAAAAATAATTATAAATGGCCCATCCTTCCAAAATTTCATCACTCAACAGGGTCCCTACAACATTGAGGTTTCACATACCCCTTCTTCCCACACTGATGAAAAACTAAAAAACTTTTGGTATGTGAACTTTGATTAGTACTTCCCTCATAAAAATTCTCAAAGCGGTGCTTCCTACTACTAGATACTGCAATACTAGGTCGAGAAGCTAATTCACTCTGATCCAAACATCCATCATCCGGGAAGTTACGTTCTATAATAAGAGCCTAGTCTATTATATCATATATGATAGTCAACCTGAAAACATTCACCTGAGAATTAATTGGAGGCCTAAGTCCATCCTTAAAAAATCTATCTTTTTTGGATCATTAGTAGTATTGATAGGTTCAAAGTGATGAAACTCTGTTAATTGAGTTGACTAATCTATAACAAACATCGAACCCTACTACAGGTTCATGAAATCCATGGAATGATCAATCTTTAAGGTATTGGGGAAAAAGTTATCCTAGAAGAAAGATTGGAAATCCCTCCAAATCACTTCCTGATACTAACCTACCTGGTTCATAATATCCCACCAATATTTGAAAGATCCTAGAATTTATATATTTAGTGATCATCACTCTCCTCTCAAGATGTGTCTCAAAGTGATGGAAGATAGATAAGAACGTATCAATCCATAAATCTACAGTATGGGGGCCACCATTCCCTGAAAAAGTAGGTGGATTCTTCTACTGAAACTCCCACATCAAGTCGGTCATAGAAAGGGTACTTCACGAAGCTCTATGTATAGTCTGTATAAGTCGAAAAAATTATCCTTAAAATAGGGAATCATAACCCATATTGGGAATTGAAGGAGGTTCTATAAGTGGAACTATTAGAGGTAACATTGGTGGCTCATGGACCACTACCACCGAGCATTTTTCTCACCACCCTCCTAACATAGAACATGAGGGCTTCATGGTAGAATAGCTCTATAGATTCCAAGAACATTCCTCAGATAGAATTTTAACAATGATAACGTCATAAGTACAATAATAGGATAGGTATAATAAATTACTATACAATAATCACACCATTTTTCCTACTCCTAAAGTCAGTTCTATTTAATAAGAATGATCATAAAGAAAATAAGAGACCCTTCCTACTTCCCACTACTAAGGTCGGGTCTGGGTCAAGCTCTGTGTTTCACTATAAGGGTATCGGTATATGTACTTTCAATTGAAACATAGAGGAAAACAACCTTTAATTTTAAATTTCCATCCCCATTTAATGAAGACCATATTTAATTTAATATTTAACAATTCTCACATTTATATAACATACCAATTATCTGAAATACCCTTCCCAATTTATATAAGTACATTCACTATAAATTGCAATTTTTATTTCATGTAACCACATACCAACCTTTACATTCAATATGGGAATGAAACAGGTGATAGTAGATTATTTGACTAAATGAATATCCATACCCAATTGTTATATGTGCATGCACTCTTTAAATTACAAATGATATTCATGTATCTCATGTATTTCAAATCAACTAACGTTTTGGTATATGTAACCTCGGTTACATAACTAAAACATGTTATAATTGGTTAGTTAAGGTGACATCATCAAACTATATAGGAAAAAACCATTTATGCTGATGTAGACACTTTAATAATTCATTATCTAATCTATTTTTTCCTACAGAAACATTATTTTCATAATAGATACATCACACAAGGAAAATGCAACAAGTATCATGTAGTCAAGAAATTCAGCCTACATGGCATGGAATAATTCATGATATATTAATCCTATAAGGTTCCAAAAATTATGCATTCTAAATGCTTCCTTTCCATATCATCCCAATGATAAAATGTAATCAAACATCATAATAATAATAGCATTACATATTATGTGCATCACTAAATGGTGGAATCAAATCAACTGTAATAGGCATAAACCAGAACATCAAATCCTATCTGAGATAATTTTGGATTTTCCCCATACATAGGTCAGCTACTCTAAGGAACATTCTCATTACCAAACTCCGACATATCCAAGTCTCCTTTATACTATCTCAAAAGAGTAAGTCAAATAAAAGAAACCTCTGATACCTATTTTTAATTCCTAACTTAGGAGCCATTAAATTGGTGCCCCAAGATGGTGGGCCACATAGCCTCAAGAACACCTCCCCATATTCTAGAGGATACTGACTAGTATCAAGGGTCCAAGGTAGTACAGTGGGGAGACTATACCCCTATAATCAGAGTCAAAAAATGGTGTAATAAAAGGATAATAGAATAAAAGAATAAAAATAATAACTAGTAGCAAGAATAGCAGAAGTAAAAATCCAGATGAAAATAATAAACAAGTCATCAATAGGAACATCCAATACCAGGTACAGTATGATTTAATTTCATGACTTTAAACAAAAAGGAATATAAAACATGGAAATAGGCATCCACATAGTATATGTATATCGCCCGAATGACCCAAAGGCCTTATTTTTTTATTGATTTCTGATAACCCCCTTTCAAGGGATGAGGGGGAACCCTTACAAGGCTTGTAGGCTCAGAGGTTACAAGGCTCGTAAGATTAAGAGATTACATGACACAAAGGTCCTAGGGAATTCAACCAGACTATCTACAAGGAACTTCCCATCCCCAGCATCTACATTGTGATAGTAGCTCTCCACCTTCGCATGGATGTCTGGATAGGCTTCCTGTGAAAGCACAGAAAACCAAAATAAAATATTTAGATAGCATCACGGGCCATATCTTGATCCTTTTCTTCCTTACTCCCATGCTATAATCAATCATGTATCAACAACTGGGCACTTTCCCCTATCCCTACCTATATCCATATAATCTCCCTAGCTACCATCGATGTCTTGGGTAGGGTGTGAGATAAACTCAGTAAGCCACCACCAATGGTTTCTATAACAAATCCAACCTGTGAAAATGAACTATAACCATGTGTAGGTTTAATAGGTAAGAAGTAATTTAAGATAAGTATAACCATCCTATGTCATAAGCTGTAGTATAAATAGTATAAATAGATAAACATAAATATATATAAACTATCAATATGAGGTAGTAACCAACTTGGTATAAGCCACAAGTGATAATAGTAACAAACCTACATGTGTTAGATCCCAAGGTGTGTAACCATGATGAACTATATCTAGATATGTAAATGTATATATAAGTCACATGTGCCATACCCCAATCCTCCTCAATGATTCTATACCATAAGTAATCATATGTAGGTTTCACGAGTTATATACCTTGATACCCTCATCAGTATCATATCGTGATATCATAAAGGTTCTATAGCTTTCTGATAAGCCAGTGCCATACTGAAATGTATAGGTGTCATACCTTAATAATCATAGGTTCCATACCTCAATTATCATATATGTCATACCTAAATAATAGGTTTCATACCTAAATAATCATAGGTCCATAGCTAAATAATATTTCAGTTCCATACCGATAAGTATTAGGTGTCATACAAATATGTAACAACATCTAGAAAGTAATATAATAAAAGACAAGGGTTATGTTAGTGTCCATGACCATTTATAATTATCATCTAATCATCCATTTTATCATTTTAATAGAACTTACTAACATGGAAAATAAGTCATGATCCTCTCTAACTTACTCATTTAATTTACAAAGTCTCTCACTACAAGGGTGGAAATATCACACACCAAAAGGGGTGTTCTAACATAGGTAAGATTAGAGAACACACCACATGGGAGGCTTAGGTTGTGGTTGAGAAACCCAAACCATGATTATGAGCTATAAGGGTGAACCAAATTAGAATCATTTAATAAATTAAGCATTATCATTTAATTTAGGGGAAATAATAAGAAGGTCCAGTGTGTAGCACAATGGAAATAGCCAAATAGATATAAAAACCATAGGGAAAAGTTATAGACCGCCTACCTTAAGCATGTTTTAGAAAACTCATCTAGTATTGACCTCTGGCTTGGTCTATATTAGAATAAAAATTCAAAATTGACATATTCCTTGAAAATAGGGCATAATATCTCTCACCTAAATAACTCCGCCAAGAGGAAGGAAAATAATAAAAGGTTCAAGAGGAAGAGGGAGCTTACCAGTGGAAATACAATGAGATGAACAGTAGGTTGATTAGAGGTCGGATAAATAAATGGCTTCAAATACTAGTTGTAAGACAAAAAGGGAGCTCTTACGGTGGAGGCTCCATGTGAGAAAGAAAAGAGAAATTAGGTTTCAGGAAAAAGAAAAGGGGTTCTACCCCTTTAAAAACATATTCATGACATTTAAATGGTGCATAAATGATTTATATATAATGTATTGGTCGGGATTTCCCTTCTAGGGAAAGTTCATTACATGACATTAATTTAATTGCTCAATCCAATACATGCCATGTATTAAATACACACTATGTATTTTAAAATACTCATTGTGTACTTATCTTGTAGCCAATTTTCATCCCCATGTTTCCTTCTTTCCAAAACATACCAACCATCCTAAGGTATCAGATTCTAGATCTAATCCAAAAAGAGAGCTACAATAGGGGTTTAACTTAAAATTCAATAGATTTGTACCTCACGTGAAAAATCCAGGATGTTACGAGATTGGTAAGAGTACTTGAAATAATTTGAATTTCAGATGGAGTTTTCTCATCTAAAATTCAATGTAGTTTTAGATGTATTAAGAAAGATGAAGCAGAAGTTTGGGAAGAGAATGATAGAAGTTTGGTGGAATCTCATGAATTTTTTGGAAGATTAGTGGTTGGGAATATTTATTGATCAAGGGGTTTTGGTTTTTTTACCCTTATTGATCATGTCCTCATTGGTATAATGGGTGAATACTAGTCAAGATATTGATCCATCATGTGTCATGTTGCATGAGAGGTTGGAAATGAATGGTTGAGTTCTAGGGTGAAACATAAATAGACACAAAGTACTTATGTTCATGGTTGGGTGATAGTTACATCTTCCATAACAAAAATGTTGATGAGAGCCTCTCATGATTCATAGTGGGTAGTGTACCTAGGATTGACCAAGATGTATCACAATGTTATATAGAAGTTCTAGTGTATTGTCATGAAGAGATACTGTTTCGGTGCGGATGTGCGTCGGGTTACGCTGTTCCGCCAGGACGCGTTCGCGCGTGCACCCGTCAACCCGAGGGGATGGGCGCGCGGCTTGTGGTCCCGCAGTCCCGCTTTCCAAGGGCGGGCGGCATTCGTCCCTTATTCAGGGGCGTCTGCTCCTTGATCGAAACCGGGATGATGGGATGTCGGCTCCTCCTTCCTTGGACGTCTCCTCGGAACTCGTCGCCTAATCTTGGTCTCCCTCATAGACTTAAGAATGTTCGTGAATCTCGTTCCCGGCGCCATATCTTCATGGACACCGGTTAATTACGCTGCTTCCGCCCGGACGCTCCAAGGAGTCTGGGCGGGGCAGCAACCTGCGGTGAGAAGGCCGGGTGGCTCTGGGTGCTGGGGGCGTGTCGTAGCACTGCGGCTCTGCACGTCTGTCTTCCGTCCCTAATAGGGCTTCTCGAAGGCATGATGGCCTGAGGCATCCCGTACTAGGTGCGGGGAACTGTGTCACCTGAGGTTTTCCTCAGCTTCCCATGTTTAACACGGGGTATGCCGCGAGTTTAACGTCCAGCGGGGACGGCATCGGACCGATCAACACGAAAAGTGGATCAGATGACAGAACCCCTTGCGGGGAACCTCCGACGCTGGGGCCAGCACATGGGCGGCTTCCCAAATGATGTGGAGTGGAGTGAAGTGGCATGACCCCACTGGGATGTGGCGGCCCGGGTAAGGATCAGGATGGATGATGGAGTGAAGAGCTTGGACCCCGTAGAGGCTTCCTACGTACCGCGCGTTAGCACGGATCAAAGTCAACGTAGTTCGGGTATACAGTTTAACGTCATGCTGGACGTCGGCAAGCCGACTCACGAAGAGGTCTAGGCCGCCGGGCGGAGGATTGAACCGGACCACCTCGCACAGAGGGGGGTGGAACGGCCGGGTGGATCACAGTTTCACGTCATGCTGGACGATAAAAGGAGAAATGGGAAAAGGGGCTGTGGGGAGGCACAGTGGAGATACACACGGGCAGTCTCCCACAGGGGCGGATTCATAGGTGAATCGACGCAAGCGTGAACCCTGGAGGGGTCCACTGATGGACGAACCGACGTAAATACGACCGGGACGACCAGGTGGCGGGCTTGGACCTCAAGAAGGCTTCCTACGTACCCTGTATAGAAGACAGGGATCAAAGTCCACGTAGTTCATTCTGTCAGGACTTACGCACTTGAGGCAGCCCGGATGCGACAAAACTCAGTTGGAAGGGACTTGGACCGAAAGTAGGAGACACCTCGATCCCAGTCACACCCTCTACTGGCTTCGGCAGTGGGGAGGCGCAATGGAGATACACATGTGCAGCCTCCCACGAGAAACTAGGGGTTTGTAATACCCTGCCCCCGTAGGGAAAAGCCACTCCCATTAAATCGCCCCAAAAGCGGGACAATCCCGACATCCCTGCAGAGACGAGCGGGTGGGGGCCACGTCCAAACCGGGGGGAGACCCTGCGTGCAGAGCACGGGATCGGACGAAGCGGACGGTTTAGCGTCTTGCCAGACGAAGTACAGTTTAACGTCATGTGTTGAGGACGAAGCGGATGGTTTAACGTCTTGCCGGACGAAGTACAGTTTAACGTCGTGTGTTGAGGACGAAGCGGACGGTTTAACGTCTTGCCGGACGAAATACAGTTTAACGTCGTGTGTTGAGGACGAAACACTTGGCAGTTTAACGTCTTGCAGCGCGGACGATGGGGGCTAGGCAGTTTAACGTCGTGCAGCCTGGACGTATACAGTTTAACGTCGTGCAGGACATGGTGCAGTTTAGCGTCATGCAGGACGAATGCTGAACAGTTTAACATCTTGTAGCTCGGACATAGTGCAGTTTAGCGTCATGCTGGACGAAGATTGCCGCCGACGGGTCCGTGTCACTTCGCACGAGCCTGGAAGGCTGCACGGAAAGACGACGCACAACGCGGGCACCTGCGATGAAGACCATCGGGCGCCACGCAGGTGGGTACCCAAAGGGGGTCAAGGGAGGCGACCCTGGCGGATTGCGCGCAAAAGAGGAGCTTTGCGCGCAAAACCGCGGGTCGGCGCGCAAAATGGTGGGCCGGCGCGCAATTGGGCCAGCGCTTCGCACGCGGATGATTGGGATTGCGCGCACCGGGCTTCGGGTAGCGCGCGGGGGCAACGGCTCATTCTCTAACGAATGGCCACTTTGAAGATGGGGGGTGCGCGCAATCGGGTTGGATTGCGCGCACCCGGGGGCAATTGCGCGCAAGAGGCTTCTTTTGCGCGCAAAGGCCTTCGGGTTGAAATTTTTTCAAAGGAAATGAGCCAAGGGGATTGCGCGCGAAGGCGGACCCCAAGGCTCTATTGCGCGAAAGAAAGGAGGTTACCTGAAGATCGGCATTGCGCGCAGAAGGGGTTGAATTGCGCGCGCGGGAGACCGTTCGACTTCCAGCAACCTTTGAAACGTTGGGGGTCGCCTAGTATTTATAGGCAACCCCCAGGCACGGAATCCAAGGCGCGAGCGCGGAATTCTCCTCGCGGGCGCGGAATCGGGCACGGCGCGCAAGGGAGTTGCGCGCATCCCGGGGGTTTTGCGCGCGGATCATCATCTTTGCGCGCAGACCTCTGAAATTCCGCGCCAGGCCTCCGGGCCCTCCGAAACATTCTTCCGACTCCAAATATGACCTCGCTTTCCGCATCCGGAGCTTCGTTTGGGAACAACGGACTTTTCCGGCGTCTACAAAAGCCCCCCCTCGGAATCTGATCGGCGAGAGGTCGCAACGATCGGGTTCCGAGGGAGACGCCGGAATGCCGAAGTCCTGGGCGGCGCGGGACTTAGGCGCGCAAAAAGGGGCGCCGGTCGCGAAATTCTCCGCTGCGGTCGCGCAAAGCGCTTTCCGCGCAGCGCGGACCCCGGCCTCGCCTATAAATAGGGGCACTGGGTCCCTCCGTGCCGTACATTGGTCTTCCGCGCGATAAGCATCTCTGCTCTCGTGCGCGAAATTGCCTTTTCCGGCGCGGAATTCGCCCGCTCGTCGCGCAAAACCGTCCGGATTTCGCTCTGTCTTTGCGCGAATACCCGGGGTTTTACGCGAACGACTTCCCGATTGCGCGCCGTCCACTAGGATTGCGCGCCGACTCTCAAACTTTTCCACCAGCCTCGTCCGATTCCGCACACTTCATCCCTTAACCCGCACGACTCCCGAAACTTCTGAGATGGCCGCGCACAGAGGAAATGAGGGGGATGCCGCCACTCGCAGGGCTGAGATGGCGACGAACGAGGAGGTTTACAGAGCCAAGGAGATTGTTTCCAACAATCAATCCTTGTTCGACTTACTGACGCCGGCCCAGAAGACATATCCACTGTCGGACAACCTGCCGCTCTGGAACTTCGGCATCCTAGATGAGGTCCTGGTGCCAGGGTTCGAGATTGATGCGCTGCGGACCTGGGTGACCCGGGAGGACGAGCTTCTCCGCTATAACATCACCAACAATGGGAATCCTTCCAGGGAGACCAGACACTTGGATGTCTATGTCCTGAACCCGAGGACGCGAACCATTGATGGGGGTGAGCCTACTGCGGAGAATTCTCCAGCCCTCTACTCAAGCATATATCGCCAGAGCGTCACGGACGACACCAAGGGCTGGCTGAAGGACTGGGACTTGCGGTCTGGGGGCAACTTCACCAGTGAGTGGGCCAGGGCGTTCTGGGTACGCCACACTTGCGATCACTTCGCAGAGGAGCTGCGGTACATCGGCCTGTTCGAGGCGGTGTGGACGTCGCAGTTCCACTTCTACCAGCAGTCCGAGCTCGGGCCGGAGCTGTTCACCCGATGGTCTCCGGATACCAACACCTTCCATCTTCACCATGGGGAGGTCGGCATCGGTCTCTGGAACATCCACTGCATCGGAGGTATCCTGCTGGAGGGCTACCAATACGATGAGTTCCTGCCACCGAAGAACATCTGGGAGGACAGGTCACGGACTCCCATCCTGACCTGGCATCTGCTTGACCTGGCTACGCAGCGGCTCGGGATCAAAGACTTCCAGAAGGACATAGCCTACAAGGAATGGTTCGGCCAGTTCTTGGAGCATGACCCGGCGGTCAAGATGCCAGGCAGGGGGAAGCGGTGCCCGACCGCAGCTCAGAGGAGCCGGAACGGGTCGTACTGGCGGGTCCTGGAGACGGGCGATTACCGCTCATGGGGGTACCGCGTCATCGAGGCCCGGGACCCAAATGTCCGGTACGCGGCGTTCCTGGCCGCCTTTCTGAGTGAGTGGCTCCTGCCAGTGCGGGACGCGAGAATGGGCGTTCGCCCGGCGACACTGGCGATGGCGGGCGCTATGGCCGCCAACAAGAGATACAACCTCGGGGTCCCAGTGCTGGCGAGGCTGTATGCCATCCTGGGACGCATCTCACGAGGGGGGTCGCCACGAAGGATCTGTGGGCCCTTTCAGTTCTTCCACGGCTGGGTGGCTGCTCACCTCGGTGGGTACACGTTTCCGAACGCCATCATTCCTCCGGGCAACGGCCTGCGACCCTCCCTGCTGAACATCGCGGGGGTCGCTCCGATGACCCTAAGTGAGGAGGGCGTGCGGATCCGGATTGGCAATCATGCCAACTTCAACTTCAGTCCGTTCCCCACTCCCGTCGGCCAGATGATCGACAATGGGCAGGGTCCGCTGGAGCAGCATGAATACTTCCTGAACATGCGGGGCGGGGTGCTCGTGGCTCGGATCGACGGGAAGGTGATCTGTGAGCCTTACGTGCCGACCCGGTTCGCCAGGCAGTTCGGGTGCCTTCAACGGATGCCGAAGAGGGTATTCACTACTGTCCGGGAGGAGACGAACCCTGGCGTCCTTCGCCAGATGTGGCTGATGTTTGCCGCTTTCGGCTCTGGCGACGTCATCACTCTCCCTCCTACCGGAGTTGACGCAGGCTTGGCAACCGAGTACGCCGAACACTGGGCCATCGCGTACCCTGAGGGGCTTTTGCGGAAGCTAGTTCGGCGGCTCGAGGTTACCCGTGCGGAGACCGGGCGTTAAGGAAGGAGGCGAGGCGCCGCCACACGGGGGAGAACGGAGGCGCGCCAAACAGCGGAGCCGGCGCGGGCAGGGACTTCGGCGGCGGGCACATCGCGAGCTGCCGCTACGACCTCGGCGCCCAGAGAGGGGGCACATGCGGCGGTCGAAGAGCGGCCCGGGAAGCAGGTGAGACGTCTGCTCGAACCCTCCCACGATGCAGTCTTCCTGGCGCTGTGGTCGGCCTGGATGACCCTGCGGAAGTCACTAGGGACCGACGCCATCTGGCGAAAGATTCTCAGAGAAGGAATCCATCTGCCAGAGGTCGGGCGCCTCCACATTGCCGACAGGGTGGACTTAAACCGGCAGTATGCGTATCTGACGGCCATGGACGAGTACGCGCGCCAAAGTGGTCAGCGCGCGGAGCCATCCCTTCTGGTGAAGGTGATGCTCGGTCTCGAGCCCGCTCCGGAACAGATGCCGCCGGAAGAAGACGACAGTAGCAACGACTCCGAAGAAGAGGAGGAAATGGGGGAGGATGAAGGCTCCGAGGGAAGATCCCATCAGGGGAGCCCACGGGAGAGCGGCGAGGTGGCCGGCTCTGACAACGTTGATGTCACTGAGCTCCTCGAGGTCCGCTTCTATCCCTACTCAATCTGCTTCATCCACTCTCTTATGCAGCTTCTAACACATTTCTCCATCTTTCTCAGGAGCGCACGGATGTTGGTCAGGCATCCTCAGCGGGAGTAGGAGGGGCGCCAGCAGGACAAGGCGGGGGGCAGACACCCATCATCGAACTGACAAGCGTGGAAGGGTCCCCTGCTGCAACTGTTCCTGCGGCGACCGGGGTAGCGGAAGATGACGCTCCGAACTCCCGTAAGTCTCCTTACTTTACTGCTGGTGCTTGCCGTTGACGATCCGTGACTAACCATGGCATGCCCTGCGCAATGATCTCAACACTGGAGGCTCATCGGGTTGCCGAACCCGGGCCATCTACGAGTGGACCAGTGGTGGACATGCCGCCTGCCCCGGAACAGACTTCCCAAACCGAGCCGGCCCCACCAACTGCTGATCAGGGGGCTGCGGACGCCGGCGGTGCTGACATCGGAGAGAGGTCGGGGGCTGACGAGGGTGTCAGCGCCGCTGGGGAGAGAGAAGAAGGTCGCCCAGATGTTGGGGAACCTATCCCTCGTGAGGACCTCCCAGGGGCGGACCCTGCAGCAGACCTGCTGGCTGCCTTCCCTGCCTACCGGCCCGCCGATCCCGAGGAGATGGACGACTCGGACGCGGAGGCGGTCGAGGAGAGCCGGATAACGCGCCGCAGGGGGTGGAAGTGCATCCAGCGCTTCCTCAAGCGAGACCCGTCGGAGTGGCTGGGGCGCATGGGATCACTTCAAACCTGGCTGCGCTTCCTGTGTGCCGGGGGAGCTGATGCTCAACGCCTCCATCTAACGGTCCGTGATTTCATGGCCGAAAAGATGCGCGAGAGCTGCCGGCGTGCCGACGTCACACAAAGTCGGGACATGTCGGAGAGCACGCGGGCGCTCCTCGCGGCGGAGCAGGAAGTCCGGCGCCTCGAAGGGCAGGCGGCAGAGAAGGAGGCCTTCGTCGCGACGTGTACCGAGCTTGTGGAGCAACTAGCAGCCCAGCTGGTTGACGCCCAGGTACAGCTGACGGAGGCGGGCCAACAGATGGTCACAATTCAGGTCGAGCGGGAGCGTGCACAGGCCAGAATCGACGAACTGCGTGCTGCGACCGCCGACGAAGAGAGGGCACGCAGAGAGCGAGAAACAGCTCTGGAGGCCACCAGCCAAAGGGTAGCGGCATTAGAAAGACTCATTCAGCACGCTAATCCCTAAGGGCTTTGTTTTGCCATTCCCAAAACATTTGCTTCCGCTACTTTGATCCATCTGTATGAATCAATATATTTATCTGCATCTTTTGGTTTAATATGCTCAACCACAATTCACTGTCTTGCGGGAGTGTTAACCAAGCATCAGGCATCCATAATTGGGCCTGGATTTCTGGAGAAAAGAGGGAGGTCATTCCTAGGAAAGGAGACCTCAGACCTAATCAATGTACCATTCCCCCAACCTGTTCCAACACACGAGCGGGACAATGCTAGGGGCGTTGAGATTTTATCCGAACATAGGGAAATGAGAAAGGGTGAATCGCGTGTCCCGAATCCAGACATCCACAACGGTCGGCCTTCCAGGAAATGCCCAAGACGGTAGGCGGACAGTGGATCGACCATAACAACTGCAATAGACGGACCGAAAAAGGCCATCATTCATATTACAGGAGGCGGACCACATGTCATCATGAATACCGCTTTGGGGTTCCTTCAGACACAAGGGTGGAAAATCCAGATCAACAGGGCATGCGAAGCGTGGGGCGAAGTGACGATTTGTTCGGACAGAATCCAACGCTCTCAAAATTGCGCCACCGTGGGGAAAACGTATTAGGCGGATGCACTAATCTGGCCGTGAGTCACCTCAATTCTCAGACAGCACCTCTCTGACGAGGAAACCGTCGCTTCCCACCATTGCAGTGGGGCATCCCGAGCTGAATCGGGGAGAATATCACAACTGCACCACTCTACCCGAAGTCAGGCCAGACGGCCGGCGACGAGGAGGGGCGGGACTTAACGATCCCTGAGGCTGGACCCGAGTCGGAATGCCCGGGCGTTCCTACGTACTCCATCAGGCTGGAGATCAAGCCACACGTAGTTATGAGAGTGCAGTTTAACGTCATGCAGGACGTAGAATCCCGTTTAGGGGAGATCTTAGTTTAAGGTCGTAGAGCTCGGACCATAAGGGTTAGATCTTAGTTTAAGGTCTTAGAGCTCGGACCATAAGGGCTAGATCTTAGTTTAAGGTCTTAGAGCTCGGACCATAAGGAGAGATCTTAGTTTAAGGTCTTAGAGCTCGGACCATAAGGAGAGATCTTAGTTTAAGGTCTTAGAGCTCGGACCATAAAGACCTCAAAGTACGCCGCATCTGGTCATATCCCCTGGATATGCGAAGATGCACTGAGGGATAGTGTCGAGAGTGCCCAGGTTTCGCCTGGTCAGAATGGGAGGTGGGAAATGTGAATCATGCGGCCATTCACTCGAGGACCGGGAGCACCGGCGTGACGATATGAGAGTACTGCCGACCGTGGCGGAAAAGCAGCATCAACATCGCACTAACCGTTGGTGGAATGAGGCAGCAAACGAGCATCGACCGCTCAATCGCAGGATTCATATCGATTTGCTGCCCAAGGCCATTGGGGGTACCGGCCCGAGTCGGTGGGAGAGCACTGAGGCATTGTGTCTGAACCGTTCACGGGGGCTCCACCCAGGGCGTAGACGATGGGTCCGAATGAAAGGGAGCACGAAGCCTGAAAAGCGGAGGAAACCTGACCAAGCGGATCCTGACCCTCCTGGCAATAAACCAGAGTACTCTTGACACCGGTGGACCACTGCAAGGGGTCGGGGAACGCGCCTTGAGGGTGACCTGAAGGCGGCGGATTCCCCAGAGAAGGGGGAATCTCTAAGAGGTGGGGGGCTGGACCCGAATCCGGGCGTTCCTACGTATCCCATAAGGATGGGAATCAAGCCGCACGTAGTTCTTGAAGCGCGGCGCAACACAATCGGGCACCAGCGCGGGGAAGAGTGCGGATCTGACCCTCGCACACAAAAGGAGCGGCATTTGATATTTCTTGTTTGTCCTTAGAGATGAATGGTTTTTCGTGCGGCGACATGCCTGTGATTGAGAAATCTCTGGCGTCGCCACAATGATCAAGCCATGGAAGGCATTGATGAATGGCGTGGTTATTAACCAGCGCCCAACATGAGTGCCCCCTGAGGGGAACATCACGATGCAGTGCCGTTTTCTCGTCGGGCGGCCAAGACGATCACAGTTTACGGTCGTGTGGTAGGACCAGACAACACAGTTTAAGGTCGTGTGGTTCGGACCATGGAGGAATCCGCTTATCGCGGTACGGCGGAGGTGGGAGCATACCCAGCCCTGCGGTCACGCACGATTCCAGGAGAAGAGTCTTGGGATAGGGGCCTGCGTATGTCCATCACCCGAGGGGCAGAGATGCTAGCCTCCAGATATACTGGGCTCAGAACGCGATTGTTCGAGCGACTCCTCCCTCCTTATGGGGACGAGGGTCCAGCTACGCATGGCCCTTGGGGAGAACATCCGCATATATCCTTGGTGCTCAGATCATGGGAGCCTCGAACGACATCATTACCTTGGTTGGTCTGCCTAACGTGTAAAGGTGTACTGAAGGTCAGTATGAAAAGAGTGTCCAGATTCCACTACAACGCATAAAGGCGGAGTGTGATGAGGACTGCGCAACCAATGTTCAGAGCCTGAAAGAGCCGACATGGCGATCAAGGATGTTGCTGACGCATTCGCAACACAACATCCGATCGCGTCAGCCTAAGATGGGGCAAGCATACGAGCATCAACCGCTCAATCGCAGGATTCATATCGATTTGCGGCCCAAGACCCGCCGGTAAATAGACCCGGAGCGGTGGGAGAGCACTGAGGCATCGTACCCAAACCGCTAACGAGGATCCCTTTGAGTGAAGGCTCGAATAAGAGGAAGCACGAGGCCTGACAAGCAACACAGGACTTGTCGGGATTGAATCTGACACTACGAGTCATAGACCGAAGTACCCAAAACATGTTAACAGATCTCCGGAAAGGGTCGGAGGACTCACCCTGAGAGCAACCAAAAGAGGGCAGATTCCCGTGATCAACCAAGGGACGGGGCTGGACCCGAAACACAAGCGTTCAGGCGGTCCTACGTATCCCATAAGGATGGGAATCAAGCCGCACGTAGTTCTTGAGAGGCAGTTTAACGTCATGCAGGACGATGAGGGGTGTGAGGTAGTCCCACACACGGGGGGAGGCGTACGGCGTGGCCAGTAGACCAACGCGAATGAGGACATAATCCCCCGCTCATGCGATACGCCTCGCACAAAAAGGAGGGGAACTGGGGCCAGAGGCCCAACGCGGGATAGAGATTCCCGGGAAATGGGGCTGGGCCTGAAACATGAATGTCCAGGCGGTCCTACGTATCCCATAAGGATGGGAATCATGCCATACATAGTTCTTGAAGTGCAGTTTAACGTCATGCAGGACGATGAGGGGAAAAGAAGGGGGGAGCAGAAGGCATCCCCAAACGTGGGGGGCGTACAGCGTGGCGAGAAAACCGACGTGAACGAGGGCATAATCCCCCGCGCTCACACCATACGCCACATACCCAGAGGCAACTGGACCAAGGGCCCGGGATGGGATGGAAATTCCCGAAGGATGGGGCTGGGCCTGAAACATGAATGTTCAGGCGGTCCTATGTATCCCATAAGGATGGGAATCAAGCCGCACGTAGTTCTTGAGAGGCAGTTTAACGTCATGCAGGACGAATTCTGAACAGTTTAACGTCTTGTAGCTCGGACGTAGTGCAGTTTAGCGTCATGCAGGACGAAGCACTTGGCAGTTTAACGTCTTGCAGCGCGGACGAATGCTGAACAGTTTAACGTCTTGTAGCCTGGACGAATGCAGTTTAACGTCGTGCAGGACGTGGTGCAGTTTAACGTCATGCAGGACGAAGTGCAGTTTAGCGTCATGCGGGACGATTGAACACTCAGGCAAAGTATTGCTTGAGGAACCTAGCGTTGGTGGGAGGAGTGACACGCTCACCATCCATAGTCGCTAGGGAGTACGCGCCATTGGGATAGACCTTGTGGACAACAAAGGGTCCCTCCCACTTGGGCTCCAACTTGGGTGGCTTCCTGCCGGGGATCATCGGCGCTCTTAGGGCTAGCACTAGATCACCCTGCAGGAAGGAGCGGAGGCGAACCTTCTTATTGAAAGCTCGAGCCATTCTGCTTTGATGCCTCTCCAAGTTGTGCAAAGCGCGAAGTCTATTCTCATCCAGTGCTTCCAACTCGACTAGACGGGCTTCAGCAACTCTGTCCGGCGCTTGCTGGTCGTAGACCGCAGTGCACAAGGACGGTAACTGGATCTCGATGGGCAGGACGGCCTCAGCTCCATACACCAGGGAATAAGGGGTCATCTGGGTGGAATTGCGAGTCGTCGTCCGATAAGCCCAGAGGGCGTTGGGGAGCTTGTCCGGCCAACTCTTCTTGTTCTGACCAACCATCTTTTGCAGAATGTTAGAGAGGGTTTTGTTAAACGCCTCGATCTGTCCATTTGCCTGCGCATGATAGCGAGATGTATGGTTCGAGCGAATGTTATACTTGGCGTACAACTTATTCAACTCGGATGCTCGGAAATTGGTTCCGTTATCCGTGAGGATAGCGTGAGGCACTCCAAATCGATGGACGATGTTGGAGGTCACGAAGTCAGCGATCGAACAGGATTTGACCTCTCTGAGCGGAATCGCCTCTGCCCATTTGGAGAAGAAGTCCGTAGCGGTCAGAATGAACCGGCACTGGCGAGCTGTCGCCGGTGGGTAAGGTCCCACAACGTCCAGACCCCAGACTGCAAAGGGCCAGGAATACCTAGTGGTATGGAGAGGCTCCGGCGGCCGATGCACAAAGTTCGCATGAACCTGGCACGCATGGCACCTCCTGGCATACTCGATGCAGTCATGGATCATGGAGGGCCAGAAGTATCCTAACCTCCGAATCTGGTGGGACAGCTTCGGCCCAGTCTGGTGGGCGCCGCATGAACCAGCATGAACCTCTTGCATGACTCGTGGGATCTCAACTCCCTGAAGGCAACGGAGGAGAACACCATCAAATCCGCGTTTGTAGAGGATCTGCTCCAGGCCGGGACTGCTCTGGAGGACGAACTGCGATGCGCGGCGTCGAACTCGCTCGCGCTCGGCCCGATCCGATGGAAGAATGCCATGTTGGAGGTACTCAACCAAAGGCGCCCTCCAATCAGGGGCTGATCCGACTGTCATGTCTGGGGTACTCGGGGCTCCGGGCATAGGGGCAACCGTGGTGAGGTTACTTACCAACGGGCCGCGATCTTCTTCCGGGATAACGGGAGCGATGAGCCTGCGGCGCGTCACGCGGACGATCAGGTTGTCCTGTTCAGGCTCCGCAAGTGACGCAGCGAGGCTGGCCAAAGCATCTTCTCGACCGTTCTGCGACCGGGGAACATGGACAATTTCCGGCCGAGAAGGGAACCGGGCCATCAGAAGGAGGGTGCACTCCAACAATGGCACAAGTTCCAGCTTCCTGACAACGTAGTCGCCATTGATCTGCTTAACGACCAGCTCGGAGTCCCCTTTCACGCACAGACGGGGCACGTCGATCTCGAGAGCCAACTCGAGGCCGGTGATGAGGGCATGGTATTCCGCCTCATTGTTGGTACAGCCCTCTGACAACAGGAAAGAGTATGGCAGCACGGCTCGCTCCGGGGTAATGAAGACGATGCCCAAGCCCACTCTGTTGAGCTTAGGATTATCGAGTCTTTTACCGGTGGGGCTCTGGGATGCACCGTCAAAGTGCATCTGCCAGCATGAATCGGCTCGATCAACCGAGAGAATGGTCTCATCAGGAAAGCCTAGATCCAGCGGCTGATCCGCGGAGGTTGGGTGAGAAGCAAGAAAGTCTGCCAATGCTTGCCCTTTGATGGCCTTCTGAGACACATACCTGATGTCGAACTGCTGGAGAATCACAGCCCACCGCGCTAGACGGCCAGTCAACATAGGTCGGCTCAGGATATATTTCAACGGGTCTACCCGAGAAACCAACTGTACCTCATGGTGCTGCAAGTAGTGCCGTAATTTCTGTACGGCAAATACGAGCGCCAGGCAGCTCTTCTCGATGGGGGAATACCTAACTTCTGCATCGAGGAGCATGCGACTGAGGTAATAGAGGCTATTCTCCGTTCCCTCGTTGTTCTTCTGGGCGAGAAGGGCACCCAGGGACCGTTCCAGGGCGGTCACATAGAGGACCAGCGGCTTCCCGGATACAGGCGGCATCAGGACCGGAGGTTGAAGCAGGTACTGCTTGATTTCCTCGAAAGCGGTCTGACACTCTTTATCCCATACATAGGTGGCACCTTTCTTCATGAGCCGAGAAAAGGGCTTACACTTGCCGGCCAGATTCGCGATGAATCGGCGTATATAGGCTAAGTGGCCTTGGAACCCTTGCAGTTCCCGGATGGTACCTGGGGGAGGCATCTGGCTAATCGCCCTGATTTTCTCTGGGTCGATCTCAATACCCCGGTATCTTACCACAAATCCAAGGAACTTTCCGGAGGTGACCCCAAAGGCACACTTCAACGGGTTCATCTTCAGGCATCGAGACCGGAGGAAGCTGAACACTTTCTCAAGATCTTTGAGATGGTCCTGACGCTGGCGCGATTTGACAACCAAGTCGTCGACGTAGCATTCCACCAGTGTGCCGAGGATTGGCTTGAATATGCGGTGCATCGCCCGTTGATAGGTGGCACCTGCATTCTTCAGGCCGAAGGGCATGACCCGGTAGCAAAAGGTACCTTGGGGGGCCCTGAAGGCAGTGAACTCCTCATCCTCAGGGGCCATCTGAATTTGGTTGTATCCGGAGTATCCATCCATGAAGGAGAGGGCTTGGAACCCTGCCGTGGCATCAATCAACAGCTCTGTCACTGGAAGGGGAAAATCATCCTTCGGGCAGTGGCGGTTGAGATCGCGGAAGTCGATGCAGACTCTGATCTGCCCGTTCTTCTTCCTGACCGGCACAATGTTGGCCAGCCATTTGGGGTACTGAACTTCCCTCACGAAGTTGGCTTTGATAAGCTTGTCAACTTCGGCCTCAACCATGGCACCGTGGGATGGGTGCATCTTCCTGGGAGGCTGCTTGAACCCGCGATGGTTCGCCGGGAGACCAAGGCGGTGGACGGCTACCTGAGGATCCAGCCCCGGCATCTCGTCATAGCCCCAAGCGAATACATCACAGTGCTGCCTGAGAAAGTCCACGTACTGCTGCCGCTCCTCAGAGGGCATGGCGGCACTAACCAATGTGGGTCTTGGATCGGCCTCGGTTCCAAGGTTCACCTGTATTAACTCATCGACCGTGGCGGGGACGCCCTCCTCAAAGGCTGGGGGTGCATCTTCCACGTCCTCTCCGCTCGGGGAGGGATCGTCCACGGGAGAGACTGCGTTGGCAACTGCATTGGGGCTACCAGATCCTGCTGGGCCACTGGTGCTGGCGCGGGCAGTCGCGGCCATCTCATCAGGAGACTCGCGGACCGTCAAGACCATGGCGACGTCCAACCGTTGAATCGGGAGGACGTAAGCGTCATCCAGACTTGCCCAGGGATCACTTGCAACAGCGACAGGCTCAACCTCACCTGCCAGGATCTGCTTATCCTTGCTCTTGTAATAGTCCGCGTCCAGATAGCGGGCTTCACACGAGGCAAAAGGAGAGGCATCTCCTTGAAGCACGCCCACTCGACCATTAAGGGAGTATTTGAGGCACTGGTGGTATGACGAGGGAACCGCCGCGTGAAGGTGAATCCATGGCCTGCCCATCAATGCGTTATACGCAGTGTCCTGAGAGACTACCATGAATTCGATGTTGGCAACCAAGTCACCGAACTGGGTCTTCAAACGTATCTTGCCGACCGGGGTTTGCTCGGTGCGATCGTACCCCTGGATCCTGAGGTCGGAGGGAATCAAGTCATCCTCAGACAACCCCAATCTCCGGAGCGTCCGAGTTGGAATCAGGTTAATCCCGGACCCCGTGTCGACAAGACAGCGCCGGACTTCAAGGACATTGAACTGGCCAGTGACATACAGCGGACGAATGTGTCCCTGTATAGGAGGGTCTTCATCCTTACCAGAGAACGAGATAACTGCCTGACATTCGGCGTCCTCGATTGTTTCGGCGTGAAAGGCCTCTGCAGCCGCAACCTCTGTCTCAAACTAGAGGGGGCTTTTCAGGGCTTCAGCGAGTGCCTCGCGCATCTCAGATGACATGCGCAGAGCCTCAAGGATGGAGAGCCTTGCTGGGATGTCGGCCAAGTGCTTCAGGACATCATACTTTTTGGCCAAGCGCGAGCCCCTGGTTGCAGGAGGTTGCTCTGCGGTTGGTGGCATGACGGGCCTTGCCGGTTGGATCGGCGGCCGACTGGTACTTGGCGCATCTCGCTGTTCACTGGTCGCAGTCCGGGAAATGGTCACCGTACTGGAGTCAGGAGGCCGGGATGGACTTATGGCAGGGCGGAGCTGGTCGCGACGCGGCTGAGGCGGTTCTGCCTGGTCCCACACCACAAACAGTGGCGGAGGCGAATCCGTCATCCCCGGATGGGGGGGCTGCGCGCGCTGAGCTCAGTTTTGAGCCTGCTGCCTAGTCTCGGTGGCGTGCACGGCCTGGCTGGAGGTACCAACGGCTGTGCCCCGGCGACTCCTGTTGTTGCGGTTCTTCCGACGGTAGCGACGACCGGGGACACTAGGGAGGTCCACCTGGTGTTCTTCAACGTCGGGAACCGAAAAGGGATTTACCAGCTCGACGGTGTTAACTGAAGCGTACCCAATACCGTCATCGGACGAATCATCCATCACCGGGCGGATCCGAGGAGGGACCCCCATCTCCGGGGGCATGAAATCGCCGAGAGTGCGGGATAGTGGCGGAACCGGCGGGGCGCGCTCTTCCTTCTTGCGCTGCCGCCGTTTGCTCCTCTTGGAAGAGGCAGGCTGGGACGACGATGCCGAAGCAGCACCCGCAGGTTCTGGGGGCTCAGGCTGATTCAAGCGCGCACGGATGATTCCATGGGCGCGAATGGTCGTCTTGCGGGCCATCCAGTTATTATACTTCTGGGATCCGCGGTCGGAGACCAGCTGCCATTCGTCCTCGTTGCCACTATCGTCATCTGATCCCACGAACACGCCCGCCACTTGTGCTGGAGCTGGGCCCAACCTGATTACATTGTTGTTAATCTGGTCTTGGAGCCAATCCTTAAACACATAGCACCGCTGGATGGTGTTCCCCAGGGCCCGATGGTAGGGGCAGTAGCGGGGGTTATTCGTAAGATGTGCCTCCTCTGGCTTCCAACACTCAGGCAGTCGCACAATCCTCTGCTCCAGGGCACTCCGGAAATAACCGGGGACCTGATCCTCATGGAATGAGTAAGTCAGGTGTCGCGGGCCCCTGGGAGCATGGTCTTGACGAGGGGCTGGAGGGGCCTGTCGAGGAGGTGGACCCTGATTATCTCGCCTGGGTTGCGGCGGTACATTACGCGGAGGGGCCGGCCGGTTCTGAGGCTGCCGCTGCTGGGCCAGGAACTGAGCCCGTGGAGGCGGATTCCTGTGAGGCTGTGGAGCTGGCCTCGCCGGCAGCAGCTCCAACGGCCTGGGGGCCTCTATCTGGGCAACAGCAGCGGGCTCAGCCCTACTGACTCTCCTTGCAGGAATCATAGGAGGCAGCGGGTGTGCCTGGCTGGCCTGTTGCAGGGCTTCCTCAAGACGTTGAGCTTTGTCTGAGAAGTCCCTGAACCCTCCGGGGTAATTCTGAGTAATCAGGGAAGGGACCAGCTCGGTCTTGACGTTCCCGACGCACATTGTCAGCAACTGCTCCTGAGTCAATGGCATGTCAAGGGAATACGTGAGACCCTTCCATCGGGCGACGAAGTCCGCGACTCGCTCATCAGGCCTCTGCTTGCACTTGAAGAGGTCTGCGATACTTGTCTTCCGGGTCGTGGAACTGAACTGGTAGAGGAACTGTCTACGGAGGTCCTCCCAGCTGGTTACCGACCCGACGGGGAGCTGGCTGTACCAGACAAATGCTGGCCCTTCCAGTGTCTGAACAAAGCAGCGAAGCTTAGCGGCCTCCTGCTGCGCCGGAGTCCCCAACATAGGCCCGCACCTCGAGTTGAAGTGGGCTAAATGCTGTGGCGGATCTCCAGTCCCGTTGAAGGGGGCAAAAGTGGGATTCCCGAATCCCGGAGGCACCGGCATGTCATCCACCCATGCTGGGTAGGGCTTGCCGTCCGGTGGGATCGCCACCTGCCGAGTCTCCAAGGCCTCCAAGCGAGCGATGAGTGCCGCCATCGGATCTTCCGGACATGGGTTCCAGTCCTGGCGAGGATCTCTAACCACGAGCGCATTGCATGGCCCTTCAATCGGGTCGTCGACCGGGTCGTCGAACTCGGCAGCTCGTGGGATGGCGGGCGGAGCGGCCCTTGGGGCAGCGGGAGGAATCCGAGAGGGATCTCTCAGGTAGTCACGCCGCTCGGGAGGGTGTGGCGAAACATAACGCGCCCTCTTGCCATAGGCAATGGCCTCTCTCCTGTCGGCGAACACGGCGTAATCACGGTTGCCCGGGAGAGTCTCGTCGAGGAGCGGTTGTTCCGGTCCCTGCTGTCCTGGCCTAGGATCACCGTAGTCAGGCCGCCGTTCTGCAGCGCGCTCGGCGAGGAGCTGGTCAACCAGCTTCTTCTGTTCGGCGAGCTGCTGACGTAGCGTAGCCTTCTCGGGATCCTCCTCTGCCCTCTGCATGGAGGCAGATGGGTCGGCGGGCCTTATAGCCTCGCTGTGCTCTTTTCCTTTGCTGACGTTTCGGCTCAACGTCAGTGCTTCAGTGGGTGCGGGGAGCCCCAGGAGGTTTCTCTGATGACGAGTAACTCTCACTGATGGATCTGACGACGGCTTGTCTTCGGGGGGGAAGCCCCCGTCGAGAAGTTCCAAGTCGTTCCCCTCTCCCGACAGGTCAGCCATATTGACCGTTCCTGTCCCTGGGGATATACCCTCAGGGCCACCCAGCGAATCGGGCTGTCGGCGAATCACACTGAAGCGTAGGGCAGCGTACTGCCCCCATCCACGGATATACACGTGGGGAGTGGCTTCCTCGATAACTTTGCGGAGTACTTGAAAACACTCAACGCATCGTTGTTGGAGGGCCTCGTGGTGCTCAAATGACCCGGGGTGCCGAACCGCGGGGAGCATGGCCAGGTCAATTTGACGGCACTGCTCACCAATATCCTCCAGGTGCGCTTGACTCCCGGGGTATGGCATTTGTAGGCGGTGAAGACAGGAGCGAGTCTCCCGGAGAGTTCGGCGGAAGCATTCGAACTCATCCGGGGTGAGCGATTCGGGTGCATCAAAGCCCGGTCCTGCGACTGGACAAAACTTCTCAGGGAAGTGGCCCTCTGCAAGGACGGTCCAGAAGCTCCACGACTCAAACTCGGGACCCAGATCTCCTTGGTCCTCTTCCATGGCTGGGAACGGACAGGGAACTGGTAGTGGTGCCGAGGCGGGCCGCCGGGCCGACGGGCTGGCCGACGGTGAATACGGCGAACAGGCCGATTGGCCTCCATATCCCGGGCCGCCCTCTGAGGGTGGCGGTGCCCTGGCTACCACATCACGATAGGATGGGCCGGCGAGCGAACATCCTGCCGTAGCATCGGTGCTCGCCGAGGGTGCACCAGATCGTGGTTCGACCGTCGATCCCCAGAAAAAGTCTCCGGCTTCTCCGATCGAGGCGGAAGGCACTTCCGGAGGGGCCGGTACCAACCGCAAGCTTGATCCCTGGGGGTCTACCAGGCCCTCGTTACTCCGGATATACCTTCGGAGAGAAGCGGGGATCACATCGATCTCGCTCTCGGGGAGCATGAGGCTGACGTGCCGCATTCCTGCCCCTGCCCTTGACTGGCGGGATTGGGGAAGGGGCTCTGTCGCCGAATCGTACTCCGCCTCTGAGTCAGAGAAGCAAACCGGTCGGATCTCTGTCCGGAATTCCGCAACATTCTTCCCTCGGCGTCGACGCCTTGCCTTCCTGCCCCTGGGTGGTTCTTCGGGGCAGGGCTGATCTCTGTCCTGGCGTCCTCCGGCCGCACTGGTGCTGGGGCCGAGAGGACTGGGAACCGAGGTGCGAGGGGCACCGGGACAGATATCAAAGGGGACGCGGGGAGAGATGATTCCGGGCAGGACTCCGGGCCGGGATCGGAAGGTGGGATGACCCATGCCTCCTGGATCGGCCACACAGAGTAGATCCTGCCGGTGAATAGCGCTACCGCGAGGTGGTCCGCGGTGGCTACTGCCAGTGCCAGCAACCGGGAGAGTCGACCCAACCTGCCTTTGGGGCGGTCGGGGCCTCGATCCAGGTCGGGCATAGGAGTTCCCCTGCTCAGGATGCGCAGAGGCCTGGCGACTGGAGCCAGCAGTGGCTTGGGCCAATGCGGCCGCTGTTGCTAGAGCCCCAAGGTGGGCATCCTCTTCCGCTCGTGCCCGACGTTGGCGTCGAGACAGACGAGTCGGGATGAGCGGCGCGGGCAGGTGGAGAGCCCACTCTTCGACTGGAGAGGCCTGGCGGCGGTGTCGCCGTGGCCTGGCGGGAGTCCTTACCGTAGATCCCTGGAGCGAATCCCGGATAGGGTGATCCCGGGCCTCTTCCACCTCATCCGCGTAGGGAAGGGAACTGTCAGAGCGCTCCGGGGATAAGCTCCCGAAGCGGTTGGACGTTGAGGTAGGCAGCGGTGCCTCCCTGCGCGGCCCTCGGGGGCGGCGGTGGTGGCGAGGCGCAGCCTCCTCAAGGTCTAGGCGAGCCATTTCCCTAGTGGGGATGACTCCCTCTTCCTCGTATCTCCGTACCAGGGTGTTGATCACCCTTCTCTGGATGACCTCCGAGGGGGAGAGAGGGCGTGGTCGTCCCGCAATTGCGGCTGCTGGGACGGCTGTGGAACGGGCGGGACCGCGCGGAGTAGCCGCGTCGGTGTTTCCCCTGTCCCTACGCCAGTGGGCGGGTGGCGATCGGGCACTGGATCGGGCGACCTGATTTCTGAAAGCAGGGAGAATGACCCATTAACACTGACAGGAAAAAGGAATCGACAACCAACCATTAGTGCCACGACGCCTTCCGTGGGGGGAACCCAGGCCCTCGACGTTGCGAGACGGAGTGCCCGATTTCACTTCCCCAGCCCCTGGCGGGTAAGACTGAATGCTTGGCCGGGCAACACGCCGGTCTTCCAACACCTCTGAAAGCCATCGGTCTTCGTATCGAGGAGAAGAGATTCACGTCGGGTTCACCATTTTTCTGTTTCGGTGCGGATGTGCGTCGGGTTACGCTATTCCGCCAGGACGCGTTCGCGCGTGCACCCGTCAACCCGAGGGGATGGGCGCGCGGCTTGTGGTCCCGCAGTCCCGCTTTCCAAGGGCAGGCGGCATTCGTCCCTTATTCAAGGGCGTCTGCTCCTTGATCGAAACCGGGATGATGGGATGTCGGCTCCTCCTTCCTTGGACGTCTCCTCGGAACTCGTCGCCTAATCCGGGTCTCCCTCATAGACTTAAGAATGTTCGTGAATCTCGTTCCCGGCGCCATATCTTCATGGACACCGGTTAATTACGCTGCTTCCGCCCGGACGCTCCAAGGAGTCTGGGCGGGGCAGCAACCTGCGGTGAGAAGGCCGGGTGGCTCTGGGTGCTGGGGGCGTGTCGTAGCACTGCGGCTCTGCACGTCTGTCTTCCGTCCCTAATAGGGCTTCTCGAAGGCATGATGGCCTGAGGCATCCCGTACTAGGTGCGGGGAACTGTGTCACCTGAGGTTTTCCTCAGCTTCCCATGTTTAACACGGGGTATGCCGCGAGTTTAACGTCCAGCGGGGACGGCATCGGACCGATCAACACGAAAAGTGGATCAGATGACAGAACCCCTTGCGGGGAACCTCCGACGCTGGGGCCAGCACATGGGCGGCTTCCCAAATGATGTGGAGTGGAGTGAAGTGGCATGACCCCACCGGGATGTGGCGGCCCGGGTAAGGATCAGGATGGATGATGGAGTGAAGAGCTTGGACCCCGTAGAGGCTTCCTACGTACCGCGCGTTAGCACGGATCAAAGTCAACGTAGTTCGGGTATACAGTTTAACGTCATGCTGGACGTCGGCAAGCCGACTCACGAAGAGGTCTAGGCCGCCGGGCGGAGGATTGAACCGGACCACCTCGCACAGAGGGGGGTGGAACGGCCGGGTGGATCACAGTTTCACGTCATGCTGGACGATAAAAGGAGAAATGGGAAAAGGGGCTGTGGGGAGGCACAGTGGAGATACACACGGGCAGTCTCCCACAGGGGCGGATTCATAGGTGAATCGACGCAAGCGTGAACCCTGGAGGGGTCCACTGATGGACGAACCGACGTAAATACGACCGGGACGACCAGGTGGCGGGCTTGGACCTCAAGAAGGCTTCCTA
Organism: Viscum album; assembly: GCA_963277665.1. Lineage (NCBI taxonomy): Eukaryota > Viridiplantae > Streptophyta > Magnoliopsida > Santalales > Viscaceae > Viscum > Viscum album. The sequence continues at coordinate 937,875,091 of OY728153.1, forward strand.
CGTACCCTGTATAGAAGACAGGGATCAAAGTCCACGTAGTTCATTCTGTCAGGACTTACGCACTTGAGGCAGCCCGGATGCGACAAAACTCAGTTGGAAGGGACTTGGACCGAAAGTAGGAGACACCTCGATCCCAGTCACACCCTCTACTGGCTTCGGCAGTGGGGAGGCGCAATGGAGATACACATGTGCAGCCTCCCACGAGAAACTAGGGGTTTGTAATACCCTTCCCCCATAGGGAAAAGCCACTCCCATTAAATCGCCCCAAAAGCGGGACAATCCCGACATCCCTGCAGAGACGAGCGGGTGGGGGCCACGTCCAAACCGGGGGGAGACCCTGCGTGCAGAGCACGGGATCGGACGAAGCGGACGGTTTAGCATCTTGCCAGACGAAGTACAGTTTAACGTCATGTGTTGAGGACGAAGCGGACGGTTTAACGTCTTGCCGGACAAAGTACAGTTTAACGTCGTGTGTTGAGGACGAAGCGGACGGTTTAACGTCTTGCCGGACGAAGTACAGTTTAACGTCGTGTGTTGAGGACGAAACACTTGGCAGTTTAACGTCTTGCAGCGCGGACGATGGGGGCTAGGCAATTTAACGTCGTGCAGCCTGGACGTATACAGTTTAACGTCGTGCAGGACGTGGTGCAGTTTAGCGTCATGCAGGACAAATGCTGAACAGTTTAACGTCTTGTAGCTCGGACGTAGTGCAGTTTAGCGTCATGCTGGACGAAGATTTCCGCCGACGGGTCCGTGTCACTTCGCACGAGCCTGGAAGGCTGCACGGAAATACGACGCACAACGCGGGCACCTGCGATGAAGACCATCGGGCGCCACGCAGGCGGGTACCCAAAGGGGGTCAAGGGAGGCGACCCTGGCGGATTGCGCGCAAAAGAGGAGCTTTGCGCGCAAAACCGCGGGTCGGCGCGCAAAATGGTGGGCTGGCGCGCAATTGGGCCAGCGCTTCGCGCGCGGATGATTGGGATTGCGCACACCGGGCTTCGGGTAGCGCGCGGGGGCAACGGCTCATTCTCTAACGAATGGCCACTTTGAAGATGGGGGGTGCGCGCAATCGGGTTGGATTGCGCGCACCCGGGGGCAATTGCGCGCAAGAGGCTTCTTTTGCACGCAAAGGCCTTCGGGTTGAAATTTTTTCAAAGGAAATGAGCCAAGGGGATTGCGCGCGAAGGCGGACCCCAAGGCTCTATTGCGCGAAAGAAAGGAGGTTACCTGAAGATCGGCATTGCGCGCGGAAGGGGTTGAATTGCGCGCGTGGGAGACCGTTCGACTTCCAGCAACCTTTGAAACGTTGGGGGTCGCCTAGTATTTATAGGCAACCCCGGGCGCGGAATCCAAGGCGCGAGCGCGGAATTCTCCTCGCGGGCGCGGAATCGGGCACGGCGCGCAAGGGAGTTGCGCGCATCCCGGGGGTTTTGCGCGCGGATCATCATCTTTGCGCGCAGACCTCTGAAATTCCGCGCCAGGCCTCCGGGCCCTCCGAAACATTCTTCCGACTCCAAATATGACCTCGCTTTCCGCATCCGGAGCTTCGTTTGGGAACAACGGACTTTTCCGGCGTCTACAGATACATTGCAAGCTTTGTCTCATGTTATCTGACTTGTAAGAAGATCAAGGTTAGGAATTAGAAACCTAGAGGCTTACTTCATCCACTTCTAGTGCCTATGTGAAAGTGGGATGAGGTGAGGATAGACTTTATGATAGGGTTTCCTAGGACCTTGTGACATTGATATACCATTTTGGATTGTAGTAGAACGGTTTACCAAGGTGAATCACTTCATACTGATCCTAGATACTAACTCAGTGGATGAGCTAGGCAAGATTTATATCTAAGAGAGTGTGTGGATTCATGGAGTGTATTCAAGTTTGGTATTTAAAAAAGATTCGTTATTTTATCATGTTTTTTGTAAGGCTTATTGAGGGTAGTGGGAACTCTGTTGAAGCTGAGTATGGACTTTCATTCTCATACTAACTGGTGGTCAAAGAGAATGAACCTGACTTTAAATTATATTCTCCAGGTGTGTGTTATAAATTTATGATAATGTTTGGATATTACATAGCTTTGGTAGAGTAAACCTATAATAATATCTTTCAGTCCTTGATTTAGAAGGCTCTTTTTGAGGCTCTGTATGGGTGAACATGTTGTAATCGCTATGCTAGTATGAGGAAGGTGAATCTTCAGTTATTGTGTTGAATATGGAATAAAATACCTTATAGTGGGTGTATTTGATTCAAAAATGTCCAATTATGACTCATAATATGAAATGGTCTAATACTAACTAAAGGATGTGATCCTTAGAGTTTACTATGGGCAAAAAGGACTTCTTGTGGGTATCCCCTTGGTTAGGGCATAGGCATTTGAGGGGGTAAGTAAAGACAATGTTTTGTTATGCTTGGATATTTGAGATCATCAAATTCATTATGATGTTGGAATATGAGTTGAATATTCATCCAAATTATCAATTTATGCATAATTTGTTCCACATGTCTCAACTTCAGAAGTATGAGTCGGATCCTACACATGTACTCGACTACGAGGATGCTGAGCTGACAATGAATGTTTCATTTATGAATAGACCTATTTGAATGGTATACTGAAGTGTGAAGGTATTGAGATGAAAAAACATTACTCTTTTTCAGGTCCTATGAAAACATGGGAATATTCTGGAAGAGATATGGAAGTGCTAAATAGACATCAAGGCACAGTAGGCCAAATTTTTCAAGAAAATCTCTGGGGATAATTCTCAAGGATGATAAGTCAAAATTGGGGGAGAATTAAGACACCTCTATTTTAGGTATTCCTCCTTTCAACTACTCCATAGATTTTTTAGAATACTTTAAAGAAATTTGAGGTGGGATAGAGGTGTTCAGGAGGCTGGAAATAGGAAAAGGCAAGGTTGGTGGGTTTTTTGTAGCTTTTTAAGCTACAATAGTCCCACCGGATAGCTGATGGGGCTCCTAGGTAGAATCCACTCTACCCAACAACCACTAGCTAGCTAGAGGAATCCACTGGCTAGTTTATTACATCTTCCAGATCCCATTAAGGCCTCTGAGATTATAGGATTTTTTTTAAACCCAAATTTGGTCCCTTTTTCTAATTTGCTCAGTAGTACCCCAACCCCCAAGACCCTAGGATCTAATATCCAATGATTTTAGAGCCCTATCCTTCCTCCCATATTCTCTTCTTGATGGACAAACATCTAAGATAATCCTCTTCCTTTCACCTTGATCAAAATTGATTACATCCTTGATGTCTTCATAGAATCTAGAGGTTTTGACATAGTCGAAAAAAAGAATTATGGATTATTAATAGAATAAGAACTAAGATATAAGGAATTTATGTCTATGCGTCAATCAAACCAAGATCATTATTATTAGAATATATCCCTAGGTATGTTTTACCTTGAACTAGCATTAGGGTGTGGGTTCTTCTTAACATTGATCCCAGGATTATAAACAGTGTCGATCAAGTAATGGTTCTAGGTTCTAGTGGTGTTTTTTCACTAAAAAAATGACCCTAAACAATGATAATTATTTCACCTAAGGTAGGAAGCCCTTTAATTTATCACATGTTTTATATAGGTTTTTGGAATTATTTTTTCCATGCATTTATAGCCCCATGAGGCCTATATTTGATTCTTGATCATATGAAGTGTGTGTGTTTATCCCTAAGATGTGTTATTATGTTTCTTTCATGTGGGTTGTCATGATTGTGATACTTTGTTGATTTGATGTGGTGTTTGATATGAAATTCGTATCTTGTAGCATATGTGTTGTTCTTCTATCTTTTGTAGTTGATCATATACATTGATCCTAATGAACTATCCCCTGAGATGGATGTTTTAAACAAGTGGTTAACATTCATTGGACTATCCTGATAAGGGTGATATGTAATACATGTTTGGGACTATCACATTAAGGTGGATGTGTCAGGAATTTGGTCGATGTTCTTTCTAATATAGATTCAAACTTGGAATATCCAATATCTAAAGACTTGGCTTGTATATTTTTATTTGTACGCTATATTGTTACTTATTTATACTCTATTTAATTTCATTGTGTGAACCAGTATATCTTATTCACTTATGTTAAGGTTCATTAGTGGTGTCCTACTGAGTCATGTACTCACACCCTACTTAGGAATTTTAGTGTGCTTTTATATTTCTTGTTCAGGGATATTGTAATGGAAAGGTCCCTTTGGTGGATGGTTCATTAGGTTTAATAGGAGACTAAGGAAATTGTAGGTTGGACATTGAGCTAGATGGTAGTTTTTTTCTATTTAGTAACTTTAACTCATACTTTATCCACACCCTATGGGGGTCAAATTTATTGGTTTTGGTTTATATATCTAACAATCCATATTGATATTTCATGGGTTGATATTTATTGTATATTAGTATAACTCTAATGATTTTTTATTTATACAGTGTTTGTTGATTTTTTTGTATTACTTCCCTTTTTTACTCAGATGTTTACCTGGTACAAAGGAAATAGTCTCCCCATGATACCCTTTGGATCTTACTACTAATCATAAAACTCTTTCATATGGAGAGGAATACATGATGTCACGTGACATTCTGGCTCAGAACTAGTGGTTTGGGATGGGGTGTTATACCCTAGAGGGTACACGGTGTGTATGACCAAATGGCCTCTTGGGAATGTACTCTATATACACAATGTGTTTTTCAACTCAGGGGAACATAGATTATGTATTGAGGTCACATGTTTTGTGGTCCTTAACTAATTCAAAACCCTATTCACCGCAGCTAGAAATGTAAACAATGTGTGTTCTTTTGAACTATGTGATATTTTGTTGCATTCTTTTCCCAACTTCTATAGAATTCTCTAAATCTCATTATCGTCACCATTTATAACTCCAATCAATTCCAAATGATTTAAAAACACAAAATCCATAGATGGAGTCCCTCCAAAGGTTGATTTCTAGTAATCTTACATCAAAAACAAATTTCATAATCACTTCTCACAAACCCTCAACAACTGTTTCATCACTACCCTATGAGTATCCATAGCCATGTTCCCCCTACAGTCCATCGTCACTGAATTATCCTTACACATAACATGATCTCCACTACCAAACCCAAATCAATCACTCAAAGTCCCATATTTCAAACACATGATGACCCGAACCAAAATTTATTGAAATGTATGCCTTAGTGAAAACCGGTGATGAACATGTGAGGAATGGGGGAGGGAAATCCAAGTAAAATAATAAAAGGGAATTAGTGGTGTTCATTAAAAAACATAATCACTAGTCTACGATGACTCAAACCTGGGCCACTCAATAGTGCATGAGCTGAGGACACCATGTGTCCTTAAGTGCTCCTCCTCACATTCTAGAGGTAGTCGATTAGCAGTAAGGGGATAATCCATACAATGGGGAGAATATGACCTAGAATTAGATTTAAAACAATAGTGGAAACAACCACACATCCATAAACATCATATTAAATAGAAAATAATAAACAAATCCTATATCATACATGATGTAGTCATACAAAACATACATATATTGATCAGCCACTAGGTTGATCCCAAATAAAAAATAAACAAAAATAAAACAAACACACATTGTCGATACTTCCATACTCAGGCCTCACAAAACTTTTCTCCCTATACAAATCAATATTCTCCAATATGATTCTCTACATAACTTATGATAAACTTGAATGAAGATATAAGGTCTGTACATGGACTGAGATGAACATGTGGGGTGTGAGAAAATAACCCAGTAGGGTCTCACTAAGCACCCCTGATATATGATTTCATATGAATGATTATTTACAAGGAAAATAAATATATAAATAATCATTCTTTTTTAGTTTTTTTACTAACCAAGCTTCCAAGGTACTTGATGATTTACACATGCATATTAAGTCATTAGGTGTTAACCAGGATACACTGACACTAGACCCTACCTTCTTTAGTGGCATGCTATATTTCACTCATCACCTCATGTCATAAAACATGGAATGTACCAAACTACTATTGGTATGGTGTTGTCCAAGTCTTGATTTATACCCAAAGGGGTAGGGTAGGGTCCTATGTCTATGCTTCAGGATCACAATCTCAATCAATGTGGTACCATGTCCAAAGATCAACCTTAACTATATCACTCATGGTAGGGTCCATAAATCTGATCGTAATTTATATCTCAATATGGACCCCACCTCACTCATGGCTATCTAGTCATCTAGTCTCACACCATTTATCCCATGTTGGGAGATCTATCTCACTCATGGAAGATAGTTTGTAAAAACTAAGGGTCTAACAATATCAATCATCAAAGGACCATTATAATCAATTCAACTATCTCACTCATTGATGACCCAACCTCATCCTAGCCTAACCATATCACTCATGGTCAGCCAACACCAACATCATCTCACTCATGGTGAGGCCACAAATTTCAATCCATGCCATCTAAATCATGGATATCCTAGAATTTTTTCACAATAAGGACTCCATATCATGGAATTTATACCAAGCTATCTCACTCATATAAAGGTTAGTCTTAGGATCCTCTACTCCACCAAAATATATCACCCAACATGAGAAAAAACACAACACATAGGGTTGTATCTTTCTACATAGCTCACCACCTCAGCATAAGAAGGTTTGTCCATTGCCTAGCCTTCCATGTTATAGTACATCACATCTCATTATCAGATATCCAAAAGGGTCCTACAGACCCATCATGGTCTATGGTCATTAATACATCTCAAACCTATCAACCCTCAATGAAAAAACAACATGTAGAATCATTTTAACCTTAACCTCATCAAACGAGGTCCTGCCTTATCTGAATCCTCCATCACTCTTGATCCCACTATCCATGGACCATCAAAATCTATCATGCTTTAAGACCCTCATAAAACCTATTCCAAGTCCAAGAAAACCCCCACAACCCACATTGGGATCTTGTTTCGTGACCCCTAAGGGATACCTCTCAACTGAACATGAGGGAAACCTTCATCTTCATTCTACTATAATACTTAAAGGAATCTTATCACTCTATGAACCCAACAAGACTCACCTCCAAACTCATAAGAAAGTTCTTTATCACTCTTGAAACATACATCTAGCACGACTGATTTCACTTAGCCCCAAGCCTCTCATTCATTCCTAATATCCCTAGGAATCCAATCTAGTCCATCCCATAACTCATCCCAAAGTAAAAGACCCATATAAAGGATTTATTCAACTTAATAAGAAACCTCTTCACTTAGCGAAACATTCTTTGGGTGATATCAATTTATCTAAGTGCTAAATATAACTTATTATAAATATATGAGGCCTAATGTTATCCCATTCCATATAGACAAGGGCCCATCGATACCATGACCCCATTTTCAAACGCATTTAGTAATTTAGGTATGAACACCCATGCATAAACAAACATATGAAATTGTATTATAGGGTCTACCAACCAGGATCATGGAGTTAAAAACTTGATGAGCACTATTTATCCTCTTCTAAGACCATAGAGCCTCGGCCATTCTCTAGGGGACTTATCTCAAACCACACATCAAAAAATAATTAATTATAACAAATTATAATTATTTATTCAATTAATTTTTAAATAGGAATAACTTATTAAGAACTCATTGAGAATTCCTATCACACCAAAACCTCATCCAACCGCATGAAAATGGTTCACAAGACACCCCTAAAACCATCAAATCCAAAATCTCTAACCATGGACACCCGAATTATTATCAATTTCATATAATTTAATCAAAATACCTAAATACATATAGTTAATGGATTACCCATACTAAAATGATAATAGAAGACATGAAATCATCATATCAAGACACCCTCTACAAAAGCTGACCAAAATCCCCATTGATCGAGGGTTATTTAGCCATGATTCGATGGAAATCATCAAGAAAGATAATCCAAATCAAGAAAGATATCAATATATATGAAAGTAAAACACAAATAAAGGAATGAACAGATGGACGTACCTTAAACCTCCATTGAATCAAACCCAAAACCACCTAATACCATAGGGAATAAGGGAGGAGGATAAGGGGAGGTTTCAGTTGTAAGTCCATCCCCACTTATAGCTTCTTGAATTAAAGAAAAAAGGGGGTCCACCCCTTTCTATTTTTAACTAAAACCTTCATCTCACCTTTCAAAGAATGAACATGATGTTCACATCATGAATTTCTTAGGTAGGGGGACCCTCCCTTGCCTTAATACTTTCACGGTCTTAACAATATTTTTACTTCATGAATGGGTTAATGCTACTCCTTTTCAATATCTCATCCACCCAACTATTCTCTATCACCCTCCTAAACACCCAAGAGATCACCTACGCCTTAAACCCCATCCAAAAACATCGTTCAATTCCATATAAACACTCTAAATCCCAAAATGAGTCTCAATTCTCAAAAAAACCTAACACGAGATCAAAATTTAAAATTCTTTCAATACATAACAACAAATAAATCTACATTGTGTTATAAACTCCTCATGATAATTCTTCTCATCCTTGTGAAGTCATGGTACTCCTCAAACCAAATCTCCTAACCTATTTTGTTCATCAACTCATAGGTAACCCACCATGATCTATATCCAAACACCAAATGTACTTCCACTACACAACTCTAAACACCAAACACAGTATTCACTAGAAGTTGATATGCCCGATCATTATTGATGATCACACAATTTTCACCAAACCTGTCTACCCCAAAACACCTTTGTGTATTCATCCAATTCATATTGAATCTCATGGTGCTCCCCACCAAAAGTCTCCATTCATGATGGGTGATTTCAATCCATAGTCCTCCCCACTATAAGAATTTCCTACTAAAAATGCTCTTACAGTGGTCCACCAACCCACCAACCATGTTCTAAACACTACTCTAAATGTGGGTTCCACCTCACCATATCCAAATCACTCAAGAACACTAGTTAGTCCTCCATTGGTTAACTTTTCATAAAAATTATATGTTTCACCCATCAATATGTTAGGTCACCACCCAATCAAAATGCCTAAACACTCATAGGCATCCCATAATCTTTAAACACCCGCACCAAAGTAAAAAACATGACTAATAGTGTAATTAATTGGTTAGATCAACAACTACCTAACTATCCATCATGCTCTCACCCCAAGAACTTGCAAGATACTAATCTGAATCAGCATCATATCACACCACAACCACCTTGTTCCCAGTGAAAATAAACAAACTCTACCTAAAAATTCATCCTAATACTGATTTTTTATTTACCAAGGAACCAGATCACATCAAATTTCATGACACACCAATATCCCAGTTCCACCTCGATCATCCATCAATTATTATTTCCACCTCCATGACCCTTCAAACATGAGGTTCATTCACCCATGATCGATATAATTCTCCCCACCATAAGATAATTATTATCATCACCCATTGAACCAACATTTATCCTCCATGAACCACACTTCATCTATCATCACACATAAGGACTAGACAAGGTCATCCAACTCATACCCAAGAACCAACATCAAACACAAACCACCAATGGTGAAGTCCCCACCATGTGGATTCCATTACATTGCTCCTCAAGTGCCAACCCAAATAAGTTCCAACACCACGTCTCACTAAAAACTCATACTAAGGAATCCACTTGGATCAACTGTACCATGGTACCCTGATCCATTTCCAATGTCATATCTCACTGTTGGGTGATATATCCCATCACACTAATCTTTGGATTTCCATTACCATGCATGTATCTCTAGCGCACTATATCTGCAACACCACTCAAGATCATCCACAACCTAAATAATTCTCAACAAACCCTACATGGACCATTAACCAAACCAAAACATATCTAGGAACCATGTGTATCTAGTGAACACCTACCCTTACACACCAAGACCTTTCCTTTACATCCTTATCAATACTCACTCTCCTCTTTCCATGGTAAGGTGATCCTCCATGAACCCACTCATTGGTTCATTCCAATGATCTTAATAAATGTTAGAAAAAATCAATGGATATAAACTCTCATACAAACCAACCAGACAACTAGACTCACGCTTTTATGAGTATCATCCCATATAAATTGAACTCATATTCCTAACCCATTGACCATTCCCCATATGCATGTCAGTTGCATCCAACAACTTGAGGCATCTCATTCATTCCAAGACTAACTGCACAATCACCTTCCATAGGGATGTCATTCTTAAAACCATTATCATATACCCATGCTCCTACTACACTATAAAAAAGTGCATATTGAGAACCACGATACCAAAATTCCAAATGATCCTTCCCCCACATTTTACCTTGACACCAGAAACACTCTAATCACTTTGCATTTCAAAATCCCAAGTCATTATTATGCCTTTCCTCAGATGATTGGTTCAGATAAGTAGAGTGCAACCAAGAAGCTATATGGTAAAATTTTATATAGGTTGTTATTGACACTTTAAATAACCAAAATAACATCCCAATATCCCATAAGGGTCCATAGTTTCTAGGGAAACTCTTTACCATTCTATAATAACCTATCATGTATACCATTCCCTCATTGAGTAATTATTAAGGAATTAATTTCCTATACCAACCCACAAAGGGTCTCCATACATCCATTGATGAAGGGAAAAATTTTCAATCTCCAAAGAACCTCCCACCATAAGATCCACATGACCTTCCATTAGAAAATATTACCCATGGTTCAATTAAGTAAAATATCCCCAACAAGTTATATGAGATAATTCTATATAAGTAGTCGTTGTCTCTTAAATAAGTCATTGGAATAAAACCATAGGCAAGCACACAAATTTCATCAAAATATATCATGACTAATATAATGAATGAACACATCATGTTTCCAATGGTCCAAGAGACAAAATCATCATAAATCATAAACCTCAAAAATCTAACTTTGTCACCTAAGGTGAAACCATGAAACCATAACATTGACAACCGATATAGTAATCCCATACCCTGGTAACCTGGTCTTCCTATCAAAAAATTTATTCTCGATGCACCAGTCTGACATCCATTACATGATTTAGCACATTCCAACACCACATGTCAACTATATCACTAAATCATAAAAGAAACACACGCTCTAATATCACTTTATGATTCCTTGACCCAGGTATACTCAGTAGTGATTGGTCTAAAAATGTCATGTGGCCTCAAACATGACTCCTCATATACTAGAGGTTTCTAACTAGTGGTAAGGTCCCAATCCATAAAGTGGAGAGACTATGACTTTGAAATCAGATTATAAACAATAGCGAAAACAACCAAAAATTATATGAATCACTAAACATTAGAGTACATAAAAAACAATTAAAAAATCCAATATCATATATGATGCAGTCATACCAAAAATATATACAATTATCTCCCACTAGGATAATCTCAAATAAAAAATAAACCAAAATACAACACGTGAACACTAGACCTGTTGTCGTCCTTGGGTCTCATACACCCTATATATACATACACATTGATCTTATCCATCCCAATCCTCTATAAAATCTTTGTTGAACTTGAAAGTAGACATTAGGACTGTGTATACAGTAATATTCCCATACATAGTGTGATCATGTAACTTGGTATGGTCTCTATAAGAACCCCTAATATATGTCTTCATATGTGTGTGTATGCATGAGAAAAATAAATATATAAATTAACATGTTAGTTGAGTCATCATGCACTAACTAGGTTGTCATGGTACTCTAATAGGTACACATGCCTATCAAGTCATCAGGTGCTAACCAGGACACCCCAACACCAAACCACACCTACTTTAATGCCATGATGAATTCCACTCATCACCTCATACCATAAAACCTGGACCATACCTAAAGAATTGGGGTAGGGAATATTCCATGTCTTTAAGACTATCCAAAGGGGTAGGGTAGGGTCCTGTGTTTGAGCTCCAAACTCACCTTATCACTCATTATGTTCTTGTATCCAATTATCAACCTCAACTATCTCACTCATGGTAGGGTCTACCTATATAATCTAAAGTTTCATCTTAGTCTGAACCCCATATAACTCATGGTGGTACAGTCATCTAGTCTCATCCCATTATACCCATGCTAGGGAATCTATATCACTCATGATATTCCATTGGATCCAACCATATCACTAATATCAAGATCATCATGTTCTCATAGAAAGGTAAGGCCTTAATACCCTCTCCTCCACCAAAATATGTCACTTGAAAAGAGCTCAAGAACAAAAAACATGGATATATCCCACCACACAGCTCACCAGCTCAACAAATATAGACCTAGACCTTTGATGTCCTTCCACTCTAAAAAAAATCTCATCTCCCTAACGTATGTGTGCAAGGGTCCTCCAGAACCATCAGGGTCTCTAATCACTAATACAACTCATTCTTTTCACCCCTCAGTGACATCAAAACCCATTGGTTCATTCAAACCCTAGCTTCATTAGGTGGGGGCTGACATCATCGTAATCCCTTATCACTCCTGGTCTCTCTACCCAACAACAATCCTAATCTATCAATATCTATACCCCTATAAAATTCTATTCCAATTTACAGAGAACCCCAATGACCCATGCTAGGTTTCTTTCTCATGTATCCTAAGTGAGACCTCTCGACCCTACACGGAGGAAAACAATATCAGTCATTCTACTCCAAGTCCCTAAGGACTATTATCACTACAATCATACAATAATACTCACATCCAAACTCAAGAGGGTGTTTCTCATCACTCAAAAGACATATGTTTTTCTCTCATGTAATCACTATGACCAAAGCCTCTCATACCAACCCACTAGCCATGGAATCTAACCTATTTTATCATGTAACTCAACCTAAAGACAAAGAACCATATTGGTCCTATTCTTAACATACTAAGAAAACTTTCCCATTGGATACATATTCATACAATGATCTCAATTCATATAAGGGATAAAGAGATATTATTCCAAACATTGGAGGCCTAGTGTCATCCCATTTCATCTACCTAGGGGCCCATCAATCCCTAAACCCAATGCATGAACCCATGAAGTTATGTAGTAGGAATTCCCAAGCATAAAGAAACATTTCAAACTGTTTTATATGGTTAACCTACCTAGAACACATATTTAACCCTTAATCGATCTCCATTGAGACTCATCCAATCCCATCAATCCTCATCCATGCTCCCAGACACCTTTTTCAATCTATGCATCAATAATTAATTAATTATAAAACATTATAATTAATTACATAATTTATTTTTATATAGGAATAATCACTAAAAAACTCATTGGTCATTCATGTCATACCAAAACCTCGCCCCGCTATATGTAGAAGGTTCACAGTGTACCCCTGACACCATCTCGACCAAAATCTCTAACCCTTGGCACTTCTCCAACCATCAATTTCATCTTAATTCACCCAAATCCCTAAATTAATCAGTTTTGTGGATTACCTCAATCAAAAACATGACATATGTCATGTTAACATTGTCTCAGAACTCTTTATATGCAATACAAACAAAATCCCCATTGATATTAGATTATTTCACCATGATTAGATGGAAATCATCAAGAAACCCAAGCCAAAATGACTAATAGATTAGCGGTTATGAAGGAGAAGTGAAAAAAAATAAAAAATGGATGTAATTACCTAAAACTTCCATCGTATCACACCTGAAACCACCCCGGATTTATGGGAAGAAGGAGGGAAGATAGGAAAATGCGCTAGTTATAATGCCCTCTCCACAAATGCTTGCTCAATCAAAAATAAAAGGGGGTCTGACCCCATTTTTATTTTTATTTTTAAACCCTCAATACACCATTGATAATGTGAACATGATGTTATTTATGTAAATCATCTAGGTAGGGTGATCTTCCCACTATCCCAAAACTTTCGTGGTGTGAACATTATGTTCACATCATGAATATGATACTATTTCACTTTTTTAGTATCCTAGAAACCCAAATATTCTCTGACACCATCTCGAACACCTAAGACGCCACCATAGACTTAAACCCCATACAAAGGCATCTTTCAAGGACATATAAACACTAATAATCCCAAAATTATTCATATTTATCAAAATGAACCTCCAACTAGATCAAAATTCAAACTTCATCTAAAACATAACAACCAATAAATCCATAGGGAGTAACATGATCATTGAGCATGGAATTTAAAAAATTTGGGAAAATTAGCATAGAAACATAGATTGAAATCCCAAATATAAATAAAAAGGTTTTCAAGGCCATGCAATTGAGAAATATGATCCATAAAAGATAATCCATGCTCAAAATCATAAATATCATAGTAAGATAAAAATAAAAAATCCCTACTTCACCAATGGATACATCTATATTGATGAAGAATATATAAATATTGGTTGTTTCTGGAAATAAAAAGAAGAATTTAGTTTCTCGGTTCCATCCACCTGTGATGGACTGGCCTTGAGAATCTCAGTGAGAACAAAGATTATACTACTCTTAGGGTAAAACCATTATTCCAAACAAAATCGTAGTCTTGGATTTCCCATTCAAGGCTCTATTTGGTAGGATAATCACTATTGCTATGAAGTCGTGTGCAGACTAAAAATAGTATATTATTTTTAATATATTATTATTGAGGCCTCAAAACATTTCATAGAGTTAACGACCAATCAAAAAAATATTATTTAAAATATTATAAAGGTTTAAATATAAAAAACTAGGGTCATTACAGGTTGGACCATTGCATCTATTATAGGGCAATATAGGTAGTGTCATATAGAGATGTGTGTGTGTCAAATGGAGATAGTAGATAATTTCAATTATTCCACGTTTAGTCATTTTTACCAGTTATGAATCCATTTTTTATAATTATTTTTACATTCATTGTGTGAGATGAGGATTTTATTATTTATTTAATTATTTTTGGTATTATTTCATTTATTATTTGTAACACCCTGAAATCCTGAAAGAATTGCATTTTATTCAATAGTTTGTATGACACACAACACCAAGAGTAGAATGGAATATAACATCCCATGAATTTAAAATATATTTACTATTTTAAATAAAATAAATATATTATATATCTCATAATGCATGCATCATAGAGTTATCTTTCATTACACACAATAATGACTTTCTTCGATGTCTTACATTACATACAAGACAGAGTTTTGTTTAATACTATTAATATTATTATTAAAAATGAAAATTATCTCCTAACTGTTAAATTTTTTGTTATAAATAGGATTAAATAGCTTATGAAAATATATGTTTGAATTAATTGGTTACTAATTAACTATAAATAAATATAAAAGATTTTTATTTTATAAAAAACTATTTTTATGATTCAAAGAAATTTTATCCTACTAAATTACATTAATTAGTGAATTATATTAATTAAATTTATATATTATATATTCAATAAAATGTTTTTTCATTCATCTAATTTATTTTATAGGCATAATATAAGAACAAATTAAATTTTATGCATAAAATCTGTATTTTTCTAAAGGCGGTTTTCTCGCCTTTTAATGGTGGACCTATTTTAAAACTAAAATTTCGAAATTTTATAAACATTATTTGAAAAAATATAATTAATTTTTTAAATAATAATGTCAAAATTATCTTAGTTAGATTTTTTTATTTTTCTAAGAGGTTTCATTTTTTGATAAATAGTGAAAAATACTGAATTTTAATAGAAAATGGTCTTTTAATTTAAATAATTAATACAATTAAATTATATTTTAAATTGATTTTAAAGTTAAATTAGATATATTATAAATATATTAATATAATTTGGGTCATTGGAATTATTTTTACATTTAATTTATATATAAAAATTTAGTAACCTTTTGAACATTTTCTCTTTAAAAACTTGTTTTCCCATTGCGTCTGTGGGATTAATTTTAAATTAGATTATACAAATTATATGAGTTAAATTTGAAAAAAAGGATTTAATATTTGGAATAATAATAATTTCTAATTTAAAATAATTTGAACTATTTTTTTTACTATAATAATTATTGAAAACAGTTAAAATTAATCACTACGATTAAGGTAAAATTGAGCTCTAAGGACTAAACTTTAATATTAAGGGAAAAAATAACCTATTCACATTTCCAACACACATTGTATGGACATATTTCAACCTTACCCCTTAATTTGTATAAAATGGTTCATTGTTTGAGGCACATGAGGTAAGGGATACCACCCAATAGTGTTTACTTTTTAGTATTTACAAGAATGCCACTCCTCCTCCACTATAAAAAGGCACTCACTCCTCTCACTTCTTCACACCTCACAAGCCATTTTTTCTCATAAAACCCCTTCTAAAATCACTACCCAAAATCCATAACCTAATCCTATAATCCTTATTTTTGGAATAAATCAAACCTTTTAAGGTTTTAGTACAAACATAAGGAGGATACTCGAAGAAGAGGTAATGTTTTTCTAAAAGAGTTTTTATTTTATTTCCTTCTCCACCTACTTAATTTCTTTTTATAACATGATGAGATAATAGATTCAGTATATTCCATATACTAGGATGTTTTTATAATAAGGTTATGAACTAAAAATTTACACAGTTCCATCAAATGTGATATGCATCCATCATTCATGTGTACGGTGAACTACCACATCGCGAACCAATGTCGTTTTTTCTTCCATTACCACCTTTCAAGGTTGGTAATAATGATTGATTTATAGTTTATATATTATATTTATGATATTTATGATTTTATTATGATTTTTTAATTATTATATAACTTATATCATCATAATTTCCATTTTTGGGGAATACGATAATGTTGTCCATGTGTACGGTGAAATACTGCCTCGCTAAGCGATGTGATTAATTCATGATTTACATGGGATGTATTAATGATGGGTTTAATAAAAATATGTGATATATATTAAGTAAAAATAATATTGTAATGATAATTTATATATATATATATATAATTTACTTTTATTTCTTTCAATATGATAATAAAATTGAAAGAGTTTTCAAGCGTATGTATGACCTACCATCTCCATGAACAGTGTATTTACATTATTGTAAAGGGAGGTTTTCCCAATGCCTGTACAGTTATTTTACCAACGTTTTAAGGAAACCATTGGTAAAATCTGGTTGAATCATCTTTTTTCAACGATTTTTTAAAAATGTTGGGAAAAGTATACTCTATACCAGTGGTTTCCTTAAACCGTTGGTACAGAGAGGGTTAAATCATCATTTACCAACATTTTTTACAAACTGTTGGTAAAGGATTACTTTCCCAACAATTTTTATAAACTATTGGGAAAGTTTTTCCCCAAATTCATAGAAGCTCAGACTCCCCCATTCCATGCGACCGCAGCCCTAAACAGAAGGGAGAATTGGGATTTTCCTTCCCCTACGGTTGAAATCCTTCCATCTTTAAGATTTGTTAGTTATTCAATTGTATTATGTAAGTGATAATGCATCTAATATTTTGGTTTTATGTTTTCATTTGGGTGAAGTGGATAACCAAGATTCTGTTTACCCTACTGCAGAAATCCTACGTTCCAATCCATTTTTAAAATTTCTTAGTTCTACACTTCCAATTTGTAAGTGATACTTTCATTTTAATGTTTTGCATCTACTATTTTAGTTTTCTATTTTGATTTGGGTGTGTATGACTTTTGTTTTCTGTTTGATTTGGGTGTGTGTGTTGGGATTTGACAGTGAATCAAATTTGATTCAAAATGAATTATGTGTTAATATCATCCATAAATTTTCAGTTCTTAGAAGGCTTGGTATTGTTGGGAATTTTGTGTTAATATAATCCATATCCCACATGATTCACATCATGGTAAGATTGTGTGATGATGTTGTTAATATCAGAGAGAAAAATCATACACTCCAGGTTGTTTATAGTGGCATGGTTAGTCATGAGTGATAATTGGATTCCTAATATGATTGTACTAATATAACTTTAGGGTCAATTAAATATGGTTCTCACTATACGTTGTATATTATGTCTTTTTCTTGGCCAATACTCACTTTTATGATGGTGGTGTGATTTTCACTAGCCATGCTGGCATGTGTATACATCCATAACAATGTTATATAAGTCACAAGTTTAATTCAGTAATCTTGTTATCATTGACATACTTTATTATTAATCTCAAATTCAAAAATAAATTTTTTTGTCTAAACTTTATGAAATTAAACCTTTTTAAAAGCCATGAACAACCTATTAGTGTAGAATCCTAAACTTTATCCACCCATGGGGTGTGCTTGACTTGGGGAACTAATTGGGTAATGAAAGGTATGACCATATAGGTGCCAATAATGATTTATTGAACATGATTGAATGATTTCAGATTCCTATAACACATAATGGGACCTGAGGCATGTGCCTCTATTTGGTATGCCTATAAAGGGTCCTTGAAGTCCTCTTTTACCAATGGATGTGTGAAACCATTGGTAAAACTCTTCCCTTTACCAATAGTTTGATTCAATGATGAGGCAATGCACCTTTATTGATGATTGTGGATTTCGAGTTATTGACGTGACTCGCACTCTTTCCACTGATGAACCAGATGATTGGGTTGTAGCTCAATAAGCTAGGTCGAATTTTAGAATTTATTGAGACTCTTTTATAGTACTACTTCCTACTAGTTGTAACTATGTTTTTATTCTTGATACATGTCATACATTACCATCATTCGGTTTATGATTCTGTTATTAGTTGGTATTACTGATTTGGTTATTTTCATCGATTTCCAATATTTTCCCATTGTTATCTTTCTTCCACTTTTTAACTGATAATATTAAAATTGTGCAACTTAGGTAATGATGTAATAGACTCCCCCAGATACAGCAAAGGCTCTCACTATTAGTCAATAAAATTTGTAATTTTGGTAGATGTGCTTGAGGCCATGTGGCCATCTGGTTTCGAGTCACTAATGAGTGGCATCCTAGTTTGGGACGTCACAATTTATGGATATCCTTTTTATAGGTGTTTCTAATCAAATCCATACCTATAACTATTGAAGGTCCCTCTCCAAAATCAATTGGGACATGATTTAATGAATACACCTACATCATTCAGAGTGTGTATCCTAGTACTTACCTTCAAACCACCATAAATCTTCTGTTTCTTTATGTTTTTTTATCAGAATCTTTTTTCTATATTTTTTTTTGGGTTACACATTAGTTATCTATTTATAATTACTTCCATATTTTTTTTATTGTAGGAAATGACACCCATTGATGAGATGAGGTGGAAAAATATGATAGAAAATAATTTTCGCATGACACAGATGGGCGTTCCTCCACTCATCCCTGTTGTTAGTATTTTATTTCAAATATATATATTTCAATAACTTATAATATCATGTGTTTAATTTTTTGTTAAACTTTTTTTCAGGATCTACCCCCTATACGAGAGATATCTGATGAGGATCCTGATATTTCTCTTAGTACAGAGGCTGGTGGTAGGAGGGGGGTGGTGTCAAAGTTAGACGATCATCTGGTGGTCCCAGTACTAAGGCCGGTGGTACAAGGTCTCGTGGTGCGAGAGTTATATGATCCATTGTTCGTAACTGATTGGACTATGACCCTACCATAGACGTATCTTCTACGCCCCATTTTGATCTTGGTGTGTCTTTAGGGATACACAGGATATTTAGGTCTTCGATGTTTACACTACCATTTGTCCAGACATCTGTTCCATCATCTTTTGCTTCTGGTTCATTATCTCTGACCTATTATATTCCACCTTCTTCGACTCCTACTCCGACACAGTATGTGGCTGAGGAGTGTACACCGAGGGACACTCCACCTATACAGGACACTCCACCTGTACAGGATATTCCTTTATCTTATGCACATCCAGTGACTCCCATTGATTCGACTACCACCGGTATATTTATATAACTCTAGCAAATTTTTATACCAAAATTTATTTTTATTATAACTTGTACTGATATTTTTTTTATTTAATAACAGATTCATCTACTAATAGGAGGTGGGGTAGGGGACGTACTTTCTTGCGTGCAGTATGGAACCGCCAGACACAGTTGATGGTTAAATATAATGATGACGGACAGATGATTGATAAATCTTGGCAGGAATGTCGGGGTTTTTTGGCAACTCTAGCCAAATACTCTGACATCATTCCGGTCATCCCTCTCTATTGGAGACATTTTCCACATAAAGTCAAGGATAATGCATGGGAAAAATATGGGTAAAAAATCTATTGGATTTAATCTAGTATTTTTTTGTATTTATATGAATTAATCTATTATGTGTCAGCTTCAGTTTAACTTCCCTGATGGCAAAGGTGCACGACCAGCACGTTTAAAGGATCTAGGAGAGATTTGGAGAGGTTATAAGCATGATTTGTATGTTGGATGGTGTGATAGAGTGAGAACGGAGTTGGAGATAGTACATATCGTGGATGACTGCCTGATAGAGCAATATCTCCAAATGATTACCCGTTGGGCGACTACCAAATTTAAGGTATTAATCCCATTTGAGTTATTTAAATGACAGTTTTTTTATTTTGAATTAATATTATCTTATTTATTATTAAACATTATTTAGTAATTTTCTGAAAAAAATAACAAAAACATTGATTCAAAGCAATACCTCCACACTTTGGGGCGCACTACTATTTCAGATCATGAGAGGTAGCTGGTACGATATAGTTGTTTATAATTTTTCTCTAGGACTTTCCCTTTTTATTGTTTCCTACTTAAATTTTGTGATTTACTGAATATTGAATATATGATTATACTTTCACTTTATATTTTTTTCAATGTCATTACAGAATCACAAATTGAATATTGAATGACGTCTCCCTCGAGCAAAATTGTTTTGCTCGAGTAGAAGGAAAAAAGATGGAACTGTGATTAATGAACCGACACAAGAAAACATTGTATGTTTTAATTTTTTTATTTAAAAGTTTAATATCTATTTTGAAATTTAATAATCTATTAATATTCTTAACAAGTTGCTTTAGAGGCCCTTGATGCCCAGGAACCTGAAAATTTAGGGCCACATGATCATTTATATCAGGTTTTGGGAGATGAGCACACTGGTCGAGTACGCTGCCAACCTCTTAATAATATAGTCCTAACGAGGTATTTTTCCTCTCCATGTATCCATTCTAGTACCACCGAGTTGGAACAAGTCAAGGAGCATGCAAGACAGACTGATAAAAGGGTCACAGAGTTGGAAGAACAAGTTCAAACGAGGGAGAAATAATTTATGAAACTCATTAAAGATTTATCTTCATCACTTCCACCATATGCTAGCATGGGTTTTTAGACATATATGTCATCAATGGGTGCATTGTCCAATGCACCAGGCGGCTGTTATAGTGGCGGTCGAGATGATGACTTTCCTGGTGATGACGAGGATGCTGAAGAGGACAAGGGTGAGGATGAGGATGAGGATGAGGGTGAGGATGAGGCTGAGGGAGAGGATTGGGCCAACGATAATCATGGGGAAGATGATGAGGATGATGACGAGGATAGATATGGTGGCGAGGATGAGGCTGATGATGACAGTGGTGATGGTGATAGTGATCAGGGGCAGATTGATCCATTACATTTTGAATTATGTATAACTCTTTATTTTTGAACTTGGTTTTTCACTCTGGTATGGATATTTTTGAATTTAGTATAACTCTTTATTTTTGACCAAATATGGAAGCCTAATGATGTTATAATGGTTTATGGGGCTTCTGGGGCTTGTTCGGAGCTCGGAACCCCGGTCGACGTAAAAAAACACTATCCCTCACGGTTAGTAAAAAATTTAAGTACATCCCACAAGGTATCTACCAACCATATAAGGATATATATTAGAAGTAATGTGCATGATTTTTCCTAACCATGAACCAGGGGATGCACATCATGCACAATGTCTATAGTTTTAGTATAAGATATTATCATTGTTGTCGCACGATTTGCCTAACTGGCATACAGAAAACCGACCAAACGCTTTTGGATTGTGTTGATACTTTAGGAACGATCCATGAGTCATATGTGACGTGTACGAGTCAACCCTGCCTCAATCCAAGGCATGGTGTGGCTGGTATCACTCAAAGTGTCTCTCTTTTGTTTAAAATGGACACCCTTTTAAGTAAAAACAACTAGCATACGGAAAACTGATCAAACGTATTTGGATTGTGCTGATACTTTAGGAAAATGATCCATGGGTCATATGTGATGTGTACGACTCAACTCCTCCTCAATCCAAGGCACGGTGTGTCCTGTACCACTCAAAGTGTCTCACTTTTATTTGAAATGGACAACATTTTAAGTGAAAACAAAAACTAACATATGGAAAACGGACCAAACGTATTCGGATTCTGTTGATACTTTAGCACAACGATCCATGGGACATTTTTGATGTGTAGGAGTCAGCCCTGCATCAATATGAGGCACGGTGTGGCCGGTACCACTCAAAGTGTCTCACTTTTATTTGAAATGAACCGGATTTTAAGGGAAAACAACAACTGACATACGAAAAACTGATCAAACGCATTTTGATTGTGTTTATACTTTAGGAAAATGATAAATTGGTCATTTTTGACCGGTACGAGTCAACTCCACCTCAATCATAGGTGTTGTGTGACCGTGGTGGTCGAAAATGCACTTTGTGTGTTGTAAATGGCGAAAACATGTGTTTAATGATCAAATGAATGAAGAACGATATAAGAATGACTTGAAATCACATGAAAACACCATAATTATTATTCATGATGTATAAGAGGATATGACACATCATTCGGACACACGGTTTTCACGGAACGGCTGAATATGTGTTTTTTAGGTGTTTGGCGCGCTTGAAAAGCGTGCGTGGGGTGGTCAACACCGGCCAAACGACCTCGGAATACCATGAAATTAGACAAAAACAAAGGGTGGGTAAATTTTGAAATGGTCGTCCAAACGACATGTCAATCGGAGGTGTCGTGTGACCGCACTGGCTGAAAGCGCACTCTGCGTGTCGTAAATGGTCAGAACATGTGTTTAATGGTCAAATGCATGCTGAACGACATAAGAATGACATGAAATCACACGAAAATTCCCTAATTATTATTAGTGAGGTATATGAAGAGATGACATGTCATTCAGACGTGTGGTTTGCATGGCACAGCTGAATATGTGCTTTTTAGGTGTTTGGTGTGCTTGAAAAGCATGTGTGGGGTGGTCAAAACCAGCCGAACGACATCAAAATGCCAGTAAATTGGATGACAATAAAGGGTGGGTGAATTGTGAAATGGTCGGTCATGCGACATGTCAATAGGAGGTGTCGTGTGACCGTGGTGGCTGAAAACGCACTATGCATGTCGTAAATGGCCAAAACATGTGTTTAACGGTCAAATGCATGTCGAACAACATCGGAATGACTTGAAATCACATGAAAACATCCTAATTATTATTTTTGAGGTTTACAAGGTGACGAAACGTCATTTGGATGCACAGTTTGTGCGGCACGACTGAATATGTGTTTTTTAGGTGTTTGGTGTGCTTGAAAAGCATGCGTGGGGTGGTCAAAACTGGCCAAACGGCCTCAGAATTCCATGAAATCAGACGAAAACAAAGGGTGGGTGAATTTTGAAATGTTCGGCTAGATGGATCGTGAATCGGACATGTCGTGTGACCGCGGTGGCCGAAAACACACTCTGCGTGTCGTAAATGGCCAAAACATGCATTTAACGGTCAAATGCATGTCGAACGACATCATAATGACTTGAAATCACATGAAAACACCCTAATTATTATTTTTGAGGTGTATGAGAAGACAGAATGTCATTCGGACACATGGTTTGCATGGAATGTCTGAATATGCATTTTTTAGGTGTTTGATGTGCTTGAAAAGCATGCGTGGGGTGGTCAAAACCGGCCGAACGACCTTGGAATTTCATGAAATCGAACGACAACAAAGTTTGTGTGAATTGTGAAATGGTCGGACAGAAGGCATGTCAATCAGGGGTGTCATTATTGAGATGGTATGTGAGTATGATATACTCTATAATACCAAATGTAGGATCGAATATGTAAACATGAGATGCTCAAATACAAGAGGGGTGAATTGTATACTTTAAAAATCCCTAAGGAAATTTTGCATAACCAAAATTCACAACACCTCTAAGTTCTAATAACATGCTTGATTCTATAAAAGTTATTATGGAAATGAAACTTAACAAAAGTTTGCAACAACTAAGATTCTACCTTAAAGCGTATAGAATCTAACTAAATAAGAGTACAAGTATAAGGAAGTATAAGATAGTTATACTTTCCTCAACAATAAAAATGCAGCAGAAAACTTGTAAAAAAGAAAGTAACAAGTAGTAAGTCTTTTAACCCAAAGAGAAGGGTATCCAACAACCTTGGATAAAGGTCCCTTGATTTATACTTTAAATAAAGTTTGTCTTACCTACACCAGGGTAAGCCCTTGATACGAAGATCAGAGTCTGTCTTGCTATCCCTACAAGCCCTCAACATCAAGGTAGTTGGAACCTCTATCTTCCTCAGCAAGGAAGCCCTCAACATCAAGGTAGTCGGCACCTCTGTCTTCCTATCCCCGGAAGCCCTCGATTATACACAACAAAAATTAGATTCGCACAAAGAAAATATGAACGACAAGTTTAGTATGCACTAAGCATTAGAGAATCTCTCTCTAGAAATAACATCATATCATCAATTTTCCAAAAGTTCCAAAATTTATGAGCACTTTCAAATGATCTCCTATTTATAGGCACAACTCCAACGGTCAGCTCCCTCCTCCAACAGTCATATTTTCCTTGAATTTTGGAGGGACCTATACACATGTCACTCAAACAACGGTTAGTTGATAACTGAAATCACAACATCATTTTATAACAAAATGAGTGTGAGCATAACTAAAATCTGATATTAGGAATGTAAGAAAATATGAAAGTTCAGAGTCTAACCAAAAATTGAATTTGGGGTCTATAATACAAGGATATTCGGATTCTGTTTTATAGGAATTCAGAACCTGAATTCTATAGAATTCCGGAGTCTGAATTTCAAGGAAATTTGGAATCTGGATTCACAAGTATTAAGAACCTAAACTTACAAAGTTAGGAGTCGAAGTTTATGAGAATTTGGAGTCAGAACTCATAAGAGTTTGGAGTCTGAATTTAGAGAACTTGGAGTCAGAACTCAGAGAAGTTCATATCTAGAATTTATAATCAGAATTTGGAGTTAGAACTCATAGAAGTTCGTATCCATAATTCGTATTCAGAATTCGGAGTTAGAACTCAGAGAAGTTCATATCCAGAATTCATAATCAGAATTCAAAGTCAGAACTTAGAGAAGTTCGTAACCAGAATTATGATTCAGAATTCAGATTCAGAACTCAGAGAAGTTCGTATCCAGAATTCATATTTCAGAATTCGGAGTCAGAACTCAAAAGAGTTCGTAACCAGAATTCTAAGAATTCAGATCCTAAAACAGAATGATTCATATCTAGGTAATTATAGGATTCTGAGGTTTTGGTTTCAAACCAAATTTTACACTTAGAAAAATTATGATATGAACAATAAACATGGTAAGGATAAATTTCCTTGGGGAAGGAAATTTTTCCTTATAGAAGTAAAACATGGGGTAAAAAGAGTTTTGTCTTGAGATAAGGCATTTGTGATTTTCAAAACAAGAAGGAATGGTAAAGTCATAAGGGAAAACTTAATGACTCACCAATCTCCCCCAAGTATGAAGGAATGTAAAAGTCATAATGAAAACCTTATTGACTCAACAATCTCCCCCTTTTTGGAAAGAACAAACATCCTTACGAAAAAGAATATAAGGACTTAGAAAAATTTTCTAGACTTTAAATTAAATCTTATCTCCCTTTTCTCATTAGTAAAGATGAATACGACTAACTCCCCCTTAGGATTTTGAACTCTAAGTATCATATTCTAGATTTCCGGAATGAAAGTTTTCATTTAGCTTGAATAAGGAAATCTTCGGAATGAGAACTCCCCCTTAGATAAACTCCCCCTTACTTAGGGATATTTATTCTATACTTGGAAATATTTTTCCTTCTACCCTTTAAAATTCTTTTTCCTTCTCCCCCTTTGTTATTTTCAAAAAGAGTTTGAGGGAATGGAAAAAAATATGGTACCTGAAATATTAGTACAAACAAATAAGAAAAAATGAGCAACCACAATTTCATTAAGATTGGAAGAATTTGTATAAGGAAAGACATTACAAAAAAATATCGGATTGGGTCTATTTTTCTTCTTTTTCCTTGGGTATTAGCTTCTTCATGATGGTTTTCAGCTTCTTGAATTCCTTGTGATCTTCCTCAGCTTTCTTCTCTAGAGCTTTGATTCTCTCTTCCTGAGACTTAAGAACTTCTACTTGATCCTTCATCAACTCATCTTGCTTCACAAGATTCTCTTCAAACTCAATCCTGAGATCTCGTTCCCTCTTCCAGCTTTGAGCTACAGAGTTCAACTTCTTATTCAAGTCTTTCACCTCTTGAATCCGAGTATTTTGTTCTAGAGTCATATTTTCTTCAAAAGTACTTGTAAGATCCTTGATCCTTCCATCTTCTATATCAAAAGATTCCTTGACTCCATCTTGGAATTCATAAAGCTCACTCATTTCTTGAATTGACCTCTTTGACCAGCTTTATAACGACCCATACTTTACATACATTGTTAATACTTCAAAATTGAAGCACACTTATTACAACATATGACAAAACCACAAAGTACCGTATAGGTATAGTGTCTTTAGAAACTGGGAAACATAAACAACTGGTTCATAAATCTTCTACAGTGTCTCCCATTTATTTCATCATATCTAGGGTCACTTTTAGCATATTCTACTTAATATCCATCTTCCTGGCCTGGGGAAAAGAAAACATAAAAGGGTGAGCTCAAATGCTCAGCAAGGGCAAATAAAGAAAATAAAAATCATATCATATCTTTTTGAAAATCAAAACCTGCAAAAGAGATCATAATATCTTAACATGGAATAAATCATAGAAGTGAAAATGAGATCCCCATAATCATAACATAAAACTTGAAACTTTGTGGCATGCACACATAATCATGGAAAATCATTTCTTGTTAGTCATGACTCATTGCCAAGACTATCTTAGTGGACAAAGTCCCTTTCTGAACCGAGTCACCCTCGTTCCAGTCCTGTTCACTGAACCGGTATAACCTACCGTTCCATCCATCTTTATCTCATGAGATATAAAATCTTTACCCAATGCATTGGAGGTAGATATAGGTCCCACCCATCTTATAATGAATCCTTTCTTATGTGTGCCACATAATCATACATCATCGCATAACACATGTAACAAAAATGGGATTCTTGAAACATCATGACATCATAAATCAATTCATATAAGATAAAGGAATTAATAAAAATATTTCCATCACAACATAATCAAACCAATGTAATAATAGGGATAAAAACATAACCCTTTTATTATCTTAGATGGAAAATAATTTTGATAAAATACTTGAACTTCATTCTTGAGGAAAATATCCTTTCTGCTTCAAAAATACTTTTCCTTTTTTAACATGTCATACAATTATAAACTAAAAGAAGTTGATTAAAAATAAACTTAAAAACTTGTAAAGGAAACTTCTTGGAAATAATGTTTTAGAAATCCATTCATGCCGTATAAGTTAAAAAAACATTATTCTCGTACTTTTGTCGGAAAAGTCAAAAAGTACCTCGTACGAAAAACGACAAAAGATTCCTTTCATTTCTTTTACTAAAAACTCACCGAAGGGTAAAAATGGATTTAAAAAATTGTAGGTGGATGGAAATAATATTACATATTGATGAAACATGGATGTGGATGATAAAATACACCCCAGTAATTACTTACGAATAAACAATCTCAGATAAAAATGAGATTGTGATATTTCCCTTACCTTAGGTCCGATTTGCTTTGTACGTGTCCGAAGATCCTGTATAATGGTTTAAATAATGTTATTGACTTATTCCAAAATCATACATATTGATATTATATCATATATGGTCATATTCTTAGCTTCTTGTTAGTAATATTTCATTGTTACTTGTTACTCGGGTCTTTATTGCCTTTTGTTCTTATGCGTGTTTTGTCGAATAAATTCTTATTCTTCTTTTAAGGTTATAGATACCTTATATCCAGAATGGTATTAGTGTAACATATATCATATTTATTCATTCAATTCATTTATATAATTACTATGTAATGATGATCATGTAGAATGAGTCGCATCACATCGTGGAGACGGTATTCCGTACGTACGCACGAGTGATGATATCGTTCCTATGATCGTGGAACTGTATTGGAGTATATATATATTATTTAAGTATCAATATTACTTTATAATAATCATAAATAGTTACTCATTACACCATTTTACCCATCCTTGTAAAGTGATGGTGGAAAATAGATTACACCACGGCGTGGAGACGGTATTCCGTACGTACGCACGCGCGGTGATTTCATTTTTCCGTAGGATGGATAGAAGGTGAATTAGGGTTGTTTCATATTTATAATAACATATCAGTATGTAAGTAATACTGATTTTATTACTTTATCATGAAACAACTAAATAAGAAGAAGTTGAAGAAGAAAGAAATTGAAAAGATCGGTAATGGATATTACCTCTTCTTTGGAACTCTTCTTTGAATCCTCCACTTAGGGAACTAAGATTGGTCTTTGAAGAAGACCAGGACCTCTCGGATTATTCTAGGGAAGTGGAGAGGAGAAAATGGAAGGGGTTGGCCGAGCTTGAGTGCTCAAATTGGTGTGAGGAGGAGGGGGAGGAGGTGCCCTTTTATAAGGGAGGAGAAGGGCACCTTAGGAATATCTCAAAATATTATTTTATATTAAAGTCAAAATCGGTTTATAATGGTTCCAAAGGGTCTTATTTCGAAGATAAAGTGGGTATGGGTAGAAAACCTATCAACCAATAGGATTTAGACATGTTTAGGGTATTATTTTAACCTTATCAATTAGATTTAACTTTTACCGTGTCTTTTTGTTTTCTTTCACTATATGGTTAATACACTTACTATAACATGCCAAACGAACCCCAAATTGTTTATTATTAATATATATATCCTTATCTAAGTCGTTTGGCCGAACCATAGATTTTTAGGAATAAAATAACAATTAATAATATAATATTTGATTTAAAAACTATTTTGTGTCAATTTGGCACTATTTGATATATGATTTTTGTGAAAGTCATAACAGAATTATATGTTCGAAACAAGTTGATTAAATCAACATTAATATATCATAGTAACCTAGAAAATTAGTGTAATTCATAAAAAGTCTCAAATTACATTTATTTTGGTGTTTATAACATCAATTATGTCAATATTTCATTAATAAGATAATTATTGCATCATCATTGTGTCATAAATAAATTAAATTATTTAATGTCTAAAAATTACAAATAAAATACCATTATGTAGGAAATATTTTTATCTTTCTAATGAATATTTATAGTCGAATTTATCTTATGTATAACCCCATATTAGAAATGATTTACTTATTAAACATTGATTTTAACTATTTTAACCCTTCTTTAAATAAATTAATAATAAATGTCCTAATCTAATCCAAGTGGGCCTAAATGGTCATATTTTTATTCCTAAGTTTGTTTTTTGTCTAATTACACTTGTCCAATAGAATTAGGACATGTGTTAGGGTAATATTAATATCATACTTACCCTTAGTTACCCTATTTACTATTAACCGCGGTAAAAAAAAGTAAAAATTACTATTCACCAAAAAATTATTTTTATCTCATTGAACCACATTTTACTTACTGATATCAACCGTGTCTGTCGGATTTTTGAAATTCCATTCACAGAAGCGGTAAAATTAAGTTTTATGCAAAATTCAGTTTTTAACCTACCACTTAGTGGTTTCACTATTCATCAAAAATTGAAAGTTTTCAGAAAAATACCAAAATTTCACCCTAGACTAATTTCGATATTCTGAGTCCAAAAATGAAGTCCATTTTGAAAAATAAAATTTATAAAATTTCAAAAAGTGGTTATTACTATTCATAACGACTAGTTTTAATAGCCTATTGTTGTTTAGTGAAACTCGGTATTGCGTACGACGCAAGCTATCGAGGAAGGTCGCGATTGCTTGTAAAGCAAGCCAAGCAAGTGTTGTGTAGAAAAAGATTCCTTTGATGATTCATATAACATAAAAGTCTCGGGTGTTACAAGATGGCTATCTTCTTACATGACTTTCTGTGAGCTTCGTAGCCTATGAGGAAGGTTTTGAAATCTGATTCCATCTTGACACACTTTTCCATCACCATGGACACTGAATCTGATTTTTTATTAAGTTAATGTTGACGCATCTGGAATCTAGATTCTATGCTTGAAAAATTCAAAATGGACCCAACAAGCTTCTTCAATGATTGTTCAACAAAATCATGTCCAAGTGAAGATGATTCAGAATCCAAGACTTTACTTGGTGAGGCTTGTTTTTCTAGCTCAACAAGCTTCCTATTTGAAGTTCTGCCAACTTCCTTCTTCTTCACTATTGATTTTCTAAGAGTATCAACAAACACTTGTTTACCCTTATCAGTTTTCAGAACAGCTTCCTCATCTGGAGACCCATGCTCACTTTCAGACAATTGAATAATTCTATCTTCATCAATCTCTTCTTTATGAGTTCTAGCCTCAATATCCTCAGGATGAATGAAATCATGATTTATACTTTCTTCTTCAGACAGTTTATCAACTTCTTCTTCACCTTTCTCTTCACCCTTCTTTTCATCCTTCTCTTCATCCTTCTCTGGAGTGACAAGCTTGGAGGATCCAGCTTCAGATGTTCGGAGTGACAAATTTTCAGACGGGGTTCCCTTGTCTTGATAATCTTCAACTTGCTTTATAAGATCATCTATGTTACTACTCCCTTATTCTTCTTCTTCTTCTTCCACCTCTTCCACTTCTTCAACAAGTTTTTCTTTAGCTTTTTTCAGAGTGAAGAAATTCTTCCCTGGAGTCACAGGTAAAGGATCTATCAAGAAATATTATGGCACCAAAATATTCTCGGATGCAAATTCAGTAGACTTCAAGAGAGATTGCACAATATTAGCCTCAGACATTTTATTCTTAAGTTTATTCTCTTTGGATTTCTTCTCAAGCTCTTTAGTAGTTGATTCTTTCATGGCCTTAGTCTCAGCAGGATCCAAACCGAACTGTGGCTCCCCTTCTTTTCTATTCTTCTTATCCTCCCTCCATTTAGCTACAACCTCATCCAGATAATATTTCTGATTTTTGGGTTTAGGAGGTGCGGATTGGACTTTCTTAGACTTAGTGGTTTTGTCTTCTACTTCCACTACTTTTATTTTTCTTTTCTTTCCAACTTTCTTTGATGGTTCAACTTCTTCAACATTTTTCAGAATGGCTTCTGCCTTTTCCACTGGATGATCATAAAACTCACCTGAATCTTTATAAAATCCTACTTTCATTCTCTTGAGGGTATCATCACTGATTAGAATTACTTTGCAATTCCTTATCTTGGAACTACAAGGTATCTTGAAAGATTTAAGTCATTGAACTATCAACTTGGATAGTAAGGCAGGATACATAATAATCTGTGCTCTCAGATTCCCATTCTTGATATTCTATATCGTAATGAGAATATTCCTCATCATATTTATTTTCCTTAGATTTACCAAGAAATACAAGATATATATGTCACTCTTATTTAAGGTATCCTTATCACCCTTTCTCAGTATGAAAAAAACTTGAACCCATAACTTCAGGATACGATTATTGATAGATAAGTGAGAAATCTTTGCGGTCTTGACATCTGAAAGTCCAAGACATTCCAAAGCCTTCACCTTAATAAATCTTCCTTGAACATCTAGTAGTTTTTGAGAGAAAAACTTGACTTCCCCTTCATAAGATAACTCCACCAAGCTAGTAGCCTTGGTGTATGAGAGTTTATAAGTTTTTCCATAACTCTTGAAGGAAAATTTTTCTCTATCATCTTCCTTAAAGAAAGAAACTGATTCATAAAATTCTATAAGTAAATATGGATACACCAAGTCCTGGTTTCTTGGATTTGATATGCACATGTTATCCCATCCATTAATCTTGATATTTTTTGAAATAATAGATTCATATTTGAAGAAGCTCAGATGGAACAAACTTTCCCTGTACACTTGCCAATTGGAGATTGGCTTCATGGTAGACATCTCTTGAGAAGAATCTTCTACAGACATTCATATTGGAGCAAGACTT
Source organism: Viscum album (assembly GCA_963277665.1). Taxonomy (NCBI): domain Eukaryota; kingdom Viridiplantae; phylum Streptophyta; class Magnoliopsida; order Santalales; family Viscaceae; genus Viscum; species Viscum album. The sequence goes on from OY728153.1 coordinate 937,907,328, forward strand.
TGAGAAGTTTGGAACGGGCTTATGAGAAGTTTGAAACGGGCTTATGAACAGAGGCAGAGCTTCAACACCCAAAATCTTGAAAACCTATGTGGTACAACCCTTCGGGGGTCCTTTATATAGGCGATGGAGGTGACCTTTCATATTCCAAATCCGATCTAATGGTCGAGAAACCTCCTGATCAGATCTAACGGTTGATATGATAGTCGCAAGGAAAAATTGGGTAGGATCTGATCTTTTGAGGGTTTTTTTTAAGAAAAACTAGAATCCAAGAATTTAAAATACAAAATAAAATACCAACAATGAAATAATGACTACGAAAAATTAAGAAGGAAATCAAACCTTTCGGATTTCTAGGAAGGTTATTCGTAATATGTGATATTCTTCTTGAATAACTTTATATTAAAACAAATTTGACTAAAAAAATATTACGAAAAATCCAAGGTTGAAAATTTTATTGCAAAAATTTTGAGTACCAAAGTTCCACTACGAAAATTTTGAGTACGAAAATTTCAATTACAAAAATTTAGAGTACGAAAAATTCTCATTACGAAAATTTCGGGTACAAAAATCTTCATTATGAAAATTTCATTACAAAAATCTTCAATGCGAAAATTTCAATAAGAAAATATTCATTACTAAAATTTCAAAAACTAACTATGAAAATTTTTATTACAAAAAATTTAAAATACTAACTACGAAAATTTTCATTATGAAAAATTTGAAAAAATAACTACGAAAATTTTCATTATGAAAAATATGAAAAACTAAATACGAAAATTTTCATTACGAAAAATTTGAAAAACTAACTACGAAAATTTTCATTATGAAAAATATGAAAAACTTCTTTATGAAAAATATGAAAAACTTCATTATGAAAAATATGAAAAACTTCATTACAAAAAATATGAAAAACTTTATTATGAAAAATATGAAAAACTTCATTATGAAAAATATGAAAAACCTCATTACGAAAAATATGAGAAAATTCATTACAAAAAATATAAAAAAATTAAATAAAATGTACTCCCCCTATGAAAAGGAGTTTATTACTGTAAGGAGATTAGTTCAACAGGAAGTTAATAAAGGAAGATTACCTTACGGTTATCATTCTGAAATTCTTTTTAATGTATTCAAATCTATTGAAGGGTAAAGATTTTGTGAAAATATCATCAAGTTGATCTTGCATTCCGATAAATTGAAGAATGATATCTCCTTTTTGTGTGTGATCCCTAAGAAAGTGATGCCTAATATCTATGTGCTTTGAACGAGAGTGATGTGAAGGGTTTTTACTAAGGGAAATGGCACTTGTATTATCACACAAAATTTGTGTTTTGGTAAAACTCATACCATAATTTGTGAGTGTGTGTTGCATCCACAACACTTGAGCAAAACAACTTCCAACTGCTACATATTCAGCTTCAGTAGTGGAAAGTGCTACTGAGTGTTGCTTCTTGCAAGACCAAGAAACTAATGAATCTCCTATGAAATGACAAGTTCTGAATGTACTCTTTCTATCCATTCTACATCCACCAAATTCAGCATCGGAAAACTTTTTAAAATAAAATCATTTCCAGAAGTATAAAATAGTCCTAAATCCATTGTTCCCTTTAGGTAGTGAAAGATTATTATCATTGCCTTTAAATGAGATTCCTTAGGATTGGATTGATATCTTTCACATAAGCATAATGGAAATATTAAGTCTGGACGACTAGCTGTCAAGTAAAGTAGACTTCCTATCATACCTCTAAAAGTTGTTTGATCTACTGGTTTCCCAGCTTCATCAAAATCAAGTGTGTTTGAGGTACCAATGTGAGTACTTATACTTTTAGTATTGTCATATACATACTTTTTAAGAATATATTTAATATAATTATGTTGAGATATATAGATTCATTATGGTTTTTGATAGATTTGAAAACCAAGGAAAAATGTTAACTCACTCATCATACTCATTTAAAAATCAGACTTCATTAGATCTGTAAAGGAATTAGTTAAAGATTGCTGAGTTGAACCAAATATAATGTCATCAACATATATTTGAACAATAAAAACATTTTTCTTATCTTTATTTATGAAAAGGGTTGGATCTTCATTTCCCTTAACATAGTTATTTTGAAGCAAAAATCATGTAAGTCTATCATAACAAGCTTGGGGGGCTTGTTTAAGTCTATACAGAGCTTTGGTTAGTCTAAAAACATGATCAGGATGTTTTGTATCTTCAAAGCCAGGAGTTTGTTCAACAAAAACTTCCTCTTGAACATACCTATTTCCTCACTAGAAATGGGGATGATCTCATTTATTTAAGGTTCAAACATTCCAATCGGTTTCTAATGGGTTTGTTCGTAGAACCGGAAACATCCAATCATTCTATATCCATTTTGACCTACTTTCCAAAGGTAGGTTCTAATTAGTTGTGAACCTATGAGGATTAAGAATTTGAATTGGTCGAGAGGATGGGAGGTCGGACTCAACACACCTTTTTGGGGGGAATTATTGTCTACTCCGGGACTCTCTTTATAGATTTAAGTTATGTTTGTGAATCCTTATTACATTACCAAGTATGAAAATGATCTTTCCTTTAGATCTGACAATCAATGATTAATATGTATGAAATTTAGAGAATCTTTTATATGTATTCTAGGTTCTTCATCGATAGAGAATCATCTATATTTGTTAGATATTCTTAGTCAACAGTATCCTTCAACACATTATATAGAAATCTCTTGGTCATTATGATAACAATACTGGTTTTAAAGCCACTCAGCGGGGCACTTGAAGTTTATTTTCATTCAGAAGGAAAAGGATTATTTCAGAGTTGGGATCGTACCCGCAGATGGGCTACCTACATATCCTTTTTTTTATAAAAGGAATCAGAACCCACGTAGTTCGATTAAAGAAGAATGAGGTTTATGCATGATTGATGGCTCAAAGAAAGATGTCATGATTACTTTTACACTCTAAGCTCACGTGAGTTATGCTTGGTGTGAGAAACAAGAGGTATTGGTAAAACCATACAATTGTGCCATGAAAGATGCAATAATGTGGGGATTATGTATGTATGACTACCTAGATAGATGAGGATTGGAATTTACTTTAGAGAAGAAAACCCAGGAACAGGGTCCATAAAGGTATATGTGCTTTTATGGATATTTGGATACTAAAACTTGAGGCTTACTCCTGAGGAAGATTCCTAAATTAGGAGGGGACTTAGGTCTTACTCTTAAAGAGGATTCCCAAATCAAAAAAAAATTAAGACTGGTTAAGAGAAATTATGACTGGGGCTTCTAACTGAGAAGGAGGCCCAGGTTAAAGGGACTTGAGAACTGGGGCTTATTCCTGAGAAAGAGGCCCAGGTTAGGGAAATTATGACTAGGGTTTACTCCTGAAAAGGAGGCCTAGGTTAAGGGAAATTGGAATTTGGGGATTACTCCTAAGGAGGATTCCCATATTTGGGAACTTGGGGCTTACTCTTGAAGAGGATGCGCAAATTTAAGAGAACTTAAAGATTGGGGCTTACTCCTGAAAAGGAAGCCCAGGTTAGGGAACCTCTCATCTTAAAGGATGAGGTTGAATGAATGAAATATCTCACCTTAGTGATATAAAGATATATAAACCACTATGTTTTGAGAGATGTTCCACAGAATTCCTTTCAGATAAGGAAACCAACAAAGGAACCATTCCATAAATGGTTTTGAAAATGGTTCTGAAGGATAAATCTTGAAGAGGAGAGGTGGATTTGAAGAAAGAAAATGAATAGGCAGGAGGGGAACCCAAAAAGAGAGAGGTGTGCAAGTCCTGCGTGGGCGTGCAAGTCAAGGTCGTGCAAGTATACTTGCGCGACACATGGTCACTTGCGTGATGGTCAACCCTTAGGGTAATACTTGGGAAAGACTTAGCTCAAGACCTTATTACTATCCCTAAAGACTTCTAAAAGAGTGGTGCGCAAGTTTTGTTGATGGGATAAGGCAGTGTGCAAGTGTGGCCATTTCCCTTAAGGTCTGGCCACATAGGCGCACAGGTGTTGATGAGTTTCAACACTTAGGCCTTGTTCCCCTTCTTTAGATCTTCCTTTCTAGGTAAGAAATTACCTTAGAAGTGTTCGGAAGGCTTCGAGAAGAGACTAGGGCACCGAGAGCTCAAATATGAGTTTTTGGATTTTTTTTTTCATCAAATGGGGGCCCACAAGGGGTATTTATAGGCCAGGTAAGACCTTGGGAGAAAATAAAAGAGGGTTCTCAAGTCACCAGCGTGACCAATATTTGGCGTGCAAGTATACTTGTGCGACCATGATGAAACATGCGCGACCCAAGTGTTAAGAAATCCTTGTCCATGCCTTTGTCAATTTTTGATGTTTCTTCAAAGGATGAATCACTTTGGACTAAGGTATTTCCCTTTTTTAGTCTTTAGACTCTGTGAAGGAAAGGAGCGTCAACAAAAGTCCCCCCTCAGAGTTGGATCCGAAAGAAGGGGGATGTGACTCTGAGGTGAAGAAGAAAATCAAGTAACTACAGTGCGCATGTGTTGAGCGCGCAGATGGCGTCACGTAGGTGCGAGACATGCAGGCTTCAGCATGCAGGGGTGCAGCCTGGCCTATATATATGCATCCATTCCTCGCACAAAGCAGTCGGTTCTCAAGGATTCCCGCTCTCTCCACGCAAGTTGCTCTCACCACGCAAGTATCTTGTTTTCCGCTGTTTCTTTGTGTCGCGCTTCTGTAGAGGTATTTTGACCTATGTGGTGATACCTACACGCCTAACACTTACGCGACACGTCTACACTTGCGCGCCAACATAGGACTTGTGTGCCTTAATTCCTTAACCATTTTTTCAAATTTCTTCACAAATTTTATGAAAAATCAACTCACTTAAGAGTTAATTATTTGACCTCTGTGCAGATTCAATGGATCCTAGAAGAATCAGAACAACTGATGAACTGGTTAGAAAGAGGATTTATGATATTATGAACATTGTAGGCCATGATTACTATGATATCTATGACAACACTCTTCCATATTTGGCCAAGTTCTTGAAGAATTATCATCGTAACTTTCCATAGCGCATCTGCTTGCCTCTATATGGGCATGGTCATCTGCAAGATGTCAACATTCCAGAGGAAAATAACTATCTCCCACATTCTTGGTTTCAGAATTACACCAATTTTGTTTCACCAAATATCTCAAGTGGAGGAGCATTTATAAATACTGGAACAGTAGAGAAGGCCTATATGATGGATCATAGTCCTTGTGCACCAGATCTGAAACCTCACAAGCCCGAGCTGCAACCACATTGTTATCCTTCAATCTTTCAAAATTCTTAGATGGATCAATCCAAAGGCTGGAAGAAGAGTTAGGACTTCTGTCCAGGAGGAGGTGTGAAGCCAACTTGGATGTGGGCATACTGGGTGTGACAAACCTGTGCAGAGTTTGTCGAGGATTTGAAAGGAGCTGCGATATATGAAGTCGTCTGGGATGGACAGACATATGCCTATAGAAATGATGAGTTTTTGCTGGAGCTAATCAGCCACTGGAGCCAAGAAAACAATTCTTTCCATCTGAATCATAGAGAAGTAGGCATCAGTCTGTGGGATGTCCACAAGATCTCTCAGGCTCCAATTCTGGGTGACATGTATGATGAATTCATCCCTCCCAAGGCGACTTGGAATGATTCGGAGAAGACTCCGGTTTTGGATCGGGAATTATTGAAAAGTTTCCACAAGCTCAAGAGTTCAAAGACCTTCCTAACTCATTCTAGAAAGGATATTCATCCATAGGAGTGAATGAATATGTTTCTTACCAATAAGGAGGAGAAGGATTCAAAGGAGAAGGGGCCCACCTGTACTCGTCCTACTACCTTCCCTATAACAGAGAATAGGGGTGCTCTTAGCACATTCTGGCCGACCCTGGAAGCATGAGAATTTGAGAAGTGGGGATATGAAGTAAATCAGAGAATCCAAAAAAAAACTCATCTAGTGGGCTTCTTAGACTTGTGGCTCAGTGTTTATCTTCTACCAGTTAGGTATTCGAAGGGAGGCATCAGGCCAGGGACCATCGTTGTGGCATCCAAGTTGGATGAGAAGAAAATGGCTGGGTTGGATACCCCCATTTTGGCAAAGATTCACAGGAGATCACTCCATGTCTTTACGGGTAAGCCTCCTTTGAGAATAGTGGGACCATTCCATGTTTTGTGGGTATGGATCGCCACTCACTTCAAGACATATAATGTACAGAACGGAGTACAGGTTCCTAGAAGTTCCTTCAGGCCATTAGTGCAGGCATTTTCTAGAATTGCTCCATTAGCCCTTAACCCCTATGATATAAAGGTGATGCTGAGCATGTACAAGGAATTCAATTTCTTTCCTTGTAGAAACCCTCCAACCGGGCGGTTTGTTGATGATGGAACTGCCAGTCTGGAATTGAGGGTATATATGCTGGCTTGCAGAGATGGTGTACTATCCACCAAGATTGACAGAGAGATTATATGCGAGGCCTATGCTCCATACAGATTTGTACACCAATTCAAGTGTCTGCAGCAGACTGTTGTATCCCCTCCTGTGCATGTCAGGTCAGAGTAGCATCCGATGGTTGCCCAAAAACTATGGTTTCAGACATCTATGGAGAATACTGGGGCAGTGTTTGATCTACCAGTTGACAAAGCGGCAAGTAAATTGACTGGATGGTATGTCGAGAACTGGATAGCATCATACCTTGAAGGGGTGTTGAATCGTCTGGTTTATTAGTTGGGGAAAAAGAAAAGAACTGTAGAGAAAGAAACCCTTCATCAGGAAGGTGATGCTTCCCCACCCAGAGCTGATTCACCAGGTTCCTCACCTAGGGCTGACTCGTCGAATTCCCAAGATGGGGATGATGAGGCACAACATGCGGCAAAGCGGCCTCGTGCCAGATATAATCCTCCTGTCAGAATCAAGAGACCAACTCCATCAACTCCTAGTGAGTTAATTCATTAGGGAAATTTAATGATCATTACTTTATAGAGCAATAAGTCTTATTTTCTTATCCTTTATCTGTAATTACAGGACCTGGGAAGAAGCTAAAGTCTAATATTGTAGGACCCTCCTCGCAGCCTTCTGGTACACATGTTGAATATCTACGACCAGAGGCTATCCAGACATGGCGAAGTTTATATTGTCATGATGAAACTGCCTGGTTGGATCTGTGCAAGGGGCTAAAAATCCCTGGAATAGGGAATCTTTGGGCTTCAGTAGATATCTATTACAAGGATAACCTCGATGAAGTGCAGGCTTACATCAGAGAGCTGTAGATGCTCAAATATGCCACCGATGAATCCATTCTTGTCACCAATAGGGTCAAGGAAATGATAGATAATGGTGCCACTGAGGGTGGTTCCAGAGATGAGGAGTGGCACAATTATGTGTCTCCTGAATATGTAAGTTTCTTTCCTTATTTTCTATGCAACTTGATTCCAATTAAAGATTTGTTACTCAAGGAAATTACTTTCTTCATCCTACAGCTTGCAAAGAAAGGAACTGTCGAGGTTCCTTCACCATAGTATATCCCTGGTGGTACCACCATTGGGGATAATGAATCTCCTCATGAGACAGGTGAGATATCTCCAAGCCAGTAGGACATGGAGGTGGATTTAAACATGTCATTTCATTCTCCAATTCCTGTATTTGGATATGATGATGTCATCACTCCCAAAAAGGCCAAATAAACAAAGACATTGAAGGAAGAAATCCACAGCTCAATGCTTCATTAGTAGTGGTAAGTCCTTCGGATAGTCATGAGTCTTAACCGATGAAAATATTACTCATACTTCTTGGGATTGCAGGGGCTTCTTCAATTTCGCCTCTGAGGGAGAGGACTGATTATCCTTTGAGGACGACGGAGGGTGCTGGTGAACAATCACAAGTTCAGGCTGACTTGGATGCTCCTAGAGAAGATCCAACGTCTGTTCCCAGTATCTCTCCTACTACTGTTTCAAGGAGAGAAGAGCCTGCTTCTGGTAAATTAACAATGCTTCATAAGATATTGAATGAAAACATCAACTGACTTCCATTCTGTGATATTTTAGGTTCAACCCCTGCATCGGAACATTTATCGTCCACTGCAACTAACGCCACAATTTCATCTGAAGACGTTGTCCGGGGTCAGAGGCCACAGAATGAGGGTCGCCAGGAAGATGTATCGAATGCTCCCATAGGTGAGACTAACCAAGAATCTGAGATAACATTGGATGAAATGATGGAACTTGGTGCATCTTTTGAAGATTTTTTAGATCATGTTAAATTACCATGTAATTTAGAAGATTTTGGACATGAGGGTTATCCTTTATCCCATTAAAATAACTTCTTATTACATCTCTGGCCATGATTGGTTCAAATGTGTAGTTCTATCTGAGCAAGCTGCTGAACTTCCAATGCCTGAAGGGGGTACATACAACCGTACTATTGTAGAGACACTGGCTCAAGTGGAGCTGAACCTAGCAGAGCTTCCTAAAATTCTTCCTGAAAATCCTATTGAAGCTAGGAAAGATGGAGAGGAGCCTTCTCATGTTGCTGATCTACCGTTGGGTAAGAGATAACAAAATTTTTGGTTGTACTTAATTTGCAATACAACTAATCAACTTTTGTTATCCTTTGAAACTAACCAAAGCTTTCAATTGATTATGCAGGGCCATCAATTTAAGTGGCTAGATCTGGAGGTGAAGCCTCAGCCTCCACCCCAATGGGAATAAAAAGTGAAGTAACACGGGTTAGGGGGGAAGGAGAAGAACAGGGAACTTCCATAAGTTCATTAATCCCAGATTATATTCCCCCCTGTGACAGTGATGATGATTCAAACCCGAAGGTACAAAAGGCACTCCAATTTTCACGACGCAAGGCATGGTAGAACATATGGAAGATCATATCTGAAGTGCCTTTTGAAGAGCTGTCACTGAATATCCCGTGACTTTCATCCCTGATTTTCATGTTGGGACTTGGCGATTTTGGATATCAAGAGATCCATGCCGCGGTAAAACAAGTCATCTTGAGAAGGGAGCAGGAGAAGAACTACCATCAAAATTTGACCAGGTTCATGTTGTCAGCCAATATCAGTGAATTTGAGGCTGCGGTATCCCGAGCTAAGGCTGATTATGCTTCCATGTTAAAGGAGCTGAAGCATAAGATCAAAGAGAAAGTCGTCCAGCAGATGCATCTTCAGCAACACTTAGATGTTGTTACTGGGGAACTTGACCAACTTTATAATTCACTAGAAGGTGCTCAAACTAATGGTATGAAAGCTATTGCAGATTCCAAGAAATCACTCCATCGATCTGAAAAGAGTGAAGTTGGTCGAGTGCATGAGCTTCATGTGGCTGCTGATGAATCTCGAGATGTTGTAAATCAAATGAAGATTTATGTTGACATCCTTTTTCAATTCTTGGAAAAGAGAAGAGACTTCAGTCTATGGATGTCCTTCTAACTCTTGTGCATCAAATGAAAAATACTTTCATCTTCAATCATTTGTGCATGCCTTATTTTTCTACCTGCTTTAAAAATTTTACCCAAGCCACTGGGCCTAGTAAGAATAGTTTGATTTTTACTAGGATTATAAAAATAACCCTACAAACCTTGAATCTTTAATTTCTCAATATTACCTAAATCATACGAAATGTATGTTTAGTGAGCTGGGACTTGACTTTTGTTCAGAGTTACCTTTTCTTTTGTGGGAAATTTAAAGTCATGCACGTCAGACATAAAAATTCTAATGTTTAAGTTCGAAATAGATTTTACTGAATGGATTAAAATTGACTCAATTCCTTGATAATTTATCTAAAAACATATTACCACACTCAAGTATGAGGGAAAACATGTAAACTATGACTTAAGAAATTTTGAATCTGAGGAATGATACGAAACAGGACTAAAAGGAATTAGAATAAGTATTTCCTAAGAATGAAGTTACCACTATTTAACAAACCCATTAGGGGGTTGAATTATGCAGGGTCGCTTAAGGGCATTGGCTGCATAGTCAAATAATAGAATCTTTTGGCTGATAGGTCTGTTATGTAGACTACTTATTCAAGGATGCCTAAGGGAACGTGCTACATAGTCAGTAAAAAGAACTCTCAGAAATTTACTTTTCTACTTCTAAAAATCCAGTTGAAGTTTATAGAGATTCAAATTTTCCAAAGCATAGAGTTTTCTGTATGGAGAGAGGTACTTGAATATGGAGAAGATATTTCCAATCAAGATTGTCTAAGAACTGGATGAATGTCACTCCTACGAAGGTCTGACTCAAATGTATGGAAGGGAAATATAAACCATAGACTCGAATACTTTCAGATCATGAAAAAGATTATGGGACAAATATGTTAAGGATGGCTATTTTCTGCGGATCCTTACATATTGTCGATAAGACCAATAAGGAAAAAAGGAGGTTTTTCTCCCAAGAATGAAGTTACCATTATTTGACAAACCCGTTAGGGGGTTGAATTATGCAGGTCCACCTAAGGGCATTGGCTGTATAGTCAAATAATAGCATCTTTTGGCTGACAAGTCCGTTATGTAGACTGTTTATGCAAGGCCGCCTAAGGGCACATGTTGTATAGTCAGGAAAAATAACTCTCAGAAATCGTACATTTTGTGACCAGAAGTCAAGAAAAGGGTTATGAAGATCTGTAAGTATTTAAGGTTAGGAGTATGACACATAAAAATGGGAATTGTTCGATGCATGTAGAGATACACAAACCAATGATAACCATAATCATGTTGTGGATGGGTCCTAAATTGAGATGTTGGACTTCACTACATATCTCATTAGAATGAGAATCAAGACAAATGTAGTTCTTGAAATACAATTTAACATCATGTGGGATGAGAGTATAGGAAATCTTAGTTTAGGGTCATAGATCTCGGACCAAGGGGGACTTTTCAGCCAAGGGACTGAAAGTGGAATTTGGGGTTAGGCCCAAAGACTTGGGGCTGGATTCGAGGGACTCTCAAATGTTCCTACATATCCCATAAGGATGGGAATCAAGCCACACGTAGTTCTTGAAATACCCTCTGTACAGATTTGGTTCGTACATGTGAAGGGTGAAGGGGGACTTTAGTGCAATGATGGTTTGACCCAAGATAAAAGGTTCGGGCATTTCTATGTATGCACGTAGTCTTTAGAATATAACATGATTGGAGATCAATGTAAATAATGATTCCTTCTCAGGTGAGGGTGTCAAAGAATTTTTTAGTTTATTGTCATACATGACAAACATGTTGTATAGTTTAACGTCATATAGCAAGGAAAAAGGTGAACCAACGTAAAGATATTGATTCTGGGGGTGGATTCACGAATCAACATCATATGAGATGGAGGTGAACCGATGTGAAGAGATTGATTTTGGGATTGAACCACGAGTGGTTGCTTACGTACCCAACCTAGAAGGCGAGGATCAAAGTCCACGTAGTTAAATTGAAGAATGAATTGGTGATCAAGTTGTTTTTAAGGATAATGATCTAAAAAGAAAGTGTTGGGAATTACGCATGGTTAGCGGCCTATAGAAGGTGTTATGGTTAAAGTTTACTCTAAGCTCACGTGATTCATACTCAGTGTGAGAAACAGGAGGTAGCAACAACCCTAATGATGCATAGTTTAATGTCATATAGGACATATAAGGGACTGTGTTGTTTAAAGTCTTGCAGTGAGGAATATTGGTGCTGCACAGTTTAGTGTCATGTAGCAGGGACAAAATACCGTTTAATGTCATGTTGGACATATTAAGGACTTTGTTCGGTTTTACATCATGTAGGAAGAATGAGCAGTACAGTTTAACGTCATGTAGGACAAATATAGGGACATAGTTTAACGTCATGTTGGACATGAACATAGTTTTGCGTCATGTTGGACAATAAGGATGCTATATAGTTTAGCGTCATGTAGCTAAGATGATGGGGACAATACAGTTTAATGTCATGTTGGATGAAAGGGGGATTGTGCAGTTTAATGTCATGTAGTAAGGACAAAAGAGGACACAGTTTAACGTCATATTGGACATATTAGGGATTTTTTCATAGTTTAACGTCATGTTGGACGATGTCACAATTTAACATCATGTTGGATGTAAGGGAATTCTGTACAGTTTAGTGTCATGTAGCTAGGATGTCACAGTTTAACGTCATGTTGGATGTAAGAGACTTCTGTATAGTTTATCATCATGTAGCTAGGATGTCATAGTTTAACATCATGTTGGACGTAATGGGAATAACACAATTTAACGTCATGTTGTACGATGGGGAAAATAGTTTAAGGTCATATTCATAGACTGAAGATTATGCAGTTTAACATCTTGCTGGATGTAAGAGACTTCTGTATAGTTTAGCGTCATGTAGCTAGGACGTCACAATTTAACGTCATGTTGGATGATAGAACATTTTAACGTCATGTTGGACAAAAATGGGAACAACACAGTTTAACATCATGTTGGATGATGGTGCGAATAATTTAAGGTCATAGCATAGACCGATAATTATGCAGTTTAACATCTTGTTGGACGTAAGATACTTCTGTACAATTTAGCATCATATAGCTACGACATCATAGTTTAACATCATGTTGGATGATGGAACAGTTTAACGTCATGTTGGAAAAAAAGAGGAACAACACAGTTTAACGTCATGTTGGACGATAGTGCAAATAGTTTAAGGTCATATGCATAGACTGACGATTATGCAGTTTAACGTCTTGCTATATGTAAGAGACTTTTGTACAGTTTTGTGTCATGTAGCTAGGAGGTCACAGTTTAACGTCATGTTGGACGATGGAACAGCTTAATGTCATGTTGGACAAAAAGGGGAACAACACAGTTTAACGTCATGTTGGACAATGGTGCGAATAGTTTAAGGTCATATACATAGACCGACGATTATGCAGTTTAACATCTTGATGGATGTAAGAGACTTCTGCACAGTTTAGTGTCATGTAGCTAAGATGTCACAGTTTACGTCATGTTGGACAATGGAATAGTTTAACGTCATGATGGACAAAAGGGGAACAACAAAGTTTAACATCATGTTGGACAATGGTGAGAATAGTTTAAGGTCATATTCATAGACTAGAGATTATACAGTTTAATGTCTTGCTAGATGTATTAGTATTTGTGTTACACAAAATACTTCTTTAGAAATATGGCATTGGTTGGAGTCGTGATGAGTTTTCCATCCATTGAGATTAAATAATAAGCTCCATTAGAGTAGACCTTGTGTATTGAGTAAGGTCATTCCCACTTTGGCTCAAGCTTGGGAGGTTTCTTTATTGGTATCATTGGAGTTCTGAGAACCAATACCAATTCTCCCTGAATAAATGAACGAAGACGGACTTTTTTGTTGAAAGCTTGTGGAATTAGATTCTGATAGACTTCCAAGTAATGCAGGGTGCACAATCTTTTCTCATCTAATCGTTCCAATTCATCCAATAGCTTTTGAGATTGTTCATCTATAGATGACTGATCACAAATGGATACTCTGAGTGAGGGTAATTGAACTTCAATGGGCAAGACTACTTCTATTCCATATACCAATGAATATGGAGTTGACCGCGTTGCAGTGTGGGTGGTTGTCCGATAAGACCATAAAGCATGAAAGAGTTTATCAGGACATTATTTCTTATCTTTAGCCACCATCTTTTGCAGTATATTTGAAAGATTCTTATTAAAGGATTTTATCTGGCCATTGGCCACTGCATGATACCGATAGGAATGGTTGTATTTGATGTTGTATTCTTGATACAACTTCCTTACCTCAGATAAACAGAAGTTGGTGCCATTTTCCGTCAATATAGTATGAGGGACACCAAATCTGGTAATGATGTTAGACTTGATGGAGCTAACAATGATTTTAGAACTAACTTATTTGAGAGGTATTGCCTCTTCCCATTTGGAAAATAAGTCAATAGAAGTAAGAATATACTTAAACTGCTTGGCTGTAGCTGAAGGGTAAGGTCCCACCACATCCATTCCCCATGTGGCAAATGGCCACGAGTACTTAGCTGTATGAAGAAAATCTGGAGGTTGATGAATGAACTTGGCACATACTTGTAAAGAATGACACTTCTTTGTGAAATCAACACAATATTATGTCATTGAAGTCCAAAGGTATCCAATCCTTTGAATTGGATCAGATAGTCTATGTCCAGACTGGTGGGAACCACAGACTTCTGCATGTACTTCTTTTATGACAGCCATTGTCTCTTCAACATCAATGAATCTGAAGAGAATTCCATCAAAACCTATTTTGTAGAGAATTTTCTCTAGTTGATCTGGGCTATCATAAAGAGTAAAATTGACCACACGTCGCCAGATTTGTTCTTTCCCGGCTCTATCAGGTGGAAGTGTTCCATTTTGAAGGTATTTCCTGATAGGTGTCATCCATCCTGTAGTATGACCATATGGTTCAGGAATGGGGCTAATTTCATTGATTTCCTCTATTTTGGCTTGAACATAAGGTGAAATTGTATGACGGTGGGCAATACTGATGATTGTTTCATCCCGGTTTGGATCTGTTAGAGCTGTGGCTATATTAGCCAGTGCATCATCTTGGACATTTTGCGATCACGGGACATAAGAAAATGTCGGTTATGAAGTGAATTCCACCATTAACTCTCTGACATAATCATACAAAGGGATTAGTTCTTCCTTTATGATTGTATAATCCCCGTTGACTTGTTTGATTACCAGGTCTAAATCACCTTTCACCTTTAAGTGATTCACTTGTGCTTGAAGCGCCAACTCCAATCCTGCGATAAGAGCTTATTATTCTTCTTTATTATTTGTACCGCCTTCCCACAATAAGAATGATTAGGGTAGCACTTCCTTTTCTGGGGAAATTAGCACAATTCCTAACCCAACTTTTTTGAATTTAGGATATTCTATTTTATTACCTGTTGGACTTCTGGAAGTACCATCAAAGTAAATTTCCCATGTTTGAAGATTATCTTGAATAGAAAAGACTTATTCATCAGGAATTTCAATATCTGAAGATTTATCTTCTACTAAAGGATGTTCAGTAAGGAAATCAGCCAGAGCTTGGACCTTTATTGCCTTTTGAGACACATACTGGCTATCAAATTGCTGCAAAATAACTGCCCACCTTGCCAGAAGTCCTGTAAGCATTGGATGACTAAGGATAAATTTCAGCGGGTTATTGCGAGATACCAATTGGACCTCGTGATGTTGCAAGTAGTGTCTCAACTTCTGAACTGAAAAGATTAATGCTAGGCAGCACTTCTCAATACTTGAATATCGGGGTTCTACTTCAAGCATAGTCCGAATGATATAGTAGAGGCTGTTTTCATTCCCAGCATCATTCTTTTGGGAAAAGAAGGAACCTAATGATCGCTCTAAAGTTGTCACATAAAGGATAAGTGACCTTACTTCAACAGGTGGCATTAATATCGATGGACTCAAGAGATATTTCTTGAGAATATTGAATGCTTCTTTACATTCTTCAGTCCACTGGTAAGTGACTACCTTCTTCATCAATTTGGTGAAGGGTAGACTTTTTCTTTCAAAATTGGCGATGAAACTCCGAATATAGACTAAGTGTCCTTGAAGTCCTCTCAATTATTTCCAATTACAAGGAGGTAAAATACCAAGGATTGACTTTGTCTTCTTAGGATCTACTTCGATACCATGATGACGTACAACAAAGACGAGAAATTTTCCTGAGGTTACCCCAAAAGCACATTTTAAGGGGTTCATCTTCAAATTATGTTACTGAAGTTTGTGGAATATGAATTCCAAATAAGCCAAGTGATTAGAACGTTTCCTGGATTTAACTACCAAATCATCCACATAACATTCAACAAACTTTCCTAAAAAGGGTTTGAAGATATGATGCATGGCACGCTGATATGTTGTGCCTGCATTCTTCATGCCAAAGGGCATTACCTGATAGAAAAACACACCCTGAGGGGCTATGAAGGCTATAGATTCTTCATCTTCTGGAGCCATTCAGATTTGATTATATCCAGAATATCCATCCATGAAGTAAAGTGCTTCATATCCAGCTTTTGCATCAACCAAGAGTTCTGTTATCGGAACTGGAAAATCATCCTTAGGACAATACCGATTAAGATCTCTTAAATCAATGAAAACTCTAATTTTTACGTTCTTCTTTTTCACAGGGACAATATTAGCCAACCATTTGGTATATTGAACTTCTCTAATGAAGTTATATTTGATAAGCTTATCCACTTTAACTTCAATTTTGGAAGTATAAGTTGGGTGTGTTCTTCTTGTAGCTTGTTTGAATCCTCTATGTTCTTCTGGCAAACTCAAACGATGAGTAGAAACATCAGGATCAAGCCCTAGAATCTCTGTATAGTTCCAAGAAAATATATCTCGATTTTGCTTTAAAAATGAAATATACATTTCATTCTCTTCAAGAGTCATGTCCACACTAATTAAAGTGGGGCGTGGATCTTCTTTTGTACCCAGATTTATTTCTCTGAGTTCATCCACAGTGGTAGAGATACCCTCTATAAATGCTGGAGGAGCATATATGAGGTCTTACTCTTCTTCTTCAACATGTGTTACTTATTCTGTTTCTACTTTCATAGTAGATGATGAAGCCGAATTTCCATGATCAGGAGAGATGTTAAAATTTGAACATATTGAAGAAGAGGATTCCATTTCCGACCCTATTGATGATGAAGGGTCTTCCTTGGGTAATAAAGAAGAGATGATGGATTGAGAATCGACATCATCATTCACCTCTGACATTGCTATAGCTTCTTCTAGCCTAGTTGGCGAAGTATAGACTTGTTGGATTTCAGCGGATGAAATGAAGACATCTCCATTTGAGCTTTCATCATTGCTTGGTGAATCACCAATTTCTCCCATGCTATCTGGCTTGATTTCTGTAATTGAAATTATGGAAGTTTCTATAAGAGTATTTGGATTTGGGTCTATCCTGTCAATTTGAGTGATAGGCAACACATAATTTTTACTCACATGTATGAATGGGTTTACTGAAATCTTTTCCAAACCATATGGAGCATTAACTTTGGTAACCTCCCTTGTTGTGGATTTCTCCTTACCCTTCATGTGATAGAATTCCGCCTCAATGTATTGAGATTCACGTGTTTTGAAGGGGGATTTATCAACATACAATGTCCTAATTTGACCATTGAAAAAATATTTAAGACATTGATGGTATGATGAAGGGATAGCTGCATGTTGATGTAGCCAAGGTATTCCAAGAAAAATGTTGAAGGATGTATCGTGATCAACAACCATGAAATCTGAATTGTATACATGGTCTCCAAACTGAGTTCTGTGTGTAATCTCACCCAGTGGTTCTTGTTCATTTTTATCATATACTTGTAACATCAAAGTAGAAGGAGATAAATCAAATTCTGTGAGGCCCAATCGACAAAGTGTACGAATGGGGATGAGGTTGACTCTTGAACCATTATCAATGAAATATCTTTGGATGTCTACACCATTGACCTTTCCAGATAAGTAAAAAGGTATAATATGTCCATGTACGACATCATCTTCATCTTCATCTGTAAAAGATATCACTGCATGTCATTTTGTAGGGCCATTCTCTACATGGTAGAATTCAGCTGCAACAATTTCAGTTTCGAACTCCTGAGGACTTGAAAAAGCCTCAATGAGTGCCTCCCGAAGATCCTTAGATAGATTCAAGGCATCCAGAATTGATAAATGGACGGTACTTGGGCCAAATGTTTCAAGACATCATATTTTTTATCCAAAGGTCTGAATTTCCCAATAGGAACATGTGGTTTCGTAGGTGCCTTAAAAATTGACGTTTTGGAAGTAGATGCATCTTGTATCGGGGTAGGAGTTGGAAATACTCCTGGATTTGGAATATTAGACTGAATAGGTCTATTTACATACTGAGAAGAAGAAGGTGGAACCTCTAACCGATCCTCCAGAATAATTGTGCCAGGACTGAATCTTCTATTGGTGGAAGAATTTGCTTGTTCTTGTTGAGCACGATCAAGGGCTCTGCCACGAGTTTCTGTTGCATACACAGTTCTAGTAGGGGTAGAATTGGAATAGTGTATTTTGATATATCCACGTCTTCCTCTGTATCCCAGACCTCTAGAACTCCCTCTAATTCCTCTATTTGATCTAGGGAACTCAGGTTCATCAGGATAAAAACTGTGACTGGTATAAGGATCTGTTAAGTGAATCATGTTAACAGAACCAAAGATCAACTCTTCGTCTGATGAAGACTCTGCCTGATTAGCTAGTTTAGGTTGTGTTGTTTGGTGGGACAGTGCCCGTGGATTTGAAGTAAATGGCATAAAATCTGCCAGAGTCAAAGACAACTTGGGCTTTGACACGATCTCATCTTCTTCTGAATATTCCTCTTT
Source organism: Viscum album (assembly GCA_963277665.1). Lineage (NCBI taxonomy): Eukaryota > Viridiplantae > Streptophyta > Magnoliopsida > Santalales > Viscaceae > Viscum > Viscum album. The sequence continues at coordinate 937,925,686 of OY728153.1, forward strand.
CTTTGAATTATGTCGTTTCTTCGAGGATTTTTCCTCTGATGAAGAGGGTTTTGTTCTGGAATTCATAGCAGAAGACACAATTGGTTTCTTCAATTGCATTCACAAAATGTCATGAGTTCGGTTGATCATTTTTCTAACCATCCAATCATCATATTTCAGTGCATTTTTTATTTTTACTTCTTTCCACTAGCCTTCTTTCTATAGATTTTTAGTACTAACACATGCTACCTGAGCTGAAGAACCTTTCAGTTTGACTTGTCCCGAGTCCACCATCTTTTGTTGGAGGTCTTTGAAGACAAAACACTCCTAAATGGGATACCCCAACATCTGATGAAATGGGAAATAGTTGGGATGGTCTTCATCTCCTTCCTTGTTCGTCCTTTTGAGCCTTCTCAATTGAACCAAATTATTTTCCAGAGCCGAAATAAAGTAACTAGGAACTTTTTCATTTCGGAAAGAATAAAATTTACTCTTAATATCCTCAAATTGTTTTTGTCTTTGATTTATTTGATCATCTTGAAGAAATGGACTCTGTTTTTTACGCTCAGTAGGTGGAGCCCTTCGATAAGATGAAGGTTTTAAAGTAGAAGTAGGTACAGGTGCTTGTTTAAGCTTAACTGTAGCAGTATCTACTTTACCCATTCTCCTTCCTGGAGCTGATAGAATTACACGAGCTTTATCCTTAGTCTTCATAAGAGAGTCTTAAATCTTTTGAGCGATTGAAGTAAGGTCTCAAAACCCTCCTGTGTATTTCACAGGGATCAACAGTGTGCGCAACTCATCATGAAAATTTTCCACATAGATTGGCAACAATTCCTCTTGAGGGAGTGCTAAGCTTAAGGAATATGTTAATACCTTTCAGCGAGCAATGAAATCTAAAACCCTTTCATTCTCCATTTTCTTACAATTTGTAAGATCAAAAACTTTTGTCTTTGGCAACGTTGAGCTGAACTAAAGAAGGAATATTTGGCACAGATCCTCCCATCTGGTAATTGACCGGGATTGTAAGCTTGTATACCAAACAAAAGCATGCCCTTGTAATGACTGTACAAAACACCTGAGCTTAACTGCCTCTTTTTGCTGAGGGGTTCCCGTCATAGGATCACAACGAGAAAAAAAATGTGTTAAGTGTTGCTCTGGGTCTCCCGAACTGTTAAATATTGAGAATGTGGTACTTGAAAAATTTTATGGGGGAGTAATTGCATCAACCCATTCAGGGTAGGCTCTTTTCTCGGGTTGAGCTGGCGTGTTTTTTCCTTCCATAGCTTATAACCGAGATGTTAATGACTCAATGGTAGTTATTAACTTTTTAGAAACATCTGGTTGAGCTTGGACCTATGCAGGTGCAATAACTAGAGTTTGGAAAGATGTGGTGGCTGGTACTGCAACTGATGATAACACCACCGATTGTTGTTGCACCTGACCCATAGGATTAAACCTGTGAGGGTGTACTGATAAAGGAGGATATTCTTGATCCATCTCAGAAGCCACAATAAATTCTCTTATCTGACTAACTCCAGCATGCTCAGGAGGAAGACTACCTTAAAGTAGTTCTGCATTCAACCTCCTCAACTCCTTCATTTACGCCTCTTGTTGTGCGAACCTTTCCTCTAATGAGAGTGATTGGCCTTCTCCAGAGGTAGGGTGTAATACAACCTAACTTTTTTCCTTTCCCCTTGTTGGATGCCTTTCGAGGAGGGGGGAGTTAGTTACTAGAAGGAATACCTAGATTCTGAGTAATCCTTTGATTTTGTGTATGCACACCTTCTTTATTTGTGTATGTGAATACAGCTTCTTGAGCAGGAATTTCTTCATCTGATCCTTCTGAATGAGCCTCATCTGGGGGATCAGCAACAACGGAATTGATGACATTAATTGATCCATAACGCATTGCATCCCTTCTATCGGCATTTCTACGATACTGAATTTTTCCATGTCCTTGATGAGACATTTCCTTTTGTTGATTTGATCCTTTAGGAACTTCTTGACGAACCGTAATTTGGAGGGAATCTCCTGATAATTCGGCTCTGCGTTCCTCTTGTGGATTCTTCCCTAATTGAGAGAAGACTGACTTTCTCTGAGGAAGAGATTGAGGATTTGAAAAAGTCCCCAGTCTGGTGGACTGGGGTTGTTCCTGTTGTTCCTGTTCAACTTCTCGAATCCTATTTGTTGATTCTGAGGGTTGGGTTAAAAGAGTCTCCAGTCTGGCAAGCTGGGGTGGCTCTTGAGTTTCTATATCTGAGACTTTCTTAAAATCTCTCCTGATCTTGCGGACTTTAGTTCGGAAATTGGCTGGATGCATAAACCTGCATCCACTCAAATCACCTGGCTCAAATGAACGTTGGATGATTTCTAACACTTATGCCACTTGATGATGTGCACACTCTAAACAAGAAGCCTATTCTATATTATCATTTTCCTGATAAAATATTAATTCGACAACTTGTTCTCTGTATGCCTGATTTTTAGAAGAACTAGTTGGGGCATGTTCTTGAGTGAGCCTTTGATTACAAACAAAGCCAATTGGTTGTGGCTGGCCATGGGCAATAACATTGCATGAAACCATTTTCGGAGGGCTTTGTTAGCTAGAGAGTATAGTGAAATGTAGTGCTCCATGAACACCCCATCCCCTAATATGAATACCAGATGGGGCATTGGCAATTAACTAGTGCAATCTTCTTAATGCACCAAGGCATGAATGCTGAAGGGCTTCCTGCTACTTTTCAGCCTTCAGATATCGAGAAACTAAGAGAGATGACAAGTCAATTTGGCGTTGTAACCCTTATATTATCTTGACATGATTTTCATATTCATCATAAGATAATATTTTATTTTTCAATTGAAAAAGAGTTTTCCACATGTTGAGACAAAAATCTTGAATACAATCTTCTTTCAACATCTCTAGAATGTCATACTAAGAGTCGGACAAAGGCGAAAACATGACTAGCACTTCACCTTTCACTAGTTGTTTTCTCATATTCAGCACTTCCTCTTTATCATTCAATGAATATTCTTCTACCTGATTAAACTAGAGCTGGTGCTTCCTTGTTGCTTCATCAGATTCAACAAGATTGGTAGATAATTCACTCATCAAACTAGAAGATTAATGATCCAGGGGTGGTTCAGAGAATGACCTACACCCCAGGCTATCTTCTTATTGATAAAGTATTTCACCTGTTAGCGGTAAAGCATCAGATATAACTGGCTTCACATTTGCAAGTGCCTTAAGATAGGAGGGATTTCTCATCACTACATTTTCCATTGGAGTATTTTCCAGGAAATGAGAATTACTACTGCAGATAGGACTTTCGCAGCTAAATTCATCATCATGGAGAGGACCACCATGGTGGGTTACAGAAAAAGATGAAACATTTTTCTCCTTGGTCTTCTGGCCACACAGAGGGTTCTTGTGGCTCTCATCTGAAGATGAAACTTTGAGATCGACCGAACTATCATGAATCAAGCCTTCATGAGGAATTTTCTGATGAAGACCTTCAGAATTAATGTTCCCACAATTGGGATTTGAGAGAGTAGAATCTTGAGTTGCAAAAGATTATTTTATGAGTGCATCAAGAACTCCAGCATCGAGTAAATACTTATTACATATTGGCTCTTGATTTCTTGACTGTGTCGGATGAGTCTTCTTCTTAGACGCCTTCTTACTCACTTTAGGAATCACTTATTGATGAAAGTGGTTATTATGGGAAGGTGTATGTTCCTGTCCAGGAGAAAGGATCAGGTTAGGTTTATTATCTCCACTAAAATCAAGTGTATGTTCCTGACTTGGTTGTCCATATGACATGGGGGAGTATTCCCCACAACCCTCTTGGACTAGAACAGAGGTGTGTGTCTATTCTGTAGTGAACTGTTGATGTATCACTCCACTGGTAGGGATAGATTTTCATTTCTTTCCTTGTGATGCTGCTGAAGCTGTTATAATATCCTGGCAGGCATCCAGAATATGAGCAGGGATTTTCCTCTACTCCTTCACCATTGTTAGAATGTGTTTGGTGACTTCAGCTGCTGTAATGGGAATATACGTCCATTCCATGCTTGGAGTATGTGTGTGTTCCTAAACCTGTCCTCCTTTTCCTGCCAGTGAATTCTGACAATACTCATGTGTGGGGGCAGAGAGTTGAGTCTACCTCCTGTTTATCATTGGGGATTTCCAATTGACTTCTCCGGGTGCTACCAAATGAGTCTATTGGTAGGCTTGATCAATACTAGCAGGTGTATGTGCCTTCTGATTTCACTCCACCGAACGTGGTTAATGAACTTCCTTCAATACTGGCAGACGAGACTGCTGGAAGGATTGATGAGTGTAAGCAGGTGTATGTGCTTGTTTACCAGTTGTCAACACATTGGGTTGGCGGGCTTCATCGTATGTAGTCAGACGATCCTTCTGACTAGCTGATGATTTATAAATAGGTGTATGTTCCTATCTATAGTACTCTGCCAGAATTGCCTGGCGGGAATGGCGGGTTGCTGCCAGACGAGTTTGTTGGACAGCGGGATTAAGACGGATGGGTGTGTGTGCTCGCTCGTTGCTTTCCACCAAGTTAGGTTGGTGGACTTCTCTAGAAATGTCAGAGATAAGAACCTTCTCACTATTGACCGGTCATCGCCTCTGGTGGTTTTTCTTGCCTTCTCGGGTTTGAGGAACTTGAGTCGAATGCCTGGAGACGACACCTTCATCATGTTGAGGGCACACTGCCACACGAGTCTGGCAGCGATTGTTTGATGGGATCCCATGGTAATGACTCATGTCTCTTTGAATTAAGGTCTTCAATGACCTTCTCATTCACCTCCCCAGAATATGGGATGGAATGGTGATTGTGTTTCAGGGATAACGACCCAAAATGGTTGGAGACGGTGGTTGGAACCACCTGTTTCTTGATTGCTGGTCATCGTTGTCCGGATGACCAGGGTGAATTATTGACTTGGAGGGATTGTTGAGTGGGCTCCAGAGTCAGAATGGTACTTTGTTGATGGTATTCCTTAACCAGTGCATTTGATACCCAACGTTGAAGACGCTGAGTAGGTGATGTCGTCCTCAGAGCGGACGATGATCCAGCAGGAGTAGCAGCAGAGGTATTCACAGTAGAGGCATTCACAGGTGTAAACTTTAGAGAAGCCATTTCTGTAATGCAGAAGATATTAGAAAAGAGTTCCTGTTTGATATAACATACATAATCAAGATAATTTTGGCCACTAAATCTTTTGGATGAGAACATATGTTATTGATTGTTTTGTTGGCCCTATAATTGAGTTTAAATTGGGGCCTAACAAATAAGAAAAACATCATTTTAACTTGGTTAATGATTCATGTCAGGTTCGCCATTTTTTTCCTCACTGGAAATGGGGATGACCTCATTTATTTAAGTTTCAAACATTCCAATCGGTTTCTAATGGGTTTGTTTGTAGAAATAAAAACATACAATGATTCTATATCCATTTGGACCTACTTTCCAAAGGTAGGTGATCATTAGTTGTGAACCGATGAGGCTTAAGAATTTTCATTGGTCGAGAGGATGGGAGGTCAGACTCATCACACCTTTTTGGGGGGGAATTATTGTCTACTCCGGGACTCTCTTTATAGATTTAAGTTATGTTCATGAATCCTTATTACATTACCAAGTATGAAAATAAGCATTCCTTTAGATCTGACAATCAATGATTAATATGTATGAAATTTAAGGAATCTTTTATATGTATTTGAGGTTCTTCATCGATAGAGAATCATATGTATTTGTTAGAGATTATTAGTCAATGGTATCCTTCAACACATTATATAGAAATATCTTGGTCATTATGATAACCATACTGGTTTTAAAGCCACTCAGCGGGGCACTTGAAGTTTATTTTAATTCAGAAGGACATGGATTATTTCATATTTGGGATTGTACCCGCAGATGGGCTACCTACGTATCCTTTGTTTTATAAAAGGAATCAGAACCCACGTAGTTCGAGTAAAGAAGAATGAGGTTTATGCATTATTGATGTCTCAAAGAAAGATTTCATAATTTCTTTTACACTCTATGCTCATGTGAGTCATGCTCGGTGTGAGAAACAAGAGGTATTGGTAGAACCAGACAATTTTTCCACGATAGATGCAATAATGTAGGGCTTATGTATGTATGAATGCCCATATAGATGAGTATTGGAATTTACTTCAGAGAAGAAAACCCAGGAACATGGTCCATAAAGGTATATATGCTTTTATAGAGATTTGGATACTCTAAATTGGGGCTTACTCCTGAGAAAGATGGCTAAATTAGAAGGGGACTTAGGGCTTACTCCTAAGGAGGATGCCCAAATCAAAATAAATTAAGACTAGTTAATAGAAATTATGACTGGGGATTATTCCTAAGAAGGAGGCCCAGGTTAGGAGAATTATGACTGTGGCTTACTCCTGAAAAGGAGGCCCAGGTTAAGGGAAATTGGAATTTGGGTCTTACTCCTAAGGAGTATTCCCATATTTGGGAACTTGGGGCTTACTCCTGAAGAGGATGCCCAAAATTAAGGGAACTTAAAGACTGGGGCTTACTCATGAAAAGGAATCCCAGGTTAGGGAACTTCTCATCTTAAAGGATGAGGTTGAATGAATGAAATCTCCCACCTTAGTGATATAAATATATATAAACCACTATGTTTTGAGAGATCTTCCACAGAATTCCTTTCAGATAAGGAAACCACAAAGGAACCATGCTATAAATGGTTTTGAAAATGGTTCTGAAGGCTAAATCTTGAAGAGGAGAGGTGGATTTGAAGAAAGGAAATGAATAGGCAGGAGGGGCACCCAAAAAGAGAGAGGCGCAGAAGTTCTGTGTGGGCATGCAAGTCATGGTCGCGCAAGTATACTTGCACGAAAAATGGTCACTTGCATGACAGTCAACCCTTAGGGTAATACATGGGCGAGACTTAGCTCAATCCCTTAGTATTATCCCTAAAGACTTCCAAAAGAGTGGTGCACAAGTTTTGTTGAAGGGATAATGTGACGCGCAAGTGTGGCCATTTCCCTTAAGGTATGGCCACTTAGGCGCACAGGTGTTGATGAGTTTCAACACTTAGGCCTTGTTCCCCCTCTTTAGATCTTCTGTTCTAGGTAAGAAATTACCTTAGAAGTGTTCGAAAGGCTTCAAGAAGAGACTAGGGCGCCGAGAGATCAAATCTGAGTTTTTGGATTTTTCCCATCAAATGGGGGGGCCACAAGGGGTATTTATAGGCCAGGGAAGACCTTGGGAAAAAATCAAAGAGGGCACACAAGTCACCTGCACGACCAATATTTGGCGCGCAAGTATACTTGCGCGACCATGATGAAACTTGTGCGACCCAAGTGTGAAGAAATCCTTGTTCATGCCTTTGTCAATTTTTGATGTTTCTTCAAAGGATGAATCACTTTGGACTAAGGTATTTCCTTTTTTTAGTCTTTAGACTCTGTGACGGAAAGGAGCATCAACAATAACCATTAAGGAAAGAACATTTCACATCCATTTGAAACAGTTTGAAATTTAAGAATGCTGCAAAGGCAAGTAAAATACGAATAGATTCAAGTCTTTCTACTGGAGCATAGGTTTCTTCATAGTCTATTCCTTCTTGTTGATTATAGCCTTTAGAAACTAATATAGATTTATTTCTAACTATGATTTCATTTTCATCACACTTATTTCTGAAGACCCATTTTACTCCAATAACAAAAGTTTCCTTAGGTCTTTCAACCAAGGTCCAGACTTTATTCCTTTCGAATTCATTTAGTTCATCTTTCAGGGATTTAATCCAATCATAATCACCTAAAGCTTCATTAGTGATTTTTGGTTCTAATTGGGAAAGGAATTATAGATGTTCTACTTAGTTTCTTAATGAAATTATAGTCCTTATAGGTTGATTTACATCACCGATGATGCTATCACTGGGATGATTCTTGAGAAACGACTGATTTGGGTTTTGTAAAACCTGTTCATCAACATAGGGTAGGAAATCTTCTGGGGTAAATGTTTCAGTAGTATCTTCTTGAACATTTTCCTTATCAGAAAGATCTTCTATCAAATATTAATAATCAGTTTTTGAAAACACATCCGAGTATGTAGGTTGGGGTTGTTTAAAAACAAAAGGACCAGTTTCATCAAATTTAACATGTACTTTCTCTTCAACAGTGCAAGTGTTTTTATTGAAAACTCTATATGCCTTAGAAGTTGTGCAGTAGCCTAAGAAAATTCCTTCATCAGATTTTGGTGAAAATTTATGTAGATTATCTTCAGTATTCAGAATTAATACCTTGCAACCAAAAACCATAAAGTATGAAAGTCTAGGTTTTCTACCATTCCATAACTCATAAGGAGTTTGATTAAGAAAAGGTCTAATCAGAACTCGATTTATAGTATAACAAGAAGTACTTACAGCTTCGGCCCAAAAATGTTTGGCTACAGAATACTCACTCAACATGGTTCTAGTTATCTCTTGAAGAATTCTATTTCTTATTTCAACAACACCATTTTGTTGAGATGTTCTGGGTGCTGAGAAGTTGTGAGTAATACCTTTTCTACTACAAAAAGTTTCAAAATCAGAATTTTGAAATTCTCCACCATGATCACTATGAATAGTTATCAATAGAATATTTCTCTCATTTTTAACTTGCGCTCTAAAACTTTTTATATACAAGAAGGCCTCAGACTTCTTTTCTAGAAAATAGACCCACGTAAATCTAGTGTAATCATCAACCAAGACAAATACATAGTACTTGCCTCCAATGCTTCCAGTTTGTGTTGGACCAAAAAAATCCATATGCACTAGCTATAATGCATCAGTAGTTGAGACTTCACCGACTGATTTAAAACTTTATTTATGTTTCTTTCTATATTGACAAGGGTCATAAACTTTTGAATAATCAAATCTAAGCTCTGGTAGATCCTTAACTAATCCTTCCTTAGAAATTTTTCATAAGTTCCTAAGGTTACAGTGACCGAAACTTCTATGCCATAACCAAGAATGATCTTCCATTGCACTAAGGCAAGGTAAGTCTTGGATTCTAAGGTATTATAATTTTAGTGTGTAAACATTCTCTTGCCTATGGTAAGAAAGAATAAACTCTTCCTTGGAATTGTGTATTAATCACTTGTCATTCCTAAAATTCACAAGGTAAAATTTATCACATAATTGGCTTATGATAATGAGGTTATGCTTAATTCCTTTAACAAATAAAACATTTGAAATCAAAGTTTTTTCAAGAAGAAAGATGTTACCTATACCTATAATTTCTCCCTGAGCATTATCTCCTAAAGTTACTTTTCCTCATTTCATCTTGATAATCTTTTCAAAATAGTTTTTGTTACCAGTCATATGCCGAGAACATCCACTATCCATATTCCACGTATTGTTGTTGGTACCTTCTCTACTTTCCTGAAAACAAAAGAGTTAGACTTTCGGAATCCAAACTTTCTTGGATCTGGAAATTTCAGAAAGAAAATTTTTAGGCACCCACATCTTCTTAGAAAAATTGGCTTTATGGAATCCTAGAGACTGGGTTTTGTTTAGAGAACGATTCTTTGAACAATGTCCACCACACTGAAAATTAGTACAGAATGGAGCACTTTGAGGAAAAAATTAATTGTTACTAAAAATTGGTTTAGAACCAATATAACTAAAACCAGAACTATTCCTTAGAGGTAGGATTTGAGAATACATTTTATCAAAATTTTCTTTACCTAAGGTAAAGTTTTACAAACACTTCCTCAAGGAAAATATTTCATATTTGAGTTTGATAACCAAGTTCTTGTCTTCAAAAACATTTGATTTTGAACTAGAGCTAGGCTCAAAAACATTTTTCTTAAAAATTACGTTTTCTAGGTCTTTGGAAAGTTTATTCTTCTCAGAACTTACTTTCTCAAGATTTTTTGAAATAATTTCAAAATCAATATTTTTCTTATCAAGATCTTTAAAAAAATCTGATATTTCCTTAGTAAGAATAGTATTCCTAGAATTTTCCTTATCAAGTTTTTTCATGAGTTTTGAATTCTCAATCTCCAGAAGTTTGGAAAACCTAGAAACTTCTTCATAGGAAGGTAAAGTATTATGTTCATCAAAATAAGATTCTTCATCTGAAGAGTTATAATACTTACTATCATTAGAATTCAAAGAAACACTGGTCAATGATTCGTCATTATGTACCTTAGCCATTAAGTAATGATTTTCAATAGGTAGTCTGGCTATTAGACCAAGATTCTTTTGTCTAGAAGATTCATAATATGTAGATTCATCTGAGGAGTCTCCACCACTGGCACTCCAGGTTTCATTTTATTTCAAGACTTTCTTAGCTTTAGACTTGTAATACTTCTTTCTGTTTCTCTCATAATGCCTTTCCTTTATTTCTTTTCTCTTAAGAATAGAACAATAAGGTCTTATGTGTCCAGATCTCTTGCATTCGTAACATGTGATTTCTAAATCTTTCTTATCTTTCCTTTACTTTTTCTTATATCTGGATTGAAATTTCCTCTGTCCAGCTATCTTGTTCATCTTTCGAGCAAGATTTTATAATTTATTTTTTGAGGATTCACTTCCACTAGATTCATATTGGATACCAAATTTCTTATATTTGGATCTAGTAACTCTCTCAGGAGTCTTGGATTTCATATGATCAGAAGTTGTAGTAAAAGCAACACTGCCATTCCCATTCTTCTTCATTACTTTATCAGCATCTCTCTTTATTCTAGTCTCATGCAGAAGAAGAGTTCTAAACAATTCATCTAAGGAGACCTGAGTAACCTTTATGTTCTCATCAATAGTAGTCCTTTTGTATTCCCACTCATTGGGCATGATATCAATCATCTTATCAACAAGAGTTTCATCATCTAATCCTTTTTCACCCATGGATTGTAAACTATTCACTATAGTCATGAATCTTTGTTGAACCTTATAAATGGGTCCTCCATAAGGAAAGAAGAAACCATGATATTCACCTCTGATCATGGATCTTCTAGTTTCAATTACTTTGGAAGTTCCAAAGTGAGTAACTTCAAGTTTCTTCTATATAGAATTCGCTGCTTCACAAGATGAAATTTGGCTATATATGTTTCTAGTCATGAAACAAAGAAAAGTATTGCGTACCTTATAATTCAGTTGATATTCATGCTTTTCTTGATTAGTAAAGGTACTAACTTATTTGTCAGGGATTTTATATCCTCCAGTAAGCATAAAAAAATTATCAACTCCAGTATTGATAATTAAAGTCTTCATGCAATATCTCCAATATTCGTAATCATTTCCATCAAAGATAGGTGGTCTAGTTGGATTGAGATTGTCTATGGAACCAACATTGATTCCTGCCATCTTAAAGAAGATTCTTTCCCCAAGAAGCATGTTAATAGAAAAATTTTGTAAATAAGGAAAATATTCCTAAGTAAGGAAAATATAAAACAAGAGTATCTCTAAGAAAAAAATGAATCTGAACTATACGAGTCTGAAAAACAGATTCCGAAAAAGTGTGAATCTGGAAGTTCAATTCTGAGAATTCTCTTCTGAACCTAATCGTGAGATTACTTCAGGGGTAACCTCCTCTGATACCAATTTTTGAGATGGTATGTGAGTATGATATACTCTATAATACCAAATGTAGGATCGAATATGTAAACATGAGATACTCAAATACAAGAGGGGGGTGAATTGTATACTTTAAAAATCCCTAAGGAAATTTTGTATAACCAAAATTCACAACACCTCTAAGTTCTAATAAAATTCTTGATTCTGGAAAAGTGATTCCAGAAATGAAACTTAACAAAATCTTACAACAACTAAGATTCTACCTTAAAGCGTATAGAATCTAACTAAATCAGAGTACAAGTATAAGTAAGTATAAGATAGTTATACTTTCTTCAATAATAAAAATGTAGCAGAAAACTTGTAATAAAGCAAGTAACAAGTAGTAAGTCTTTTAAACCAAAGAGAAGGGTATCCAACAACCTTGGATAAAGGTCCCTTGATTTATACTTTCAATAAATTCTATCTTACCCACACTAGGGTAATCCCTCAATACGAAGATCGGAGTCTGTCTTGCTATCCCTGCAAGCCCTCAACTTCAAGGTAGTTGGCACCTTTGTCTTCCTCCACAAGGAATCCCTCAACTTCATGGTAGTCGGCACGTCTATCTTTCTATCCCCGGAAGCCCTTGATTGTACACAGAAAAAATCGGAGTCACACAAAGAAAATCAGAACAAGAAGTTCAGTATGCACTAAGCATAAGAGAATATATCTCTAGAAATAACTTCAGATCATCAGTTGTCCAAAAGTTCCAAAAGTTCTGAGATCTTTCAAATGAGCTCCTATTTATAGGCACAACTCCAATGGTCATCTCCCTCCTCCAACAGTCATATTTTCCTTGAATTTCGGATAGACTTATACACGTGTCACTCAAACAACAGTTAGTTGATAACTGAAAGAACGACATCATTTTATAACAAAACGAGTGTGAGCATAACTAAAATCTGATATTCAGAATGTAAGAAAATATGAAAGTTCAGAGTCTAACCAAAAATTGAATTCAGGGTCTATAATACAAGGATATTCAAATTCTGTTTTCTAGGAATTCAAAACCTGAATTCAATAGAATTCCAGAGTCTGAATTTCAAGGAAATTCAGAATCTGTATTCACAAATATTTGGAACCTGAACTTACCAAGTTCGGAGTCGGAGTTTATGAGAATTCGGAGTCAGAACTCATAATAGTTCGGAGTCTAAATTCAGAGAACTCGGAGTCAGAACTCAGAGAAGTTCGTATCCAGAATTCATAATCAGAATTCAGAGTCAGAACTCATAAGAGTTCATAACCAGAATTCTGAGAATTCGGATCCTAAAACAGAATGCTTCATATATAGGTAATTATAGGATTACGAGGTTTTGTTTTCAAACCAAATTTTACACTTAGAAAAATTATTATATGAATAATAAACATGGTACGGATAAATTTTCTTGGGGAAGTAAATTTTTCCTTATAGAAGTAAAACATAGGGTAAAAAGAGTTTTGCCTTGAGATAAGGTGTTTGTGATTTTCAAAACAAGAAGGAATGGTAAATTCATAAGGAAAACCTTAATGAATCACCAATCTCCCCCAAGTATGAAGGAATGGAAAATTCATAAGGAAAACCTTATTGACTCAACAGTCCTCTGACCGCGGTGGATGAAAATGCACTCCACATGTCGTAAATGGCCAAAACATGCGTTTAATGGTCAAATGCATGTTGAACAACATCGTAATGACTTGAAATCACACTAAAATGCCCAAATTATTATTCTTGAGGTGTATGAGGAGACGACACATCATTCGGATGAACGGTTTTCACGGAACGGTTGAATATGTGTTTTTTAGGTGTTTGGTGCATTTGAAAAGCGTGCGTGGGGTGGTCAAAACTGGCCGAACGACCTCAGAATTCCATGAAATCGGACAACAACAAAGGGTGGGTAAATCTTGAAATGTCGGCTAGACGGTATATCAATCGGAGGTGTCATGTGACCGCGGTGGCTGAAAACGCACTATGCTTGTCGTAAATGGCCAAAACAAGCGTTTAACGGTCAAATGCATCCCCAAAGAAATTGGAATGACTTGAAATCACACGAAAACACCATAATTATTATTATTGAGGTGTAAGAGGAGACGACATGTCATTCAGACGTGCAGTTTGCACAGCACAACTGAATATGTATTTTTTAGGTGTTTGGCGCGCTTGAAAAGCATGCGTGGGGTGGTCAAAACTGGCCGAACGACCTTAGAATGCCATGAAATCGGACGACAAAAAAGGGTGGGTGAATTTTAAAATGGTCGGCTAGACGGAATGTCAATCAGAGGTGTTGTGTGACCGCGGTGGCCGAAAACGCACTCTATGTGTCGTAAATGGCCAAAACATGTGTTTAATGGTTAAATGCATGCTGAACGACATCAGAATGACTTGAAATCACATGAAAATACCCTAATTATTATTTTTGAGGTGTACAAAAATATGGCATGTCATTCGGACACACGGTTTGCACGGTATGACTGAATATGTGTTTTTAGGTGTTTGGTACGCTTGAAAAGCATGCGTGGGGTGGTCAAAACCGGCCGAACGACCTCGGAATGCCATGAAATCGGATGAAAACAAAGGTTTGGTGAATTTTGAAATGGTCGGCCAGAATACATGTCAATCGGAGGTGTCATGTGACCCCGCTGGCTGAAAACGCACTACGCGCGTTGTAAATGGCCAAAACATGCGTTTAACGGTCAAATGCATACCGAATGACATCAGAATGACTTGAAATCACACAAAAACACCCTAATTATTATTCGTGAGGTGTACGCGTAGATGAAACATCATTCGGATGCACGGTTTGCGCGACACAGCTGAATATGTGGTTTTTAGGTGTTTGGTGCGCTTGAAAAACGTTTGTGGGGTAGTCAAAAACCGGTCGAACGACCGTAGAATTCCATGAAATTGAATAACAACAAAGTTTCGGTGAATTTTTAAATGGTCGGCTAGATGGTATGTCAATCGGAGGTCTTGTGTGACCTCGGTGGCCGAAAACATACTCTGCGTGTCGTAAATGGACAAAACATGTGTTTTACTGTCAAATGCATACCGAACGTTATCAGAATGACTTGAAGTCACTCGAAAACACCCTAATTATTATTCGTGAGGTGTATGAGGAGACAACACATCATTCGGATGCATGGTTTGCGCGGCACGACTGAATATGTGTTATTATGTGTTTGGTGCACTTGAAAAGCGTGCGTGGGGTGGTCAAAACCGGCCGAACGACCTCGAAATTCCATGAAATCGGACGAAAACAAAGGGTGGGTGAATTTTAAAATGGTTTTCCAGATGACATGTCAATTGGAGGTGTCGTGTGACCGCGGTGGCCGAAAACGCACTTTGCGTGTCGCAAATGGCCAAAACAAGCATTTAACAGACAAATGCATACCGAACGACATCGTAATGACTTGAAATCACATAAAAACTCCCTAATTATTATTCTTGGGGTGTAATAGGAGAATTCACATCATTCGAATGAACAATTTGCACGGTATGACTGAATATGTGTTTTTTAGGTGTTTGGTGCCCTTGAAAAGCATTTGTGGGGTGGTCAAAACCGGCCGAATGACCTCAGAATGCCATTAAATCGGACGAAAACAAAGGGTGGGTGAATTGTGAAATGATCGGCTAGACGACAGGTCAATCGGAGGTGTCATGTGACCATGGTGGCCGAAAACTCACTATGCATGTCATAAATGGCCAAAACATGTGTTTTACAGTCAAATGCATACCGAACAACATCAGAATGACTTGAAATCACACAAAAACACCCTAATTATTATTCTTGTGGTGTACAAGGAGACGACACATCATTCAGACATGCGGTTTATGCGGAACAGCTGAATATGTGTTTTTTAGGTGTTTGGTGCGCTTGAAAAGCGTTCGTGGGGTGGTCAAATTCAGCTGAACGACCTCAGAATGCCATGAAATCGGACGACAACAAAGGGTGGGTAAATTGTGAAATGGTCGGCCAGACGGCACATCAATCGGAGGTGTTGTGTGACCGCGGTGGCCGAAAACGCACTCAGTGTGTCGTAAATGGCCAAAACATGTGTTTTACGGTCAAATACATACCGAACGATATCGAAATGACTTGAAATTACACAAAAACACCCTAATTATTATTCGTGAGGTGTAAGAAAAGATGGAACGTCATTCAGACTCGTTGTTTGCACGAAACGACTGAATATGTGTTTTTTAGGTGTTTGGCGTGCTTGAAAAATGGGCGTGGTATGGTTGGAACTGGTTGAATGACCTCATAATTCCATGAAATCATATGAAAAAAAGGTTTGGTGAATTGTGAAATGGTCGGCCAGACGGCACATCAATCGGAGGTATCGTGTGACTGCGGTGGCTGAAAACGCACTAGGTGTGTCGTAAATGGTCAAAACATACGTTTAACGGTCAAATGCATCCCGAACAACATCATAATGACTTGATATCACATGAAAACACCCTAATTATTATTCTTTATGTGTATTAGGAGACAACATGTCATTCGGACATGCAGTTTGCGCGGCACGACTGAATATGTGTTTTTTAGGTGTTTGGCGTGCTTGAAAAGCGTGAGTGGGGTGGTCGAAACCAGACGAACGACCTCAGAATGTCATGAAATCGGATAAAAACAAAGTGTGGGTAAATTAAAAATTTGTCAGCTAGATGGCACGCCAATCGGAGGTTTTGTGTGATCGCGGTGGCCGAAAACGCACTCTGCGTGTCGTAAATGGCCAAAACATGTGTTTTACGGTCAAATAAATACCGAACAACATCGGAATGACTTTAAATCACACTAAAACACCCTAATTATTATTCTCGAGGTGTACAAAAATATGACACATCATTCGGACATGCGGTTTGTGCGGCACAGTAGAATATGTGTTTTTTAGGTGTTTGGCGCGCTTGAAAAATGTGTGTTGGGTGGTCAAAACCGACCGAACAGCCTCGGAATACCATGAAATTGGACGACAACAAAGAGTGGGTTAATTTTTAAATTTTCGTCCATACGACATGTTAATCGGAGGTGTTGTGTGACTATGGTGGCCGAAAATGCACTTCGGACATCCCCCCTCACCCCCGGAGAGCCCCCCGAACCCCTCGGAGAGCCCCCCCTCCCCAGATAGCCCCCCCCCCCCCCACCCAATGATCCATGGATCATTTGTGATGGGTATGATTCAATCCCACCTTAATCTGAGGCACGGTGTGAGTGGTATCACTCAAAGTGTCTCACTTTTGTTTGAAATGGAAAACATTTTAAGTGAAAACAACAACTGACATACAGAAAATCTTTACAAAGATACACATAGATTCTTGAAATTAAGGGATAAAATATAAGGCCCCAGCCTTAAACCTTACTTAATCTTGAGTTATTACAAGATTACACATTGAGGATCTTTTCAGGTTTAGAGTTTTAGAGAATTAGATCATGAAACTTGCATTACATTCCACATTTAAACAAAGTGGTTACATAAAAGACTGTATTCATTCTTCCCATCAACGGAAACATATTTAAAATATAACACGGATTCTTTCTTGACACATCCTTGACACTATCATCACATCATGTACCTTTCCCTTGACCTGTGAAAAACATTTCAAAAACTTGGGATGAGCATAAAAAGCTCAATAAGGCTTATAAAAAATATGGAAAGGAAACATGAGTTCATATATACATGAGAATGAAATCATACTTTACCCATAAAACATAGGCACTTTAACATACCTCATCAAACCATGAATAAATCATATAAAACATAAGACATAAAGGTAACTTGAGGCATTCATAACATTCTTACGTAGGGAGTAACCCTCTTGGTTACGTTTGGAATACCCATCACAGTATATTCCCTAAATCTCTTCGGAGAAACCTTAACGTTTCACTCCTTCGCGTTACCCAATGCATTGGAGAGCTATAACGGGCTCACTCGCCCTTAGTTTATCACGGAACCACCCGTCTTCATAATAATGCCCAAGAACCATAACATAATCATATCACATAAAACATGCATAAAGGAAACATAAAATTTCCACATTTCAATCACGAGATATCAATACAACACATTGATATAAAAACATTATGAAAACCATTTTCAATACTAAAATAAAAGAAAAGTAAAACACGGTATTTATTTTTCTTTTAAAAAGAAGGTATGGCTTGTAGAGGAAGCCGAAACTCAAATAACGGTCACGACGGCAGAGAAGTCGTTGTCGCCGCATACGTACGACAAAAACATTCCCTTTTGTCGTTTAGTAAACGCTTCGTATAAAAAAGATTCCTTTTGAATAAACGTAAAATTCAAAGGGGTTTATACACCGTATAAAAGAAAGTTGTGTATAAAATAAAATATGCCTCAACGAAAGGAGATTGAGACGAAGTCCCATACCACCTTGAAGCTTAAAATTTTAAACCATTAATATCCATATAAATAAATCCTTAAAACCATTTTGAAAACATGGATATTAATAAGAACAAATAATTAAAACATTTAAAACGATATTTTGGTTAAAGGGGTTTTACCAAAATTAGAGACACTTGAATACAATAATTGAGGAATAACATTTAGTCAGAACTTTATAATATCATGAGAATAAATGGATTCATGATATAATACTCCAAAGGACAGTATATACACCATATAAGAGTGAATTGGTGCATAACAACAATGAACCCTCAATAGAAATGTCAAATGTGACGAAATCCCTTATAAAGAAGGTATCCTTAAATTAAGGACAAATAAATCTCAAAAATATGTGTGACAAATATAAATACACCCAATATAAGTAGATATTAAGTGTAAAACAATAAAATTACATTCACATATATTCAATGGATGACATATTCAATGACTACATGTTGAACCCAAAGAAATCGAAATTGGGTTAAAAAGTTCCCTTGACAGCCTAACGACATCACATCAAAATGAGTTGATGAGAGATAAAAAGTGTATCTCATCACTTGGACATAAAATTTACATCAATAAGGATACATGAGAACATATCCCAACATAACAATATGTAAATTAAAAGACCCAACAAAACAAGTCTTTTAAAAAAGAGGAGGGTGAAAGGTTCCCTTACCGACTTGGGTATCTTTCAAAACATACACCCCATGAAAGAAGGACAATAGATCATTGATGTAAATACTCATAAACGAAAGTATATTACACAAAGAGTAGAATAATTGGCAGTACATACACCACTCAATGGAATTTGTGGCAAATGTAGCATAAATCTCACGGGAATAAAAGTGAGATGAAAAATCCCTTACGAAAACTCGGCAGCCTAACAGCGCCACATAAAACTTCCGAATATGGATCAAATAGGGTATCTCATCACATTACAATAAAATGTACATCAAGAGGAATATAAAAGAACATCCCCCAACATTACAAAGAGGAGCTTAAAAGAAGTGACACAAAGGAGAGTACTTAAAAAGAAAGAGAGAGGGTAGATCTCTTACGAAAATTCGGCAGCTTAACGGCGCCACTCAAAACTTCCAAAATGGATTGATGAGAGATAATAGGGTCTCTCATCACATGAACATAAAAATTAAAGTATGAGTAATATAAAAGAACATCCCAATCATAATAAATATGAGCTTAAAAGAAATGACATAAAAGAGTGTACTTATAAAGAAAGAGAGTTGTAGGATCCCTTACCTCGGGTCCGACTTGACTCGATCGTTCTTTAATCTCCTGAATAATAAACTTGAGTTAATTTCTAATTCCTTAAGAACCTTTTTCAAGTTCATTATTACTTTTATACCACTTATTACCATGTCATAAACATTATGTAATCATTTAAGTTAATAATATTTGTTTTGCCGATATTTGGTTCTTAAGTCGAAAGTGGACTTCTTACAATTACATGTTGTTCGTGTGGCCAAATGTTTATTATATCCAGAATTGTATTCATTATGTATATATCATATATGTCATATATATCCAGTAAATGCATGCATTTATAACATTACATAATCATTTAGAGGTAAGAAATGAAATGCACCGTTCATGGAGACGGTAAGCCGTACGTACGCATGAACGCTACTTTCATTTCTGTTTCGTACTTTATAGAATGGAATAATAATGATATAAAGGTATATTATAATTACAGTATAATATCATATATAATATCATATTTCCATCCTTTATACATCCCACATATGGTATTTAACAAATCAAATCACTTTGAGGGGGCGGTAGTCCGCACTTCCTTAAATGAAGATATCGAGTATACCCATAATGGAAGCCATAAAGGTAAGACAAAAATGAAAAATACAGAAGCATAAATAAAACATAAACATATTATATATCATATATAAAAATAGTGACATCATAATGGCCACCTTTGAAGGTGTTAAATGAGTATTGAACAATCATCATTTCGGGAGGCAGAATTTCACCATCCACGGAAACCGTATGTTCTTTAACCATTTGATGTAGTTGTGTGAGAGTGTAGCTCGAATAAATCTTATAACAACATCCTAGTATATTGAAGATACTGGTGTTGTTATAAAAGAAGTAAATAAAAAGTGTTTAGGGGGTTGGAGAAGCAAAATAAAACAAATGAACATGAGAGAATGAATTACCTTTAAAAGTGTAACTCCTTTTGATTTGAGCCTAAAGGCTTCCTTTGAAAGGATTCTGCCCAAAGGGAATCCTCTAGGATGAGGAGAGGGATGTGGAGAGAGTAAATGGGCAGGGGTTGTCCGAGCCAAAGGCTTGAGGAGTGTGTTAAATGAGGTATAGGTGGGGGTCTTTTATAAGAGGAGAGGAGGGGCACTTTTGGAAAGTAAAGAAATATTACTTTATTTGAAAATGTGTTTCAGTTTCAAAAGGTCCCACATTGATATAATTCGTGGATAAGGTGATAAGGCTTCTAAATCCACTCATCCAATAAGTTTTTGACATGTCTAGTTCATAGATTTTACATTATCTTTCCATTTTATTTAAATCGTCAAATAATGATGTCATCACTGCATCATTATTATGTCATAAATAATTTAATTTATTTAATGTCTAAAATTTATAAACAAAATACTATGATGTAGGAAATATTTTTATATTTCCAATGAATATTTATAATCAAAAATATGACTTTTATAACCCCACTTAAAAATTGTTTTAGTAAAACATATCATGTTTGTGTCAATTTTACTTTTACATTAAATAAAATGTTATTTATGTCATTTCCCAACCAAAGTGGATCCATGGGGTCCCCAAGTTGACCCATGGCTTGTCTTGGTCGTCCATGATACAACCAATTAGGGTAATACATGTGTCAAGCTCATCTCATTTTATTAAAGCATTATTTTTACCTTAAACTACACTAATTACCACTAATCGCGATTAAAAACTTAATAAGTTACTATTCACCAAAAAATTATTTTAATCTCATTGAACCACATTTTACTTATTAATGACAACCATGTATGTCGGATTTTTGAAAATCAAAACACAATGATGGTAAAATTTCATTTGAACGGAAAATCAGTTTTTATAAGTACCACTTAGTGGTTTCACTATTCATCAAAAATTGAAGTTTTTCAGAAAAAACCCAAAAATTCACCCTAAGATATATTTGATATTATGAATTCAAAAATGAAGTCCATTTTACAAAATTCAAAACATATAAGTCATATTAATTAATTTAATAATTAATTCCCGCTGTCATGTCAAATAGCGTGTTTTATGAAACAATAAGTATCAAAAGATTGACACTAGTTTAAGTCTGATTTCAAAGTGAAATTGATTCCAACGAACACTATTGGATTTAATGGTAAAAATATTTTCTAATTTCACTTTAAAACCAATTCAAAATATAATCTAATCATATAAATAAATTAGATTAAAAAGTGGTTTTGAATTAAAATACAACATTTTACACTATTCATTAAAAAAATGAACTTTATCGGAAAGATACCAAAAATTTACACAAAGTAAATTTTGATGTCCCGATTCTTAATAAGAGTTTTATTTGGTCCAAAAGAATTTATAAGAGTGATCAAAACTATATTTAATGATGGTTCGCCATCAAAAGGTGATAAGTGAACCTTTAGTGAAAACTAGGGCATATACGCCTAAAATTGAATTCTTTCCGTATTTTAAGCCATTATCTTTTATTGGATAAATGTAAAAACATATATAATCATATTTTAGTTATTTATATCCATTCCCGCCATTAAAACGGCTACATGTTAACTACCATTTAAAATAATATTATTTTATTATTAGAGTGCAACGTAAGATTCCCAAGAAACTCGTTGTTGCGTGTTGGGTACGCCATCGAGCATAGCGTCCCCTTTAAAGTTATTTAAATATTTTATTCACAAATATGGATAAATATGAAATGTCATATTCTTTATTTACCTGGGGTGTTACATCCTTCCCCCCTTTTGGGAATTGCGTCCTCGCAATTTTAAAATTGCGCTTGGAAACATCCTTGAAAGTCCCACATCGGAACAAAAGTCGGTAAAACAAACACTTTAAAATAAAGAGAGATAAGTACAAAGGTCACCCGAGTTAACCCATACTAGGATTCCAAGTATGAAAATATGGACATGGAGGAAAAAACAAAGGGTCATGTTCTGATGGAGAGTGATAGAAAACATGTTTAGGAGAAAGTTAACCATGAGAAAATCACAAACTTGTGATGGGTTAAACGGTATTCGATTCCCCAGTAGGAAAAGTTAATAGACAACATTTTTGTTTTATGTTACTTTTTATTGAGGAATTTATTCATAAGGAAACATAATCACTTATCATATTGACTTTCAACTTTTATTAGATTCCTTACACAAACTCATATTTTCTCCAAAAGACGAGTATTTAGGAAGACTTGTTCACATTAAGAGTACTATAATCAAATTCTAGAGAATCACCTAATCCACAAAATATAACTATATACTTCCCATGTCTTTAACCAAAACCAAAACCAAAAAGGCTAGTACAAGATCAGATAATCCAGAAAAGGATAACCCTTTATAAAAATAAAATCTATTCTTAATCTCCAAAATTTGTCCAACAAAACCCAAAGTTCAACGAGGACCATTTGTCCATAAAATTCTTCAAAGTAAACCAAACTAAGATTGAAACCCAAATATTTGAAGGATTTAGTCACATAGTCTACCAAGTTAAATCGTAACATTTATCTCCAAACAACATCAGTAGCTCCTAAAGTCTCACATTGAAAAGTAATTATCCTAATCACATATCCTCCAAAATCAACTTACTCTTAATTCATAAAATCATATAACTAAAAAGAATCGGTCAAACTAACCAGGGACTTCACGTAGTCCAGTGGTAGGCGATAAATACCAGTCGCACTTTGGTTGTGGGTTCGATTCCCGCAGCTTTGTCCGACGCGACGGGATGTCACACGGTCTGCGTGTTGTCTTTTTTCCAAAACTATATAATTCTTAAAACATTACCCAAAATGAGATAAAATCTTCAAGAATAATCATAACATATTTTAACCTCAAGTTTATCTCATGCCCTTCATTTTCCATCATATCATATAATAACCCATAATTACCTCAAAAGTAAGGATCATATAAACCCTAATGGTTACCTTAATAATTATTACCTGAATTTCCACATCGAGTTGGCCATCTCGTACATGATGCATTAGAGAACTCACCAAGGTTCAAGTGGTTGATCATGACTCCTTGATAGTTGGTTTAGAAAAACCATGAGATTCCTCATTGAATCCCCCATCTCATCGAGTATCTTAATCAGAGAACCACCACAGTTTCCTTCAAACCCATTGTCACTTTGGTGCCTGCTAGATCCAGCCATTTACTAAAACCAAAAAGGTCAGTGTGAGAATATCAAAAAAACCATCATGTACTAACGAGGAAGGTAAACACTAAGATATACTTACTCATTCACTTTATCTAAAACTAGTACTCTTTTTGAAATCCTAACCATTATGGTAATGCCACTTATGCTTAAAGAATACCCTAACCTCTAAAGTTATCTAAACCGGCCTCTAATACCAACTATAAGGCCCCAGCCTTAAACCTTACTTAATATTGAGTTATTACAAGATTACACATTAAGGATCTTTTCAGGTTTAGAGTTTTAGAGAATTAGATCATGAAACTTGCATTACATTCCACATTTAAACAAAGTGGTTACATAAAAGACAGTATTCATTCTTCCCATCAACGGAAACATATTTAAAATATAACACGGATTCTTTCTTGACACATCCTTGACACTATCATCACATCATGTACCTTTCCCTTGACCTGTGAAAAACATTTCAAAAACTTGGGATGAGCATAAAAAGCTCAGTAAGGCTTATAAAAAATATGGAAAGGAAACATGAGTTCATATATACATGAGAATGAAATCATACTTTACCCATAAAACATAGGCACTTTAACATACCTCATCAAACCATGAATAAATCATAGAAAACATAATATATAAAGGTAACTTGAGGCATTCATAACATTATTACGTAGGGAGTAACCCTCTTGGTTACGTTTGGAATACCCATCATAGTATATTCCCTAAATCTCTTCGGAGAAACCTTAAAGTTTCACTCCTTCGTGTTACCCAATGCATTGGAGAGCTATAACGGGCTCACCCGCCCTTAGTTTATCACGGAACCACCCGTCTTCATAATAATGCCCAAGAACCATAACATAATCATATCACATAAAACATGCATAAAGGAAACATAAAATTTCCACATTTCAATCACGAGATATCAATACAACACATTGATATAAAAACATTATGAAAACCATTTTCAATACTAAAATAAAAGAAAAGTAAAACACGGTATTTATTTTTCTTTTAAAAAGAAGGTATGGCTTGTAGAGGAAGCCGAAACTCAAATAACGGTCACGACGGCAGAGAAGTCGTTGTCGCCGCATACGTACGACAAAAACATTCCCTTTTTTCGTTTAGTAAATGCTTCATATAAAAAATATTCCTTTTGAATAAACGTAAAAGTCAAAGGGGTTAATACACCGTATAAAAGAAAGTTGTGTATAAAATAAAATATGCCTCAACGAAAGGAGATTGAGACGAAGTCCCATACCACCTTGAAGCTTAAAATTTTAAACCATTAATATCCATATAAATAAATCCTTAAAACCATTTTGAAAACATGGATATTAATAAGAACAAATAATTAAAACATTTAAAACGATATTTTGGTTAAAGGGGTTTTACCAAAATTAGAGACACTTGAATACAATAATTGAGGAATAACATTTAGTCAGAACTTTATAATATCATGAGAATAAATGGATTCATGATATAATACTCCAAAGGACAGTATATACACCATATAAGAGTGAATTGGTGCATAACAACAATGAACCCTCAATAGAAATGTCAAATGTGACGAAATCCCTTATAAAGAAGGTATCCTTAAATTAAGGACAAATCAATCTCAAAAATATGTGTGACAAATATAAATACACCAAATATAAGGGGATATTAAGTGTAAAACAATAAAATTACATTCACATATATTCAATGGATGACATATTCAATGACTACATGTTGAACCCAAAGAAATCGAAATTGGGTTAAAAAGTTCCCTTGACAGCCTAACGGCATCACATCAAAATGAGTTGATGAGAGATAAAAAGTGTATCTCATCACTTGGACATAAAATTTACATCAATAAGGATATATGAGAACATATCCCAACATAACAATATGTAAATTAAAAGACCCAACAAAACAAGTCTTTTAAAAAAGAGGAGGGTGAAAGGTTCCCTTACCGACTTGGGTATCTTTCAAAACATACACCCCATGAAAGAAGGACAATAGATCATTGATGTAAATACTCATAAACGAAATTATATTACACAAAGAGTATAATAATGGGAATTACATACACCACTCAATGGAATTTGTGGCAAATGTAGCATAAATCTCACGGGAATAAAAGTGAGATGAAAAATCCCTTACGAAAACTCGGCAGCCTAACGGCGCCACATAAAAATTCCGAATATGGATCAAATAGGGTATCTCATCACATTACAATAAAATGTACAGCAAGAGGAATATAAAAGAACATCCTCCAACATTACAAAGAGGAGATTAAAAGAAGTGACACAAAGGAGAGTACTTAAAAAGAAAGAGAGAGGGTAGATCTCTTACGAAAATTCGGCAGCCTAACGGCGCCACTCAAAACTTCCAAAATGGATTGATGAGAGATAATAGGGTCTCTCATCACATGAACATAAAAATTAAAGTATGAGTAATATAAAAGAACATCCCAATCATAATAAATATGAGCTTAAAAGAAATGACATAAAAGAGTGTACTTATAAAGAAAGAGAGTTGTAGGATCCCTTACCTCGGGTCCGACTTGACTCGATCGTTCTTTAATCTCCTGAATAATAAACTTGAGTTAATTTATAATTCCTTAAGAACCTTTTTCAAGTTCATTATTACTTTTATACCACTTATTACCATGTCATAAACATTATGTAATCATTTAAGTTAATAATATTTGTTTTGCCGGTATTTGGTTCTTAAGTCGAAAGTGGACTTCTTACAATTACATGTTGTTCGTGTGGAAAAATGTTTATTATATCCAGAATTGTATTCATTATGTATATATCATATATGTCATATATATCCAGTACATTCATGCATTTATAACATTACATAATCATTTAGAGGTAAGAAATGAAATGCACCGTTCATGGAGACGGTAAGCCGTACGTACGCATGAACGCTACTTTCATTTCTGTTTCGTACTTTATAGAATGGAATAATAATGATATAAAGGTATATTATAATTCCAGTATAATATCATATATAATATCATATTTCCATCCTTTATACATCCCACATATGGTATTTAACGAATCAAATCACTTTGAGGGGGCGGTAGTCCGCACTTCCTTAAATGAAGATATCGCGTATACCCATAATGGAAGCCATAAAGGTAAGACAAAAATGAAAAATAAAGAAGCATAAATAAAACATAAACATATTATATATCATATATAAAAATAGTTACATCATAATGGCCACCTTTGAAGGTGTTAAATGAGTATTGAACAATCATCGTTTCGGGAGGCAGAATTTCACCATCCACGGAAACCGTATGTTCTTTAACCATTTGATGTAGTTGTGTGAGAGTGTAGATCTAATAAATCTTATAACAACATCCTAGTATATTTAAGATACTGGTGTTGTTACAAAAGAAGTAAATAAAAAGAGTTTAGGGGGTTGGAGAAGCAAAATAAAACAAATGAACATGAGAGAATGAATTACCTTTAAAAGTGTAACTCCTTTTGATTTGAGCCTAAAGGCTTCCTTTGAAAGGATTCTGCCCAAAGGGAATCCTCTAGGATGAGGAGAGGGATGTGGAGAGAGTAAATGGGCAGGGTTTGGCCAAGACAAAGGCTTGAGGAGTGTGTTAAATGAGGTAGAGGTGGGGGCCTTTTATAAGAGGAGAGGAGGGGCACTTTTGGAAAGTAAAGAAATATTACTTTATTTGAAAATGTGTTTCGGTTTCAAAAGGTCCCACATTGATATAATTCGTGGATAAGGTGATAAGGCTTCGAAATCCACTCATCCAATAAGTTTTGGACATGTGTAGTTCATAGATTTTATATTATCTTTCCATTTTATTTAAATCGTCAAATAATGATGTCATCACTGCATCATTATTATGTCATAAATAATTTAATTTATTTAATGTCTAAAAATTATAAACAAAATACTATGATGTAGGAAATATTTTTATATTTCCAATGAATATTTATAATCAAAAATATGACTTTTATAACCCCACTTAAAAATTGTTTTAGTAAAACATATCATGTTTGTGTCAATTTTACTTTTACATTAAATAAAATGTTATTTATGTCATTTCCCAACCAAAGTGGATCCATGGGGTCCCCAAGTTGACCCATGGATTTTCTTGGTCGTCCATGATACAACCAATGAGGGTAAGACATGTGTCAAGCTCATATCATTTTATTAAAGCATTATTTTTACCTTAAACTACACTAATTACCACTAATCGCGATTAAAAACTTAATAAGTTACTATTCACCAAAAAATTATTTTAATCTCATTGAACCACATTTTACTTCTTAATGACAACCATGTATGTCGGATTTTTGAAAATAAAAACACAATGATGGTAAAATTTCATTTGAACGGAAAATCAGTTTTTATAAGTACCACTTAGTGGTTTCACTATTCATCAAAAATTGAAGTTTTTCAGAAAAATACCAAAAATTCACCCTAAGCTATATTTGATATTCTGAATTCAAAAATGAAGTCCATTTTACAAAATTCAAAACATATAATTCACATTAATTAATTTAATAATTAATTCCCGCTGTCATGTCAAATAGCGTGTTTTATGAAACAATAAGTATCAAAAGATTGGCACTAGTTTAAGTCTGATTTCAAAGTGAAATTGATTCCAACGAACACTATTGTATTTAATGGTAAAAATATTTTCTAATTTCACTTTAAAACCAATTCAAAATATAATCTAATCATATAAATAAATTAGATTAAAAAGTGGTTTTGAATTAAAATACAACATTTTACACTATTCATTAAAAAAATGAACTTTATCGGAAAGATACCAAAAATTTACACAAAGTAAATTTTGATGTCCCGATTCTTAATAAGAGTTTTATTTGGTCCAAAAGAATTTATAAGAGTGATCAAAACTATATTTAATGACGGTTCGCCATCAAAAGGTGATAAGTGAACCTTTAGTGAAAACTAGGGCATATACGCCTAAAATTGAATTCTTTCCGTATTTTAAGCCATTATCTTTTATTGGATAAATGTAAAAACATATATAATCATATTTTAGTTATTTCTATCCATTCCCGCCATTACAATGTCTACATGTTAACTACCATTTAAAATAATATTATTTTATTATTAGAGTGCAACGTAAGATTCCCAAGAAACTCGTTGTTGTGTGTTGGGTACGCCATCGAGCATAGCGTACCCTTTAAAGTTATTTAAATATTTTATTCACAAATATGGATAAATATGAAATGTCATATTCTTTATTTACCTGGGGTGTTACATAAAAAATAAAATATGGTCTATTGGTTATACATTATTAGAAGAAAATATCCACAAGGCATAGATTTAAACACAATGGGTCATAGTATATATAGAAAAACATGAATTATATTAGGAACAAGTCTCGACATCCCATCATGAACATGCACCAACACTCATGTTCTAATTCTCAATCACGGGTCGTTCATTATATACAATAACATACAAAAAATAAATATCATATAGTGATTTCATATGAAACCTATGAACACTCAAGCATACCATATAACAAATTGGTCAACAAGGCTACACATAGATTCTTAAAAAATAAGTTTCAAAGTCTCATAAAAATACCCCAATGGTGAGGAATACATATGGTGACACCATAACCCTATGGATCACCTCAATCCCATCCTCAAACAGTGGGTTCAAGGACCAAACCAAAGTCCCTTTGGGAACCCAATACCAAATACTTAATTGAATATTCATACCCACTACCCAAGATGGGGATTCATCTCACATCACACCCAGGAGATCAAATTGCAATTAGCCACATACCCCCTTATTCTAATTTAAAAGTCTATGAAAAACATGTAGCCTATTCCGGTAACCCATCTCATATGTCGAGATTGGCCAATGTTTCCCATTAACACAACATGAACCATTTTTACAGGGATACATAATCATTAGAGGGATATAAACATCCCTTGTGCTTCCTATAACTCATCCTAGGTCTAAGCACATGACCACTACCATTGTATATCTTATGGGTATCATGATCCTTTACATTATACCCAAGTTTTTCTATTGGTTCTAAGATACTCAACCCAAGACCATGACTAAACATCCCATGTGCTTCCTATAAACTGTACGTTTTTTCTCTTGTGTGTATTGGTGTTGTGGTTTGAGTGAGGAATGAATTCTAAATTTTGAATACTCTTATGTGTGTTGGTGTTGTGGTTTGAGTGAGGAATTAATTATAAATTTGGAACAATCTTATGGGTGTTATTTCATTTCCTATAACATGTAGGATTTTTCTCTTATGGGTGTTATTGCATTTGAATTTATAAATTTCTAAATTTATAAATTATAGAATGAATTCTAAATTTTGAATACTTTAGATGGGGATTTTGTATTGGTGTTGTTGCAGGTCTGGAGAGGAGTTGTTGTCTTGTTGCGGGTCTGTAGAGGGGAGAGGGGCCTACTGATGTGGAGCTGAGCAATTGTATACCAATGGTTTAAAAACTATTGGTATAGATACTATAATATAACTATACCAATGGTTTTTTATAACCGTTTGTATAGGTTTATACCAACGGTTATAAAAAAATAGTTGGTATATCCTTATGGCTTGCCATATTCCCTCTATACCAATGGTTTATAACCATTGGTATAAGTGTAACACACATATACCAACGATTTACAAACCATTGGTATATGTTATACTTTAAGACACGTATACCAACTGTTTGTAGCAAACCGTTGGTATACCTTCTATTTTGACACCTATACCAACGGTTTTCACAGAACCATTGGTATAGGCCTATTTTCACGCCTTAATTTCCCATGGTTGAGGGAACCATTGGTATACTATATACCAACGGTTTCCAGTCCTTTACCAACGGTTTATAACCGTTGGTAAAGTTTAAAATTCTAGTAGTGTTCATTTTCTATCAACAAATATTATGGATTACTATAAATAAATATATAATAAATATATATGATATTTAAATAATGGTTTATATTATGTATATTATGAAATAATGATCAAAGTAAGATAAATAGAAAACAAAAAGTCAAAACATTCTCAAAAAATATGGCAATTAACACCTGAAACAATGAAAATAATGAGATATTATTAATGAATGGGTGATAAGAAGTTATAAAGGAATAATATATGATATTATAAATATTAATATGGTTTTTTATAATTTAATAAAAAAATTAAAACCATTATATAGTAGTTTAAAGAGTGTTCAACCAAAAGTAAGTGTAATATAAGGGATTTCGTCTCAATTTACATTCCATTGAGAATTATTTCGAATTATGAACCAATTAAATTTTAAGTGGTGTATATAATTCTATTTTTTAATTTAATATCATTATTAAATCTTAATTCATGGTATTTTAAGTTTCACTTTGAATTATATCATCCAAGGGTTTTTTACTTGAAAATTATAAAATGGTAAAAGTTATCTTTGCAATCTCACTTTCTTTTGTGATTTTTAACTTTCTCTTAAAACAATCACTTCCATATAACCATTTTCTATTATAAATTAAATTTATCTTAAATATATGTATTATTGTGTGATTTATATTATTATTTCTTAAATATTATACCATTTTTTACATACGGTTTTCACATTGATAGATAATTTATTAATTAGGGAAATGTTGATAAATCTATATCCTTTACTCAATACGGATATTTGATAAGGAAAGTTATTTATGAATTAAATATATTATTAGATATATGATGAATGCTTTATACTATTACACCATAGGTGGGACCGAGTTAATTATATCCCCTTTAATGCATCAGTAGTCTCATGAGATGAATCAGTTTCTCAATCAAATGGTTTTTTACCCAATATGTTTTAAACCATATTGACGGTAAAGGTATAATGTACCTAGGAAAAATGGAATCCAATATTTAATAATTTAATTTATAGAGATTTTAATTATTATTATCCATGATATTTTTTCTATGAAATTTTCTATGGATGCATTTCATTCTTAGTATATTGATTAAATGGAATGTGTTTTAGTTATTTACCTTTCCATATTGATTATGCCTTATCCAGATTTTTATGTGGCATGTATGTTCAGTTATATACCTTTCTATGTTGATTATTATTATTGATTCATTCCATTGTACTTAAACCTTACTGAGCATTTGATCTTTCCATTTTTTCCCTTTCCCCAGGATATGAAGATGAATTCTTGGAATGAGTTTCAAGGATACTGGGATTTTACTTTTGTTATGCTTTATCTTCTTTTACCAATGTAATATGGGTATCATGTATGTAATCTATTTTTTCAAAATTGATAAATTGATCATTCTATTGGGATTAGATTCCTTATAATCATTTTAATGTAATGAATTAAGGCACCGACTTCAGGCTTATGGGTTCGGGGTCAATACAGTTGGTATTAGAGGAAGTTTAGTAGAAACCTTGGAAACTTGATTTAGGAAAACATATATTAGGAAAAAGTGTATCAATACGCATAGCCAATGTAGTGATTTTTATGTTGATAAATTCAATACATATATTATTGTAATTAAGAAAATTATGGATATATTAGGGCATCTTAATCAAGTTATGAAAAATAACCCCACCCAGATGGAGAAACATATTCCACAGTGAGATTATCCTATGTTGGATCACTTTATGAGATAGAATCCCCCATAATTTAGTTGGACTAATAATCCAGTGGTAGTCGAAAAATGGATTAATTATTTAGATAATATATTTATGGTGTTGATGTGTGGTGAAAAAGAAAATGTTATACTTTCAGTGTATTATCTCAAAGGCGATGCTGATCAATGTTGGTCATTGATCCAGAATACTAGGGAGGAAGAGAAAATAGAACTCATGGAATGGAAAAATTATAAGGAGACATTATTTAAAAAATAGTTCCCTCGTGAGAAACAAACTAAGATGAATATGAAGTTCCTTAAATTAAAAAAAAGATGAAGAATAAAGTGTTATAGAGTATGAATCTACCTTTACAAGGTTAGCTAGGTATGTTATAGATTACATACGCAACATGAAGTTCCCTCATACTTCTTCATCATATTATGAAATGGTTTTATGTGATTTCAATATTGATAAATAATTCTATATGTATTATCGCTTCAAATGGAAGAAATATAAGAATACAATGAAAGAGAAAACCATAGATAGAGGGAAGAAGGGAAACAAGGATTTCCCCACAAGTGATAACTATAGAAGGAATCACACTTGGAAATGTTTTAAAGGATTGAGAGTTTTTTATAAGTGTGTAGATAAGGGTATCCAGGAAAAATAATGCAAAGGAAAGAAATAAAATATTTATATTCATTATTTAAATTGTAAAGAGATACATCATTATACCAATTAATTCCTCAAGAATCAAGGGAATATACCATAGAAGAGGCCAAGAGGATATGGCCAATCTTATGTTATTGATATATCCAAAGTGGAATGATTGATATGATTTTGTATTTGTATCAATTAAATATGTTGTGAAAATATTTTATTGATGATATTCTCATCATAAGAATTATGAAATATATAAATATTGTACTATAGTACTTTTTCATTAAGGATTTGAAAGAATATATTGAATGATACCGATGAATAATAAAAATGATTCAATGAAAAATTTAACTTATTTTAAAGAAAATGGTTGAGGGAAAGATAAGACTTAATATGTTCTTGATGTTGAGATAACGATGGTTTAATAAATAGATGATTGATATGGATAAATTAAATTTGATAGTACTGACCACCTTGAAACTAATTAATGATTAGTTAACAAAGTGGTTTATTCTTGATAGAGTTTAAATCTTTTTTGGATTTAAGGAATGTATCCAAAAACCTGTGTTTTATTTAAGGAATAAGGAAGCATGCATGTTTTCAATAGGGGTTTATGGTAATTTCATTCATTACCATATTTCAAGAGAATACATGATGAAGGTATTCACATTTTTTGTATGTGATGATTAAGAGTTACTCCATGTTGTCATAAGTATTAATGATAAATTAACTTTTTAAATTCAATGGCCTTATTTATAAATTTTGGATATTAATAATTTGGAAGTTTTGTAGGGATAACCATTTATAAAATGGTTTAAGTTGAACTTGGGAAGAATTTTTATAAATTAATGTATTACTTAACCATATGATGCAACATGTGATAAGAGATGAAGTAGAAATAGTTCAAGGCATAACCAAAGGATAATATTGTGCTTATGAAATAAAAAATTATAAAGTAAGTATATTTCCTTATATTCTTAGAGGGTAAAATAATTCATCAACTCTAGGAAAAAGGTCTTGAGAAAAATTCCTATTATCATAAATTTTTATCATATTAATAACTTTTTTCACACCTCTAGATTATGGAATTGTTGTCATTGACTATCTTTTGAATATGCTCTATAACATCCTACCCCTCCTCATTAGCTTGAGAAGTGATGGGGGGCTATTAGGCCTTATGTGACATACCCAAGACACTAAATGATGGAAATAAATTCCAAGGGCTTGATAATAGTTGGGGA
This sequence comes from Viscum album, assembly GCA_963277665.1. Lineage (NCBI taxonomy): Eukaryota > Viridiplantae > Streptophyta > Magnoliopsida > Santalales > Viscaceae > Viscum > Viscum album. Next base: position 937,959,524 of record OY728153.1, read on the forward strand.
GAGTTTCCCTTCGAAAATAAAACGACCAAATCAAGTGTACAATAATGAAACAACCACTAATGATCCATAAGAATAATGTATACATCTCAAGTAATAATAACTAAAAACATTACCAAACTTCAACTAATCTCCATATTAGAGTACAATAAGAAAACCAAGACCAATATCATAGTATTAAGTGAAAGAAAAAAACAACAAAACTCAAAGAATCCAAATACACCAACTCCACAACTCCCAAATTGCTCCAAGATCCAACTGCACAATCCATGATCAAAGTATCATGACGCATCACTAAATAATCAGATAATTTTCCTTTAAATTTGTCCTGAAATACAATATTTTCAAATGCACCAAATTTCCCAAGCAAGGGGTGAGTATAAAACTCAGTAGGTTTTCCCCAAATTTATTCCCTACTCACACCACTAGAAAGAAAAAGTTACCACATTCATATAATATATATATATATATTGAATAAATATATCAAAACATAAAATATTTTCCATAACAAAACATTTTTTCAAACCAAATCCATTTCCAAGGGAAATCTCACAAACAATTTCTTTAAACCATTTCTCAAATACATTGGCACACCCATTACTTGGTTCCACAAATCCAAAAAACCACACATGCATGCCCAGGTGATAGTTCCATACTCATGCATAGTCTCTCATAAATCTATTAAGTCATCAAAAGTTAACCATATACCAAGTTCCCCAATGCCACACACCCCTTCCATAGGGTCACGTCAATGAAAATGAACACACACCAACCAAGTGAGCCAAATTCCATGCCAAATCAACCATGCCAAATAATTTCAATAAAAAAATTATTTGATTGAAAAATTTTCTAAAAAATAATTTCCTTGAATCAAAACCAAACCACCACTTTAAACTCATCATTTCAAAATTATGAAACCAATTTCACTTTCCATAAAAAACTAATTTATAAAAATTCACAAATCATCACTAAATAGGGTTTCTATCAATATTTTCATATCAATTTCACAATTAAATTCAATAAATTAATTCAATTTGAAACAAATCCTTATAGTTATGAAATAGGTGTTGATAGTGAATCTACTTACATCACAAACTTAGGTGAAAATGAAGAACGGAAAAAAATTCTTCAACAAAACCAGATTGAAAATCCAAAATCTCATTGTAGATATTGTTCCCTAATATCAAAACAACCATATCTCATCATGTTTAGCATCACAAAACATGGATCTATCCCTAACAGATTAGATTTATGAATTCAAGTGAGGGAAGAAGATAAAATCTACAGAAAACAACCAAGAATAGGTACTTAATAAGGAATATAGGCCTCCAATGCACAAAGAATCACCAATGAAATTCTCTTGGATCAATAGAAAGGGTCTCTACAGACATTGGGAGGAGATGAAAATTTTTTAGGGTCAAACTAGGTGAAAATGATAGCTTAAGGGTCTAATTCATATTAGATCCACAATTTAAGGGTGGCCACTAATAGGCCACACAGTTAGGTTGCATGGTTTGGAAAACCATGTGCCAAATGTGTGGGTGTTAATACCTTAATCCACCCCTCACATGGTTGGCTCACACAGTTTTCCAAATTGTGTGCTAACTTTGATTTTCCCTCTATCCACAACATGCACAGTTTCACCTATGTGGATGCATGGTTTGGGAAAACCATGCCTCAATTGTGCACCTACCCAATAACCCTTATTATTCCTTTCATGGTTTCCTAGAGATGTTTTATAGTTTCTAAAAATCGTGATCAAAACATACTCCTCTAGAAAAGTCCCAAAAATATTCCAAAACTACTCCAAACCTTCCAAAAACTTAACCCAAAGACTTTATATACTTAAAATACATAAATAAAGGGTTAATTACATGAAATTGGTGGTTCTATATTTTTCCCAAAACTGGTCTTTCCTTCCCTGGAAAGTTGAAAACCACCATTAGGAAAATTATCCAGTATTTCCTTTTACCGTTCCCACATTTATTTCTTAATCTGACTATGTTTCCACAAAACCCACACTAGACTAATGATTTTACCATACAAGACTTTCTCTTGCCTATCCACAATCAGAACTAGCACATGAACCAATGTATCATTTGGATCTAAGTCAACATGAACCCATCAAATCACATGGTCATGATCAAGTTGATACTCTTTCAAATAAGATATATGAAATTCATTATGCACTGAACTGAACCTTTGTGGAAAAAACGACCAATATTCCACCTCACTAACCCATTCATGTATCTTAAAAGGGCCTATGTATTAAGGAGATAACTTTCATTTCTTCCCAAAATGATGATTCCCAAGCATTTGATAGATTCTAAAGAACAAATAATCACTCACAACGAATGAAAACAACCCTTGATGATGATTTTTATATGATTTATAATAACTTTGAGTTGTATCCATCCTCTTTTTGACCAACTGAATCTTCTCTGGTGTCTCTTGAACAAGTCTTGGTACAACTAATGAAGTCCCACCTATTTCCACCCAACAAAGTGGGGAATGACAATGATTCCCATATAATGCTAAAAAATGTTTCATATCTATTTATTCCTAATAAATATTGTTATATGAGAACTCCACTAATGGTATGTTCTCCTCCCATGATCCACCAAAATCCATTACACAAGCCCTAAGCATGTCTTCCAATGTTTATATCATCATTTTAGAGTGTCCATCCATCTGAGGATGATACATTGTACTCATAGTCAACTAAATCCCAAGGGATTTCTATAAGGATTTCAAAAAATGAGACATAAACCTTATATATCAGTCTGATACTATTCCATACCTCTTTACCACTTCTTAGATATATATTTTTGACAATTCTTACACTGTATGAGATTCATGATTTAGAATGAAATGGGCTGACATTGTGATTTGATCCACTATCACCCATATGGAATCATGTTTCTGAACTGTCCTTGGTAGACCTATTACAAAATCCATAGATATATGCTCCCATTTACAAAAAATAATAGTTAATGACTATAACATACCCACTATCCTCTAGTTCTCTGCCTTAACCTTCTGATAGGTGGGGAATATTGAAATCAACTCAGCCACTTTTATTTTTATTCCAACCCATCAAAACATTACATTAATCACCTTATACATATTTTGTATTCTAGGATGAACAAACCATCCTAAATGATGGTAAGAATGAAGAAGTTGTTCCTGACAAGCCATAGGTACGACCATCCAATCTATAAACCAAAAAACTAAACACCCATCGAGATTCAATCCATCAATGTTCTCCCAGACATTAATTTTTAATGTTGTAGCAACACATTCAGAATTGGATGTCTATGCCTCTTTAACCATCTCCACTAAGTCAAGAACAAATGAACCCAGAAAGAAAACCACAAAACTAATTTGATCTTTACAATCCAATTTCATGTTGGCAATCACCGACATCAAATACCACCAATCAGAAGCCTCTTTTTCTAATTGACCATATGACTTCCTATTTAATGCATCTGCCATCGAATTTCCTTTACCCATTGTATACATCAAGTAAAATTCAAAAATTTAAAGATACTAAATACTTATTCTTTGTCTCATATTCAAATCCATTTGTGAGAAAATATTTTCCATTCTCTTATGATCCATAAACATAGTAAATTTCTCACCAAAGAGGCAATAATTCCAAGTCTTCAAAGAATATACTATAATATATAATTCAAAATCATTTGTTGGGTAGTTATTATCATGATACCATAACTGTCATGAGAAATAAGAAACAACATGATCTCCCTACATGAGAACACAACATAACCCAGATCCCAAAGCATTATAATACACCACATACCCTTGTCCTGATTCAAAAAAAAATATCAAGATTGGTGATAATGTAATTCAAACATTAAGCTCTTAAAATATCTTTTAATATTTCTCATTCTATTGGAATGGAGTATTTTTTCCTATTCAAATATGACATTAGTGAATCTAGTCATGAAAATTCATGAACAAAGTGTTGGTAATAACCAGCTAATACAAGGAAACTGTGTATCTCAAAGACATTTTTTAGAAGTTTCCAAGATATCACAGCCTCTATATTTTCTGGATCCATAGAAACACCTCTTCCAAAGATTACATGGACAATGAAATGTACATATTGTATACAAAAATCAAACTTTGATAATTTGTAATGTTTATTATGATCCTAAAAAATTTACAACATTGTGGCCAAGTGTTTATCATTCTCAGCCCTTGTCCTTGAATACACCAATATGTCATCCACAAACACCACCACAAAAGAATCCAGATACCTTTGAAATATTTGATTCATCAATTCCATAAAGACAGTTGGTGAATTTATAATACTGAAACACATAACCACATAATTGTAATGTCTATATCTACTCCTAAAATCTATTCTCAGAATATCCTCTTTCAGAACTTCAATTGGTAATATACTGGTCGCAAATCAATTTTATATAACCTATGGGATCCCCTAAATTGATCAAACAGATAATCAATTCATGTAAGTGGATACCAATTCTTCATCATAACTTGGTTAAGATTACGACAATCTATGTACAGCCGAAGAGTTCCATCAACCTTTTTCACACAAAAAAACTGGCACAACCAATGGAAATGTACTAGGATGAATGAACCCTTTACTTTCCAACAATTCCAACTGCACTTTAAATTCTATTAATATTTTTGGTTTCATATAATAAGATGAAATTGAGATAGGATCAGTCTCTGGTATGATATCAATCATAAACTCTACTTCTATTATGGGTGTAAACCCTAATAAATTATTAGTAAAAACATTAAAAAACTGATAAAAAATTGTTGTAAAATCATTATTCTCGATCTCATCCACTGATTCTAAGGTCCAAGCTACCAACTAGTATGATATAGATCCAAAAGAGGGTGAAAAAAATTATGTTTCACCTTCCTTTACATTATGGTATCCACTAAAGATATGCTCAATGCCATCCTCGGTCGTGAAAATTAACCTTTGGGTATAACAATTGATGTGATCATTGAACATTTTAAACCAATCCATACACAGGATTATGTCATAGAAATCCATATCAAGAATAGATAAATCACAACTCAATTCAAATTCATCAATTGTTATAGAAAATAATTTTTACATAAAGGCTTGACATTCTCTTTGAACAAGAAGAGTTTTAAGTTTTAAAATAGAAGGCATTATCTTAACATACAATCCCAGAAGATCAATAACATGAGAATAAATAAATTAATGGGATGTACCTATATTAATAAAAGCTTTCATAAGGTTATAATTCAACATAATTTTACCTCTCATCATTGATTCTCTAAAATTATCATCCATAATCACTTTACCAACTCCATATAATTTCATGCTCACTGCACTTTGGTCTTTAATTACATGTTGAGATTTCCCTTGCTGAGGAGATAAGGTATTCCTAGAATCACCATGTCTAGCTTGGTTCTACTGATGAGTATTATTATGTTTCCCTCATCCCATCGAAGTATACAATGTCTGTGAAACATGAGATGTGTCCCAAACACCTGACCTAGAACCACTATGACAATAACACTGAAGATGCCCCCATTTGGTTTTAATTATGGAATTATCTAGGTGGTTATATATAATCCCACTTCATGTGATCAAAATAACCACACTAAAATCATCCATTCCTACCCTTTGGTTTTGGAAAAATATTCACTAACCCATTTTTCTAATTCTAAGTAATTCCACTACCTTGGAAATAGGTTTCTCTATTCCACTTATTCCCATCATTAGAGATCCCACCATTTCCCATAGGTATCAACATGCTTCTTCCACTCTTATTTCCTAAGATATATCTTTCTACTAGCATCATTTTTCTGACCATCTCTATATGATCCATTATACAATACACGAAAATATTTGAGAAAATATCCAACCTCAAACTTGATTCAAAAATGTGTTCCTTTAAGGACACACTTGTAGAAACTTTTGGTGAAAACAGACTAAATTCATAAATTTAGCAACATACTCTGTCACTAATAAGTTATCTTTCTTCATGTTGAAAATTTTCATCATTATATAAATCCTAAATGTTTGATGATAGAATTATTTGTTGAACAATTCTTCATAATCCTCCCATTCAGTTCCTTGGTTTAATTTGACATGGAATGATAAATCCCATCACTAGCATGTAAGATCCTCCAACATGTATGATTCTAACTTGAATTTCATCTCTACTAATATTCCTAGGAAATAAAAAATTTGATTCATCCTATTTTGTTACACCTCTATCTTTTCTAGTTCTGAATCACCCCAAAAGATGGGTGGATTATCCTTCTTGAACTGAATGGAATGATCCACTTTACTTGGTTCATCCCTTTTATTACCTCTATCCATGGCTTGAAATTCTTGGACAATACTTTTAATCATCTTTTTATTCACTTTTTGATCAGGTGAAACCAAATTTGCAGCAGCCTCTTCTGGTTGGTTTATTCTATTCCCACCAAGTTCCATTTTCTATAACCAAAACAAAATGTAATTTATCATCACTCTCTAGAAACTTAAGGCTTAGAAATTTAAAATTTAACAGCTCACACATATCACAAAAATTATTTTTATATCATAGTGCAACATCGAAACCAATACCAATATTAGAGTATAAAGCGGAAAAAAAACCAACAAAACTCAAAGAATCTAAAGACACCAACTCCACAGCTCCCAACTTGCTCTAAACTCAAACTCTACAATCCATACTCAATATATCATGATTCATCACTAAATAAATGAGATATTTTTCCTTTAAATATTTTTAGAAATAAAATATCTACCAACGTACCAAAGTTCCCAAGTAGGGAGTGAGTATAAAAATTAGAAGTTTTTCTACAAATGAATTATATACTCATGCCACTATGATTGAAAAATTTATAACATTTATATAAAACAATATATAAAAAAATTAAAATAGTTTATATCATAACATAAAATATATTCCATAACAAAATAGTTTTCTGAACCAAATATATTTTTAAGAGAAATCTAACAAATAATTCCTTTAAAACATTTCTCAAATCCATTATCATATCCATTACTTGGTTCCCCAAATCCACACAACCCCACATGAATTCCTAGGTAATAGTTTCATACTCCTAACTGGTATCTTTTTAATCTATAAATTCATTATATGGTAACCATATACCAAATTCCTCAATGGTACATGCCCCTTCCATAGGGTCACGTCAATGAAAATGAACACATGACAACCAAGTAAGCCAAATTCCATGCCAAATAAACCATTCCAAAACATTTCAATAAAATATTTCTTTTATTGAAAAAAAATCTACTAAACCACTTCCATGAGTCAAAACTAAACCACCACTTTAAAATTTTCATTTCAAAATCATGAAACAAATTTTACTTTCCACAAAACAACTGATTTCCACAACTTCACAAACCATCACTAAAGTAGGTTTCATTAAATATTTTCCATCAATTTTAAAATTCAATTAAAGAAATTAATTCAATTTGATATTAATCCTTCTAGTTATATAAAGTGGATTCAATATTGAATCTGAAGGCCTTGTAAACTTAGGTGAAAATGAAAAATGACACAAATTCTTTAACAAAACTAGATTGAAACTATAAAATTCCACCTTAGATATTGTACCCCGGTATCAAAACAACCATATATCATTATTATTGGAATAAAAAACATGGATATATCACCATTATATTAGTTCCATGAATCCAAGATAGTGAAGAAGATGAAATCCAAGGAAAACAACCTAAAACGGGTACTTACCATGGAATCCATGCCACCAACACACAAAGAATCACCAATGGAATGCTCCTAGATCAAGATGAAGGGTATCCAAAACCATTTGGAGGAGAGTAAAATGTTTTATAATTAAAATATGGGAAATTATAGGTTAAGGGTCTAATTCAGATTAAATCCACAATTTAAGGAGGGCCACCTATACACTGCACGGTTAGGCTGCATGGTTTGGAAAATCGTATGTCAACCATGATTTTCCCTATATCCACAACATGAACAGTTTCACTTAGGTGGCTGCATGATTTAGCCAAACCATGATCCAATCATGAACCTATCCAATGACCCATATTCTCTCTTGTGCAGTTTCCTGGATGTGTTTCACATTTTCTACTAACCATGTTCAAACTGTACACCTCTAGAAAATTCCCAAAAACATTTAAAAACTCCTCAAAACCTTCCCAAACATAACCCAAACACATTAAATACTTAAAATACATAAATAATGGGTTAATTAACTAAAATTGGGGGTTATAAATGTTCTCTATATATATCCCTAAGTATTTGAGTGTTATTTCTCTCTTTCATGTCTATGTTTTCATTTCTAACCTATGTTCTCTTATCTGGAAACATGTTTATGTGATTATTCTAGATGACTTGTGCACTCCATTTTTTCTCTTATTAATAGGATATTTTATTAACTCTTTTATAATGTGGATTTTTCAATAAATTTTTTTAAAATATCTAACCCTTTATTACGATGATTAAGTTGAAATTATGAGGATGCAATTTATTTAAGGTGGAGAGAATGTAACACCCTAAAATTTTGAAATAATAAAATTTTATTAAATAACATGTATGACATGAAACACCACGAGTAGAAGGTAATGTAACATACCAATACTTTAAAATATATTTATTACATTAAATAAATTAAATCTATGATATATCATGTAATTCACGCAACCCTAAGTTAGATTTCATTACATGCAATAATGACTTTCTTCGATGGCGTGTGTTACATGCAAGACTGAGTTTTACCAAATACTATTAATTTTATTATTTAAAATCAAAATTTTCTCCTAGACATTAAATTATTGGTTATGAATAGTATTAAATAACTTATGAAAATATATGTTTGAATTCATTAGTTACCAATTAATTATAAATGAATATAAAAATAAATTGAATATAAAGGAAACATTTTTATAAAAAAACTATTTTTATATGACAAAGGAATTTTCTCCTAATAAATTAAATTAATTAGTGAATAATATTAATCAAATTTATATATTATATATTCAATTAAATATTTTTACATTCATATAATATATTTTATTGGAATAAGATAAGAACAAATCAAATTTTATGCATAAAATCCAGTATTTTTCTAAAGGTGATTTTGTCGCCTTTTAATGGCACACCTATTTTAAAACTAAATTCTGGAACTTTTATAAATTTTATTTTAAAAATAAAATTAATTTTTAAAATATCAATTTAAAAATTATCTTATGGTGAGTTTTTTTAATTTTTCCGAGAAGTTTCATTTTTGGATGAAAAGTGGAAAATACTGAATTTTAATTGAAAATAACCATTTAATATAAATAATTTATAAGGATAAATTATATTTTTAATTAGTTTAAAAGTTAAATTATATCTATTATACATATATTAACCCAATTTATGTCATTAAAATCCTTTTTATACTGAATTTATATATAAAAACTTAGTAAACTTTTGAATATTTTCACTTTAAAAACTCGCTTTACCATTACGTCGACGAGATTAATTTTAAATTAGATTATGCTACTTATGTGAGTTGAATTTTGAAAAATTGATTCTATATTTATAATCACTATAATTTCTAATTTCTAATAAGGTCAAATTAATTTTTTTAAATAATTATTAGTGAAAATAATAAAAAATCAATCATTACGATTAAGGTAAAATTAATCTTACCAAGGGAATAAAGTTTAAACTTTAGGGGTAAAATGACCTAAAAAATTTTAAAACACTAATTTTCTAGAAATATTTCTACCTTAACCATTCTGGGATCAAAATGGTTCATTATTGGAGGCACATGAGGTAAGTTAGACCGCCCAATAGTGTTTACTTTTTGGTATTTACAAGAATGTCACTCCTCTTCCACTATAAAAAGGCACTCACTCACATTACTTACTCATAACTATAAAACCATTTAGATTATAAAAAACTTAAAAAATAACTCTCCAACATTCCTTACCTCATCCTATATTCCTTATTTTGTTCATAAAGAAATCCTTTGATGTTTTAGTGCAAACGTAAGGAGGATACCTGAAAAAGAGGTCATGGTTTTCTAAAAGAGTTTTTTATTTTCTTTCCTTATCCAGCTCCTTAATTTATTTTTATAAAATGATAATATAATAATATTTGTATATTAAATATACTGGGATGTTTTTATTATAAGGTTACTACCTAAAAATTCACACACTTCAATCAAATGGGATACACAATCATCATTCGTGTGTTCGGTGGACTACTGCCTCGCGAACCGATATCGTTTGTTCTTTCATTACCACTTTTCAAGGTTGGGAATAATGATGTATTTATAGTTTATAAAAATATATATATTTTAATTATAATTTTATTATTCTTTTTAATTATTATATAATTCATACCTTAATAGTTTCCATTTTTTTAGAATATGATAATGTTGTTCATGTGTACAGTGGACTACCAACTCGCGAAGCGATGTGATACGCTCACGCTTTACACGGAATGTATTAAGGATGGTTTTAATAAAAATATGTTATATATATGACATAAAAGTGATTTTGTAACGATAATATATATATATATATATAATTTACTTTTATTTCTTTCAATATGATAATAAAATGGAAACAACGTTCATTCTTATGTACAACATACCCTCTCTATAAACAGTGTATTTCATTTCCAATCACAAAATTTTATGGATTACTCTAAATAAATATATAATAAATATATATGATATTTAAATCATGTTTTACATTCTAGATATAATAAAATAATTATCTAAGTAATAAGAACAAAAAATAACAATTCAAAACATACTCGAGAAATAAGGCAATTAATACCCAAAATAATGAAAATAATGAGAGATTATTAATGAATGGATGATAAGAAGTTATAAAATAATAATATATAATATAATAAATACTAATATTTTTATTATATAATTTAATAACATTAATAAATCCCTTATTTAGTAGTTTAAAGAGTGTTCAACGAAAAGGAAGCGTAGGGTAAGGGATTTCATCTCAATATATATTCCATTGAGACTTATTTTTTATTATGCACCAATTCACTTTTATATGGTGTATATACTTACCCTTTGTCATTTTATATCATTATTTACACATAATTTATGGTATTTTAAGTTTCAATTTGAATTATCTCATCCAAGGGGTTTTGAATTGAAACTTACCAAGTGGTAAAAGTTATCTTTACAATCTCGCTTTCTTTTGTGATTGTTAACTTTCTCTTAAAACAGTCACTTAATTATGATATTTTTTATTATAAATTGCATTTATCTTAAATATAAATATTATTTTATGATGTATATTATTATTTCCTAAACCATATACCTTTTTTACATACAGTTTTAACATTGACATTTATTTTATTAATTGGAGAAATGTTGATAAATCTGTATCCTTTACTCAATACAGATATTTGATAAGGAATATTATTTATAAATTAAATTTATTATTTGATATATAAGGAATTATTTGGGTTGTTATTACATGGATGAGGCTCAGTTAATCATATCCCCTCTATTCATCGGTAGTCTCATGAGACGAATCATTTGGCGAATCATATGGGTTTTTACCCAGTATGTTTTAAATTGTCTTGATGGTAAAGGTATCATGTACCTAGGAAACATGGTTTCCAATATTTAAATATTTTCTTCATGGAGAATTTAGTTTTTATTATTATCCATGATATTTTTTCTATGAAATTATTTATGGATTCATTTGATTCTCTATTTATTGATTAAATGGCATGTGTTTTAGTTATTTAACTTGCCATATTGATTATTCCTTATCCAAATATTTAGGTGTAATATGTGTTCATTAATCTATCTTTCCATGTTGATTATGATTATTGATCCATGATAACTTCTGTATTAGTTAACCCTTACTAAGCATTTTATCTCACCCTTATTTTATTTCCTTTCCACAGGATATGAAGATGAAATCTTGGAATGAGTTTCAAGGATGATGAGATTTTAGTTTTTTTATGGTTTATTTTATTTTTACAATATAATATGGGTATCATATATGTAATTTGGTTTTCAAAAACTGAGAAACTTTTCAATCCTTCAAGATTTGATTACTTCTAATCATTCTAATGTAATTAAGTAAGGCATCGACTTTAGACTTTTGGGGTCAGGGTCGTTACAGTTGGTATCAGAGGAAGTTTCATATAAATCATGGAAAAAATTTAGAAAAAAATAGAATAAGGAACATAACCCTAAGGTATACTTTGAGTATAAGTATATAATAACATACCAAAGAAACCATTTTTATGATTATGATATTATCTACAAATAAAATTTTCAATTTATGCTAAGTATTTCACTAGTTTTGGGATTATACATTATGTTTCATAATGATATGATATAATCTAGTATATGCCCCTATTTATAAATGGATCCTAGAAGGAAAAAAGGGTATCAATACTCATGGACAATCTAGATATTTCCCTGCTAATAAATCCAATACAGCTAGTATTTGAACTGATAAAATTATAAATATATTAGGGTAGCTTAATCAAGTTATGATAAATAACCTTACTCGAATGGAGAAAACTATTCCATAGTAATATTATCTTATGTTATATTTATTTATGAGACTAAACCCTCCATTATTTAGTGAGACTATTAATCCAATGGTAGTAAAGAAATGGATTAAGTATTTGGAGAACATATTTATGGTGTTTGGATGTGGTAAAAAAAGGTTACACTTAAAATGTATTATCTCAAAGGCGATGTTCATCAATGGTAGTCATTGATCTAGAATACTCAGGAGGAAGAGGAAATAGAACTTATGTAATGGAAAACTTTTAAGGATACATTATTTGAAAAATATTTTCCTCATGAGAAACAAACTAAGATGAAGAATAATTTCCATAACTTAATGAAAAAAGGAAGAATAAAGTGTTATAGAGTATGAAGAAATATTTACAAGGTTATCTAGGTATGTTATGGATTACATACATAACACGGTGTGTAATATTGAATCACTTCTTTGAAGGTCTTAAGACAAGTCTCTAAAGGGAAATGGTCTCTCAAAAAATTTCAACATATGATGAAATAATTTTATGTGGTATCAATATAGATAAATAATTATCCAATTATTATGGATTTAAATGGAACCAAGAGAAGAAGAGGATGTAAGAGAAAATCACAGATATAGGGAAGAAGGTAAAGAAGGATTTTCCCACATGTGATAACTATGGAAAGAATCACCCTATGAAATGTTTGAAAGGATTGGGAGTTTTTATAAGTGTGGAGATAAGGGTCACCGGGAAAAAGAATCCAAAGTAAATAAATAAAATATTGATATTTGGTATTTTAACTACAAGGAGAAGGGTAACTATACCAATTAATGCCCCAAGAGTCGAGGTAATATACCATTGAGTAGACCAAGGGGAGGTTCAAGAGTATTAATAGCCCATGGGGCATCATTAATTCCCTATGGGGCTACCCAAAATTAATAATTTATAAGACTTAAAAAAACTAAAAAAATTATAGTACTTGGAAATCCCATGTATCGAACCCACAGGGCTGATCTATATGTTCTAAACTAATTAATAAAGTTTAAATTGCAATTGTTTGGTTTTTTTGGAGAAAGAGAAAAGTTGTAGCAAGGATTAGGTTTGATTTTAAGAAAATAGGCATGCTAGATTCAGTTATTCCAATTTCGTTTATGATGGATTTAATTGATTGTGGATTTATTTAGGTTTGGTGTCAGAATTGAGTTAGTAGGGATCCTTGATCTGGGTACCCTGCACTAATCCTATGATTGCACCATTTGAATGGTCATCTACTAAACGCAATCACAAAACAAGGCAACCCAAAACCCTATTTAAACATAACTAACCTAGATTTTATAATGGTTACAGACAAAATAGGCAAATTAATTGATACAATGAAATGATAATCCTTAGAACATAGTAATGGTCATGTAATATGAAAAGAAAGAGAGTTAGGATTGATAAATAATGTTTCATCAATCCAAAATAAGAATAGAAAATAAAAATAAATTATATAATAACATCCCATTATAATCACATCACCCAACACACAAAAAATACCCACTCATGATAGACATGATGAGAAAGAGCATCATAGGTACCCAAATAATAAAGAATACAAATAAAGGTGGAAAATATGGCTCTACATCATCACTTTGTGTGTGCGCATCACTCCAGTCACCGTCTATCAGCTCCCTCTATCCTAGATTCCTCATATTGTGTGTCTGGGGAGTTATTTTATATGATATCCCATCAAAACCCTCGGTCACGTATCATTAATTTTTCTAAATCCCAATGGTGTTACGATGAGTAAATTTTACACATTGTGTAATCTTTTAATTTTCATTCCATGAGAAGGTGTCCTTAATTTTAGTGTAACTCTTCCAAAAACTTATCTCGAATAAACTCACATCATGGAAATGGAATATACGATTTGTAAATTCCATGTTCCAGTTTTCCTGCTCTGCTGCATCCTAAAAAAATTTGTGTTGTTCCGCTTCGCTTCACTCATGGCATGAAGTATCTTTTAGCTCCAATATTTTCCTTTTTTTTATCATTTTCCAAAGATAAGATTCATCCTGTCCTAAAAAAATAAAATTCAATCTGTTCCAAAATTGGAAATATTAATCATTTAAATACAGAAATTAACTTATTAAAACACTCTAAAATATATGCCTAAAATAAAGATATCACTTATGCTATTAATACATCAGAAGTGAAATGATTAATATTCTTGTGTATTTGGATCAATGAAATATGTTTTAAAATTATTTTATTGATGATATTCTCATCATAAGAATTATGATATATATAAATATTTTACTACAATACTTTCTCATTAAGGATTTGAAACCATATGTTGAATGGTATCGATGAATAAAAAAATGATTTAGTGGCAAATTGAAATTTTTGTAAAGAACATGGCTGAGGGAAAGTTAAGACTTAATATATTTCTGATGTTGAGAAAATAATTGTTGGATAAAGATATGATTGATAGGGATAATGTAAATTTTATATTAATGACCACATTGAAACTGGTTAATGATTTATTAACAAAGTGGTTTATGATTTATAGAGTTTAAATCATTTTTTTTAATTTAAGTAATATGTCCAATAACCTATGTTTTATTTAAGTAATAAGGAATCATTCATGTTTTCAATAGGGTTTTATGGTAATTAAATTCATTACCATATTTTAAGAGAACGCATGATGAAGTTATTCACATGTTTGGTATGTGATAATTAATAGCTACTCCATATTTTTAGAGGGATTAATGATATGTTAGTTTTTGAAATTCAATTTCCTTATTTCTAAATTTTGGATCTTAATCATTTGAAAGGGTCATAGGGATGAAATGGTTTAAGTTAAACTTGGGAATAAGTTTTAGAAATTAATGTCTCACTTCACCATATGATGTAACCTGTGATAAGAGATGAAGTAGAAATAGTTCAAGGCACAACCAAAGGATAATATTGTTCTTATGAAATAGAAACATATCAAGTAAGTATATTTACTTATATTCTTATAGAGTAAAATAATTACTCAACTCTAGGAAAAGGGAATTGAAACAAAAATTTTGTCCTATTATTATCATTTTTTATCATATCAATGACCTTTTTTACACCTTTTTTTAAGGAATTGTGGTCATTAAATTTCTCCTGAACAAGTTATATATCATTATCCCTCAGTATTTAAGTATTATTTTTCTCTTCCATTTACATGTTTTCATTTCCCACCTATGTTCTCCTATCTAGAAACCTAGTTATGTGATTATTCCAGATGACTTTTGTACTGCATTTCCTCTGTTATTAAGAGGATTTTTTATTAAGCCTTTTATGATGTGGGTTTTAAAAAAAAGTATTTTCAAATATCAAACCCTTGATTTCCATGATCAAGTATAAATTGTGAGGATGAAATATATTTTTGGTGGGGAGAATGTAACACCCTGAAATTTTGAAAGAATAATATTTCATTCAATAGCATGTATGACATGAAGCACCAAGCGTAGAAGGGAATATAACATCCCAAGGATTTAAAATATATTTCCTATTTTAAATAAATTAAATCAATGATATATATTTCAATGCACACAACACTAATTTATCTTTCATTACACACAACAATGACTTTATTTGATGTCTTGTGTTACACACAAGACTGAGTTTTATCGAATACTATTAATATTATTATTTAAAATGAAAATTATCACCTAACCATTCAATTTTCAATTATGAATAGGATTAAATAAATTATTAAAATATATTATTGAATTCATTGGGTACCAATTAATTATAAATTAATATAAAAACCAATTGAATATAAAAGAAACATTTTTATAAAAAAATTACTTTTATGCACCAAAGGTATTTTATCCTAATAAATTATTCTAATTAGTGAATGATATTAATAAAATTTATAAGAAAAAATTATATTTTAAATTGGTTTTTAATTTAATTTAGATATATCATGAATTTATTGATTTGATTTAGGTCATTGGAATCATTTTTATATTGAATTTAGATATAAAAACTTAGACTTTTGAACATTTTTCACTTTAAAAATTCCTTTTCATATTGCTTTTGCGGGATTAATTTAAAATTAAATTTTTCCAATTTTGTGAGTTTAATTTAGAAAATTGAATTCCATATTTTTAATCAAAATAATTTATAATGTCCAATAATGTAAAATTAATTTTTTACCATAATGATTAGTGAAAATGGTTAAAATTAATCATCGTGATTAAGGTAAAATTGACATTACCAAGGGACTAAACTTTAAACTTAAGAGGAAAATAACCTATAAATTTTTCCAAAACCAATTTAATGGACATATTTAGACCTTAAACCTTAATTTATATAAAATGGTTCATTATTTGAGACACATTAGGTAAGGAAGACCTCCCAATAGTGTTTACTTTTTGGTATTTATAATAATCTAACTCCTCCTCCACTTTAAAAATGAAATCACTCCCTGCACTTCATCACACCTCTCAAGAAATTTTCCTAGACAAAAAACTATAAAAATAACTCCCCAACATAACTATACTAATCCTATAATCCTTATTTTGGTAATAAAGAAAATATTTTAAGGTTTTAGTGCAAACCTAAGGAGGATTCCCGAAGAAGAGGTAATGTTTTTCTAAAAGCATTTTTATTTTATTTCCTTATCCACCTCCTTCATTTCTTTTTATAACATGATGATATAATAACATAATTATGTTGAATATAATGGGATGTTTTATAATAATTTTATTACCTAAAACATCATAAACTTCTATCAAATTGGACACGCAATCATCGTTTGTGTGTATGGCGGACTACCGCCTCGTGAACCAATGTTGTTCGTTCTTCCATTACTACCTTTCAAGGTTGGTAATAATTATGGATTAATAGTTTATATATGATATATATGATGTTTATGATGTTATTATTCTTTTTTAATTATTATATAACTCATACCTTTATACTTTCCATTTTGTGATAATACAACAACATCGTTCATGTTTACGGAGGATTACCACCTCATGAAGCAATTTGATTCGTTCACGCTTTACATGGAATGTATTAAGGATGGGCTTGATAAAAATATGTGATATATATGACATAAAAATAAAATTTTAATATATATATATATATATATAATTTAATTTTCTTTCATTCAATATGATAAGAAAATAGAAACATCGTTCATGCATATGTATGGCCCACCGTCTCCATGAACAGTAGGAAATTTTAGAGATTACTATAAATAAATATATAATAAGTATATATGATATCTATATAATTTTTTTACATTTTTTAGATGATTAAATCATGATCTAAATTAGATTAACTAAAAATAAAGATTCAAAACATACTCGAAAAATAAGGCGATTAACACCGGAAACAATGAAAATAATGAGAGATTGTTAACAAACGAGTGATAATAGGTTTTAAAAGAATCGTATATGATATTATAAATATTTTTATGGTTATCATATAAGTTAATAACATTCTTAAAACCATTATACATGTGTTTAAATAGTTTTCAACCAAAATTAAGCATAAGTTAAGGGTTTTTGTCTAAATTTATATTCTATTGAGACTTATTTATTATTATGCACCAATTCACTTTTATGTGGTGTATATAATTACCATTTATCATTTAATATCATTATTGACTCATAATTAATGTTATTTTAAGTTTCAATCTGAATCATCTCATTCAAGGGGTTTTTACTTAAATTTTACTAAGTGGTAAAATTTATCTTTCCAATCTTACTTTCTTTTGTGATTATTTACTTTATCATGAAACAATCACTTCCATATGATAATTTTTTATTATAAATTATATTTATCTTAAATATAAAAATTCTTGTGTGATGGATATTATTATTTCTTAAACCTTATAACATTTTTACATATAGTTTTCACATTGACAGTTATTTGATTAATTGGAGAAATGTTGATAAATTTGTATCCTCTACTCAATAAGGATATTTGATAAGGTACATTGTTCATGAATTAAATTTATTATTATTGGAATGGTAAGTAATGTGTGGGGGTCGATTAATGATATCTCCTAAATACATTGGTAGTCTCATGAGATGAATCATTTGGCTAATCAAATGGTCTTTTACCCAGTATGTTTTAAACCGTACTAACTGTAAAGGTATCATGTACCTAGTAAATATGGTGTACAATATTTAAGAATTTAATTAATATATAATTCATTTATTTATTTAAACAATGATATTTTTTCTATGACATTATCTATAGATTCATATCATTCTCAACTTATTTATTAAATGACATGTGTTTGAATTATTTTCCTTTCCATAGTAATTATGCCTTATCCAGATATTTATGTGGAATGTGTGTTTATTTTTATACCTTTACATGTTAATTATGATTATTTATTCATGATATCTTATGTTGTATTTAACCCTTACTGAGCATTTGATATTGCCCTTATTTTGTTTCTTTTCCTCGGGATATTAAGATGAATTCATGGAATGAGTTTCAAGGATGATGAGTTTTTACTTTTATTATGATTTATTTTATTTTCCTAATGTAATATGGGTATCATTTATGTAATATGGTTTTTCAAAAATTCTAAACTGGTCGGTCTTTTGGGATTCGATTCCTTGCAATCATTCTAATGTAATAAATTAAGGCACTGTCTTTGGGCTTCTAGGGTCGGGGTTGTTACATTATTTATTTGAAAAAATAAAGGGTAATTTTTTCCCCACTGTTTTATATTGATACCCTTGGAACTAGTTATTCACCCATGATATTTTATAATTAACCTCAATAATTGTGGCATGTTGGTTTAATTATAGTGGCCATAAATCTAGACCATTATGTTATACAAGTACACTTCATCAAATTAGAATGGTTACCCCCTTATTATATGATTCATTTGAAATATCTTTATCATAATATATATTATAAGTGAAATTACTCCTAAATCAATGACAAAATTATATTGATATATCATCTACCCTATCTCTTACCTCCACTAAATCATTGGTTTCTCATATTTTTCTAGTGGAGTATCAAGGAGTGTGTGTAGTGCTGGGTGAAAACTCAATACCATATCAGTTTCTATTAGGAGTGGTAGCTGATATATAATATTGGATAGGAGACTCTTAATATCACTAATTGGTTTTAGGATGGAACCCTTGAAGGGATTTTATGTTCATCTTGGAATTATTGGTCTAGAGTAAATGGTGTTGAAAAGTTATATTAGAGGCATGGTGTATCCCAAGTGTGATGTGGGTGGAAAATACCCAAACCAATTTGATGATGTTTGAAAGAGAAATGCCTTAAAGTTACAACATGCATATGATGCATGGCTATATTGAATTCCCGGAATATGCATGCCACTATCTTTTATATTTTGAGAAGGTTGATCATCCACACGACTTTCATTAATTAGTTTGTTTCATTAGTTGAAATGAATAGTTAGAGTTTTATTTATGTATATGATACATGAATTGTTTGTGACATTTACTCATGTGTTATGATGCTTGAGTAAATACATTATCAATAAGGATCATCCTCATAGATATATAAATCCATTTCCATGCAATGGAAGGGGAGTGTAATTCTTTATTCTTGGTCGAGACTCCCTGAAACCTGAAGGTATCTTCTTCTTCATCCTTGGCACATTAAGGTGCTAGCATGCCATGGATGAAGGAGAGTATCATTCGAATGATGAATGATTCATGTGTAACCTGTGGATACCTATAGAGGTGGGATGTATTTTAGTTGCCACTCATTTGATCTTTATTAATCAAATTGGATTAAGATCAAAATGTTATAGAATAATAATTAGTGTAACGTATATCGATTTACTATATTATTCATTACCATTTTTTATGTTATTTTCATATTTTATGAATGGAGATCCTTGGAACAGGGATGTAATCACTTCTGATTTGTCTATTAATTTTCATTAAACCCTAAAAAATATTTTTAATTGTATTAGAGAGATACATGTTTTAAGAATTATGAAAATGTGTTAACAAAAGAAGAACAACTAAAAAATATAGCATGGTTTTTTCTATCAGCGCTCCGAAGCCAAATCTTCACTATACTATAGTGGTCCCTCATAGAACCAAAACAACATGTCATTATATCATGGTTCATAGGTGATAATCATTTTGGTATCACTATGTGGAGACCTTCGATGTGGTGGAAACCATTTCAAACCATCAGGTTAAGAGTTACTGAATATAAAATGGATAGGATAACTCCACCACATCGTGGAGGTAGTCATGGTCTAATTTTAAAAGTTAAGTGTTACATTTATGCAACTAACTTTCATAAAGGTAACCAATGGGTTACCTTAACATAGGTGACATGTTGCGTAAGGGTAAAGGTCTAAAAAATATATTTATAATTGAATTTAATTATTTATAAATTATTTACAAATAATTATAAAAGGTATTTTGAGGATATTTAATAATTAATTAAATTTTAATTAATTATAAATAATTGACAATTAATTATGTCAATGAAACATTTATTGTTAAATATTACTTAAATTATAAAAGTTAATATTTAAAATACCTTTTATCTAATTTATATTTAATGCTTAATAAATTATAAATAAAAGGGTCTATTTTATAATCATAATATGTAATTTTTAAATTATTTATAAATTATATAAATAAGTCTAAAATATAAAAAATATATATTATAAATTATGAATTATTTATAATTAATTATTTTGAAGTGTTCATATTAATGGGAACTTATTTGGAATTCTAATTATTTGATATTTAGATTGTGTAATATGATTAAATAATAGAAATTGGATTATAAATTAATTATAACTCATAAAATATAATATATTTAAAATAAAATTTTCATATAATGATTAATATGAAATAGTTCATATTGGATTGAGTATAAAAGTTTTTATATCCAAAATTATGGAATTCCTATAATGATAAGCATGATTATAATGCTTATAGTTATCTTTAATTTTATAATTATCCATAAATGGTTATATCATGTTTAAATATTTTAATTGTTAATTTATTTAAAATAATATTTTGTGCTTTATTCATATTTAAAAATTGTTTATATTATGAATGTGTATGCTTTAGTATAATTGTTAAAATGGTTCTAATATATAAAGCCTTACATTATTTGCTAGGTATGACTATATAAAATTTTGTTTTGTAATTGGACTCATTTAAATGAATTTAGTTTTTGGGAATAGTTTGTGCATATTAGGTATTATAAATATCATGAATTGAACTCTCTTTTGAGTAAAGTTTCCCTGAGAGCGGGATTTGGGGTCAGGATACCTTTCGGTCGTGAGGCATATGCCTTTTCTAGAAAGGTGAATGGGGTTGACTATTTATCGCTTTAGGCTTAATCATGTGAATATTATAAATCTCATATAACTATAAACCTTTACATGAAATGTTCATATACCATAATCATTTTATGGATTTGGATATTTATGAATATTTTTTGCTCCAATATTTGGGTGAGTAACACGAACTTGTGAGTCCTGTAATGTGTTACACATCAATATGGATTAATAATATTGATTTGGTGGAGGGAACAAGATTCCAAAACTAAATATATAGAATAATGCACACATAAGAGAATAAACATGAGATAAGAGGGTGAGATTAAATCCTATTAAAATAATAAGTGTTATATTTCTTCCAAGACATCACTTTCAAAGACCATGATCATCCAACTGGGTAGGTTTTACCATATTTGGGTGATCCTGGATTATTTTGTGTCGGATAATAAAGTAATGGGAGGAACTGGATCATCCTTAGGTAGGTTCAACCATAGTAGGGTGCCCCTATATTGTATTTTTTTAGCTGGTTCTTGGAATTTTATTTGGGTTAAACTTAGCTGGTATATCCTTAGTAAAGATATTGGAAGAATATATTTGAGTGTATTCATATGATAGATCATACCAAGGGTTTCCTACTCAAATATCCAAGAGTCATATATGATATGATTGGGATAATACCATACATAAATAGCTAAGTGGTAAGAGTAACTTCATATAAGACTCATTGCTCTATAAAATATGGATCTTAGCCCACTAATGGATGTGATGTGTTTTAAAAGGGGGACATCATTTTAGTGGGAGCCCATTTAATATAAGACCTTATTAAATGTTAATAAAGCATGATACCCATCTGATAAAATATTCTATTATAGATAAATGAAATCATCATCAACTTGATTTTCCTTAAGATCAATCATGAATATAGAAAAAATTAGTAATAGTAACTCTCTCGACTGGTACCTGAATTTGAGAATAGTTCCCAAATAAGAAGGGAAGTTCTATTTGGTAGATCAACCTATTCCTAAGAAACCAACTGGTGAAGTTATTCAAAAAAATTATTTATATTAATATAATAAGAATCTAAAAAGATTTATAGTGAGTCTACACACTCATTATTCTTACCATGGAGTCAAATTTATAAAAGCACCATGATACTCTGAATGTTTATCAAATGGTAGATAACCTGAAAAGGATTTATCAGGAGAAATATAGGAATGAAAGGTATGAAGTGTTAAAAACTCTTTTTTGATAAAAAATGATGGAAATAACCTTATTATCCTCTCATTTACTAAATATTATTCGGTTTTCCAATGATTTGGAGAGGCTAGGTTCACCTATATAGCTTTAATTTTCCATAAATTTCATTCTGAAATCACTATCAGAAAGGTTTTTTTCAGTTTTTTATGAATTATAATATGGAAGAACTCTATAAAACTTTACCCAATATCATCAATATATTGATTATATTTGATATAGACATGGTAAGTCTAGGATCAAGTTCTATGTTGATGGTACATAAATCAAAAGGTAAAGGTTTTAGATATAAAGGGAAGAAAATATGTTATGAAGAGTCTACACCGCCAGCTAAGACAAAAAAGATGAAAGAGGGAAACTTTTATCATTATGGAAAAAATTTACATTGGAGAAGAAATTATCCTAATTAATTGAAGGGTTATAATAATTATAGTGGAGATTCCACATTAGGTATAGAATTTATATAATATAATTCTATTATCTTAACAAATATATGATATCGATTGTATGTTTTATAAAAGTCTTAAATATATAGGAAGTCAGAAGATGAGAAATAAATTAATATTAGAGATTTAAGTTTTTGTTCATATAATAGAGTAAATGAGTCCCTATATTGATGACTTGGATGCTTCAAGCTAAGATAAAATTGTCGTAAGATGTATATTTTTATCTCATTTTTCTCTTCAGAAGAGTGTAAAAACAATTTTTGTTTAATAAAATGAGATTGTCATTTCTAATATACATAGTTTATTATTATTTACATTCTATTACATGCTTTAAGATAGACTAAAAATTGATTGTTTTGGTTAGGGAATTCATCCTATTTTAAGTTTTGGAAATGTTATAGAAATGTGAATGAATTAAATAAAATTTTACCTGATGTTCTCAAAATTTTTGTAATATATAAACTGTGTAAATGATATCTAGGTTATATACTCCATATAAATAGAATAAGTGGGTAAATTTTCAAAATATAAGAAGAAAAGTTAGTTGAAAAGGCCAATAATGTTTCTTCAAGGATCCAATCAAGGTAATTGACTCCTGGGGTTGTTAGGAATGAGGAATAATAATTTTATTTGATTTTATTATCCATAATGTCTATGTTAGGTATAGGTGTTATAGAAATAAATTCATTAATTTTTAATGGAATGTGATATGAAATGCATATTTTAAAAGTGTTTTAAATATAAATAAGTTCAAAAATAATTAAATAATTGAATGAGGTTGTAGTTTATATTCATGTGATAAAATAAAATAGTTACTTCATTAAGTATTTGAATGTAAAGGAATGTATCAAGCTTAAATGAATATAAGTATGGGATGTGTATCCTCATCTCATTTCTCTTATGTGATGAGAGAAATTATTTACTAATAAACAGTTGTTATGAACAAAATGAGATGATTAATTATATACATATTTTTAATTCAATTATATAAAATATTTTGAAATGGAAACAAGGATAAAAATGGTTTATCCAGGATAAAGTGTTTATCCCAATGTTTTTTAAAATATAATTTAATGTGTTTTATCCACCCATAAGTGGTATATTTTAATAAAAAGCATATTTTCAAAAGAAAATGTTCCAAACACATACAATGACATATATTAATAGTATTTTATTTGTAAAATATTCACATTAAAATGATATAAGTGTTATTTTCTAAACATAAAGAATCTTGTGTATCTTAGAAAAATATTTTGAAAATAATAGTGTCCAAAATAGTAGTGAGAATATATCTGAACTTAAAGACATTAAAGGTTAATGAAAAAAATATAATACTAGTCCAATATTAAGTTGATATTCCACTTGATATCCTAAAAGATTTTTGGGTGTGGTGGTAAAGAATTAATCTAAATAGTTACATTATTTATGATATATTTCAAGAAAAAATATTGATAGAATGGTTCTAAGGATGATAATAATGAACATAGAAAGAATTATAAGTAAAAAAATAAGTTGAAATTGTGACATTTGATGTTATATGGTTAATTATTTTGAATATTTTCAAAGGTTTGAACATTAGGAATATGATTTATAAATCTCACCATTATTCAAAATATTTTTCTTCATAGGTGTAACTCACTAAAAGAGTTTAGTGGTGGGGTTTTATTAAATGGTCACATAGTGATGTGATAGGAATTACATATGATGTAATGAGTTAAAAAAACCCTTTAAAGTGTATTATACATAATGTTGATCTAGTATTTTATCATATATGATATGATAGATAGGTTCATTTGTTAATTTTATTAAATATTCTTAAAATATTTTTATGGATATAAAATTTATCTTATTTGAGGAAATATTCTCTTTATCATTGTCACATTGGTTTTAGAAATGTATATATGGATATATATTTTGTGAAGTGTAATGATAATTAACCTCTCAAAGTATTACTTTGAGTTATCACTAACCGATGTTCATCATGGAGCATTATAGGTTATAGAAAATTCTAAGGTCGATATGAGTAATATTTATGTACAGATATATATAATATAATCATGAGGAAAAAAGGTGTTTTTTGCATAGGATGACCCACTAAGTAAACCACATGGTATATCATTCATAATGTATTTGGTATATTTGGTTTGAATGGATCATATTTCGGTCACCAATACCTAAGGTTCATGAGATACCTAGTGTGATAACCTTCATACTTTGATACCATAATTACACAAGTCTACATGTTGAATTAGTTAATCGTGGGGTGGTTGGGTATGTTGTTAATCATGTTTTCAGTTATATCTTATCTAGATATGGTATTTTCTCTCTCTCGTATGATGATTAATCCATCTGGTGTGATGGCCTATGATTTTAATAAATAATTTTCCATAAATAAATATCAGACTAAGTGGCTTATCTTACATAGAATACCAAACTAAAATGAAAACCATGATACATTAATAAAATAAAATTATTAAATAAGAGTAATATATTTTTTCTATTAAATTATAGGGTATCAAAAGAAGTAACCACCCTATAAAAACTATGAAAAAAGATATATTAATATAAGAGTCATTTCTTTAAAATACTTTTAATTTTCCACTTATGTGTTTTTATATTATAATTAATTTCTATCATATTTAAAATTTTAATTTGATATAATTAACTTATTTTTTTAATTTCACATATAAAAATTATCCTAAAATTAATTTTTGGGTATTTTTCTAAAATAATTTATTTTTAGAGGAATTGTTAAAAAATACTATTTTTTCTAAAATGATGATGTTTATTAATTTATCAGTATATAAACAAGACATAGAATTTTTTATTCAAAAATATATATTTAAGGAATAAATTTATTCATTTTAAATATTTTTTTTAAATTTATAAAACCTATTTCTAACCTTAAAAAACTAAATTAATATTTTAATTCTAATAAAAAATATTTTTGATTTTTTCTTTTAATTAACTATTTTAATGGTAAAATTCAATTTTGGCTTACTTGAAAGCTATGTACCTTTTTTATAATAAACCGATTTATATCATGGAAATTTTATATTTTGATAACTATAGATTACACATATGTTTTAATCTTGAAAACACAATTTTCCTAAAAACAATTTTTATGTTGTATGTGTGTTTATTTTAAAATTAACGTTTCACACCATTGGAAATTTTATTTGATAAAATGATTTTAAAATTGAAAATTTGAAGGTTCAAAGTAGGAAAAAATATCATTACAAATTTATTCATTAAAATTAATTACTAAGGTTGAAAATTAATTACCCCGATAAATGTTAAAATGGTATAACTTGATTTACTAGTAGAAAATGATACAAAACATGTTAAAAACATGTTTAAAATTTTATTTTTGAGGTTTTACTAGAACAAAACTCACCTACCTTCATCTTTTTTTCATTTTTTATTTTTTAACCCATGAATATTAGTATTACATTATTGAAAATGAAAAGGATAGTTCCAAAATTACCATACTCTTCACTTAAAAAACGGATCACTTATACTAGTTTAAGTTGAACATTTAAATTAGTATTTCTTACTAAAAAACTTCCATTTTGTTCCTAATATAACCTTATCCCACTTACTTACGACTCTATTCACTATTAGTTAGCTTAATGCCTCCATTTCTAATAATATTTCTACGAGAAAATTCAAGCTCCAAACGTAAGTATTACATCTTTATTAATCTTTTATTCTTAATCTTCCCCTTACAAACCTTTTATAACCACATTAATGTAATTAAATAATTATAATTAATATTCTAATATTTTATTATATTAATGGTGAAAGGTTCTGGGGCCCGCAGCGGAAGCCAGTGGGCCGGGGATTTTAAAATTTTCATCGGTGGGATGACGGAACTTGTCATCGTCAATGATCTGAGCCCCAAAAAGTTCCAAGGATCTCGAGTAAATTATAATGAGCACAAAATAAAAATGAAAATGTACCCATTTCAAATTCGAATCCTTGGTTGACTACAGCTAGTTGATGGCGATCATCTCTTGAAGGATCCAAAGTAGGAACCCTTTAGATTGTCCACACGCGCTTCAAAAAACCACGGGAGCATCGATCATCAAATTCTGGGTGCTAGTGCCGAGATCTGACGATGCTTTCAATGTCCTGACGATCACCGCATTGAGATGCCTTCGATGTTGGAGAGAGATCTTGATTCGAGCTTCTTGTATTGAGATCTTATCTCTCTAGAGAGAAGGAGGAGAGAGAGGCTCTCAACTTTCATTCCATGAAAGTGAATGAATAGTGATTATCCACACATGAGAGAGAGACTCCTCCTTTATTTATAGTGGAGTTGATAAATACCTGGTAG
Source organism: Viscum album (assembly GCA_963277665.1). Classification (NCBI taxonomy): domain Eukaryota; kingdom Viridiplantae; phylum Streptophyta; class Magnoliopsida; order Santalales; family Viscaceae; genus Viscum; species Viscum album. The sequence continues at coordinate 937,987,388 of OY728153.1, forward strand.
GGTTCCCCGACCCCCATTTATTTCAACATCCACTAAATAAATAATTTTGACGAACTAAACTATGTCAATATTATTTATTATTTTATCACATACTTGTAATATATATATATATATAATATATTATGTGATAAAATATGACCTATTTAACTCGACTCTCTATCCCACTTAATATTAAATGAACCTTGAATATTAAAATAATATTCATTTGATTAATATTATCTCGTATTTACTAAAATTGTAAATACATTAAATAAATTCAATACCAAATATTCATAACTTGAATATTAATGAATTTATTTAATTATTTTGGTGATCAAAAACTTGGACAACACTCAAACCCCATGGTGGGGCCCACCATGTCCATATACCTATTCAACTGAATAGGGAGGATTCTTGAATATGCTATTCTGTGTGACCCTCTAGGACCTTATCTCGATAGTAGTGAATAAATCCACAGACTAAGAGTGGAGTCTAACAACCCAGCATGGCCCCTAAAGAGATAAGGATTGTCATAGCAACAACAACCAACCTATGAACACTAACTATGTACTATAATCTATTTTTCATTAAATATCTCATAAATCAGGATACACACTAGTGTCATCTCCCTTTTCTTGCTTTATTATTTGTTTATCTATCCATATGGATTTACCTTTGTACTGTTTTGGCTAGAAACTTATGAGGGCAGCACCATCCTGATCAACCAAGCCTAAGATATACAACTTCCTAAACTTAGAAGTGACAAATCCTTTCTTCACCATTCAACCAATTTCATACCACCAACGACGCACCCAACACAAGCTACCTCTCCATGATTTCAATACCATGGTTTTTTCCTTGTATCAAAGTACGCAATCAAATTATACACATTGGTAATGGTCTCATGTTAGGAGACAAATACATATGTCAGTAGATAGTAAAAACCAATGGAACCCAAAACATGTGATGTTTCTATTGGCGAGTCTATCCTCATGATCTCAATACTAGATATCACCAAGTGTGAACTTCATGAGAAGAAGTATCAATGCTTATGTTCCCCCAGCACCTAATAGTCAGACATCTACTGTGTCTATTCAGTTAGATGTATCTATACCATAGAACATATATTAAAGATTAATGTCATACTATCTCAAGGTTTTCATTATATTTTGGGATCTACTATAACCTATTGATACAACAATTAATCTTTGGACATTACCATTATAATAGCGGGCGAAGAAAATTCTAAACTATAATGGTAAGATGACATCATTTATACCTAATTGTATACATGATATGGTAATAAAAAGTACTGTATAGTTGGGTCTAGGGCACCCACTATTTCAACACTCCCATTTGCACTAGAGCTAACTTGCTAACCAAACTTGTTAGCTACTCACATGATAAATATCATGCTTCTACTGAGTAATGGATTTAACTACTGAGTCTGCCACATTTTCTCCATGTGGCTTATCTGCTGTATATGACCTCATCTCCTTGAGTAAAACTTCTCAAGATAAGGTATCCCTGAGTATATCATTTTTGTCCATTGTAATAACTTGAAAACTTGGATAGTAATAATATCATAATTTACATTATGATAATACTTTTCTCACTAGGTTCAATTCCAAGAACTGGAACAAATCGTTGAATTTAATAACTACTCCTTAGCTTCCTTAGAAGCTGCAACTTACTCAGTATTTGTAGATATAGCTACCACTGAATTTTATGATCTTGACTCACTCATCTCCATTTCCTAACTGTGATACTAGATCATATTGATCTAAGGATTACTAGTGTGTGTCCCACTATAACTAGTATACATTCTTCTCCATATATCAGGTACATATCACTTTATACTCACTAAAGTACAAGATGATAGTTCTGACTGCGTCACTTGTAGTGCTCCTGGAAATAATTGATACCCACTAACTATAAAGTATATCTTGGCAGTGTCAATATTATGGCATACGTAATTGATCCATCTTTGGAGCATATGGAACTCAACTCACAACTTTAATCACTTCCCATGTTCCGAACATGTCAACCTGAAGAGATTATTCCTTGTGACATAGGCAAAAATTCATCTCTTGAATTGTTCCAACTTGTATTTTTCAATAAAATGTCACTTTATGTATGATTGGCTAGGTCCAAGAAACCATTAGATCTACCTCAGCAGATCATGTTCCCAAGAACTTAGGTTGCTACTTTAAGTCAATCACTGTATAATTACTTTTAACCTGATCTTATCTAACTATAAGATCAAGATCTATTTTCCATATGTTGTCGAACATATTTCTCTTGGAAAACATTGGCACTCCCACTAACCTTTGGTAGACACAAGGAAAAAATTTATTTGAAATTAATGATCTATGATCTTGTTGCTTACTTTAATCTAGAACTAGATTTCAATAACTTGCAACCTTCATTGGCACTCAGTGGTGTCATTATCCCTTTCTATTTGAGTCGCATAGACACCTTCTGGGAAAGTTTATCTTGACATCCAATGGCCAATTAAATGATCTTAGAGGTTAGTTATGATAAGTAAAATTATAATGGATTTAGGCATACCAACTTGGTATAACCAATCGAGCCTTATTGGTACTAGGATCATACCATCCATGTATAATCTCATTTGAATACCCACCGTAGTATTCAATTTATAATCCCCTTTGCAATTTGATACATGGAATCCATTATTGAATTTTAATTGATCTTTTCAATCTTAGCTAATTTTTATATACTAATTACTTGTAGGATTTATTATTCTAAATGAATAATTTATCCCTGGATGCGATGAATATAAAATCATCACCATGGTTTCATTCTTCCTAAGCAGTATGTGTCACTGGAACATGTCTCCTCCACATAAACTTGTGAAACTTATTACTATGCCAACCATTTGTGGTTCTATAGAATTGACTAAGCCCGAGTCAGTCTTTCTCCCACTATCTCTGATAGAAATGTGCACCCTTATATAGAAATTTAGTCTGTCACCTGACCATGTCTTTTCTATCTTAGGGATTTATTTAATATCCTAAGAAACTATTAGGATAATTACTTAGATTCACCATGTGTTCGACTTGATGCATGTTTGTTTATATCATAAAAACTCTTTGCATCCTAACACATGATCTACAACATAATCATACTATGAATCATATGATACTCAATTGTCATTTTAGTTGGCATATTGGTTATGGGTTTACGCCATTATTTGAAAAGCACATCTTGAAATATAATGGAATTTTCTGCAGGTTTTAACATTGATACTCCATACATCATAACTTTTATGTATAAAATGTGCATTTAGGAATTTCTACATGATACATTTTTTTGATCAATGTTAACATGTAAGACTCTTCATTGATCCTCCTTATGAACATCAATATCATGATGTAGATAAGGTAATGTGAGTTTATGAATTACTTCATGCTATATTATCATGATCGATGAATGCTTGGTCAAGATATTCTTCAGTATACTGATCTGAAGAAACTCATATCTTCTGACCATGAATATACTTCACTAGTACATTCCTTAATAACTTAAAGGAATCTTGTGAAGTATCTTTACCTCTATATTTATTTGGAATAATTCTCAATCTCTTGTTGAACTAACCTCAGATGATTTGTGGCACACCTTTATTTCTAAAGGTTTCTTTGTCTAAACTAAGGATGTCAATAATACCAAAGGTGTTTATTTGTGGCAATCCTAAATACCATACTGGGTATATTCTTGACATCCACTTTTAGTTTTACTTAACAAAGAATCATATTTCCACAACTGGTAGGTCTTACATTTTATATTCATCATGTGTTGCCTTTGATTCAAGTATGTCCAAACTATTTTTTGAGTATGTTACACCACAAACAACATTAATTCCAAAACATGGAATAATGTCTCATTATGTCAAAAAAGGAAATGTGAGATAAATTTTTTGGTTATACTCAATAACTTTTTCAATCTGAATCAATCACATGGAAATTATAAGTTATGTGTTTCTCACTGCTGACTTAGGAATCACCCTTTCTCTGCAGCTTGGAGAAGACACCTTAATTCATGTAATGTTTCTATACTTACTTGGTTACTATATTTAAATACACATATGTGAAAAGCATATTGTATTTAATACCCAAGAAGTATGTGAGAAACACTACTTTTATTTGATGAATATAATTGAACAAGAAGCAGATAATTGCTTCTAGTATTTTAGTTTATTGCATTTTTAAACTTCCATAAATTTATTTCAATATGTGATGAAAATAACCTCTTGTTAAATAACTAAACACTTTTATTTGAATTACATCATGAAGGTGCCTTTGGCATGCCTTTCTATAGGACTATTTTCTTTGTCATTCAATTTATTCTCCATGAGAGCAAAAGATGGTGTTATCTTTAATGTTCTTATTTATTGGATAATTTTACCATAAAGGTAATGAAGTTCTTACTCTATACTGTTCATTTGTATCCTTAAAAAAACTAGAGTAATTGGGTAAAAAAGGTATAAGAATGGAATGACATGTAACATTTTGATTTGTCTTTCACTTTACACAAAGCGAGTGCATTCATCACATTCAAATCTTGCTTAGCTTTATCCTTGGAAACTTCTTGGAGATGATACTACATGTAACATCATCCATGTTGTGATGTTGTGACCGCAACTAACATCATATTTTGATGATATCATTATTAAAGAACCATTATATGCTTAATTCACGAGTCTCATGTAAGTAATTTTACACCCTCGCTTCCTGAGGTGGCTTAATAGGTTGGGACACAAGCACCTTGAATTTTTGTTATAGTAATAAAGTGCCCAAGCACCTATAATACACTTGGAATTTTGTGATTTTTTGGACATTAACTTTGTCTAATATTAATCATATTTTTATTATGGTATTATTTTCCATTTTTCTACAAAAATAAACTTTAGTAGATTGTACTTTTAATGTTGATTACCAAATGTGAAATTACTGATTAATTTAATCATTAAATGTCTCCCAATAATTTTTTGAATTCTAGGAACCCTATGTACTAGAATCAGAATACTATTGAGTATTATAGTGGAAAGGATCCTTAAACCACCTCTCATAGTCTACAAGCTATGGATACGCCACTACTCTAAGGGTTTAAAGTAGGATTTTGGCTGGCTAACTGCATTAACTCATGGTTCCTTGATCTTTTGAGTGAAGTCCCTAATTCTAAAATCTTAACTTGATTTACTCAACGCTTACCTCTAAAATTAAAACAAGCTAGATATAACCATTTATTTTCTGCAATTTTAGTTAAGTAGACCCACCACCCTAATAAGAACTCCCCGGTAGTAAGATACACCCTCAGCTATGGCATGACCGGCACCCCAAACACCCAGTTTTGTTCAAAATTTAAGGATGGAAGGCTTTGGTGACTAAATATTACTTTGACGGTTTTGTGTTTTTCTCTTGATGAATGTAATCCATTTTTATTAAACTTTTTCATCTATGTTGTCACTTTCACAACTGAACTTTAATAGAAAAACATATGTCACTTCTTTATGAATTTTATTATTTATTATTTTATGTATTTTCCCGCTGTTTATAAATGCATAAAATAATAAATAAATGAATAAAGGTAAACTATTACTGGACTGGTCTTGAGCATCTAAACAACCTAAGGGCATCATACCTGAGTTGAAGCTTGACTCATACAGCGGTTTTTCCCCATCTTGCATGTTCGGTTGTAATGTGAACCATCGTCTTATCTTGAAGGGGCCCACATCACATCTTACATTACCACCTCATCTCGACGGGATCCACATGTCATCTTGCACCGTCTTGATCAATGTGCACCACCTCATCTTGGAAAGGTCCACGTTATTCACCGTCTTTGTCTGAAGTACAAAGGTACTCGCATGTAGATGAGAGGGAATCGGGTACAAATGTACATCATGTAAATATTGGGCGCACATGACGTTATACATTTTAACCAAAAAGAAAGACAATTCACAGACTATCTATTTAATTAATTATGTACATCGCACACAGTTAAAATAATTAATTAAATAAATGCATTATACATGGGTCGGTGCTCAAGACCAGAATGTGGGTAAATAATGCGTGATAAAATTAAATTTCATAAATTAAGTACGAGGGTTATAAATTAAATTAAATGAATTAATAAATTCAAATAATTTAATTAATTATCGGTCCTTTAATTAATTTATTTTTTATATCAAAATTAATTTAATTTAACTTAATTCAATTTAATAATCAAATTGAATTAATTTTCGTTCGGGTATTAAAATTTATTTATTTTCATCCACAATTAATATATTAATTAATTCAATTTAAATTATTTAATTATATTAATTGAAATTAAAACTTGGGTCTCGAAGACTTGCTTTGGCCCATCGCAGGTCACGTTGAACCTGCACATACCTGTAACGGGTCGGGCAAAGCCCGTGCTTGGCTTATCAGGACTAGGCAGTTCTGTCCAAACACAAACTTGGTCAGGTAGATCTACTCAGTCCTGTTTCGAGACAAACCTGAACCCGAAAGAGGTGTTAGGGGTTATCTGCACTCGGGTTCATCCGAAGACGATGGAGTCGTTGGTCCACTGCAGTGCAGGTCGGGGCCAGATCTTGCAGCGGTGGTTCGGCAACAAGAAGATTTGGCGGGTAGCCCGACTTCCAAGCTCGGGTGTGGAGCTGTGCCATTAGAGGTGGCCAGGGAGGCCGGGAGGCGATGTTTGGGGAGGCCGGGCGGTCGGTAGGCTCTGGTCAGCTGCACGGTGCACTTCTATCGATGCGCACAGGGGGTGCGAGAAACTTCGGCCGAGGCTGGCGGGTGCGGGCGATCGGGAAACAGAGAAGGGAGATTAGGTGAGGTCCTCCGAGGCGGTGGCTGGATGCGGATCCAGAGGAGGGTGGGGCTAGGAGCTATGAAGGCTGGGTGGATACCATCCAGGGCAGCCAGGAACCAGGCTGGGACCCTGAGCGGTCGGGGTGGCGTCCGGAGGTTGGGGCTGCAGAGGTAGGCTCGACAGGAGGCAGACACCTGGTCTTGTGCAGGGTGCACCATAGAAGGGAACCAGAGGCCTAGGCTGGGCGGTGCTCAGGCGGGAGGCTGGTGTGCGGCGTCCCAGCACGAGAGGGCAGTGGGCGGTTTCCTGGGTTGGGACTTGGGTGGCGTGAAGATGTTGGGCGATAGGGGCATGCTCGGCGTCGCGACCTGCTGCGCGGGAGGTAGGGGACAACCCCCTCCCTTTTTCCTTTTTTTATCAAGCACCCCCCCTCTTTAGATTTATTATTTTTTTATTTAAAGTCTTCCTTTTATTTTAAATCAAGTCTCACATCCCCTTTTAAAAATTCCACACCCATTTTTTTTTAAATTCAATTTATGACTTCTCTTGAAATCCTCCCCATATTTTCCAAAGGCTACTTATCCTTTTTCTATAATAATGATAAAATTATTATTATGAAATAATAATTTATTATTATATTATTATTATAATAATAAAATAAATATTATAATAATAATAAAATTATTATGAAAATTACTAAACTTTAAAATTTACAATTTGTATATAATTTTAATTATATCCGATGAACTGATCTAAACTTGATCAGTTCTTGGGAATTAACAAAAATTAATACACGTAATCAAAACAAAAATTTTGATCCAATCTGAAAATTTAAAAAGATCATAACTTGGTCATTCCAAATCGGATCGACGTTCAGTTTGAACCACTGGGACTGTTTTTAAACCCTCTACTTAATTTTATGAAAATTAATTTTATTTGGCTCAGAAAATCTATGTAATCACTCTGATACCACTGAAAGGTTCTGGGGCCCATAGAAAAAGCCGGTGGGCAGGGAATTTTAAAATTTTTGTCAGTGGGCCGATGAAACTTTTCGTCACCGATGATCCGAGCCCCAGAAAGTTCTGAGGATCTCGCGTAAATTATAAAGAGCACAAAATAAAAAATAAAATGTAACCATTTCAAATCTGAAGTCGCGGTCAACTGCAAATATTCAATGGCAATCTTCAATTGAAGGATCCAAAGAAGGAACCCTCTAGATCGTCCACACGCACTTCAAAAAACCACGGAGCATCGATCGTCGAGTTCTGGGTGCTAGCATTGAGATCTGATGGCATTTTCGACGTCCCAATGATCACCGCATCCAGATGCCTTTGATGTTGGAGAGAGATCTTGATCCGAGATTCTTGGATCGAGAGCTTCTCTATCTAGAGAGCTGTAGTAGAGAGAAGCTCTAAACTTTCATTCCATGAAAGTTAATGAATAGTGATTAGCCACACATGAGAGAGATCCTACTCCTTTATTTATAGTGGAGTTGATAAATACCCGGTAGGGTTCCTCGGCCCCCGTTTATTTCAACGTCCACTAAATAAATAATTTTTATGAATTAAAATACGTCAATATTATTTATTTTTTTATCACATACTTGTAATATATATAAAATATATTACATGATAAAATCTGATCCATTTAACTCGACTCTCTATCCCGCTTAATATTAAACAAACCTTGAATTTTAAAATAATATTTGTTTGATTGATATTATCTCGTATTTATTAAAATTGTAAATATATTAAATAAATTCAATCTAAAATATTCATAAATTTAATATTAATGAATTTATTTAATTATTTTGGTGATAGAAAACTTGGACAACACTCGAACCCTGTGGTGGGGCCCACCATGTCCATATACCTATTCAACTGAATATGAAAGATTCATGAATATGCTATTGTGTGTGACCCTATGGGCCCTTATCTCGATAGTAGTGAATATATCCATAGACCAAGAGCGGAGTCTAACAACCCATCATCACCCCTAAAGAGATAAGGACTGTCATAACAACGACAACCAACATATGAACACTGACTGTGTAGTATAATATATTTTTCATTAAATATATAATAAAGTAGGACACACACTAGTGTCATCACCCTTTTCTTGCTTTATTATTTGTTGATCTATCTGGAAGGATTTACCTTTGTACTACTTTGGCCAAAGACTTATAAAGGCAGCACCATCATGATCAACTAGGACTGAGATATACAGCCTTCTAATCTTGGAAGCGGAAAATACTTTCTTGACCATTCAACCAATGTCATACCACCAACGACGCACCCAACATAAGATACTTCACCACGATTTCAATACCATGGCTTTTTCCTTACATCGAAGTACGTAATCAAATGATACACTTTGGTAATGGTCTCAAGTCAGGAGACCAATACACATGTCTATAGATATAAACAACCAATGACACCCAAAACATGTGGTGTTCCTATTGGAGGGTATGTCCTCATGATCTCACTAATAGAGATCACCAAGTGTGAACTTCATAAGAAGAAGTCTCAATGCTTATGATCCCCCAACACCCGATAGTCATACATCTACTATGTCCAGTCTGTAAGATGTATCTAATCCATAGAATATATATTTATGATTAATTTCATAGTATCTCAAGGTTCTCATTATAGCATGGGATCTATTATAACCTCTCGATTTGAAAATTAATCTTTAGACAATACCATTATAATAGTGGATGCAGAAAAGTCTACACTATAATGGTAAGATGACATCATGTATACCTAACTCTACATACACAATCCATATTTTTATTTTCAAATAAAACTTTTAAAGGGTAAGTGTGAACAAAAACACCTCTAAACGTTACAAACTCAACCACTGTAAGATCCACCCAGTACAAATTCAAATTTCAAAGTTCTGCCAAAAAATTTCCCAAACTCAGAATTAAAATAGATTAAACACCACCATACTCAGACCACGAGCCAGCCCGCATCCCTCTTTCCCCATCGGTCGCACACTTCTAACCACCTCCATCATCAAGGCCGGATCCGAACACATCCACACCATCGAGAAATAGGCTGTCGACACCGTCTTCATCCCAAAGCCACCCACTCAAACTCACATCCCAATGAGCCTTGAACTCCACTGGGTAGCTCCACCTCGGAAAGAGCATTGGAATTATGGATCCAGAGAAGAGAAAAGAATGGGATATTACAGGCTGAAACAATAGTAAGAAACCCTGGAACCGTCGACATAGAAGAAATCAAACATCGTCGTCGCCATCACAGTCAACCTCAAAACAACAATTGCACTGAAGGAGATGTCACACCACCATTGTGGACAACTATCAGACTTTGAACATAAGCCACATGAGAAGCACACCCTATTGTGCTATTCACATTAGCCCAAACCACTGTACATCGATGTTGTCCGAGACACCACCGGAACCCACCCCACTGCAGAACAAAATCCAGAACTGGCGAGCTGCCCAAGAAATACGCACCGAAGCCTTTGCGCCAACGACCAACACACGCAGCAAACAACAATTATTAAAATAGATTAAACCCATCGCAAAACACAAAAACATCCAAAAATTCTAAAAGATTCATCAAATCATAGGACCAAATACAGAAAAGAACTGGGGATTAAACCCTAGGGAAAACGGGAATAAATAGAGATTGAATAGGAAAGGGGATCAGAACCCTAAAAGAAGAAGTAGATTCTTGAAGATCCATAGCTACTGGACTACGAATCCCAAAAACTCCTTAAACCAGATGCTCCCAATCCAATTTGGAAGGGAGCAGCTAACCGTGATTTCAGATCACATAAGAGGTAGCTGAGGAAGATCCAATGCGTCGTCAACCACTCACCGTCGAAAAAGAACGCATGAAGCCATGGACGCCGAATGAGATAGATCCACCCAATAGAATGAGTCTGAGGAGGAACCAATGAAGAAAATGATGAATAATAAAGGGAATGGAAGGTAAAATAAGTAATTGTTGATTGGCAGTGCTCCATCGTGAGAGGAAGAAACCCTAGGGGAGGAGGAAACCACTCGGGGGAGCCAACCTGGTGAGAATAGAGCCATCAATATCCTTCTCATACTCTTATACCTAACTGTATACATGATATTGTAATAAAAAGTAACACATAGTTGGGTTTAGGTCACCCACTATTTCAATAAATGGAACAATCCTTATTTATTTTTTCCCATCCACCTAGAAAAACAAAAGAACATCGATCGTGCATTGTGCAAACAACTGCCTCTGCGAAGCGACATCTTTCGATTTCATATTTTTTACTAAAGAATTATTTTAATGATTAAAATGAAAATTAAATATGATATATATAATTTAATTATTATTTTTAATATTAAATTCATTATCTACCTTTATACCCTCTCATTTTTTAATAAATAATAATGTTAATCGTGTGTTATAGAGACTACCACCTCTACTGAGTAATTTGTCTCATTTTTATATATTTCCTTTATTATTTATTAAAATATATTAATATATGATTAAGAACATTAAAGTTATCTAAATAATATCATTATGATTCAATTATAATGATATTATTCCAAAATAAATCACTTTTATAATCATAATCATCCATTAATTATGGTATGTTTGTGTTTGGGTCGGTTTAACCACATACTTCAATGATGTTATAAAATAATATCATGAATGGATATGAAGATGTAATTATAGATAATATATGATATAAATACGAAAATAAATATTTTAGTTTAGTTTGTTAATGGTAAAGTTAATATTAAATTACTTAATGAATATACCAATGCTCATTCGTTAAAAATTACTGAAACATTCCCATCATCGGTTTCATTTTTAATTATCATAACAAAAACTCTCATATAATGAAATTATAAAATTATAAATAATTTTGAATAATAAATTTAAATGCCTTTTATGATATTTTAATTATTAACTTTGGGATAATAAGGAATAACAACACCATGATTACGAAACTAGTTCAAAATGATCAAGATTACTCACACCCAATATTGAAAATGGATAAGAACTAGTTGATATAAATGTAGAGAATAATTATAAATTAAGTATATAAAAATGAATGTATATGAATAAGGTTCTGAAATACATGACTAATATTGTTATTTTTGTTAAACAAGAGGTTAAAACACTTTCACTGAAATCAATATTAAAGGTAAGGGTTTGGGTAATAACTAAAACTTCTTCATTTGAGTTATACAATTTCTTATTGAATTTCATTCCCCTATATTCACTACATTTTCCATTTTAAATGATTTTTTATCTTATATCTCTAGTTAAAAGAGTTTTTAATTCAAATCTACTTCCATTAATTATTTTCTTTTCTTTTTTTTATGAAAACAAAGTTGACTTTCTAAAAAGGGACTTATGACTATAACTTTTACATTGATGATTTACAATTATTTTTAAAAAACCCTTTTGTGATTTGGTTTTCAATATACTCTCTATATTCAAAAAGAATAATCATGAATGTAGTTTTCTTTAAAGTTTCACCCACCATATTTATTCTATTATGTGATTATTTTTTGGGTGATTAGTTTTTTATGTCAATCAATTTAATTCATAATCTAATACACTTTGGAAATGTAATGAAACCCATATTTATTTACATGGGATATTTATGATATGAAAGTTGAATAAATTTCATTTGAAAGTTTTATGAAACCCATTTTTATTTTTTTAGGTTCTTTATGAAAATCAAATTATTTTTATTTAAATTTTTTATTTAACCCAATCTAAGGGCCCGTGTTTTTTTTATTAGAATTTTGAGGAAAAAAATCATTTTTTACTACCAAATTCTTATAAGAGGTAAAATGGTAGTTTTACCCTAGTATATGATCTTGGATAATTATTCTAACCACGTTTTTGGTCTAATAATAGGGTTTTTACCCCAGTACAGGAGCTTGGTGTAATTATGAACCATTCTAATTTTAGTAGAATAATTAATATTTAATATTTAATTAATAAAATGTTAATTTATTTTCATAGGTTTGATTTTCTAAATATTTGTAATGGAGAGTTAGATTAGGATTTTTTTATTTACTATTGAGTCCATAATGTGGATTTTTTCCTAAGCAGGGTGTAAACTTAGGTCGGCCGCTAAGGCTGGCTCGGGCCCCATTTTATTTTTCTTTTATTTTTCTTCCTTTTATTTTTTCCTTTTTATTTTCTTCTTTCTACCTTTGTATTCTCATGTATGCCCCCCCCCCACACCCTTTGGGATTACTTTATCACATGACCAAGAGAGAAAGGGGAGAGGGGGAGATAAGGATAGGGGATGAAGAGAGGTGCCACTGCGGTTCTTAGGAGGAGTTGGACCGTCATGCAACAGCCATGGATCACGGAAACGAGAGAAGTTTTGGTGGATTCCATTCAAAGATAGTATTTTTTTAACGTTTTGTTGTAAATACTTGTAGATTTTGCATTTTTATAGTTTTAATGTCTTATTATTATTTCTTAGGACCCATTGTGGATTGATCTATACCTTTTGGGTAGAAAACAGGGGTTTCAGGATGATTTGAGGGGTTTCCCATTCGGAAATCATAATCACACAGTGTGTAGTTTAGGAACACATGCTATTTATTCTTCCTCTTGGAGGAATATGATCTTTTTAGAAGTACATATCATGTATGGGGTATATACTCTCTATACTGGGACTCATCCTTGCAACTAAGTACTCAGCCATACAGTTTGTGTAGGGGAACATGGCCATGTAGTGTATATGGTCAGACCCCATGTGGGTTATACACCATATAGAGGTACACTATTAGGAACGTATATGGAAAAGACATGTGAGGTACATGAATAGGTACCCCATATAGGTTACACACTATGTACATGATCAACATATCATGTACTTGGGTTCTTACATGTCAGGTCCAACTGGTGTACACACCCAAGTGGGGATTTGGGGGTACAAATCATGTACTAGGTATACACGCCATGTGATACCCCCTTATGGTGATAGGTCTTTCTCTAGTTTAATTATTCTTCTATTATTCCCATCCCCTTGTTCTCCTCTGGGTACTTGTTCGTTGTGACCTTCATTCATGTTGCTAGAACCATGATGAACAAACCCCATCTCAATTTAACTCAATGCAACCCTAGCAATTTAGGATTATATTGGTGGAAACTTCTGGTGAGATTATTCCTCTTGATTCCTAGTTTAGAATTTTTTGGGCTCCTTTTATAATGGTTATTGATTCTCCCATAACCAATATTTCTCATCAACCCTCCTCTATTCTTATTTCCTCTCCCTTCATGCAAGACCCCATTTTTGGTCAAGCATGATGGGGTTTTAGGGTTGTTTGGGATGGTAATGGTGGTAGGGTTGATGGAGTTTTTTTCATTAGTTTCTACATTTTATCCTTTTTCCATCTATGAATTATGCTTTACATTTATTGGTTGTGGTATCCTTTCATGGTTTTAGTCTGTCTCTTATGGTTTGTTTCCATTATGTGGTTTTCAGTTTCAACTCATCTTGGTTTTGGATTTCTAGCAGTGTCTCCAATGTTCTATGGTGGAGTTGTTTTGGGTTTTGGATGGTGATGGTGGTGTCCTGGATGTGTATGGTTTTGGTTTTTCTTTTCTGTTGATTATGATGGTTTCTTGGTGTTCTGGTCCTACATGCTATTTTCGCCTCTTTGGTTGTTTTTCACTCGATAGTGGTTCAGAAGGTAGGTTTTGGTGTCATGGTGATGGTCAGATATCATATCAAGGCCTTATTATACTCCATACTATGATCTTGCTCCAAGATTCCACCACTCTTCTCCCATTTGGACTTGCACGGTGGTTTCTAAGGTTTTTGGAGTTTTGAAGTTTGAGCGGGTGATATAGTTCTAGGAGGCGACTCTCGTGGTGGATTTGTCTCTATCCTTAGGTCCCCACTAGGCTTATTATTAATATTTGTTGTAAAGATAATTAGAATGGTTATTTTCATGATTTATATGCCCTGGGGAGTTCTATTATGTTTCATCTATGACGTTGGTGATGATGTGGTTGATAGTGAAAAGACAAAGTTGATGGTGATGATTTCTCACTGGTGAAGTGGAGACGATGGTGGAGCATGTTGGCTGGTGTTTCATTCTAGTAGATGTGATTAGTAGTGGTTTATCACCAGAAACATGGGAAAGATGGATGTTTAGTGTTAGGTAATGTAGCTCAAGGTGGATCACAGTTCTGGATCTCGCAGCCCAAGGTGATTAGGTGGTATTGGGATTGACATTTTTTCAAATTTTGAAGTGGAATTTGGTTGATGATCATTTGAATTTTTAATCTTAATTTTTTAATGTTGGGTTATAGTTTTTTAATTTTGGAAGGTACGGTTACCACTTTACCTTAAAATTAATTTTAGAAAATTAAAAAAAAGGATTTGGAGTAGAGCTATCTTCTAAGAGTGAAACCTCTAATCTGAGATAGACCATGAACTATCTTTCTTGATAGATGCTTCCATAGATCTTCCTTTGAGGATATCTTCATTATGAGATGTGCCCTTATGGATGAGGGGGACATGTGGTTAGTTATATCTGAGGATCCCATATAGGATATATCTTCTTACGTTTCATCCTAGAGGATCCCTTGTAGGATGCCTATTTCTTATTCCTGTATCAAGGGTCCCTTATGGGATGTGTGTTCTTATATGTTGACATATGGAATCCCTTGTAGGATTTCTTAACTTTTTTACAATTTCCAAGGATCCCATATAGGATTACTATCCCTATATACACTCTTATTAAGGATCTCATGTATGATGCCTCTTCTTATATACCATTCTGAGGATCCCATGTAGGATTCTTCTGTATTCTTATCGTTAGAGGATCCCATATAGGATTACTTATTTTAACTTCATTGTTGAGGAACCAATTTAGGATTCCTCTATTTTCTTATCATTAGAGGATCCCATGCAGGATTTCTCCTTTTACCTTCACTGCTAAGGATCCTGAGTAGGATGTCTCTCTTATGTTATGACATGAGGGACCCAGTGGGTGGCCCGATGTTTGACCAACCTTGAGCTAGTGCATTGGGGGTTTGGGTTGTGATGGTAATGGGTGTCAACTTATAATTTCATGAACTAACCTGGTTCAACCCTGAACCGGTCACCCGATTCGATCTACGGCAAGGCCTGAGAGTCGTTCCCGATCCTCTCGGGTTGGCGACAAGCATGAGGGCATCAACAAAGTACAAATGGGAATGATTTCATCCAATGAAAATAAACTAAGCAGTAGAAATAAACAGAGTAATGAAAAATAAATAAAATACAGGAAAAAGAAAGAACGATCAAGAATGCGACTAACCCATCCACGACCAAGACTCCACGTAACCCTGTGGGTTACTCTCTGATACCAAAACCAAATGTCACTCAAGGCGATCTGAACCAAGATGAATCCTGCACCAAGGATAAAAACAAGAAACAAGATATAGGTGTGAGTATTAAAACTTAGTAGATAGGCTCGACTAATTCTACTCCCAATTCAAATCCTTTAAATAAAGAAAACATTAATTTCAGGTTTGAAATACAATCTATAAACATAGGTTTTTCTGTAGTATACATTTCAAAATATACAAATCACAACCCATTTCCCTCTCATTTTCAAACAAGGTTTAAAGTGAATATAAGCTATGTTTGTGGGAGAGAAGGTTAAGAGAAACCAAGTAAGAAAAATTCATTTTTCATTATAAAGTAAAACATGGATTAAAACCTATTTAACAAAAACACATATTCAAGATTTACCAAGAAAACTCCAAAACCAATAATAAGGGGGGTAGTCTCACAACGTGGGAAATGGCTAACGAGTCTAGTTGTTGGAACATCATGGGAATACCTAGCAACTCAGAGGAATACCAAAACATACTATACATGTGACTCATATTCCCTACTCGATGATGTCATACACCCTAACATCTGACCATTACCCTACCTAGCCTGGTCAAGGGGCCTGATCCCATAGCAATAAACTCAATTATCCACCTACTATGGGCCACTATTTAGTGCATAATCTAAACTAGTGAAACAATCATTCTCAGTAAACTTCTTTGCTATGATAGGTTCCCATTTATATTTCACAAGGGGTTGTTCCATACCATTAAAAAAACAAGTCACATATATATAACCATACACACCACACAATCCGGCACCACCTTAACCACCTCAAGGTTAGTCCCCTACCTTAGAATAATTACAATATGAGGGAAGTCTCATACTGAGGACCCTCCCAACTCATGATCAACCAACTAGGTAGGAGACCCAAATCAAGAGGGGTTTTCTAAATTACTAATTCAAAGATTCAAATGGGACATACAACATTTTTACAAATCTATACTTTTATAAACAACCACACACGCAAATCACTTTAGTCATTCCAAATTACCATTCAAGTCTAAAACATTTTCCCCAATTCCAAAAAAGGGGCATATAACACGAAGCACTTAATGTGAAAATTATCATTTAAAGATTTAAATCACCATTTTGAACTTCACATGCATGTTTATAAAAACAAATCATGATATAATAAATCACTAATCATTTTAAAGAGCCAATCAAGTCATTTAGAGAAAAAACACAACACGTGTTAAAATCCATGTTTAAAATCATGTGCACCTTAAAACATTTCTCAAAACCTGTTTTTCACCTCTTACATAATTTAATAAACCATTAAAAAAATTATAAAATAATTTTAAATAACACCCCAAGGCTTTTATATCATGAATTCACCCAAAACCATTCTTAAAAACCAAACACACACTGATGCCATATCAAAATGCAATTTTCAGCCCGTATATAATTTAATAAAACAATTTCAGGATCTATAAAATAATTAAAAATGAAACATAAAGGGTTTATACATAAAAAACATCTAATTTTACATAAAAATACCATTTTAGAATCCAACACACATTTAATTTCAACATAGACCATATTCGCACCATATAAAAAAAATCAAGAACATGCTGAATAAATTAAGCAAGCAATTTAACTTTACCAAACAACGTTTACCCAATAAAACCACATCATTTCACGTAATACAACTATTAAAAAAAATATAACACTATTTAACAATGTAGGGGTGTGCAAAAATCAAGCAATTAATGTAAACTAAATTTTAAAGGTGACGTATAGCGACCCAACCATTTCTTACATTACTATTACATCATTTTAAAGATAAAAAACATAATATTTTTACACATAGAGGATCCAACAGTTTAGTGTCTTGGGAAAACTAGTACCATACATAACAATTACAACATCAAGCATAAAAATTTATTTAATTTCTTCTTCTCTAGCTTCTGATTGGAACTTGTCCTCTCCTTAGTACATGTAGCCACCTAAGGATATACATAAAAAGGGGTGAGATAAAATCCTAGTAAGAGGATAGATAAGAAAAATATATCATAGGGGGAGCATAACCATGACATAGGAAAAAGATCATGAACATGAGGGGAGTATAAATAAAAGACTTGAAATGTGGAAAAGCATAAAAAATGAAACATTATGTCTTAGTGGTTAACTACCACACATACTTGTGAACCAAGATAGAATATTGTTCACACATCATTTCAAATTTACTCATGAGATTAATTACTTTACCCAATGCATTGGAGCACTGTATAATTCCGGGCACACCCGTCAATTTGAAACATTCATATTGTGCTATATAATTCTGGGTGCACCCGTCACATCATAACATTATCCTTATGATGTTTCACACATGGAAGATATATCAAAAGTGAACATAACTAACACATGTAAAGGAATGGGTTACATCACATAAGAACACATTCATAAACATTGGGTTCCCAAAAGAAAGAGGGAATAACATACATTTTACAAGAACCGTCCACTTTGAGTGAGAAGTAAAAGGTGTGTTCTTAAAAGAAGAGTTCTTTTGGAAAAAATTTTGTTTGACATAAAAACCAGGGAAAAACATGTATATAACATAAAATTAAATAAAATGAGGAATAAATGATATTTAAGGAGTAACCATATCAAAAATGGTGTGAAAGAGGGAGAACCTGAAGGATGAAAGTTGGGTTTGAGAATTTCCCCTTACCTTGAATTTGAATGATTACTTCTCTTTAATGACCTGTATAATGACATTATATTCATTAATTAGAAATTAAAGAACCTTTTATACATTAATAGATTTCATTATGGTTTTATTATGTCATTTTATGTTCATTTGAATGACTTATAGTGTTTAAAAACATTGTTCGGGGATGTTTGTTTTTATGGTTTTTCTTGGCTGGTTCACTTGTATTCATAAATTAAAGTTCGGGTAGAACATGGGTAAACATACAGAACTAATATTAAATGTTATTAATGACCTTAAAAATTTTAAAATGATCTTATAATGAGTTATATTATATACCATGTGGATGAATCATTAGATAAAAATTAAATGAAGATTGTTTGGGTTAATTTGGGCGGTTTTTTGATCACAATGAACTTGTTTTAATTTATCACTTAGTAATATGTACATAAGTCAGTTCCAGAACTTTAAATAGGACATAATTCAAATAACATATTCTATTTCAACCATAAAAATGGTTTCATGATCAGATCTGAAGGTAGAAATGGAAGAAGAAAACATGTCGTTCTTGAAGGTGATAAATTAACACCTCACGAACAACGTTCTATTTAATAAAATAAAAGGAAGAGGGAAAGGGGGTTGGATGATATAATATCCCATTATCATAATAACATTACAGTAAATGTATAATAATGGAGTCACAATACCATTTGGATGAATATAGGTGAGTAGAGATCAAGAAATGAACTTGAAATTGAAAGGAAATTAAAGGAGAAGAGGGAGAGAAATTACCTCTTAAATCATCCTCTTGAGATACTCCTTAAGGAAGCTAGGCTTGGTCTTTTGATGAGACCAGCAGATCTTAGATGTGGGAGAGGGGCTAGGGAAGATGTTTTGGCAGAGTTTAGAGAAGTCTTGGAGCTTGAGAGGTGTGAGTAAATGAGGGTGTGAAGGGTGGTATTTATAGTGGAGGGGAGAGGGGTTTCCTTAATATAAAATTCATTAGTTTATTAATTTCCCCTAAGACAAGGAATAGTGACTCTTCAATGACCAAGAATATTAATTTTATCATGTGATCCCAAACCAAGTGGGCTTACATCAGCAAAACATCACACATGACTCTATAATTAGCTTATTTAGCTTATTTTTTAAATTATGGTATTTCACTATTCAATAAAAATTCAAGTATCTCAAAAAAATTCCGAAAATTTACCCAAACCATTTTCAACATGTAGAATCCAAAAATGAAGTCCATTTTTCAAAAATAATTTTCTAAATATTATTAATTTAATATTTAATTAAAACCATTATTTACTTAAAAAATAGTTTTTAAAAATTAAAACCGATTTTATAGTGCTTTTAAAAATTACGTAGGGTATTATAAAATTATCTAAAAGCTATAAGACATTGATTCTATAATTTATGAACATATTTTAGGAAAATACATTTTCTTGTAAATTAATTATTTATGACTTACAAAATACCAAAACGTTTACTAAGGTCAAATTGTCACTTTCTAAGATGTCTTAATTTTATTTAATTATTCATGGGTAAGGTTACTCTTATATTGGATGATTTACTATTCATAAGTTGCATATTACTATTCATAAGGGTATGTTACTATTCACAAGGGTATGTTACTATTCACCGAAAATTATTTTTGTTTCATTAGACTCCAAAAATCATCTTGAACACAACCGCGTATGTTGGATTTTTGAAATTCAAAACACAGAAGTGACAAACTTATGTTTAAAGGTCACTTAGCACTTAGTTGTTCATTATTTTGTGTTTTTATGTGATTTTATGGCATATATATAAGAAGGTAAATTCCATTGAAAAACTTTGGGTCATTACATTCTTCCCCCTTAAGAAATTTCGCCCTCGAAATTTTGTTTTACATAAACAGGTGAGGGTAATTCTCCTTCATCACCTCTTTTGGTTACCAAGTTTCTTCCTCAAACTTATGGTTCCTCCACAACACTTTGACAGGATGGGTTTTCTTGTTGCGTAGAACCTTATCTCTTCCATCCAGAATCTCTATTGGATGTCCCTCATAAGAGATATCATCTTCCAGCGGTACCGCCTCTGAGTTTAGTACATGTGAGGGGTCAGGTATGTACTTCCTCAGGAGTGATACGTGAAACACATCATGAACTTGATCCATATTCGGTGGAAGTGCAAGTCGATAGGCCATGGATCCTATGCTTTCAAGGTTCTCAAAGGGGTCAATGTACCTTGGGCTTATCTTTCCTTTATCCTCAAATCGCATGACTCTCTTACATGGAGATATTTGAAGGAAGACTCTATATCTAACATATAACTACAAGTCCCTACGATGGTTGTCATTATAAATATTTTGCTAAATCTGAGCAGCTTTGACGTTTTTCTGGATGAATTGAACCTTCTCTATCATCTCTTGAACAAGATCTGGTCCAAGTATCTTTCTTTCTCCAACTTCATCCCAACAGGTTGGAGTTCTACATCACTTTCCATGTAGAGATTCATATGGATCCATCTGAATAATTGAGTGGAAGCTATTGTTGTATGAGAACTCAACCAATGGGAGTTGTTGATCCCAACCACCTTTGAATTCAAGAGAGAAGGCTCTTAGCATATCTTCAAGCATCTGAATAGTCATTTCAGACTGGCCATCAGTTTGGGGGTGATAAGCCATGATGAAATTTAATTCAGTACTCAAAGCATGTTGAAGACTCCACCAGAATTTAGATGTGAACCTTGGATCACGGTTAGAGACAATCGAGAGTGGAACTCCATGCAGTCTCACCACTTCCTTCACATATATATTTTCAATTTTTTCAAGGGAGAGATCTTCCCTAATAGAGATAAAATGGGCATTCTTGGTGAGTCGGTCAACCACAACCCATATCACATTATTTAACTTTGACATCTTCATGAGACCCGTGACAAAGAGTATAGTAACATTTTCCCATTTCCACATGGGTATAGGCAATGTCCGCATCATCCCTTTGGACTTTTATCGCTCTACTTTAACTTGCTAACATACCAATCACCTTGATATATATTCCTCAATATCCTTCTTCATGTTATCCCACCATAAGTGTTCTCGGAGATCACGGTACATCTTGGTACTCCCAGGATGGATAGAGAAAGTTGAGCTATGTGCATTATCCAATCGCTCATTCTTTATCCCGGGTGATGGAGGCACACAAAGTCGTGTTCCAAACCAAATCATACCATCATTTTCGATATATAACTCTTGCAGCTTCCCTTACTTTACTGCATTCACCCTCTTTTGTATCTCCACATCATCCCTTTGTACTTCCTTAATCATCTCCTGGATTGATGGTTGTGCAATCATTTGGGAAAGGTAGGATGTATCCCCTGCCCTTATGATTTATAAATCCATCCTTTGAATATCTAAGAAGATAGGGTCTTTCTAAATCCGTATCATGGATAGAGTAGTGGGTTCTTTTCTGCTTAGAGCATCAGCTACCTTGTTCACCTTTCCAGGATGATAGTGAATAGAGCAATCGTAATCCTTAATTAGCTCTAACCATCTCCTTTGACACATTTTGATCTCCTTTTGTGTGAATATATACTTTAAGCTCCTATGGCCGGTGTATATGTCACACTTCTCACCATAAAGGTAGTGCCTCCAGATTTTCAAGGCAAAAATCACGACTTCCAGCTCTAGATCATGTGTCGGGTAGTTCTGCTCATGGATCTTTAACTATCATGAGGTGTAAGCTATCACATTATCATTTTTCATGACTATGAAACCCAAGCCTTTATTTGAAGAATCACTGTATATCACAAAACTTCCTCCACTTTTCAGTAGTGTGAGTACAGGTGCAGTGATCATCCTTCTCTTTATCTCTTTGAAGCATCCCTCACATTCTTCCGTCCAGACATACTTTACCCCTTTCCTTATTAACTTAGTTAGTGAGATTGAAAATTGTGAGAAGTTTCTCACAAAACTTCGGTAGTACCCAGATAATCCAAGAAAACTACGGATTTCTATGACACTAGAGGACATGGGACATTCCTCAATCACCTTTGTTTTTGAAGGATCTACAGAAATTCCCTCACTTGTGATCACATGTCCCAAGAACGTGACTTGATTCATCCAAAAGTCACACTTGCTGAACTTGGCATACAACTTCTCCTTTATTAATATCGCCAACACAAGTCTTAGATGTTCTTAATGTTCCTCCTTGCTCTTGGAGTAAATGAGAATATCATCAATAAACACTACCAAAAATATTTCTAGGTAATGTCTAAAGACTCTATTCATAAAATCCATAAATATTGTCGGGGAATTAGTAAGTCTAAAGGGTATCCCTAAAAACTCATTGTGACCATACCTTGTTCAAAAGGTAGTCTTCTAAATATCTTCCTTCTTCACCTTTACCTGATGATATCCAGAATGAAGATCCACCTTTGAGAAGTTTTGAGCTCCTCTTAACTGGTCGAACAAGTCATCAATCCTTGGGAGAGGATACTTGTTCTTTATAGTGATCTTTTTGAGTTCCCGATAATTGATAAACAGCCGCATTGTTCCATCCTTCTTCTTCAAAAAGAGCACTAGTGCACCCCAAGGTGATGCACTAGGGCGTATGAACCCTCTGTCCAAATTCTCTTACAGCTGCTTCTTTAACTCCTCCAGTTTGATAGGAGTCATCCTATAGGGACACTTAAAGATATGAGTAGCTCCGGGTATGAGTTCAATTAATAACTCTACCTCAAGATCCAGGGGAATTCTGGGTAACTCTTCGGGAAATACATCATTGTATTCCCTCACGATGGGAATTTCCTCAAGGTTGGTACATTCCTTTCACTCAACTATTTGGGAGAGGTATGCTTCAAACACTTGGGTAAGCATCACCATGAAGTTTTTAACTCCACCTCCCAAATCATTGGGGATTTCGTTCGGGCAATCGATGCATTGGCCCTTGCACGATTTGTTGGCCTGATTTCTCTTGGTTCCCACCATTTTATAAAATAGAAAAGGTTAGAACAAAACATAAGTAAACAAGTCATGAATAACTTATTAATTTAAATAATTTATCCCAAAAACATAACATATGGGATCCCTATGTAAATATTATTGTGTGCATAATTTTACTTAGTCTCATGCTATAGGTTTTCTCTAGGGTTCACTAATCCTAATTCCCAAATTAACTAAACCTTTCTTTTGATACCAACTATAATGACCCAAACTTTTCTTAAATTACTATTACATCATTTTAAATATAAACAACATAATAGTATTACACATAGAGGATCCAACGGTTTAGTGTCTTGGGAAAACTAGGACTATACATAACAATTACAACATCAAGCATAAACATTTATTTAATTTCTTCTTCTCTAGCTTCTTATTGGCACTTTTCCTCTCCTTAGTACATGTATACACCTAAGGATATACATCAAAAGGGGTGATATAAAAGACTAGTAAGAGGATAGATAAGAAGAATATAACATGGGCTGAGCATAACCATGACATTGGAAAAATATCAGGAACATGTGGGGAGCATAAATAAAAGACTTAAAATGTGGCAATGCATAAAAAATGAAACATCATGTCTTAGTGGTTAACTACCACTCATACTTGTGAATCAAGCTAGAATATTTTTCACACATCATTTCACATTTACTCATGATATTCATCACTTACCCAATTCATTGGTGCACTGTATAATTATGGGCTCACCCGTCACTTTGAAACATTCATATTGCACCATATAATTCTGGGTGCACCCATCACATCATAAAATTATCATTATCATGCTTTCCACATGGAATATATATCAAAAGTGAACATAAATAACCCATGTAAAGTAATGGGTTACATCTCATTAGAACACATTCATAAACTTTGGGTTCCCAAAATAAAGAGGGAATAACATACATGTTACAAGAACCGTCCACTTTGAGTGAGAAGTAAAAGGTGTGTTCTTAAAAGAAGAGTTCTTTTGGAAAAAAAATTGTTTGACATAAAAACCAAGGAAAACATGTATATCCTAGAAAAGGAAAGACAATTATGAAGAAATTATCTTTAAGGAGTAACCATATCAAAAACGTATTGAAAGAGGGAGAACCCGAAGGATGAAAGTTGGGTTCGAGAATTTCCCCTTACATTGTATCTGAATGATTCCTTCTCTTTAATGTCCTGTATAATGAAATTATATTCATTAATTAGAAATTTAAGAACATTTTATACATGAATAGGGTTCATTATAGTTTCATTATGTCATTTTATGTTCCCTTTGATGACTTATAGAGTTTAAAAACATTGTTCGGGGATGTTCGTTTTTATGGTTTTTCTTGGGTGGTTCACTTGTATTCATAAATTGAAGTTCGGGTAGAACATGGGTAAACATCCTGAACTAATATTACATGTTATTAATGAAATTAAAGAATTTAAAATGATCTTATAATGGGTTATATTATATACCATGTGGGTGAATCATTATATTAAAATTAAATGAATATTGTTTGGGTTAATTTGGGCGGTTTTTCGATCACAATGAACTCGTTTTAATTTATCGCTTAGTAATATGTACATAAGTCAGTTCCAGAACTTTAAATAGGAAATAATACATATAAAATAATATGTTTCAACCATAAAAATGGTTTCATGACCAGATATGAAGGTATAAATGGAATAATAAAACATGTCGTTCTTGAAGGTGATAAATTAACACCTCACGAACAATGTTCTCTTTAATAAAATTAAAGGAAGAGGGAAAGAGATTTGTATAATATAATATCCCATTAGCATAATAATATTACATTAAATGTATAATAATGGAGTTACAATACCATTTGGATGAAGATAGGTGGAGAGATATCAATAAATGAACTTGAAATTGAAAGGAAATTAAAGGAGAAGAGGGAGAGAAATTTCCTCTTAAATCCTCCTCTTGAGATCCTCCTTAAGGAAGCTAGTATTGGTCTTTTGATGAGACCAGAAGCTCTTGGAAGTGGTAGAGGGTCTAGGAAAGATGTTTTGGCAGATTTTAGAGAAGTCTTGGAGCTTGAAAGGTGTGAGTAAATGAGGGTTCAAAGGGTGGTATTTATAGTGGAGGGGAGAGGGGTTTCCTTAATATAAAATTAATTAGTTTATTAATTTCCCCTAAGACACGGAATAGTGAGTTTTAAATGACCAAAAATAGTAACTATATCATGTGATCCCGAACCAAGTGGTATTACATCTGCAGAACATCACACATGACTCTATAATTAGCTTATTTAGCTTATTTTTTTAAATTATGGTATTTCACGGTTCAACAAAAATTCAAGTATCTCAGAAAAATCCCAAAAATTTACCCCAAACATTTTTTGACAAGTACAATCCAAAAATGAAGTCCATTTTTCAAAAATAATTTTCTAAATATTATTAATTTAATATTTAATTAAAATCATAATTTACTTAAAAAACAGTTTTTAAAATTTAAAACTGATTTTATAGTGCTTTTAAAAATTACGTAGGGTATTATAAAATTATCTAAAAACTATAGGACATTGATTAGATAATTTATAAACACATTTTAGGAAAATAAATTTTCTTTTAAATTAATTATTTATGACTTACAAAATACCAAAACGTTTACTATGGTCAAATTATCACTTTCTAAGATGTCTAAATTTTATTTAATTATTCATGGGTAAGGTTACTCTAATGTTAGATGATTTAATATTCATAAGGGTCATATTAATATTCATAAGGGTATGTTACTATTCACCAAAAAATATTTTTGTTTCATTAGACTCAAAAAATCATCTTGAACACAACCGTGTATGTAGGATTTTAGAAATTAAAAACACAGAAGTGACAAACTTTTGTTTAAAGGTCACTTAGCAATTAGTAATTCATTATGTTGTGTTTTCATGTGATTTTATGGCATATATATAAGAAGTTAAATTCCATTTAAAAACTTTGGGTTGTTACATTCTTCCCCCCTTATGAAATTTCGCCCTCGAAATTTCGTTTTACATAAACAGGTGAGGGTACTTCTCCTTCATCACCTCTTCTGGTTCCCATGTTTCTTCCTTAAACTTATTGTTCCTCCACAACACTTTGACAGGATGAGATGTCTTGTTGCGTAGAACCTTATCTCTCTAATCCAGAATCTCTACTGGTTGTTCCTCATAAGAGAGATCATCATCCAGCGGTACCACCTTTGATTTTAGTACATGTGGGGGGTCCGGTATGTACTTCCTCAGGAGTGATACGCAAAACACCTCATGAACTTGAGCCATATTTGGTGGAAGTGAAATTAGATAGGCCACAGATCCTATTCATTCAAGGATCTCAAAGGGGCCAATGTACTCTGGGCTTAGCTTCCCTTTCTTCCCAAATCGCATGGCTCTCTTCCATGGAGATATTTGAAGGAAGACTTTATCTCCAACATCGAAATCCAAGTCCCTATGATGGTTGTCAGCATAGCTATTTTTCCAACTCTGAGCAACTTTGATGTGTTTCTGGATGACTTGAACCTTCTCGGTCATCTCTTGAACAAGATCGGATCCAAGTATCTTTCTTTCTCCAACTTCATCCCAAGAGGTTGGAGTTCTACATCGCTTTCCATACAGAGCTTCATATGGAGCCATCTGAATACTCAAGTTGTAGTTATTGTTGTATGAGAACTCAACCAATGTTATATGATGATCCTAACCACCTTTGAATTCAAGAGAGCAGGCTCTTAGTATATCTTCAAGCATCTAAATAGTCCTTTTAGATTGGCCATTAGTTTGGGGGTGATAGGTCGTGCTGAACTTTAATTCAGTACTCAAAGCATGTTGAAGACTCCTCCAGAATTTAGATGTGAACCTTGGATCATGGTTAGAGACAATCAAGAGTGGAACTCCATGCAGTCTCACCACTTCCTTCACATATATCTTTGCAAGTTATTCAAGCGAGAGATCTTCCCGAATAGTGATAAAATGGGTAGTCTTGGTGAGTCGGTCAACCACAACCAATATCGCATTATTTCCCTTTGATGTCTTCAGGAGACCCATGACAAATCCCATAGTAACATTTTCCCATTTCCACATGGGTATAGGCAATGGCTTCTCATCCCTTTGGACTTATGTCACTTTGCTTTAACTTGCTGACACATCAAGCACCTTGATATATATTACACAATCTCCTTCTTCATGTTATCCCACCAGAAGTATTCTCATAGATCACGGTACATATTGGTACTCCCAGGATGGATATAGAAAGTTAAGCTATGTGCATTATCCAACAGCTCCTTCTTTATTCTGGGTGATGAAGACACACAAAGATGCATTCCAAACCAAATCACACCATCATCATTGATATGGAACTCTTGCAGCTTCCCTTCCTTTACTACATTCACCCTCTTTTGTATCTCCACATGATCCCTTTGTGCTTCCTTAATCTTCTCCTGGATGGATGGTTGTGCGATAATTTGGGCAAGGTATGATGAATCCCTTGCCCTTATAATTTCCAAATCCATCCTTTTCATATCTAAGAAGATATGGTCTTTCTCAGTCCATAACATGGATAGAGTAGCGGGTTCTTTTCTTCTTAGAGCATCAGCTACCTTGTTCTCCTTTACATGATGATAGTGACTAGAGAAATCATAATCCTTGATTAGATCTAACTATATCCTTTGACGCATGTTGAGATCCTTTTGTGTGAATATATACTTTAATCTCTTGTGGTTGGTATATATGTCACACTTCTCACCATAAAGGTAGTGTCACCAGATTTTCAAGGTAAAAATCACAGATTCCTGCTCTAGATCATTTGTCGGGTAGTTAAGCTCATGGATCTTCAACCGTCATGAGGCGTAGGCTATCACATTATCATTTTTCATAAGTACGCAACCCAATCATTTCTTTGAAGCATCACTGTACATCACAAAACTTCCTCCACTTTTTGGTAGTATGAGTACAGGTGCAGTGATCAGCCTTATCTTTAGCTCTTTGAAGCTTCTCTCACATTCTTCCGTCCAGACATACTTTACCCCTTTCCTTGTTAACTTAGTTAGAGGGATTGACAATTGTGAGAAGTTTCTCACAAAACGTCAGTAGTATCCAGCTAATCTAAGAAAACTACGGATTTCTGTGACACTAGAGGGCCTGGGCCATTCCTCGATCACCTTTTTTTTAAGGATCCACAGAAATTCTCTCACTTGTTATCACATGTCCCAAGAACATGACTTGCTTCATCCTAAAGTCACACTTGCTGAACTTATCCTTTATTAATGACACCAACACAAGTCTTAGATGTTCTTCATGTTCCTCCTTGCTCTTGGAGTAGATGATAATATCATTAATAAACACTATCACAAATTTTTCTAGGTAATGTCTAAAGACTCTATTAATCAAATCCATGAAGATTTTAGGGGAATTAGTAAGTCCGAAGGGCATCACAAAAAACTCATAGTGTCCATAACTTGTTCAGAAGGTAGTCTTCTGAATATCTTCCTTCTTCACCTTTACCTGATGATATCCAGAACGAAGATCCAACTTTGAGAAGTATTGATCTCCTCTTAACTGGTCGAACAAGTCATCAATCCTTGGGAGAGGATACTTGTTCTTTATAGTGATCTTGTTGAGTTCCTGATAATCGATACACAGCCACATTGTTCCATCCTTCTTCTTCACAAAGAGCATTGTTGCACCCCAAGGTGATGCACTAGGGCGTATGAACCCTTTTTCCAGATGCTCTTGAAGTTACTTCTTTAACTCATCCAGTTCGATAGGATCCATCCTATAGGTACACTTCAAGATAGGAGTAGCTTCGGGTATGAGTTCAGTTGAGAACTCTACCTCACGATCTGGGGGAATTCCGGGTAACTCTTTGGAAAATACATCATTGTATTCTCTCACAATGGGAATTTCCTAAAGGTTGGCACTTTTCTTCGACTCAACCATTTGGGTGAGGTATGCTTCTTCATAGGGAATCAACACCCACACCATTGAAGTATTTTTAAAAGGAGATTCATGATCTTCCTTGCATTTGTAGAGAAGAATGGGATGGTTCGAAATATGAAAAGATATTTCCTTTTCTCAATAGTTGATATATGCTCTATATAACACGAGCCAATCCATTCCCATTATAGTGTCAAATTCCACCAAAGGAAGTATTACAAGATTCACTGGAAGAATCTTTCCACATATGCCAATAGGAGAAGAATCAAACACTTGGGTTGCAATGATTGCACCACTTGGTGTTTTTACTGATATCTCTACTTCAAGGTTTCGGGGCTTCGATTCTATAGTTCTAGCAAACCTACAAGATATAAAGGAATTTGTAGAACCATAATTAAATAAGACTTTTACCATTCTTGAGTGAATAGGATGTGTACCTTGTACGACTTCATTATCATGATCCACCTCTGTAGTAGTGATGGTATAAGTATTCCCTTGTTCCTTTGGCTTTGGTGGTTACTGATGTTGATTACCCTCAAGAACTCAAGGTTTAGTGCACTGACTTACATAGTGCCCTAGCTCCAAACAGTTGTAGCATTGAACCATGAGTGGTTCTATACTTTCTTTTACCACATTCTCCTTCCTTTTCATGTCTTTTCGACACTCTTGATCATGGTGTCCTTCTTTCCCATACTTGAAGCACTTCTCTGTCCCTTTGAGGCTGTTCCCATGGTGAAACTTCCCACATTTTTGGCATGTGGGTCGTTGAGTTTTATTCCCACCTTTGTCATTAGATCCTCCAGCTTGAAACTCCGTCTTTCGTTTCTTATCACCTTATCCATGGGACCATTCTACAAACTCCATATCCACTTTGAGAGAATATCGAACAACTTCTTCATAACTCCCAAATTCTCGAATTGCAAGAGCATTTCGAAGGTGTGGTTTTAATTCACTAAATAATCTTTCAATTTTGCCATCATTTTTGATAACAAAACCCAAGGCATATCGTGCCAGCCTTGTGAAATTCGCTTCATATGTTGTGACAGATTCTCATTATTTTTTCTTGAGCTCTATGAATTCACTCTCTATATTCATATGAAGAGTTCATGGTAAGTACTTATTAAGAAACATTATCTTAAGGTCTTCCCATTCCATCTCTTCAATTTCCTCCCTTGGCTTGGTGTTCTTAATCAAAGCCCACCCTTGATCGGCTTCTCCATCTAGATAATTAATGGCTAGAGTCACCTTCTCCCTCTCTGAACAGTGAAGCACAAAAAAGATCTTCTCCATTGAGTTGATCCACTGTTCCGCAACTAGTGGATAAGAAGATCCATTAAACGTCGGTGTTTGTTGCCGCATAAAACATTCGAAAGCCAGTTTCTCCCTCTTTGGTGAAGGAGGAAGTTCCCCATTATTATGGTTATCGTTCATAACCTGAGATAATTGGGTAAGCATAGCCATGAAGTTTTGAATTCCACCTCCCAAATCATTGGGGATGTCGTTCGGGCAATCGTTGCATTGGCCCTCGCACGAATGGTTGGCCGGATTTCTCCTAGTTTCCACCATTTTCTAAAATAGAAAAGGTTAGAACAAAACATAAGTAAACAAGTCATGAATAACTTATTCATTTAAACAATTTATCCCAAAAACATAACATATGGGATCCCTATGTAAATATTCGTGTGTGCATATTTGTACTTAGTCTCATGCTATAGGTTTTCTCTAGGGTTCACTAATCCTAATTCCCAAATTAACTAAACCTTTCCTTTGATACCAACTATAGCGACCCAACCTTTTCTTACATTAATATTACATCATTTTAAAGATAAAAAACATAATAGTATTACGCATTAAGGATCCAACGATTTAGTGTCTTGGGAAATCTAGGACCATACATAACAATTACAACATCAAGCATAAACATTTATTTAATTTATTATTCTCTAGCTTCTTATTAGCACTTGTCCTCTCCTTAGTACATGTAGCCACCTGAGGATATAAATCAAAATGTGTGAGCTAAAATCCCAGTAAGAGGATAGATAAGAAGAATATAGCATGGGGTGAGCATAACCATGACATAGGCAAAAGATCATGAATATGAGAGGAGCATAAATAAAAGACTTGAAATGTGGCAATGCATAAAAAATGAAACATCATGTCTTAGTGGTTAACTACCACACATACTTGTGAACCAAGATAGAATCTTGCTAACACATAATTTCACATTTACTCATGATATTCATCACTTTACCCAATGCATTGGAGCACTGTATAATTCTGGGCGCACCTATCACATCATAAAATTATCATTATCATGCTTGAAAAATGGAACATATATCAAATTTGAACATAACTAACCCATGGAAATGAATGTGTTACATCTCATAAGAACACATTCATAAACTTTGGGTTCCCAAAAGAAAGAGGGAATAACATACATGTTACAAGAACCGTCCACTTTGAGTAAGAAGTAAAATGTGTGTTCTTAAAAGAAGAGTTATTTTGGAAAACATTTTGTTTGACATAAAAACCAGGTACAAACATGTATATCCCAAAAAATGAAATACAATGATGAAGAAATTATCCATAAGGAGTAACCATATAAAAAATGGAGTGAAAGAGGGAGAACCCGAAGGATGATAGTTGGGTTCGAGAATTTCCCCTTACCTTGTATCTGAATGCTTCCTTCTCTTTAATGTCATGTATAATGACATTATATTCATTAATTAGAAATTATAGAACCTTTTATACATTAATATGGTTCATTATGGTTTCATTAAGTCATTTTATGTTCCTTTTGATGACTTATAGAGTTTAAAAACATTGTTCGGGGATGTTCGTTTTTATGGTTTTTCTTGGGTGGTTCACTTGTTTTCATAAATTGAAGTTTGGGTAGAACATTGGTAAAAATTCAAAACTAATATTAAATGTTATTAATGAAATTACATAATTTAAAATGATATTATAATGAGTTATATTATATACCATGTGGATGAATCATTAGATAAAAATTAAATGAATATTGTTTGGGTTAATTTGGGCGGTTTTTCGATCACAATGAACTTGTTTTAATTTATCACTTAGTAATATGTACATAATTCAGTTCAATAAATTTAAATAGGACATGATGAAAATAATATATTCTGGTTCAACCATAAAAATGGTTTCATTACCAGATCTGAAGGTATAAATGGAAGAAGAAAACATGTCGTTCTTGAAGGTGATAAATTAACACCTCACGAACAACGTTCTCTTTAATAAAATAAAAGGAAGAGGGAAAGGGGGTTGGATGATATAATATCCCATTAGCATCATAAAATTATATTAAATTTATAATATTAGAGTTAAAATACCATTTGGATGAAGATAGGTGGGTAGAGATCAAGAAATGAACTTGAAATTGAAAGGAAATTAAAGGAGAAGAGGGAGAGAAATTACCTCTTAAATCATCCTCTTGAGATACTCCTTAAGGAAGCTAGGCTTGTTCTTTTGATGAGACCAGAAGATCTTAGATGTGGTAGAGGGGATAGGGAAGATTTTTTTTCAGAGTTTAGAGAAGTATTGGAGCTTCAGAGGTGTGAGGAAATGAGGGAGTGAAGGGTGATATTTATAGTAGAGGGGAGAGGGGTTTCCTTAATATAAAATTCATTAGTTTATTAATATCCCCTAATACAAGAAATAGTGAGTCTCAAATGACCAAGAATAGTAATTTTATCATGTGATCCCGAACCAAGTGTTCTTACAACCGCAGAACATTACACGTGACTCTATAATTAGCTTATTTAGCTTATTTTTTAAAATTTTGGTATTTCACTATTCAACAAAAATTCAAGTATCTCAAAAAAATCCCAAAAATTTACCCCAACCATTTTTTTGACATGTAGAATCCAAAAATGAAGTCCATTTTTCAAAAATAATTTTCTAAATATTATTAATTTAATATTTAATTAAAATCATAATTTACTTAAAAAACGGTTTTTAAAAATTAAAACTGATTTTATAGTGCTTTTAAAAATTATGTAGGGTCTTATAAAATTATCTAAAAACTATAAGATTTTGATTTCATAATTTTTTAACACATTTTAGGAAAATACATTTTCTTTTAAATTAATTAATTAATTATAATTAATTATTTATGTCTTACAAAATACAAAAATGTTTACTAAGGTCAAATTGTCACTTTCTAAGATGTCTAAATTTTATTTAATTATTCATGGGTAAGGTTAATCTTATGTTGGATGATTTACTATTCATAAGGGTCATATTACTATTCATAAGGGTATATTACTATTCACAAGGGTACGTTACTATTCATT
This sequence comes from Viscum album, assembly GCA_963277665.1. NCBI lineage: Eukaryota > Viridiplantae > Streptophyta > Magnoliopsida > Santalales > Viscaceae > Viscum > Viscum album. The sequence goes on from OY728153.1 coordinate 938,021,453, forward strand.
GATTTTTTTTTTCATTAGACTCCAAAAATCATCTTGAACACAACTGTGTATGTTAGATTTTCAAAATTCAAAACACAGAAGTGAAAAACTTATGTTTAAATGCCACTTAGCACTTAGTAGTTCATTATGTTGTGTTTTCATGTGATTTTATGGCATATATATATGAAGGTAAATTCCATTGAAAACCTTTGGGTCGTTACACAACATGCAAAGTGTCCTACCTCAAAACCATAGCGGAAAGACAAACACACGCCCGAAACCGGTGTGAAACCTCCAACGCACCTCAACCGCACCTAATGGGATTCAAAACCAACCCTAAGAATCAAAATAAAACTCAAATTTTAGGAATTAACCCTAAAAACACAAACTCGATCATCAAGGGTTTGGCTAAAATAAAAGCTTTACCAAAGGAGGAAGGGATAGAGACTACTGGAGGGAAGAGGACATATCGGCAAGGGGTTGGACATCACAGGGAGTCATGGCTAGACAGGCCACTGGTGGGGAGAAGGCAGAACCAGCAATAGGGGTACGCAACGGGGGTACGTCGCAGGTCAGTTCGCACTCATGAGATGGTTCGCAAAGGGAGAGGGAAGTGGTTCATGTAGGGAGAGGGCGCAGTGCGGGCCGGTGGCTCGCGCTGGAGAGGGAAGGGGATGGTGGAGGCTCATGATGGTTGAGGGGGAGGTCAGGCCAAACCAGTAGGAGGGGAGGAGGGGTTTGCATGGGGGAGAGATAGATAGGGGAGGGAGATTCCAAAAAAATAAACCCTAGCCAAAAATAAATAAAAAAGAAAGAAATATATATTAATCACTTAATAATAATAATAATAATAGTTATACCAATAATAATAATGATATAACAATAACAATGATACCAATTTAAATATAAAAATATAATGATAACAATTATAACATAAAGATAATAATAATAATAATAATAATAATATTTACAATGGTTTTAATAATAATAAGGATAATAATAATTTTAATAGTAAAAATAATAGCAATAAAAAAATTCAGTAATAATATTATTATCCGCTTAATTTTAATTTTACCACATTTTGATTTACTTAGTTTTATTAATTGAATACTACAACTACGTGAGTACCCAGGCTGACTGCACGGCTTCTGCTAATCGTGCGGTGCCCACGCACTGATCTAAACATTAATATTAATAATAATAATAACAATAATATAAATTTAAAATTATTTTTAACACTTTTTTCATTCTTAATAATATTATTATTAATAAAATTTTTAATAATTATGATAAAATTATTAACACTTAACAATAACTATGATGATCATCATTTCGTTTTTAATAGAAATAATTTTAATAATAGTAATAAATATTAATAACAAAACAAATTTAATATTAATGATACTATTATTTGTAACAATAATAATATTTTTATTATGCTTAAAACGCTCAATTTCTTTATTCCAACACTCATTTTAACTTCATTTAACTATTCATCTAACTTTTTAATTCGTCCTGCATACCAGGAAGGCCACGTGGTGACCTGGGCATAGTCTCATGGTCTCCCAATAGTGCTCTTCCAATGCGTCAGACACCGCCAAACCCAAAATGCGTATTTTACTCGGTAAAACTCAAAAATTTAAATAAGGACCCTCCCGAACCCCGACCTGAGACGAGTCCAAGAAAAAATAAATCCAGGTGTGACAATTCTCCTCACCATAACATTTTTCACCCCCAGAAATCCACAACCAAGGTCAAACCCTAAAATAGAAACCAAACTCCTTTACATTTTAAGGAGATTATCAAAGAATAATAGATGAAGAGATCACAAAAACACCATCAATGGGAGAAATACTAACAAGAAAAACTCAGAAGACCAAGACGGACTCCCCTCTAAGTTCCACCCACCCCCAAAATCTTAAACACCCCCATTTGATTGGTCCAACAAAGACAGAACTTTCATGATGCCCAAAATAGCATTAAAATATGTACACCCAAAACATCATCAAATGAAACTCAACCCTTCACCTAAAACAACCCAAAATATTCAAACCACATATAGAGAATATCTCTAGAACCTTGCTCTGAAAAACCACTGGGGAAACACCCATCCCAACCTTTACTCAAAAAAGAACTTATAATTAGGTGGTTTCACATGAGACAACCCACCACCAAACTGATACTAACATGGGGAGACCATAACAGACTCCCCACCATAAGAAACAGGCTAATACTAAATTCAAAGAGACCCGTGATGGGTCTCCCCACCATTAGATACTAATTAATAATGACCAAACAAAAATTAAACCTGAACCAGAACCGTGTCTTCCTTACATAGGACAAACAAAACTCTTCCACCACGACTTACCCCAACTAAGAAGGACATCATTTAATAAGGACACCTCAATATCATTTAAACTACCCACTCCTGAATGGAAGGGACAAGAACTGATTCATAACATTTAGAATGGAGAAAAAATCCCCAACACACGGGGAGGGGTGAGAGAGGGCCCAATTATTGGACTGCTGAAACCACAGCCGACAACCACCCACCACTCTTCACTTACAGATGAATAAAATCCAAGACTGCACCATATTCACCTGGGTGGTCCACCCATAATATTGACCAGAAACTCACATCAAAAAAGGGTGTAACCACAGACACTGCATGAGGGGTAAGTCTATCATGCTCCTTATGAAAAGTGGAAATTCACAGTGACAAGAAACCATAATAAAAACACTAGAACTGTCGCACCACATTTGTAAAGGTATGAAATTATCCAAACTCCTTAAACCCCTAGGATTCCTGACTACACGCCAACTTCACTCCAAGACCTAAGGCTAGAGTTCTAATGATTGAAGCATCTATTATCTTACAGTCAGGAACTACTAATTCCAAACTAGAACCCCTTCTTCTAGTACCAAACAAAGAAACAACTGAGAGAATAACTAAAATAAGAAATCATCCTAGACAGAGCCCAAAAAAACTCACTATTCCAATAAACAGGTTGGGGAATCCTTCAAAGAGTTGGATTTAACTTCTAAAATTCATAAAATAACTTAGGTTGATCAACTGGGGTGTTTTCCACTGGGGAGGTCACTCATGACCACATTCCTAACATACATTTATTCTTAATAGGGGGCACACTCTAGACAATGAGGAGAAACCAAGGACCCAATCGAACTGGTCCATTGTCCAAAACAACATCATCATCGTTTTAAATTCATATTTTTACCACTCCAAAACAAAGCGTTTCAAAACAACTTCCATGATTAAGGAAAACCCAAATGATATAAAAGGGGGAACTAGTGTTGGTGAGTGACTCAGACACATGGTTGGTGACCATATGCCAGTCACACCATCACCACATAGAGCATTCTAGGAAAATTCCCCAAACTCCACATGGATTTATAGGCCCTGCGTACTCATAGAGGCTACTTTCCCAACTCCATTTTCATTTCCCAATACCAAATAAACCATAAGAACTGAAAGACACTGATAAACCCAGACATATCATGGTAACTTGAGGTTCAAAACGAGCAAGGTTTCATGAAATCCTTCCCATTCCAACATCCCGAGCTTGACAATCCTACCCCTTCTACCATAACAACCCCAAATAATAATGGGTGCTCTAAAAACAGGCTCCACTAAAGTGACGACCTCCACTGATACCATTTTTTCATGAACCTACCCAAGTCGACCCTGAACTGGTCACCTGAGCTGATCTGTGGAAAGGCCCGAGAGGTGTTCCTAAACCTCTCGGGCTGGCGATAAGTGTCAAGGAATCAACAGAGTACAAATGGGAATGATTTCTCCCAATGAAAATAAACTAAGCAGTATGAATAAATAGAACAATGAAAAATAAATAAATAAATGGAAAAATAAAGAATGATCAACAACACAACTAACTCGTCCATGACCAAGACTCCATGTAACCCCATGGGTTACTCTTCGATACCAAAACTAAATGTCACCCAAGGTGATCTGAACCAAGCTGAAACCTTCACTAAGTTTAAAAATAATAAACAAGATATAAGCATGAGTATTATAACTCATTAGGTAGGCCCAACTAATTCTATTCCCCATACACATCCTTTAATTAAGGAAAACATTGATTTCAGGTTTGAAATACAATTTGTTATCCCCTTTGTGAAATAGTGGTTTTCATAATCACAAAAAAGTCAATCCTCAAATTATATTAATTCATATATTAAGTTATAACTCAAGTTAATCATGTCAATGAATATTTTTAAGTGAATCAATTATGTCACTTTGTATATTACATTTCAATAATTCAATAAATTATGAATATTTATGCTTCAATATGTTTACATGTATATATTTACATGTATTTATGTATGTCACTTAATCTGGTAGTGTTCTATGTAAGATAGACACTTTATAAGTTTTTCAGAGTCTCTAGCACCGATAGTTCAAAAGTAGTCATCGTTGGTCGAATCACCGTTGAGGACTCACCGATCGAAGAAGACACTGATGCTGGACTCACTGATATAATAAACAACTCATTGATGAATGAGTCACTGATGATCAGTCACTCCAATAGTTTAAGTGACTCACCAATGAATGACTCATCGATGGATGACACACTGATGAATGACTCACCAATAGACGACACACCAATGAACGAGTCACCGATAGGCGACACACCGATATTTCCAAATGAGTCACCGATGATGACTCACCGATGCCCGGACATACCGATAGTAAAAATGACTCACTAATACACCGATTCATCGATACTGATGCAAAGGACTCAATGATACAGGGAGTCACTGATGATGAAAGACTGATGCCAATGAGTCATTGATACTTATGACTCACCAATACTCATAAAAACTGCCTTTAATTTATTAATTCAAATTTATATCTAACGGTCATATTTAGACAAATTAATGTTTCTGACATTATTTAATGTTTTCTGTAGGACTATTAGTATATAGTACAAGGTGCATGTACGTGGGGAGATCTCCATGTCTGCTAAACCTCGAAGTATAAAATAATTACAAGCTAGATCATTTAAAATATGAGTAATAAGTGCTGAAAATAAAAAAGAATAGAAGAACTGCAAAATCCTACAACTCTCGAGATGACTTCAAAATCTAGAGAACTCAAAGGAAGAACATATGGGGAGATCAACGAGATAAGAAAAACCTTATGGGCTACACTGAACATATTTGGAACAAAGGAGATGAACTTTTCACACATCTGGAAGCTAGAGAACAGAGGCTACAATACTATGTTTTGAAGCCAACTTCCAAAAGAGGACACAAACATCATTTCCACTACATTAAAAGAGTCCAGAGATTCACTTCATAAAACATAGATATTTCTAAAACTTATTCTACATCTTTATCTCTGTTGTGTTTATTTACTTACATTTTTTAGAAGTGTGTGTATTTTTCTGTAACACACACACTAACTCCTATACATAACTGGGGGATACTTTATTTCCTCAAACTCACTCTCATATTATTCTTTGTATCCCACATAGAACAGTGGAATAGGTCAAGTGTGACATGTTTGTTGTTTTTCCCATGAACAATTGTGGTAGAGGTCAAGTGTGGCCTGGACAGCCATGTGTGCTATTGTGAACCCCGATCTAGGGTGTTTATCAAACTCTATTAAATTAAAATTCTTGGTCTAAGGTGATCACCAAGTGAAGAGGACTAAGTCTTAGCTTGAGACTGAACCTCTTATTTATATCTATTGTGCCTTTCTTTTTAGTTTTAATATGTTTTTATCTTATTTTAAATAAAACTAAATTGAACTTTGATAGTTATTTTAGCAAGTTTTTATAACAGTTTTTAACCAGTATGTTAGTTTAAAAAGTTATATTAATATTCAGATTAGTATAGCTGAGAACTAATCAAACTTTTGAGAAATTAATTGAAAATTTGTGACTTTTATAAATTCACTACAAACTGACTTTGATCATATTTTTAATTGGGGGAAATTTTCAAAGAACTAATTTTAACAGAAATTTTTATAGATACTCAATTCACCTCCCTCTTGAGTAATCTACTCTGACCAATATTTGGTATGAGAGGAATTATAAAAAATCAGTTTTTTAAAGCTTGTTTTTAAATATTTTTTGTAACACCCCAAGCTTCCATGGTACATTTCCCTTTGAATAATGCAATAGCTTGCATTGTACGTAACTTCAAGATTCTAACACACTGCAACCAATCAAATTATACGTAATGAATAGTAATACCCACTTTTTGAAATTTTATAAATTTTATTTTTCAAAATGGACTTCATTTTTGAATTCGGAATATCTAAATTAGCTTAGGGTGAATTTTTAGTATTTTTTTGAAAACATTCAATTTTTTATGAATAGTGAAAACACTACGCTATTGGTTAAAACTGACTTTTTATTTAAATAATTATTTATTTTATTTAAATTTATTTTAGGTCAAAATAGATAAATAATACCTATATAAGTTCAATGTAATTTATTAGATTCATTTTATAATAAGTTCATATATATAAAAATTTTATTGAACTTTTTATCGTCTTTTACCCACCTCCTAGGAGCATTTGCAAATTTACATAAAACATAATTTTATCACTTCTGTGAGTTGAATTTCAATAATCCGAGAGATACTGTTAATATCATTAAATAAAATTTGGTTTGATAAGATGAAAATAATTTTTGGTGAATAGTGCCTTTTGACTTTTATTTACCACGGTTTAAAGTAAATAGGGTAATTAAGGGTAAAAATGATATCATAATTACCCTAACACATGTCCTAATTCTATTATATAAGTATAATTAGACCAAAAACAACCTTATGAATAAAATATTACCCCCTTTGGTCCACTTGGATTAGATTAGGACATTTAATATTATTTTATTTAAAGAAGAGTTAAAAGAGATAAATTCAAAGTTTAATAACTAAACCATTTTTAATATAGGGTTACACACAATATAAATTAAACTATAAACATTAATTAGAAAGATAAAAATATTTCCTACATAATGGTATTTTATTTATAATTTTTAGAGCTTAAATAAATTAATTTATTTATGACACAATGATGATGTAGTAATTACCTTATTAATGAAATATTAAAATAATTGATATTATAAATATCCAAATAAATATAAATTGAGACTTATGATGAATTAAATTAATTTTATAGGTTAATATAAAATTTTAGGGTTGGTTAAATAAATTTTATTCGAAGTGATAAAGTTTTAATGGCTTTCAAAAAAATAAAATACTAAATAGTGTCAAAATTGAAATAATTGAGTTTTTAAAACAAATACTATATTATTAATTAATATATATTCATAAAAATATAAGGTTCATCCAAAAGAATTATATAAGGTTATATATATTAATAATAAACCACTTGGGGTTCTCTTGGTAGTTTATAGTAAGTTTATTAACTATATAATATAAAAATACAAAGAGACATGGTAAATGTCAAACTCTTTAACTAAGAGTTAAATCTAAAAGATAATGTTAATATTGTGACCTAAACCTGTCCAAAACCTATTGGTTGAGAGGTTTTACACCCATCCCCACTTTATCCTATAAATAAATCATTTTTGAGCCATTATAAACCAAAAATAATTTTATTATAAAATAATATTTCAAACTTTTCCTAAAGTGACCCTCACCTCTCTTATAAAAGGGAACTTCACCTTCTCTCACAATCACACCTCCAAAGACATTTTACTTGGAAAAACTCTACCCAAATATCCTACCAACTTTCCTCCCTTAATCCTAGAGGTCTTCCTTTTGTTATAAATCCAACCTAAAGAGTCATTTTGATCAAATCAAAAGGAAGAACCTGAAGAAGAGGTAAATATTTCATCACCTCTTTCAAGTTCTTTTCTTCTTCCACTTCCTATTTATTTGTTGTTTCCTTACCAAAATAATAAATCCAGTACCTTATACATAATTTTATTTTATTATAAATATGGTATAACCATATTTGTTATTCTATCCATCCTATAAATGACAAAGTCACCATACGTGCGTATGTACGGCTTACCGTCTCCACGTCGTGTTGTAGTTTGTTATTCAAACACTTCATTATTTGGATGGGTATAATAATGAGTATAAATAATGTAAATAATAAATATAAATTTTTAATGATTCTGTATATATGATATACCATCCAATTATATATGATTTCTCCATCAATATAATGATATTGTCGCTCGTGCATACGTACGGATTACCGTCTCCACAAACGTGATGAGATTCATTTCCCCATCATAACCATTCAATAATAATTTTCATTTGACGAATAAAAATAATTTTTATGAACATAATATCATTTTGTATATGAATCAAATATATCCTATCCATAACAAACATGGCTTACGTAACTAAGCATATAAAGGAAAATGAATCAGTTAACACCCGAAACGATGATACTACTGAAATATTATTAACAAAGAAATATTAGATGATCATATATGATATCATATTTATGTATATTCTTCTTTTATAATTTAATAAAAATGATTTAACTATTATACAGGAGGTTAACATACCCTCGACCAAGGAAAATTACAAGGTAAGAGTTAATTTCACAATCTATTTATTATCTAAGGTTGTTTTTACGTAAGTATCTACTAGAACCTCTTTATCATCCACATCCATGTTTTCTTAAAAATGTATTTCAAAACATTTTTACTATTTACTAGAATATGGGTTAAAGTCATTTATACCATTATTTGACCTTATATGTTTTGAAAGGAATCTTTTTTTCATTTTCCAAACAAGATACTTTATGACCTTTTCCACAAAATTAAGGTTAGAATGTTTTTTAACTTATACGGTTGGTGCGGATATTTTCCACCGTTATAACATCATCGAATCTTCCCTTAAAATATTATAAGAATATTTTCAAAATAAATTTTTTCTTTTATAATTATGTTCCTCTTAAATGGTGTCAAAATAGAAAGAGGTATTTATTTCAAATAGTTTTCATTTCATATATGTCAACATCCTTTGATGGATTTTAAACTTATTTGAAGTTGATTTATTATGATAAAAAACTTCCATATTATATTGAAGGTTTTGTGATATGCTTGACTATGGATGTGTTATTTTTATACCATTCATGTTTTATGGTTAATGTATTGACATTTCATATGCTAGTTTTAATACAAATGTTTATGTTATGTTTCAACCTTCTCATATGAGGAATGTATTGGACTTAGTATGTGATGGGTGGAGCCCGATATATCTCCTCGGTGTATCGGTAGGTCTCATGAGACAATTAGATGTGGAATTGGCCGAGGCCTTTCCCAATTTGATACATGGTTTTGGCCGAGGCCTAAATCATTTTTAGGCATCTTGATCGAGGCCTTGACAAGATGTTTCAGAATGTCTGGCATTATACATTCCCTCATTATAAAATTAATAATGATGGTTCATGTGGTTATTTGACTAGTAGAATACCCATGACTATGTTTTATTATGGAATTATTTACTCAGCTCATATTCCTCCCATAAAGTGTTCATGTTTATTATTTGTAAAGGAATGTGTTTTTAATTATTCACCATGTCTAATGTTTATGTTATCTTCCACTGTATTGCTTACCCTTACTGAGCGTTTGAGCTCACCCCTTTCTTATGTTTCATTTTCCCAGGATATAAAGAAGTTAGTTATGAGTGACTTCCAGGCATAATCTAGGAGTCTTGGATGTTTCTAATGGAATAAATTAGTTTTGTATTTCTTTTAAAGTTGTAATGTTGAACTTATGTATGTATCTCGTTTCCAATAATACTAAACTGATCGGTCTTTCGGGACATGATTCCTTGTATCATGCCAATGTTATGTAATAAAGAACTGACTCTAGGTAACTGGGGTCGGGGCGTTACAGTTGGTATCATAGAAAGTTTAGTAAAAACCTTGGAAACTAGATTTAGAAAAACTCTTATTAGAGAACATTACCCTAAGATAGAATTTCAGGATTAGTATAGAAGAACATCCCAGAATTTTGGTACTGTAGAGATTTTGTGAGTTTTCCAAGAAATATATCCATGTCTAGATACGAGCAGGTAGAGGAGACTCTGGCATAGATGTACCTAGGGGTAAAACCCGAAAACACCGTTTTGAGCTAGACTCGAATGGGAACTGGTGCACGACAACGGTCCTTGCTACACTCTTGGTTACGACACTCCAGGGGGATATGATTAGGATAATTATCATTTTCTTTACAACCCATTATGAAGGATTTATGAGTATATACCTCCTCAAAAAAAAATTTTATGATTATGGATTATATCCATAAACTGTTCAATTTATGTTAAGTGTTTTACAAGTTCGAAATTATGTATTACGATTCATAAACTAATCTATTGTATGCCATTGTTTAGAAATGGCACCTAGTGGAATGAATGGAAACCGTATCAACGCACGTAATCCATGTAGGGATTTCCCTCCTACTCAAGATAATTATAGTGGAGATGGTGATGCTACTGGTTCAGATCATCTTATCACCATAGTAGGACAACTCACTTAGGTTATGAATAATAAACTTACCCGTATGGAGCACCCTAATCTATAACACAGATGATCAATGTTAGACCGCTTCATGAGGAAAAAAACACCAACATTCAATGAGAGAAAAATCTGTTAGTATATGAGTAATGGATAAGTTTCTTAGATAAAATATTTCATGCTTTGGGGAGTAGCGAAAGGTAAAAAGTTGTCATGGCAATTTATCGCCTCACGGGAGATGCAGATCAATGGTGTTCATTGATTCAAAACACAAAGGAAGATGAATAAGTATCAAACATGGAATGGAGGGAGTTTAATGATATTTTATTAGAAAAATACTTTCCTCATGACCATCGAGATGATATGAAAAAGCAATTTCTGAGTCTGAGTCAAAAGGAGTATGAGAATGTCGCAAAGTATGAGGCTAACTTTACAAGGTTAGTAAGGTATGATACAGATTATATACATAACCCAAGAAGTAAGATTGATCATTTCTTTGATGGGTTAAAACCATTTCTCCATCGATCATTAGTCTCGAAATCCTTCTCATAATATGAATATATTGTCTCATGTGCTATCAAGATAGAAAAATAATTCTCTAAGTCTTATGCCTTTAAAGAAAATCAATAGAAAAAGAGATCTTTTGAACACTCTGGGAAAAGAAATAAGGAAACATTGAAGAAGGGGAGAGTTGAATTTCCACCCTGTGATAATTGTGGAAGGAATCACCCTGGTGCCTATCTAAAAGTAAAAGGAGTATGCTACAAATGTGGATAGAAAGTTCATCTTTCTAGTGATTGTAAGGGGAGGAAAGAAGATACCAATGTTTAATGCTACAATTGCAGGGAGATGGGACATTATGCAAATAAATAACCTAAGCATTAGGGAAACATACCTATGAAAATTCCAAGGGATCAAGGCCAAGCTTATGTGATCACTACTACTGAGGTTGAATCTCCAAAAGATGTAGTGGTAGGTAATTTAATGGTTTTCTCAAGTTTAGTCAATGCTTTATTTGATTCTGGATCATCGCATTGTTTTATATCTTTCCAGTTTGATAAGAAAATTAGATATTTCCAATTTGATTTAACAAGGGAGTTTTCAGTCAAAACTCCTAAGGGAAGTATCATTGCAATAGATTTTTGTGAATCAGTTCCCATTAAGGAATATAAATGATATTTATCTACTGATCTAATCGCCATACCCATGATTGAATTTGATATAATCCTCCGTATGGATTGGATTTTGGACCATGATGCGAAAATTTATTATAATAAGGGGGTTTCAATTCTCGATGAAGATAAGGAGTACCTTATCTTTAGAGAAGAAATGTCACCATATGATTCTTATCTAGATCCACCCCCAATAGCTCTACTAAATTCAATTATTGGGAAGGATGAGAATGAAATAGTTATGGGTGAGGAAAATAATGTTCAAATAGAGGACTTACCTATTGTGCAAGAATATATTGATGTGTTTCCAAAGGATTTACCTAGACATCCTCCAGAACGAGAAATTCAGTTTTCCATTGATTTAATTCCTGGTTCAAGGTCCATATCGAAGACCCCTTATAGAATGGACACTATGGAATTAGTGGAACTAAAAAACAACTATAGGAATTGAGTAATAAGGTATTTATTCTCCCTAGTGTTTCTCTATGGGGATCCCCTATCCTTTTTGTTAAGAAGAAAGATGGATCTATAAGGTTGTGAATTGACTACAGGGAGATCAATGCTATAACAATACAGAAAAAGTATCCCCTACCTCGCATTGATGATTTATTCGACCAACTTCATAGAGGTAAATATTTTTCAAGGATTGACCTTCGATCTGGATATCATCAGTTGGGTATGAAGAAGGAAGACATTCCAAAAATAGAATTTCAAACCAGGTAAAAGCATTACAAGTTTACAGTAATGCCTTTTGGATTGACTAATGCACCCTCTGTCTTCATGGATCTAATGAATAGAGTTTTCAAGTAATATCTTCATGACTTTGTATTGGTATTTATTGATGATATCTTGGTATACTCCAAAATATATGAAGATCATGAAAATCACTTGCACATTATTCTAAAGACTCTTAGAAGAAATGAATTATATGGGAATTTTAGCAAGTGTGAATTCTAGCTTTAGGAGATTTCTTTTATTGGTTATATTGTCTCTAAGGATGGAATCTATGTTGATCCTTCAAAGACCAAGGCAATCCAAGAATTTCTAGCACCGATGATTATAACTGAGTTACACAGTTTTATTGGTTTAGCAAGTTATTATCGATGTTTCATCCAGAATTTTTCCCAGTTGGATAACCCATTAACCAAGCTCACACGTAAAGGGGTTAAATTTGTTTGGAAAAAAGAGTGTGAATAATGTTTGGAATAACTGGAGAAAATATTAGTTAATTCTCCTATATTGACTCGACCATCGGAGAATGATGGGTTTTTTATTTATAATTATGCTTCAAAGAAATGACTTGGTTGTGTTCTTACGCAGAATGATAGAGATATTTTCTATGCATCACGACAACTAAAAATTCAAGAGAAAGACTATCCTACTCATGATATTGAGTTAGCAGCTGTAATCTTTGCTCTAAAAATATGGAGATGCTATCTCTATGGTGACAATGTGAGATTTATACTGATCACAAGAGTTTGAAGTATATTTTCTCACAGAAAGAACTCAACATGAGGCAAAGATGATGGCTTGAACTACTCAAGGATTATGATTGCACTATACACTACCACCCGGGGAAGGAAAATAAGTTGGAAAATTCTTTGAGTATAAAGGACCATGGAGTTTTGAACAATATGAGAGTTGAAAGGGATCCTATTTTCATGGATATAGTAAATATGGATATGGGAATAACCATGGAAGGTCAAACATCAATACCTTTTCAAATGGTTGTCAAACCATCTTTACTAGAAATGACAAAGAGTTCTTAGACTGATGATGAGGAGTTTCAAAAGAAGATTAAAGCTATAAATGATGGGAGATTGAGTGACTTCGTATATGAACATGGAATTTTGAAATTTGGGAAGAGACTTTTTGTTCCCGATATACCTGATCTAAAAAGGGAATTGTTGGATGATTCCCATAGCTCCAATTTCTCTATACACCCGAGGAGTACCAAGATGTATAGATATTTTAAGGAACATTTTTTGTGGGACAACATGAAGAGGGAGATTGCTGATTTTGTGTCAAGATGTATGGTTTTTCAACAAGTGAAAGTTGGAAGGAAACAACCTCGAGGAGTCATGAAACCTCTTCCCATACCTGAGTGGAAATGGGATGATATTACGATGGACTTTGTCATGGGGCTACCAAAGACTCCTAGAAGGAATGATTCAATATGGTTCATTGTTGATCATCTTACCAAGTCAGCACATTTTCTTGAAATAAGATAAGATTTACCACTTCAATGTTTAGAAAGACTGTATATTAATGAAGTTGTAAGACTTCATGGAGTAACCCTATTGATTTTTTCTGATCGTGATCCCCATTTTACATCAAGATTCTGGAAAAGTCTTCAGAAAGCCCTGAATACTAAAATTCATTTGAGCACTGCCTACCACCCTCAAATTGATGGACAATCAGAACGGACTATTAAAACCTTAAAATACATGTTAAGATCTTGCTTACTTGACTTTCATGGTATTTGGGATCAATATTTACCTCTGGTATAATTTTCCTATAACAATAGCTTCCATTCAAGTATTCAGATGGCACCATATAAAGCTTTATATATAAAGATATGTCGCACACCAACTTGTTGGGATGATGTTGGTAAAAGAAAACTAGTAGGCCCATAACTTTTTGAGGAAAGGATGGAAAAGGTGTACGTTATCCAAACCCACATCAAAGCATCCCAAAGTAGGCAAAAGAGCTATACTGATAACCGAAGGAAGGATTTGGAATTTAAAGTAGGAGATCATGTTTTATTGAAGGTATATCCATGGAAGGGTGTTATAAGTTTTGATAAGAAGGATAAATTGAGTCTTAGGTACATCGGACCTTTCGAAATTCTAGAATTAATTGGAGTTATAGCTTATCATTTGGCAATGCCTCCAAGTCTCTCCAAAGTTCATGATGTGTTCCACGTATCACTGTTGAGAAAATACAAGCCTGACCCAACACATGTACTCACCTATGAGGAAATTGAACTGGAACCTAATTTGTCTTATTGTGAAGAGACTGTCAAAATTCTTGATACCAGGGAATAAGTGATGAGAAACTGGAAAACTTGTCTGGTAAAAGTTCTATGGAGAAACCATAAGATGGAAGAGGCAACGTGGGAACCAGAGGAACTTATGATGAAGAACCACACGAATCTTTTTGTGCGGTAGTATTATAGAAATTTTGTGGATGAAATTATTTGAAGGAGGGAATAATGTAACACCCCAATCTTCCAAAGTACGTTTCCCTTTGAATAATGCAATAGCTTGCATTGTACGCAACTTCGAGATTCTTACACACTGCGGCCAATCAAACTAGCCGTTATGAATAGTAATACCCACTTTTTGAAATTTTATAAATTTTATTTTTCAAAATGGTCATCATTTTTGAATTCGGAATATCGAAATTAGATTAGGGTTAATTTTTGGTATTTTTCTAAAAACATTCAATTTTTGATGAATAGTGAAAAACACTACCTTATTGGTTAAAACTGACTTTTTATTTAAATAATAATTTATTTTATTTAAATTTAGGTTAGGTCAAAATAGATACATAATACATATATAAGTTCAATGTAATTCATTGGATTCATTTTATAATAAGTTTAGATATATAAAAATTTTATTGAACTTTTTACCGTCTTTTACCCACGTCCTAGGAGCATTTGCAAATTTGCATAAAACTTAATTTTATCGCTTCTGTGAGTTGAATTTCAATAATCTGAGAGACACTGTTAATATCAGTAAGTAAAATTTGGTTCAATAAGATGAAAATAATTTTTGATGAATAGTAACTTTTGACTTCTATTTACCGCGGTTAAAAGTAAATAGGGTAATTAAGGGTAAAAATGATATCATAATTACCCTAACACATGTCTTAATTCTATTAGATAAGTATAATTCGACCAGAAACAACCTTAGTAATAAAATATGACCCCCTTTGGTCCACTTGGATTAGATTAGGACATTTATTATTATTTTATTTAAAGAAGAGTTAAAAGAGATAAATTCAAAGTTTAATAACTAAACAATTTTTAATATAGGGTTACACACAATATAAATTGGAATATAAACATTAATTAAAAATATAAAAAAAATTCCTACATAATGGTATTTTATTTATAATTTTTAAACATTAAATAATTTAATTTATTTATGACATAATGATGATGCAGTGATTACCTTATTAATGAAATATTAAAATAATTGATATTATAAATATCCAAATAAATGTAAATTGAGATTTATGATGAATTACACTAATATTATAGGTTAATATGACATTTTAGGGTTATTTAAATAAATTTTATTTGAAGTGATAAATTTTTAATGGCTTTCAAAAAAATAAAATACTAAATAGTGTCAAAATTGACATAATTGAGTTTTTAAAACAAATACTATATTATTAATTGATATAATATTCATAAAAATATAAGGTTAAGAAAAAAGACTTAGATAAGGTTATATATATTAATAATAAACCACTTGGGGTTCTCTTGGTGGTTTATAGTAAGTTTATTAACCATATAATATAAAAATACAAAGAGATATGGTAAATGTCCAACTATTTAACTAAGACTTAAATCTAAACGATAATGTTAATATGGTGCCTTAAACCTATATAAAACCTATTGGTTGAGAGTTTTTCGACCCATCCTCACCTTATCCTCTAAATAAATCATTTTGGAGCCATTGTAAACCGAAATTGATTTTATTATAAAATAATATTTTAAACTTTTCCTAAAGTTACTCTCACCTCTCTTATAAAAGAAAACTTCCCCTTCTCTCACAATCACACCTCGAAAGCCATTTTACTCGGCCAAACTCTGCCCAAATATCCTCCCAACTTTCTTCCCTTTATCCTAGATGTCTTCCTTTGGTTAAAAAGTCAACCTAATGAGTCTTTTTGATCAAATCAAAAGGAAGTACTCGAAGAAGAGGTAAATATTTCATCACCTCTTTCAAATTCTTTTCTTCTTCAACTTCCTCTTTCTTTGTTGTTTCCATACCAAAATAATAAATCAAATACCTTCTAAATACTTCTATGTTATTATAAATATGGTACAAACATATTCATTATTCTATCCATCGTATAAATGACAAAGTCACCATACGTGCGTACGTTCGGCTTACCATCTCCACGTCGTGGTGTAGTTTGTTATTCAAACACTTCATTATTTGGATGGGTATAATAATGAGTATAACTAATGTAAATAATAAATATAACATGTTAATGATTCTGTATATATTATTTACCATCCAATTACATACGATTTCTCTATAAATATAATGATATTTTCGATTGTGCGTACATACGGATTACCGTCTCCACGAACGCGATGAGATTCATTCCCCAATCATAACCATTCAATAATAATTTTCATTTTATGACTAAAAACAATGTTTATGAACATAATATAATTATATATATGAATCAAATACATCCTGTTCATAAAAAACATGGCTTACGTAACCTATCATATAAAGTAAAATGAATCAATTAACACCGAAAATAATGATATTACTAAAATATTATTAACAAAGAAATATTAGAGAATCATATATGATATCATATTTATGTTTATAGTTCTTTTATAATTTAATAACAATGATTTAACCATTATAATGTAGGTTAACGTACCCTAGACCAAGGAAAAGTACATGGTAAGGGTTAATTTTACAATCTCTTTATTATCTGAGGTTGTTTTTATGTAAGTATCTACTGAGACCTCTTTATCATCCACATCCATGTTTTCTTAAAAATGTATTTTAAAACATTTTTACTATTTACTAGACTATGGGTTAAAGTCATTTATACCCTTATTTGACCTTATATGTTTTGACAAGAATCTTTCCGTCATTTTCCAAACAAGTTATTTTATGACATTTTTGAAAAAATTAAGGTAAGAATGTTTTTTTAACTTATACAGTGGGTGGGGCTATTTTCTGCCGTTATAACATCATCGAAGCTTCCCTTACAAGATTATAAGAGTGTTTTCAAAATAAATGTTTTCTTTTATAATTATGTAACTCCTAAATGGTTTCAAAATAGAAAGAGGTGTTTCTTTTAAATAGTTTTCTTTTCATCTATGTCAACATCCTTTGATGGATTTTAAACTTATTTGAAGTTGATTTATTATGATGCAAATCTTCCATATTATATTAAAGGTTTTTTGATATGTTTGACTATGGATGTGGTATTGTTATATCATTCATGGTTTATGGTTAAAGTATTGACATTTCGTGTGCTAGTTTTAATACGAATGTTTATGTTATATTTCAACCTTTTCATGTGAGGGATGTATTAGACTTAGTATGTGACGATTGGAGCATGTTATAGCTCATCGGTGCATCGGTAGGTCTCATGAGACAATTAGATGTGGAATTGGTCGAGGCCTTTCCAAATTTGATATATGGTTTTTGTCTTAGGCCTAAATCATTTTTAGATGTCTTGGTCAAGGCCTTAACAAGATGTTTTAGAATGTCCGGCATTATACATTCCCTCATTATGAAAATAATAATGATGGTTCATGTGGTTATTTGACTAGTAGAATACTCATGACTATTTTTTATTATGGAATTATTTACTCAGCTCATATTCCTGCCATAAAGTGTTCATGTTTATTATTTTTAAAGGAATGTGTTTTTAATTATTCACCATGCCTAATGTTTATATTGTCTTTAATTTTATTTCTTACCCTTACTGAGTATTTGAGCTCACCCCTTTCTTATGTTTCATTTTTTCAGGATAAGAAGAAGTTGGTTATGATGAATTGCAGGCATAATCTAGGAGGCTTGGATGTTTCTAATGAAATAAATTAGTATTGTATTTCTTTTTAAGTTGTAATGTTGAACTTATGTATGTATCTTGTTTCCAATAATACTAAACGGATCGGTCTTTTAGGAAATGATTCCTTGTATCATGCCAATGTTATGTAATAAAGAAGAGACTCTGGGTAACTGGGGTTGGGGCATTACATTTTTCAACTCTGATTGTAGTTGTATTTCAACGATCTTAAAATTTATGTTATTTCTAAATTTTTATCTCTTTGATATCCTTTTACAATATATATCATGGACAATGGAAAAGAATGAGATGCTACTAATAAAACACCTTTTTTTAATGGAACAAAATATGCTTAGTGGAATCTTAAAATGAAAATACATCTAGAAATCATGGGATTTGAAATAGTAAACACAATGATCTCTCTCAGAAGATAAGTTACATCCAAAGAACAAATCGTGCGGATTATTCTATGTTTACTTGACATATGGAGAGGAACCTTTGTCTCAATTAGAGAATCATGTGACATCATCAAATTACTTATTAAAGAACTCATTGGAAAGCTAATGATGTATGAAGAAGAGATGAAAGTCAACAAAGATGAGGATAATGAAACTAAGAGGAAGTATGTAGCTTTCAAGACTACTTCCTCTAAAAATATAGAGAAAGAGAAAGTTTAAGCTACTGTTGAGAGAACAAGTAATGAAGAATCAGGTTCATACAGTGATGAAGAAATGTCCCAACTGGCCAAGAGATTTAGAAAATTTTATAGTAAAAATAAATTTTTCATAAATATCAATTACAAAGTAAAGTATAATAACAAGGGTAGTTGAAAAAAAGATTGGAGGAGAAATGATAAATTAGAAGAAATTGTTTTCTATGAATGTAAAAGTAAAGGAAAAGTTAAATATGACTATCCAAAGATAAAATACAAAAAGAAGTATGAGAATAAAGATAGAAAATATAAGAAAGCAATGAAGGCCACCTGGAGTGCCTCTGAGGACATCTCTAGTGAATCTTCTTCTTCTCATGAAGAGAAAGATGACATGAAAATTATGTGTTTTATGACAAACACTTCTGAGGTAACCTTGGACTCTCCTGTTAAAAATTCTTATTATTCTGAAAATGAAAGTGAATTTGAGAATATGAAAAATGATGAATTATTTTAATATTGCAACATGCTGGAAGAAACATGTAATGATCTAAAAGATAAATATAATTCTTTAAAGAAACAACATGCTCTTACTCTAACTGTTAAATCTAAACTTAAAACTGAAAAAGAGAAAAATGCTCAATTTCTCAAGGAAAAAAATGAGTTAAAAATGAATAATGAGCAATTAAAGGACTTTGAAAAGTTTACCAATGGAAAAAACACACTTACTCAAATTCTTGGTAAACCGATATCTCCTAAGTACACATTTGTAATAGGATATCAATCAGGACAAAGGAACTTATCAAAAACACATTTTATGGCCAAAACTAGAAAATTTGCTTCTTTCTTCAAAACCCATAATTTTACTACAAGTTCCAGTTCAAAAAATTCTTTTACTGTACCCAGTTCTTCTATACCAAGTAGAGTTTATTTTTCTAATACTCTATATTCTACCTATAGGAAATCCATAAGAAAAGTGTGGGTTCCAAAATCTTTTATTACTAATGTTTGTGGACCTAGAAAAATATGGGTACTAAAATAATTTCTTGGATGAAATTTTTTGTAGGTAAACTATCTAAATAGTTCCTATAGGAACCTATGGTACTTGGAGAGTGGGTGTTCAAGATACATGATAGGGGACTACTCAAGTTTCAATAGTCTCATCAAAATTGATGGAGGATGTTGGAACCATGGTCATCTATGCATAAATTGTAGTATGGTTTGTGTTTGTTGTCAATCCTCCGAGGAAGTTCAGAATGTGTGCCAGCAAAGTGCTCATACAGGTCAAAAAGATAACAGTATTGAAGGTGGCACCATTTTCCAGTGTTTGCCAAATTTCTGGACCTCAAAATTGACAAAAGGGGAAAACAGTGTTTTTGGGAAAGGGACTTGCGCACCGGATATGTGTCGCGCAAGTGACTTGTGCACCGAGAAAGGACTTGTGCGCTGATGCCTAGGAGGATTGGAAAGTTGCGCGCCATATGTTTTTCAAGATCATGACTTCAAAATATGGCAAAGGAAAGAGGTTCGCGTAAGTATTGGTTTGGTCGCACAAGTGAGTAGCACGATAGAGGCTAGGGCGGTTGGAGTTGTGTGCCGGAACTTGTGTGCTGAGAGGAGGTTTGCGCGCCACCACATAGGGTTTCCAGTTTGCCTATAAATAGAGGACCACCCCTCCTCATTTGGTATGAATTTCATACTTAGAGAAAATCAGGGCTCCCATCGCGCAGGTGTAGTGGTTGCGCAAGTGATGGTGGGTCGCGCAAGTTGAGGTTGTGCGACAGTTGATAGCTACGTGTCTAAGGTGGTTTGGGTGAGAAATGGGTTGAGTTGTGCAAGTTTTAAGTTGAAGAAGTAAGTTTCTCACAAGTTGTTGAGGTGAACTTGCGCGCCAGTTTGGACTTGCATTCCGAGACTTGTGCGCCGTCTTGAAAATTGCACGATGGGCTTAGAGAAGCGAGCCAGGTGCTATTGAAGTACGTCGGTCTTTTTGGAGATGCACGAAAGCTGGAAGATTTCCCGATACCTTCGGTGCAAAGTGATATTTGTCTACAGGTGAGAGTTTAACTTCAACAGAGCATCTACATACAACAGATGATGCATTCTTTTTCAATGATGAAGAGACCTTCATGTCTATAAACTGAGTGGGACTTCACCAAGGGCAGTGAGACAGGGGGAGTCAATGGGAGTGACCCGAGGGACGCAGTAGGCTATCCCTGAACAATTGTAAAGGCAGTGAGCCTGGGACAAAGTGTTTGTTCTCAAACATTTGTAATCCACAATGAGTAAAGAATAGTGGAATTTGGTACGACTGACAACCTGTCAGTGTATGCTCCTTGGATGTAGCCCTTAGTGGTGAACCAAGTAAAAAGTGTTGTGTCATCTCTTTGCATGTGAATGTTTTATTTATTCTCATATCCATCATACAGGTTAAACTAGTTTCTACCAACATGGGAACAAGATCTATCAGTTTAAAATAAAAAGTTCTCACCCTGATTCACCCCTCCCCTCTTAGGGTGTCCTGGGGTCCTACAAGTGGTATCAGAGCGAGGTTACTGGTGTTTGATCTATTTTATACCACCATGGGAAATTCAGCCAATGTTAGGGGAGTTCCCCTCCTTTATGGAAGTAATTTTCATATTTGGAAGAATAGAATGAGATCTCATCTAAGATACCTTGGAATGGATGTTCTGTTTTCCACCATGAAAGGTATACATGTTACTGATCCAACAGGGCTGGCTATGACTGATGCCGATAGAAAAATTCTTTATGCTGATTCTAAAGTGCATAATTCTCTCACCGTAGCCCTTTCTGATCAGATCTACCTAAAGGTGATGAGTTGCAACTCAGAAAAGTCCATGTGGTATAAACTTGAAAATATTTATGAAGGAGATAGAAAATTGAAGGAGGAAAAACTACAAGTCCTACACAATAGGTTTGATGATCTGAAGATGCATCATGATGAGAATGCAGAATTCTTCTTCAATCGAATTACTGAAGTGGTTGGATCAATTCGGGTTCTAGGTGAAGAAATTAAAGATGTAGACATTGTGAAGAAAATATTAAGAAGACTTCCACCACTTTATAATGAAAAGGTTTCATCCCTTGAGAAAAGATATCTTTCCAAACTTTCTCTGGATGATCTACTGACTAGCCTGGTGGCATATGAAATGAGGGTCAAACCAGAAGATGCTATGACTTGAGTAAGCAAGGAAATGGCATTCAAATCCATAGAGAAAATGAAAATCTCAAAAGATGTTAGTGGTGAAGACGATGAAGAAAAATAAATTCTCTCTCTCATTTCCAAGAAGTTCCAGAAGGTAAAAGGTAAATTCAAAGGGAAGTTACCTCTAGTTTTCTTTCGTTGTGAAAAAGTCGGGCACATTGCTTCTCATTGCTTAAGAAATATCGATGATGATGATAGAGATGCTGAAAACATTGAGAAACCTCAGAAAAGGTTTTTCAAGAAAGGAGACTTCAAATATAGAAAGAAAGTTCTGAATAAGAGTTTTTTCTGTGAAGAGGAAGAAGATGATGATGAATTCTGTGATGAATAAGAACCATAATTTAAAACTGGGAACCATGATTCCATGATGGCCACTGTTAAAAAATCAGAAGATACTGGTGGAGAAAATCAGTTGAAAACTAGTGCAGATCCCGAGTTGCAACTTAAGGATGCTGTTAGTAAGCTCAAGATTAAATGTAAGAGTTGCAATAAGTAGAAGTCAATTGTAGAATAATCAACTGAATATGTTGATCAGCTTGAAGCTGAAATTGAATGACTGGAAGAATTTGTGAAAGTACAGTCTAAAATCCTTGAAAGCAATGATGATTTAGTGGATCTGAAGCTGAGAATTAAAGAGCAGGGAAAGGTCATCAATGACCTCACATCCAGACTGGAAGAAAAATCCAAGACTGCTGAGGGTCTTGAGGAGGAATTTGTTACTCTTAGGAGTAAACTTGATACTGAATCATTTTCAAAAGAATCAAGGAATAAAATACAGTTTGGAAGATTCTCAGATGTAGAATTATTGGAAAGATCCAAGAGTGGTTCAGATGGGGTTGGAAAAATCTTGAGTGATCAAAGACTCACTTGCATGGGAAAGAGTGGAATTGGATGTGAAGCCGAGACATCAACTGCTGGAAGTAAATAAATTCAAAAGAAAGACAAGATGAAAGTTGGACATGTTGAAACCTTTCCTAAAGTTCTAAAAAAGAAACCCTCAATCCAAACCAAAAGGAGAACTGAAAATTATCCTCAAACATTTATAAATGACAGGAAGTCCAACTATTCTCCCAAGGAATAAGGTATGAGGAGAAATTCAAGTGAGAAGATATTTCCTCTCAAGAAGTGTCATTTCTGTGGCTATTTGGTTCATACCATGAAATATTGTGAAGAGGAAAGGAGCTACTTGAATGGGGAAGATCTGGGACGTCAACAAAGGAGACTGACTTCATATCCTCCATCTTATAGAATAAATAGTTTCTATGGATATTGTTTTCATTGTTCTAACTTTGGTCATAAGGCTGTTAATTTTAGGCAAAGAAGGGACATGGACACCTCATACCAGAGTTCAAGACAAGTCAAATCTTGTCAACAAGATAGTGTTTCTCTTACAAATAGGTTTTCTCCTCTCGAATAAGACTTCTATTATGAATAACCAATGTACACAGATGAGATAATTGAAAGGCCATTAGTGCTCTATACTCAATCCAATGTCTCATAGAAAGAAAGGAATAAAATTGAGAAATCCAACCTTGCAGAGGTATCCCTCAAAGCTACAAAAAGTAATAGTACCTAGATTCTGGACAGCGTTTGTTCATCTCATATGACAGGTAATGTTGTCCTATTAATGGATATAAAAAGGAAGGTTGATGGTATAGTACGATTTGGTAATGATGGAGCTCTGAAAATAAAAGGCAGTGGAAGTACTGAATTAGCTAATGGAGAGTTAAAGAAGACTGGAGTCCTTTACGTAGATGGCCTGCATCATAATCTACTCAGCGTGAGTCAACTCTGTGACTTGGGACTTATAGTAACTTTTAATCAGAAAGGTTGCACTATCAAGGGAAAGACAGGAAATTCACTTATGAAGGGATACAGAACAGAAGGAAACTTGTATCAGGTTGATAGTAAAGAAAATGTTTGTTACATGACTGTTGAAGAAGAAAAAAATTTGTGGCATCAGAGTTTGGGACACATCAATCAACAAGACATAGAGAAAATATCAAAATTGAGGATTTTTGTGGACATTCCCAACCAGAAGCGTGATCCTGAAAAGTCTTGTGATGCTTGCATTCATGCAAAGATGGTCTGCAGTTCATATCGGCCAAAGAAGAAAAGGGCATCTCATCTTCTTAATCTAATTTATACAGATGTATGCGGGCCGATAAATATTTTCGAAACTCATAGAGAAAGGTACTTTGTCATTTTCATAGATGATTACAGTATAATGGCATGTGTTATGGTCATTCACAGGAAACGACAAGTGCTTGACTACATGAAAACATATTGGAAAATCACCGAGAATGAAACTGGACAAACAATCAAAGTGTTGAGATCTGACAATGGAGGGGAATACACATCCATTGAATTTGAAAATTACCTATAGAAGCATGGGATAAAACATGAGGTAGTTTTCGTGAGAACTCCACAACAAAATAGAGTTTTTGAATGTAGGAATCGACAGGTGAACAACATGGCACGAACTATGCTGATTGAGAGTCATATTCCGCGGCATTAATGGAAAGAGGTTGTTTAAGCTGAAGTGTATATTCAAAATCAAACAGGACTTTATATGGGTGAGACGAAGACACCATATGAATTATGGCATGGAAGGAATCCCTCTTTGAAATACTTTCATGTTTTTGGAAGTAAATGCTTCATCAGAAACAAAGAAGGAAATAAAGGGAAGTATGGTGAAAATGTAGATGAAGTAATTTTCCTCAGATACTCAATGAATAGCAAAGCCTACAAGTGTTTAAATAAGAGATTAGGAAGGATTGTGGAAAGTAGTGATGTTAAGATAATTGAAGAGAAAACCACAAATGATTCAACGACGTCATATGCTGATGTGGTAGAAAGTGAGGAAGAAAGTGAGCGTGGAGAAAATACAAATACAGAAATAGAGGAATCTGTACAAAACACTCAGCAGTCACATCATGATGTTGACTCAGAAGAAGAATCTAAAGAAGAAACTATGGCTGGAGAGAATTCAACTGAACCTCTCTGGAGAAATCAAAGAGTTGAGATTGATCCATCTAACATAATTGGGGATAGGAGTACACCCACTCAAACAAGGATGATGAGGAATAATATGAAATCTGCATTTCTGTCAGTTGTGGAGCCATCCTCATTTGAAGAAGCTACAAAGGATGAATCATGGGTGAAATCCATGAATGAAGAGTTAGATCAGATTGACAAGAATCATACATGGGATCTTGTCTAGAGACCCGAAGGTCACAATGTGATTGGTACAAAATGGATCTTCAAGAACAAGTTTGATGAGCATGGAAGTGTTATTATAAAAAAGGCACAAATGGTATGTAAAGGATACTCCCAGATTGAAGGAGTTGATGTTGAAGAAAACTTTTCTCCAGTGGCTAGACTAGATTCAATCAGGCTTTTCCTTTCCATGGCACTCCAAAGAGGATATAAATTATATCAAATGGATATCAAGAAAGCATTCTTGAATGGTGTACTCGAATAAGAAGTCTACATTGAACAACCAGTGGGTTTTGTTCTTGGTACTGATGAAACAAAGGTCTGCAAACTAAAGAAATATCTATATGGTTTGAAGCAGGAACCACGAGCATGGTATTCCCGGGTGGACTTGTATCTCAAGAAGCTGGAATTCAAAAGAGGAGGAGTAGACTACAATCTATATGTGATGAATTCTCCAAAAGATCAGTTCATGGTTCTAGTCTACGTTGATGACATCATATTTGGTGGCAGCAGGAAGAAATTAGTGGATGAGTTTGCTAATCACATGAAATCAGAATTTGAAATGTCTATGATTGGGGAGCTCACATATTTCTTGGGGCTGCAGGTGATTCAAAGGAA
Source organism: Viscum album (assembly GCA_963277665.1). Taxonomy (NCBI): domain Eukaryota; kingdom Viridiplantae; phylum Streptophyta; class Magnoliopsida; order Santalales; family Viscaceae; genus Viscum; species Viscum album. Next base: position 938,047,597 of record OY728153.1, read on the forward strand.
GGAGTACACCTTCATTTTATAGGAAAAATATGCAAGAGAGCTGTTGAATAAGTTTAACATGCAAGACTCAAAACCAATGTCAACTCCGATTTCATTTGGAACCAAACTTGGAAAGCATGAGCATGGGAAATCTGTAGACCCCACCATGTACAGGAGGATAATTGGGAGCCTACTATACCTGACAGCAACACGGTCAGATATTGTCTTTTCAACTTGTCTAGCGGCCCACTTTCAGAGTAATCCAAAAGAGGAACATATGACAACAGTAAAAAGAATCATGAGGTATATTCAAGGCACTCAAAATTGTGGCTTATACTTTGCTGCAGGAATAGATAGTGAATTATAATCATTTTCTGATGCAGACTGGGCTGGCGATGTAGTAGACAGAAATTCGCCCAGTGGTGGATCATTCTACATTGGGAATAAATGTGTTGGATGGTTGAGAAAGAAACAAGAAAGTACTTCTCTTAGTAATTCTGAATATGAATATATATCTGCCACAAAGGCATGCACTTGACTGTTATGGATGAAGTAACAATTAACAGATATTGGTGATGAGGTGAAGCAACAAATGGTAATTTACTGTGATAACAAGAGCACAATTTATCTTACGAAGAATCCAGTTCAGCATTCTTGTACAAAACATATTGAAATTAGGTATCACTTTATCAAAGAGAAAGTTGAACAAGTCATGATTAGAATAGATCATGTGGGAACTGATGAGAAAGTGGCTGGTATCCTGACCAATCCATTGTCAATGGATGTGTTTGAGAATCATCGGTTGAACCTCGGTGTTCAGCCACCTCCCAGTGCATAAGGAGGTTACGAAAATCCCCTATCCCCATTTATGTTAACTGATTTTTATCTATTTATGGTTGTGATGCAGGTTTGTGGGGGAGATACTATCCAGGGGGAGTGTGTTTTGAGCTGAACAATAAACAATTATTGGTCTTTGGGTTTATTGCCAATGGGGGAGAAAGGAATAAATTCAGGCATGTCATTGACATCTAATGCTTATGTGACACTGTAAGAAATGACAAGAATTAAGCATCGGTGATAGGATGAGAAGTAATTCATTGGACATGTAATGCTTATGTGACACTGCAATTCGTTGAGAATTCCAAAAGATGGGAACCCAATTCAAGCTTCATCTCTTGTTTTCTACACTGAGCATTGCTCACATAGACTTAGAGTGTTGGTTGAGTTGATTCTTGAGTTTATTTGGTTTGCATGTGGATGGTGATCTATTGAATTTATTTTCTAATTTTCAACAAACCCAAAGGGGGAGATTGTTGGAACCATGGTCAAATATGAATGAATTGGAGTGTGGTTTGTGTTTATTGTCAATCCTCAGAGGAAGTTCAGAATGTGTGCCAGCAAAGTGCTCATATAGGTTAATCAGATAACAGTATTGAAGGTGGCATCGTTTTCCAGTGTTTTCCAAATTTCTGGACCTCAAAATTGACAAAAGGGGAAAACAGTTTTTTTGGGAAAGGGACTTGCGTGCTGAATATGTGTCGCGCAAGTGACTTGCGCGCCGATAAAGGACTTGCGCGTCGATGCCCAGGAGGATTGGAAATTTTTGCGCCATATGTTTTTCCAGATTAGAACTTCAAAATATGGAAAAGGAAAGAGTTTTGTGCAAGTATTGGTTTGGTTGTGCAAGTGAGTAGTGCGACAGAGGCTAGGGCAGTTGGAGTTGTGCGCTAGAACTTGCACGCTGAGAGGAGGTTTACGCACCACCGCGTAGGGTGTCCTATTTGCCTATAAATAGAGGACCTCCCCTACTCATTTGGTACAAAGTTCAGACTTAGAGAAAATTAGGGCTCCCATCGCGTAGGTGTAGTGGTCGCGCAAGTGGTGGTGGGTCACGCAAGTTGAAGCTGCACGACAATTGATAGCTGCGTGTCCAAGGTGGTTTGGGTGAGAAAGGGGTTGAGTCGCACAAGTTTGAAGTTGAAGAAGTAAGTGTCGTGCAATTGGTTGAGGTGAACTTGCGCACCAGTTTGGACTTGCGCACTGAGACTTGCGTGCCATCTTGAAACTTGCGTGTCGGGCTTAGAGAAGCATGCCAGGTGCTATTGAAGTATGTCGGTCTTTTTAGAGCTGCACGAAAGCTAGAAGATTGCCCGATACTTTCAGTGCAAAGTGAGATTTGTCTACATGTGAGATTTGAACTTCAACAGAGCATCTACATACAATAGAGGATGCATTCTTTTGCAATGATGAAGATACCTTCATGTCTATAAACTGAGTGGGACTTCACCAAGGGAGGTGAGCCAGGGGGATTCAATGGGAGTGACCCGAGGGATGCAGTAGGCTATCCCTGAAAAATTGTAAAGGCAGTGAGTCTGGGACAAAGTGTCTGTTCTCAAACCTTTGTAATACACAACGAGTGAAGAATAGTGGAATTTTGAATAACCGACAACCTGTCAGCATATGCTCCTTGGGCGTAGCCCTTAGTGGTGAACTAAGTAAAAAGTGTTGTGTCATCTCTTTGCGTGTGAATGTTTTATTTATTCTCATATCCATCATACAGGTTAAACTAGTTTCTACCAACGCGGGAACAAGATCTATCAGTTTAAAAGAAAAAGTTGTCACCCTGATTCACCCCTCCCCTCTCAGGGTGTCCTAGGGTCCTACAAAGGACGTGTCACATTCAATGAAATTAGTAAAGGAAAAATCATCATCCTAGGCCAGATTGGTAACCCTAACTCTATTTCAATTTATAATGCACTTTATTTTGATGGATTAAAGTATAACTTTATTAGAATATCCCAAATGTGTGATAATGTATTTAATGTTAAATTCAAAAATGATTCATTCCATGTTTTTTATGCCAAAAATACCCTAGTATTTACTGCACTTAGAAATGATAATGTTTATGCTATAAATTTAGACACACTAGCCTCACAGAATGTTTCTTGTCTAAGTTCCTTTTACAAAGAGTCTTGGATCTGGCATAGAAGAATAAGACATTGTAATATAAAATCCATTAAGAAGTTGACCATAAAATGTTTAGTTAAATACTTTCCCAAATTAGATTTTCCAGACAATAGGGTGTGCAATCCTTGTCAAAAAGGAAAGCAATATAAAATCTCTTTCAAACCAAAGAAATAAGTTACTACTTCTCAACCTCTCGAGTTAGTTCACATGGATTTGTTTGGACCTTCTAGAGTTTCAAGTCTAAATGGGAAGCACTATGTTTATGTTCTTGTAGATTACTTTTCTAGGTATACTTGGACCTTTTTCTGAGCTCACAAAAGTTAAGATTTCTCTCATTTAACCAAGTATGCTAGAAATGTAGAAAATCTTAGTGGACTTAAAATTAAATCCATAAGAATTGATCATGGTTGTGATTTTGAAAATCAAGAATTTGAATCCTTTTTCTCACAAAATGGATATATTCATAACTTCTCTGTCCCTAGGAAACCTCAACATAATAGTGTAGTAAAAAGAAGAAATAAAACCCTATAAGAAATTTCCCAAACTTTGCTTAATGGATATGACCTACCAATCTACTTCTAGGATAAAGCTATTAAAGCAGCTTGTTATATAATAAACAAAGTCTTAATTAGACCCATACTTAAGAAAACTCTTTATGAGTTGTGTAATAATAGAAAACCCAAGGTAAATTATTTTAAAGTGTTTGGATGTAAAGTTTATATACTAAACACTAAAGACAATCTAAATAAATTTTCCTCCAAAAGTGATGAAGGGATATTCCTTAGATATTCAACATCAATAAAAGCTTATATAATCTTCAATAAGAAACCCAAATGTATGGAAGAATCTATACATGTCAAGTTTGATGACACAGATCCACATGAGCCTGAAACCTCACTAGAAAATATTGAATAGGATATGTCCAATCCAGATATTAATGAAAACCCCTCAAATAATCCTGTAAAGAAATCCGTGAAAACTTCCAATTCAATAAATTCTCCAAAATCAATCCATAATGAACCAGAACCAAATGATGAACCTTAAATAATGATCCCTTCCTTTACTAGAATAACTAGAACCCTTCAAAACCATCCCTTAGATGTTGTTGTTGGAGATTTAGAAAGAGGAACACAAACTAGAGATTCCTTGAGAAATAATTTTGAACATCAAGAATTGTTTTCATAACTTGAACCTAAAAGTATCAATGATGCTATCAATGATGAATTTTGGGTGATGGCTATGAAAGAAGAGCTAAATCAGTTTGAGAGAAATAAAATCTAGAAGCTTGTTGATAGACCAAAAGATACCTTGACCATAGGAACTAAATGGGTGTTTAGGAATAAAGTGGATGAAGCTAGAAATATAGTCAGAAAAAAAGCTAGGTTGGTTTCACAAGGATATAGTCAAGAAGAAGGAATTGATTATGAAGAAAACTTTGCACCAGTAGCTAGGCTTGAAACCATTATAATTTTACTTGCCTATGTAACACACTTGGATTTTAAACTTTATCAAATGGATTTAAAAAGTGCATTCTTAAATGGTTATATAATTGAGGATGTTTTTGTTGAACAGTCCCCAGGTTTTACAAATCCGCATTTTCTAAATCAAGTTTTCAAACTATCTAAATATTTATATGGTTTGAAACAAGCTCCAAGAGCTTGGTATGAAAGACTAAGTAACTTTATTATTTCTAAAGGTTTTACAAAAGGAGTTTTAGATCCTAATTTTTTTATAAAAATAATTTCTAAAGAAGTTTTAATAGCTCAAATATATGTAGATTATATTATCTTTGGATCTTCTAAAAATTATTTATGTAATGATTTTTCAAAAATGATGCAAAGTGAATTTGAAATGAGTTTGATGGGTGAAATTAAATATTTTCTTGGATTTTAAATATTTCAAAACAAATAAGGTATTATTATAAATAAAAGTAAATATAATAAATATATTTTAAAAAGATATGGTTTTGATGGCATTAAGAGTAGTGAAACACCTATGAGTTCTAAATGTAAGTTAGATGTTGATGAAAATGGAAAATATATTGATCAAACTGCTTATAGAGGAATGATTGGGAGTTTGCTATACTTAACTTCTAGTAGGAAAGATATTATGTTTAGTGTATGTATGTGTGAAAGATTTCAAGTAAACCCAAAAGAGTCACATTTAAATGTTGTTAAAAGAGTTTCCAAATACCTCAAATATACAACTAATTTAGGATTGTTATATCCTAGAGGACAACCTTTTTATTTGGTTAGTTATTAAGATGATGTCTTTAGTTGATGTAAGTTATATAGAAAGAGTAACTCTGGAACATGTCACTTTTTGAGAAATTCTCTAATATCATGGTGTAGTAAAAAGAAAAATTCAGTTGCAATATCAACCGCTGAAGAAGAGTACATTTCTGTTGGTAGTTGTTGTGCACAAATTTGGTGGATGAAACACTCTTTATTAGACTATGGATTTCAATTCAGACATGTCCCCATAAACTATGACAATACAAGTGTTATTAACATCTCTAAAAATCCAATTTCTCATTCTAGAACAAAACATATTGATGTAAGACATCACTTTTTGAGAGATAATTATCAAAAAGATGATATAACTCTTGAGTTTATTGGGATTGAGCATCAACTTGCTGACATATTCACCAAACCCTTAAACTTAGAGAGATTGAACTACATCAGACTTGAACTTGGAATGATAAATATATAAAGACTATCTGACCTTATTCCCTTAGGAAAAATTTTGTGTATTGGTGAAATTGATCTGTCAAACCGATCTGTCATATCGATCAGGTGAAACTGATCTATCAAACTGATCAAGTGAAACTGATATGTCAAACCGATCATGTGAAACCGATCATGTAAAACTGATCACATGAAACCAATCACATGAAGTCAATCACATGAAGCTGATTGTTTAGTACCGATCAAGTGAAATTGATGCCTATAAGGACCATATTGTAAATCTATTTGCTTTAAGTGAATCACATAGTTTTGTTTTTCTTTTTACCCCTATTAAATTTTATGTTTTATTAATTATAATACCTAAATGATAAAATAAATTCAATCCACACTTTTACCTTCACCTACCTCACTACCTTTGAACCTCGCTACCTCTTTACCCACGACCTTTCGACTCCTTTCGAACCCAAAACTTTAGAAATAGCAAGGACGGAGTGTGTAATGGAAGGACCCAGTGAGTCACCATCAGCTATGTGTCAGAAGGGTGAATCTAGTGGTACTATAGGCACTGGGAAGCCAGGATTGGGAAGTCATGTAGTGATCACTGAGAAGTAAGTTTCTTCTAAATGGATTTTGTCAGGCAAGTCGCTTTTGCTGAGAGTGTTGGAATCTCAAGGTTGGCTTAGTTGGTTTTCATTTAATAAGAGGCCTTTTTATCCCCAGCTGGTACATGAATTGTATCTCAACTTAAAGATATCTCTAGAAGGAGATGAGGAATCAAGGATGAAGTCTATAGTGAAGAGAAAATAAATTTCTTTTTCTTCAAAAGAATGGTTTGAATGTTTGATGATGCCACATGAGGGAATCTATGCTGATTACTAGGGTAACATTCCTCCAACCTCAGACTTATTTTCATATGAGGATGATTTGAAAGAATTTACTAGGAATGAAGAGTCGAGAAGAACCACAACTACTAAGTTATATGGAGAGGAAAGATTTCTATTTAAGTTTATTTAAAATCAAATCTACCCAAGTAAGGGAGACTTTATTGCTATGAAATATCAGGATGTCTTCTAGATTTATCTATTGAAGAATGGAGTAAAGTTGAACCTTTTTAGGTTCCCGATGGTACATATTTATGATATGATAAAACCCTCTAAGAAGGCAACTTGTTTGTACTATCCTATAATGATTTAGATAATGATGAGGAAGCTGGGTTGTGTAGAAGGTGGAGATGAAGTGATTAGTGCTTGTAGCGGATTCTGTCTTCACAAAGAAATTTTCAAGAGGATGAAATTTTTTTAGAACCAATGGAATAAATGTTGGGTAGGATATGAGGATAGTGAGGATTACAATCCTGTTGACCATTCTACCATACCAAAGGATCAAGCTGATCTAGGTCTTAAACATGGTGAAGAAGTGGTTTATTCATATGAGGAAGTTGAGACTGAGATACCAAGGGAAGAAGGGTCTCCTATAGATGATAGGAGTGACCCTAATATTGTTGAAATCCCAAAGGAAATGTCTTATGGACCTGCCAGTCCACCTTTGGAGTTACCCTCTTGAGAGCCTTTATTAGGTGATGAAGAAGAGGAAGTGAGAGAGGTCATTAGAGAGGAAGTTTATGTAAGTAAGTCTGATGATGAGGATGAGGATGATGATGATGAAGAATAAGAATAATATAGTGGTGATCATGTTAGTGACTCATTAAAATAAGGACAACAAGTTATAGATAGGTTAAGTGAGGAATCGGTGCATGGAGGTGATGATAGATCTAATGGACATGGTGCTGCTGATCCTGTTGGTCGGGAGGATGATGATCATACTGATGAAGATGTTAGAAGAGAAGACATTCTTGATCATCCTGCTAATGAAGATCAAGGAATAATTTAGGAGATAAATAAAATTATGGTTGGAGGGCACGAAAAAGAGGTTGAGTATCAGATTAAACATATGCCTTAGGCTGAGGAAATTCTTAGAGTAGCTGAAGTGACTGGAGTGAAAGAACAAGCTCAAGTTTAGCTAGTACCAGTACCTAGAAATGTTTTTTTAGATATAATATAGGAATAATAAGAAGATGAAGATGAGATTGTACCTGATCCTTAGGTAAGAAGAGTCGGTATTGATACAGTGGATCCCATAGACTGGATATATACTAGTGAATGGAATAGGAATCCAGGAATCATTCTTTTTGGCTTGGATTATGACTCATATGAGAAGATCATGGCTTCTCCTCCTACTCTAAAAGCACAAGATGAAGAAAAACCTTTTTCACTTGATTCACCAATAGTACCTCCTGTAGATGAGCCAGTTGTACATCTAGTGCATAGTGACTATGTCACTAAGGCTGATTTGGAACAATTAAAAACTGATATTTGTGAATTAGTGAGAACCTCGGTTGGAGCTAGAAGTGAATCTTCTACTTCCATGATCATTTCAGAAGTTTATGCTGCTAGAATTTCAAGGATTGTGATTCAAGAGATTCAGCCTAATCTCATTACTACATCCAATACAATCATTAGAAACAATATTGTGCTGAGAGAAGAAGTGAATAGAATGAGTAACGTGTTGAAATCTCTAACTACTAATTTCAAGACCTCTTTTAGTGTTTTGATGGAGGTTCTTAAGAAATTATTTACACATATACTGAGTGTAGATTTGAAGAAATTGAAGGAGGAACTTGGCAAGATGATCTCTGGTCCATCTAGTTCTAAAGGTACCAGTGCTATTGCTGCTGATATGGAGTCTCTTAGGGCTGTGATGAGGGAAGAACTCAAGAGTCTTCAGAGTGATTCTGAAAAGGAAACTCTTTCCAAGGTACACAAGAATAATGATCTCATTTACAACATGGTAAGGTAGTGCACTAATTAATCCTCTACTGCTCAGAAAGATATTAGAGAAAAGGTGGATAAGTACTTCTCCAAAATCTATACAAAGTATGATTTGATCAAAAATTTCAAGTATTTGGCCGAAAATATCAAGATTCCTCCAGTAACAGAAGCCTTAAAGAAGAAAGTGGCATAATTGAAGGAGTTTACTCCTCTCCTGGATAAATTCATGGAGAACAAGGAAGATTTTGAGAAGGATATGAAATATGGGGGTGAAATCATTAATGATTTCATCAAGCTTATGAAGTCATTCCTGCATGTGCAAGCTGAGTCCATAGTGGTTCCACCTGCTACTTCTATTGGAACAAGTTCTCTACCTTCTTCTTGGATGACTATATCTCATGCCCTTTCTCAGATTAAACCAGTGATTTAGGAGCAACCTTAGAGCCGCGTTTTGTCAGAAAGAAGACCCACTCTTTTAGTCGATGTTTCTAAAGGTGTTTCCTTGCCTGGTGTTGTCATTCGAACAGCTCTTCCTACAGCCACACCAAAACCTTTTGAACTTATTCTTGATACTTCAAATAAAGTAAAAGAACCTCAAAATCCAAAGCCTTAGCTGTATATTTTTTATTTGATATGGATTTGTACTTTGTACTTTTATTCTGATGGTTGTACTTTTTTAACCTTAATGAAAATTATTTTTTCTTCACTGTGTTTCTAATTTTCTTTGTATTATTTCTCTTTATTCTTCTTTTCACCTTTTTTCTAATCCCAAAAGGGGGAAGTTCTAGGCATGAATTACTAATCTAAGGGGGAGAAACTCTGGCATAGGAAACATGGCATGTACTCAACGTAATATATATATATATATATATATCATCTCTGATATAGACTGCTCTTATACAAAGGAAGAGCATGACCATGCTCTAATACCAAGTCACCTTCTATATATATATATATTTCCTTAGTTACAAAATTGAGGGGGAGTCTTAAACAGAAATTCTTAGTCATATTGAGAATTCACATTCACTCTAGTATGCTAAGTCATGTAATTATTATTCATTAACATCATGTTTATGCCATAATTTGTGATTATAAAAAATGGGGAGATTTTTTTCCCCTTTTTAAAATAGTGGTTTTCATAATTAAAAATCATACCAATCCTCAAATTATATTAATTCATATATTAATTTATAACTCAATTTAATCATGTCAATGAATATTTTTATGTTAATCAATTGTGTCACTTTGTATATTACATTTCAATAAGTCAATAAATTATGAATATTTATGCTTCAATATGTTTACATATATATATTTACATGTATTTATGTATGTCACTTAATCTGGTAGTGTTCTGTGTAAGATAGACACTTTATAAGTTTTTCAGAGTCCCTGGAACCGATAGTTCAAAAGGAGTCATCATTGGTCGAATCACCATTGAGGAATCACCGATCAAAGAAGACACTGATGATGGACTCATTGATATAATAAACAACTCACTGATGAATGAGTCACCGATGATCAGTCACACCGATAGTTTAAGTGACTCACCAATGAATGACTCACCGATGGACGACACATCGATGAACGACTCACCAATGGACGACACGCCGATGAACGAGTCACTGATGGGAAACACACTGATAGTTCAAAATGAGTCATCGATGACAAATCACCGATGCTCAAACAGACCGATAGTGCAAATGACTCACCGATACACCGAGATACTGATACCGATGCAAAGGACTCATCGATACATGGAGTCACTGATGATTACAGACCTATGACAATGAGTCACCGATACTTATGACTCACCGATATTCATAAAAAATTATCTTTAATTTATTAATTCAAATTTATATTTAACAGTCATATTTAGACAAATTAATGTTTATGACATTATTTAATGTTTTCTATAGGACTATCAGTAGACAGTACAAGGTACATGCATCTGGGGAGATCTTAATGTCTGCTGAACCTCTAAGTATAAAATAATTACAAGATGGATCATTTAAAATATGAGGAATTCATGTTGAAAAGAAAAAAGAACAGAAGAACTGCAAACTCTTGCAACTCTCGATCTGACTTCAAAATCCCGAGAACTCAAAGGAAGAACATACGGGAAGATCAACAAGGAAAGGAAAACTGGTTGGGCTACACCGAACATCTTTGGAACAAAGGAACTGAACTTTTCACACATATGGAAGCTAGAGAACAGAGGCTGTGATACTCTGCTTTGAAGCCAACTTCCATAAGAGGACTCAAACATCATTTCCACTACATAAAAAGATTCTAGAGCTTCACTGTATAACACACTGATATTTCTAAACCTTATTCTACATCTTTAGCTCTGTTTTGTTTATTTATTTACATTTTTGAACTATGTGTGTATTTTTATGTAACACACACTGAATCATGTGCATAACTGGAGGATACTTGATTTCCTCAAACTCACTCTCATATTATTCTTTGTATCCCATGTAGAATAGTGGAAGAGGTCAAGTGTGACCTGTTTGTTTCTTTTCCCATGAATAACTATTGTATAGGTCAAGTATGACCTGGACAACCTTGTGTGTTGTTGTGAACCCCAATCTAGGGTGTGGATCAAACTTTTTATTAAATTAAACTGTTTGGTGGTATGTGATCACTAAGTAAAGAGGACTAAGTCTCAACTTGATACGGAATCTCTTGTTTATATCCATTGTGCCTTTTTATTTAAGTTTTAATCTGTGTTTATTTTATTTTACATAAAACTATATTGACCTTTGATAGTTAGTTTATCAAGTGTTTATAATAGTGTTTAACCATTAGGTTAGTTTCAAAAGTTATATTAATCTTCAGATTAATATAGCTGAAAACTAATAAATCTTCTGAGAAATTAATTGAACATTTGGGACTTTTATAAATTCACTACAAACTGACTTTGATTATTTTTTTAATTGGGGAAAATTTTCAAAGAACCAATTTTAATAGAAATTTTTATAGATACTCAATTCACCCCCCTCTGGAGTAATATACTCCGACCAACATTTGGCATCATAGGAATTAGAAAAAAAATTCAGCTTTTTGAAAGTTTTTTTTAAATCTTTTTCAACTATGATTGTAGTTGTATTTCAAAGGTCTTAAAATTTCTATTATTTCCAAATTTTATCTCTTTGAAATCATTTTACAATTTATATCATGGAAAATATACTAGAAGGAGCTGCTACTAATAGACCAACTTTTTTTAATGGGACAAACTATGCTTAGTGGAAGCTTAAAATGAAAATGCATCTAGAAAGCATGGGATTTGAAATTTGGACTGCTATTGAAAGTAAATATGAAATTCTTGAAACTACTAGAAACACTTGGGATAAACCTACCAAAACTGCATATAACAATAATTGTAAAGCAATGAATATTCTATACTGTGCACTAGGAGATGAAGGGTTTAATCATATTTCTTCTTGCAAAATTGTCCATGAGATTTGGGACACATTGTCTATTTCACATGAGGGAACATCTAATGTTAAAGAAATGAGATTAAATACTTATACTATTAAATATGATAATTTCAGAATGAATCCTGATGAATCTATTTCTAATATGTATCTTAGGTTCAATGAAATAGTAAACACAATGATCTCTCTCAGAAGAGAAGTAACACCCAAAGAATAAATCGTGTGGATTCTCTAATGTTTACCTAACATATGGAGAGGAACCTCTGTCTCAATTAGAGAATCATGTGACAAAAGAAAATTACATGTTAAAGAACTCATTGGAAATCTAATTATGTATGGAGAAGAGCTAAAAGTCAACAAATAGAAGGATGATGAACCTAAGAGGAAGTTTGTAGCTTTCAAGACTACTGCCTCTAAAAATAAAGACAAAGATAAAGTTTAAGATGTTGTTGAGAGAACAAGTAGTGAAGAATTAGCTTCAGACAGTGATGAAGAAATGGCCCAACTGGCCAAGAGATTTAGAAAATTTTATAGGAAAAAGAAGTTTTTTCAGAAAGCCTAATTACAAAGGAAAGTATGATAACAAGGGTAGTTGTAAAAAGGATTAGAGGAGAAATGATAAATTAGAAGAAATTGTTTTCTACAAATTTAAAAGGAAAGGACATGTCAAAGGTGACTGTCCAAATCTCAAATACAAAAAGAATTATGAGAATAAAGATAGAAAATATAAGAAATTAGTGAAGGACACCTAGAGTGCCTCTAAGGACAGCTCTAGTGAATCTTCTTCTTCTCATGATGAGAAAGATGACATAGAAATATGTGTTTTATGAAAAACACTTCTGAGGTAACCTTGGAATCTCCTGTTCACAATTCTTATTATTCTGATAATGAAAGTAAATAAGAGAATATGAAAAATGATGAATTATTTCAATATTTCAACATGCTGGAAGAAGCATGTAATGAGATAAAAGATAAATATAAGTCTTTAAATAAATATCATTCTCTTAATATAACTATTAAATATGAACTTACAACTGAAAAAGAGAAAAATTCTCAATTTCTCAAGGAAATCAATGAGTTAAAAATGAATAATGAGCAATTAAAGAAGGACTTAAAAAAGTTTACCAATGGGAAAAACACACTTACTCAAATGCTTGGTAAAAAGATAGCTCTTAAGTACATGTCTGGAATAGGATATCAACTAGGACAAAGGAACTTATCAAAAACACATTTTATGACTAAAACTGGAAAATCTGCTTCTTTCTTCAAAAACCATAATTTTACTACAAGTTCCAACTCAAAAAATTCTTTTACTGCATCTAGTTCTTCTAGAAAAAATAGAGTTTGTTTTTAAAATACTCTATATTATACCTATAGGAAACCCATAATACATGTGTGGGTTTCTAAATCTTTTATCACTAATGTTTTTGGACCCAGACAAATATGGGTACCAAAATCATTTCTTAGATGAACTTTTTTGTAGGTAAACTATCTAAAGAGGATATTGGGTTTTCAAGAGACATGATAGAGTAATACTCAATCTTCAAGAGTCTCATTAAAATTGATGGAGTACATGTCACATTTAGTGACAATGGTAAAAGAAAAATCATCAGACTAGGACAGATTGGTAACCCTAACTCTATTTCAATTTACAAAGTACTTTATATTGATGGATTAAAGTAAAACTTTCTTAGCATATCCCAACTGTGTGATGATGGATTTAATTTTAAATTAAAAAATGATTCATTCCATGTTTTTTATGATAAAAATACCCTAGTATTTACTACTCTTAGAAATGATAATGTTTATGCTATAAATTTAGACACACTAGCCTCACAGAATGTTTCTTGTCTAAGTGCCTTTCATAAAGAGTCATGGATCTGGCACAAAAGACTAGGAAATTGTAATATACACTCCCTTAAGAAGTTGACCAGAAAAGGTTTAGTTAAATACTTTCCCAAATTAGAGTTTCCAGACAATAGGGTGTGAAATCCTTTTCAAAAAGAAAATCCACATAAAATCTCTTTCAAACCAAAGAAATAAGTTACTACTTCTCAACCTCTCAATAGGGTGTGAAATCCTTATTTAGACGAGTCACATGTTTAGTTAGGGGAAATTTTCAAAGAACCAATTTTAACATAAATTTTTATAGATACTGAATTCACCCCCCTCTTGAGTAATCTACTATAACCAACACAATCTTTAAACATAGGTTTTTCCATAGTATACTTTTCTAAAATATACAAATCACAACCCATTTCCCTCTGATTTTAAAACAAGGTTCCAAGCAAATATAAGCTAAGTTTTTTTGAGATAAGGTCAAGAGGAACCATGTAAGAAACATTCATTTTTTCATTATAAATTGAAATAGGGATTAAAATCTTTTTAACAATAACACACATTCAAGATTTACCAAGAAAACTCTAAAACCAAGAGAAAGGGGGACAGTCTCACAATGAGGAAAATGGATAACTAGTCTAGTGTCAGAACATCACAAGAATACCTAGGAACTAAAAGGAAGACCAGAACATATTATACATGTGACTCGTCCCAAAGGCATTCCCTACTCGATGATGTCATAACTCCCTAACACCCGACTGTCGCCCTACCTAGCCTAGTCAAGGGGCCTGATCCCATAGCAATAAACCCAAGTATCCACCTATTATAGGCCATTATCTATTGCATAATCTAAACTAGTGCAGAAATCATTCTCAGTAAACCTCTTTGCTATGATATGTTACCATATATATTTTACAAGGGGGTGTGTCATACCATTCAAAAAATAAGTCACATATATATAACCACACACACCACACAATCTGGAACCACCCCAACCACCTCAAGGTTAGTCCCATGCCTTAAAATAATAACAATACGAGGGAAGTCTCATACTGAGGACCCTCCTAACTCACGATCAACCAACTAGGAAGGAGACCCAACTCAAGATAGGTTTTCCAAACGACTAATTCAAAGTGTCAAATGGGCATTATGACATTTTTAAAAAAACATAATTTTATAAACAACCACACACGCAAATCACTTTAGTCAATCCAAATTACCATTCAAGTCTAAAACATTTTCCCCAATTCCAAAAAGGAGCATATACCACGAAGCACTTAATATGAAAAAACCCATTTAAAGACTTAATCACTACTTTGAAGTTTGCAGACATGTTTATAAAAACCAAACCATGTTATAATAAATCACTAATCATTTTAAAGATCCAACCAGGTCAATTATAGAAAAACACTTAGTGTGCGCAACTTGACAAAAATGCAGCACATGTTAAAATACACCTTTAAAATCATGTTCACCTTAAAACATTTCTCAAAACCTATTTCTCATCTCTTCCATAATTCAATAAATCATTAAAAAAATTTATAAAACAATTTTAAATAACACCCTAAGGCTTTTATATCATTTACACACCCAAAACCACCTTTAAAAACCAAACGCACACCGATGTCGTATCAAAACGCAATTTTCATCCCATACTTAATTTAATAAAACAATTTCAGGATCTATAAAATAATATAAAATGACACATCAAGAGTTTATACACAAAAAACATCCAATTATACATAAAAATACCACTTTAGAATCCAATACACGTTTAATTTCAACATAGACCATATTCAACCCATTTACAAAAAAATCAAGAACATGCTGAATAAATTAAACAAGCAATTTAACTTTACCAAACAATGTTTACCTAATAAAACTAACTCATTTCACTTAATACAACTATTATAAAAATAATATAACACTATTTTACAGTGTAGGGGTGTGCAAAAATCAAGTAATCAATGTAAACTAAATTTTGAAGGCAACGTGCAAAGGTTCCTACCTCCAAACCATAGCGGAAAGACAAACGCACGCGCAAGACCAGTGCGAAAATTCCAACGAACCTAAACCACACCTAATGGGAGTCAAAACAAACCCTAATAATCAAAATTGAACTCAAATTTTAGGAATTAACCCTAAAAACACAAACTTGAGCATCAAGGTTTTGGAAAAAATAAAAACTATACCAAAGGAGTAAGGAATAGTGACTACTGGAGGGAAGAAGATGCACCGTCAAGGGGTCAGACAGTGTAGGGATTTGTGGCTGGATAGGATACCAGTGGGGATAAGGCAGCTCCGGCAGCAACAGTGCGCAACAGGGGTGTGCCACGGGTCAGCTCATGCTGGTGTGGTTGTTCGTGTAGGGAGAGGGCGGTGGTGCAAGGCGAGTTTTTTTTAAATACGTTTTTTTTTTAAAAAACTGTTTAGGTTAAAAAAAATTAAAAACATGCTTCAAATGCAGTATTTGCGATGCCGCCTTTGCTCCCCCGCTCCTCCTTTGGCCCGGATCAATGACAAGGCAAAGGCGGCCTCTACAATTTCGTCTTGGCTTGAACTCCCTATAAAAGGGCGGCCACCCCCCCTCTCCTCACTTGATCCTTGCCTCTATCTCTCCTAAATTCTCTCTCTCTCTAAAAAATTCATTTTCTATGTGTGTTTTTACTAAGCTTCATTTAGAGGTATGTTTCTTTATTTAATTTAATGTTTTTATTTAATTAATTTAATTTTTTTAGTTTTAAATATTTATATTTTTAAGTAGTTTAGGTAGTTCTTAATATTTGGTTATTTAGTTTTTCTAATTAGTTATATATAGTTTGAAATAATTATTGTTAGGTAGTATAGATTAAGTATAGATTAACTTAGGATTACGTATTTTGAAATTTTGGTATCTTAAAGATTATGTGGTTATAGAAGCAATTAAATTCATGTCTAGATAAAAACAAGTGGATGTTGATCTAGCACAGATGTACATAGGGTTAAAATCTGAAAACACCGCATTGAGATAGACTCGAACGGGAACTGGTGCACGATAACAGGCCTTACTACATCCTGGTTTGACACTCTCGGGGAATATGCTTAAGATGATTCATATTTTCTTTATAAACTACTAAAATATCTAAGTGCAGAAAAATCAAATCAGTATATTTATCAATGATAAAATGAAATATAATGTTATAGAATCAAATAAAAACATAAGAATTAACGAATTAAAGGTATTATTAGTTAATTATAATTAATTAATTAATATAATATTATTGACAATTAAATAATAAATAATTAAATAATAACTTAATAATGATAAAATAGTGATTAAATAATGATTTATTAGTGAAAAACAGTATTAATAAAGTCAGTTTAAAATGACAATTATAATTATTTTAAATGAAATGGAGAATAAAATATTTTAAAATGTAAAGATTATATCATTTAGAAATAATAGTTACTATTACACATAATTAATTAAAGAATAATTAATAAATAACATAGAATTAAAACATGGATTCATATAATGATTATCTAATGATACTGATGAACATATAAAGTGAAATGAAGAAGAACAAACACATTAAATAAAAAGGCACCCTAAAATTACATTCTAATAAATATCATATGGTCAAAAATCAGTAGCTTAGTTTAGGGTATAGAAAGGTTCCCTAAAATTACATTCTAATAGAAATAATATGGTCAAGCATAATTGCTAATATTTGTTACACTATCATAATTTTGATGAAAGAAAAAAATTTGACGTAGAGAGTCATGTTTGCCTGTGTGTACTGCTATGGGGAGATTATTCAAACCGAGCAAGGAGATTCTTACAGTATACAACTAATTACGGTGGTTAGTATAAATGATTTTGTAACCATAAGTGACCTTCAAGAGAGAATTTGTGTTTCCTTAAATCTGGGACCCGATCAAGAGATCATGTCTATGAGCTATAGACATTTTCAATTTCCAACAACACTAGGGAATCTAGCTTGTCTATTGGTTGCTGATGCACAGTGGGTCCAAGCAATTAATTTATTTTTTCAAAAGTCATATGGTACCATGATGGAGTTATACATTGATGTTGCTGTTGTACAACATCAACGTCCACTTGTACGAAGACATAGAATTACAAGAGTGGTTGAAGACAGTCCACCCCATGAAATTGAGCCTATTCCAAATGATACAGCAGAAGAGGACAACCTAAATGATCTCCCAGATATACATGTCAATCTGAATTCCGATGAGGATTTTCGTAATGATGGATCAGATGGTGACAACAGTGATGATGAGGAGGGACCAATGGAAGATAGAGAGGAGGTTTTGAGAAATGCATTAGTTGTACATAAACCTCGGCCTACAATAAATCATCCACCACTCTTTTCATCTTGGTCAGAAGCAATGACATGCATGCCTGAATTTGAAAATACTATTCTCACACCGACAATTGAGTTCCCTGGAGTTATACTGGATAGTTTTAGTGAGGCGGACAAAACCTTATATATTGGAAGGAATTTTCCTAGTAAAGATGCCTTAAAAAGCACGTTAAAGAGATTTCATATTAAGAGACACTTCAACTATATAGTTCATGAATCATGTAGTATTAAATATGTTATACAGTGTGATAAGTATGGGGATGATTTTAGATTTCACTTAAGGGTGATTCCAGACATTACATTTGGAGGTTGGAGAATCTCAAGGATTGAGGCGGCTCATACTTGCGTTCAGCCAAGCCTCACACAAGATCACACCTCATTGGATGCAGAGTTTGTGTCATCTATTGTTGTTGAGATGATTAGGACATTTCAAGATGTTCCAATAGCCCTTGTTCAAGAGAGTATTCAACAGATATTCAGTTATAATATTTCCTATAATAAGGCATGGATGGCAAAACAGAAGGCAATTGTGAAGGTATATGGTGATTGGGATGACTCATATCAGGTGTTTCCATAATTTCTATCCATACTGAGGCATCATAACCAAGTTGTCTTCCATCTGGATACAAACTAACATGTGTCTCACAATAACCGACTTGATCCATCTTGTGTTCAATTTCATCGATTGTTCTGGGCATTCATTCCATGTATCTCCGCATTTTGTTTCTGCAAACAGTTTATTTAGAATGATGGAACATTTCTGTATGGAAAATACAAGGACATATTGTTGATTACGGAAACCCAAGATGGAAATCATTCACCTCTTCCGCTTGCCTTTTCCATTATAGATAAAGAAAAATATGAATCATGGAGTTGGTTTCTGGCATGTATCAGCAACCATTTCACCAACATTCAGGGTGTTTGTTTGATATCTGATCGCCATCGAGAAATTAATGAGGCAATCAATGAAGATCCTGATACATGGAGATACCCAAATGCACATCATCGGTTCTATATTAGACACATTTCTAACAATGTGCATAAAAAATTCCACAATTAACCGATGAAGAAGGCAATCACGAGGCTTGGTACGCATTCTATTCATTCTATTTTACTATTTCAATATAAAGATAAAATCAATTTATGTGAAATATCATCTATGCTTTGTAGCATATGATTCGGAAAAATGGCAGTTTGAATAACGTTTTGAACAAATTCGTCAGGCTAATCAAGAAGTTTATGATTATATGATGCAGATTCCAAAAGAGAAATGGACATTGACATACGACGGGGGGAAGAGGTATGAACACATGATGATAAACATTGTGGGGTGCATCAATGGTATCTTCAAAGGGCTTTGCAAGCTACCTATAACTGCCTTAGTTCAGGAGACATTATATCTATGTGTGAAGTACTTTGTGGATAGACAAAAACTAGCATCAAACGGAATACAATAGGGGATAAGATACAAAAGACACTTTCAATGAGAGATTGAAAAGAATATTTAAGAAGCTTATAGTTATCACGTCTTTCTCCTTATAAGAGAAGACTCCCGATTTAAAGTTCAATAGAATTAAGAACCCATCACAAATTGTGTCAGTGAAAAAAAGGTGGTATTAATGGAAACAAGACAATGTCAATGCGGAAACTTTCAGGCCTTATGGTTTCCATGTACACACGCCATCGCAGTATGTTCTTCTGTGAACATCTCATAGGAAGCATATGTTGATCCAGTGTACTGGATGGATACCATTTCTAACTTTTATGATGCACCATGGACACCTATTGGGGAGTATCGTTATTTCCCAATTCCTAAAGGCCATCCAATAGTGATACTTGACATGAATCGATTACATCCTCGTGGGAGACCGAATGCGAGTAGGATGCGTAATGAGATGGACTGGCCACAAGAACAAGGAAAGAGTTTGCTATGCATAATATGTCATAAAGAAGTTCATAACTGAAAATGATTCCCTAACGTTGTTGGGTCAAGTTCATAGTCTCATCCATAATGATGTATTGTCTTCATTGTGAAATTTCTATATTGTAAACTAAATGTTGTTATTTCTTATTTATTCCTCGGTTTTCTAAACCCCAAACATATGAGATATTATTCCATATTAATATTCTTGCTTTCAAGAAATAAGTTTAAAACTAAGATAATAGAATTTATTTCATAAATCCGAAAGCGGAACAGTTAACCCATATTCTAAAGTAAATGTTATTAACCCATAAACATGTTTCCTAAACGTTAATATTAAAAATTTTAACCCTAACCCCTCAAACCTAAACCCCAACCTAAACATGTAGGATATTTTAGTAAACTATTATATAATGAAATTATAGTATCATAATGATTAGCATAAGTTATTTAATACATACAATTTGATAAATTTGAAAAACATTATTACTAATTGACATGGTTTATCGTAATCCAATCCATAAGTAGTTAATTATAAAGCTCCCCCAAATTATGTGTAACCAAATTCAAGACTCAATATTTTAGATAATAGAACTTATTTCATATTAATATTCTTTCTTTTAAGAAATAAATTTAAATCTAAGATAATATAATTTATTTCATAAATAAAAAAGTGGAACACTTAACCCATATTTTAAAGTAAATGTTATTGACCCATAAACATGTTTCCTGAACGTTAATATTAAAAAAATTAACCCTAAACCCTCAAACCAAAACCCCAACCTAAACATGTAGGATATTTTAGTAAACTATTCTATAACAAAACTATAGTATCATAATTATTAGCATAAGTTATTGAATACATACAATTATATAAATTCTAAAAACATCATTACTAATTGACATGGTTTATCTTTATCCAATCCATAAGTATTTAATCATAAAGCTCCCCCAAAATATGTGTAACCAAATTCAAGACTCAATATTTTAGATAATAGAACTTATTTAATATTAATATTCTTTCTTTCAATAAATAACTTTAAATCTGAGATAAAAGAAATTATTTCCTAAATCCGAAAGCGAAACAGTTAACCCATATTGTAAAGTAAATGTTATTAACCCATAAACTTGTTTCATGAACATTAATATTAAAAAATTTAACCCTAAACCCTCAAACCTAAACCCCAACCTAAACATGTAGGATATTTTAGTAAACTATTCTATAAAAAATTATAGTATCATAATGATTAGCATAAGTTATTGAATACATACAATTAAATAAATTCCAAAAAAATCATTACTAATTGACATGGTTTTTCTTAATCCAATACATAAGTAGTTAATCATAAAGATCCCCCAAAATATGTGTAACCAAATTCAAGACTCAATATTTTAGATAATATAACTTATTTCATATTAATATTATTTCTTTTAAGAAATAACTTTAAATTTGAGATAAAATAATTAATTTCATAAATATGAAAGCGGAACAGTTAACCCATATTGTAAAGTAAATGTTATTAACCGATAAACATGTTTCCTGGATGTTAATATTAAAAAATTTAACCCTAAACCCTCAAACCTAAACCCCAACCTAAACATGTAGGATATTTTAGTAAAATATTCTATAACGAAATTATAGTATCATAATGATTATCATAAGTTATTGAATACATAAAATTAGATAAATTCCCAAAAACATCATTACTAATTGAAATGGTTTATCTTAATCCAATCCATAATGTTATATTTACATTTTACACTTACGAATCATTTCATTTTTTTATATGCAGATGGATGATACCATACTACTCACTCATTAGCCTACCCTTATTTTGCAAGCCGTGTTAGAGGGTCGTCCAGATCGATTGGTGAAGGTACGGCGAGTGCACCATTTTCATCACATGGAGCCTCCACATGCCATTAGACCATACTTGTGTCGTGATGGCTTTTATGGCTGCGATATCAGATTTCACATTTGTAGATCATTACCTACTTGCATCCCTCGTTAAGAGATGGAGACTAGAGATACACACATTCCACCTGCCTGAGGGAGAGATGACCCTCACCCTCGAGGATGTCACAGTGCTTCTCGGTCTGCCTATCCAGGGGAGACCTGTTATTGGACTCACTCGTGCAGCTTGGCCAGACCTTGCTCAGCGCTTGTTAGGAATTGATATTTTGTCTGACCATAGGGCTATAGATGGATCATCCATATCTATGCCTTGGTTGGAGTCACAGATTCCAAATTTACAGGATGATGATGATGAGCAGACCGTTATGTGTTACAACCATGCATATATCTTACGTCTCATTGGTGGGACCATGTGTACTGATCACTCGGGGATGCACGTGCATATAATGTATCTATCCCTATTAGAGGAGTTTGATCAGGCTGGGACGTATAGTTGGGGATCAGCCTTATTGGAATACATGTACAAATCATTATGAAGGTTATCCCACAGGGACCATACAAGTCTTGGAAGATCCATCATCCTTATTCAGATGTGGGCATGGGAGCGCATCCCATCATTCTGCCCTGACCTTACTGGTCTTCTGGTCGAGATGGAGGTGCTTCATGATGCTCTTCATGGACGCTGGTATGATAAGTCATTTCTATTGGTTTCTGATTCTACTATGATTTATTGACTACAATTTCTCATTATTTGTCACTATCGTTGATGTATTTTATAGGTGGTGTCAGCGACACAATTTTAACGTGGTTCTGAGACAGCATTTGGGCATATATCGGCCACTGTTGGACTATCTATTACCTGATCAGTTATGTATATACAATCTATCACTGTCGAACATATTTAATAATAACATCAATTTTGGTTTTTAGTTAGGTGTTTTTTTGACAAAATCACTTGTCATTTCAGATTTCATGGCTTCCATACTGAAGTATTATGGACCAGTTTCCAGCATACTGCATTATTGGTCTTGAGGATGCTATGTTTGTAGTACCCCTCATTCACTTCCATATTATTAAGTGGTAGTATCCTAACAAGGTAATGCCCTAGGTTTTTCGTACTCAGCCGATTCCATTACCATAGAGACAGACAGAACAGCTTCATGGGAGGAAGCTGACAGGGAGGCAGGAGGATGACTGGTCCCAAGTACATGCCAGTTTTATTGACTGCTGGCACAGACGTGCAGATTTATGTATTCAGGGTGTTCTTATGAATCGATTCTCTCTTTCAAAGTAGGTTGAATATGCATCGTGGTATAGACTAAAGTCTATAGTGTATCTTACCCAATCCGGCATAGAGATGCATAGGATGGTAAGTCAATAAATTTCTATTAGTTTGTTTATTGAATTATTTTCAAATTACATTTGAATCTATTTACAGGGAAGTCACACAGAGCAGCTTGTTCGCATGAGTGATGAAGAGGAGGAGGGGGTCTTTAGTCAGGAGTTGTCCATGCTATAGCGTTGGAGGTGAGGGCATCTTTTAGTGCGCTTTCCAAGAGCATCTTCGTGCGTCCAGCTCGGAGAGAGGAGGTTCATTCCCCAGAGGCACATCCTGCAGCTATTGCTAGTGCTGAGGATCCATGACCACAATGACGTAGATAGCATCGTGCTTCACGTGAGGCCTCACATGTTCCAAAGGCAAAGGTCGACCCTCTAGTAGTCCAGGATCAGCCGATTCAGGATGTGCCTCAGGTGGCATGGGATCCGTCTTTCCTGACAGGATATCTGCAGTTCTCTCCATCTTGGGTTCCAGATCCTTCACAGCCTTGGATTCTAGAGCAATCGCCGTCTTGGGGTATAGCTCTATCGTAGGCTTCATTCCCCACTATGATGGAGGTAGGTCCTTCTACCACCCTAGTGGAAGAAGGATCTGCATGGTCGTACAAGATGCAGTTGACAGCTCCTCCCACTAACACACAGATGGAGGATGCGACAATCGACGTTCTAGTGCCCAAGGATCAGCCTTCTCTAAGTCATCAGACTCCACTACACACTCGACACGGATGTCCTATTCGAAAACCACCATGTGGGATGAAATCTCCTCGCCACAGACATAGGCATTGATTGTACATTATTGTTTACATGTTCTATGTCTACTGAAATCAAAATACTATTATTACTTGTTAGTCGAAGTGGAATCTCAAGAGGGGGTGAATTGAGTTCCAATTTAAGCAATGTTTAAAATTTCATTCATATCGGTCTTATAGTTTATATTATATAGGCCAGCAAAGTCACGTACTTGAAACATTTTTAAGTTTCAAGTAGGTGGATATGATAGGTTATAAATAATTTTTCACCAAGATTTTTTAAGAAATTATTTTTATTTTGGACTACTAGTTATATGTTTAAGCAATGTTTACAATTTCATTCATATAGGTCTTATAGTTTATATTATATAGGTCAGCAAAGTCACGTACATGAATAAAAGATAAA
Source organism: Viscum album (assembly GCA_963277665.1). Lineage (NCBI taxonomy): Eukaryota > Viridiplantae > Streptophyta > Magnoliopsida > Santalales > Viscaceae > Viscum > Viscum album. The sequence goes on from OY728153.1 coordinate 938,072,030, forward strand.
TTATGTTGAAACATTAAGTTTTATTTATATATATTTATATAACCATACGAACATAATAATAAAACATTAATAATTACTAATTTCCTAATTACAAATTATATAATTAATAATTCTATTACTAATTAACTAATTAATTAGTATATAATTAATAATTATATTACTAAGTAACTAATTAATTATTAAATAGTTAATAATTATAGTACCAATTAACTAATTATATTACTATTTAACTAATTAATTATTATATAATTAATTATTAATAATTATTAATTAAGTAACTAATTATTATACAAATAATAGTTATATAATTAATAATTATGTTAATAATTAAAAATTAATAATTAATAATTAATAACTATAATTAGTAATTATAATGAGTAATTATAATTAGTAATTATAATGAATAATTATAATTAGTAATTATAATGAATAATTAGAATTAATAATTATAATGAAAATGATAATTTATAATTATAGTACTAATAAACTAATTAACTATTATATAATTAATAATTATATTACCAATTAACTAATTAATTATCATATAATAATTTTTAATAATTAATAATTATTAAGTATAATGAATAAATATAATTTATAATTATATTAATAATTAACTAATTAACTATTATATATTGAATAATTATATTACTAATTAATTGGATAATTATTATATAATTAATTATTAATAATTACTAATTAACTAATTAATTATTATATAATTAATTTTTAATAATATTAATTTAATAATTTAATAATTTATTATATTTTTAATCCATGTTTTAACTTTAAATTATATCGGTCTTATAGTTTATATTTTATAGTATTTCAACACCAAATACTTTATTCATTTTTAAGCTTCAAGTAGGTGATTTTGAAAGCTTATAAATTATTTTTCTTGAACATTTTTTATGATATTATTTTTATTTTCAACTATTTTTTATATTTTTAATCCATTTTTTAAGTTTCATTTATATCGGTCTTATAGTTTATATTTTATAGGCTTTCAAAGTCACATGCTTGAAACATTTTTAAGTTTCATGTAGGTGTCTTTGAAAACTTATAAATTATTTTCCATCAACATTTTTTACGAAATTGTTTTTATTTTCAGAAATTTTTTATATGTTTAATCCATTTATTAAGTTTTATTTATATTGGTCTTGTAGTTTATATTTTATAGGCTTCTAAAGACATGTACTTGAAACTCTTTAAGTTTCAAGTGTGTGGTTTTGAAAGCTTATAAATTATTTTTTATCATCATTTTTTAGGAAATTCTTTTTGTTTTCAACTATTTTTTACATTTTTAATCCATGTTTTAAGTTTTATTAATATTGTTCTTATAGTTTATATTTTATAGTCTTTCAAAGTCACGTACTTGAAACAGAATCCCACATCAGAAATACAGAATGTTCTGTGCAGGAAATGGAGAACCAAAATCCCACATCAGAAATGCAGAATGATTTCCAGAGTAAGCTCTCTTATAAAAGGGAGCCCTAAGTGAAAGCTTCTGTCAGAATCCAGACTGATGTAATGGCAGTACTGCTGGATTTTAAATAGTAGATAAATTCTTCTAAAAGTTTTATTTTATTTGTTTTGTTTTGTTTTTTTTTTATATATATATATAAACAAAACAAAACAAAATAAATAAAAATAAAAAAATTTAAAATAAAAAAAAGTTTTTTTGGGGTTTTAGTAGAAAGGTGGAAATGGGGTTTTCGCCTTTCCACTTAACCTGAAAGGCGGCATCGTCGATTCCACCTTTGCACTTCAACACAAAGGCGGCATCGACGATGCCGCCTTCGTAGCGTGTTTTTAAAAAAAAATTAACCTAAGTGGTTTTTCAAAAAAAATAATTTAAAAATGTATTTAAAAAAACTTGGTGCAAGGTGGTTCTCACAGGGAGAGGGCGGTGGTGTGGGGCGGTGGCTGGTGCTGGATAAGGAATGGGAGGGCGGAGGCTCACACTAGTTGAGGGGGAGGTTGTGATGAACCAGTGGGAAGGGATGAGGGGATCGTGTGGGGAGAGAGATAGATAGGGGAGGGGGTCCAAAAAAAGAAACCCTACCCAAAAAGAAATAAAAAAATATATATATTAATAACTTAATAATAATAATAATAATAGTTATACCAATAATAATAATGATATAAAAATAACAATAATACCAATTTCAAAAATAAAAAAATAATGATAACAATTTTAACATAAATATAATGAGATTAATAATAATAATATTTACAATGATTTTAATTTTTTTTAAAGGTTGGGGTCGAAGCCTCAATTTTATTAATAAAGAAAAGACCTCTTTTCTGATTAGGTATAGGGGGACCCATTACATATCCCAAAGGCCTCGGGGCATGAAAGCCCAATTACAAGGCCCGAAAGCCCTTTTTTGACCCAAAGGGCCCATTAACAATGATTTTAATAATAATAAGTATAATAATAATTTTAATAGTAACAATAATATAAATAAAAAAATTTAGTAATAATATTATTATCTTCTTCATTTTAATTTTACCTCATTTTTATTTACTTAGTTTTATTAATTAAATACCGCAACTACGCGGGTACTCGGTCTGACTGCATAGCTTCCGCTAACCGTGCAGTACCCACACACCAGCCTAAACATTAATAATAATAATAATAATAATAATAATAATAATAATAATAATAACAATAATAATAACAATAACAACAACAACAACATAAAGTTAAAATTATTTTTAACGCTTGTTTCATTCTTAATAATATTAATAATATTAATAACATTTTTAATAATTATGATAATATTATTGACACTTTTAACAATAATTATGATGATCATCATTTAATTTTTAGTATTAATAATTTTAATAACAATTTTAATAATAGTAATAAATATTAATAACAAAACAAATTGAATAATAATGATACTATTATAAGCAATATTATTATTATTATTATTATTAAAATTCTCGATTGCTTTATTCCAACACTCATTTTAACTTTATTTCACTATTCAAATAACTTTTTAATTCATCCTGCATACCAGGAAGGTTGCACAGTAACTCGGGCATAGCCGCACGGTCTCCCAATCGTGCTTTTCCTGTGCGTCAGATGGCGCCAAACCCAAAACGTGTATTTTCCTCAGTAAAACTCAAAAATTTAAACAGGGACTCACCCGAACCCTGACCCGAACCGAATCCAAGACAAAATAAAACCCAGGTGCAACATATAACCTATACCGAACTTTTGATCCTAAGAGGTTGTGGTAGTATTCTTGGGTTTAGGCATTCAACCACCCTTACTCTTTATTTATGCATTCACCTATTTACTATTGATGCATCGATGATTACCAGAGGTGCTTCTTAGCTTGTGGTTGTTGAGCCTGGTATGATGTAACTTTACTTATCTTTGGGATTCCCAGACATACTTCTTGGGATCCATCTTATTAATTTATTGGTATACCCATATGTATTTCATGGGATCTGGATTCTGATCCATTTCTTTTATATATTTGGATTCCCAAAAGTATTCCCTAGGATCTATCTTTTTATCCTATGTTTAAGATATTCAGGCATGGCATCCCTTGATTATGATATCTGAGCATGGTGTCCCTTGATTATGATACAAGGGAGTGGAATCCCTACTAATGATACTTGTGGATGATTACCCTCTCCCAAGTGATTGGGATGATTATTCTCCCCCTGGTCGATTACTGGATTGTGGTGGTGGACATGGCACTCCTCATCATTGATGTGACAAATACTCGTGGATGATTATGCTCTCTTGAGTGACGAGGATGATTACAATCTCCCTAGTTGATTACTTGATCATGGTGTTGGATATATAGTTCCACATTGTTAATATATACTCATGGATGATTACACTCTCATGGGTGATGGGGATAATTACACTCTCCCTAATCAGAGACCTTGAGGGGTGGGAATGATATCTCATTGGGTATCTCTCCTTATACATCACCTAAGTTTCAGACCCTTAGGGATTATCCAACTCAAAATGTGATGGCCACCTATGGACTGGGACCTAGAGATTAGTCATTAGACTAGATTTACATGGAGATAATGACATGATTTCCATATCAGTACCATATTTACGGGAGTTTCCATCGATATATATAATCCTTCATTTTAGTAATTGAAGGCAGGTATGGGTGAACCCAGGGTTAGGACATGTATCCCACTATGGTGATATAACTTGCTTAAAGACATTTTCTGAACTGGTCAAAGAAAGTATTATTGATCAAGATTATAGACCCAGAGATCAAATTAATTATACATGGTTTGATTGGTATGATATCCAACTCAATCCCTTTTTTGTAGGATGTCTATATGATCGGGATTATAAACCCAAGGATCAATTACTATTGTTTATATTATTTATTTCACCTTACTCATGTATATACATATTTAATTATATATATATGTGGGAATATATATACACATGTAAGTATGTATATACACGATATAACATTTCCCAGTTAACTATAATTACAAACCCAAGGATCAACTATGGTTTCATGCTATTGGTTTTATTTATCTTTTCAGTTGTGTCTTGGATAGGCTAAACATATTTAATGAGTAGTCACTTTTGAAAGTAGATTTATAGGTTCATCATTAGGGTGGCCTACTAAGAATATTTATCACCCATGTATGTGCACCTTGGTGTGCATGCAGACCTTATGTCTACTTTTCAATTTTAACATAGATGCATAATGGATAGAGATGATGCCCATAGTTTCATGATTGCATGGAGATGCTCATGTGGATTATTATGATCAGGATAATACAGTTTGATAGTGTCTCAGAGACTAGGTATGTGGTCTAGCTTGGAGTTAGTATTGGATCCTTGTACTTTTATTTTGGTTTCCTTTATCATCTCCTATATGTATGGTCATCCTAATGGGTGAAAAGTGTTATATGTATGGAATAAATGTTTGGCCTTTTATAAAATTTCATTTATTATTACAGCATGTTAGATTTCAATTTATTTAATACTTCCACACTCTATTTATTTACTGCTTTGGATGATATCTGGTTATTTCTACTATTATTACTCGGATATGAGGGTATAGTCTCCCCATTGTACCTCCTTTACACCCATGTTTCTAGTCGACATCCTCTACTGTATGGGGGGGAGAACTTGAGGCCTTGTGGAGAATCGTCTCGAGGAACCAATTTGGTACATTATAAAGTGGTATCATAGATTTATCTTTTCCTATTGTTTTAGTATTTGGGGATATGGTAGACAGGAGTATTTAGAATGTGTCAAATCATGTGATGGATATCAGACTAGTTCCTTGCGAACACTATTTCTAGTGAGAATTCATGGTTTCCATGTATATGGGCTTGTTGTTCTTAGTATGTGATGCTACATTTATATCTTACTTTCACTTTGAGTGATTCACATGTTATGTCAATGTGATGATTTATTATTGATTTCTAGATCTTGTCCCATTGGCATGAGGCCATAGATTAATTTTGACTCTTTCCCAGCAAATGCAAAAGATGTGTCTCAAGAATCATATTTGTAATGTCAGATTCACATGTTATAGGCCTTATAGTGTGTGATTTTACTCACTATAGAGTTCAATTGTTTAAAGTGTCAAGAAAACCTAAACGGTGTTTTCCGTATAGATTTTTGGTGACATTATACTCTGTTGAGACGACTCGTATACATATTTCCTTCTGATGTCAGGTTATGTGGGTCTATTTTGATATGTTTGATGGTGAGGCTGATGAATTATTTCTCATGAATAGGTGGTGCAGTGATTCTATTAGGTCGATAGGTCACATGATTCACAAATTTTTAACCCCTTGTATATTTTTGTTTCTCAAGTTTGATTATTTAAAGTGTCAATAACAATCCATTTAGTGTTTTCCTTTATATCTTAAAATGAAATTATACTTAACTAACCTTTTCTTTGGTTATCTAGTTGAGTCACTTTTTAAAATGCTGATAGATACCTAAACATTTCTAGTGAACTAGACCTCGATGGGGTATTTTCATATATAGATGCTCGATGAGTGTCAGTTCAAAATATCTTTTATGTTGGTATAGTGACCTCCAGGGATCAGTTCATTGTGAGGATTATTAGAGATAATCAGGCCCTAGTTGGTTGATGTTGAAAGTTTTGACCCTCGTAGGTCGATTTTATATGTACCTTCCTTAGATTGGTTTGATCTTTTGGGATAGGTGGTTAGACCTTGTGACCCAGTTATGAGACATCATCAGTAGGGCTAGGTGGGAGACCTAGAGGCCCTTAGTTTTGACTTGGACCCTTGTAGGTCAATGTTCATTTTGATCGAGGGAAACCTATAAGTAAGTTTGGTCAGAGTTTATGGATTTCTTTTTAGTAAATGATCTCATTTGTATGCTCGTTCTGAGACCAATGCATGGTTAGTGATTGGTTTTACGGTATAGGCATGGTGATGTCTTTTGTTTCTAAGGAATCACCTAGAGTGATTTTTTTTCAGAATGGATTTGGTAGGAAGGAATGTTTGGGTTCCTAGACCTATTGACCAATTTTTCTATTATTACTAATGTAGTTAGATCATGGGTGTATTCTTTTGACTGGAACGATGTTGTGTGATGGGAATTCATGGAATAAATCATAGAACTGGTAAGGTGTCTGATTTTGAAGAGTAGTTCCAAGGGAACTTATGGATTGTTTGGACTGACATACCGTGTAGCATGTTCAGATTATCCTTATCATGGATAACTCACAGGAGCATTAGTTGGGTGATAATAGTATACACTGGTTGTGCATGGTGTTATTTAAATCAAAAATCGGTGAGTGGCCATATGCGAGCTGAGGACCAATGTTTTGAATACTTTTATTGGGAATGGTTTCTCGAGAGTTGTGAATTAATGATGAATGTCCCTCCATGGTAGAGGAGATATCAGAGATAAATTAGGTTCTGTGAGGTGGTAGACTAGTGTTTGGACCTGGACACACATTTTCGATAGATGTGGTTTTAGGTGTCGGTTAAAGGAAAGTATATCTTGTTTTGATGTAAGTGTGACTCTTAGGGAGCTATACACACCTATCAATGAAATCTTAGTGTACTCCAAGTTAGAGACGATCATGTTCTATCTTGATATAGTCATGATTACACTGAGAGAGTGTTGGCTCTACACCAAAATTCTTTTCATTTAAATGTATTTCTTGGCTTGATTAAGGAACCTTTTCAGGTTTCTCTTGAGGAGTGGTATAAGGTAAGACATATGTTTGGGAGTGCACCATTGGTCGGTTGGGGGTTGTGACCCTCATTTTTAGTTGTAATTAAACATTTTTCATGGGCCTTTAAGCTCAAATTTTGGTTTTGATAGGAAAATAAGGGTATTCAAATGGTGGGGAGTACCAAATCAGTCATAGTTAAGTTTCTCCCATGTACGATATAGTTTTAGATGTTATGAGACTGGTCGTTGGATAGTCAAGATAGCTTGTTTGTGTAAATTCTTGGGTTGAGATCATGGTTAATAGTTTTACCACCAAGGATTATCAAGGATAAAAAGATTTTTAGAGGGGATATTTTAAGGAATTGTGTTTCATTAGACTATAATTTTGTGAAAAAAAATTAATTTTTTCTATTTTATGCTTTTAAGGGGTAAAATTGTAATTTTCCCCTAGCATATTGTAACACCCTGATTTTGTATGGAACTTTTTTTCTTGAATGAATTAATTTTCATTGATATATTTCATTGCACTAAGTCAAACATTAATTTCACATGGAACCAACTTTTCTTGTGTTTTGTGCAACACCAACTTGGCATACATTACATACAACACCAACTTGGTGTGCGTTACATGCAACACCGACTTGGTGTATGTTGTATGCAACACTGAGTTTCTACAAAACATCATTTTATAGTTATAATTATTTAAATGAGGTAGTTATAAACGAGCCATAAAAATTAGTAATATGAATATTAATAACTAATTTTAAAATATTTTTTATAGTTTTTTATATAAATAAAACATATTTATAATGAAAAATATTATTTTTGGTAAAGTCTTTATATGTTTAAAAATATTATTTTCTCAAATGAACTCCTTTTCATATCCTTTTATGAAAAACAATAAAATTAATTTTAGAGACATTTTGAAATTTAATTTGATAAAATAAAATTCATTTTTGAATTTATAATTTCAAAAAAAAAATTTAGGGTGAATTTTTTGGATTTTTCTGAGAAATTTCATTTATTTGATGAATAGTGAAAATACTGAATTTTAATTCAAAACGGGTTTTTAATATAATTTATTTATATAGTTAAATTATATTTTAATTTTGTTTTAAAGAATAATTAAATCAAATATACGTCAATTAATCCAATTTATCCCATTGGAATCAATTTCACATTGAAATTGGATATAAAAACTTAGCCTGCTTTTGATCATTTTTAGTTTAAAAAACTCGTAGTGTCGTCTCGTGTGCAGGATTAATTTTAAATTAATTTCTATCACTTATCTGATTTTAATTTGAAAAAATTAATTCTGTATTTATAATAATAATAATTTATAATTTATAATAAGTTCAAATTATTTTTTGACAAAAAATATTAGTGAAAGTGATTAAAATTAATTATAGCGATTAAGAGAAAATTTAACTTAATAAAGAACTAAACTTTAAACTTAAGGCCCAAAATAACCTAGAAACTTTTCAAAAATCCATTTTATATACATATATATACCCTATATTAAATTTTCTATAATTGGGACCATTATTGGATCCACTTACAATGGTAAAAATGTAGGTGGAATTCTATTTTCCAAAATTTATAAGAGTATCACTCCTCCTCCACTATAGAAAGGCCTTCTCTCCTCCCACTTCCTCACACCTATCAATAAATTTTTTCTAGACCAATATCTTCCAAAATAGCTTCTAAAAATCCTTCCCCTAATACTATAATCCTCTCCCTTGGGTATAAATCTATCCAAGTAATCTCTTTGCTGTAAACCAAAAGGAATTATCCAAATAAGAGGTAATATTCTTCTTCAAACTCTTTAGTTTTATTTACTTATCCACTCTTTAAATTATACTTATTCCATGATTATATAACAAATAGATTATCCTAAATATATTTATATGTTTTTATAATAAGGTTTTTACCTACACCTACACACACTTCCATCTAATGGGTAATGAACTTATTGTTTACGTGTATGGTGAACTACCGCCTCACGAAATAATTATTGTTTGTTTTTTATTTAACAACTTTAATGGTTGGGAATTATGATGGAAATTATATTTATATATGATATATATTTTATTTATTATTTATTTATGTTTATTTAATTCTTTTATAACACATACCTTTATACTTTCCATCTTGTGTAAATATGATAACATCATTTGTGGACGTGTGGACTACCACCTCCTCAAAGCGATGTGATTCATTCACACTTTACATGGAATTTTTTAAGGATGTTTTTAGAGAAAATATATGATATATATAACATAATAATTCTACTTTAATGAAATTATATATGTATATGTCATTTTCTTACTTTCTTTCAATAAGAGAACAAAACAGAAATAACGTTCATGCGTACGTACGACCTACCATCTCCATAAATGGTGTATTCCATTTCATCTTTCTATATTTTATATATTATTATAAATAAATATATACTGAATATATATTATATTTATATAATTTTTAAATTATATAAGTAATTAAATCATGATCTAAGTAATATGATCAAGAATAATAAGTCAAAACATGTACGAAGAACAAAGTGGATATTACCCTAAGTGAAACCTTAACATAGAATTGTCAATAAGTTGGTAATATAAAGTCATAGTAAAATAATATATGGTATTATATATAATAATATGGTTAATTTATAGATATATAATAAACTTATATTCATTATATATGAGTTTTTAAGGAGTGTGACGCGAGTCAAGACACATGGTAAGGGAATTTTATCTCACTTTTTATATTTGTGAGATACATGCCATGTTCACCACTCTTTTACTTTGTGTGGTGTATATAATGTCCATGAATGTATTCTATGATTTTTATTCTTAAATTTATGGGTATTTAAATATCCATTCTATGATCTTTCTTTCATGGTGATTATGTTTGAAAAGTTACCAAATCGGTAAGATAGTTTTGTCTCAATTTTCCTTCTTTGAGACACATGTTTTGTTATGCACCTACATTATTTTTTTGAGGTATATTTGACATGTTATATCATGAATCTCATTATTTTAATGATATTTTAATCTTTATTTAATTTTTTTCTTAAATTTATAGTATGATCCCAAGTTACCATGTGGTAAGAGTTTATTGAAACAATATCATCGTTTTTCAAGATTGTTTATGATTGTGCTTCTATTAATGAAATATTATAATCCATCACTCAAGAAAAATAATAATTTTTATTATCCTATACTTATTAAAGATATATCCGTTTATTATTACCATTTTTGACTCTTTGGTACTTAAGATAATTAAGAAAAAAATTAAGAAAAGTCTGATTGTATTTCTCTCTTTGGTCAGAAATCTGTATTATTTCAAAAACTATGTTTTCAAAAATGTTTTCAAATGATATTTGAAGATTATTTTCAAGGAAAAATGATTTAAAAATGTTTTATGGTTTTCAAAGATTCCATTATATGTTTTCAAATCTATTTTAATGGAAAAATATTTTCAAAAATTTATTATGTTTTAAAAATAACTTTTCAATGAAGAAAGTGTATTTTCCTCAACAAATGTTTTTAAAAATATTTAAAAATAATTTATCATATAAAATGACATAATTTGGTGTTACTCATTCCTTTATGTGAAAATTATTCAATGTTTTCATTCATATTATTTCTCTGAATGGTTTATGTTTTGATGTTATGACGTTTATAAAACCCATTTCTCTTTCATGGGTAATATGATTTTGAAACCCGCTTATTTTCATGAGTTATGATTTTGATGAATTGATTATTAAAACTATATATTTTTTCATAAGTTTATGATGTAATTACATGTTTATGATACCCATTTCATTTCATGGGTTATGATATGATTGTTTATGATTTTTTGGAACATGTATGTATGGTTTCATTATGATATGGGTGGTACCAATATCTCCCTATAATGCATTGTGTAAAAACATTTATCTCATGAGATAGAATAAGATGGTCTTGGAAGTGAACCTTGACTACTAAGATGGATACGAGAGTGAATCATGACTACCAAGATGTTATGGGTAGTGAACTCATACTACTAAGATGGCCATGGGAGTGAACCATGAATACCAAGATGGTATGGGAAGTGAACCCATACTACCAAGATAGTCTTGGAAGCAATGTATTGACTGCTATGGAAATAATTTTATATAATTATGTGTCTACCAAAATTCTATGTATTATTCCTATGTTATGATTTAATTTCTTATGTTCTTTATTTCCTTATAATTCATGTCTTATTAACTTCTAAGATTTATGCCATGATTCATGTTTATGATCTTATGATATGTAGGGTATGATAATCTAATGTTATGATCGCATTATCATGTTCATGTTTATGCTTACATGTCTCCCTTGTTTACCCTTACTAAGCATATGATATCACCCCTTTTTATGTTTACTTTACCAGGTTATGAATATATGTATTAAGTATAATGTGTCTAAGAAGGGTGCTAGTCATGAAGAACCTAGTGGGAGATAATTTAGTTCACTTATGTACTAGTTTTTATGTTTCCATGTTTCCAAATGCACTAGACTAAAATGGTCTTTGGGTGTCTATTTGTATAATATTTTAAGTATTCTATAAAAGTGATGTAATGTCAATGTATGAAAATCGAGGTTCACTATAGTTGGTATCAGATCAAAGGTTTATTTAACCTTAGGAAGCTAGGATGAAAAAACCTTAGTAAAAACCCTAAGGAAATGTCTAAGGACAAGTATAAGGATAAGGAAAAGTATAATAAAATTTCTTGTTATTTTGGTAAAGGATAGTGTGAGTATTTTCCTATAAATACATCCCTTTATAAATACTACAAGTGGATTTTGCTCTAGCACAGATGTGCCTAGGGATAGCAACTCTAACAAGGTGCATCGGGCCTAACTCGGCATAACATGGTACACAGCAATAGGCCCTGCTACACACCTAGTTTGATACTCTCGTGGGATATGATTTGGGAATTCATAAACTCTTCATGAACCATCATGAAGAATTTAAATATAATTTGTTTATGAATAACCTAGGATAAACCTAAAGTGTCATAGATTAAGTAAGGTGTCATAATTTAGAAATCCTTTAAATAAATTTTTATAATTATGTGGTTCCTCATTATGATAATGGTTTATTACTCTATGTTTTTTGTTTTATTCAAAGATTGTAAAATGAAAAAACTGTGTTAATAGTGATTGTGATGGAAAATGAAATGTTTTTCTTCTTGAGAAACCTAATTCTATGGGAGATGGAATGAAAAATCATGTTGTTATGCTCGCACAACTCTCTCAATCTATGAATCATGGTGGACTTCCAAATGAGGAAAGGAGGGAACAACATTGTTTTGAGTCCTCCATGAGGAAACGTTCACCTTCTTTCATTGGGTATTCTTATCCACTTATTTCTGAAAAATGGATTGGTACCCCTAAAAAGATATTTTCCATCCTTAAATTTTCATAACATGAGAAAGTTATTCCGTTTGTTTATCATTTAGAAGGTGAAGTGGACCAGTGGTGGACTCTAATCAAGAATACAATGAAGCGAGATGAAATTAAATCCATGGATTGAGATTAGCTTAAGAACTTATTTTTTAATAATTACTTTCCTCAGATTCTTCATACAAAGGCAGAGAAAGATTTTATTGAGTTGAAGCAAAGGGATAATGAATTTTTTTGTACCTATAAGGATAATTTCACATGACTTGTAAGGTACGCTTCAGGAATTATCATCCAACTTGAAAGTAAAGTTGATAGATTCTTAAGTGGCTTAAATACAAGTCTCATAAGTGAGTTATCTATAAGAAAATTTAGTTATTATGAAGAGATTGTGTGTTGTGAAATCAAGGTTGTAATGGAGGTTGGAGTCACATATCAATCCCATGGTTTGGACGAGAAAATAAAGATGGAGTTTAAAGTAAAATCTAAAAAACATGAAGAAAAGAATATAAGCTTTCATTTAGGCTCTAAGTGTGGGAATAAATATGGAGGAAATTTCCTTAATAGGTCTAATAAATGTTTTAAGTGTAGAAGGGAAGGAAATCATGCATTTGATTACTGAAGTGATAGGAAGAAGTTAGCTAATGGTGTGAATGGAGAAAAATTGAACAGAATGTACATACCATGATTTAGTGTTACGAGTGTAAAGAGAATTAGAATTATGTTAACTACTTCCCAAAACCAAGGGCCAATGATGATGATCAATTTAAATAACCTCTTAATCTGAGGTATAAGGGTAAATCTCATGCAATCACTATTTCTGATGATGGGTGCGATAATGACATAGTGAAAGGTACACTTACCTTCCACTCTAGAATTACTAATGTATTGTTTGATTTTGGATCTAACCACTCTTTAATATCTAAATAATTTTCTAAGGTTTTTAAGATTCCACCAAAATGATTAGATGTGGAATTAGCATTACAAACCCCTAATGGTAAAATGATTTCATCCTAAGTCTATGATTCCTATTCAGTTGACATTTGTGGGAATATGCTTCCTTCAAATATTGTCATTATTCCTTTGGTTGAATTTGATGTCATTTTATGCATGGATTGGATTTATCTACATAAATCCCACATCAATTATCAAGTAAGGAAAGTTAAATTTTATATTTCAAACCCTCTTATGATCATCTATAAATATGATGATAATTATGAACTTCCTGTGGATATTACATCCAGTGTATGAGTCTTAATTCCCATTTAGAAGGGTAGTTCATATCAAATGGTTGGGGAGAAAATCTACATCGATGATATGCCTATTGTTTAGGAATTTTTGGATGTCTTTCTGGAATAGTTTCATATCCTTCCACCAAAACATAAAGTTGATTTTTCAATAGAACTCATACCTAGTTCCACACAAATTTCAAAGACTCCCTACAGAATGACCTTAATTGAGTTGTATGAATTGAAGAAGAAACTCCAAGAAAACCTTGATAAGGTATTCATTCATCTAAGTATTTCACCTTGGGGTGTACCTATTATTTTTTTGAAAAATAATGATGTATTGATGCAAATATGCATTGATTATTGGGATTTGAACAAAATCAAAATCAACAACAAGTATCCTATCACCCATATTGATGAATTGTTTGATCTACTGTGTGGAGCTCAATACTTTTTCAAGATTTACATTCATTATGGATATCATTAATTTAGGGTTAAGAAATATGATATACCTAAGATGGAATTTTTTACAAGGTATAGACACTATGAATATATAGTAATGCATTTTAGCCTTACTAATTACCCTTATATTTTCATGGATTTAATGAATATATTCTTTAGAGATTACCTTGATCAGTTTATGGTAGTATTTATAGATGATATTATTATTTATTCAAATAGAAAGGAAGAGCATGAAAAACACTTTAGAATTAAACTAAATACCCTAAGGAAGGATAAATTGTATGAAAAATTTAAAAAAATTGAATTTTTGATGAAAAATGTTTCATTTTTGGGCCACATAATCTCAAGAGAGGGTATAGAAGTAGATCCATCAAATACGGAGGCTATTAAATGTTGGCCTAGACTAACTACGGTGACTGAGAACTGTAGATTTCTTGGTTTATCTAGATATTATCAAAAGTTTGTAGATAATTTCTCATGACTATCTAATCCTCTTACCTAGTTAACTCAAAATGGTTTCAAGTTCCTCTAGATAGATGAATGAGAAAATTTTCAAGGAATTGAAGAGAAGGTTAGCCAGTGCACCTATTATTACATTACCCTATAGTGTTGAAGGGTTTTTAATCTATAATGATGCATCCAAGAAGGGATTGGGATGTGTTCTTATATAGAATGATGTGGTTATAGCCTATGTCTCACGATAGTTGAAGATTCACAAACAAAATTACCCAAATCATGATTTGGAGTTAACAGTGGTAATTTTTTTCAATAATGATATGGAGGAATTATCTTTATGGAGAAAAGTGTGGTATATATACCAATCATAAAAATTATGAAATATATATTCACACGGAAGGATGGTTGGATTTGATAAATTATTATAACTACTCAATACATTACCACCCTGGGAAAAGAGAATAAGGTGGTTGATGTTTTGAGTTTAAAGGATCATGTTATCTTATCTATGTTAAGGATCACAAAAGATCCAATATTTTTGTATTATCAATGAATAGATCTAGAAATCCTGAAGGAAGGGGAAAATATTATCTTTATCAAATGAATGTTCAAACCTCTATCCATGTGAATATTAAAGAGGAGCATAAGGAATATATAGAGCTTCAAAATAAAGTTATAAATGTTCCCAATTTTAACCTTTATTGGGATGGAATGATAAGGTTCAGGAACTATGTATGTGTTCCTTCCATACCCGAATTGAAGAAGGATCTATTAGAGGAAGCTCATAATTCTTCATTCTCTATTCATCCTGGAAATACGAAGATGTATAGGTACTTGAAATAATACTTTTGGTGGGATGACATGAAGAGAGATATCACAGAGTTTGTATCTCAATGCTCGGTATGCCAGCAAATTAAGTCTGAAAGACAAAAGTCTAAAGGGATGTTGCATCCATTACCCATACCTGAATGGAAATGGGAGAACATCACTATGGATTTTATAGTTGTACTACCCAAAACCTCTAAAGGGTTTAATGCTATATGGGTGGTATTTGATTACCTTAAAAAGTCAGAACACTTCATCTCTATCATAGAATACTTCTCTTTGGTTCATCTTTCCAGGATATACATTAAGGAATTGGTAAGGTTGCATGGAGTACCACATCCCATTGTATTAGATCGAGATCCAAGGTTTACCTCTAAGTTCTAGAGAATCATTAAATAAGAACTTGATATATAATTGAGGTTTACCTCTAATTTCTATCGAATTCCTTAGATAGATGGTCAGTTTGAAAGAACAATTCAAACCCTAGAGAATATGTTGAGATTGTGTTCTTTATATTTCAAAGGTGGTTGAGATCAACACCTTTCTATATTTTAGTTTTCTTAAAACTATAGATTTCACTAAATCATTCATATGAAACCTTATGAATCCCTATATGGGAATAAATTTAGATCTCCAATATGTTGGGATGAAGTTATGGAAATAAAACTATGGGGACCTAAGATCACTGCAGAAATGGTAGAGAAAGTTAGAGTTATTCAGCAGCATATCAAGGTAGCTCAAAGTTTGAAGAAAGGTTATACTAATAACCTTCAGTATGACCTAGAATTTTAACTTGGTGAAAAGGTGTTTCTATTAATCTCTCCCTAGAAGAAGGTTATAAGGTTCATAAAGAAAGGTAAACTAATCCCTAGGTATATCAATCCCTTTGATATTCTTGATCATATCAGGATGGCATCCTATTGCTTGGAACTTCTTCCAAATATCTCTCAAGTCCATGATGTGTTCCATGTATGTCTCCTAACGAAGTATATACCTGAACCTTCACATTTACTAAACTCAAAGGTTATACTGATGGAGCAAGATCTTTCTTATGAGAAACAAACATTTGAAATTTTGGATCGTATAGATAAAGTTCTACAAAACAAGACCACTCACCTGTTCAAAGTTTTATGGAGAAACCACCAGTTATAGGAAGATATTTGGGAACTTGAGGATATGCTGAAGGATATATATCCTCATTTTTATCAAATTAATTTTGAGGGAAAATCATTTTAATGGGGGTAGAATGTAACACCATGAGTTTTTATGGACCTTTTTTCTCGAATGAATTAGTTTTCATTGATGTCTTGAATTGCATGAAGTCAAACATTCCTTTCACACATCACCAACTTTTATTTTGTGAACACAACACTAACTTGGAATACATTACACACAAAACCAACTTTTCATACATTACATGCAACACTGACCTGGTGTATGTTACACACAACACCAAGTTTCTATAAAATGTCATTTTATAGTTATAATTATTTAAACGAAATAGTTATAAACTAGCTGTTAATCTTAGTAATATAAATATTAATAACTAATTTTAAAATATTTTTTATAAATTTCTTATATAAATAAAACATATTTATAATAAAAAATATATAATTTTTTTGTAAAGTCTTTATATGGTCAAAAATACTATTTTTCTCAAATGAACAGCTTTTGTGTCCTTCTGTGAAAAATAATAAAATTAATTTTAGACACATTTGGAAATTTAAGTTTGTAAAATAAACTTCATTTTTTTAATTTATAATGTCAAAATTAGCTTAGGGTGAACTTTTGAGATTTTTATGAGAAACTACATTTTTTATGAATAATGAAAAATACTGAATTTTAATTCAAAACTACTTTTTCATATAATTTATTTATATAGTTAAATTATATTTTAATTTGGTTTTAAAGTATAATTAGATTAAATATACATAAATTAATTCAATTTAGGTCATTTTAACCAATTTTACATTGAAATTGGATATAAAAACTTAGCAAACTTTTGATCATTTTTACTTTAAAAACCCGCAGTGTCGTCCAGTCTATGGGATTAATTTTAAATTAATTTCTTTCACTTATATGATTTGAATTTTTAAAAATGGATTCCATATTTTTAATTTTAATAATTTATAATTTATAATAATTTAAACTCAGTTTTGACCAAAAATATTAGTAAAAGTGATTAAAATTAATTATAGCGATGAAGAGAAAAATTAACTTAATAAAGAACTAAACCTTAAACATAAGGCCCAAAAATGACCTATAAACTTGTACTGAATCCATTGTATGGACATATTTTGACCCTATCCTCACTTTTATCGAATTTTAACCATTATTATATCCACTTTCAAATGGAAATACGTGGGTAGAATTCATTTTTCCAAAATTTACAAGAGTGTCACTCCTCCTCCACTATAAAAAGGCACCCTCTCCTCCTACCTCCTCACACCTCTCAAGACACTTTGGATCGATAAATATTTGACCAAATAGATCCTAAAAATCCCTAACATAATCCTAAAATACTCCCCATTTAGCATAAATCCATCCAAGGAAACCCTTTGGTGAAAACCAAAAGGAGTTACCCAAATAAGAGGTGACATTCTTCCTCAAACTCTTTAGTTTTATTTCCTTCTACACTCATTAAATTCTACTTATTCCATACTTACATAACAAAACCATTATCCTCAATATACTTATATGTTTTTAAATTAATGGTTATACCTACACCTACACACTCTTCCATCTAATGGGTAATGAACTTACCGTTTATGTGTACAACGAACTACTGCCTCATGAAACGATGATTGTTCATTTTTCCTTTACCAACATTCATGGTTGGGAGTTATAATGGAAACACTATTTATATATGATATATATTATATTTATTACATATTTATTCCTCTTTAATTATTTTATAAAAAATACCTTTATACTTTTCATCTTGTGTAAATATGATAACATCATTTGTGGATGTGTGGACTACCGCCTACTCAAATCGATGTGATTCATTCACAATTTACATGGAATGTGTAAAGGATGGTTTTAGTGAAAATATATGATATATATATAACATAATAATGATAATTTAATGAAATTATATACACATATACATATATTTCATTTACATAATTTATTTTAATACGACAACAAAATAGAAACAACGTTTATGCATACGTACGACCAATCGTCTCCATGAACAGTGTATTTCATTTCATCTTTATATATTTTACAGATTATTATAAATACATATATAATGAATATATATGATATTTATATAATTTTTTATATTTTTTAATTAATTAAATCATGATCTAACTAAGATTATCAAGAATAATAATTCAAAACATTTAAGAAGAACAAAGTGGATATTACCCGAAGTGAAAAATTAACATAGAATTGTTAATAAGTTGATAATATAAAGTCATAATAAAATAATATATGGTATTTTATATAATATTATGGTTCTGTGATATATGTATAATAAACTTATATTTATTATATAGGATGTTTGAACAAGTACGACGAGAGTCATGACACAAGGTAAGGGAATTTTATCTCTCTTTGTATATCCATGAGACACATGCCATGTTCACCACTCTTTTCCTTTGTATGATGTATATACTATCCTTAAATGTATTCTATGATTATTATTCTTAAATTTATGGGTATTTAAATATTCATTTTATGATCTTTATTTCATGGGGTTTATGTTTTAAAAGTTTCCAAATTGGTAAGATAGTTTTTCCTCAATTTTCCTTCTTTGAGACACATGTTTCTTATGAAACTACATTATTTTTTTGAGGTGTATTTGGAATGTTATATCATGAATCTCATTATTTTCATGATATTATAATACTAATTTAATTTAATTTTCATAAATGTATAGTATTATCCCAAGTTACCATGTGGTAAGAATTTTTTGAAATAATATCATTGTTTATCGATATTGTTTTTGATTGTGCTTCTATTGATAAATTTTTATGATCCATCTCTCAAGAACACTCATAAATTTTATTATCCTCTATTTATTCAAGATATATACATGTATTATTACCATTGTCCACTCTTTTTTACTTAATATAATTAATAAAATTATTTTAAGAAAATATGACTTTATTTCTCTCTTCAGTAGGAAATCTATTTTATTTCAAAAACCATGTTTTAAAAAATGTTTTCAAATAATATTTGAAGATAATTTTCAAGGAAAAATGATTTTAAAAATGTTTTATAGTTTTTAAATATTACTTTATAAGTTTTCAAATCTATTACCCAAGAAAAATCTTTTCAAAAATGTCTTATATTTTAAGAATCATTTTTCAATACAGAAAGGATATTTTCCCCAATAAATGTTTTTAAAAGATCTTTCAAAATTATTTCCCATATAAGATGACATACATTGGTGTTACTCATACATTTATAGAGAAATAATTAAATTTTGCCATTCATATTCTTTCTCTGAATGGTTTATATTTTGATAGCATGATTTTTATGGAACATGTTTCTCTTTCATGGGTAATATGCTTTTGAAACCCGCTTATTTTCACAAGTTATGTTTTTAATGAAATAATTATGAAACATATAACTTTTTTCATAGGTTGTGATATGATTACATTTTTATGATACCCATTTCATTTCATGGGTTATGATATGATTGTTTATGATTTTTGTGACACATGTATGTATGATTTCATTATGATATGGGTGGGAATTATATCTCCCTCCAATGCATTGTTTAAATATTTATATCTCATGAGATGGACTAAGATAGTCTTGGGAGTGAACCTTGACTACTAATATGGCCATGTGAGTGAACCATGACTACCAAGATGTTATGGGGAGTGAACTAATACTATTAATATGGCCATGTGAGTGAACCATGACTACCAATATGGTATAAGAAGTGAACCCATACAACCAAGATGGCTTTTGCAGCGATGCCTTTACTACTATGGAAATCATTTTGTATACTTATGTGTCTGCCATAATTTAATGTATTATTACTATGTTATGATTTCATGGATTATATTCTTTTTTTTCTTATGATTTATGTATTATTAAATTCAAAGCGTTATTCCATGATTAATTTTTATGATCTTATGATATGTAGGGTGTGATATTCTAATGTTATGATCATGTTCTTATGATCATGTTTATGCTTGCATGTCTTGTTGAGTCAATAAGGTTTTCCTTATGACTTTTCCATTCCTTCTTGTTTTGAAAATCACAAATATCTTATACTTAAGCAAATCGATATTTTACCTTCATAAGGAAAATTTCCTCCTTTAAGGAAATTTACCCTAACCTAGATTTTCTTATACATATCAATATTTTTCTTAAATACAAAAATCGGATTCATACCCAAAACCCTGGAATCATATAATGTCAAGAGTTGGAGCATTCTGTTTTTAGGATCCGAGTTCTGGATGAGAACTGTAATGAAGTTCCAATCTGAATTCTGGACTCTGAACTTTCATGAGTTTGACTCCGAACTCTTATGAAGTTCGACTCCAAACATTCATGAGTTCGAATCCGAACTCTTATGAAGTTCGACTCCGAACATTCATGAGTTCGACTCCGAACTCTTATGAAGTTCGACTCCAAACTTTCATGAGTTCGACTCTGAACACTTATGAAGTTTGACTCCGAACTTTCATGAGTTCGACTCCGAACTCTTATGAAGTTCGACTACGAACTTTCATGAGTTCAACTCCGAACTCTTATGAAGTTCGACTCCGAACTTTCATGAGTTGGACTCCGAACTCTTATGAATTTTGACTCCGAACTTTCATGAGTTCGACTCCGAACTCTTATGAAGTTCGACTCCGAACTCTTATGAAGTTCGACTCCAAACTTTTATGAGTTCGACTCCGAACTCTTATGAAGTTTGACTCCGAACTTTCATGAGTTCGACTCTGAACTCTTATGAAGTTCGACTCTGAACTTTCATGATTTTGACTCCGAACTCTTATGAAGTTCAACTCCGAACTTTCATGAGTTCAACTCCGAACTCTTATGAAGTTCGACTCCAAACTTTTACTAGTTCGACTTCGAACTTTTGCAAGTTCAGATTCTGAACTCTGGTGAAACCAGACTCCAAATTCCTATAAAATAGAATCCGAATATTTCTTAACATAAACTCCGAATTTCATTCTGGATAGACTCTGGACTTTTTAAATTTGCTTACACTCCGAACTTTTGTATAGCTTTTGCTTACATATGATCCAATACAAAATGATGTCGTGCATTCAGTTATACATGGTTTGTTATTAAACGATGTCGTCCATTCTGTTTCTAATTAACCATTGGTTGAGTTACACGTGTACAGGTCCCTCTAAATTTCATGGAAAATATGACTGTTGGAGAGGGGGCCGACTGAGCCTATAAATAGGAGCTCATTTGAAGGAGATTAATAAAAAGTTGATCGATCTAGAGACCACATGCTGTTAAGGTTATTTCTAGAGAGAGAAGATTTTCATGCCTTTTGTGTACTGAACTTCTCATTCAGATTGCTTTGTGCGACTCCGAATGTTGGTGATTACATTCAAGGACTTCCGGGGATAGGAAGACAGAGGTGCCGACTACCTTGAAGTTCAAGGGATTCCTTGCTGAGGAAGACAGAGGTTCCAACTACCTTGAAGTTGAGGGCTTGCGGGGATAGTAAGACAGAGATTCCGATCTTTGTATCGAGGGCTTACCCTGGTGTGGGTAAGACAGAATTTCTTGAAAGTATAAATCAAGGTACCTTTATACAAGGTTGTTGGATACCCTTCTCTTTGAGTTAAAAGACTTATATCTTGTTACTTGTAGTTTTACTACTTGTTTTTTCACTGCATTGTGTATTGTAAGGAAATTATAACCTTCTATATTTCCTTACACTTGTACTCTGATTAGTTTAGATTCTATACACTTTAAGGTAGAATCTCATTTTGTAAACTTTGGTTCCAATTCTCCAATTGGTCATTAGAGGTGTTGTGAATTTTCTTAGTTTAACTTTGTTAGACTTATATTTTTCCTTGTATAAGGAAATTTTTTAAGTGTACTATTCACCCCCCCCCCTCTTGTATATTGAGCATCTACATCATTATTTTTATCCTACAATTGGTATCAGAGGATGTATCTGAAATACTTATACTCACACATAAGTTTTTCTTGCTCACGTTTTCATTTATCTTCATCCTTACTTAGAAAGTTTTTATTCATTCCAAATTATCATTCCGAACTTTTTCATTCCGAATTATTATTCCGAATTCCTCATTCCGAAATTTGTGGTCATGAACTTTTCCTACTAAAAAGTTTGGTTGTCAAAGTTTTTTTTAAGAATGGCAGGAATCAATGTTGGTTCTATCGAAAATTTAAATCCTACAAGACCACCAGTCTTTGATGGTAATGAATATGAGTACTGAAGAGATCGAATGAAGACTTTTGTTATCAATACAGGAGTGGATAATTTCGTTATGCTTATTGGTGATTATAAAATTCCTGATAAGGAAGTTAGAACTTTCACTAACCAGGAAAAGCAAGAGTATCAACTCAATTATAAGGTATGCAATACTTTACTATGTTCGATGAATAGAAATATATATATCCAAATTTCTTCTTGTGAAGCAGCTAATTTTATCTGGAAGAAGTTAGAGGTTACACACTTTGTCACTTCTAAAGTGATTGAAACTAGAAGAGCTATGATTAGAGATGAATACCATGGATTCAATTTTCCGTATGGAGAACCAATATGTAAAGTTCAACAGATATTTATGACTATAGTAAACAGTCTTCAGTCTATGGGAGAGAAAGGGTTAGATGATGAATCCCTTATTGACAAAATTATTGATATCATGCCTAATGAGTGGGAATCAAAGAGAACAGTTATTTATGAGAACAGGAAGGTCACTCAAATTTATCTTGATAAACTATTTGGAACTCTTCTCCAACATGAAACAAGAATGAAGAGAGATGCTGACAACATCAAGAAGAATAATTCAAGTGGTACTGATGCTTTTACAACAATATCAAGCCATATGAAAGCTAAGACTCCTGAGAGAGTAACTAGATCCAAATCTAATAAAGTTGTTATTCAATCAGAATCTAGTGATAGTGAAGTCTCAGAGAATGAGTTAGCAAATCTTGATCGAAGGATGAACAAGATAGCTGGCCAGATAAATTTCCAATCCAAGTATAAGAAAAATGAAAGGAAAGATAGGAAAGATGGAGAAGTTACTTGTTATGAATGCAAGATAGCTGAACATATTAGACCAGATTGTCCTTTTCTTAAAAAGAAAGAAAGGAAAGAGAGGAATTCTGAAAGGAACAGAAAGAAGTACTACAAGTCCAAAGCTAAGAAAGTTCTGAAAGCAAATGACACCTGGAGTGCTAGTGGTGGTGACTCTTCAGATGAATCTTCTGATTATGAATCTTCAAGACAGAAGAATCTTGGTCTTATAGCCATATTACCTATTAACAATCATTGTTTCATGGTTAAGGTACACAATGTTGAATCATTTGCCAATGTATCTTTAAATTCTAATGATAGTAAGTATTATAACTCTACAGATGAAGAATCCTCTTCTGATGAAGAAAATACTTCACCTACCTATGAAGAATTTTCGAGGTTTGTGGAACTTCTTGAGATTGAGAACTCCAAACTCAATAAAAAACTTGATAAGGAAAACTCTAGGAATTCTATTCTTACGAAAGAAATATCAGATCTTTCTAAAGATCTTGATAAGAAAAATGCTGATTTTATAAGAATTTCAAAAAGTCTTGAGGAAGTAAGTTCTGAGAAGAACAAACTTTCTAAAGAGTTAGAAAAAGTAATTTCTAAGAAAATTATTTTTGAGCCTAGCTCTAGTTCTAAATCTAATTATTTTGAAGATAAAAACTTAGTTATAAAACTCAAGTCCGAAATTTTTTCCTTAAAGAAGTTTTTATCAAACTTTACCCATGGTAAAGAAAATTTTGATAAAATGTATTCACAAATACGGCCTTTAAGAAACAAATTTGGGTTTGGTTATACCCATGCTAAATCAACTTTTAGTAACAACTACTTTGTTCTACAAAGTACCCCATTTTGTACCAAGTGTCAAGTGGTGGACACTAGTCAAATAATTGTTCTTTAAATAAAACCCAATCTTTAGGTTTTCGTAAAACTTACTTTTCTAAGAAGGTGTGGGTGCCTAAAATTTTGTTATCTGGAAATCTCGGATCTAAACAAGTTTGGATTCCGAAAGTCTAATTCTTTTCTTGTTTTTAGGAAGATAAAGGAAGTACCACCAACAATACATGGTACATGGATAGTGGATGTTTCCCGTATATGACTGGTAACAAAGACTATTTTGAAAATATTATCAAAACAAAAGGGGGAAAAGTAACTTTAGGAGATAATGCTCAAAAAGAAATTATTGGAATATGTAACATTGTTCTTCTTGGAAAAAATGTTGATTTAAAATGTTTTATTTCTTAGGAATCACACACTTAAAGGAGATATCATTCTTCAGTTTATCAGAACGCAAGATCAACTTGCTGATATTTTCACAAAATCATTACCCTCTGATAGATTTAAATACATTAAACAAAAGTTAGGAATGATAATCATAAGGTAATAATTCTTTATTAACTTCTTGTTGAACAATTCTCCTAACAGTAATAAACTCATTTTCATAGGGGAAGTATATTCAAATTTAGTGTAACTAAAATTTTCATAATCTGTTTTTTAAACTTAGTGTAACTAAAATTTTCGTAATCTGTTTTTCAAATTTAGTGTAACTAAAATTTTCGTAATCTGTTTTTCAAATTTAGTGTAACTAAAATTTTCATAATCTATTTTTCAAACTTAGTGTAACTAAAATTTTCGTAATTTGTTTTTAAAACTTAGTGTAACTAAAATTTTCTTAATCTGTTTTTCAAACTTAGTGTAACTAAAATTTTCTTAATCTGTTTTTCAAACTTTTTGTAACTAAAATTTTCGTAATCTGTTTTTCAAACTTTTTGTGACTAAAATTTTTGTAATATGTTTTTTAAACTTAGTGTAACTAAAAATTTTGTAATCTGTTTTTTAAACTTTTTGTAACTAAAATTTTCATAATCTGTTTTTCAAACCTTTTGTAACTAAAATTTTCGTAGTCAGTTTTTCAAACTTTTAGGAACTGAAATTTACGGAACATCAATTTCCGGAATGGAAATTTCCGGAACTGAAATTTTCAGGATTGAATTTTTCGAAATGAAAGCTTTCATAACAATATTTTCATACTGGAACTTTCGTAATGATATTTTCATACTGGAACTTTCGTAACCATATTTTCATACTATAACTTTCGTAACAATATTTTCATACTGGAACTTTTGTAATGAGTATGCTTTTAAATTCATTTCTTCAAGAATAATATTACCAATTATGAACAATTTTTCTAGAAAATCCGAAAGGTATGATTTTCTTACTTAAAGTATTGTAAGTATATTTTACTTGCTGGTATTTTCTTGAGTTTTTAAAAAAATCGGATTCTAGTTTTCCTTAAATCCAACTGTTTTCCTTAAAACCTCAAAAGATTGGAGTCAAGTTTTTCATGCGGGAGTGTTCTCAACCGTCAGATCAGATCAAAAGTTTTTTAACAGTTAGATGGATTTTGGAAGACCAAAGGTCACATCCATCTCCTATATAAAGGGGAACCCAAGACTCATCTCACATCGGTTTTTCAAATCTTTTGCGTCTCAAAGCCCTGCTGCTCTTCTTAAGACCAGTTCTGATCTTTGCAAAGCCATTCTGAATCCTTCAGATCTCTCTGTTCCGAAAGTCTGTTGAAGCAACATCTCAAGATATGTCAACTTCAAAGACAATCTCAAAGTGGTTAGTCTTCAGGGAAAGGTTGGTGCATCCGGATTTCTATAAGTTTGATTCTCTTATTTCAAAGAATATTAGACTGAATGGATGGGAGGATGTTTGCGTAGCAAAGTCAGATAAATAGGATCCAATTTATAATGATTTGCTGATTGAGTTCTATGAGTCTGTTTCCTTCCAGTTGGAAGATGGCTGAGAGTGGTTTTCTTTTAAGTCTTATGGGAAGACTTACAAGTTATTTTACACCAAGGCCGCGAGCTTGGTTGGTTTATCCCACGAAGGAGAAGATGAGTTCTTCTCACACAAACTTCCGGATGAGCAAGGAAGTTTCAACAAGGTGAAGGCACTGAAGTGTCTTGGACTTAAGGATGCTTCAACCATTAAGATTTCTCATCTCACTCCGAATAATATGATTCTTCAGCTATGGGTGCAAGGATTTCTGGTTTCAATAAGGGGAGACAAGGATAATTTTAAGAAAAGTGATATCTATGTCTTAGATTTCTTGGTAAATCTAAGAAAGATAAATTTGATGAGGCATGTCTTGATTACGATCAAAAACATCAAAGAAGGTAATTTGAGAGCTCAAATTATTATGTACCCTGCCTTATTATCAAAGCTGATAGTTCGGTGCTTAGAGTCTTTCAAATTAGCATGTAATTCAAAAATATGGAATTGTAAGCTTATGCTGGTAAGTGATGATACTTTGAAGAGGATGAAGATGAGGTTTTCTAGTGAATCCAGAGAATTCTACTCTCTTTCTGTGGAAGAAGTTGAGGCACTTCAGAAAGGTACACACACTCTGAAACCATCCAAAAAGCAAAGGAATAAGAGAAATCTTAAGTAAGTGGCTACTGATGAAGAAAATCCTAAATCTAAGGAAACTCATTCTTCTCCCCCCAAGCCGAAGAAATAAAAAACTTATCCTGATGAAGTTTCTACGAAGTGGTGGGAAGAAAAGGAGAAGAGGAAAGAAGGGGATCCACAATTCGTATTAGACCCTGAAGAGGCTAAGGCCTTAAAAGAAAGAGCTGTGGAAGAGTTAGAGAAGCAGGCGAAAGAGAAGAAAATGAAAAAGAAAGTGTCTGAAGCTGAAGTGGTGCAATCTTTGCTGAAAGCTATAGAGTTATCTTCTGAGCTAATTCCGGTTCCGAAAACTTTCCTTACAGAACCTTCTTTACCAGAAACTCCAGCTAAGAATTATGTCACTCCGGAAAAATCCAAGGGTAAAGAAGTAGTTGAAGAAGCTGAAAAAGAAGCTGTTGAAGAAGTAGAGGAAGAGGTTGAAGAAGAAGAAGAAGAAGAAGAAGAGGGAAGTAAAGATTTAGATGTCTTGATCAAGAAAGTAGAGGATTATCAAGATAAGGTAGAATCCTCAAAGTTAGTTACTCCAGGAAAGTAAGGTGAGGAAGGTAGTAAGAATGATGATAATCAACAGTAAGAAGAAGAGAATTTTTTGGATGATGAGGAAGAATCCTATGAGAGGAAGTTTCTTGAGGAAGGATAAGAAAAGCAGAAACCAGATGAAGACTAGATAATTCAAGTTTCTGAATTCAAGGAAGTATCTCCTGATGAGAAACCAATTCCGAAATCTGATAAGGGGAAGTAATCTCTCATGGATACCCCTACAAAAGAAGTCTTCAGGAAGAAGGAGGTTGGTGGTTCTTCTAAGAGGAAACTGGTAAAAATTGAAGAAGAACAATCTCCAAGAGATTTATCTAATTTAGAGTCATCAGCTCATGGGCATGATTTTGTGCTTGATTCTCTAAAGAAGTTGGTGGACACCATTCCAATTTTTCCAACTATAGATTCCAGATGCTAGATGCTGCAACAGAGTATGAATCAGAAATTGGATTCCTTATCCATGGTCATGGATAAGTGTGTGAAGATCGAGGCCGAACATAAAAGTTTTCTTATCGACTATGATGTGCATAGAAAGTCCTGCAATAAGGTAACAAAGTGGTCTAGAAGAGTTGATGAAGAATTAGTGAAGTTTGAAAATTTTCAGACTGAAGTTAAAAATCCCTTTGACACCGAGGATAAAAAGATTAAAAATCTTCAAGATGAGCTGATTGATGAGCATAGTTCTCAGAGTCAAAAAGTGAAGGAACTGAGTGAAAAGGCTAATTCTCTAGCTCAAAATATTTTAAGTGATAGAAATATCCAGATCGAGCTTGAGAAAATACTCGTACAGTAAGATAAATTGTTAAAGATACAGAAGGAATCTATTGAGGCTTAGGCAGAGGCTTTGAAAGCCCAAGAAGAAAAGACAAAATCCTTGGAGAGGCAAGTCGAGGAAGAACAAAGAGACCTAAAGAAGCTCAAAACTTTGTTAAAGAAGCTGGTTCCAAAGGAAAAGGAAGACAAATAAACCCACTCCGATCTTTCGTTGTATTTTTCTTTCTTTGTAAAATTTTCCCAACTCTAATGAAATGTTATTTGGCTGGTTGTATCTTATTATATACTAATGTTTCAGGTACCATATTTTCTTTTCCATTCCCTTCAATTCTTTTTGAAAATCACAAAGGGGGAGAAGGAAAAAGAACTACTCCTAAGGGGGATAAAGAAAAATTTAAAATGAAGAGGAAAATTTTCTAAGTGAAATATCCTTAAAGTAAGGGGGAGTTTCTCACTATGAAGTTTTTCATTCCCATGATAATGAAAACTTCACTCTAGAAATTCAGAATAAAATCCTTAGAGTTTCAATGCCTAAGGGGGAGTTAGTTGTATTCACTCTTATCCGTGAACAAAGGGAGATGAGTTTTAATTTCAAAGTTTAATGAAATTTTTCAAAGTCCTTATATTCTTTTTCGTAAGGATGTTTGTGCTTTTCAAAAAGGGGGAGATTTTTGAGTCAATAAGGTTTTACTTATGAATTTTCCATTCCTTCTTGTTTTGAAAATCACAAACATCTTATACTTAAGAAAATCGATATTTTACTTCCATAAGGAAAATTTTCTCCTTTAAGGAAATTTACCCTAACCTAGATTTTCTTATACATATCAATATTTTTCTTAAATACAAAAACTGGATTCATACCCAAAACCCTAGAATCATATAATGTCAAGAGTTGGAGCATTCTGTTTTTAGGATCCGAATTCTGGATGAGAACTATAATGAAGTTCCAATCCAAATTCTGGACTCCGAACTTTCATGAGTTCGACTCCGAACTCTTATGAAGTTCGACTCCGAACTTTCATGAGTTCGACTCCGAACTCTTATGAATTTTGACTCCGAACTTTCATGAGTTCGACTCCGAACTCTTATGAAGTTCGTCACCAAACTTTCATGAGTTAGACTCCGAACTCTTATGAAGTTCGACTCCGAACTTTCATGAGTTTGACTCCGAACTCTTATGAAGTTAGACTCTGAACTTTCATGAGTTCGACTCTGAACTCTTATGAAGTTCAACTCTGAACTTTCATGAGTTCGACTCCGAACTCTTATGAAGTTCGACTCTGAACTTTCATGAGTTTGACTCTGAGATCTTATGAAGTTCGACTCCGAACTTTCATGAGTTCGACTCAGAACTCTTATGAAGTTCCACTCCGAACTTTCATGAGTTCGACTCCGAACTCTTATGAAGTTCGACTCCAAACTTTCATGAGTATGACTCCGAACTCTTATGAAGTTCGATTCCAAACTTTCATGAGTTCGACTCCGAACTCTTATGAAGTTCGACTCTGAACATTCATGTGTTCGACTCCAAACTCTTATGAAGTTCAACTTCGAACTTTCATGAGTTCGACTCTGAACTCTTACGAAGTTCTACTTCGAACTTTTACTAGTTCGACTTCAAACTTTTTCAAGTTCAGATTCTGAACTCTGGTGAAACTAGACTCCGAATTCCTATAAAACAGAATCCAAATATTTCTTAACATAAACTCCAAATTTCATTTTGGATAGACTCCAGACTTTTTAAATTTTCTTACACTCCGAACTTTTGTATAGATTTTTCTTACATATGCTCCATTACAAAACGATGTCGTGCATTCAGTTATACATGGTTTGTTATTAAACGATGTTGTCCATTCTGTTTCTAATTAACCGTTGGTTGAGTTACACGTATACAGGTCCCTCTGAATTTCATGGAAAATATGACCATTGGAGAGGGGGCCGACCGAGCCTATAAATATGAGCTCATTTGAAGGATCTCAATAACAAGTTGATCGATCTAGAGACCACATGATGTTAAGGTGATTTCTAGAGAGAGAAGCTTTTCATGCCTTGTGCGTACTGAACTGCTCGATCAAATTTCTTTGTGCGACTCCGAATTTTGGTGATTACATTCGAGGACTTTTGGGGATAGGATGACAAAGGTTCCAACTACCTTGAAGTTAGAGGGCTTCCTTGTTGAGGAAGACAGAGGTTCCAACTACCATGAAGTTGAGGGCTTGCGGGGATAGCAAGACAGAGATTCCAATCTTCGTATCGAGGGCTTACCCTGGTGTGGGTAAGACAGACTTGCTTGAAAGTATAAATCAAGGGACCTTTATCCAAGGCTGTTGGATACCCTTCTCTTTGGGTTAAAAGACTTATATCTTGTTACTTGTAGTTTTACTACTTGTTTTTCTGCTTCATTGTGTCACGACCCGACCCAACGGGGCTCGAGCCGCGACTCCCCAAGCCCGCCTCCAATAGGCCAGGGGCTGGCGACCAGCGCCGAGTAGGCTATCACACACATGGGAGGCATTAGCCTAAGGTACCTGTACACACGCACCCACAAACACCTCCATGAAACAGTGCAGAGATATAGAAACTGGAAAGTAAATGCATGCATACACTATCCCACAACCAGAGAGCAACAGCGAAAGTACAAAGGGCAAAACAGGGCCCACCAAAAGAAAACTACAAAGCGCGTCCAACCTGCTCTGAAGAAGGGGAACGCTTCCACAAACACCCGCCGGAAAGCTCCCTCGGCACAGCTCCAATAAACACCCCAGTCAACTCACTCACTAAGCTCCGCCTGCTCCGGGTCCTCCTGGGACTCCGTCAAAAGGCCTGTGGTCTGCACAAGACACAAACATGTGCGGGCAAAGCCCGTGCAGGGGTGAGTATAAACATACTCAGTAGGCACCCCAAAAACCCAAAACCCAAGGGAGTAACTGAAAGGCAACAGTCCGCTCAACCCAGCCAGAGGGAACCCAGACGAGAGAGAAACTCCATCTCGTGACCATCCTCGGCTAAACACAACTAGTCAGCTCAGCTCAGGTGTATGCCCATACATACACCTTGAACAATCCAGATATACACAGCTCACGCCACAAAGACACAAGAGGTACCGACCTCATCACCAGCAACTGTCCACAACCAGGAGAGTGCACCACGAACATTGTCATACCAGATGACACTCATCCGAGAGATACACTCCATCGGGTTACTCGCAAACATCACAGACGCTCACCCGAGAGACCACGCTCATCGGATAGCATCACTGAGGAAACATCGCTGAAACAACATAACCACCAAACTCCTCGGAGAGGGGATCGCCGCTAGGGTCCGCTAGGGGATACCAAGACCCACTCCGGTATACGTAACTCACAGATAGGGGATCACTCCCAGGGTCCGCTGGGGGATACCACGACCCGATCTGGCATACGTAGTTCTCACAGATGGGGGATCACACCCAGGATCCGCTGGGGGATACCACAACCCGATCTGCACTCGACAGAAGCTTCACACTCAGATAGAGGATCATCATCCATATAAAGATGGTCATGACAATACCGGAACCCTATCTGGGATAACTCGCGATGGAGGGGATCGAACCGACGATGCCACAACCCTACTGAAACCACGCACTGAGTAGGGGATCGCATAACCAACGATACCGCAACCCTACCGACACCAAGCGCTGAGTAGGGGATCGTATAACCAACGATGCCGCAACCCTACTATAAACATCATGCTGAGTAGGGGATCATAAACCCGACGATGCCACAACCCTACTATGCACGACCCACCGCGTAGGGGATCATATTCCCGATGATGCCACAAACCCTACGGGGTTAACCTGCTAGATAGGGGATCGCTGCCCGTGAATAAGTGGTCACAGCGATACCAAGAACCCGATCTAGGGTAAAGATGCTAGAGGATCCACTCCGGGCCCCCCGGAGGGATACCACAACTCTAACAGTTTAAACATCTCATCGAGAGGATCACAAACCCATACGAAGGTTGTGATACCACACGAACCCTCGTAGGAACGAACCAAGGGAGAACCCTCAACCACTGCTGGTCCAAACATCGCTAACCCGAGCAACTCGCCCCAAAGCCACACTGCGCACCTCCGAAGCCAAAACTGAGGCCACCATCATGTTCCACACGGAAAAACACGCAGGATAGGCTGTTTACTCGCCCGAAACGGAGCACCGGTGAAAAAGGAACTATTCACCGTAGCTAGCTCGTGCGGGGCCCACACAACGATCCCGAAACCCATCGAGAGGATCACACCACGACGATCCCCTCGGAAAAACAAGCGGAATCGACTACTCGCTCGCCCAAAACGGACACCCGGTGAAAAAGGTACTATTCACCGAAGGCCAGCTCGGGTGGGGCCCACGCCTGGATTCCGAAACTCATCGAACGGAACGCACCATTGCGATCCTCTCGGAAAAACACACAGGATCGACTATTCATCTGCCAAAATCGGACTCCTGGTGCAAAAGCTGCGTTTCTCCGCAAACGCCAAAACCCGGCCTCGTGGGGCCCGCACCCCGTTCTCAGTCCCAACACCCGGAAACCATCTCAAAAAGTCCGTCGTACCATCAGGGTCACAACGCCACTGACGGCACGTCAATCGGACGCTCCGGGTAGAAGTTACAACGACCCGAAGTAGTAAAATAATAAAATAATATTATTTTATACGACGTTTCAAACTCCCGGGCCACGATCCCGAACCATAAAATTCTCAAAGTTAGTTCAAAAGGTCCGTCTCGACGCAAGGAGCGCGTCGCCGCAAACGGCTCGTAAATCGGAGTTACGGTTTGCGAGTTACGGGGGTTTAAAGAACCCCCGGAACATTCTGGCCGGACCACCGCAGGGTCGCCGGAAACCACCGCGCCGCCGCCGGACTCCGCCGCGCCGGAGCCGGAAACCACCGCGTCGTCGCCGCGCCGCCGGGGAACTCGCCGGAATCCGCCATGGCCGCCGCGGGTCTCGCCGGAAAACCGGGTTTTTCGCCGGAAAACTTCCGGGAGCCACCGGGAGCACCCCGGTGCTTCAAATTCAGATCCGAAACATGTTTCGGAAAGCTCGGGACCCGAACTATTCAAATCTTATGAAAATTTGAAGAAAAACAACACAAAAACGGGATCCGGGATTGTAAAACTCAAACCGCCTACCTCACGGGCGAAACGCCGACGTTCTGCCTCAGATCTGCGCTCCAGAGCTTCCGTTGCGCGCTCCTGGAACGTCCGCTGTCAAATTCTGAGCTCGTGGGCGCTCCGTTTGCTCAATTCGGCGGAGTGGCGGCGAAGAACGGCGAAGAACGATGAAGAACGATTAAAAGGGGGGGGCGCTGATATTTATATCAGCCGCCCGCCGGCGCCAAACTCGCCTCGGACCCGACGCCCGATGCGAACAAAAGTAAGGTCACCCCTAGGGTAAACGCGTCGTTCTGAACGCAACGGAGGTCTCAGATTTTCCATCCGAGACTCCGTTCAGAAGTTATTCGAGCCGACGCTCGCCCACTAAGTTGCTACTTATTTACGGAAACGCCCCTGGTGGCGTTTCTCACCGCAGGCCCGCGCCCGCAAAGTTTACACCCCGCCTAGGGTAAACGGCACGTTCCGGACGCAACCGTGCCTTCAGATTCCCGTTCTGAGCTACCGTTTAGGAGATATCACACCCCCGCCACGTGCATAGTATAAAAATACTTAATATTTTTATAAAATTAATTCCGGGCACACCGGGCCTCGGAATCGCACGCCGTCTTCGCGCCTAGCTCTGGAATTATTCATAGAAATATTCCAAAGTCTGACAGGGCCAAAAACCCGAGTCGCTACACATTGTGTATTGTAAGGAAAGTATAACCTTGTATATTTCCTTACACTTGTACTCTGATTAGTTTAGATTCTATACGCTTTAAGGTAGAATCTCATTTTGTAAAATTTGGTTCCAATTCTCCAATTGGTGATTAGAGGTGTTGTGAATTTGTTTAGTTTAACTTTGTTAAAATTAGATTTTTCCTTATCTAAGGAAATTTTTTAAGTGTACAATTCACCCCCCCTCTTGTATATTGAGCATCTACATCATTATTTCGATCCTACATGTCTCCCTTGTTTACCCTTACTGAGCATCTTAGCTCACCCCTTTTTATGTTTCCTTTTCTAGGTTATGAAGATATTTATTAAGTATGGTGTGTATAAAAAGGGTTTTAGTTATTAAGAATCTAGTGGTAGATAATTTAGTTAACTTATGTACTATTGTTTATGTTTCCATATTTCTAAAGGCACTAAACTAATACGGTATTTAGGCATCTATTTGTATAATTTTTTAGGTATTCTAAAAAAGTGATGTAATGTTAATGTATGAAAATTAAGGGTTTATATAAATATGATCTTGGATAATTTTTATAACCACTTTGTTAGTCCCAAAATATGGTGTTTACCCTAGGATAGATGTTTTGTGGAATTATGAACCATTTGAATTTTAGTGAAATAATTAATATTTAATATTTAATTAATGAAATATTAATTTATTGATGTAGGTTCTTTCGACTATATAATTTGAATAGGGTATCTTATTGAGATTTTTTCTCCATCAATAAGTATAGAATGGGGAGTTTTTCCTAGATTAGGCATAAACTCTAGGCGGGTGTCGGGGCTGGTTCGGGCCCCTTTTTTTCTTTTCTTTTTCTTCATTTTCTTTTTTCATTTTTAACTTATTTCTCCCTTCGGATTCTCACATACCCCCCCCCCCCTATGGTCTTCCTTAATTGTATAACCAAGAGACAAAAGGGAGTGGGGGAGAAAAGGAGATATAAAGAATAATATAGGTAACACCATAGAGCTCAGGAGGAGTCAGATCATTGTGTGGCATCCATGGATCATGGAAAAAGGAGAAGCTTTGGTAAATTCCATCCAAAGGTAGGATATTTTTAAGTTTTGTTGTAAATCATCATATATTTTCTTTTTTCTAGTTTTAATTCCTTATTATGATTTCTTAGGACCCCTTGTGGGTTAATCTATACCTTTTGGGGAGAAAATAGAGGTTCCAGGCTGATTTGAGGGGTTTTCCATTCAAAAATCCTGATTACACGATGTGTAGTTTAGGAACACACATCATGTGTTCTTCCTTTTTGAGGAATATTCTCTTTTTATAAGTGCATTCCATGTATGGGTTATACACTCCATATACTAGGACTTATCCATTTATCCAAGTACCTCGCCAAATAGCCAGTGTAGGGACACATGGCTGTGCAGATTACATGTCCAGACCCCATGAGGGTTGCACGCCATGTAGAGGTACATGGTCAGGTAAAGTATATGGCCAGTCCATGTAAGGTACATAGACAGTTACCTCGTGTAGGGTAGATTCCATGTACATGATGAACACGTAGTGTACTTGGGTTTTTACAAGCTAGGTCTGGTTTTAGTACACACCTAGGTGCATATTTGGGGGTATACGCCATGTTCTAGGTATACCCACAATGTGTTCCCCCTTGCCACCCTTTTTAGGGTTTTTCATATATTTACACCCAAGAGTCAAAACATGACATATGAGTAGTTTATTTTTAGTATCTTTATACACAGATTATGATGGTGAAACCCTTGAGGTGATTTAAGGACTCCTAGGTGGTTTTTTTGGGATTTTTACCAAATGAAGGGGTTCTTCCTCTGGTATTTAAATCCATCTATCTCCTGAGAGTGAGACCCCTAACCTGAGATAATCCATGAGCTATCTCTCTTGACTGATTCTTTCATATCTCTTACTTTGAGTATGTCTCCCTTGTGATATGTTACCTTATAGCCCAGGGGTCTGTGAGGTTAGTTTTCTCCAAGGATCACATGTAGGATGTCTTTGGTTATGTTCTGACCTAAAGGATCCCTTATAGGATGCCTCTATATTATTACTCTATCATGGGTCCCACGTCGTATGACTTCACTTATACGATGACTTATGGGATCCATTATAGGATTCCTTTTCCAACTTACACTTTCTAATGATCCCATGTAGGATGCCTCTTCCTAAATTCACTCTTATTAAGGGTCCCATATAGTGCACCTCTTCCTATGTACCGTTCTGAGGATTCCATGTAGGATGCCTATGTTTTCTTATCAGTATAGGATCCCATGTAGGATTCCTTATTTTACCTTCATTACTAAGGATCCCATATAGGATGACTTTGTTTTCTTATTATTAGAGTATCCCATGTAGGACTCATCCTTTTACCTTCATACTAAGGATCTTGTATAGGATGCCTCTCTTGTGTTATGACATGAGGAACCTAGTGGACGCCCTAATGGTTGAACATCCTTGAGCTAGTGAGTTAGGGGTTTGGGTAGTTATGGTAGTGGGTGTCACCTTAAAACCCATACTGAACTTGTGATTCTGATAGGCTTTGGTAGTAGTGGTGGTTTTAGGCATTCATCCACCATCACTCTTTATTTATGCATTCACCTGTTTACTGCTGATACAATACTGATTACTAGAGTTTCTTCCTGGTTTATGTCTATTGAGCCTGGAATGATTAGACTTTCCATATCTTTGGGATTACCAAACTTACTTCTTGGAATCCATATTATTCATTTATTGGGAAGCCCAAAAGTATTTATTTGGATCTGACTTCTGAGACTTTTCTTTTATTTATTGTGATGCCGAGACATATTCCATGGGAATCAGTTTTTTATCCTATGTTTATGATATTTGAGCATGGAATCACTTGATTATGATATTTGGTCATGGAATCCCTTGATTATGATATTTTGGCATGGCATACCTTGATTATGATACATGGTCATGGCATCCCTACTGATGATACTTGTGGAAGATTGCACTCTCTCGAGCGATTGGGATGATTATGCTCTCCCTAGTCGATTACTAGATCATAGTGGTGGACATGGAACTCCTCACCATTAATAGGACATGTACTCGTGGATTATTATTGTGACGTCCCGATCATGTCTTCCACATAACCCGTTCCCTGATCCTAGTTGGCCACATGACCCTTGGCACATATCCCCTTAATCTAGGGGTTGCCGACTAGCTGCGGGGGGTGTGAAGGTAAATCAGCAGGGAGACTATACCCCCGTGTTAGAGTACACAACGGATGTAACAACAACATGAAATGGTGGAAAATAAACATACAGACAAATAAAGTAAACTTAAGAAGACTAAATAATATAACAAAAATCCTCATAGGTAGTATATGATACAGATATGTATGCATATTATTCTAGTATAAAATGGGAACAGGAAACAAGAATCAAGAATAAAAATACAAGGTACAAAAGTAAAAAAAATCCCAAAAGTTTATCCATAGAATCTCAATCATAAGACTAGTCCTATACTCCTAAGATCCAGCTAATAGTAAGAATTAATAGCCAGAAGAGTGGTTTTTTCCCCTATCCATACCTGCAGGCAAACAGTCTTCTTGGGTGCCAAAGGTGGCCCAAGTAGGGTGTGAGATAAATCTCAGTAGGCCACCACCAATGGTGTCTACGTGTGATCCGATTGGAACTTATAAGTAAACACTGTGAAACTAATAGCAATGAAGTAAATAAATACAGAATAAATAATCAACCTCCCACTCAGGTTCCTAAAGGACACTTGGCGGGTCTACCTACTTCAATTAAATGCTAGTATGTCTGATCAAATCACTAGGTATATATATAGGTTATCTCTGGAATGAGGTAAGAATGCCTCTCGTCCATACATGTATAAAGTAGTTGGCATGGGGTAATAATTTCTCCCACCCATATAAGATACTGGAATGGGGTAAGAATAACTCCCATCCATACTGATTTTATAACTGGCATGGGGTAAGAATGCCTCTCGCCCATATATCAAGAGGTTATCAATGGTGTGGGGTAAGTATGCCTCCCACCCATACATCTCATAAATGGAATGGGGTATGAATGCCTCCCATCCACACATTCACATTATCTCACAATCATAGTAATTACATAAGCATTAACAATATATAATGTAAGGCAAACCATCTTACATCATTTCAAATTTAACAAGCAAATTAATTAATCAATGCATTTATAGTATTCCCCAAACAAGGAAAGGTCATTCCATGACTTGAAACCATTTCATTTTATTAAGTCTGGGATATATCATCCTATCCAAACTACAAGGTCTACCATTAAATTTTCCTATCAAGGAAACCCATTTCAAAGGGGCACAAGACAAGGAAAAAGGTCATGTCAAATAGTCATAGGGTCAAATTGAAAATTCCAAGCCTAAGAGAACCAAACACCCATGGGTCATCTTAGGTTGATCAAAATACACATGGAAAAAAGTTCAGTTTAATTTAAAACCAATCCTGGATTCATAAACCATAATTTGACATTTTGGTAAAATTGGCTTAAAATGGAAAACTTAGGTGGAGCACCCATTGGGAGTCCATAAAAAGAAAGGTTGATAACAAAATCCCTAAACATGAGTCAATTAATATATTTAATCACACTAGGGTCAATTAAACATGAAGGAATCAACACAACAGGGGATCTTAGAAAAGGTTGGATCACAAAATAATGAGATTAAATATGAAACAGCCAAAAATAAAATGGAAAAACTATGTGAACACCTACCTTAGGGTTGTAGATGAAACCTCAATGAGTATAGACCTCATATTCAAACCAGGTTGGAGTAAATCTGAGTTTTCGTCTAATTCCTTAAAAATAGGGAAAATGAACCTGCATCTAAATAGCGCAACAGGTGGTAAAATTTAGCGAGGAAGGAGGATCACATGGGGTTATCCTTACTTGGACTATCTAATGTTTCTCTCATATCAAGAATCGGTCGTTGGATGGAGGAGTAATAAGAAACCAATAGGAAGAGGGCTTGAGAGCTCAAGGAAGAGGAACGAGGGTTCTATCCAAAATAAAGATAAGAAAAAAGGAAAAAAGAACTTAAGAGGGGAGAGGAAAAAATGGTCATTTTGCCTCAAAGCTGGGAGTGCATGGTTACTGCACACAGTTTGTCCAAACCATTCGCACACCATGCATAGCTCACTACCTCACTGGGAACACCGCACGACCTATGCGAAGATTTTTTCTAACCATGCATAGACCATGCAGATAGGATCTGGACCCCCACTACAGTAGCTACACAGTCATGCGCCTAGGTCACATGGTTGCAGACAAACCATGTGGCACAGCCTGATTTTCCCTTTTTGAGCCCCAGGACCCAAAAGTGCCTCGGATTCTCCTATGACCTCCTTATATTGATTATAAGACTTCATTAAGACCATTTAATTTATCCAAAAAGAAAAACTAATGATCTGTATCTTGGTCAATGATTCGTGTTGTTATAACCTCCCCTCCTTATAGCAACTCATCCCCGAGTTTTTGTTCTAAGGGTAAAGAGGTACTTTTGGTAAAGAGTTCTAGCCATTGTGATCATATATTAGCTTCCCGCTCCCAAGTCTCATCTTGTACCTGTTCATGATGCCATAGCACCTGTACAAGAGGAACACACCTACCTCAGAGTGTCTTTACACTCCAATCGACAATATGAACTAAACACTCCTTGAAGGAATCATCCATATCCATCTCAACCTCATCGGGATGGAATACATGAGATGAGTCTGGAAAATATTGGAAAAGTTGAGATACATGAAATACATCATGCATACACTGGTATCTCTAAGGAAGTGATAACTGGTAAGCCACTCGTTTGATCTGCATCACAACCTTAAAGGGTCCAATGAATCTTGGTGATAGCTTACCCTACTTCTGAATATGTCTATGCCCCAACCTGGGAGATAATTTCAAGAAAACCCGGTCTCTGGCCTCGAACTCAAGAGGTCTTCGGCATCTATTGGCATAATACTACTATCTAGACTAATCTTTCAACATACACTTCTGAATCAGCTAGACCTACTCTGAAGTCTCCTATAGGAGACGAGGCCCAAGCACCATCACTTCCCCTAACTCCAACCAACACAGAGGTGTGTGAAAAGGCCTACCATGCAAGTCTTTAAAAGGATCCATCTCAATGGTAACCTAAAATCTGTTGTTATAAGAAAACTCAAAGAGGGGAATGTGTTTATCCAAGGAACCCCCAAATTCAAGAACGTACACACAGAGCATATCATTTAGCACCTAAATTGTATGCTCTATCTTTCCATCAGTTTGAGGGTCATAGGTCATGCTCAAAAGTACTTGTGTACCCAAGGCCTTCTGCAACCCCTTCCAGAATCGTGATGTAAAATGAGCATCTCTATAAGAAATTATAGAATGAGGTGATCCATGAAGAAGTACCACCTCCTTGACGTATAGTCTTCTCATCTCATCTACAGAAAAGGTCTCCCACACAGGTAGGAAGTGTGCGACCTTTTTCAGATGGTCAACGACAATCCACACTATGTCATTTCCACGAGGTGATCAGGGTAAACCAGTCATTAATTCCATCAAAACATCATCCTATTTACACTTAGGAATAGAAAATGGATGAATAATCCTTACTGGACACTAATATTCCACCTTTACCTACTGATAGGTGGAGCATCATGTAATGAAACCAGCTATCTCACGTTTCATATTGGGCCACCAATATTGACGTTGTAAATCCTAATACATTTTGGTGACACCCAGGTGAACAGCCCATGATGAGGCATGGAAATACCTCATCAGATCCTCTCAAATGTCTGTAGGAACCCATATACACCCACAGAACAAAATAGTACCATCCCCATCAATAGTCCAACAAGATGATTTATTGTCATTTGAGAAATTTTCTTATAGGAAAAGGACTTCAAGATCAGATAGTTGTCTCAACCTTACTCATTCCATAAGAGTAGATTTCACTACTAAGGTTGAGAGAATAGTCTAACCATGGTCCTCATAAACCTCAATGTGCATCTTTGAGAATAAGGCCATAATCTTTCATTTTTCACTGGACTCCTAAACTGCATGTGTCTGAGTCTTTTGGATTAGAGCATCGGCTACTGAATTCCCTTTCCCTGGAGTGTAGAAAAGATCAAAATCAAATTATTTTAGGTACTTGACCCACCTATACTGCCTGAGATTCAGATCCCATTGAGTGAAGAATTATTTAAGGATTTTTTGGTTTTTGAACACCATAAAATGATCTCCCAATAAATGGTGTCTCCAACAGTGTAAGGCATGAACAACAACAGCGAGATTGAGTTTGTGCATCAGGTAATTTCGCTCATGAGGCCTGAACTAATGAGATCCATACACAATGACTCACTCGTCTTTCATTATAATAGCACCAAGCCTGATACTTGATGTGTCACAATAGACTATATAATCCATGCCTGGCTCTCGAAGAATCAGTATCGGTGCCGAAGTAAGTCTTCCCTTTAACTCCTAAAAGGATTCTTCAGAAGCTTCTAACCATTCTAATTTTACTCCCTTATTTTTCAATCCTATAAGTGGCACTTCTAGGTGTGAGAAATATTAAATGAAGCATCTGTAGTATTTGTAAATCCCTAAGAAACTTAGAATATCAAATAAATTATTTAGATTCTCCCAAGAAGCCACGTCCTTCACTTTCTTTGGGTCAACTGAAAATCCTAACTCCGAGATGATATGA
The DNA here is from genome assembly GCA_963277665.1 of Viscum album. NCBI lineage: Eukaryota > Viridiplantae > Streptophyta > Magnoliopsida > Santalales > Viscaceae > Viscum > Viscum album. The sequence goes on from OY728153.1 coordinate 938,114,171, forward strand.
CCCAAGAAGTGGACATTATCGATATAGAAGTGGAATTTGTTGATCTTAGCATAGAGATGATGCTATCTCAGTGTATTCATAACAATCCCAAGATGGGTTGCATGGTTATCTCTAGAGAGAGAATACACTAATATATCATCAATGAAGAAAACCATGAATGAATCCAAATACGGGTGGAAAACCTAATTCATAAGAGTCATGAAGACAGCATGTGAATTTTTGAGTCCAAACGGCATAACCAGATACTCATAGAGACCATACCTACTCCAAAAAGCTATGAGAGGTATGTATGAAGTCCTGATACACACCTGATGATAGCCTGACCTCAAATCTATCTTTGAAAACACCTTTATTCCTTGAAGTTGATCAAATATGTCATCTATTCTAGGTAAAAGATATCGATTGGTGATAGTAAGTGATTTAACCTATGGTAATCCACACAAATACTAAGGGTACCATACACTTTCTTGGCAAAGAAGATAGGTGAACCCCAAGGAGAAGTGATGGGGCATATAAAACCTTTCACCTCCATATCCTATAACTGATTCTTGAGTTCTATAATCTTCTTAGGTGTCATCCTATAAGGAGAAATGGTCATAGGTTCTAATCCTAGCACAAGTTCAATAGAAAACTCTACCTATTGCACCGAAGGTAATCTAAAGAAGTTTTTAGAAAAAATGTCTTTGAAATGATCCACTAAAAGAGGAAAAAATAGGTTTCAACCCCTGTTCATCAAGTTAAAGACTGGAAACCTGTGTCATAACACTACCCAGCCTCTATTTCTCGGGTCCTACTCATGTCACACCAACATCCCACTCTCCCTTCTACATGTTCATAACACCATCTGGGGATGTAAACGTCACCCTATGATGATAGAAGTCAATGTGGGCTCTGTAGGGAACTAACCATTATATCCCGAGGATTATATTAAAATACATCATAATGAGAATGTAAAGGTTCCATTCGAAAAGGTAGACACCTATCTCAAGGGGGAAATTCTAATAGTGGCGAACGCCCTATGAATGGATACTTAAGGGTGTATCTAGCGTAATAACGCCATGATAGTACTCAAATTCAAGGACCAAGATCCTAGTGATTTCCTCATATATGAACGAGTGAGACACACCTATATCTAACAAATCATACACAAGTGTGGAGGCTACTAGAATAGTACCTCATGCAGTGGATGGTCCGGTACTCTACTCATGTAGTGTAGGCTGGACTGCATGTAACTAGCTTGTACCATAGCCCTGAGTCACTGCCTGACTACCCTAAGCAGACCCACTATACTGGTGCTAAGATCCATAATCCTAGATGCCTCTGCCTCGACCACCACCATGGCCTGATCGACCGATGGTATTCCAACTTCCTATCTGTCGTGATCCTGCCGAGCCTACTCCTGACTAAGGAGTAGGTGAAGACCCCTACTCACTAGGAATTTGAGGGAAAGTTTTTTAGAAATGATGGAGATGGACCATCCTACCACATCCTCTACACTCTGTTGTATTCCACATACATTATCTCTTGAAATTCCCTAGTTCCCTGCACTGGTGATAGATAAGAGAACCACCGGTGAAAGGAGTCTGACCATTGATATTCCCACGAGACTCTCTGAAACATCACTTTTTCCCAGAAGAAGATCCAATAGAATCCTTAGGTGTCAAACCACCCTGGATTTCACCCTCAGTATCTCTCAAATTTCTTTCTATGATTAGGGTCTGGTTGACAATTTTTGAAATAGTTTTCAGCTTGAAAACATTGACTTGTGATCGGATGGTGTAACACAACCCATCCTAAAATCACCTAGAAGCCATAAGTTCATCAAAAACTAGAGAAGGGTAGAAATGTTGTAGATAAGTAAAATGGGATGATTAATCCATGACCGGCATGGTCCCCTACTGCAGATTCATGAACTCTCAAGCTCTGTCAGCCCTCAGAGTCCGGGGAATGAAGTAATCATAGAAGAGATCTGGAAGTCAACCCAAACCATCTCTCTATTCTGGCCTGCCTGGGTGATCACATTCCACCACCTCTTGGCTAAGTTGCATATCATGTAAGCATCTATTTTGACTCTTCACTCTAGAGTCATCTCTTGGTGCTCAAAGATATATATAATTGCCTCGATCTAAGACTCTGCGGCAAGTGGTCCACCCTCCCCCAATAAAGTAGTAGGATGTTGCTGCTAAAACTCATGAGTCAACTCTATTATACTCGAGGTAGTTCTCACTCTAACTTGAATATTTTGCATCATATGTAAGAAAACCTCTTGAAACTGGGTGTCATCACCCAACTCAGGTATAGGAGGAGCTACTGGTGGATCAACTGGAAGAAAAACTGGTGGATCAAGGTCTTCCACCTCCGGAACATGATCTTCACCACCTTTAGGGCACGTGACTTGAGGAAGTCATGGAGGCATAATTCTACAATGAAAAATTCACATCTCAGAAGGGATTTAAACATATTAGAGGATTTCATTTAAGAAACTAGGATAGATACTACAACCTTCCCATAAGAACAAACACGCCTCTTTGCCTACTTCAAAAGCTAGGACTAGACGTTAGGACAGACTGTAAGAACGAACAACACCCACTACCCACTACTAAGGTCAGGTTCATGTCAAATTTCTAATGTAGGCATGTGAAAAAAGTTTGTTCTCTAGTTATAAGTCATTTTAACCGGATGAACCCAATGATATGTCATTTTTTGGCCCAAAGGGCTCATACACCTTATAAGTCAAAAGATGACACTCACTTGGATGTCATTTTCATTTAAATTATGCTTATCTATGTGATTATATCATTCCTCAAATGGCTGAGATGTTTGGAATGTCATTTTCCGATCCATAAGGGCACATACACCATATGAATCAAAGAGTGGAACCCACTAAACTCACACCATAGAATTATCCAAATATTACAGAAAGGTGTCAGCACAATTATATATATGTAACAAGTCATAAAAACATGAAATAGAAAATGATTACTAAAAATTTAAATGTGACATGGAAAATGCATGGCCTATTCATATTGTGCCTATCATGATGGATGTTCTAACACATAACCCTCATTTCATCGGGTCGAGCAGTGAAATCACAATTCCAATACCAAAAATATTAATATCATCACAAAACATGTGAAGCACCCAATGGTGAAATGATATCAACAGTAATAGCATAATCAATAACAGCAATAATTCAAGAAACTTGGTCCTTACCCCACACATGGATTTGTGACTCCCAAGCACAACTTGTGACCAAGTCCCAAGCATTCCCAATCTCCAATATATTTTTTCCCAATAGTAAAGTAAGAAAGGAACTCCTCTAATACCTCATTGTGATATACTAGACCCAGTTACCACGTTACCCGTTCCCTGAGCCCAGTTGTCCACATGAACCCCGACGCATCTCCCCTTAATCTAGGGGTTGCCGATTAACAGCGGGGGTGTGAAGGTAAATTAGTGGGGAAATTATACCCCCATGTCAGATTACACATCGGATGTAAAAAAAACATACAATATCAAAAACATAAACATATAAATAGATAAAGTAAACAACAGAAGACTGAATAATATAACAAAAATCCTCATAGGTAGTGTCTAATACACATATGAATGCATGGCATGCTAGTACAAAATGGGAACAGGAAACAAGAAGCAGGTATACAAATACAAGGTACAAAAGTAAACAAAATCCCAAAAGTTTCTCTATAGAATCTTAATCCTAAGACTGATCCTCTCCTCCTAAGCTCTAACTAATAGTAAGAATCAATAACCAGAAGAGTGGTGTTTTACCCTATCTATACCTATAGGCAAATAGTCTTCTCAGGTTCCAAAGGTGGCCTGAGTAGGGTGTGAGATAAATCTCAATAGGCCACTTCCAATGGTGTCTACGTGTGATCTGAGTGGATCTCATAATTAATAGTGTGCAGCTAATAGCAAGGAAGTAAAGCAATACAAAATAAACAATCAACCTCCCACTCAGGTTTCTAAAGGACACCTAGTGGGTTTACCTACTTTGGCTAAATTCTGGTATGTCTGATCAAATCACTAAGTATATATATATATAGGTTATCAATGGAACAAGGTAAGAATTACTCTCATCCATACATGTATACAATATTTGGTGTGGGTTAATAATTCCTCCCACCCATAGAAGATATTTTCATGGGGTAAGAATGTCTCCCATCCATACAGAGGTTATAATTGGCATGGGGTAAGAATGCATCCCTCCCACATATACAAGAGGATATCAATGGAATGGGGTAACCATGCCTCCCACCCATACATCTCATAAGTGGCATGGGGTATGAAATCCTCCCATCCACACATTCACATTATCTCACAACCATAAAAATTACATGATCATTTACAATATATAATGTAAGGAAAACCATCTCACATCATTTCAAATTTAACAAGAAAACCAATTAAGAATTTCATTTATAGTAAGCCCCAAACAAGTCAAGGACATTCCATTCCTTGACAACATTCCATTTAAATCATTTAATTTTAGTAATTCTATGCCATCTCATCCCAGCCAACCTATAAGGTCTACCCTTCAATTTTCCTAACAAGGAAACCCATTTCAAAGGGGCACAAGCCAAGGAAAAAGGTCATGTCAAATAGTCATAGGGTCAAATTGGAAATTCCAAGCCTAAGAGGACCAAACACCCTTGTGGTGTCTTGGTTTGATCAAAATACAAATGTAAAAAAGGTCGGTTAAATTTAAAACCAAGCCTGGATGCGTAAACCATAATTTGACATTTTTTGGAAAATTGGCCTAAAATGGCCAACTTGGGTGTAACACCCCTTAGGAGTCCATACAAATAAAGGGTGGTAAAAAATACCTAAATATGAGTAAATTAACATATTTCATCACACTAGGGTCAATTATACATTAAGGAATCAACACAACATGGGATCTTAGAAAAGGCTGGCTCACGGCACAATGAGATTAAATATGAAACAAACAAAACTCAAATGGAAAACTATGTGAACACCTACATTAGGTCCATATACAACACCTCACTGAGTATCGACCTCAAATTTAGAGCATGTTGAAGTAGACCTGAGTTTCTGTCCAATGCCCTGAAAATAGGGAGAATAAGTCTGCATCTAAATAGTGTAACGGATGGAAAAATTTAGTGAGGAAGGAGGATCACGCGGGGTTAGCCCTACCTTGGCATGTCCAGTGCTTCTCTCAAATCGATAATTGGTCACCGGATGGAAGAGTAGCAAGCGACCAAGAGGAATAGGGCTTGAGATCTCAAGGAATAGGAATGAGGGTTCTATCTGTAGAAAGGATAAGAAAAAATGAAAAAATAGCTTAAGAGGGGAGAGGGGGAAATGGTTATTTTGCCTCCAAATTGGGCATGTATGATTACTATGCACAGTTTGGTCAAACTGTGCACACACCGTGCATAGCTCACTACCTCACTAGGCACACCGCATGGCCTCTGCACACGGTTTTTCTAACTATGCGTAGACCATGAAGATGGGCTCTAGACCCCCACTGTATCATTCACACAATCATGTTCCTAGGTCACACGATTGTTGACAAACCATGCGGCCCAGCCTACTTTCCCCTTTTTGGATCCCCATGCCCTGAAAGTGCCCCAAACGATCTTGTAACCTCATTATCTTGATTATAATACTTCATTAAGACTATTTAAGTTATCCAAAAAGAAAAACTAACGATTTTTACCTTGTTCAAAGAGTCAGGTTGTTACAATTATTCTCTCAAGAGAGGGGTGATTATGCTCTCCTTGTTTGATTAAGTGATCATGGTGTTTGACATGGCGTTCCCCATAATTTATATATATTCATGGATGATTACACTCTCCTGGGTGATGGGGATAATTACACTGTCCCAAATTAGAGGCCTCAAGGGGTGGTCAGGACATCGCACCTATGAGTTCTCCTTATACATCGCCTAAGGGTAAAGCCCTTAGGGATTATCCAATTTGAAATGTCATGACCATCTATGGATCAAGACCTAGGGATCATACGTTAGACTATACTTACATTGAGAGTGTTTAATGAATCCCAACTTAGTACCATATTTATAGGAGTGTCCATCATTATATGGAATCTTTCATTTTAGTGATTGGAGGTGAGTACGAGTGAACCAAGGGTTAGGACATGTATCCCCCTATGGTGACATAGCTTTCTCAGAGACATTTTCGGTGATGGCCAAAGTAGGTAATGTTGATTGGGATTACAAACCTAGAAATTGAATTAATTTTATATAGATTAATTGTTGTGACATTGAGCTCAATGACCTTTTTATAGGATGTTTAGATGATCATGATTATGGAACCAAGGATTAACTACTATTTTTTATGTTATTTATTTCACCTTACACGTGTATATACATATTTATGTGTGTTTGTGCGTTTATTGTATGATATCAGGTTTTCCTATGAGGTATAGATCTTTTTATTTTCAATTTAACTCCTTGGGTTTTACCTAATGTGAGTATCCAATGATATCACAAGATTTTTGGGGGTTTCTGGGGATTTTTTAGATCCCAGAGCCCAAATTTTGGAGAAAAAAATTGGGCCGCATTGATAGGAGAAAATGTGTTCCCAAGCCGCATGGTTAGGGGTAAATTTTTGGGGATGGATATAGGGGAGCAAGAGGCCGCACTGGTTGAGGAGACCATGCATCCTTAGGCGCACACCCGTATGAGTTGCTATAGGATTTTAGAAAAGGATAAACGCATGGTTTTCATATGGTTTCTCAAACCATGGAATGAACTGTGCAAAGTACCCCTTAAGGTAGTGAATGGTGCATGGTTTAGCCAACTATACGACCAAACCATGCGACCCAGATATTTTGGAAAAAATTACCTTTTTTACTTAAAGACTTATATTTAAAAACCCTTATTTTCTATTTTATTTGTAGTGGATAGGGGAGAGATTCTTCTCCCATTTGAAACCATTTTCAATCCTTGAGGAGGTCTTCAGTGTTACTTTCTGATTTGATGCCCAATTCAAACACTATTTGTCTCATTGGATCTGCACTAGTAAGTTATTTAATAATCTTGTGTCGTTCTTTCTTTTTCATTGTATCTACAGAGTTATTTAGGTGCAAGATAATATTATATATTTTTAGGCTTTTCATCCATTCTTCATTTTTATCTTGATCTAGAACAAATCAAAGCTCGATACTGGATGAGTGTTCTACTAAAAACCTACAGTAGGTGGTATATACCTTTTCCCTCAAGTTTAGTGTTTTATAAATCTAGTTGTCATTGTGCCATGTGCTGAACATTATTATGTTTCACCTAAAAGTAATTGGATAATTCAATTGAATTAATTGGGACCTATTTAGGTTTCCCACATGTACCTTTGATATTGTTGGAGGTTGTTAGCCCCAGCCCATGCCACCCATGGGGTGTTCCTTTGTATCTGCCTTACTTTATACCACCCCACTAGGTGTGTGACTGATCACCTTATTAAAGAGAGACTTTATAAATTAAATTAAATTAATATGATTAGGATATGGTTATGACTCCTTTTCACTGTGATTACATGATGTTTAATGATTGAATTGTTTGAATGGAAATTGTGAAAATGAGTTGGATAAACTCATTAAATGTAAATGTTATGAAATGATGAATGAAAGTAATGATGATTTGATTATGGTAGTGGATTCCTTGGTTGGTATACCTTAGATCCTGATTCCATAGGATGTTGTGGACATTTATACTCCATGGGTCTTAATTATATGAGTGGATGCCTTGGACCTATTTACTCCTTAGATCTTGATTTTGTAGGAAGTTAAGGGAATTGATACCCCTTGGATCTAGATTACTTAGACTCATGTTGGAAATGGTCTATTGACATGATCCTTAGACTATAATCAACTCATTAGCAATTTTCTATTAAGATTCTCCTGGGAGTCAACGTGGATTGTGTGGTCTTCTATACCTTGGATTCATCCCTTCATGGTTTGACACTTTTGATTGCATTGCATGAACATTATGGATATGGTACACTCTTTATTATAAAGTGTGGCCATGATGGTATTATGCATTGGATTATATGGTGTGGTTATGGTATATGTTATACACCTGATTACATGGAAAGTTCATTGTGGATATTTTTCATGTTTTAACGTTAGACCTGGTATGGGTATCATCTTATAGTGGTTTGACTGGACAACACCACACTTTTTTATTTATGCTTTATAACTACCCTTGTTTTTGGGATCTTGAATGTTGTTGATAGGCTTGATAGTATCACTTTGTAGTTATTACTTTTTTCTTGGGAATTTCACTTGTACTACTATTATACCTGTTATATACTGCACACTATTTTATCTTTTTATACATAGACATGACTAGTTATAGACACTGTTGGTGGTGGACTACTAAATTTTATCTAACACCCTATTTGGGCCACTTTTGGGTACCTAGACAGACTTCTAGGATGTAGGTAGGGACCGAGGCAAGAACCCATTATAAGATGCTTTATTTTCTTATTGCTTAGGAGCAGTGGACCATAAGACTACGATAGAATTTTGATGCTGGTTGGGATAGTTATTTTTTTTATTTTTGATATTTTGATACATGTATTGTATTGGATGCTTGTATACCTATTTTCATGCTTTTTAGATACATGAAATGACGTGTTATCTTATATCTTAAATTACTTTTGGCATTGTTTATTTATTCATGTCTTTGATGTTTATCTTCTCTCTGGTTGATTTACTAATTCCTCTATTGACTGATATGATTACTACCATTGTTTTACTCTCTGAAATGAGGGAATATTCTCCCTAAAAACATAACCTAGTCACTTTCTACTATTCATCAACCTCTGTAATACAGGGAGGCACACTTAAGGCCACGTGACCCACCATCTTGAGGCGCCATTTAGTGTCTCCTGAATTAATATGTTACAAAGTAGTATCAAAGGGTTTTCTTTTATGGATTACTATTTTGTGACAATAGACAGGAGATTAGGAAGGTATCTGAATTTGTTAATGAGATGTGTCTGGGTGTAGGTAACCCATATAGAGGAAAAATAAAAATTGCATGGAATGGAAATTATTGTTTTCTGTATTTTTCTTATTATAGTTTATTTGATTCCAACATTGGGTGATACACTTGTTGTTTGATGTTATTATTAGTATGATTATGATTTTGTATTTTTTTTATTTCCTAATGAGATGAGAGTATGAATCTCATGTACCATTTTAGGCACCTTTTTTAATTCAAATTCCATACAAAATTCCATTCCATATAGGATACTTTTCTTGACTGCACGACTTTGATATGTGTTCCCTGAGTGATATACATGTTTCATGATAGATGTATTTTGTAGGGAATTAAGAAACATAGTTGGTACTTATAGTGTCTTCCATAACCTAAACAGTTTTTTCCTTCTTAGGATACAACAAACACCCTAAGTAGTCAACTATGGTACATTGAGTCATGGACCATTGGTCACATGGAATGGAACGTGTTATGGTATGGATTAGGAGGAAACCATATTTCAGTTCATTAGGTGTATGGTCCCTTATAGATTAGAAGTGGTGACCCATTTGGTTCAAAAATTTAAAGAGGAATGTGAAATGAATATAATTTCAAATGGAAATTAAAAAGTCAGGAAATAGAGAACTTGACCTAGACCCAAATTTTGAGTGGGCAGTAGGTAGTATCTCTAATGATGTTTACGGTTGTTTATTTTTACCCAGTCCTAGATTTGGGAGTATTAAGATGGGTTTGAAATGTTTATAGAAGGTATTTGACCTGTACTATATTTTTAAACTGTGATATTTTTTGTATCGATCTTTTATGATGTGTGTATTTGGAATTATAGAGACATGCCACCACAATGACCTCCAGTTTTATGCTAGGAGGGTGGAAAAACCATGTTCTAGAGGCAGTAGTACATGGGCCACTAGTAGATCCTCCTATAGTTCCATTTGTGGAACCAACAGTTATACCAAACATAGGTTCTGAGGCACAGTTCTGTGAGAGTTTTATGCACTTTATTCTAACCATTCAAGGAGAACTGTAACCTACCTCATATATGTAAGAGTCTATGTGTGTGTTATAGAATCAACATCCACCAAAATTTTCGATGTATGGAAGATCATAGGATATTGACCTATAGATAGAGACTGCTTTTTTGATTTTAGATAATATAGAAAAAACTCCTAAGATGAGGCTTAAGATCGTGACTTATATGCTTTGGGGTGTAGCTAAGCACTAGTGGGATGTTTTAAACCAGGATGATGCACTGCAAGATATAGTTTGGAGGGATTTTCAAACCAGGTTTTATGATTACTATTTCCTTAAAACTATGAGATCAGAACGGGCCAGTGAGTTTATGCATATGGAGTAGGTCGCGATGACTGTTATGGAATATTCGGCACACTTTACATAGATTCAGTGTTTTGCACCGATATATCTTACTGATGAGCTATTGAGGGTGGGATGATTCGAGGAAGGTATTAGACATGTTATTCAATCTCAGGAAAATGTTTTCAAATAGATGACTTTTACTAATATATTGAATCATCACTAATCACTGAGTGAAACCTAAGGAAAGTTGGGGGCATATAGTAGGGCAATTCAGCCTCTCGAACCAGTGGTTCGACTTCTAGTGGTAGGAAGCGCCATTTTGATGCATTTCATGAGGGGAGTACCATATAATATTTTAGTTGTGGTAGATCTATTTTATATCATCTATGTGGAATATGGGGACATATGATGAATCAGTGCAATAGAGACTCATTTGAGTGTCGAGCTTATGTTAGGATAGGATACATATAGAATTTTTGAAGGACCTTCCCTCCAATAGTTAGTGGAAGGGGATCGACTCCAAATATAGGTTTAGGAGTGGGATTCATAGTTCCATGACACACTAGGATCTAGAGTATTATTGGTCAATCTGGCCATGGTGGTGTTCTTGGAAAAAGAATCCATGTACTAGTTGTACCTAGATAGTAGAGTGGGCCTACTCTGGGTAGTGAGGTTGTTTCACAGGGTTGTGGTTCAAGATAGATATACTCTGTACAATATACACCTAAGGAGAAGAGATTTGAGATTTCTATGGTGATTTTTATGATCTTAGTAGCCTCCATGATAGTATCTTCTCTTTTTGATATAGGTTAATCTCATAGTTTTATATTTGTACCTATTTTGGAGAGTCTTGGACTCGTTGTTTAGTTTTATGATGGCATTATGACCTTGTATACTTCATTGGGGATTAGAATAGAGGTTGTATTCCAATATAGGGAGTGTTTCCTTGAGATTTGTGGGTGTAAATTCTATGGAATATTCTTCTCCTCAAGATGAAAGGGTTTGACGCATACTCAGGATGGACTGGCTAGTTTCTTATCGAGCCCATGTTGATTGCTATCGCTAGAGGGTAACATTCACATCACTAAAGAGTGAAGTGTTTATTCACAAGGATAAATGGTATGTCCAAGTGAGTAGATCCAGATCACAGCATCATGGGATAGGTGGTATGACATCCCAAATTGCTAGTTTATATCTGTATGATCAAGGATTGTGTCGGGTATATTTCCCTCTAGTGGTTGATTGTTTTTGGATGTTTTCCCAGATGAATTTTCTAGTTTACCTCCTGAGAGAGAGGTAGAGTTCTCCATTAATAAATTTCTAGGATCTACATTGATATCCATTCCTCCTTATAATATGGCTACAATGGAGTTTTAGGATCTCAAAGGGTAGCTAGAGGACTTGGATGCAAAGGGGTTTATTTGACCTAGTACTTTTCCGGGTTCACCGGTCCTTTTGTGAAAAAGGTGAATGGTACCCTTAGGCTATGTGTGGATTATCATAAATTGAACCAATTTATGGTTAAGAACTAGTATCCCTTTCCATGGTTAGAATACCTTTTTGACTAGATCTATGGAGATTGGGTGTTCTTGAAAATTTATTTGAGGTCGGGTTATCATCATGTACATTTTTGACCTGTAGGTATACCTTGTATAGATTTTCATAGCAGGTATGGTCTATATAAGTGTTTGGTTATTCCGTTAGGTCTCATGAATGCACCATTAGTTTTCATGGTGAATATGAACCAATTTTCCATCCTTATCTGGATTCATTTGTGATTGTATTCGTGGATGATATATTATTGTATTATCACAATCAACACGACCATTTCAAACATATTGAGATCTTTTTAGATACACTAAGATAGAATCAGTTATATGATAATCTCTCAAAAATACACTTATGGATGGATATGTTTCACATCTAGGGTCATATTATCTCAGATAAAGGAGTATCAACTAACTAGAGAAGGTGAGCATTATAGTTTCCTAGGAGAATCCTAAGAACGTCTTTGACATATAGATTTTATTGGGGATAGCTGGTTATTAAAGGTGTTTCATACAGGACTTATAACACTTATCAGCACCTTTTATGGGATTAACTAAGAAGGGTGTGAAGTTTTTATGGAAAGATACCCATGATACATCCTTTCAGGATCTGAAAGGGTGACTGACTTTAGTGCGGGTCCTGATTTTTTTAGAGCTGAGAAGGAGCTACATGGTGTATTGTAATGAATCATGAATCAAGATAGGAGTAGTTATGATGTAGGGGAAGCGATTCATGGCATATGAGTCTCATTATTTGAGGCCAAACAAGAAGAATTACTTGATACATGGTCTCTATCTATCCACTATTTTTCATGCCTTATGCTATTGTAGAAAATATTTATTGGGAGAGTGTTTTATTGTGTATATGGACCACAAAAGTCTTAAGTACATATTTACACTGTGTGATTTGAATTTCAGGAAGTGGAGGTAGGTTGAGTACCTATAGTATTTTGACATGATCTTTCCTATACACCTAAAAAGGGAAATGCAGTAGTTGATGTATGGAGTAGGAGGACTCAGATACAGACAGTTCAAGAGGCCATTAGCGAGTGGAAGCTTATGGCCTTGATTTCAGAGATGCACTTGGAGGTGAAAATGGTCAGGGATATACCTTTATTTCATCTTTAGCTATGAGCTCTACTCTTATTAATAGAGTGAGGATGAGATAGATTTCTGATGTTGATGACCTATCCCTACGAGAGAGTGTGGTAGGTGAGGACCTTCCTCCTAGTTGGACTATGGGAGAAGATGAAATTTTGTGTATATGTGGTCATGTATGGGTACCAGTAGACATATGTGAGGAGCTAATATGAGAGTTTTATACCTCATTTTGGGTTGTACAACCTATCATCACCAAGATGTATCATGACTTACACCATCAATACTGGTGGTGGAGTATAAAATATGAGGTAACTTGTTTTCTCATGAGGTATTCCACCTGTTAGAAGGTAAAGGTGAAACACCAAAAACTAGTTAGAATTTTACATCAGTTACTAATTCTCGAGTGGAAATTGGATGATGTTGTGATGGATTTCATGATTGGATTACCGAGGTCTCCTTGAGGTAGTGATAATGTGTGGTTTTTTGTGGACAGGTTCATGAATTTTTCTCATTTCCTACCAAACAAAGATACCTTCTTTGTTGATGAGCTTGGGAGAATTTATATATGTGAGATAATATGACTTCATGGGGTTCCTTAGACCATTGTATCATATAGGGATTCCTTGTTTACATCTCATTTCTAGTATATCTTATAGAGGGGGTTGGGTGCATGGGTGATTCAGAGCATAGCTTACCACCCTCAAACTAATTATCAGTTAGAGAGCATGATTCATGTGCTTGAGGACATACTGAGAGCATGTGTCCAAGATTTTGGGGGATCTTAAGAGAGGCATATACCCCTAGCTGATTTCACCTACAAAACGAGATATCAGGTGATGATACAGATAGAACCTTATGAGGCTTTATATGGTAGGTCATGTTAATCACCCCTATATTGGTTAGAGATAGGAGAGACAACTTTACTTAGGCCTCATCTGATACAGGAGACCTTAAAGCATGTTAAGTTAATTCAGAAATGGATGGATATCTCATAGTTGAGACAAAAATTTATATCGATCGCTATCAACAACCTCTAGAGTTCAAGGTGAGGGATTGGATATTTTTACATATCTCACTGAGGCTGGGACATAGACGGTTTGGAAGATAGGGTAATATTTCACCATGATATGTTGGGTCATTCGAGATTATGGAGAGATTTGGGTTGGTAGCCTATCGGTTTCAGTTACCTGAGAGGTACCGAGCCATGCAAGATATCCTCCAAGTATCTCAACTGCACTGTTATCACTCAGACCCATATCACACTCTATATCCAGATGAGGTGGATTTATAGGTAGATGTTTACATTGAGTAGAATCCTATTTGTATCATTCACAAGAGCATAAAGGTTCTACGAGGATGGTCAGTTCCTCTTGTATGAGTAGTATGGAAGAATGGACATTTACAGGATGAGACTTGGGAGCGGTAGGTCGATGTACATTCTTAGTGGCCAAAGTTATTCTTACTTGATTCTTGACCACTTATGGAAGGTTAATTTGGGTACAAATTTCTTTAAGGGGGAATATTATAAGATCCCAGGTTTTATTAAGAGGTAAAAATATTTTTGTTTTTGGTTTAACTCCTTGGTTTTGACCTAATATGAGTGTCTAATGAGATCTAAAGAGTTTTTTTGGGGGGGGGTAGGGATTTTTCAAATCCCTTAGATTGACTTTTGGATAAAAATAGTTGGGCCACACAATTATGAGAAATTGTGCGGCCCAATCTGCACGTTTAGGGGTAACCATGTGGGGCTAGACAGTGGAGAGAAATAGGTCATACAGTTTTAGGAAACTCTGAACCCTCAATAGCATTCTTATGTGAGTTGATGAAGACTCTTAACATAGGATAAATTCATGGTTTTCAAATGGTTTCTAAAATTGTGCACATGAACCATGTATAGTCCATCTTAAGGTAGTGAAGGGTGCATTGTTGGCACACTATTTGGCCAACCGTGCTTCCAACCCATGTGACTAAGATATTTTGGGAAAAATTACCTTTTATCCCTTAATAACTTATATTTTGAGACCCTACTTTTCTATTTTATTTCTAAAAGATAGGGGAGATCTTATTCTCCTATTTGAATCCATCTTCATGCCATGAGGTGGGATTTGGTGTAACTTTCCAATCTAATGGTTGGTTCGAACACCATTTGTCTCATTGGATCTATCTAGGTAAGTTATTAGATCATCTTATGACATTATTCATTTGTATTTTTATTGAAGGATTTATTAAGGTGCAAGATAATATGCCCTATTTTTAGGATTTTCATCTGTTCTTCATTTTTATCTTGATCTGAACCAAATCAAAGCTTGATATTGGATGAGTTCTCTACCAAAAACCTATGATAGGTGGTATATACCTTTTCCCACAAGTTTGGTGTTTTATAAAGTTAGTTTTCATTATGCCTCATGATAGACTTTTTGTCATTTAATCTAAAAGTAATTGGATAATTGAATTGAATGAATTGGAACCTGTTTAGGTTTCCCACTTGTACCTTTGATATTTTTGGAGGTTGTTTGTAACGCCCTGACCCTAGTTACCCAGATTCGGTGCATTATTACATAACATTGGCATGATACAAGGAAATCATGTCCCAAAAGACTGATCAGTTTAGTAGCCTTGGAAATACTAGATACATTCATAAGGTCAACATTACAACTTGAAAAGAAAAACAAAACTAAATTATTCCATTATAAACATCCAATCTTCCTATATTATGCCTGAAAGTCACTCATAACTAACTTCTTTATATCCTGGAAAATGAAACATAATAAAGGGGTGATCTCAAATGCTCAGTAAGAGTAAGCAATACAACAGAAGATAACATAAACATTAGTCATGGTGAATAATTGAAAACACATGCCTTTAAAAATAATTAACATGAACACTTTATGGTAGGAATATGAGCTGAGTAAATAATGTCATAATAAAACATAGTCACGGGTATTCTACTAGTTGAATAACCAAATGAAATATCAATAGCTAATCTCATAATGATGTAATTCATAATGTCGGACATCATAACCACATAGTCAAGGCCTTGTGCCAAGAATACAAATAATATTTTTTCAAGGGCTTGTGCCAAGACACTAGTTTGTCTCATGAGACCTACCGATGCATCAAGGAGCTATAGCAGGCTCCACCCATCACTTACTAATTCCAATTCATTCCTCATATGCAAATTTTGAAACATAACATAAACATTCATATTAAAACTAGCATATGAAATGTCAATACTTTATCCACAAACCATGAATGGTATAAAAATAGAACATCCACAGTCAAACATAACTTATTAAATATAATATGGAAGATTTTATTGTAACAGATTAACCTCAATCCAGAATAATGAAGGATATTTACATAGATGAAAATAATCATCAAAACTATTTGAGAGAAATATCCCCCTTTTTCTTAAAAATATTCAAAAGCCACACTATTTATCAAGAAGCTGTTTAAAAATAGATTTTTGAATCAAAGTGTCCCATACCACTTTGAAACATTTAAAAGTAATTTTAATTTTAAAACTTTAATGTCCATATAAATAAATCCTTAAAACTATTTTTAAAACATGGGCATTAATGAGAAAGATTTAGAATAATAAATATTTAAAACATTTAAAATGATATTTTAGTTAGAGTTCCTAACCAAAAGAGAGACACTTGAATAAAAATAATTGAGGTAATAAAAACATTATAATATCATGAGAGTAAATGATTTCAATATATACTATGTCAAAGGATATTATATACACCATATAAAAGTGAATTGGTGCATAACAATAAAGAAGTCTCAAAGGAATGTAAATTGAGATGAAATCCCTTATAAAGACAGTATCCTTAGGTAAAGGATAAATCAATGACATAATCATGTGTGAAAAATATAAATAAACTCAATATGATTGTATATTCAGTGTAAATCAATCACAGGACATTCACACATATTCTTATAAAAACAATACCAATGACTTGGATGTTTAACTCAATCAATGGAAATTGAGTTAAGATCAAGTTTATATCAATGACTTGAGAAATTATCAATGGAGTGATTATGTGTATAAAAAGTATATCCACACAAAGGGGAGTGGAAATTACTATATAAATAATAAATAGTGATTCCACACATAATCTTGGAGTAAAATAATCAATGAAGTATGTGTAAAGCCCACTGAGTGGAAATTGAAATTTGAAATTCTCTTACCGATTTGGTAACTTATGAAACATACAAACCCTTAAAGAAGGATAATAAAATGATGATTTAAATAACCATAACTTAAATTATATTACACAACGAATACAATCATGGACAGTACATACGCCACACAAAAGGAAATAGTGGCCAATATAGCATGAATCTCACATGAATAAAAGTGATATGAAAAACCCTTACTTCGTTGTAATCAATCGAGTCATATGACCAAAAATTAATAACCACCAAATTAATCCCAAAATACCATTAATATAAATATAATAATGATAATATATATCAATGGCATTACATAATACACCACAAGCAATAAATAAGTGGCAAACAATGGAAATCTCACAGAATTAAAAGTGAGATAAGAAACCCCTTACTTTATACTTTTTCCTTGGTAGGGGTAGGTTAACCTCCTGTATAATGGTGAAATAATTGTTATTAAATTATAAAAGAATCATATACATTAATATTATATCATATATTATCTTTTAACATTTCTTTGTTAATAATATCTTAGTATTATCATCGTTTTGGGTGTTAACGGATTTTTTTCCTTTATATTATTTGTTATGTGAGTCATATTTGTTATGGATGGAATGTATCTTATTCATATCTAGAATTATATAAAGTCTCTAAAATATATTTTTAATCATCAAATGAAAATTATTCTTGAATGGATATGATGGGAAATGAATCTCATCGCATTCGTGGAGACGGTAATCTATACGTACGCACGAGCGACAATATCATTCTTTTGATATTAAAATAATATATAATTGGATTTTATATCATATATGAAGAATAATTATCATGTTATATTTATTATTTAAATCAATTACACATCATTATTATACCCATCCAAATAATAATGTATTGAATAACAATTACACCACGACGTGGAGACGGTAAGCCGTACGTACGCATGTATGGTGACATGTCATTCAAAGGATGGATAGAATAATGAATATGGTTGTACCATATTTATAATAAAATCATAGTATATATAAGATACTAGATTTATTATTTTATAATGGAAACAAAAAATAAAGAGGAAGTGGAAGAAGAAAGGAACTTTGAAAGAGATGATGAAATGTTTACCTCTTCTTCGGGTTCTTCCTTTTGATTTGATCAAAAGGGCTCTTTGGTTGGATTTATGACTAAATTATGGCCTCTAGGATGAAGGGATTACATTTGAGAGGGTATTTGGGCAGGTTTTGTCCAAGACAAATGGCTTTCATGGTGTGAATTAGAGAGACGGTGGGGTGACCTTTTATAAGAGGGGTGAGGGGCACCTTAGGAAAAGCTAGAAATATTATTTTATAATAAAATCATTTTCGTTTTATAATGGATAAAAAATAGATTATTTAAAGTATAAGGTGGGTATGGGTTGAAAACCACTCAACCAATATGTTTTAGACAGGTTTGGATCACTATATTAACTTTATCTTTTATATTTAACTCTTAGTTAAATAGTTTGACATTTACCATGTCTCTTTGTATGTTTATATTATATGGTTAATAAACTTACTATATACTTCCAAGAGAACCCCAAGTGGTTTATTAATGATACACCTATCATTATATAAGTCTTTTGGCTGAACCTTATATTTTTAGGAATATAATATCAATTAATAATATAATATTTGTTTTAAAAACACTTTTATGTCAATTTTGAAACTATTTGGTATTTTGTTTTTGATAAATTTATAACAGAATTATTACTTCTAAAAAAATTCATCTAACCAACCCTAAAATGTTATATTAAACTATAAAATTAGTTTAATTCATAAAAAGTCACAAATTACATTTATTTGGATATTTATAATATCAATTATTTTAATATTTCATTAATACGGTAATTACTGCATCATCATTGTGTCATAAATAAATTTTATTATTTAATGTTTAAAATTTATAAATAAAATAAAATTATGTAGTAAATATTTTTATCTTTCTAATTAATATTTATAGTCGAATTTATCTTATTTATAACCCTATATTAAAAATGTTTTAGTTATTAAACTTTGATTTTAACTCTTTTAACTCTTCTTTAAATAAAATAATAATAAATGTCCTAATCTAATCCACGTGGACCTAAAGGATCATATTTTATTTCTAAGGTTGTTTTTGGTCGAATTACACTTATCCAATAGAATTAGTACATGTGTTAGGGTAATATTAATATCATTTTTACCCTTAATTACCCTATTTACTTTTAACCATGGTAAATAAAAGTAAAAAGTTACTATTCACCAAAAATTATTTTCATCTTATTGAACCAAATTTTACTTACTGATATCAATCATTTCTCTCAGATTTTTGAAATTTCACTCACAAAAGCGGTAAAATTAAGTTTTATGTGAATTTGCAAATTCTCCTAGGAGGTGGGTAAAAGACAGTGAAAAGTTCAATAAAATTTATATATATATAAAATTATTATAAACTAACTCCAATGAATTACATTGAACTTATATAAGTATTATGTATCTATTTTGACCTAAAATAAATTTAAATAAAAAATCGGTTTTAAACTATAACTTAGTGTTTTTCACTATTCATCAAAAATTGAAAGTTTTCAGAAAAATACCAAAAATTTACCCTAAGCTAATTTAGATATTTAAAATCCAAAAATGAAGTCCATTTTGAAATATAAAATTTAAAAAATTTAAAAAAGTTGGTATTACTATTCAAAACGGCTAGTTTGATTGGTCGTTGTGTGTTCGAATCTTGAAGTTGCATACAATGCAAGCTATTACATTATTCAAAGGGAAACGTACTGTGGAAGCTTGGGGTGTTACATTATTCCCCCCTTTTGGAAATTGCATCCTCACAACTTTTAAAATTGGTCTTGGGAACATAATTTAAAGTTCCACATCGAAAAAAGATTCAATAAAACTATCACTTTAAAATAAAGAAAGAGAAGTACAAAGGTCACTCGAGATAACCCATACTAGGATTCCATGTAGGAAAACATGGATATGGAAGATAAACTAAGTGTCAAGTTCTAATGGATAGGGATAGAAAACATGATCAGAAGAAATTTAACAACAAGAAAACCACAAACTTATAATGGGACAAATGGTCATTAGTTTTCCAATAGAAAAAGTAAAAGTACAACGCTTTTTTTAAGTTACATTTCATAAAGATGAGGAATTTATTTATGAGATTGACCAAAAACATAAAGATATATACTTACTTTTTAAGTAGATCTTCATTCATTAATAAATTTCTACTACTAACTCGTTTTTTTTAAACGATGAGTATTCAAGATGACTTGGTCACACGTGAAGAGCTAGAATCAACTTCTATAGAATCACATGATTCACAAAGGATAAACTATATATTTACCTTGTCTTTAGAGATTAATCAAAACCAAAATGGTTAGTACAAGATCAGATGATCCCCCAAAAGGATATTCCTTTAGAGAAATAAACACTAATCTTAATTTCTAAAATTAAACCAACAATACCCCAAACTTAAATAAATACCATTCAATAAACAATTGTCCTTAAAATCCTTCAATATAATCCAAACTAATATTGAAACCCAAAACTTAGAAGAATTTGGTTATGTAGTCTTCCACGTTAAATTGTATCTCCA
This sequence comes from Viscum album, assembly GCA_963277665.1. Taxonomy (NCBI): domain Eukaryota; kingdom Viridiplantae; phylum Streptophyta; class Magnoliopsida; order Santalales; family Viscaceae; genus Viscum; species Viscum album. Next base: position 938,134,931 of record OY728153.1, read on the forward strand.
AATGACATCGACTACTCTTAAAGTCACATACTTAAAATTAATTAACCTAATCACATATTTTCTATTATAGGTTAATCATTTCCATAAATAACCCAAATCACTATAAATCCACAATAAAAACATAGATAAAAATCCACCATTACTCCTCAAATGAAATATCATAGTATTCTATTTTCCTTAGGCATATAGTGTTCCCAACAGAGCGAACGTCTTCCAAAATGACATTTATCACTTAATCACCAAATAATTTTTCTATACTAAGGGTATTAATTTGATAATACATAAGATCCAAAATCAACTTATTATTAATCAATAAAATCATTTAACTAAAAATAATTAGTCACACTAACTAGGGACTTCACGTAGTCCAGTGGTAGGCGATAAATCTCAATCGCACTCTGGTTGTGGGTTCGATTCCCACAGCTTTATCTGATGCGACAAGTTTTCACATGATTTTTTTGTTATCCTTTTTTAAAAACTATATTTTATAACATTACCAAAATGAGATAAATTCATCAAAATAACTATAACATAATTTAACCACAAATGTTATCTCATACCTTGCATTTTCATCCCAAAATATAATAAGTTGTAATTGCCTCAAATTCAAGGATCATATAAAACCAAATGGTTATTTATAACTATATCCACAAGAGAAAAGATAATTCTTCCTCAAATATCATTTTCACATGATAAATTGAAGGGTTAAACATATAAGAGAAAAATCATCTAAAGTAATCTCAAAAACAAAGAGCACTAATACCTTTAAACATTTTTCCATCCATTTATTTACACATAGGTTCTTCCTTGACCAAGAGGTTATCCTATAGAATAGGTCATTGACTTGGGTGATGCCATGGTCCCTTAAATTTAAGACAAATTACCGTAATTGGAATCTTAGGATCATTTTTATTTTCTTCCATAGTACTCTTCATTTTTCCTCGACAATTATTTACTTTATGCCCTTATTTCCCAAACATAAAGCATTTCTTTGTTCCATTGAGACACTTTCCTGGGTGTCTCCTTCCACATTTCTGGTATGATGTAAATTGAGATTTCTTCTCTCCATGTTATCCACAGATAGAGCTCTTATCATTCAATGCCTTGATCTTATTTTTTGATTCCAGGAGTTGGTTAATATATATGTTGTTGATCATATTTTTAGAAAACTGATTCGGCATGAAGACAATATCTTTTACGCCTATCAACATTCTATTTTGTTTCTCATTTCCACCACCATTCCCACCTTGTACATAATGTTCAATGTTGCTATTACTTCCTTGGAATCCAGCCATTAACTAAAACCAGGAAACATTGTGTGAGTAAGAATAGTCATAAAAGTATTTAGAAAATATCATCAGACCTTATTTTCAATCAAAAACACACTAGTATTAACCAAGGTTATTTATTCTCATCTTATATTAAAATCCTTCAAATCGGTTTGTAAGGAAAATGTAAATTATCCTAAGCATATCCCCTGGGAGTGTCATAACCAAGAGTGAAGCAAGACTTGTTTTCATGCACCAGTTCCCGTTCGAGTCTATCTCAAAGCGGTGTTTTTGGGTTTTACCCCTAGGTACATCCGTGCCAGATCCGCCTCTACCTGCTCATATCCAGAAAAGGATGTATTTCTTGGAAAACTCACAAAATCTCTACAATACCAAAATTTTAGGAAGTTCTTCTATACTAATCCTCAAATTCTATCTTAGTGCTATGTGCTCTAATCAGAGTTTATCTAAATCTAGTTTCCAAGGTTTGTACTAAACTTCCTCTGATACCAACTGTAATGCCCCGACCCCAGTTACCTAGAGTTGGTGCATTATTACATAACATTGGCACGATACAAGGAAATCATATCCCGAAAGACCAATCATTTTAGTATCCATGGAAATACTAGATAAATTCCTAAGGTCAACATTACAACTTGAAAAGAAAAACAACACTAAATTATTCCATTAGAAATATCCAAGATTCCTAGATTATGCATGTAAGTCACTCATAACTAACTTCTTCATACCCTAGGAAAATGAAACATAAGAAAGGGGTGCGCTCAAATGCTCGGTAAGAGTAAGAAATATAGTGTAAGATAACATAAATATTAGGCATGGTGAATAATTGAAAACACATGCCTTTACAAATAATTAACATGAACACTTTATGGCAGGAATATGAGCTGAGTAAATAATTCCATAATAAAACATAGTCATGGGTATTCTACAAGTTGAATAACTGCATGAAATATCAATATCTAATCTCATAATGATGGAATACATAATGTCGAACATCATAACCACATAGTCAAGACCTTTTTCCAAGACTACAAATAAGATTTTGTCAAGGCCTTGTGTCAAGACACTAGTTTGTCTCATGAGACCTACCGATGCATCGAGGAGCTATGGCGGGCTCCACCCGTCACTTACTAAGTCCAATGCATTCCTCATATGAAAGGATTGAAACATAACATAAACATTCATATTAAAACTAGCATACAAAATGTCAATAATTTATCCAGAAATCATGAATGGTATAAAAATAGCACATCCACAGTCAAACATAACTCATTCAATACAATATGGAAGATTGTATCGTAACATATTAACCTCAATTGATAATAATGAAGGATATTGATATAGATGAAAATAATCATCAAAACTATTTGAGAGAAATATCCCCCTTTCTCATGAAAATATTTAAAATTCACACTATTTGTTAAGAAGACGTTTAAAAATAGATTTTTTAATTAAAGTGTCCCATACCACTTTGAAACAATTAAAAGGAATTTTAATTTTAGAACTTTAATGTCCATATAAATAAATCATTAAAACAATTTCTAAAACATGGATATTAATGAGAAAGATTTAGAATAATAAATCTTTAAAACATTTAAAATGATATTTTAGTTAGAGTTCCTAACCAAAATAGAGGCACTTGAATAAAAATAATTGAGGTAATAAAAACTTTATAATATCATGAGAATAAAGGATTTCAAGATATACTATGTCAAAGGATAGTATATACACTATATAAAATTGAATTGGTGCATAACAATAAAGAAGTATCAAAGGAATGTAAATTGAGATGAAATCCCTTATAAAGACAGTATCCTTAGGTAAAGGATAAATAAATGACATAATCATGTGTGAAAAATATAAATACACTCAATATTATTGTATATTCAGTGTAAATCAATCAGAGTACATTTACACATATTCTTGTAAAAACAATACCAATGACTTGGATGTTTAACTCAATCAATGGAAATTGAGTTAAGATCAGGTTTATATCAATGACTTGAGAAATTATAAATGGAGTGATTATGTGTATAAAAAGTATATCCAAACAAAGGGGAGTGTAAATTACTATATAAATAATAAATAGTTATTCCACACATAATCTTGGAGTAAAATAATCAATGAAGTATGCGTAAAGCCCACTGAGTGGAAATTGAAATTCGAAATTCCCTTACCGATTTGGTAACTTATGAAACATACAACCCCTTAAATAAGGATAATAAAATGATGATTTAAATACCCATAATTTAAATTATATTACACAATGAATACAATCATGGACAGTACATACACCACACAAAAGGAAATAGTGGCCAATATAGCATGAATCTCACATGAATAAAAGTGAGATAAAAAACCCTTACTTCGTTGTAATCAATTGAGTCGTATGACCAAAAGTTAATAACCACCAAATTAATCCTATAATACCATGAATATAAAGATAATCACGATAATATATATCAAATTTCAGTACATAATACACCACATGCAATAAATAAGTGGCGAACAATGGAAATCTCACAGAATTAAAAGTGAGATAAGAAACCCCTTACTTTATACTTTTTCCTTGGTAGGGGTAGGTTAACCTCCTTTATAATGGTTAAATAATTGTTATTAAATTATAAAATAATCATATACATTAATATTATATCGTATATGATCTTTTAACACTGTTTTGTTAATAATATCTTAGTATTATCGTCGTTTCAGGTGTTAACGGATTCGTTTCCCTTTATATTCTTTATTATGTGAGTCATATTTGTTATGGATGGGATGTATATTATTCATATACATAATGTTATCAAGTCTCTAAACATTATTTTTAATCATAAAATGAAAATTAGTCTTGAATGGATACGATGGGGAATGAATCTCATCGCGTTCGTGGAGACGGTAATCTGTACGTACGCACGAGCGACAATATCATTCTTTTGATATTAAAATAATATATAATTGGATGGTATATCATATATGAAGAATAATTATCATGTTTTATTTATTATTTACATAAATTACACATCATTATTATACCCATCCAAATAATAATGTATTGAATAACAATTACACCACGACGTGGAGACGGTAAGTCGTACGTACGCACGTATAGTGACATGTCATTCAAAGGATGGATAGAATAATGAATATGGTTGAAAAATATTTATAATAAAATCACAGTATATAGAAGATACTGGAGTTATTATTTTATAATGTAAATAACAAAGAAATAGTAAGTGGAAGAAAATAAAGGAACTTTGAAAGAGGTGATGAAATATTTACCTCTTCTTTGGGTTCTTCCTTTTGATTTGATCAAAAGGGCTCCTTAGGTTGGATTTCTGACTAAATTAGGGACTCTATTATGAAGGGATGAAAGTTGAGAAGGTATTTTGGCAGGTTTTGGCCGAGCAAAATGGCTTTGATGGTGTGAATTAGAGAGAAGGGGGGTTCCCTTTTATAAGAGGGGTGAGGGGCACCTTAGGAAAAGCTATAAATATTATTTTATAATAAAATCATTTTCGGTTTCTAATGGATCAAAAATGTATTATTTAAAGTATAAGGTGGGGATGGGTCGAAAAAAACTCAACCAATATGTTTTATACAGGTTTGGGTCCCTATATTAACTTTATCTTTTAGATTTAACTCTTAGTTAAATAGTTTGACATTTACCATGTCTCTTTGTATTTTTATATTATGTGGTTAATAAACTTACTATATACTTCCAAGATAACTCCAAGTGGTTCATTAATGATACACCTATCATTATATAAGTATTTTTTCTGAACCATAGATTTTTAATAATATAATATCAATTAATAATATAATATTTGTTTTAAAAACTCTTTTATGTCAATTTTGACACTATTTGGTATTTTGTTTTTGCTAGATTTATAACAGAATTATTACTTCAAAAAAAATCATATAACCAACCCTAACATGTTATATTGACCTAAAAAATTAGTTTAATTCATAAAAAGTTTCAAATTACATTTATTTGGATATTTATAATATCAATTATTTTAATATTTCATTAATACGGTAATTACTGAATCATTATTGTATCATAATTAAATTAAATTATTTAATGTCTAAAAATTATAAATAAAATACCATTATGTAGGAAATATTTTTATCTTTATAATGAATATTTATAGTATAATTTATCTTATGTATAACCCTATATTAAAAATGTTTTAGTTATTAAACTTTGATTTTAACTATTTTAACTATTCTTTAAATAAAATAATAACAAATGTCCTAATCTAATCCAAGTGGACCTAAAGGATCATATTTTATTCCTAATTTTGTTTTTGGTCGAATTAAACTTATCCAATAGAATTTGGACATGTTTTAGGGTAATAATAATATCATTTTTACCCTTAATTACCCTATTTACTTTTAACCATGGTAAATAAAAGTAAAAAGTTACTATTCAGCAAAAATTATTTTCATCTTATTGAACCAAATTTTAATTACTGATATCAACCATGTCTCTCTGATTTTTGAAATTCCACTCACAGAAGCGGTAAAATTAAGTTTTATGTGAATTTGAAAATTCTCCTAGGAGGTGGGTAAAAGACGGTGAAAAGTTCAATAAAATTTTTATATATCTACAATTATTATAAACTGAATCTAATGAATTAAATTGAAATTATATAGGTATTATGTATCTATTTTGACCTAAAATAAATTTAAATAAAATAAATAATTATTTAAATAAAAAAATCGGTTTTAAACTATAACTCAGTGTTTTTCACTATTCATCAAAAATTGAAAGTTTTCAGAAAAATACCAAAAATTCACCCTAAGCTAATTTTGATATTCCAAATCCAAAAATGAAGTCCGTTTTGAAAGATAAAATTTATAAAATTTCAAAAAGTGGGTATTACTATTCATAACGGCTAGTATGATTGGTCTTTGTGTGTTAGGATCTCGAAGTTGCGTACAATATAAGCTGTTACATTATTCAAAGGGAAACGTACCATAGAAGCTTAGGGTGTTACATTGTTAGCCCCAACCCAGGCCACCCATGGGGTGTGAATTTGTATCTACCTTACTTTATACCACCCCAATGGGTGTGTGAGTGCTCTACTTATTAGAGAGAGCCTTTATAAATTAAATTGAATTGAGATGATTAGGATATGGTGATACCTCCTTTTCCATGTGATTACATGATGTTAAATGGTTGAATTGTTTGAATGGAAATTGTGTAAATGAGTTGGATGAACTCATGAAATGTAAATGTTTTGAAATTATGAATGAATGTGATGATGATTTTATTATGTTAGTAGATTCCTTGGTCGGTATACCTTGGATCTCGATTCCATAGGATTCCATGGATTTTTCTACTCCATGGGTCTTGATTATGGTATTAGATTCCTTGGACCTATTTAATCCTTGGATCCTGATTCTATAGGATTCCAAGGGAATTGATACCCTTTGGACCCAATTTCTTGGACTCGTGTTGGACATGGTCTACTGACATGCTCCTTGGAATCCAACCAAGTTTTTACTAAGTTTCCATCGTGATTCTCCTCAGACTCAATACAGATTCCTTGGTCTTCTATACCTTAGATCTAACCCTTTGTGGTCTGGAACTTTTGATTACAAGACACGACCATTGTGGATGTGGTACACTCTTGATTATATGGTGTGGTTGTGATAGTATTATACACTGGATTATAAGGCATGGATATGATAGATTTTATGCACTTGATTAAACAACAAGTCCATAGTGGATATTTTGGAATATTTTATAGATATCCTAGTATGGGTATCAGCTTATAATGGTTACACTGGATAGAACCACACCTGTTTATTTATTCTTTATAGATGGCCTTATTTTTAGGAGCTTGACTGTTGTTGATAGGATTTATGGTAGAACTTTCAGTTATTAATTTTGTCTTGGTAATTTCACTCATACTAATTTAATACCTATTATATACTACACCCTGATTTAGCTTGTTATACATAGACCAAACAGTTTATAGACACCATTGGTAGTGCCCTACTGAGTTTTATCTCACACCCTATCTGGCCCACCATTGGGTACCCAAACAGACTTCTTGGATGAAGGTACGGATCGGGGAAGGTCCCCACTATATGATGCTTAATTTTATTGTTTCTTAGGAGTAGGGGAGCACATGACCGAGTTAGGATCATGATTCTAGTTGGGATAGTTATTTTTTATATTTTTTGTATTTTCATACAAGTATTGTATTGGATTCTTTTATACATATTTTTCTTCTTTTTAGATACATGACATGACACATCATCTTGTATATGAGATTACTTCTAGCATTGTTTATTTATTATTGTATTGGATGTTTATCTTCTGTCTGGTTGATTTACTACTTCTGATATTGACTAATATGATAACTACCATTGTGTTACTCTCTAAAATGAAGGAACAGTCTCCTCATAGAAACACCCTAGGCCCTTACTGGTAGTTGATAGCCTCTAGTGTACAAGGAGTCATGCTTGAGGCCATGTGACCCACTGGCTCGGGGCACCGTTTAGTGGACCCTAGGTTAGGATGTTACATTTATGGTAATATATATATATATATATACACACATTAATATTTATATACATGATATAAAATTTCCCAATTGACTAGGATTACAAACCCAAGGATTGACTGTGGTTTCACATTATTCATTTTATTTATCTTTTCAGTTATGTATCAGCTAGGTTGATCATATTTCATGAGCATTAACTTATGACAACAGAATTATAGGTTCGTCATTGGGGTGGCCTACTGAGATTATTTATCACCCCTGTACATGCACCTCCATGTGTGTGAAAACCTTGTCTTATTTTTAGGTTGATAATAGATTCATAATGGATATTGTTGAGGCCTAAATTTGTATGATTTATTTGAACCAGTCATGTGGATTCTTATGATTGAGTTGATGCAGTTCGATAGTGTCTTGGAGACCAGGTATATGGTCTGGCTCAGAGTTAGTATTGGAGCCTTGTACTTTTATCTCAATTTCCTTTATGTTCTTATGTATATATGGTTGGAACAGTGGGTGACCATTGTTATATGTATGAAATGGATGTTTGGGATTTTATAGAATTTCATTTATTATTACATCATATTCTATTTAAGTTTATTTATTGCCTATTAATATTTTTTTATTCACTACTTTGGATGATATATGGTTATTTCTACTATTATTACCATGATATGAGGGTATATTCTTCCTGTTGTACCACCTTTAGACCCTAAATTATAGTTGGTAGCCTCTGGAATATGAGGAGGAATGATTGAGGTCTGTGAATAACCATCTTGGGGAACTATTTTAGTGACGTCTGAGTTAGGATGTTATACCTATTTTTATTTCAATGGGTTCTTTATGATGTGATAAATGAATTATTTTCAAGCGGAACTCATAAGGATGAATTATTATGGGTGGGGTACTATATTTCCCTCCAATACATTGTTTAAAAGTTTAAATCTCATGATATATATACATGGGAAGAATCTAGTTATTCGCAAGCATGGGTGAAAGTGTGTGACTCATGAAATTAATGTTTCCATATACTAATATTAGTGCCATAGTTGAACGATGTTATGTATTCCAATCTTATTCTTTCATGATTCAAGGTTTATATTAAATGTTTCTAATACATGTGATGGAAATTATGTTTCCATGTTGATCTTTTATTGCTTTAATTTTTTATTACATGTGATTTTAACTTTGATAATGTTTTTTGATTATCCCTCATGATGATATGATTTTATTCTTATGATAATTTTTTTCTTATACTTATAAACTCATCCTTAATGAAATGTTTATTCACCCCTTACTTAACATTTGAGCTCACCCATTTCTAATTTGTTCATTCCCTAGGTTATGAGGATGAGTTTTACTAATGATATGTTTTGAAGACGTTCTAGTATGGTGAACTTAAGGAGAAATGATCAAAACCATCATAAAATAAGTTAATTATATAGCTTCCCTCCAGATACACAAAACATATCAGTTCTTAGGATATTATTATTGTTATTTATCAAATGTAATGTAAAATATGTAAAATAAAGGAATGTTTAGCTTAGTTCACTATAGTTGGTATCAGAGCAAAGGTTCAGTTATTTTTGGATATTAGAGAATCTATTTTTGAGAATTATGGTTAAAAAACATTAGTGGAAACCCTAGAGATGAGTCTTTGTAAAGGATGATATCTATAGTTTTGTAAAGTCTAGATTATGTGGTTCTACTAGAAATTGAATCTATATATGGATACTGGAAAGTGGATTTGGATATGAAACATATGTATCTAGGGGTAATCACCACATAAAAGGATGATAGATAATTAACTTTATCTTCACTCTGGTGCATGATGAGTGGGCCTAATACTACACACCTTCCCAAAAACTCCTAAGGGATTTTCTTTAGTGATTCACATTATATTTACAAACTATAAAGAAGGAATTTAGCACATTATTATGTTATGTTTAGGTATATTAATCGTATGTAGACAATGAATAACCTAAATTTAAGCCTTAAAATTTATATGTTAAATAACACAAGTTATTTATGATTCATTACTTATATGATAATGGTTATCTTTTTATATCAAGTATTATTATCCTTAGTGTTTATTTATTTAATACATGATAAGAGAAAGGAGAAATAAATTTAATAATGGGTGTGATGGGAAATGCAATAATTGCTCTAATGAGATACCAAACGAGATTGGAGTTTGTGTACAAAATCTCATATCAATGCTCGTCCAACTATCACAAGTTGTGAATAAAAACAAAAACCATGTTGAGCTCCTGAACGCACTAAGGAAGTAGCGTCTTGTTATTGAATATTTCACGTGAAAATGTTCACCCTCATTTAGTGGATCTTATAATACACTTATTATTGAGAAATGGATCAATGTGATGGAAAATATTTTTTCTATTATCCAATGCTTGGATCATGAAATAGTTGTCTTAGATTTTTATCTCTTTGAAGGAGAGGTTTACTGATGGTAGAATTTCATTAATAACATAACATATAAGGAAGAAATAGACACTATATAATTGGAGGAGTTAAAGAAAGTATTTTTCATTAAGGAATTTCCTAAAACTCTTCGCATGAGGATGGAGTAAGGATTATTATAGATTAAAAAAGGAGGATGATTCCATTAAAACTTATGAAGTAAACTTTATGAGGCTTGAAAATTATACCTATGGTTATATACCCCAACCTAAAAACAATATTGAACACTTATTTGGTGGTTTAAAACTAATTCTTTGAAGGTAATTATCCATAAAAGACTTATGGAGCTATGAAAATATTGTTCTATGTATACTAAATGTGGATATAGAAATTAGAGACTATCATTATTTAAAGGAAAATAAAATAAATGTGAAATATTGAGAGATATATAATGTCAAGTCTCATGGGGGAAGAAATTCCAAATCTCTAATTTCCAAAAATGTGGGAAGAAACAATTGGGTAATTTCCTCAAAGGATCAAGTAAGTTTTTTAAGTGTGGTAGAGTAGGCCACTAAGACCACAACCAAATAATTAAGGCTAAGATATCGATTAATGAAACAAATGAGAAGGTCCTGATTAATTGTCCACCCAAACTACTATTATTCAAATTAAATGAGTTTGGACATTACATGAATCAATTCACTAACCCTTTCACCAATGAAGAAACTAATCTCTATCAACCTCCCAAACTGAGTGAACAAGGGAATTCGCAATCACTACTTCTAAGGTGGATCATGATAATGAAGTGATGTGAGGTGAAATTGATCTATTTATAGATCTTCTAATACCTTATTTCATTTTATTTTGTCACATTCTTTTATATCATATAATTTTTTTAAGAATATAGAATCACTACCTCAAGTAATGGATATTTAACTATCTATAAAACACCTTGTGACACAATGAACATATCTAAGATATATAGATTTTATCTGATTTAGATTTATAGGAGGATACTTACTATAAATCTAGTTCTTATTACTTTAGTTGAATTTGATATAATATTGGGTATGGATTGGATTTCCTTATATAAAAAATATATAAGTTGTCAGGGAAAAGAGATCTCATTTCATATCTTGAATCATCTTATTATCAAGTATCAATATAGGAATAATTATGGACTTCCCTTGGAATAATATTCTATAATATGGGTCCTGATACCTATAAATGAGGTATTTCTAGCTCAAATTATTAGGGATAAATTCAACATTGATGAAATTTCTATTTTATGGTAATATACTAATGTATGTCTAGATGAACTTCGTGGTCTTATCCTAGAGCATAAGTTTGTGTATTAAATTGAACTCATACCTGGATAAATTCCTATTTTAAAGACTTTGTATAGAAAGGACTCCATTTAATTAGAGTAATTTAAGAATAAAGTTCAATAGAATCTAGATAAGGTCTTAATATACTAGATTTATTCATTATAGAGTGAATTGGTTCTCTTTGTCAAATAGAAGGATGGATCAATAGGTCTTTACATTGATTATTGTAGAACCCCAAACCCAGAATCCTGGAGCGTGTGTTTGCTATCAATTACATTGGCATGATTACAAGGAATCAAACTCTAAAGGACTGATTAGTTTAGTAGTCTTAGTAAACTAGATACATAAATGAGTCTTTTATTATAAATTACTACACTAATTACAACATAATTTTTTTCTTCTTTCTTCTTTCTAAATAAACAGCTTCGAGGATAACTCTAATCCATATAGTAAATCCCTAAATATCTTTTATAATATGCTTCTTGGATTACTAGGGAAATAAACGTAATACGGGTCAGATCAAATTCTAAATAAGTACAAAATATATATAAAAAAATAATGAATCAATAAGAATAGTAAAATGGAAAGGTAAATAACTGAACACACATGCCATGTAATCAATAAACTGAATGGAAGTATGTAAACAATATGGAAAGGTAATAACTGGAAATACATGGCATTAAAATAACTAGATAAGGAAAAATCACTATGTCAAGGTATGAAACTAAAACACATCCCATTTAATCAATGAACTAAAATGAACTATATCTATAGATATATCGATGAAAAATATCATGGATGAATAATAACTGAAACTAGTATGGGGGGAATGATTAATTGTTATATTTAATGTATAAGTCACATGAAAACCTATTATAATCAAGACATTTCACAATATAGTTTAAAACCAAGGGTAGAAACCCATTTGTGCAACTATTTGTCTCATGAGAACCTACTAATGCATCGAGGAGCTATATAAAGTCAGGGCTCCACCCGTCATCACCAGTTCAAAACATTCCTCATATTGAATAATAAAAATAACTAATATGACTTATCAATTAACCATATTGAATGAGAAATATAGATTTATCGATAATTCCCCATTTAAACACCGTATGTAAAATGGTATATGGTTTAGGTAATAGTAATACCCATGATAAATGGTATGGATAAGTAAGAGAAATTTAATGCTCAATAATCATATGAAATTGGATATTTCAAGGGGACTAACAAATAAATAAAGGAAGTGAATGTGAATACTATCCTTGTTCAAATAAATCATAAACCATACAGAGGAGGAATAATGATGGTATCAATACAACAAATCCCATGTGGAGTAAAAATAGAGGGTTGTTGTCGTTGATTAAATAAAAGAATAACTTTTAAAAATATTCTTGAGGAAAATATCCTTTAATTTTGAAAAACCATTTGAAATTATTTTTATTTGAAAATAAATTTTGAAAAAAAAATCTTTAAAAATAAACCTTTTAAGCTTGAAATATAATATTCAAAGAAATGATGGTAGATAAATTCATACAAGTCATATGAGGTAAAAAGAATATTTCTTTTGTATGGTAAAAGGTTAGAAAATGCCTCATTCGGAAATCAAAAAGAAGATTCCTTTGAAAACATTAGTAAAAGAAAAAAGGGGTGAAAATTTCTTTAAAAAATAATTTTAAAAAAAAAATTAAAAACATTTTATTAAAACATGATTTTTATAAGAAAATATATTCTCTGAATAAAGAGATAAATAAAGTTTCATTTTCTGAAAAAAAAAATATATAAAAAATTTTGTGTACCAAATAAATGAAGATTGGTAATAATATTGAAATTTTAAATGAATAACTAGAGGGGAATGAAAGGGTTTATTGAACATTGGTTGTATAATTTTCTTAAATGGAAATTCCATTGAAAGATCATTAAATATATAGTTGAGGAAAATAATCATTAAACATTCCAAAGTGTCCCATACCACCTTGAAACATTTTAAATAATAAACCTCATGAAGAAATAATATTAAATTAAAGACTTAAATACCATTAAGGTAATAGTATTAATGATAAAATATAACAATAGGTTCATTAGATACACCGCACAAAATATATAAGTGGTGAACATGACATTTATCTCACGGATGTAAAAAGTGAGAGGAGAATCCATTACATATGAATTGAAAGACCAAAAATTAATAATCATAAATTGAAACATCTAAATAAAATTAATATAAAATAATTAATGATGTTACGTGTTAATTTTTCATTATGTACACCATATATAAGAAATTTGGTGCACAAGAATAAAGTACGGCTCATGGAAAGAAAAGCGAGACAAGAGTCTCTTACCATGTGTTTCCTTTTGGGTGAACATCCTTTAACTTCCTATATAATAAACTTATGTTAATTTTCTACTTACTTGAGAACCTTTTTCATGTTTATAATTAATTTTATTTCACTTATTACTATTTTATATACAACTACTTAAATAATTAAGTTTATGTCGGGTGTTTTGACTAAATTCGGTTTATGTGTCAAAAACAACTTTCATAGTTCAACTATGGTAAAATGGGTCATTATATAACATATACAGAATAATAAAAATGTAATAATTATCAATTTTATATATCAATTATAATTTTAAAATCAATCATTTAATATGGTTATGAAAAATGGACCAATGTTACACTCATTAAGATGGTAGGTCATACGTACGCATGAGTAACATTCTCATTTTTCGATGATCATTATATGAAGAAGTTAAGTATAATTATATATTTAAATAATGATAATTATATCATAAATACCATATTATTTAATCATATATACTTATATATATAATTCTATTAGGTAAAAGGAATCACATCATGTCAAGAAGGTGGTAGTCCACACCTCCACGAACAACGTTATCTCTTTTAAAGTGTGTGAAAGGGTAATATAGAAAATTATATATATATACATATTTAAATAAAGGTGATTGGGTAATTAATATAATATATATATTTTTATGTATTATATTTTTAATTATAACCATCCTTTATGCATTCCATATATAGTGTGAATGAATCACATCGCTTTGAGGGGGCGGTAGTCCACACTTCCTCAAACGATGTTTTCGTATTAATGTGAAATGGAAATTATTAAATATATGTGTTATAAAAGTATTAAATAAGTATAAATAAATAATAAATATCATATATAACATTAAAAAACATATTTTACATCATAATTTCCACCATGATAAGTGGTAAGGGATAAATGAACAATCATCATTTTGTGAGGCATTAGTTCGTCGCTCACATAAACAGTATGTTCATTACCCATTAGATGGTGGTGTGTGTATGTGTAGGTATAAACCTTATCATAAAAACATAAAATTATATTTAGGATACTGGTTTTTTTATAAAATAAAGGAATAATAATAGTATAGGGGGTGGATAATGGAAATCAAACTAAAAGGCTTAAGAGAAGATGTTACCTCTTAATTGGGTAACTTATTTTGGTTTGAACCAAAAGGATTCCTTGGAAAGTCTTATGCCCAAAGGGATGATTCTAGGTAAATGGGAGAGATTTTGGGATACTATTTGGGCATATCTTTTCCTAACCTAATAGTTTTGAGTGGTTTTAATAAGTGGATAGGTGGTGGCTTTTTATAGGCAAGGAAAAGGACTCACTTGGAATTTTTGGAAACAAGTTAGGTATAAACATGTTCTTACCTAATAAAAAGTCATAAAAAACCATAAAAATAAATAATTTAAGGTTTATGGTCTAAATATTTCCATAAAATTTGTTTTTTACATGTTTCTAGACCATTTGGGCCCCTAAGATTAAGGTTTAGTCCCTAATTAAGCTTAATTTGACCTTAATCGTTGTGATTAATTTTAATCACTTTTACTAATATTTTTTGTAAAAAATTAAATTGGTATTATTAGACTCTAAATATCATCCTGATAACAATGTTTTATGTCCATTTTTCAAAATTCAATTCACATAAATAGAAAAATTAATATTAATGTTAATCTTAGAGACAGACAAATTAACTGGTTTTAGTAGAAAAATGTTCAAAAGATTGTTAAGTTTTTGTATTCAATTTGAAAGTAAAATTTATTCTAATGAACTAAATTTTATTAATATATGTATAGTTGATATAATTTTAATTTAAAACAAATTTAAAATATAATTTATCATTATTAATTATTTAAATGAAAATATAGTTTTTAACTAAAATGTAGTATTTTTCACTATTCATCAAAAAATGAATTTTCTCAGAAAAATACCAAAAATTAAATATAGGATAATTTTGACATTATAAATTAAATAATGAAGTTTATTTTATCAAATTAAATTTATAAGAGTGTCAAAATTAATATTTAAAAAAGTTTTTCCATTAAAAGGTGGTAAAATTGTCTTTATAAAAATATAGGTTTTTATGTGTGAAATAGGGTTTGTTCTTATCTTATACATATCAAACCTAATGGATAAATATAAAAAATATTTTATAGAATATATAACATATATGTTTCATTATAATCATTCACTAATTGTAATTAATTATTTTTATTAAGGAAAAACTCCTTTGGAAGAATAAAAATAATAATATTTCTTTTTATATCCAATTGATTCTTATTTTAATTTCCCATTAGTTGGTAACCAATGAATTAATTTTATATTTATATAAACTAAAACATTTCATAATTTAGTTAATACTATTCATAAATACTAACATAACATCTAGTTTATATCATATTATATTAAATAATAATATTTTAATAAGACAGTGTTATTTGGTGTAACTCGATCTTGCGTGTAACGCAAGCTATCGAGGAAGGTCACTCTTACGTGTAATGCAAGATAACTAAATGTTGAATGAATTACAGGATATATCATGTATTTAATTTATTTAAAATATTAAATATATAGTATAGTTTTGGGATATTATTTTCCCTTACGCGTTTGGTGTCGCGTGTCATACACGCTATCAAATACATGGTTCTTACTTTATAATTTCAGGGTGTTAAAATTATCATGATATTAATAAAATAAAGATAAAAAACAAATATCCTCTACCCCATATTTATTATCTATTAAATTAACTCTGAAAAAGATCGATACTTCTTAAAGATTGACCTTTGATCTGGATATCATCAGTTAAGGGTCAAAAGGGATGATATTTCCAAATAATCTTTCTATACAAGGTATGGAAACTATAAATTTATAGTTATTATATTTTAAATTACGAATGTTCCTAATATATTTATTTATTTTATCAATAGATTCTTTAGGTATTACCTTAAAAAATTCATGGTATTATTTATAGATGATATTCTCATATATTTTAATAACAAGGAATGGCATGAAGATCATCTGCGGATTGAGTTGAAAACCTTAAGAAAAGAGAAACAATATGTCATGTTTAGAAAGTGTGAATTTTGGATACAAAAAGTATCATTATTGGGTTATGTAATCACTAATAATGGAATATTTGTAGATCCGTGAAAGATGAAAATTATCGAGTAATAGCACGAACCAATCATTGTAGCTGAGATCCGTAGTTTTCTTGGGTTAGTATGATATTACAGATGATATGTGAGAAATTTATCACAACTATAAAATCCATTAACCATGTTAATATATAAGGGAGTAAAGTTCCTTTGGACATAGGAGTTCAAATAAGGTTTCAAGGAACTAAATAAGAGGTTGTTCATTATAAATGTACTTATATTACCCTGTAGAGGGGAAGGGTTTGTAATATATAGTAATTATTTGAAAAATGGATTAGGATATGTTATCATACTGAATGATAAGATAATTTCTTATGCATCATGTGAATTAAATACTCATGAGAAAAATTACACAATGCATGATTTGGAGTTGGCAGTAATGATATTTTTGTTAAAGATTTGGAGGCATTATCTATATGGAGAAAAGTGTGATATATATACTAATAATAAGAGATTGAAATATATACTCACACATAATGAGTATTAATATATGGTAAATGATATGTTAGGAATTGATAAAATATTATGACTGCTCAATACATTACCACCCTAGGAAGGAAAATAAGGTGGATAACACTCTAAGCAGTAAAGATCCTTCTACTCTATCCATAATGATAATTAAAAAAGACCCAAAACTCATGTATTTGAAAAGGATGAATCTTAAATTCATAAGGGGAGTTAAGAAATACTATATTTCCTAAATGAATAATAAACCATCCATTTACTTTAATATCAAATAATTCCTCTAATATGATGTAGATATATAGAATAATGTAGTGAATATTTTGACATTCAAATTTGATAAAGATAGAGTTATAAGGTTTTAAACCCAAATTTGTGTTCTATAAAAACCAAAATAGAAGAGGAGAATTTTGTATGATGCTAATACAGCATCCTTCTCTATCCATCAAGGAATCATGAAGATGTATAAAGATATAAAGAAAAAATTATAGTGGGATAACATGAAGTGGGAGATCTCAGAATACATATCTCGATGCTTGGTATTCCAGTAAGTTAAGGTTGGTCGAAAAAATTCTCTAAGGGTATATTGTAAGCATTATCCATACCAATAAAGAAATAGAAAAACATTATCATGTATTTCATCATAGGAATCCCACAAACATCTTGGTTCATAATGTTATTTGGGTTGTAATCAACTGCCTTACTAAATTAGTGTATTTTATTACCATCAGTGAAGATTTATATCTTGACTAACTCACCAATATATATAAATATATAAGGTAGGTGATAAGGCTATATGGGGTGTCACTCTCTATTGTATATGATTAGGATTTGATAATTAACTCAAGGTTTTAATAAGTTTATAGAAATAGTTGGAGACAGGGTTGAGTTTCATCACTTCTTATCACCCTTAGACAGATGGTCAGTTTTAGAGGATTAATCAAACTTTTGAGGATATACTAATATTTTTTTGATGGAATTACAAGGATATTAGGATAAACACATCCCCTTATTAGAGTTCTCATATAATTATTATTTACATTCTAGAATTTAGAGGACACAATATGATGCTCTATGTAGGAAGAGATGTTGGACTCCAACAAACTAGAATGAAGTTAGAGAGAGGAAGCTATTAGGTCTTGGCCTTGTCCAAGAAATAATAGATAAGGTTCCATTCAATGGCATATAAAAGTATAAAAAAATTGATATAAGAGTTTTGTAGATAATAATTTATGGGATCTCGAGTTTTGAATTTGGCGGTAAGGTGTTCCTCTAAATATCTCTTTGGAATTGGGTATGAGAAGTTGAGCCCTAGGTACATTTGTCTCTTTGTGATCATTGATCATGTTGTGGTGGTAGTTTATCCCTTAGCACTCCCTACAAACCTCTCCCCAAGTGTATGATGTGTTCATTATATCTATTTTTATGAAGTATATACCAAACCCATCACATGTACTAAACTCAGAATCCATGTAATTGGAATGTGATATATATTATGATGAATAGCCATTGTAAATTTTGGATTAAAGAGATAATGTATTATGAAACAAGACCACTCATCTGGTTAAATTTCTATGGAGGAATCATAAGTTAAAGGAATCTATGTGTGAACCTGAGGATGAGATGATATGAAAGTACTCACACTTATTTTCATCTGAGTAATATAATTCCTAGAATGAAATTCTTTTTAAGGGTGGTATAATTTGATGGCCCATGATTTTAGTAAATACATTTCCTTAAATAAATATCATATTGAGTAGTTTGTCTTACATGAAACACCAAACTAAAATGAAAAACCATGATATATTAATAAAATAAAATTCTTAAATAGGACCAATATATTATTTCCATTAAATTGGTAGGTATTAATAAAAGTATCCAGCCTATTAAAACTATATAAAAAGATATATTAATATAAGATTTGTTTCTTTAAAATAATTTTTTTTCCACTTATGAATTTTTGTATTAAAATTAATTTATATAACATTTAAATATTGAATTTGATATAATTAACTTAATTTTTTAATTCCATATATCAAAATTATCCTAATATTATTTTTTTGGGATTTTTTCTAAAATAATTTATTTTTAGATGGACAGTGAAAAATAGAGTTTTTTGTCAAAACAATGACTTTTATTACATTGTTATTATATAAGAAAGCTATAAAAAATTATTGATCAAACAAGTATTAATGGAATACTTTTATTTATTTTAAAGATATTTTTAAAAATTTATAAAACCAATGTATAGCCTTATAAAAAAAATTAATGTTTTAATTATAATAAAAATTATTTTTTATCTTTTCTTTTAATTAAGTATTTTAATGGTAAAGTTCGATTTTGGATTGATTTGAAAGAAGCATAATTTTTTTTGTTTCATAATAAACCAATTTATGTCATAAAAATTTATAATGCTGATGAGTATGGCTTACATGTAAGTTCTAAGCTAAAAAATGCACTTATCCTAAAAACTATTTTTATGTGATATGTGTGTTTATTTTAAAATTAACATTTCAAACCATTAGAAATTTTATTTTATAAATTTACTTTCAAATCTGAAATCTAAAGTTTCAAATTAGGTAAAAATTTCAATGATAATTTTTTTCATTAAAATTAATTACTATTGTTGAAAATTAATTACCCCAGTAAAAGTAAAAAATGGTTTGATTTACAAAGAGTATATAACCCAAAACATGTTAAAAATGTGTTTCCAAATAGATGTTTGAGGTATATATTGACCAAACCTCCCCTCCCCTCCTATTTTATCCCTTTTTGAGCCTTTGAACTCTAAAGCCTCGCATCTTTATGGGCTACTGAAATTCAAGAGAAATTTAAATTTTCAATTAGTCGATGGTAGAATTTGAATCAGAATTCAAAACTAGATTCTGAGATTTTGAACACCTAAAAATGGTTTAATTGGATGTGTAATGGATCTTTAAAGCTAATAAAGTAGGTTTGGGTTGATCCAAAATAAGTTTGAGTGGTTAGGATACATGGTGGTTACAGCCTACATCCATCAGCTAACCATCGACAAGCTACCATCTTGTTGGTGGGCTAGCTTGTGGCCAGGATTACTATCTGGGCTAACTGTATAGATAGTGGGCCAGTACCAACTAGCTAGTGGGGTTTAAATAGTGAAAATCTCCATTTTCTTCCTTAGGTTTTAATATGGGGTATCCTTCTCTCCCCCTTTTGTTTATCTCACATGTCCAGAAGGACTACTCCCCCTTCCTATCTACTTCAAACCCTTTAAAGTGGGTGTTTTTATTACCTTCTTGTAGTAATCTAAGGTAAGATCCAACCTTTTATCCCCTCCTTCATTTTATTCCATTTATCTCTATTTTTATTTTCCTAGTTATTGGATTTAATGATGATTTAATCAAAGGATTGTGAAATCATCCGAGTGAATTGTATATTCTTTCTTTCGTGTGATGAGGGTGTCTTGAGATTCCATCTGCACCCATTTTCTATGTGATTTGAAAATTTATGTTACTATTTTGGTTTTTCTTAGGTTTTTTCTCAAATTTAAATTAAATTGGTTGTGGTTTTGTGCTGAAGGTTAGGGGTTTTGCTCGACATGGATTTTGGGGTGTGTTGGGGGTGTTTGGAACCTCATTGCTTGAGGTTTGATGGGTGACTAAATCCTTTTGAGTTATCCAGAATTATTCTAAGTGTAATTTGGATTAATAGATTAATTAATTATAAATATTATAATTAATTAATTAGTGATGTTTTTCTTGATTTAGGATATCAATTCATTGAGAAATGTTTGGTTTATCACATATGGGCTTGGACAGGCCTTGTCAGTCCTTGGAAATAATTGTGTAAAGTGTCTAATAAAGGTGGGTGGTCCCTTTAATTTAATCTATAGTCTTGTTATGTTTCCGAGTGTGTGAAGGGTTTGTTCATACCGAACTCATTGTGTTATGATTCAATTTAAATTATCTGTTTTAGTTTGATATGTCTTGGCTAAACAACCCATTTTAAATTCCATTGAACCAAGTAAATAGTATCCCTAAGTGAATGCCTTGGATATGGAATTAACCCATGGGTGGCTTAAATAAATGGTTATGTCTTATGGAATGGAAATGTGGCTTATTATAAATTCCAATAGCTATATCTTTTCAAATGTATATCAAGTTTTAAAATGGTTTAAAAATATAATTATGACATGGATCATTGATTGTGAAATGGAATTTCACAATCATCGTTATTGGTGAATGAATTTGACACTGGAAAGTATACCTAGTCAAAGATTTATTGTTGGATATTAAAGTAATGTTTTGAAGTTAATATGATTCTTGTTATGTTAATGGTCAAATATTGAAATGTAAGAAGGAGGCATTGTAATAAATAATAAACAATCTCACTTGGATAATGGTTCTAAAATGGTAATTTGAAAAAGGGTTCTCATGGAAATGTTATATTTTTAATTTTTTTACATGATATGGTAAATTTCTATTTGGGTGTCTTGCTTTAAAGAGTAGAAAAATTGGATTTTTTCTGTTATGGATAAACCCAGGGTGAACACGCCCATAGGTGGATGCTTGGTTTGATGGTTAAACCTATGATAAAAAAGGTCCTCAAGTGGATGTTGGGACTCTAGGGATGGGTATAGTACCCCCAGATACCAATTGTTGGTTGGGGATGGGTATATTAACACCCCCCCCAATGGGAGATTGTTGGAATGGTCATTGTGATGTTCTCAAATACACCCCATCACTGGTCAAAGTACATATGTATTGTTCCTAGGGTGAATTTAGAACACAAGTTTAGTGTTTCTTTTATACATTTTATTTTAAATGTATCGATGGTTATATTTGTACTTGTTATCTTTATCACTACTACATGCACTATGTTTCAAAATGGTTGTATTTAGGGACATCATTTGTGGTGTCCTATTGATTTTTAATCACACCCTACTCGGTCCTCTATGGAAACTGGGTACCCAAGAAGATTCCATATGTTATTGAAAGCATGGGTGGGTCTGAGGCCCAGATTTAGGTTTTTCATGGTCAAGCGAGGCATTTCAAATGATATAAAGAGATCAAGATGTGGTATAGATCAAATCGGTAGTAGATCCATGTTATTGTTTTTTCACTTTTATTATGGTGTGTATATGTAATCATCATAGTGGGCGGTCAGTACTTTTTGTATACCATATGTTAGAATTTCATTTTATATCGCATCATTAGTTTACTTATTCTATATGCATACTCTGATGGGACATATGGTAATAATGTTTAGTTATTTATATTTTTTTATGTTTTTTCACCCTAATACATGGGGTATAGTCTCCCCACAGTACCTCCTTAGACCCTCGTTACTAGTCAGCAGCCTCTGTCATTTGGAGAGATGCTCTTCAGGTCATGTAGTGAACTGATATGGTTATTGTTTATAGAGTGATCCAAGAAAGGATGTTTCAAAGTGGTATTAGAGGATTTTTTTATTTTTTCTTATAATTTTTATATTTCTAAAATGGTATATTTAGGAATGTTTCAGAGCTTGTGATGGAACCCATACTGGTGCATCACGAACACCTTTCCACAATGGAAGTATAGTTTACCATGGGAATGGGATTTATGTTCTTGGTTTTGAGTTTTTATGGTTGTTTTGTATCTTCTCCTAGTATGATGTACATGATGTTTTATATTTATCATTTATGCATTATGGAATCTGGATCTTAGACCATTGGTAAGAGTCTAGTTATTAGATTTTTGACTCCTGGATGATAAAGACAAGATTCATCTCATATATCATTTTTGGCATGTAGGATATATATGATATAGTCCTACTAGTGTGCTTATTTCATTGAAGATTGAGTATAATAAGTGTCAAAAACGTCCCATACGAAGTTTTCCCATGTAATTACATAGTGGAATTCTACTCATTTGGGTCAACTTGTATGCATGTGTTTTATTAAGGAAGCAGGTTTTATGGATCCTATTATGAGACAATAAATGGTGATGTTGGTGGTATAGTCCCTTCATCAAGGAATAGGTAGTGACCCTTAGGGGTTAGTGGTGGAATTCTATGCCTGAAAAACAAACACCTTAGGCATGATTACTTTTTAGATTCAGTTATTTAATGTGCCAGTAACAACATATATGGTGTTTTCTTATATATCTTAAAATGAAATTATATATAATTGAACCTTGTGGTTATAGTTCCTTGGTATGGATTATCTGGGATGATGTAATTGGTTATGTAAAGATTCAATTGGTGGGTTATGGTTATTGAGGGAGAAATCCTGTAGGAGGATGCTCGGTGAGAGTCTATTCCAATGTAGGTGGGTGGTTTTGGAATATGGTGTCAAATTATGTTTTTTGAGAACCATGAGTGGGTGTTTGGGCATGTGTGTTGTCATAGGTGGAGACAGGATCATGGATGATTCCCCATGAAATTTGAACTTCTATGAGTTGGGCCTCAGACTAAGGGGTCAGACCTTTTTACCCTAACGTGAGACCTGACCTTTGGACTAGGTGGAAGACCTAGAGACTGTAGAATTGACTTGGACCTTAGTGAGTAAACTCATAGTTTCTTTCAAGGGTATCCAAAGAGAAGGGTGTGTTTTATTTTAGTGGTGACCTTGAGATAGGAAGCATAGGTAGGTGCCTTGGGGTATTAGATCAGTTCTTGTAATGTGCAACTACATATACGACTTAGGAAGAGAAATGAATTAATGGGTTTTGAATGTAGAAGCACCTTGAATGCTTTAGTATTGGGACTGACTTTTAAGGGAAAGACTATTTGGGTACCTGAACCTATTATTATAGGTGAATTTAGTAAATTATGGGATCATGGGTAGATTCTTGTGGGACTTGGAATGTTTTCGGGTGGAGGTTAAGTGTATGGTTGGCCTTGGCATGGGAGAGATGTCAAGCCGTTAGATAGAAGCTTATGGGGTACTCTTTTCTTGATGAGATGACATTTCATAGAGCAAGACCAATTGGATTCAATGATATGAAACCTACATAATTGTGATTCAGGTTCTACTTACCATGTGGTATGGGATCATACACCCATTTCCATAAAAGGAAATCATAGTAATATACACAGTTCACGTAGAGAATCCGTTTGAATTATAAATTAGTGAGCAGTTGTTAGGATCCAAGGAAAATGGAGTTTAAGGAATTTCCTAGGGGCTGAGTAGCTCTGGAATTGTGGTGTAATTTTGGTGTCCCTAGGGATATGGGTGATACTATGAATAGATTGGGTGCAGTTCATGGGATGGAATGAGGGTGAATTATAAAGATCGAAATGTGTATTGATGATGGATCCTTTTGAGCTTGTGACCAAGGAGTAGTTTTTTTGGATACATATAGTGTAAATTTCTCCATATGATGTTATATAATTAGTACCTCATTATTAATTGGACCTTGATAAATATAGTGGGTGATACTCCTTAAATATAGGAACTAGTGGTGTTAAATGTTGTGATTTTACTCAAGTGAGAGCGGGTTGGTCGCATCCAATCATTATGTTTGGGTATGGATATGGAATTGGTTGTGGTGTTTGAATTTTTATTAAGTATAGCTACAATAACAACATTCCTATAGGGATCATCATATGGGTCACAGGGGTATGAACCTTTAGTCAGAAGGGTTGTAAGCTTGTGGAACGGGCTAATAAATGGTCGTGGAGGTTTTCAAGTGTCGATGTTCTTAAAAATTTAATTTTTTAGAATCTTAAAATAATTCTAGACATGAATTGGGTTATATTTTTGTTTGTAATATGAGTTTGGTCATTGGGATTTGGATGGATTATGATGATCTGGATGTATTGGATCAGGTTTACGTTGGTGCTTGCATCAAAGCATAACGGTAATTTCGAATAGATAAGGATCTAACCATGTAATCTCACCATGTGTCAATTATAGACTTCAGTGAGTGTTTTTTGATCATAATAGGCTTCCTCTAGGTATGAGGGCATTGGAATCAAGTAAAATGGTGATATTATGGTGATTTGAGTTAATCATTTTTGAGGTAGGTCGGTCGAAATAGGTTTGATCATTTATAGGTGTTTGGATGCGATGAGTCTAAAACCACATTGGGTGTATCATTTTAGATATGATGGGTGGGTTTTGAGAGTTGGTCAAATATTTCAGAGGAAAATTCCACATACTTGTTTTGTGCTTGGACAAGGGTAATCACTAATTTGGGCCAAAATTAGGAGTATAAAATTAAACTAGTTTTGGATCGGTGTTTTCAATCATAGTCATATGTGGGATTTATAAATGTATTAGGGGAATCATTGAAGCATCAAGATCATGTTTCAGTAGGTAGTTTCAACGGGTTAAGGAACCATAGCTTGAAATTGGTATCATCTAGCAAGGTCCTATGGTGGGGAGCACCATAAACCATTTAACAAGTGGGATGATGATGTGATCGTGTATTAGGATGGGAGGACTCAAGTAATCTATATCCTGGTGTTTCAATAATTTTTATAAGTATTGGCTCATGTTTTGATAGTTTAAGAACTATATATTAAATTCCTTGCAAAAAAAGAACTATATATTAAATTCATGTTTTAGAAGTGCATTGTGTTTTAAAGTATGGAATATGACCATTCAATGGGAAATGGTGATCGAGGAAGGTCAATATATATAAGTGGAAGACCATCAAGACTTTATAGGGATGATAAGTATTATGGAGGGGGGTTTAAAATGCCTTGCATCTGTACAGGCATCTGAAATTCTAGGGGAATTTGAATTTTCAATTAGTGTATGGTCTAAATTTAAATATTAATTTAGAATATAATTTTGGGAGTTTAAAAAACTCAAACAGGTGTAATTGGATGTGGAATGGAGCTTTAAATATAAGATGGGAGGTTTAGGAAGCATCAGAAGAAGGTAGGGGTGGCTAAGATGCATGGTGGTTATATCCTGAACCATCAGCCCACTACTGAAAAGCCACCAACTCATTTGTGGGCTAGCTAATATCCTATTAATGATTAGCTGATGGGGTTAAAATGGGGAAAAATTCCCATTTTTCCCCTTCAGGTTTTTAGAGGGGAAGCACCCCCTGTTTCTCTCACACGGCTAGGAGGACTCCTCCCCCTTCCTCTATTCTTTAATCCCTTTCAAGTATGTGTTTTTATTAGTCTATTACGGCGATCTAAGGAAATATCCAACCTCCAATAACCTCATTCTTCCTTATCTTTTGTTTATCTCTATTTTCTCTTTTCATAGTTTAGGTTTTTGGAGATGATTTCATCAGAGGATAGTGAAATCATCCAAATGAGTTGGAGCTACTTTCTTGCTTGTAATGAGGGAATCTCAAGACACCAAATGCACCTTTTTTCTCAATGATTTCACAAGTTATGTAACATTAATGGTTTTTCTTAGATGTTTTATCAAATTTAAATTAAATTGGATGTGGTTTGGTGTCGAAGTTTGGAGATTTGGTTATTCTTGGATTTATGGGGGTATTGGGGTTCCCAACACCCTATTTCTTGAGGTTCAATGGCCAACTGAAGCCCAATGATTTATCTGGAATTATGCCAAGTTTAATTTAGATTAATTAATTATAAAGTTTATAATTATTTATTTATTTATGTATGGATCAATTTAAGAGCTCGAGTCGTTTAGATGAGATTGATTGATCACGAATGGGATTGGATGGGCCTCGGTGAGCCTTGGAAAAGATACCAACCATTCAAAATAAAAATAGAAATCATTGAATAATGGTAGGTGGTACCTTTAATTTTACCCATTATCTTGTTATGTTTCCAAGTGCATGAATGGTTTGGTCATGTTGGCATCATTGTGCTATGTTTCAATTTAAATACTTTTTTTAGTTTAAGTTACCTTGGTTAAATAACCCATTTAACTTGCCTTTAAACCTTGTAAATGGAATTACCCGAGGGAATGTTTTAGATATGGAATTAACCCATGTTTGACTCAAATAAATAGTTAAGACTTAAGTAATTTATATGTGGATTATTTTAAATTCCAATGTCTAGATCTTATCAAATGTGTATCAAGTTTTAAAATTATTTCAAAATAGAATTATTACATAAACTGATGATTGTGAAATGGAATTTCACAATCATCTATATGGGTTAATGAATTTTACCTCAAAAAGTGGACCTTTTGAAATGGTAAATGTTTAATATTAAAGTAAATTTTTGTAGTTTATATGGTGGTTCTTAAGGTAATGGGTTAATATTGAAATGTAATAAAAATACCTCATAAAAATGGTAAAAAATGGTACTTGGGTAATGTTTCTAAAATGGTAATTGAAAAAATGGTTCTCATGAAAATGTTATATTTGTAAATGTTTTATTTTATGTGATATGGTAAACACCCATTTAGGTGTCTTATGATGTTGATCTATTTTTATATATGTTCTCTGTATAATTTTAGTGATAATTTGATGAAATTCTATAATTAAATGAGTTAATTGATTTGAAATGATGATTTTGGGTCAAATGTTATAATTATTTGAATAATTCATTAAAATTGTGTTTTCTTGGTGCTTAAATTTTAAAATGATCCTTGGTTTAATTTTATTATATTTTAAAATCAGATATTTTTCTTATTTATAGATTTTTTATTGATTTGATAATTTTTTAATAATATTTCATCGTACTGGAAATATTTTTTTTCACTATGGGGAAATTTTATTCTTAATTTATTAATGTATTTTAAGTTCATAAAAACATACATGATCTAAATTTAAATATTTTTTGTCAAATTAATATTTTCTTGATTTTTTAGTGTTAAAATTTTCTAAATTTTTTCAAACAAATGTTTGTCGAATTCAATTATTGTGGGTATTTTTTTCAGAGTTGATTTTATTTTACAATGGGTTTACAATTGTATTTTTGTGTGAAATCATAATTGTTTAATAAAATTTTTATTTAACCCGTAAGAGAATTTTTGTAACATAATTTGCACTAGTGAGTGTTTTGTAAGAGAAATTGAAGTATATTTCCATGGAAGAGAATTCATATACTCCTTATGTGTAAAATAAATTTTTTCATACAATTTTACATAAAATATTTATATTTGGAATAAGATAAATCCTCCATATCCATAAAATAAATTTCACCATTGAGTCATAAGATAATTGGTTGACACACATAATAGAATTACTAGGTAAGATAATTTATCTAACATAGTTATCTTCTAAACCTAAGATTCCTCTACATCCAAATCGAAGACAAGGATCACTCGAACCAAGTGAAATTTATCTACACTTAATAAAAGAGACCGAAACTAAAGCATACAGGGAAGATAAAATTTAGTCACAGCTGATGAATTTATTCCAGTGAGACTTAGTAATAGAGAAAACCAATGTAATTCAAGATACTTTTGAGCATGAAGAAGATCTAAAGATGAGGTTGTCACATGATGAACCCATGCTCAAACCAAGTGCATCACAACGAAATCTGAACCAAAGATTATAGAAAATAAAATAGGGTCAATAGAAATAATCCGAAATAAGGAATGGTTAAGGTTGGTTATAAAGAATATGAATTTGTTTTTTGATATGAAATTGTTCAACCTGATCGAATTGGTTGAACTTAAAGTTGAAGCAAGCTGACGACGTGCTTTTGTTGATAAATTTGACCCATATTTAAGCATTCTCTATGCCCGATGAAGAACACCCAAGTTAAAAAATGTATGACTAATGATCAAGCTCAACCCAGACTCACTTTATTTACATTGAATATTTCAAATGTTGTTGATTTAGAACATCTTTACATCGAAGACTTTTGTTTTTTATATTTTTATTTTTTTAGGTTCATTGAGACCTCAATGATTCTGAATGTTGCGGCTTTAAGGTTGTTGATTTTCACATGTGAGTAGTTTGATCATTTTCTTATGATATTATTTTAGTTTATTTACAATTTTGAACTTGTGAGCTCAATCTGGGGTTGATAATACTATGGTAAGTGATTTCTTGTTCATAGAGGACTCGAAGCTATAGGAGTTCAAGTACCATTTGAACATCATCATTTTCTACTGTGTTTTTTAAATGGGGTGAATTTTTCTTGAATATTTCCCTTTTTTATAATGAGGACACAGTTATATTGAAGTATTTCGTGATTACTAGGTGAAATTTATTGAACTAAACCAAATTTAAGGCCAAACATGATGGTTTGGGGTGCTTCTATTAGTGACACATGGCCATAAAAATAATGGAAAGAAAACTATTTGAAGAAAAATTCAAATTTATTGAGAATTTAATTGAAATTTTAGCTAGAGAAATTATGAGACTATGCAAGTGGTATAAGTAGTTGGAAGGGTTTTTTTATAATCATAATTTTGGTGAAAATGACTAAATAAATGAACATTATCAGTGATGACTGACATGTCAACTTAGAAAAGTTAATTTGGTGGTATCATAGGAAAATAAAAGATATTTTATATTTAAAAAAGGGATTAATTCATTATGATGGTGGTGGGGACATAATTTTTTCTAGAGAGTATCAGGAAGTGTAGGAACTTATCTCAGAGTAAAAAATTAAAGGTGTGATTATTCTCTTCTACTTTATTTTATTTTTGAGGTTATTATTCAATAAATAATTTTCTATTAAATCATAAAATGATTTTTAGATGAATTTTGAGTGTGAAAATTATATTGTTTTGGTTCATATTTTTAATCTTCATTTGTATGATCATTTTCAAAGTGAAATCAACTTATTCAAATTGAATGAATTTTTATATGAAAAACTATAAACTCAGCTGATTTTCAATCAATATACATGAAATAGATTTTTATGACATGTTTTTTATCATTAAATTTTATTAATATTTTTCAATTGAAGACATAAATTGACATAAAAATAAAAATTTAACTCACATTTCATCCATACTTTACTCTACTCATCTATCGTCAAACATCTTTTTCTACTTCATCTCATTCAATTCATCATCTTTTTCTCATATTTTCTCCATAAAATAATTTTCATCATTGTTGATTTCATGTGCTTTATTTTGTTTTGTTTTTTGGATTTCTTTCTTGGACTATACTTTATTACCTTACAAGTGGATTATATACATTTCTTGCTACTAAATCATAGTTTTTAGGTTTTAAATTTGAGATATTCAGTGAAATATCTATTAAATTTTTGGAATTGTTACTAGGGAAGGATTCATGCATCTGAAAGATAAAAAATATTAAAACAAAAACACAAAAAAATTACAAAAAAATCATATTCAAATAAAATCAAAAAAAATCTTTTAAAAAAACTAAATCTTTTTTGTGTTGTTGTAAATTTATATAGTGCATGCACAAAAGATCTATCTATCAAGATTTAGATCCATTAGAGCTTGATATTGAAAAACATTTAAGATCTCTTAGAAAAAAAAATTTTAAAATGTAAAATTTGAGAGAGAGATTCATTAAAGTTAATGAACAAAATATTCAACCTCAAATCATTCTAGAGGATAATGAACAGACTGGGGTGAGGGATTATCTACTCCTACAAGTGTCAAGAAATATGTTGTGAATTATATTGACTACTAGAGACCAAAACTATGAGTTGAAACCGTATCAAATTTCACTACTTCCTACATTTAATGTAATGGTCTATTAATAATTTTTATTTTCATTATAGACTTCTATAACACAGTGCAGTAGTTACCATCATAAGGGCTCACTAAAGATAAATTGAGGATAAGGTTGTTTCCCTTTTTCATAAGTTGAATTCCAAAAAATGGTTTTTGGGATTATATGAAAACATTTTTGAAACTTGGGAATAGGTCTATAACACATTTTTCATGAAATTTTACCCAAGTAGATTAAAAGGAGAAATAAGGAACCAGATCATAGGTTTGTATCATGATAATGGAGAATCCTTTCATGAGGCTTGGGACCAGTTTAAGGATTTTCATAGGCAGTTCCCTCACCATCAATTCACTTCGCATGTCCTCATAGATATCTTCTATGAAATTTTTTACTCTTATAGCCAAAACTTAATTGATCAGTCAGATGGTGAAAATTACAATAAAAACTAATGAGGAGTTGAGAAGGATTTTTAATAACCTCTCCTTGAATTAACAATATTGAAATTATATAATAAGAAGAGTGAATAAAGGAGGAGTCAATTTAGGTTTAGGGGTAAAAATGAATTCACAACTAGCTAAAATAAAAGACTAAATTCAATCCCTCATGAAACAAAATATCGAGTAAAGTACTAATCAAGTTGGATGAAAAAACTGGAACAAAACCCTTAGAGAATAATGATATCAATGTGGTATGTTTGGGGACATTGGATTTTTTTCCCAGAATTTGATATATCGGGCCAACAACAATAAATTGTTAACATTTAAGGGTATGGTACTAGGATGAAAGTTAGAGATGATACCTTCTTGAATAATTATAATCCTTGCTATAAGAACCATCATAATATCTACTTGAAAGAACAAGGAATTATTTGACAATATTCTTCCTTTGGTTACCAAAATCAACCTAGACAACAATTCCAAAACCAACAAAGGGATGATTTATCCAATTCCCAAGGGATTTTTTAGGGAAAAATTCTTACCATGTGGGACAAGATGTTAAGTTGGTTTCATTCCCAAAAGGATTAACATGATTAAAAAAATTGAAAATGATACCAAGTTACATAATCTTGAATTGCAAATGGGAAAATTGGCTAGGAATTTAACTTCAAGTGATAAATGGAAACTTAATAGAATAATTAAAATAAACCCTGGGGATAGTTCCATGGATGTGGTTATTATGACTGGTTTTAAAACTTAACATGAAGTTAGATATAGCCCTAGGAATATCCAAACTAAGAATCAAGAAAAATCTAGAAAATAAAATCTTAGTAACACTAAATTTGGAAATATGGATAACACTAATGAAACTAAAGTAAATATAGATGTTACACCTGGAAAAAAAAGACAAAAAATAATCTAAAATGAAAAATAACAAAGGGAAATAAAATATTATAGAATAAATTGGGGAAATTCCTTCTGTTATTAGTAATTTTTCTTTTCCCATCCCTTTCCCTCAAAGGTTTAAACCTAAAAATAAAAAACCAAAATTGATCTAATTCTCTAGGATTTTCAAAAAGCTCCAAGTTAATATCCCTTTCATCTAAGATTTAATTAAGATTCTATAATATCTAAAATATCTCAAGAAAACTATTTTGGATAAGAAAACTAGAAGATTTTGTGACTTAAAACCTTAATAAAGAGTGCAATATTGTTCTTCAAAAGAAAATCCCACCAAACTAAATGATCTAGGGATTTTTTTCATTCCCTAACACTTGATTAATAGTATTCAATTGAATTTTTTTGTGGCCTTAGGGAAATCATCAATTTTATTCCTATATTACTATTTCAATAGTTGGGATTTGGATAATTTTAACCCACCACTATGGTCTTATAAATGGTGATCGATCTTTCACACATCATTTATAAAGAGTCACTACCACAAAACTAGGTTTCCACAGTGCCACCCTTTAACAGTGCTAAAAAAGCGTTGATAAAGGAGGTGTCTTTATCAGCTCTTTTTTAGTACAGTTAAAGGGGCCCCCTTTATCAGCACTTTTTTTAGTAGCGCTGATAGGGGGATTTATCAGTGCTTTTTTTCCTAACGCTAATAAAATGTATATTTAAAAAATATATATATTTCATAAAAAATAATATATTGATATATAAGTATATTTATATTTATATAAATATAATATATATCTTTTAAATATGTTCTAGATCGATTTGATATGTGGTGGATGCAAAATGGACTCCCGAAGTAGTAGTTATGGCTGTTTGGAAGGATTGATGACCTTTTCGAGCCTTGAAGAATATGAAAAGGTGTTCCAGTGGTCACCATAGCATAGTTTTATTCGCAAGCATTGATTTGATATGTGGTACAGGAAAAACAAACACCCTGAGCAGAACTTATGACTGTTTGGAGGAATTATGGGCCTTTTATAGACTTCAAGAACATGAGAAGGGGTTCTAGTGGTCACCAGAGTGCAGATATTTTCACAATATTTGATTTGATATGTGGTATAGTGAAAACAGACACCCAGAGTAGAAATTATGATTTTTTAAAATTAAGTAACCCTTATAGAACCTAAAAACCTAAGAAACCCATAACTCACTAAAATAACCACAACTTCTACTCCATGTGTCCATTTGAGCACCGTAACTAGTAAAATCAAATCTCATGAGACTAGTGAAAACCATGTCCAATAAAAATCATGATAAGATCAAAGAAAAGAAATATATATCAGTTATACCACTCTAAAAAAAACCCAACTTCAAACGGTCATAACTTTCGATCCGGGTGTTCATTTGGGCTCTAACACATATCAAATCAAAGGAAGAGAAGATATATACATAGAAATATGACTTGAACAAAGTTAAAATCATTTATTAGACCCTAAACCCCAAAAAACCATCATAAGGCCTCTAAAACTTTCTTTCTGTGTCTGGTGCCCTGTCAAATTTTTCTTAAAACGGTAATAACTCTCGATCCTTGTGTCTTTTTGGCCTCCACCACCTGTTATATCATATTTTGTTCCATGACCTTAGGTTTGACTAGTCAAGGAGCTGAAATGGACACCTAGATTAGAAGTTATGCCTGTTTCAGTGACTCTGCAGTATGTTAGGGTTTTCAAGCCCTCATTTTTAGCACTTTTGTCATGTCTGCTGTTTTTTCAAACAGTTGTAACATATGATGTGTTTGTCTATTCGGCCTCCACCACCTATTATATAAAATCTTGTTTGATGATATTTGATTCGACTGGTCACGGAGCTGGAATAGACTCTCGGATCAGAATTTTTCGTCGTTACCCTGGGTTTAGGATTTATTTGTCTTTCTGACTGTATTTACGGGTTTTGAGGGTTTCTCCATTTTTTACCTATTTTTCAGGTTTTTAGGGATTGTTATCATTTTTTATAATGTACTGTTATTTATAATCAAATATATAACAATATATACATATTTTTCTTATATTCACACATAAAAATTTAATTTTATAAATAAATAATTAACCATATTTACATATAAAATATATTTCTCAATATATAAGACTTATCTAAATAAAAACTAATATCAATTTTATTTAAAATACAAATATATGAATATTTATATACCTATATAATTTGTAAGTGTGTGTATATGTGTGTATGTGCATCTGTATTGACAAACTGATATATATTATCTATATATCTAAACATATGTATATACATATTAATATATAATATTTGTAAATATATATAAATATGTATAATTATACTTATAGATACACATATAATATGTGTGTGTGTGTTTTATATATGTATTTATTTATTTATAAACACACACAAAAAAGCATATTTTATAAATATATTTAAAACTGATCTTATAAATATATATTAATATATGAATAAATATATTAATATAAAAATATAACTATATATATTAATATACGAATATATATATATATATTACTATAACTATATATATATATATATTAATATAAATATATATATGTTAATATAAATATATATTAATATACGAGTAAATATAACTAAATATATATAAATAAATAGATATATTAATAAATGAAGAGCAAAGCAATATGGTGGAGTGGTAAAGGCTTAGGTGTGCAGATAACAGGTCTCGAGTTCGAATCCAGGGAAAGGCAGGTCGTGTGCGCGGGTGGAATAAGGGTTAGCACAGTTAAAAGGAGGGTGGAGGCACTGTTAAAGGTTGGGGGTGGTTGTGGTGTGTGGGCTGGGGTGGGGGTGCTGTTGAAGGGGGGGTTCAAGCACTTTTGAAGCCCCTCCTTGATTTGCATATTTTTTTAAAATGTTTTTAACTTTTATTAGCGTTTTTCTGAGCACTGATAAAAGGGACCCTCCCCCCCATCTTCACTGAGATTAACATCACTTTTTTAGCACTGATAAAGGCCTTTTTAGTGCTAATAAAAGCCAGTTTTGTGGTAGTGAGTGGATAACCTAGTAGTTAGAGTTGGAAATATACTTTTACTTACTAATTTTTTAGTTCTAGATATGAAATGTGACCAAGAGGTACATATAATTCTTGTTAGGACCTTCTTATCCACTGGATGAGATGTTATCAATATAGAAAAGGGTAGTCTTATTTTTATGTTTGGTGAACAAGAAGAGGAGTTTCATGTGTTTAAAAATGTGAAAGAACCAACTTTTAGGGAGAATCGTTTAAGGGTAGAAATGTTAGAAGTTAAGGACTCATTAAATCTTTAAAAATAATTTAGTAAACAATACTTAAGTGAAGATACTCATGTGGATGATGAAAATAATTCTTCCCAATATTTTGAAAGTGTTAGAATTGAAAATCTAGGTAATTTTCCATATTTGAATAGAAAATCTATTCCAGATTTAGTGAGTTGTCAGGAAGATGATTTTTTCCCTCGATCTTAATAAAATTCTAATAGATCTTGAGGCTGACTTTTTTACTTTAAATGATGTTTAGGAACATTTTAATACATGTGAGGAAGGGATTTTGTAACACTCTAATGAATTTGTGAAGAAAAATATCTTAAACCAAAATTTAGACACTAAATGCAGTGAGATGTTAACTTTGGTTAGCAGTGAGGAAAAGTGTAATTTTGATTATGAAATTAAAAATCATTCAAATTTTTATGCTCAATTTAAGAAAAATGTTGAGGATCTTGGGCCTCTTAATCCCAATATTCTACCATCCAGTGGAAAGGAACTTCAAATTGAGCTCAAACCTCTGCCACCACACCTGAAATATTCATTTTTAGGTGTGAAATCATCATTGTATGTCATAATTTCTATTGAACTGGATAAATTCCAAGAGTAAAATCAATTATTTATTCTAAATAAGTACAAAATTACCACATATTGGACCATTAATAATATTAAAGGGATTAATCCTTCATTTTGTATGTATAGGATTTCTATGGAACCTGATTATAAACTAAGAGTTAAGGGTTAAATGAGATTAAATCCAAATATGAAAGAAGTTATTAAAGAGAAAGTAATCATGATTCTATATGCATGAATCATTTATCCTATCTCAAATAGTGCTTGGGTTATCCCGGTTTAAGTAGTTTCCTATAAGGGGAGTTTCATTATTGGTACACATGAAAATAATGAGCAAATTCATGTTAGTAAAGAAGCCAAATGTAGAGTCTGTGTTTATTATAGTAATCTTAATTCTACCACTTGGAAAGATCTCTTTCCAATGCCTTTCTAGATCAAATTCTTGAGAGGATGGTTAGGAATGATTTTTTTCTATTTTCTGGATGGGTATCCTAGTTATAACCATATCCTTATAAACCCAAAAGACCAAAAGAAAACCACTTTCAAATGCCTCTTTGGGACATTTGTTTACCAATGAATGGCCTTTGGATTGTGTGGTGATCCAAATACTTTTAAAAGATACATAAAGATAGTCTTTTCCAATATGATTGAGAAGATCATTGAGGTTTTCATCGATGGATTTCACATTGTTGGAAGTACCTTTGAGATCTATTTTAAAAATCTAGAACTTGTTTTAGAGAGATTCATAGAGACTAATCTTGGACTTTATTAGAATAAATGTCAATTCATGGTTACCAAAGTCATTGTGATTGGTCATAAGGTCATGGGCTCTAACATAACCATAAATATTTATATGGATAAATCATATGAAAGGGTGGAGTGGAGCTTCGTCATTAGATACATGAGGTGCATGGGCTTCTTGGAATGGGTTGTTGACATTTTTTTTAGATGCATTAGATCTCTATGATTTTTAGCCACCTTATTGGGTAAAAGTTTTGGTTTCTTCAAGTTAGTATGGGGGTTAAGATAGGTTGATCCTTTACCCCCTAGTGTCTTCATTATAGTCCAAGTATCTTTCATTAAATATATCATTAAGTGTAGTAGTGAGAGGTGGATCTTTCATTTTTGTTTTAGGTCAAACTTTAATTGGATTGCTCGCCTTTTATTTACAGATGACCTTCTCATTTTCGTTAATGGAAAGAGTAAGACTATGCAAGAGCTCAACTAGATTCTTGATTTATATAGTAAATAGAGTGGTCAAATCATCAACTGTGGAAATAATAATGTATACATCTCAAGGACCTGATCAGAAGGAAGGTCTAAGAATATTGAAGATAGGATGGGGTCTCTAGAAAGCATTTTCCCATGAATTATTTAGGTGCACCAATTTCCCCAATTAAGATATGAATTCATCACTTTGATAGTCTTTCTGATAATATTTCCCGACATATCCTTGATTAGAAAAATAATTTCCTCTCCTTTGGGGGGAGTATCACCTCGTTCAACAGTCACCTAACCTCAATTTCCATGCATGTTTTTTCAACCCTCATTGTACCCAAAATGGTACTACGGAATATTGAGAATCTCATTGTCAGCTTCATTTGGGATGTATATACGGAAGGTATGTATCATTAGGCCTCATAACATAAGATGTATTGGGAGGTTGAGGATTGAGGAATTAACCTTTGAAGTGTTACAGACACCATGAACTATCTCCAAGCTAAATTGGCATGGGACTTCATGGAAGGATGTTCTTTATGAGAAAAGTTTATTTCTAAGAAATATGGGATCACTCCAGATAGCTCGGGAAGAATATGTTCAAGGATCTAAAACACAAATTTTTGGCACATTCATACTCTCCAAAAAAACTCACGATGGATAGTGGTTTGTGGAAAGATAAATTTTTGGAATGATAATTGGGTAGTGAACGTGTAGGTTTCCCATAGTTGTCTTGTTCCCAACATCTCCTTCGAGAAAGCAAGCATTTTCCCCTCATTCATTCATGTTATACTCAATACCCACTAGATCAAGGTTTTTCATAGTATTTAGATATACACTAAACTAAAAAAACTTTTTTCACTAGTTTATCTACTATATTATTCTCATCGAAGGCATATCACCAGGTTAGGCAAGTGAACACCAGTCATGATTCATGGTGTGGCATCATGTGGTGTAAAGATATTACTGCTAAAATAAACTTTTTGGTCTATCATTTGTAACCAATCTCTCCCCACTAATAAGGGGGTATGATTCAACGGAGTTTACATCATATCCAAATGTGTAAGTTTTCATGCCCCAAGGAATATTTGGCCTTCAATTTATTTTTTTAAGGTGAATGGGTGACCTAAATTTGGAGTGGATTTTTCATATTCATTAGGCAGGATGTAAAGTGGATTTTTGGAAACTTTTTTCTTCACTTATGGTTCCAAATATCAAAGGATAATGCCTATAAACATAATTTGAGAGTGATGTTAATGGTGGTTGGTTGTTGGTGTATATGGAATACGTGTAAACAATTCAAGGCATCAGGGGTTTTCCAGTTGGAAGTTGGAAATAATGGTTGTGGATATATATTTGGAATTGGAGATCTTGATGTTAATAAAGTGGTGGGATCCCCCCCCTCAATGGATTACGGTGAGTAGGGGTCATAATCTCATGTTGCATAGGTAGCCAGCTCAAGGGAATTGGGGAATATGGACTCCCCCTCATGGAGGAATCAAGATGAATGTTGATGGTTCATATATGGAGGGTTTCATGTATGAAGTAGGGGTTTTCCATTATCATAGTGGTTCTGTTATCTTCTATTTTAGTTTATTTTATGGACATGTAGATTCACTCATGGAATAATCCATTGTAATGCTCAATGGGTTGTAATTGTGCATCTCTCACAGTATTCATTTGTCTTGGGTAGAGATGGACTCTACTATTATCCTCAGGTCAATTTAGGGAGTGATAACACCTCCTTGGTCTATCAACTATTTATTTTGCAAGTGCAGTAATTTACTCACTATATTTTTTGATCTTACCCACACATGGAGAGGGGGAAATAAGGTGGCTGACTACTTGGCTTTCTGTGCCACCCTAGATAATCCATATATCCTTTTTAATAGTACAGGATCCCATACTCTTGAGTGTGTTAGTATTGTTTGGTTAGATGCCCTGGGAAATCATTATTTTAGACCTCATGACCTTTTTGGGGCATCAACCTTCCCCCTATTTATTTTTAATAATAAAAAATATTAATTCAGGTGGATGGATGGATTATTTTTGGGAAATATTTTCACCTGTCTATGGAGTTTCAACACAATTTTTTTGGGAAGTGAAAGCCCTAAATTTTGATTTGAAAAACACTGGTGAGAGAATATTTCTTGATTTGAGTGAACTTAATGATATTAGGGGAGATTCCTATGAAAATTATAGGTTATATAAGGATAGGAATAAAGATTTTCATGACTCTATCATAAAAAAATAGAGATTTTAAGGTTGTTTGAAAGGTTTTTTTATTCAATTATAGACTTATAAATCTTCCTAGGAAGATTAAATACTGATGGTCTAGACCTTTAACTTTACTGTTAGTGTTGGTAAATGGAGGTGCTGAGTTGGTGGGTAAATAGAATCATCTTTTCTTGGTGAATGGCCAAAAAATTAAGCATTACTTTGATGGGTAGACAACTAGCATGGATGTCATCTTTTTCCTTGAAGATTGAGAAACCACTAATTCTAACTAAAGACTATAAAATTAGTGATTTATGGGAGGAAATCCATGGATATTTTTTTCTTTTTTTTAATAATAATAAAATTTTTTGTGTTTCTAGCTTGATTTTACTTTTTTCTCTGTCTTTATAGGGAAGGATGAAACTTCTGTAAAAGTACCTCATGAGAAAATAAGGGGGAGTTTGAATGTATTTAAGTGATAAAGCTTCACTATTATAAGAGTTCTATTTTTCATTTAGCTTTTAAATAATATTTTTTTGAATTTTATTGTATACTTCCTTGATGGTTGTATTTTTTTAAAATCTTCTCACATTATAAAATTAAGTGTGGGGGGATTTCCTCTTTTATTCAAACTTGTTAAGATTTTTTTGGTGCTTCAAGTCATAGGTATTAGTCTTGGATAAATTCTTTATCATTGATAATTCTTATGAACCTAATTTAAATCCAGTGTTAACACTCTCAGGTGTTTTAATATCCGGTGTAAGTTTGAGTGTATTTTTCTCAAAGTTGATGTTTGTTGGAGTTAATGTCAAACATTTTGTATTTTGAGATTAATTTAGAATTTATGTGCCAGTGAAAAAAAATATATAAATTGTAAATTTTAAATTAATAACTCTTTTGAAATTATGGTTGCATACTATGTGAATTGTATTTCACCCCTTTAACATGCTTTGGAATCCCTAAATTGCATATTATTTTAAACATTAATTGTTTTCAAATGTTTCTCCCACTTTAGGATTTAACCTTGGGAACAATGTTGGATTTTAAGTGTTGGGGAGAGGGTTTTTATTGTACTAAGTTGTTTGTTCCTAGTGGTATTAATTACTTTAAACATCAAAATACCCCAATTTTTTTCAAAATTTATTGATTTCAAAGCTTTAAAATTGGTTGTTTTTTAATATTTTATTTTCATTTTCATTGGATCAAAATTTTTCATGAGTTTTATAGTTGTGATGTCACTTTGAGGAGGTTAATATCTATTGATCCATAAATTTAATTAAGCACACCTTTTTTATTGACCTATTTAAATAATTTTTTATTAGTATAATTTTGGAACTATCATTGGATTTGAACTTTTTGGTTTGAATTAAACTCAAAATATATGCATCCAAATGGGCCATGAAATGAAAATCCTAATCCAGGTTGATCCTCTATTTCTTCATTATTTCCTTCTTTTATTCTTTAAGATATTGAATGGGTAATTTATATTGCCTTTTAATTATTAATTTTACTCACCCAAACATAGTGCCTAATTATTATGCCTTCTAATTATGTGAGTCGGTTCAACTGGAGGTAAAGAGAAGTTTGAAAGTTCTAGTTGGATAAAAATTAAAGTATGTTTAATTATTTTCAATATTTTCAATTTCAGTAATTTTTGTAAAATATAAAACCCAATTTTCATTGAAACCATTTAACTTTAATGAGGTAATTTAATTTTCAACTTGAGAGAGTCCATTGGGATAAGTTTATTTGAAGAGTGGTTCTTTTTGGAATTCTAGATTTTCACTCTTGAGATTTATTATTTATCACTATAATTGGATAAGTAATTTCTTGAGGAAAATCAATGTTTAAGTGGGGGTGGATTTTATTTGGATATATTTTTATATATGTTTTAGACATTGTTTTGGTGATAATTTAATGAAATTATGTACTTAAATGAGTTAATTAAGGTGAAATGACAATTTTGTGTCAAAAGTTATAATTATTTGAATATTTCATTCAAATTTTGTGTTATTGGTATTTAAATTTCAAAAAGATCCTTGGTTTTATTTTATTATATTTTAGGATCAAATATTTTTATTATTTATATATTTTGTATTGATTATGTCATTTTTAAATAACACTTCATAGTGTTGGAACTAATTTTTGTCACTGGGAGGAAATTTTATTTGAAATTTTATTCTCAGTGTGTTGATGGATTTTAAATTCTTATAAAATTACATGATCTGAATTTAAATAATCCTTATGGAATTAATATTTCCATGATTTGTGAGTGATCAAATCTATTTAAATTTTTTTTTTAAATGTTTGTTGAATTCAATCATTTTGGGGATTTTTTTCAATGTTGATTTTATTTTGAAATGGATTTAAAATTTTATTTCATGTGCAATGTATATCCTTTAATAAATTTTGGATTTTATCCATAAGATAATTTTCATAACATAATTTTCACTAGGGAGTTATGTGTAAGAGAAACTAAAGCATATTTCCATAAAATAAAATTAATATACTTCTTCTGTATAAAAAAAATTGTTATCCCCTTTTTCATAATAGATTGATATTGGGAATAATATAAATACTATATCTCTATAAAATAAATTTAAACATTGAGGCATAAGATAATTGGTTGGAACACATAATATAATTACTATATAAGATAATTTATCTTATATAGTTATCTCCCAAACCTGAGATTCCTCTATAACAAAATTGAAGTTGAGGATCACTTGACCCATGTTTAATTGATCTATGATTGATGAAAGGTGTATAATCCAAAGAAATTGGACAATATGCAAATCATTCATGATTGATTAAGTGACATCTATGAGACTAAGGAAAAGAGAAAACCAAAGTAATTTTAGTTACTATTAAGCATGAAGAAGAGTTAAAGATGAGGTTGTCACATGATACAACTGAGCTAAAAATAAGTGCAGCACATCCAAATCTAAATTGAAGCTTATAGAATATGAACCAAGGTTATAAAAAATAATCCCAAATGAGGACTATTTAGGGTCGACACTGAAGAAGGTGAATTTGAGTGTGGATCAGAAATTGTTCAACCTGATTGAACCAGTCAAACTTGAATTTAATGTAAAATGATGAAACACATACTATTGATGTAGTAAATCCATATACAGGTGTGCACTGATCCTAATAAAGAACACCCAAGTTTGAAGATGCATGAATAGTGACCGAGCTAGACCCAAACTCTCTTGAGTTTTATTAGAGATTCCAAACATCATTGATCTATATCAACTTGGAATCAAATACTTTTGTTTATTGGGTTTGTTTGTTGTAGGTTTGGAAAGGCCTCGACACTTTTTAATATTTTAGCTTCAAGGTCATTGAATTTTTTATATAAAGTGTTTGATCATTTTATTATGATAGAATTGAATTTTATTGCTAGTTTTAAACCTAAGATCTCAATACAGGCTTGAAAATACTATAGGCAGTGATTGTTTATTGATAAAGGACTAGAAGTAGTAGGAATTCAAGCACTACTTGAGCATTGTCGTTGTCTTCTATTTTTTTGAGATCGGATGAATTTTTTCTTGAATCTCACCACAGTTTTCTGATGAATTCATAATTGTGTTAAAGTATTTTCTGAGAATTAGATGAAATTTTTTTAACTCAACCAAAGCTGAGGTCAAACACGATGGTTTGTTGTGCTTCTGTCAGTGACACATGCCCATAAAAATGATGGAAAGAAAATTCTTTGATGATAAAATTCAAAGTTACTAAGAATTTAAGTGAAATTTCAGTAATAGTAACTATGATCCTACAAAAGTGGAAAAAGTGGTTGGAAGGGTTTTTCTAAAAACACAATTATGGTGAAAAAGGACCAAATAAATGAACACTACTAGTGATGTCCTATATGTCAACTTAGAAAAGTTAATTAAGTGATATAATAGGAAAATAAAATATATTTTCTATATAAAAAGGGATTCATTCATTCTGATAGAGGTAGGGACACACTTTTTGTTGGAGACTTTTGGAGTAGAGTTAGGGCAGAGCTAGGGTAGGAGTAGCAGGCAGTGTAGGTTCTTATCACAAAGCATAAAATCAAAGGAATACTTCATGTCTTCTTATTATTTCATTTGTTTTTATTTCCTTATTCTATAACTCTTTTTTTTAATTGTAAAATTATTTTCAACTAAACTTTAAGTGTGGAAATTAGATTGTTTCATGTCATATTTTTAATCTTATTTTGTGAAATCATTTTTGAATTGAAATAAAATTCTTTATTTTATAAATTGAATGAATTTGTACATGATAAACTGAAAACTTAGCCGATTGTTGGTCAATATACTCAACAGAGATTTTGATTACATGTTTGGTATCATTTATTTCAATTATAGTTTTTTAATCAAATACATACTTTAACTAAATAATAAAAATTTAACTCACATTTCAACCTTGCTTATTCTCTATTTTTATATAATCAAATATTTTTTTATGATTTATCTTATTCAATTCATCATCTTTTCCCCATCTTTGTTCCTAAAAATAATTTTCATTTTTGTTTATTGCATGTACTTTTTTTTATTTTTTATTTTAGTTTTCTTTCTTGGAATGCACTCTATTACCTTCCCTGTGGATTTCACACCTTTCTCACTATTAACTTGTAGTTTGTAGATTTTAAATTTGTGATATTTAACAACATACCCATCATATTGTTTTAAATAGTATAAAAAATTGTATTTTTGTCTATGATGGTCAAACTCAGGGTAAACACAGCCCCCGAGTGAATTCTTGGTTTGATGGTTAAACCTAGGGTGAACACATCCCCTGAGTGGATGCTTGGTTTGATGGTTAAACCTGGGGTGAACACATCCCCCAGGTGGATACTTAGTTTAATGGTTAAACATGGGGTGAACACAGTCCCCCAGGTGGATGCTCAAGCTATGAGGATGGGTATAGTACCCTTGTATGTCGATTGTTTAATGAGGATTAGAATATTATCCCTAGTGGGATATGGTTAGAATGGTCATCATGTCACGTTAAGAGACACTCTAGTATTGTCCGAAGCAAGTATGTATCGTTATCTAGGTGAATCTGACCCCCAGGTTCGATGTTTGTTTTATGAATTTTATTTTAAATGTATCAGTGATTATATTTGTACATTTTATCTTGATCAATATTGTATGAACTGTTTTTAGGACTGGTTGTATCTAGGGACATTGT
The DNA here is from genome assembly GCA_963277665.1 of Viscum album. Taxonomy (NCBI): domain Eukaryota; kingdom Viridiplantae; phylum Streptophyta; class Magnoliopsida; order Santalales; family Viscaceae; genus Viscum; species Viscum album. Next base: position 938,179,786 of record OY728153.1, read on the forward strand.
TGTTGGTGGTCAATTGATCTGTATTCACACCCTGTTTAGGCCACCATAACACTTGGGTACCTGAGTAACTTCAACATGTTATTGTAAGCACAGGTGGGGATGAGGCCCAGATTTAGATTTTACATGGTCAAATGGGATGGCTCAAATGATATCAGGAAATAAATACATGGTATGTATCAAAGTGGTTTTAGAGCTTATTATTATTATTATTCCCTTTATTCTGGTTTGTATTTGTAACCGGCCCAATGGGAGGTCAATAAATTTTGTTTGTCATATGACAAAATTTCATGTTATATAGAATCTTTAGTTTACATATTCTTTCTATATAGTCTTATGGGATAAATTTTTTTGATGTTTGGTTATTTATCTTTTTTTATGTTTATGCACTCTGATAGAAAGGGTATAGCCTACCCAAAGTACCTCCTTAGACTCCTGCTTCTAGTCAGCAGCCTCTGGTGTTCGAGGAGTCATGTTGGAGATCATGTGAAGAATTATTTCAGCTACTGTTTATAGAGTGATTTAGGTTGGGATGTTACATGACCCTTGAATAGTGGTATCACGTTATTGAAAATGTAAAGGTTGCTTCCAAAATTATCCTCCTCATCACTTATAAATAGGGATCACTTCCACCACTTAAACTTACACCTTTTCCTTTGAATTTATTCCTAAAACTCTATCATTTTTTCATCCTAGAACACTCTCCTACATACTTAATCCTATAGTCACCATTATTTAGCTTAAGGCTTCTATTTCCAAGTATATTTCTAAGAGAAAACTCAAGATCCTGACATAAGTATTACCTCCTTCTTAATCCTTTCTTCTTAATCATGCACTTATAAACCTTTTCTAACCAATTTAATATAATGAAATAAAAATAACTAATATACCATGACGTTATTATATTATTTTAAACTCCTTGTTTATTCTTTCCCATCCACTTATAAAAATATAAGAACACCAATTGTGTGTTGTGCAGACTGTCGGCTCCACGAAGCGACGTCTTCCATTTTTTATCATCGTCTCTCATGGATAGTTTAAATGATGAGAATGATGAAAAAATATGATATATATATATAATGTAATTATGATTCTAAAAATTCTATACATTATCTACCCTTATCCTCTCTCATTTACTGAGAAATGATAATGTTAATTGTGTGTTATACGAACCACAACCTCCACAAAGTAACGTATCTCTTTTTTTATCTTGTTTTATTATTATTTATTAAACACTATTAAAATATAATTAAACACATTAAAATTATCTAAATAATACCATTATGATTCTTTAATAATTATATTATACCAATTTCATAATCATAATCATCTATTAATTATTTTATGTTCATGTTTGGGATGGTCTAAATGTCTACTTGAAAAATGTTATAAAATAATATCATCGATGAATATGTGGACTTAATTGCTAATAATATATGATATAAATAAGCAAATAGATATTTTATGTGGGTTCTGTAATGGTAATGTTAATATTAAACTCATTAATTAAGATATTAATACTCGTTTGTTAAAAATCAATAAAATGTGCTTATTATCGATTTCATCTTTAATGATCATATCCAAAACTCCCATAGAATAAAATTATAACATTATAAATAATTATAAATATTCAATTCAGGTACCTTTTATGATATAGGAATGATGAACTATGGAATAATAATGAATAACAACACTGTGATTATAAAACTAGTTCAAAACGACCAAGATTACTCACACCCAAAAATTGAAAATGGATAAGAACTAAATGATATACATGAAGAGAATAATTATAAATTAAGTTTATAAAAAGGTATGTATGTGAATATGGTTCTAAAATATGTGATTGAGGTTGTTATTTTTCTTAAATAGTAGGTTAAAACACTTTCATGGAAATCAATAGTAAAGGTAAGGGTTTTCATAACTCAAACTTATTTCTTTGAGTTATATGATTTATTCTTGAATTGCATTCCACTATGCTCATTAGATTTTCTATTTTAAATAATTTTATCTCTTATATATGTGTATAAATGGAGTTTTAAATTAAAATCAATATCCATGAATTGTTTTCTTTTCCTTTGTTTTTAATAAAATAAAGGAGTATTTTTGAAAAGAGACGCGTGAATATGAATTTTACATCAATGGTTGCAAAATGTTTTTCAAAAAAACTATTTTGTGATTTGGTTTTAATATTCCTCTTTATATTCAAAAATATCAATCTCTGATGGAGTTATGTTTCAAGTTTTTCCCTATATTTTTGTTCTATTATGTGATTATTTTTGGGTGATCGAGTTTTCGATGTCAATAGATTTAATTCGTGTTGTTATATTATTTGGAAATGTTATGAAACCAACATTTATTTCCATGTTTGTTTATGATATTAAAGGTGAATTATTTTCATTTTAATGTTTTATGAAACTCATTTTTATTTTCATGGGTTTTTTATGGAAAGTGAATGGTTTTCATTTAAATGTTTTTTGAAACCCATTTTTATTTCCATGGGTTCTTTATGATGTGATAAGTGAATGATTTTCAAGTGGAACTTATAAGTATGGATAATTATGGTTGATGTCTTATATCACCCTCTAGTGTATAGGTTAAAAGTTTAAATTTCATGAGATGTGTATACATGGTTACAATTCAGTTGTTCGCAAAGCATGGTTGCAAGTGTGTGACTCACAAAGGTGATGTATAAGTGAGTATAATTAAGTTGTCATGCAAGAATGGGTGAAAGTGTGTGACTCATTAAAGTAATGTTTCCCTATTCTAATTTTTGTTCCACATTTTAAAGATCTTATACATTATGATGTTATACTCTTGTGATTCAAGGTTTATGTTAAATGTTTCTAAGCTATGTTATGGATATTATGTTTATATATTGATCTTTTGTGGCATTAATATTTCATTACATGTTCGTAACATCCCACCCCAACCCATTGTCTTGGGCTGTATTGAAAGTGATAGTAACCTTAAGTGACATCCCCAATACATCAAATATTGAAAATAAATTCCAAAGTCTTGGTAAATTATTAGGGGATGATTTTACTTGAAGAATAAACATAACCTGACAAGATAAAATAGAAACAACCAAAACCAACTATATGATGCGTGAGTAATAATGATACAACTCATATGAAAATCCACTAAACAAACAATTAAAAAGTAATAAAAGATTACATAAAGAAACTAAAGGAAATCCAATACAATAACACTAATGTGGCATTACTCAAAAGACTCCAACAAATAAATCCAAGCTCCAAACATCAACCGATGGAAGTAGCATCATGAAGTGACACTAGAGAAGTATGATACCTTTCCCTTCCACATGACATGGTAAACAACATCTACAAATACACTAAAGTGTCCAAGAAGGTGTGAGTATAACACTCATTAGGAAATCCCCAGAGACTTTCAAACCACTATGAAAATAACATATTAGAACATTTTATAAAATATAATTTATATTAAAAGGAGAAACATAAAAATAGTTATTAAATTTAAAATATTTTAAATTTAAAGCATAATAATTTATCCATAATGAAATTAGTTTAAGAAAAAAATGATCATTTTTTCATTTATTTCCTTTCTCTTAGCATATCCATCTATATATCTATCACACACACACAAATATTAATAACAAAAGATAGTCTCATACTCATGAGTGGTCCATCATCCTCCATCAATCATCACAAAGTGATAAATACATTGATCCATTACACCTTTATCACATATCACCAATTCCATTTAAAAAAAGCACCATAAAATGCAATATGAACACCCACCACCATGTATTCCAAGACTATTTTCCAAATAAATTCATTCCACATAAAAAAATTCTTCCCTTTAAAACATTTCATTGAACATATTTCTTGTGTTAAACCAAAATAATAATTTTAAAACCATAATTTAAAATTATAAATGAAGGGGGTTTTCAAAAATCCATCCAAATTCACATGTTCTCAATTCATCAATTGAAAGAGTTTACTTCAAAAACTATTCAATATTTTCATTGTAATGTAAGTAAAACATTTCAATAAAATTAATCCTTTAAGACCTATAACATGTGGAGAAGATAGAGAATACATCTACCTCTTAATGGATAATGATAACGAAGAACGGTACTAAGAAACCTCTTAATTCAGGCTCACAACGCCTTCCCTTCAATAGATACCAAACAAATATCATCAAAACACATCATAGATAATAGATCTATCCATAAAATATTAGATCTAATGATTTAGGTGAGGCAAGATGAGGATATCTAAAGATAAAGAGAAAAAAATAAGACTTTCCATTGATTTCAGAGATCCAACACACTTTAATTCATCAAAAACACCTTTTGGACTAAATAGAATCATAAAGGATGCCTATGAGGGAAGGTTATTTAAAGATACTTAAAGAGTAGAATAAACATGAGTGTTATAGGGATGATACTAAGTTAAACACTAATTTTTAAAATATTTAATTCATGTCGCATGATTTGACCACATGATTTTTCAAACTCTGTTCCAACTGTGCACATGCTACTGTCTCCAAACTAAAGAGTCACATAGTTGTCCCACATATTTTGGAAAATAGTGTGCCAACCATGCATTGTTATTTGAAATTTCCAATAGGTCCCATAAAGTTTTATCACATGGTTTGTAAAAACTATGTGCCAACCATGCATAACTATTATCCAAAAAACTCTCTTACATAGTTTCCTAGGAAAAGTGCACAGTTTCCCCTAACCATGCTCAAACAATGCACCCTCAAAAACCCTTCCAAAACACTCAAAACCACTTTATAAACTCTCAAAACTCAACCCAATTATTATAAAACTTCAAAATACATAATAAAATGGAAAACTACCTAAAACTGGGGGTGTTACATTCTCTCCACCATTGGTATTTCTATCCTTGAAAAGTTCATAATTGGTGTTTCTTTGGAATATCTCAAGACATTGATCTAATATTTTCTTTTTCACATTCCCATGTCTCTTCCTAAATATTACCATACTGTCATAAGAATCATACCAAACCAATAATTTTCTCATGTAAGAGAATCTCTTATATATCCACAATTCATATCATCATATGAATCAATAAAGCATCTAGATCAAACTCAACACGGTCCCATTGAATAACATGGTCGAGATCAAGTTGGTACTTCTTTAATTAAGATACATGAAACACATTGTGTACTATCAACACTCCTTTCTATCACAGAGTCTAATGAATGGAAAAGGGGAATACCTTAAGCACAAAAAGTGTCATCCTTTTAAGAACATCAAAAATTGACAAAGTCATGAACAAGGAACCCATTAAGAAGGAGTCACACAAGTTTCCTGCGCGTCACGCAAGTCACTTTTGTGCTACATATGGTTCGCGCAAGTCACTTGCATGCCCTATTCTCTTTTTCACCCAAGGTGTCATGTGGCTTATAAATAGCCCATGTGGGCCCCCCATTTCGAGGACGAATTTTCCAAAACTCATATTCAAGCTATGGTCGCCCAAGTCTTTGTCTGACGTATTCCAAACACTTATAAGGTAATTCTTTACCTAGAAGGGAAGCTCTAAAGAGGAAGAATAAGTCCTAAGTGTTAGAACTCATCAATATGCCTAATTGTCCATCCCTTAAGGGAAATGAAGACACTTGCACGCTACCTTGTCCTCTCAAGGGAACTTGCGCGCCACCCTTTTGGAAGCCTCTAGGGATGATGCTAAGGTCCTGAGTTCAAAGTCGCCCAAGTATTACCCTATAGATTATTCGTCGCCCAAGGTGACTCATGTCGCATAAGTCTACTTGCGCGACCAGGACTTGTGCACCAGAACAATACTTGCGCGCCTCCTTCTTAGTCACCTCCTTTCCTCAAATCCACCTCTCCTCTTCAAGACATAGCCTTCAAAACCCTCTTCAAAACCATTTATGGCATGGTTCCTTTGTTGGCTTCCTTATTTGAAAGGAATTCTGTGAGAACCTCTCCCAAAACCTCGTGAATTACAATCTTTATGTCACCATGATTACAGGTTTCCTATATAACCTCATCCTTTGAGATGAGAAGATCTTTTGATTTGGGCCTCCTTCTCAGGAGTAAACCCCAATCATAAGTCCCTTTTAATTTAGGCCTCTTTCTCATGAGTAATCCCCAAGTTAAAACTCTAAATATCTATAAAGTACAAATACCTCTATAGACCCTGCTCCTGGACTTCTTTCCTAAAGTAAGTCATGGTCTTCATATACTTGGGTTGTCATACATATGTAAGCCCCACATCATTTCTCATGACTGCATCTTTCGTGGCACCACCATCAAGTTTACTGATACCTCTTGTTTCTCACATCGAGTATGACTCATGTGGGATTAGAGTGTAAAAGTAATCATGACATTTCTTTTTGGGCCATTAACCATGCATAAACCCCATATTTATTTGCCCGAACTACATGGAATTTGATCTATGCATTAAAAGTAGAGTGCATAGGAAGCCTTTTATAAGGTTCAAGACCATCTTTAATTAATTCCTTTTTGTCCCATATGACGTTAAACTATATCCTTCTAATCGAACTACGTGGATTCTGATTCCTTTTTAATGAGGATACGTAGGTATCCCATCTGCGGGTATGATCCCAACTCTAAAATAATCCATGTCTTTCTGAATGACAATAAACATAAAGTGCCCCACTGAGTGGATTTAAAACCAGTATGGTCATCATAATGACCAAGAGATTTCTATATAATGTATTTAAGGATACCATTGACTAAGAATCTCCAATACATACGGATTATTCTCCATCGATGAAGAACCTCAAATACATATAAAATATTTTATAAATCCCATACATATTAATCATTGATTTCTATCTAAAGGAAAACTCATTTTTATACTTGGTGAATTAATAAGTATTCGTGAACATAACTTAAATCTATAAGAGAGTCCTGGAGTAGGAAATAATTCCCCCCAAAAATGTGTGATGAGCCTGACCTCCCATCCTCTCGACCAATGTAAATTCTTAAGCCTCATCAGTCCACAACTAATGAGCACCAACCTTTGGAGAGTAGGTCCAAATGGATATAGAATCATTGGATGTTTCTGGTTCTATGAATAAACCTGTTAGAAAACGATTGGAAAGTTTTAACCTTAAACAAACAAGGTTATCCCCATTTCTAGAAGAAACAAAAATGGTGAACCCGATGTGAATCCTTAACCAAGTTAAATGATGTTTTACTTATTTTTTAGGCCACTATTAAACTCAATATGAGGGCCAACAAAGCAATCAAACACATATGTGTTCATCCAAAAGATGTAGTCTAGCCAAACCTATATTAATTATGTCTCCTATATTAAACAGGCACTCTTTTTCAAGATCTCTCTGCAACATAGAATGGCTTCTTTAAATTTCACACTTGTGAAAGCCTCAGATGCTACTCCTGCTGGATCCTCATCCGCTCTGAGGACGACATCACCTACTCAGTGTCTTAAACATTGGGTCTCGAATGAATTGGTGAGGGAATACCATCAACACAGTACCATCCTGACTTTGGAGGCCTCTCGACAATCCCTCTAAGTTAACAACTCACCCTGGTTGTCCGGACAATGACGACCAGTAATCAGGAAGCAGGTGGTGCCAACCACCGTCTTCAACTGTTTTGGGTCGTTATCCCCAGAACGCAACAACCAGTCTATCCCATATTACAGGGAGGTGAATGAAGAGGTCACTAAAGGCCTCAGTTCAAGAATACATGAGCCATTCCTGAGTAATCCCACCAACAATAGCCATCAGATTCGTGCAGTAGTGACCCTCAACATGATGAGGGTATCACCCCTAGGTGTTCGGATCAGGTCCCTCAGACCCGAGCATGCAAGATGAACCTTAAGAGGCGAAATTCAGTCAACAGGGAGAAGGTTCTTACCTCTTCCCCCTCCAGAGAAGTCCATCAATTTAACTTGATGTAAAACAATGAGCCGGCATACACACCCATACGTCCTGATTTCACTGCCCAGTAGACTTGTCTGGTAGTAACATATCAATCCCAACAGGAAATTCCGATGGAGTACTACAGGAAAGCACATGCATCTATTTATAATTCACCAGCCAGTCAGCAGGCTCGTCTGACTGCATCCAAAGAAGCTCGCCAATCAAATGTGGTGACCACCTGTAAACAGGCACATACACCTGCTTACACTCATCAATTCTGCCAGCAGTTTCGTCTGCCAATATTGAAGGAAGTTCATCAATCATATTTGGTGGAGAAAAATCAGCATGCACATACACCTACAATTCATCAAGCTAACCAACAGTCTCATTTGGTAGCACCCAGAGAAGTCAGTCGGAAAGCTTCGACGACAAATATGGAGTAGACTCAACTCGCTGCCCCTATGCATAAGTATTGTCAATATCCGTTGACAGAAAAAGGAGGATAGGAGTAGGCACATACACCTACTCTAGATATGGAATGGATGTATATTCCCATTCCAACAGTTGAGGTCACCAAGCACATTCTGACAATGGTGAAAGAGCAGAAGCAAATCTCTGCCCATATTCTGGATACCTGTCAGAATATTATAACAACTTCAGCGGCATCATAGGGAAAGAAGAATAAATCTATCCATATCAGTGAATTGACTCATAAAAATGTCACCCCGGAGCAGATTCACACCTCTGTTCCAGTCCAGAAGGGTCGTGGGGCATACTCCCCCATGTCATACGGACAATCAAGTCGGGCACATACATTCGATTTAAATGGAGATAATTAGCCTAACCTGACCATTTCTCCTGAGAAGGCACATACACCTGCCCATAATAACCACTTTCATCAAAAAGTATTTTACAAAGTGAGTAAGAAGGCGTCCAAGAAAAAGACCCATCCATCATAGTTGAAAAATCAAGAGCCAATCTGCAATAAGGTCTTGCTCAATGCTGGGGTTCTTGAAGCCCTCGGACAATTGTCTGTTGCAACTCAAGATTCTACTCTCTCATTTTCAGATTCCATAAGTAACAACAATAATTCTGAAGGTCTTCATCAGACACTTCCTCATGAAGGCTTGCTTCATGAAAATTCGGTCAATCTCAAAGTATTATCTTCATATGAGAGCCATGATAACCCTCTACATGGCCAGAAGACCAAGGAGAAAGAGGTTTCATCTTTTGTTGTAACCCACCATGGTGGTCCTCCCCATGATGATGAATTTAGCTGCGAAATTCCTCTCTGCAGTAGTAATTCGCATTTCCTGGAAAATTATTCAGTGGACAATGCAATAATGAGAAATCCCTCTTATCTCGAGGCACTTGCAAATGCAAAGCCAGTTATGTCTGATGCCTTACCGCTATTAGGTGAAATACTTTCTCAATCATAAGATATCCCAGGGTGTAGGTCATTCTCTAAACCACCCCTGGGTCATTCATCTTCTAATTTTACAAATTAATTCTCTATTAATCTTATTGAATCTGGGGAAGCAACAAAGAAGCACCAGCTTTGGCCCAATCATGTAGAAGAATCTTCATCAAATGACAAAGAGGAAGTGCTAAATATGAGAAAACAACTGTAGAAAGGTGAAATACCAGTCATGTTTTGGCTTTTGGATGACTCTCAGTATGATATTCCAGAAACGTTGACAGAAGATTGTATTCACGATATTCATCTCAAGTTATGGAAAACTCTTTGTCACTTAAAAGAGAAAATATTATCTTATGATGAATATAAAAATCATGTCAAGATAATAAAAGGGTTGCAATGCCAAATTGACTTGGCATCTCTCTCATTTTCCCGACATCCAAAGGTTGAAAAGTAGCAGAGATCCCTTCAGCGTTCATGCCATGGTGCATTGAAAAGGTTGTGCCAGTTAATTACCAATGCCCCATCTGGTATTCATATCAGGGGATGGGGTGTTCATGGAGCATTGCATTTCACCATGCTCTTTAGTCAACAAAGTCCACCAAAAGTTGTCTCATGAAATGTTATTGCCCATGGATGGCCACATTTAACTGGTTTTGTGCATAATCAAAGGCTTGCCCAAGAACAGGCCTCAACTAGTTCTTCCCAAAGTCAGGCATATAAAGAACAAGTTGTCGAATTACTCTTGCATTAAGCAAATGAGAATATCAAACATGCTTCTCATTTAGATCATGTGCATCATCAGGTGACATAAGTGTCAGAAATAATCCAATGGTCATTTGATCTAGGTGACTTTGGTGGATGTTGGATGATGCATCTGGCCAATTTCCGGACTAAAATCCGCAAAATCAGGAGAGCTTTTAAGAAAGATTCAGATGTAGCAGATCAAGAACCACCTCAGCTTTCCAGACTAGGGACTCTTTTAATCCAACCCTCGGGATCAATATATAGGATTCGAGGAGTTGATCAGGAAAAACAGGAACAACCCCATTCCACTAGATTGGGGACTTTTTCAAATTCTCAATCTCTTCATCAGCGAAAGTCGGTCTTATATCAATTAGGGAAGAAGCCACAAGAGGAATGTGAGGCCGAATTATCAGGAGATTCCCTCCAAATTACAGTTCATCAAGAAGTTCCTGAGGGATCAACCAAACAAAAGGAAATGTCTCATAATGGACATGAAAGAAGACAGTATCGCAGAAGCGCTAACAGAAGGGCTGCAATGCGTTATGCATCAAGAAATGTCATCAATGTCATTGTCACTAATCCCCCAGAACATGAGGCTCACTCATAGGAATCAAATGAAGAAGTTCCTGTTCAATAATCTGTACACATAGAAACGAATGAAGGAGGTGTGCATACCAGAAGATAGAGGGTTGACCAGGGGAAAGACATTCCTTTGGGTAATGCCCTTCCATACTCCAGAAAGGCACATACTAAGGAAAAGGGTAAAAATCAGGTTACATTCTACCCTACCTCTAGAGAAGGTCAATCACTCTCATTAGAGGAAATGTTCGCACAACAAGAAGAAGAAATGAAGGAGTTAAGGAGGTTAAATGCAGAACTACTTCAAGGTAGTCTTCCTCCTAAGCATACTGGAGTTAATCAATCAAGAGAATTTTTTCAAGCTATTGGGATGGATCAAGAATATCCCCCTTTACAAGTACACCCTCATAGGTCCAATCCTATGGGTCATACGTGACAGAAACCAGCAATACTACCATCAGTGGCAATACCGGTCGCCACACCCGTCCAAACTCCAGTTATCGCACCTGCTCAGGCCCAAGCTTAACCAGATGTTTCTCAAAAATTAATGACTACCATTGAGTCATTAACAACTCGGTTGGAAGCTATGGAAGGAAAGCGTGCACAAGTTTATCCAGAAAAGAGAGCTTACCCTGAATGGGTGGATGCAATTCCTCCCCCATCAAATTTTGCGAATACCACATTCCCAATTTTTAATAGTTTGGGAGATCTAGAAAAACACTTAACGCATTTTGTTTCTTATTGTGATCCTATTATGGGAACTCCTCAACAAAAAGAAGCAGTTAAGCTCATGTGTTTTGTGCAGTCATTACAAGAACCTGATTTTTTCTGGTATACAAGTTTGTAATCTCGGTCAATTACTGGGTGGGAAGATCTCCGTCAAAGGTTCCTTCTTTAATTTAGCTCAACATTACCAAAGATGACAATTTTTTATCTTACCAATTGTAAACAAAGGTAGAATGAAAGAGTTTCGGATTTCATTGCTCGCTGGAAGGGATTAACATATTCCTTAAGTTTAGCACTCCCTCAAGAAGAATTGTTTCCAATCTGTGTGGCAAATTTGCGTGATGAATTACGCACACCGTTGATCCCTGTGAAATACAGAGGAGGTTTTAGAGACCTTACTTCAATCGCTCAGCAGATAGAATACTCTCTTATAAAGACTAAGGCTAAAACTCGTGTAATTCCATCAGTTCCAGGAAGGAGAATAGTGAAAGCATAGACTGTTATAGTTACACTTAAACAAGCACTTGTACCTGATTACACTTCAAAACCTTCATCATATCGAAGGGATCCACCTCCTGAGCGTCAACAACAATGACCACCTCGTCAAGATGATCAAAGAGATCAAAGGTGGAAACAATTTGAAGATTTGAATAACAAATTTTATTCTTTCTGAAATGAACAAGTTCCTGGCTACTTCATCTCAACTCTGGAAAATAATTTGGTTCAGTTTCCAAGGCCCAAAAGGCTGAGTAAGGAAGGAGATGAATACCTCCCCAACTATTGACCATTTCATCAGATGTTGGGGAATCCCATTCAGGAGTGTTTTGTCTTCAAAGACCTCTTGCAAAAGATGGTGGACTCTGGACAGGTAAAACTGAAAGGTTCTTCAGCCCAGGTAGCATATGTTACTGCTACTAATCTAGAAGAAGAAGTCAAGTGGCATGAAGTCAAAAGTAAAAATGCGCAGAAATATGATGATTTGATAGTCAGGAAAATGATCAACTGAACTCATGCCATTTTACAAACATAATTGAATCAGTCAATTGTGTCTTCTACTATGAATTCTACAGAAAAACCCCCTTCATCGGAAGGAAAATCCTCAAAGAAGCAGCATAATTTGAAGAAAGAAGAGTAGTCAGAAGAAGACGATCTCATGTCAAAACCTAAGTTGTCTTTGACTTTGGCAGATTGTATGCCATCTGCTTCAAAAGAATGGGCATTGCCCCACTAAACGGCATGGCCTAAACTGGTTAATCAGGCAGAATCTTCATCAAATGAAGAATTGATCTTTGGTTCTATTAACATGATTCATTTAACAGATCCTCATGTCAATGACAGTTTCGATTATGATGAGCCTAAGTTCCATGTATCTAACAGAGGAATTAGAGTAAGAGAAAGAGGTCTAGGATACAGGGGAAGATGTGGATATTCCAGAAGCCACTATTTCAATCCTACCCCTTCTAGAACTGTATATGCGGAAGAAACTCGTGGCAAAGCCCTTCAGCGGGCTCAACAGGAACAAGAAAGTTCTTCCACACATGGCAGATTCGGTCCTGACACAATTATTTTGGAAGACCGGTTAGAGGTAACCCCTTCTTCCTCTCAGTAAATAGATAGACCTAGTCAGTCTAATCTATAGAATCCAAGAGTGTTTCCAACTCCTACCTCGATACGGGATGCATTCACTGCCAAAGCATCAACTTCCAAGGCACCTGAAAAACCACATTTTCCTGATGGGAAACGCAGACCTTTGGACCAAAAGTATGATTTCTTGAAACATTTGGCCCAAGTATCGGCCAAGTTATCAATTCTGGATGCCTTGAATCTATCAAAAGATCTTCGGGAGGCGCTTATTGAGTCTTTGTCAAGTCCTCAAGAATTCAAAACTGAAATTGATGCAGCTGAGGTCTACCATATAGAGAATGATCCTACAGAATTCCATGCAGTGATATCTTTTACAGATAAAGATGAAGATGATGTTGTACATGGACATATCAGACCTTTTTATTTATCTGGAAAAGTCAATGATATAGACATCCGATGAGCTTTCATTGATAATGGCTCAGGAGTCAATCTCATTCCTATTCGTACACTTCATTGATTGGGACTCAACAAATCTTATTTGTCTCCTTCTACTTTGATGTTGCAAGGATGTGATAATAATGAACAGAACCTCTGGGAGAAATTATACTCAGAATTCATTTTGGAGACCTTGTATCTAATTTAGATTTCATGGTTGTTCGTCAGGATACAACCTTTAACATTTTGCTTGGAATACCTTGGCTACATCAACATGTGGTTGTACCTTCGTCATACCATCAATGTCTCAAATATTGTTTCAATGGTCAAATTGGGACATTGTATGGTGATAAATCCCCATTCAAAACATGTGAATCTCAATACATTGAGGCAGAATTTTATCACATGGAGGGAAAGGAAAAACCCAAGACGAAGAAGGTCACCAAAATTAATGCTCCAAGTGGTTTGTAAAAGATTTCAATAAACCCATTAATACATGTGAGTACAAATTATGTGTTGTCTATCAGTCAAATTGACAGGATAGATCTAAATCCAAACACTCTTATGGAAACTTCCATAATGTCAGTTACGGCAATCGAGCTAGACAGCATGGGAGAAATTGTTGATTTGTCAAGTAGTGATGAAAGATTAAATAGAGATGTCTTCATTTCATCCACTGAAATCTAGAAATTATATACTTTATCAACCAGATCAGAAGAAGTTATTGTGATACCAAAGGAAAATAATGATGTCAATTCTGAATTCATAATCTCCTCTCTATCACCCCAGGAAGACCCTTCATCATCAATAGGGTCAGAAATGGAATTCTCTTCTTCAAGATGTTCAAATTTTAACTTCTCCCTTGACCATGAAAATTCTACTTCGCCATCTACTATGCAAGTAAAAACAGAAGTAGTAACACATGTTGAAGAAGAAGAAGAAGATCTCAGGGATGCTCCTCCAGTATTTGAAGAGGGTATCTCTACCACTGTGGACGAACTCAGAGAAATAAATCTGGGTACAAAAGAAGATCCACTCCCCACTTTAATTAGTGCGTCCATGACTCTTGAAGAGCAAGAAATGTATACTTAATTTCAAAAGAAAAATCGAGATGTATTTGCTTGGAATTATATAGAAATGTTAGGTCTTAATCCCAATGTTTCCACTCATCATTTGGGTTTTTCAGAAGAACATCGAGGATTCAAGCAAGCGGAAAGAAGAACACTCCCAACTTATGCCTCCAAAATTGAAGTTGAAGTCAATAAGATTATCAAAGATAACTTCTTCAGAGAAGTTCAGTATTCCAAATGGATAGATAATATTGTCCCTGCGAAAAATAAGAATGGACAAATTAGAGTTTGCATTGACTTCAGAGATCTTAATCAGCATTGTCCCAAGGATGATTTTCCAGTTCAGATCACAGAACTCTTAATTGATGCAAAAGTTGGATACGAAGATCTTTCCTTCATGGATGGTTATTCTGGTTACAATCAAATACGAATGGCCCCAGAAGATGAAGAGTCTATAGCCTTCAGAGCTCTTAAAGGTGTGTTTTTCTATCAGGTAATGCCCTTTGGCCTGAAGAATGCAGGTGCAACATATCAACGTGCCATGCACCATATATTCAAACCCTTTTTAGGGAAATTTGTTGAATGTTATGTGGATGATTTGGTGGTTAAATCCAAACAACGTTCTAATCACTTGGCCGATCTGGAAATCATATTCAACAAACTTCGACAACACAATTTGAAGATGAACCCATTGAAATGTGCTTTCGGGGTAACCTCAGGAAAATTTCTTGGCTTTGTTGTATGCCATCGTGGTATCAAAGTTGATCCTTAAAAAGACAAAATCAATCCTTAGTATTTCACCTCCTAGAAATTTGAAGGAATTAAGGGGACTTCAAGGACACTTGGTCTATATTTGTCATTTCATTACCAATTTGGCAGGAAAGTGTTTACCCTTCACCAAATTAATGAAGAAGGGAGTCACCTACCAGTGGATTGAATAATGTTAAGAAGCATTCGATGTCCTCGAGAAATATCTCTTGAGTCCACCGGTATTAATTCCACCTATTGAAGGAAGACCACTTATTCTCTATGTGATAGATTTAGAACGATCATTGGGTGCCTTCCTTGCCCAAAAGAATGATGCTGGGAATGAAAACAACCTTTACTATCTCAGTCGGACTATGCTTGAGGCAGAAACTTGGTATTCAAGTATTGAAAAGTGCTTCCTAGCATTAATATTTGTAGTTCATAAATTGAGACACTACCTGCAACATCATGAGGTCCAATTGGTATCTCGCAATAACCCTCTCAAATTTATCCTTAGTCGTCCAATGCTTACAGGACTTCTGGAAAGGTGGGCAGTTATTTTGCAGCAGTTTGATATCCAGTATGTGTCTCAAAAGGTAATAAAGGGCCAATATTTGGCCGATTTCCTTACTGAACACCCATATGTAGAAGATACATCTTTAAATATTGAACTTCCTGATAAGGAAGTCTTCTCTATTCAAGATAATCCTCAAACATGGGAAATTTACTTTGATGGTGCCTCTAGAAGTCCAACAGGGGAGAAAATGGAAGATCCTAAATTCAACAAAGTTGGGTTAGGAATCGTGCTTATTTACCCAGAAAAGGTAGTGCTACCTTATTCCTTCTTATTGTTGGAAGGCAGTAAAAATAATGAAGAAGAATATCAATCTCTCATCGTAGGCTTGGAATTGGCGCTTCAGGCTCAGGTGAATCACTTGAAGGTAAAAGGTTATTTAGATTTTCTAATAAAACAAATAAATGGAGATTATGCCATCAAAAAGGAAGAGTTAATCCCTTTGTGTGATTACATTAGAGAGTTAATGGTGTAATTTCCTTCAGAACCGACATTTTCTTATATCTCGCGATCACAAAATGCCCAAGATGATGCACTGGCTAATGTAGCCATAGCCCTGGCAGATCCAAACCGGGATGAAACAATCATCAGTATTGCCCACTTTCATGTAGTTTCACCTTTTGTTCAAATCAGAACAGAGGAAATCAATGAAATCAATCCCATTTCTGAACCATATGGTCATACTACATGATGGATGACACCTATTAGGGAATACCTTCAAAATGGAACACTCCCATCTGATAGAGATGGGAAAGAACAAGTTCGGAAACGTGTGGTTAATTTTACTCTTTATGATATCCCAAACCACCAAAAAAATCTCTATAAGTGAGGTTTTGATGGAATTCTCTTCAGATGTATTGATGGTGAAGAGACAATGGCTGTCATGAGTGAAGTTCATGCAGGAGTTTGTGGTGCCCACCAGTCTGGACATAGACTTTCTGGTCAAATTCGAAGGATTGGATACTTTTGGCCTTCAATGATGCAAGATTTTGTTGATTTCACTAAGAAGTGTCATTCTTGAAAAGTATGTGACAACTTCATTCATCAACCCCCAAAGTTTCTTCATACAGCTAAATACTCATGGTCATTTGACACATGGGGAATGGATGTAGTATGACCTTATCCTTTGGCTACATCCAAGCAGTTTAAGTATATTCTTACTTCTACTGACTTCTTTTCCAAATGGGCAGAGGCAATACCTCTCAAAGAAGTTAGTTCTAAAAGCATTGTTATCTGTGTCAAGTCTAACATCATTACCAGATTTGGTGTCCCTCATACCATATTTGCGGACAATGGCACCAACTTCTGTTCATCCGAGGTGAGAAAGTTGTATCAAGAATACAACATCAAATCCAACCATTCATCTCGGTATCATGCAGCGACCAATGGCCAAATTGAGGCCTTCAATAATAATCTTTCAAACATACTACAAAATATGGTGGATAAAGATAAGAAATCATGGCCTGATAAACTTTTTCATGCTTTATGGGCTTATCGGACCACCACCCGCACTACTACGCGGTCAACTCCATATTCATTGGTATATGGAATGGAATTAGTCTTTCCCATTGAGGTTAAATTACCATATATCAGAGTATCCATTTGTGATCAGTCATCCATAGATGAACAATCTCAGAATCTATTTTATGAATTGGAATGATTAGATGAAAAAAGATTATGCACCCTTCACCACTTGGAAGTCTATCAGAATTGAATAGCACGAGTTTTCAATAAAAAAGTTCATCTTTGTTCATTCATTCAAGGAGAATTGGTATTGGTCTTCAAAACTCCAATGATACCAGGAAATAAACCACCAAATCTTGATCCAAAGTGGGAAGGACCTTATTCAATACATAAGGTCTACTCCAATGGAGCTTATTATTTGATCTCAATGGATGGAGAACTCATCATGACTCCAACTAATGCAAGATTCTTGAAGAAGTATTTTGTGTAACACAAATACACCCTTCACCCTCTAGTCCTCACTGCAAGACTTTAAACTGCACGGTCCCTTTTGTCCTTGCTGCAGGACATTAAACTGCATAACTCTCTCCATCGTCCAACATGACGTTAAAATGTGTCCCCTTTATTGTCCTGCATGATGTTAAACTATAAACAGTCCCTTATATGTCCTATATAACGTTAAACTGTACATGTTATTCCTACATGACGTTTAAACTATGAAAAAAGTCCCTTAATACGTCCTACATGACGTTAAACTGTACATGTCCTACAAGACATTAAACTGCACAACAATACATCCTAGCTACATGACGCTAAACTGTACAACACCCTTTGTCCCACATGATGTTAAACTGTGCATTGTTAGGGTTTCTTCTACCTCTTGTTTCTCACACCGATCATGACTCAAATGAGATTAGAGTAAGCTTCAACCATAACACACTCTCTGGGCTGCTAACCACACATAAGTCCCAACTCCATCTTCAGGTGTTGTCCTCAAGTACAAATCGATCACCAATTCATTCTCAATCGAACTACATGGACTTTGATCCTTACCTTCTAGGCTGGGTACGTAGGCAACCTCCTGAGGTTCAAGTTCAAAACCAATATCTTCACATCAGTTCACCTCCATCTCATACGATGTTGATCCGTGAAGCCCCCCCCCCCCCCGAAACCAATATCTTCACATTGGTTCACCATCTTCCTTGCTGTATGACGTTAAACTATACAGTCCCCCATTTTCCTCACTGCAAGACATTAAACTGCATAGAAATACGTCCTAGATACATGACGCTAAACTACGCAGCACCGGTCCATGCATATGACCTTAAACTATTCACACTTTTGTCTTGTATGACAATAAACTACAACAGTCTCTAACACCCTCACCTGAGAGGGAATCATTATTGACATTGATCTCCAATCATGTCATATTCCAAGGACTGCGTGGATACATGGCAATGCCCGAAACTTTAATCTTGGGTCCAACCATCATTGCACTAAAGTCCCCTTTCACCCTTCACATGTACAAATCAAATCTGTATAGAGGGTATTTCAAGAACTATGCATGGATTTATTCCCATCCTTATGGGATACGTAGGAATGTTCGAGCATCCCTCGAATCCCGCCCCAAGTATTTGGGCCTAACCCCAAACTCCATTTTCAGTCCCTTGGCTGAAAAGTCCCCCTATGAGCACATGAATGTGGTATGAAAACCCTGGTCTTTATTCACATCAGGTTTATAACAAACACACAATGTGTCTCCCTCATTATGGTCTGATCTCTACGACCCTAAACTAAGATCTACTATGCTCTCATCCCACGTGATGTTAAACTGTATTTCAAGAACTATGTATGGATTGATTCTCATCCTAATGAGATATGTAGTGAAGTCCGGCATCTCAATTTAGGACCCAGCCACAACATGATTATGGTTAGCATTGGTCTATGTATCTCCTTCATGCATTGGACAATACCCATTTTTATGTGTCATACTCCTGACCTTAAATACTTCCAAATCTCCATAACCCTTTTCTTGACTTCTGGTCACAAAATTTTTGATACTCGAGAATTCTTTTTCCTGATCATGTAGCACATTCCCTTAGGTAGCCTTGCATAAATAGTCTACATAACGGACCTGTCAGCCAAAAGATGCTATTATTTGACTATGCAGCCAATGCCCTTAGGTGGCCCTGCATAATTCAACCCCCCTAACGGGTTTGTCAAATAGTGGTAACTTCATTCTTGGGGGGGAAACCTCTTTTGTATTTATTGGTCTTAACGACGATATGTAGGGATCCACAAAAAACAGGCATCCTTAACATATTTGTCCCATACTCTTTTTCATGATTTGAAAGTATTCAAGTCTATGGTTTATATTTCCCTTCCCTACGTTTGGGTCAGACCTTCGTAGGAGTGACATTCATCCGATTATTTTACAATCTTGATTGGGAATATCCTCTCCATATTCAAGTACCTCTCTCCATATAGCAGACTCTATGCTTTGGGAAATTTGAATCTCCATAAACTTTCACTGGCTTTTAGCAATAGAAAAGTAAAATTTCTGAGAGTTCTTTTTCCTGACTATGCAGCACGTGTCCTTAGGTGGCCTTGCATAAGTAGTCTACATAACAGACCTTTCAACCAAAATATGCTATTATTTGACTATGTATCCAATTACCTTAAGTGGCCCTGCATAATTCAACCCCCTAACAGGTTTTTCAAATAATGGTAACTTCACTTTTAGGAAATACTTCCTCTAATGCCTTTTAGCCCTTTTTTCATATCATCTCTCACATTCAAAATTTCTTAAGTCATAGTTTACATGTTTTCCCCCATACTTGAATGTGGTAATATGTTTTCAAACAAATTATCAAGGAATTGAGACAATTTTAATTCATTTGGTCAAAGCTATTTGACCTTAAACATTAGCCTTTTTATGTTCGACATGCATGACTTTAAACTGCCAACAAAAAAAACAGGGTACTCATTAAATTGGGAACCTGTAAAAGTAACTCTGAACAAAAGTCGAGTCCCAGCTTGCTAAATGTACATTTTGTATGATTTAGGCAATATTGAGCAACAAAAAAGATGCAAAGTTTGTGGGGTTTGTTTGTATAATCCTAGAAAAAATCAAACTATGCTTACTAGGCCCATTGGATTAGGTAAAAAAATTAATTATCAAGAGAATGCAGGTAAAAATGATTGAAGATGAAATGTATTTTTCATTGATGCACAAGATTAGAAGAACATACATAGATTGGAGTGTCTTATCTTTTTCAAGAATTACAAGAGGCTTTCAACATAACTTTTCATTTGATTTACGGAATCCCAAGCTTCATCAGCAGCCACTTGAAGTTCATTCACTCGACCAGCTTCACTCTTTTCAGCTTGATGGAGTGCTTTCTTAGCATCTGTGATGGCTTTCATACCATTCGTTTGGACTCCTTCTAATGAATTGTTAAGCTGATCAAGTTCCCCAGTAATGACATCTAACTGTTGCTGAAGGTGCATATGCTAGACAACTTTCTCCTTGATCTTATGCTTCAGCTCCTTCAGCTTTGCAGTATGATCAGCCTCAGCTCGGGACACTACAGCCTTGAATTCGCCGATATTGGTCAGCAGCCTTGCTCTGGTCAGATCTTGACGGCACTTTTTCTCCTACTCCCTCCTTAAGATGACTTGTTTCACCGTGGTATGGATCTCTTGATATCCAAAACCGCCAAATCCCAACATGATGAACAAGGATGACAGTCATGGGATCTTCGAAGAAATCTCTTCAAGAGGCACTTCAGATATGATCTTCCATATATTATTCCATGCCTTGCGACAGAGAATTGAAGCACCTTTTGCACCTATGGGTCTAATTCAACATCACTATCATAGGGGGAATATAGTCTGGGATTAATGCACTTAAGGAAGTGCCCTGTTCTGCTCCTTCCCCCCTAACCCTTGGTACTTCACTTTTTACTCCCGTTGGGGCTGAGGCTGAGGCTTTACCTCTGGATCTAGACACTAAAATTGATGGCCCTGTATAGTCAATTGAAAGCTTTTTTTAGTTTCAAAGGATGAAAAAAGTTGATTAGATGTCTTGCAAAATAAGTACGACCACAAATATTATCATCTTTTACCCAAGAGTAGATCAATAGCATGATAAGGCTCCTCCCCATCTTTCTTAGCTTCAACAGGATTTTAAGGACGGGTTTCAGGAAGCTCTTTCAGGTTAAGCTTCACTTGAGCTAGCATCTCTACAATGATAGGGTTGTCTCTACCCCCTTCAGGCATCGGTAGATCAGCATCTTTCTCAGACAGAACTGCAAATTTCGACCAAATCATGGTCAGAGATGTAATAAAAGATTTTTAAGAGGATGAAGGATAACAATCACGTCCAAAATCTTCTAAATCACATGGTAATTTAACATGATCTAAAATTTCTTCAAAAGACGCTCCAAGTTTCATTATTTCATCCAGTGATATCCCAGATTCCTGGTTAGTCTCACTAGTGGGAGCATTTGACATGTCTTCTTGGAGACCCTCCTTCTACGACCTCTAACCCCAGATAGCTTCCTCAGAGAAAATTGCGGAGTCAGTTGCAGTGGTCACCAAATGTTCTGGTGCAATTGTTGAACCTAAATCATCACAGGATGGAAGTTAGTTGATGTTTTCATTCATCATTCTATGAAGTATTGTTAATTTACCAGAAGCAGGATCTTATCTCCTTGCAGCAGTAATGGGAACAGACGCTGGCTCTTCTTCTCTCATCGTTTCTTCAGGAGCAGCCAGGTTAGCATGAATTTGCGACTGTTCACCAGCACCCTCCGTCATCCTCAGAGGATGGTCAGTCCTCTCCCTCAAAGGGGAAATCGAAGAAGCCCCTACAATCCTAATAAGTATGAGCAATCTTTTCATGAGTTAGGATTCATGACTATCCGAAGGACTTACCACTACTGATGAAACATCTAGTTGTGGGATTCTTCCTTTTATGCCTTTTCTTCTTTGAATTTTTGGGTGTGTTGATATCGTCACCTCCAAATACAGGTATTAGATAGTGAAAATACCTTTCTAACTCCTCTTCCATGGCTTTTTGGCCTGGAGATACCTCGCCCGGCTCACGAGGAGATTCAGCGGCTCCAAGAGTGGTGCCACCAGGGATGTAATGCGGTGAAGGGACCTTAGTAGTTCTTTTCTTAACAAGCTACAATATGAAGAAAGTAATTTCCTTGAGTAACAAAGCTTTTACTGAAATCAAGTTGCAAAGAAAATAAGGAAAGAAATTTACATCTTCAGGAGCCACGTAATCATGCCACTCCTCGTATACTGAAGCACAAATCCCCTCAGTGGTGCCACAATTCATCATTTCCTTCACCCTATTGGTGATAGGAATGGAATCATCAGTGGAATATATGATCATTTCTAGCTCTCTGATGCAATCATGCACTTCATCGGGGTTATCCTCAAAGCGAATATTAGCAGAAGCCCGGAGACCCCCCACTCCAGGGATATGTAGCCCTTCGCATAAGTCTATCCAGGCGGTTTCAGCATCAAAATATAAACTCCTCCATGTATGGATAGCATCTGGTTGTAAATATTCAGAATGTGCACCAGAAGGCCGTGAGGAGGGTCCTACAATCTGGGACTTCAACTTCTTCCCAGCTCCTGCAATCACAAATAAAGGATAATAAAATGAAACTTGTTGCTCTATAAAATAATGTCGACTAAATTTCCTCAATGATATAACTCACCTTGAGTCTATAGAGTAGGTCTCTTGACTCTGACAGGAGGATTATATCTGGCACGAGGCTGTTTTGATGCATGTCGCGCCTCATCATCCCCATCTCGGAAATCCGATGAATTAGCCCCGGGTGAAGAACCCGGTTGATTAGCCACTAAATGAGGATAATATTCATTGTTAATATATATAATATTCATGTTATTTATTATTCATAAACACCATTTTAGTTCATTTTACACTTTGAACATCATTTCACATTATGAATGTAATACCTTCTTAAAATGCACTATTATGTGGTACATTTTTTAACATCATTTGAAGTACCCAATGATTAATCTGATTTTAAGGAATATAATTATACATATTTTAATTTTATATTTTTGGAAATTTATCTACACTTCAATATGAACATGTTTCATTCAGGGATCAATGGAGAATTCATGGAATATGGGGATATTTTGTGATGAAAGGAAACAATTCTGGAGAAGTCAGATTGGACACCATCCCACTGATGAGACTGGGGCCCAACATACAGTACCAATGAATCTAAAATTTATTTTGATTCTATAAGACATGTATAGGAACAAATAACTCTTCATGATTCAATGCTAATCCAGTCTCCATGGTGTTCATTTAGGCGGCCCAAGTTAGAGATAAAATTCTGGTCCAGATTCTGCGGCCCAGAACAACAGTCCACTAATCTAATCATATATCTGAATCCACAACTCCAAATGGGTCCAAATTTTAGAGACAGGTAGGAGACATCCGGGGATACATTTTATTCTTTTATGTCCCACTCTGATTCGGCCATCTAGAAGGTCATCCAAGTGAGTCTGTTCGGTGGAAGCAAGCTGGCTGCCACCTCGGGTCAAGGGTGGAAAAGTCTCCTCTCCCTTACTTTCCACCACCCTAGGCCTACCATACTCAAGTGGGATATTTTGTACTTTTTTAGTCTTGACCCAAGGCTCCCAAAATGATTATTTAAGGCAGTGGTGGTGGAGGAGTTTATCATCTTTGATGCTTTGTTCAATTGTAATGTTATGTTGCGATTTTGTTGTCTCAAGTTTGTCTTTCACTTGTAAGTTGTTCAATTCACTTTAGTTTCTTAATAAAAGTTCTTATTCTACTCTTATTATATTGTTATTAATATCACTTTGATACCGTTGGTTCAAGGTGTGAATTTATTCACACCAAACCTTGTGAAATTATCACACAATGGTGGAGTGATCGTTATTTCATTGTTTCTTTTTACTTCTCCATTTCCTCCCTCATGAGTCTACTTTCTGCTTCCATTGAAATCACAGAATCTATGGAGGGCTAACCCACTTATGGGTTGATCCAAGGGAGTATCAAGGGGATGGATTGGATGTTATTTATTACCCTATTAATGTATAATCACTTCTTTAATTGAGATTTTTATTTGATGATTTTTAAACTCCATCGTCCTTGTTGAATTTAAGGCCACACACTTCATGTGCTAATACGAACCTTTACCTTGAAGTGATCAAAAATTTGATCCTTCAATTGTATAGGTGATTATTATTAAAGGTTGTATGCATTAAACTAGTAAGTGATGATGTTGTTTTATCTTCTTAAATGAATCCATCTCAAATTATAAGAAATTGAAAGCATTGAAAAGAAAATACATCCAATCCACCCCTTGTAATAACCTAGGATCAACCCTTCTCATAATTTTAATTCACTTAATACTTTTAGTGTTAACTTAAACCCATCTAAATCAACCCAAAGTTGGCCACTTAATAGCCAAAAACAGTCCATAGAATGTACGTGTCCATAGGTTACTTCTTAGGTCTCTGAGGATTCGATAACCCAAGCTAAACTACAAGGACCATTATACCTTCATCTCTTGGGTAAATTTGAGTGAGAATCAAATTTTGGCATCGTTTCCGGGGACCTAAGTAAGTTATCTTAGACACTATCATTATTTTTTTCATCTCACTTCTCTTATCTCATCCCCAATTTCATTTCTATGGAAAACCCTTTTGAACAAATCCAAACATGGGGAACCTCTCCTTACTTTGATCACTCCACACCAAATGTGATGTATAATGACCATCCTAGTTTCTACTTGTGGGATAAAAAAACAATTTATACACAATGTTTTAACTCTTATTCTACACAAAAAAATTCAAAATATAATGAGTTTCAATCCCCACAAAGCCAATTTGAACATCCTCCTATGGAATTCCAACAACATAGTTATCCTCCTGGAATATACCATTTGTATCAACCCCTTATCCATCCTAATCCACATTAATTACTTGAAAAATTGTGTCAACAAATGAAGATAATGAATTTTGAGGTTTCATCATTGAGGTTAGAACTGCAAAGCATTAAAAATTGTGAGGAACTCATCCCTACACAAATTGTCCCTTCCATAACCTTATGTGAAGTGTCTAGTTTCCCACAAACCTCTAATGAATTTACTAAAGAGAAAACCTTTGGATTTGGGGAAGATTAATAGGATCAAGGAATTGTTGAAGGGTATTTAAATCAGGAGGAAATTGATTTTTTGTATTCACAAGAGGTAAATTTGACATCATGGATTGAGTCTCATGAATATAACTTCATTGATGATTTTTCAAAAACACAAATCACTGAACCATTAAGAGAAATCAAAAACATTAATTCCATACCCATTCCTGAAAATGATCTTTCTAATTTGGTGGTTGAATCTTCTATTCAAAAGGAACCATTTTTTTTGATAAATTTGGAAAATGAAACTGAGTTAGATTCAAAATATCAACTTGTGTCTAAATGTCCTATCCAACCTGAGCTCAAAATTATTGTCCTTACCTCCCCTATAAAGAATCCCTTCATAAGGTATAATCATGACGTTTCAATTAGAATTCACTCTTATCTTGAAACCAAAAATGTTGGAATGATCATTGATGTCTTTGGCAAGACTATAGTGGAAACTGGATCAACCATTTCTGATATTCCTTGGATTTTCCCACTCATTGTAGAACATAGGTTTGTACATGACACAAATTCTATACAAATAACCAATCTCAATAAAGTGAAAGTGGAGAAATTTGGGGTCCTTAAAATTTTGAAAGTTGGTATTGGGTAAGTTAGGGGGTTCATGTCGAGCTAGCAACGTTAAACAAAGCGCTGCATGGGAGGCAACCCATGGTTTTCAAGTTTCCTATAATTTTGTTGTTTTAATCAACTTTATATTTTAAATAAGATTAATTAAAAAATTTTATATTTAAAAAAAAGTATACTGTTGAAATGTTCTTCTATTATGATTATGGATGGGTATGAAAGGGGAGCACCATATTCATCTGTGTCACGTGGTGTGATCCTTGAGTAATACCTTACCCAGAAATTTAAAAAGAAGACAATGTATCGTCATTTTATTTAATTTTCTTTTTATGATTTTGTAAGTTAAGATAAAAATAAAATAATAATAATAATAATAATAATATAATAATAATAATTAAAAAAGGGGACACGCCATAGGTCATGGGGCAAACCCCGTCACAACTGGCGAAGCCACGGGGATTCGAACCCGGGACTGAAGGGAGACAGGGGCACGCGCTTACCACTGACCTACGACTTTTTATGATTCCTTATTCTATAATTTTTATATATATACTTATATTTTACTTTCTTTATTATATGAATATATATATATATTGTTTTTTTTTTGTTTTTTTTTTGTTTTTTTTCTACTAGGGAACTTTGCAAGTGACATGGATATCAAAGGATTAAAAGGGATAAGCAAGAATTTCAACTTCAACCATTAGGTGACTTCATTCCATGATCCTCATTTTCAATTCCCTTTATGAACTTTCATTCTCTACCTCTACCCCCTTCTAAATTTTCTTTTCTTTAAACACTAGGGACAGTGTTATTTTAAGTTGGGGGGGAGATAAAATAAAAAAAATGCTTTTGTGTCAAAAAAAATAAATGATTTGAAAAAAAATGTGTAAATGGAAGAAAAAATTACTTTAACTTTGAACAAGGTAATACACATTGCACACTTTGAAACTGAATATAAAATAATTTAGCATGCCCTGATTCTGATTTTAATCCTTGTATAATTTCATGAGCATAGATTTTAGAAAGTGTGGCTGTCCAATGTGATATTTCATCGTTTATATTTTCATCCAAATAAAAAAAAGATCACAATGCACGTCCTTTGGATAGTGGGGTATTAGTTTGAGTCCATGGGGTCCCCCAAATAAATAGCATAGGTTTGGTGATCATTTTAGTTTAATTTTAGTATTAAAAAAAATTGTGTGTAGAGCAATGAAATGACCTAATGCGTGGCTTTCGGCACTTGGGGATCGTGACTCCATAGTTTTCTGGCCCAGAGTTAGTAATTTTATCTCTATTTTTGGTAATTTGTTTTTTTTTTTACTGAGTTAACTCGAGATGATGCCCGAGTATGTGGGCTTCACTTGCTGCCCTAAGGTCTTTGAGCTTGGGAGTCATTGGCAAAGTCTCGCTACAGGGGTTGACTCTTTTGAGTGCAACTTCAATTACCATGGAAAAATTGAAAAAAAAACAAAAAAAATACAATAATTTTTTTTGAATACTCATCTTAATATTGAAATGTGATTCCACCTAGCGCTTCCGTCATTTCCCCCTTGAATAAAGATGAACCCCCATGTCTATTGTGATGCACAACACATCCTCATACTTAATTGATATTGGATGAAATATGATAATGAATTTGAACAAAGGAATGATCTTGGGATTGGTATCTGCTTATGAAACAATCTTGTATTAAAATATTTTGATGGGTTTCATGATTTTTTGGTATAAGGGTTTCTGGTGATCATTGTGTATTAAAATGTTTTTGGAAAAGGAAATTCGAATTTCATATTGTTGAGATATATTTTGCTCGAGACTAGCAAAACTCAAGTTGGGGGGGTGTGATTAGCCACTAAATGAGGATAATATTCATTTTTAATATATATAATATTCATGTTATTTATTATTCATAAACACCATTTTAGTGCATTTTACACTTTGAACATCATTTCACATTATGAATGTAATACCTTCTTAAAATGCACTATTATGTGGTACATTTTTGAACATCATTTGAAGTACCCAATGATTCATCTGATTTTAAGGAATATAATTATACATATTTTAATTTTATATTTTTTTAAATTTATCTACACTTCAATATGAACATGTTTCATTCAGGGATCAATGGAGAATTCATGGAAGAAGATGGGGATATTTTGTGATGAAAGGAAACAATTCTGGAGAAGTCAGATTGGACACCAGCCCACTGATGAAACGGTGGGGCCAAACATACAGACCCAATGAATCCCAAATTTCGTGGTATTATAGAAGACATGTATAGAAACAAATCACTATTTAGGATCCAATGCTAATTCGGCCTCCATGGTGTTCATTTAGGCGGCCCAAGTTAGAGATAAAATTCTGGGCCAGATTCTGTGGACCAGAAAAACATTCCAATAATCTAATTATATATATGAATCTATAACTCCAAATGGGCCCAAATTTTACAGGAGGGTAGGATACATTCGGGGATCCATTTTATTCTTCTATGTCCCACTCTGATTCGTCCATCTAGAAGGTCATACAAGCGCGTTTGTTCGGTGGAAGCAAGCTGGTTGCCACCTCGGGTCAAGGGTGGAAAAGTCTCCTCTCCCTTACTTTCCACCACCCTAGGCCTACCATACTCAAGTGGGATCTTTTGTAATGTTTGAGTCTCGACCCAAGGCTCCCAAAATGCCTATTTAAGGTAGTTTTGGTGGAGGATTTTATCATCTTTGATGCTTTTTTCAATTGTAATGTTATGCTGTGATTTTGTTGTCTCAAGTTTGTCTTTCACTTGTAAGTTATTCAATTCACTTTAGTTTCTTAATAAAAGTTTTTCTTCTACTCTTATTCTGTTGTTATTAATATAACTTTGATACCTTTGGTTCAAGGTGTGAATTTATTCACACCAAACCTTTTGAAATTATCACACAACGGTGGAGTGATCGTTATTTCATTGTTTCTTTTTACTTCTCTATTTCCTCCCTCATGAGCCTACTTTCCGCTTCCATTGAAACCATAGAATCTATGGAGGGATAACCCACTTATGGGTTGATACAAGGGAGTAGAAAGGGTCTGGATTGTATTTTATTTATCACCCCATTAATGTATAATCACTTCTTTAATTGAGATTTTTATTTGATTATTTTTAAACTCCATCGTCCTTGTTGAATTTAAAGCCACACACTTCATGTGCTAATACGAACCTTTACCTTGAAGTGCTCAAAACTTTGATCCTTCAAGTGTATAGGTGATTAGTATTAAAGGTTGTATGCATTAAACCAGTAAGTGATGATGTTGTTTTATCTTCTTAAATGAACCCATCTCAAATTATAAGAAATTGAAATCATTGAAAAGGAAATACGTCCAATACACCCCTTGTAATAACCTAGGATCAACCCTTCTCATAATTTTAATTCACTTAATACTTTTAGTGTTAA
Organism: Viscum album; assembly: GCA_963277665.1. Taxonomy (NCBI): domain Eukaryota; kingdom Viridiplantae; phylum Streptophyta; class Magnoliopsida; order Santalales; family Viscaceae; genus Viscum; species Viscum album. The sequence goes on from OY728153.1 coordinate 938,209,235, forward strand.
CTTAAACCCATCTAAAATAAACCCAAAGTTGGCCACTTAATAGCCAAAAACAGTCCATAAAATGTATGTGTCCATAGGTTACTTCTTAGGTCTCTGAGGATTTGACAACCCAAGCTAAACTACAAGGACCGTTCTACCTTCATCTCTTGGGTAAATTTGAGCGAGAATCACCGGCGAATCAGCTCCGGGTGAGGAAGAGTTACCTTCAAGATGAAAGTTTTCTTTCCTGACACTTCTCTTTTTACTCCCCACCCGATAGACAGGAAGATTCAATACCCCTGCTGGGTATGATGCTACCCAGTTCTCGGCATACCATGTAGTCAATTGACTCACCGCTCCAGCAACTGGTAGATCAAACACTAACCCGGTCTTCTCCATAGCTATCAGCAATCATAATTGTTAGGAAACCATTGGATGTTGTTCTGACCTGACGTGCATGGGAGGGGATACAACAATCTGCTGCAGACACTTGAATTGGCATGCAAATCTATATGGAGCATAGGCCTCGCATATAATCTCTCCTTCAATTCTGGTGGCCAATACACCATCTCTGCAAGACAATATATATGACCTCAATTCCAGGATAGCTGTTTCATCATCAACAAACTACCCAAATGGCGGGTTTACATAAGGAAAGAAATGAAATTCCTTGAACATGCTCAGCCTCACCTTCAGATCACAGGAATTGAGGGACAATGGAGAAATTCTGGAAAATGCCTGCACCGATGGCCTAAAAGAACTACCAGAAACTTGTACTTCACTCTGTACATCATATTTTCTAAAGTGAGTGGAAATCCCTCCCCACAAAACTTGGAATGGTCCCACTATTCTCAAAGGAGACTTACCCATATAGACATGGAGTAAGCTCCTGTGAATCTTCGCCAAAATTGGGGTGTCCAACCCAACCATTTTTCTCTCAGCCAACTTGTCTACAACAATGAAGGTCTTTGTCCTGATACCTCTCTTTAAATCCTTAATTGACAGAAGATAAACACTGATCCACAAGGCTAAGAAGCTCTCCAGACGGGTCTTCTCTGGGATTCTTTGATCCACTTCATACCCCCACTTTTCAAACTCTCCTGCTTCCATAGTTGGCCAAAATGTGCCAAGAGCACCCCTCTTCTCTACTCTGGGGCAGCTGGTAGGACGAGTACAGGTGGGCCCCTTATCCTTCTTCTTGATGAGAAACATGTCCATCCACTCCTCCGGATGGATATCTTTTCTGGAGTGGGTTTTCGTGGTTTTGGTATTCTTAAGCTTGTGGAAAATTTTCAATAACTCTCGAGCCAAAGCTGGAGTCTTCTCTGAATCATTCTAGGTCACCTTGGGGGGATGAATTCATCATACATATCTCCCAAAATTGGAGCCCCTGAGATCTTGTAGACATCCCACAAGCTGATGCCTACTTCTCCATGAGTCAGATGGAAATAATTGGTTTCTGGGCTCCAGTGGCTGATTAGCTCCAGCACAAAATTATCATTACTGTAGACATATGTCTGCCCAGCCCAGAAGGTTTCATATATTGCAGATCCCTTCAGATCCTCAACAAACTCTGTACAGGTTTGTCGCACTCGGTATGCCCACATCCAAGTCAGCTTCACACCTCCTCCAGGATGGAAATCCCAGCTTTTTTTCCATCCCTTGGATTGGTCCATCTGAGAATTTTAGAAAATAGAAGGATAACAATGCGGTTGTAGCTCAGTCTTGTGAGGCTTCAGATATGGATCACATGGGATATGATGCATTATGTATGCCTTCTCCATTGTTCCATCATTGAAAAATGATCCTGCAACTAAGACATTTTCCGAAGAGAAATTGGTGTAAGTCTGAAACCAGGAATGAGGAATATAGTTCTTTGCCTCAGGAACGTTGACTCCTTGCAGATGACCATGGCCATATAAAGGCAAGTAGATTCTCTGTGGGAAATTAGCATGATATTTCTTCAAGTACTTAGCCAAATCTGAGAGAGTTCTATCGTATATATCATAATAATCATGGCCAATGACGTTCATCATATCATATATTATCTTACTGGCAAACTCATCAGCTGATCCAATTATTTTGGGAGCCATTGAATCTGCACAAAGATAAAACAGTTAACTTTTAAGTAAGTCTGTTTTTATGAAATACTTGTGAAGAAAACAAAAAAATGGCTAAGGAATTAAGATGTTCAAGTCATGTCACGCAAGTTTGGTTGCGCAAGTATTGTCGCGCAAGTCAAAATCCTTACTGGAGAAGCGCGGCACAAAAAAGAGCGATCGACCGAGGAGATGAAGGAACTTACGTGATGAGAGCTCAAAATCTTTGAAGGCAGGATGGTTTGCGTGAAGTGACGCCCATATATATAGGCGATCCCGCAACCCTGCGCACCGGAACCTGCGTGCCAAAACCTGTGTGCCTAACACCTGCGCGTCATTGAACCTTGGTTTCTCTTTTTCCTCAGAGTCAAATCCTCTTTCCTTTTTCAGATCCAACTCTGAGGGGGGAATTTTTTTGATGCTCCTTTCCGTCACAGAGTCTAAAGAATGGCAAAGGGGAATACCTTAAGCACAAAGAGAGTCATCCTTTGAATAACATCAAAAATTGATAAAGGCGTGAACAAGGAACCCATTAAGAAGGAGTCGCGCAAGTTTCCTGCGCGCCTCACAAGTCACTTGTGCGCCACATATGGGTCGCGCAAGTCACTTGCGCGCCCTATTCTCTTTTTCACCCAAGGTGCCCTGTGGCCTATAAATAGCCCCTATGGGCCCCCCATTTCGAGGACAAATTTTCCAAAACTCATATTCAAGCTCTGGCCGCCCAAGTCTTTGTCTGATGTCTTTCGAACACTTCTAAGGTAATTCTTTACCTAGAAGGGAAGCTCTAAAGAGGAAGAATAAGGCCTAAGTGTTAGAACTCATCAATACTTGCGTGCCTAAGTGTCCAGACCTTAAGGGAAATGAAGACACTTGCGCGCTGCCTTGTCCTATCAAGGGAACTTACGCGCCACCCTTTTGGAAGCCTATAGGGATGATGCTAAGGGCTTGAGTTCAAATTCACCCAAGTATTACCCTATAGATTCTTTGTTGCTCAAGGTGACTCATGTCGCCCAAGTCTACTTGTGCGACTAGTACTTGTGCGCCAGAACAATACTTGCACGCCTCCTTCCTAGTCACCTTCTTTCCTCAAATACACCTCTCCTCTTCACGACATAGCCTTCAAAACCCTCTTCAAAGCCATTTATGGCATGGTTCCTTTGTTAGATTCCTTATCTAAAATGAATTTTGTGAGAACCTCTCCCAAAACCTCACGACTTACAAGCTTTATGTCACCACGGTTAGGGGTTTCCTATATAACCTCATCCTTTGAGATGAGAAAATCTTTTGATTTGGGCCTCCTTCTCAGGAGTAAACCACAATAATAAGTCCCTTTTAATTTAGGTCTCCTTCTCAGGAGTAATCCCCAAGTTAAAACTCAAAATCTCCATAAAGTACAAATACCTCTATGGACACTGCTCCTTGACTTATTTCCTAAAGTAAGTCCTGGTCTTCATCTACTTGGGTCGTCATACATACGTAAGCCTCACATCATTTCTCATGACTACATCTTTTGTGGCACCATCATCAAGTTTACTGATACCTCTTGTTTCTCACACCGAGCATGACTCACATGGGCTTAGAGTGTAAAAGTAATCACGACATTTCTTTTTGGTCCATTAACCATGCATAAACCCCATATTTCTTTGCCCGAACTATGTGAACTTTGATCTCTGCCTTAAAATTAGAGCACGTAGGAAGCCTTTTATAAGGTTCAAGCCCATCTTTCATTAATTATTTCCCGCCCCATATGAAATTAAACTATATCCTTCTAATCGAACTACGTGGGTTCTGATTCCTTTTTAATGAGGATACGTAGGTAGCCCATCTGTGGGTATGATCCCAAATCTAAAATAAACCCTATCTTTCTAAATGACAATAAACTTCAAGTGCCCCCATTGATTGGCTTTAAAACTAGCATGGTCATCATAATGACCAAGAGATTTCTATATAATGTATCGAAGGATACCATTGAATTAGAATCTCCAATACATACGGATGATTCTCCATCGATGAAGAACCTCAAATACATATAAAAGATTCTCTAAATCCCATATATATCAATCATTGATTGTTATCTAAAGGAAAAATCATTTTTATACATGGTGAATTAATAAGGATTCGTGAACATAACTTAAATCTATAAGAGAGTCCTAGAGTAGGAAATAATTCCCCCCAAAAAGGTGTGATGATCCTGACCTCCCATCCTCTCGACCAATGCAAATTCTTAAGCCTCATCAGTCCACAACTAATGAGCACCTACCTTTGGAAAGTAGGTCCAAATGGATATAGAATCATTGGATGTTTCCGGTTCTATGAATAAACCTGTTAGAAACCGATTGGAAAGTTTTAACCTTAAACAAACAAGGTCATCCCCATTTCTAGAAGAAAAATGTACTCAACTGAACTTTGGTGGAAAATTCAATCGATAATCCACACCACTAATTAGTTTAAGTATCATAAAATGGACAATATACCAAGGATATAGTTTTCCTTTCTCACTAAAATGATAACCTCATAGCCTTGGAGAGATTATCAAGAAAACATGATGACCCACATATAACAATAACAACCAATGATGGTAATTTGTATATGATTTTTGATGACTCTGAGTCTTCACCATCCTCTTTATGATCATTTTAATTTTTTTCATCATCTCATGTACAAGGCTAGGTCTGATAAGCTAAGTCTCATCTTTTTCCACCCAAAAAGTGGGGAGCAACAAGGATGATCATAAAAATCTTTAAAAGGATCCATATTTATTAAGTCCTAGTAACTATTATTGTATGAGAACTACACTAATTGTATATGATCCTCCCATGAGCCACTAAAATCCATAACTCAATCTCTAATCATGTCTTCCAACATTCATATCATCCGCTCAAACTGAACATCTGTTTGAGGATGATAAATGGTGTTCATGATCAACTAGGTTCTAAGGGATTACTGAAAGGATTTCCAAAATTGAGATGTAAACCTAGGGTCCTAGTCATACATGATTAAAATTAGTATGTCATTCAACTTTAAAACTTCCTAGATGTGGAGTCTTGACAAGTACTCCACCATATTGGATTTGGGAATAAGTATGAAGTGAGACAACTTTGTGAGATGATCCACAATCACCCATATAGCATTGCATTTATAAACCATTCTTGGTATCCCTATGAAAAAATCCATAATTATCTACTCCCATTTCCATATGGTAATAAGTAAACAATGGAACATACCAACCAGTTGTTGGTGCTCTACTTTGACCTGCTGACAGGTGAGGTATCTCAAGACATACTCTATGATTTTTTTCATTAAATCCCACCAAAACTATATTATCATTACATTTTACATATTCTGAATTCCAAGATGAGCATATCATCTCAAGTGGTGGTAGGTAGAAAGAATTTATTACTAATAAGTTATAGGAACCACAATATGATCTCTAAAACGTAACAAAAATCTCTCATCAAGCATTCATCCCTCAATGGTCTCCCCACTATTGAGTTTTGACATTATGGTTATACATTTAGAATCAGATGTCTGGGTATCTTTAACCTACTCAATCAAATCAAGAATAAAAGAAATTGGAAATAAACTACAACATCACCTTTCTTAGTACAATCTAGATGCATATTAGTTGTGATTGTCATCAACTACCACTCAAAGATTCTTTAGAAAACTGTCTATATGACTTCCTACTTGATGTACCTTCCATGAAATTTTCTTTTCCTAGTGTATACATAAATTCAAAGTTGAATATTTGAAGACATTATTTCCATCATCATTGCCTTAAATTCAAATAACTTTTTGATAAAATGTGTTTCAAGATTTTATGATCCATGAACACTGTGAATTTAATGACACTAATTTTTCAAGGAATGGATTGCAACATAAAATTAAAAATTATGTGTTGTGAAATTCTTCTCATTCAATTATAATTATCATGAGCCATAATCTACAACATTATTTCCCCACGTGATAATACATCCCAACCCAGATCCAGATTCATTATAATAAAGAGCATAGCCTCGTCCTAACTTCAACAACATAAGGATGGGTGATGATGTAAGCCAAACCTTAAAATCTTGAAATGATTTATGTAATGTGTCGCTATATTGGGAAGGAATTCCTTTCCTTGGAAAAGATATCATTGGTGAGGCAAGTCATGAAAAATCATGAACAAAGCATCGATAATATTCTACTAAGCCAAGGAAAATATGTATCTTAAAGACATTATTCATTAGTTTCCAAGAGATAACAACTTCTAACTTTTTAGGATCAATAACGACTCCTCTTTTAGAAATTAAGTGTTCAAGGAAACATAACTCTTGTATCTAGAAATCACACTTTGAAAGATTATCATAAAGGTGATGTTCCCACATGATGCCCAACACTATATCCAAGTGTCGTTCATGATCATCCTTGATCCTAGAATACACTAGAATATCATCGATGAACTCCACCATAAAGGAGTCTAAATACCTCTGTAAGATATGATTCATCAATTCTATAAAAACTTTTGGTGCATCTATAAAACTAAAAGTCATAACTGAATATTCATAATGACCATAATGACACCAAAAAATTGTCTTCAGAATATCCTCCTTCTAAACTTGAAGTTGGTGATACCCTTATCATATATCAATCATATAGAACCAATGGGCTCCCCTTAATTTATCAAACACACCATCAATTCATGGAATAAGATATTAATTCTTCACCATAACCTAGTTGAGTTTATCATAATCCATACAAAGTCAAAGAGTTCCATCCACTTTCTTTAAAAAAACAAACTGGTGTTCACCAGAGAGACGTGCTCGGTCGAATGAACCCTTTGCTTTCCAACTCTTATAGCTAAAATTTCAATTCCCTTAATTTCATTGGTTATATACTATATTAAAGAAGTGAAATTGTAATATTAACTTACATGAGATTAATCATAAATTGCACTTCTCTTCTGGGTGGAAACCCAGAGATATTTTCAGGAAATTCATCATCAAATTGGTTAATGATGGTAGAAAAATCTATATGTGTGATCACATTAACAATGGAAAAAGTAACTACTACCAACTGGTAAGAGATAGTCCCAACCACTAGTACTAAAGGTCTTTCTCTACATTCATTTACATCTCAATATTCTTTAAATAGATGCACAATAACATTAGAATATGTGAAAATAACATCTCGATCATAAAAATCGATGTGGGCCTCAAAGGATGTTAACCAATCCATTCCCAAAATCAGGTCAGTGATTTCTATCTCAATAATAGAGAAGTCCCAAACAAACTTAGCCTCATCAATAGTTATAGAACATTTTATACACTTAAAGTCTCAACACTTTCATTGGATGTTGGGTGTTTTAAGTTTCAATACATGATATATCATTTCAACATGAAAACCCATATGATTCACAACATGAGCAACAATAAAAGAGTAGGATGTGCAAATATCAAACAAAGTTTTCATGGAGTATAATTCAGAATAATTGTACCTCGCACTATCAAAGGACCTAATAGATACTATGTAATCATCTACTCGACACCATAATGATTCTTACTAGCTCCTCCTTGATCCTTGCTTCCTTGATGAAATTAGATTTTCTAAGGAGTCATGGTGCTCCTAGAATCACCTTGGATCACTCGTTTTTTAGGACAAGAATTATTCTGATGAGATCATCTAAACAAAGCATAATATGTTTGAGACACTTGAGATGCATTACCAATAACTGAATTTGGAGCGTTGTAGAAAAAATGCTGGAGATATCCCATCTTATTACAGTTATGAAATGATTTGGGTGGTGTTTTGAAATCTCACTTCTTATGCTTAAATGACCCACACTTAAAATAGTAAGTCTTGGTATTAAGTGTCCCTTTTCCTCTTGTTCCCAGCATTAGAGTTTCCACCTATTCCCATGGAGACAATCATACTTCCTTCAGTCAAATTTTCTGAGATATCCCTTTCTTCCATTATCACTTTATTAACCATCTCCATATAATCTGTAATATAGAGTACAACTATCTTAGAGTGAATTTTGGGTCGTAGTCTAGACTCAAATGTGCATAACTTCAAGGATGAACTAGCAACTACTTCTGAAGTAAAGTGAACTAAGTTTATAAACGCAACTGTGTATTCCTTCATCGATATATTCTCTTTCTTTAGGATAAATAAATCTATTGTTCTTTCTATATTTAATGTGTTGGGAAAGAATTGTTTGTTGGAATATTTTTTCCAAGTCCTCCCATGTAATTTCTTGGTTGATTTTAGCTTGGAAAACTAAATCCCATCATTTTCATGAAAGATCCTCCAACATATATGCCTCTAAATTTAGCTCAGTCAAGGTACCAAGGAAATCAAAAAACTGGTTCATTCTATTGAACCACACTTCCACTTTTTTAGGTTCCAAATCTCTCCAAAATATTGGTGGATTTTATTTTTGAAACTGTATGGAATGATCAACTTGTCGAGGTTTATCATTTCAATTTATTTTATTAATAGATAGAAAAGATTGAAAATGTAATAAATAGAAACATCTGAGTAATGGTGACAAAGTAATAAAAAATGACACAAAGAAACCAAAGGACATCCAACACAGTAACACCAATGTGGAATTACTCCAAAGACTCTAAGGGAGAAATCCAAGCTTCAAACATCAACCTGGGAAAGTTTCATCATTATGCACCACTAGAGAAGTATGATATGTTTCCCTCTCTCATGTCATGGTAAAAAACATCTACAAATAGACCAAAGTGTTAGGTTGGAATATTAAAAATATACACAAGAGGGGGTGAATTGTGTCTTTTTGATAAACTTCACAAATTTTAGCTTTTGACTCTCTTTACAATTTAGGAAGATATATAGCATTTTCTTCTATATGTAATATGAGAAGTGGATAAACAAAAAGAATGAACATGACAATTTCATAGTGGTTCATGACACAAATATCCCCTAGTACACTCTACCAATGCTCTCTCTACAAGTTTGGTGAATTTCACTAGAAAGTTTCTCTTATCACAAGACCTTCAAATCTACAACTGAGTGTAGTTAGTTGACACCTTTATAATAAGACTAAAAACAAAACCTTCTGGTTCTTTTATAGGGAATCGGTAATCCATAGCTTGGTACAAGAAGTCAACACTTCACCAAAACTGAGTATGAGCAGTTGAAACTCTAATAAATCAAAAGAGTATGATTTGTTGATGGTTCAGGTTGAACTTCACAATTGTAGTAACAACTAAGAGCGGATGGATCTTATTATTCATAAATAAATTTCTTCAAGAAAGAATAACTCTAAAAGATACCCCAGTTTCAAATTATCTTCAATTTAAATATCAACAAGTAGTAGTAGTAATCTAACAACAATATGAGGTTGAAAATGAATATCTCCAAAGTGTAGCCTCTTTCGAAAATAATAGAGTTGATCATTCGTTATAGCAACATTGTAAAAATATATTCACAAGAATACAATCATATATGTGTCTTTCAAAATAAATTGAGATACAGTATATAGAGTAGATAGCTTCCTTTGGTATTCCAGATCCAAGAAAAGCGCCTGATAGAACTCGGAAAATCAAATTCAAATTGTCTAGGGGAGTCGTAACTTCCCTTAGAAATAGAATTGATTTTCTCTGTTGAATATGGTTGATCAAAAAAAGCTTTTGAATTAGTCGTAGAATAGATTTCAATTTGCTTGAAAAATTGTCAAGACCATTGCATGAATCTTAGATAAAATCATAAAAATAAATCTTCGTAGTTTGAAAAATCAAACGTAGGGTTCAACTCTATAGTGTAGGGTTCCTTTGCATAGCATAGGGTTCATTTACGTAACGTAGGGTTCCTACCAATGTATGGTTACTTAACCATACTTTCATTTGTGCATAACGTAGGGATCAAAAATAACATAGAGATGAGAATCCATACATTCATTATTTCAGTGAAAGACTCTTATTGTATGGAGGTTTTGGGATAGTTTTGTTGTTCTCGTTCTGTTGTAGTACTTTTGGTTTTGGACAAAGTTGTAGAACTTTGAATCTGAAAATTATTGTACCTCGTTTGGTTGTGGTTATCAGATATTATGATGCTTATTATTGTTGGTTGTTTATGATTATATAAAAGGGTGAAATCATTACCAAAGTGTGTTGTTGATACTCAGGCACTAGTTTTCAGCCTATGGGGATCGGGAATGCCCTTCAGGACTTGTCTGGGGTCGGGGTCGGGTGTCAGATTGGTTGGCATCCCGGTTTGGTTCATGACATATCAACTTCCTTAAATGAAAGAGACAAATCCTATATTAACTTATTCATTGATGATATTTCACTCGTGACACACCCAGTGTATCTTACTTCATCATGAGCATAGGTTGTCACGATTTTGAAAAATACATTAAAGTATGCAACTCATGACATGCATTAATAATAATCACAAGTCAAAGAATCACTAGACACATTTACATACATGAATGTCCAATGGCATGCAAACATGTGGAATTCCTATAGGAGAAGTTGTTCTCATAACCTCCTCTCTTAAAAATTATCATGTGCGAACTTTATGAGATAAAGTTTTGTCCGCTTTTAAGTATCAAGCACCTGATAATCAAACATACTTTATGCCTCAGCGAAGAATGTTATCCAACTATAGAACATGTATTTAAGAATATTATCATGACACTTCAAGATTCTCATCATAGCGGACAACTGCTATGACCTTTCGATGCAACAAATACTCATAATACATTATCGTATTAATGTTACACAGAAGAATAATCAGCATGTGATAAGATATTCAATTAATATTCTCATCTTAGTATATTGTGGTAATTGATAGTATGAAAATAGTTGGTTCTAAAGCACCAACTCCATCAAAACTTGTCCTTTCTTATGTTTTTATTCCCTAGGTAAATGAAGAAGAGTATTATGTATGATATGTCTAAAAGGGTATCATGTGTGGTGAATTTGGTGGAAGATGTCGAAATATTATTTTTTATCCTTAACGAGTTTTGATTTAGTGAAAAAATGATGTCCTTTAGTGAGAAAATTATGGGTTTTACTATGGAGGTTTTTCCCAACCCTCTAAAATTCTAAACTTAATAGGGTTTGAGTGTATTAGTGATGAAATTTTTGCTACAAATTAAGTAATCATGGTATGCTTATATTTGGGTTATTACATTTATATTTGGAGGTTTGAAGGGGGTTGTATAGAGTGAGTCTGATTAATAACGCGACTTGTAAGTTAATACATCATCCACTTATTTTTCTATTTAACCTTGATGAACTTCTCTTATGTAAATGTGAAAATCAGAAGATGCGTTTATTTATGCAAAATATCTTCCAATAAATGAAAAATGATTTTTTTAAATCCAATATATTTTCAAAATGGCGGGGGTTGCTGGAGGTATTAATTAATTTATTTTTTAAATATTCTTCAATGTGGTAAAGGGAAATAAGGAACCCCACATTGAAAATTATGGAAAGGTGGAGAGAGTTTTTAACATACAAAATATCTTTCCTTTATTCAATGGGAGAGAAGAGATGGTGGTGCTCTCGTGCACGACGATGCAATGCATCATTTATGTATGCACACACATTATTATGTATCCCAAGTGACACATTTTTCACTTCACACCATGTGTCGACACGAGGAATTCATGATTTTGAATTTTTTTTATTATATACATGTTGAATCTGTTTGAGGGTGCAATCGAACAATTAATATGATCAAGTTGTGTTGAAGCGAGATTTGTGAGGTCTTGAAATTATAACGGTTAGATTTGCGTGATGTGATCGAAGTGTAATCAAATGATCTGGATCGGTGGGTGGAAACTGAATAGATATATTCTTTCAATGGTGATCCAGATGGGTCGAATGAATATAATTATTCATGTTAGGATACCAAATAGGTACATCGGTGTGATTCGTGCACCAAAGGTTGCGTGCACTTGTTTGGTAACAGATCACGCTATTTTGACTGAGTATGACACTCAATCTAAAAACACAACACCGACATATATAAATGCTACGAAAGGAGGCACACCCAATATATCAAAAATTACACATAAAATATCTTTACACTTCACATCTCATCCATCTATCACCATTACCGCAATGACTTTATTGTAACAAAACAACGAAAGATCATATTCTTCATCCCCTATCCCCAGCTCCTCATATGATTGTTCAATGATTTAAGAAATAATAAAATGAACTATTATTTTTTATCGATTAAATTAAATTAAATCTGATTCCATAATATTTAATTACATTTTATTCCATCCCATTAATAATTTAAGGAACATATAGAAATTGGAATTGTATTTAATTAGGAAAAATGATATCAGAGGACTAAAACATAGAATTTCCCATTTGTTTATTTATTTATTTATTTTTAAACTAGTAATTGTATTTATATAAAAGAATTGTCATTGCGCTTATTTCTATTTTTTCATGATAAGTTGGTAGTATATAAATCGTTCACGGTCCTCTTATCTCCTCGTCGGCCCCCATAAATACCAGTCCCGCATTGTCTTCACCCCCACATCCCCCCCACCGACGGTTTAAAGGCTGGGCCGTCTCCTCCCCCAGTACGCAGCCAATCTGGACGGGATCTGGCGCTGATTTTGCTGGAAACATGTCTTCCGGCAGATACATGTCTTACTCCCCCTCTCCCTCCACCGCGCCCCACTCTCCTCACATGCCCAGTCTTCGTTCGATGACCTCTGCTATCGCCGAGCAGGAGAAGTATGTTACTGTTACTTCGTTTCGAACAAATCTTATTATTTTGAGATCTGCGCGTTTCTATTTTTACGTGTACCTTGTTGGCTGATCATCAAGTTGTCCGTGTTGCCGATGCCCGTGTTTCGTAGCTGATTATATTATTTCGTGGAATACTGGAATTCAATCGCATTCGCTTGTATATAGATAGAAATATATACATAAGCTGCCTGGTCGTTTGGTTCCTTGCAGTTTCTGTTGCCGTAAATTCAGTTTCCGTTTTATGTATTACTGTTTGAGATGGATTACATCATTTCATTTGCTAAAATCATGCTTGATTTATTTACACCCTACAATTTTCGTTTCGTTTATGCAATCTTCAGTACTTGCTGAGCTAGTCATGTCGTGTGTTTCGTCATCTAAGTAATAAGCTTCCGTGACTGCACAGTCCGCCCTCCTGTATTTTTTTTTTTGTTTGGGTTGTGATATGGAGGGATTGGGCATTATTTGCCTTTTTTTAGTTTTGATGCCTTCTCCAGTGACTAAATACAGCTTATTTTTTAGCAGCTAGAGAGAGTTATCATGCAGATTTCCCTGCTGGACAGGGCCAGATGCCTAGGGACGTCATAAAACACGTGGACGTTCATTATTTAATTTTTAGCAACGAGTCCACATGCATGAATGCCATTGCAATATAGTCAGGCAGAACTTATGGAAATCCTGGAATGGGATACCCGTTTCACAGCCAGAATTGATTAATATGAACATAGGCTTCACGTTTTATTTTGAATGCAAGGCTTTATGCTTTGAATATATCTGTCTGTATACAAAAACACTTACAAAGTTCTTCTATTTGTAAAGGGGCCTTTTGGTGAGCCTATCCATCCAGGGGAAGCCACTTCTGCATTTAGGTTTCCTCATCACTTGCACTTTGATATGGGTTCTTTATTTTTATCCCACTGAATGGATGTTGATGGTTTTATGCTTATTCCATGAAACTGTTTGTAACCTACAGGTAATAATCTGACACTTTCCTGTTTCCTAGGTACCTTGCAGAATTGATTGGAGAGCGCAATAAGCTCAGTCCATTTATGCCTGTGCTCCCACATTGCTATCGATTGTTGAACCAGGGTAAACTTCAAATCTGCAATGTTTTAACATCAAATTCACGATCTGCAATGTTTTAACATCAAATTCACAAATAAGCCACAGTTCAATCATGTTTGCCGCTTTTAGTTTAAATAAAAATTTCTGTTCAATTTTTGAATATTTCTTATGGAGTAGGTGTAAGTCTCCCCTGAAAGTATGTTTAATTGGAGTTTTAAATTTTAATGCTGGAAAGCAATAAACATAGATTTCACCTAAAACACAGTTGAATTTGGGTTGCAGTTTACTACAATAGCAGGATTATTTTCTCATGCTTATGTTTTTCTATCATTAAATGAACATTCATGCTCTTTATGCACTTGTTGGAAAACTAATTTGACATCATAAGTGAAAAAAATTGTATATGGTATTAGCAGTCCATTTATTTTTCCTTCAGATTTTCTCTTGCCACTGGTTTGCATGAAGGTTCCACATCATGCCTTTGCTTTTTTGTTTCGGTGTTGGACGAGCACACTCGACATTCAAACGAAGTGGCATGGCCCAAACTTTTTATTTTTGTTCCTTTTCTAAAATTATATTGATATTTTGTCTCATCGCACCGGATGCTTGGCATCAAATCCTTTATTGATATTTTATGTTTGTGAGTCTGTTTCATGGTCTGGCTCAATGAAGCTGAAGTGAACTTTAATGCACGTCGGGACATGTAACAGAGCGTTGGGAAATGGCGCCGAAGTTGGCTGAGGTTATCTTGGGTCAAGCAGTTGTAATGACACTGATTTAAATGGCCATGCTAGTTATCGGATCCTAATGAGTTTGGAAAAGTGGTGAAATAAGTTGGTTGTTTTATGTTGCCCCTTTATCTTTCTTTGTGACCAACCAGATAAGTTTTATGTAACCAATCTGTTTAGTTTTCTTGAATCTGCTGGTCTATTAACAGTCAATAGTACAAAATTGAGTTCAGCTTGTTTATGTGAGAAATGAGTAGATTTATTCAAGTATGATGATTCCTTTAATGGAAAATTGGATGGACCAGGGGTGACTGATGATGAGTGTAACCATTAGAAGATATTAGTTGTATGATATCTGGGGTAGGGATGAACCCCTGAAGACTTGGTTGCAAGTTCTTATAAATGATGTGTTAGGGGTTTAGTTTAGTAGGGTCGCCTAGTTTGGAATGATTTTAGGGTACATCTGTTGGGTGACAAGACTTACTATGTTGGTATTCTGTTTTGCAACCAATCTGTGGCAGTCGGCATTTGGTTCTACTCACCAATTCTGTTCATCGTGTTTTATCTTGAGTTTACTTTTCGGACTTCTCCTTTGATAAACTTTTGTTATTTTTTCACTTTTTTTTCATGCCAAGTCAAAATTTTGTTTTGTTTTGTTTTTAATTTTTTTGAAAGAAATCATGTCCTTGATAATCAATAATATTTTTTTAACCCCCATTCCTATTTTTGTTCATAGTTGCTTCAAATCCAGGCTACATTTCTTGGATTTGCATCTTATTACATCGTCAGGGCTCTGATTTTTAAAAACCAGAAACAATCCGTTTTGTTTTTGATACATGTGGCTTCAAACTCATTATTTCTATTATGTGCTTCTCATTTATATATGTTGGAACTGCTTTTGTTTGTTTAAAAGTATTCTGAAAAATTCATGCAAACAAATGCGTTTCTTAATTTTTTTTTCTTGTAGGTCTTCTTGCTAACTAATAGTATGTGATGCTTAATATATGCATCGAACATCGGTATTGGCTCTGTGTTTCCTTTAATTCCAGGCTGTAAAACCCTTGGATTATGTAATTTATTGCAATGGAGGAACTCTGATAACTGACCAGTAGTAATCCTTTTTGTCGGTGTCCATTATGTGGTGGCTGCTGACCAGTTGTTGACAAGTGCTAACTGGTACATCTTATTCTTGAAAATTGACATTTTTGAAGCAGAAATATTGCGTGTAACCACACTATTGGGGAATGCATCAATTTTAGATCAAACTGGGCTTGAACATGCTAGGCCCTTGGCCTCTGGAGGATTATTTTCAAATGGAGGAGCTGAAGTGAACAGATGGGCATCACCATTTCAATCAGAAGTACGGATACTAACCATTAACATAACATTTTCTTCAACTTTTATTGCTCTTCAGACAAATTCCTGACCCTAAATTTTTTTACTCTTCATGCTGACTTGATTTCCTTGACACTGGGTGTTGGTTATTTCTAATTTGCGCCTTTTTCATGACACATGGTTTGAATCTAACTTCACGCAGTGGGTTGTAGATTTATCTTAATCATGGTGTCTAGTCTGTAATAGCCAGTTGTAATTATGAGTCAGTCTGACGACATTTTTCTCTGGAAGCTGGCATCTGTGACGTGGCATTAACATTTTTGAGAGATGCAAGCCTTTAATTTCTATTCAACTTTGTTTGACGTGGGAGTTGTTCTTACTCATTAACTGAAGGATGATGTTGGGCTCAGCTTGCTTTTTTGTCACATACTTCTCTTGACCAATTTTTTTTCAATTTTTCATATGCAGCTTAGTTTGAACAACCGGAGGCACATTTTGTTCTTTTATGAATTTGATAATTTGTTATGATTATTGTTAAATCATTTACCTACCTATTTCCTCTAATTGATGGTCGTGGGATATCCTTAAACAACATGATGACCTTGCCAACTGTTGCAAAGTCCCTCAGGTGTTTGTATGCAGTTAATTTGATGATTTGGTTTGACTATTCTAAGATTTTACTGATTTGTGGCTTTTATGCTTGTGTTACTCTTCACCAATGAGACCTTAGATGCTTGTAAGTCTAGTTTAGTTTACTTGTGGAGTTATTAGAAGATTGTTTATATATCGCACAATCTACATTAGATAGATATGTTTAGTTTACTTGTGGAGTTATTAGAAGATTATTTATATATTGTGTAATCTTCGATAGATGTTTACAGTTTTGTCACGTGCTTTTGGCCCCGACCGTTAATTTGCAGCCTTCACAGTCAGCCCAGCTATTTCCAGTAATTGATAATTTATTTTGAATGTTCTAATTTGATCAAGTAGACTGTCTTGGGGATTTTCTCATGCAATGATGCCCTGTATTGATGAGCCAGCCAGATATTTTAGGTTGCCGAGGATGGTTGCTAATATTCAGCTTATTTAATTTAAGCTTATGCCAGAGTTGTTACCGCATCTTCCTGTTTGGCTTTCATTTTTTTATTCTTCAGGTTTTCATGTTTTAGTCTTGTTTCTGCTGCTTTGAGTCATTTTCGGGGTACTTGTAAAGTTTTAACCTATAGTTCAAGCCTCTCTTCTATTGTTAAAATTAGTTTTGTAATGTTGATGTGCAGATGTCAGCAGGTGTAATGCAGCCTGCACGCTGGATGAATTCTCCTGGCAGCTCAACTAGCCTCATCGTTAAAAGAACAATCAGGGTTGATATCCCTGTTGACCAGTATCCTAATGTATGGACAAATCTCTTGCTTTTGGATGATATGTGATGCTCTGTTTTGCTGTTTTCCTCTAGAAGTTTTTCTTACGAAGTTCTTGTTGCAGTATAATTTTGTCGGACGTCTTCTTGGTCCCAGAGGGAACTCTCTTAAACGTGTTGAGGCAAATACCGACTGTCGTGTTCTTATAAGGGGCCGGGGCAGCATCAAAGATCCAGCAAGGGTAATTATGTTAATGTTTTCATTTTTGCTGGTTCTTGTTCTCTAGATGAAAATGTTGAGATCTGCAACATTGTGTTTCAGTTGCATTTCAATTTGATTAAACTGCTGCCTGTAGAGAATGACATTTATTGATATGCAATGACGGATCATGAACCTGTTTGTTTTGGCTTAAAAAATGTGGGATTTTGGGATAAATTTAAAGAGATTTTAGAAAAATTAGAATCTATTTTCTCTTTGGGTTATTGTTAAAAAACACATTGCTTAATTGGCTGCATCGAGGTCCCCATGGACTAGGTTTAAAAATGCCCGATCCATTTAGGCCCGCATTTAACGCGGGCTTCAAAAAATTGAGTCCGGTCCGGTCCGCATTTTAAGCCGAGGCCTGCATTTGTAATGAAGATCAAAAATAATTTTTAAAAAATAAAACACAATATAAAGGAATATTAAATTTGAAACACATCATAGCTGTCACATTATTGCTAATACTCTCACACATGCACACATACACATATTTATTCATCACATACTTGAAATTTATAGATGTTTTTCATAAAAAAATTATATATAAAATTGAAACAACATGAAAATAAAATAAAAAAATTATTTCTGACTCGTGGGCTAGCCTGCTTTTTTTTTCAGGCCGGTCTACTTACGTCTGCGGTTTTTTCCCATGTGGTCCATTTAAGTCTATTTTAAATGACTGCTATTTTTTTCTAGTCCACCCTGCCTCATAAATGAGGCCCTGGAGACATGGCCTGCGAGCCCCAAACCTGTTAAGCACCCCTAATTTTAAATTTTAATTTCGTAGAATCATTTAAAAAAAAGCTAATCGGAATAGTTTTTTTAAAAGCTGAAAAGTGTTTTTTCAGATTCTGCTTTTTGAAAAAGCCTTGAAATAGATATGCTAGTGTTTCTAGTCCACAATATGTGTAAAAAAGTAATTAACAGGTGTCATGAAAATTGCTTAGAAGTAGTGAACTCATTGATTTTTTTATAAATTATAATGCCTTTTGTAAAAATACCATTGATTTAACATTTATACCATTTTCCCTCCCATGATTATGAAGGTCATTTGGGAAAAAATGAAATTTAATACAATGTTTTGTTTTGGCTTAAAAATTGCATGATTTTGGGATATATTTAAAATACGATGTTAATTTCAATGGTAGAACCAGTTTTTAAAAAGCGAATTAGAACACTTTTTTTAGAAGTGGAAGTTTTTTTTTCTCTTCAGATTCTGCTTTTTGAAAAAGCCTTTACAAACATAAACTAGTACTTCTAGTCCACACTTTCACAAGGAGGAAAATTGGTTGATATGAGCTAAAAAAAAACTATGTCACAAGCACTAATAAAATTGGTTAAAAATTAGTTTATCATTCTTATAAATAATGAAGGTCATTTGTGGAAAAATGAAATTAAATGCATTATTATTGATTATTTTTTTAGCCATGGAAACACATTGTTTAAATGATGCTGGGTTTGAAACTCTTGTCATGCATGGAGGCAAATTTTTGGATAAAATAATTCGGCCAAACCGACATAACTGAATTAAATTTTTCTAAATTAAAAATCTAATTAAATCATGTCTGAAATTTGTTTGTAAATTAAATTTTCAAAATTATTCAATCTTACATTTGAGGTAGTTATTTAAAGTATGAACTATGTTTTAGTTTTTTAAATTAATACTGTTGGACCCCATTTAAGTTTAATGGGTATTTCTGAGTCCCACATCGGACGTACCCTCCTTGTAATTTGTTTTACTCTATAAAAGAACGTCTCCACCTCTCATTGAGGTAAAGAGAATTCACCATCTACATGGTATCAGAGGGATCTTAATCCCGACCCTCCCTCCCAGCAGATTCCCGGTTCTATCCGGCCCCGCCTCTCTTCCCCCCCTCTGGCCTTGCCCTTCCCGGCGGCCACCTCTCCTGCACGGAGTCCCTCCCGGCAGCCCTCCCTCCAGGCGCGGCTCCACCTCCAGGCGGCCATCCACCTCAACCCATCCACCGGCTTCCGTCCTACATGCACTTTGCCCCCAATTTAGTCCTAATATTTCATTCCATTGTGAACCCTGCAAATTTGCAAAACATCATCGGGTGACATATGTACCTCGCTTGGACCCGTGTGCTGCGGATCCTTTCGACCTTGTTCACTCCGATGTATGGGGTCCTTGTAGGGTTCCTAGCCAGCCCGGGTACCAGTATTATATTACCTTTATTGATGATTACTCCCGCATGACCTGGCTATACCTTCTTCGTGATCGGTCTGAAGTATATTCTACCTTTCAGACCTTCTACAATGAAATTCATACTCAATTCTCAACCTCGCTGAAATGTCTCCGCTCCGACAATGGACGAGAATATTTATCCTCCACCCTTCAGCAGTTTCTCAAGGATAAAGACATCATTCACCAGACATCTTGCCCTGATAAACCGCAGCAGAATGGAGTGGCCGAGCGGAAACACCGCCATATTCTGGAGACTGCTCATGCCCTCCTCTTTCACATGAAGGTGCCTCCAATTTTGGTGTGATGCTATCCTGACTGCTACCTACCTCATTAACCGCCTCCCTTCTTCTATCCTTCAGGGGGAGACTCCTTTTCAGACTCTGTTCTCCTCTCTCCCTCCTCACTCCCTTCCCTTGCGTGTCTTTGGATGTCTCTTTGTTATGTCTGTGACACGCGACACGGTCTCTCCAAACTCTCTCCTAAATCCCTCCGCTGCATATTCCTCGGCTATTCCAGTACTCAGCGTGGCTATCAATGCTTCTCTCTAGACCTACGACGGTATATCATCTCTGCTGACGTATCGTTCTTTGAGAGCTCTTCTTTTTCACCTCTCTCCCCCCATCCAGACACTGACATTGATGATTGTCTTCCCCTCATCATCCACCCTCCACTAGTGTCTTCCCCTGCTGCTGCTGATCACCATTTTGGTGCGGTCTACTCTCGCCGCCCATTGCCTGTACCCCCTGTCTTGGCTGAGGACACCATCGTCCCCGCTTCGTCCGATGCTCCTGCCCCGACACCGGACGACTTGCCCATTGCACTCCGGAAATGTACTTGTTCGTGCCAGAGTACGCCTTTATTTGTATCTTCATACAGGGGTCTGTCAGCTCTGGAGACAGTATCGATTCCTCGAACCGTTGGTGATGCAAAATCTCACCCAGGGTGGCTAGCAGCAATGCGGGATGAATTGCAGGCTCTGGAAGAAAATCATACTTGGGATCTTGCCCCCCTTCCAGCAGGCAAACAGGCGGTTGGCAGCAAATGGATTTACACTGTTCGGCTCAATCCCGATGGCACTCTCCATCGACTCAAAGCCCGCCTTGTGACTAAGGGCTTTACACAAACTTGCGGGGTGAACTACTTTGATACATTCTCTCCAGTGGCCAAGATGACCTTCGTCCGATTATTCATCTCTCTGGCGGCACATCATCGTTGACATCTTCATCAGCTGGATGTCAAGAATGCCTTCCTCCATGGGTTTCTTGAGGAAGAAGTTTATCTGCTGCAGCCACCCGACTTTTGTGCCTCCGGCGCCGAGTCTCAAGTTTGTCGACTCCGCCGCTCTCTGTACGGCCTCAAGCAATCTCCTCGTGCTTGGTTCGACCGCTTCAGCATTGTTGTCACTGATTTTGGCCTATCTCGAAGTATGAAGGATCACACAGTTTTTTACAGGACGACTCCTGCTGGCTGTATCCTCTTGGTGGTCTATGTGGATGATATCATCATCACAGGGAGCGACTCCACAGGAATCGCCAACCTCAAGGCGCATCTTCACCACCATTTTCACACCAAGGATCTTGGTCCCCTCACCTACTTCCTTGTTATCGAGGTCTCCCGTTCTGCGAACACTATCTCTCTTTGCCAATGCAAGTATGCTTTTGATATCTTGCAGGATGCAAGTTTGAGCACAACAACTGCAGTGGACACTCCTCTTGAGCCTGAGGAACGCTCTCTTCATACCGACTCGGAACCATTTCCTCATCCTGAGAGCTATCGACGTCTGGTGGGTAAACTTAACTACCTCACCATGACGCGACCAGACATTGCCTGCGCCGTTGGCAAAGTCAGCCAGTTCATGGAGCATCCAACCAGATCTCAGTGGGATGCTGTCCTCCGCATTGCCAAATACATCAAGAAAGACCCTGCACGTGGCCTTCAGTACTCCCATCATGTTCATTTGGATGTTGAGGCCTTCTGTGATGCGGACTATGCAGCTTGCTTCGCTACCCGCAAGTCTACTTCGGGATTCGCCGTGTTCTTCGCCGGTAACCTCATCTCCCGGCGTAGCAAGAAGCAGACTGTCGTCTCCAGATCGAGTGTAGAGGCCGAATACCGCGCCATGGCCACAATCACCACTGAGATCCTCTGGCTTCGTCATCTCCTCCATGAGCTCGGTTTCCCGGCGCAATCCTCTACTCATATATGGTGTGACAATCAGACAGCCACAAAGATTGCCTCGAATCCCGTCTTCCATGAACGGACAAAACATATCGAGGTGGACTGCCACTTTCTTCGCCATCATCTGGAGCAGCAGCATATCAGCTTTGGCCATATTCTAACGGCAGATCAGCTTGCCGACATCTTCATCAAAGGCCTCCCAGGAGCTCGCATCGACTCTCTCACTACCAGGCTGGGTATTCACAGCATCCATGGCCCAACTTGAGGGGGAGTATGAGGTGGTCTTTGTGTCTTGTCATCTTTTTTTTCTTTGTGGGACTCAATCCAATCTGGGCATGTCCAGATTGAGGAGGAGTGTTGGACCCCATTTAAGTTTAATGGGTATTTCTGAGTCTCACATCGGACGTACCCTCGTAATTTGTTTTACTCTTCTATAAAAGAACGTCTCCACCTCTCATTGAGGTAAGGGGAATTCACCATCTACAAATACAAATTTTTCAAAAATATATTTTTCTAACAAATATAGTTGATTAAGTTGGAGAAATCGGTTTTCCAGATTCAAAACCAAAAACCGACACTCAACGGACATAGATTAACTGAATTGCAGAAAAAAAATCCAACCAATTTTCTTTCGGTTTGGTCTGTTAATTCAGTTAACTGACTTTTTGATCACCCCTATTCTCAGTTGCATGGTTTTATATATTCTGTTTTGTTTTTTTTTTTGGTTTGTTGCAGGAAGAAATGATGAGAGGTAAACCTGGGTATGAACATCTCAATGAGCCTCTTCATATCCTCATTGAGGCGGAGCTCCCTGCAGAGATCATCGACACGCGTTTAATGCAAGCAAGTGAGATCCTCCAAGATCTACTCAAGCCCATGGTAAATCTGCCATTCCCCTGTTCACCTTCAGATTAAAGCTGTCATTTTGCTTGGCCCACCGGATAGGGTTTGTACCTGTGTTTGCTTTTCCTCAGGCTCTTGAAAACCAATCTTCTAAACAGGATGAGTCTCAGGACTTCTTTAAGAAACAACAGCTACGGGAGCTGGCGCTGCTCAATGGAACCCTGCGTGAGGAAGGCTCACACATGTCAGGTTCGGTCTCCCCCTTCCACAGCGACAGCCTTGGCCTGAAGAGGGCCAAGACGAGGGGGTAGTGGAGCGAAGCTGAGTTTTCTGGAGAGGATGTTATGTGTGGGTTAAGTTGCAGTCCAGTAACTGCAGTCACCATGCCACCGGTGCTGTCGGGGCACTGGCGCATCACAGGGTGACGGTTCGGAGGTGTTTCTATATGGATTGTGTTTTATCGGTGGGTGGTCAAGTTGGGGAGGTTTGCTTCTGTGTGGCTCTGGCTGGAACAGTGGTGGTGGGTTTTTTCAGAAGGTTGCCATGACAATTTTGTGTGTGCCAAGGGCCGGCGTGGGGTTATGCTTAGGTTTATTGTTTCTTTGTGTCACGAACTTGGTTTTTTGCTTAATTGATGTCCCATTTTGTTTATGTTGATTTTGATGCCCCCAATATGGTGTTATTTTAAATTGGGTATTTTTAGCGTCAAAAGGAAACAATTCTCATCGACTTCCTTCTCTTCTTGATGCAATGTTGTTCGAGCTTCTTTCAAGGTAGGTGATTTGAATTATCTCTTATTATTGCGTGAATGTGTTTTTAAGCACTTAAACTTTCTTTGGGAAAGGAGTTGAAATTAGCCAAATGAAGAAAAATAATTTAGTTGAAGAGAGAAGTGGGTTAAATATGATTTATTACATATTTCCCATGTTATTTTTATGTTGCTCAAGTATACGCCCCTATGAATTTTGATTATTTTTTTCTGAGAAAACATGTTTTAAGTTGAACGAGTAATTGAAAGATGGTCATGAAGTGAAAGTATAAATTTGGAATTGTTGCTTGATTTTAGTTGTTGCAAAAATTGTTGCAAAAATTGTTGCGGTAGTGAAATAGGTTTTAGTGTGGCTTGGGTGTTGTGGAAGGAGAGGTGTTGATGTGATTCCTTGTTGCAATGGCTTGATGTGGTTGATGTAGTTAATGTGGCTATTGTGAAGTAGTGAACCTAGATATGAAGTATGTTTTTTTTAACACAGATATGGAAGTATGGTAAAATAATTGAAAATATTGGATAATGTGGAATGAGAATGGGTTTATACTGAATAAATGAAGTGATGAATATGGTAAATTAGACTGATGGTTATGTTATGTGGTAATTGAATTGAAAAATATAGATGAGAGTGGTGGATGTGAAATCATAGTTGCTAGAAATTAAAATGGTTAATGTGAAATAATGTGGTTAATAATTAATGAATGGGGAATCAACAATGAAATATGAAAAGGGAAGAAGTTGTGTGGTTGTTGCATGTTTGTGGTATTGGCAAGTCATGTGTCTAAAGATGACAATGATTGTTGATGTCATGTGGCAGCAATGGTGTGATAATGGGCTCTAGTTGTAGAGGTGGTTTGATAAGAAGTTGCCCCTAGGATTGGGCCTGTGTGCAATTCTGTATCAACATATGCTTTGTTATTTATTAAGCACCACCACTTGATTCAGGTAATCTTTCCAACGCCCATAGGAGGTTTGAGTTTCAGGTGTACCCTAACATCCAGAATGTGGGTGTTAAATATCCCCCTTCTTTTGCACTCACTTCCGGACATAGTGTGGTTATGTGGTGATGTGGCAGTGATGTGGTGATGTATTCGTGACGTGGTTATGTGGCAATGATGTAACTATGCTGTTGTGACGTGGTATGTGGTTGTGGTATGCAATATGTGGATGTTGAAGGTATCGGGGCACGCAACGAAAGTTGATGAGTCAGAGATTTACAATTTTTCCATTGTCGGAGCGATGAAACTTCGTCGCCTCCGGCGATCTAACCCGGTATGGTCCAAAGATCCCGCATGGTTTAATCGAAACACAATAAATAAAACAAACAATTACCTCATTCCGTCCGTCGCAAGTTGTCGGCATTCGTTGCTCGAATGATCCAACGTCGAACCCCTCTAAATCGTCCACACACGCTTCTTGAATCTGCATGTACGCCGTTCGTCAGATTCTGGGTGCTAGCACGAAGCTCCAATGATTACTTCGACGCAACGACGATCACCACAATCCTCACCCTTCAATACGTGAAGACGAACTTGGATCGTATGCTTGGATTGAGTCATTCTCACTCTAGGAATCAGGAGGAGGGAGAGACTCAATTCAAACAAGGTGAATCCTACATTGGGGTGAGCTTCTCTCCACTTATATAGTGGATATTCATAATACCCGATTAGGGTTCCCCAACCCCCGTGTACTGAACGTCCACTAAATAAGTGATATAAATAATTAATTATGATGAACCAACTGCGCCATAATATTATTTATATTTTTATCACATTCCTATAATATATTAAATATATCACGTTATAAACTCGAGCCATTAACTCGACTCGTAACACCAGATAATATTAAACGAACTTGGAACATTAAAATAATATTCGTTCGTATAATATTAATCCTTATATTTACTTAATCATTTGCAAATACATTTAATAAATAAATTCACCCAATTGTTCTTTACTTGAATAATAATGAATTTATTTATTTATTGGTGATCAATAAAACTTGGTCAACTCGGCCCTGTAGTGGGCCCCGCCATGCCTTATATTCCTATTCAACATAATAGGACAGATTCCCGAATGCACTATTGTGTGTAACCCTCTAGGTCCTTATCTCAATAGTGGTGAATAATATTCACAGACCAAGAGCAGAGTCTAGTAACCTATCAAGCCCCCTAAAGAGAGAGAAAAATCATAGCAACAACAACCAACCTACGAACACACTTTGTGTAATATAATCTCTTTGTCATCGATATCTTATAAAGTAGGATGCACATTTGTGTCATCATCATTTTTCTTGCTTTATTATTTATTGATATATCTGGATGGATTTACCTTTGACTACCATAACCATAGATTTATGAAGATACTACTATCCTAATCAACCAGGCCTGAGATATCTCCTTCTCAAATAGACATGTCTGTGAAGATGCGGACTCCCTGCACCTGGACAGAAAGACCCTATGAAGCTTCACTGTTCCCTGCGCAGCTTAGGTGGAGGGCGAAGAAGGCCTCCTTCTGGGGGGGCCCGAGCCATCAGTGAGATACCACTCTGGAAGAGCTAGAATTCTAACCCTGTGTCAGGACCTACGGGCCAAGAGACAGTCTCAGGTAGACAGTTTCTATGGGGCGTAGGCCTCCCAAAAGGTAACGGAGGCGCGCAAAGGTTTCCTCGGGCCGGACGGATTGGCCCTCGAGTACAAAGGCAGAAGGGAGCTTGACTGCAAGACCCACCCGTCGAGCAGGGACGAAAGTCGGCCTTAGTGATCCGACGGTGCCGAGTGGAAGGGTTGTCACTCAACGGATAAAAGTTACTCTAGGGATAACAGACTGATCTTCCCCAAGAGCTCACATCGACGGGAAGGTTTGGCACCTCGATGTCGGCTCTTCGCCACCTGGGGCTTTATTAGTTTTGTAATGATAAGTATAGGGTTTTGTCACCTCTCCAACTATCTCGCCATTAGGTAGGATTTTTTTGGCCCAAAAAATGATTTTTTGAGGAGAAACCGATCCAATTTGAAGTTGTTGATATTTATACCGATCAATCATAGAATCCAAATTATAATTTATTCCGATTAAACTTCCTTCCTATGAATCTAGAAGTTGTGAAAGATCTATTACTACTGGATAATTCCATAGGTCGAGCCAAAGCATGTGAACTGTACAAGTGACCTATATGCCCTAAAATCAGGGAAAAGGGCTCCGGTTTTGCAGAACGTTCTATAAATTCATTTTGATTTATCAAATCAATTTTTTAATTTTTTTTAGTTGTACTTCTAGAGTCCATTTCTCCCCCATACAACAAGTGAAAGAGTAAATGTAAAAACTGCCATTAAAGCAGCCCAAGCGAAACTGACTATATATATGTGAATGTATATGTTCTTTTCTGTATAACGATCCTCCGTTGCTACCGCGAGCTTTAGCAATTGATCGGATTCTATAGAGTTCACTTCAACACAACATAGGTCCTCGAAAGGATCTCGGAGACCCACCAAAGCACGAAAGCCAGAAAACCATTTTTTTTATCCAGGAACTTGTTCAGAAATACCGTAAGAAAAGGAACATAGGAGTTTGTAGCTAGGTATTTGACCCAATAGGATCGTCCAGTTCCTATAGAACCTATCACTAATATACCCCTAGAGGGGGATGATAGGGCCAGATTTATCCTGATGGGAGCAAGAGTAACAATACAATTTATAATGCTACAGCAGCAGGAGTAATAAGTAGAATTAGACAAAAAGAAAAGGGAGGATATGAAATAACCATCGTGTATCCATCGGATGAACGTAAAATAGTTGATCTTATCCCTCCAGGACCAGAACTCCTTGTTTCAGAGTCCTCAGAGAAAGACGATCCACAAATTCCCAATCATGGTCCTTGCGGATCAGATCATCCATATTATAATATACAAAAAGAAACTCCAGATATTTATATTTTTTCTCTTTGAATGTGATCTCAATTCCAGCGACGGTTTCAGCCCCTCTTACTACAGGGCGCTTCCCTAGCCAACACTTAGATCCGGCTCTACCCAAACTTTTCTGGTTCACCCCAACATTCCCCACTTGTCCGACTCATATTCCATTAGTTATATATCAACGTTCCAACAAAAATACTTGTATGCATCAAAAGTCACAAGTTTGGCAGGATGAATGCATTAAAAAGGCCCACCTATTCCTTATTTGACTCTCTCCTATGATCTAATATTTTGATCAAGTCTGATATTTACATCTAAAGGTAAAGCCTATGAAAAATACCCTGTTTTTTTTGTGATTCAACAATTTGTCTTTGAATCTTGAAAGAATCTTGAAAGAAAATAGAAATAAATTACGAGGTCCATACAATCCATACAATATGTTGTTTCTTTTTTCCAATAATGCAATTAAATTATGTTATAACTCAGTGGTAGAGTGTCACCTTGACGTGGTGGAATCGATCGTGATTTTGAACCTGTTCTTTCCATGACCCCTCTTAACTGAGCCAGGAGATTTACGTATAAATCCTTTTTTTTTATTTTGATGATCCAGTAATACTTTAATACTTTATTAATACTTTATTTTTTATTAATAATTTATTTTTTTTATTATTTTTGTTTTTTCTTTTTTAACTCATTTTGATTAGATCAAATCTAGTTTTTTTCTGGCTCGACTAGGTTAGTGAGATAGCCGAGCTTTTCTTACCGGACAAAAGACTACTATAATCAATTCATTTTTCATGATATGATTCACAGATCAGATATATCATGGCAAATGATTCTTCAGAAAAAATTGTGTCTTCCACAACGGAATCTGATAAGTGAGATTTCGAGTCAGTGTTTACATAATCTTCTGTCCGAAGAAATGATTCATCGAAAGAATGAGTCATCGATATCGGCACATCTGAGATCGCCAAATGTTCGGGAGCTAAGGCCCCTAAATGACCACTCAGTGATAAAGGAGGTAGGGGTGCAGAGACAGCCAGGAGGTTTTCCTAGAAGCAGCCACCCTTGAAAGAGTGCGTAATAGCTCACTAATCGAGCGCTCTTGTGCCGAAGATGAACGAGGCTAAGCGATCTGCCGAAGCTGTGGGATGTCAAAATGCATCGGTAGGGGAGCGTTCCGCCTTAGATTTTGAATCCAAAAACTATTCCAACTGATGGTCAATTTTTTTTTGAATATATCCTTATGAGTTATCAATAATCCTGTTATACCGAAAAAAGTCGCTAGACTACCTCTTTCTGACGAATTATATAGTTCTCTTTCATCGAACAAATAATTTATCAAATAAATTGTAATTAGAATTGAAATAATTGAAAAGGAGATATTATTTAATAATTGGTTATCCTGCACTTGGAAGAAGAAGTAGAAAAAGGAATCAATATAGTGATCATTTGATTCTTCGTCGCCGTAGTAAGTAAGGAGAGAAAATTGAGACCACACATAAAAACGATCTTTCCAGAAATTAGCAAGGTAATATTTCCATTTTTTCATCAGAATAGGCTTTCCTTTTGAAGCCAGACACTGGGTAGCCAAGTGCGGAGCGGATAACTGCTGAAAGAATCTAGTAAGCCCACTCCAAGATGAGTGCTCTCCTATTCCTACTTCCCTAGACCCTCCAGTATCACAGCCGATACAGCAACGGGTTCTCTGCCCCTGCGGGGATGGAGCGACAGAATTTTTGAGAATTCAAGATAAGTTATCTTCAATAGAATGGTTCTGAACTTTAAGTATTGATTATAAACAATATTTATTCCATTTATAATCTGTGATGGGTATGTTTTGATGATACATTACCTACTTAACTCAGTGGTTAGAGTACTGCTTTCATACGGCGGGAGTCATTGGTTCAAATCCAATAGTAGGTATCACTTCTTATTTCTATAGAGAAATAGAATAGAAATAAAAATCTGGTATAGAAATCCTATCTTGATCATTCAACTAATGCCATGCCACCAATGACGCACCAAACACAAACTACCTCACCACGACTTCATTGTCATGGTTTCTGCCTTTCATCAAAGTACGCGATCAAATGACACACATTGATAATGATCTCAAGTTGGGAGACCAATACACATGTCTGTAGATATGAACAACCAATGACACCCAAAACATGTAGTGTTTCTATTGGCAGGTCTGTCATCATGATCTCAACTACTAGAGATCACCATGTGTGAACTTCATGAGAAGAAGTCTCAATGCTTATGAGCCCCCAACACCTGATAGTCACACATCATCTGTGTCATGTCAGTATGATGTATCTGGACCATATGACATTACTTTAAGATTACTGTCATAGTATCTCTAGGTTCTCATCATAGCACGAGATCTACTATAACCCTTTGATATGACACGTAATCTAAGGACATTACTATAAATATAGTGGACGCAGAAGTATGAACACTATTATGGAAAGATAAACACATGTATATATAACAAACTATATACATGTAGTGGTAATCAAAGTACATCACAAGTTGGGTCTAGGGCACCCACTTTCAACACTCCCACTTTCACTAGAGCTAACACCTAACAAGTCTCAATCCGCTAGCTCTCACATGAGAATCATGCTTCTGCTGAGATATGACTTTAGTCAGGGGGTTTTCTACGTTGTCCTTTGTGGCTAATATGCTAACTACGACTTCACCTCTCCTTGTAAAATCCCTCAAGAGATTAAACTTTCGAAGTATATGCTTTGGCCTCTAGTGTGACCTGGGTTCCTTGGCAAGAACCACTACTGTAGTATTATCACTTTAAATTGGAACATGGTTTGCACTACTAGGCACAACACTATTATGGCAAGATAAACACATGCATATATAACAAACTATATACATGTAGTGGTAATCAAAGTACATCACAAGTTGGGTCTAGGGCACCCACTTTCAACACTCCCACTTGCACTAGAGCCAACACCTAACAAGTCTCAATCCGCTAGCTCTCACATGAGAATCATGCTTCTGCTGAGATATGACTTTAGTCAGGGGGTTTTCTATGTTGTCCTTTGTGGCTAATATGCTAACTGCGACTTCACCTCTCCAAGTAAAATCCCTTAAGAGATTAAACTTTCGAAGTATATGCTTTGGCCTCTAGTGTGACCTGGGTTCCTTGGCAAGAACCACTACTGTAGTATTACCACTTTAAATTGGAACATGGTTTGCACTACTAGGCACAACACCAATGTCTGAGACAAAGTTGCGTATCCAGACTGCTTCCTTTGCTGCATCAGAAGCCACTATATACTCAGATTTTGTTGTAGAATTGGTGACCATAGATTGCTTCGAGCTTCTCCATCTCACTGCACCACCATTCAGAAAAAAGATGTAGCCTGATTATGATTTTAGATCACCATGATCTATCTGGAAACTAGCATCAGTGTATCATCTCACTACTAGTTCCTCATCTCCTCCATACACTAGGAACATATCCTTTGTACGCCTCAAGTACTTCAAGATAGTTTTAACAGCTGCCCAATGCGGCTCTTCTGGATTAGCTTGATATCTTCCCACCATGCTTAAAGCAAAGGAAATATCAAACCTAGCACATTACATGACATATATGATAGAACCCACTGCCGAGGCATAAGGAATTCTACTCATTATGTCAATCTCCTCCTATGTTTGTGGACACATTTTTCTGGAGAGATTGATACCATGTGACATGGGCAATAACCCTCTCTTGGATTGTTCCATATTGTACCTTTTGAGTACCTTGTCAATATATGTACTTTAACTTATCCCAAGAAGACTATGAGATATATCTTGATAGATATTGATCCCTAGAATGTAGACTACTTCACCTAAGTCTTTTATGGAGAAACATTCATTTAACCAAGTCTTAACTGACTGTAAGATCTTCACTTCGTTTCCCATAATTAATATGTCATTAACATATAATACTAGTAAAACAATGACATTCCCATTAACCTTCTTATAAAGACAAGGATCGTTTTTTAACGAAACCAAATTCTCTTATGGCCTCATCAAAATGAACATTCCATAATCATGATGCTTTCTTCAACCCATAAATACAGCTTGCACACCTTATTGGAATTCTTTGAACTAACAAACCCTTCGGGTTGAGTCATATAGACGTCTTCAAACAACTTCCCATTCAGAAAATCAGTTTTGACATCCATTTGACAAATATCATAATCACGGAAGACTGCCATTGCAAGCAATATTCTAATGGATTTCAACATTGCTACTAGTGAGAAAGTTTCATCATAGTTGATGCCTTGATGTTGTCTGAAACCCTTTTCTACCAGTCTTTCTTTATAGGTATTGACCTTACCATCCATGTCCAGATTTTTCTTGAATACCCATTTGCACCCAATGGGTTTTACATTAGCTGAAGGGTCTTCCAAAATCCAAACTCGATTTTGGTACATGGATTCCATCTCAGAATACATGAAATCTTTCCATTTAGCAACATCCTTGCTTTTTTACTTCTTCCTTGTAGGTTAGAGGTTCATCATCCTCAAGGAGTAATGTGTAACTTGACTTGATGACAAGAAAACCATAACGATTTGGTTCTTTAACCTCTTGAGTAGACCTTCATAGTACTTATGTCTCAGGAACCTCCTTATCCCCCACTGTCTCTTGTGGAGATAGTTCCCATACCAACTCCTATACATCTGGAGCATTAACTACGATGAAGTCAATCTTGCTCTGACTATTTCCATTGGAAATGTGTTCCCTTTCTAGAAATGTGTCTTGTCTTGCCACAATCACTTTTTTATCTGAATGTTTATATAGGTAATATCCTTTGGTTTCTTTAAGATAACCTATAAATATGCACTTCATGCTTCAGGATGCTAATTTGTCACTAGATATAGTCTTGAAAAAATCCTCGTATCCCCACACAAATATGTGTGATAGAATAAGTTTCTTTCCATACCAAAACTCATGCATTTTCTAAAATTGAATGGACATGGATGACAACATGATGCACTAAACATCTAACACATCATCTATATGCCTTTTCCATTTTTCTTTATCCGCCTTGCTTGATCCCTAGAAGTTATGGCCGATCAGGATATTTTCTTTATCCAAAATTGATCGCAGTGATAACGTACTTATGGTGTTGGTGATTACCATTTTAGATCCACAACAAATAAATTTTAGCAGTCGGTACTTTATATTGATTACCTTTTAAACATTTGTAATTAATTAAATATTATATCAATTAAATGTATCCCACTATTTTATCGAACCATTATAGCCCTTACTATTAAATTTGGAATACTCTATCTCTTGAGTATTCTAGTGGAAAAGATCCTCAAAACCTCCCCTCATAGTCTACAAGCTATAGCAATGCCACTACTCAGAGAGTTTCAAGGTAGGCTCTATACTGGACAACCTCTTTAACTGATGGTTCCTTGATCTGTTGAGTAAAGTCCCAGCTTATTGGAATCATAACTTGATTCCCTCAACCCTTTTCCTCTAAAGTGATATCAAGTTAGCTATGACTAATCCTTGACTACCCACTTTAGTTAAGTCGACCTAATGCTCTCATGAGAACTCCCCGATAGTAAGAAACACTCTCAACTATAGCTGACGAGCACCTTGAACATCCAGTTTTGTTCAAATGTGAGCAATGGAAGACATTAGGACATAATATATCTTTGAGGTATTTTTTATGATTTCTTGATGAATGTGATCCATTTATATTAAATATGTTCAATCTATGTTGTCGCGCTCATAATTGAACATGCAATAGATTAACATACATCACACCTTTATGCATTTTATCTTGTTTTATTATTTTATGTGATCACATAATAATCATGCTATAACATCCCCCAATCCGGAAATCTATCACATGGTCGGAAAGGGTTGGTCATGAGACCTCAAGTGCGCCACCCTGTATGCCAAATGCTGCTGACTAGTAATAGGGATGTTAAGTGTATAGTGGGGAGACTACACCCCCTGGTATGAAGTGTCATAGAAATAGAACAAATCATAATAAAATAGAAATAATAATCAAAGTAAAGACATAGCAGAAGACAACAATAAAATCCAACCGAATAATCCAATAATAATAAAGGAATAATGTAATGATATTCTAGAATGTTACTAAATGACATGCTAGAACAATACAAGAAAAGACTCATAGACTCAAATAAAAGAATCAGAGTCCCAGGTCCCGATCCCTCTGCCGATGCCATCTCCAAACTCCAGCCTAGAAATAAGCAAGTAATCAATATTAAGGTCCTTTTCCCTCATCCAAACCTGCATCCACAAAATTTTCTCGAGTTCCAAACGGCGACCTGAATATGGTGTGAGTATAACTTAGTAGGTCGACAACACCGTTTCTAAACAAAACCATGTTGATAAGAAGTGTATGAAATAAAGTGATAAACAAGTGTATTAAATTTATTCAACAATTAATAAAATACAACAACAACCTGCTTCGGCTTTATGCTGGAATATCTCTGAGCATGTCTTATGACCATGTCAACCACAACCATGTAACCAAGGTAAACAACTTGCTTCAACGCCATGCCGAAATATATCTGAGCATGCCTTACGACCAAGCTAACCACCATATAACCATGGTATAATCACAACAATCAATCTGGGTCAAATCCCTATAAGAATTACAATATTTCTGGGTCAAACACCTATAAGCATTACAACATTGGACTGGGCCGAGCCCACTCACTATCAACATTACAACATATATGTGTGCAAGTTCCTGGGCCTAGCCCGTTATATAAACATCTCAGCATGGAACACAATTCCTATCATACAACATGGATATCACAATATCACATCATATATCACAATGGTTAATTATGTGAATTATCATTATTCTTTCATATTCCACATGCAATTCAATTCACAATTGATTAACAATTATATCAATAAATGATAAGCCACAATTTAGGGATTCTATAACAAAAAATCACTCTAGGTCACATGTCATGATAAACATACTTTAAGCCATTATCCAATTACAATTCCATTTGAAACCAAAGGAAAATCAAGAAATAACCCAATTTACTATTTATTCAATTTGGGCGCACATATCGTTGGCATGATCATGATATTACATAAACTTGATAATTATCAAACCATAGGGTTAAGATTTAGACCCCCTACCTTTAACTGATGATCCAAGAACACTTCCAACAGCCAACACCTATGAGGAAGAAGGTGAAGATGATTGCAAAGAGGTTCCTATATCAAAACTGATCAAGATCAAAACCAACAATGCAATTAGACAAGGGATTTCACCGCAATGGGTTGTAGAAGGAAGAAAAGGAGGAAGAAACCTAACCAAAACCACTTAACAAGGATTTTTCACATAAACAGGATGTTCAGAAGGGAAGTTGGCACCCCAAATGGCCTGACAAACATCCTAAGGTTGAGAGGAGAGGAGCTGCAGTGAAATAGAACAAATTTCAGCTACACAACATGTTTAAAACAGTAGGTCAGGAATTTACATGGCGTGTGATGTAGTTACACGTCGTGTGAATATTTTTAATGGTATTCACTGAAAAACCCATTGCCTCAGATTTATTTGATTAAAACCCATGAAAAGTTACACAGTGTGTAATCCCTTTACATGATGTGTAAATGTTTCACAGTTGAGTTTTCAACCCATTTTCCCTATAACTCTCCAAACCTCCATTAAAGCTTGTCAACTTACCAAGAACCTATAAAATACTCAACCCATTTATACCTGGACTCCATTAATTCAAACAAGCTTACATCCCTAAACTTTAGGTCATTTCCCCCAACAAAGGACCTCTATATCCGAACATGACTCGACCACCAAGGCTACAATGAAAAAATTAGAGAAAGACATACCTAAAAAAGATGCGATCTTACACATGCACTTGCATAAAATAACAAACAATTCATAAAAGAAATAAATCAACCCGACTGGTCTTGAGAATCTAATTAAGGTTGATCTATAACAAATCAATCTTGACTTAGGGGTTTCATACCTGAGTCAAGTCTTGACTTGTAGTGCATCTTTCCCCTAATCCAATGTATTTGCTTCTAGTCTAGAGTACTACCTCGACTTGGCAATGTTTGTGTCTTAGAACATCATCATCTATATACAAATATACTCACGCACAAGCAAGGGGATATAGGGGGAAAAGTATAATAGGCGCATTGGACACACATACCTTTATACATATTTGAATAAAATAAGATGATGCATAGAACATCATTTAATTACATACTTATTACAATCATCATACATAATAAATAAATAATTAAATAATCCAGACATACACGAGTCGATCACTAGCTCAAAACCATTCGATATAAATAAATAAACGTGCAATAAAATTAAATTGTGATAAATTGAAAAGTAAGAGGGTATTAAAATAAATTAAATGAATTCAAATAAATTCAAATAATTTATTCTATTTAGCTCTATGTTTAATTTAATTTTAAATCCAAAAATTAAGTTAAAACAATTAATTTAATTTACTACTCAAATTAAATTAATATTTCAAATTATAAAATTTTAAAACCCAAATTAATTTTATTTAGTTTAATTTAAAACTAAAATTAAATTAATAAAATTAATCCACTTTGACTAATTAATTTCAACTGGGCCCCAAAAACCCCACCTAGGTCCTTTGCAGACTAGGCCATAGCCCTACTGACCCATTTGGGCCTAGAAAACCCTGTACAGGGGTATTCTGGCCCAGAAAGGCCTGCCCAAACCTATTCTAGGTTGGGAAGACCTACCTCGACTCACTGGTGGGAAAAATCAGGTCTGGATGGACCCATGTTAACCAAACAGAATATCTCACACTGAGCCGGCTAGGTTGTGGATGACGGTGGACCTTGCGGTGGCCTTTTACTTCACAGGAGGAGTCAACAAAAGGCTATGAAGATCATGATGTAGAGGTATCTAGGATAAAGTGGCATTGGATGGAAGCAAGATAGAATTTGGTGGGTGGCTCTATGAGGCACGATGTACGGGGAGGGAAAACACGATGACGAGGCACCCGGTTCGGTAGTGCTCAGCCAGATTTAGACGGGAGCTACGTCATGCAGTGGCTCGGGCTCGTAGGTTAGGGATGGAGGTGAACCCTCAGTGGAGGGAGCGTATCAGGAAGCGGTGGACCGCGGGTAAGGCACCGACGGGGCAGAGTGGCCTGGTCGTGCTGCTTGGAGGAGGTACCATCATGGAATACAATGCTTGGTCGGCTAGGATCAAGTGAGAAGGAGGCCTGACGACAACGATTAGAGCGGGAGGGGAAAGCCATGTGTGGGTTTCAACCAAGAGGGAGATGCATTAAGTAGGGTGTCCTCAGGAGATGAGGGCTTCATGGGTCACTCCAGATCATGCTCAGACCATGCAGGAGGGAGGCAATGGGGTAGAAAAGTTCTGCTTCTATGGCCTATAGAGGAACAAAATCTTCCATAGGAAGATATGCATTTAGTGTCATTGCTCACTTAGTCAAGATGTCGTGCGAATTTTTTCAACACAATCATGAAGGATCCTTTAAAATCCACCAACTCATTAAATATCCTTTTAATATAATAATAATAATAATAATAATAAAATAATGTTAATGATTAATATTTTATAATATCCAAAAAAACCAGTGGAAAAACAAAAATATAACACATTCAATTTTTTTTAATGTGTTCTTCAAAAACATAAAAATATCCAAAAAAATTAAATCCAAAAAACACCATTTTGATCCATACAAATTTTTTTAGATGGACATAACTTGGCCATTTGAAATCAGATTGATGCGTGGTCATATTTGTTGGAACTGTTTTAATACCCTCTATTTAAAATTTAAAGCAAAATAATTTACTCGTCTTAGATAAACTACAAGATCCCTATGATACCAATTGATGGTACTAGGTCATGCAACGAAAGCTGATGGGTCGAGGATTTAAATTTTTTCCATCATCAAAGCGATGAAACTTATTCATCT
Organism: Viscum album; assembly: GCA_963277665.1. Taxonomy (NCBI): domain Eukaryota; kingdom Viridiplantae; phylum Streptophyta; class Magnoliopsida; order Santalales; family Viscaceae; genus Viscum; species Viscum album. Next base: position 938,246,681 of record OY728153.1, read on the forward strand.
CCAGTGATCCAACCCTAGTATGGTCCAAGGACCCCGCATGGTTTAATAGAAACACAATAAATAAAACAAATGATTACCTCATTTCGATTTGATGCACACTCGCCCATCATAAGTTTTTAGCATTCATTGCATGGAAGATCCGATGTCGAACCCCTCTAGATTTTCCACGCACTTCTTGAATCTGCACGTATGCCATTCTTCAGATTTTGGGTGCTAGCACAGAACTTCAATGATCACTTCGACACAGTGATGATCACCACAATCCTCAGTCTTAGATATGTGAAGACGAACTTGGATCATATGCTTGGATTGAAAAATTCTCTCTCTAGGAATCAGTAGGAGAGAGAGGCTCTCAATTCTAACAAAGTGAATCATACAATGGGGTGACTAGATCAGTGAGGAAGTGGGTGCAGGGCACTTGATATACTTTCATGATTTACTATACTATACTTGTATGCATATTTTGTGAGTGAGTGTTGGTGTGGTTGGTTTAGTATTTTTCCTGGGATAGGTAGTGGCTCTGTTTCATTATTTATTCATAGAGGCTTCAATATTCTTCTTCCACATTAGCATTAGAGTTTCTAGGATGGAACCTATTGTGTATACTTGTATGCTCACTCTTACTTATATATATTGTTTTTATTGATTTTCAAGATGAAGTCAATGACAGGGATGAGCATTACTACCTCGTGGTGCATGAATTTTCTAGATGTGAAGTTATTTCCTTATGAATTGTTCCTTTTTATTATTTGTCTATGGAGATGTTGTCTTTTGTTTCCGTGTGACATTACATTGGGATTTATGGGTTTTTTTATTTATGGAATTTGTGTTGATTGGTATTTATTTTATCATTTTGGGGTTTTATGAGGGCAATGCCCCCTATGTTGTGTGATTATATCCTCAACACTAGTCACTAACCCACAACTTATTGGAGATAGGTTTTGGGGGCCACTTATGTCTTCATTATCAGCCCATAAGGGGTTCTAGTGGAGGTGTGTCATGACAGATTGGTATCATATCTTTTTTTTAGAGTTAGGATGGAGTTTGGAGTTATGCACCATTAAGGAATTTCATGGTTTGGTAGGACAACCGTATCATTCGAGTTAGCATGTGATGCAGGCTAAAGAAACTATCTAAAATGCAAACAAGGTTCATATGATCCGATGTAAGGATCTTTCTAAGACTATTAAATATACAAATGTGAGATTATAACGATGGAAGGGTAAAAATATAAATTTGGTAGATGCATTATACTTATTTAATATTATATTTAAATTGAAGAAGATGTATGGAAATTTAAAATGAATTTAATTAATAGATCCTTAAATGTAATCCAAGAGCTTAGGACTTTTTGTTACGTGTTTGTAGAGATGGATGGTGAAAGATTCCCCCATGTAGTTTAGGTTGGTGAAGTGAAATAGGATATTCTGGATAATTATAGACAGAATAATCTTAAAGAGGATGATTCTTAGAGGAATCCCTTGCATGAGTTTTAGAATTAGAGTTTGGTGAAGTATGATGGGTCTGTATTTGATCAAGAAATATAGAGGTGGATAGAGGATCTTGAGATTACTTTAGTTTGATTCACATGAAGAAGAAGCGTTGAATCCCTTTAGAAGCTATCTTTTTGAAAGGTGCAACTTGGTTGTGGTGGATCCTTTATCTTGGAGATCATGATGATTCTAAGGTGATGTGAGAGAACTTTTGGAGTCAATTCCATGTTGAGTTTCTATCTTTGATGCTGAAGGTGGTGTAGTGGCAAGAGTTGGTCATCCTTTGGTAGGGGATATCTAGTGAAAGGGAGTTTAGATTATGGTTCATGAAACTTATTCATTATTTTCTTAATCTCCTTTTAGATAACTAGGAAATGTAATTCCATTTTGAGGAGGCATTTTTTCTGAGAATCCAATAATAGGTTAGTCCTTTTATGTAACCATCCTATACTGGGGTGATGATAAAGTCTAAGGTGCTTGAGAAAATGATTCTGTTGATGGGTTCATCTTGAGAGGGAAGTCATTAGATATTTATGAGAAGTGGATCTATGGAGATGATCTCTCATTTGTTGGGGTAGTTTATGTTTCAACCAATGAGGAGTCGGTCTCACCCTTCCTTCTCACATTTCTTTAAAGATGGTGATTTTTGAGATTCTACCAGGAGATATGTCATGGTATGTTATTTATATGGAGGGTTCATACATCGGTAGTATTAGTGTAAAACCATATTTAGTGTCATTATAGAGTCGGTGATCAGTTTCAGATCCACCCTCACCAGCAGTTGCCTCCCGAGACTTATTAGCAACAACAAGGTACCCATGCCTTGATACCACTAGTGTGAGGTGGAGTAGGTATAGGTCAACCTTATGAAATTCCCCATCCTTAGGGATCTAGGTCCAAGCATTGGAAAGGTGGTAGATGTCATCAGGGGTAGTAAGGAAGAGGTGTATGGAATGTTTAGTTCCATTCCATGTAGTTGCTAACACTAGAAGGACCTGAGATTGTTTGAGGTATGATTTGTCTCCATTCTACCTTAGTTTATGTTTTGATTGATTCCAAATATTCACACTCCTTCATTGCATCTTATTTATTCCGATCATTGAGGCTTAAAATGGATAGAATTCCAGTACCCTTGGTGTTGTCTATGCTAATTATAGGTTAGTTTGATTTTTCTGAGGCATGTCAAGGGTGTGAATTGATGATGGGACAACATTAGTCATTGGGAGAATTATTCCTTTTACAAAAAATATCTATACAATTTCATCCTTATCATGAATTGGTTATACTATATGCAGGATTTTATTTATTACTATCGAAGGTGAGTTGTTTTATTTGATTTGGAAGGCGATCATGAGATGTCAATCAATGAGAAGGATTATCATATAGATCATAGATCTTAAGACCCTCCTTAGTAACTTCTAGAAGGGTTAATGTTGGGTTTAATGAAAGTATACCCCTTAACCTGGCATCACGTTTGGGATAGATTTGCAACCGAATGTTTCTTCAATTATTATGTCTTCTTATCAGATGACACCTTTAGAGATGAAGGAGTTGCAAATTTAGATTGATGATATATTATAGAAGGGTTTCATTTGATCTAGTTGTATCACCTTAGGGTTCTCCTATATTGTTTTCGAAGAAGGAATATGGTAGTTTGCGACTATTTATTGATTATGGTTGGTTAAATAAAGTGACTATTAAGAACCACTATCCCCTCTCTAGGATTAATGAATTTTATCCATTGAAGGTAGGTAACCTATTATCAAATATTTCTTTGTGGTATGGGAACCATCATAATATGGAAAAGGAGGAAAATTTTCCAAATACCACTTTTATGTGTCACTATAGATAATTTTAGTTTGCAATGATGCCTTTTTAGGTCATGAATACACTGACATTATTCATGGGATTAATGAATTTGGTGTTCTATGAGTTCCTGGATCAATTTATAACGGTGTTAATTAATGTTATCCTAATGTATTAAAGGTTATAAGAGGATCATGCTGATCATTTGAGGACTATTTGGAAGTCCTTTAATGACATCAATTTCATGGGAAACTATCCAAGTGTATGTTCTTTACATGTGAGTTACATTTCCTTAGCCATGTCATGTCTTAGTGAGGCATGGATGTCAATCCTTCGAGGTTTGAGTTGGTTGTTTCTTGGTTGTATCCTAATAAAGTTGTAGATGTACCCAGTTTCCTTAGTCTTATAAGCTATTATAGTATGTTCATGTTTGATTTCTCTTAGATTATAACACATTTGAAAACTTTGACTAGGAAGGATCATACCTTTGTATGAATATATCTATCACAACCTGACCCATTAGGGACTACTTGGCCGGTGATAAGTTGAGTGTGACATCCCACACCCACCTCCAATAGGCCATGGGTTGGAAACCAGTGCCGAGTAGGCATATCACACACATAGGAGGCATTGACCTAATGTACCTGTATACACACATATATCCAAATACCCATACAATACTGAAAGTTAAATACAACTGATACCATAATGAATGCATAACGTCTATCCCACATTAGAGTATAAAACACTTAAAAAAAATAAAAGGACCAAATATAAGTCCTCCCAAAAGTGAAAAAGAGTCCAAACTACTAAGATGGAGGGGAATGCTATCAAATACAAAACCTGGTATAACCATAGTTTATCTACCCCAAAATATGCTTTGCCTACTCTTGGTCCTCCCAGGAATCCACCAATAGGACTATCATCTGCATAAAACACGACACGTGCAGGAAGTTCCCATGAAGGGGTGAGTATAAAAATACACAATAGGATAACCTAAAATCACTAGACATAAATCATTAGGAGTAATCAACTCATCAACTCAAAGGAATGAAAATTAGGATATGAGACAAAGTAATAAGGATAACCCTAAGACCCATATATACTCATAAAAAACTCCAAGTCTCAAAGAGGTATCAACCACTGCTAACCATAAAATTTTACTTGTGGATTCAAGGAAACACTCATTCGGAAGAATCTACTTCACAAGATGTGCTATCACTATTGATGCTCATCCAATAGGTTATAATCATCGCGTATAACCAAATAAGTACTTAATAGAACTCTGAAGATGTCACTACTAGAAAAGGGGGCATTGAAGCCCCCCAGAATCGGGCGACCGCCATTGGCGGTCGCTGGCCTTGATAAAAAAAACGAGCCTTTTTGCACCCCCCCCGCGCCCCCCTCTCGATCGAACCCTGCTCCCCCCCGACGCCGCCCTCCCCCCCGCCTCCCGGCCTCCCCCGCCGCCCCCCCCGCCTACCGGCCTCCCGCACCTCCTGGCCTCCCCCGCTGCCCGGCCTCCCCCGCCGCCCGGCCTCCCCTGCTCCCCCCCGTCGCCGCCCCCCCGACGCCTCCCTCCCCCCCGCCTCCCGGCCTCCCCCGCCGCCCGGCCTCCCCCGCCGCCCGGCCTCCCCCACCGCCTGGCCTCCCCCGCCGCACGCCCTCCGCCCTCCGGCCTCCGCCATCTGCCCTCCGCCCTCCGGCCTCCTCCCCCTCAGCCCTCCCCCCACCCTGGACGGCTCCGACACCCCGGACAAGCCCCCCCCCCCCCCCCCCCCCCGCACCCCGGACCGCTCCCCGCACCCCGGACGCCCCTCCGCACCTCAAACATCCCCCCCGACCCCGGACAGCCCCCCCCCCCCTCACTGCCCGTCCCCCGTCCCCTCACCGCCTCCTCTCCTCCAGCTCCCCGCCGCCGCCGCCGCCCGTCCCCTCCCTTGCTGCACCGCCTTTGGCTCCGGCTCCCCTTCGCTGCCTCCTCTCTCTCGCTGCACCGCCTTCGACTCCCCTCCCTTTCAGGTTTGTAGCTCAATCAGGTAACATGGGCTTTTAGTTACATTATTATTTTATCAATGGTTCATAAACAAATGATTAATATTTATTTTAAATATAGTTGATTTGAAAAATGTAAATGTAATAAGTATTGTGTAAATGTTTGTTATATAGATATAATTATGGATAAGAGTTGGATTGATCTTCCAAATCGAACGTCTAGAGAATATTTCAATGGCATTATGCAGTTTATTGACTTCACAAGAGGATTTGAAAGTGACTATATTAGTTGTCCATGTAGAAAATGTGCTAACAGATATCAATTCACATGAGATACTGTGAGGGAGCACCTTTTCTTTAATGGATTTCTGAAAAATTATAAGAGTTGGACTCGTCATGGAGAAGAATATGTTCGTTGTCAAAATACAGATGCAGCTCAGATGGATGTTGATGCAAGGATGACTGATCCAATGCATGAAATGCTTACTGAAATGGTATGTGGGTTTGATCCTGAAGGCATTGACATCCAGAATCTTGAGACCGGTGAGATAAATATTCTCTCTGGTGCAGATCGTGATTCGAGGAGGTTTTATGAAGCACTTGATGATGTGAAAACAGAATTATATCCTAGATTTACTTCTTACAATAAACTGTCGTTTATCGTGGAGTTGTTGCATTTTAAGACTTTGAATAATTGGTCAGACACATCATTCGACATGCTTTTGGTTTTATTGAAAAAAGTTCTTTCTGTCAACGCTAAGATTCCTGAGTCGTATTACTATGCTCGTAAGTTGACAGAGAACTTAGGTTTTACATATGAGACCATAGATGCATGTGCAAACAACTGTATGTTGTTTAGAAAAGAAACTACCCATTTGGATATTTGTACGGTTTGTGGTGCTTCCAGGTGGAAAGAGAACAGGGGAAATAATACTCATCAAAGTCAGATTGCGATACAGGGGAAACCGATTTCCGTAAAGAAAATGCGTTACTTTCCCCTTAAACCGAGGTTGAAAATATTTTTTATGTCATCTAAAGTTTCTAATTTAATGAGATGACATGTAGAAAGAGTTCATGAAAGTGATATGTTAACCCACCTGGCAGACTCTCATGCATGGAAGGATTTTGATAAGAGACATCCCGAATTTGCTAAAGATGTTCGTAATGTCCGATTGGGATTGGCAGCAGATGGTTTCAATCCATTCAAGTCTATCGTTGGTGCAACTCATAGCACATGGCCCGTGGTGTTGGTTCCATATAATCTTCCTCTGTGGATTTGTATGAAGCAACAATTTATATTACTTTCCACTCTTATTGATGGACCTAAAAGTCCGGGGGATAAGATTGATGTTTACCTTCAGCCATTGATTGATGAGTTGAATGAATTTTGGGGCGATGGTGTGATGACTTATGACTGCGAAATGAATGAAATGTTCAAACTGCATGCTGCTTTATTGTGGACAATCAATGACTTCCCAACTTATGCAAATTTATCAGGATGGAGTACGAAAGGGGAATTTGTTTGCCCTTGTTGCAATAAAAGTAAAAAATCTGTATGGCTTAACCATTCCAAAAAATGGGCATACATGGGTCACAGGCGTTTTCTCCCTCCTCAGCACAGATTCAGAAAGGACAGAGTGGCATTTGATGGTTCTAGAGAGTTCATCCCAGCACCAAAGATCATGATAGGAGTCGAAATGTTATCGCAGATTGAGGAAGAAAACATCCACACGATATATGAAATTCAGGATTTGGTGGCTCCTCCAGTACGTAATATTCGTGCTACGGGTAGGCAGCGCAGTCACAATTGGAAAAAGAAAAGTATTTTTTATAGTCTTCCGTATTGGAAAACTAACATGTTGAGGCATAATTTGGATGTCATGCACATTGAAAAAAATGTTTGTGATAACATATTGTGGACCATTTTAGGTGTCAGTGGAAAATCAAAGGACCATGTTAATGCACGCCGTGATTTGGAAGAAATGGGTTTAAGGAAACAGTTGCATTTACAGTTAGCTGAGGGAAACAAGGCATATATGTCTGCTGCACAGTATACGATGACTACAGAGGAGAAAGAGACATTTCTTTCCATTTTGAAGATGGTCAAGGTGCCTGATGGTTATTCTTCTAATATTTCAAAGTGTGTGAATCTGAAGAGCAAGACATTGCAAGGGTTGAAAAGTCATGACAATCACATATTACTTCAGCAGTTGATTCCAATCGCAATTTGTGATTGTTTATCCCCCAATGTTGTTCAGCCCTTGATTGAGATGAGTAATTTTTTTAGACATCTTTGTTTAAGAAATCAACGAATGAGTGATTTAAAAAGTTTGCAGGACCGAATTGTACTTACGCTTTGTCACTTTGAGAAACTTTCCCCCCCCTCATTTTTCGATGTTATGGTCCACTTGACAGTGCACCTAACTGATGAAGTAATGGATGCTGGTCCAGTGCAATTCAGGTGGATGTATCCTATTGAACGGTATTTGAGTACATTGAAAAGATTTGTACGCAACAGAGCTCATCCAGAGGCATCAATAACCAATGGTTATTTGATGGATGAGTGTACTACCTTTTGTGCAGAATATCTTACGGATGTTGAAACAAAATTAGATAAGCCCTCTCGGATTCATGATGGTCCAGTTGGAGAAGGAACCACATTTGATATGGACAACATCGAGTGGATACAAGCACATCGATATATCTTGTTCAATACTCCATCAGTTGCACCATTAATGCAGTAAGTATCTTATCAATGTGCTTGTATAACTTTTACATGTTTTGTTTGCATAAGATGATCTTTTAAACAACGCGTTATCATTTGCAAGAAACACATTAATGAGATAAAAGAAGAGATGCATCGTGCGACTGAGTTGCAAATTCAACAATCTCATTATGCGTCATTTCATGATTGGTTCAAGGATTATGTATGTATAAATTGATTTTCATTATGAGTGAAGTATTATATTAATTATTTCTACATATATCAGTATTGATTTTTATAAATTATGTAGGTTCGTAAGCTGAGGGAATTGGGGGACCCCATGCTACCTGAAGTATTTATCCAACTGGATGAGGGTCCATTTATAACAGCTCGTCGTTATAAAGCTATTGATGCTAATGGTTTTTGATTTCGCATTAAAGATGTTGACGACAAACGAGCAACACAAAACAGTGGCATCGGTTGTCCCTTTGTCGATTCTGGTTATTACTATGGTCAATTGATAGACATCATTGAAGTTGTATACACACACGGTTTGAAGTACATATTGTTAAAGTGTAATTGGGTTGATCCAGTGCGTGGATGTAAAGTCGATCAATATCAGTTTTCATTGGTGAATTTTAACTATATGTTATACAGAAATAATGAATGAGTTGAGAATGAACCTTTCATTTTGACATCACAAGCAGAACAAGTATTCTTCGTTACTTTGCCTTTGGATCCAAGTTGGCAAGTTGTTGTCAAAATGTCTCGGCAAGGAGCGTTTTTATTTGAAGAAGATGAACCCGAGACTGTTCTGTTTGTTTACCAATAACTTGATCAACATACCGTAGTTCAACGTGAAGAAGATATTTATTGGGTCAAAGCGGCTGTTGAAGGAGAAACAGTCGATTTTCATGCTTAATGAAAGGTATAATTGTTTTCCCGCTATTCAGTAGAATGTCCTAGGATATCATAAATTATCTAATCATTTTATAAATCTTTATAAGTTTTAATCCTCACTTTTGTAAGTTAATTCAATCATAAATATTTAGGTTGTTTTTACTCTTGATTTATTGATGTTATGGTCGGTGTATCATCCCTTTGAGGTATTATTCATCTGATTCATGTGCTGCTTGAATTTTTATTAGTTCTATATGAAATTTGGCTATGCATTGACTGGTTTTGTACATAATTTGTATATCTATTTTGTTAACTTTATGATTTTTTAAAATTCATTCACAACTAATTATTCAATCCATTTTTTGTTTGATTAACAGTTGTACAAGTTTTATTTTTTAAGAACAATCCAATTTATCTTTTAAACACTTTGGACTCATTACTGATGTTTTCTATGACTGCAGACATGTCAGGGGAAGAGGTAGAAGATCCACATCATCCATCTGAGGCATCTACGTCTCAGGGTCGAGGTATGTTTGAATGTCATTGTCTATATTTTTTATGTAATTGACATAAACACACACACACACACACACACACACACATATATATATATATATATAACATTTGTCAATTTATATATAAAATTGTTTTCAACAGGATCAGACTCGGCTGCTTCTTCCTCTCGCAAGAGAGGCCCTGGTCGTGGCATATTATCATGGAATTCCGACACGAAGATAGATGTTTCATTTGATGAGGTTTTTCATCCTGTGGGACCGAATGCCCTGGCATTTATTCGTCAGTTGGGTCATATCATACGTAACCCACATCGATTTCCATTGACCACGCGTGACTGGGCTTCTATCCCTCAGGACACATTAGATCGTCTATGGAGGGAGGTTCAGGTAAGAAAATCATTTTACTTTATTTTCTATGTATAAAGAATACTAATATGTTTGATTATTTTCTTTATAGAAAAATTTGAAAGTATGCCTTGAAGAGTTTCGGCCCGTGTGTATGAGCAAATGCCGTAAGATGTGGAAAGATTATAAAGGCAAAGTGAAGAGGGACCACTGGGTACCAAATGTGGGTGCCCTAGACATTTTGGAAAAAGTCCCGAGAGGTGTCCTCCCGGCTCAGTGGCGTGACTTGGTTTCATATTGGTCTACTGAGGGTGTTGCGGTTTGTATATTAATTATTTTGGTGTATATATATTTTCAAGAATATGTGATTTGTTTGAAATTTGAATGAATTGAATGTAGGAGGTGTCAACACGCCATTCTGAGAATCGAGCGTTGCAGGGACCACCTCACAGGCTCGGGACTCGTCACGTGTCTCAGATCCGACATGAGGTATATATTATTCATTTTTTAATTTATTAATTAATATGGTTTTGTGTTTATATTCTTTTAATATACAGTTGTAAGAGCAAGGTGCAGCAACTGATAAAATGTCGGTGTGGATGAGGACTCGTGATCGCAATGATCCAGAGGTTGCAGCATTGATAGTAAGTGTCTGTACTTACCAATAATTACATAAATCTATATATTAACATATATATATTTATATATATTTAAATATTTCACAGGATCAATTTGAAGCTGAGTTAAAACATCTGCCAGAGGACCAGCGACAGCTTCCCATGTGACGGGATGAGATCTTTCATCGCATTATCGGTCGGGACGGGCATGGCTATAGTTTGACCTATGGAGCAGGGATTCCTCGTTCTGTAGTGTCACGCGCTGTGGTTTTCGGTCCTGCTGTTGCTCATATGCCACAGCAGATGTCAGATTTTGAGGCACGGCTGTGCGCTTCCGAGGAGGCAAATGCGCAATTGATAGCTGAGGTTAGAGCACTGCGAGAATATGTGCGTCGAGCTGATGGTACATGTGATCATACGACGTAGGTATATACTGTATTTATTTATTTAATTTAAATTATTTTTGTTATTAAAATATTTATAATGTTTATTTGTTGTAGGCCCCAGGCCCACCAGAAGGAGGTAGCAGTGATGACAACGCGTGACGCATCATATATTCACGAGATATGTTTTTTGTTTTTACTGGTGGGGTTGACATTGATGTACTGTATTTATTCATTTAATTTAAATGAGAAGGTTGTGTACTTATAATTTCTTTCTTTTCTTGTTTATTATATGATAGCTAATATTATCTAAGGCGTGCATTTAAAAACTCTAACACCCCGCACCCCCGTACAGCCCCCCGCACCCCCGAACAGCCCCCCGCACAACCGTACAACCCCCCGCCCCCTGTACAGCCCCCCCCCCCCCCCGCACCCCTGTACAGCCCCCCGCACCCCCGTACAGCCCCCCGCACCCCCGGACAGCCCCCCGCACCCCCGGATAGCCACCCCCGCACCCCCGTACAGCCCCCCCCGCACCCCCGTACAACCCCCCGCACCCCCGAACAGCCCCCCCGCACCCCCATACAGCCCCCCGTACATCCCCCCCGCACCCCCGAACAGCCCCCCCGCACCCCCGTACAGCCCCCCAGCACCCTCGTACAGCCCCCGCACCCCCGGACAGCCCCCCCGCACCCCCGTACAACCCCCCGCACCCCCGTACAGCCCCCCCGCACCCCCGTACAGCCCCCGCAGCCCCGTACAATCCCCCCGGCACCCTCGTACAGCCCCCCGCACCCCTGGACAGCCCCCCGCACCCCCGTACAGCCCCCCGCACCCCCGTAAAGCCCCCCCGCACCCCCGTACAGCCCCCCACACCCCCGTACATCCCCCTCCGGCACCCCTGTACAACCCCCCGCACCCCCGGACAGCCCCCCCCGCACCCCCGTACAGCCCCCCGCACCCCCGTACAGCCCCCCCGCACCCCCGTACAGCCCCCTGCACCCCCGTACAGCCCCCCCAACACCCCCGTACAGCCCCCCGCACCCCCGTACAGCCCCCCCACACCCCCGTACAGCCCCCCGCACCCCCGTACGCCCCCCCCTGCACCCCCGTACAGCCCCCCGCACCCCCGTACAACCCCCCGCACCCCCAGACAGCCCCCCTGGCACCCCCGTACAGCCCCACGCACCCCCGGACAGCCCCCCCGCACCCCCGTACAGCCCCTCGCACCCCCGGACAGCCCCCCCGCACCCCCGTACAGCCCCCGCACCCTCGTACAGCCCCCCCGCACCCCCGTACAGCCCCCCGTACCCCCGTACAGCCCCCCCGCACCCCCGGACAGCCCCACGCACCCCCGGACAGCCCCCCCCCGCACCCCCGTACAGCCCCCCGCACCCCCGTACAGCCCCCCCGCACCCCCGTACATCCCCCCGCACCCCCGTACAGCCCCCCCCGCACCCCCGTACAACGGTGCGTGCGGTGCGCGCGGCACGACCGAATGTGTCGTTTTCAGCAGCGCGACACGCGCTGAAATGCCGCGTTGGGTGGTCAAAACCACCCGAACGACGTCCGAATGCCACGAAACCATACGAAAATAGCCGGTGCGTGAATTCTAAAATGGTTGGCTAGACGGCACGTCATTCGGAGGTGTCGTTTGACCGCGGCGGCCGGAAACGCGTTTCCGGAGTCATAAAACACCAAAACGGCGTGCGACGGTCGAATTCGGAGAAAACGTGCTCCGAAAAACCTGAAACCGCACGAGAACGATAGGAATATTATTCCTGAGATGCAGGAGGAGGCGGCACGTCCATCGGACGTGCGGTGCGCGCGGCATGACCTAATGCGTCGTTTTCAGCAGCTCTGCGCGCGCTGAAATGGCGTGTTGGGGGGTCAAAACCACCCGAACGACCTTCGAATGCCACGAAACTGCATGAAAAGAGCCGGTCCGTGAATTGTGAAATGGTCGGCCAGACGGCACGTCAATCGGAGGTGCCGTTTGACCGCGGCGGCCGGAAACGTGTTTCCGGCGCCATAAAACACCAAAACGGCGTGCGGCGGTCCAATTCAGAGCAAACGTGCTCCGAACGACCTGAAACCGCACGAGAACGATAGGAATATTATTCCTGAGATGCAGGAGGAGGCGGCACGTCCATCAGACGTGCGGTGCGCGCGGCACGACCTAATATGTCGTTTTCAGCAGCGCGGCGCGCGCTGAAATGGCGCGTTGGAGGGTCAAAACCATCCGAATGACCTCCGAATGCCACAAAACTGCACGACAACAGCCGGTGCGTGAATTTTGAAATGGTCGGCCAGACGACACGTCAACCGGAGGTTCCGTTTGACCGCGGCGTCCGGAAACGCGTTTCCAGCGCCACAAAACACCAAAACGGCGTGCGGCGGTCCAATTCGGAGAAAACATGCTCCGAACGACCTGAAACCGCACGAGAACGATAGGAATATTATTCCTGAGATGCAGGAGGAGGCGGCATGTCCATCAGACGTGTGGTGCGCGCGGCACGACCGAATGTGTTGTTTTCAGCAGCGCGTCGCGCGCTGAAATGGCGCGTTGGGGGGTCAAAACCACCCGAACGACCTCCAAATGCCACGAAACCGCATGACAAAAACCGGTGCGTGAATTGTGAAATGGTCGGCTAGACGGCACATCAATCGGAGGTGCCGTTTGATCGCGGGGGACGGAAACACGTTTCCGGCCCCATAAAACACCAAAACGGCGTGCGGCGGTCCAATTCGGAGCAAACGTGCTCCGAACGACCTGAAACCGCACGAGAATGATAGGAATATTATTACTGAAATGAAGAAGGAGGCGGCACGTCCATCAGACGTGCCGTGCGCGCGGCACGACTGAATGTGTCGTTTTCAGCAGCGCGACACGCGCTGAAATGGCGCGTTGGGGGGTCAAAACCACCCGAACGACCTCCGAATGCCACGAAACCGCACGACAACAGCCGGTGCGTGAATTGTGAAATGGTCGGCTAGACGGCATGTCATTCGGAGGTTCCGTTTGACCGCGGCGGCCGGAAACGCGTTTCCGGCGCCATTAAACACCAAAACGGCGTGCGACGGTCCAATTCGGAGCAAACATGCTCCGAACGACCTGAAACTGCACGAGAATGATAGGAATATTATTCCTGAGATGCAGGAGGAGGCAGCACGTCCATCGGACGTGCGGTGCACGCGGCACGACCGAATGTGTCGTTTTCAGCAGCGCGGCGCGCGCTGAAATGGCGCGTTGGGGGGTCAAAACCACCCGAACGACCTCCGTATGCCACGAAACCGTACGACAATAGCCTTTGCGTGAATTGTGAAATGGTCGGCCAGACGACACATCATTCAAAGGTACCGTTTGACCGCGGTGGCCGGATACATGTTTCCGGCGCCATAAAACACCAAAACGGCGTGCGGCGGTCCAATTCGGAGAAAACGTGCTCCGAACGACCTGAAACCGCACGATAACGATAGGAATGTTATTCCTGAGATGCAGGAGGAGGCGGAACGTCCATCGGACGTGTGGTGCGCGCGGCACGACCGAATGTGTCGTTTTCAGCAGCTCGACGCGCGCTGAAATAGCGCGTTGGGGGGTCAAAACCACCCGAACGACCTCCGAATGCCACGAAACCATACGACAACAGCCGGTGCGTGAATTGTGAAATGGTCGTCCAGACGGCACATCATTCGGAGGTGCCGTTTGACCGCGGCGGCCGGAAACACGTTTCCGACGCCACAAAACACCAAAACGGCGTGCGGCGGTCCAATTCGGAGCAAACGTGCTCCAAACGACCTGAAACCACACGAGAATGATAGAAATATTATTCCTGAGATGCAGTAGGAGGAGGCATGTCCATCGGACGTGCGGTGCGCGCGGCACGACCGAATGTGTCGTTTTCAGCAGCGCGGCGCGCGCTGAAATGCCGCGTTGGGTGGTCAAAACCACCCGAACGACCTCCGAATGCCACAAAACCGTACGACAATAGCCGGTGCGTGAATTGTGAAATGGTCGGCTAGACGGCACGTCAATCGGAGGTGCCGTTTGACTATAGCGGCCATATACGCGTTTCCGGCGCCATAAAACACCAAAACGGCCTGCGGCGGTCCAATTCGGAGAAAACGTGCTCCGAACGACCTAAAACCGCACGAGAACGATATGAATATTATTCCTGAGATGCAGGAGGAGGCGTCACATTCATCGGATGTGCGGTGCGCGCGACACGACCGAATGTGTCGTTTTCAGCAGCGCGGCGCACGCTGAAATGGCGCGTTGGGGGGTCAAAACCACCCGAACGACGTCCGAATGCCACGAAACCGTACGACAATAGCCGTTGCGTGAATTGTGAAATGTTCGGCCAGACGAAACGTCATTTGGAGGTGCCGTTTGACCGCGGCGGCCGGAAACGCGTTTCCGGCGCCATAAAACACCAAAACGGCGTGCGGCGGTCCAATTCGGAGCAAACGTGCTCCGAACGACCTGAAACCGCACGAGAACGATAGGAATATTATTCCTGAGATGTAGGAGGAGGCGGCACGTCCATCAGACGTGCGGTGTGTGTGGCACGACCGAATGTGTCGTTTTCAGCAGCTCGACGCGCGCTGAAATGGCGCGTTGGGGGGTCAAAACCACCCGAACAACCTCCGAATGCCACGAAACCGTACGACAACAGCCGGTGCATGAATTGTAAAATGGTCGACCAGACGACACGTCATTCAGAGGTGCCGTTTGACCGCGGCGGCCGGATACGCATTTCCGGCGCCATAAAACACCAAAACGGCATGCGGCGGTCCAATTCGGAGAAAACGTGCTCCGAACGACCTGAAACCGCACGAGAATGATAGAAATATTATTCCTGATATGTAGAAGGAGGCGGCACGTCCATCGGACGTGCGGTGCGCGCGGCACGATCGAATGTGTCGTTTTCAGCAGCGCGACGCGCGCTGAAATGCCGCGTTGGGTGGTCAAAACCACCCGAACGACATCCGAATGCCACGAAACCGTACGACAATAGCCGGTGCATGAATTGTGAAATGGTCGGCCAGACGGCACATCATTCGGAGGTGCTGTTTGACCGCGGCAGCCGGAAATGCGTTTCCGGCGCCATAAAACACCAAAACGGCGTGCGACGGTCCAATTCAGAGCAAATGTGCTCCGAACGATCTGAAACTGCACGAGAAAGATAGAAATATTATTCCTGAGATGCAGGGGGAGGCGGCACATCCATCGAACGTGTGGTGCGCGCAGCATGTCCGAATGTGTCGTTTTCAGCAGCTCGGCGCGCGCTGAAATGGCGCGTTGGGGGGTCAAAACCACCCGAACGACCTCCGAATGTCACGAAACTGCACGACAACATCCGTTGCGTGAATTGTGAAATGGTCGGGTAGACGGCACATCAATCGGAGGTGCCGTTTGACCGGGCCGTCCGGAAATGCGTTTCCGGAGTCATAAAACACCAAAACGGCGTGCGGCGGACGAATTCGGAGGAAACGTGCTCCGAACAACCTGAAACCGCACGAGAACGATAGGAATATTATTCCTGAGATGCAGGAGGAGGCGGCACGTCCATCGGACGTGCGGTGCACGCAGTACGTCCGAATGCGTCGTTTTCAGCAGCTCGGCGCGCGCTGAAATGACGCGTTGGGGGGTTAAAACCACCCGAAAGACCTCCGAATGTCACGAAACCGCACGACAAAATCCGTTGCGTGAATTGTGAAATGTTTGGGCAGACAGCACGTCAATCGGAGGTGCCGTTTGACCGCGGCGGCCGAAAACGCGTTTCCGGAGTCATAAAACACCAAAACGGCGTGCGGCGGACGAATTCAGAGAAAACGTGCTCCGAACGACCTGAAACCGCACGAGAATGATAGGAATATTATTCCTGAGATGCAGAAGGAGGCGGCACGTCCATCGGACGTGCGGTGCGCGCGGCACGACCGAATGCGTCGTTTTCAGCAGCTCGGCGCGCGCTGAAATGGCGCGTTGGGGGGGTCAAAACCACCCGAACGACCCCCAAATGCCACGAAACCGCACGACAACATCCGTTGCATGAATTTTGAAATGGTCGGACAGACGACACATCAATCGGAGGTGCCGTTTGACCACGGCGGCCGGAAACGCGTTTCCGGCGCCATAAAACACCAAAACGGCGTGCGACGGTCCAATTCGGAGAAAACATGCTCTGAACGACCTGAAACCGCACGATAACGATAGAAATATTATTCCTGAGATGCAGGGGGAGGCGACACATCCATCAAACGTGTGGTGCGCGCATCACGTCCGAATGTGTCATTTTCAGCAGCTCGGCGCGCGCTGAAATGGCGCGTTGGGGGGTCAAAACCACCCGAACGACCTCCGAATGTCACGAAACCGCACGACAATATCAGTTGCGTGAATTGTGAAATTTTTGGGCAGACGGAACGTCAATCAGAGGTTCTGTTTGACCGCGGCGGCCGGAAACGCGTTTCCGGAGTCATAAAACACCAAAACGGCGTGCGGCGGACGAATTCGGAGTAAACGTGCTCCGAACGACCTGAAACCGCACGAGAATGATAGGAATATTATTCCTGAGATGCAGGAGTAGGCGGCACGTCCATCGGACGTGCGGTGCGCGCGACACGACCGAATGCGTCGTTTTCAGCAGCTCGGCACGCGCTGAAATGGCGCGTTGGGGGGTCAAAACCACCCGAACGACCTCCGAATGCCACGAAACCGCACTAAAACATACGTTGCGTGAATTGTAAAATGTTCGGAGAGATGACACGTCAATCGGAGGTACCGTTTGACCGCGGCGGTCGGAAACGCGTTTCCGGAGTCATAAAACACCAAAACGGCGTGCGGCGGTCGAATTTGGAGAAAACGTGCTCCGAAAAACCTGAAACCGCACGAGAAGGATAAGAATATTATTCCTGAGATGCAGGAGGAGGCGGCACGTCCATCGTACGTGCGGTGCGCACGGCACGACCGAATGCGTCGTTTTCAGCAGCTCGGCGCGCGCTGAAATGGCGCGTTGGGGGGTCAAAACCACCCGAACGGCCTCCGAATGCCACGAAACCTGAAATGATAGTATTTCTTAAATCAGGGGTTTTAAATTATTATAGCACAATGATTCGATATTATACATATATTTAATATTATATATATTAAAACATTTAAAATATATTATATATATATATATATTTAAAATATTGTATTTAATAGTATATATGTGAATATTTTTTTTAATATATATATATATATATATATTTATTTCAATGGAAATTAAAAAAAAAAGTTCACTAGAGCGACCGCGTAGCGGTCGCTGGAGGCCGAAATCCGAGCCTCCTATAGCGACCGCCATTGGCGGTCGCTATAGGCCTCTAGCGACGAGGCTAAAGCGACTGCCAAAGGCGGTCGCTGGGCGGCCGCTAGAGCCCTATAGCGACTGCTTTTGGCGGTCGCTATAGGAGGTTTTTTTAGTAGTGTGTTGACACTCATATAGAGGATCACACCCAGGACTACTAGGGGACACCACAAACCCTACTGGATCAATATTCTAGATAGGGGATCAATACCCTGTTCATGGTGGTCATGTCGATACCACATACCCTACCTTGGGAAGAAGAAACAATAGAGGATCCCACCCCAAGCCCCACAGAGGGATACCACAAACTCTATCTAAGAAAAAACCCATAGAGGGGATCACAATCCTATGATCATGATGTAATTTCACACTATACCCTCATAGGTATGGACTAAGGGATAACACTCAATTGAAAATGGTCCAAACTAAAGATACAAAGGGCCTCCACTTACCCTGGAAAAAGTACACAGCGTGCACTGAGGGGTACACAACGTGCCTTTCCTGCCCTGGGTCTGCCTGTATCTCTCCATCTCACATGGCATGTAATCCTCTATATACACGGTGTGTTATTTTAAGATACATGATGTGTAGTGGTCAAACTGACACTTGGAGTGCCTCCTTCCCGTACCTGTGTACACCTAGCCATGCCCATGTACTTTGGGCCATGCCTGTGTACCTACCCATGTCTGAGTACTAGTCCATGCCTGTGTACTCTAGCTACGACCGTGTTCTAGGCCACGTCCATGATCATGTACCCTCTGGGGTAAATTCTAATCCACTATCACTGTATCACATGACATGCGGCATGTGTCACATGATGTGTGATATTTTATTTCACACGTAAACCCTATCTACCACAGTTGGGTCCACACGGTGTGTGTTCTTCAGACTACATGCCATGTAACACAGGATTTTCTAGAAATTTCAGAGTGCTCACATGTTTGCATCTGCGCCACTTCCATTTCCAAAGCCACCACCAATATCACTGATGAACACATATCTCAATTTATCCAAGCTTGTCTGTCACCATCGACCAAATTCTGGCCACTCGAATCACATGGGAATCGTCTCCCATCGCACCATACCATCACCGCATACCAAACCAAGAAGAAGGGGATCCCCGATCCACTCCTGTTCTATATACAATCATCCACCGTCATCATCACAACTCGATCACTCCCTCGATCACAAACTTGGACCTATGACATCGTTCCGTTGTGCCGAATAATGATCGCGCAACGATCGAATACTGGGTATTTGTCAAACTGCCGACCAAAGTAACTATTGGTGATGAGCGTGTGAATAAATGGAGAAGAAATGCACAAATCAAAAATGAGGAACAAACCCCATACATTGTTCATGCTGGCATTGAATCATTTCTATTAGAATGATGATAAAATAGAAACAAATAAATCAATACCAAATTCCTATTTCTCGAAAGATAAACCCATATTTTCACAACATGTTTGACCCATTAATTAAACTATTATAAGAATTGATTCACATTCATCATGGGATAAATAAATGGAGATAAATCCACATAAAACAATGTCCTAACCTGGGTTTGGATTGATCACCAATGAAGAACAATTTTTTTTTTGTCTTCATTAGAGAGATACTCAAATTCCATCATCATTGGAATTCCTTGTGGTACTCTGATTGTTAAACCATGATCCCTATATCCACCAACACTCCTCCAATGACTCCTCTCTCAATATCTAGGGTTATGTGTCTAACCTTAGGTATTTGTAATTAACACATATTTATAGAGGATATTAGGTCATGGTAATATAATAAATACTAAATTAATAAATTATTTTATTAAATTACTAATCTTCCCACCACTGCACTTTACTGAAATTCCTAATTCTGAAAAAGGTTATGTCACGCCTAGGATAAAACCCATGTCACAGATTCAATGGTGGTCTCTGATTTTCGATCTGAGTCTCTGTTCGTAAGTTATTCCATTATTCCACAAAAACCACACACACATGATATTAATATATTTAATATTTATATAATATAGATATTGATCCTCTCCGGGCTTCATAATATCGTTTCATCTTAGTGGCTAACTTTGAAAACAATCCTTTATATATTTTAAAGTATTATAATAAAAAATAGGGATGTTACATTCTCCCCACCTTAAGTATTTTCATCTTGAAAAGTAAAAAGACTACTGAAAAATGTGAGGCTACTAAGCTCGCATTTGGGTATCATGATTCTAGTTACTCTCCTGCAGATTTCCATGCTACCACCAGACATGCACTAATAGAATCACTCACCCATGAAGGATCTTCTCTTTCCAATCCTCGATCTCTAATGGGTACTCTATAAATGTAGATCCATCCTCAATATCCATCTCACCCCAGTTGATAACGTGTGATGGTTCGTACACATACCTACTTAGTCATAACACATGAAATACATCATTTACTTGGTCTATCTATGATGGTAGGTCTAAGTGGTACACCACCTTATCGACCCTATGCAGTATTTGGAAGGGTCCAATGAATCTTGGAGATAACTTTCCACCTTGAAAAAACCTCTACAGTCCACATTGAGGTGAGACCCTCAGAAACACACGGTATCCCTCCTATAACTCTAAAGTCATTTGTTTTCAGTCTGTATAAGACTTATGATAGCTCTAGGTAGTCCTTATCTACTCCTAGATGATTTGTACCTTCTTTGTCGCAGTTCGCACCAACTATGGTCCCATAAGTGCTAACTCACCTAGATCTATCCAATATAGTGGTGACCTGTAGGGTCTCCTATATAAGGCCTCGAATGGTGTCATATCAATGGTGTAATAGTAACTTTTATTGTATGAAAACTCCACAAAGGGTAGATGATCCTCCCAATTATGACCAAAGTCTAATACATAATCCCATAACATGTACAATAACTGAATGGTACACTTAGTCTGGCAATCAGTCCAGGGGTGAAACACCATGTACAAATGTAACTGAGTTCCGAAGGCTTCTCACATTCCTCTCCATAATCATGAAATTAAGAGAGCATCATGGTCTGGAATGATCATCAATGTAACCTTGCTAAGATGAACTATCTCTTGCATATAAAGGAATCTCAAGCTCTCTATTGAACATTGCTCTCGTATAGTTAGGAAGTGGGATGACTTGGTGGGTTAGTCTATGATCACCTAGATGGCATTGTGTCCTCTAGATGTTTATGGAAAAACCATCATGAATTTCATAGATATACCATCCCACTTACACTCTAGAACCTCAAGGGGTTGAGCTAAACCTATCGGAACTTGGTTCTCAACCTTCACTTACTGAAAAGTGAGTCATCGAGAGATGAAATCCGCTACACACTTTATACTTGGACACCAAAAATAACATCGAAGTTCATAATACATCTTCACCACAACTAGATGTACCACCAAGGGGGATGCATGAAACTCCCTCATATCCTCCTCAAAAAACGTCACTGGTACCATAATTCATCCTCTGAAAAAGATGATGTGCTCCCCACTTTCAAAAAATCCATCAGGAGCACATCTAGTGGATATCTAAGCATGTAAGGTTTCACTATTGGTATCTCCATTCTGATCCTCCCTAACATACTATAGAAGTGGTGGATTAGCAACCATCAATTAGATGTAAGCTTCACCATCCTCATCCAAAAAGGAAAAATGCAATGAGGATAATTGATCTAACTCCTCAGTTAAAAACTATGAATAAGATCTCATGTTGAGAGCATCTACCATCACATTCCCCTTCTTAGGAGTATAGGTTATCTCGAAGTCATAATCCTAGAGGAAATATATCCATCACCTTTGTCTCAAGTTGAGATACTTATATGAGAAGATATATTTGAGACTATTGTGGTCAGAATCACTAGTGTAGAAAACGTTTTTTACGTCACCATTTTTTACATCGGTTATATATAACCGACGTTACAAATCGCGCCTGTTGGGTTTTTACGTCGGTTATCTTATAACCGACGAAAAAAACCAATGCGCGGGGGGTTTTTTACGTCGGTTATTTGGAAACTGATGTAAAAAACCCGAGATCGACGCGTTTTTTACGTCGGTTATCAAATAACCGACGTAAAAATCAAAGCGTGGGGTTTTTTACGTCGGTTATTTGATAACCGACGTAAAAAACGAATAGATATCCGGTTTTTTTATGTCGGTTTCCAAATAACCGACGTAAAAAACCCCCTGCGCATTGGTTTTTTATGTCGGTTATCTTATAACCGACATAAAAAACGCGTAGATATCGGGTTTTTTACGTCGGTTTCCAAATAACCGACGTAAAAAACCCCCCGTGCATTGGTTTTTTACGTCGGTTATGTTATAACCGATGTAAAAAATGAGATATCTACGCGTTTTTTACGTCGGTTATTTTATAACCGACGTAACAAAACAAAGAACGGGGGGTTTTTTACATCGTTTATAAAATAACCAACGTAAAAAACCCGTAGATATATCGTTTTTTACGTCGGTTATTTTATAACCGACGTAAAAAACCAAAGCGCGGGGGATTTTTTACGTCGGTTTTAAAATAACCGACGTTATAAATTTAAAAAATAGTTTATAATGTCGGTTATATAATAACCGACGTTATAAAAATTTTAAAGAAATTAAAGCCTGTGGACTATCATTTACGATTTTTCAATTGACAGTCCGCCGGCTCGTCTCTCTCGCGCGGTAAACCCTAATCGGCTCGTCGATCGACCTGTGTTAAACTCATTTTGGCTTCATTGTTTATCTTCTTCACTCCTCTCGGATCTATCATCTCAACTCGCAACATTCAAGTAAGCCTTCCACAAATTTATTTCGTTCATTTTTGTTTCGATTCTTGATGTAATTTTTTTGCATCAGATATGATTTTCTATTTAATCATGTTGAGAATCTCGTGGAATTTTTTGTTATTGCAAATGGTTATTTGTATTTTGTTGATATAACAGACTATGTTGCATTTATGTAAATCGATGATGATTGTTTTTGACATTATTTAATATTGCTCATGGTAATGGTTACTTTATGTGCTAGAACATGCTTATGGTTCTGGATATAAATGTTGCTTAATCTGGAAATTATTTCTTATGTTTTTTGGTTCTGTTTTGGTTGAATTAGTTTTTTTACAGATTTTTGTTTTCTGTTTTTAAGAGAATTAATATAAGCAGTTTGTGTTTGAATAACTATTTAGTCTTGTAATTTCCAGGATGTTCACTATTGTTGTTGATATTTGTTAATTCTTGGTGTTTAGAATTTCTGAACATGTTTCCTGTAATTGGAATTCAGTTTTTGTTCATGTTTGTTTTGTTTTTGTTTTTGGATTTTGAAAACCAAAAATAAACAGAGTTTTTAGTCGAGTTTTATTTTGATTGATAATCGTTAAAGCTGAAGGCCAAGTACAAAATCAAATCCCCACAAGATATGTTACATGGGATTAAAAAGCAGAAATAAAGGATTAAACCGAATCAGTGGGACTATTGTTATTCTGAGCAGACCAGTGTTGGACGTGCTGGGCGGCCCTCTCAGCCTGCCAATGCAATTAACGATCATCAGAAACAAGAATGAGTGAATTGCTGATAAAATAATAACATGCTGGTAGACCTCTTTTTTCCAGTCACACCGAAGGGTAATGAAGACCAATATCAAGGTCTGCACGCCATTTAAAATAGGTTGTTTATCTAATATATTAAAACATCAAAACCGCAATCAATATTAAACTATGTAGGCGTCATGGTTTTCTTTTATTCAATGAAATTTAAAACTGTTATATCTAACTATATTTTGTTTTAAAAATAATATTCAAGCATATTTTTTTAAATACCTATAGATTTTTTTTATATTTTAAATTGTTTTACATTCAAATTATGATTTTTTTCATATAAACATGTATTTGTCTTATCTTAAAAATATATATTTTTTGTTGATATTTGTTATAGGTAATAATGAGTCGAAGTTGGATTACGGCACATCGAATGAGCAATGAATTTGAGGAAGGTGTTGATGCCTTTTTGGAATTTGCAAAACGAAATGTTCCAAGTAGTGACATTTTTTTCTGTCCATGCCTGAAATGTTTGAATATGAAGAAGTTGAAAAGTAGAGAGATAAAAGATCATCTGATTTGTCATGGTTTTAATCCGAGTTACAGCCCTTGGATTTGGCATGGTGAAACTGGACGGAATGTCACTGATGATGATGATTCGCAAGATGGTAACTCCGATGGAATTGAAGAAATGATTCGCGATATTGTAGCAGAACAAATTGAGATAGAACCGACAGTTGCGCGTCTATATGGTGATGCTGAAAAACCATTATATCCCGGTTGTACAGATTTTACGGTTTTGTCGGCGGTGTTAAGATTGATTAACTTGAAGGTGAAGCATGGATGGAGTGACAAAAGTTTTATAGAGCTGCTACAATTGATGAAATACATTCTTCCAAAATATAACGATCTTCCAGATTCACATTACAAAGCCAATAAAATATTATGCCTGATGGGATTGGGATACAAGAAAATACATGCCTGTCCGAATGACTGCATTATATATAGGAAGGAATATGAATTTCTGTTAGAGTGTCCTAAATGTGGGACATCACGGTATAAGGTGAAAGAAAAATCACAGGCTGATGTAGAGATTACAAAGCTCCCTTCAAAGGTATTTTGGTATCTTCCTATAATTAATCGTTTCAAACGTTTATTTTCTAATTCACATGATGCAAAAAGGTTAAGATGGCATGCTGAAGAGTGGGTATGTGATGGAAAAATACGTCATCCAGCTGATTGTCCATAATGGAAGAAAATTGATGTGCAGTATTCTACATTTGGAAATGAAATTAGAAATCTCAGACTAGGGTTGTGCACAGATGGAATGAATCCATACCGAACACTCAGTAGCACACATAGTTCATGGACTGTTTTATTGGTAATTTACAACCTCTCTCCTGAAGTTTGTATGAAGCGCAAATATGTCATGTTGAGTACAATGATCTCTGGTCCAAAGCAACCCGGTAATGATATTGATGTTTACTTTTCACCGTTGATTGATGATTTGAAACTGTTATGGGATGATGGTATTAGGGTGTATGATTCTTATAAAATGGAATATTTTAAACTACATGCAGTGCTTCTGTTCACTATAAATGACTTCCCAGCATATGGAAATTTGTCTGGATACAGTGTTAAAGGGCATAAAGCATGTCCAATTTGCGAACAACAGATGTCCTATTGTCAATTGCATCATGGGAGGAAAACAATGTACATGGGTCATCGAAAGTTTTTGCCTATGGAACACCCTTATAGAAGACTAAAAAAGGCATTCAATGGCTCACAAGAATTTGATACTGCTCCAAAACCTTTATCCCCTGATCTGTATTTTGAGAGGGTGAAAAACCTTGACGTGACATTGGGAAAGACACAGAAATCTGGTAATGATAGACATATTTGGAAGAAAAGGTCAATTTTTTTGAGCTACCATATTGGAGGTATCATGAAGTTAAAGATAATATTGATGTCATGCACGTGGAGAAGAATATCTGTGATTATTTGATTGGAACATTATTAGATATTAAAGGAAATACTAAAGATGGGTTGAATGCAAGATTAGAATTACTATCAATGGGAATACGTTTGGAGTTAGCTCCCACTCCTAAAGGAAGACGAACATTTCTTCCCCCGGCTTGTCATAAATTATCGAAGAGGGAGAAAATTAGCTTCTGTCAGTGTCTTCATGATACCAAAGTGCCTCAAGGTTATTCTTCTAATGTAAAAATTTTTGTCTCATTGAAGGACTTGAAGTTGATAGGTATGAAATCACATGATTGTCACGTCATGATGCAACAAATTCTACCAGTTGCATTGCGTGGAATATTGTCCATTCGTGTCAGAAAGACTATAATGAAGTTGTGTTATTTTTTCAATTCAATTTGTAACAAGGCGATTGATGTGAATGCTTTGAACATTTTGGAAAAGGATGCAATTTTTATACTTTGTCAATTGGAAATGTATTTTCCTCCAACTTTTTTTGATATAATGGTGCATTTAATGATTCATCTGGTTCGAGAAATAAAGCTTTGTGGACCTGTATATCTTCATTGGATGTATCATTTTGAAAGGTATATGAAAATATTAAAGGGGTATGTTAAAAATCTATATCGACCTAAAGCCTCCATTATTGAAAAGTATATTTCTGAGAAGGTAGCAGAGTTTTGTACGAGCTACTTGGCTGCGGCGCAACACATAGGTTTGCCTCCATCTCGCCATGAACGAGTTAATAATGAGGGAAAGAGGATTCGCGGCTTGAAAGTCAAATCATTGTCAGCTGAACAGATGAAGAAGTTAGAATCATACATCTTGAATAACATAGCTGATTCTCAACCGTATATCACATTGCATATTAATGAGTTGAAACAATGTCATCCAAAGAAGAAAGAAATGTGGATTTTGAATGAGCACAACAAAACTTTTTTGTCATGGATTAAAAAGACTTTGCTTGGTAGATCAGATGTATCAGAGACATTAAAATGGATAGTGGGTGGTCCATGTTTAAATGTGATAACATGGTCCGGTTATGACATTAATGGTTATACATTTCATACAAAAGCTCAGGACAACAGAAGTGCAGTTCAGAATAGTGGTGTATTGGTGTTTGCAGAAGCAATGCATTTTTCGAGTGCTAAGGACAAAAACCCAATTTCTGCATCAAATGCATATTATGGAGTGATTGAATACATATGGGAGGTTGATTACTTTAAAATTAAAGTTCCCGTTTTTAACTGTAAATGGTTTAACGGTAACAACAGCTTCAGACACGATGAATTTGGAATGACACTTGTTAATCTAAATAGATTGGAAGACACAACTGATTCTTTTATAATGGCAACACATGTAAAACAAATTTTTTATGCAGTAGATCAATCAGATATGCAGTGGGCTGTTGTTTTACAAGGGAAAAACAATATGTTGGTGAGGATGAACTTGATGAATATGCTGATTTATGTGAGATCCATACTTCCATGGAAATATTAACAGAACATAATGACGATCATGTTGAAGACATAGTTTGTGCCATAAAGAACGATCACGACGAAGGAATTTGGGAAAACAATCCATTTGTACATTCCTAAAATTATAGGTAACATATGTTTATTTCTTGTTTACATTTATTTTTTCCATAAATGTTAGATATTGTAAGTTTTTTATTTATTAAAACATGTTTTAAAATAAAATAAGTATATGTTTTTGTTTGTTTTAAGTTTGTTTAGTTTACTTTATCATGTTTATAACCATTACATGAATTTTAAAATGCTTATTTTTGTTCACTGACAATTACTTTACCATGTTTACAATGTTTACCAGGTTTACAATTTTTACAATTTTTACCATCTTGACCATCTTGACCATCTTTTCCATCTTTACCATTGTTTAACATGCTTACCATATTACCAATGATTACTATTATGTAACTTAGTACACTTTTCTATTTTCTGATTACAGTAGTATTAAAATATTTGAATTTGTATATTTGTTCACTGACAATTACTTTACCATGTTTACAATATTTACCAGGTTTACCATTTTTTCCATTTTTACCATCTTGACCATCTTGACCATCTTTTCCATCTTTACCATTGTTTAACATGCTTACCATATTACCGATGTTTACTATTATGTAACTTAGTACACTTTTCTATTTTCTGATTACAGTAGTATTAAAATATTTGAATTTGTATATTTGCGAACTGACGTTTGTTTTTTTGATTTGAAGGATAATGACAGATCATTCAGATGATCAACCACATGATTCTGGAGAGGAGCATATTGCTGGTCATACCTCTGGGGATGGACATTCACATGCTCCTATTACGACAAAGAGTTCAAAGGTTGGTAAACGTGGGTGCACACGTTTACCAAAATTATCACTTGCCCGTACGCAGGATCAGAGGATAGTAGTTGAGTTTGATGATGATGATATTCCTAGAGGTCTGAATGCCAAAGATTTTAAGAGTTTTGTTGCAACTCAGGATAAGACCAAAGTAAGCATTCTGTATGATGATTAGAGAGGTGTGGATAAAGCGATTATCTCTCAGTTGTGGGAGACGATTTTGGTAAGATCTTTTGTCATTGTTTGACCATTCTTTTAATGTTTCTAGTATATATAATATGTTTAACCTCTTCTTTATTAGATGACATTTGATATTCCTGACACTGGAGGAGTCAGGAAGAAATGCTTATCGTTGGCTGCCAGGAGATGGAGGGATTTCAAATCAACCCTCTCATCTGATTTCAATTATGGTCATAGGAGTCATGACAATCCATGTCGTATATATCCTTTTATAGATGAAGACACATGGAGACAGTTTTTTGAAAGTAGAAAAAAGAGACATTTCTGGTAAGGGCAATGTAAACTTTTATAAACTTTCTTATATAAATGATTTTATTAATGTTTTGTTAATGATTTCTTATTCTTAAATTACAGCAAACAAGGAAAGCTCATCGGGAGATCCAATCTAAAAATGTATACCCTCATAGTTTATCTCAGGGAGGGTATACATTATTGGAAGAAAAAATGATGGCGGAAAAATTTAAACAACTAAGAGCTGAGTCTTCAAGCTCTGGAGAGGTGGCCCTTCCATCCCCTCCATCTAGACATGAAAAATGGAAGAGAGCTCGAAAGGGAAAAAAGGGCAATATCTTTCGGAAGAATCGAGAATCGTAGATGAGAGGATTGTAAGATATCTATTTAATTTATTTAAGTTAACTTTTTTATTCATATAAGTTTCAATCATTATAGAAATGTTCAATTAATTAATACAGGACTCTCTTGAGGAGCAGAGTTCAGAGGGGACATTTACAGCTACTGGGAGGGAAGATATTTTATGTGCAGCATTGGGAAGGCCCGAACATCCTGGTCGTGTAAGAGGATATCTGGCAGGTGTATCAGTAAGAAAAGTGTTTCCACATTCTTCAACTTATAAAATTGAGGGGGTTTATAAAAAAAATAGAATCCTTGGAGGCTGATGTTCAAAATATTAATGCGACGATGGAAGACAAGATTAGAGAGTCGGTGCAGTCTATGTTTGCAGAAATGCAAAGACAATTTCAGACTGCAGCTCCCACTCCTCCACCTCCCCCTGCAGACCCCATTATTTATCCTCCACCTCCACCAGTAGCTCCCACTCCCCCACCTCAGCCTGCAGACCCCATTTTTTATTCTACGCCTCCGCCGTAGCTTCCTACATATTGCGAGTTGTATGTTGATGATTCTCAACATCATATAGTAGCATATGGGTTGGTATATTGTATAGGAGATATAGTTCATCATCAACAATTAGAGGTAGAGAATCAGAGGTTCACTATACAGGATATTATAGATAGATCAGCTAGGGTACCAATACCTACAGATGAGGTGGCGACAGTTGGACAGAGTATCAGCCATTTTTTAGTTTGGCCATCCAGACTTCTTCGACTCATTACCATAGAGGTATGAATGTTATATCTTTTATGTTATTTTTTATTAAAGTTGTTTTATCATTTGAAAACTACTATATTTATCAATTTTTTTTTCACAGGAATACTTCAAAGGTAAAGAAATACTGTATAGACAACAACAAAGACAACAGGCTATGACATCAGATACAGATTCCAGTGGTCTTGACAGATTGTCAAGATATTCACATTTTTTGTTGGGTTTTTATGAGTTTCCAATGGAATCTCATGTTTGTGGACGTGAAATAAGTGTGGGGATTACAAAATCTGATATCATGGAGCTTGTTACTGGAGATAAGTTGGGCATCAACGTGGTGAAATTTTTTTCCATGTAAGTTTTAACACCTTTTCCCTGCGTTATATTTATTAAAAATGTATACTTATGTATGTTTTTTATTAGGTATCTTTATAAAATTTGTGAGAGGAATGGACTGACAGAAGTATATGGATTCATGGACCCGCAATTGATTTCCCCTGAAGCATGTGCATTGACTGAGGAACAAAGAATGGTTTATATTGCTGAAAGATTTGAAAAGAATATAATCAGACAATGTTGGATGATGCCTTTTTGTGAGAGGTATGAAACACATTTCTCTCAAAGAGTTAATTATATTTTAACATAAAAAACCACTAACATTAAATTTCCTTTTATCAGTGATAATTGGATGTTAGGGATTTTTTTCCCAAGGGAGAAAGCTCTTTATTGGTTATGCTCTGTTCATGGTGATGTGCGGGAAAGTTTTAAGAATATATTGGAAAAGTAAGTTTCAATTTCTCAATAGTTTTATATATTATAATGAATTTTAAATTTACCCCATTCGTATTATTTTCTAACAGTGCATGGGTCTACTTTCGAAAAAACACAAAGAAAATAAATGCAAAGATAAAATATGTAAATGCGAAGGTAAATTTCCATTTATAATTTGTACTTTTTGATTTATTACATAAAAATAATATATTGAATTTACACTCATTCAAAACAGAATTGTCATGAACAACAAGGCCTCATCGAATGCGGATATTATATGTTAAGATTTATGTATAAAATAATAACAACTGGGACAGTTGTGAATTTTGACCTGGTACGATTTCCTCTTAAACTTTGCCATAATATTTCAATTTGATTTATTCATTATACACGTTAACTATCTTCTTTTTCATTTGTAGCTTTTTGATGACCCTCAACCCTATACTGCTGAAGACATCAAACACGTACAAGTGGAGTGGTCAAATTATTTTACAGGTTTGATTGAATTTTAGTTGTTTGAAATGTAAAATGTAATTTTGAATATTGTCGTTTTAATTGTGTATTTGGTAGTTGTTTAGGTTGGATTTAGTTTTTTTTTGAAGTTGACAGTGTAAGTTTTGAATGTTATATAAGTGAATGTTTAATTTTTCTCTACGTCTTGTTTTGGTCTACTTTTGATGGTTTTTCTGGTATGGATTTGGGTCTGTGGGGCAGGGGTTCCAAGGGTGTGGGGGTGTGTTTAGTGGGGTTGGGGGGTGTCCAGCGGTCTGGGAGGGCTGTCCGGTGGGGTGGGGGGACAGTCCTGGGGGGTGGCAGGGATGTCCAGGGGTGTGGGAAGCCGGTCCAGGGGTGTGGGAGTGCTGTCCAGGGGTGTGGGGGGGGGGGGGGGGTTGTCTAGGGGTGTTTAGGGCTGTCCAGGGGTGTGGTGGGGGCTGTCAAGTGGGGTGAGGGGGTGAGGAGGTGCTGTTCAGGTAGGTGGGGGGTTGTCGAGGGGTGTTTGGGGGTGTCCGGGGGTCGGGGGGTAGTCCAGGAGTGTTGTGGGGGCTCCAATGGGGTGGGGGAGGGTTTTCCAAGGGGTATACATGAGGGTGGGAGCTCCAATGGGGTGGGGGAGGGCTGTCCAGGGGGTATACATGAGGGTGAGGGCTCCAACGGGGTGGGGGAGGGCTGTCCATGGGGTATAAATGAGGGTGGATGCTGTCTAGGGGGTAAGTTTTATATGTAATCTATGTACATGCTTAATTTTTATGTACTTATGTTTTTGTGGTATGATTTCTTGATTTGTTTTCTGGTTGATTCTGGTGGAGAGAAGATGACTGCATTCTGTTTAAAAAAAAATTGGATTTATCACGTCGGTTATTTAATAACCGACATGATAAAATTCCTGGAAAATAGTTTATCACGTCGGTTATTTAATAACCGACGTGATAAAAGGCCTACAGAATGGTTTATCACGTCGGTTATTTAATAACCGATGTGATAAAAGGCCTGCAGAATGGTTTATCACGTCGGTTATTTAATAACCAACGTGATAAAGGACCTGGAGAATGGTTTATCACGTCGGTTATTGAATAACTGACGTGATAAACGGTCTGGACAATGGTTTATCATGTCGGTTATTGAATAACTGATGTGATAAACCGCCTCCCTCTGGTTTATCACGGCGGTTATAGAATAAACGACGTGATAAACCCCCCTCCCCCGGTTTTTCACGTCGGTTTAATATGAACCGACGTGATAAACCACGCTCACCCCAGTTTATCACGTCGGTTCTATATGAACCGACGTGATAAACCCCCTCGTCCCAGTTTATCACGTCAGTTGTTTAAGAACCGACGTGATAAACCATTGTCCAGGCCGTTTATCACGTCGGTTATTCAATAACCGACGTGATAAACCATTCTCCAGGCCCTTTATCACGTCGGTTCTAAAATAACCGACGTGATAAACATCACGATTTTATGTTTTTGACGTCGGTTTTTAAATAACCGACGTCAAAAACCTTATTTATAACATCGCACGTATTAACGTAGGCTAGAAACCGACGTAAAAAATTAAAAATAACCGACGTAAAAAACGTTTTCTGCACTAGTGAATAGACAATAAACCACTCACCCATAAGTTTTTTTCACCACATCTTCAGGGAGAAGACTACCACTACTAACTCTAGATTGTGGGTCACATAGTTCTGCTCATGTGGTCTCAACTATTGGGACCCATAGGCAATTATCATCTACCTATTCATTAGAACATAACCAAGGACGGTCCTTGAGGCATTGTAGAAAACTATGTACTCAACAGCCTCCTTTAGAAATCTTATTATGGGGGTGCTCGTCAACCTATACCATAACTCTTGAAAATCATGTTGGCACCTTTCCATCCCAACAAAATGCTGCCCCTTTCGATTCGAAGTAGTAAAAGGTGATGATATCCTAGAGAAATTGGGAACAAACCGCCTATAGTATCCTTACAATCTAAGGAATCTCTATACCTCCATCATGATATTGGGTGGTTCCCAATATAGCACTACCTCAACCTTCACCAGGTCCACTACAACACCCTATATTGAGATAAAATGTCCCAAAAAGTGGACTTCTTGAATCTAGAATAGAAAATTAAAGAGATTCCTATAAATCTGGTACTCTTAGAATATATCCAAGACCACCCTTAAGTGTCTTGCATGCTCCTCCTCAAATGTTGAGTACACTAGGATATCATCGATGAGGACCACCAAAAACTGGTCTAAGAATGGATAAAAGATATGGTTCATGAGTCCCATGAACACTAAAGAGGAATTATTCATGAGGAAGGGAATTAACAAGTACTCATAATGATAATAACAACATCAGAATACTGTCTTCAGTATATCTGTAACGACCCACACTTTACATACATTGTTAATACTTCAAAATTGAATCACACTTATTACAACATATGACAAAACCACAAAGGACCGTATAGGTATAGTGTCTTTAGAAACTGGGAAACATAAACAACTGGTTCATAAATCTTCTACAGTGTCTCCCATTTATTTCATCATATCTAGGGTCCCTTTTAGCATATTCTACTTAATATCCATCTTCCTGACCTGGGGAAAAGAAAACATAAAAGGGTGAGCTCAAATGCTCAGCAAGGGCAAATAAAGGAAATAAAAATCATATCATATCTTTTTGGAAATCAAAAACCTGCAAAAGAGATCATAATATCTTAACATGGAATAAATCATAGAAGTGAAAATGAGATCCCCATAATCATAACATAAAACTTGAATCTTTGTGGCATGCACACATAATCATGGAAAATCATTTCTTGTTAGTCATGACTCATTGCCAAGACTATCTTAGTGGACAAAGTCCCTTTCTGAACCGAGTTCACTCCTCGTTTCAGTCCTGTATCACTGAACCGAAATAACCTTCCATTCCAGCCATGTCTATCTCATGAGATATAAAATCATTACCCAATGCATTGGAGGGAGATATAGGTCCCACCCATCTTATAATGAATCCTTTCTTATGTGTGCCACATAATCATAAAACATACATCATCGCATAACACATATGACAAAAATGGGATTCTTGAAACATCATGACATCATAAATCAATTCATATAAGATAAAGGAATTCATAAAAAATAATTTCATCACAACATGATCAAATCAATGTAATAATAGGGATAAAAACAGAACCCTTTATTATCTTAGATGGAAAATAATTTTGAAAATCACTTGAACTCCATTCTTGAGGAAAATATCCTTTCTTCTTCAAAAACATTTTTCCTTTCTTAACATGTCATACAACTTTAAAATAAAAGAATTTGATTAAAAATAAACTTGAAAACTTGTAAAGGAAGCTTCTTGGAAACAATGTTTTAAAAATCCATTCATGCCGTATAAGTTAAAAAAAACATTCTTCGTACTTTTGTCGGAAAAGTCAAAAAGTACCTCGTACGGAAAAACGACAAAAGATTCCTTTCATATTCTTTACTAAAAACTAACCTAAGGGTAAAATTGGATTTAAACTATTTCAAGTGGATGGAAACAATATTTCATATTGAGGGAACATGGATGTGGATGATAAAATACACCCCAGTAAATACTTACGAATAAACAATCTCGGATAAAAATGAGATTGTGATATTTCCCTTACCTTAGGTCCAATTTGCTTTGTTCGTGTCCGAAGCTCCTGTATAATGGTTTAAATAATGTTATTGACTTATTCCAGAATCATACATATTTATATGATATCATATATGGTCATATTATTAGCTTCTTGTTAGTAATATTTCATTGTTACTTGTTACTCGGGTCTTTATAACTTTTTGTTCTTATGCGTGTTTTGTCGAATAAATTATTATTCTTATCTTTAGGTTATAGATAATTCATTTACAGAATGGTATTAGTGTAGTATATACCATATTCATTCATTCAATTCATTTATATAATCATTATGAAATGAAGATCATGTAGAACGAGTCGCATCACATCGTGGAGACGGTATTCCGTACGTACGCACGAGTGATGATATCGTTCCTATGATCGTGGAATTGTATTGGAGTATATATATATTATTTCAGTATCAGTATTAATTCATAATAATCAAATATAGTTACTCATTACACCATTATACCCATCCTTGTAAGGTGATGGTGGAAAATAGATTACACCACGGCGTGGAGACGGTATTCCGTACGTACGCACGCGCGGTGATTTCATTTTTTCCGTAGGATGGATAGAAGGTGAATTAGGGTTGTTTCATATTTATAATAACATATCAGTATGTAAGTAATACTGATTTTATTACTTTATCATGAAACAACTAAAGAAGAAGAAGTTGAAGAAGAAAGAAATTGAAAAGATCGGTAATGGATATTACCTCTTTTTTGGAACGCCTCTTTGAATCCTCCACTTAAGGAACTAAGATTGGTCTTTGGAGAAGACCAGGACCTCTAGGATTATTCTAGGGAAGTGGAGAGGAGAAAATGGCAGGGGTTGGCCGAGCTTGAGTGCTCAATTTGGTGTGAGGAGGAGGGGGAGGAGGTGCCCTTTTATAAGGGAGGAGAGGGGCACCTTAGGAATATCTCAAAATATTATTTTATATTAAAGTCAAAATCGGTTTATAATGGTTCCAAAGGGTCTTATTTCGAAGCTAAAGTGGGGATGGGTCGAAATCCTATCAACCAATAGGATTTAGACAAGTTTAGGGTATTATTTTAACCTTATCAATTAGATTTAACTCTAAGTTAATTAATTTAACTTTTACCGTGTCTTTTTGTTTTCTTTCACTATATGGTTAATACACTTACTATAACATGCCAAACGAACCCCAAATTGTTTATTATTAATATATATATTCTTATCTAAGTCATTTGGCCGAACCTTAGATTTTTAGGAATAAAATAACAATTAATAATATAATATTTGATTTAAAAACTATTTTGTGTCAATTTTGACACTATTTGATATATGATTTTTGTGAAAGTCATAACATAATTATATGTTCGAACCAAGTTGATTAAATCAAAAATAATATATCATAGTAACCTATAAAATTAGTGGAATTCATAAAAAGTCTTAAATTACATTTATTTTGGTATTTATATTATTAATTTTGTCAATATTTCATTAATAAGATAATTACTGCATCATCTTTGTGTCATAAATAAATTAAATTATTTGATGTCTAAAAATTACAAATAAAATACCATCATGTAGGAAATCTTTTTAGCTTTCTAATGAATATTTACAATCGAATTTATCTTATGTATAACCCCATATTAAAAATGATTTACTTATTAAACTTTGATTTTAACTATTTTAACCCTTCTTTAAATAAATTAATAATAAATGTCCTAATCTAATCCAAGTGGGCCTAAATGGTCATATTTTATTCCTAAGTTTGTTTTTGGTCGAATTACACTTGTCCAATAGAATTAGGACATGTGTTAGGGTAATGTTAATATCATATTTACCCTTAGTCACCCTATTTACTATTAACCGCGGTAAAAATAGTAAAAAGTTACTATTCACCAAAAAATTATTTTCATCTCATTGAACCACATTTTAGTCCTTGATATTAACCGTGTCTCTCGGATTTTTGAAATTCCATTCACAGAAGCGGTAAAATTAAGTTTTATGCAAAATTCAGTTTTTAACCTACCACTTAGTGGTTTCACTATTCATCAAAAATTGAAAGTTTTCAGAAAAATACCAAAATTTCACCCTAGGATAATTTCGATATTCTGAGTCCAAAAATGAAGTCCATTTTGAAAAATAAAATTTATAAAATTTCAAAAAGTGGTTATTACTATTCATAACGGCTAGTTTTAATAGCATATTGTTGTTTAGTGAAACTCGGTATTGCGTACGACGCAAGCTATCGAGGAAGGTCGCGATTGCGTGTAAAGCAAGCCAAGCAAGTGTTGTGTAGAAAAATATTCCTTTGATGATTTATATAACATAAAAGTCTCGGGTGTTACATTCTACCCCCCTTAAAAAGAATTTCGTCCTCGAAATTCGTCACTTTGCAACAAACAAATGAGGATACTTCTCCCTCATCATATCCTCAAGCTCCCATGTAGCTTCTTCAAGTTGGTGGTTTCTCCATAAAACTTTCACCAAGCGAGTGGTCTTGTTTCGTAGGACTTTTTCGCTACGATCCAGAATCTCTATCGGCTGTTCTTCATAAGAAAGATCTTGCTCCAGCGGTACAACTTCTGAGCTAAGTACATGTGAAGGATCTGGTATGTACTTTCTCAGGAGAGATACATGGAACACATCGTGAACTTGAGAGAGATTCGGTGGAAGCGCCAATCGGTAAGCTACCTTCCCAACACGATCCAGTATTTCAAAAGGACCGATATATCTAGGGCTCAACTTCACCTTCTTTCCAAATCTCATAACCCTCTTCCAGGGAGATATTCGTAAGAACACTTTATCACCCACTTCAAACTCTAGGTCTTTTCTTCGGTTGTCGGCATAACTTTTCTGTCGACTCTGAGCTGCTCTTATGTGTTGTTGAATAGATCTGACCTTTTCTGCCATTTCATCAACGAGATCAGGTCCTAATAGCTTTCTTTCCCCAACTTCATCCCAGCAAGTTGGAGTCCTGCATTTCTTTCCATAGAGAGCTTCATAAGGAGCCATCTGAATACTGGAGTGAAAGCTATTATTATAAGAAAATTCCACCAAAGGTAGGTGTTGATCCCAACCTCCTTTGAAATCCATAGAGCAAGCTCTCAACATATCTTCTAGGGTTTGAATTGTTCTCTCAGACTGACCGTCTGTCTGGGGATGATAAGCAGTGCTGAAACTCAACTCTGTATCTAGAGTATGCTGAAGATTTCGCCAAAACTTCAAGGTAAATCTCGGATCTCGATCAGATATAATAGAAAGTGGTACTCCATGCAATCTTACCACTTCCTTTACATATATCCTGGCAAGCTGATCTAGAGAGAAATCCTCTCTAATAGCAATGAAGTGTGCAGACTTTGTAAGACGATCAACTATGACCCAGATAGCATTATTGCCTTTGGATGTTTTAGGAAGTCCTGTGACAAAGTCCATAGTGATGTTTTCCCATTTCCATTCGGGTATGGGTAATGGTTGTAACATCCCCTTAGACTTCTGTCTCTCAGCTTTAACTTGTTGACAAACCAAGCATCGAGAGACATATTCAGCAACATCTCTTTTCATGCCATCCCACCAGAAGTACTCTTTCAGGTCCCTATACATCTTCGTGCTTCCAGGATGAATAGAAAATGATGAACTATGAGCCTCATCCAGCAGCTCATTCTTTAATTCAGGGATGGGAGGAACGCAAACCCGATTCCTGAACTTTATTATCCCATCACAATCAAGGTTGAATTCAGGAACATTTCTCTCCTTCTTTTGTAACTCGACATCTTCTTTCTGTGCCTCTTTAATCTTCACATGTATAGATGGTTGAACATTCATTTGAGAAAGATAAGATTTTTCCCCTTCCATTATAATTCCAAGATCCATCCTTTGTAAATCCATAAATATTGGATCTTTTGTGATCCTCATCATGGATAAACTAGCATGGTCTTGTCGACTTAATGCATCTGCCACCTTGTTTTCTTTCCCAGGGTGGTAATGGATTGAGAAGTCATAATCCTTAATCAGCTCCAACCATCTTCTTTGACGCATATTCAACTCCTTTTGTGTGAAAATATACTTTAAACTTTTATGATCAGTATAAATATCACACCTTTCACCATAAAGGTAATGCCTCCAAATCTTTAATGCAAAGATTACCGCAGCCAACTCCAAATCATGTGTTGGGTAATTTTGTTCGTGGATTTTCAACTGTCGTGAGGCATAAGCTATCACCATATCATTTTGCATAAGAACACACCCCAATCCCTTCTTGGATGCATCACTGTAGATCACAAACCTTTCTCCACTACAAGGCAGTGTGAGCACAGGTGCACTGGATAACCTTCTTTTCAACTCCTTGAAATTCTCTTCACATTCCTCTGTCCAGACAAACTTAACTCCTTTCCGAGTCAACTTGGTGAGTGGATTAGATAATCGTGAAAAATCTTTTACAAAACGTCGATAATATCCAGCCAAACCAAGAAAACTTCGGATCTCAGTTACTGTTGTTGGTCTCGACCATCTTTCGATAACCTCTGTTTTTGCTGGATCCACAGATATCCCCTCTTTTGAGATTATGTGACCCAAAAATGCAACTTTTTGAAGCCAAAATTCACACTTGGTAAATTTGGCATAAAGCTTCTCCTTTCTCAGGGTCTTCAATATAATTCTCAAGTGATCTTCATGTTCTTCCTTGCTCTTTGAATAGACAAGAATATCGTCTATAAAGACTACCACAAATTGATCAAGATAGTCTCTAAAGACTCTATTCATTAGATCCATGAAGATAGCAGGGGCATTAGTAAGACCAAATGGCATCACTATAAATTCATAGTGTCCATACCTTGTACGGAAAGCCGTCTTTGGTATATCCTCCCTTTTGACCCTTAATTGATGATACCCTGAACGAAGATCAATCTTGGAAAAGTATTGAGCTCTGCGTAGTTGGTCAAATAAGTCATCAATGCGTGGGAGAGGATATTTGTTCTTGATAGTGATCTTGTTAAGTTCTTGATAATCAATGCAGAGTCTCATTGATCCATCTTTCTTCTTAACAAATAGAACAGGTGCTCCCCAAGGTGACGCACTAGGGCGTATGAATCCCTTATCAAGATTCTCTTGGAGTTGCTTCTTCAATTCCTGCAACTCAATTGGGGCCATTCTATAAGGTGTCTTTGAAATAGGCAAAGCACCCGGTACGAGTTCTATTGAAAACTCAACTTCACGATTTGGTGGAAGACCCGGTAATTCCTCCGGAAAGACATCATCAAACTCCCGTACAATGGGCATATTCTTAATCGTGAGTTTCTCACCAACCATTTGAGATAAATAGCCTTCATTTAGTGGAATCATGACCCATAAGATGGAAGGAATTTCCACTGGAAGGTTATGTTCATCCTTGCATTGATAGACGATCGTAAATTGATCTGGAATATGAAATGTGACTTCCCTTCTTTGGAAATTGATATGAGCTCCATGTAGAGAAAGCCAATCCATGCCAAGAATCACATCAAATTCCACTAAAGGAAGGATCACAAGATTTGCAGGAAGCACTTTCCCACAAACTTCGATCGGAGAAGAATTATAAACTTTTGATGCGATTGATGTACCATTAGGTGTTGTCACAGCTAACTCAACATCTAATTGTTGAGGTAATACGGTGATACCCTTAGAAAATTTTTTAGAAATAAAAGAGTGGGTGGATCTAGAATCAAATAAAACATTTGCTACTTTAGAGTGGATGGTAAGTGTACCTTTCACCACATCGTTATCGTACTCCACATCGCTGATAGAAATTGCATGTGACTTTCCTTTGTCTTTAGCCTTAAGAGTTTGTTGACGTCGACCATCATCATCAACCCTTGGATTTGGGCATTGATTGGCATAATGCCCCATCTCCTTGCACTTGAAACATTGAAGTGTTGTAGGTTCATTCTGTGTATCCCTTCCTTTGTTTGCATCATTAGACATCTTCTTCCCATTATCACGGCATTCAAATGCCCGATGACCTTCCTTTCCACATTTAAAACATTTACTTGTCCCTTTAAGACAACTCCCTCCATGTTTCTTTCCACACTTTGAGCATAAGGGAAAGTTCATCTTCTTTTCCGTGTGCTCTTTAGATTTTTCTTTGAATTCCATCTTCCTCTTCTTATCAAACCCATGTGACTGATGGGTTACTCCAATCTCCATCTCGACTTTGAGAGCACATCGAACGATTTCCTCGTAGCTATTGAAGTCCCTTATGGCTAACGCCCTTCGAAGACTTGGTTTTAAGCCACTAAAGAATCGATCGATCTTACTCTCAGGTTGGATAATAATACCAGAAGCGTACCTTGCAAGTCTTGTAAAATTTGCTTCATAGGTACCAACAGATTCATCATCCCTTTGCTTCAGTTCAAGGAACTCTTTCTCCATCTTTGTTCGGAGAATACGAGGGAAGTACTTATTGAAAAATAAGTTCTTGAACTCGTCCCATTCCATAGACTCAATTTCATCCCTTTGCCTCGTATTCTTAACAAGATTCCACCATTGATCAGCATCTCCTTCCAAACGATACACTGCTAGGATGACTTTATCATGTTCAGAACATTGAAGAACTGAAAATATCTTTTCAGTAGTACTAATCCATTGTTCAGCAACTAATGGATCAGTAGACCCGCTGAAAGAAGGTGGACGCTGCCTCATGAAGGATTCAACAGAATGTTGCTCCCTCCTTTGCTCGTTTGGAAATCCTGCATGATTCATAGCTTGAGAAAGTTGTGTGAGCATGGCTACAAGATTTTGCATTCCAGCTCCCATATCGTTTGGTTGCTCAGGGGGACAATCATTGCATTGCCCATCGCATTCCGCATTAACACGGTTCCTTCGGGTTCCATCCATTGACTAAAACCAAGAAGAATAGTGTGAGCAACACTAATTATAATAGGAAACCACATAATTCAAGAATAAAATTTTCATGCTTAAGGTCTTATCCTAGGTTATTCAAGGCCATCTCTAAAACACTAAGATTGTGTTCTATGCTTAGACTTATCCTTAGGGTTCTTACTAAGGCTTTCACATCCTAGTTTCCAAAGGTTGACTATACCTTTCCTCTGATACCAACTGTAACGACCCACACTTTACATACATTGTTAATACTTCAAAATTGAATCACACTTATTACAACATATGACAAAACCACAAAGGACCGTATAGGTATAGTGTCTTTAGAAACTGGGAAACATAAACAACTGGTTCATAAATCTTCTACAGTGTCTCCCATTTATTTCATCATATCTAGGGTCCCTTTTAGCATATTCTACTTAATATCCATCTTCCTGACCTGGGGAAAAGAAAACATAAAAGGGTGAGCTCAAATGCTCAGCAAGGGCAAATAAAGGAAATAAAAATCATATCATATCTTTTTGGAAATCAAAAACCTGCAAAAGAGATCATAATATCTTAACATGGAATAAATCATAGAAGTGAAAATGAGATCCCCATAATCATAACATAAAACTTGAATCTTTGTGGCATGCACACATAATCATGGAAAATCATTTCTTGTTAGTCATGACTCATTGCCAAGACTATCTTAGTGGACAAAGTCCCTTTCTGAACCGAGTTCACTCCTCGTTTCAGTCCTGTATCACTGAACCGAAATAACCTTCCGTTCCAGCCATGTCTATCTCATGAGATATAAAATCATTACCCAATGCATTGGAGGGAGATATAGGTCCCACCCATCTTATAATGAATCCTTTCTTATGTGTGCCACATAATCATAAAACATACATCATCGCATAACACATATGACAAAAAATGGGATTCTTGAAACATCATGACATCATAAATCAATTCATATAAGATAAAGGAATTCATAAAAAATAATTTCATCACAACATGATCAAATCAATGTAATAATAGGGATAAAAACAGAACCCTTTATTATCTTAGATGGAAAATAATTTTGAAAATCACTTGAACTCCATTCTTGAGGAAAATATCCTTTCTTCTTCAAAAACATTTTTCCTTTCTTAACATGTCATACAACTTTAAAATAAAAGAAGTTGATTAAAAATAAACTTGAAAACTTGTAAAGGAAGCTTCTTGGAAACAATGTTTTAAAAATCCATTCATGCCGTATAAGTTAAAAAAAACATTCTTCGTACTTTTGTCGGAAAAGTCAAAAAGTACCTCGTACGGAAAAACGACAAAAGATTCCTTTCATATTCTTTACTAAAAACTCACCTAAGGGTAAAATTGGATTTAAACTATTGCAAGTGGATGGAAACAATATTTCATATTGAGGGAACATGGATGTGGATGATAAAATACACCCCAGTAAATACTTACGAATAAACAATCTCGGATAAAAATGAGATTGTGATATTTCCCTTACCTTAGGTCCAATTTGCTTTGTTCGTGTCCGAAGCTCCTGTATAATGGTTTAAATAATGTTATTGACTTATTCCAGAATCATACATATTTATATGATATCATATATGGTCATATTATTAGCTTCTTGTTAGTAATATTTCATTGTTACTTGTTACTCGGGTCTTTATAACTTTTTGTTCTTATGCGTGTTTTGTCGAATAAATTATTATTCTTATCTTTAGGTTATAGATAATTCATTTACAGAATGGTATTAGTGTATTATATACCATATTCATTCATTCAATTCATTTATATAATCATTATGAAATGAAGATCATGTAGAACGAGTCGCATCACATCGTGGAGACGGTATTCCGTACGTACGCACGAGTGATGATATCGTTCCTATGATCGTGGAATTGTATTGGAGTATATATATATTATTTAAGTATCAGTATTACTTAATAATAATCAAATATAGTTACTCATTACACCATTATACCCATCCTTGTAAGGTGATGGTGGAAAATAGATTACACCACGGCGTGGAGACGGTATTCCGTACGTACGCACGCGCGGTGATTTCATTTTTTCCGTAGGATGGATAGAAGGTGAATTAGGGTTGTTTCATATTTATAATAACATATCAGTATGTAAGTAATACTGATGTTATTACTTTATCATGAAACAACTAAATAAGAATAAGTTGAAGAAGAAAGAAATTGAAAAGATCGGTAATGGATATTACCTCTTTTTTGGAACGCCTCTTTGAATCCTCCACTTAAGGAACTAAGATTGGTCTTTGGAGAAGACCAGGACCTCTAGGATTATTCTAGGGAAGTGGAGAGGAGAAAATGTCAGGGGTTGGCCGAGCTTGAGTGCTCAATTTGGTGTGAGGAGGAGGGGGAGGAGGTGCCCTTTTATAAGGGAGGAGAGGGGCACCTTAGGAATATCTCAAAATATTATTTTATATTAAAGTCAAAATCGGTTTATAATGGTTCCAAAGGGTCTTATTTCGAAGATAAAGTGGGGATGGGTCGAAATCCTATCAACCAGTAGGATTTAGACAAGTTTAGGGTATTATTTTAACCTTATCAATTAGATTTAACTCTAAGTTAATTAATTTAACTTTTACCGTGTCTTTTTGTTTTCTTTCACTATATGGTTAATACACTTACTATAACATGCCAAAAGAACCCCAAATTGTTTATTATTAATATATATATTCTTATCTAAGTCATTTTGCCGAACCTTAGATTTTTAGGAATAAAA
Organism: Viscum album; assembly: GCA_963277665.1. Taxonomy (NCBI): domain Eukaryota; kingdom Viridiplantae; phylum Streptophyta; class Magnoliopsida; order Santalales; family Viscaceae; genus Viscum; species Viscum album. The sequence continues at coordinate 938,290,749 of OY728153.1, forward strand.
TAACAATTAATAATATAATATTTGATTTAAAAACTATTTTGTGTCAATTTTGACACTATTTGATATATGATTTTTGTGAAAGTCATAACAGAATTATATGTTCGAACCAAGTTGATTAAATCAACAATAATATATCATAGTAACCTATAAAATTAGTGGAATTCATAAAAAGTCTTAAATTACATTTATTTTGGTATTTATATTATTAATTTTGTCAATATTTCATTAATAAGATAATTACTGCATCATCTTTGTGTCATAAATAAATTAAATTATTTGATGTCTAAAAATTACAAATAAAATACCATCATGTAGGAAATCTTTTTAGCTTTCTAATGAATATTTACAATCGAATTTATCTTATGTATAACCCCATATTAAAAATGATTTACTTATTAAACTTTGATTTTAACTATTTTAACCCTTCTTTAAATAAATTAATAATAAATGTCCTAATCTAATCCAAGTGGGCCTAAATGGTCATATTTTATTCCTAAGTTTGTTTTTGGTCGAATTACACTTGTCCAATAGAATTAGGACATGTGTTAGGGTAATATTAATATCATATTTACCCTTAGTTACCCTATTTACTATTAACCGCGGTAAAAATAGTAAAAAGTTACTATTCACCAAAAAATTGTTTTCATCTCATTGAACCACATTTTAGTCCTTGATATTAACCGTGTCTCTCGGATTTTTGAAATTCCATTCACAGAAGCGGTAAAATTAAGTTTTATGCAAAATTCAGTTTTTAACCTACCACTTAGTGGTTTCACTATTCATCAAAAATTGAAAGTTTTCAGAAAAATACCAAAATTTCACCCTAGGATAATTTCGATATTCTGAGTCCAAAAATGAAGTCCATTTTGAAAAATAAAATTTATAAAATTTCAAAAAGTGGTTATTACTATTCATAACGGTTAGTTTTAATAGCATATTGTTGTTTAGTGAAACTCGGTATTGCGTACGACGCAAGCTATCGAGGAAGGTCGCGATTGCGTGTAAAGCAAGCCAAGCAAGTGTTGTGTAGAAAAATATTCCTTTGATGATTTATATAACATAAAAGTCTCGGGTGTTACAATATCCACATCTCATACTCAAAGCTAGTGATACCTGATCTAAGGTCATTCTTCAAGAACCATATCAACCCTCTCAACTAGTTGAAGAGGTAATCAATCCTAGGCAATGGATACTTATTATTTATGTTCACTTGGTTCAAGAGATGGTAATCCACACACAACCTCAAGCTCCTGTCTGCCTTCTTGGAAAATAAAACTGGGGTTGTCCAGGGGGAAACACTGGGTCTGATAAATCCCTTCCTTTTCAAGTCACCCAACTACACCATTAGCTCAAAAATATCTATGGGATCCATATAATATTATGTCATAGATATTAGGGAATTCCCAAGGTGCAAGTTTATGTATAAGTCTATCTCTCGATGGGGAGGTAATCCCAACATGTCCTTAGGAAAGATATTCTCATTCTCCATTACCACTATAGGAAGATAAAATATCATAACATCTACTTCTCTGAGGGTCATACTATCCAACAGGCAAGTAATCAACTACATCCTCCTATGTATGATCCCATCCTACTCTGCATGGGTTTCCTTCTCACCCATGAAGGAAAACCTCATCCTATCACCACAAACACACCACATCCTCTTCCTAAAACAATAAATTTAGGCATGAACTATAGATAGAAAATCTAAACCCAAGATGATGTCGTAAGTCCCCATCACTACTATAAAGAGATCCCATACAAAAATCTCTCCTTTAAGAGTTAGGTTACACTTTCTTCAATAGTGTGTGATCATTGAATCTACTCCGGTTGGAGTCTCTAAGTGCAAGGGTCAATCTAAGGGCTTAACCAAAATCTCTAAGTCCCAAACAAGAGATGTGTAAAGAAAAGAGTGGATCACACCCATGTCTATCGGTACTACAACTGAAGTAGAGAATACACAAATAATATCTCTAATCATTCATGGAGCCTTGATTTCACAACCCTCCACTGCCTATAGCTGTCCTCATCCCTGACCACTAGCTCCCTGAGCCTGGTGCCGACCACTTGGGGGTGGTAGTGGAAACAAGTCAAAACTTTTTCCACCTCAAACTTCTCTCCCTGATCCTTTTCCACACCCACCACCCTACAAACCTACTTACTTCTACCACTATATATACCTGGGTTCTCTATTGACCATATCCTAGTCAACTGCTCGGTGAGTCAGACAATCCCAAGTGAGATGTCCCCAAACATCATAATAGAAACACCACCTCTCTTTATTGGTTGATTAGAACCATCTTGAGAGACCTAAATTTTAGACCCTATACCCTGAGATCATCTCTTGAAGCATATCGCACACCCTGATCCCTATTTCCACCACCGCCTACTAGTCGTTGAGGTCTTAGCTTATGTGTGACCACTATCAGCACCAACTGTCGACATCTGCTCTTCCAGGAAGCACTCCACTACTAAAGCTTGCTCAAGAATTCTAACTTAGATGGGAATACAAAGAGATATCACTCCAGACCTAATATATCAGTGTAATCCTTGCTTGAAATTCCATGATTTGAAAAATGGATCTCAAACCATATTTATAGAGTATTGTGAGAGGTTGGTGAACCTCACTGAATACTTAGCCACAATTATGATACCCTATTGAAGCTGTAGAAGCTCCTGGATATGAAATGATTGAAACATGGATGAAAAAATTTCCTCCTTGAATAAATTATTAAATTATAACTAGGATAGATTCATCTCATCATGTGTTTGAGTCACCCGACTCCACATCACCCAACAGAGCCCTGAAGAAGACTTTCTACTAGGACAACCATCTGATTTGGAGGTGTCCTCAAAAGGAGAAAAACTTTGGTCACTATCTTTAGCCAATAATCAGCTTCTTGGGGGTATGGTTCACCCTAAGACCTGAGAGGTTGTTTCCTACGAAACTCATGAAGCATTCTTAGCCGATGCACATCCTCAGCTTGTACTGCTGGCACAACCTGCTACTCAACAGGTGATGGAAAAATGGAAAACCACATGGAGGTACCAACTCATATATAAGACCCTATACTGAAACCTCATCACTAGGTAGATCATCATCATGATCCCGCTATGTAATTCAAGCCAAAAATCATCACGAAGGCATCCTAAAATAAAATCAAGATGTACTACTGTCAATGAATATATCTAGGGAGATGACTCAATAAAGAAATGGAAACCACAATCCATTCCTATATTATGCAAGTACCAATTTTTTCCCTGTAACCAGTGTCCATATGTACAAAGTCAACAAGTAGGTTTTCAGAGTCCTAGTGAATGGATATATCGGCTACCAAAACCAACACTGGAGCCCATGGCCTAGATTTGAACTCGAAACACTTTAACACTGTTTCTCTAGTTCCTAAACCAAACCTCATAGCTAGAAAATCTCCAAACTCTAGTTCTAAGATGTAATCTGCTATGATACCACTCTTTCATGACCCAAACCATCAGGGCCCGCCTAGTCAGTGATAAGCCAAGTGTGACACCCCGAGCCCACCTCTAATTGTACAAGGTATGGTGACCAACAACAAGTAGGCATATCACACACATGGGTGGATTTATCCTAATGTACCTATACACATCTACACATATCTAAATACTCATACAATTCTGAAAGGTAAATAAAACTAATACCATAATTCATGCATAATGTCTACCTCGCATCAGAGTACAAAAAACACTGGAAAGTAATAAAATGGAAAAATACAAGACCACACAAAAGTGAAAAAGAGTCCAACATGTTAAGAATTAGGGGACTACTTTCAAATGCAACATCTGGTACAACCATGGGTTGTTTAGCCCAAACTATGCTCTACTTTCTCCTGATCATCCCAGGACTCCATTAAAAGGACTATCATTTGCATAAGACATGACATGTATAGGAAGATATCATGTAGGGGTGAGTATAATAATACCCAATAGGACACCCTAAAATCACTAAACATAAAGAATCAAGAGTAGTTAGCTCATCAACTCAAAGGAATCTCAATCAGGATATGAGACAATGCAATAAGGATTATGCTAAGACCTATATATACTCATAAAATACTCCAAGTATCAATCACTTCCATCCAAAAAATATTCTTTAGGCTTTAAGGTAACCCTCATTTGGGAGAATCCACTACATGATCCATGCTATCACTGTTGGTTCTCATTTGAGAGGTCATTCTCATCGGTTCACGCCAATGAAGTACTCACTGGAGCTATGAAGATGTTGACACCTAGATAGGGGATCACACCCAGGACCATTAGGAGACACTAAAACCCTATCAGATCAATCTTCTAGATAGAGGACCAACACCTTATGAATTGTGGTCATGCCAATACTAAGAACCCTACATAGGGAAGATGATACAATATGGGAACCAACCTCGGGACTAGTAGAGGGATAACATGGACTCTATATGAGATAAAACCCATAGAGGGGATCAAAATCCTATAACCAGGATATAATTATACACTGTAAACTCATAGGGATATACTAATGGATTACACTCAATTGAAAATGGTCTAAACTAAAGAGATATAGGTCCTCCACTTGCCCTAGAAAAAGCACACGATGTGCACTGAGGGGCACATGATGTGTCTTGCCTTCCCTAGGTCTTCCCGTGTCATGTTGTCTCACATGAAATGTAATACTCTATATAAATGATGTGTATAGGTTGATATGACACTCGATGCATAGCCTACCTATTCCTATGTACACCTGGACATGCCCGTGTACTTTGGGCTGTGCCTATGTACTTGGACATGCCTGAGTACTAGGTCATGCCTATGTACTATAGTCATACTTGTGTGCTTGGCCGTGTCCATGACCATGTACCCTCTAGGGTACATACCATGACACCAGAACTAGATCACATGGTATGTGACATGTTTCACATAGAGTGTGATATTTTATTTTATGCGTAAACCCGATCCACTGCAACTAGGTCCAAATAATGTGTGTTCTTCGGACTAAACGTCGTGTAATATAGGATTTTATAAAAAGTTCATCGCATTCACACATTTCCATCTATGCCACTATAAATACCAAATAAATTAGCAATATCACTGATGAACATGGATCTCAATCCATCTAATCCCATCCATCACCATTGGCTAGATTCTATCCACCTGAATAACACGAGAATCATTTCCTATCGCACTGTGCCATCACCGCACGCCAAACCGAGAAGAATGGGATCCTCGATCCACTCTCATTCTACCTCACATATTTTAGCATCATAATTTCAATTTGATTGTTCCCTCTATTGTGAACCTATACCCACAACACCGATCTGTTGAAATAAAGAACAATCACACAATGATCAAATACTGGGTATTTGTTGAACCGTTGACCAAAAGAATTTCCAGTGATGAACATACAAAGAAATAGGAAAAAATGAAAAAATTTAAAATTAGGAACGAACCTTGGATCTTGTTCATGTTTTCCACAACTCATTTCTATTAGAATTATGAATGAAGAGGAACACATAAATCAATACCAAATTCTTATTTCTAGGAAGATAAACCTATATCTGTACAACACGATTCACCTACAAATCAAACTATTAGAATAATTAATTCATGTTCATAATGGGATAAATAAACAAGGATAAATCCATATAAAAAACATCTTACCATGGGTTTGAATAGATCCATGATGAATAATTAATTTTCATTGTCATTGTTGGAGAGATCCTCGAATTCCCTTATTGTTGGCGTTCCTTGCGGTACTCTGATCATTGAACCATGATCCTGACGTCCACCGATGCTCCTCCAATAGATCCTCTCCCAATCTATAGGGATATTAAGATAACCCTAGTATTTTAGAATAAGTACATATTTATAGAAGAGATTAGGTCCCGATGATATAATAAATAAATAAATAAATAAATTATTAAATTACTAATCTGCCCACAAATGCACTTTACCTAAATGCTTGATGTCAATAAAGGCTATGTCGTTTCTAGGGTAAAATCCATGTTCCATATTCAAAGGAGGTCTCATATTTTTGATTTGATGATCTATTCAAGAGTTATTACATTATTCCATAAAAGATATACACACGTGATATTAATATATTTAATACTTATATAATATCAATACCGAGCCTCTCTGGGCCTCAGAATCTCACGCCGTATCTATGTCTAGATCCAAAAGTATTCCTTAATATATTTTAAGTATTATAAGAAGAAAATAGGGATTCTTCAATATCAATGTTAGGTAGTGTTTTAATTCATAGAAGAGAAGCTGATCAATTCTCCCATACATTTCTCACAAGAAGTGGGAGTTAATGTTGTGATCTCCTATGATTGATCTCATCTTGGTATACGTTGTGTCCTGATGCATAAGTGAGTAGTTATATCTTATGGGTCTTGATAGTTACATCCCCATGAACATAATTATTCCACTCATGATCCTGATCTTACAATGGTAGTATTTTTTATGAAGTTGTGGTGACATTATCTCATCGATGATTGCTTTGTGGTCTTCATAATTCAAAAGATCCCATTATATATCTTATCTTAGAAGCATTTGAATTTATGTTAGTGTATATGGGTGGAGTTATTATTGTATTATAACTTTGAGATCTCTTATACCATGGGTAAATGTAATGTGTAGCTGATGTACTAAATAGAAAGTTCCACGTTAATGTTGCTTAAGTGTCTGGAGATGACTAGTGGATGATGAAAGTGCTTGTGAATTTTTTTCTAGATATGGAGGAAGTTAGTGGTGGAATTTTATTGTAACAACCTAGACTTTATAAATAATATTTTTTCCTAGATAAATGTTTGTTATATTATATAGCATTAAACACATACAACACATAGGGAAACTAACAACAATTTATCTCATTAATAGAGATCCTTATATTAGTCAAAAACTAAACCCATGAAAATTCCAAATATTACAATGAAAAAAATATTAAATAGAAAAAGTATAATGAAAAAACTTGGATCATTTCAATCTGTTAGAATTATCTCCCCCATTAACAACACTATAGAAAAAAAACAAAATATCTGTAAACCAATCAATATATTAGAGAAGGAAAATATAGAACCTTGGGAGGAATTTTAATGAATAATGTATGAAAGAACAAAGAGGTATTTATAGGTGGTAATGTGAAAATTAGAATAGTAATATGACTATTGGAATATTAATGAGACTATTAGGAATAACAACCCGATCCTTGGGAATAGTAACATGATTGTTGGGAATAATAACTTCACCTAAAAATAATAAAATGTAATGTAAATAATTTTTATCATGAGTAATAATAAAATATAAATATTATAATCCTATAAAATAAATATCAAGATTAAAAACTCAAAGAAAATATAAGCATAGTTTTAATAAACTATATTTTAATGTAATTCATAAAAATAATTATTTTTATATTAAAAATTAAAATTACCCATGTTAAAAAATTATTTTGATAAAATGAATTTCATATTCAAAATTATCATGTCAAAATTTTCAAATGGGTATTTTTTGGTTATTTTCTAAAATACTTCATTTTTTACATGAAAAGTAAAAATATTGTTTTTCAAATACCGCATGTTTCATGACATAATGATGAAATAATAATGAATTAATAAATGATAAATCAGTTATTTCATCCCAAAATCAATTTAATAATATAAATGGTCCATTTAAAAATAAAAAACTTAATTTCCAAACCTAAAAAGTATTTTTCAAATTTTAAAGTTAGTAGTATTCCATTAAAATAACAATTTTTCAGTTTTCCCACTTTACTTTTTAATAAACTAGTGAATCTAGTTTATAAAGGGTTTTAAAGTCATAAATACATTTTTATTGATATATGATTCATAATGTAAAAAATGTCACTATTTAAAGGTTCACCTTGGATATAATAATTTATTCAATATTTTATCCTTAAAATGGCCCTATCCTCAAGTATAAATAACTGCTCACCCATCCCATGGAAAACTACTTACCATCTAATTTACAAATCTAAATATATACCCAAATCCTTACTCTCAATCTCCTTAGCATACTTAAGCATGTTTTGGAGTAATCAAACTCCAAAATTCTAAGAAGTTAAGGGTAATAGAAAATGAACAACTTCAAGAAAGAGGTAATGTCCTTTTGTCTTTTATTTTGCTTTATTTTTCTAAGCTCCCTATACTCCTTTCATTTTATAATCCAAAATTTCTTAAGAAAATAAAATAGCACATTAACATGATCTTTATAATTTTAATTTCTTATAAAAATGTTATTTTTAATATAATCACATAAAATATACCTCACACCTCCTCTTTAGATAATATCCTATTAACAACTGTTTAACCACCAACGAGGACATTGCCAATTATTTTCTTATCACCACCCTTACAGATTATTATAATAAATTATTTATAATATATAAATTTATAAATATATATATTTATAATATTTTAGAGTTAATGTTAATAATTTATAAGTCGCAATAAAGTAAGATCATTAAATCAAAGCAAGATGAGATATTTTAAGGAAAATATAATATTAAAACATTTCACCTTTCACAAAGGGAATTTATAAATATAATACAATGATTATAATTGATCAAGAGTGAAAAAATGAACACAATTAAAATTTTATTATATGTTTTAATAAACCTAATTTTATTATTAAGGAGGTAGAAAAGAGACAAAATAAAATAGGATTTAAGGTAAGGGGAATCTTGAACCCAAGTCCTTTTTGGGTTACCTCTTCCTTCACATTATTTTATGTATGTATGTTCTTCAAATGTCCTTAAAATGTTCTTCCACTATTCTTTCCCTTTTCTTTTTGAGTATATACATGTACACACCCTTCCAAATTTTTTCTAATCCATTTACAAACCTTTTTAAAAAAGAATTTAATTTACAAAAAACATTGCATTGAATCCTCTTAATCCATTTCTTATCGACTCAATACTGATGATGTTTTATATAAAAATATGATTTCCCTTATTTATTTGTGAACCCCAAAGTTTATTCATGAAAGTATGATTTATGAAACCTTTATGAAACCCATTCCTTTACATGAGTTTATTTCATGACTATGATTGTTTTACATTCTATGTGATATGCATGATTATGAGAATTTTATGATGTGATAGGGTATCCTAGAAGTATATATCCCTCCAATGCATTGAGTAATGTGATATATCTCATGGGATTATGTATCAACATTATTCTAGATTTTTTTCACAATTTTGATGTTATGATTTATGAACATATGTTATGTGTGAACATGATACTAGATTTGTTCACAACTATGTGTGGTATTTGACCACTATGTTATGATGTTTAATTATTATGCATATGATATATTCCATGCCTTTATCAAATATTTCCCTCATGCTTACAAATATGATACCATGCTTATGAAATGACGATGATGATTATGCTGAACCATTTACTATTGATTCATGTCTCTTATTCCTTCTATGTTATCCCTGACCTTATTGGGATTTTAGCTCACCCATTTCTTTGATGTATATCCTCATGTAAATACATGCACTAAAGAGAATGTGAGATCTTTTAAGAGGAAAAATAAGAAGGATTTACATAATGTTTATGTTTTATTATATACAAGTGATGTATGGGCCTAATTTTCCAAAGATATGAAACCTTTGGATCCTGGATTGTATTAATATTATGTTTTTTATCATAAAAATGATGTAATATTAATGTAAGAAAAAGTTTGTTCACTATAGTTGGTATCAGAGCATAGTTTAGTTAATTTGGGAACTAAGATTAGAAAATGTTAGTGAAAAATAATAGCACATGATTTCTGAGAAATTAAATCCCTATCTAGATACTATAAGTGGATGCATCTTTTGGAACAAATGTACACAGGGGTAATAACCTTGAAAAGGGTAGACTGGGTATTAACTCAATCATCACCTGATGTAGGACAAAGAAGCCTAGTTGTACTCCTAGTTTGACACTCCTAAAAGATATGATTTGGTTAATCATAATCTCTATACAAACCATTATGATGTATATATAAATAAAGTAATTATTACTCATAAAGTTAGAAAGTGATTAAATTAAATGACCCTAGAAACATCATTTGAGAAAAAGAATAAACATAGGGATCCCATAAGATATGATTTTAGAATTAATCTATATATAATAATAAATTATTAATTCATGTTTTTTTACTTACATTTTGTTCAAAAATTTTATATTTAAAAGAATGATGGGAACTAGGAGAAACTAGAACAACATCCCATGTGAGGGAAAATACAACAATTATCGGAATGAAATCCCTAATTCCATGGAAGGTGGAGTTCAAAACTTTATGGAGATGCTTACCTAGTTGTCTCGGGATATAAACAATAACCTGGACCATGTAGAACATCCACATTCCCCTAAGAAGGAGAAACTAGACATTGATTCCTTTATGTGGAAATATCTATTAATGTTTAATGGAACTTTAGATCCACTTGTCACAAAACAATGGGTTATCTCAATGGAGAAGATCCTTTTTGTGCTCTATTGTTATAAGAAGGTGAAAGTCAACTTGGATGCTTATCATTTAGATTAAGAGGCCGATCAATGGAGGATTTTTATAAATAATACAAATATAAAATATGAAATAAAAGAAATAGCATGGGAATACTTTAAGAAGTAATTTCATAACAAATATTTCCCTTGAAATCTTCAAACATAGACAGAGTTTCAAGATAGAAGATCGAATGAAAAAGGAGGAAAGAAGATCCAACCACCCACATGTAAAAAATGTGGGAATAAGAATTATGATAATTGCCTCAAAGGGATAGGGAAATTATTTAAGCATGGGATAAAAGGCCACTAATCTCATGAATATCAAAGAGACATGAAGATGTCAGCCAATGTGATGGAGGAAATAAAGGCACCACCCATGGTTCAATTCTTTAAATGTAGATAGAAAGGTAACTATGCAAGACAATGCACTAAACCATGAAACTTTGAGGTTAATTAGTGTTAGAAACCACCAAATCCAAAGGAGAAAGAAAAATATTATTCCATCACTACCACTGAGGTGGAACATGAAAATGAAGTCATACAAGGTGCACTTCCTATTCACTCAACAATGGTAAAAGTTTTATTTGATTCTAGTTCAATGAATTCCTTTATATTCAGAAAGTTTTCTATAACTATTGGATCAAAACCCTAATACCTTAAAGTAGAGATATTCATAAAAACACCTAGTGGTGTGATCAATGGAAACCAAGTTTTGGAATCATCTCCTTTTAATATATGTGGGAATATTCTTCCCATGAATCTTGTAATACTTACCTTTTTGGAATTTGATGCTATACTAGGCATGAATTTGCTCTCATTATATAGAGATCGCATGTAAAGACTGACCCCAGTATCCTAGATCTAGTGACTTACTTTATTATATTGGCATAATAAACAAGGAATTCACATCCTGAAGGATTGAATAATTTAGTAGATTTGGAAAACTAGATACAAACATACATGTTACATTATAACTTGAAATGAAATACAATATAAAAACTCATTTGGAAACATCCCTATTCTATTGGATTGGTGTTTCCTGATCTGTTCTAGATGATTATTGGGCATAATAATTTTGGGATATACTGTAGTAGTGTGGACTTTAGAACAACTACTATAATAGGGCGGACTGGTAACACCGATAGGGAGCTGTAGCTCTATGGACTTCCAACCGCCGATAATTATAGCACTTTGGAATTGGGTGGTCATGAAAATATAGCGATGCAGACTTCTAGCTTCCTTCCACTATAGCATATTATAATTTATATGATGTTGGTGGAATAATGCTTCATCCACTTTATTATCCCATTTTGGGATAGGGTTTATATATTAGAAACTCTAAGATCTCCTTGTATTTGTGCTCCTAAAACTAGTGAAATTTCTACCTCTTCATAGATGGAGGTATTATTTCCCAAACCATGTAAATATCTATGTCCTATGTGTTTCTTTATTCTATATTTTTACTCTTTTTTAAACCTATTCTATTCTTGAAACTCCTAATGTTTCCATAACATATTATTCTAGATTATCTCTGCATTTCAATCATAATATACATATTGGCATCCTAGGGAAAAATAAAACATAAGAAATGGGTGAGCTTATATGCTCAGTAAGGGTGAGCAATAAATTAGGATCTATCATAAATAAAAATATACAATAAGGAAATGTGAATAATTAACAAAACATTCCATTAAAATATAAACTTGAGCATAATATGGTAGGAATAAAAGCTGATCAAATATTTCTATATAAACAATCAAATAAGAATGAAATTTAACCATGGATATTCTACTAGTTGAATAATAACATGGATTATAAATAACTAATTTAATAATGAGGTAATGCATAATGAGGGAAAACATAAACATACCATCATAGCCTTGACCAAAAATTTTACATAAAAGGGTAAGGCCTTAGCCAAAACCCAGTCTAGTTTGTCTCATGAGACCTATTGATGCATCGAGGGGCCATAGTAGGCCCCACCCAACACTTACTAAGTACAATGAATTACTCATATGAAATAAGTAAAACATAATCAACATATATATTCGTATTTAAACTAGCATATGAAATGTAAATAATTTCCCCAATCTGTAAACATAATCATAAACTATCTAGAGTAATATGGTGAATGGTATCAAGATAGTAAATCCATAATAAAAATTATCATAAACCATACAATAAAATATGGTAAATGGTAACATAAGAGATCAATATTAATTAAAAATAATATTTAATAGAGGGTTTTGAAATAGATGAAAATAATCTAATAAAATCATTGATAAATTCTTGAGAAAAATAATCTTTTTTTACTTTGTAAAGAAGAGTTCTTTTGAAAAATCATTTGTATTTGTCATAAAATAAGATTTTAAACATGTATATACAAAAAAAGAAAAGGGAAGGAAAATGAAATTATATTTGAGTCATATTAAAATAATATTCATACTGAAATTTGGAAATTGATGTGAAAACATATAAAAAGTGTGTTTAAGAAACTTTAGAAATGAGCTACTTTGGTGCAGTTTAAGGGAAAAAATAAAAGTATATTTAAAGTGTAAAAGGAATAATTGATTACATAAAACTAGAAATTAACTAAGATAATTTTTCATTATGAAATGAATGATTTCAGAAAAATAATGGTTTCTTAAAACTGATTATGGAGTATACTTGAAAATGGGTATGAAATTGGGAAGTTCCCTTTAATTGGGCTTGATTATCGGGAGGAATAAAAACATGTATTTACTTATTAAAGAGTGAAGTATTGAGATAGGTACATACCTTTGTAACATACACATATAATTTAGGAGTATTATATAATAATAATTAATAATTAAATTGGATTAAAGAGAGAGAAAGCGTAACCTGAAGAAAAAATGGAGGTTCGGGGAAAATCATTTAACTTATGTCCAAAAGTGTTCTACACCTGCACTTAATGTCTTGGATAATGAAATTATATTCATTAATAATTTAATTCAAAAAATATTCAACATGTATCTGATTTAGTATAATTTTATTTAGTTTATTTATTTCCTTTTTGATGAGTTTTAAGATTCAATTTTTTCATTTTGGGAGAGTTTCCTTCATTTTCATGATTTTTTTCACTTATATACATGTATGAAAATTATATGTTATTAATGAAATTAAATAAAATTAAATGGTCTTATATATCATTTTTTAATATATGAGGATAATTCATTAGATAAAACATTAATGATAACAATTTAGATTATTTTGGTGTTTTTTTGATCGTCATGCACTAGTTTTGTTTTATTAATTAATATTATGTATATATACTAGTTCCAATAAACTAAATAATTTTTAATATAAATTTTAAAATCTTCTTTAACCATTATAATGGTTTTATTACCCACCTTGAAGGTAGTATTAGAAAATGGAAAATCATCATCCATGAAGGTGGTGAATTGACACCTCACATACGATGTTTTCATTTTTTAGGACAAAAGGGAAAGAGAAAAAAATTGACGGTGAATATACCATTAACATACTAAAATTATAGTATGTATATGATAATGGAGTTATCAAGTTACTTTGGACATGGGAGGTGAGGGAAGGATAAGAAAAGAAAAGAAATTGAAAGAGAGAGAGAAGGTTTTACCTCTTGAGTGTAGTCACATTGAGAAACTCCTTAAGGAACTTGGAAATGGTATTTTGGTGATACCAAGAAGACCATAACATGGGAAATAGGTTTGGGAGAGTAATTGGAAATAATATTAGCAAGATTCAAGACTTAGAAGGTGTGATGGGTAGGGGTGGTGAGGGATGGTATTTATAGTGGAGGAGAGGGGTGTTTTATGATTATTTTATTCATTATTTTATTATTTTGGATCAAGACTATAAATATTATTGATTCTTATAACTAAATAAAGTAACTAGAGCATGTTATTTATAACTAATGGTGCTTACATCAGCCATACATCATTCATGACTCAATAATTCATGTATTTAGCTAATACCATAAATTATTATATTTCACCATTCATAAATAAATCAACTATTTTAGAAAAACCCAAAAATTCACCCTAACCATTTTAATGTGTATATTTCAATAATGAACTCCATTTTATGAAAATAATTTTATAAATATGAGAAATTTAATTTTTAATTAAAATAATCATTTATTTAAAAAGTACCAATTTTAAAATTATAACTGATTTTAGGACACTTTGAAAAATTAACTAGGGTATCATAAAATTATCTTATAATCATAAGAAAACAAAATATTAATTTATGAATATATTTTTTGTAAATAATTTTTTAAAATATTATATTAATTATAAAATTTTAAATAAACATTTACACTTCAAAAAAATACCAACACTTAATTTATCATTTTTAAAACATTTATTTACTTATATCAAGGTATAAATATATCATATTTTCATTTATAAGATACCTATATTTTGTTTATACTTTCACAGGTGAGGTTATAATTCTATTGGTCAAATTATTATTCATAATTATCAAATTACTATTCCAATGGTCAAATTATTATTTCATCGGTATAGTTTCATTAATTTCTAAAAATACATATTATTTCATTCATTATTAATTTATAAATTTTGTATTGTTCTTTATGTGATGTTATGTGATTTATACAATATAACATAATTATAAGAAGGGAAATTATATTGATAAAACTTTGGGTTGTTACATTCTCCCCTTCATAAAAAATTTCATCCTTAAAATTTGTAGAATCTCGCCTCATAAAAAGATCTGGGTAGTTATTCATCACAATTTCCACTAGTTCCCATGTAACCTCTTCAATTTTATGATTTTTCCAAAGTACCTTTACTAGCCGAGTCATTTGATTCTTTAACACCTGTTCTCTAGTATCCAAAATTTGGATAGGCTCTTCATTGTAAGATAAATTAGGTTCCAATTCTATTCATTCATAAGTGAGAAAATGTGTTGGGTCTCACATGAACTTCCTCATCAAATAGATATGGAACACATCATGTACTTTAGAAAGTCTAGGTGGCATTTCCAAATGATAAGCCATTGATCCAATTCTCTCCATAATTTCAAAAGGTCTGATGAACCTGGGGCTTAGTTTCCCTTTCTTACCAAACCTTATAACACCCTTCCATGGTGATACTTTTAGAAAGACATGATCTTGCTTTCCTCTACAAGTTATGGGCCTACAAGATTCCTTTCACCAACTTCATCCTAACAAGTTGCTGTATGACATCTCTTGCCATATTATACTTCATGCGATGCCATTTGAATACTTGAATGGAAACTATTATTGTAGAAAAACTCTACCAAAGATAAATACCGGTCCCATATACCTTGAAAGTTAAGTGATCATGATATCAACATGTATTCTAAAGTTTGGATCATCCTTTCAGATCATCCATCAGTTTGAGGGTGATAAGAAGTACTCAAATGAAGCTTAGTATCCAAATATTTCTAAAGAATGTTTCAGAATTTCGATGTAAAAAATGGATCAAAATTATACACAATTGAAAGAGGTGCACCATTAAGTCTTAAAAATTCATTAATATAGAGTTGTGGAAGGTGATCTAGTGAAAAATCCTCCCTTATAGCAAGGAAATGTGAATATATGGTAAGTCAGTCAACAATTACCTATATTACACTATTATTTCTTGGAGTCTTTGGTAATCCAGTAAAAATATATATAGTAATTTAATCCCATTTCAATGTAGGAATAGGTAGAGGTTGCATGATTCCTCTAGGATGTTGTCTTTCGACCTTTACCTGTTGAAAAACTAAATATCTTGATACATAATCATTAATTTCCCACTTTATATTATCCCACCAAAAATGTTCCTTAAAAAATCTATACATCTTAGTGCTACCAGTGTGTATAGAGAAATTCAAGCTATGAGAATCATCCAATAATTCTATTTTTAGCTTGAGTATAGAGGGAACACAAAGCCTCTTCCCAAATTTCAAAATTCCATCTTCATATAAAAATTCTACCAATTTCCCAACATTCATAACTTTAATTTTCTTTTGAAAATTATCATCATCGAACTAAGAAATTTTAATCCTTTACAATAAATATGGTTTTGCAACCATTTGAAAAAGTAGTAATGTTTAACCATCTTTGATAATTCCCATATCCATCTTTACTAGATCCATGTACACAGGATCCCTATCAATCATCATTTTGTTTAGAACTCCATGATCCTTTCCACTCAATGTATCTATTACCTTATTTTACTTCCCTGGGTGGTAGTGTATTGAACAATTGTAATCCTTGAGTAGCTCAAGACATTTCCTTTTCCTTATGTTGAGTTATTTCTATGAGAATATATATTTCAAACTCTTGTGATCTATATATATCTCACATATTTCACCAGATATAGTGTCTCTATATCTTTAGGTAAAGTATTACAACTGCTATCTCAATATCATGATATAGATAGTTCTTCTCATGAGTTTTTAACTACCTTGATGCATATAAAATAACATTATCATTCTGTATAAGGACACAACCAATTCCTTTATTCGATGCATCACTATAAATAAAAAATCCACCATTTTCCTGATGGTAGAGTCCAGATTAGAGCATTCACTAATCTCCACTTGAATTATTCAAAAAATTCTTCAAAATCCTTTGTCCAAATAAACTTAAACCCTTTATGAGTAAGCTTGGTTAATGGGTTAGCTAATCAGGAAAAATTCTGAATGAAATGCTGATAGTAACCTACTAAACCAATGAAACTACGTACCTTAGTTATGTTAATTGGTGTAGGCCATTCCTGGTCCACCTTTGTCTTTATAGGATCAAATAATATTAAATCCTTGGAGACAATATGACAAAGAAAATAAAATTTTTAAAGCTAAAATTAATACTTGATAAACTTCCCATATAAATATTTTCTTATAAGAGTCTCTATAATAACCATCAAGTGGTTCTCATGGTTCTCGTAGCTTTTAGAGTACACCAAGATATCATTAATAAATAAAATAAAAAATTATTAAGATATTAATTGAATACTATGTTCATTAGATCTATAAAAAAAGAGGGTGAATTAGTTAGTCCAAATGGAATTACTATAAAATGATAATTCCATCCCTCACACGCAATTAATGGTATCTAGAATAAAGATCAATATTTGAAAAATATTGAGCTCTATGAAGTTGATCAAATAAATCACCAATATGAGGAAGTATATATTTATTATTTATTATAATATCATTTATCTACCTATAGTCAATTCATAGCCTCATAGATCCATCTTTCTTCTTAACGAAAAGAACAAAAGCTCCCCTTGGTGAAACACTAGGGAATATAAATCCCTTATTAATCAATTCATCTAGTTGTTTCTTTAACTCTATTAACTCCAATGTGTCCATTATATAGGGAGTATTTGATATAGGTCTTACATTAGGGATCAAATCAATAGAAAACTCAACTTCCCACTCTGGAGGATGTCTAGGTAAATCCTATGGAAATAAATCAATGTATTTCTTTACAATAGGTAAATATTCAATTTGAAGATCGCCTTTTTAATCAGTACATTTTATCTGCCCATCTTCTCTAAGAATATCATTTAGAAGAACTATTGGATGTGTATCCATATATGAATCATATGATGAAGTCTCCCCTATAAAGATAATAAATTACATATCTTTATCAAGAATCATAATTTATTTCTCTTTGTAAAAAAAATTTTCATTATATTTTGAAATCCATTATATACCAAGGATTATATCAAAATACACCATAGGTATGATAATAAAATCATCCATTAGAGAATGTTTATGTGTTATAATAGAAAATTATTGACACATATTTATTGCAATAAGGTTTCAACTAGGAGTTTTGATTGAAAAATACCTTGTTAATGTGAATTGAATATATCTAAATTTTAAATAAAATTGAGAAGATATAAATGAATGTGATGATACAGAATCAAATAAATATTTAGCTAAATTTGATTTGATGATTAAAATAACTTCCATCACATCATTAGGAACTTTAACCTCAGCTATTATGACTATATAAGGATGAACTTGTTCCCTTTTTCTTTTTTAGGGAAATTTCCCTTGACATCTAGGACATTCATGTGCATAGTGTCCCATATCCTTATAGTTGAAGCATTTCACATTTCCAAATTTTTTATTTCCCTTGAAATCATGGGCATGATGTCCCTTTTCTCTAAAATTTTAACAAACTTCCATTCCCAATAGGCATGTTACATGATATTTC
Source organism: Viscum album (assembly GCA_963277665.1). NCBI lineage: Eukaryota > Viridiplantae > Streptophyta > Magnoliopsida > Santalales > Viscaceae > Viscum > Viscum album. The sequence continues at coordinate 938,309,481 of OY728153.1, forward strand.
TTTCCACATTTATTACAATTTGGATATTTTATTCTTCCCTTCTTCCCTTTTACCTTTTCCTAAGTACTCAACATACCTCTTCTTATCTTTCTTCCCTTAGAAGCCATATGGATTGGAAAATTATTTCTCCATCTTGATATCACATGATACTATATCCTATTCTGATAAGAATGTTTGGGAGACTAGTTCCCTTCATAGAATTGGTTTAAGAACATCAAATAAATGGTTAATATTTCTCCTTGGATTACATATGTAGTCCTTTACATGCCTTGATAGTCTTGTAACGCTTGATTCATAATTAGAAACGTTTTCATCATATTTTTTTTTTCAGACTTAAGAATTTCCTCTCTATATCCATTCTCTATTTGTGAGGGAAATATTTTTCCAAAAAAAATTCCTTAAAATCCTTACATTATATATTTTCATTACCCTCCTCCTCCTTTGTATTTTGAATTAATAACCACCATTGATTTTCATCCCCTAAGAGATAATAAACTTCCACGATAACCTTCTCCCTTTGGTTACTTTCCAAAGTGAGAAATATATTCTCTAATGAAGTTATCCATTACTCCACTACAAATGGGTTTGTAGTCCCATTTAATGATGGAGGTTGTTGTCATATAAAGCGATCTAACATTGTTGCACCACATTGTGGATTGGGATTCTCCATGAGAGTAAGGTTATTAATCATAACCTATGTTAGTTGTCCCAATATAATAATAAGCTATTCATATCCAATTTCATCTCTAGATCCAACATTATTTTATTTCATAGGAGGGGAATTCCTACATGGAATACGTGTGTTGATACGGTTTCCATTCTTTCCATTAGGAACCATTTCTAAACAATGGAATACACTAGATTATATTATGAAATTTTAAAACTAGTGAAACACTTAAAGTATAAATAATTTCAAAATCATAATCTTGGTTTCCTTGGGAATATTCCCAAAGTTAGTATAAGGTTATATTTCCCAAATATATGTTTTCCTAATCTATATTCCAAAGTTTCTATTAAAATTCCTATGATACCAACTGTAAAGACCCCAACCCAGTTTCCTGGAGCCGGTGCCTTACTTTATTACATTAGAGTAATAAATAATGAAGTCATATCCTAAAGGACTGAATAGTTTATTAGCTTTGGAAAATTAGATACAAACATACATGTTACATTACAACATGAAACACAACATAAAAACTCCTTTTGAAACATCCCTATTCTTCTAGATTATCACTGCATGTCAATCATAATATACATCTTAGCATCCTAGGAAAAAATAAAACATAAGAAAGGGGTGATCTCATATGCTCAGTAAGGGTAAGAAATACAGTGGAAGCTATAATAAATAAACATAGACAATAAGGCAAGGGGAATAAATAACAACACATGACATTAAAACATAAACTTGAGCATAATATGGTAGGTATAAAAGGTGATAAAATATTTCTATATAAATAATAAAATGAGAATAAAACTTAACCATGGATATTTTACTAGTCAAATAATAACATTTATTATCAATAACTAATTTCACAATTAGGGAATGCATAATTCGGGACATCATAAACATACCATCAATTCATTGACCAACAAGTCTACATAAATGGGCAAGGCCTTAGAAAAAACCTAGTCTAGTTTGTCTCATGAGACCTATCGATGTATCAAGGGGCTACAATGAGACTCATCTAAAACTTACTAAGTCCAATTCATTACTCATATGAAATGGGTAAAACATAATCAACATATACATTCATATTGAAACTAGAATATAAAATGTAAATAATTTCCCCAATCAGTAAACATAATCATAAACTATCTAGAGTAATATAGAGAATGGTATTAAGATAATAAATCCCCAGTCAAAATGATCATAAACCATTCAATAAAATATGGTAAATGGTAACATAAGAGAACAATATCAATTAGTCATAAGATTCAACAAAGTGTATTGAAATAGATGAAAATACTCTAATAAAATCATTGATAGATTCTTGAGAAAAATACCCTTTTTACTTTGAAAAAAAGATTTCTTTTAGAAAATCATTTTTATTTGTAATAAAATCAGATTATAAACATGTATATCCTAGAAAAGAAAAGTAAAGGATAATGAAATTTTATTTTAGGAATATTAAAAGAATATTCATACTAAAATTTGGAAATTTATGTGAAAACATGTAAAAAGTGTGTTTAAGAAACTTAAAAAATGATCCACTTTAGTGTAGTTTAAGGTAAAATATAAAAGAATCTTTAAAGAAGAAAATGCATAATTGTTTTTATAAAACCAAAAATTAAATAAGATAGTTCTTCATGATGAAATGAGTTATTTTAGAAAAGTAATGGCTGCTTAAAACTGATTATGGAGTATACTTGAAAATGAGTATGAAATTGGGAAGTTCCCTTTAACCGAGCTTGCTTATCAGGAGGAATAAAAATATGTATTTCCCCATAAAAAAAAGAAGTATTGAGATAGGTACATACCATTGGAACATGCAAACAAAATTTAGGAGGAGCACATAAGAATAATTAATAATTACATTAGGGTAAAGTAAGAGAAAGTGTAACCCAAAGGAAAAATGGAGGTTTAGGGAGAATCCCTTATCTTATGATCGAAAGTGTTACGAACTTGCATTTAATTTCTTGGATAATGAAATTAGATTAATTAATAATTTAATTCAAAAAATATTCAACATGTATATGATTTAGTATAATTTTATTAAGTCCATTTATTTCCTTTTTGATGAGTTATAAGTTTCAATTTCATCATTCGAGAATGTTTGTTTCTTCGGTTTCCATGATTGGTTTACTTGTATACATGTATGATAGATCATGTAAAATGGTAATAGTTATCTAGAATTGAAATTATATATATATTAAGGGATTGGGGGTATAATTACATTTAAACACACACACCTCACACACCAGCCGAAAAGCCAGGCCACACCCCCCCAAGGGAGAGCCCACCCATCAAGCCTTATTTATTCAATACATGGACCATAGGCCCAATGATAATGAATCCCATTACATGGCCCATATATCCAGTGGGCATGAAATCCCATTACATGGCCCTAAAGGACCAAAATTTTGACCCAAAGACCCTCCGGTGAGTAGTGCTGCTATAGTACCCAGGCAGCTGCAGTGCTGTCGTCACTACAATTCCTACTATAGTGCCCACCACCACTACAGTGTTTCTGGTAAATAGTTCCACCACTACTATAATAAGTTATATTACTACTACAGTACATGATCCCAATGGATTTTTAACCCCCATATTTGATGTAGTATTATGGGATGCTAGCCACTAATCCAAATCCTAACTACATCAGAATTGAAATTATATGTTATTAATAAAATTATAGAAAATAAAATGGTATTATATATCATTTTGTTTCAAGATATGAGAATTATTCATTAGATAAAATATTAATGATAACCATTTAGACTATTTTAGTGTTTTTTCTATCATCACTCACTAGTTTTGTTTTATTAATTAATATTATGTATATATACTAGTTTCAGAAAACTAAATAAGTTCTAACATAATTTTTACAATCTGGTTTAAAAATTATAATGGTTTTATGACCAGACTTTAAGGCAATATTATAAAATAAAAAAACATTGTTCATGAAGGTGGTGAGTCGACACCTCACGGACGATGTTTTCATTTTTTTAGAACAAAAGGGGAAGAGAAGATAATTGATGGTGAATATACCATTAACATAATAAAATTACACTATATATATGATAATGGAGTTATCATGTTACTTTGGACATGGGAGGTAAGGGAAGGATAATAAAAGAAAAGAAATTGAGAGAGAGAGAGAGAGAGAAGGTTTTACCTCTTGAGTGTAGTCTCTTTGAAAACTTTCTTAAGGGACTAGTAAATGGTCTTTTGGTGAGACTAGTAAGACTAGAACACAGAGAACAGGTTTTAGAGAGAAATTGAGGAGAATATTATCAAGCTCTAAGACTTAGAAGGTATAAGGACCCGGCCTTAAAAAATTATATAATATTGAACTAAATGAATAATTCACATTGAGGATCTTTTCAGGTTTAGAGTTTTAGAGAATTAGGACATAACTATTACATCTCAAAAGATTATAAAGTAAACACTTCTACTTAGTTTCCATTTTTTCATAAAATAAAAACTCTTAAAAAATAAACATGACTAGTTCCATGTTTTAGACAACATGTATTTCCTTGATCCCATCCTTGACCCTATTCATCTTTAAGTCCTGTGGAAAACATTTTAAAAACTTGGGATGAGTATAAAAATCTCAGTAAGGGATATAAAAATACGGAAAGAAAAAATTAGCCCATGTATACATAAGAATCAATGAAATCATACTTTACCCACAAAACATAATCACTTTAACATACCTCATGAAATCATAAGATTTATGAATAACTCATAGAAATCATAAGACATAAAGGTAACTTGAGGCATTCATAACATTCTTATGTAGGGAGTAACCCTCATGGTTACGTTTGGAATACCCATCTCAGTATATTCCCTAAATATCTTCAGAGAAACCTTAGCGTTTAACTCCTTCGCATTACCCAATGCATTGGAGAGCTATCTCGGGCTCACCCGCCCTTATTTTATCATAGAACCACCCATATACATAACAATGTCCAAGAACCATAACATAATCATAACACATAACTTAAGCATAAAGGAAAGATATCATTCCCATATTGTAATAACAATATAACATTTTAAGATATTGTAATAAATCCATTCTAAAAACCATTTTCAATACCCAAATATGTAAAAAGATTATATGGTATTTATTTTTCTTTTGAAAACATTACAGCTTGTTAAGGAATCCATAGATCAAATAATACTCGCGACGACGAAAAATGTCATTGTCACCGCTTACATAAATAAAGAAACATTCCTTTTTGTCATTTATTAAAACACTTCTTAGAGAAAATATTCCCTTTGAATGAAATTAAAAGTCAAAAGGGTTTTATACACCGTATAAAATAAAGTTGTTTAGAAATCAAAAGATGCCTCAATGAAAGGAGATTGAGACTAAGTCCCATACGAAGACGATATCCTTAGATTAAGGATAAATCAATTACATAATTATGTGTGACAAATATAAATACAATCAATATAAGTGAATATTAAGTGTAAAACAATCAGAGGTCATCCAAACATATTCATAGCATGACATAATCAAGAATTAGAGGTTTAACCCAAAGAATTGAAATTGGGTTAAGAAGTTCCCTTAGAGAAATTCGACAGCCTAACAACGTCACTTTAAAATTTAGAAAATGAGTTGATGAGAAATAAAAAGGGTATCTCATCACTTGGAAATAAAATTTACAGAAATAAGGATATATAATAACATATACCAACATAATAAGATGTAAATTAAAACACCTAACAAAAATAAGTCTTTTAAAACAAGGAGGGTGAAAGGTTCCCTTACCGATTTGGGTAACTTTCGAAACGTACACCCCATGAAAGAAGGGTCATACAATGAAGATGTAAATACCCATAAATTAAAGTATATTACACAAATAATACAATCATGGGTAGTAAATACACCACACAAAATTAAATAGTGGCAAATGTAGCATGAATCTCACGGGAATAAAAAGTGAGATAAATCCCCTTACCTCGTTGTAATAAATCGAGTCATATGACCAAAAGATAATAAGAACCAAATGAATCACATAAATCCAATGAATATAAATATAATAATGATAATATATATAAAATGGAAGTACACAATACACCATATGCAATAAATAATTGGCGAACAATGGAAATCTCACAGAATTAAAAGTGAGATAAGAAATCCCCTTACCTCGTGTCCGACTTGACTCGCTTGTATGTTCCTTGTTCTTCCTAAATGATAAACTTAAATTTATTTATAATTTATTAAGAATATTTTTCAATTTTATTATTCCTTTTATATTACTTATTAACTTTCTATAACAATTATTTAATTGTTTGAGTTCATAATGGACATTTTGTCGATGTTCGGAACTTGAGTAAAAAAATGGACTTCTTATAATTACATGATGTTCATGTGGTCCAAAGTTCATTAAATAAAGAATTATATTCAACATTTATATGTAATATATACGATATATACCTATTATATATATGTACTTATAATAGTACATAACATTTGGAGATAAGAAATTAAATGCACCGTTCATGGAAACGGTAATCCGTACGTATGCATGAACGCTACTTTCATTTCTATTTCATAATTTAATGGAATGAAAACATAATTATACATAGGTATATTATAAATAAAGTATAATATATATTTTATATATGTTAAATAAGTTCATAAATTACATTCTTTATAAATTCTATGTTTGGCATGAACGAGTCACATCACTTGAGGGGGCAGTTGTCCACACTTCCTCATATGAAATTATCGCATTTACACAACATGCAAAGCATAAAGGTATGTTTTAAATATAAAATAAAGTAGAATAGAGAGGAAATAAATATAATATATATCATATATAAATATAGTTCTATCATAATGGCCACCATGAGAGGTGGTAGGATAATATTGAACAATCATCGTTTCGTGAGGCAGTAATTCGCCATCCACAGAAACAATATGTTCTTTAAACATTAGACGGAGGTGTGTGTAAGTGTAGGTATAATAATTATCATAACAAAATCCTAGTATATTGATGATACTGGTGTTATTATGGGATCAAATAATAAGAATATAGTGGTGAGCGAAGAAGGAAAATAAAAGAAAGAAACTCGAGAGAAGACATTACCTCTAAATCGAGTAACTCTTTTTGATTTGAGCAAAAGGCTTCCTTGGAAAGAATTATACCCAAAGTGAGGCTTCTAGGAGTAAGAGAGGGATGTGGAGAGATAATATGAGTAGAGGTTGGATGATAAAATGGATTGAGAGGTGTGGGTAAGGGGGTATAGGTGGGGGCCTTTTATAAGAGGGAGGAGGGTCACTTTTGGAAAGTCTTGAAATGTTACTTTATTATAAAATGATTTTCAGGTTTTAAAGGTTACACAATGATATATTTTGAGGATAAGGTGATAAGGTTTCTAAATCCACCCATCCAATAGTTTTTCAACAAGTGTAAGTCTTAGATTTTACCTTATCTTTTCATTTTATTTAAATTGTTCATTAATGAGGTAATCATTGCATCATCATGGTGTCATAAATAAATTTATTTATTTAATGTCTAAAAATTATAAAAAAAATACCAAGTTATAGGAAATATTTTTAGCTTTCAAATGAAAATTTATAGTCTAAGATATCATTTATGTAAATAAAATTAAAATTGTTTTACTTAGGATATACAAACCTTTGTTATATTTCTCTTATTTTTTAAAAAATAATGTCATAAATGTCACTATCACACCCATGTGACTCCATGGGCCCTCAAGTTTGGTATAAATCTTCCCATGGCCGGTCATGACTCAAAAAAGATGATTTGGACACATGTTGGGGTCATTTTATATTATTATGATATTATTTTATTACCCTTAACTACCCGATTACTAATTAATCACGATAATTAAAGATAATTGCCATCGTTACTATTCATAATGTCAAAAACAAGGGTCTTAATTACATATTTTGGACCTTATGATTCCAAATATGGAATCCATTTGACCAAATTATAAATACATAAATTTAAATAATTAATTTAAAAATAATTCCCGTTGTCAAAACCAATGACGAGTTTTTAAGATGTAAAATCTATCAAAAGATTGATTTGTTTTTATATCCAATTTAAAAGTGAAATTACATCCAATGAATTTTTTTTATTAAATGATAAAAAAATAATTAAATTACACCTTAAAACCAATTAAAATTATAATATAACTATATAAATAAATTGGATGAAAAGGCAGTTTTGAATTAAAATGCAGTATTTTTCACCAGTCATTAAAAATGAACATTTGTCAGAAAAATACCAAAAATTTATCCAAAGTAAATTTGATATTACAAATTAAAAAATTATTTCCATTTTACCAAATTCAAAAAATAGAAGTTGCCTTAATTAATTTTATAAATAATTCCCGCTGTTAAAACAAATTGCGTGTTTTTAAGAAACAATATCTATCAAAAGATTGACACTTTTTTATGTCCAATTTCAAAGTGAAATTAATTAAAATGACCAACATTGGATGAAATGGTAAAAATATATTCTAATTACACTTTAAAAAAAATTAAAAAGATAATCTATCCATAGAAATAAATTAGATTAAAAAGAGGTTTTGAATTATAATACAACATTTTTCACTATTCATAAACAATGAACTTTATCGGAAAATACCAAAAAATTACACAAAGTAAATTTTGATGTCTTGATTATAAATAAGGATTTTATTTTTTCAAATATAACATATAAAAGTGACAAAAATTATATTTAAAAAGGGTTTTCCATCAAAAGGCAGTTAATCGACCTTTTAAAGAATATTAGAATATTTATGCTTAAAATTAGATTCATTCACATTTTAAGCCTCTAACATTTATTGGATAAATGTAAAAATATTTAACAAACATATATAATCACTTTTTATTTAGTTCTGTACATTCTCTCCATTACAACGGTTAGGCGTTTTCTACCATTTATAATAATATTATTATATTATTAGTGTGCAACGTAAGATTTCAAAGAAACTCATTGTTGCATATTGGGTACGCCATCGAACATAGAATCTCATTTAAATTAGTATTAATATTTAATTCACAATTATTAATAAATATGAAAATGTAATATTCTTTATTTACCTGGGATGTAACATCCTTCCCCCCTTTTGGGAATTGCGTCCTCACAATTTTAAAATTGGGCTCAGAAACTTTATTAAAATCCCCACATCAGAAAAGAAGTCAATTAAACTGTCACTTTAAAAGAAAGAAAAGTACAAAGGTCACTCGAGACAACAGATACTAGGATTCCATGAAAACATGGATATGGAGGAGAAACAAACCATCAAGGTCTGATGAAGAGTGATAGAAAACATGATTAGGAGAAAGTTAACCACTAGAAAATCACAAACTTGTGATGGGTTAAACAACATTTGATTCCCCAGTAGGAAAAGTTAACAAACATCATTTTTGTTTTAAGTTACATTTTATTGAGGAACTTTTTTATGAGCTTAACTAAAACATAATGAAACATACTTACTTTTCATGTATAATTTTAACTTTTACTAGATTTCTAACACAAACTCATATTTCCTCCAAACGATGAGTATTTAGGATGAATTTTTCACATTAAGAGCGCTAAAATCAACTTCAAGAGAATCAAATAATCTACACAAGATGAACTATATATTTCCCATGTCTTTAGACCTTAACCAAAACCAAAACTATTAGTACAAGATCAGATATTCCCCAAAAGGATAATCCTTTACAAAAATAAAAACTACTCTTAATCTCAAATTTTTTTCAAACAATACCCAAAGTTCAACAAAGACCATTCAATAAAAAATTGCCCTTAAAATTTTTCAAAATAAACCGAACTAAGATTGAAACCCAAATCTCTGAAGGATTTAATCACATAGTCTTCCAAGATAAATCTTAACATTTATCTCTAAATAATGCCAGTTACTCTTAAAGTCTCATATTGAAAAGTAATTAATCTAATCACATATAATCCATGATAAGTCAATCATTTCCATAGATAACCCAAAATCAACTTATTATTGATTCATAAAATCATCTAACTAAAAATAATTTGTCATACTAACTAGGGACTTCACATAGTCCAGTGGTAGGCGATAAATACCAGTTGCACTTTGGTTGTGAGTTCGATTCCCACAGCTTCGTCCAACGCGACGAGTTGTCACACGGTCTACGTGTTGTCCCTTTTTAAAGAACTATATAATTCCCAAAAATTGATAAATTCATCAAAAAATAACCACAACATATTTTAACCACAAAGATTATCTAATAACTTCTGTTTTGCATCCCAAAAAGTATTAACTGGTAATTGACTCAAATTCAAGGATCATATAAACCCAAATGGTTCTTTATAACTATATCCACAAAGGAAAAGACAATTATTCCTTGAATAAAATTTTCATATATCAAACATCAGGGTTACACATACTATAAAAAGTCTTCTAATGTAATCCCATCATTAAAAGAGCCTTAATAATTTTAAGAATTTCAACATCCTAAAATATACCATAACTCTTGAATCCCTTATATGTTGACTTCCTACTAATTCAACATTCTTCATGATCCATTAACCATTCCTTTCCAACTTATTCTGAAATACTTATTTCCTACAAACAAAAATCATGAATCATATCCTAAGATATCAATAATAGGAAAACATATGTTAAGAAATAATCCATACCTTTCATTGGTCATTGTTAGTTTCTTCATCCTCAATCGTAATGGCATTAGGTATTGGTAAATGAATATTTGTACGATCCTGGTGATCCCATTCTCGAAAATTCTTCGTAGGACATGTGTTTTCATAATGACCATTCACACCACATTTAAAAAATTCAATTCATCCTTCAAAAATAACTTCTTTCCCTTTCCTAGAGTCAATTAGATGCTTCCTTTTTCCATGGTAGGTTCTTTATTTATGACCTACATTTCCACATCTATAACATCTTTCTGTCTCTTTGAAACATTTTCCTATGTGTTTCTTTCCACATCTTTTACACATAGGTTTTTGAACATACTTACCTTTATGATTATTACTTGAACTTCCGTAGGGATTTGTTTCTTGCATATATGATGTCTTATAAAAATAACTAAGGTTCAGGTGGTCAATCATGACTCCAGATAGTTGGTTGAGAATAACCACAAGAGTTCTCATTACAGCTCCCATATCATTCAGTTGCTCATTCAGAAAACCACCACAGTTTTCTTCACATCCACAATTACTTTGGTTCCTGCTAGATCCTGCCATTTACTAAAACCAAAAAGGTCAGTGTGAGTATATCAGTAAAATAATCATATAATACTAAGATATAATTATTCATGTTATCTTAAACTCATTCACTTTATCTAAAAAAACTATGACTCTTTCTGAAATCCTAACCATTATGGTAATGTCACTTGTGCTTAAAGAATATCCTAACCTCTAAAGTTATCTAAACCGACCTTTGATACCAACTATAAGGACCCGACCTTAAAACATTACATAATATTGAGTTAAATGAATAATTCACATTGAGGATCTTTTTAGGTTTAAAGTTTTCGAGAATTAGGACATAACTATTACATCTCAAAAGATTATTAAGTAGACACTTCTACTCAGTTTCCATTTTTTCATAAAATAAAAAATCTTAAAAAAGAAACATGACTAGTTCCATGTTTTAGACAGCATGTCTTTTCTTGATCCCATCCTTGACCCTATTTATCTTTAAGTCCTATGGAAAACATTTCAAAAACTTGGGATGAGCATAAAATGCTCAGTAAGGGATATAAAAATATAGAAAGAAAACATTAGTCCATGTATACATAAGAATCAATTAAATCATACTTTACCCATAAAACATAAGAACTTTAACATACCTCATGAAATCATAAGATTTATGAATAACTCATACAAATCATAAGACATAAAGGTAACTTGAGGAATTCATAACATTCATACGTAGGGAGTAACCCTCATGGTTACGTTTGAAATACCCATCGCAGTATATTCCCTAAATCTCTTCGGAGAAACCTTAGCGTTTGACTCCTTCACATTACCCAATGCATTGGAGAGCTATCTTGGGCTCACCCGCCCTTAGTTTATCATGAAACCACCCGTATACGTAACAATGACTAAGAACCATAACATAATCATAACACATAACTTAAGCATAAAGGAAAGATATCATTCCCATATTGTAATAATAATATAACATTTTAAGATATTGTAATAAATCCATTCTAAAAACCATTTTCAATACCAAAATACGTAAAAAGATTATATGGTATATATTTTTCTTTTGAAAACATTACGGCTTGTTAAGAAAGCCATAGATCAAAAAATACTCACGGCGGTGGAAAAGGTCGTTGTCACCGCTTACGTAAAAAAAGAAACATTCCTTTTTGTCGTTTAGTAAAATGATTCATAGAGAAAAGATTCCCTTTGAATGAAATGAAAAGTAAAAAGGTTTTTATACACCGTATAAAATAAAGTTGTGTAGAAATCAAAAGATTCCTCAATGAAAGGAGATTGAGACAAAGTCCCGTACGAAGACGATATCTTTAGATTAAGGATAAATCAATTACATAATTATGTGTGAAAAATATAAATACACTCAATATAAGTGGATATTAAGTGTAAAACAATCAGAGGTCATCTAAACATATTCATAGCACGACATAATCAATAAGCAGAGGTTTAACCCAAAGAATTTAAATTGTGTTAAGAATTTCCCTTACAGAAATTCGACAGCCTAACAACGTCACTTTAAAATTCATAAAATGATTTGATGAGAGATAAAAAGGGTATCTCATCATTTGGACATAAAATTTATAGAAATAAGGATATATAAGAACATATCACAACATAATAAGATTTAAATTAAAATACCTAAAAAAAAGAAGTCTTTTAAAAAAGGAGGGTGAAAGGTTCCCTTACTGATTTGGGTAACTTTCAAAATGTACACCCCATGAAAGAAGGGTCATAAAATGAAGATGTAAATACCCATAAATTAAATTATATTTCACAAATAATATAATCATGGTAAGTACATACACCACATAAAAGGAAATAGTGGCAAATGTAGCATGAATCTCACGGGAATAAAATGTGAGATAAAAACCTCTTACCTCGTTGTAATAAATCGAGTCATATGACCAAAAGATAATAAGAACCAAATGAATCACATAAATAAAATGAATATAAATAGAATCATGATAATATATATCAAATGGAAGTAAAAAATACACCACATTCAATAAATAATTGGCGAACAATGGAAATATCACGAAATTAAAAGTGAGATAAGAAATCCCCTTACCTTGTGTCCGACTTGACTCGCTTGTATGTTCCTTGTTCTTCCTGAATGATAAAATTAAATTAATTTATACTTGATTAATAATATTTTTCAAGTTTATTATTCCTTTTATATCACTTATTACCTTTCTATAATAATTATTTAATTGTTTGAGTTCATAATGGACATTTTGTCGATGTTCAGAACTTGAGTAAAAAAATGGACTTCTTACAATTACATGATGTTCATGTGGTCCAAAGTTCATTAAATAAAGAATTATATTCATCATTTATATGTAATATATATCATATATATTCATTATATATATGTACTTATAATAGTATATAACATTTGGAGATAAGAAATAAAATGCACCTTTCATGGAGACCGTAAGTCGTACATACGCATGAACGCTACTTTCATTTCTATTTCATACTTTAATATAATGAAAACATAATTATACATAGGTATATTATAATTAAATTATAATATATATGTTATATATTTTACATAAGTTCATAAATTACATTCATTATAAATTCCATGTTTGGCATGAATGAGTCACATCACTTGAGGGGGCGGTTGTCCACACTTCCTCATATGAAATTATCGAAGTTGCACAACATGCAAATCATAAAGGTATGTTTTAAATATAAAATACAAAATCATAGAGAGGACATAAATATAATATATATCATATATAAATATAGTTCCATTATAATGTCCACCATGATATGTGGTAGGAGAATATTGAACAATCATCGTTTCGTGAGGCAGTAATTCTCCATCCACGGAAACCGTATGTTCTTTAACCATTAGACGGAGGTGTGTGTAAGTGTAGGTATAATACTTATCATAAAAAAAATACTAGTATATTTAAGATAATGTTTTTATTATGGGATCAAATAATAAGAAGATATTGGTGAGTGAAGAAGGAAAATAATAGAAAGAAACTCAAGAGAAGACATTACCTCTAAATCGGGTAACTATTTTTTATTTGAGCCAAAGGATTCCTTGGAAATACTTCTTCCCAAAGTGAGGCTTCTAGGAGTAAGAGAGATATTTGGAGAGATAATATGAGAAGAGGTTGGATGATCCGAGGTCTTGGGAGGTGTGGGTAAGGGGGTAGATGTGGGGGCCTTTTATAAGAGGGAGGAGGGTCACTTTTGGAAAGTCTTGAAATGTTACTTTATTATAAAATGATTTTTGGATTTTAAAGGTCCCATAATGATATATATTGAGGATAAGGTGATAAGGGTTATAAATACACCCATCCAATAGGTTTTCGACATGTGTAAGTCTTAGATTTTACCTTATATTTTCATTTTATTTAAATCGTTCATTAATGAGGTAATCACTGCATCATCGTGGTGTCATAAATAAATTTATTTATTTAATGTCCAAAAATTATAAAAAAATACCAAGATGTAGGAAATATTTTTAGATTTACAATGAATATTTATAGTCTAAGAGATCATTTATTTAAACAAAATTAAAATTGTTTTAGTTAGGATATACAAACCTTTGTTATATTTCTCTTCTTTTTTAAAAAATAATGTCATAAATGTCACTATCACACCCATGTGACTCCATGGGACCTAAAGTTTGGTATAAAGCTTCACATGGTCGGACATGAATCAAACAAGAGGATTTGGACACATTTTGGGGTCATTTTATATTATTATGATATTATTTTATTACCCTTAACTACCCGATTATTAATTAATCATGATAATTAAAGATAATTGTCGTCATTACTTTTCATAATGTAAAATAACAAGTGTATTATTACATAATTTGGACCTTATGATTCCAAATATGGAATCAATTTTACTAAATTACAAACACAGAAATTTCTGTAATTAATTTAAAAATAATTCCCATTGTCAAAACCAATGACCGGTTTTTAAGATGTAAAATATATCAAAAGATTGATTTGTTTTTCTATCCAATTTAAAAGTGAAATTACATCCAATGAACAAAATTATATTAAATGATAAAAAATAATTAAATTACACCTTAAAACCAATTAAAATGAAAATATAACTATATAAATAAATTGGATGAAAAGGCAATTTTGAATTAAAATGTAGTATTTTCATTATTCATTAAAAATGAACATTTGTCAGAAAAATACCAAAAATTTATCCAAAGTAAATTTGATATTCCAAATTCAAAAATTATTTCCATTTTACCAAATTCAAAACATAGAATTTGCATTAACTAATTTTATAATTAATTCTCGGTGTCAAAACAAATATCTTGTTTTTAAGAAACAATATCTATCAAAAGATTGACACTTGTTTATGTCCAATTTCAAAGTGAAATTAATTCCAATGACCACCATTGTATTAAATGGTAAAAATATATTCTAATTAAACTTTAAAACAAATTAAAAATATAATATAACCATATAAATAAATTAGATTAAAAAGAGGTTTTGAATTTAAATACAACATTTTTCACTATTCATAAAAAAATGAACTTTATCGGAAAAATACCAAAAAATTACACAAAGTAAATTTTTGATGTCTTTATTATAAATAAGTATTTTATTTTCTCAAATATAACATAGAAAGGTGACAAAAAGTAGATTTAAAAAGGGTTTTCCATCAAAAGGCGGTTAAACGACCCTTTAAAAGAATATTAGAATATTTATGTTTAAAATTGGATTCATTCGCATTTTAATCCTTTAACATTTATTGAATAAATGTAAAAATATCTAACAAACATATATAATAACTTTTTATTTAGTTCTGTTCATTCCCGCCATTACAACAGTTAGGCGTTTTATGACAACCTTGCTTTTATTACAAACTTAAACATGATTTATTACATAAAACTTCACTTGATACAACAAATAAGATTGAGAGGTTTAGTGTCTTTGGAGCTTAGGATTATTAAATAAAAACTTAAAACATGAAATACAACATCTTTATTGAAAACTTCCTTTACATGACCACTACATTCCCTCGTACTTATCATTGCATGGGATAACCAGAGGACATGCATAAGAAAAAGGTGAGCTATAAAACCCAGTAAGGGAGTACACATGGAATAACATGAGGAGTAAAATACATGTTATACAATAGGAATATCAATAGGGCATAAGAAAAACATGAACATAAAGGCATGATAAATCATGATAATCATAACATGGAAATGTGGCAACAACACTTAACATGAGATTAGCATGAGCCAAGGCTCATTGCACATGGAGCATGAGTAAATCCTCATTGCACATAAAGCACAAGTAAACCCTTGTTGCACTTAAATTAGCATGAGTCAACACTCATTGCACATGACGTATCATGATACTATACTTTACCCAATGCATTGGAGCGCTATAAGGGCGCACCCTTCTTAAACATTTCATTTCATGCATAAGTGTGCCACATGGATCATAAAACATTGATTCATAAAACATAATAATTTATTCCACGATAAAAGAATGTGGAATTAATACATGAAACTTTATAATCAATAAGTAAATGTGCATAAAGGTAAATACCCTTGATGGAGAAATGAGCATGGTATTCACTACACAATGACATTGGCTTAGAAAATCGGTGCAATTTCGACAGCGTAACGACGTGACATAAGAATTCATAAAAATGGTTGATGAGAGAGAAATGGGTTCCTCATATTATTTACATGTAATGTAAAGTAAGGAGGTCATATAGATACATTTCCCAACAATTTTAATGGAATTTAGATTCATGATACAAAAAATATTGCTTGAATGTAAAAGAGGAGAGAGAAGTTCCTTTCAGAATTTCGGCATAGTAACGGGTGTACATGGGAGGCATTTAATGAGAGATAAAGGGGTCTCCCATCATTCAAACATAAATAGGGAAGTATGAGGGAGGTGTGAAACCATACCAAAACATTCATAATTGAAATTAAAAGGACAATACAACTTAAAGAAAATTGACAAAAATGAGAAAGGAAGAAAAAACCCTTACTTGGAAGTGTGCTTACAAAGGCTAGAGAGAGGCTTTTGAGAGGCTTCTTGGGAGATTGATGCACCTTGGGAGGATTCTAGAGAGATTAGGTCAGAGGTTGGATGAACTCAAAAGGCTTTTATTGGGGAGGAAGTGGGATCTTGGGTGGGTTTATATAGGAAAGGTGAGGGAATTCTTTATTATTTAGGTTTGGGTCCCCTTACATTAAATTAATCCAAACCACAAACCATACCATGGTTTTTGCCCATGGTTTTTGGAAAAGGGAAGAGGAAAAAAATATTTTATAAGGCCAAAGTCCTAAATTCTTAAAATATTAGGGTTGCTTATGTGGAGGTGAGTCACACTCCCATGGAAATTAATTTAAAAAGGCAAGGTGTTGAATAAGTCTCGAGGGGTCCATTAATGATTTGAAAAGTAAGTCAAACAAACCCAAAATCACATTATTTTAATGTTAAAACATATATTGGCCTAAAATAAATATTATAGTATTTTATTACATCAATATTGGGTCATTATGATGTCATAAAACACATTATATATTTAAACAGTATTTAATTTTTACCCAAAAATTTGACTGTCTCAGAAAATTATGAAAAATTCACCATTGGATAATTTCGACGTCCTGATTCCAGAAATAACATTTATTTTATCTAAATAATTTTCTAAATATGTTAATTTTCACTTTTAAAATAAAAACCGACATTTATCAAAAATTCACGGGTTTTGACAGAAATGGCTTTCAAACCTTAATAAAAATTTTAATTGCATTCATAAAATTATAAGATCATTTATATTTAATAAAAATTAATTTAATAATAATAATATTATTTTATTAAAATATTATTTAATTCAAAAATCCCTTAATTTAAGAAAATAGATTTCTTAATTAAATAATAACTAAAAACACCATTTGTACTTTAAAAACTATTTACAATTTATCAAAAATGACTAGAAATTATATTCATTATTATATACAAAAATAATGTACATGAAAATAGTACTACTTATTTTTTACATAACCCCTTAAAACAACCGCATAAGACCTAAGGGTAAGGTGTGCGATGGTGACAGACTCTTGGGGTGGCTCGGATAACATCGCTCGAGCGGTAATTTCAATCAACTTCCACTTTTCCCGTAGACAGTCCCGTTCGAGCTTGACATGATGAAGCACAGCTTGGGCTTGGTCAAGAGTGAAGCCCAAAGATACCACATCTTTTCTGAGCTCCAAAAAATGGGCTTCATATGGGGAAATTCTACTGGATGAGGCCATCGCTTCCTTTGTCTGAGTAAATTTGATTTGTTAAAGTCTTATATTTATACTAATCATGTGATCACTGTTCAATGGCTATATTAGCAACAGTCAAAATTCTTATCATAAAACCAATGAAGTTGACATTTTATAAAAACATTTTATATAAAGAGACATTTAATAAGATCAAGAGGGATTTTACCTTAATGAAACTTTGGGTCGTTACACGTTTACTACCATTTATAATAATATTATTATATTATTAGTGTGCAACGTAAGATTTCAAAGAAACTCGTTGTTGCGTATTGGGTATGCCATCGAACATAGAATCTCCTTTAAAGTAATATTAATATTTAATTCATGAATATTAATAAATATGAAAATTTCATATTCTTTATTTACCTGGGATGTCACAGAAGGCGTGAGGGGAAGGGGTGATATTTATAGCGGAGGAAAGGGGTGTTTTTTGATTATATTATTCATTAGTTTATTATTTTGGCTCAAGAATATAAATAGTATTGATTCTTGTGATTAAATAAAATAATTAGAGCATGTGAATTTTAAATAATGGTTCTTACATCATCCATACATCATTCATGACTCAACAATTCATGTATTTAGCTAATACGGTAAATTACTATATTTTACTATTCATAAAAAATTTAACCATTTTAGAAAAATCCCAAAAATTCACCCTAATAATTTTTTTGATGTGTATATTTAAAAAATTAACTCCAATTTATGAAAATAATTTTAAAATTATGATAAATTTAATTTTTAATTAAAATCACCATTTATTCAAAAAATACCGATTTTAAAATTATAACTGATTTTATGAGATTTTGAAAAATTAATTAAGGTCTCATAAAATTATAATATAATAATTAGACAATAAAATATTAATTTATGAATATATTTTGTGAAAAAAATTTCTTTTAAAATATTATATTAATTATAAAATTGTAAATAAACATATACACTTCACAAAAATACCAACACTTGATTTATCATTTTTAAAACATTTATTTACTTATACCAAGGTATAAATATATCATATTTTAATTTATAAGATACATATTGTTTTAGTTTCTTAGGTTAGGTTACTATTCTATTGTCCAGATTACTATTCCTAATGATTGTATTACTATTCCAATGGTCAAATTACTATTCCATCAGTATAGGTTCCTTAAATTCTAGAAATACCTCTTATTTCATTCATTATTCATTTATTAAGTTTCCAATGTGTTCTCTATGTGCTTTTATGTGATTTATACTATATAACTTAATTATAAGAAGGTAAATTCTATTGATAAAATTTTGGATCGTTACATCATATCAACTATAAGGAAAAGGAAATATATTTCTATATTTTGAATCATCCCATGCTACTATACAAATTAAAGGAAGATCATGAATCTACATTGGAAAATACCTCAATATAATGGGTTTTGATACATAGTAAAGAAGCATATCTTTCCCAAATGGTTGTGTCAAAGGAAACATCAACCTTGAGGAAATTCCTATTGTAAGGGAATATACTGATTTATTTCTTGAAGAGTTACTCGACCTTCCCATAGATCATGAGGTAAAGTTCTCAATAGAACTTATACCAAGAGCCACTACTATCTACAAATTCCATTTTAGGATAGCCCTGATTAAATCAGAGGAGTGAAAGAAGATACTATAAGAGAATTTGGACAAAGGGTTTATATTCTCTAGTGCATTACCTTGGGGTGTGACTATTCTCTTTGTTAAAAAAAAGGACGGATTAATGTGGCTGAGTATCTATTACTGGGATCTCAAAATGATCACTATAAAGAACAACCAAGGATTTATGACTTATTCGATCAACTATGAGGATCTTAGTGCTTCTCAAAGGTGGATCTTCATTATAGATATCATCAATTGAAGGTAAAGAAGGAAGATATTCAGAAGAAAAACTTCCATACAAGGTATGGGAGCTATGATTTCATAGTGGTGCCCTCTAGACTTACTAATGCCCCTAAAATCTTCATGTATTTGATGAATATATTCTTTAGGGACTACCTTGATAATTTTATGGTAGTATTTATTGACGATATTCTAATTTACTATAAGAGAAATGAGGAACATTAAGAGCATCTAAGTATTGTGATAGAGACATTAATAAAGGAGAAAATGTATGCTAAATTTTTAAAGTATGAATTTTGGATGCAACAAGTCACATTATTAGGGCACGTGATCATAAGTGAGGGAATTTCTGTAGACCCCTCAAAGAAAAAGGCAATTTAGGAATAGCCCAAATACACTAGTGTCATAGAAATACATAGTTTTCTTGGATTAACTAGGAACTAATGATATTTTGTGATAAATTTCTCACAATTGTCTATCTTAATAACTAAGTTAACACAAAAATGGGTAAAGTATGTATGGATAAAATAATGTGAGGAAATATTTAAGGATATCAAGAAGAGGCTAATCACTACACCTATATTCAAACTACCATCAAGTGGAGAAGGTTTTTTGATATAAAATGATGATTTAAATAAAGGCTTGGGCTATGTACTCATGAAAAATGATAAAGTTATTTCTTATGAATCACAACAATTAATGACCCATGAGAATAAATAACCGACACATGATTAGGAGTTAGAATCCATGATCTTTACCTTGAATATTTGGAAGCACTACCTCTATGTATATACAGATCATAAGAGTCTAAAGTATATATTCACACAAAAATATCTAAACATACATTAATGAATATGGTTATAATAGATAAAGTAATACAATTAATCTATTCACTACCATCCTAGAAAGGTGAAAAAGGTAGTTAATGATCTTAGCAGAAAAGAACCTGCTACTCTATCCATGATGAAAATTGAGAAATACCCTATATTCATGGATATGAAAAGGATAGATCTGAAAAACATAATATTAGAGAATACATGTAAAGACCCGTAAAATTCAAGGGAATTTTTTTCTTAATTTTCTTTAGAATTTTACAAGAGCGTGGTTTCAGACGGCACCTGATTCCGAGGCCCGGAGTGCCCGGAATTAATTTCCGAAGTTTGGCTCGGGTACGTTCAGTGAACGAACGAGCAGGAATTCCTAACTTTTGATCCGGTGCTCGGAATTGAAATCCGAGGGCACCGATGAACTCGCAACGCCGAAATTCGCTAAAAGAGACCTTTTCGGAAGTTGCGTTTGTTGCGGGTTGAAAGTTAGTTTTGGGGATTAAAAGATAAGTAAAATAAAATTGTGTGTGAATTTTATTTTAATCGTGGTGGTTAGACTCTCTCATGGTAAGTTGTTGGTGGAGCCCACAACCACCCAACTTCCCATGTGTGGTTATGAGGGAGGTGGGGCCCACACGAGCCCCCACCTTTTCAATTTCCCTAACCCCTATAAACCCCCTCTTAAATTATGTGGCTCTCCCCTACATTAATTCTTGCCAACTTATCTCTTCATTTAATTTTTGACAACTCTAGATTTAATTAATGTAATGAATTCAACTTTTGAATTTTGAAAGGTTGGCAAAGTGAAAATAAAATAAGGTGTAGCTTATTTTATTTTGGGAGTTGTTGTGTTGTGTGGAGATTTGAGAGAAGAAGAGTTCTGCACTTTGAAGAACTTCATCTTCCTCCTTGAAGAACGCGAAGAACACCGACACGCCGTTCTATATTCTCTCCACGTCAAAGAAAGGGAGACACCGCTTCCTCCTCGGTTTTCCTTCGTCGACTTGAGAAGTTTCGCCAACGACGTATCGCATCGGACGCATTCCTTCGTCAACGGATTTGACGAACGACGACCGCGACGCCCGACCTCCGCGACGTCGTCTTCCGCGGAACGTAGACGAATCTTCGAACCTTATACCAAGGTAGGGGTTGTTGATTTCTTTTTGGTTTAATTATTTTATTCTTGATCGTGAATTTAGCAAGTCTAACGTGTGGCTTTGAATTATTTAAAGTTGCGTTATTATTTTTAACGTGAGGGGGCCGGATCGCACGAACACGGCCGAACCCCCTCCATCGTTCTTGTTTATTCTTGTGGGTGGAAGCAAGTGGCGTGGTGCCGTCGCACCACGCGGATAATCGTGCAAATATTTTGCGCAGCGCCGTCGCGCCACACCGAGGAAGAATCTTCAAGAACGCGATGCCGTCGCGCCACGTTAAAAGGAATCAAGGCACGACGAAGGGGCGCGGTGCCGTCGCACCGCGCCGGACGACGAACACCGCGGCCGGTTCCGGGCCGCGGCGGGACGAAGAGACCGCAGCCGGTTTCGGGCCGCGGCGGGATGAGAAGACCGGCGGCCGGGCCGCCGGCGTCGGAAGCCGAAGAGGGGACCGGAATTTCCGGTCCCGTTGGAGAAAACCGGCCGGCCAGCTGGCCGGCCGGATGACGTTAAACCGGGGGAATTAATCCCCCGGCCAGCGTATAAAACCCCCCTCTTTAAGAGGGGGGCGGTTCCTTGAAGGGGGGGCAGCAGCCCCCCGGTTTGTTTCTCCAAAACCGGCCCCACGTGGGGGCCGTTTTGTTGCAAAGGCGCGGCACAAAGGCCGCGCCGCCTTCAATCAGCGGGGGCTTAGCCCCCGCGTGCCCACCTCGTGCGGCGCCAGGCGCCAGGCCGCCGCGGCTCCCCGCGCCGGCGCGCCGCCGCCGGCCGCCGCCGCTGGCCTCCGCGCCGCCGCGCCGCCCCAGGGGGGGGGGGGTCGGGCCGGGTCGGCCCGGACCCGGACCCCCCCGTTTCGAACCAGTTCCGGTCTTTTGGCCATATCTTGAGCCTCGGACCTCCGAATGACGAACCGTCTGTGGCAACGCGATCCTTGGATCGAGAAGGTCGTTCCGGTATATCACACTCAAGGTTTCGGTTTACTTTGAGTTCGTCCGGGTTGGTTCGTTCACGAAACCAACCGGGCCTTCGGAGCGGAAACACTCATATCTTGAGCTACGGACGTCCGATTGACGTGCCGTCAGCTGTGTTGTGTCCCTCTTAGTGAGACGAATCTTTTGGCATACTCCGCCCGAGGTTTGGACGCAGGTGGAGTACGGTCGGGTTGGTTTTGCCTTAAAAACCAACCGGGCCCCAGAGACGAAAATGCCAATAACTCTCAGACCGGGCGTCCGATCGACGCGCCGTCTGTTGCGTTGAGTTCCTGTTGACGATATGGAACTTTTGGATACATCAACTCTGGTCTTCGTGACAGTTGATGTATCAGCCTCTCGGCTCGTGGAGCGGACCCTCCGAACGAGCTTGCTATGTGCGGGAACCCTAGTGCTGGCTGCGACTGTTCTACTGCTACGACTACTACTGCTACTGTGACTGTGACGACGACAGTACAAAGATCCTGTGTGGATTCGACGACGACGACTTCAGCACTCAGCGATCCTACGTGGATCAGTGCTACAGGTCCTGTGTGGGCCCGATCCTGTGTGGGTCCTTGCGCTCAGCGGTTCTGTGTGAGCCAGAGCCTACAGGTCCTGTGTGGGCCCGATCCTATGTGGGTCTTTGCGGGGGTTAGTTACCTATCGATCCTTCGTGGGTCCGACGACTTAGATGGATCAGTGATCATCTTTATCGTCCTTTGAAGAAGTATACCTGTGTGAGCTGAATCCTGTTGTTTTCCTGTGTGGATTGTGTTGTGCAATCCTGTGTGGATTATGTCTTTCTTTCCTAAGTGGAATACGTATACTTTCCTGTGTGGACTGAGTTGTACTTGGGCTCGGAGGTTGGAGCGTATTTGAATTGATGACTTAGGTATATGTATGGGCATATACCTAAGCAGTGTCGGTTGTTACTTCGTGATTTTACTTTTCTTCATGGTTTATCCTTTGTGGATTTGAGAGACCTTCAGGGGTCTCGGGGTCCCTACTGAGTAGCTTATACTCACCCCTGCACGGGCTTTGCCCGCACTACGTTGTGTTGGTTGCAGACGACGGACAGCGTTGACCTTAGCTGAGGCTTGCAGAGCGGGACGGTACCCGGAGGTGGACCACTGGGCGGGACGTGCTCGGAGCGGACGGCGGGACCCGTGGAGCAGAGGAGCTATCTGTACCCACCCTTCAGGTGGGATTTCCAGTGGACAGCTCGGAGTAGCGGCTTTACTTTTCAGTTGCTGTTTTCCCTTTCGAGTTGTACTTTACTTTCAGTTTGGGTTTGTATTCTGGCCCATTTACTTTTCCGCACTTTCAGTTGTACTCTGCTTTTGTTTAGTGTTTACTTTCCTCTTGTTTACTCTGTGGTGTTTGTTTACTTTACAAAGGCAATGCCTTCCCTTTTTACCAGGATTTACGCCTTGGTGCTAGTCGCCAGCCCCTGGCCTATGGAAGGCGGGCTTGGGGTAGTCACGGCACGGACCCCGAGGGCGGGTCGTGACAAATTGGTATCAGAGGAGTTCGGTTCTACCGGGAACTCTGATCTTTTCTATGTGAAGCAATAATGTTTAGCGTATTGAGTGTGGTTATCAGTCCAGGGAGTCCAGTGTTGGTGCGGCGGCCGACGTATCCGTACATCAGGACCCTGACTTCTGATTTCCGACTTAATGCACGAAAACATTGATTGCGTGTATGTTTCAAAGTTTTCTTTGTGATTACTTATATCAGCTCACCAGGTATACTGTTCTAACCGTGGCGCACCTGTTTCCTTTTCAGGATGGCCCCACGACGGCAGCCAGCTAGGGTTCCGAGAGTCGAGCGAGACGACAGCCCACCGAGCGACGAGGCCTCGGTGCAGGGCCCTTTGCCAGTAGTGGCACCGGCGGTAGCTTTACCCGCCGAGCCCCCGATGCTTCCAGCAGCAGCCGCTGACGATGCACGTCGCCTCAGCGCACTGCATGAGTTTCAGCGCCAGCGACCGCCCAGGTTTCGCGGGGAGACGGATCCCCAGGCAGCAGAGGACTGGCTGGAGGCAGTGGTTCGAGTGTTTAGGCTAGTGAGGACACCATCAGACCTCATGGTGATCCTCGCTGCGAGCCTACTACACGCAGCAGCAGGACGATGGTGGAGCTTGATGCTCCAGGTGCACGATGAGGCATCTCTTCTTGGACGGACTTTGAGAGCCTTTTCCGCTCGGAGTTCGTCCCAGCCACCCTTCGTGCGGTGCGTATCCAGGAGCTTCTACAACTGCGGCAGGGCAGCATGACAGTCGCTCAGTACTCGGCGAGATTTACCGATCTCTCGCGCTACTCGACCGACATGGTACGTGACCCATTATTCTGGGCCCGGACCTTCGAGCAGGGTTTGAGACACGAGATCAGGGCATCACTGATCTCCCTCAGCATACCGACTCAAGCAGGAGTACTGGAGCGGGCCCTTCTGATTGAGAGCTTCCTTGCTGAGTCTACACCAGCACAGCGACCCACCGCAGGGCGGCACGTGGCAGAGTCATCTGCAGCAGGCAGTCGATGGATGACTCAGGGGTCCAGACAGACCAGACCTTCGGGCAGACGATCACAGGGCACTGGCTCAGCAGTGCGGGGCACACAGCGCGGAGCCAGTCTTACGAGAGGCAGACAGTGCTACTCGTGCGGCGGGCAGGGCCACATGGCTCGTGACTGCCCGACCCGCCGTGCCGAGGAGCAGCAGACAGTTGAGGGACCACCGAGGCAGAGGCAGAGGGTCGACCGTGGCGGTCCGCAGGGAGGAGGCGGACGAGGCAGAGGAGCTGGATGAGCAGCCGGTGGTGGCCGACGCTTTGAGGCTCTACCACCACCACCACCAGGAGGTCCACCCCGACCACAGGGAGCTGGCGGGCAGCGACAGGCACAGCTCCAGGCAGCAGAGGCCTACGACCACGGCGCACCCGAGATGATTCGAGGTACTATCTGTGTCTATTCCACCCTTACTGCAGTTCTTATAGACACAGGAGCGAGTCACTCTTTCATAGCCGCTGCCCTTGTTCGGAGCTCGGAGATTCCGACAGAGCCGTTGGCTCGATCCTTACGGCTAGAGACTCCTATGGGAGCAGACTCGACGATTATGCACTGGTTCCGGCAGTGTGAGCTTACTCTAGGAGGCGAGAGCTTCGGCTGGGATCTTCTTGTAGCAGCGTCGAGGCCTTACGACGTCATCTTGGGCATGGATTGGCTATCTACGGTCCATGCACAGATTGACTGTTTTAGGCGCAAGGTGCGATGTGTACGCACCGACGGGAGCAGGTTCACCTTCACCGGTGAGAAGGGAGCCTTTGCAGCACAGGATGGACTTCCGTGGAGGAGAGGACAACCCATCACTCATCAGTTGGCTAGCCTTATCCTTGGAGCAGTTGACGTGCGGAGTCCTGGTTTTCCTGCAGTGGTGGATCAGTTTGCAGACGTTTTTCCCGACGACGTTCCAGGGCTACCTCCTCGCAGAGAGGTAGACTTTTATATTGACTTGTACCCCGGTACAGCCCCGATATCCACTCCAGCATATCGGATGGCCCCCGCCGAGCTTCGAGAGCTACGGGTACAGTTGGAGGACTTGCAGGGCAAGGGGTTCATCCGACCCAGTGTTTCACCCTGGGCTTCCCCGATTTTGTTCGCCAAGAAGGCGGACGGGAGCTTGCGACTTTGTGTTGACTATCGTCGCCTGAACCAGGTGACAGTGAGGAACAAGTATCCGCTACCGAGGATTGATGACCTCTTTGATCAGCTCAAGGGAGCACGGTGGTTCTCGAAGATAGACCTCAGGTCAGGCTATCATCAGCTCAGAGTCAGAAACGAGGATGTGCAGAAGACGGCCTTCAGATGTCGGTATGGCCACTATGAGTTCTTGGTTATGCCTTTCGGTGTAACCAATGCTCCAGCAGTGTTCATGGCTCTCATGAACAGGATCTTTCAGCCATACCTCGATCGGTTTGTCGTGGTCTTCATCGACGACATTCTGATTTACTCAACGACAGAGGAGGAGCACGCCTATCACTTGCGAGTTGTTCTTGACACACTCCGAGAGCACCAGCTTTATGGTAAGCTCTCGAAGTGCCAGTTATGGATACGTGAGGTCCACTTTTTGGGACACATTATCTCTGAGGTGGGAGTTGCAGTGGATCCCGCGAAGATTGAGGCTGTGTTAGCATGGGAACCACCCAGGAGCGTGACTGAGGTTCGGAGTTTCTTGGGACTAGATGGATACTATCGGAGATTCGTGCTAGACTTCTCTAGAGTTGCGGCACCACTCACAGCTTTGACAAAGAAGGGAAAACCCTTCGTGTGGTCAGACAGATGTCAGCAGAGCTTCCAGGAGCTGAGACAGAGATTGACTAGCGCACCTATCTTGAGGTTGCCTGAGGAGGGAGTAGGGTACGTAGTCTACTGCGATGCATCAGGGACCGGACTCGGATGTGTTCTGATGCAGGAGCGGGCAGTGATCGCCTATGGATCACGTCAGTTGAGGCCGCATGAGCAGAACTACGCTACCCATGACCTGGAGTTAGCAGCAGTGGTCTTCGCTCTGAAGACATGGCGACACTATCTGATGGGTGAGCACTTTACAGTATTTTCCGATCATCAGAGTCTCAGGTATATCTTCTCGCAGAAGGACCTGAACCTGAGACAGCGACGATGGCTCGAGTTCCTCCAGGACTATGACTTTGAGATAGTCTATACTCCTGGTAAGGGGAACGTAGTAGCCGATGCCCTCAGCAGGAGGACGGGCATTCGGCTACTTGAGGAGGCGACGGAGCAGCTAGCCTCTTTGCAGATATACTTCGTGGATAGAGATGGAGCATCCTTCCTCCAGTCTCTCACAGTCACCCCTCCACTACTGCAGCGAGTCAGGGAGGCACAGCGTGGGGACGCTGACTGTGAAACACGGCGTGCACAGATATCCTCGGGACATGCACCTGATGGTTTCTCCCTTGGAGCAGAGCACGACATCCTTTTCAGAGGACGTACCATGGTACCAGTCGCTTTGCGAGAGGAAGTGCTGAGGGAGTTTCACACTTCACCTTTGGCGGTACATCCTGGAGTGGCGAAGATGTACCAGGACCTCAGACGACAGCACTGGTGGCCGGGCATGAAGAAGGCAGTGGCAGAGTTCGTTTCTCGATGCCTCACCTGCCAGCAGGTGAAGGCAGAGCATCAGGTACCAGCAGGCTTGGTACAACCCTTGGAGGTTCCGGAGTGGAAGTGGGACGGCATATCTATGGACTTCGTGACTGGACTTCCACGCACCTCCAGAGGTCACGACTCCATCTAGGTGATTGTTGACCGACTCACCAAGTCGGCACACTTCTTACCCATCAGAGAGCAGGGCTCAGTAGAGAGCTTGGGACGTCTCTACGTTCAGGAGATTGTGCGGCTCCACGGCGTACCATCATCTATCGTCTCCGATCGAGATGCCCGCTTTACTTCCCGGCTTTGGAAGGGGTTGCAGGAAGCGTTCGGGACACAGCTACGTCTGAGCACAGCCTTTCACCCTCAGACGGATGGTCAGACGGAGAGGACCATTCAGACTCTCGAGGACATGCTCCGCGCATGTGTCCTCGACTTTGGTCGTAGCTGGGAGGACCACCTACCCTTGGTGGAGTTTGCGTACAACAACAGCTACCACTCCACCATCGGGATGGCACCGTACGAGGCATTGTACGACCGACCTTGTAGATCTCCTTTGTGCTGGACAGACCCTGGAGAGTCAGCACTGGTGGGACCGGAGATGGTCCAGGCCACGACAGAGAAGGTCCAGGTCATCCAGGAGCAGATGAGGACAGCTCAGAGCCGGCAGAAGTCTTATGATGACAGGAGGCGGAGACCACTAGAGTTCGAGGATGGCGACCACATCTTCTTGCGGGTCTCACCTCGACGTGGTATTCGGAGATTTGGCCGAGGCGGCAAGTTATCTCCGCGCTTCATCGGACCCTTCCAGGTCCTCAGCAGGGTTGGTGAGGTGGCTTATCGCCTGGCTCTACCACCTCAGTTGCACCGGGTGCACGACGTCTTCCACGTATCCCAGCTGAGGAGATACGTGCACGACCCGACGCACATCATTGATCATGGGGAGCTTGACGTTGACGATGGGGCAACTTTTGCGGAGGTCCCGGTGGAGATAGAGGATCGACAGGAGCGTGTCCTGCGTGGGCGATCGATTCCTCTTGTGCGCATCAGATGGCAGCACGGGAATCTCCAGGAGAGCACATGGGAGCGGGAGGCTTAGATGCGTGCTCAGTACCCTCATTTGTTTCCCTAGTTTTTGATGTAACTTTACGGGGACGTAAAGCCCTGAGGTGGGAGTAATGTAAAGACCCGTAAAATTCAAGGGAATTTTTTTCTTAATTTTCTTTAGAATTTTACAAGAGCGCGGTTTCAGACGGCACCTGATTCCGAGGCCCGGAGTGCCCGGAATTAATTTCCGAAGTTTGGCTCGGGTACGTTCAGTGAACGAACGAGCGGGAATTCCTAACTTTTGATCCGGTGCTCGGAATTGAAATCCGAGGGCACCGATGAACTCGCAGCGCCGAAATTCGCTAAAAGAGACCTTTTCGGAAGTTGCGTTTGTTGCGGGTTGAAAGTTAGTTTTGGGGATTAAAAGATAAGTAAAATAAAATTGTGTGTGAATTTTATTTTAATCGTGGTGGTTAGACTCTCTCATGGGAAGTTGTTGGTGGAGCCCACAACCACCCAACTTCCCATGTGTGGTTATGAGGGAGGTGGGGCCCACACGAGCCCCCACCTTTTCAATTTCCCTAACCCCTCTAAACCCCCTCTTAAATTATGTGGCTCTCCCCTACATTAATTCTTGCCAACTTATCTCTTCATTTAATTTTTGACAACTCTAGATTTAATTAATGTAATGAATTCAACTTTTGAATTTTGAAAGGTTGGCAAAGTGAAAATAAAATAAGGTGTAGCTTATTTTATTTTGGGAGTTGTTGTGTTGTGTGGAGATTTGAGAGAAGAAGAGTTCTACACTTTGAAGAACTTCATCTTCCTCCTTGAAGAACGCGAAGAACACCAACACACCGTTCTATCTTCTCTCCACGTCAAAGAAAGGGAGACACCGCTTCCTCCTCGGTTTTCCTTCGTCGACTTGAGAAGCTTCGCCAACGACGTATCGCATCGGACGCATTCCTTCGTCAACGGATTTGACGAACGACGACCGCGACGCCCGACCTCCGCGACGTCGTCTTCCGCGGAACGTAGACAAATATTCGAACCTTATACCAAGGTAGGGGTTGTTGATTTCTTTTTGGTTTAATTATTTTATTCTTGATCGTGAATTTAGCAAGTCTAACGTCTGGCTTTGAATTATTTAAAGTTGCGTTATTATTTTTAACGTGAGGGGGCCGGATCGCACGAACACGACCGAACCCCCTCCATCGTTCTTGTTTATTCTTGCGGGTGGAAGCAAGTGGCGTGGTGCCGTCGCACCACGCGGATAATCGTGCAAATATTTTGCACAGCGCCGTCGCGCCACACCGAGGAAGAATCTTCAAGAACGCGACGCCGTCGTGCCACGTTAAAAGGAATCAAGGCACGACGAAGGGGCGCGGTGCCGTCGCACCGCGCCGGACGACGAACACCGCGGCCGGTTCCGGGCCGCGGCGGGATGAGAAGACCGGCGGCCGGGCCGCCGACGTCGGAAGCCGAAGAGGGGACCGGAATTTCCGGTCCCGTTGGAGAAAACCGGCCGGCCAGCTGGCCGGCCGGATGACGTTAAACCGGGGGAATTAATCCCCCGACCAGCGTATAAAACCCCCCTATTTAAGAGGGGGGCGGTTCCTTGAAGGGGGGGCAGCAGCCCCCCGGTTTGTTTCTCCAAAACCGGCCCCACGTGGGGGCCGTTTTGTTGCAAAGGCGCGGCACAAAGGCCGCGCCGCCTTCAATCAGCGGGGGCTTAGCCCCCGCGTGCCCACCTCGTGCGGCGCCAGGCGCCAGGCCGCCGCGGCTCCCCGCGCCGCCGCGCCGCCGCCGGCCGCCGCCGCGGCTCCCCGCGCCGCCGCGCCGCCGCCGGCCGCCGCCGCGGCTCCCCGCGCCGCCGCGCCGCCGCCGGCCGCCGCCGCGGCTCCCCGCGCCGCCGCGCCGCCGCGCCGCCGCCGCGGCTCCCCGCGCCGCCGCGCCGCCGCGCCGCCGCGCCGCCGCCGGCCGCCGCCGCGGCTCCCCGCGCCGCCGCGCCGCCGCGCCGCCGCCGGCCGCCGCCGCGGCTCCCCGCGCCGCCGCGCCACCCCAGGGGGGGGGGGGGGGTCGGGCCGGGTCGGCCCGGACCCGGACCCCCCCGTTTCGAACCAGTTCCGGTCTTTTGGCCATATCTTGAGCCTCGGACCTCCGAATGACGAACCGTCTACGGAAACGCGATCCTTGGATCGAGACGGTCGTTTCGGTATATCGCACTCAAGGTTTCGGTTTACTTTGAGTTCGGCCGGGTTGGTTCGTTCACGAAACCAACCGGGCCTTCGGAGCGGAAACGCTCATATCTTGAGCTACGGACGTCCGATTGACGTTCCGTCAGCTGTGTTGTGTCCCTCTTAGTGAGACGAATCTTTTGGCGTACTCCGCCCGAGGTTTGGACGCAGGTGGAGTACGGTCGGGTTGGTTTTGCCTTAAAAACCAACCGGGCCCCAGAGACGAAAATGCCAATAACTCTCAGACCGGGCGTCCGATCGACGCGCCGTCTGTTGCGTTGAGTTCCTGTTGACGATACGGAACTTTTGGATACATCAACTCTGGTCTTCGTGACAGTTGATGTATCAGCCTCTCGGCTCGTGGAGCGGACCCTCCGAACGAGCTTGCTATGTGCGGGAACCCTAGTGCTGGCTGCGACTGTTCTACTGCTATGACTACTACTGCTACTGTGACTGCGACGACGACAGTACAGAGATCCTGTGTGGATTCGACGACGACGACTTCAGCACTCAGCGATCCTACGTGGATCAGTGCTACAGGTCCTGTGTGGGCCCGATCCTGTGTGGGTCCTTGCGCTCAGCGGTTCTGTGTGAGCCAGCGCCTACAGGTCCTGTGTGGGCCCGATCCTGTGTGGGTCTTTGCGGGGGTTAGTTACCTATCGATCCTTCGTGGGTCCGACGACTTAGATGGATCAGTGATCATCTTTATCGTCCTTTGAAGAAGTATACCTGTGTGAGCTGAATCCTGTTGTTTTCCTGTGTGGATTGTGTTGTGCAATCCTGTGTGGATTATGTCTTGCTTTCCTAAGTGGAATACGTATACTTTCCTGTGTGGACTGATTTGTACTTGGGCTCGGAGGTTGGAGCGTATTTGAATTGATGACTTAGGTATATGTATGGGCATATACCTAAGCAGTGTCGGTTGTTACTTCGTGATTGTACTTTTCTTCGTGGTTTATCCTTTGTGGATTTGAGAGACCTTCAGGGGTCTCGGGGTCCTTACTGAGTAGCTTATACTCACCCCTGCACGGGCTTTGCCCGCACTACGTTGTGTTGGTTGCAGACGACGGACAGCGTTGACCTTAGCTGAGGCTTGCAGAGCGGGACGGTACCCGAAGGTGGACCACTGGGCGGGACATGCTCGGAGCGGACGGCGGGACCCGTGGAGCAGAGGAGCTATCTGTACCCACCCTTCAGGTGGGATTTCCAGTGGACAGCTCGGAGTAGCGGCTTTACTTTTCAGTTGCTGTTTTCCCTTTCGAGTTGTACTTTACTTCCAGTTTGGGTTTGTATTCTGGCCCATTTACTTTTCCGCACTTTCAGTTGTACTCTGCTTTTGTTTAGTGTTTACTTTCCGCTTGTTTACTCTGTGGTTTTTGTTTACTTTACAAAGGCAATGCCTTCCCTTTTTACCGGGATTTACGCCTTGGTGCTAGTCGCCAGCCCCTGGCCTATGGAAGGCGGGCTTGGGGTAGTCACGGCACGGACCCCGAGGGCGGGTCGTGACAATACATATTACCTTAACCAAATTATTTCTCAACCATTTATCCAAGAGAAGATCAAGGAAGCACAAATGGATGATCTAGAGCTTCAAAATAAGTTTTAAGCAGTAAAGGATGGGTAGATTTATGAATACCACATCGAAAAAGATGGTGTAATTTGGTTTGGAACTAGAATTTTTATGCCCATATAACTTGAGATAAAGAAAGATCTATTGGATAATAAACATAGATAATATTTCTCTATCCATCCTAGAAATACCAAGATTCACCGTGATCTTTGAGAGCACTTTTGGTGGGACAATATGAAGAAGAAGATCACTGAGTACAACACAAAGTGATTGGTATGAAAGAAAGTTAAAGAATAGTGAAATAAGTACAAATGGACGATCAAACCATTTTATATACCCACATGGAAACGGGAGAACATCACCATATAATTTTTCACTAGTATCCCAAGCACATACAAAAGATGAAATGTGATATGGTTTTTGGTGGATCAACTCACCAATAGTTCCCACTTCATCACTATTTAGAAATATTTCTCTCTTGAAAAAATTGATAAGATATATGTTAAAGTAGTGGCAAGTCTTTATAGGGAACCAGTTTTTATCTTCTATGATCATGATACAAGGTCACTTATAAATTATAGAGAAGTATTAAACATGCTCTGGATACTGAATTGAATTTTAGTATGACCTATCACCCCTAAACTGATGGAAAATTTGAAAGGAAAATTCAGACACTGAAGGAAATGTTGAGAGCATGCTCATGAGAATTTAAAGGTGTATGGGATCAACATCTCCCATTAGTAGAGTTATTAAACAAAATTTTTTTTTACTCTAGTATTAAAATGGATACATATGAATCTATATATGGGAATCGATGTATAACTACTACTTATTGTGATAAAGTTTGTGAACAAAAAGAGCGGCCCCAAAAGAGGATTCAAAGCAAGTGCACTCACCAGAGAAGAGCCAAATGTATTTGTCAGAATGAGAGGTTATGGATATGCCATAGGGACCAGCCTATACTTAAACGGGAAGCCTAGCCAGATGGCCATGCGAAGGTGGAGAGCTAATATCATGATGCAGATGCTAGGGAGGGGCAATTCCTTATAGATAGTCTGGTTGAATTCCCTAAGACCTTCAGGTCATGTAATCTCCTAATCCTATGGGCCATGTAATCTCTGAGCCTATGGGCCTTATAAGGGTTCCCCCTCATCCCTTGAAAGGGGGTTATCAAAAATCAATAAAAATGAAGGCCTTCAGGCCATTCGGGTAAAGCTACTTGGTTGATCGTGTGCAATAGATGACTGAAAATGTTCAATCCATCTTAGAACATATAAAAGATACTCAGAGTTGATAAAAGATATATTATGAAAACCATCTAAGGGAATTGAAGTTTGATTTTTGATATAAAGTTTTCCTTTGAATATCACCATGGAAGAGAGTTTTGTGGGGTTTAAATAAAAGAAAGATTATACCTAGGTAAATTGGTCCCTTTGTGATCCATTATCACATATGAGTAGCGACCTATCAACTAGAACTTCCACAAAACATGGATCATGTGCATGATGTGTTCCATATATTTCTCATTAGGAAGTACATACCTGATCCCTCACATGTACCGAATTCAAAGGTGGTACGACTAGAGAATGACTTCTCTTATGAGGAGTAGTTGTGGAAGTTCTTAGACTATAGAGAAAAATTTCTATGCAATAGACAACTCACCTAATCAAAGTAATGTGGTGGAACCATAAATATGAATAGGTGACATGGGAACCAGAGTAAACGATGAAAAAAAAGTACCCTCATCTATTCTCAATCGAGAATATTAGTTAAAATTTCAAGAATTAAATTTCTAAAGGGGGAAGAATGTAATGACCCAGACTTTATAAATTATATTTGTTTCCTGGATAAATGTGTGTTATATTATATAACATTATAAAAAGACTATACATAAAAAAATGAACAATAATTTATTTCATTAATAGAGATCCATACATTAGTTAGAAACTAAACTCATGAAAATTCCAAATATTAAGATGGGAAAAAATATTAAATAGAAAAATTAGGATGGGAAAACTTGGATCATTATAATCTTATAGGATTATCACCCCCATAAACAATACTATAAAAAATAAATTGAATATTAGTAAACTAATCAAAATCCTAGAAAAGGAAAATATAGAACCTTAGGAGTTATTATAGTGAATAATACATAAAATAATGAAGAGTTATTTATAAGAGGTAATGTGACCATTATAATAGTAACATAACTGTAGAAATAGTAATGAGACCATTAGGAATAATATCCCGACTGTTGGGAATAATAACCTGATGATTGGGAATAGTAAATTCACCTTAAAATAATAAAATTTAATTTAAATAATATTTATCATGAGTAATTTAATAAAATATAAATATTATAATCTCAGAAAATAAATATCAATATTAAAAACTTAAAGAAAATAAAATCACATTTTTAATAAATTGTATTTTAATGTATTTTGTAAAAATCATAATTTTTATATTAAAAATTAAAATTAACTATGTTAGAAAATTATTTTTATAAAATTAATGTCATTTTTAGAATAGGAATGTTGAAAATTTTTCAAGGGTGATTTTTTGGTAATTTTATGAAATACTTCATTTTTTACATTAATAGTAAAAATACCATTTTTCATAACGCATGTTTAATGACATAATGATAATGAAATAATGAATTAATAAATGATAAATTAGTAATTTCATCACAAAATAAATTTAATAGAAAAAATGGGTCATCTAAAAATAATAAACTTAATTTCCAAACCTAATAATTATTTTTCAAAGTTTAAAGTCAAATGCAATCCATTAAAATAATGTAAAACCTTGAACCCGTTCTTCTGGATTTAATATATAAAAATGTTGTGTATTTTTTTAAATACAACTAAAAAATACACATCACATTTTACTTTCTAGGACCTTTTTCAGTTTAGGTTTTTTAAAATTAAACAAAAACCTTACATATTTCCAGATTTGTACAGAAAATAAAATATCTAATCTGATTCCCACATGCTAACTCCTTATCGAACCTAAAATCCATGAGACTTTTAAAATATCCTATAAACTTTTTATAAAAATATAGGGTGAGAATAGTTTCCCAGTAATGGGTTTCTAAAAGGCGAATGTTTTTTTTGAAAATTCCATTTGAAAATACATTTTTGAAAAATATCTTTAAAAATACTACAATACTTTGAAAATGCTTTAAAAATAATACAGTGATTTTTTGGAAAAAAATATGCAATATTTTAAAAACAAAACCATGAGGCCATTTGAAACATTGAAGGATGTCTGGACCTACCCACTTTCTTGAGGGATGAGTTCACTCCTCACTTCCCTATCATGTTTACAAAGTTCAAGTGCCTGATTTTATAAAATCATTTTAAGCTTGACTTATATATATATATATATATATTTCACTATAGTTTTTTCTTTAAAAAAATGGAAAAATATTTTCATACATTTATTTATTTATATATAAATACTTTTACATGAGGACATCTGCTAGATTTTGAGCAACCAAATATCCTAACCATTATACATAACATAAATGCATGGAATGTTAATTAACATCCATGTGTTAAAATATTCTTCATAAACTCATAGAATTCATTTTGAAATTAGTTTCGATAAAGGAAAAGTGTTTTCAATGCACATACTTACACACACACAAACACATATAAATACATATACATATATTTATGTATGAAATTTCATGAATAATCAATAAAATATGACCATAAATATGATCATGAATAAAATGTATATAAAACTATGACATGATCCCATTGCATGAAATAATACTTGATGATATAGGTTTACACCTATATAAATAATCATAGATAATTTATTTAAGAATAGTTATAAACTTAAAAATAATACATGTATTTATGCTCGAATAACTTGAAATTTGAAAATAATGTATACATGTACAAACTTGAGATTTAGAAAATAGTGTACACACACACTTGAATAATAAAAACTTAGAATTTGAAGATAATACACACACACACACACACACACACACCCTTGACTATAAATTTTAAATTAGAATCTCTAAAAAAATAAAGAATTTTATTTTTTTGAAAATAATATATACATAAATACAATACACCCTTATCATAAATTGAAAATAAATAAAATATCTCCCTTACCTTAAATTTATTACTGGAAGAACTCTTTAAAAAAATTACTTTGAGAGAAAAAATATAGAACAAGGGTCACGATCCTCCTCCTCTTGCAGTTTGTCTCGCTAGACTCTCCTTGCAAGATTGTTTTTCTAGTCTCTCATCACACAAAGGTGCAAAACTTAAGCAGGCGTGCAACACTCCATAAAAAAAGTGGTCGCGGAGCGCTCAATTTATAGTATCATTTTCACTATTTTAAAAATATATAAAATTCAAAGAAGAATTAAAATGGATGAAACAGAAGGGAAGGATCTCAATTTCTTCCAAATCCATAGTTCAGTGGTAATGCTTACTAAGCAAGCTGAATCGAGTGGAAAAAAATAGGTGGTGGAAAAGCAATACCAAGCATAACGACATCAAAGTTATATACATATTTCTATTCATTACGTTAAAAACAAATAAAAAAATGACCTCTTTCATTATTACTTTATTATTTTAATTTGGTTTAATACAAGCTTCTTCATGAAGCTTCATCGATTCAAGATAAATCCTCAAAGAATTGTTGAAAAAAAGATTTGCCTTTAAAAAAGAAAACAATATTAATAACAATCAAAGAAAATAGAAAAGAAAAGAATAAGGAATATGCCGACTACAAACATTGAAAAACTGGTTTTGATTGCATTTAAAAATTAACATCAAGACAAATAGGATGAAAAGAACCCAAAAACATGACAATAGGGTGGTGAAAAAGACAAAAAGATTGATTAACCCTAAAAATATTTGAGAAATATGTTCTTCAAGAAGATCCAGACACCTAAAAATAAAATAAACACCTACCTCACATAGATTAAAGTAGATCCAAGATCAAAACCCTCAGATCTAGATTTGAATACTTGGTTCAAAACCCCTAACCACAAACATAAACCTTCGACATCACTTTGGCCTTTATAATTCCTCACTAGTAGTCGAGCCTCGCTCAGAATCCTCACCGGTAGTCAATCTCCCTCGGTCAAGACCCCCCGGTGCTCAACCTCTATTGTGCCGGACTCAAATCCCCTTGGTGACTCAATCCCTCTACCTTCGCACTTGACGACCGAACCTGTCCCCCTTTACCCATTTCGGTCGACCCCCCACTTAAACCTCATTTCATTTCATTTATTTTCTTTTTTCATTTTGTTTTTAATAAAATTATATTCATTTCATTTTTTTATTCTTTTCATAATTTTTTAATACATATATGAAATATAATTATCACAGATATATTTATTAATATATAAAAACAATTTATAAACCAGTTTTTAAAAAAAATTAATAATAATAATATTATAAATTAATATTTTTTTAGTATATTTATAATAATTGAATTAAATTTAAAATAAAAATTAGAATTTCAAAATACCAATTTATTATTCACTTTTAAGATGTTTAAAATAATAATAATAATAATAATAATAATATTTCCTTAAACACTTAATTATATTTTTATAAAATTATATATTAACCAACACTTACCATTGATTAATCATAATCATTTAAAAAAATTATTTATTATATTAAAATAAATTTATATTGCTTTTAACATAACATGTAATTTAAAATAATCATTTATCATAATTTCATAAGTTTTTTTTGATTTTTTTATAAAAAATAATGAAATAAATATATTTATATTAAGATATTATTTTTAAGCAAAATAATACTATAAATAGTATTTTTTTATAATTTAGAATATTAAGTTAAAATCAAATATTATTTCTTAAAATTAATAATTTATTTGAAGATATTATAAGATCTGAAAACATTAAATTTTTATAAAATCACAATTGATATAAAACAATTTTATTTCTAGTTTTTATTATATAATTTTAAACATTAAACTTAATCAAATTTTATAAAAACTTAGTTTATAAAATATTTTTCTTAGTTTATTTAAATTATAAAACAATTAATTTATTAAAAAATTGTTAATATTTTTAAATTTTTGGGATGTTACATTCTTCCCCTTTAAATAAATTGTACCCTCACAATTCATTTACTAGACTTAAGAAAATCCTGAATTTCCATCTTCAAAATTAAGAAAACTAG
The DNA here is from genome assembly GCA_963277665.1 of Viscum album. Classification (NCBI taxonomy): domain Eukaryota; kingdom Viridiplantae; phylum Streptophyta; class Magnoliopsida; order Santalales; family Viscaceae; genus Viscum; species Viscum album. Next base: position 938,348,669 of record OY728153.1, read on the forward strand.
AGTTGATAAACTTATATACTCTATTTAATAGATTTTCCTCAAATAAAAATATTTAATCTCCAAATTTTTCTAGACCATCGCTATGATACCAACTGTAAATCCTTGAACTCGTGCTTCTGGATTCAGTATATAAAAATGCTGTGTTTTTTTTAAAGACGACTGAAAAATACATAGAACATTTCACATTTGAGGACCTTTTCGGGTCGAGGTTTTGGAAAATTAGACAAAAACCTTACATATTTTCAGTGTTGTAAAAAATAAAATATTTAATATAATTCATGCACACTAACTCCTTATCAAATATAAACTGAATGAGACTTATAAAAGATCATGTAAACCTTTTATAAAAACATAGTGTGAGCATAATTTCCCAGTAAGGGGTTTCTAAAAGGCTAGTGAAAATATTTTTGAAAATTCCATTTAAAAATACCTCTTTGGAAAATAGATTTTTGAAAAATACCTTTAAAAATACTATGTTACTATGAGAATGATTTAAAAATAATCTAGTGATTTTTTAGAAAACATTATACAAGCTTTTGAAAACAAAACCATGAGGCCACTTGAAACATTGAAGGCTGTCTGGGCCTATCCACTTTCCTAAGGGATGGGTTCACACACCACTTCCCTACCATGTTTATAAAGTTTAAGTGCCTAATTTTATAAAATCATTTTAATATTACCTTACAAACACACACACACACACATTTTTTCACTGAAGTTTTTTATTTAAAAACATGGAAACATATTTTCATACATTTATTTATTTATATATAAATACTTTTACACGAGGACATCTTCTAGATTTGGAGCAACCAAATCTTCTCACCATTAGACATTGTATAATTGAATGGAATGTTAATTAGCATACATGTGTTAAAATTTCCTTTATAAACTCATAAAATACATTTAGAAATTAGTTATTATAAAGGAAAAGTTTATTTAATGCACATGATTATATCTATATAAATACATATACATATATTTATGAATGATATGAAATGAATAATCAATAAAGTATATCCATAAATAAGATCATGAATGATATGTATATAAAATGAGGACATGATCCCATTTCATGAAATAATATTTGATGATATAGGTTTCCACCTACATAAATAATCGTAGATAATTTATTAAGAATAGTTATAAACTTGAAAATAATACATGTATTTATGCTCGAATAACTTAAAATTTGAAAATAATGTATACATGTAAAAAATTAAGAATTATAAAATAGTTTACACACACACACACACAGATATATACTTTAATAATATAAAATTGGAATTTTAAGATATTATATATATATGTCTATATATATTTACACCCTTACTTGAATTTAAATTTTAAATTTGAATCCCTAAAAAAACTTGATTTTTTTTAAAAATAATATATACATAAATATAATACATCCTTATCATAAATTAAAAATAAATATAATATATCCCTTACCTTAAATTTCTCGTAGGAATAGCTCTTTAAAAAAAATTTCTCTGAGAAGAAAAACATAGAACAAGGGTCACAAACCTTCTCCTCTTGCAGTCCATCTCACCAGACTCTCCTCACAAGACCGTTTTTCAAGTCTCTCATCACACAAAGGTGAAACACTTAATAAGGCATGAAACACTCCATAAAAGGGTGTTGAATCCCTAAATTTATAGTCTAATTTCCACTATTTAAAAAATATATAAAATTCAAAGAAGAATTCAAATGTCTGAAATAGAAGGGAAGGATCTCAATTTCTTCCAAATATTTGGTTTAATGGCAATGCTTGATGAGAAAGCTGAACCAAGTGGAAACCAAAAGGTGGTGGAAAATCAATACCAAGCATAATGATAGTGAAATTATATACATATTTTTATTCATTATATTGAAGTCAATAGACCTGTTTTATTATCATTTTCTTATTTTAATTCAGTTTAGTCCCAGATTCACCATGAAGATTTAAAGATTCATGATAAATCCTCATAAAATTGTTGAAAAAATGATTTTCCTTTAAAAAAGAATATAATATTGATAATAATTAAATAAAATAGAAAAGAAAATAATAGGGAATATTTTAACTACAAACATTGACAAAACAGTTTTGATTGCATTTAAAAATTAACATCATGATAAATAGGAAGAAAAAAATAAAAAAACATGACAATAGGGTGGTGATGACGACAAAAAGACTAATTAACCCTAAAAATATTTGAGAAATATTCTCTTTAAGAAGATCCAGACACCTATAAATAAAACAAACACCCACCTCACATAGATTGAAGCATATTTGAGATCAAAACCCTCAGATCTGGATTCTGATGCTTGCTTAGAAACCTCTAACAAAAAATGAACCCCTTTAACATCACGTAGGCCTTCAGAATACCTCTCCAGTGGTTGAGCCTTGCCCAAAATCCTCCCTGGTAGTTGATCTCCCTCAATCGAAACCCCCTAGTGCTCGACCTCTATCGTGCTTAGCTCGACTCCCCTTGGCGGCTTGATCACTCTCCCTTTACACTCGATGACTGAACTCGTTCCCCTTACCCATTTCGGCCGGCACCCCCCACTTAAACCTCATTTATTTTCTCTCAGTTTTTTTCATTTTATTTTTAATAAAATTATATACAATTAATTTTTTATTTGTTTCATTATTTTTAATATATATATGAAATATAATTATCATATTTATATTTATTAATATATAAAAACAATTTATAAACCAATTTTAAAAAAAATTAATAATAAAAATATCATAATTTAGTATTTTTAATATATTTATAATGACCAAATTAAATTTAAAATGAAAATTAGAATGTTAAAATACTAATTTATTATTCATTTTTAATATTTTTAAAATAATAACAATAAAATAATACTAATTTTTTCTTAAACACTTACTTACATTTTTATAAAATTATATGTTAACAAACACTTATCATTGATTAATAATAATCATTTAAAAAAATATTTATTATATTAAAATATATTTATATTGATTTTAATATAAAATTTAATTTAAAATAATTATTTATCATAATTTCATTAGTTTTTTTTTGATTTTGTTATACAAAAATAATCAAATAAATATATTTATATTAAGATATTGTTTTTTTAAAAAATAATACTATAAAATAGTCTTTGTTTATAATTTAGAATATTAAGTTAAAATAAAATATTATTTTTTAAAATTAACAATTTATTTAAAAAAATTATAAGATTTGAAAACAATAAATTTTCATAAAAGAAAAATTTATATAAAGTAATTTTATTTCTCGTTTTTATTATAGGATTTTAAATGTTAAACTTAATAAAATTTTATAAACACTAAGTTTATAAAATATCTTTCTTAGTTTATTTAAATTATGAAACAATTCATTTATCAAACACTTATTTTATATTTTAAAACTTCTAATATGTTACAATTAACAATTCATTTGTTCAACTTTCCTTTTTAATAAACTAGTGAATTTTTTTATAAAGGTGTTTAAAGTCCTAAATCAATTTTATTTTATTTACATATGATTAATAATGTCAAAAATATGACTATTTAAAGGTATAACTTGGATATAATAATTTATTGTATATTTTATCCTTAAAATACCCCTCTCCCTAAGTATAATTATCCCCTCACACCTCCCTTGGAAAACCAATTACCTTAAAATTTCCAAATCTGAATCTCTGGCCAAATCCCTACTCTCAATCCCCTTACCATCCTTAAGGACATTATAGAGTAATACAAATTCAAACTTTCAAGAAGATAAGTTCCATAGGAAAGGAACAACTTTAAGAAAGAGGTAATTTCATTTCATCTTTTATTTTGTTTTACTTCTCTAAACTCTTTATCATCCTTTTCTTTTCTAATCCAAAAACTCCTTAAAAAAATTAAATAGCATGTTAACATGATCTTTATAAAGTTAATTTTCTATAAAAATTTTATTTTTAATATAATAACATAATATATATCTCCTACCTACTCTTTTGACAATGTCCCTTTAACGACCGGTTAACCGCCAATGAGGACGTTGCTAATTAATTTCTTATCACAACAATTACGAATGATTATAATTAATTATTTATAATATATAAATTTATAAATATTTTTATTTATAATATTCTAGAGTAAATATTAATAATTCACAAGTATCAATAAATTAAGATCGTTAAATCAAAGCAGGATGGGATATTTTAAAGAAAATATGCTATCAAAACATTTCACCTTTAACAAAGGGAATTGAGAAATATAATCCAATGATTATAATTTATCAATAGATTAAAAAATTAAAATAATTCAATTCTGGTTCCATTCTTTAATAAAAATAAATTTTTATGCAGGAGGCATGAAATCATTAAAATAAAGCGGGATTTAAGGTAAGGGGAATCTCAAACCAAAATCCTTCTTTTTTGGGTTACCTCCTCTTTAAAATTATTTTCTATATGGATGTTCTTAAAATGTACTTAAAATTTCCTTCCACTGTTATTTCCATTTTCTTTTTAGGGATATATATGAACTTGCCCTTTCTAATTTTCTTCTAAACCATTTACAAAGTTTTTTTGAAAATAATTTAATTCCCAAAAAGCATCACATTGAATCCTCTAGAGTTATTTATTGTCCACTCTAGATTTATGTTTTTTTATGAAAAAATATGATTTCCATTATTCATTTAGGAACTCCAAGGGTTATTCAGGAAAGTATTATTTATAAAACCTTTATGAAATCCATTCCTTTTCATGGGTTTATTTCATGACTATGATTATTTTATGTTTTATGTGGCATTCATGATTATGAGAATTTTATGATGCAATGAGTGAGCCCAAAATTATATATCCCTCTAATGATTTGGGTAATGTGATATATCTTATGATATTATGTTTATTATGCATGAACATGATGCTATATTTTTTCATAATTTTGATGTTACGATTTATGCACATATACTATGTGTAAACATGACGCTAGATGTGTTCACAACTATGTGTGATATTTGACCACTATGTTATGATGTTTAATTATTATGAATATTCCATATTCCATTCCTTTATCAAATGTCTCTCACATGATTATGTTGATGATCTTATGATTATGAAATTAGGATAATGATTATGCACACCCATGTACTATTGATTCATGTCTCTTATTCCTTATATGGTATCTATCCCCTTATTAGGATTTTAACTCACCCCTTTATTTGATATATATCCTCAGATGAATACATGTAATAATGAAAATGTGAGTCATTTTAGGAAAAATAATAAGAATGATTTAAATAATATTTAAGTTTTATTATGTACAAGTGATGTAAGAGCCTAATTTTTCTAAGATAATAAATATTTGGATCCCAGATTGTATTACTATTATGTTTTTTATCTTAAAAATGAAGTAATAGTCACATAATAAAAAGTCAGGTCTCAATATTTATAGTACCAAATTTTAGTTTATTCTTTATTGTTTCAGTAGGAGGATAAGTCTTAACTGGGAGATCTTGAGGTGGAGGTGTGGAGAGATCGTGTTATTTGTAGATATTCTCCTGAGGCATTGTCAGAGGATGGTCAACACCAGGTGTTGTTTTGAGGGAATTTATTTATTTTGATGGTTATGTGAGAGAAGGTTCTATGTGATATCTATATCCCACCTCTTACAGTACATCCTAGTATTTCCAAGATGTATCATGATCTGAGAGATCTTTTCTAGTGGTTGAGTATGATGCGACTAATGGATGAGTTTGCGATTTGATGTTTGTTCTGTTAGTTAGTGAAATCAAAACATTTAATTCCAATGGTTAATTGGAACCATTAGGCATTCCTCAATGGAAGTGAAAGGATATATCAATGGATTTCATGAATGAGTTTCCTAAAACTTTGGGTGGATGTAATTCTATTTGGATATTCATGGATTAGTTGTTGAAGTCTGATAATTTCTTACTGATTAAGGAGTCCAATGTAGTGGATGTTTTGGTGAAGGTCTATATGGAGATGGTAGTGAGGCTTTATGGGGTCCTAAGGATAATCATCTCATATCAAGATCTTCATTTTACATAGATAGTGTGGAAGGGTTTGTATCATTGTTTTTTTCTTCAGTTATGACTTAACAAAATTTTTATATTTAGATAGATGGGAATACATATTGGATGATCATGATGCTAGAGGATATACTATGCGCATGTGTTCTTTATTTTGGATCTTTTTGGTTAAGTCATTTGAATTTGGTTGAGTTTTTTTATAATAACATCTATCACTCATCAATTTGTATGAATCAATTCAAGGTGTTGTATGGGAAGCCTTTCAAATCACCATTGTGCTAGACTGAGATTGGATAGTTAGCGATTCTTAGACTAGATTTTGTGTAGAGTATGAAAAAAAGTGAAAGTGATTTATGAGAGAATGAATGATTATCATAATTGTAAAATTTATACAGGGATCATAGGAGGATTCCTCTAGAGTTTGAGGTTAATGATCATGTGTTTTTGAAAGATTCTCCTCATAATGGATAATAGAGATGTTTAAACCAACTAATATTGAGCTGTATTTGTTGTTAATAAACATGAATTTATTGAGTAGAAAGTCAATATGTCATGATAAGGATAGTTTGGAAGTATTTTAAGTACCCAATCTTGTTTATGAGAAAAAGGTTGAAGTTCCCAAGCAATATGTCATCATGTGATGAGTTGAAGAAAATTGAATAACATCTTTAAGCTTAAATTTTGATTATCCATCATGACTAACTATGATAAAATAAGTTTTTCAATAAGGAGGATCATGAAATTGAGGATCTTCAATGGATAATTATCAAGGAATATGTTTGAGATTATTCCATTGGATTATTATAGATTCATTCACTTATGCCAAAGTTTGAAAAAGTTTTTGAGTTTCCACCAATAATAATATTATATAAAAAATATTAATTTGAAAAATATGGGTGGAAGTAAAGTTTATTGGTGCTTGATATTTTATGTGAAAAGGTAATTTAAGTAGTTTATGATTTCTCTTATGGGGTGTGAATTATGAATAATATTATATCTCTTTGAAGAAGTTGATAAAGATAGTAGATGGAGTTATATCCCAAGTATTATCACATGATGAAGTTCTTTTAAGTTGTTGATGATTTTTCTCATAGAGTATGAAGAGTTTTGGATATTTTATCTCTATAAAGAAGTTGAGAAAGCTATATGATGGGGTTATATCCTAAGTATTATCATATAATGAAGGAAAATGTCACTTACATAAAGAATATACTTAGATTATTTTTGAGGAGGATCTAAAGTTAGTTAAGTAATTATAGGTATTTGAAATACTCTAAGGAGTATTTATATGTTGTATAAAGATTTGGAATTATTTTGGTGACAATTTGAAGTTATTAAAAAGTGTGTAAATGTGTTAAAGAAATTTAATAGGTAATAAGTAGAATTTTTGAATGTTTAGAATTTACCTATATTTTAATATAAAGTCTAAATGCATTATTTTTGAAATAAATTTACATTTAAGATTATAAATATGATTAGAAGTTTTTGAAGTATCATTGTTTGGAATCTATTGTCAGGAAGTTAAATGATAATTTATAAATGTTTAAGTGCACATATAAGATGACAGACAAAGTATTCTAGAAGTTAAAAGAATGTTAAATAATTTGGTTAAGGAAAAAACTTATGAAAAGGTAAATCTAAATAATACATAATATTATTTTCATCCAAAAGATATATGTTGAATAAAATTGGTTATGTCAAAAACCTTATGAAATTGATAAGATATTTTTCATCCTAAATATATATGATGAAGAAAAGTGGCTAAGTCAAAAAAATTATTCAATACATAATATATTTAGACCTTATGTAAGTTTTTTTTATGATATGAAAGTTTTTTATGATGCATAATTTTTTTGATGATGCGTAATATTTTTCACCAAGTATTAAATGGAAATATAGCAAAGGAAAAACCCTTATATAATACATAAGAGTAAAAAATATTATGTAAGTGTCATTTATTAGAGAAAACATGAAAAGTAAAAAACCTTATGTGATATGTAAAGGTAATAATTTCTTACATAAATATCACCATCTATGAAAATAAAAATCAAACAATACAATATCTTTATATCATACTAAACAATATTCCCATATTATTAGTTTGAGAAAATATGATATTTTTGATGATCCAAATAATACTATGTTATGATATTATTCAAATATTAAACATCATGATTATTTTTTGAGTAATTCTTTATTTAAGCTATTGGTTTTATTAACGAAGAAAGATAAATATGAATTGATCATGAATTATGAAGAAGAAGATCATGCCATGAAGCTGTTTGTGGAGATAAATAAGCCAAATCTAGTTCTGGAATTAGATATATGATTGAACCATATAGAGAAGGCCATACCATTTTGTGTGATTAATTAGATATTTTGATAAATCTTTATGCTACAATTTCATTCCTTATAATCTAGTCACTATAATGGAATAAGATAATGGACTTTATTACACTGCAATAGAAGATATCATGAGGCAATAATGAAAAAAATATAGAGGCCCACATTATGAGGAATTTAATCATGATGTATCATTATCAATATATTTATTCCATACATATATGGATTATAAACTTAATGTTATTTTTTTAGATATGTAAATGAAAAGAACAAGTTTTTAATGATTTTGGATTCTGTGTGAAGATAAAAGACTGAGTATTTAGGAGGATTAAAAGAGAATATATGTGATCAATTTAAATGAGTTTTTAAGTTTGATAATAATATATAATTTAAGATTTGATATTAAATATTTTCATATTTAATATAGGGAAAAAATATTCTAGAGACATACTAAGAAGATGAATAGTAAGAGTGGGAGTAGAAGATGGCTATGAAAAGTTATAGAATCAATACTAAATTCTAGAAAAATATGCTACCTATAGAAGAGATAAAACCAATACTATGATTATTTTTTATATTATATGTGTCAATTAATTGAGATAACCAACACTGATGTGAAAATATTATCCTTTCATGTTGAAGAAAAAGAAGAGAAATAGACTTGCTTACTTCTTTTAATAATCATTCAGGCCAAAGAAGAAGAGCAATGAGAATCCCAGCCTACATAATCTCTATATTGTAAAGACTAAAGCTTATGATTCCTTATATCATAAGGTATCATTTAGAATCCTATCATATGATTTCCTTATATCATAAGGTCTAAATAATTTTGTGTCATACCCTAAGATTACTGCACACCTAGGAAGAAGATCAGATATTGTTGAATTAAAAAGTGACATGTTCTTTCCTGATGATAATTATCTAAGAAGGAGCTAATAAAAATTGGTAATTTGTAATAGAATTACTAGTTAGTGATATATCCTTAAAATAATGAGTCTATTATTTCATTGTACCTAGTTTGTGATAAGAGTATGGGTCTAAGGATATACCCTTGACTGAGCTTCATCTTGATAATAAAAGAGTTGTTGTGTGTGAGTGGGATAAAAACCACTACACATTGGGGATATAGTCATTCACATTGGAGGTTAACTTCATTAGGCAATGTTTTTGTGCCTTGTTATGTGGTTTACTATTTATCATTTAATGTATGAAAATTAAAGGAGAGAAAAGAGTGAGATATCTATTCACTGAATATGTACAAAGGTAAGATAGGGTATTTTTTTTAATTTTTATTAAGTCACTCACAATCATTAAACCCCTATCTCAGTGTGGTGCACTAATTTTGGTAGAACATTAATTGGTATTAGATCCACAATTCCACCTCTTATTGGATTCTCAATAATGTCTAGATTTTTTTTAAGATTTGAGTTTCTCTTTTTGAATTCACAATGAAGTACATACTCAGAGAAGATGTATCTATTGATAATAAAAAATCTATACCTTCCACGACTTTAAATAATAATAATAAGAAATAAATAAATAATATGAATAAGTCATCCTTCTTATTCAAATAGGAAGATAAATTAGTTTCTCCATGTTTAAATCCAGGTAAAGACATATCTGGAAAAGAAGAAAAAGATTTAGTGGTGAAAAAGATGAAGACGACATCCCTATTACACAAAGAGGAAGAGAAATTAATTTCTCTATGTTGTAATCATAGTGAAGAAATATATATAATAGAAGAAGAATATCTGGTGGTTGAATATACCGATAAATAGATGAAAAAACTTTCTACCTTAAAAGTTTCATATCATCCATGTGATCAAGAGGTAACTGAAGTCTCTTATAAAATAATTCCTTTAGATGATCCAAGAACATGTGGGGAAGATCACATTTCTAAGGATTTATAAGATGAATAAATTTGTGATTTAAAAAAATACTATATAATTATCCTAAGGAAATAGTTCCACACAAAAAATAATAAGATTCTTTCATTGAATGTGATGTATGATTAAGGGGGAGGGATAAAAAATTAAGAAATCTAGAATAACTATTCTAGACTTGACGGAAGTCACCATCTTAGAGTGATATAAACATTTGATATATTAAAGATTATTTGATGAATAGATCTACCTTGATTAAGTGAAGGTGAAGTCTATCCATTGAGGGGGAGAGGTTTGAGATGCTATATGAATCTTATATTTCATGAAAATATAGAATTTAGGAAAAGTGATTGAAATATATCATTGAAATTGTATGTTTTCATAATATTTAATCATTTTTTATATGAATAAGTTTTATGTAAAGGGGGATAATTTTATTTATCAATGGAATGAAAAACTGAGAAAGAAGAGGGCTAGAGATATGAAACTTAACTTGTTAGTTGATTTGATTTTTTTATCTATGTGTTAAGATTAGTGTAGGGATTTAGGTTGAAAAGTTTCATGAGAATATGTTTGAAAATTTATATTATCGTAAAAATATATAAATAACCCCTTAGAAGTGAATTCCAAGTTGGTATCATTTTCTCGATTAATTACAAAAATATTTGTTTTCTAGATTAGTCTCTTTTTTTTTAAATTGATCATTTCTCAGGAATACTTAGAGTGAAATAATTTATGGTGAATTACTTTAAGTGAATTGATACTGAAATATCTCACGTTTATTTTTATTTATTTTCAAAAAGTGGGAGAGAGAAGAAAATATAATTGGGGGATTTCCTGAGTTCTAGAGTCTCCCCATAATATCATATGTGGTTAGGGATTCATCCTATGATAGTCCCATATTTGGGGGGATTTTCAATGTCAATTTAGTATAATTGTAGCAGTACTATAACAAAAATGACTACTATAGAAACAACTGGTACTGTAGTATTACTATACATAACGAGTTTTTGGGAATTCATTTTAGACCTTTTTTCCTTTGGGCCTATAATCAATGTACTTTGGGACCTTTTGGTCATGTAAGGGTTACCTCTTAACCCAGTTAAAAAGTGGGTTTAACAAAAAATGAAATAAAAATGAGGTTTTAGTCAAAATTGTGAGAGATAAGGAAATAAAAAAAATATATTGACATGAATTTTCTATATTTATATTGAAAAAATACAAAAATGGGGGAGGGATTGTTGAACCCACTTAGTGTTGAGTTGTATTTGTTATCACTAAGAATGAATTTAATAAGCATGATGTCAATATGTATTGAGAATGAAATCTTTGAAAGAGTTTGAGTACCCAAGATTGTTGATGAGAAGAAGGTTAAAGTTCTCAAGAAATATGACATCATGTGTTGAGTTGAAGAAGGTTGAAAATATCTTGAAGATTGAATTTTGAGGATCCTACATGAATGATTATTCTAAAATAAGTTTTTTAATAAGGAGGAATTTGAAACTATAGTGTTTCCATGGATAATTGGAATGGAAGATGTTTGAGATGTAGCCATTAGTTTCATATAAATTTAGTCACTTATGGAAAATATTGAAAAAGTTTTTGAGTTTCTTACAAAAGTAACATTTCATGATGAATATTCATTGGAAAATCTGGGTTGAAGTTAAGTTTACTACTATTTGACATTTCATGTGAAATGATCATTTAAACAGATGAATATTTTTCTCATGGAGTGTGAAAAATGATAAATATTATATCCATCTGAATAAGTTTTGAAATACAACTAATGTAATTCCATCCTAAGTTTTATCATATGGCGAAGGTAAATGTTATTTACACAAAGAATATACTTGGATGGTGTTTTAGGAGGAACTATAGTTGGTTAAGGAAAATGAGGTCCATTAAAATACTCTATGCAGTATTTATATGTTTCATAATGATTTGGAATTATTATGGTGATGATTAAATATGATTAAAAGTTATTCCAAATTATTTTAGATATATTGAATAGATTTATTAGTGCAGAAGCGGATTTGTTGAATTTCTAGAAGTTACCCATATCCAGAGATGAATTATGGATGTATTATTTCTAAAATAAGTTTATATTGAAGATTATCCAAATGATCACAAGTTCCTAAAGAAGTAAAATTGTTTAGAAGTTATTTTCTATAAGTTACATGATAAGTCTGGAAAGTTTAATTTTCATCTGGACGATGAAATATGAAGTAGTCCAACATTTAAAATCATGTTGAAAAATTTAGAAAATGAAAAAAACTTATATAAAGGAAACTCTGATGAATATGTAAGATTTTTTTCATTTAAAATATATATACTAAATAAAAGATAAAAAGTCAAAAATCATATATAATAAATAATATGTTTTATATATAAAAGATATATGATGAATAACAGTGGTAAAGTCCAAAACCTTATGCAGTACATAAGATATTTTGAGATTATAGAAGTTTTTTAAAATATATAATTTTTCGATGAGGTGTAAGTTTTTGATGATGCCTATATTTTTGATGATGTATAATATTTTCTGCCGAGGATAAAATGTAAATGTGGAAAAGTAAAAAACCTTACACAATACGTATAATTAAAAAACATCACATAAGGGTCATTAGTTTTTAGAAAATATGCAAAGTAAAAAACCTTACATGATACCTAAAGGTAATAATTTCTTATATAAAGTTCACCAGTTAAGAAACTAAAATTATACAATATGATATCTATATATTATACTAAAAAATATGCTTTTAATGGCCTGACCTAAACTACTAGGTCCAAAATGGAGTTCCACAAAAACTCATGCATGCCTCCCCATATGTAAGAGGGTACTGACTAGCAGTGAGGGTCTAAGTCTATAAGTGAGGATACTATACCATTTGTATCATTTCATAGCACAATAATAAAACAATATAATAAATATAATTAACAGAGTATCACATGGAAACTAAAAGATTTCATATCATTCATATAGGTAATAAATGGGATCCCAAAGTGGCAAGAAAAAACCAGAGTAATAGAAGTAGCAGAAAAATAACTAAATAAAACAGCGGGGTCCTCCAAAGTCTATCTCAGTCTGCTACCATCTTCATGTTCCTATACTCATCCATTAGATATGGGATCATTTACTTTACTCGGATCTCTATACATGAAGTATGCATGCACATTAGGATGTCTGTGTAGGGTGTGAGTAATAAAACCTTGTAGGACACCACTAATGCATCCTTAAAAAATGTGCACTTGTACAATAAGTGTATTCCATGATAATAATAAATTCGTAAACAAGCATAATAGCACAAAATCATGTAACGAGCAGTCAAAACTAACCAAGTAGTCACAAACCACTACCCATATTTTCTTTGGATCTATACTATAAGGATAATGAGTATTTTCAGGAGTAACCAAAACTAGTCATAGGGATAGTGAACTAGTCACTCGACATCCTCATGTCATCATGCATACATGCTACTCTCCATCCTATAGTTATCAATAATGTCATTCTACTCAACATCCTCTATTATTTGAGTAACCATGTTACTTGAAATCCACTAGGTTTCCTTAGATAACACGGTACTTGGAATTTACTAGGCATCCTCAAATGTATCCTCAACATGGACCCATAGAACCATCATACTTCTACCCTGTTATCAAGTTCATCTTCAACACCATCACAAGTCATGTGCACTCCCTCTTTAAGGGATAATCATGTCATGACAGTACACCTATTCTGAGTACCAAGGATGATAACACTGAAGGCAAGGTAATATACATAACAAGGTAAAGCATACAAGTAAAGAATAACATCATGAGAATAAATTAGCAACATACATACATGAGATAATCATCAAACAAGTCCAAAAAATCTATAACAATACTCATGGAATCAAAAATCATAATAGGTCTCATGAGCCACACCCACCCACCCACCCACCCACCCACCCACCCACATGTGATCGAAATCAAGGATGGTCATCAAGGTATGCCAACACAAGAATTATAACAAGGAAAAAAAGTGTATATGAGAGCCCTATAAGGTAAGGAAATTCCTACCTCAAAGTATTTGATGAAGAACTTCAAGGTTCATCAAGGAATCATCACCTGAATCTCGTCTGCATATTCATCAACTCATACCACTCACCAAGGATTCCTAGGATCGATTCCAACTATTTAATTTAAAAAAATAAATAAAACACCACATGAAATAATAGTTTCTATATAGTGGATAATCTAGAATAAACATGATAATTCCATATTATTATTCTTGAGAATTCAAAATTATTGTCATTCAATAAATTCTTTATAAATTCTCTTAAAATATTCAAATAGCTAAATCATAAACTATTCATGAAATAAGAAAAATATAAAAACAAAAATTTCTACCTGGAATAATATCCCCTTAAGAAATTATACTCTCAAGAATAGAAGAGAGAGGGTGAGAGTTCTACCACACCTAGAACTCAGAAGAATTTGTATTTTTCAGATAAGGATTCAAAAACATTGAACAATCATATTTCTAGACTGCTCTGACTTAAGAGAATACCCAAAAACTAAAAATATAAAGGTTCATATATTTTTGAGGAGGTAAACTGCATACAGGTCCAAAACATTAAGAACAACAAATTAAATTCACTAATTATTATTTTTTTAATAATTTCTAAATTTTAGAGTGTTTAAATTCAACCATAAATATGATTTATAAATTTAAAAGAGTCAAATAATTAATTCTCATGATTTTTGGAATTCAAAATAATAAAAACACATAACAGGTGTGATATGAGGAAGAATAAATGTAAAAATAAGGATTTTAAATTATTTTTCCTAAAAAGGGTGTTGCGTAAGGGTAACATGGTTTTACCCTAACATAGGTCCTATATGTAATTTAATTATAATGTGTTTACCCTTACATAGTTCATAAACCTAGACCCACCCTTAGGAAAATCTAGATTATCCCTATGCAACCTTTGAAAACTCCTTCCTACCTTTACGTAGTGCCTACAATACCCTTACAAAACCTTTAGAAAAACTATGTCTATATTTACACAGTGGATTTATATTCCTTTTACCCTTACATAGATACCAGTTTACCCTTATGTAACCTTTGAAAAGTCATAATTTCCTTTACATAGTGCCTAACTTACCCTTACACGGTCCTTAAGTACCTCATCTTACCCTTACGTGAGTAAAGGGTTTATCGAACGACCCTTACAAAGAACACATGTTACCATTATGTAACCATTATAAATTTAGGGTTACCCTTATGAAACCCATAGAAAATTAGGGCTAACCTTACATAACCCATAGAAAACTAATCTACCCTTACGCAAAGTAGAGGTATTGCATAAGGGTAAGAATTAAATTGTTTTTTTTAATTTTTCACACAAGAGGATTATAAAATATAAAAAAGAGTGGTTTAAGAATATTTAAAGATTGAGAACATTATAATTATCCCCATATAATGAATTCTAATCATAGAGAAGTATCTCTAACAGTATTTCTTGAAAAACTCAGGCTATTAAGCTCAAACAACATACTTCCACTCCCATATTTTCTCCTAGATCTGGCCATGATTATATAGAATCTAGATAAGTGGCACTATATTTCCTCATAGGAATTTATATCTCCAGTCTACAATCCACACCAAACTCTCCTCATAATATTCATATAGAAACAACTCAATGTCCTCACAACCTATAACATGCGTAGGATCGAGCGTGTACCTCTGAAGCTGAGAAATGTGGAACACATCATGCATTCCCCAATAACATGGAGGAAGGTCCATATGATACCCCACTATCCCAACCCATTCAGTGATATTGAAGGGTCCAAAAAACTGTAGTTCCAATTTCCTTTGCTTCCAAAAAATATTGTTGACCTTTTAGTTTTAATGACTACAAAATCGTGTTTTTAATAATACTAATGAATTTCATGTTTTTCTGTTAGTAATTTGTATTATGAGAACAAGTGATAAATCCATCTAAGTATGAGACACTATTGATATAGACACCATTTTCCATGACACACTTCCAACATAAAAATATCTAAGTTTGAGACACTGCCAGGATATCACATTGTCATACTATCATACCGTTGGACTGAAGAATTGACAAAGTATAAGACACCATCATTCGACACACCTCTATGATGTCATGTCACAAAAAATGTGGTTAAGTATAAGATACCACCTGATGAGGCACCATCAAATTCACACTATTAGTATCATACCTCTAACATGAAATTTGGATAAGTCTAAGACAATGTCAGAACATACACTATCAGACCAGAAAATGTTAATTGACACACCACTAACATAGTGGAAATTTGGCTAAGTATAAGACACCACCAATGTCATGCTACCAGAATAAGATACTATCAAGTGAGACACCACCATATCCTAAGACACTATCACTATTTCTATTAATTTAATTATTTTTAATTACATTACTCTAAAATATATATTGATCAAATTTAATGCTATTTATTATTTTAATGATTGTATCTAAAATTTATGATATAAAACATGTTAGAATTATAAGTACAAGGAAAAAAATTATTTAGATGTTCATGCTTCTGATAAAAGTGGATAACACTCCCTCGTGTAGGTAGATGCATAAAAAATAGATATATAATGGGATACACATAGAATGAAGAAAAATTATGTAGTGGTGAAATGTGAAGTTAAGATCTTGAACTACCTGAATACACGTAGAGCTCACTGATTGTGAATAGTCGATTGAGGAATCCAAAGCATCATCATATACAGTGTTTTTATCTAGTAAAAAAATAGTAGTTGTGATACTATGTTTTCCTAAAGATTTTGAAAGAACCTAACTCAATATTTATTACTAATTCAAATCAAGAGTCACAAACTTCATTGAAATAGACTGAGAACTTTTAAACTCTATACTCCTTGATTTTTTAGTTCTGTTTAGTTTTATTTCTTCTTGAGCAGTTTGTGTGCTTACTTTGCTTTAACACATGCACACTGTCTCCTATGATAAACTAGAAGATACTTGATATCTTTTCAAACACTTTTCTTATTTGTTTATCCCACAGATAAGAGTGGTAGAGGTCCCCATGTGGCTTGTTACATTTAACTCCCACGCATAAATATAGAAGAGGTCATGTGTAACTTGTATAGTTGTAAAATGTTATATTAACCCGATCCATGTTGTGGATCATCTAGTTTATTTTATATAAACTTCTTTTTGGTAGGTGATCACCAAGTGGAGAGGACTAAGTATTGACTTGAGACTAAACCTATTGTAATCATTCTTTTTACTGTGTGTTTTAATTTTGTTTTATTTTATTTCTTGAAAACTGAAAAATGTTTTTAACTATAAACAAAACATATAAATATAATTTAATAGTTTATATTAATTCATGTTCATATAGTATTTTGATAATATAAGTTTATTTCGAAGGATTCAATAATATATATATATCATTCATTTGAGACCTAATCAATATTTAGAGAAATATTTAGAAATATTAAGATATATATCATACTACTTATTTTGATAAACTTTCTCATATTTAAACATTTGGGGGATTTCAAAATAATCCTTTGGTAACAAAATTTTTTTTGGGTACTTAATTCAATCCACTCTTAAGATACTCACTCCTACCAACATTTTATGTCAGAGGAGTTTTTTATTTGATATTCAAGTTTTCAAACTTGTTTTAACTATGATTTTAGTTATAATTTAAAAATCTTAAATTTATGTTAGTTATAAATTAAGTTCTTTAATATGAATAATTGTAAATAAGGTTCTGCTACCAACATATCTCCTTTCTTTAATGGTACAAATTATTCCCAATGGAAAATAAAGATGAAAATGCACATAGAGAGCATGGGTTTTGATATTTGGTCTATTATAGAAGATGAATATGTAATAACAGATACTAATAGAAACACTTGGGATGATGCAAAAAAATTATCATAAAATAGTAATTGTAAATCTATGAATGGCCTGTACCATTCCCTTGGTGATGAAGAGTTTAATTGTTTCCCATGAGTGAACTTATAGTTTTAAAGAAATGTGGATTAATACATATACTATTAAATATGATAATTTTAATATGAAACCTGATGATCCCATTTATGATAGTTATCTCAGGTTTAATGAGATTGTCAATACCATGAGCTTTCTAGAAGGCCTGTATCTAACAAGGGCCAGATAATGAGATTACTGATATTTATACATGAAATATGGATATGCACTTCAGTTTCAATAAGATAATCATGTGATATAAGTAAACTACCTATGAAAGAGTTGATTGGAAAGCTTATGATGTATGAATAAGAGATAAAAGTCAATAGTGAGTAAGATGAGGAACCTAAAAGAAGGTTTGTATCTTTCAAGAATAATTATTCTAGGCAAAAAAAAGAGAAAGAAAAATTCCAAGATGTAGATTCAAGTTATCATGAATTTTCTTCTAATAGTGATGAGTAAATGTCTCACCTAGCCAAAAGGTTTAATAAATTTTAAATAAAGATAAAGTTTTTTAGAAAACCAATTGATACAGGAAAATATGACAACAAAGGAAATTTAAAGAAAAATGATGATGATATAAAAGAAGTTGTATACTATGAATGAAATAGAAAACTTCACATAAAATATGACTGTACAAAGCTAAAATACAAAAATAAATATGAAGACAAGGACATGTGATACAATGAGGCCATGAAATCCACCTGGAGTTTATCTAAGGACAACTCTAATGACTTGAATTCTTCACTTGAAGAAAAATAGGGACAAAGTGAACATGTGTTTCATGACCAAAACTAGTGAGGTATCTACATTAACTACTATTTCTAGTATTTTTCCGATACACGTGACCAATAAATATGACAATGAAAAAAATTATTATGATAATATGTCAAGTGAATAATTATTTGACTACTTCAATATGGTAGAAGACACCTTTAATGAGTTAAAGGATAAATACAAATTTTTTCAACGACAACATGCTATAAATGTAAACTATAAATCTAAGATGTCTATAGAAAATGATACAAATGTTCAACTGCTCAAAGAAAATTATGAAATTAAACTATCTAATAAACAATTGATGAAAGAACTTTAAAAATTTAAAAATGGTAGAAAAAAATTACACAAATCTTGGGAAATCAAGTTACTCCCAAAAATGTTACTAGGATAGGATATGAACCTAGACTGAGGAGAATAACTAAGAATAATTTTATTCCTAAATATAGACCTGAAATATCTACTACTAAACATTTTTCAAAAAGAACCAATAAAGTTTTTATTTATAATATTCTATAATCCATTTATAGGAAATCCAAAAGGAAAATTTGGGTTCCCAAATCCTAAAATACTAATATTTCTGGACCAAAACAGATTTGGGTACCCAAACAATTTCTTATTTAAAACATGTTTTGTAGGAAAAATTATTAAAGACCTCTAGTAGAAGTCTATGGTGCTTGGATAGTATATATTCAAGAAATATTATATGATACTATTCTTTCTTCAAGAGACTTATCAAGGTTTATGGTGTCCATGTCACTTAGTGACAATGCAAAAGGAAAAATCATCAACCTAGGCCAGATTGGTAACTAAAAATTAGTTTTGATTTCTAAAGTTTTATATGTTGATGGTTTAAAATATAATATTCTTATAATTTCTCAATTACATGATAATGGTTTTATTTTAAGTTTTATAATTATGCTTGAAATTTTTATGATTCTAATTTTTTTTTTAATTTTTACTGCCTTGAGAAATGACAATGTTTATGTTAAATATTTAAATTATTTTGTTTCTAAAAAATGTTTCATACTTAAGTGCCTTTTATAAAGAATCTTGGATTTAGAATAAGAGACTAGTCCATTGCAACATTCAATCACTTATAAAGATAACTAGGAAAGGGTTAGTTAGGGATCTACCTAATATTGAGCTACTAACTTATAAATTTTATAACCCTTGTCAAAAAGATAAAAAATATAAAATTTATTTTAAACTAAAGAAATAAGTTTAAACTTCTCAGCCTATTGAGTTAGTTTACATGGATTTGTTTGGACCTTCCAGAGTTTCTAGTCTTAATGGTAAGAATTATGTTTATGTTATTGTTGATGACTATTCTAGGTATACTTGGTTATATTTTCTAGCTCACAAAAGTAAAGGATAATATTAATTTACCAAGTATGATAAGTATTTTGAAAATATTAGTGGACTTAGGATTAAAACCTTAAGGATTGACCATGGTTGTGAGTTTGAAAATCAAGATTTTGAATCATTTTTCTCACAAAATGTCTACACTCATAGCTTCTCGGCTCCTAGGACACCCCAATAGAATAGAGTTGTTAAAAGAAGAAATCGAACCTTACAAGAGATAGCTCAGACCATGTTATATGAGTATGAACTACTTATCTATTTTAGGAAAAATCTATCAATATAGCCTTCTATATTATCAATAGAGTTTTGATCAGACCCATTCTTAAGAAGACCCCTTACGAGTTATAGAATAATAGGAAACCACAGGTTAATTAATTAATAGTTTTCGGTTAAAAAATATTTATTATTAACACTAAGGATAATTTGGTAAATTGTGCCTCCAAAATTAATGAATAGATTTTCCTTGATTACTCAGTATTTAGTAAAGACTATTGAGTGTTCAATAAGAAGACAAAAACTGTGGATGAATTAGTTTATGTCAAATTTGATGAAACTGATCCACATGATCCTAAAACCTCATTATAAAACCTTGAGTATGATTTATCTTCTCCAAACTTAAATTCTAAACCTTTAGATTCTGCTGAAAAATAGCAAGAAAAATCGTCCAGTTCTGAGGAATTTCTAAAACTTCCAGAAACTAAAAATCTAGAAGTGACCAGTCCCTCTTTCTCTAGAGATATTAGAACTATTAAGTACCATAATTTATATTATTTTGTAGGTGATATAAATGGAGGAACCCAAACTATATCTTATTTAAGAAACCAAGTTTAACATCAATATTTCTTATCTCAGCTTGAAATTAAGAATGTAACACCCTGATATTTTATGAAAAATATTATTTTAATTTCATTAATGTCTTTTGTTGTATTCTACACCAAGATTACCTTGCGCTATACGCAACACCGTATTAGCTTGCAGTATACGCAACACTATTCTTGGACCGTGTTACACACAATTTTGATAATAGTTATTTTACGCAACATTGAGTATATATATATATATATATATATATATTAAATGTATAAATGAAATATGGTTGGATTCTGTTATACGAAACAACAAAGGATTCTTTCACAACACGTAACCCTGACTTGGCTTGCATTACACGCAATCGCGACCTTCCTCGATAGCGTGTGTTGTACGCAATACCGGGTTTTAATAAACAATGTTATATTATTATAATATTGTCATGAACTAGCCGTTATGAATAGTATTAACTAAATTTTGAATTTTATAACATTATTATTCATCTTACACATTTCTAGAACATGGTATAAGAACAAAATAAATTTTTCGGGTAAAATAAGTATTTTTCAAAAAATGCATTTTTACCGCCTTTTGATGGCGCGCCCACTTTAAATATAGTTTTTGACATGTTTATATGTTCAATTTGACAAAATAATATTATTCTTTTGAATCAGGATATAAAAATTTACATTAGATAAAGTTTTGATATTTTTCCGATAACTTTCATATTTTAATGAATAGTAAAAACACGCTATATTTTAATTAAAAACAACTTTTTTCATCGTAATATCTTATGTGGTTAAATTATAATATTGAATGGTTTTAAAGTATAAATAGAATATATTTTTACCATTTAATATAATGTATGTCATTAGCATTGAGTTTACCTTGAATTCGTAGGTTAAATCAATTTAATCTTTTGCAATGTTTTAAAGAAAAACCCGTTTTCTTTCGACAACGGGATTAATTTTAATTTAATTTCTGCATCTTTTGTGTATTGAATTTGGAAAAATGGATTCCATATTTGGAATCAGTGGGTCCAAATTATGTTAATAAGCTACTTTTTATTTTTGGGAATTATGAATAGTAACTACGGTAAATTTTATTTACCATAGTTAAAGGTAAATCGGGTAATTAAGGGTAAATATAATATTTTAAAATTACCCTAAAAAATGTCAAAATCCTATTGGATGACTAAAAGTCAACCCATATCACCTAAGGGTCATATTAGAATCATTTAATGGACATTTTTCCATGAAAATAACTTAATTATTATTAAAACCAAAGAAAGTGACAACATGTCACTCTCTTAAATATTATAAGTATATTAATTTTAATTTAGTGATAAAATTCATGAAACTTCAAACATGAATAGTCTCCAGAAATATAATGAAATTATCTACATCATATAAATTTATTTATAATTTTTAGGGATTAAATAATTATCATTAATTATGACACAATAGTGATGCAGAAATTGTTTATCTAGTGAAAAATCAAGAATATTGTTTTTATTAAACTAATAGTGACCATAAAATGTACAAATACCTAACCAAAACTTATTGTCCATGTAAATGTAAACCATAATCATCCAATGGTCTAATATTTGACCATTTGGAGCCTTATAAAAGCGATTATGACACTTATATTATTTTATTTTAAATGATGCCAAAGTTGTCACCTTCATAATTTAATAAATATAAAAATTTAAATATTGTGATTTTAAGATGATAAATTCGAGTAAAAGTATTATTGTGAAAGGTAATAGATTTATTTTCATCATAGGATTTTATTTTTAATTTTTATGCAACAAATAAGTATATTAAATAATTATACAAAAATGTTGTAGTATTTATTTTGTTAAGAGATAAACCAAATAAATGGTTTCAAAAATAATAAAATAAATATTATATGAACTATTTAATGTGATCCAATAATTTTTAAGATACATATGACATTTTATGAATCTATTGAAACTTTTAGTTCGAACATTTCTTCTGTATTTATTTTATTTAAATTCAAATAAATGAATAGTGTCAAAATTGACACTATTGTTATTTTATAAAAAAAAACATATTATAAAATTGATTAAAAATCACAAAATATTTCAAAATTATAAATTTAAATTTATATGATCTAAAATTTTATTAAGAATCCAATTATGGACAATTCACAAAAAATAAGTAATTATTTGTTATAATTTAAAAATTAGAATGTTATTACCACAAATAAAATTAAATTGATTAAATAAGGATAAATCATGTTGATAATGTTTAAAATAAATTCCTAACATGTCTAAATTCTATTGGTTGATGATATTAAAACCTTATCTTATCTAATATTCGAATATGAGTCATTTTTGGAGGTTTTTATGTGGGGTTAGATTTATTATAAATTAATATTTTTAAGAATTCCAAAGGTGCCCCTCTCCTCCCTTATAAAAGGGCACCTCCTCCCCCTCCTCCTCACACCAATTTGAGCACTCAAGCTCGGCCAAACCCTGCCATTTTCTCCTCTACACTTCCCTAGTATCATCCTAGAGGTCCTGGTCTTCTTCAAAGACCATCCTTAGTTCTTTAAGTGGAGGATAAGTGAAGGCGCGTCAAAAAGAGGTAATATCCATTACCGATCTTTTTCAATTTCATTATTCTTCAACTTCTTCTTCTTTATTTGTTTCATGATAAAGTAATAACATAAGTATTACTTACATACTGATATGTTATTATAAATATGAAACAACCCTAATTCACCTTCTATCCATCCTACAGAAAAATGAAATCACCGCACGTGCGTACGTACGGAATACCGTCTCCACGCCGTGGTGTAATCTATTTTCCACTATCACCTTAAAAGGATGAGTATAATGGTGTAATGAGTAACTATATATGATTATTATAGAGTTATATTGATACTGAAATAGTATACATACACTTCAACACAATTCCACGACCATGGGAACGATATCATCGCTCGTGCGTACGTACGGACTACCGTCTCCACGACGCGATGAGATTCATTCTCAATGATTAACCATTCATGAATGATTATAAAGTATATATAATATGTACTAATGAAATATATGACATAATAATGATACTGGATTTATTTATATATTTATATGTATGTCATCTACTTAATTCCATTCAATTCAATAAGGAAACGAAAACAGCGTTCATGCGTACGTACGGACTACCGTCTCCATGAACGGTGTATTTCTTTCCATTTAATGATTTATTATATATATGTATATCCTGAATATATATATATATAAATCATGTTTTATGTTCTGGAATTAAGTAATCATGATCTAAGTAATCATATGAATAATTACAAGTTAAAAACACGAACGACAAATGAGACGATTTTACCCAAAACGCTACTTTAACATAAATTTACAAAAGAACGGGTAATATAAAGTCATAAGTGGATCATATATGATATAATAACAATTAATATGATTCTGGAATAAGTCAATAACATGATTTAAATCATTATACAGGAGGTTCAGACACTTACAAAGCAAGTCAGACCTAAGGTAAGAGAAATATCACAATCTCATTTTTATCCGAGATTGTTTATTCGTAAGTATTTACTGGGGTGTATTTTATCATCAACATCCATGTTTCATCAATATGTAATATTCTTTCCATCCACCTAAAATTGTTTAAATCCATTTTTACCCTTTGGTGAGTTTTTAGTAATATGTATGAAAGGAATCTTTTGTCATTTTTCGTACGAGGTACTTTTTGACTTTTTCGACAAAAGTACGAAAAGAATGTTTTTTTAACTTATACGACATGAATGGATTTTTAAAACATTATTTCCAAGAAGATTCCTTTACAAGTTTTCAAGTTTATTTTTAATCAAATTCTTTTATTTTAAAGTCGTATGACATGTTATGAAAGGAAAAATGTTTTTGAAGAAGAAAGGATATTTTCTCAAGAATGGAGTTCAAGTGTTTTATCAA
Source organism: Viscum album (assembly GCA_963277665.1). Lineage (NCBI taxonomy): Eukaryota > Viridiplantae > Streptophyta > Magnoliopsida > Santalales > Viscaceae > Viscum > Viscum album. The sequence goes on from OY728153.1 coordinate 938,373,810, forward strand.
AATTATTTTCCATCTAAGATAATAAAGGGTTCTGTTTTTATCCCTATTATTACATTGATTTGATCCTGTTATGATGGAATTATTTTTATGAATTCCTTTATCTTATATGAATTGATTTATGATGTCATGATGTTTAAGATTCCCATTTGTATTACATGAGTTATGAAATGATGTATGGTTTATGATTTTGTGGCACACATAAGAATGGTATCATTATGAGATGGGTGGTACCTATATCTCCCTCCAATGCATTGGGTAAAGATTTTATATCTCATGAGATAGACATGGCTGAAATGGTAGGTTATACCGGTTCAGTGAAACAGGACTGAAACGAGGGTTACTCGATTCAGAAAGGGACTTTGTCCACTAAGATAGTCTTGGAAATGAGTCTTGACTAACAAGAAATGATTCTCTATGATTATGTGTGTATGCCACAAAGTTTCATGTTTTAAGTTATGATTATTGGGATTTCATTTCACTACTATGATTTATCCCATGTTATGAAATTATGCTCTCTTTTGCAGGTTAAGATTTCCAAAAGTTATGTTCTTATGAATATGATGTGATTGATTTTTCTTTTGTATACCCTTACTGAGCATTTGAGCTCACCCTTTTATGTTTTATTTTCCCCAGGATATAATTAAAGGTTTTAGGTAAAAAAAAGAAGATCTTTATGGGAGATATTGGAGATCTTTCACCACGATTAGAAGATTACGTTCCGAGTTTCCAAAGACACTAAACTATTACGATACTTGTGTGTGTATTTTTTGTTATGTACTAAGTATTCCGCCAAAGTAATGTAATGTCTATGTACATCAAGATACGGGTCTCTACAAAGAACATAAATGAAGCTATTAATGATGAATTATGGGCAATAACAATGCAAGATTAATTAAATTAGTTTGAAAGGAACAAAGTGTGAGAACTTGTAGATAGACCCAAGCACACCTTTAATATTGTAATTAAATGGGTGTTTTGGAATAATGTTAATGAGTCATGAACTATAGTTAGAAATAAGTCTAGACTAGCTACAAAAGGTTATAGTCAAGAAGAAGTTATTTACTACGAGGAAACCTTTACACCTGTAGCCAAAATTAAATCCATAATAATCTTGATTTCTATATAGCTCATATATATTCCAATATTTATAAAATGTATGTAAAGAGTGAATTCTTAAATAGTTTTATAATTGAGGATTTTTTTGTACAACAACCCCTAGTTTTCAAAATCCTAATTTTTCAAATCAAGTTTTTAAATTAACCAAAGATTTATACAGTTTAAAAAAAGGTCCTAGTTATTTCTTGGATTTCATATTTTTCAAAACAAATAAGTAATTATTTTGAATCAAAGTAAATATACAACAAATCTTATAAAACATTTTACCTTTGATAATACTAAGAGTAGTGATACTTTTATGAGTATCACTTGTAAATTAGATCTTGATGAAATTAAGAAACTAGTTGATCAAACCAGTTACAGAGGTATGATTGGAAGTATTCTCTACTTGACTCCTAGTTGACCAGATATTATGTTTAGTGTGTGTATGTGTGCTCATTTTCAAGCAAACCCAAAAGATTCACATCTTATTTTTGTTAAAATAATTTTAAAATACCTCAAGTATACTAAAAATTTAGGATTGTTTTACCCCATAGGACAAGAATTTGATTTTGTAAGTTATTATTATACCGATTTTGGTGGATTTAAGTTAAATAGAAAAAGAACCTCTAGAAAATGTCACTTTTTAGGTAAGTCTTTAGTTTTATGGTGTAGAAAAAAGAAAAATTCTATTGCATTGACTACTGCCGAAGCTGAATACATAGCTGTAGGCGGTTACTATGCACAATTTTGTGGATGAAACACACTCTACTAGACTATGGATATCATTCCCAACATGTGTCCATAAACTATGACAATAAAAGTGTAATAAATATATCTAAAAATCATATTTCACATTCTAGAACAAAGAACATTGATATAAGAAATAACTTTTTGAGAGATAATTTTCAAAAGGGAGATTTCAATCTTGAATTTATTGGCATAGAACATCAGTTAGCTGATATATTCACTAAACCTTTGAATTTTGAGATATTGAATTATATCAAACACAAATTTGGAATGATAAATTTCGGTTAAGTTTAATAACACATCATTGTGATGACATACCATTGACTTATCATGATTTTGTCTTATCATGCTATTGTCTTTTCATACCATTAACTTTTCATGTCACTAGTTTGTCACACCATTAATTTTTCATGACATTTCCTTTGAATTTTTTTCCTCTATTTCTTGATATTTTGAATCACCAGTTTATTTCATAGTTTATTATATTTACTAAAACCTAATGCATGTTTATGTCTTGATATTACATTTGATTTCTGGTATAATTTTGATTTTAGAATACCTAATATCCCAAATGAAATTAAAGTGGCATAATGTCTATTCCCAACATACCTTGATCCTCACGCGATACTCACATATCTATCTCTCGAGCCTAGCACGACCCTTTTCCTCAAGCATTTCAAACCTTCTCTTCACCTTCAACCTAGATTGCTGAGCCAATCTGAATTATGATAATGAAGTTTGATTTTGTTATTTCTCCTTATAAGACACAAACTTATAAGAAATAGAATAAAGATCCTCTTTCACCTACACTAGTTTCTTTAGTCAATCAGGATCTTGCCAACAGAGTTGTTGTTACAGAAAATGAAGTTGATTTAAGTGGATATTGTTGAGTAAGTCTCTGGTATTTAATTTTCTCTAAATCCAAGGGTGGTTGGAGTATATTTCATGAAATAAGAGGGATTTCTATCCAAATTTTGTATATTAGTTTTATCAGAATGTGGAGTTTGCATTCAATAAAGATGAATCTGATTAGATTAAAATCCATGTCAAAGGATAAATGTTTAGTTTCTCATTAAAAAAATGGGCTAAGTGTTTAAATTTACCTCATGATTGATTATTTTATGATTACCAAGTAATAATCCTAGAATCTAGTGAATTTTTAATTTATGAGAATGACCTTGCTATGATAATAGGAGATGGCACAACAAGAAGGCCTGTTTCCTTAGAATTGAATGGAGAATGTAGGTTTCTATTCAAGTTTGTGAAACATATGCTTTTCCCATGGAAGGGTTATTTTTTTAAACTAAGGTACTAATATGTGTATCTTATTTCTATATTGACTTAATGTCACAAGATTAATCTCTATAGGTATATAATGGTACATATGTGCAAAATAATTAAACCATCCATAAGATCTAATTTTTATATCTACCTAAAGACTATTTCTTCCATGTTAGAGGCCAAAGGCCTAGTTCATGATGATGAAGAGTCTAATATAGACTGTGATGGGTTTTTATTATAAGTTCTATGTGTTCAAGAATGAAAATCAGTTGGAACCCATGGAATAAACAATGGGTTGGAGATTCTAAGAAGTCATATGCTAAGTATAATCTAGTTGATCATCCAAACAAACCTAAGGATGAAGTTGATCCAAGTTTTTAAATTGATGAAATAGTGTAATACTCTGATGATAAGGAAGAATAAGCTAAGGTTTAAGTATAATATTAACAATCTATTGATGTAGGGAGTGACCCTAAACTTTCTTAAAAAACCTCTCCCACTAACTTTGAAGCTCCTAGTCCACCTAGGTGGTTTCCAAAAAGAGAAAATTTGGTTAAGAGTGATGAAGAAGAGACTGAGGTATCTATAGAGGATCAATATAATAGTTACAAATCCATTGATGATAATGGTAATTATGAGGAAGAAGAAGATAATAATGGAAATAATAAGAATGGAAATGAAAAATATGTTGCAGATGATGGAAGAAATTCTGATCCTGATAATGATAGTGGCCAAATCAAGAAGAAGGATATGGAAATGACTTCAGAGATTAAGGATGATTTTTTTGAGGGAGATCATTCCATATTAGGGGAGATTTTTCATGAAGCTCCACCTATTGATGATTTTTAGGATAGCTTAGTTTCCACTAATCAAGTAGTTTTAGATTCTGCCGTGGCAGAGAACTTAAGTGTTATTACTATTGTGGAACAACATGTTTCGGAACAAGAGAAAAAGGAGCTTATTGAGAGAGAATTTTGAAATGATCAATTATTTGGTGTAAAGGTTAATAAGTCTCCTATGGATGAAAATGTGGAAGGTTATTCCACTACTATTCATGACTAAAAGGATGTTGAGATGCAAGATGTTCCAATTATTGGTACACAATTAGAAGCTGAGCCTTCCAGTATTGAACACACAGTGGCTTCTCAAAGTTCAGAAGGTCATAGGAATCTAGATGTTTCAACACCTCCTTCTACTGTATATATTTTAGATTTTGTTTCAGACTGTTGGTAGGAACCTATGGAGTAAGAGTGTGGAAAGTTATCTAATGTTGTAATAATACCTTAAAAGAGTGATAAACATGAATATTTTATTAAAAGTGATCCTAAGGTATCCTTGATAGAACATGTTGATCTTCAAGGTCTACTTGAAAGGTTCAGTTCTATGAGACCACTTGTACCTAAACCTGTTCCAGCTCCTCCATTTGTTCCAATGGATATAGTCACTCAAGCTGACTTGAATGTTTTTGATGAGAAGTTATTGTTTAAGTTTCAAAAGTGTGTCAGGAACCAATCCCATATTTTGAAAAAGCTTAGTGAAAATGATGCCAGGTATTTATTTGAGTTGGTTATCTAGAATATCCAACAAAAAATGATGCATCACATTTTTGAGATAGAGATTGATAATAAGTGTCTAGGTGGTGAACTAGAATCTCTCAAGTCTATACATTTAGAAATGAGACTTGAGTTTAAATCTTATTTAGTTGGTATCCTTAAAATAATTAAAGATACATCTTATGATACTTATGTTGCTGCTACACCTCCTCCTCCAGTGCTTAATGTTGATACCATCTGATCAGCTATTAGAGAAGAAGTTATAAATGCTTCCAGTGGTCTCTTTTGTGTATAACCTATGTTTCCTTTCAAAATTCCATGGAAGTTTGAGAAAGGAACTCAGAATGATCATATGATTATCAGGAAATATTCCAAATATATGAATAATTATAGAGAGACTATAACCAAGCCCATAAAATTATATATTACTCAGATCTATACCAAGCATGTAGTGGATTCCAATTTCAAATTCTTGGATGAGAATTTGAGAATACCCCCTCTGACTTAAGAATTCAAAGATAAAGTCAGATAGCTCAAGGAGATGACCCCTGTGTTGAACATGTTTATAGAAGAGAAGGGTGTATTATTTAGTGTTATGGAAAGGGGTGTCCAAATCATAATGGATTTTATAAATCTCATGAATAATTTTCTTTATGTTCAAGGACAAGAAGTGGTTGCTCAATCAATCGTTCTGATTACTCCTCAGTTATCTTTTAGACCTAGAGTTATTAGTGGTTTCCCTGTACCTTTTCCAACTAGTTTTCAATATTTTCCTATGAATCCTATGCAAGCTGTGTGCCATCTCAGGCTAGTTATTTTTTTTGAAGATCATCTCCTCCGGTTTCTCACTAGTCATTCTCCTGGTTCTCCTTTTACTCTACTCTAGGCTGATCCTGTTGCATTAGATAAGGAACAATAGAAAGCCAAGTCTAAAGGAAAAGACCTGATAAACCCCTATGCTAAACCTTAACCTTTATATTTTGTTGGATTAGACTAAAATGTATTTTATGGGATTTGTATTGTAATAACTTTGTGCTCATAATTTTGACTATCTTTTATACCTATTATTATGTATTTTTTACTTTTATTTTCCATTAAAATCTTTTAATATCTTCCTTCTTCCTACATTTATTTATATTATTTACCTTTTTGATATTCCAAAAAGGGAGAGAATTATTATGGAATACATTATTTTAAGGTGAATTCTTATGGAATATATGAATTTATGTATAATTTTTATGGTATCTATGTGTTTTGAAGCAATTCATGGAATACTATTTTTATGTTATCTAAACATATTATCTTTGCTAATATTGTTTCATGATACTTACCTTTGATACTAACTATTTTCCTATTATTTTCCTTGAATAATCTATAAATACTATGAATTATAAGTCTTGATTTATATTTGGATCGTACCTTAGATATCATGTTTAAAATTTTGTAATATCTATAATGACCTGTTTTTAATTTTATAATATTCTTTTGATTCCATGATTTATGATCATAAAAAGGGGGAGATTTTTGACTTATTGGTTTTAATGATCACAAAATCATGTTTTTAAAAATAATGATGAGTTTCATGTTTTTCTGTAAGTAATTTTTATTATCAGAATATGTGATAAATCTGTTTAAGTATGAGATACTGTTGAGACAAACACCATTGTCCATGACACACCGCCAACGTAAAAATATATATAAATTTGAGACATCACCAGGATATCACTCTATTATACTATCATACCACTGGACTAAATAATTGAAAAAGTTTGAGACACTATCAGTCGACACACCACAAGGATGTCATGCCACCAGAACACAAATGTGGCTAAGTATGAGATACCGCTAGATGAGGCACCGTTAAAGTCACACCATAAGTATCATACCACCAACACAAAATTTGGCTAAGTTTAAGACACCTTTAGAGAATACACCACCAGACTGGACACCGTTAGTCAAGACACCACTAGCATAGTGGAAATTTGGATAAGTATAAGACACCGCTAGTGTCATGCCTCCAGAATAAGACATCGTCAAGTGAGACACCACCATATCCCAAGACACCATCACTATTTCTATTGCTTTACTTATTTTGAATTAATTTACTCTAAAAACTATATTCATCAAATTTAATGTTATTTACTATTTTAATGATTGTATCTTAAATGTCTGACATAAAGCTTGTCAGAATTAGCAGTACATGGAATTGGCTTATTCAGATGTTCATGGTTATGAAAAAATTGGAGCACACTCCCTCATGTAGGCATATGTATGAAAAATAGATATATAAAGGGATACACACTAACTGAATAAACTTTTTGCAGTGGTGAAATATGAATTTAAGAGCTTGAACATCCTAAATACATATAGAGTTCACCTGTTGTGAACACTTGGCCGAGGAAACCAAAGCATAAACGTATCCAATGTTTTCCTTTAGTCTGAAAACAAGAGTTGAGACACTCTATTTTCCTAAATATTTTGAAAGAAATAGACTCAAGATTCATTGTTGATTCAACTCAAGAGTCATAAGATACATTGAAATAGACTGAGCACTTCTAAACTCTAAACTTATCAATTTCTTAGTTTTGTTTAGTTTTATTACTTTTTGAGTAGTATTTGTATTTACACTACTTTACCACACACACACTATATCCTGTGATAAACTAGAAGATACTTTATATCTTTTTAAACACTTTTTTTATTTTTTCTCCCACAAATAAGAGTGGTAGAGGTTTCTATGTGTCCTGTTTCATTTTACTCCCACGCATAACTATGGAAGAGGCCGTGTGTGACTTGGATAATTGTAAAATTTTGTATTAACCCTATCCAAGTTGTGAATCATATAGTTTATTTTATATAAAATACTTTGTGGAATTTGATCACCAAGTGGAGAGGACTAAGTCTTGACTTGAAACTGAACCTCTTATATTCATTCTTTCCATTGTGTGTTTTAATTTTGTTTTATTTTATTTCTAATTTAAAACTGATTTTTTTTAACTGTAAACAAAACCTATACATATACTTTGATAGTTTGTCTTAATTCATGTTCATATAGTATTTTGATCAAATAAATTGATTTAAAAGGATTCAATAATATTATATATATATATTATTCATCTGAGACCTAATCAATCTTTATAGAAATATTTAGAAATATTAAGATATATATCATATTACTTATTTTGATAAAATTTCATATATTTAAACATTTGGGGGATTTCAAAATAATCCTTTTGTAACCAAAATTTTATTGGGTACTCAATTCACCCCCCTCTTGAGATACTCACTCCTACCAACAATGATGATACCCCAACTGAGGTGGAAATCATAAGAAAACCTAGTCACCAATAGAAAAATCCAAAGATAATATAATCTGATCTATATATGATCAATTCCTTATTAGAGTGGTCACTAACTGCTTCTTGATCAATTGTACCCTCTCTGAGGTCCACTGCACCATATTGGGCCCAACAAATTCTGCTTCACCTACCTCATGAAAACACAATAGTGAGTAACACATCCATCCATAGAGAGCCTCAAATGGTTCCATATGAAAAGATGTCTGAAAACTATTGTTGTAAGTGAAATCCATAGGTTCTCATCCCAAGATCCACCAAAATTAAGGGCATAAGCCCAAAGCATATACTTCTATATGTGAATCATTTGCTTGTACTGTCTAGTAGTCCAAGGATGGTACATTATTCTCAAATGATGATGAGTCCCTAAGGCCTTATGAAAGCCCTACCAAAACCATGACATGAAACATGTGACTATTTTAGATACAAATCTCAATGTAACTCCATGTAATTTTACTATCTCATAGAAATATAGCTTTCCCAGCTTGTCTATTGAGTAAATCTCATAGATCAGTAAAAAAGTGAGCAACCTTCCTCAGTTGATCCACAATCACCCAGATAGCATCATGGATCCTTAGGGTCCTAGGTAATGTAATAAAAAAGTCTATCATGTCATACCTCCACTTACACAAGGGCACCATAAGTGGATAGAGTAAACCTCCAGGATGCTGGTGCTCGACATTAACCCTCTAGTAAGTAAGGAATCAAAAAACAAATCCAGTGATGTCCCTCTTCATCCCTAAACACCAGAACTATCACCTAAAGTCATGGTACATAATTTTTACTCCAAGATTCAATTCCCACTTAGAGTTATGTAAGTATCTCATAAACACTTCCCTGATGGAATCAAGGACTACAAATATTCTATATATTTAGATTACATCATCACCATCCCTAAACCACTTGGGTATCAGGTCACCTCATGCTAGATGCTCCTGCATCGTAGTGCACTCTGGATCAGAATCCTAACCAGCCTTCACCTGATCTATAATATAATATATGATCACCAAAGGGAAAGGAGTCATCAATACCTAGTCCTTAGAATCATCCAACCTCTAGTTGGATAAAATTTTCATCAAGCACCACTGATCCTCTAAAGGCTACTCACCAAGCTTTTGAACTACCTATGTATTATGACTTAGAGAATCTACTATGATTCTACCTTTCATAGGTTCATATTCCATATAAAATTCAAACATCTATAGATACTCCACTCGACACATTTTCCTCGTGTTTAAGTCCCACTATGTGAAGATGTAATAGAGGATCTTATTGACAGTGTAGGAAAGACACATCCCACTAAAGAGATAGTTTCACAAAAACTTTAAATAGTGGACCACAAATTCTAGATCCAAGTTTTTTGTAGGGTAGTTCCTCTCATGGGGTCATAGATGATGTGACCAATAAACTACTACCTTCTCCCAATGCATCAATAATACTCCCAAACCAATTCTTGATGCATCAAAATACACGATGTATCTAATCCATGACTTAAGGAGTATCGATATTGGAGATATAACCAACCTTATCTTCAATTAAATAGACACATATTTATAATAGTTTAACCATTGAAACTTTACTACCTTCTTCGTAAGTGAAGTATTAGGTTCTGATAAATGGGAAATGTTCTGGATGAATGTCAGTAGTATCATGCTAAAATCAAGAAGTTCATAATATTGAACATGCTCTGGGGATGTTTCTAGGACACCAATGAATCCACTTTATCTGGGTCTATGGATATACCTATCTCATAAAATACATTCTCCAAGAACATAACCTCATAAATCCATCGGTTAAACTTTGATATATTTTTATAAAATGGTTTTGCTCAAAGCATACTTAGGACTATCTAAAGATGTTTGGTATGCTACTATGGTGTCATCAAGTAGATGAGGATGTCATTAATGAACAACATGATAAATGAGTATAGTTATGGATGAAATATCTTTTTTATGAGGTACATGAACACTTCCTACACATTGGTCAAACCAAATGACATAACCAAATTCTCATTCATCCCATACCTACTCTGAAACACCATCTTTGAGATTTCATCCTCTCTAACCCACAACTAGTGGTAGCCTGATCGGAGATCAATCTTAGAGAATCACTGAGCTCCCAATAATAGATCATAAAGATCACCGATTATGGAAAAAGGATATATGTTCATCACTGTCAACTAGTTTAGCTTTTGGTAATTGATGTAGAGTTGAAGACTACTATATACCTTCTTAGAGGACAAGACAGGTTCACCCTATAGTCAAGTACATGGCTTGATAAATCCATTTTTCTCCAATTTCTCAAGATACACCTTGAGTTCCTTAAACTTAGTCAATGATATATGATAAAGGGGTATCAAAATGGATTTTTCACCTGACATAAGTTCTATGTCAGCTTAACTTTCCAATCCTTCATAGTATATATTAGGTCAAATATTACCACAATGATTTCAACCCATTTCTTAGAATCCTGAGGCCCTCTAATGCCCTAAAAGGATGAATAATTATGAAGTTAGAATTCAAAACACATTCAACCATAATTCTAAAATTCTTCTAGATAAATCAACCCTTATTTATAAACTATAGAGTTGGTGTGGGAGCATGCTCAACTGTATACTCCTACACCATCAGTGGTATAGTAAGAACATAATTCCTTGTGGGATAATTCAATCACTTATTTCTAAGTAGTCCTATAAGACTATGTCAAGGAAAAATATTTTGTAACATGAATAAATCACTTCTAAAAAAACAAATTCATTAGGATAGATCCTATTTAGTCCATGGGATCACACAAAGGTTCACCTAGGAGTCTACCCACAAACCAAGGTATATCCCTCCTAGGACTAACCAAGGTCTTCATCCCTACACATTATTCACAATCACATATATATATATAAAATCTCATGATCAGGTTTTACTTATCAAATACAAAAAAAATTTATCATAACAACATGGAAACAATATATAACACAATATAGAATACAAGTATATCCCAAATAAATAGTATAATTCAAGAAATTAAATTAAAGAACTAATATGAAACAAAAAAACATGTATATATATGACATGGGATCCTAAATTCCTAGTAATGATACATGAAAATACTTGAAAATATAATAATACTATAACAAAAATCTTGTTAATGGAAATTTAGAGGCCCGTTACATATGTGCTGGCCAAGAACATGGAAACTCCCCTACCCAAGTCCCACATAACTATCACCTTTCTACCATGTCCTAGGTTAGTGCTACAAGAAAAGTATAAAAATATGGGGAGAATATACCCTATGTATGATGTAATAATAGAATAATAAAACAATATAATAAATTGAATAAATAGAGTGTCACGTGGAGACTAAAAGATGGCATATCAGTCATATAGGTAATAAATAGGATCCCAAAGTGGGAAGCCAAATTGAAGTACTAATAGTATCTGATAAATTGATAAATAAAATAGAGGGGTTCCCTGGATTCTACCAAAATTATACTAGATTAATTCTCCTCTTCTTATCCATTGTCCACTATCCCCTTACCATTACTCATATCCTTGAACATGAAGACTGCATGTGATCGAGATTCCAGTGTAGGGTGTGAGTAATAAAACCCAGTAGGACACCACAGATGTGTCCTTAAAAAACATTCACATATAAAAAAAGTGAAATCCATGATAATAATAAATTAATAAACAATCATAATTTCATAAAATCATATAATGAGTGGTTATGCACTAACCGAGCTTCCACAAACCTCAGCTCGCACCTGCTTCAGCTCCATATCATAAGGATAACAAGGAGATGTTGGGAGTAACCAAAACTATTCACAGGGATAGTGAACCAATTTCTTGGTATCCTCATGCCATAATTCATACAGAATAATTAGAATCCAATAGTTGTCAAATATGTCATTATACTCAATGTCCTATAGTCTTTGAGTAACCATGTTACTCAGAATCCACTAGGAGTCCTCAGGAAACATGGTACTTGGAATTAACAGGAATCCTAAAGTGCATCCTCAACACAACCCCCATGGAATCATATTACCTCTACCTCATTATTAGGTCCATCATAACAACTATATAAAGTCATGTGCACTACCCATTTATGGGATAATCATGTCATGATGGTCCACCTATTCTGAGCACTAAGGATCATACCTTTAAAGGCAAGGAAACATACATATCAAGGTAGAGCATACAATGGAAGAATATCATCATGATAATAAAGTATAAATATATATAAATGTGATCATAATCAATCATGTCCAAACAAGATACAATAATACTCATGGAATCAAGCATTATAACATGTCTCATGGGCTACAAACACACCCACACGTGATCAAAATCAAGTACATCCGTCAAGGTATGGCAACACAATAAATATACTGAGGAAAATAAGTGTATATGAGATATAAATAAGGAAAGGAACTTAATAACTCAAATTCTTTGATAAGGAACTCCAAGTTTCATGAAGGAATCATCAACCAAATCTCATCTATGTATTTATTGGCTCAAACCACTTTCCAAGGATTCCCAAGACTAATTACAACTATTCTATTTATAAAAATAAATAAAACACCAAATGAAATAATAGTTTTTCCCTCCTGGATAATCCTAAATAAACATTATAATTTCATATCATTATTATTGATAATCCCAAATTATTATTATTCATGAAATCCTTTATTACTTGTCCTGAAATCTGTTAGGTTACATAGGTTGATGGAAGATGGTCTAGAGTGGGGGATGGCGGCGAACAGTCAAAATTAAAAATTTTAAAATATAGATTAATTATTTAAATTAATTATAAAATTTAATTATAAATGGAAAATAAAATATTGAACACATGAATTTTTATAGTAGTTCAGTCTAAGTATACTTAGTCTACTCTTATACAGCTCTACTTAGTGAGAGATACATTGTGAACTGTATTAATTTTTTAAGGGGAAATACAACCCAATCACAACCAAATTTTTCTAGTGGAAGTATAACCAAGACACCTACATTTTGTATGAGGAGTCACAAACCAATTATAACACTGAATTTAGATAGTATTCATCACAACTCAAACAATCCTCACATTAATATCTAAGAGTCACAACCTGAGGAAATAAAATTCTTTTGTATATAAAATAATAAATAGAAAGTTAAATCATGTGTGAGAGATGGGGATAAGTGTTATAGATACAATAAACCTGGATAAAATAGATAGAAGATAAAAAAAAGAATCATAGGTATTGGTTATTTATTGTTAGATCAACTAGTCTTGCCAAGGGAGTATAATTCGAAGAAGTTTATGTTCAGTCCTTGAGAGATTTTCCAATATATAAGATACTCAATTGTATAGGAAAAATTATACAACACTTCATAGTATCACACCACATCACCTTTTTTCATAGCAACACTTGAAAATATATAAGCTAACATCAAGGAAGTATTGTTTCAGTATTCTCTTAGTCACCTTTGAAGAAATTCTCGAACTCCTTAAATAAAAAAGAAACTTGACACAACTAATCGAAAGTCTAGATAATTAAAAATAAAATTTAAAAATATAGTTACAAAATTATTGGAGAGAGAAAGAGAAAAATTATTATTATAAAATTATCCCCTGAATCTCATCCAAAATTCAAAACCAAAAAGAATAATTTAAGCTAATTTTAAATCATAGTTCAAATAGTAAAAAAACTCCATTTTAATAATTCAAAGAGAAATACCATGAAAATCACATGTTTCTTTTTGAAATTAAAAAATTCAAAACATTACAAATTTAACCCAAAGTAAACATCCATATATATAGAGAAATTTTAAAAAATAGATAATAATATATTAAAAACAATAAAACAAGTTTTAATGAGTCTAATAACATCTAATATGAATTTAGAAACATTAAAAACAAACAAAACAACTCAAAATAAGAAATTTTAATTTTTTGAGTTTCATGTTGAAAGTTCATATATAAATAAATAAAAACATTATATATTCATGTAAATAAGTTTAATAAAATGTAAGGACACTTAGCATAGGTTCTATATAATTAATATGAATTTATATAGTGATGAAAACAATTTAAACACTTATTATGAACATACACCAGTTGAAAATACCATGAAAATTATGAAAGAATAATAATATGGAAAACCAATTTTATATAAGGGTAAAATGTATTTTACATAACATGTGTAAGGATAAAATTTCATATGGATAAATAGAACATTTTATATCATGCATAAGGATATCCTTGGAAGCTGTGTAAGGGTACTTCTATTTCACATACATTGTGTAAGGGTAAACATAATACCATATAAAGGTAAAAAAATAATTATATATCTCATGTAAGGGTAAAATCTAGTTACGTAAAGGTAAAAAAGAGTTTACATGTATTGAATAAGGGTATACTAGATATGTGTAAAAGTAAATTATATTTGCATAATGGTAAAGAATAAAATATAAAGGCTATGTAAGCATAAAATATCACTTATATAAGGGTAAAAATGAGTTGCCTAAAAAAATGATGACTTCAAAAAACTACATAAGGGTAAATATGATTAAATAAAAATATTGAAAAGAATTAAAAATGATTAAAAATATTCCTTTGAAAAATAATAAATATTGAGATACATTTATAACATTCAAAACATAAAATATAAATATTCCAAAACCATTAAAAAAAACTCTCAACTATAAAAATATCCCCCTTTTTGGAAATTAAAAAATGGAGAAATATTTTTAAAAAATTATTCCCTTTTGAAATTTATCAAAAATAAATATAGGAAATATTTAAATTAAAAAGGAAATATCCCCCTCAATAAAATAAAATAGTATTTTCAAACAAAATTTCCAACATTCCAAGTTCAAATTCGATTTTCTTAAATCTATAAAAATCCAATGGTTTAGTAAAAATAATTACAAGTTGATTTTAAGTTGGAAAATATTCCAAATAATATCTCCTTTATTAACACAATCTCAAATAAAATTAAACCTCATGTCAATATTCTTATTTCTATAATGTTGTAAACATTTTTTCAAAATAGAAATAAAAAATGAATTATAATAATAAATAAGCATATTTTCTAAATAAAACTAAAATTAGATAAGTTTGTTTAATACATAATGATTGAGAACAATACGATATAGCATAAATATATTCACTCCCATCAGTAGATAAAGAAACGTAATTTTTTTTCTTGAACTCCATGAAACAAAATTTTAACCAATAAAATGACACATACCCTAGGTAATTTTTATATAAAGTCTTCATCCTCTAAAATTAGATTCAAAGTAAGCAAGTAAATAATTTTTTTTATCATGAATAAAATAATTCAGTATTAATAGTTCCTTTAACAAATCTAATAATATGTTTAACATCCTTTAAGTGAGATTACTTAGGATCATATTGAAATCTATAACATAAGCAAACACTGGACATTATATCAAGTGTAAAAGCGGTTAAATACATCAAAATTCTAATCATGTATCTAAATAATTTGGAATCATTATATTTTCCAAAAAAATCAGAATCTAATTTACAACCAATACCCATAGGGGTTTTAAAATTTTTACAAGAATAATGACAAAAATTCTTAATGAAACTTTTAGAACATTTAGATTGATTCAAGAAAATACCATCATTTATTTGATTAATTTGAAGACCTAATAATAATTTGAGTTATCCCATAATATTCACATAAAATTCACTAGAAATAAAATTTAAAAATTCTTTATAAATTAAATCATTTGAAGATAGAAAAATAATATCTTTAATATAAATTTGAGCAATTAAAATTTCATTTGAAATTATTTTTATAAAAAAAGTAGGATCTCCTTTACTTTTATTAAAATAAATTTTGAAAAAAAATTAATTCTATCATAAAAAGCATGAGGTTATTTTTTAAGACCATATAAATCTTTTGATAATTTAGAAACATGTTTATGAAATTTTTCATTTTCAAAACTAGGGGGTTGAGAAACATAAACTTCTTCATAAATGAAAAAATTTAAAAATACACTTTTAACATCTATATTAAATAACTTAAAACATTGAAAAGTTAAAAAAGATAGTAAAATTATAATAGATTAAATACGAGAAATATAAAAAAAAGATACATCAAAATTTATAACTTCTTCATTATAATAACCTTGGGAAACAAGCATAACTTTATTCTTAAAAATTTGATCATATCCATCCATTTTATTTCTAGAAATCCATTTAGTTAAAATTAAATGACTATCTAAATGGGGTTCAATTAAAGTACAAAAATTATTTCTAGAAAAATTATTAAGTTCTTATTGTATAAAATAAATCTAATTAGCATCACTCAAAGCATATAAAACATCAGTAGACACATGATTAGAAACAAAATAAAAATTTTCCAAGAAGTTTAAACCGATGCTTATGATTTTAATACCAGAACAAACATTAACAATCAAATTATCAATAATATTATCCTTATAAATCCTTTGAGATATAGGATCATATTACAAAACATATTTACCCCCTCAATAGATATATGATCTAGATTTTTTCTTCACCAAAATTTAAATCCTTGAAATTATCTTCAATATTTTATAAAATAGTTTCTAAACATCAAAAGATTCATCAAAATTTTTATACACAAATTCTTCAATAGTTATGGTATGCTTATTATAAAATTTATAAACTTTAATTTTAGAATAATAACCAAAGAAATATACCTTCAACACTTTTATCATCAAACTTGTCTAAGTTAGCTTTTGTATTCAAGATAAAAACTTTACAACCAAAACTTTAAAATAACCAACCTTCAGTTTTTTATCATTAACAATTCATAAGGGGTTTTATTAAAAAATGGTCAAACATAAACTATATTCAAAACATAACAAGAAATATTAATATACACATCCCAAAAAATAACTAGGAAAACTATATCCATTAATCATAGTTTGATACTTTTCTTGGATAGTTCTATTTTTACCTTCAACAACACCATTTTGTTGAAATATTCTTAGGGAAGAAAATATTTGAAAATAACCATTTTATTCATGAAATTTTTCAAAATTAAAATTAAAAAATTCACCTCCATTATCTATTCTAATAAAAAAATCAAACTTTTTATATATTTAACTAGATTACAAAAATAATTAAATATAGATAAGGTTTCATGCTTATGAGACATAAAATAAACCCATGTAAATCTAATGAAATCATTAAAAATAATAAAAAAGTTTCTTACCATCTAAACTAGAAGTTTTAATTGGACCAAATAAATCAAGATGCAATAATTTAAGAGGTCTAAAATTAGAAACATGATCAATTGATTTAAAATTTTCCTTGTGTTTCTTACCTTTTAATCATGAATCAAAAATAAAATCTTTTCTTACCTTTAAATTGGGTAAATCTAGAACATGTCCATGCTCGGATAATTTATGTATCATTAAAAAAATGATAATTCTGAAGTATCATATTCTAGAGAAAATCATCTATTTATATATTATTACAACACTTAACATTTTTATTAGATAGATCAGAGAAATTAATAGAATAAATATTATATTTTTTATTAGTATAAAATAAAACATTTATATTTTAAAAAATAAAAATTTATTATCTTCAAATTTAACATACATACCATAATCATAGAGCTATGTGATATTAATTATATTATGTTTCAAACCTTCAACATATAAATTTTTTGAAATTAAAAAAATATTAGAAATACCCACTACATGAAAACCTTTAAACCCTTATTTAGAGTTATCTATAAAAGTGTCTAAGCCTTCATCACATTTTGTATAAGATAGAAAATTTGATAAGTCATTGATAATGTGCTATGAATAACCATTGTAAATATACCATGTATCCTTGAGATTATCAAGGTAGTTATCCTGAAAATATAAATCATACAGAGAATAATTTTGGTACCCATGATATTTTGAGTCCAATTGGGTCAAAAATAGAATTATTAGGTTCCCCAGTAGATTTAAAACATTTATTTTAAGAAACTCTAGAAGATAAATATTTTTTAAATAAAATAACCATTATAACCAAGAGATTGAGGAAATCTAATAGAATATTCATTAGCATAATTTCATTGTATATAACATTTAATGAAGATAACAGAACAAACTTTCATAGTATAAATTTTAACAAAATTATTAATGTATAACTTAGGAAACTATAGATTATAATAAAAAATAGTTTTATCTTTATTAAATTTCATCATAGATACCATATTATCACATTTTTACTTTCCTTGAGAAAAATTAGATAAAATTTTAAATTAGGATAAAAACTTATTTTATAATATTATCATTTTCCTTATGAATAGATACAAAATCATCATAGATCTTACCTTTATAACATGAAGTAGAACTTATTATTTCTTCCTTGAGAGAATAATTATACTTATTGGATTTATTTATTTCCTTGATAAGCCTCTTATTTTATTATTTCAATTCTTTTTACAATTTAATAAATCTTAAAAAACATTTTCAAGTTTTTTATTTTCTTCATACAACTCATCAAATCTATAACAATCACTATTAGAATAATAAATAGAATCAGAATCATTACATGCTTTTTTATTTATTTTTTTCAATCTAGTAGAGGTTGGATGAATCTTTCTCAATTTTTAATTCATCACTTGAATCATATTTTTTTGTGAAAATCCATCCATCATGATAAGAACACTTAAATTATTTATTGTATTCTTTATCTCTCCCTTCTAATTTAAACTTTGGAAAATCTAGTTTGACATATCCCTTATTTCTATATTCATAGTAGGTTATATATGGTCCATATTTAGTACTATTATTTTATATTCAACAATTCTTTTTATCTTTACTTGGATACTTATTGAACCTTTTTTTATTCATAAAATTATAAATACCTTTTCTTATATTCACAATTTATCTTTTTTCACTTTCCTATGTCTCTTATTCAAAAGAGTTAAAAATAACATTTATATGTTATTTGAAAGAAATAAATTTATTCTTTGAATTATATTATTCCAAAATTTTCTTTAATTCAATTTCACATTAAATAAGTGATCCGATGAGTTCATCCAATCTGTAATCTTTGAAATTATTACTTTTATCAATCAAAACCTCATTTGCATTCCATTTCTTGGGTATATTCCTTAGAGATATTTCAATAAGTAATGGATTATATAAATTTATATTAGGAAATTACTACCATTAATAATGTTTGTGAATCAATTGAATATTTTATTGATGCTTTCATCTTCACCCATCTTGAAATATTGGTATTTCACTCAAAGAATTCAGAGTTTGGTTCTAATCAGCTTATCTGAGACAAGGTGAGTAACTTATAGAATCATCCACATATTATGAGCTATCTTATATACAGACACATTTCTGGACACACTTATTTTAATAAAAAAATATAAAATATTTAATACGTTTTAATTCAAAAAATATTTAGCAGCATCATTTCCTGTAAGAGTATCTGGGTTAGCTTTTGGTAGTTTGTATGGTTTTAACATGATTGTATAGTTTTATATGCTTAGTTTCTTGAGGTATGCCTCTATTATATATTTCTAGTAACCATAGTCATTTCCATAAAAATGAGGTGGTTTCTAAGGAATTCATATATCGTTTTAATTCATTCCTTATATATAAAATAATCTTTGTTATTAGACTGTGATGTTTAAAAAAAGGTTATCAAAGTAAGATATATAAAAAAATACAAAAGGATTTTATAAATATAAAAATAAAAAACCTTTGATACCAATTGCTAGTTTGGATAGGTTGATGACATAAGGTCTAGAGGTGGGGGGGGGGGGTGAATAGACCAACTTATTTTTTTAAAGTGATAGGTTACTTATCTAAATTAATTATAAAATTTTATTAACCAAGTTAATTATAAATGGAAAATAAAATATAAAACACACAGATTTTTATTATTTTCCCCCCAAAGTGGACCTAGTATACTCTTATACCTCTCTAATTGGAGAGTGATACATTTTGAATTATACTAATTTTTTAAGGGGAATCATAACCCAATGACAACCTACTTTTTCTAGTGGAAGTATAACCAAGACACTTGATTTTTTTATGAGGATTCACAACCCAATTACAACACTGATTTTAGAAATTTGGAGTCACAACCAAAATGGTCCTGAATTTAGAATTTGAGAGTCACAACCTAAAAAAAGAAAATTATTTTTAATGTAAAAGAATAAATAAAAAGTGAAATCCCGTGTGAGAGATACTAAGAAGTGTTATAGACATAAGAAGGTAGGATTAAATAGATAGAAGATAAATAAGAGAAGTACGATTAAATATTATTGATTATTGGACTAGATGGTATCATCAAGTTAGTAGAAGTTGAATTAGTTTAGGTTTATTACTTGATAGATCATCCAATAGATAAGAGACTCAGTTAGACATGAAAAATTTCACAACACTTCATAGTATCACACTAAAAAACCTTTTTGTATAGTAAAAATTGAAAATATATAATCTCACATCAAGGAAGTATTGTTTTAGTATTCTTACAGTCACATTTTAAGTAATTCTTGAACTCTTTAAATAAAAAAAACATAACACAACCAAGAAAAAGGTTAGATAATTCAAATTCAAATTTATAAAGGTAATTGTAAAATTATTAGAGAGAAATAAATTATCATTACAAAATTATCTCTTGACTCTCATCCAAAATCCAAAAACATGAATAAAAATTCAAAATAATTTTAAATCATCATTTTTATAGTAAAAAAACTTTATTTGAATAGGTCAAAGAGAAATCCCATGAAAATTGAATGTTTCTATTTTAAATTAAAAAATTAAAAACATTCTATATTTAACATACATTAAACATGCATATATGTAGAGAAATTTAAAAAATTAAATAATAATATATTAAAAACATTCAATAATTTTTAATGAGTTTAATAACATCTAATATCAATTTAGAAACATTAAAAATAAACAAAATAACTCAAAATAATAAATTTTATTTTTTTGTGTTTCATATTGAAAGTTTATATGTAAATGGAGATCAACATTTTATATTCATGTAAATAATTTTAAAATAACTTAATGACACTTCACATAGGTTATATATAATTAATATTAATTTATAAACTAATTAAAATAATTTAAACACTTTTTATGAACATGAAACAAATGAAGATACTATAAAAATCATAAAAATAAAGCAATTTGGAAAACCAATTTTTCATAAGGGTAAAACATATTTTATATAACCTAGATAAGGGTAACCTTGCACAAGGGTAAATAAAATATTTCATACCATGCATAATGGTAAACTTGGAAGGTGTATAAGGGTATTTTTATTTTATATGAATTGCATAAAGGTATATATAATACCACGTAAAGGTAAAAAAATAATTTTATATCTTGTGAATGGGTAGAATAGAGTTACATAAAGTTAAAAAATAGTTTACATGTATTACATAAGGGTATAATAGACATTCATAAAGGTAAATTATATTTTCATAATGGTAAATAATTAAATATAAAGGCTACATTAGGGTACAATCTTACTTGATTAAGGGTAAAAATGAGTGTGTGAAGCTAAATGATGACTTCTAAAAACTACATAAGGGTAAATATAATTAAATAAAAATTTTCAGAGGCATTAAAAAATAAATTAAAAATATTATTTCAAAAAACACTTGATAAATTATTCTCTCAAGAATAGAGGAGAGGGGTGAGGGTTATGCCACCTCTTAAACTTAGAAGAATTCAAATTTTTCAGAGAAGGATTCACCAACATTGATCAAGGTGATTCATGGAATTCCCAGACTCAAGAAAATACCCAAAAATATAAAACAAAAAGGTTCATATATTTTCAAGGAGGTAAACCATGTACAAGTTTGCAGCATTAGAAAACAAAAATTAAATCCACCGTTTATTTTTTCTTTTAATATTTTCTTAATTGTGAAATGTTTAAATTATAACATAAATTTTAGATACAAATTTAATAAAGTAAAATAAGTTGTTATCACTATTTTGGAATTAAGAACCATCAAAATTCATTACAAGTGTGACATGGGGAAGAAGAAATGCAAAAAAAAAAGGTTTTTAAAGAATTTTTCCCAAAAAGGGAATTGTGTAAGGGAAACATGGTTTTACACTTACGTAGATCCTAGATGTAATGTAAGGGTAACATATTTACCCTTATATAGGTGGAAAACCTAGACTTATCCTTATATAGATCCACATTACACTTACATAGCCTTTAAAAACTCCCGCTTACCTTTACGCAGCACCTAAGGCACCCTTATGCAGCCTTTAGAAAACCCGGGGTTACCTTTATACAGAATTTGGAGATTCCTATTAATCTTATATAAGGACCAAGTTACCATTATGAAACCTTTTAAAAGTTAGGCTTACCTTTACATAGTGGAAGATTTACCCTTACACGACCTTTAGGAACTCCTGCTTACCCTTATGTGCGCAGAGGGTTTCTCGACCAACTCTTACACAATGCATAAATTACCCATACATAACCTATTTAAATTTAAGGTTACCCTTACATATCCCATAGTAAATTAGGTACACCCTTACACAGCCCATAAAAAATCTACTCTACCCTTACGTAAATCATAAGTCTGGTGTAAGTGTAAGAATTAAATTGATTTTTTTTAAATTTTTCACACAAGAGGCTTATAAAATATATACAAAATAGAGATTTAATAACATTTCAAGACTGAGAATTTTTAAATGACCATATTATCAGTTTGATAAAATATGATATTTTTAGTGATACAAATATGATGGTGCTATTATATTTTTCAAATATTAAACATCATAATGATTTTGAGAGTAAGGTGTGATTGAAGTTACTGGTTTTTTGATGAAGAAATATGGAGATGAAGTAATCATACACCATTAAAAAGAATATCACACCATAAAGTTGTCTATAAAGATTAATAAGTTGAATCTAGTTATAACATTAAAGATACAATCTCACCATGATGAGAAGGAAACACAATGGTTTGTGATGAAGTGGATGTTGTAATAAACATTCATACTGCAGTGAGAAAGTGACTAAATTATTTATATTGATAATCATTTAAGCTGAAGAATAATACTAATGAAACACCCAGATTTTTTTGAACCTTTTTTTTAATAAATTAAATTTCTTTGATGGATTGTGTTGCACGATACACTAAGTTAATCTTGTGTTATACACAACACTGAGTTAATCTTGTGTTACATGCAACACCATGTTAACTTGTGTTATATGAAATACTGAGTTTCTATGAAACACTATTTTATTGTTATAATTATTTAAATAGGACCATTATAACCTATCCGTTAAACATAGTAATATGAATATTAATAACTAATTTTTAAATATTATTTATAATAGTCTTATATAAATAAAACATTTTGATAATGAAATATATAATTTTCTATAAAGTCTTTATATGTTTTGAGAATACTATTTTCTCAAAAGAAAAACTTTTTATGAACCTCTATGAAAAATAATAAAATTAATTTTTGATACTTTTATAAATTTAATTGGGTAAAATAAAATTAATTTTTTAATTCATAATGTCAAAAATATATTAGTGTGAATTTTTGGTATTTTTCTAAAATATTTCATTTTTGATGAATAGTGAAAAATACTAATTTTTAAATGAAAAATTCATTTTTTTTAATTTATTTATAATGTTATATTATATTTTAAATTCATATTAATTTATAATTAGTTAAATTATACATCAATCAATACAATTTATGTCATTAGAATCAATTTCACATTAAAATTGGATATAAGAAAATCAGTTATTACCTGAAATATCATGAATTTATTCATCCTCATGATATTTTAAGTTTCATTTTATGTTATTCCTTCATGTGGATTATGATTCAAAGTTACCAAAGTGGTAAGAGTTAATTTCTACAATCACATAATTTATCGAGATTGTTTATTATTATGATTCCATTAATGAAATATATAAATAATTATCATGAATTTTATTCTATTCTAGTTATTCATTATATCCTAAATTAATAGTATCATTTCCACTATTTTTACTTAAAATTATTAAGATTTTTTTTATGAAAATCCACCTTTATCTCTCTATTCAGTTGGAAATATATTTTTCTTAAAAACCAGATTTTCTAAAAATGTTTTTGAAAATGTTTTATTAATATATTATGATTTTAAAATGCATTTTTACCCATTTTTTAATTTTTTAAAAAATGGTTTTGAAAGGAATTTTCACGTCGTTTTCCAAAACAATACTTGTTTGTCTTTTACCAAAAATGTGAAAGGAACCTTTATTTTTACATGTACGACATGAACTGAATATTCTAACATCAAAAACAATAATTAACTAGAAGCTTCATTAGTAAGTCTTAAAATTAATTGTCAAAGAAAAAGGGTTTCAAAATGTTTTATGTATTAAAAAGTGTTTTTCAAAGTAAAAATAATATTTTCCTCAAGAAATGTATTAAATGATATTTTTAAATTATTTTCCATCTAAGATGACATCTATTGGTGTTACTCATTCCTTACCAGGGATATGATCCAAGAGTACCATTAATATTATTTATCTGAATGGTTTAGGTTTTGATAGAATGATTTTTATAGAACCCATTTCTCTTCCATAGGCTATATGCTTATGAAACCTGACTCTTTTCATGGGTTATTCTATGATTATGAAACCCGTCTCTTTTCAATAGGTTGTGATATGATTAAATGTTTTTGAAACCCATTTCATTTAATGGGTTATAATATGATGAATTTTTATGATATTGTAGAAGACATATGTATGATTTCATTATGTGATAGGTGGGACCTATATATCTCTCTAATTAATTGGGTAAAGATTTATATATCTAATGACATAGACATGGATGGAACAAGGAGTGAACCTAGTGCAGTAATAGTGTATTGAAATAGGAAGTTAATTTGGTATAGTAATATAGGGCTAGAATAAGGAGTGAAATCTATATATCAATACATGGTTGGAATGAGGAGTGAACTCAATATAGTAAATGACTTTTTCCGGTATGATGGCCTTGATAGTGTACCTTGACCAATATGGAAATGATTCTCTTTGCTTATGTGTTTTGTGAAAATCTATGTCTTATGACTATTTCATGATCTTATGGAACATGATCTTGAATTATCTTATGATTCATATATTATTAACTACCTATCTTTATTTTATGATTCAATATTGTGATATTTGATATGTAAGGTATGATTTTCAAATTTTATTCTCATGTTATCATACCCTTATGCTCTTGTTATGCTTACTTATCATCCTTGCTTACCCTTACTGAGAATCTAAGATCAATTTTTATTATGTTTCCTTTACCTAGGTTATGAAGATATTTATTGTCTATGATATTTATAATAAGGGTCCTAGTTATGAAGAATTTAGTGGGAGATGACATAACTCACTTATGGACCAGTGTTTATGTGTCCAAGTTTCCAAAGAAATTAAACTATTATGGTCCTCAGGAGTGTGCTTATGTAATGTAATAAATATTCATAAAAATAATGTAATATCTATGTATGTTAAGCCTGGTTCACTATATCTGATATCAGAGGATAGATTTAGTTAACCTTTGGAAACTAGTATGAGAAAACCTTAGTGATATTAATAAGGACATTTCTATGTATAAGTATAAGGATGAGTTAAATTATAGGAAAACATACCAGAATTTTGGTAATGGATAGAGTAAGTGGTTTACATGAAATTACATCAATATCTGGATACTACAAGTGGATGTATATTTGAAAAAAATGTACATAGTGGTAATAAACATGAAAATAGTGTATTGAGCTAGAATCGATCAATAATTGGTGTACAAAAATGAGCATTGATGCACACCTAGTTTGACACTCCCAAGGGATATGCTTTGGAAATTCATAAACTCTTTACGAACCATTATAAAAGATTTAAATAGAAGATGACTATGAATAGGATAGTATAAATCTAATGTGTCATATATTAAAGAATAGGGTGTCATAATTTAGATGTCCTATAAGTGATTTTCATGATTATTTGGTTTTCCACTATGATTATTGTTTCTTACACTGTTTTTTGGTTTTAGTAAATTTATAGAACCTGAAGGAACTATGTTAATGCTAAGCATGATGGATAATTCAATGAATTTCCACTCAAGAATCCAAATGTTATGGGATATGGAATGAAAAATATAATTTTTATGCTCACACATCTTTATCAAGTTATGATTCATGTTGAACTTCTAAATGAGGAAAGTAGGGAACAATGTTCTATTGAGTCCTTCATAAGGAAACTTCCACCTTCTATCAGAGGGTCTTCTGAACCAATGGTTGTTTAATAATGGATAAGTATCATTGAAAATATATTTTTTATTCTCTAGTGTTTGAATCATGAAAAATTCATTTTTGATATCTACCATTTGGAAGGTGAAGCATATCAATGGTTAAGTCTTATCAAGAATACAAGGAAACAAGATGGAATTTAATCCATGGATTGGGATGAGTTCAAGAACTTATTTTTTAATAATTAATTTTCTTATGTTATTCTTATGAAGTTGGATAATTATTTCCTTGATTTAAAGAAAAAGTATGATGAATCTATTGGTACCTATGAGGAAAATTTTACAAGACTTTAAAGGTACACTTCTGGAATTATCATCCAAACTGAAAGTAAGGTTGATCAATTCTTCAATGGAATAAAACCATGTCTCTGATGGGTGTTATCCATAAGAGAATTTATTATATATTAAGAGATTTTTTTTATATTCTATCAAGGTGTAAATGGTGGTTAGAGTTCTATATTAATCTCATGGTTTTAATAAGAAAAGGAATATAGAGTTCGCAGGAAAATCTAAAAACCATGGAGAGAAGAAGATGAGATTTCCTTTATGCTCAAGTTGTGGGAAGAAGCATGGAGGAAATTGTCTTAATGGGACTACTAAATATTTTATGTGTGTAAGGTAAGTTCATTAAGAAAATGATTACAGAAGTGATGGGAAAAAGTTATCTAATGATGCGAATAGAGAGAAATTTTCATAGAATGCACCTCTTTACTACTTCAAGTTTAAAGATAATGAGAATTATGATAACCAATGCCAAAAACCAAGGGTTAGTGATGAAGATCGACATATAAAACCTACTAAGATAAGGGAAAAGTGGAAATATCATGATATCATTGTTTTTCCGAGGGTTGTGATAATGAAGTTGTGAAAGGTATACTTACCATCTACTCTAGAACTGATAATGTCTTATTTGACTATGGGTCTACCCATTTTTTAATATCTAAATAATTTTCTAAGGGTATCAAGATGTCACCTAAAAAAATTATATGTATAATTATTAATGAAAAAACCCAATTTTATGATGATATCATCTCAATTTTATGATTCCTCTTCAGTTGACATTGAGGGGAATGTGCTTCATGCAAATCTGTTCATTATTCCTCTAGTTGAATTTGATGTCCTCCTAGGCATGGATTGTATTTATCTACACAAATACCAAATCAAATTTCAAGTAATTGAATTTAATTTTTATATTAAAAACCAAACTATGATCATCTATCAATGTGTTGATAAGTATGAACTTCCAATAGAGATTACATCCAGTGTATGGGTCTTAATTCCCATTTAGAAGGGGTGTTTATCTTAGATGGTTGGTGTGAAACTTGAAATTAATGATATTACCACTGTTCAATAATTTTTTGATGTATTTATAGAAGAATTTACTAGTCTTCCACCAAAATTTAAAGTTGAGTTCTCAATAGAAATATTACCCGGTGCCTCACTAATTTCAAAGACTCCCTATAAAATGGCCTTGATTGAGTTGAAGGAATTAAAGAAGAAACACTAGGAAAAACCTTGATAAGGGATTCATTCGGCCAAGTGTGTCAACTTGGGTTGTACTCAATCTTTTTATGAAAAATAAATATGGAGGAATGCGACTCTACATTAATTATTGGGAGCTAAAGAAGATCATAAACAAGAACAAGTATCCTCTTCCCTGTATTGAAGATTTGTTTGATCAACTGTGTGGAGATCAATGCTTTTCCAATATTGACCTTTATTT
The DNA here is from genome assembly GCA_963277665.1 of Viscum album. Lineage (NCBI taxonomy): Eukaryota > Viridiplantae > Streptophyta > Magnoliopsida > Santalales > Viscaceae > Viscum > Viscum album. The sequence goes on from OY728153.1 coordinate 938,401,864, forward strand.
TGGATATCATCAATTGAGGGTTAAGAAGGAGGATATACCCAAGATGACATTCCATACAGGGTATGATCACTATGAATATATAGTGATGCTATTTGGTTTACTAATACACCTACCATGTTCATGTATTTAAGGAATAAAGTCTTTATAAATTACCCTGATCAGTTTGCGGTAGTCTTTATATATGATATTATTATCTAATAAAATATAAAGGAATAAAATGAATATCATTTGAGAATTGTATAAAAGGCCCTAAGGAAGAAGAAACTGTGTAAAAAATTTACAAAGTTTAAATTTTGGCTGAAAAAGGTTTCATTATTGGGTCATACAATCTCAAAAGAGGTTATATTAGTAGATCCATAAAAGATGGAGGCTATTTAATGTTTTCCCAAACCAACCATGGTGACTAAGATCTATAGATTTATTAGTTTAGCTGGATATTATTGATGGTTTATGGATAATTTATCATGACTATCTAATCCAATCACCAAGTTAATATGGAAGGGTTATATGTTTCTCTAGATAGATGAATGTGAGGAAAATTTCAAGGAATTAAAGATAATATTAGTCAATACACCTATGTTTACATTAGCCTGTAGTGAATAAGGGTTTGTAATATATAATTATGCATCAAAGAAGGGATTGTGATGCGTTCTTTTGAAAAAATGGCATGATTATAGCTTATGCATCATGAAAATTGATGATTCATGAGTAAAATTACGCAAATCATGATTTGAAGTTATCTATAGTATTTTTTTCATTAAATATATGAAGGAATTATATTTATAGAGAAAAGTGTGATATATATATTGATCATAAAATTTTAAAGTATATATTCACATAGAAGCAGTTGAGCATGCGCCAAAGAATATGGTTAGATCTAATTACAGATTATGAATTTTCAATACATTACCACCCTGTTAAAGTGAAAAAGGTGGCCGATGATTTGAGTCAAAAGGATCATACTAGCTTATCCATTATGAGGTTCAAAAAAGATCCAATATTTCTATATTTTCAAAGTATAGATCTGGAAATCCTAAAGGAAGGGGAAAAATATTATCTTGCTCGATTGAATGTTCAACTATCTATCTAAGTGAAGATTAAAGTGGTGAATTAGGAAGACATAGACCTAAAAATAAGGTTATAAATGTTCTTTAGTTTAAGCTTGACCATGATGGAATGATAAGGTTTAGGAACTGTGTATGAATTTCTTACAAACTAGACTTGAAGAAGGAGTTGTTAGAGGAAGCTCATAGTTATTCATTCTCTATTCATAATATAAGTGTGAAGATGTATAGAGATTTGAAATAATACTTTTGGTGAGATGGAATGAAGACATATATCGTAGAGTTTGTATCTTAGTGCTTGGTATGTCAATAAGTTAATTATGAAAGACAGAAGTCTAAGATGATGTTGCATCCATTACCCATACCAGAATGTAAATGTGAGAACATCACCATGGATTTTGTTACTGGACTCCCCAAAACATATAAAGTACATAATTATATATGGGTTTTAGTCAATCTCCTCACTAATTCAGTACACTTCATCATTATAAGAGAATACTTATCTTTGGATCATCTTTCCAGGATACATTAAGGAAGTGGTGAGGTTTCATTGAGTACCACATTCCATTATATATGATCAGGATATGAGGTTTTCCTCAAAGTTTTTGTTAAGTCTTCATCAAGACCTTGATATATAATTGAGTTCCAACATTGTGAATCATCCTCAAATATATATTTAGTATAAAAGAATAATTCAAATCATAGAGGATATATTGATATCTAATTATTTAGATTTCAAATGTGGTTGAGATCAACACATTCCTCTAGTTGTGTTTTCTTACAATAATATCTTTAAATAAAAAATTCATATGGATCCTTATCAATCCCTCTATGTAAATAAATGTATATCCCCAATTTTCTAGAATGAAGTTAGAGAAATAAATATTTTGGGACCTGAGATAGCTGAATAAATGGTCGAGAAGTTTATAAATACTTAGTAGCATATCTAGGCATCTCAGAGTTGGAAAAAAAGTTATGCTGATAACCATTAGTATTATCTATATTTTGAAGTTGGTGATAGGTCATTTCTAATAATTTCTCCATGAACTAATTTTATGAGATTCAGTAAGAAAGGGAAACTAATCCTTAGGCATACTGCTCCCTTTGAAATTATTGATCATATCAGGATGGTAGCCTATCGCTTGGTGCTTCCACCAAAACTCTCCCAAGTCTATGATGTGTTCCATGTATCCCTCTTGTGAAAGTACATACTTACCCTTCACATGTATTAAACTTAGAGTTCATACTACTGGAGCATGATCTTTCTTATGAGGAACAATTAACATAGATTCTGAATCATATAGAGAAAGTTCTACAAAACGAGACTAGTCACTTTGTCAAAGTTTTTTGGTGAAACCACCCATTTGAAGAAGATAAGTTGTAATTTGAGGATATGATTAGGTAGAAGTATCTTCATTTTTTTGTATTAGAGTGATGGATTTTGAGGGTGAAATTCATTTTAAGGGGGGTAGAATTTAACACCCCAAGTTTTTATAAACCTTTTATTTGAATAAATTAAATTTATTTAATGGATTGAGTTTAATGATAAAAAAGTTAAGATTATATTATAAACAACACCAATTTAATCTAGTAATACATGCAACATTGTCTTAACTTTCATTACATGCAATACTGAGTTTCTACGAAACAACATTTTACTATTATAATTATTTAAAAAAGACCATTATAAGATTTCAATTAAACATAGTAATATGAATAGTAATAAATAATTTTTAAATATTATTTATAATGTTTTTATGTAAATAGAACATTTTTATAATGAAATATATAATTTTAGTAAAGTCTTTAAATGTTTTGAAAATAATATTTTCTCAAAAGAACTACTTTTTAATGTTTTTTTGTGAACTACAATAACATTAAATTTTTACACTTAAAAATTTAATTGGATAAAATAAACTTAATTTTTTAATTCGTAACTGCAAAATTATCTTAGGTTTAATTTTTTCTATTTTTCTGAAATATTTCATTTTTGGATAAATAGTGAAAAATACTAAAATTTAAATGAAAATTACTTTTTTGTTTAATTTATTTATAGAGTTAAATTATTTTTTAAATTGGTTTTAAAGTATAATTAGTTCAATTATATGTCAATGAATCCAATTTAGGTCATTTTAAACAATTTTATATTAAAATTGGATATAAAAATATTTCAAACTTTTGAACATTTTCACTTTAAAAACTCGTTGTCTCGTCTCGTCTGTGGGATTCAATTTTAAATTAATTTCTCAAAATTATATGAATTGAATTTGTAAAAATGGATTCCATATTTTGAGTCATCATAATTTATAATTTTTAATAAGGAAAATTTATTTTTTGGATAAAATTATTAGTGAAAATAGTTAAAATTAATCGCAATAATTAAGAGAAAAACCAGTTTACTAAGGGACTGAAATTTAAAATTAAGGAAAAAAATAACCTAGAAAATTTTCAATAACACATTTAATGGCCATATTTTTAAATTATATCTTCTTGGATTGATATTTTTCCATTATTTTATCCACTTAACATGGAAAAAACGTGGGTGGAATTATCTCTTTAAAAAATTTACAAGTTTTCTACTCACCTCCCTTATAAAAGGCTACCCCCTATTCCCTTCTCTTCACAACTTAAAAAAAATTGGTTAACCCAATACCTATCCAAAAAAATTATCCAATTATGTCCCTTAATCTTAGAATCCTTACTTTGGGCATACATCCAATCAAGGAAGTCCTTTGGTGCAAACCAAAAGGCCACACCTGAAGAAGTGGTGACATTCATCAACGAACATTTTTGTTTTATTTCTACCTTAAACCCATTTAATTATTTTTATATAATTATTATATAATAAAATAAGTATCTTAAATATAATTATATGTTTTTATGTTAAGTTTATGATAAAAAAACATACACACTTCCATCAAATGGGCTTCAGAATCATTATTCGTGTATACAATGTACTACTGGCTTGTGAACCGATGTCGTTCATTTTTCCATTACCACCAATAAATGTTGAGAATAATGATTGAAATAATATTTGTTATATTATATTTATTAATTTTATGATGTTATTATGATTATGTAATTTTTATATTACACATACATTCATGCTTTCTATTTTGTGGGAATATGATAATGTCGTTCGTGTATATAGTGGACTACCGCCTCGCGAAGCGATGTGATTCATTCAACCTTTACATAGAATGTATTAATGATAAGTTTAATATAAATATGTGATATATATGAAATAAAAACTATTATTTAATGATAATATCTTATATAATTTTCTTTATTTCTATTTAAAAAAAATGGAAACAACATTCTTGTGTACGTATAACCTACCGTCTCCATGAACAATGTATTTCATTTTCTATTTCTATATTTTACAAATTATTATAAATACATATATAATGAATATATATTATATTTATATCATCTTTATTGTTATGGATATTATAAATCATGATTAAAGTAAGAGGACCAAAAATAAAACAAATCAAAACATATATTAATAACAAATAGGTTATTACCTGAAACATAGTTTTAACATGGAATTTTTAATAAATGGGTAATAAGAGGTCATAATAAAATAATATATGGAATTATATAAATTAATATGGTTCTTTAATAGGTTTATAATAAACTTATATTTATTATAAATGTGTATTAAATGAGTACAATGTAAGTCAAGACTTATGGTAATGGATTTTCATCTCACTTTTATTTTCCATGAGACAAAAGACATGTTCACCACCTATTTCTTATATGTGGGGTGTATAATACCTATAAAAGAATTTTATGATTCATATACTAAGAATTATTGTGATTTACATATCCATTTTAGGATCTCTATTTCATGGGTTTTATAATTAAAATGTTACCAACACGATAAGGGGATTTCTGTCTCAATTTTCTTTCTTTGAGATATACGTTATGTTATGAACCTATATTATTTAACAAGGTATTTATACAAGACCTTTGAAATGTAATATCATGAATTTATACATCCTCATGATATTTTAATTTTAATTTTATTTTATTCCTTCATTGGGATTATGATTCAAACTTAACAAAGTGGTAAGAGTTAATTACTACAATTTCATCATTTATCAAGATTTTTCATGATTATGATTCCATTGATTAAATCTCTCAATAATTATCATGAATTTTCTTATCCTGTTTTTATTCATTATATCTTCAAGTAATATTACCATTTTCTATTCTTTGATACTTAAAATTATTAAGAAAATGTTTTTATGAAAATCTAAATTTATCTCTCTATTCGGTCGAAAATATGTTTTACTTAAAAACCATATTTTCTAAAAATGTTTTCAAAAATGTTTTATTTATATATTATTATTTTTAAAAGAAATTTTTACCCATTTTTTACTTTTTACAATTTTTTTTGAAATGAATCTTCATGTTTTTTTCAAAACAATCCCCATTTGGATTTTACCAAAATTATAAAAGGAACCTTAGTTTTTATATGTATGACATGAAAAGAATATTCCGACATCATGAAAAATCATTTCCTTGAATATTACTTAGTAAATTTTCAAATTTATTTTCAAATAAAAAGGGTTTCAAAATGTTTTATGTATTAAAAAGTGATTTTCAAAGATAAAAGGATATTTTTCTCTAGAAATGTTTTAAATGATCTTTCAAAATTATTTTCCATCTAAGATAACATCTCTTGGTTTTACTCAAACCTTACTGGTGATATGATCCAAGGGTACCATTCATATTCTTTATCTAAATAGTTTATGTTTTTATGGAATGATTTTTATGAAAACCATTTCTATTCCATGGGTTATATGCTTATGAAACCCTCTTCTTTTCATGGGTTATTCTGTGATTAATAAACCCATCTCTTTTCTATAGGTTACGATATAATTAAATGTTTATAAAAACCATTTAATTTAATGGGTTATAATATAATTAATATTTATGATCTTGTGTTACACATAATTATGATTTCATTATGTGATGGGTGGGACCTATATCTCCCTATAATTCATTGGGTAAATATTTATATATCTCATGAGATAGACATGTCTAGAATGGGGATTGAACCTGGTATAATAGTACAGGTTTGGAACAGAAAGTGAACATGGTACATTAATATAAGGATGGAATGAGAAGCGAACTCAGTATAGTAATACATGGATGGAACGAGGGGTGAAATAGATACAGTAAAGAACTTTTTCTACTATGATGGCCTTAGAAGTGAGCCTTAAACAATATGAAAATGATTTTTTATGCTTAAGTGTTTTCCAAAAATCTATATCTTATGCCTATGTTATGCTATTATAGAACATGTTCTTTAATTATATTATGATTCATGTCTTATGAACTTCCTATCTTTATGCCATGATTCAATAATGTGATCTTTGATATGTAGGGTATGCTTTTAAAATTCTATTCTCATGTTTTGATGCCCTTATACTCATGTTATTCTTACTTATCTCTCTTGATTACCCTTTCTTATGTTTTATTTCCTTAAGTTATGAATATAAGTATTATGCCTGATATGTATAAGAAAGTTCGTAGTTAAGAAGAACGTATTGGGAGATGACATAGCTCACTTATGGGCCAATGTTTATGTCTCCAAGTTTAATAAGACACTAAAATATTATGGTCCTCATGAGCGTGGTTATGTAATGTAATAAATATTCATAAAAAATTATTTAATATCTATTTATGTTAATCCTGATTCGCTATAACTAAGCACTCTAACCTATGAGATCTCTATATCATAAGGACTAAATCTTACGATTCTTTATATCATAAGGTATGATTGATAAAACCAACATAATATATCCTTATATTGCAAGGATATAAGAATTTTGAGGAAACCCTTGAGAATTATTCACATCAAGGAAGAAGAGTCAACATTTATAATTTAAAAATGAATTTCTATTTCTTCTTGATCATTATTCAATAATGATGTATCCGAAATTGATAATTTGTAAAGTAAGTCTTGAATGATACCAAATCATAAAATGTACAAGTTGGTGCTTGCATTATATCTGGTTGGTGCTAGGAGTTCAAGTCAAAGAATATACCCTTACTCGAATTTTTTCTTGATAATAAAAGAGGAGTTGTGTGTTAGTGGGATAAAAACCACCATAAACCAGGGATATAATCATCCACATTGGAGGCAAGCCTCATTAACAAATCTTGTTGTACCTTTTTATTTGGTTGACTATTAATCATTGCATTCATTAAAACCAATGGAAAGAATATAGTGAGAGATAAATTCACCAAATAAGTATAGGGGTAAGTGATAGGAAATAATTTTAATTGGTATTAAGTTACTCACACTGATTTACACACCTTTCAGCATGATGCACTGATCTTGGTGGACCATCAGGAGGTTTGATTGAGGTAGTTTTCTTTCTTCTCATTTTTTTGAACCTTTGTAGGTGATGTATTTAGTCACTGAGGTGATGTATTAGTTATATATTCCTCTATATAAGGATTAGATTCATGAAATATTTCATATATCATAATTTCATAGATATATTCATGATAAATACTGTGTCATTAATTAGGATGATATAGATATTGAGAAAGGTGTGATATTTGTGGAGCTATGTGTTAAGTTTCAAAATTATTAGTATAAGTCATTGTATGGATTAATCATTCATTTGGATCATTTTTTTATGGAGAAATGGTGACTTGGGGGAATGTATATAGAAGAGAGAGTTGTAAATGAAAGCTTAATATCCAAATTTATTTTGAATATTATTTTATAGTGAATATTGTGTTATGATTATGAGATAAATTGGTTGATGTTATTCTATTTCTCATATAGTGTTTAAGATTTTGCTTTGGAGAGATTTATAATTGAGACTTATCTTGAAGGTTTATTGGTTTTCAATGTATACTTTTTATTTTTCATGTTTCTCTTTGATTTTAAAGGATAATAATTGTTTCAAAGGTATCAAATATAGAGTCCTAAATTTTCCTGGTCCTTTACTTTGCATTTTTAGGTGATGGTGATGTCAGATATGAGCCTTTTAGTAGTTTAAGAGTGAATAGAATGAGTTTTTTTCATTTAGGGGAAAAAACACCATGTTAAAGATTTCAATACATCTTGGTTTTCTTGGGGTTTTCATGGTTGTTAATGTGGTCAAAGTGGATTATCTATTTTTATAGAGATGATGAATTTGGAAGTGTCTGGTCATTTTATAGGATAAAATACATAATTTTTTAAAACTATGAATTGGTTTATATAAAATTCCCATTTTTCATGCCATAGGTAAAATCTCTATTTAAAATATGGGAGAAAATGATCACAGTTGGTTATCATGATGCGAAATGAAATGTTTTGGAGAGTAGTGAACTATGATTTTTATAAGGTTTGTAAAGAGGACTGAAGGACTATTTCATGGTCAAATGTACCTATGTTTTGGTTTGGTTTTAGGATATACTTAATGAAGTTAAATGGTTGGATAGATTTATGGGGTGTGTGTTTTTTAAATATAATTGTTTTTGAATCATTGTTGACTGAGCTAAACCACGCTATGGATTGGTTCCCTAAATTTTTATTATAAATTCAAGGTAAAACTTCCTTTCGTTCAGTTCCCTCAACCATATTTAAACACTAAACATTATATACACTCAATTTTGGTGGTTTTTTATTTCCTTGGTTGTATCTCGAGTCCTTATCTTTGTGAAATCAAGTTCTTGCAATCTAAGGCAATCCTCTCATTCTTTCTTTAATTATTACTTGTTTCCTTCTTATTAAGGGGCTATAAAAGAGGCTGGTGTAAAATTTTGATGGAGTGTTGGAAATGGATTGATGAGGAGTTGATGTGCTATGGTTTTGGTGGAGAATCATTATGAGGTTATGGGTATTTAATCATCAATTTTATCCTCTTATCAATTTTGTGTTGTTTGAGATTCGTTCAAAGTAAGTGATTTTAGATGTATCTTATTTATTTTTGTGATAATGTGGTTTAAGCATGCATTAAATTTTTTTGGGTAAGTATTTTAATTTTTTTAACAAATATATATAAGTTAATTGAAGGGGGAAGTGGGTTGAATATTATTTACATGCTTCCCTTATTATTGTTATGTTTTTTAACAATTGATTATTATGTTAAGTATACTTCTATAATTAGTGATTATTGTTTATATGAAAAATATTTTAGATTAATTAAATAATTGAAAGATTTTAATGAAATGAATAGGTAGAAATATGGAGTTCTTTTATTTTTTTTATTGCTTACATTTTTATGATAATGGAATAGGTGTTAGTATGGTTTTCATTTTATGGAAGAAGAAGATGATTTGATGTGATAATTGTTCTGGTCGGTTGATGTAGTTAGTGTAGGTAATGTATGGAAATGGACTTAAATATGGAAGTGTGTTAAAATAATTGAAACTATTGAATAATGTGGAATAAGAATGGGTTTTTGTAGAATAAATTAAGTGACAAATGTGGTGAATTAAAGTGATGGAAATTTTATGTGGTAATTGAATAGAAAAATATGAAAGTGGAAGTGGAAGTGGTTTATGTGAAATATTAGTTGTTAGGAATTAAAATGGTTAATGTGAAATAATGTGGTTAATAATTAAAGAATGGGGAATCAGTAATGAAACATTAAAGAGGAAAAGGTTTTGTTTTTATTGTGTTATTGTTTTGTGGTGTTAGTGTTTAATTATTATGTGTTTATAGGTAGGATCAATTGTTATTATTGTGTGTAAGTCATTGTGTGATAATGTTCCATGGTTATAGAGTTAGTTTTATAGGATGTTGACCCTAGTATTGGGATTGTGTGATATCTATAGCATCTTATGTTTTTTTATTTCTTATGCACCATATCCCAAGTCTGGGTAATATTACTGACTCCCATATGGGGTTTTAGGTTCTAGGTGTACACCTAGAATCCAAGATGGGGGTGTTATGGATGGTTGATTACCCCCAAAATCCTTCCCTCTCTTCTAGATGTAGTGTGTTTATGTGGTGATGTGATAATGATATTGTGATGTGGCAGTGATGTGGCTATGTGGAATTACTATGGTTATATAGTTTTACTATGTGGCATGTAGATATGGTATGTGACATGTGGATATAATATGAATATATTGTGTAAGGTTGTGGTATATATATATGGAAGGTATGAGATAACCAAGATATTTTTTGTTGGGATTTGAAGGTGACTAAATCAATGGGGAACTGGATGAAGGGTATCTTTCTTGAAATAATTTCATGATTTATTATACTATACTTGTATAATAATTTGGTGAGTGAGCCATGATGAGGTTGGGTTAGTAGTCAATTTGGGATAGGTAACGAGTCAGTTTCACCATTAATTCATGGAGGCTTTAGTATCTTCTTCTATACTGTCATGAGAGTTTTTAGGGAGTAACCTATTAAGTACACTTATATTCTCACTTATACTTTTATATACTATTTTTTACAGATTAGTAAGGTCGATCCGGTGATCAGGAAAGTCACTACTAGATCATGTGTAGTGATTAACTAGGGTCAAAATTTCTACCTTAAGAGATGTTACTTTATGGTATTTGTATATGGAGATATTTTATTTTGTTTTTTTATGAAATTACATGATTTTTTTTGAATTTATGGGCTGTTTTATTTATGGAGTTATTGTTGATTGGTAGTTATTTTTTCATTTTTGTGTTTTATGAGCTCAATTCATCCCATATTGTGTGATTACGTCCTTGACGATGGTCTCCAACTCATGCCCTATTAAAAATAATATAATATAGTAATTAATAATCATATAAATATAAATATATAAATAAATAAGCATATTAATATATATAATATAGTAATTAATAATTAAAAATAATATTAATAATATATAATTAGTAATTAAAATATGAACATACACATGTAAATATAAAAATATATACAAAAAAAAACATAAATTTAGAAACATATAAAAATATAAAAATATATATATTGATGTAAATATATAATATAAATTGATGTAAATATTTATATAGGTATAAATTTATAAATATATATAAATATAAACAATGAGGTGGTTCCTGTTTTGTATCACCACCTACTTGGAATCCAAGAGGTCGGGGGTTCAATCCATAATGACTCTAAGTTTGGGGGATTTTCATAGGGTACTATAAAAATGGTGACATTGTAGTTGTAGTGGGTGCTGATGTAGGGGCTATAACGATGGTGGGTATTGTAGCAGCTGTGGGTATTTTAGCATTACTATCCATTTAATGGGTCTTTGGGCCAAGAAATAGGCCTTTAAGCCAAGAAAAAGGTTTTTCAAGCCACATAGTCTTCACACCATCCATTTCAAGGCCTTTGTGACTCTATGCCTTTTGGAAATTTAATGTATGAGCCTATAGGGAAAGTAAGGGTTCCCTCTCAAACTAATTGAAAATTCATTTCTTTCCTTATTAACAGGAGTTTTACCCCATCTCGTTTCAATATAAATATGTATATATATATATAAATATATATAAATATATATAAATATATATAAATATATATACATATACATAAATATATGAATATATATAAATAAAAACTAGATTTAAATATACAAATTGATATAAATACACACACACATATAAATATATATATAAATATATATAATTTTTTAATTAATAATTCATATTTAATAATAAAAATATGAAATTAGTAATTAATATATAAATAGAAACATAAAAAATATAAATATATCACACAGACACACACACACATGTATGTATATGTGTGTATGAATGTATATATATATATATATATATATAAAATATATGTATAAATATGTAAATGTATAGTCATTTAGAAAAAATGGATATTAAGATAGTTGGTTTGGGTACTATTGATGAAGTAGAGGGTTGGGGGATTGAATCTCACCACCTAAAATTTCAAAAATATTTTACGAGTTAGGTCAAAATTTATTTATTTATTTTAAATATTTTAAAAAATTATTTAATGGGGGATTAAACCATTGCTAAAATACCTCATCAAAATAATTTTACTATAGTTTTTAAAAATCACCACTAAATGATTCCCAATACGAGTATATGTGATGATTTTTTTGAACTATTGAAAACTATTTAATATAAATTTTAACCACTATTAAATTCCAAAAAAACCACTGGTAAATGATGATTTTTGTGTAGTGAGAAGCATTAAAGGAGCATACTTTAGGCTTATAAAAGGAGGCTGGAACCATAGAGTATGGGTGTGAAACTTGATCCATAAAACACCAAGCCATATCTCTCATTTTCTCTTTTATTTGACACCAAGGCTCTAGAAGACCATGGAAAAAGAGAGAATCCTACCTAAGAATTATTTATTTTTTAAAACCTATGACCTATAATAGGAGGATTGATTCTATTAATTTATTTTAAAGGATCTCCATAAATATTTTTCAAAATAGATTGACCCAATTGGATTCACACATCAAAGTGGTACATTTTTCAATTATGTTTGACTTAATTCAAATGAATGGTTATATCTTATGAAAAAATGTTTTAGTGGTTAATTATTAATATGTTTGTATAAGTTTTTCCCCCACTAAAACCCTATAGTGGCATCAAATTATCTATCATATTTTTTAGATTAAAGTTTTAATAGATTAAGAATCTAGAAAAACATGTTTTTCCAGAACCTTGAAGCATTTATTAAACAATGTTCATGGTTTATGATGATTTTCATAACCAAAACATGTTTTTAAATAAAACAAGCATGTTTTTTTTGAAAATTTATAAAATCATGATGCAGTTTTAGAAAAATAGGCCATTAAAATTTATTCTAAAAATAAAATAATCATAAACCCTTGTTTACAATGTCACAATTTTAATAATAGTAGACCTGATTTGTATGTGAATATGATTTCTATGATGAAACAACCTAGAGTACCATCCAAATCGGTATTTGATCCAATTAAACACTAACCTAAAGAGCATTGCTAATCTCCACGGGCCAATGATAAGCACCCGAGTAATAATAAATAAACATTGGGAATGATTTCACCCACAAAATATTACAATAAATAGAGTACACTATGGAAACATCATCAGATACATACATCCATATAATCATATCATGTACAACAAGATAATGAAAAACTAAAAATAGAACAAAGATTCAAAAAAAAAATATCTCCTAGTGGTCTACAACCACCCACCTTGTCCTAGGTCACCCATCCTTGGTCAAAAAAACTCGAAGGCACAAAATAAGTCTATGATCACATGAGAACCTGCAATAAGAACAATAGGGATGAAAACACCCAATGGTACAAGTAGGGTGTGAGATATAGATCCCTATAGGATTTCACCAAATAGCCTATAAAGTTACTTCATAAGGTAAGTAAAATATTATAAGAGAGGTTTAAAATATAGAGAGTACATAGATTAGTTTTAAAAAAGCTTTTTAAATTTTTTAAAATAATTTATCAAACCAAATATGTAAAATATTTTATTTCACCATTTAAAACTAAAATTTTTCTGAAAATATATGAAAACCATTTCAAGAGATAAATTTATATCATTCAAGAAAATTAAAAACATGAACATTATATTAGAAGATATAAAATAGTCAATATAATAGATTTAAGGTACAATATATCAATATATAGATCAATCAAGAGCAGTAATCAATCAAGCAAGGAAAATCCAGTGCCAAGTAGGGAAAATGAATGGTATCATGTATTTAGTGTCATATATGTGAATGTAATGGGTATAATTTAGGTATGATAGTGAGTCCCCTATAGAATAGATAATAAAAAATCATTATGACTAATTTATGGTCTTAAATCTAGTGTCACTGGTCTCAACCAAACCTATTCCATGCACACCTACTTTCCTGGCTGCACATCCATAGCTTGAGCCTTTCATATTCTCTATGAATCCACTATACTAGGTGTGAGTCTACTAGTAAATCATATATCTAGGTTATCCCATCTAACTATCCAATTTCCAATGACTAGTAAAAATTGTTGAGTGAGATAATTAAGTTATGAGTTTTACAATAGGTATCCTTATCAATATCAATCATGGTCTCATGCCCTCAACATTTCAATCATGGGAAAATTACCAGAAATCACATATCAATATCACCCCAGATCTCCCTTGAAGTAAATAATAATTTTTTTTAACACCCATCAATGGGAAGTATAAGAATAAAGAAATATAAAATAATGGAATAATATAAGATAATATCATCATAAAGTGCCAATCGGTCCACCAAACATCATCAATTCAATTCAAAACATTTTCTTAAATTCAAAATTTTAAAAGGGAATCCATACCCTATTGCTTTCAAAAACCAACATGGTAATCCCAAAAATACTTTAAAACAATCATTTCTTTCAAAAAATCTCAAAGGCATTAAAGTAATTTTTACAATTTAAAGAGGCTTAAGGTTAATTCAAAACATGGGTTTACACCCTCTTTCTATATAAATTAATCACTCATTTAAAATTTCCCAAGACCACCCATGTTAAAACAAGAGTAAAATCATTCAAAGAGGGTTCTTTGTTATTGCAAAAATTAAATAATTTGAAACCACTTAGAAAACATCAAATAATTCAACTCATTTTATTCAAAAAAATGAATTTAATTTTAGGAACAAAACCATGGGCCAAATCCCTCACTTTCATCAAATCATTATTTTAAAAGTTCATTGAAAATAAATCCAAAAAAACATGAAATTTAAAATTCACAAAATGGTGAGAGAGATCAATATACATAAATTCAATTCAATCCATATTAAATTCAAAGAGAATAGGGTCAAATAATCCTTAACAATTAATTTCAAGGAAAACTTTCATAAAACATGTGTTAGAAATTAAAAAACATGTATCTATGAATTATCAATAAACAATGAATAAAAAATTAAATAAAATCATAGAAAAACCTACTTAGGAAATTTTGAATCCAACCAAAAAAGAGTCTAATATGTGTCACCTCTGATGGTGACCTTCAGATCTTGGAAGATATATCTCAAGAGAAGAGATAAAAGACCCTAGATCCACAATTACACTTCAATAAAACATGATATAATGAAACACAAGGCCATAAAAACCTATGGGAAGAATGAATTAATAGGAAAATATAGGTCAAATAACAATAAGAAAATCACTCATTAGAAGAGGATTTTCACTTCGATCAGTGATTTAGTCCCCCAAGATATGAGGTTAGAAGAGCCAAAATGACTTTAAAGGGATTCAAAAAGCCAAATGATTATATTTGGTTTGAGTGGGAGAAGTTTAGGGTAAATGAGGGAGGTTTTGGGATTTTAATTTCAATTATTAGGTCATTAAAAACTTTCTTATGGTCTCCTATTTTAGGCCACACAGTTAGTACTAATCATGTTACTAACCATGTACCTCAAATAGAGCCACAAGAAGAGATACATGGTTAGGCTACATAGTTTGTTTAACTATTAACAAACCATGAGATCTCTTCTATTCAGGTTTAATGGTTTGGATAAATGGTTTGTCTAACCATGTTCCAATAATTCTCCCCTACATGGGATACTAGAAATGTTTCATGGTTTGTATTTATGGATTTTCAAACCACGTGAAAACCGTGAACAGGCCTAGAAACCTTCCCAAAAAATCTGAAAAAAACACTGGAAACAACCTATGAAGAGATCCAATCAAAGAATACTCAAATCAATGGGTTAAAACAACTAAAATCAAGTAAAAGGATGTTAAAACTTCCACACCATATGACTCTATATCCCTAGAAAGCTTCCAGTCCAAAAATATATAACAAATTGATATAAGAAGAACTTTCTCACTCATCTTGTGAGGTGGATAGTTTGTAGTCTAGAAGAGAAACTCACTCAAAGGCTAACAAAACACACATAACTCCAAGATCAAAAAAATATCATCATAATATTTCAAAACAAAGAAATTATAGAGACCTAGCATATGTATCTCCACCATTTAAAGATTCATCAAAATGGTGTAACACTAGAAAAACATGTTCCTTCTATCCAAAGAAGAGACTTCAACCACTCACCGAGGAGAACATCTAAGGGATGACACAAAAAAAATAAAGGAATATAACATCTAAATTACTTAGGATTTCTATAAGAAAAAATGATCTCATGGTCCATCTATGGTAAAATGTCCACAAGCAAGGTAAAAAAATGATAAGTATTTATAACCTAGGTAAGTACTCGATAGTAATATAAGATTTTTAACACCGAGTCTCACCCCTTGAAAATCTCATCAAATAACATTCCAGCACCTTTGGGTGTCTATTCCATAAAAAAATCACATCATCCTAGTTACCTGAGTACATTCCCAAGGTTTATCTAAGTCCAACCAGAAAGATATCAAACATCCAGGTCAGTGAACAACTGGGAACTGCACTCTAACAAGGGAGATCATCCAATATATTGAAATTTATCTCTAACCATCAAGGAAAAAACAAGAAAAAAACAAAGTAATAACAAAAAACACACAAATATATTGAGTATTATCATTACAATATACCACTCTATCAATATGAACACAAAAAACATTAAGTAAATAAAGTTGTTGAAAAAATAAAGCTTAAGAATTCAAGAGTTCCCATCCACAAGGAACAACCAAAGAGGTCACAAGAAAACGAATCCATCAGCATGATAAAAAATAAGTTAAAAAGTGATCTTCCACAAAGATCCCAAAACAAGACACCATGATATATAAAATGAAGGGTTTTCAAAAATGGAAAATCCACAATAAAGAAAAAATAAAGCAGTTTCCACTCTAATGTTGGAAAAAACAAGATGAATCAATATCAACCACCATCGGTGACCAAAAGATCCTCCACCATGTGAAAATATTCCATACAAGGACTATGAATTAATCCATATTATCTTTAAGCATCTATTTACCTATAGTTAGGATCTAATCATACCTGAAAAAACTTCCCTTTTCGGTCATCCAACTTATAGAATCTCATAAGGCGACCCAAATAGCCACACTGTTTACAAAATATCAGATAGTTATAACACAAAATATTAGGATGACCAGGTGATCCACAAAATAAGTACATGAAAAGACTAATCTTTCCTTGATAAGACTATCCTTCTTCAACTAAAAATGAGGAATTCTTATCTTCATGTCATTTCTCTAGATCCACTTCAGTTGTAAAAGACCTATCAAGTGTATCTTAATAAGAAATCAACTAGGATACATGCATGATATTTAAAACAAATGGGTGAATCTATTTTCTAAAATTAGACAACATTACTAAATTAATTTATAATAAGCCTAGATATTAAACATACCAAATGAAAGAATTTATTAGAATACTTCACAACTGGTAGGTCATCTTGATAAAAAACCAAGAACTAGGTAACTTCCTACTTCACTTCCTTAGGATACTTTTACTGATTGAATAATGACTTAAATAATTCCCAATACATTCATTCATAAAGACAATAGTTAATCAAAACTTCCCACCACCCTTTTTCAGATCCCTTAAATAAGGATTTGATAGACTTAACCTTCAGAGCATCAAGAGTCTTAAGAGAACTAAAGAATCCATTAACTTCTTCAAGCCAATTTACTGCCTCAAGAGAACCTTGTTCACCTTTATAAGAAGTTGGATGCCAATTAAAGAAGACTTGAGTGGGGTATAAATGTTGGAAAGGATTCGACTCCACCACTTGATTCAGAGTTTGGGTAGAGTCATCAACGTTAGACACCACTTCTGGAAAACATGAATAACTACCCCACAGATAGGACCGTTGGATGAAAAATATATCTTTCTTAAAGGGATTTATGGGAGAAATTTTTGAACATAACAAAACACAGAAATATTAACTTATGCATCAAAGAACACTAAAATAGAGAACATAATACTTCAAGCAAAGTTACAAACCAATTTTATCAAAGAATCATTGATTTCAAATCACAAAATATTTCCCCATTTGTGAAACATTACTCTTTCCTTAAAAAATGAGAGATCTTGATATAAACCTATCATATTTTTTTAGAAATCTTTTAATATATCATGTAAATTATTCCATGGTTTAAAAATATTAATCACATTTTACAATTATTAAAACCATTTATATTTCAAAATCATTACCAACCAAATTTTTTCTTAAAATGTTTCTTTAAAACATAATCAAAGTGTTCTTGAAAATAATATTTCCAAACTAAAATTTAATAAAATTAAAATTTTGGTAATTGAAAATTTTTGTCAAATAACTCAATAAAAACTTTTTTAAGACACAATTTGGTTTTATATGGGGATTTAAAATCATAAACAAGGGATTAAAGTTGAAACAACCACACAAGATCATGGAACAAACTACGTCCAGAACCTTTCCAACTGAACCCACACTAGTGAAGTCATCCTAAAAATAATGGAAAGGGAACTGGTTTTGGGTTAGAGTATAACTATGCATGGCTTGGTCTCATGGGATGGTAAACTACATACCAACCACACAAAAATTTCTTGATTGACTTCTAGGTTAGTCACACCGATTCCTCAGAGTTGACCAAACTGTGAAGGCACAATGAGACTTTGGTCATCTTTTAGTTCCAACCTAAAAATGATAATAGATTCAAAAAATCAAAGATAATATCATTAGGAATATAAATCTCATTCATCATTAGAAAACCAATAACTTAAAACAAATACTCAAGTTCCTACTTTACCTGGTAACTCAAGTATCATTGTTAAGTAGTGGTGATCAAGCGCCCACTCACAACTACCTATTATATTCCTACACATTCTTAATCTATTTTATACCATGAATCACCCTAAATAACATAAGGGATTTCAAGGAGAAGTTTTTTACTTTCCTGGAAAGACCTCTTTGATACCATTTTTGATGAACCAACCCAGAGTACAATCTAAACCGGCATCTGAGCCAATTTTACACTAACCAATAGGGCGTTCTTGATCTCCATGGGCCAAAAAAATCACCCAAACATCAAGAAATAACCATTGGGAATTATTTCTACCACAAAATATTATAATGAAAAGAGTACAGTATGGAAAAATCATTAGATACATACATCAGTATAATCATATCATGTACAATCAGATAATGAAAATATAGAAATTGAAAAAATATGCCAAAAAACCCATGTTATAGTGGTCCATGACCACCTACCATGTCCCAAGTAACCCATACTTGGTCAACCAAACCTGAAGGAAAAAAATAATTCGATGATCACATGAGCATCTGCTATAATAATAAGAGGGTTGAAAACAATGAACGGTACAAGAAGGGTGTGAGCTATAGATCCCAGTAGGATTCCACCAAAGAGTATATATAGTTACTTCATAAGGTATTCAAATATTCTAAGAGATGTTTAAAATAAAAAAAATACTAATATTAGTCTTAAAATAGAGTTTTAAACATTTGAAAATCATTTATCAAACCAAATATGTAAAACCTTCAATTTCACCATTTTAAAACTAAAAATTTTCTTGAAAAACTTTGAAAACCATTTCACAAGATAAATTTATATCAATAAAGAAAATTAAGAACATTAACATAATATTATATGATGTAAAATATTCAACACAATATATTCAAGGTACCAAATCTCAATAAATATATCAATTAAGATTAGTAATCAATCAAGCAAAGAAATTCCTATGCCAAGTAGTGAAAACGATTGCTCTCATGTATCAAGTATCATATATGTGTATGTAATGGGTATAACCGAGATACAATAATGAGTCCACCATATACGAGATAATATAAAATCATTATGACTAATAATTGGGATTACACCTAGTCGCACAGATCTCAAGC
Source organism: Viscum album (assembly GCA_963277665.1). Classification (NCBI taxonomy): domain Eukaryota; kingdom Viridiplantae; phylum Streptophyta; class Magnoliopsida; order Santalales; family Viscaceae; genus Viscum; species Viscum album. The sequence goes on from OY728153.1 coordinate 938,421,664, forward strand.
AAATTAGTTCTACACACACAGACTTTCCTAGATGCATCTTCAAAGCCTGAACCTTTCACATTCTCTATAGATCCACTAGACGGGGTGTGAATCCACCAGTGAAGCATATATATTGGTCATAATATCTAAATATCTCGGTTACCATGAGTAGTCAACAAAGGTGAGTGAGATAATCAAGTTACAAGGATCACAATGGGGATCCTTATCAATATCAATCATGGGCTCCTTCCCTCAACATTTCAATCATGGGAACATATCCTCAAATCACATATCACTCTCACCCTAGAGATCCCTTGAACTAAATAATCCCTTTTTTAACACCCATAATTGGGAAGTATAATAATCAAGAAATATCTATTAAGGTATTACTACAAGATAGGATCATTATAAAGTGCCAAATGAACCATAAAACACCATCAATTCAATTCAAAACATTTTCTTAAATTCAAAATTTAAAAAGGGTATCCATACCCACTTCCTTTTATAAACTAACTTAGTAATTCCAAAAGGTAATTTAAAATATTCATTTCTTTCAAAACTATCCAAATGCATTCAAGGAAGTTTCAAAATTTAAAAAGTCTTAAGTCCAATTCAAAACATGGGTTTTCATCCTTTTTTCCTTGTAAATAAATAACTCATTTCAAATTTCATAAGAAATCCCATTTCAATTCAATAATAACAACATTCAAATAGATTTTTTGATCATTCCACAAATTAAATAATTTGAAGCTACTAAGAAAACATAAAATAGTTAAACTCATTTCATTAAAATAAAGGAATTTCATTTTAGGAACAAAAACCCAGGCCAAATCCCTCACTTTCATCAAATAATCCTTTAAAATTTATTTTAAAATAAATCCAAAAAAAAATTTCATTAAAAAATTAACAAAAATTAAAGAGAGATAAAGATTATAGCTATTAAATTCATGTCATGTTCAATTCAAATAGAATAGGGTCAAAGAAACCCTCATAAGGAATTTCAAGGAAACATTTCATAGAACATGTGTTAAAAATTAAGAGACATGTATCTATGAATTATCAAGAAATAATTAATTAAAAAATGAAGGAAAATCATAGAAACACCTAATTTAGAAATCTATAATCTAACCATAATAAATCTGAGATGTGTCATCTCTGATGGAGATCACCAGATCCTAGAAGATAGATCTCAATAGAAGAGAGAAAAGACCTTAGATCTAAAATTAAACTTAAATAAAACATTATATAATGGAAAAAAGGTTGTCATAAACTATTAGAAGAATTGATTAAGTGAAAAAGAGATATCAAATAACAATAAGAAAATAAATTACTAGAAGAGGATTATCACTTATATCGGTGCTTCGATTTTCCAATAGATGAGGTTGGGAGAGCCAAAACACCTCTAGAGGGCTCCCAAAATTTAAAGGATCATATTTTGTTAAAGGGGGAGAATTTTATAGTTAATTAGGGGGTTCTAGGATTTAAATTATTATTTTAAGGTAATTAAAAACCATTCACATGGTCTCCTAGGTTAGGTCACATGGTTATTATTAACCGTACACCTAACCGTACACCTCAAACAAATCCACTAGAAGAGTTTCATGGTTAGGCTACATGATTTGTTTAATCATTCACAAAACATATGACCCCTTAATTTTAGTTTGAATGGTTTGGATGCATGGTTTTTCTAACCATTGTTTAACTAAGAAACCCTACTTAGGCTACTAGAAATGTTGCACATTTTGGCTATATGGTTTGTCAAACCGTGCACTAACCATGCACAAAACCAAAAACCTTTACAAAACTATGAAAAAACACTGAGAAAACCTATAAAATGATCCAATCAAAGTATACTAAAATCAATGGATCAAAACACCTAAAAGTAAGTAATTAAATGTTACAATTTACATATTTAAAAATAAATATGTTATTGTGAAAAACCATGTTAAGGTTCAAAAGTAAGGGTTTTAAAGAATTTTCTCAAAATAGTTTCTATAAAAAATGTCATGGTTTATTTGAACAATATTTTCATATGTGAATAATAATTTCATGGTTAATAAATATAAGAAAACATGATTTCATGATTTATTAGAAAAAAATATTTTTCTAAAATTCTCAAATACCTTCACTAAGATTGGTTAAATCATACCAAAATTATTTTGGTAGATTTTATCTAGTTTTAAAGTAAATTTACATGGTTTATTAATTTATAAAGTGTTTCTAAATTATAAAATGAGGATAAATATAAATAAGTTTATATTTTTATAAAAAATTTATAAAAGATAATATTATTTTTTTCATAGAAAATACCTTATTAATAAATTTATTTAAACTAATCAAAAAATTGTTTTGGTGGATGTGATCAATAGGTTTAAAAAAATATCACATTAAAATCATGTAAATGTTTACATTATTAATATGAATTTTTCATATATTAAGGAATATAAAGGTTTCCTATTTATTAGAAAATAATATTTTTAAATATGAATGAATTTATATGAAGGACATGTAATTGATGAAATATAAAGTATTAATATCTATAATATAAATGTAAAATGTTTATATTTATATTCAATGAATTTTATATAAAATAATTTCTTAATTATATTATGTTAATAATTATTTATTTATTAAATGTTCATAAAAACATTTATATTATATATATATTTTGTTATTGTTTAATTATTTTGTTATTGTGCATGTATTTAATATTCATAAATATACACAATTTATATATTTATTGGATGTATGATTTAATTTAAATTTTTTAAACCACTCATTATAAATTTCATACCATGCACATAAAGGAGTTATATGATAGGTATAACATAAGATTTTGTTTCATTTAATTATGACTATGATTTTTTTGGGATATAAATTAAATAATAAAGGTTGATTATGATTATATATATTTGGTGTTTGAATTGGAATTAAGGTTTGTCTTGAGTATTGTGTTGGTTTATATTTAAGATGGAAAAATATCCAATAGGGGGGGGGGGTGAATTGGAATTTTAAACTTAATTAAAGAATTTAAGGATTATTGTAGAGTTATGATGTTAATACAATGGAAAATAAAGGAAAAAGAACACAAGATATTTTTATAGTGGTTTGGATCTAAATTTTCCTACTCCACTCTTCACCTCTCTCATGAGCTAAGAGTGATGACACCCACTACAACTAATATACTGGAATTTTATATTGATGTTTTCCCTCCTAGAGTCAAAACACATTTACAAATAATTACCCTGGGAGGCTTAATCCCAAATAAATCCTAAAATTTTCTACCTGGAGGCACAACCCAAACAATATTCCTTTTTCCCCTGGAGGCACAACTCAATGCCTAAATTTTGTTTGGGAGTCACAACCCAATTACTTAACTTTTAATGGGTAGTACAACCCATTAAAATTACTCACATAGAAATAGGATAAAAAAGAATTATAAAAATATAACTAGATGAACATATTTATTGTATGAGTGTCGAAGAAGTAGTTCACTCTCCAACAAAAAAGGATCAAATAGTTAAAGTCTAGTTGAGAACTGTAGGCAATCTTCAAAGTATTCATTCCTATTATAGTTATAGAATATCATCAACCTCTAGTACTTGATCGAGGTTTGTTAAACTCCATATATCATGCTCATATATTCACAAAAGAATTAGTACCAGAATCCTATTTTAGTTCATCTTTCCCAATACAGAATACGATTTCTTTATTGAATTCGCATGCAAAACATACTCATGTGGGTCACTTTAATAATATGTAAAATTAAATTCATGTTGTAAAGTGATAAAATGTTAGTATAATTAATACAATAATAATAAATAATTATAATCAACATTAAATTCCCTTGGAAAACTCTCACCAAGTGTGTGATATAAAATATTCATATTCCAAAAACATTTAATGTGGAACTTTCATTTTTTCCAAGAAACAATATTAAAATTTTACCCATGTGATAAGAATTTAATGCTACATAAAATAATTTAAAATATATTTTCATGGATTATAAATAAAAAATAGTAATTATAGAATAAATAAAACATTAATTATGTAATGTCCCAGACCTCTTCGGTCCATTAATTTGTGGAATTTTGGTGTTGGAGGTGTTTCGGGAGGTCAAGGGGACTTATCCCCAACACTTTTCCAATTTTCCAGTTCTGTGAACAGTGTTTCCAGTTTTATAAATAGTAACAGATTGGTCTCACCAATCGGTCTGACAGATCGGTCTCACAGATCAGTTTCACAGATCGATGTGACAGATCGGTTTCACAGATCGGTCTGACAGATCGGTTTCACAGATCGGTCTGACAGATCGGTTTCACAGATCACTGTGACAGATCGGTTTCACAGATCGGTCTGACAGATCGGTTTCACAGATCGGTGTGAAAGATCAGTTTCACAGATCAGTGTGACAGATCGGTTTCACAGATCGGTCTGACAGATCAGTTTCACAGATCGGTGTGACAGATCGATTTCACAGATCGGTCTGACAGATCGGTTTCACAGATCGGTCTGACAGATCGGTTTCACAGATCGGTCTGACAGATCGGTTTCACAGATCGGTGTGATAGATCAGTTTCACAGATCGGTGTGACAGATCCGTTTCACAGATCGGTCTGACAGATCGGTTTCATAGATCGGTCTGACAGATCGGTTTCACAGATCGGTGTGACAGATCGATTTCACAGATCGGTGTGATAGATCGGTTTCATAGATCGGTCTGACAGATCGGTTTCATAGATTGGTCTGACAGATCGGTTTCACAGATCGGTGTGATAGATCGGTTTCACAGATCGTTCTGACAGATCAGTTTCACAGATCGATGTGACAGATTGGTTTCACAGATCGGTCTGACAGATCAGTTTCACAGATCGGTTTCATGTATAGTAACAGTGGGTGAACAGTGTTTCCAGACTCCTACAGTTTTTCCCTTTTGACATTTCCTTTGATGTAAAATACATTTAAAGCCTTATTTTAAGGGAACTTAAGGCCGTTTAAAAAGCCATAAATCCTATATTAATTATTCCTAAGGCTTGGAATGTTTTACTTGGTCAAACCGCATGGGTTAATGCGATCCGTTTTTAATGGAGAATTAACCGGATCTTAAACCGTCGCCCCATTTAATCTTCAAAAAGGGATGAGATATCATTCTCCCTTGTTCTTTCCCTTTTTTCTCAACTAAGAGGCACTATAACCTTTCAATACTTTCCATAGGAGTTGCACAATCAATCTTTACTCCTAGGATTGGTTCTGCTCTGTTTTGGATGCAACCGAGCCGTGTCGATCAATCTTCGATATAAGGTATGTTGTATAATCGTTCTTTTGGGGTTTATCTTCTCCTATCCTCCTTCCCATAATTATACCATGTAATTTCCAAGATTCTAATGGGTTTTCTTGGGGTTGGTTGGTACTGTCGTACCGCAGCATCCTCCAGTGGATGCAGTTGTCGTGAGGGGAGGATCGTGACCTGTTGTGTGGATAAAGAACGTGAGGAACTGTTTGAGGTAGGGGATTCATGGATTCTCTAATTGTATATGTGCAATCGTAGAATTAGCATGATTTATCCCTTTGGATCACAATGAAATTGACCTAATTAAATACTTGAACCGGATTAAGAGAATTGGTTGATCGCCTGTTGTTTCTTTATACCGTGATAACGGTTGCCTCATGTTTTGCTAGATAGAGTGTTATCTATGTTTTCTTTGATTTTTTGTTCGTTCATGATAGAAATTGATAATGAACGTAAAGCCGGAATTAATTGTTAATTAATTGGATAAAGATAAAGAGGCATGTAAATTAATCTGGTTATTGCCGTTGTTGTAGTTGTTCTAATTTGAGGATAATCAAATTTGGGAAGTAAGCATGGTTATTTAATTGTGATAGCTTGCGGATTAGGTATCTATTATTGGAACCTACGAATAAAAAATCCGCCAATTCAATATGGATTAAAGAACAGATTATGTGGGAATTTCTAAAGGGGTTCTGAGTTACCCTCTTGTTTGCTAAAGGGTCAAGGGCCCATGGTTGTGATTGTTGTTTTTCTGCTGCTTGTGCTGTGATGTGAGCCTGGATGGTTGTTGTGATATGTGGAGGCATGGATGCCTTGTGGTTATGGCAGAAGATGGCGCCTAGAGTGGTGAGATGCATCAGTTTATGCATGTGGGTGTCGGGGAGGACACCAGGGGTGATGGAATGGGATGGATGTGGTTGCTGGTTGCTTACGGTTTTCTTGAATGTTAATCTGCTTTGATTTTCCCCATTGCTCAAGGCAGCTGGTCTTGCTACCCTTCTTCCGAAGGAGGCGAAGACGCGCGATGTATGCCACGTGCTTTCCGTGTTTAGCCTCTCGAGGGAGAATGGGTATATGCTCTTTATATAGGCGGCAAAGACTCGACGGGTAGTATATCTATTCACCGTGTTGAGCCTCCTTTGTGTTTAGAAGCATAAGATGTTTTTCTAGAATGCCTGGGAATGTGGAAAATTAATTCTATAATGAATGTTTGATTAAATGGTGAAAATCCACGGGGATGGAGATGCTGGAATTTAAAGGTGATGTGAATCTTAAAAGGAGCAGTTGTTTTTGAATGTGATGCCAATTCAGTTTAATGTGAAATTGTTCATTCTTAATTAATGTTTAAAGAATTAAATTAACGTACAGTGGAACTAATAAAATGAGAATGGAGTAATCTAATAAAGCTCTTTAAATGTTTGTGTGCTTATAGGATACCAAGTCTTTGAAGTAGCAGCCTGGAGTCTGAGAGACGTTAGCTGCAGTTGTATCTAAGACTAGGTAATGCCCATAGTGTGGATGTGAGTTACATATATATATTCTGTACTTTTTGTGTTTCTATACGCTACTCCACCCTATCGGTAAGGGCAACTGACACCCCGGGGATTCTGAGCCCTGGGGGGGTGTTTTCCCCAACATTCTGATGGGAGGTTGAATGGCTGACTACCCCCTTTGGCCCCGCTCTCTTCTCTTGGTAGATACTTGTGCCATGAGGCACAACTGTTAGTTACCCCATATATGTGTGTAGAGGGCTGTAATGACTTGTGGTTATTCACACACATATATTCTGGATATAGTATCCTATGGACTACTATAGGTGTAATGTGTATAGGATATGATGGCTTGAGGATCCTTACTCGGAGTATGGGCTGTAATGGCTTGAGGTATTATACCCGATGTATGATACACAATATGCGGGCTGTGGTGGCTCCCGAAAACTACCTGGTTACTTTTGGTTGTGAGGACGGTGTGGTGCTTTGCCCAGGTGTCTGCGGGCAAGCCTATGTGGTGCATGAGGTGCAGATTGTGGAGCTTAGCCCAGGTGTCTGCGGGCAAGCCTTGGAGAGAGATGCACAGGACGTATGTCGTTGGGGCGAAGCGGCAAACCAGTGGGGAAGTAGTAGCGGGGTACCCTTGATATTCTTTACTATATGCTATATTCTTGTATGCGTTACTTGGCGAGAGTAGCCATGGTGAGGTTGGGAACATAGTATACCTGTTTAGGTGAAGAGTTAGTTTCACTTGTTGTTCACTGGGATTTAGCATGTTTTCTTTACTTTTGCACGAGAGGCTTGGTGAGGATCCTACTGAGTATACTGTTATACTCACCCTATGTACATATAAACTGTTTTTCAGGTCACTTGGAGCAGGTTGGAGATCAAGCTGGTTACTACTAGCTTGCGGTTGGAGGAGGAGCTGTTCGGGCTTGTGGTCGCTACCGTTTTACTTTCTTTTGGGTACCTTTAGTTTTCCCTTTCAGTTGTAGTAATTTTGCATGACATTTCATATATGTACTTGTATTTCTTTTATATTTCAGTTATGAGATGGATTTGGTTGGAGTCTATTCTATCTCTCTCTTTTAATGTGTTCTCTTAGAGGGTAATGCCTCCCATTTGTGTGTGTATTATACCCTCGGTGCTAGTCGCCAACCTGGGGCCTACTGGAGGCGGGACTCGGGGGTCATTATCTCTCTTCTCACATTGCCGGCCCAAGAGGGGTACACTTTGTGGGGAGGGGGTCGTGACAGAGTGGTATCAGAGCTCTGGTTGAGGGATAGGATGGAGTTTGGAGTTAGGCACAGGTGAGGATGCATGTGATGGTAGGGCAACAGTGTCATTAATGTTTAGAAAGTGGGGTAAACACTAGAGACTGGAAGAGACATAGGCGTTTAGGCCCCCCTATGATCTGTTGCACGGACCTTTAAGTTTACGATGGCTACTAAACAAAGTGATACTGGTTGGAGGGTAGAGGCCTAGGAAAGGATCATGCATCATTATTCTTTGCGCCTGTGTTTGAATGGGTAGAACTTGGGATAGGTAACCTAAAATTAATAAAAAAAATTAATTAATTAATTAATGTTGAGTCTTCCATATTCCAGGCTTAGGATCTCTAATGGTTGTTATTTTACAGGTATGTCTCCAGGTCAACGTCCTCGTCAGGTTTGCGCAGAAGGTGCCCAGCAGGCTGTTCCAGCAGATCGCCGCCAGGTAGAGGTTGACGACGATGACACTTGGAGGAAGACACTCCAAGAGTTTCAACGCCAGAGTCTACAGAAGTAAGAGGGCTCCATTTCAGATGCAATCACAGAAGACTGGTTGGAGGAGGTCGAGATAGGCTTTAGTTCGATTCGTGCTCGGAAGGAACACTGGGTGTCCTTGGTTGTGACGATGTTGCGTGGAGCAGCGAGACAGTGGTGTTTGCTGGTGAGCGAGATCCTCGGATGGGTCATAGGCAGGTTTCATCCTTATCATCCATGATGGCTGAGATGATGCTATGTTATTCAGAGGTTGAGCAGTTGGCGTTTCCTAGGGTTGTGGAGTACCCTGATGTATTTCCCGAAGAGGTTGTAGCATTACCCCCTCGATGAGAGACCGAGTTTAGGATCAAGCTACAGCCAGGAGCATCTCCTATCTCTATGTCTCTGTATAGAATGACCCCTTCTGATTTACGAGAGCTACGTATACAGCTTGATGATCTGTTGAAGTGCGGTTTTGTTCGGCCAAGTGTGTCTCCAAGGGGTGCACCAGTCTTGTTCGTGAAGAAGGCCGACGACAGTTTAAGGTTGTGTGTTGATTATCGTCGCTTAAACAAAGTGAAAATAAAGAACCGCTATCCTCTTCCACGGATTGATGACTTATTTGATCAATTGAAGGGTGCAAGTTGGTTCTCAAAGATCGACTTGCGGTCAGGATATCATCAAATGCGTGTAAAGGATGAGGATATCTCGAAGACTGCATTCCATTGCCGTCATGGGAATTATGAGTTTGTTGTAATGCCTTTTGGCATGACGAATGCTCCAGCTGTTTTCATGGGGTTGATGAATGCTGTATTCCGTGAATTCCTGGACAAGTTTGTTGTGGTTTTCATCGATGACATACTTGTGTAATCCACATCTGAAGAAGAGCATGCAGAGCATCTATGAGCCGTTTTGGGAGTTCTTCGCCAACATCAGTTGTTTGGGAAGTTGTCCAAGTGTGAGTTCTGGGCTCGAGAAGTTCGTTTCTTAGGGTATGTTGTGTCCCAACAGGGAGTAGCTGTGGATCCATCGAAGATAGAAGCAGTAGTGTCTTGGGCATCCCCCAAGACCGTGTCAGAGGTGCGAAGTTTCCTTGGTCTCACAGGCTATTATAGGAGGTTTGTAGCCAATTTCTCCCGAGTTGCGACTCCTCTGACAGCTTTGACCAAGAAGGATCAAGAGTTCATATGGACTGATCAGTGTCAGGCATCATTCGAATATCTAAAGGAGAAGTTGGTAAGTGCTCCAGTCCTTTGTCTTCCAGCGGAGGGAGTCCAGTTTGATGTTTTCTGTGATGCTTCACATCTGGGGCTAGGCTGTGTTCTTATGCAACAAAGGTCAGTTGTTTCTTATGGGTCCTGACAATTGCGTCCCCATGAATGCAACTATGCCACCCATGATCTTGAGTTGGCAGCCGCGGTGTTTGCGCTGAAGTTGTGGAGACATTACCTCATTGGCGAGCGCTTTCTGGTTTTCACCGATCATAAGAGTTTGAGGTATGTTTTCTCTCAGTGGGACTTGAACTTGCGGCAGCGTCAGTGGATGGAGTTCTTGAAGGAATACGACTTCGAAATATCGTATACACCTGGGAAGGGAAATGTTGTTGCTGATGCGCTGAGCCGAAAGTCACATAGTGATGCTGTGCGTGAATCCGGTGATTCTTGGAGAGTAATGGAGGAACTGTCAGCATTACATCTTGATATGGAAGAGGTTGGAGGTAGAGGTTGTCTTTTCCAGATGACGGTGCAGTCATCTCTGATACAGAAGGTGGAAGAGTCTCAGTTGGGTGATCCAGAGGTGGAAGTTTGGAGAGACAGAGTTGTTTGTGGAGAGGCCCCTGATGGTTGGTCGGAGGATGAACAACACCGAGTGTTGTATCATGGCAGGCTTTTTGTTCCCTTGGAGATGTGTGAGACGGTTCTCCGAGTGTTCCATAGCTCGCCCTTAGCAGTACATCCTGGTGTGACAAAGATGTACCGGTCCGTGAGGAGTCAGTTTTGGTGGCCTGGGCTGAAGCGTGCAGTGGTAGAGTGTGTGTCTCGATGTTTAGTCTGTCAGAGGGTGAAGGCCGAACACCGTATTCCTGGTGGTCTTCTCCAGCCACTAAATATTCCTCAGTGGAAGTGGGAGGACATCTCAATGGACTTTGTTACAATTTTACCTTGAGCTCCGGGAGGACATGATGCTATATGGGTGGTAGTGGATCGTTTAACTAAATTGGCCCACTTCATAGCAATCAAGGAGTCGAGCTCAGTGGAGGTTTTGTCGAGGCAGTATCTAGAGGAGGTGGTGAGGCTTCACAGAGTTCCTAAGACGATCATTTATGATCGAGATCCTCGTTTTACCTCTAGGGTGTGGAGAGGTCTCCAGCATGATTTTGGTTCTCAATTATGCCCTAGCACTGCTTTTCATCCTCAAACAGATGGTCAGACAGAGCGAACCATCCAGACTCTTGAAGACATGCTGCGCTCTTGTGTTCTTGATTTTGGAGGTTCATGGGTGAAGCACTTACCCTTGGTAGAGTTCGCTTACAATAATAGTTTTCACTCTACCATCGGCATGGCACCGTTTGAAGCCTTGTATGGCCGGCCATGCTGTTCTCCATTGTGCTGGACTGGGGTCGGAGAGTTAGCAATTCTCGGACCAGAACTAGTGCAGAATACAACAGAGATGGTACAGGTGATTCATGAGAGGGCGAAGACAGCACAGGATCATCAGAAATCATATGCTGATCAAAGAAGGAGACGATTAGAGTTTAATGTTGGGGATCATGTGTTTCTGAAGGTGACTCCCCGTCGTGGGCAGCGAAGGTTTGGTCGTGGGAGTAAGCTTTATTCCCGGTTTGTTGGGCCTTTCGAGGTGTTAGCTCATGTTTGAGCTGTGGCATATCAAGTAGCACTTCCCCCTCAGATGAGTCAGATACATGATGTTTTCCATGTATCGCAGCTCCGTCGTTATCTTCAGGATGAATCTCATGTTATCGATTGGGGAGAGATCGATGTTGACAATGATGTAACCTTCGAGGAGCGACCTGTGGAGATCCGAGACCACAAGGAGAAGGTGTTGCGTGGGCGTTATATCCCCTTAGTTCGTGTATTGTGGCGACACGGTGGCATGGAGGAGAGTACCTGGGAGCGTGAGTCACAGATACGTGCTCAGTACCCAGAGTTGTTCAATGTTTAACTCCTTTCATGTAATAATGTTTCCTCTATGGTTAGACCTTTCATGTTTTATTTATGTACTTTTCATGTGATGTTATGAATGAATTGGTTGGGTATGGATTTTTTGTTCCTATACTCCTGGATGTCATAGTTTTGTTCCAGATTTCGAACAACTCATGGTGGTTTTTCCCCTGAGAGGTATCTTATGGGGTGGTTGTTCGGACCCCTCTTTTCTTCTGGGTTGGTTTTAAATTCTCGATGACGAGAATGTTTTGATAGGTATCTAATGTAATGGCCCAGACCTCTCCGGTCCATTACTTTGTGGAATTTTGGTGTTGGAGGTGTTTCGGGAGGTCAAGGGGACTTATCCCCAACACTTTGCCAATTTCCCAATTCTGTGAACAGTGTTTCCAGTTTTATGAATAGTAACAGATCGGTCTCACCGATCGGTCTGACAGATCGGTCTCACAGATCAGTTTCACAGATCGGTGTGACAGATCGGTTTCACAGATCGGTCTGACAGATCGGTTTCACAGATCGGTCTGACAGATCGGTTTCACAGATCGGTGTGACAGATCGATTTCATAGATCGGTGTGACAGATCGGTTTCACAGATCGGTGTGACAGATCAGTTTCACAGATCAGTGTGACAGATCGGTTTCACAGATCGGTCTGACAGATCAGTTTCACAGATCGGTGTGACAGATCGGTTTCACAGATCGGTTTGACAGATCAGTTTCACAGATAGGTCTGACAGATCGGTTTCACAGATCGGTGTGACAGATCGGTTTCACAGATCTGTCTGATAGATCGGTTTCACAGATTGGTGTGACAGATCAGTTTCACAGATCGGTGTGACAGATCGGTTTCACAGATCGGTCTGATAGATCAGTTTCACAGATCGGTGTGACAGATCGGTTTCACAGATTGGTGCTACAGATCGGTTTCACAGATCGGTCTGACAGATCGGTTTCACAGATCAGTCTGACAGATTAGTTTCACAGATCGGTGTGATAGATCGGTTTCACAGATCGGTCTGACAGATCGGTTTCACAGATCAGTTTTATGTACAGTAACAGTGGGTGAACAGTGTTTCCAGACTCCTACAGTTTTTCCCTTTTGACGTTTCCTTTGACGTAAAATACATTTAAAGCCTTATTTTAAGGGCTCTTAAGGCCATTTAAAAAGCCATAAATCCTATATTAATTATTCCTAAGGCTTGGAATGTTTTACTTGGTCAAACCGCATGGGTTAATGCGATCCGTTTTTAATGGAGAATTAACCGGATCTTAAACCGTCGCCCCATTTAATCTTCAAAAAGGGACGAGATATCATTCTCCCTTGTTCTTTCCCTTTGTTCTCAACTAAGAGGCACTAAAACCTTTCAATCCTTTCCATAGGAGTTTCACAATCAATCTTTACTCCTAGGATTGGTTCTGCTCTGTTTTGGATGCAACCGAGCCGTGTCGATCAATCTTCAATATAAGGTATGTTGTATCGTTATTCTTTTGGGGTTTATCTTCTCCTATCCTCCTTCCCATAATTATACCATGTAATTTCCAAGATTATAATGGGTTTTATTGGGGTTGGTTGGTACTGTCGTACCGTAGCATCCTCCGGTGGATGCAGTTGTAGCGAGGGGAGGATCGTGACCTGTTGTGTGGATAAAGAACGTGAGGAACTGTTTGAGGTAGGGGATTCATGGCTTCTCTAATTGTATATGTGCAATCGTAGAATTAGCATGATTTATCCCTTTGGATCACAATGAAATTGACCTAATTAAATACTTGAACCGGATTAAGAGAATTGGTTGATCGCATGTTGTTTCTTTATACCATGATAACGGTTGCCTCATGTTTTTCTAGATAGAGTGTTATCTATGTTTTCTTTGATTTGTTGTTCTTTCATGATAGAAATTGATAATGAATGTAAAGCCGAAATTAATTGTTAATTAATTGGATAAAGATAAAGAGGCATGTAAATTAATCTGGTTGTTGCCGTTGTTGTAGTTTTTCTAATTTGAGGATAATCAAATTAGGGAAGTAAGCATGGTTATTTAATTGTGATAGCTTGAGGATTAGGTATCTGTGATTGGAACCTACGAATAACAAATCCGCCAATTTAATATGGATTAAAGAACAGATTATGTGGGAATTTATAAAGGGGTTCTGAGTTACCCTCTTGTTTGCTAAAGGGTCAAGGGCCCATGGTTGTGATTGTTGTTTTTCTGCTGCTTGTGCTGTGATGTGAGCCTGGATGGTTGTTGTGATATGTGGAGGCATGGAGGCCTTGTGGTTATGGAAGCAGATGACGCCTAGAGTGGCAAGATGCATCAGTTTATGCATGTTGGTGTCGGGGAGGACACCAGGGGTGATGGAATGGGATGGATGTGGTTGCTGGTTGCTTACGGTTTTCTTGAATGTTAATCTGCTTTTCTTTTCCCCACTACTCAAGGCATCTGGTCTTGCTACCCTTCTTCCGAAGGAGGCGAAGAAGCGCGGGGTATTCCACGTGCTTTCCGTGTTTAGCCTCTCGAGGGAGAATGGGTATATTCTCTTTCTATAGGCGGTAAAGACTCGACGGGTAGTATATCTATTCACCGTGTTGAGCCTCCTTTGTGTTTAGAAGCATAGGATGTTTTTCTAGATTGCCTGGGAATGTGGAAAAGTAATTCTGTAATGAATGTTTGATTAAATGGTGAAAATCCACGGGGATGGAGATGCTGGAATTTAAAGGTGATGTGAATCTTAAAAGGAGCAGTTGTTTTTGAATGTGATGCCAATTCATTTTAATGTGGAATTGTTCATTCTTAATTAATGTTTAAAGAATTAAATTAACGTACAGTGGAACTAATAAAATGAGAATGGAGTAATCTAATAAATCTCTTCAAATGTTTGTGTGCTTATAGGATACCTAGTCTTTGAAGTAGCAGCCTGGAGTCTGAGAGACGTTAGCTGTAGTTGTATCTAATACTAGGTAATGCCCATAGTGTGGATGTGAGTTACATATATATATTCTGTACTTTTTGTGTTTCTATACGCTACTCCACCCTGTCGGTAAGGGAAACTGACACCCCGGGGATTCTGAGCCCTGGGGGTGTGTTTTCCCCAACATTCTGATGGGAGGTTGAATGGCTGACTACCCCCTTTAGCCCCGCTCTCTTCTCTTGGTAGATACTTGTGCCATGAGGCAAAACGGTTAGTTACCCCATATATGTGTGTAGAGGGCTGTAATGGCTTGTGGTTATTCACACACATATATTCTGGATATAGTATCCTATGGACTACTATAGGTGTAATGTGTATAGGCTATGATGGCTTGAGGATCCTTACTCGGAGTATGGGCTGTAATGGATTGAGGTATTATACCCGATGTATGATACACGTTATGCGGGCTGTGGTGGCTCCCGGAAACTACCTGGTTACTTTTTTTTGTGAGGACGGTGTGGTGCTTTGCCCAGGTGTCTGCGGGCAAGCCTATGTGGTGCACGAGGTGCAGATTGTGGAGCTTAGCCCAGGTGTCTGCGGGCAAGCCTTGGAGAGAGATGCACAGGACGTATGTCGTTGGGGCGAAGCGGCAAACCAGTGGGGAAGTAGTAGCAGGGTACCCTTGATATTCTTTACTATATGCTATATTATTGTATGTGTTACTTGGTGAGAGTAGACATGGTGAGGTTGGGAACATAGTATACCTGTTTAGGTGACAAGTTAGTTTCACTTGTTGTTCACTGGGATTTAGCATGTTTTTCTTTACTTTTTCATGAGAGGCTTGGGGAGGATCCTACTGAGTATACTGTTATACTCACCCTATGTACATATAAACTATTTTTCAGGTCACTTGGAACAGGTTGGAGATCAAGCTGGTTACTACTAGCTTGCGGTTGGAGGAGGAGCTGTTCGGGCTTGTGGTCGCTGCCGTTTTACTTTCTTTTGGGTACCTTTAGTTTTCCCTTTCAGTTGTAGTACTTTTGCATGAAATTTCATATATGTACTTGGATTTCTTTTATATTTCAGTTATGAGATGGAGTTGGTTGGAGTCTATTCTATCTCTCTCTTCTAATGTGTTCTCTTAGAGGGTAATGCCTCCCATTTGTGTGTGTATTATACCCTCGGTGCTAGTCACCAACCCGGGGCCTACTGGAGGCGGGACTCAGGGGTCATTATCTCTCTTCTCACATTGCCGGCCCAGGAGGGGTACACTTTGTCGGGAGGGGGTCATGACAAATTAGATCCATAATAAACATGTAGAAAATAGAAAAGTGAAATATTACGTAAAATAAATCATATTTCCAGGTTTTACAACATCCTGCAGAAAATAAAAAATCCACATAGAAAAATACTCATATGGGATTCATGTAGGGGATTCACATAGGAAAATATACGTATCTAAATATATGTAAGGAAATTCATATACCCAATTCCATGTAAGCGAAATCATTTATGCATTTTATGTACCAGATTTCACGTACGTGAATCTAGAAATTTGTAGATAGCTTGACTTACAAAGTTTTAGACTTAAAAAATACCTTCAAAATGTTAGAATAATATTTGTATATAGTTGAATTATATTTACATGATTTCATTACCTTTCAATATAACCAAGAATCACCTTAATCAGAATTATACATCTCAATTAATCGTCAAAATACAATAGAAAATTATTTTTAGAAAACTGTTGAATTTAGAATGAAAAGATGTAGTTAATTAAATATAATTTATGTAATTATAGAGACCTATTCAGAATTTTATTTCTATTAATTAGATTTATTTAATTTTTTTATATTTCAAAATCAATAATAATAACTTAATTTGGAGTTCTACATCCCATGTTATAGTCTAAATATAGAAGATAAGTTCAAAAATTTACTAAATTTCACTCATGGTTAGTTCTCACAGTCAGTTCCAGACACTGCTGAATTTTCAATCATGGTCAGTTCTCACAGTCAGTTCTAGACTTTGATAAATTTTCAATCATGTTTAGTTATAATGGTTAGTTTTTATGGTTAGTATTCATGGTCCATTTTAATGATCAGTACTCTCTATCAGTACTCATAGTCAGTACTCACGATCATTACTCATAGTCAGTTCCATACTTTGATAAATTTTCAATTTCTATACATTGCAAAATTTTAGTACGAGAATATTTAAAATGATATTTTAAGGTCTCAAATGAATTATTTATCCTATTAATACTTTATAAATCTTATAGTACAAGTTAGGAACTATAAAAACTAAAGTTATTTTAAGAAAATAAATATTATGACATGATCATGATTAAGCATAATTAATTAATAAATAATAAAATTCACTCAAAATTATCCCCCTTTTTTATAATTAAAAAACAAATTATAATTTTAAAAAACATCTTTCCCCTTTTGAAATTATAAAAATTCTAAAATAGAATAATTCTATCTTTGAAATTAATACTTAAAAAATTAATTCCCTTTAAATAAAAAAAAAGTGAAAAACACATTATATTCCATAAATTTCTTAAACATTAATATTTCAAAACATATATCAAGGAGACACCAAAAAACCTTCCATTTTCAAAACATGTATCAAAAAGTCACATATTTAATGAGTAGAATTTTAAAAATAGTTTGTAAATATTATGGTGAAACCCTTCATAAAATACCCTTTTATACTAAATAAAAGTTTAGATAGTAAGTTAAAATTATCTAGTACATATGAGAAGTGTGAACAAAACAATATAATAAAAAAATATATATAGAAATTAAACAATAATAATCTAAAAAAAATATTCCAAATTTTACATATTTCATGTAAATCTAAAAATTTCATCACATAAACACACCCAAACTCCCCCTAAATTCATTCCATGTAAATTTAATTCTCCAGAATACCAATTTAAAACCTATTGTTTTTCAAAATTAGTAAATTATATGGTCTTAGTAAATATATCATTAAGTTGTTGTTCTATAGAAACAAATTCTATAATTATATTTACTTTTTGAACATGATCATTAAGAAAATTAAATTTAACAACAATGTTCTTAGTCCTAGAATATTGTAAGGTATTTTTAGAGTTAAAAATAGAAGAATTATTATCACAAAAAATAGGAATATTATAAAAAAAATAAAAATTAGAATATGTATATTTAATCTATAAATATTGAGCACAAAAATATGTAGCATCTATATATTCAGATTCAGTAGTTGAAAGTGATTTTTTTTGTTTCTTTGATGCCCATGAAACTAAATATTTAGAAAGTAAATGGAAAATAGCTGAGGTGATCTTCCTATCTATCTTTCGTCCACCCAAATCATAATTATAATAACTTGTAAAATCAAAATTAGTTTTTACAGGCTAAAATAAACTAATATTTAAATATAATTTAATATATCTATTGATCCTTTTAATAAATTTAATATGAATTTCCTTAGGATCAATTTAATATCTAGGACACATGTAATCTAAAAACATTAAATATGTCCTAGAAGTTGTTAAATATAATAGACTTCTAATCATTATTCTATAGGTTTTCACATCAATAAATTTTCCAAATTTATCCTAATATAACTTGCATGTAGTACTCATGGGATTATTCATAATTTTTTAATATTATAAATGAAATATTTTATCTAACTCTTTATCATACTTGGATTGATTTAGAAAAATAATATAATTTATTTGAAAAATTTGTAATCTAAGGAAAACTTTCAGTCCCCCCATCATACTCATATCAAATTTTGATGTGATCAATTTTGAATATTCATTAAAAATATTTTCACATGAAGATCCAAATATAGTATCATCAACATAAGTTTTTAAAATTATAATATCATTGTGAATTTTATTAATAAATAAATTAGGATTAACCTTTCCCATATTAAAATTATTTTTCAAAATTATTTTTTTAGCCTTTCATACCAAGTTCGAGGTGCTTGTTTCAAACCATATAAATCCTTAGATAGTTTAAAACCATGACTAAGAAAATTTTCATTTTAAAAAATGGGCTATTTAACATACACTTATTCAGAAATATAACTATTTAGAAAAGAAGTTTTAAAATCCATTTGAAATAATTTAAAACCATCAAAAGCAGTATAATCCAATGATATTTTAATTAATTCTAATCTTTCAAAAAGTGAAAAATATTATTCAAAATCAATAAAATATTCTTAATAATATCCTTGATAAACTAATCTATATTTTTTTAACTATATTTCTATATTCAAAAAATTTTATTTCTAAAAATACACTTTTTTCCCATAATATGAGAATTACTTGGTGTAATAACTAAAGTCCACACACAATTACTAGTACAATGATTTAATTTATATTGAACATACGAGATATAATTAGAATAATCTAAATCCTCCTCAATATTCTTTGGTAAAAAATCAGTAAAAATTTTGATAAAAAAATCATTCGTAACAAATTTCCTAGTTTGAATATTTGATTCAACATTACCAATCACAATTTCTATATAATGATCTATATGAGTCTTCTATGATTTTTCATGAATTGGTTCATTTTGAGAAGAAATATTCTCCCCCTAAATATGTGAATATTTATCTTGAGGTACAATTTCTATAAAATAAAATTCTCTAAATTCTTCCTCAAGTTGTTCAAAATAATTATCTCTTTTATTTAAAGTATTTTCATCAAACTTGATATGAATTGATTCTTAAAAAAATGGTTATTTTATTTTATAATTTATATACATTACTGTTATTTTAATATCCTAAAATACACCTTCATAATAATTTTCATCAAATTTATCCAAAACATATTTAGTATTAATAATAAAAACATTACATCCAAAGACTCTAAAATTACAAATTTTAGGTTTCCTTCCCTTCCAAAGCTCATTAGGAGTCTTTTTCAATAAGGGTCTTAAAATAATTCTATTTGTAACATAATAAGAAGTATTCAAAACTTCTTCACAAAAATATTTTGGTAAGTTAAACCATTTATCATGGTTCTATCCATTTCTTGAAGTGTTATATTTTTCCTCTCAACTATACCATTTTTGTTGTGATGTCCTAGGGCCTGAAAAATTTAAAAATACACTTTTTACTAAAAAAATTGGATAAATTATATATTTTTGAATTCACCACCATGATCACTAAAATTTATTTAATCAAGTGTCCTTTCTGATTTTGTATCAATTTAAAAAAATGATCAATTTAGATAAAGTGTCATATTTAATAGTAATAAAGTAAACCTATGTGTATCTTGTAAAATCATATATAATAAAAAAACAATATCTTTTACTTAAAAAACATGTAGTCTTAATAGAACCAAATAAATCTAAATTAATGAGATCAAAAGGCCTTACAATTTTTATTTCCTCAACTTACTTAAAACTACTTTTGTGTTGTTTACCTTAAAAGTAAGAGTCACAAACAAAGCTGTTGTCCTATTTCAGTTCTAATAGCTATAGAACAATTTAGTTCTTAGAGATCTTGCGAATCAACATGAAATTAGCAGGTACCAACATCCCATGACACAAAATGTTATCATATTGTACAATGTTTAAACATTTGAAAATTTGGTCTATTAATTCATCAAAAATTAATAGAATAAATATTATCTTTTCAGATTGCATAAAATAAAATAGATATGTCCTTTATTTTGAAATTTAAAAAACATTCCATCATCACATAGCTGAGAAATTATTATTAAATAATGTTTTAAACCTTCAACAAATAAGGCTTTAGAAATAATAATAGAACTTGAAATCACAACCTCACCAAAACCTTTTACCTTTCCTTTTGAATTATCACCAAAAATAACATTACCTCTATCACAATTATTGAATGAAAAAAATTTGATATATCACCAGTCTTGTATTTTTTGAATCCACTGTCTATATACCAAATGCCTTTTTTTATTCTCCCAAGACATAGTTCCCATAAAAACATTTTTAAGATATTTTTGGTACCCATGAAAATTTGGGTCCAATGGGATTAGTATATAAATTTTTGAGAATTAAAACTAATTACAAACATTTATTTATAGGAAATATTGATATTAAATATTTAGAAATGAATTCCTTAGTGTGTACTATAGATTATAGAAATTTCAACGAACACTCATTAACATAATAAACGTTCATATAGAATCTAACAAAAGTAAAAGTATATGTGATTCCATTAGTGATTTTAATAAAGAAGGTATTATAAATTTTAGGTAAATTATTATAATAACCTAGAACAAATATCCTATTGTTCATTTTATTAAAACTCATAATTTTATCAAAATTTTCTCTACCTTTAACAAAAATGATAAGATTTTACTTTAAAATTTCAACTTCATTTTTGAGAAGTTCATTCTCCTTAATAACATTATCAAAATTTATTATTTCAACATCATTACAAATTGATATGTAATCAAGTTCTCTTTTTAATTTTTTTTTCATAAAGTTCATTTTTCAGATTTTATTGGGTAATTTTCAGATCTGTATATGTAGAATATTTATCATCTTAGATAGATTTATTCATATTTTCACTCTCCTTAAAAACATACTTATGTAGTTTCTTAAGGTTATTGTATAAACTAGTGGATTTTTCAAATATATGTTCAAGTATATAAACCTATTTAATTAATTCATCAATATTAGGGTTTTCAAATTCAGATTCAAAAGAGGAATATTTAGTATATTCACTTACTTGATTTGATAAATCCATTAAGAACAAGTTTGCTACATCTTTTTTGAGAACTAGATTCTCCAAAAATACTTGATTTCTCTGTAAAACACTATCCAAATTCCATTTACTTATTTAATTTTATTTATTTATCTTATTATTATCCTTATTTAGTATTATAAAATCGAGATTAATGTAAACCTTTTTCCTACTCTCATAACAAATTACATCTTGAGTATCATTATAATTATAATTACCTTTCTTCTTCTCTCTATGATCATCCTTAGGATAGTCTTTACGGTATATCCTTGAGTATCCATTCTTGCTTATGTATCCAACCTTTGTAACATAACATGTATCATTTATATCACAACTCTATAACTTAGAATTAGAATATTAAGTATTTACATTTTATTTAAAAGAAATTTCATTCTTCTTTGAATTATCTTCTTCAACAAGATTTTTGAGTTCTAAATCATATTGTAATAATGATCTGATAATCTCATCAAGATTATATTCCTAAAAACTATTACTTTAATATATAACAACATTTTTATCATGAAACTTATTAGGATGTTATCTAATAACTCTTTCAATAAGCATAGTATTTTCAAGAGTTTCTCCCAAAGAACTCATACAATTTATAGCACTAGTGAATCTTTGAAACATTTGATTAAAAGTTTAATCATCACCCATTTTAAATTCTTTATATTCAAATCTTAACATACCCAACTTAGTTATGATAAGTTTATCTAAACCAAGATGTGTAACTTGTAGAATTTTAATATATCATGATTATTTTTAAATACTAAAACATGAATATACACATTCCTATTTATTGAACAATATAAGATATTAATAACCTTATAATTCAAAACATACTTTACCACATCATTTCCAACTAAAGATTTAGGTTTTCCTTTGGGAATCTTGTATGGTTTTTTCATAATTTTCCAATGATCAATGCTAAGTTGCTTCAAAAAGCTTCTATTCGATATTTCCAATATCAATAGTCATTTCCATAAAAATGAAGTGGTTTTTTAGGTATTCATTAATTATTAGAAATTTTTCCTACCATATTAAACAATATATTTTCCCCTTGATGGTTAAGTTAGCAAGGAGTTAGAAAAAATAATATATATATATATATATATATATATCTAGGGATCCTCCTATGATACCAATTTTTGGTCCATAATTAAGATGAAAGATAACCAAGAGGGGGTGATTTGGCCTTTTAAAATTAATTTAATAATTTAAGGATTATATTATATTTATAATGTTAATGAAGTGGAAAATAAAATAAAAATAACATAAAATATTTTTATAGTGGTCTATATCTAAACGATCCTACTCAAATATTCACCCCTCTCATGAACTGAGAGTGATGAAATCCACTATAACCAATATAATGAAATATTAAAATGACTTTTTCCCACTCAAAGTTATAACCTAATTATATTAATTCCCCCTTATAGGCTTAAAAACAAATCATTCCTTCCTTTTATATCTGGAGGCACTACTTAAACAGTCTGACTTTTTTCCCTGGAGGAACTTCCTAATGCCTATGTTTTTTTAGGAGTCACAACCAAATTACCTATATTTTAATAGGTAGTATAACCCATTAAAACTATGAACACAAATGAGGATAATAATTAGTATAAAAATATAACCAGATAAATAGATTCAATGTTTGAGTGTTGAGGAATGGTTCAAACATTTAAAGTCCAGTTGAGAGCTATATGTGATCGTCAAATTTTTCATCCCTTATATAGTTCAAAAATATCCTCAACCTCTATTCCTTGAACTTGATATTCTGAACTACATATATCATGTTCATCTATGCACAAAAGATTCAACACTAGAATCCCACTACAATTCATCTTTCCAAATACATCATACATTTTCTTTATTGAATGTGCATGAGAAACATACTCACATGGGTCACTTTGATAATTTGTAAAATTAAATTCATGTTGTACAGTGATAACACAATATTATAATTAATAAAACACTAAAAAATAATTATAATCAACATAAAATTCCATTATAAAAATCCTATAAAGTGTGTGAGATAAACTATTAATATTCCAATAATATTTAATGTGGAACTTGTATTTTTTCCAAGAAGAAACATAAAATTTCAACCCACATGATTGGAATTTAATCCTACATAAAACAATTTAAAATATATTCACATGGATTCTAAATAATTAATAATTAATTATAGAAAAAATAAAATATTATTTATATCCATAATAAATATGAAAAAAATGGAAAAGTTAAATGTTATGTAAAACATAGCATATTTCTAGGTTTTCAAACATCTTGTAGAAAATAAAACATCCACATAGGAAAATCCACTTATGGGACTAATATAGAGTAAATTTAGGTGAATATAAGTATCATAATATATATAAGGGAATTCATGTACCCTATTTCATATAAGTGAAATCATGTAGGTGTTTTACATACCAGATTTCACGCATGCAACTTTGGAAATTTGTAGTTATCTTGAATTATAAAAATATATAATTAAAACATACTTTTAAAATGAAAAAATTATCTTTATATCTAGTTTAATTATATTTATATAATTTAATTATCTTTCCATATAATTAAGAATCACCTTAATAAGTCTTATACATATCAATTTATCATCAAAATATAGTAGCAAATTAGTTTTGGAAAATCACAGAATTGAGACTGAAAACATACAGTGACTTAAATCTAATTTATAAAATTATAGAGATCAATTAAGATATTTATTTATTTAAATTAAATATAAATAATTATTTTATATTTCCAAATCAATAATAATAACTTAATTTTTATTTTTTTAATCCATGTTATAATCAAAATACAGAATATAATTTCAACACTTTACCAAATTTCACTCATGGTCGGTTCCAGACTTTTCCAAATTTTTAATCATGGTCAGTTCTCACAGTTGATTATAGAATTTTGCAATTTTTTTTCTTATGGTTATTTATTTTGGTAAGTTATAATGTTAATTAATTTTGTTTAGTTTTCATGGTCAGTACTCAGGGTCGGGTCTAGACTTTTCCAAATTTTCAATTTTCAGACTTTTCTAAATTTTTGTTATAGAGTATGTAAAATGATATTTTAAAGTCTAAAATTAATTATTAACACTTCATAAAAATTTTATTACATGTTATGAACTATAAAAGATAAATACATTTTAATAAAAAATATATTATTTTATGATCATGATTATGCATGATATAATTAATACATAATTCAAATTATTAAGACTTTTAAAGAAAATAAATAAATAAATAATTGTAATTATTAAATGATAAAGTAGTTAAAGGATTCATTCAAAATATTGATCCATGGATAGTGGTAAATTGGTTTTTTATTCTCATTGGCCTAAGATCTTAGGCTCTGTCAAGAAAAGTGAGGGTGGGATACCTATCGCACCATAATTTCTTTTGTGGAGATTTTGGTTTCATATGGTTCTAAACCTTAACATGATATGATTTAATATATATTATATATGAGATTCATTTGGATATGTGTACATATTTTTTTTATTTTTTTGTAAGTAACACAAATAATTGGTAGTATAAAGTGTTATATATTAATATCTTTGGAACATATTAATTTGGTTGGAGGTACATGATACAAGAACCAAATCACTCAAAGCTTGCATACATAAAGTGAATTCATGAGATAAGATGTTGAGATTTTAAATAATTACTTAAAAATACCAAGTTTTTGATTCCTTACAAAGTGAACACTTGTCAATGAAGGTTCTTGGGAATAGTGGAAGCAATGAGAAGACAACCATTTTTCTTATTAATATCAATGGATAAATCCAAATAACTATATGGAAACACATTTAAATATCATATATATGATCATATATATTTAATTTATAGTTAATTTAAATATAAAATTACCTCATCTGTGATATTCTTCTGAATCAAATTTCTATCACTACTCTTATTGCATTATTATTTCAATGGATAATCCAAATGAGGATTCCTTTAGATGTATTTACACATGCTCCATGAATATCTAAGTAATCTTCTTTATATCTAAGGTTCAATCACGAAGAGGATCAAGTGCTTAACATTATTCACCATTGACCACTATGAGGATCTCTTAATTTCTCTCTCAGTTATTGATATAGGAGAATATGATAAATTCTCTCTAGGTATTGAGATAATTATTTCCAATATTATAAAAGTTTCTATTTGTGTATAACACAACATTATTTAAAAAAGTGATATATTTTAGTTCATATACTTTGGGTTAAATAAAGATAATTTCACAAGTTCCCATATTATATTATTTAATCTAAGTAATACCCCATTTCAATATAATAATAATAATAATATTATTATTATATTCCATGACCTACATTAAATATAATATCATTTATTAAATAAAAAATAAATATTTATTTAAATGAAATTTCCATTATATCATTAAACTTTACCCATATTCTACCATAGAATTTATCAAGACTTGAATAATAAAACATATTCATT
Source organism: Viscum album (assembly GCA_963277665.1). Taxonomy (NCBI): domain Eukaryota; kingdom Viridiplantae; phylum Streptophyta; class Magnoliopsida; order Santalales; family Viscaceae; genus Viscum; species Viscum album. The sequence goes on from OY728153.1 coordinate 938,447,463, forward strand.
CAATAAAATAAAATAAATATCATATTCACTAAACTTGTGAATAAATATTTATTTTAATATTCATAAAACTTGAATAAATATTTATTTTACTCTATTCACTAAACTTATGAATAAATAAATATTTTATTTATTACCTTGCGAATAATTAAATGAGAGATTAATTTTAACTCACACATTCTAAACTCAAATATATTGTGATTGAATTTCTATGATCAAATCTTACTTAAATTAATACTATTCAAAAAATTCAAGAATAAATTTATCCTTAAACTTAAATTTAATAGAATTTAATGAAATTTTGGACCCACATAGTGTGTAACTTTATAGGACCCTTTATCAATGGAATTTGGTGGAACTTACATAATGTTTTAGATCAATGTCTGGTAATAAGTCAGAGCACCATATATAATGGAGTAAGTGGAAAAATTTCAATAACCTTCCTAAAAATTATATTGTGTAATATAATCTCTTTATCAACCAATATCTCATCCAGAAGGATGCATTCATGTGTCATCAAATTATGTACTTGATTTATCTTTATTTGAATTTCCAAAATGAACTAGTCTATAAACTACCATGACCAGGGATTTTTTTAGATAGTTTCATTTCAATCAATGTTCTAGAGATATCTTCTTCCATTAATATGAAAAGGAAAAATCCTTTATTATCTATTCAATTAATTCTATATCACTTATGTCACATCAAACACATGTAACCTCACTGTGAGTATATATCATCACAATTTTCATCCATACATAAAAGTATGTGATTCATGATACACATTAGTAATGATACCAAGTTTAATTACCAATAAACCCATTCATAGATAGGAATATCCAATGACACATAAAACATATGGAATTCCTATTAGCATATCTATCCTCATGACCTACATTCTTGGAGTTCACTATGTGAGAATATCTTGAGAAGAAGTCTCAATGATTATGATCCCCTAAAACCTAATAGCCAAACATTATCCATGTATCATCAGACGGATGTATCTAGACCATAAGACATATATATTTCCGAATATTGTCATATCATCTCTAGGTTATCATTATATTAGATAGATACTTTAACCCTTTTATAAGAAAAATATTATAAGGAAATTATCACATTAATGATACATAGAAGAAAAATCATTATACAATAATATATTTGTATTCTAGTAATCAAAAATACAAAGTTAATTAGTTCAAGGGAATAAAATCCACCAGACTCTCACATACAATAATGACAAATACTAACCTTTCTCAAATCATTATCTCTCACATGATATTCATTCTTCTATTGAGGTATTTCTATAGTCACTGGGACCACCACATTTATCCTTGTGGATATATTTCTAACTAAAATTTAATATATTTGATTTTTTTGAAGAGATGATATCCTCACGTATATAATTTTTTTCACTATTGTAATATTTAAATATTTTATAGTAAAATTATCACAAGATTATCATAATATATATTATGATAATACTTTACTTTCTTACCACAATTCCAAAATATATAACTAATCATTATGTATTTATACTATTATTTTAGTTGCATTAGAATGCTGATACATACTTGGTATTTATAGACATAAAAACTACTGAATATAAATAGATTCTCTTTATCATTAAACTAGCCTAACTATGATATTAGAAAAACATTCACATGTAGGAAGACTAGTGTTTATATACCATTGATAATTAGAATTCCTATTTCTCTAAGTACCAGAAACTTATCCCTTTTACTTTCTCAAATACTCTTAGATAGTTCGGAATTTTGTCTCATGTAGTTCTCACAGATTTATTTAATTCTTTACTATCGTGATTTATGATTAGGAAATAATAACCACATTTTATATCTTAGCATATATAATTGATCCAATTAAATAATAATATGTATATATACTTATTATCTTCATCACCTCTTATGTTTTAACAGATTATCTGGGAGAGATTTATACTGCGTGATATAAGTAGCAATTCACTGTTGAATTGTTTCATCTTGTATTTTTTAAATACCCTATCAATATATGTATTATTTCTTGGTTAAATAAATCCATAGACTAATATTAGTAGATATTATTCTCTATAAATTAGGTTAATACTTTAATTTATTCAATGGAGAAATAATTTTCAACTTATTCATAAGTAACCGTAAGACTATTACTTTCTTTTATATATGTTATCAATATATTTTTCTTGGAAAATGATAAAACTCCCAGAAAACTCTTATAGAAACATACAAATATAATCATTCCATTATTTAATGTATACTTTTATAAATGAATAGGTATTTGAAACATTTATATAATAATCATGGTAGCTACGATGGCAACTTGAATTCAAAATGGATTTTAGGATCAATATTGGTGAAAAGGTTTCTATATAATCAACATCGTGATCGATATTAAACCTTTAAAAACTAATATTGGTTTATATTTAGTCTATTTTACCATAAATTTATAGTTCTATATTGAATAATTATTTGAATTATCATGATCCACCCGTAATGTAAACTCCACATGGGCCTTAAGTGAAACTGAGAGTGACCCCAGAAGACCACCTCTAATCGACCATGGGTTTGTGACTAGCACTAAGGGTATAAATCATTCTCATTGAAGGAATTAAAGTCATATTACTAGGAATATGTATAGAAAAATATATAAAACCATATATTTTAAATATATTATTACCTTTAAATAAGTCAATGTGTTCGATAGCTTGCTCCACATGCAACACCAAACTAAAGCAAAACCATGATATATTTAGATTGAAATATAAATATTAATCATGCCATTAAAATATAGACCTTTTAATTAGTTATAATTAATATTATTAACCTATTTATGAATATTTATAGAAATAAAATAAATTATACTTTTAATACAAATAAAATTTAATTGGTATAGATAAAATGACTAATATGACCATTTTATACTTAGAAATATATTTTTCCAAATATTTAATTTTTGTGTGACATTAATTGATATTTTAAGAAACTTTTGATAAATTATGATAAAATATATTTTATATGAATAATCGGTTAATAATAATTTAATTAGTAAATTATAATAAATATGAATGAGAATGGTCAATATTCTTAAAAAACTATTTTCCTATAAAAACAATTTTTCATCTTATCTGAAATTTTTAATTGAAAGTTAAACTTATAAAATTTAGAATTTTAATTTTAAAAAATTAAAATTATTTTTGGATTCATCATAAAAATATTTTATTAATATGATTTTTCTAAAAATAATGATTTTTAGGTGAAAATACCATTTTTAAAAATAACCTGTATTTTATGATAATATTGGTATACAAGTATGAATTTAAAATTCATGATTTTTTTCTATGACCAAATATGTATTTTATAAGTATATTTATAATTTAAAAATTTTTTGTTTTAATTTACAGTGCGATATTTTATATTTTAGAACATAAGTAATATTTTCTCAAAAATTATTTTTAATACATTATACATATTTATTTCAAAATTAATTTTTATCACTTTAATAAATTGAATCAAATGAAATGAATTTAAAATTTATAATTATTTTTTCCAAATTATATATTAAGTACCACTTTATTTTTAGGCATAAATATTAAGTGACCTTAGATAAAAACTAGTTCCTATGGTAAAAGGTAAAATGTTAAAAGTAATCAATCAAGGGGTAAAGGGATTGAAACAAGATAAAAAAATGTCTATAATTTAGTGGATGGTTTTTTTATTGACCTTATATCTTCTCAAATCCATTATTTATCAATTTTTTAGCCACTTTATGTTGGGACCAAGTTTCATTTGTTGTCCCTAAGTCAATATGTGGTCGAAAATATGACGATCAATTATGCTGATCTTAAATGTACAAGACGTGATGTGTTAATGAGGAAACATTGTTTAAAACAATGTTTGGAAGTTTAAATAAGGCCATGAAATATGAATTTCATATTTCATAAAGTTAAAAGAATCCAAGATGATTTAAATGTATGGACATAAAAAATATAAATATATATTTTTCATGATGAATGAGAGAATAAGATAAGAGGGTTTGAGTTGGTTGGCATTTTTGGGTAAGTATTTGAATTTATTTGTGACTTAGAAATTCTCTATTTATTTAATAATTGGGGAATCATATAAAAAATAGGTCAACCTACCAAATCGCCAATGCCAAGGATCAACCATAGGATTATATAGGACCAAGGTCTTCCACGCCCAGTGAGAGAAATCTTGGGCAATCCAGAAGGTGTCTTGGTTGTGTATAAACCCATTATAGGTCTGTATATAAGTCCCACAAGAGAGGATGGTCACATGAAGAATTAAAAAAGGGTTCCAATGGCCACATAGAAGCTATCACGACCATGGTGGAGTGTATGTGGGTGTATATGGTCCTGATCCATAGAAGCCAGTTTGAACAAGTAGCGATCACCACTTGAATGGTAAATTGAAGTGGAGCGTGTTTGAGAAACTGAGGCATGACATGCCATGGATAGTTACTGTTCCTCCATCACTTAAAAGTTTTAAATTTTGGTAGCCATGTTATTTCTTTGATCTCAACCATTATATTAATTCGTGGATGTCATCTTCTTCCTCAGCCTCCTTGAGAAGATCCAGTTTGTCGAAGCATAGAAAATCCTACCATGATTGATATCCATTCATCATTGAAGATCATTATAAAGGGATGCATTATTTAGATCTAAATGAAATCATGTATGTGATATAACATCTCACATGTATGTATAGAATTCAAGGTATAATCATCATAAAAACAACAAACAATAGTTATAGGAGTCTATACGGGCATGAGGAAGTTTGAGCTTGGATAAATGAGGATCATGAGATGCTTATCGTATGTATATGAGGATCTCCCAAACAAGGATAATATCAAAAAATCACAAAGATAATATTTCATAAAATCTTTCATACACTTAATTCATCCTGAACGACTTGGGTGTTTGAATAAGTCAAATATGACATCATTTTCAGAGCATTGAAGGATTTCTCAACGCGACATAAAAAGAGGATCTTAGGTGGTGCACATAGCCTATAAATATAGTATAAATATGTCAAGGAGAGCTACCAATACTTTTATTAGTGATCTTGTTTTATGAAGAAAATAGAACCATCGTGATCTTCTAGTTCATGAAGAAGAATCCTTCCCACGCAACAACTACTTGCATGAAGGATAATATTTCCATGTTCGTGCGACTTGTTTATTGAACACTCATTATGATTTATGATGAACTGAGTTCTGTGAAGCATTTGAGTTAGTGTGATACTCATAAAAATATATATAGATTGAGTTATGGTCACTGTGAACTAGTTCTTTCTTGGCTTTCAAGATGAAGTTTCAGAATGATGTGGTACTCGCACCTGATGTGAAAAGGCTGTAGTACTACAATATTACATGAAGGACTTGACGATTCATCTTTACTATTGTGTGAAGTAGGTATGGACACGATTCATAAGATATTTGTACATTCATTTGGGTGCATGAAAATAAGGAAGTGCATATTCACATGCATGATACCCATGTATAGAAAACATGTAGTGTTTTTGTGTGAAAAAGAGTTTTGAGAAGGAGAAACAAGATCAGTGCACACCCATTAAAGTTTGTGTAATACAGACAAGGGTTTCACATGGAAACAATCTCATTAATTCATGTATAATCATGCACATGTGAATAACATTTTATATACCCAAAAAATAATATAATATTCAAATAAAATATTAAAAGAATATATTATGTGTGATTAAGTTTATAATCTTGAGAATCCCATGCAACCTGCATAAAGAGTAATTGGAAGAGGATTGAGATTATACAAGAATTATTATTGCATAATATAATTGAACAATTTGTGTGAACCACTTGCACACATCTTAATTGAGGTTGATACTTCATTAGAAGGAATTATAGCTCAATCATTTGTTGTACTAAGGAAACTGATCAAATATAGGTGATTAGAATTTATTGAGAAAGACTAGTAGACTGGAAAGGTACTTGAAAAGTTACACAAGAAAGCGTGATTTAATGATCTTGGGGATGAATTTCAATAGGCCATCCTATAGTGGATAAACCTATAAGAAATGTGGAATTCATCAGTTGGAGATGGATAAAGAAGTCTCTTGTGTGACTCTAGAGCAGAAGTCTCTAGTATGGATTCTGGAGTAGGACAATGTGGATTCTGGAAACACTGTGGGATGTATTATAAATAACCTCCTATGTGGATTCAGGAGAGATACATTGTGATTATGTATCTACCACTATAATTGAAAAAAATATTATAGTGGATAATACATGTTGACAGGAATAAACAACATGGAAATGAGTGAGTATTTTCACCAAACCTTGTAAATCCTTGTGTTATATGCCTTTGTGTTTACTTTATTATTTGAGATAAGGATGAGAGATATAAGACGAGTGGATTAAGGATTTATCCATCCAAAAAGGTTTAATTGAAAAGAAAAAAATTATAAAAATAAAAATAAACTACTGATTGACCACTCCCCCATAAATGGTCAATTCGGATAGGGGTACTTCACTATACATGTTTAACATGTTCCCCCTTTATATTAAGTTGAAAAATTTACAAAAAATTAATTTTCACAACTTATAAAAGATGCCCCTCACTACCCCTTCAATGAAATCCTAAAAATTTAGTTTATTTATGAAAAAATACTCTTTTTTCATTCCATATAAAAATATTTCACTCTCTCACGATTCTATTCATAGATATTATCCTATACTATCGATTACCAAGAGATCTTCTAAAGAAATCTTAAAGTGATCAACGTGAGTAATCAATTTTACCTAAATTTTCTATTTTCTATTTTTATTTTACAATTCTAATTTTAAAATAACTATGTAATGACATTAATATTGGTTATATTCTAAATTTTATTATGCTATTTGAATAATCATTAATCATTATTTTCATTTTCTATTAAGAAAAAATAAAACTACCATTCATGGATTGTGCAGAACACCACCTCCATGACACAACATATTTCTTTTTCCTTCACCAGCATATAAGGTTAGTCTAAAAGAATAATTTAATAAATAATTATTATATTTATATCATTTTTGTGATTTTTAAATAATAAAACATATTACTCCTTTCTTCTATTCTATAGAAAATTAAGTCATCAACCATGTGTATGTGTAGAGTACCGCCTCCATGGAACGATTGATTTTTGTTTTTATTTTCATCAGTACCTTACATGGTTGGTCATGAGGGTGGTATTAAATAACAAATATAATTTTTATGATATCATTAAGGTTATAATATAAAATATTAGAGAACCTATTAATGATATGATCGACAAACAATTATTGTTAATTCAATTATTTAAAACGAGCAAACTAAGAGGATAATAATCTCTTCTTTATAAGTAAATAATTTATATAAATTATTTTCTATTTATACTCTTTTTCAATTATGATATATCACACTAATAAACACTAAAAAATATCATTATTCTTATTTTATAATGATTTTATATCTAAAAAAACCCATAATCATCCATTAATCATGATAGGTTTATGATGGAATTTTGAAAAATAATATATACCAATACCACTTTTATGAAACTAGTTCAAAGAGATAAATATTGCTTACACCCAATGTTAATAATAGGTAAAAACTAACTAATATTCATATATATATATATATATATAATTATTTCAAATTAATAGTATAGATATTTATAATTATGAATAATGTTCTTGGGTATGTATTTAATGAAATTAATTTAATTATTCAAGATGTTTGGTGAAAGTACAGAATGAATCAGGACTGATGTAAGAGTTTTCATCTAAAATTACTCTCTTTGAGACATGTTTGGTTTTATGTACTTAATTTTATTTTTGTGATGTATATAATGACTATTTGAGAGATTATATCATGAATTATCATTTAATCATGGTATTTTATGTTCAATTACAAGACCTCCCCTTTAATGGGTTTTGATTAAATTATAACTCAAGCTGCAAGGGTTTGTTGATCTCAATTCTATTTTTTGATACATGTTACATGTTATTCACCATGTTTTCTTTGTAGGATGTTATATTGATTTACTGTCCCATGAATTTTATATAATTTATTTACTAGTGATTAATTGTATAAAATAAATTAAATCAAGTTTTTTCCTTTAAATGTATTTTGACTCAAGTGTTACCCCAATCGTTAGAGTTTTTGGTAACTCAAAGTTCATTTATTGAGTTATGATCATTCCCCTGAAATTATTTCAGATAAGTTGGGTAAATTATGCCCTTTTATTTTATTACATTATATTCTTTCATTATTTTCATTTTTACCACATAAACCCCTTTTCAATTTTTTCATGCCTCATGGAGTATGTTTCCCATACAAGATATTAATAACTCAAATATTCTTTCTTTGAGTTATAATGTTTCATCTTGAAATTTTATTTTCCATGATTGGATTATCCCACCATAGTATTTTAATATATAATATTTTATAATACTATTTTGTAAAATAAAGTTTTAATACAAATTAATTCTTTTATTCTTCTTACAATGTGAGTTTTGTATAAGGATATTTTGAAAATAATAAAAGGGGTTTTCCTTTCACTTTCATATGTCTTGTCTTCCAATCCTCATTTATACGACATAAAAATTATGTTTCTCAAGGATACATTATTGGATATTATTTTTAAATTAAAGTTTTTTAAAATATATCATGCCACCTTTTAAAAAGTTACCTTTGAAAGTAATATGAAAATATTTATTTTACATCAATGTTAAAAATGTTTTCTAAAAGATCATTTAAGTTTTTGATTCCATTTAACTTATCATTTTTAAAATTATTTATCCTAATGGGGTTTATGTTTCATAATTTATCCTCTAATATATATATATATATATTATCATTTATGGGAATGAAATCATTGTATCAAACAATTAGATTCTTGATCCCTTATTTTTTTATACCGATCGAAGCATTCTTTTTATAATGGTGTTTTTCATTTATTTTAAAACCCTTACATGTTTAATTTATTGCACTATGGTTATGTTATTTTGAAACTATACACCTTTTTTTCTCTTTATGGGTTATGATAATATAATAAATTTTATTTACATGGGGTAAAGTATTAGCATTACGTATGTTTTTATTCCAATATGGATGATTATAGGAAAGTTGATTATGTATTGTTTAATTTTCCACCTTATTCCTCTGGATGGGTGATGATCATGTTATCCCTTTTATTGAAATTTTGTAAAATATTTAAATTTTTTATGATTATTTACTAAAAACATAGGATGATTATGCATTGAAATTATATATTATTTATTATACAGATAGAAGTGTTTTTATTCAGTTAGAGGTTCCTTAAGGAATAGCATGAACTATCTTGTGGATGCATATGGTGAATACATTAGAATTAAATAATTGATGGGTGGGGAACTAAATTATATTTCCCCTTGATGCATATATAGGTCTCATAATTCAAAAAAGTTTTGGGTTTTGGTGTATACCTCTCCCCATATCAGTATAGTGTATTAGCACAAAGCCTTGGAAACATGTTTTGATGTCTGATATTATAAATTACATCAGTATGAGATTAGTATTATTGATATCCATGTTTTTATTTATTATTTTGGATATAACATGCTCACAATTTTATTTGATTATATAATTATTCAAATTATTTATTCTTTCCATATTATGTATACCATGATTTTGTTTTCGATAGGTTTAGTTATATATTTTCCTTATAGAGAATTTGAGATCGCCCTTTTAATATTTATATTCCCTATGTTATGACTAAAAGTAGCAAACATGAAAAGTTTAGAAGTATATCACATGTGAAAGAATTTATGGGAGATGTTGAAGACTTAACATGAATTAAGTAGTTTCTTATATAGTGGAAAAAATATACATTAGTTTAGAAATACATGAGATTTTTTAGTTTATATTTTTTCCTAATTCTCTAAATATATAAACCTAAAAATATCCTTGAGATGTTAGATATTAAATACATTTTTATTAATTTTGTAATTAATGATGTTTATATCCAGTATTTTAAAATTTGTTCAAATCCAATATGTAAAGTATGTTTTTATGACACCAGGATTGAGTGTATAGGCTCAGAGCATCATGGTCACTATCATAAGAAAGGTTTAGATAACTTTAGAGATTAAGATGTTTTTTGAGGATAATTTAAGGGTTTATAAGTTAAATTTGGTCAAAATATCAAAGTTATAGATAACACTTTGAGATAGTATATAATTTAATGATAAGGTAATAAAGAAATTTTTATTTGGGTATTAGGTTGAGATAACTTTAGTAAAGACCCCAAGGATAAGTCTAATCAAGAATTATAAGTATAGGATAATATAATAATGTTTTGGTAAAGTAAATATTGTGTGGTTCTCCTAGAAATTACATTCCTATATGGATATTACAAGTGGATGATGGATCTGGAACATATGTACCTAGGTGTAATAACCATGAAAAGTGTGGATTGGGTATTAAATCAATAATCACCTGGTGCACGACATTGATACATAACTACACACCTATCTTGACACTCCTAGTGGATATTATTTGGTCAACCACATTCTCTTCATGAAACATCATGAGATATTCTAATATGTTTAGGTTAGATAACCTAATAAAAAAGTGACCATGGATAATATACATTAAAATGTAGTGATTCATAAGTTAATATAAATATTAATTGATATGTTATTTTCTAGATAAGTGATAAGTTATATTTTGAGAGAATAGATTTCAATGATTTTTGGGAAGTTTATAGTAATTTGGGATCTTTATTATAAGTATAGGTTATTAATTATGAGAGAACCTTACTCAAAGTAACCTAGGTTGAACCAATAATGATAGATATTAAACTGAGAGTAATATAGGTTTAACTAAGTCTAATACAAGATGAGTTGTAAGAACTATATGCTGACATGATAGTGTTATAAGGTCAGATATCCTGAGGTTAAATTTATTATGGTAATTTAGGATACTTATGTTATAATGATCATTTTTCATGTTAACACTTTTGGTTTTAGTAATGGATGAAGCCTGAAGTAACCAAGTTAAAAATGGATTCCACGGAAAATGTGGAAATTGTCCCAATGAAAAACCTAATAGGATAAGGGTTGAAGTGATAAATCTTGAGATTATACCAAACTAGATCTCAAGGATTCTCATTAACAATGTGAACATATTTTAAATACCAAACAAAACAAATAATAGAAGGGAGGAATCTCATTGAAATTATGGTGACCAAGATGAAAAAGGAATGAAGATTCAATTTTCTATATATAAAAACTATGGGAAGAAGCATGGGGAAATTTCCTTAAAGGGATAGGTAAATTCTATAAGTGTGGATATGAAGGTCATTATAATCAAAAGTGTAAGGTAAAGAGATTAGCTACAAAAATCTATTGCTTCAATTACAAGAGATTTGGAAATTATGTGACTCAATGTTTCAATTCAAGGGTTAACAAGGAAAATAGTCTCCATCAAACTTATGAATAAGGAATAAATGATGTAACTACTACTAATGAATTAGTTAGTGAGTTTTTAGTTTAGATTTTAAAGTTAACTATTTAATGTAATTTTTCACCAACTACTTTATTTTGAGTTATAAATAAAAACCCATAGTGGTAGAATTATCATGTAATGGCCTGGACCTCTCTAGTCCATTACTTTGTAAAAATGTGGTGTTTGAGGTGTTCTGAGAGGTCAAGGTGACTTATCCCCAATACTTATCCAAATTTCCAATTCAGTGAACGGTTCTATCGGTGAGGTTCTGTGAATAGTTCTATCGGTGAGGTTTTGTGAACAGTTCTATCGGTGAGGTTCAGTGAACAGTTCTATCGGTGAGGTTCAGTGAACAGTTCTATTGGTGATGTTTTGTTAACAGTTCTATCGGTGAGGTTTTGTGAACAGTTCTATCGGTGAGGTTCAGTGAACAGTTCTATCGGTGAGGTTCAGTGAATAGTTCTATCGGTGAGGTTTTGTGAACAGTTCTATCGGTGAGGTTCAGTGAAAAATGTTCTATTAGTGAGGTTCAGTGAACAATGTTTTATCAGTGAGGTTCAGTGAACAATGTTCTATCGGTGAGGTTCAGTGAATAGTGTTCTATCATTGAGGTTCAGTGAATAGTGTTCTATCATTGAGGTTCAATGAACAATGTTCTATCGGTGAGGTTCAGTGAATAGTGTTCTATCGGTGAGGTTCAGTGAACAGTTTTCTATCGGTGAGGTTCTAACGGTGAGGTTTGTGAACAGTGTTCTAACGGTGAAGTTCATGAATAATGTTCTATTGGTGAGGTTCATGAATAGTGATCTATCAGAGAGGTTCTAACAGTGAGGTTCATGAACAGTGTTCTAACAGTGAGGTTTATGAACAGTGTTTCCAGCTTCCTACAGTTTCACCCCTTTAGCATTTTCCTTTGACGTAAAATGCATTTAAAGCCTCACTTTAAAAACTCTAAGGCTGATTCAAATGCCATAACTCCTATATTAATTATTCCTATGTCTCGGGATGTTTTTACTTGGTCAAACCGTGTGGTTTAATGCGATCCGCTTTTAATGGGGAATTTAGCGTATCTTAAATCGTCGCCCCATTAAATCTTCAAAAAGGGACAAGATATATTCCTACCTTGTTCTTCCTCTTTGTTATCAGCTATGAGATGATAGAACCTTTCAATCCTTCCCGTAGGTTTTTCACAATCAAAATTTACCCTTCGGATTGGTTCCACTCTGTTTTGATGCAACCAAGTTGTATCGATCAATCTTCGATATAAGGTATGTTTTATTGTCATTACTTTGGGGACCACCTTACCCGGTTTCTACTTTCCATATTATATCATTAAATCTCCATGCTTATAATGGGGTTTTTCTTGGGGTTTGGTTGGTTCGGTCGTACCATGGCATCCTCGGGTGGATGCAGTCATCGCGAGAGGAGTATCATGACCCGTTGTGTGGATAAAGAACGTGAGGAACTGTTTGAGGTAGGGGATTCGTTGCTTCTCTTTCTTTTATGTACAACTGTATCTTTAACATGTTTTATACCACTGGATGATAATAGAATTTACATAATAAATATTTGAATCGGATAAATAAATTGATATCAATCATATTTTATTGCCTCTTATTGTTGCTAGATTGTGTGATATTTATTCTTTTTCTTGATGAAAATCGGTAAAGAACGTAAACCGGGATTAATTGATATTTTTTTGGATAAAGATAAAGAGGCATATAAATGAATTTGGTTCTTGTTATAACTTGATGTTAATCAAATTGGTGCTGTAAGCATGTTCATTTATTTGTGATAGCTTACTGTTAGGTTTCCCGAATTTAGAACCAACGAATAATAAATCGGTTAATCCAAGATGGATTAAAGAACTGTTGGTTGTTAAAAGATAATTTCTTGTAGGGTTCTGAGTTACCCTCTTGTTTGTTTAAGGGCCAAGAGCCCAATTGTGAAGATGTTTGTTTTACTGCTACTTGTGTTTTGATGTGAGCCAGGATGGTTGTGGTATTATGTGGAGGCATAGAGGCCTTTTTGGTTGTGGTAAAAAATGAAACCTAGAGTGGCGAGATGCATCAATTTATGCATGTGGGTGTCAGGGAGGACACGAGGATGATGGAATGGAATGTATGTGATTGTTGGATGCTTGCTGTTTCTTTGGTTGTTTATCTACTTTACTTTTCCCCACTACTCAAGGCAGGTGGTCTTACTTACCCCTCTTCTGAAAGAGGCGAAGAAACGCGGTGTATGCCACATGCTTTCTATGTTTAGATTCTCAAGGAAGGATGGATATATTCTCTTGCTATAAGCGGCAAAGACTCATCGGGTAGTACATCTTCTCACCGTGTTGATCCCCCTTGTGTTTAGTAGCATAGAATGTTTTTCTATAATTCCTTGGAATGTGGGAAAATATTTTTCTATAATGAATAATTGAATAAATGGTGTTAACCCATGGGGATGGAGTTGCTGGAACATAATGATGAGGTTGTTTTTTTGAAGTAACAATGGACTTTGGGTGTGATGCTAATGAAATTTAATGTGGGTTTGTTCATGGTTAATTAATGTTTAAAGAATTAATTAATGTACAGTGGAACTGATAAAAAGAGAATAAAGTAATCTAATAAATCTCTTTAAATGGTTGTGTGCTTATAGGATACCTAGTCTTAGAAGTAGCAGTCCAGAGTCTGAGAGACATTAGATGCAGTTGTGTCTAAGACTAGGTTATGCCCATAGTGTGGTTGTGAGTTATAGTATATTCTGTACTTTTGTGTTTCTATACGCTACTCCACCCTGTCAGTAAGGGAAACTAACACCCTGGGATTCTGAGCCCAGGGGGGGGGTGTTTTCCCCAACATTCTGGTGGGAGGATGGATGGCTGACTACCCCCTTTGGCCTCACTCTATTCTCTTGGTATTTACTTTTTCTGGAAGGCACATTGGTTAGTTTTCCCCATATACGTGTGTAGAGGGCTGTAATGGCTTGTGGTTATTCACAAACATATATTATGGATATATTTTTCTATGGACTACTATAGGTATAATGTGTATAAGTTGTGATGACTTGAGGATCCTTACTCGGTGTATGGGCTGTAATGGCTTGAGGTATAATACCCGACATATGATACATGTTATGCGAGCTGTGGTGGATCCCAGAAACTACCTGGTTACTTTGGTGTGTGGACGTGGTGGTTTTGTTGCACGAGATTCATATTGTGGTGATTTGCCCAGGTGTCTATGGGAAAGCCTTTTTGGAGAGAGATGCTCAGGACATGAGACGTTGGGGAAAAGCGGAAAACCAGTGGGGAAGTAGTAGCGGGGTACCCTTGATATTATTTATTATATGATATATTCTTGTATGCATTACTTGGTGAGAGTTTCCATGGTGAGGCTGGGAACTTTGTATACAAAGTGACAAGTTAGTTTCACTTTTTGTTCACTGTGATTTAGCATGATTTCTTTACTTTTGCACGCGAGGATTCAGGGAGGATCCTACTGAGTATACTATTATACTCACCCTATGTATATATAAAATGTTTTTCAGGTCACTTGGAGTAGGTTGGAGATCAGGATGGTGTTTACTAGCTTGTGGTTGCAGGAGCTGTTCGGGCTTGTGGTTGCTGCTATTTTTACTTTCTTTTGGGTACTTGTAGTTTTTCCCTTTCAGTTGTAGTACTTTTTCAGGGCATTACATACGTGCACTTGGGTTTCTTTTATATTTCAGTTTTGAGTTGGAGTTGTTTGGTGTCTATCTTATCTCTCTCTTCTACATGTGTTCTCTTAGAGGGTAATGCCTCCCATTTGTGTGTTTATTATACCCTCGGTGCTAGTCGCCAACCTGAGGCCTACTAGAGGTGGGACTCGGGGGTCATTATCTCCTTTCTCACATTGCGACCCAAGAGGGGTACACTTTGTGGGGAGGGGGTCGTGAAAGAGTGGTATCAGAGGTCTGATTGAGGGATAGGATGGAGTTTGGAGTTAGGTAGAGGTGAGGTTGCATGGGTCGGTAGGGAAACAGTGTCATTCATGCTTAGTAAGTGAGGTAAACACTAGAGACCAACTGATAAATAGGCGTTTAGGTCCCCCTATGATCTGATGTACGAACCTTTAAGTTTACAATGGCTACTAAACAAGGTGCTACTAGTTGTAGGGTAGAGACCTAGGAAAGGATCATGCATCATTCTTCTTTGTTCCTATGTTTGAATGGGTAGACCTTGGGATATGTTAACCTAAAATGTATAAAATAAAACAATTAATTAATTAATTTTGAGTCTTCCATATTCTAGGTTTAGGAACTCTAACGGTTTTTATTTTATAGGTATGGATCCAGGTCGATGTCCTCATCAGGTTTGCACAGAAAATGTCCAGCAGGCTGTTCCAGCAGATCGTCGCAGGGTAGAGTTTTATGACGAAAACACTTGGAGGAAGAAACTCCGAGAGTTTCAGCACCAGAGTCTGCAGAAGTATGAGGGCTCCGTTTCAGATGCAGTCATAGAAGGCTGTTAGAGGAGGTAGAGATCAGATTCAATTCGATTTTTTCTCAGAAGGAACATTGGGTGTCCTTGGTTGTGACGATGCTGCATGGAGGAGCGAGGTAGTGGTGGTTCTTATTCCTTAGGTATCATGAGGAGTCAGAGATCTCATGGTAGGAGTTTCTAGACAGGTTTAGAGTCGAGTTTCTTTCTTCGACTGTGAAGGCGTCCAGTCACCAGGAGCTTCTTACCCTTCGACAGGGGAGATCTAGTGTTCGAGAGTTTGGAATCTGTTTCAGGAACCTTTTACGATATGCTTCAGACTTGCTGCCAGATGAGGAGGCCAGGCCAGGGTGAGACATTTCAAGGAGGATTTGCGTCTAGAGATCCAGTGCCAGATCACCCATTTATGCTGAAAACATATCTTGAGGTTCTGGTGAGGGTAGAGGTTGTCGAAAGGACTTTGGCCAGGACCATATCATCATGAGAGGGGAATCAACATGATTCCTCACGAAGCAGAGTTGTGGTCTGGGGTTCTCGGTTTTCAGGGTAGAAGAGTTTTCGTTCAGCCGAGGGTAGGTCCCAGCCCTTCATATCTCGTTTCTCCAGAGGTAGCACCTCTCAAGCCTATGATAGGGGATCAAGTGATTCTTTTTTCTTGTGGTGGTCATGGTCTTTAGCAGCGGGAGTGCCCGACCTTTCAGAGCAGCCATTGTGCATTAGGCACTACACTTCAGGTTCCTCCATTGAGACAGTTCCAGCCGAGGCAGCATCATCCAGTTGCACTAGCTTTAGATCAGTAGACGGTAGATGGGGCAGGTAGAAGACAACCCCATGATTCTCCTCATCCTCAGAGAGCAGATCACGACCGTGGTGGTGGTTGTCATCAGGGTTAGATAGGCCATAGAGGAGGTCTTGGTTAGCTTCATGCTCTAACGTTTCCAGCTCTAGGCGAGCCAGACATCGTTTGAGGTACCCTTTGCTTGTTTTCTACCTTGGTGTATTCCTTGTTTGATTCAGGAGCGACGCACTCCTTCATATCACCTACCCTTGTCCATGCTTTGGGACTTGAGTTAGAGAGGCTTCTAGTGCCCTTGGCATTGACTACGCTAATTGGAGGTCGAGCTGACTTGTTTGAAGTATGTAGAGACTGTGAGATTGTGTTGGGGAAACACATATCTTGGGGATATTTCCTATGTTTACGAATACAACCATATGATTCCATCCTCAGCATGGATTTGTTGTATTTGGTATAGGCTATCATGGATTACTTCAGGAAGAAGGTTATCTTCATTAGTGCGGATGAAGAGAAAGTGGTGTTTGTTGGTGAGAGAGATCCTCGGATGGGTCATAGGAACGTTCCATCCTTATCATCCATGATGGCTGAGATGATGCTAAGTTATTTAGAGGTTCAACATTTGGCGTTTCCTAGGGTCATAGATTAGTACCCTGATGTCTTTACAGAAGAGGTTGTACCATTACCCCCTCGACGAGAGATCGAGTTTGGGATCAATCTACAGCCAGGAGCGTCTCCTATCTCTATGTCTCCATATAGGAAGGACCCTTCTGAGTTACGACAGCTATGTATACAACTTGATGGTCTATTACAATGTGGTTTTGTTTGGATAAGTGTGTCACTATGGGGTGCACCGGTTTTTTTCGTGAAGAAGGCTGACAACAGTTTGTGGTTGTGTGCTGATTATCGTCTCTTAAGTAAAGTGACAATAAAGAATCTCTATACTATTCTACAGATTGATGATTTATTCGATAAACTGAAGGGTCCAAGTTGGTTCTCAAAGATTGACTTGCGGTTGGGATATCATCATATGCATGTGAAGGATGAAGATATCCCGAAGACTGCTTTCCGTTGTCGTCATGAGCATTATGAGTTCGTTGTAATGCCATTTTCCATGACGAATGATCCAGCTGTATTCATGGGATTGATGAATACTATGTTTTGTGAGTTCCTGGACAAGTTCGTGGTAGTTTTAATAGATGAAATCCTTGTGTACTCCACATCTGAAGAGGAGCATGCAGAGCATCTACAATCCATTTTGGAAGTTCTTCGCCAACATCCGCTATTTGGGAAGTTTTCAAAGTGTGAGTTTTGGGCTCGAGAAGTCCAATTCTTGGGCCATTTTGTGTCCCAACAGGGAGTAGATGTGGATCCATCGAATATAGAAGCAGTTGTGTCTGGGGAAGCCCCCAAGACAGTGTCAGAGGTGTGAAGTTTCCTTAGTCTCGTAGGCTACTACAGGAGGTTCGTAGCCGATTTCTCATGAGTTGCAACTTCGCTGACAACTTTTACTAGGAAGGATCAAGCATTCATATGGACTGATCAGTGTTAGGCAGCTTTTGAGTATCTAAAGGATAAGTTAGTCTCCATTCCTTTGTCTTCCAACTGAGGGAGTTCAGTTTGATGTTTTCTATGATGCTTCACATATATGGTTAGGCTGTGTTCTCATGCAGTAGAGGTTAGTTTTTTCTTATGGGTATCGGCAGTTGCATCCCCATGAATGAAACTATGCCACCCATGATCTTGAGTTGGCAGCCGTGGTGTTTACTCTAAAGTTGTGGAGACATTACCTCATTGGTGAGCGCTTTGTGGTTTTCACTACTCATAAGAGTTTGTGATATGTTTTCTTCCAGTGTGAATTGAACTTAAGACAACATCGGTGGATGGAGTTCTGACAGGAATACGACTTAGAAATATCATATACAACTGGAAACGGGAATTTTGTAGCTAATGTGATGAGTCGAAAATCACATAGTGATGCTGTGAATGAATCCAATGATTCCTGGAGAGTAATGGAAGAACTATCATCATTGCATCTTGATATGGAAGAAGTCGGGGGTAGAGGTTGTCTTTTTCAAGTGATCTAACAGTCATCCTTGATGCAGAAGGTGGAAGAATCCCAGTTGGGAGATTTAGAGGTGGAGGTTTGGAGAGACCGATTTGTTTGTGGTGAGGCCCCTGATGGTTGGTCAGAGGATGAACAACACCGAGTGTTGTATTATGGAAGGATTTTTTCCCTTGATAATGAGAGAGACAGTTCTCTGAGAGTTTCATAGTTCACCTTTAGTAGTACATCCTGGTGTGACAAAGATGTAACAATCCTTGAGGAGTCAGTTTTGGTGGCCTGGGTTGAAGCGTGCAGTTTTGGAGTTTGTGTCTCGATGTTTAGTCTATCAGAAGGTGAAGGCCGAACACCATGTTCATGGTGGTATTCTCCAGACATTAGAGATTCCTCAGTGGAAGTGGGAGGACATCTCAATGGACTTTGTTACTGGTTTACCTCAATCTCCAGGAGGACATGATGCTATTTGGGTGGTAGTGGATCTTTTAACAAAATCACCCCACTTTATAGCGATCAAGGAGTCGATCTCAGTGAATGTTTTGTTGAGGCAGTATCTAGAGGAGGTGGTGAGACTTCATGGAGTCCCTAGGATGATTATTTCTGATCGAGATCCTCATTTTACCTCCAGGGTGTGGAGAGGTCTCCAACATTCTTTTGATTCTCAACTATGCCTTAGCACTGCTTTTCATCCTCAAACAGATGGACAGACAGAGCGAACCATCCAGACTCTTGAAGACATGTTACGCTCTTGTGTTCTTGATTTTGGAGGCTCATGGATAAGGCACTTACCCTTGGTAGAGTTCTCTTACAACAATAGTTTTCACTCCACTATCGGTATGGAACCTTTTGAAGCCTTGTATGGTTGACCATGCCGTTCTCCATTGTGCTGGAATGGGGTCAGAGAGTCAGCAATCCTCCAACCAGAACTAGTGAAGATTACAACAGAGATGGTTTAGGTGATTCGTGAGAGGATGAAGACAACACAAGATCATCTGGAATCATATATTGATTAAATAAGGAGACCCTTAGAGTTTAATGTTGGGGATCATGTGTTTCTGAAGGTGACTCCCCATCGTGGGCAACGAAGGTTTAGTCATGAAAGTAAGCTTTCTCCCTGATTTTTTGGGCCTTTCGAGGTGTTAGATCATGTTGGAGTTGTGGAGTATCGAGTATCACTTCCCCCACAGATGAGTTGGATACATGATGTTTTCCATGTATCACAGCTCTATCGTTATCTTCATGATGACTCTCACATTATCGATTGGGGAGATATCGATGTTGATAATGATGCAACCTTCAAGGAGCGACCTGTGGAGATACAAGACCGCAAGGAGAAGGTGTTGCATGGGAATTCTATCCCCTGAGTTCGTGTCTTGTGGTTACATGATGGCATGGAGGAGAGTACCTGGGAACGTGAGTCACAGATACGTGCTCAGTACCCAGAGTTGTTTGATGTTTAACTCTTTTCATGTAACGATGTCCCCTTTGTGCTTATACCTTTCATGTTTTTAATATTAATTTCTTTTGTTGCATCTTGTGTCTTGCTATCTTTTGAGAGGTATCTCGATGGGTGGTTGTTCGGACCCTGTTTAGTTTTCCCTTTAGGTGGGTTTTGAATTCTCTAGGATGAGAATATTTTGAGAGGTATCTGATGTAATGGCCCGGACCTCTCTGGTCGATTATTTTGTGAAAATGTGGTGTTTGAGGTGTTCTGGGAGGTCAAGGTGACTTATCCCTAACAATTATCCAAATTTCCAATTCAGTGAACAGTTTTATCGGTGAGGTTCAGTGAACGGTTCTATCGGTTATGTTCACTGAACAGTTCTATTAGTGAGGTTTTGTGAACAGTTCTATCAGTGAGGTTTTGTGAAGAGATCTATAGGTGAGGTTCAGTGAACAGTTCTATCGGTGAGGTTCAGTGAACGGTTCTATCGGTGAGGTTTTGTGAACAGTTCTATCAGTGAGGTTCAGTGAATAGTGTTTAATCAGTGAGGTTCAGTGAACCGAGTTCTATTAGTGAGGTTCAGTGAACAGTGTTCTATCGGTGAGGTTTAGTGAACAATGTTCTATCAGTGAGGTTCAGTGAATAGTGTTCTATCGGTGAGGTTCAATGATCAGTATTCTATTGGTGAGGTTCATTGAATAGTGTTCTATCGGTGAGGTTCAGTGAACAGTGTTCTATCGGTGAGGTTCTAACGGTGAGGTTTGTGAACAGTGTTCTAACGATGAGGTTCATGAACAATGTTCTATCAGTGAGGTTCATGAACAGTGTTCTATCGGTGAGGTTCTAATAGTGAGGTTCATGAACAGTGTTCTAAGAGTGAGGTTCATGAACAGTGTTTCCAGCTTCCTAGAGTTTCACCCCTTTAGCGTTTTACTTTGACGTAAAATGCATTTAAAGCCTCATTTTAAGGACTCTAAGGCCGATTCAAAGGCCATAACTCCTATATTAATTATTCCTATGGATCAGTATGTTTTTACTTGGTCAAACCATGTGGTTTAATATGATCCACTTTTAATGGGGAATTAAGCGTATCTTAAACCGTCACCCATTAAATCTTCAAAAAGGGATAAGATATCTTCCTCCCTTGTTATTCCTATTTGTTCTCGGCTATGAGATGCTAGAACCTTTCAATACTTATCATAGGTGTTACACAATCAAACTTTAGCCCTTGGATTGGTTCTGCTCTGTTTTGATACAACCAAGCTGTATCGATCTATCTTCGATATAAGGTATGTTTTATCGTCATTACTTTGGGGGTCATCTTACCCTGTTTCTCCTTTCCATATTATAGCATGAAATATCTATGATTCTAATGGGGGTTTTTCTTGGGGTTTGGTTGGTGCGGTCGTACCCTGGCATCCTCGGGTGTATGTAGTCATCGCGAGAGGAGTATTGTGACCCATTGTGTGGATAAAGAACATGAGGAACTTTTTGAGGTAGGGGATTCGTTGCTTCTCTTTATTTTATGTACAACTGTATCTTTAGCATGTTTTATCCCACTGAATGAAAATGGAATTGACATAATAAATATTTGAACCGGATAAATAAATTGATATCAATCATATGTTATTTCCTCTTGTTGTTGCTAGATTGTGTGATATTTATGCTTGTTCTTGATGTAAATCGGTAAAGAACGTAAAATGGGATTAATTGATAATTGTTTGGATAAAGATAAAGAGGCATGTAAACGAATGTGGTTCTTGTTGTAATTTGATGTTAATCAAATTGGTGAGGTAAGCATGTTAATCTATTTGTGATAGCTTACTGTTAGGTTTCCAAAATTTAGAACCAACGAATAATAAATCGGTTAATCCAAGAAGGATTAAAGAATTTTTGGTTGTTAAAATATAATTACTTGTAGGGTTCTGAGTTACCCTCTTGTTTGTTTAAGGGCCAAGAGCCCAATTGTGAAGATGTTTGTTTTACCGCTACTTGTGTTTTGATGTAAGCCTGGATGGTTGTGGTAATATGTGGAGGCATAGAGACCTTTTTGGTTTTGGCAGTAGATGACGCCTAGAGTGGTGAGATGCATCGGTTTATGCATGTGGGTGTCAGGGAGGACACCAGGGATGATGGAATAGAATGGATGTGATTTTTGGATGCTTGCTATTTTTTTTTTTTATATCTGCTTTACTTTTCCCCACTACTCAAGGTAGCTGGTCTTACTTACCCCTCTTCCGAAAGAGGCGAAGACACGCGGGGTATGCCACGTGATTTCTGTGTTTAGATTCTCAAGACTCAATGGGTAGTACATATACTCATAGTGTTGACCCCCCTTGTGTTTAGTAGCATAGAATGTTTTTATAGAATGCCTGGGAATGTGGAAAAATATTTTTTTGTAATGAATAATTGAATAAATGGTGTTAACCCATGGGGATAGAGTTACGGGAACATAATTACGAGGTTGTTTTTTTGAAGGAACAATGGACTTTGGGTTTGATGCTAATGAAATTTAATGTGGGTTTTTTATGGTTAATTAATGTTTAAAAAATTAATTAACGTATAGTGGAACTGATAAAAATGGAATAAAGTAATCTAATAAATCTATTTAAATGGTTGTGTGCTTATAGGATACCTTGTCTTAGAAGTAGCAGCCCAGAGTCTGAGAGACGTTAGTTGCAGTTGTGTCTAAGACTAGGTTATGCCCATAGTGTGGTTGTGAGTTATATTATATTATGTACTTTTGTGTTTCTATATGCTATTCCACCCTGTCAGTAAGGGAAACTGACACCCTGGGATTCTGAGCCCTGGGAGGGGGGGGGGGGGGGGTGTTTTCCCCAACATTCTGGTGGGAGGATGGATGGCTGACTACCCCCTTTGGCCTCTCTCTCTTGTCTTGGTAGTTACTTGTGCTGGAAGGCACAGTGGTTAGTTTTCCCCATATATGTGTGTAGAGGGATGTAATGGCTTGTGGTTATTCACACACATATATTCTGGATAAAATTTTATATGGACTACTATAAGTGTAACATGTATAGGCTGTGATGGCTTGAGGATCCTTACTCAGTGTATGGGCTGTGATGGCTTGAGGTATAATACTCGACGTATGATACATGTTATGAGAGCTGTGGTGGCTCCAAAAAACTACCTGGTTACTTTGGTGTGTGGAAGTGGTGGTTTTGTTGCATGAGGTGCATATTGTGGTGCTTCACCCAGGTGTTTGTGGGCAAGCCTTTTTGGAGAGAGATTCTCAGGATGTGAGACATTGGGGAAAAGAGGCAAACCAGTGGGGAAGTAGTAGCGGGGTACCCTTGATATTATTTATTATATGATATATTCTTATATACGTTATTTGGTGAGAGTTTCCATGGTGAGGCTGGGAACTTAGTATACCTGTTTAGGTGACAAGTTTGTTTCACTTGTTGTTCAGTATGCTTTATCATGCTTTCTTTAATTTTGCATGAGAGGCTTCGGGGAGGATCCTATTGAGTATACTGTTATACTCACCCTATGTATATATAAACAGTTTTTCAGGTCACTTGGAGTAGGTTGGAGATCAGGCTGGTGTTTACTAGCTTGTGGTTGCAGGAGTTGTTTGGGCGTGTGGTTGCTGCTGTTTTTTACTTTCTTTTGGGTACTTGCAGTTTTTCCCTTTCAGTTGTAGTAATTTTGCATGGAATTACTTATGTGCACTTGGGTTTCTTTTATATTTCAGTTCTGAGTTGGATTTTGTTGGTGTCTATCTTATCTCTATCTTCTGCATGTGTTCTCTTAGAGGTTAATGCCTCCCATTTGTGTTTTTATTATACCCTCAGTGCTAGTCACCAACCTGGGGCCTACTCGAGGCGGGACTCGGGGGGTCGTTATCTCCCTTCTCATATTACCGACCCAGGAGGGGTACACTTTGTGGGGAGGGGGTCATGACATATCATATAAATCATTTTCATGGTTTATGGGAAGTTATTCCTTGTGGATCTATATCTTATTCACTTAGTATAGTTCAATGTGAAATTAGGAATGGGATAACTCCCTTTATAAGGCTCCAATAATTTTATATATATAGATTAATCTCATTATATATCATAAATAAACTCATGATCATTGACCTGGTTGTCATTGAAACCAGTCAAAGTTTAATATTTTTTATTTTCTTACTAATTAAAATTTAGTGGAAAGTAGGGTCAAACCCAAAGGAAGGAAAAGGTAGAGTTAGAGTGAACAATTTTATTCAAAACATTCCAACTGTTGAAAAGAGTCGGGTGAAAATGTATTTTTGACTTCTTCCTATTTTTTTTTATATTTTGTTTATTTTTTATATGAAGATAGTGATAGGAAATAAGGATTTTTTTATAATTTTGTTCAATATATATAATTAAAAAATAAGTAATAAGAAAACAATGAGAAATAGGGAGGAAAAATACTGATAGATGAACAATCAAAAAGCAAAGCCTAGGAAAAAATTATCCTACTGGTCTAAATGGATTCCTTTACACAAAAATGAATGCAAACATAATCACTGAAAATTAATGAATTATCTCCTTAACCATGAGATATATATCATAGATTGATAAATCTTGGATTTCACTACTCCAAGAAATATTCAACTGCAAAAATTAAATTTGAAATGAACAATATAACACACTCATTGTATGTTCTGAAGTTTTGTTTTGAAAAAGAAGATTTTTTAAAAAGTTCATTCACAATCAAACTCATTGTATGATTGCAGAGTTTGAAACTAATTAAAAGTGGTACAAAAAAATTCAATGGTTTTAGAATTAATCTCACAGATCAATTCTGAAATCACTGAAAAGAATGATTGAAAAACGAAATAAAAGATAACTAGTAGAAATGAATTTCCCCTGAACTCAAAGTATTTATCCTATAGTCATATTCATTACAAAAATTTGAAATATATAATTATAGAGTATTCTAATTGAAAAAGAGAAGAAGATAAATCACCCTTTCAATCCCATGCTAGTCTGATCCTTTTACTCCTCAGGTCTCTAAGAATAGTTCTCCAAGGATCTCTTTGCTCTATGGATATCAAATGATGTTTGATTGGTGAATTGTATGATCCTCCCATGTTGGTGCCTTCTATTTCTTTTATATCATATGCTTTCATGCTTTGTTTTTCACCAACAATCATCATCGACTTAAATTTTCTCTCACCACATCACTGCACATATATGCTTTTTCACAACAACACTCAACATTTTAACTTTCCCATCGTAACTAAATTCCCAATGTTTGTTGGAATTCATATAGACATATTTTGGCTTCCTGTATGTATCTGCAAAATAGAAGATGAAATAATACAGTTCAAAACATAATAGAAATATTTGATTTACTTTTTAAACAAAATATTTGAGTAAAAGTTAGTTTATTTAATTTATTATTATTATTATAATTAATTTATACTAATTTTAAGTTATTTATAATTAAATTTTATTAATTATTTAAATTAATTATTATTTTAATTGTTTTGTTTTATTTAAAACATTTATTAATTGTTATTAATTAGATAAGTTAATATTTATAAAAAAAAATTATTTATTATTATTTTATAAGAAAATTATTTTATTAAATGTTATTATTAATGTTTATTAAAATATTTAAACAATAATTTTATTGTTGTTTTAGTTATTTATTAATGTTATTTTTTTTATTATTTATATTTTATTTTCTATTTTTTTATTTTTATTTTTATCTTCTCCCCACACCCTTCTTCTTCAACATGGGGGGGGGGGTTAGATTCCCCTAGAAGCAGGTCTAACTACGATGGATTCTAGTGGCAGTGTGGGCAACTCGAATTAGCAGTAAAGGACTCCTCAGTTCAGCCTCATAGCAGCGTAGCTCGACATCAGCTTCATTGAACCCTCCACTGATTTATGTGAACCCTTCTATAGTGTGGCGGTAGGGAGGTTCTTCTCTCAGTATCAAGTGGCTTTTGGATCAAATCTAGGGGTATCATCCTTCTACGAAAGCGACACCATACCGTGGTAGTGAGGAGTTCTTGAGATCTAGAAAAAAAGATGTGGTTTCAAAACTCAGACCACGGGTAAGCTTCAATGGCTCGAGCGGTTTTAAAAATATGAGGGGTTTTAGATCTAGGTTTGAGTTCATTAGTATGAATGGATGAAAGCTTCATATCTATGAAATGGTTTAATATTTTGATGTTCTATGATTTATGGCTTGTTTAAAGGCTTCGGCTATAGTGAGAAGTGAGGGGGAAGAAATAGGGAAACAATGGTAGGAAAGGTGTGTAACAATGACTAATTTGTGGTTTAAGGTTAGAAGGTTGCAGTATCGAGTCTGGTAATGGGAGGCAATGGTGGTGGTATGAAAATAGGGAAAGTGTGAGAGATAACTGATATTCAGTAGTGACAGTATCTCACGAGTAGCGATGACGGTAGTAAGGAAGGGGAACAATGACTCTGAGTCACCGTTTTTGGAAGAAATATAGTAGAGTCTCAAATTCCTAGCGGTAGAAGTGACTCAATGAGTCACCATTGCCAGGGTCTGGTGGTGACTCACTAGAGTCACCATTCCATTACAAATTGACTCAAATATTAATCTTTAAAATAAAAATTATCAAATTAACTCAATTAATTAAATAAAAATTTAAAAAAACTAAATTAATTATTTAAATATATGAAACTTATAGTAAAAAAGATTAAAATAATTTAATTGAAAAATATAAAATGCAAAGAAAAATTATAAATTTCGTTTAAATTATTAAATATAATTAAAATCTTACAAAATAAAAAATCTAAATTAACTGTTGAGATAAAATTAATTAATAAAATAGGTTATGGTTAAATAATAGCAATAATTAAATGTTGAGAGATTGAAAGTTAAATTAAATTTTTTAAATTAAATAAATTAAGTGGATTAATTAATTAATAGGTAGATAAACACCTAAAATTATTAAGTAAGGCAAATTGCAAACTTAAAGGATAAAAAATAAAGAACTGGAATAAATAAGTAAAAGAAAACTAATACTTTAAGACTTGAAAATAAAAAATTAATTATAAAATATGATTAAATAGTAAATTTAATATAAAAATAAAAAAGTATATTTATCAGTAAAAAGTGAAAACATAATTAATTAAATCATTAAAAATAAATTAAAAATATGTGAAAAAATCTATAAAATTAAGGCCACATCAAATTACCCCACACTTAAACATTGATTTTCCTTAATCAATTACATACTTAAATTGACTTTTTGAAAAGCATACTTATGTTTTTATTAATGAGTTCAAAATTAAGCATGCCAATCAATTTAAAAACAGAGGAAAAAAACTGAGTAAAAGGCTTTTGATAAGAAATTTTCAAATGAATCTTTCCCAATTTCAAATACTCATAGGTAATCAAAGGAAGAAAAGAATCATCCACTTTTGAGGACGTCTTTCATCATATATGGAAATTTATAATGACTTACTACACTTAAAATTCAAGTTATAAGTTCAAGAGTTATAAAAGATTAAAAATAAGTGGAATTGAGAACATAACAGAAGGCACCTTAAATAATGAATTCCTCCTAGGGTCCATTTTTTTGAATCACCATATTGATACAAACTAAATGGTTCCAAAAAAACCAATTGTTCCCTTATTTATATGGCGTTCATTATTACCCTCACCTTAATAAAATAATTTTCAACACTAGACGCTTTATTTTATTTTTAAAAATTTTCCTAAGCCATGTAACTTGTGCTTAGAACTTTGCATATGCACATACTCATTATTTGTACAAAGGGATTTTGTTAACAAAGAAACACCAAATGCCTATTGTCTCATAGGTTCACCATGGGTTCTCAAATGCCCATTTCACTCTAGTTTCAAAATATTCATATGAACACCATTCAAATTGTCTCACTAAGGTGACTACTTTTTAATGATTAAAAAGTGAGAAGATTCCTCTAGGGAAAAGTTCAAACTGCCAATTTCTAAGGTTATTATCTCAATTCCACCAACAAGTATCCTATATCACTCTCAAATAAATTTTATAAACAAAACATTCATAAGAGAAAAGAAATTTCACTTAGTCATTCATCCTCATAAGTTTCATATTCACGGAAAATCTTAATAACCAGTAAGTAACTTTCCTTAGGAAAGATTAATTTTAATGTAGTGTAAAGCCTAAAGAAAATCAAATTATGAAAGTATTTTGAAAATTTTAACAAATTTTTAACAAAAAGTTTTAAAAGTAGTGGGAATTAATGGGTTTACATTAAGGAATATATTAAATCAACATAATTTCCCCCCTCCTCCATACTTAAAACACTCCCCCCAAGTTGAATTCAAAAGTGGAGAAGAACAATTAAACAATTAAGGCTCAAAACTAATTTTTTATTTTAGTAGATTAATGACATGTGTAGGGGTCCCATTTTTGTTCAACAGTAAGTGTTTTCCACAATAATTACTTTATAGTAGGTTAACATGCATTATTATTTAAGCTAGTGACATATATTTTCAATAAATTTTAGACAGTATCATGTGAAATATTGAAATATATAGTGAATAGAGTGTTACCATGTTAAAGAATTTGATTCAGTTGGATTTCTTATAAATTAGAAAATAGGCATGCTAAACACCCTAATGTAAACAAGGAGAACATTTCTAAAAATAACAACCATAAATGTGGGTATGAGCTCCCCCACACTTAAGTTCACATAATGAGTGATTTCAATATCAGCGGACTTTAATTTTATCAAAAATCACATGCAGCAGAATTTTTTCATCACAAGTAGAATTTTTAAAGCAACACTCACTGACTCACCGTTAGAAACTTATCAACGATTAACCATTGATTTGACTCACCACCATGAATGTAACAGTGACTAAAATGCAACGGTAACTCAATGAAATACTGTTGTTCAGTGACTTAATAATTTATATATTTTTTAAAGTAATAAGGGGTAGAAAAATGGAAGCATAAATTAAATAAAGGGAATTCCCTAAAAAAGTTTTATCCAGACATAATCTATTATGGGAATTCCACTCCTTTGTGACACCAACAACAATAAAATTTTTATTGAGAAAGAAAAAGAAGACAAGACTAGAATAAATAGAGATGAAAATATTAACAAGATAACATCACTTTATTCAAAACAAAAAAATAAGAAGGAATGTAAAGACAAATACTGAACCATGGGTTGACTACCATGAAGTATGAAATTTTAAGTCTTCAGTTAGACTTTATTTAGATTTAGTTTTCAAGAATTGTGAAGGAATCCATGCCATTTGTTTGTCCTTCAAAATAGAGCTTGACTCTCTACCTATTAACCAATATGGGTTTGTTTTCCTCTCAAACTATATCAACAACACCATTCTTTAAAACTCTAACAACTATAAAGGGACCAGACCACTTGGACTTCATTTTTCTAGGAAAGAGTTTAAGTCTTTAATTAAAGAGAAGGACTTTCTCTCCAGGTTTAAACTATTTGTTTTGTATGAAAGAATCATGAAATAATTTAGTCATCTCTTTTTTATATCCTATAATTATCATAAGACTATCTTCTTATCTCATTAAGTTCACTCATCTCAAGCAATCTTCTCTCACCAACACTCTTAAAATAAAAATTTAAGTCCTTAACTACCCAATAATATTTGTGATGAAACTCCACAGACAAATGAAAACATTTTCTGAATAATAGCCTATATGGGGACATACCTATTGGGTCTTTAGAGGTTGTTCTATATACCCTTAAAGATTCATATAATTTAAGAGGCCATTCCTTACTAGAGTTAGAATTTTTTTTCTCTAAAATATGTTTTAACTCCTTATTTGAGATTTCCACCTGTCCACTAGATTGTGGATGGTATGAAGTAATAGTTTTATGGGTGCATCCACAAATTTCCATTAAATCCTTAAACTTTTATTTTTTAAAGTGTGTTCCATTATCAGTGATGAAGGATTTGGGTACTCCATATCTTGAAAAGATATTCTTTTTAAAAAATTTTATAACAATGTTTGCATGATTGTTGGGTTGTGCTACTACCTCAACCCACTTAGACACATAATCTACAACAACTAGAATATACTCATTCCCATGAGATAATGGAAATGGACCCATGAAATCTAAAACCCAAACATCAAATGTTTCAACTTCTAAAATACCCTTCTGAGGTAAATCCTACTTCCTCCCAACATTTCCTAACCTTTGGAATTTGTTGAATTCTATAACAAGGTTCCTAGCATACTTGAATAAGGCGGGCCAATAAAAACCAGCTTGAAGGAATTTTTGAGATTTACTTTCTCCAAAATGGTGTCATCCCCAAGCTGTGGAGTGATAAATTTCATGAATTGGAAGTATCTCTTCCTCTAGCACACACCTCCTTAGAATTATATCATCATACCTCCTAAATAGTAATGAGTCATCCCATAGATAAAAATTAAGATCTGAAATGAATTTGTTCCTTTGGTTATTAAAAAATATTTGGGAAAGACACTAGCTTTTAGGAAATTAGCATAGTCTGATAACCATGAATACTACCTAATGAAGAGAGTGAGTAACTTTTCATCAAGAAAGGAAGAGTTAATATCCCTTTTATATTCACAACGAGTGTGAGAAAGCCTAGAAAGGTGATCTGAAACTAATTTATCATCTCCCTTCTTATCTCTAATTTCTAAGTAAAATTATTATAACAAAAGAATACATCTAATCAGCCTAGGTTTAGCTTCCTTATTAGATAGAAAACATTTTAAGGTATAATAGTTAGTAAATATGATGAATTTTGAACCTAGAAGATACTTCCTAATTTTTTTTAAAGAAAACACAACATATAAAACCTTCTTTTCAATAGTGGTATAATTCCTTTGTGACTCATCAAGTATTATACTATAATAATATACCACATGAAGATTATTATCTCTCCTATGTCCTAGGGAAACACCAACAACCATATTACTAGCATTACACATTAACTCAAAATAAATTTTCCAATTGGGTGCAGTGATGATCAGTGATGTAGTGAGTTTATCCTTAAGTATATTAAATGAATCAAGATAGTTTTGATTAAAATTGAAGGGTGCATCCTTGAAAATAAGGCAACACAATAGCTTAGTGATTTTTGAGAAATCTTTTATAAAACTTCAGTAGAAACTGACATGCCCTAGAAAACATCTAACGCATTTTATATTTTTAGGAGGAGGTAGTTTTTAAATGACTTCTATCTTGGAAGTGTCTAACTCCAAACCCCTTTTGGAAACCTTATGTCCTAAAACTATTACCTCATTCACCATAAAATGACATTTTTCCCAGTTAAGAACAAGGTTGGTCTTTAAGAACCTCTCTAACACTAATTATAGATTTCTCAAGCTAGTATCAAAAGTGATACCAATAATAGAGAAATAATCTATAAAAACCCCTATGATTATCTCAATCATATCAGAAAAGATAACCATTATGAACCTTTGAAAGGTATTAGGGTATCCAAACAACCTAAAGGGAATAATTTAGTAAGAAAATTTCCCAAAGGGGCATGTGAAGGTAGTTTCTCCTGATCCTCTAGAGTTATTGGAATCTGGTTGTAACCAGAATACCCATCTAGAAAACAGAAAAATTCATTTCCAGCAAGCCTCTCAAGAATTTGATCAAGGAAGGGAATTAGAAAATGGTCCTTCCTATTGGATGAATTGATCTTCCTATATTATATAAAAACTCTTCATTTTCTGGATTTTTTAACTTGTATTTCTTTATTCTTCTCATTTGTAACAACAGTGAAACCTCATTTATTAGGGATAACTTGGACCAGAATAACCCAAGTACTCTAATATATAGGATATATTATACCAATGTACAACAGTTTGATTATTTCTTCTCTTACAAACTCTTTTATATTGGGATTTAATCTTCTTTTGCATTCCACTATAGGCTTATGATTTGGCTCCATAGGAATTTTATGCATATAGAATGAAGGGATAATCCCTTTGATATCAGCTATGGTACATACTTTGATAGATTTGAATTTATTCAATTAATTTAACAATTTTCCTTGTTGATTATCTTTAATCTTAGCAGAAATAATAATAGAAAGTGCATAATTCTCACCCAAAAATGAATATTTTAGATGTGTAGGAAGCACTTTAAGTTCAAGAATGTGTGGTTTTTCACTTGAAGGAAGACTCTTGGGCCTAGGAGGACCAAGGTATTAAACATATCTATTATAGGGAGTTTTAAATGATGAAAGATTTCCAATTTCATTACCAGGATTAAGATTTTTCTTTCTACTATCCAAAGTGGATAGCTCACTCTCAAAACATTCCAGTTCATAATTTTTGAAATTTAATAAATCAAAGGCATCAATTTGTTCAATCAACTCTCCCTATTCTTCATAAATTTTTTAGAAGTGTTATTAATAGAAATATCAAAATCAAGTTAACTAGATAAGTCTTTAAGTTTAGAAATAGATGAAACATATTTAAGAGAAGCTGGAGCTAGACAGTTGTCCAGTTTTGGAAAATTTTCCAGATTTTCAGTTTGAGTGGATTGATCAGAATATGAAAAGTGTTTTTTAGCTTTTAAATTTATTTCATCATTAATTGATTCATTTTAAGACTCTTATATATTTTCAATTGAATTTATATCTTCAAAGAATACTATACTAGAAAATTTTTAAAAAAATGTTGGTCCCTTGATGTTTTTAAAGACATTGAATTATTCCTATTGATCTCCAATTTTAAAAATCAGTTAACCCTTAAACAAATCAATAACATCTCCATATGTGAACAAGAAGGGCTTAACAAGAATGATGGGAACATCTTGGTCACACTCCATATCAAGGACTAAAAAGATAATAGGTAGAAACAACTTCCCAAATCCAACTAGTAGGTCATCTACCCTTCTCACAGGATGAGTGAAATAATGATTAACGAACTATAGGATGACTGTGGTGGTTTGAAGATCACCCAATATCAACTGTTGTAACATTGATAATGGGAGTAGGTTGACACTAGTACCTAATCCACACAACCATTTGAGTTGAATATAATTTCATAAGGTACAAGTTATGAAAATTCTACCTAGGTCTTTGAGCTTGGGTGGGATTTTCTTTTGAAGGATAACACTACACTCTTCAGTAAGGCTATAGGTAGAAAATTTTTCAAATATTTTTTTTGTTTGAAACAATCTTTTTAAGATATTTGAAGTAGGATCGAATTTGAATTAAATATTGAATGAAAGGGATGTTCATTTGGAGATTGGTTAAAATCCCAAGGAACTAAGGAATTTCAGCTTTAGTATAGCTTTGAGGTTTCAATTTTTCAAGGAAAGGGATGGGTGGGGAAAAATTTCTAAGAAAAGTATAAATGTCCCTATATTATTCAACA
Source organism: Viscum album (assembly GCA_963277665.1). Lineage (NCBI taxonomy): Eukaryota > Viridiplantae > Streptophyta > Magnoliopsida > Santalales > Viscaceae > Viscum > Viscum album. The sequence continues at coordinate 938,481,075 of OY728153.1, forward strand.
TATTTTCAGTTTAATTTATTCTTTTTTTATCTTTAAAAAAAAATTTCATCTTGTGTTCTAGGTGAAAAGTTCATATTTTCTTCATTATCAATACTTTTATATTGATTTTCAGATTCTGAAAAAAGTAGATTGTTTTTCCAGATTCACACAGTTTTTCAGTTTGAGATTTTTAGTGTCTTTTTAATGTATAATTTGAGTGTTAAGGCCACTTCTTGTGAAAAAATAAATATTATTATACCTAGGGTTTATTTTAGTTGTGATCAGTAGTCTACCTTTATCCCTATAAGTAAAGACTCTAGTTATTTTTCCCAGTTGAGTTTCCATGTTCTACATTATAACATCAGTTTGAATTTTATCAGATATATGTTGAGATTGATGTTTATTCAGTTTATTTTTGAATATTTCCTCCTGTGAGTTCATCATATTTTATATTTGATCCAATTTTTAAGAAAATTTTCCATCATGGTATCCTTGAGAATTAAAATATTCTTCCCTCTATTGGTTTTGAAAATTTTATCTAGTTTGGTTTTGGCCAGCAGGGGTAGTGGATTGTTTGATTAAGACTTGGTATTTCTGGGAAAAATTGGGATGGTTACTATATCCTTTGTAACATAAATGAATTATTTTAAAGTTAAATTTCATTTAATTTCCATTAATGCTTTTTTTGGGGGTTTCCAGGCTTTTATGGAGGAATGAGTGAGTTTTCATGAATTGGGCCAAACTGTGAGCTCAATTCAATATTTAAAAATAAATTTTTCTTCCTTTATAACTCCTTCATTTTACAACATTTTTAATCCATTACAATTCCTAATTGTCATCCCCAGACCTATTAACAACACCATATTAATTTGGACCATTTAGGAATCCATAATCATGGTGGATATGAGTTTTTATTTAAGGGATTGGGCCTGCCCGAAATCCCATTTTCTTCATTAAAAATAAATTTTAATTATTTATTATATCCTTCAATATTTACCTTTTTTCGGTGATTCAAACTCTCACCCGAGCCCACTTACATGAGGCGCGCCCCCATTCTCTCCTCCCTCAATTTGGATCTCAATAGAATCTTGAAATTGGTCGAAATGTATCTGGATTTCAGAAATCGTCCAGATTTGGAGAGGTAAATTTATCCTTTCATAACTCCTTCTATTTTTACTCTTTCACCCCCATTCCAGTTCCTAAATGATCTCCTAATACTTTTGAGAACCTCAATTTAATGGTTGGATGTTTTAAAATTCAGATACTGGTGGATTTTGGGTTGTTTTATTCAAGATTGTTTTGAGTAAGTGTTTCTCTCTTCAATTTCTTCCTTCTCCTTAGGGTTTCCTCCCTCTTTAATTATGTTCTAAAATGTCCAGAAGTTATGGTTTAAACCTATGGTTTTATTTGGTGGCTTTTCGATTAAATATTGTGGTCTAGGGCTGGATTTATCATCCTTGTGATGCGGTGGTGGTGCGGTTGATGTTTCACGCCATGTTTTGAGGGATTCAACACTTTCGGTAGGTGGTTCCTTGTGTAAAAAATTATTGATGAGTTATCTTGCTGTATTTAATAATTTTTCATATTCCTAATATGTTGGGTGTGATGAAAAAACTGTTTATGATTGATTTGGTTAAGTTTTTAATTTTATAGTTGCATTTTAACTTGAAATTGGGTGTTTTCATGTGTTACTCATGGGGTATTATTTGGGTGCAATTTATAACATATGGAATTGGTTTACTAAATCTTATTTGGCCTGAAAATTATGGTTTGGTAATGTATTAGTGTCATTTGGGCATAAAAATAGGGTTTTTGAATAGGTTTTATGTGTAAAACATTTGTATACTTCTTGAGAGAATTTTATGAAAATGTGTGTTTTTATTTGGATCTTTTGTAGTATTATTCAAGATGATTTTATAAAACTTGAAAGTGGTTTTATAAATGTATCTAGGGATTACAATTCTGTTTTGGATAATAATTGGTATGGTTTTGGTCTTAAATGGGGGTTTTGAAATGGGTTTTGTGTGCAAGACCTACTTACACCACTTGGGTTCTTTTTATAAAAATTGTAAATGTTTTGGTTGGTTAAACAAAGTGGGAAAAGTGTGCATATGTACTGTTTGGTATGTGTGTTAACCTATTAAGGGGTTTTTAAAGGTTAAGTTATGTTTTAAGATGTCAAACATTTTTATAATGTTTTGTAAATTTCTAAAATGTTTTATTAAATTGTGATGTTGGTGTGAAACTTGTTTGTGGGTTGTTTCATGTAAGTTTGATGAAAAAATGATTTCAAAGGTAAAAAGGGTATTATGTAACAAGTGATTGGGCTGTTATGAGAGTTTTAATATATTGGAATGGTGTTATAAAATTTTTTAATTGATTTGAGTAAGTGTTAAAGAAATGTGAAAAGTGTTGTGGGTTATTTTGGTGTGAGTTAGATTTCAAAATCAATTTGAATGAAAAGTGGATTTTGTGACTTGTGTTGTATACATGTGGTCTGTTTGGTAAATTTATGATATGGAAATGATATTTTCATGGGAAAGGTATGTTCATTGACTTGTTGAACTTTTTTTAGCACAAAGGGAAAACCCATGTATCTAGGTGGGTGGATGTGTACTAGTATGCTAGTGAATCCGTGGGGTTTGGCCTCAGTTTCACTTAGCAAGATTGACGCTTAAAACTCTAAATAAACTATGATGATGATGATTTGGTACCACTAGGTTATGGGTATGTTCCCTACTAGTGGCTCGTGCACGAGAATAGATATTTGTGATGGTTACTCTCATCGAGATACGAGGTACCTGGGACCCACAACTAGCTAGTGCCTAGGGGTTATTTCCCATTGCTTGTGCTCACTAGATATTTTGTGCTTACCGTAGGCATAAAGTATGAGTGGCTGGAAAATTCAGTATCTTTGGTATTTATTTTAAAATTTTTAATTCTTTAAATTATCCCACTTGAAAACTTTTTTATTTAATGTTGCATCTTTTAGAAATTGTAATTAGCATTTCATGTTTTTGAAAACTTGCATGCTTTTCATCATTAAATGTTTATCACACGGAATCTATTTGTGGTGGTATCCTATTGGGATTTGGATCACACCCTACTTACACCCTTATGTGTAAGTAGACTTGGTTATTTTTGTTGTCACGTGTTGGGTACAGTTTTTAGTTCTAGTGGGTTGGGTTTCTACCAGGTCCTTGGTGGCGAAGTCTTGTGGAGATGGCTTGAGGGCGGTGCCCCTTGCCGTGAGGGTTCTTGGGATGTTTCCTTTTGGTTTTGTATATTTGTTATAGTATTATTGAGTTGTTTTAAAATATGTAATTCAGTTCTGATTTTTTTTAAAAGATTGTTGGTTTGAAAAATCTAGATTCGTTTTATTGGATTCTTTTGTTGTTTTAAGTTTATAAACTCAGGAAAATCATTCCCAATTCTCATTTTATGATACTCGGGCACTTGTGCCAGCCCGCGGGGATCAGGAACTCCCTTAGGGCCTTGTCACAGGCTTGGTTTGGTGCCTGTTTTGGCAGTGACCAGATTCAGTTCGTGACAAAATGGTATCAAAGGAGATTTATGTTAACTCTTTGGGTCATGTTGTTTGGGGAAGAGTAAGGATAGTCTGGGGTTAGGATTTTTTGGACTTGGAATTCCAATTATGGGTAGTATGCCTGATCACCACACCTCATGATGGGATTCAAGTTTCCAAGAGAAGTCAGGATTTATCTAAGTCCTTTGGTTTTCTTGGTTCGATTATGATTAGGGGAAATGAACAGAGAGTTGGGTTAATGGTCTTAGTGAGATCGCAGGGCCTAACAAGCCATGTGGATCCAAGGATATTTCCTAGACCACTATTTGTGATAGTGAAGTGATTGGAATATGGCCACCAATTATATGTCCAAGTCACCCACTGAAACTAGTTTCCTCTCGCATTGTTTTGTGCTTTAGTTTTGAAAACATGGCACTTTGGTTTTAATAAGCATAAAGTTTTTATGAAATTATTTTTAAATAAAGAGGGGATGGTTTGATTTATGCAATGGTGTAACTTAATTTTCAGAATTGTTTTTAAATGGAAAATGGTGTGCTTACACCTATTTTGGAAAGCAGGAACTATATTGAAGTTGGTTTTGAAAAGTGTTTACAATAGAGTTTTCTAAACAATCAAATGGAGTTTTAATGGGATGAGATGTTTTGAAATTGATTTGAATATCTTTAAAGTGAGTTATTTTCTAAATGGTTGTGTATTTTTGAAATGTTTTGTATGATGTGAATTGGTATTTTGATCTTGTGGTTAGCAGTTTTGAGAAAAAGGATGTGTTGGTTGACAATTTTGGTTTTGAAAAGTGGATTTTTTTATTTTATCCTTTGGTATTTCCATGAGTGACCACATGCATGGGGTTATATGGGATGATGGATGGTAAATGGAATGGATGGATGAGTTATAGGATGGATATGAGGAGGGTTCACATTATGGAACAGAAACATGCATGTGTAAGGCACATGGGGTACCATTGGTGGATACGCTAACCGCTGAATCATTTATTTTCAAAAAAATGATTTTAAATGAGAAACTTGATGTATTTATGACTAGTTTGGGATGGTGTGTATTATGTGTTTTTTTAAAATTTTGATGTTATGGGATGTTTTTATTCCAAGAACCCCTCCTATTTTTATTGTGTTTTCGGTTTGTGTTTGGTCGGTAAGCTGTGTTGAAGGGCCAGTTAGTGGTCTCTTCTGAGAAATGTTTTGGGATGATTTTACGGTGTTTTATTTCATGTGTTTGGATATTTTTTGTGGTATATCTTGACCAATGGACCATCTTGGTTGGGTCCTTAGGTTTAACCCTTGGATAAGGTACGCCCCATTAAGGGTTAGTGCACAACTGAAGTGCAACCCAAATTGTTTCTCCATTTGAAAACCCTCCAGTTGATTAATATAAGGAATCTTTTCTTGAGATTTTTAGATTGAGTATACACCCGTTTTTTTTATTGATTTTGTGTATCCTATTATAGTGGGATAGTGATCATGGAAGGTTGAAAGATACCTTATCCTCTTAAGTTTACTGATTTCTGAAGGTGGAAGTGGCCTGGGGTTGTTATCATGGATGAGTATCTAGATGGTGTCTAAGAGGTCCTCTTGGTCCTTCGTAGTCTCTTAGAAGAAGGAGTTCGTGGTAAAATACCAGTGTGGGAAATGTGGTCACGAGAGGATATTGTGGCCACTTTCTATAATTGTGTGTTGTTTGGAGATGTTGTATAAGGTCCCTCTCCATGAATTGTCTATATTAGTCGCAATGGTCATGTTCGGTGACTCCTTGTGATGTCATGTGATCGATTGACTGTAAAGATGAAATTCATGCAATACTATGAGAGTCTCTATTATGTTGGGAGAATTTATCCCTTTTAAAAACATCAAAATCTTCCATTTTTTGAATAAGGTGAGTATAGGTGTTATTTAATTCTATTGTTTCTCACACGAATAAACAAGGTGTGATTTGTGTAAATATTCTATGCCCCTGTTTCAGTGAAATATCGAGTTAGGGTAAAGTGAGTTTGGAATGTGTTATGTCTTGGAAATATTATCAGGGATTGTAGTGTATTTTTTGGTGGAACCAAAAGAATAATTCTCGTTCAGGGGGTTTCCAAGGACTAACTGCGAGGCTGAAGATGCTTCGATCATTTGAGCTCCAGCCATAGGTCTCGGAGAGAAGTTGGCTCGTAGTTAGAGGAAATCCCAAGGTCATTTAAACCCTGGTACAATGTTATATCCTTAGTGTGAATTATAAGAATATTTTAAACCTATGGTTTCATAATATTTGTTATATTGTTCTCATTCGATGGAAATAGGTGGAGGGCCTTGTACCCATGTCATCGCCTAATGTCATTCCCTCCCCCTTTGGTTTCCATTGAATCATTGGAGAATGGTTGGAAATTTGGCTAGACAGTTTGAGCACAATTTTTTTTTGCATGATTAGTAGTGACAGTGTGCCAGGAAGCCACGCAGAAAGAATGATCTGCATAGTTAGTGCACGGTTTCCCAAACCATGTGGACTAACCATGCTCCCTACCAAATTCTTTAAATTTTGGGGTCTTTCTATACCGACCCGTGCTGGTCGGTTAAGATGGTTGGTTATTATGGTGGGTAGACCCACTATGAGTCTTATATAATTTTTTTTTTGTAAATTTCAGATGGAAGTATACCCTTTGTACTAGGGAGTCCATTCAGGCCTCCCCCTGTTAGTGTCCTGATTCTGTCTCGAAAAAAAATATAGGTTGTCTCTTATGGTGGGAAGCCTATTTTTGTTCCCTCGTACCAGTAACTCAGACTTATCCATGGTCTTGGCTTGGTGGTAGGTAGTATTATTTGGAGCTATCAAGGTACCTACATCATCCTTTGGTAAACGTTGGGATTAGAGAGTGACCAATGGTTTAGTTATAGCAAGGTAAGTGTAACCTTGTTCGATGTTGTTGTTCATTTGGGTGAATTGATTGAGCCTTGTTCAGATAGTGTTTAAGGAGTTTTATTTTGGGATAAAGTATGAATGTGATTTATCATTTCAGTAAAGTAGTGTATGTTTTTTTTTGAGAGTAATAATTCATTAATTGATCACTGGAGGTGTTTTGGCCTTTGGGGGTGAAACCTTACAAGGGAGTACCTATTGGTTTCTCAGTTGGGTTTGGTTGTTGTTTTGGCCTTGATGTGACTTTCCGGGGCGGAAATTTTTCATGGTGGGGAGAATTGTAATATACATGACTTATTTTAAAGTTAAATTCCATTTAATTTCCATTCATGCTTTTTTGGGGGGGTTTCCATGCTTTTATGGAGGAATGGGTGAGTTTTCATGAATTGGGCCAAACCGTGAGCCCAATTCCAGATTTAAAAATAAATTTTGATTCCTTTATAACTTCTTAATTTTACAACATTTTTCATCCATTCAAATTCCAAATTTTCATACCCTGACCTATTAACACCACCATATTAATTTGGACTATTTAGGAATCCATAATCATGGTGGATATGAGTTTTTATTTAAGGGATTGGGCCTGTCCGAAAGCACATTTTCTGCTTTAAAAATAAATTTTAATTATTTAATATCTCCTTAAATATTTACCTTTTTTCTGTGATTACAACTCTCACCCCAGACCACTTACCGGAGGCGCGCCCCCATTTTCTCATCCCTCAATTTTGAGCTTAATAGTATCACTAAATAGGTCAAAACTTTTCTGGATTTCAGAAATCGTCCAGATTTGGAGAGGTAAATTGATCATTTCATAAATCCTTCTATTTTTACTCTTTTCTCCCCATTATAGTTCCTAAATGATCTCATAATCCTTTTTAGAACATCACTTTAATGGTTGGATGTTTTAAAATTCATATAATATTGGATTTTGTGTCGTTTTATTCAAGATTGTTTTGAGTAAGTGTTTCTCTCTTCAATTTCTTCCTTCTCCTTAGGGTTTCCTCCCTCTTTCATTATGTTCTAAAATGTACATAAGTTAGGGTTCAAATCTATAGTTTTATTTGGTGTCTTTTTGGTTAAATATTGTGTTCTAGGGATGGATTAATCATCATTGTGATGCGGCGGTGGTGCAGTTGATGTTTCGTACCGAGTTTTGAGGGATTCAACACTTTCGGTAGGTGGTTCCTTGTGTAAACAATTATTGATGAGTTATCTTGCTGTATTTACTCATTTTTCATATTCCTCATATGTTGGGTATGGTGAAAAAACTGTTTATTATTGATTTGGTTAAGTTTTTAATTTTATAGTTGCATTTTAACTTGAAATTGGGTGTTTTCATGTGTTACTCGTGGGGTATTATTTGGGTGCATTTTATAACATATGGAATTGGTTTACTAAATCTTGTTTGGCCGGAAAATTATGGTTTGGTAATGTATTAGTATCATTTGGGCCTAAAAATAGGGTTTTTGAATAGGTTTTATGTGTAAAACATTTGTATACTTCTTGAGAGCATTTTATGAAAATGTGTGCTTTCATTTGGATCTTTAATTCTGTTTTGGATAAGAATTGGTATGGTTTTTGGTCTTAAATGGGGGTTTTGAAATGGGTTTTGTGTGGAAGACATATTTACACCACTTGGGTTATTTTTAAAAAAATTGTAAATGTTTTAGTTGGTTAAAAAAAGTGGGAGAAGTGTGAATATGTACTGTTTGGTATGTGTGTTCACCTATTAAGGGGTTTTGAAAGGTGAAGTGATGTTTTAAGATGTCAAACAGTTTTATAATGTTTTGTAAATTTTCGAAATGTTTTATTAAATTGTGATGTTGGAGCGAAACTTGTTTGTGGGTTGTTTCATGTAAGTTTGATAATAAAATGATTTCGTAAAAAGGATATTATGTAACAAGTGAGTGGAATGTTATGAGCATTGTAATATATTGTAATGGTTTTATAAAATTGTTTAATTGATTTGATTAAGTGTTAAAGATATGTGGAAAGTGTTGTGGGCTATTTTGGTGTGAGTCAGATTTCAAAATCAGTTTGAATGACAAGTGGACTTTTGTGACTTGTGTTATATACATGTGGGATGTTTGTTGAATTTATGATATGGAAATGATATTTTCATGTGAAAGGTATATTCATTGACTTGCTGAACTAGTTTGAGCACAAAGGGAAAACCCGAGTATCTAGGTGGGTGGATGTGTACTAGTATGCTAGTGAATCCGTGGGGTTTGGCCTCAGTTTCACTTATCAAGATTGACGCTTACAACTATAACTAAACTATGATGATGATGATTGGGGAATAATAGGTTATGGGTATGTTCCCTACTAGTGGCTCATGCATGAGAACAAATATTTGTGATGATTACTCTCACCGAGATACGAGGTACCTGGGACCCACAGCTAGCTAGTGCCTAGGGGTTATTTCCCATTGCTTGTGCTCACTAGATATTTTGTGCTTACCTTCGGCATACGGTATGAGTGGATAGAAAATTCAGTAGCTTTGGTATTTATTTTAAAATTGTTTATTATTTAAATTATCCCACTTGAAAACTGTTTTTATTTAATGTTACATCTTTTAGAAATTGTAACTAGCATTTCATGTTTTTGAAATCTTGCATGATTTTCATCATTAAATGTTTATCACACGGAATATATTTGTGGTGGTATCCTATTGGTTTTTGGATCACACCCTACTTACACCCTTGTGTGTAAGTCAACTTGGTTATTTTTGTTGTCGTAGGTTGGCTACAGTTTTTAGTTCTAGTGGTTCGGGTTTCTAGAAGGTCCTTAGTGGTGAAGTCTTGTGGAGATGGCTTGAGGGCGGTGCCCCTTGCCGTGAGAGTTCTTGGGATGTTTCCTTTTGGTTTTGTATATTTTTTATAGTCTTATTTATTTGTTTTAAAATATGTAATTCAATTCTGAATTTTTTTAAAAGATTGTTTGGTTTGAAAAATCCAGATTCGTTTTATTGGATTCTTTTTGTTGTTTTAAGTTTATAAACTTGGGTAAATTGTTCCCAATTATCATTTTATGATACCCGTGCACTTCTGAATTCCCATGGGGATCGGGAATGCCCTTCGGGCCTTGTCACGGGCTTGGTTTGGTTCCGGTTTTGGTGGTGATCATATTCGGTTCGTGACATCCTTGCTTGTAATTTTTAGAAAATGGGTCTTCTTTATTAGGAATCCTCGGACCATGGTTAACAAAATTTGAATTTTCTTGTTGTACTAGCATATCAAAATTGGGATAGAAATTACTAGTGTGACCAAATATTCCACACTGAGCACACTATTCCCTAATATATTGGTTTGAGTTTTGATAGAAAATTTGGTTAATAAATTGTTTGGAATTCTGGTTTATTAAAGTTTGAAGTTGGTTGGCGATTTCAGGAAGTTGGTATTGAGTATCATTTCTAGATCCATTATTTGTATTTATATTCACTCTCTTCCTTATTGAATTTTTATGTTGAGAGTTTAGGGAAAGGTTGTTGAAAATTTGTCTTAACTCTTCACCAGTCTTATCATTATAATTACCCCTAGCATCTTGATCAATTAAGTTATAACTAAAGGAGGTAATCCCTTTATAGAAGGTATCCATGAGAAGGCGGGATGGGAGTTGATGATGATGTCACTACCTAAGAAGGTCCCTAAATCTATCCCTAGTCTTTTGAAAGGGTTCTTCATCCTATTGATAAAATCTTGTTATTTTAGTTCTAAGTTCTCCATTAAGTTTTTGAGGTTAAAATTTCATTATAAAGGAGTTCTAGACTTGATCACAATTCTCAAATATGTTCTCATTAAGACTCAAAAACCAATTTATAGCATTCCCTTTAAGGAAAATGGGAAATAATCTCATTCTAAGTTCATTTTTGTGAGTCGTAAGAGAGGCAATTACTGCACAGTATTATAGAAATCTCGAATGAAGGCTAAAGAGTCTTCATTAAAGATTCCATTAAAAGTAGGAAGTAGAGTAATGTATTATTGTTTAAATTCATAGTTTATGGCTCTAAGAGATAACCTAATTAAAGATGGGTTTCTTGACACTCTAGGGAGTTATAACTCCCTCATATTAGGCCTATAATTCTCCTCTAAGAGTTCATGGGGATTTTTTTTTGATTTTGAGGTGCAGTAACCATATTATCTAAAATTTATATTTCAATTTTGTTTTTCTTTTTAAGAGTGTTTAAGTGTTTATCTATTTATAGGTTCAGGGGATCTAATGTAAGAGTTGAAGATATTGTGAACATTCAATAGGTAGTAAAATATATGATTCAATAGTAAACAATTAAAAGTAGCACACTACAGTAACAATTCAACGACACAGTACTAATAGTGAAAAATAGTAGGTAAAATCAGTATAGAAGATTTAAAGAAATAGTAAAAACCATCTACAAAGTAACAATATTATAGACATAACAATTTTTTTTAGCATTTTTCAATTTTTCAATTTTTTTAGTTTTTTTTGTTAATTTTTTTGAAAAGTTTTTTTAAAAGAAATATGGCTGCTTGAAGCCTTTCCCGACAACAACACCAAAACTTGACCAGGATATCATTAAAACTAGAAAAAGTTTAATATTTTTATTTTCTTACTAACTATAGTTTAGTGGAAAGTAGGGTCAAAACCAAGGGAAGGAAAAGGTAGAGTTTTAGTACCAATTTTCTTCAAAACATTCCCACTGTTGAAAAGAGTGGGGTGAAAATGTACTTTTGACTTTTTCTATTTTTTATATTTTGTGTATTTTTTATTTGAAGATAGTGATAGGAAATAAGGATTTTTTTATAATTTTTTTTCAAAATCTATGATTAAACAGGAAGTAATAAGAAAAAAATGAGCAAGAAAGAAGAAAAATGCTAATTGATGAACAATCAAGATGCAAATCCTGGGGAAAAATTATTCAACTAGTCTAAAAGGATTCCTTTACACAAAAATAAATGCAAAAATAACCACTGAAAATTAATGACTTATCTCCCTTTCTAGGAGATAAATCACATAGATTGATCAATCTTGGAGTTCACCACTCCAAGAAAGATTCACCTGCAAAAATCAAATTTAAAATGTACAACAAAGCACATGCATCATATGTTTTGAAGTTTTGTTTTTGAAAAAGAAGCTTTTTTAAAAAAATTGCATCCATGATCAAACTCATTGAATAGCCATGGAGTTTAAAATTAAGTAAAAGTTATACAAATCAATTGAATGGATTCAGAATTGATCTTGTGGATCAATTCTGAAATCATTGAAAAGAACGACTAAAAAAGTAAATAAAAGATAAAAATAGAAATCCCCTTTTCAATCCCGTGCTGCTCTGCTCTTGTTTCTCCTTATTTCTCCAAGAGTAGTTCTCTAAGGATCTCTCTGATCTCTGAATGTCGAATGATGTCTGATTGGTGAATGGTATGATCCTCCCATGTTTCTTCCTTCTATTTCCTTCTTACCATATGCTTTCATGCTATATTTTTCACCAAAAATCATCACCGAATTAACTTGTCTCTCACCATGTCACCGCACACGTGCACTGTTTCACCGCAACACTCATTATTTTAACTTTTCCCCCATAATAGAATTCTCAATTTTTGTTGGATTGCATCTAGATGTATTTTGGGTCCCTGCATGTATCTGTAAAATAGAAGATGAAATAATATAGTTTAAAACATAACCAAAAGATTTGATTTTCTATTTAAACAAAAGATTAGAGTAAAATTTAGTTTATTTAATTTATTATTATTATGATAATTAATTTATACTAATTTAAATGTATTTATAATACAAATTTATTAATTATTTAAATTAATTATAATTATAAATTTTTTATTTTATTTAAAATAATTATTAATTGTTATTAATTAGATAATTTAATATTTATAAAAGAAAATTATTTATTATTATTATTTTTAAAAATTATTAGGATTATTATATGTTATTTATTTTATTAAATGTCATTATTAATGTTTATTAAAATATTTAAACAATAATTTTATTAGCGGCGAAGGAGTCCTTGGTTCAGGCTCACAAAAGCGCAGCTTAGCATCAACTTCATTGGACCCTCCAACGATTCGGATGAACCCTTATCCATTCTGGTGGTAATGCGGTTCTTCTCTCGGTCTCGTGTGGCTCACGACTCGACTCCAGGGGTATCATCCTTCTGCGAAAGAGACACCATCCCATGGTGGTGAGGAGTTCTTTAGATATGGAAAAGAGGATGTGGCGTCCAAACTCGAATAGCAGGTAAGCTCTAGCAGCTCCAGCAGTTTTCATCGTTTGACTATAGATTGAATCAAATATTAATCTTCAAAATAAAAATTATCAAAATAACTCAATTAATGAAATGATTTTTTTTTAAAAATAAATTACTTAATTAAATATATGAAACATAAAGTAAAAAAAATTAAAATAATTTAATTGAAAATAGAAAAATAAAAGAAAATAATAAATTGATTTTAAATTATTAAATAAATTTAAATCTTAAAAAACAAAAGACCCAAATTAAATATTGATATAAATTAATTAATATAATTTATTATGGTTAAATAATAATTATAACTCAATGTTGATAGATTGAAAGTTAAATTAAAGTTTTAAAATTAAATAAATAATATATATTAATTAATTAATTGGAATATAAACACTGAAAATTATTAAGAAAAATTGCAAACTTAAAGAATAAAAATTAAAGAACTAGAATAAATAAGTAAAATAAAACTAATAATTTAAGACTTAAAAATAAAAAATTAATTATAAAATATATTTAAATAATAAATTTAACATAAAAATAAAAAAGTGCATTTATCAGCAAAAAGTGTAAATATAATTAATTATATCATTAAATATCAATTAAAAATATGTTTCAAAATATGTAAAATTAAGGCCTCATCAATCGTATAACATTGTATGATTAATTATGAGTTTTATATAAAACTTACTATGATATTATGAGTGAAATTTCAAGGATGAAAATTATTTAAGGTGTGTGGGGTATGTAACACCCTGATATTTTAATATATGATTACCTTTAAATAATTAAATGTGTTCAATAACTTACTCCACACACAACACCGAACTAAAACAAAACTGCGATATATTTAGATAAAAATTTAAATATTATGTATGACCATTAAAACATAGCTGTTGAATTAGATATAATGAATAAGGGTTATTTTTTATGAAATATTTATAAAATTAAAATAAATTATACTTTTAATATGAATAAAATTCAATTAGTATATCCAAAATGACTAATATGATCATTTTATACTTAGAAATGTATTTTCTAAATATTTCCTTTCTGTTCGATGTAAATTTCTATTTCATGAACCTTTTGATTAATGATGATAAAATATATTTGATATGAAGAATTGGTTAATACTAATTTAATTACTAAATGATTATAAATATGAATGATAATGGTTAATATTCTTAAAAAGCTATTTTTCCTATAAAAATGGTTTTTCATTATATCTGAATTTTTTATTAAAAAGTTAAATTTATAAATTCAATTTTTTTATTTGATAAAACAAAAATTATTTGATGATTAATATAGTAATATTTTCTTAAAATTATTATTTTTTGATATTTTTTTAAAAAATAATGATTTTTAGGTGAAAATATCAATTTTATAAATAACAAGACTTTTATGACATTATTAGTATACAAGTATGAGTTTAAAATTCACGAAACATTTTTATAAGACCAAATATTTATTTTATAACTGAATTTATAATTATAAAAATGTTGGGTTTATTTTACAAACCCATATTTTCTATTTTAAAACACAGGTAAAATTTTATCAAAAAATATTTTTAATAAATTATACATTTTAATTTTAGAATTAAATTTTATCGCTTCTATGAATTGAATAAAATGAAACGTATTTAAAATTTAAAATTAGTGGTTCCAAATTATATAATAAGGAATACTTTATTTTTATTCATAAATATCAAGTTACCTTAGGTAAAAACTAGTTACCATGGTAAAAACTAGTTACCACGATAAAAACTAAAATGGTAAAAGTAATCATTCAAGGGGTAACTGGAATAAAACATGATAAAAAATGTCTATAATTGAGTGTATGAGATTTTTCTCAGCCTTAAATCTTCCCCAATCTATTATTTCTTAATTTTGGAGTCACATGACATGTTTAACATGTGCTCCCTTTATATTAAATTGAAATATTTATAAAAATGCCATTCTTACAAATTATAAAAGGGGATTCAGAACACCCATTCAAGAAACTACTAAATATTATATTTCCTTTATAAACCTACCCTTTTTCATTCCCATATATTAATATTTCACACTATTTATATTTGGGTTATAAGAGACTAGCCTATGCCATCCGTTTCTAAGGGATCTTCTAAGGAAATATCAAAGTTCTCAACGTGTGTAATCGTTTTTACTGAACTTCTTATATTCTATTTTTATTTTCTAATTAAAATTTTAAAATACCTATTAAATTAGATAAGTATTAGTAATATAATTAATGTTATTATTATATGATAATAATTATTAATAAACTTTTCCATTTTCTATTTTAAAAAACAAAACTATCATTCGTGTGTTGTACGAACTACTGCCTCCACGACGCAACATGTTTTATTTTCCTTCACCAACATAAAAGGATGGTATAAAAATAAAATTTAATAAAAAATTATGATATTTATATCATGTTTATTATTTTAAAATAGTTAACAATATAAATCCTTTCTCCCGTTCAATTGAAAATGAAATCATCAACCATGCGTACGTGTGGGATACCACCTCCAGAGAATGATTGATTTTCATTTTTATTTTCATAAAAAGATTAAATGGATGATTATGAGGATGGTATTAAATTGTAAATACTATTTTATTATATTATTAAGTGTTTGTCATGAAAAATTAGAGAACCTATTAATGATATGATCAATAAATGATTATTGTTATTCAATCGTTTAAAACGAGAAAACTAAGTGGATAATGAATTATTCTATCAAAGTAATGACTTTATTTAAATTATATTTTCTTAATAATACTTTAATATAATGATATATCATAATAATAAATACAAAATAAGATCATTATTCCTTTGGTATAATTATGTTACAACTAAACCACATCCTAATCATCCATTAATCATGATAACTTCATGTTGATGCTGATTTAACCACCTACTTGAACAATACTATGTATTTATATCATAGAAGAGTATGAGAACTTATTTGATGGTATAATATGATATTAATATGTAAATAATATATTTTGTTTCTGGTAAGGTTATATCAACATTTAACTCATTAATTAAGAAAACACCTATCGTTTGTTAAGAATCATCGAAACATGATCATCACTGATTTCATATACATTGTTTGAAATAAAAAATACCATGGAATTAAATTATACCTTTATAAATATCATGGAAAATATATTCTATTACCTTAAATTATCTATTAATTATTTAATTTTTAAAAATAATATATACCAACACCACTTTTATGAAACAAGTTCAAAGATATAAAGATTACTTACACCTAGTGTTAAAAATAAGTAAAAAAATAATTATAGTCATATGTATAGAATTTGTGTAAATAAATAGTATAAATGGTTATAGTTATGAATAAGCTTATTGGGTATGTATTTAATTAACTTAATTTAATTATTTGGGATGTTTGGTGCAAGTACACAATGAATCAGGATTGAGGTAAGGGTTTTCGTCTCAAATTCCTCAATTTGAGACATGGTTGGTATTATGTACCCAATTTAATTTATGTGATGAATATTATTCCTATTTGAGATATAATATCATGAATTATATTTTAATCATGGTATTTTAATTTCAATTATATTTTATTAAAATATTACTCAAGATGCAAAGGTTCTTGGCCTCAATTCTGATTCTTTGAGACATGTTACATTTTATGCATCATGTTTCCATTTTATATTGTTATATTTATTTACTATGCCATTAATTTTCTATATATTATTTAATTTTAATTTATTGGATAAACTATACTAAATAAATTTCTCTCCTTCAAATTTATTTTGGATCAAATGTTACCACATTCGTAAGTGTTCTTGGTAACTAAATTTTTATTCATTAAGTTATGATCATTAGCTTGAAATTATTTAATATAATTTGGGTAAATTTATAAATTTTATTATATTATGTGGTATTATATCATTGTATACATATTTACTATATCAACCACTTTTTAGTTATTTCATGGTTCATGGAGTATGTTTTCTGTAAGGGATATAATAACTCAAACCTCCTTTGTTTGATTTATAATGTATCATATTGAACTTTAATTTTCCATGATTGGGTACTCCCAACCTAATATTTTATTATTTGGTATTTTATAATAATATTTTGTAAATTTAAGTTTTAATAAAATGATTTTTTTTACTCTTCTTATAATGTGAGTTTTGAACAATGATATTTTAAAAATAATAAAAAGGGTTTTTTCCTTTCAGTTTCACATGTCTTGTCTTCCTATCCTAATTTCTCCAACACAAACTTTATGTATTTTAAATGCTTCATTATTAGAGATTATTTTAAAAGTAATGGATTTCAAAAAAATTCAGGTCACATGTTTAAAAGTTATCTTTGAAAGAGATATGTAAATTTGTATTTTATGTCAATGTTAAAAATGGTTTCTAAAACATCTTTTAAGTTTTCACTTTCATTTTACTTATAATTTTGTAAAGGATTTATCCTAACAGAGTTTATGCTTCATGATTTATAATATATATAGATATTTATATATTTATATAATATCATTTGGTGTATTGAACTTGTGGTATCAAATAATTTGATTCTTGATCCCTTATTTTTTGATACTGATCAAAGCATTAATTGTACAAGAGTGTTTTTAATTATGACAACACCATTTTATAATTCCTTTTTTTCACTTATTTTTTGTTATTTTAAAACCATCCAACTTATTTCTTCAGATAAATTATAATAATTTTATCCCTTTTATTGAAATGGGGAAAAGTATTGGCATTTTATATGTTTTTATTCGAATATAAATGATTATGGGAAAGTTGACTATGTATTGTTTAACCATCTACCTTCCTCCTCAAGATGGGTTATGATCATGTTATCCCTTTTATTGACATGGGAAAAATTATTGAAATTATTGATGATTATTGACAGGAAATGTATCTTGATTATGCATTGACATTCTGTATTCTTATTAAACATATAGACATATGTTTATTAAAATAGATGTTACTTATGGAATGACAGGAAATTTATTATTGACTCTTATAGTGAATACATTAGAATTGAACAAGTAACAAGTAAGGCCCAATATTATATATCCCCTTTATGCACTGAAAGGTATCATGAGACAAAATAACTTGGGTTTCGGTGTATACCTCTCCCTATATCTATATAGTGTCTTGGAACAAGGCCTTGACAATATGTTCTGATGTCTGAAATTATGAATTCCATAAATATGATATTAGTATTATTGATATACATGTTTTTATTTATTGTGATGGATATATAATTCTCTTAGTTTCATTTGACTGTTGAATTATTCATATTATTTATTCTTTCTATATTATGTATACCCTGATTATGTTTTCAAAAGATTCATTTATATTTTTTCCTTAAAAATCATTTGAGATCACATCTTTCTTATGTTTACATTCCTTAGGTTTTGAATAAAAGTAGTATACATGACAATTTAGAAAGATAAAACATGTGTAATAATTTATGGGAGATGTTGAAGCCTCATCATATAGTTTAAAAAATATCCATTAGTTTAGAAATACATGGTATTTATTAGTTTATGATTTTTTCATAATTCTATAAATCTATAAACCAAAAAATATATTTGATATATAAGATATTCAATAATAATTATTTATTTTTTAATTAAGGATGTCTATATTTAGGATTTTTATAGATGGTATCAAATATAGCATGTAAAGTATGTGTTTATGGGACCAAGATTAGGAGTATGAGTCCAGGGTGTCAAAAAAAAAAACCACCAATAAATACCATAATATAATAATATAAACTATCATACCACAATATAGGTAAATTTCATACAAATACAAGTCTCCTAAAAATAAATACCAAAATGAAAGTATTAAGGTAGTAACATCATTGGTAATCCTAAAGCTACAAGCTAGTAATGTCTAACTTAGTCTCTCAATCCATCATGAAAACCTATAAAATAGATTTATTTTTATAAGGGTGAGAATAAATGTACACTCAGTATGATCCTCCTCAATACCTCTCGTGAAAATGTGTAAGAAGCATACTAATGATTTCATGAATAAACAATAAAACTAACAAGCACCAACCAGGTCAACTATCACCCAACCTCACCAACTAGGCCAACTATCACCCAACCTCACCAATATCACATCCAAGTATATTAACATAATAATAGAATAATATATCAATAGAAACCCGATGACCATTTTCTACTAGTTTCTCTATCCCATACCCCAACATCTTACATCCTGGTGCACCCAATCCCTTCCACAACCATGCCACAACACATTATATCTCATATCATAACCATGACAGATATCGAATCCACATCATCATAATCATTGACACACCATCATCATCATAAAAAAATTGGCATCATCACATATCCATTATAGTAGGGTATCATGAACATGGAGGAAATAAACCTCATGCCCTCCTCTTCCCATGCTTGACCCATACCATATATCATAATTTTAACTACATAATCAATTCATCCAGTATATCACATAACACAACATTAAGCCATTACACCCCATATTCTTATATATACCGTGATACATCACATATCATGCTATATCTGGAATAGATAGTAGGGAAAATGGAGTAGTAATCCATTCATTCCCTTGTCAACCTGGATGTTTGGGGAAAGCACTCAAAACCTAAAATATTTTTGGCATCGGTACGATTACCCGAATCGAGTGGGGTGTGTATGAAATCAAAATAAAATAAAACATATAATAAATACAAAAATAATCAAACATAAGGTACTCATACCAAAAAATTCTACCATTTCCCATAACAATCTCTCTATCAATGACACCATTCACTATCAACTATTTTTATATCTACAACATAAACCATCCCACTTCCCACACAAAAAACCACAAAAATGTTCATAACTCTACATTTAATTATATAAGTACTAAATTATAGTATTATAATTTTACCATATATATTAAATTCATTATTTCATTCAATTATATATTAAATGACAAAAAATTCATTAGTCATTAGCCACATTAATTCTAGTTATTACCCATTCATTTAAAGCACCAATTTTTCATAAATAGACCATAGCTTATTCAATTCCATCCTACAACCATTATTGTAATCATCGTTAATAATCATATTTTATAACTCTGAGCATCTATGACACATACTCACAACACATAACCAACTATCTAAAAAACCACCACACACACCATGCTAAAAACCTCAATAGAACCTTGTCTTTCCCACACAACCAGCCTTACCAACACTTAATATAACTTATCAACCCATAAACCATTCCATATAAAAAATCACACCTTCCCATGCTAACCAAGGAAAACAGTCACAACACCCACTACACAATACCTTAAAATCCCTAAAATCAATCATAAAAATCTACCACCACAACAACATAAGTTAAAGAAAAAATATAAAGCATACCAATAATATATAATAGCCAATTTTAGAAACAAACACTTCCATATTTCCATTTTTAAATCATTATTTCACGTTGATTAAATATATATTACAAAAGAAACAATACTTCAAATTTATATTCCACACAATTGGTTCATTACCTTATTTACATGATTAGACTTTTATAGAAGATTATTTCATCAATTTAATCACCACAACATCACAAACACACACACACATATATATATATCACAATAGTAATAATATTTTCAGAAATAATAATAAACAACCAAAAAATCCTAAGAAACATCAAGATTAATGTAAAAACCATAAAAAAACTCTTCCCATTTAATTTACCTTTAGTCCATGTAACACCCTGAGTTTTTATAAATTAATATTTTTTTTTCAATAAATTAAATTTCTTTGATGGATTTCATTAAAAACTACACCAAGTTATGCTTGATTTGTAAACAACACCAAATAGATCTTGTGCTACACTAGACACTTAGATTAGAATGTGGTACACACAACACTATTTTTAGCTTGTGTTACACAAAACTTTGAGTTCCTTCGATATCTTGTGTTACACGTACGCCAAAGTTTTATCGAACTATAATGGATTATTTATATTATTATTAAAATATTATTATAGTTATCACTTATCTGTTGGGATAGATGGTATGAAATGGATTAACAAAATTAAAAAAAATATTTTTTATTCTTGTTTATAAAATTAATTCTTTGGTAACAAATTAATTAGAAATGAGAGTATGGACTATTTGAAAATAAAGAAATTCCTTTTCTGAAATTTTTTTTTCTATACACAAACATGTTTTATCTCCATAAACTAAACAAACCAATTTTTATTAATTATTTTATTTTAATTTATATATTATATATTCAATAAACTATTTAATATTGATATTATGTATTTTTTAGATAAGAGATAAGAATTAATCTAATTTTACGCATAAAAGGATGCATTTTTCTAAGAGGGAGTTTTATCACCTTTTAATGGAAAACCTATTTTAAATCAAATTTTTGAAACTTTTATAAATTATATTTTACAAAATAAAATTAATTTCTAAAATAGTAATTTCAAAATTATCTTTGGGTTTTTTTGGTATTTTTCTGAGAAGTTTCATTTTTGGATTAATAGTGAAAATACTGAATTTTAATCGCAAACTGCATTTTTATATAATTTATTTATATAGTAAAATTTTATTTTAAATTAGTTTTAATGTATAATTAGTTAAATAATACATAAATAAATCCAATTTAGGTTATTTGAATCAATTTAATCATGAAATTGGATATAAAAACATTTCAATCTTTCAAAATTTTTTACTTTAAAAACCTATTGTTTCGTCCCATCCACAAGATTGATTTTAAATTAATTTATGTATCTTATGTGATTTTAATTTGGAAAAATAGTTTAAATACTTGTAATAAGAATAATTTACAATTTCTAATAAGTTAAAATTAAAGTTTTACCAAAGTTATTAGTGAAAGAAGTTAAAATTAATTACAGTGATTAAGGTAAAAACGAGTTTACATAATGACTAAACTTAGAATATAAGGTGTAAAAATGACACTAAATTTTCAAAAAACCCATTTTAAGGACATATTTAGACCATAAATGTTAATTTACCTAATTTTTTGTTTTGTGAAATCCTATTTGTTGGTAAAAACGTTGGGAGCACACAATTCTTTTCAAAAATGCCAAATGTGTCCTTTCCCCCACTTATAATAGGGCACTCACCTCTCCCTCACTTCTTCACACCTCTAAAGCCCTTTTTATTGAAAAAACCCTACCCAAATATTCTCCATAAATCCCTCCTATCATAATATAATCCTAAATATGGGTATAAATCAAACCAATGAAGGATTTTGGTATAAACCAAAAGGAGTTACCTGAAAAAGAGGTAACATTCTTCAATAAGAACTTTTATTTTATTTATTTATACACTTCTTAAATTATTTATATATATATATATATTATATAATAAACTCAGTATAATTAATATGATTAGATGTTTTTATGTTAATTTTATTACCTACAAATTCACACACTTCCATAAAATGGGATACACAATCACCATCCATGTGTACGACGGACTACCGCCTCGTGAACCGATGTCGCTAGTTATTCCATTACCACCTCTCAAGGTTGGGAATACTGATGGAATTGATTTTTTTATATAATATATATGTTATATATGATATATATTATTTATTTATTCTTATTTAATTATTATATAACACATAAATTCATGTTTTCCATTTTTTGGTAATATGATAACTTCGTTTGTGGACATGTGGACCACCTTTTCTTCAAAGTGATGTGATTCGTTCACGTTTTACATGGAATGTATTAAGGATTGGTTTAATAAAAATATGTGATATATATATGACATAATAATTCTACTTGAAATAATATATATATATATATATCATTTAATTTTCTTTCTTTAAAAATATGACAAGAAAATGGAAACAATGTTCATGCATACATACGACCTACCGTCTCATATTTATATATTTTATAGATTATTATAAATACTTATATACTGAATATATATGATATTTATTTCATTTTGAACATTATTTAAATAAAAAAAATCATGATCTAAGTAATAGGATCAAGAATAACAAGTTAAAACATATATGGAAAACAAAGCGGTTATTACCCAAAAAATAACTTTAAAGTGAAATTGATAATAAACGGGTAATATAAAGTAATAATAAAATAATACATGGTATGATATATAATAATATTGTTTTATGGTAGATTTAAAATAAAATTATATTTATTATACATAAGGTTTGATCATGTACGAATAAATTAATGACTTAAGGTAAGGGGATTTATAGTATCACTTTTATTTCTGCGAGACTTAGGAATTATTCACCACTCGTTTATCTTGTGTTGTGTATATAATTCCAATGAATATATTATTTGATTATTATCCTTAATTTTTTTGGTATTTTCATATCCATTTCATGATCACTATTTCACGGGGTTTATAGTTCAAAAGTTACCAAATCAATAATGTAAAGATCAAAAAATTCTAGGTAATTGTTTTTTAAATTATTTGGGATTATTAAGAGTCTATGAAAATTGACAGTGTGTGATTTTGAGGCCTGATGTGCCCGAAATGGAATTTTGAACTTTATTTAAGGTACGTTCAGTAAACAAGCGAGTGACATTTTCTATCTTTTGAACCGATGATCATATTAAAAAACCGAGGGCACCATTGAATTTTTAGTGCCAATATTCACTTAAGGGAGGCTTCACTTTGACCCCAGTAGGTCGGGAGAAAAAAATAATTTTTTGGACTTTTAAAAGAATAATAAAATAACATGTAATTGTTATTTTATTTTTCTCCAGCGGTTGAGAAGCGGTGATGGGACCACTGTGTTGTCAAGAAATTTAATGGATTGAATCTTTGTTTATATAACCTCAACATTGGAATGTTAAATGCGGTTTATAAATGAAACACATTAATGTTGTGCAACTCAGTTGTCTCTTCGGTCTATTTAATTGAATCTTGGGCGTGGGCTTTTGGCACATAAGAGAGGAAAATCTAGTGAAGTGCTATGGCGTCTTCCAATGATGAGTAATAGGAGCTTGGACAGCAATGTCAGAGGGATCGAACCGGGAACGATGAATGCCAACCGGTTCATCAAATCATGGATTCTCCTTCCACCACTACGACGACCCCAACGTGATCAAGGTAGGGGGATTTTTCATGGTTTAATTATTTGAGTTGAAGATGAATAAATTTTTTCCCTCTTGTTATGATTCTAATACAGAGGGCTCGGGATGAATAAACAAGGCCTGTACCCTCCACCTCTTCCTTCTTGTCACGCTCTTCGAGGAAAAAATTTCCAACTTAGCAGAACCTTGAATCCGGGAGCCGCGTAGTGACGAAGACATCTTGGGAGGCCTATAGGTGCGAACGGAAGGAAAAACAGACCCCTAAATCTCACCCAGTGGCCCGTGAAAGATCCTCTGGAATATTAGCACCAACAACTAGTGCTGGCAGCAAAGGCTGCGGCCAACGCTCACTGGCCGCGGAAGAGGGTAGTGCCGCAGCAGACCCGAAGGGGTGGCCGACACTTGGTTGACTGCGTTGGTGAGGCAGAGCACCGTCACACACCGTGGTGAAGGGGCCACGAAATAGAAGCCACAAAGGAGGTGGAACCGCACCCCATGGGTCCCGTGGACCATGTGATGACCCCACATGGTTCTAATGATTGAAGATCCAAATGACTCTTTGAGCCATTCGGGGAGCTAGGCGGTCACCCGGCTGGCGAGCCGCGCTAGCACACCAGGCCGCGTCACCCGGTGGGTTTCACCCAGCTGAAGTGGGATGGGCCAGTCTACAGACTCGCCCAACTGAGCTAGCCCAGTCCAGTTCGGGTCGGGCTGGATCGGACCCGGACCCGGTGGGGTCGACCTGAACCGGTTTGGGTCAGACCGGACCTGGACCCCTTTTGGGCCCATATACGCTTAAAATGTCATATATTACAAAACAGATGTCTGTTTGACAAACTGTCTATGGTGTTAGAATCCTTGGGATGATATGGTTCTTTTGAGATACTCCAATTAAGTTTTAGAGAAAGTTGGAGTATTGCCGGGTTGTATCGTCCTCGAATCCAATCGAGCCCTCAACACTAAAATGCCTATAACTCACAAACCGGGAATCTGATTAACGCGCCATCTATTGTGATGGAACCTTTACGACATGATGGTCGTTTGGGTTACTCCTTTATGGAACTTCGTAGTAGTTGAGGCATGACCTATATCCAGAAGAGCAGATACTACAGAACTCAATCGCATCGGGTACGGGAATCCTGTGGCTGTCTATCATCTGAGCAGTGACCTTGTGTGGATCAGAATCTAGAGAACCTATGTGGATCAACATCATAACAACCCTATGTGAATCAGAATCTAGATACCCTGTGTGGATCAGCATCATAGTGACCCTATGTGGATCAACATCATAGAGACCCTGTGTGGATCAGCATCTAACGACCCTGTATGGATCAACACCATAGTGACCCTATGTGGATCAACATTTTAGTGACCCTGTGTGGATCAATAGAACACGACCCAATGAGAACCGGCCTTAGAGCGACCCATCATGGATCAATGACATATGACCCTTTGTGGATTGACATTGTAACAACTCCTTTGTGGTTTAATTGTGGAGAATTCATAACAGAATAAAATTATATAGCATAAGACTAATCATCTTTATTCCTGAACTCTGAGTTATATAACTGGTTTGAGCTGAGTCTTTTGCTTTGTTCTTTTTGATTGAGATCATGATTTTTGGTTTTATTTTGTGGAATTCTAAGAGACCTTCAGGGGTCTCACGGTCCCTACTGGGTATTTTTATACTTACCCCTGCACAGGATTCACCCTCACCTTGTTGTGTCTTGTGAAGACGATGGGCAGCCATGAATGAGACTTAGGGAGCTAGGACCTGACAGTGGTGAGGGTTGACGTGGAGAGCCATAGATATGACTTATACCTAACCTTCAGGTAGGATCCTTTGTGGACGATTCCAGGAGCTCTTTATTATTTCCTATTATAATTGTATCTTTCATTTGGGCTTGTATTCTGACCCCTTTACTTTCAGTACACACTTTTACTATTGTAGTTTTACTTCGTGGTTGCATCTTGTTGTGATCTTGGGCAGTGTGTTTGTACAAACTTAAAAGAAATGCCTTCCTGTTTTAGGGATATGCCTTTCCAGTGCTAGTTTCCAACCCCTGGCCTATAGAAGGCGGGTTTGGGGTAGTCACAACATGGGCCCTGGGGGATGGGTCATGATAAAGTGGTATCATAGGATTGATTTCTACCGAAGAACTAGGAATCAAATATTTCCATTGGAGAAATAGTGTTAAGTGTTTTGAGTGTGGTTTTCAGTTTGGGGTGTGTTGGTGCGGTGGCCGACACACCCATACACCAGGTCCCTAAATTCTGATTTCTGACTTAGTGCATAAAAATAGTGATTGCGTGTGTTTTGGAAATGTTTTACTTGATCTCTTTTAAGTCAGATCACCAGGTATAAATTTTTGACCATGGAACACCTGTTTCTTTTCAAGATTACACCACGTAGAAAACCATCCAAGATTCCTGAGAGAGTTCATGATGACGGCCCACCGAGCGACGAGGCTTCAGTGCAATGCCCTCTTACTATGTTAGCACCTTCGGGTGGTGCACTAGAAGCGCCACCACCCACTGGGAAGCAGTTTACACTTTCCCCACTGGCAGATGGTTCACGCCGACTGAACACGTTGCACGAGTTCTGGAGATAGAGGCCTCTAAGGTTTCTAGGTGAGACAAATCCCCAGGAAGCTGAGGACTGGCTGGAGGCTATGTCTAGAGTTTTCCGCCTAGTTGGGACACCAGTAGAGAAGATGGTGATCCTAGATTCTAGTCTTTTCTGGGGCATGATAGGAATATGGTGGAGCCAGATGCTTTATTCACATGAGGAGGAAAAACTTTCCTGGTTGGACTTTGAGTCCCTCTTCAGGGTGGAGTTCGTTCCAGTGATACTATGCTCTATGCATATTCAAGAGTTCCTGCACTTATAATAGGGCAATCTGATAGTAGCCTAGTACTCGTTGAGATTCACTGACCTCTCGCGCTACTCCATCGACATGGTAAGAGAACCATTATTCAGGGCCCAAACCTTTGAGTAGGGTCTCCAGTGGAAGATCATAGCATCGATTATATCACCGAATATCCCGACGTAGGCTGGAGTGCTCGAGCGATCATTGTTGGTGGATATCTTCTTAGTTGAGCAGACATCAATGGTGAGAGCCACCACCTAGTGACAGGTATCTGAGTCATCTATATTAGGTAGTAGGAAGATGATGCAAAGGCCCAAGTGGGCCAGAACTTCCAGAGGATGACCCCAGGACACAAGGTCGGAGGTGCGGAGCTTGAGAGGTAGAGGGGGTCAGTTGGGAAGCAGACTGTGCTTCACGTGTGGTGGGCATTGCCACATGGCTCGTGACTACCCGACCCGTTGTACTGATGATCAGAAGATGGTCGAGGGAACACCAAGGAAGAGGCATAGATTCGAGTGAGGAGGTTTACCAGGTGGAAGATGTGGAAGAGGAGTAGGTCTTGGATGACGGTTTGAGGTTCTACCACCACCACCCCCAGGTGGTCCACCCCGACCACAAAGAGCAGGTGGACAGGGGAGAGCTCAGCTTCAGGTGGCAGAGACCTATGACCAAAATTCTCTATAGATTATTAGAGGTATGATCTATGTCTATTCCACCCTAGATGTAGTTCTTATAGACATAGGTTCCATTCATTCTTTCATTTACACAACTCTCTTTTGGAGATCAGAGATTCCGGTAGAGTCATTGGATCGATCCTTATAATTAGAGACTCATACGGGAGAATATTCGATGATTATACACTAGTGCAGACAGTGTGAGATCACTCTAGGAGGTGAGATTTTTGGCTGGGATTTCCTAGTAGCAGCGTCAAGGCCTTACGACGTCATCTTGGGTATATACTGGCTATCCACAGTCCATGCTCATATTGACTATTTTAGGCACAAAGTGTGGTGTGTTCGTGAGGATGGGATCAAGTTTTACTTCACCAGTGAGAAGGAAAATTTTGCAGCACATGATGGATTCTATCGAAGGAGGGTGCATCCGACCACTCATCAGTTGGCTAGCCTTACCCTCAGAGCTGTTGACGTGAGGAGTCCGAGTTATCCTATAGTGGTAGACCAATATGCTGATGTCTTTCCTGATAATGTTTTGGGATTACCTCCTTGTAGAGATGCATACTTATACATCGACCTATACCCTAGGATGACACCGATATCTACACTAGATTTTCAGATGGATCCTGCAGAGCTTTGTGAGTTGTAGGTATAGTTGGAGGACTTACATGGGAATGGGTTCATAAGGCTTAGTGTTTCTCCATGGGAATCCCCAATTTTGTTCACCAAGAAGTTAGATGGGAGTATGAGGCTTTTCATGGACTATCAGCACCTGAACCAGGTGACCATGAAGAATAATTATCCGCTGCTGAGGATTGATGATATCTTCAACCAGCTGAAGGGAGCTCATTGGTTTTCAAAGATAGACCTCAGATCAGGATATCACCAGCTCAAGGTATGAGATGAGGACATACCTAAGACAACCTTTAGATGTCGGTATGGCCATTAGGAGTTCTTGGTGATTCCGTTTGGCGTAACCAATGCTCCGACAGTGTTCATGGGGCTCATTAACATGATCTTCCAACGTTACCTCGATCACTTTGTGGTAGTCTTCATTGATGAAATCTTGATATAATCGACATCAGAGGAAGAGCATGCCATGCACCTACAGATAGTTTTGGATACACTCCAAGAGTACTAGATTTATGGAAATATCTCAAAGTTCCAGTTTTGGATATAGGAATTACACTTCCTGGGAAATGTTATCTTGGAGGTTGGAGTTGCAGTGGATCCGGTGAAGATAGAGGCAGTGATTGCTTGGGATACACCCAGGAGTGTGACTGAGGTGTGGATTTTCCTGGTATTGACTGGGTACTACGAAAGATTTTTACCTGACTTCTCTAGGGTAGAGGCACCCTTGTCAGCTTTGATGAAGAAGAGGAAACCTTTCTTGTAGATGGAGAAGTGCCAGCAGAATTTCCAGGAGCTGAGTCAGAGATTGACAAGTACCCCCATCTTGAGGCTACTAGAAGAGGGTGTTGGGTATGTAGTCTACTACGACGTATCTGAGACTAGAATAGGTTGTGTCCTAATGTAGGAGTGAGAAGTGATTGCCTATGTCTCATGATAGTTGAGACAACACAAGCAGAACTAAGCTACCAACGACCTTGAGTTAGTAGCAGTGGTCTTTGCACTGAAGATGTGGTGATACTACTTGATGGGTGAACTATTTACTGTTTACTTTGATCAAAAGAGTCTCAGGAATATCTTCTCATAGAAGAACCTGAACCTGAGACAACGACGATGGCTGGAGTTCCTCCAGGACTATGAATTTGAGATATTCTACACTCATAGGAAGGGGAACATAGTAGAAATTTCACTCAACAAAAGGTTTGGTTTACAGTTGCTGAGTGAGGCGATAGAGCAGCTGGCCGCGTTGTAGATGTCCTTTGTGGATAGTGATAGAGTAACTTATCTCCAGTATATGACTATCTCTCCCCCACTTCTTGAGTGAGTTTGGGAGGCTCAGCTTTGGGATATATACTGTGAGGCCCGACATGCTCAAATATCCTCAGGACAGGCTCATGATGGATTTTTTGAAGGTGGAGAGAACATCATCATCTTCAGAGGGCACACCATGGTAATAGTGATGCTACAAGAGGAGGTGTTGAAAAAGTTCCACATATCCCCTTTGGCGGTACATCCTGGAGCAGTGAAGATGTACTAGAACCTCTAATGTCAGTACTGGTGGCTAGGGATGAAGAAATCAGTGACAGAGTCTGTATCCCAATGCCTCACTTTTCAGCAAGTGAAGGCTGAACATTAGGTACCAGTAGGCTTAGCTCATCCACTTGAGGTACCAGAGTGGAGGTGGGATGGTATCTTCATGGACTTCGTGATAGGGCTACCCTATATGTCCAGGGGCCACGATTCCAACGGGGTGATCATTGACCGACTCAAAAAGTCGGCCCACTTCCTACCCATCAGAGAGCAGGGATTATTAGAGAGCTTGGGACATCTCTACGTGTAGGAGATTGTGCGACTTCACGGGGTTCCATCGATGATCGCCTCAGATCATGACACACGTTTTACATCCTGTTTGTGGAAGGGATTACAGGAGGCACGTAACACCCCAAGCTTCCACGGTACGCTTCTCTTTGAATAATACAGTAGCATGTGTTGTACGCAACTTCGAGTTCTAACACACCACAACCAATCAAACTAGCTGTTATGAATAGTAATACCCACTTTTTAAAATTTTATAAATTTTAACTTTCAAAATTTACTCCATTTTTGGATTCGGAATATCGAAATTATATTAGGGTGAATTTTTAGTATTTTTCTAAAAACTTTCAATTTTTGATGAATAGTGAAAACACTGAGTTATAGTTTAAAACCGAATTTTTATACAAATAATTATTTATTTTATTTAAATTTATTTTAGGTCAAAATAGACACATAATACCTATATAATTTCAATGTAATTCATTGGAGTCAATTTATAATAATTTTAGATATATACAAATTTTATAGAACTTTTCACCGTCTTTTACCCACCTCCTAGGAGAATTTGAAAATTCACATAAAACTTAATTTTACCGCTTCTGTGAGTGGAATTTCAAAAATTAGAGAGACATGGTTAATATCAAGGAGTAAAATGTGGTTCAATAAGATAAAAATAATCTTTGGTGAATAGTAACTTTTTACTTTTTTTTATCATGGTTAAAAGTAAATAGGGTAATTAATGGTAAAAATGATATTATTATTACCCTAACACATGTCCTAATTCTATTGGATAAGTATAGTTCGACCAAAAAAACCCTAGGAATAAAATATGAACCTCTTTGGTCTACTTGGATTAGATTAAGACACTTATTATTATTTTATTTAAAGAAGAGTTAAAAGAGTTAATATCAAATTTTAATAACTAAAACATTTTTAATATAGGGTTACACATAAGATAAATTCGACTATAAATATTCATTAGAAATATAAAAATATTTCCTAAATAATGGTATTTTATTTATATTTTTTAGACATTAAATAATTTAATTTATTTATGACACAATGATGATGTAGTAATTACCTAATTAATGACATATTAAAATAATTGATATTATAAATATCCAAATAAATGTAATTTGAGACTTTTTATGAATTCCACTAATTTTTTAGATTAATATGACATATTAGGGTTGGTTATATGAATTTTTTTCGAAGCAATAATACTGTTATGAATTTAGCAAAAACAAAATACCAAATAGTGTCAAAATTGACATAAAAGAGTTTTTAAAACAAATATTATATTATTAATTGATATTATATTTCTAAAAATATAAGGTTTGGTCAAAAGACTTATATAATGATATTTGTATCATTAATGAACCACTTGGGATTATATTGTAAGTATATTGTAATTTTATTAACCATATAACATAAAAATACAAAGAGACATGGTAAATGTCAAACTACTTAACTAACAGTTAAATCTAAAAGATAAAGTTAATATAGTGACCCAAACCTGTCTAAAAACTATTGGTTGAGTTTTTTCGATCCATACCCACCTTATAATTTAAATAATCCATTTTTGAGTCATTAGAAACCGAAAATGATTTTATTATAAAATAATATTTCTAGCTTTTCCTAAGGTTCCCCTCAGCCCTCTTATAAAAGGGCACCCCCCTTCTCTCTAATCAACACCTTCAAATCCATTTGGATCGGCCAATACCTACCCAAATACCCTCTAAACTATACTCCCTTAATCCTAGAGGCCTTCCTTTGGTCAGAAAGCCAACCTAAGGAGTTATTTTGATCAAATCCAAAGGAAGAACCTGAAGAAGAGGTAAAAAATCTCACCACCTCTTTCAAGTTCCTTTCTTCTTCCACTTCCTTTTTTTTGTTTCCATTCTAAAATAATAACTCCATTATCTTATATATACTGTGATGTTATTATAAAAATTGTACAACCAAATTCATTATTCTATCCATCCTTTGAATGACATGTCACCATACGTGCGTACGTACGACTTACCGTCTCCACGTTGTGGTGTAATTGTTATTCAATACATTATTATTTGGATAGGTATAATAATGATTTATAATTGATATAAATAATAAATATAACATGATAATTATTCTTTATATATTATATACCATCAAATTATATGTTATTTCAATATCAAAAGAATGATATTGTCACTTGTGCGTACGTACGGATTACCATCTCCACGAACGCGATAAGATTCATTCCCCATCGTATCCATTCAAGACTAATTTTCATTAGATGGTTTAAAATAATGTTTAAAGACTTGATATCATTCTGTATATGAATAATATACATCCCATACATAACAAATATGACTCACATAATAAAGAATATAAAGGAAAATGAATCCGTTAACACCCAAAACAACGATAATACAAAGATATTATTAACAAAGAAATGCTAAAAGATCATATATGATATCATATTAATGTATTTGATTCTTATATAATTTAATAACAATTATTTCACCATTATATAGGAGGTTAACCTACCCTCGACCAAGGAAAATTACAAGGTAAGGGTTAATTTCATAATATCTTCATTATCTGAGGTTGTTTATATGTAATTATCTACCGAGACGTCTTTATCATCCACATCCACGTTTCTTAAAAATGTATTTCAAAAAATTATTACTATTTTATAGACTATGTGTTAAAGTAATTTATACCCTTTTTTTACTTTTTTATAATATGTTTATAAAGGAATCTTTCTGTAGTTTTCCAAACAAGGTCCTTTTTAACCTTTTCGACAAAATTAAGGTAAGAATGTATTTTTTAACTGATATGGAGGGTGCGACTATTTTATGCCATTATAAAATTGTCGAATCCTCCTTTAAAAGGTTATAAGAATATTTTAAAAGTAAATGTTTTGTTTTATAATTATGTGACTTTTAAATGATTTCAAGAAAGAGATATTTATCTCAAATAGTTTTGATTTCATCTATGTTAACATCCTTTGATGGATTTTAATCTTATTTGAAGTTGATTTATTATGATACAAAAATTCCATATTGTATTGAAGGTTTTGTGATATGTTTGACTGTGGATGTGTTATTTTTATACCATTCATGGTTTATGGATAAATTATTGACATTTCATATGCCAGTTTTAATATGAATGTTTATGTTATGTTTAAACCTTTTCATACAAGGAATGCATTGGACTTAGTATGTGACGGGTGGAGCCTGCTATAACTCCTCGATGCATTGGTAGGTCTCACAAGACAAACTAGTTTCTTATCATAATGCCTTGAAAAAATCTTATTTGTAGTCTTGGAACAAGGCCTTGACTATGTGGTTATGATAGTCTGGCATTATGCATTCCATCATTATGAAAGTGGTTATTGATATTACATGTGATTAGTCGACTAATAGAATATACATGTGAATAAGTAAATGGAATTATTTAATTTTATTTTTGCCATGTTATGATGAATTTCAAGTTTAAAAGGCTTTTGTTTTAGTTATGCATTTCCTTAATTGTTTATAATTATTTATGAAAGTTTCCGCTATATTGTTATCCTTACTGAGCATCTGAGCTCACCCCTTTCTATGTTTTATTTTTTTCCCAGGATGTAAAGAAGTATTTTATGATTGACCTTTCGGGATAGTTTGAGGGGATATGAGTGTGGACTATGGAGATGATGTTTTTGTAGTTTTCCATTTTATCATGTAATGTAAGACTTATGAATGTATCTAGTGTTTCCATGGCTACTAAACTAATCGATCTTTTGAGACTTGATCTTTTGTGATCATGTCAATGTTATGTAATAATGCAATGACTCTGGGTAACTAGGGTCAAGGCATTACAGTTGGTATTAGGTTAAGTTTAGTACAAACCTTGGAATCTAGATTTAGATAAACTCTGATTAGATCACATAGCCCTAAGATAGACTTTGATGATTAGTTTAGAAGAACTTCCTAGAATTTTGGTATTGTAGAGATTTTGTGATTTTTCTAAGCAATACATCCCTGTCTGGATATGAGCAGGTAGAGGTGGCTCTAACATAGATGTACCTAAGGGTAAAACCCAAGAACACCGCTTTGAGCTAGACTCGAATGGGAACTGGTGCACGACAATGGGCCTTACTGCAATCTTGGTTACGACATTCCCGAGGGATATGCTTAGGATAATTCTCATTTTCTTTACAAACCATTATGAAGGTTTTATGAGTATATACTTCCTTAAATAAAACATTTTTATGATTATGGATTATATCCATAAACTGTTCAATTTATGTTAAGTGTTTTACAAGTTTGGAATTATGTATTTCGATTCATAAACTGATCTAGTTTATTCCATTGTTTAGAAATGGCGCCTAGTGGAAGGAATGGAAACTGTATCAATGCATGCACTCCATGTACGGATTACCCTCCTACTCAAGATAATTATAGTGGAGCTAGTGATACAACTGGTGCTGATCATCTTATCACTATACTAGGACAACTCACTCAGGTTATGAATAATAACCTTACCCGTATGGATCACCCTGATCCACAACATGGAGGATCAATGTTAGATCACTTCATGAGGAAAAAACCACCAACATTTAATGGGAGTACAAATCCATTAGTAGCTAAGCAATGGATAAATTCCTTAGAGAAAATATTCCATGCCTTGGGGAGTAGTGAAAGGGAAAAAGTTATCATGGCAGTTTACCACCTCACTAGAGATGCTGATCAATGGTGGTCATTGATTAAAAACACAAAGGAAGATGATGAAGTATAAAATATGTAATGGAGAGATTTTAAAGATATTTTCTTAGAAAAATACTTTCCTCATGACCATCGAGCAGATATGGAAAGGAAATTTCTGAGTCTTAGGCAAAAGGAGGATGAGAATGTTGCGAAGTATGAGGCTAACTTTACAAAGTTAGTGAGGCATGCTGCATATTATATACATAACCCAAGAAGTAAGATTGATCATTTCTTTTATGGTTTAAAACCATTTCTCCATCGAGCATTAGTCTCACAGTCCTTATCTTAGTACAAAAATATTGTCTCATGTGCTATCAAGATAGAAAAATAATTCTCTAAGTCTTAAGACTTTAAAGAAAAGAAAGAGAATAAGAGATCTACTAATCACCCTAAAAATGGAAATAAAGGGAAGAAAGGAAAAGTTGAATATCCATCCTGCAGTAAATGTGGGAAGAAACACCCCGGTACTTTTTTGAAGGGAATGAGATTCTGTTACAATTGTGGTGAAAAAGGCCACCAAGCTTGTGATTACAAGGGGAAGAAATAAGCTACTGATGTTCAATGATAAAATTGAAAGGAGACGGGAAATTATGCAAATTAATGTCCTAAGTTTCAGGAGAGCTTACCTCATAAAAGGCCAAGGGATCAAGGCCAAGTTTATTCTATCACTACTACTGAGGTAGAAGCTACGAAAGACGTGGTGGCGGGTAATTTAATGGTTTCCTCAAGTTTAGAAAATGCTTTATTTGATTCTGGATCATCACATTGTTTCATATCTTCCTAGTTTGCTAAGAAAATTAGATATTTCCAATTTCATTTAATAAGGGAGTTGTCAGTTAAAACTCCTAAGGGAAGTATCATTGCAACAAAGTTTTGTGAATCTATTCCCATTAGAGCATATAAATGTTCTTTATCTGCTAATCTCATCGTTATAACCATGATTGAATTTGATATAATACTTGATATGGATTGGCATTTGGACCATGATTAAAATATTTATTATAAGAAGAAGGAGGTTACTATTTTTGATGATGATGATAAAGAACACCTTATCTTTAGAGTAGAATCATCACCACCTAATTCTTATCTAGGTCCACCCCCAGTAGCTCAAGTAAATTCAATTATTGGGGAGGAAGAGAATGAAATAACTATAGGTGAGGAAAGGAATGTTCAAATAGAGTATGTACCTATTGTGAAAGAATATGTTGATGTGTTTCCAGAAGATTTACCTGGACATCCTCCAGAATGAGAAATTGAGTTTTCTATTGATTTAATTCCTGGATCAAGGCCCTTATCGAAGACCCCTTATAGAATGAAAACTGTGGAATTAGTGGAACCAAAGAAACAACTAGAGGAATTGAGTAATAAGGGATTTATTCTCCCTAGTGTTTCTCCATGGGGAGCCCCTGTCCTTTTTGTTAAGAAGAAATATGGATCTATAAGGTTCTGCATCGACTATAGGTAGATCAATGCTATAACAATAAAGAACAAGTATCCCCTACCTCGCATTGATGATTTATTTGAACAACTTCATGGAGCTCAATACTTTTAAAAAATTTACTTTCGATCTGGATACCATCAGTTGTGCGTGAAGAAGGAAGACATTCCAAAGACAACATTTCGAACCAGGTATGAGCATTATGAGTTTATAGTAATGTCTTTTTGATTGACTAATGAACCCTATATCTTCATGAATCTAATGAATAGAGTTTTCAAGGAATATCTTGATGAATTTGTAGTGGTATTTATTGATTATATCTTGGTATACTCCAAAATCTATGAAGATCATGAAAATCACTTGTGCATTATCCTGAAGACTCTGAGAAGACATGAATTATATGGGAAGTTTAGTAAGTGTGAATTCTGGCTTCAGGAGATTTCTTTTCTTGCCCATATTTTATCTAAGAATAGAATCTCCATTGATCCTTCAAAGACCAAGGAAATCCAATAATGTCCAGCACCGATGAGTATAACTGAGGTACACAGTTTTATTGTTTTAGCAGGTTATTATCGACATTACGTCCAGAATTTTTCCCAGTCGAATAACCCACTAACAAAGCTCACATGAAAATGGGGTAAATTTGTTTGAACAAAAGAGTGTGAAGAATGTTTTGAATAACTGAAGAGAATATTAGTCAATGCTCCTATAATGACTCAACCATTGGGGAATGATGGGTTTGTTATTTATAGGGATGCTTCAAAGAAAGGACTTGGTTGAGTCCTTATGCAGAATGATAGGGTTTTTTCCAATGCATCACGACAGCTAAAAATTCATGAGCAAAACTATCCTACTCATTATCTTTAGTTAGAAGCTGTAATCTTTTATTTGAAGATTTGGAGACACTATCTCTATGGTGAAAAATGTGAGATATATACCGATCAAAAGAGTTTGAATTATATTTTCTCACACAAAGAACTCAATATGAGGAAAAGGCGATGGATTTAAATACTCAAGGATTATGATTGCACTATACACTACCACCCAGGGAAGGAAAATAAGGTGGCAGATGGTTTGAGTAGAAAGGATCATGGAGTTTCGAACAGGATGAGAGTTGAAAAGGATCCTATATACATGAATCTAGTAAAGATGGATATGGGAATCACCATGGAAGGGGAAACATCAATAATGTTTCAAATGGTTGCCAAACCATCTTTACTAGAAATGATAAAGAGTTCTCAGACCGATGATGAAGAGTTTCAAAAGAAGATTAAAGCTGTGAATGGTCGGAGATTGAGTAAATTTGTGTATGAAGATGGAATTTTGAAATTTGGGAAGAGACTTTGTGTTCCCGATATACCTGATCTAAAAAGGGAATTGTTGGATGATTCTCATAGTTCCAATTTCTCTATACACCCTGGGAGCACCAAAATGTATAGAGATTTGAAGGAACATTTTTGGTGGGACAACATGAAGAGGGAGATTGTTGATTTTGTGTCAAGATGTATGGTTTTTTAATAAGTGAAAGCTGGAAGGAAACAGCCTGGAGGAGTCATGCAACCTCTTTCCATACCTGAGTGGAAATGGGATAATATTACGATGGACTTTGTCATAGGACTACCAAAGAATCCTAGAAGGAATGATGCAATATGGTTCATTTTTGATCGTCTTACCAAGTCATCACATTTTCTTGCTATAAGAGAAGATTTACCACTTGAACGTCTAACAAGATTGTATATTAATGAAGTTGAAAGACTTCACGGAGTACCCCTATATATTGTTTCTAATTGTGATCCAAGTTTTACATCAAGATTCTAGAAAAGTCTTCAGAAATCCCTGGATACTGAACTTTGTTTGAGCACTGCCTACCACCCCCAAACTGATGGAAAATCAGAACAGACAATTAAAACCTTAGAAGACATGTTGAGATCATGCTCACTTGACTTTCAAGGTATATGGGATCAATATTTACCTCTGGTAGAATTTTCATATAATAATATCTTCCATTCAAGTATTCAGATGGCACCATATGAAGCGTTATACGGAAAGAGATGTCGCACACCAACCTGTTGGGATGATGTTGGTGAAAGAAAACTCGTAGGCCTAGAACTTGTGAAGGAAACGATGGAAAAGGTGAAGGTAGTCCAAACCCACATCAAAGCAGCTCAAAGTAGGCAGAAGAGCTATGCCGATAATCGAAGTAAGGATTTTGAATTTCAGGTAGGAGATCATGTTTTCTTGAAGGTATCTCCATGGAAGGGTGTTATAAATTTTGGTAAGAAGGGAAAATTGAGTCCCAGGTACATCAGACCTTTCAAAATTCTAGAACGAATTAGGGCTGTAGCTTACCGGTTGGCAATGCCGCCAAGTCTCTTCAAAGTTCATGATTTGTTCCATGTATAACTATTGAGAAAATACATGCCTGACCCAATGCATGTAATCACCTATGAGGAAGTAGAACTGGAACCTGATCTGTCTTATTGCGAAGAGCCCGTCATGATTCTTGATACAAGAGAACAAGTGTTGAGAAACCGGACGACTCATCTGGTAAAAGTTCTATGGAGAAACCATAAGATGGAAGAAGCAATGTGGGAACCTGAGGAACTTATGATGAAGAACCACCCGAGTATTTTTATGCAGTAATATTCAAGAAATTTCGAGGATGAAATTATTTGAAGGAGGGGATAATGTAACACCTCAAGCTTCCACGATACGCTTCTCTTTGAATAATA
The DNA here is from genome assembly GCA_963277665.1 of Viscum album. Taxonomy (NCBI): domain Eukaryota; kingdom Viridiplantae; phylum Streptophyta; class Magnoliopsida; order Santalales; family Viscaceae; genus Viscum; species Viscum album. The sequence continues at coordinate 938,519,742 of OY728153.1, forward strand.
CAGTAGCGTGTGTTGTACGCAACTTCGAGTTCTAACACACCACAACCAATCAAACTAGCCGTTATGAATAGTAATACCCACTTTTTGAAATTTTATAAATTTTATATTTCAAAATGGACTTTATTTTTGGATTCAGAATATCTAAATTAGCTTAGGGTGAATTTTTTGTATTTTTCTGAAAACGTTCAATTTTTGATGAATAGTGAAAAACACTGAGTTATAGTTTAAAATCGATTTTTTATTTAAATAATTATTTATTTTATTTAAATTTATTTTAGGTAAAAATAGACACATAATACCTATATAAGTTCAATATAATTAATTGGAGTAAATTTATAGAAATTTTAGATATATAAAAATTTTATAGAACTTTTCACCGTCTTTTACCCTCCTCCTAGGAGAATTTGAAAATTCACATAAAACTTAATTTTACCGCTTCTGTGAGTGGAATTTCGAAAATTTGAGAGAAACGGTTAATATCAAGGAATAAAATATGGTTCAATAAGATAAAAATATTTTTTGGTGAATAGTAACTTTTTTTTTATTTACCACGGTTAAAAGTAAATTGGGTAATTAAGGGTAAAAATGATATTATTATTACCCTAACACATGTCCTAATTCTATTATATAAGTATAGTTCAACCAAAAAAACCCTACGAATAAAATATGAACCTCTTTGGTCCACTTGGATTAGATTAAGACAATTATTATTATTTTATTTAAAGAAGAGTTAAAAGAGTTAATATCAAATTTTAATAACTAAAACATTTTTAATATAGGGTTACACATAAGATAAATTCATCTATAAATATTCATTAGAAATATAAAAATATTTCCTACATAATGGTATTTTATTTATATTTTCTAGACATTAAATAATTTAATTTATTTATGACACAATGATGATGTAGTAATTACCTAATTAATGAAATATTAAAATAATTGATATTATAAATATCCAAATAAATGTAATTTGAGACTTTTTATGAATTCCAGTAATTTTAAATATTAATATGACATATTATGGTTTGTTAGATGATTTGTTTTCAAAGAAATAATTCTGTTATGAATTTATAAAAAACAAAATACCAAATAGTGTCAAAATTGACATAAAAGAGTTTTTAAAACAAATATTATATTATTAATTGATATTATGTTCCTAAAAATCAAAGGTTCAGCTGAAATACTTATATAATGATAGGTATATCATTAATGAACCACTTGGGTTTCACTTGGAAGTATATAGTAAGTTTATTAACCATATAATATAAAAATACAAAGAGACATGGAAAATGTCAAACTATTTAACTAAGAGTTAAATATAAAATATAAAGTTAATATAGTGACCCAAACCTATATAAAACCTATTGGTTGAGTGGTTTTAGACCAATACCCATCTTATAATTTAAATAATATATTTTTGAGCCATTAGAAACCGAAAATGATTTTATTATAAAATAATATTTCTAGCTTTTCCTAAGGTGCCCCTCACCCCTCTTATAAAAGGGAACTCCCCCTTGTCTCTAATTCACATATTCAAAGCCATTTTTCTTGGACAAACTCTACCCAAATACACTTTAAACTGTCCTCCTTTCATCTTAGAGGCCTTCCTTTTGTCCGAAATCCAACCTAAGGAGTTGTTTTGATCAAATCAAAAGGAAGAACCCAGAGAAGAGGTAAAAATCTCACCACCTCTTTCAAGTTCCTTTCTTCTTCCACCTCCTTTTTCTTTGTTGTTTAAATTATAAAATAATAACTCTAGTATCTTATATATACTATGATGTTATTATAAACATGGTACAATAAAATTCATTATTCTATCCATCCTTTGAATGACATGTCACCATACGTGTGTACGTACGACTTACTATCTCCATGTCGTGGTGTAATTGTTATTCAATACATTATTATTTGGATGGGTATAATAATGACGTGTAATTGATGTAAATAATAAATATAACCTGATAATGTTTCTGTATATATGATATAACATCTAATTATGTATTATTTTAATATCAAAAGAATGATATTGTCTCTCGTGCGTACGTACGGATTACCATCTCCACGAACGCGATAAGATTCATTCCCCATCGTATCAATTCAAGACTAATTTTCATTAGACGATTAAAAATAATGTTTAAAGACTTCATATAATTCTAGATATTAATAAGATACATCCCATCCATAATAAATATGACTCACATAATAAATAATATAAAGGAAAATTAATCCGTTAGCACCTGAAACAACGATAATACAAAGATATTATTAACAAAGCAATATTAAAAGATCATATATGATATCATATTAATGCATATGATTCTTTTATAATTTAATAAAAAAAATTTCACCATTATATAGGAGGTTAACCTACCCTCAACAAAGGAAAAGTAAAAGGTAAGGGTTAATCTTACAATCTCTTCATTATCCGAGGTTGTTTATATGTAATTATCTACTAGGACCTCTTTATCATCCACATCCATGTTTCTTAAAAAAGTATTTCAAAACATTCTTAATATTTTATAGACGATGGTTTAAAGTCATTTATACCCCTTTTTTACTCTTTATAATATGTTTATAAGGGAATCTTTCCGTCATTTTCCAAAGAAGGTCCTTTTTAACATTTTCGACAGAATTAAGGTAAGAATGTCTTTTTTAACTTATATGGCGGGTGCGGCTATCTTCCACCATTATAAAATCTTCAAAGCTTTCTTTACAATCTTATAAGAATATTTTCAAAGTAAATGTTTTATTTTATAATTATGTTACTTTTAAATGATTTCAAAAAAGAGATATTTATCTCAAATAGTTTTGATTTCATCTATGTCAACATCTTTTGATAGATTTTAAGCTTATTTGAAGTTGATTTATTATGATACACTACCACAAAACTGGGAAAGGCAGGCACCTGCCTTTATTACTGCTAATGGAAAAGCGCTGATAAAGGGGCATGAATTTATCAATGCTAAAAATGGACTGATAAATATACCCTTTATCATCACTTTAAATATCCTTTTATTAGCGCTTTTCTTAGCACTGATAAAGGTTACATTTATCAACGATTTTCTTAGCACTGATAATGTTTATTGCATACATTAAATAAAAAATAGATGTTATAACTAAATATATATATAATTCAATAATTATAATATTAATAATAAATATATTTATTATATTTATAAGATTTATTATATTTATTAATTCACTATATTTATTAGATTTATAAATATATATGTGTTTTCTAATGAATTGGGGTCAATGAATATATCATGCCTATATGTTATGTGATCATATATGTACATGAATAATGTTCATTTATAGATTATAATTACATATCATGTTGATGTGTTATTGATTTATAATTCATTATGTTACCCATATAATATATATGTTCTAAAAAATGTACACTTATAATTACAATTACATTATATTTAAAAAATAAATAAATATTTTATTTTATTTTCAATGATATATATATAAATATACCTTTCAAATAATTTTATAAGTATAAATAAATATATATTTATTTAGAGTTATAATTATTAATAAATAAATAAATATATATATTTATCATAAATATAATTTTAAATAAATATATAATAATAGAAAAAAATTAGTAAATTTATACATTTATCAGCACTTTTATTAGCGCTGATAAAGTATGGATTTATCAGTGTTTTTTACTAGCACTGATAAAGGTCCTAGCGAGATTTATAAGTGCCACCAGGTCCTCCTCCTCCTCCCCGCACCCTGTCAAGCTTTCACGGAAGCCCTACCCGGCGCCTCCGCCGCTGCCTCCTCTCTGCCGTGGCCTCCTTCTCTTCCTCCTCTGCCGCAGCCACTGCCTCATTCTCCTCCTCCTGCACCTACTTCTCTTCCTTATCCTCTTGCCGTGACTCCACCTCCCCACACCCTGTCAATCGCGGAAGCCCTACCCTACGCCTCCGCTGCTGCCTCCTCTCCGCCACCGCCTCCTTCTCCTCTTCCTCTCCCGCGGCTGTCCCCTCATTCTCCTCCTCCAACGCCTACTTCTCCTCCTCCTCCTCTTGCTATGGCTCCTCCTCCTCCTCCTCTTCCTCCACCACAGATCCTCCTCCTACTCCTCCTCCTCCTCTGTCGCGGCTCCACCTCCTCCTCCTCCTCCATGGCGGCCTCCTAATCCTCCTTCTCAACCCCTTCCTCCTCCTCCACCTCTGCCTACTCCACTGCCTCCACTTCCTCCACTACCTCCGCTACCTCCGAGCTGCCTCTGCTGCCTCTGCGCTGCCTCTGCGCTGCCTCTGCTGCCTTCGCTGCCTCCGCTATCGACACCTCCTCCTCCTCCACCACCGTGTCCTCCTCCTTAAGGTGAGTAAAATTTAATTTGCATGAATTACTTATGTTTGCATTTATTGTCAATATTGAGATTAATTATGATTTGGCGTGATTCTTGTGTGTGATGCTTGTGTGTGTGACACATGTATATGTGGTTGGTTACTTGTTTGATCTTGATTATCTCTCCCCACTATAGCCTTGTGATATAAACCTGAATAGAGAAAGTATTTTTTTTTGTGAAATGTTGTTACACTAGATTAGGATTTCACTCTGTATAGTGGCCCTTAGTATGGATCTTTTTCTGATTTTGGATACTACCACATAGTTAGGCCAGGTAGGGTTTGAACCGTCCGTGTCAGTGAATTCATGTCATCAGGTGAGGCATTCCAACTAGATGAGACATATGTTTAGTATGTTATATTGTTTATGACGCTTTCTCCGGGGCGCACACATCCATCCATTTGCGGAGGAAGACGCGCTGCATTATTGCCCCGTATTCCCGCTTTCCAAAGGCGGGCGACATTCGCTCCTTATTCAGGGACGTCTGATCCTTGATCGAAACGGGATGATGGGATGTCAGTTCTTCCTTCTATGGATTCCTCCTCAGAACTCATCACCTAGTCCAGGTCTCCCTCATAGATTTAATACGTTGTTCGTGAAACTCTTCCCAGTGCCATGTTTCCATGGATGCCGGTTAATTACAATGCTTCTGTCAGGACATTCCAAAGGGTCCGGTCAGGGAAGCAACCTACAGTCGGGGGATTAGTCATGTCGAGGCATCAGTAGCATGTCTAGATGCTGGGGAACTGGCGTGTCTGTCTTTTGTCCCTTGTCATGGGATTTCTCTAGGGCGTGGAAGCCTGAGGCTTCCCACATCGATCATGGAGAATTATATGCCACATACATATATCTGAGGTTTTCCTTAGCTTCCTGTGTTTAGCACAGGGTATGCCGCAGGTTTAACGTCAAGCGGGGACAGATCAGCCCGATCAGAGCATTACCTAGAATGGATCGGATTGAGGGATTTCCCTTGAAGGGGTGCCGATACTGGGACCAGCCCATGGGCGGCTGTGAAGAGGAGCGGAATGGTATGATCTTGCCGGGACATGGCAGTCTAGGTGAGAATCAGGATGGGTGATGGAGAGTTGAATGAAATTTAGGGGGAATGAAATGGGACCATCCTAGGGGCGACATTGAAGTTGGGCTTGAGCCTCGAAGAGACCTCTACGTATCCCCGTGGCAGGGAATAAATGTTCGCGTAGTTCGGGATGGTGTCGGCGAGCAGACGTGAAGGTGGAACTTGGCCCGATGGGCATCGTCAGTGAACCGACGTGAATGTGGACCTTGGTCCAGATGGTGTGGGGCTTACGCACTAGGCTGCCCAGGTGCTGGTGACCTGACGGGAATAAGGTCGGGATGACCAACAAGTGGTGGGATTGAACCTTTAGGAGGCTTTCTACGTACCACGCCTTGACATGGATCAAAGACCACGTAGTTCAAGTTGGATGCCGGAAGGCCAACGTGAATGAGGAGGACCAGGGGGTCCTAGCAATGGTGGTCTTGGACCACGTGGAGGCTTCCTACGTACCATGCCTTAACATGGATCAAAGACCATGTAGTTCAAAGGGGGCTTCGTTGGAGAACCGACGTGGAGGTGGACCTTGGTCCGATGGATGGTGGGCTTGAACCTCAGGGAGGCTTCCTACGTACCATACCTTGACATGGATCAAAGTCCCCGTAGTTCGGAGGGGTTTCGTCGGCGAACTGACGTGGAGGTGGACCTTGGTCCGATGGATGGTGGGCTTGAACCTTAGGGAGGCTTCCTACATACCATGCCTTGACATGGATCAAAGTCCCCATAGTTTGGAGGGGTTTCATCGGCGAACTGACGTGAAGAAAGAACCTTGGTCCGATGGGAGATGGGCTTGAACCATGTGATTCTTCCTACGTACCATGCCTTGACATGGATCAAAGTCCTTGTAGTTCGGGTTGGTCACAAAGGCTTGGCGTCGGACTGGAATGCAGTTTAACGTCATGCGAGACGAGGATGAACTCGACGTGAATAAATGATGGGTGGGCCTGAACCTCAGGAAGGCTTCCTACGTACCATGCCTTAACATGGATCAAAGACCTCATAGTTCAAATGATGGAATTTGTCAGCGAACCGAAGTGAAGGTGGACCTTGGTCCAATGGGAGATGGGCTTGAACCTCAGGAAGGCTTCCTACATACCATGCCTTGACATGGATCAAAGACCTCTTAGTTCAAAGGGTTTCATCGGTGAACCGAAGTGAATAAATGATGGGTGGGCTTGAACCTCAGGAAGGCTTCCTACATACCATGCCTTGACATGGATCAAAGACTTCGTAGTTCAAATGATTGAAGTCGTCAGCGAACCGATGTGAAGGTGGACCTTGGTCCAATGAGCGATGGGCTTGAACCTCAGGAATTCTTCCTACGTACCATGCCTTGACATGGATCAAAGACCTCGTAGTTCAATGGGTTTCATTGGTGAACCGATGTGAAAGTAGACCCAGGGTTCCACTAGTGGTGGGCTTGAACCTCATGAAGGCTTCCTACGTACCATGCCTTGACATGGATCAAAGTCCTTGTAGTTCGGAGGGTGGGTGTCGGCAAACCGACGTGAGGAAGGAGGGACCTTGGTCCAAAGGGAGATGGGCTTGAACCTCAGGGAGGCTTCCTACGTACCATGCCTTGACATGGATCAAAGTCCTCATAGTTCAAATGGGTGTTCAATTTAATGTCATGCTGGATAGGGGGATACAGTTTAACGTCATGCTGGACGAGGGTATTTCCATGGCCGATGCTTACTCTAAGCCCACGTGAGTCATGATCGGTGTGAGAAACAAGAGGCAACAAGGACCTGACGATCACGTTGCGAATGGTGCGCCCGTGAGAAGCAAAGAGGGGCTTACGCATTAGGTAGCCCATTGGTGCTGGGACTTACTCTAGGATGGAGGCCCGAAGTGCGGAAAAGCGCAGCGAAAGAGGGATTTGGGACCAATGATGGGAGGTGCCTCGTTCCCTACCGCGCCCTCCCCTGACCTTGGTAGTGGGCAAGTATGGAGATGCAGGGGTGCAACCATCCATTGGGGAACTAGGGTCACCCTTCTCCTGTGGACATACACCGCTCCGATAAGGAGGATAACATCCCTTGTGGGGGGAGTGATTCCACTCCCGTGGAGACGAGTGGCGTAAAAAAGGTACGAGCTGGGGGGACCCTTCGTGCGAGGCATGAGGTCGGGTCACAGTTTAACGTCATGTGTTGAGGATGTGGTGCTTGGCAGTTTAACATCCTGCAGCTCTGATGGGGTGGGTTCACTCCACACCCCTAGGACTTACATAACTTGTACCCTTTGCTCCTTGGGGAAGGGAAGGTACCAGTAAGGCCGTAGTCAAGGGGGGTCATAGAACGAACCATCGAGGGGTCCACGTTAGCGTGGCTATGCGGAGAAGCAATAGTTGTTAGCATTCCTATGCGAAGAAGCATTAGGCGAAGCAACTCTACGAGTGGTATTGTTCGTGGGACTTTGAAATCACATCGTGCATAACTGGAGGGTCGCACGGGAAGGGGAATTTCCAAGAAAAGGAGTGTGCTTCGCGAAGCGGAGTGCCTTGGCCTTAGCATGGGGAAAAGGTGTGAGTGGAGGGTGCTTCACGAAGTGGAATAGTATTCGCGGAGCACTGCCTCGTGAAGAGGAGGTGCCTCGCGAAGTAGGGTGCTATGAAGCAGTGTGCTTTGCGATGTGTAGCGATCCTGCCTTACCATGGGAATCTCTAGTACAAGATGGGTGTTTCGCGAATCATAAATGCTCCGCGGCTGCCCGGGTTCCCTTGGGAATCCCCCTCCATCGTGAATGCCCTTGAACTTCGTGAAGGGAATCCCTCTCGGAAGAGGGTCTCAAAATGAGACAAAGTGAAGGCATCACATGAAGTAGAAGTACCTCACAGAGCTCATGATTCCCGGGGAAAAGGGTGCTTTGCGATTCAGGAGAGGAGAAGCCGAAAGGTTGGATTGTCCGTCTCCTGGGATCAGGGAGAACATAGTATTTATAGGCAAGGGGCGCCGAGAAGCAGAATTCTCGCGCCGCCTCCGGTTCTTCGCGGCGCGCTCACGAACGTCAGTTCGTTCGCGAAGAGGTACCGCCTTGGTTTCTTCGCGGAGGGCTCGCAAACGTCAGGCCATTTGCAGAGAGGTACCGCCTCCGGAGCTTCGCGGGACCGCGATGCTTAGGGTGCTTCGCGTCGGTGCTTCGTGAGATAGTGTGCGTGACTTTTTTTTTGTCCCTTCCATTTGTGCACTATTTTGGTGCCAAAAAATGCCCCCCCTCAGACTTGGAGCCACGGAGGGCTGAAGGGTCTAAGTCTGAGGGAAAATTGCCAAAATTGTCGGAGGTTCGCGATGATACTTTGTGAAGGGGGCCCGCGGTGCTGACCGGGGCCACGGATCCGGACGCGTCGTGATGCTCCGCGCAGGCGAGGCGCGCCGCGATGCTCCGGGTCGCGATGCTCTGCGCAGGTAAGGCGCGCTGCGATGCTCTGGGGTCACCACCTATAAATAGGGGGTCGACCTCTTTTGTATTCACGTGATTTTTTCTTCTTTTTGTGCTCTCGATTTCACGAATCTCCGCGTACTCCGCGCATGCTCTCCGCAAATCGAGCTTCGCGGCGAACCGCGGGTCTCCGAATCCGTGACCGCGCCAAGTGAACTTCTGTTTGCCGGCCTAGGTCAGACTCCATGGCTTGGTCTCACAACCGACCTTCGTGAGCTGGCTTCGCGATCCATCTCCGTGATCCATTTTGAAAAAATTCTTTTCTGAGTGCCGGAACCGAAATGGCCCATCGAGAAGCTGTATTGGGGGTGCTTGCAGATGCCGCCCGTCAGGATGAGATGGCCAACTATCCGAGCCTTGGGGAGATGGTCCGAAGTCACTCAGACCACATTTCTTTGACAGAGCTGCTGTCGGAGGGTCATAAGAATTATCCGCAGTGCAAGAAGCTTCCATTGTATGGCTTCAGGTTGAGGGATGACGTCTTCATCCCTGAGGCGAGTAGGGACGAACCAGCTTGCTGGTTTAGGAGCACGCCATGTCAGCACCAATGGTTCAGGGCGGCCGATGGTCATGTACGGGAGGAATTCACACCCATCACCACTGACTTTATCTACAACCATGTGAACAATATTGACGGGAAGCCACTGCAACCAGAGACATCCCCTCCTCTCTACCGTACCATGCTGAAGGCGGCTTTTCAGGATTCGAAGAAAGGGTGGTCCGATGAGTGGGACCTGCGCCAGGGCGGCAACTTTACTGATGACTGGGCCTGGGCCTACTGGGTAGGCTCCTCATGCGAGGAGTTTGGGGCCGAGCTGAGGAGAGTGGGTTTATACGAGTTGGCATGGGCCTCCCAATTCCACATTTACCAACTGAAACAACTGATGCTAGAATTTCTGAGAAGATGGTCATATAGGACCAATACCTTTCACCTGCACCACGGGGAGGTGGGCATCAGCCTGTGGGATGTTCACTAGATTTCAGGGGTTCCGATCTTGGGGGCCATGTATGATGAGTTCCTCCCTGTCATGAGCGCGTGGGAGGATACAGAGAAAATGCCGCGACTGGAATCAGTACTGATGGCACTCGTCCCTGGAGAGGACAAGGAGGCAGTAAGGGATGTCCACTTTAAGAAGTGGTTCAAGTGCTTCCTGAATTTCCCAGAGAATCGAGAGTTCCCTCCGAGGCCTCGAACTTGTCTGAGGGCAGCCCAACGGGGTAAGGAGAACTTGTATTGGCGGGTCTTGGAAGACAGCCAATGGAAGACTTGGGGCTTCAGTGTCAGCACTGAACAACAGCCGATAGTCAGGATGGCGGCGTTCATTGCGGCTCTCATCTGTGGTTGGATCCTACCGGTGAGGGGTACCAGCATGGGGGTGCGGCCCAGATTGTTTATCATGGCGTCCATGCTGGCCATGGGGCAGCAGGTCAATCTGGGGATCCCAATGCTCGCCAAGCTGTACAGAATGCTGCGGCACGTTAGCGAGGGCACGAAGTCACCAAGGATATGCAGGACCTTCCACCTCCTGTATGGGTGGATTGCGGCGCACATCAGGGGGATCTATGAGTATCCAAATCCTATCTTGCCGCCGGGATCAAACTTCTTCCCCTCCATCCTAAATGCATCCGGGAGCTTCCCGTTCAAACTAACCGTGCCGATGGTGTTGAACCGGGTGTGGAGGGCGGATGAGTTTAATTTTCACCCCTTCCCATTGCCGACAGGTATACTCACTGACGACGGGCGGGGAACGAAAGATAACCGGGCTTACCTCTTGGACTTTCGAGGCGGAGTTTTGGTGGTACAAGTGGATCGTGAGCCGCTCTGTGAACCGTACACCCCGCATCGGTTTGCGAGGCAGTTCTGGTGCCTCTAGCGGATGACCCCGCAGGTCTACTGGGAGGTGCGTCACGAGGAGCACCCGTGTGTGATGAGGTAGCTGTGGCTCATTTTTACACAGGAATATGGGAAAATGCAAATTGAATTGCCTCCATCCACCACTGCTTTCGGATTGGTGAGGGAGTATTCCATTAGTTGGGAGGCTTCTTACCCAGGGGAGATGCTGAAGTATCCAACTGTTCGGGTTGGTGACGGCGGGCCTCCTCTATCCCGAGTTCGGGTTCGGAGGGCAACTAGGGCCTCTCGCGGTGGCGGGGATGTCGTGGCGGCGAGACGCACACCGGGCGAGGGTGTGGAAGCAGCGGCGGATTCGGTGATTCTGGAAGAGCTGGGTCATCCGGAGGGGCGACCACTGAGGGGATTTCGTAGGATATCCACTCAGGCTCCGGGGAAGCGGCTGCGTCATATCGACATGGCAGAGGATGCCGTCTTCCCAGAAGCCTGGGACATTTGGGATGTCAACTGGCAATTCCTCAGTCCACCCGAGATATGGGCGCACTTGAATCACCTCGGGATGGAGTTACCGGGCATAGGCCCAGTCCGGGCTGGTTTTATGGCATCCCCGGCGGAGGCAGAGCAATACTTGGACGAGCTGGAGGACTACGTTCACTCCAGTGGTGTCCCTCACCCAATGAAAGACCGGGTGAGGGTACTGCTGGATCGAACTGTCCCCCCACAGTTGTCAGCCGCCGATCTAAGGGAGCGCTTCCCCCTGCTGGAAGAATCAGAGGACTCCTCTTAAGAGGATGAGGCTGGAGGAGGGAGCCCATTGGAGGAGGGAGAGGTCAGAGATCAAAGATCAGATTCTGACGATTTCGTAGAGGCTCTCGATGTAGCATTCCGAACTTCTTTCCTTATGGTCCGTTCTTGGGTCATTATGGACTTCTCACAGATGTTTGAGCCATGTAGGAGGAACTTGTTCTCAGGCCTCGTTCTCACCCCTCGGTGGGTGATGATGCAGGACCTTCAGAACCTGCGCCTATGGCTGCGTCCAGTTCTGCGTCTGGTGGGACCGGAGCACCTGAGGTGGCTCCTCCGGAATCTACAGACCTTCCAATAGTATACGGAGGGCCTCGCCTCGGGGTCCCATCAGTATCGGCTCAAGAGTAGCACCAGGAGGTCGATCTCTGTAAGTTTCCTCTACCGGTTTCCTTGTCGTCCTATGTAGACTATGCCAACTAACGTTTATGTCCCTCTCTGTCGTACAGTAATCCGACTAGCAAGGGCTGCTGCGGCAAGGCTAGTCAGGATGTCTGGTGGCATCCCTCCTAGGGGCATGCCGGTGATGGTGGAGATAGTCCCCCCATCTCCCCAAGCTGCAACACACATCATCATTGGAGGGACCACCAGCAGGGTCGTGCCTGAGGTCATTGAGGTGGACTCCGATGAAGAGGATCGACCGGCCGGTCCCACTCCTGTCGTGCCTGCTTCGGCGCCAGATGTCGTGCCGGATTCAACGCCAGATTTAGATCCTGCCGAGGACTTCCTATGGGCATATCCTGCGTATGAGCCTGCCAATCACACAGACTTGGACGAAACGACCTCCGATGAGGAAGATAGTAGCATAGTCTGCCGCCGGTCGTGGAAGCTAATCATGCGCTTCATCAAGGACACCCCCCAAGTGCTATGGCTGGACGAAATGGACATACTTCACTCGCGGCTACGCGAATTGTGTGCTGGGGGAGTGGATTCCCAACATCCTCATGTGCTCGTCCGAGATCTTATGGCTGAGAAGATCCGGGAGCATGATCGTGGGCTCAGCGTGGGCTGGCAGCGGAGGTAGGCGAAAAACATCAAGAAGCTCCAGGAGGGTGAAAGCGAGGTCCAACAGCTGCAGACCCAGGCGGATGAGCACTCAACATCTCTTAGTGAACAATCTGAGCTGATCTCATGGTTGAGGGCCCATCTGGCAGAGGCAGAGGAGCATATGAGGCAGGCTTCTGGAAAGATGGCTTCCATTCAGGCTAGGGTAGAGAGAGCTAGAGCCAAGGCTGACGAACTGTGCCCCGCCGCTGCTGAGGAGGAGCGGGAGATGAGTCAGCGGTAGCAAGTCTTGGATTCCACAAGCCGAAGGGTGGCGGAGCTGCAATGCTCTTTTGACGGGGTCAACCCATCCATGGGGGGAGTCGACCCCCGGGTACTGTAACAAACTAAAAACCTTTTATTGGTATTTTCACGTTTCAATTTCTTCCTTTGTTTTGAATGCCATAGCATGCACAATTTCCACTGTTTAAATCAGTTCTTTACACCCCTACAATGTTTGCGGGACGTTCGGCACTAATTCCCCAAGCTCACGTGGGTCAAGCCCGATGTGAGAAATAGGAGATAGTGGCCTTCTCGTCCCACCTAATATAGGAGTAGAAACCATGCTCCGGGCATCCAGGATTTGGATTACCAGTTCGGATTTTCGAAAGATGGGAGAGGCTTGTCCGGAGAAGGAACTTCTCGAAACAGCCGAATTACCATTTCTTTAGCGTGCCCTCATGCACGAACGGTGCAACACTAGGGGCACTGAAATCGGTCCGAACAAATGGAAACGAGAAGCATGAATTACAATGACCAAGGTTCGGAGCACTGTGGGGATGGTGTGACAATAAAGGACAGCCTTTAACCATGGAGGAGAAGCGATATCCTTACCGTGTTAGCCTAGAATGGGGACAAAAATGAGGGTCGACCGTTGACCGTGTTCAAAACATGGGACCATTTCACAAATGTTGTCAGTCAATATTTTGGGACGTTGACCCAGGACAGTTGGCAGACCATAGGTCGAACATCCATACTATTAGGGGGTCCTTCCAAACATGAAAAATCTTCCAGAACGTTGGCCCAGGATGGTAGGTGAGCCGATGCAGCATGAGACCAGGCCATTAGGGGGTCCCTTCAAACATGAAAGGGGATGAGGGTCCAAATAATGGGCACGCAAAGCGTGGAATATGGATTGATGGTTTTTCTGAACAGAATCCGACACTTAGTTAGTTACACCCCTGTAGTGGGAATATACCAGATGGGTGCATTGGTTTGGTCATGGATCCTTCCTTCTTTGGGATAGGGCCTCTCTAGCAAGGGGTCCAACCAGGGGGGCGGAAAGGGGAAGGATGGGATTGATGATTTCCATGGGTTGGACCCTAGGAAAAATACCAGGGTCTCTCTACGTATCCCATGAGGATGAGAATTAATCCATACGTAGTTCTGGAAGCGTAGTTTAACATCATGCAGGATGATAATAAGCCTGGTCATGTTGGTATACATCCTAACAAAACTACTAAGCCCATGTGAGTCATGCTCGGTATGGGAAACAAGTAGTGGTGGGACTTTACCGTCACAGAAAAGGGAAGGTTAGGGTGGAAAGATGCTTGGTGAATACCGGCCCCTTGATACTAACACGCCCATGTGGCGCACTTAGATGCGTGAAGAGATAGAGCCGAATATGTTGGAATTCCACTTGAACATGAGGAAGTGGAAATGTGTGAATCATGACGCTCGAGATTTGGATCACAATGATGGCGGCGTGACAATAGAGGGTAACTGTTAACCATGGCGGAAACGCATCATCCATATCACGTTAGCCTAGAATGGGGACAAACAAATGAGGGTTGACCGTTGACCATGTTCTAAACACGGGACCATGTCGCAAATGTTGTCAAAGATCCTTAGGGACGTTGGCCCAAAACAATTGAAGGGCCCTTAGGTCTATCATCCATGGAGATCCCTTAAGCCTAGTATCCATGTCGTCCGAGGGTCCTTTTGGATGTGGAAGAGGATGAGGATCCAAATAGCGAGCTCACGAAGCTTGGTCATGGGATGAGGGGAATGTCCCCATGAAAATCCCACACTTCGGGCTCTTTGTCAAAACACATCTGAATACGTCAATGAGACGTATTATATAGAGGGATCAGAGTCATTTTCAATAGGGAGATCTTAGTTTAGGGTCGTAGAATTCGGACCAAAGGGCGAGAGGAAACATGGGAGGCACATGGTGGAGTAACTCAAACACCTGGCTTGAATGGGAATAGGGGGTGTGTACGGTGCGGTGAACAACCCGAAGTGAATGAGGACATAATCCTATATCACACCGCACAACCCCCTTGGGAGATGTTTTGGGTCAAGGGACTGAAAGTGAAAGTTAGGCTGGGCCCGCGGGGAAGTGCCCGAGCGCTCCTACGTATCTCATGAGGATGAGAATCAAGCTGTACGTAGTTCTTGAAAACGTCTTAGTTTAAGGTCTTAGAGCTTGGAACATGAGTGGGTAAGGGGAGAAAGGGACACATGGCAAGGTGGTTACAAAACCTGACGTGAATGAGGAACATCATGAATCATATAAAACCTTTGAAAATCACCCTTTCCCTTAAATTTACTATTTATCCCATTTTATCATTTTCATTAAGTTAATTACCACCATCCAAGAAAGGAAATAAAAAGTATACAACTCTCATAGTTTATACATAAATATAAGAGAGTTCTAAAATCCTATACCTCAATCGAATCTTCAATTGATTGATATGAAGGAACAAGGTGAAAAAGACTATAATAAAGAAATATCAAGTAATGAATAACCTAATAGATCTAGATCACAATAACCTTTATAAAATCGTGAATCAACATCTACAAAATTGAACTAACACTACTTCCAAAAACCCATAATAAGGAAAAATAGAAAGAAAACCATGAATAAGAGAAGAGTGACTCACCACAGATGATATGAAATCGATCTCTCAAAGCTAAGGGATAAATCCAATAAAGGGTTATCAAAGGATCCTCAGATACACCTATAGTCACCTTTGTTTTTTGGAGAATGAAGAAAAATAAAATAATGAATATGGGATTACATATTTATAAAGGTTCTATAAATTTTAGATTTATAGTTCAATAAGTCATCATCATTCTCAAATTAGATTAATCAAAAAACATCAAAAAGTCACATCACGAATCCCCTATATCTTCATAATTTAAAGCCTAATAAAAAAATTAATTTATTATATATAACGGTGGTTATTCTATAACCAAAGTGTTTATGATATGACATATGGCCCTCCTAAAGACATAGCGTGTCCCCAAACCATGTCACAATGTAACAAAATCTCCATAACACAATGGTGCCCCAAAAGGTAGAACCACTAAAACTTTACATCCTTGTCACACATAGTGATAAAGGTTCCCATGTTATGGTATACACACATGGAATAATTAAATAACTCCCCAAACTCTCTTTATTCCATGACCAATCACACTAAAACATGACCAAAAATGTAGTAAAGGAAAATATACGATAAAATCAAACCATACGTAAGAGGATTTACATGAAATATAATATTTCACAATTTTCAAAATATTATCCAAACAACTTCTTTCCATGAATCAAAATTTACAATGGTAAAAAATTACCATATATTTCAACCATCCCTCTATGATTAAATATCCATAGCCACGCTGTGACATGCCCCTCAAATAGAATTCTGAACTATAACTCATCTTTCCTCCTCCATAATTTTCATAATTGCTTCAACACTAACAATACACAAAGTAATAAACTAGGAAGGTATGATCCATTAAATTAATACAATGGGATTTACATAATCTAGATATAAAACCAAATTCATACTTTATTTTGGTATATATATTCCATTTTCTAAATTTATATCAACTTACCAACTTTAGCAGATTACTATTTACTTGTTCCTTATAGGATAAGTATATATTATTATCAATGAGTAATATATCACCTGACTCAGTGATTATAAATCCTTCTATATTTGTTTTTATCTTTGCTATATAGTTTTTGTCTCTAGAATAACTCCTCCCACCAAGTCTCATAGAGTTTATATCCCCATGTCAACTTATGTTCATCTTGACCCTTGGATTCATTGAATCTTATCTTGATCCCACTATCCTAAATAAGGTTACAATTTAATCTTATATAATCATTTATATTAACTGAAATAATACTTTTTTGTCATAGTGATAATAATATACTTATTAAATAATTAACTATGATGCAAATTATATTTTTTTTAATGAATGTTTATTGCAAAAATATGCATAAATAAACTTTCTTTCATAAAAAAACATGTGTTTGTGATATAATGTAATTATTTCATATTGTAAATTATATTATATCCATTTTCAATTTTTAGTTAGAATATGGTTAAGTGTTAAAACTATTATTAGAAAAGTATGCCTTAAAAGGATCAGTGGAATATTTTTAAGTTTTAAAAGTCTCCTCATCAATCTTCCTTTTTTCTAACAATTTCACCCTAATGTGTATAAGGTAATGTGAGTTTTTTAATTCTACAATTTACATTTTAATGATAAATTAATACTTGGTTAAGATATTATTTGGCTCACACATTCAAATAATCTATTATATTTTACCAAGAAAATTATTTAATTCACTTTTACATTACTTGAATCTCTTAAAGGAATCTTATAAAGTAAATTAATATACCTATAGATTTTACTTGAAATATTTTACACATATATTTCTGAAATAATTCTAGAATCATTGTGTATTTATCACCTTTTAATGTCAAAAAGGTTTTTTTTCTTCAAAACTAATAATTAAGCATGATAAATACCCAATTATTTTAGTTCCAAAAGATTCTAAACTTTCTTTTGGGTATATTATTGACATTTAATTGCAGTTTTACTTATTGAATAATTATCTTTCTATAATAGGGTATTATTTGAGCCTAATTATTTATATTCATAATTAATTTATGATATTGAAAAAACTATGATTAAAGTATAATTAAACTATTAATTAAGTTTGGTATACCATAATGAAATTCATTTAAACATTAAATAATGTCTGATTTTATCCAAAATAAACATCAAGATAATGTTTTGGTAACACCCAATACAAAATAATTATTTTGTAATAATATTTACAATTGGTAATGTAAATTTGTGATATTATATACCTGATTTATGAGTAAATATCCATAAGTAACTTGAATATATACTTTATTATTTTAATATTTCTAAACTTCCTTGGTTCATGTATTTGGATAAAAATATGAGAGTCACATATTGTATTTAATATCCAAGAAGATAAACCAAAATAATAAAGGAAATAATGAATATATCTGAAGCAGAAATTTTTTCTCACTTCTTCTTAAATTAATTGTAATTCTTATTTTAATGAATTATCTTACCACATGTGAATCAAATAACCTCTTATTCATTTCACCCGTATTTATATTTTATATATTTTATTGTATTTTTCAAAGTAACTAATGAATTTAATATTCTCATTGACATTTCAACCTTTTAATTCAAATTATTCACTATAAGTATTTAAGAACCAAATTTATACATATCCTTATCAGCTTGGTGAACCATAATTATAAGATTCATGAGTGGCTTCTCCAAACTATTAATTTTATAATTCTTAATAAAACTAAATAATTTGGGTGGAAAGGATGAAAGAATAATATTTATGGATAACTTATTATCCATATGTAAACCCAAATTTCCTAATTGATTGATGTACCTCATCATATTCAGTGGATGATCACTATGTATGTGTCCATCTTTTAGATTATGAATATATAGTGTAATGAAAATATCATTTATCATTTTCCTCAATTTATGCTTATCAATTTATTAGAGATGATTCATTATATTTTATCTATTAATGTTATTATACTACATATTCATCTCATTGAACATATCTAATAACATGATACATTTAAAATCCAATGTACCTTCCATGTGGCTCTTATATGCATCCATCTTACCCTCAATAACTCTCTAAGGTGGTTAATATTTTATAGGGTATTCTAGCACATAAAACATATATTCTTATAGTAGTACAATGAATAAGAACTTATAAAACTCTTAGAAATTTGTGCTGGTGAGGATATTCACTTTAACCAAAACTGATCATAGTGATTCCATGGATTTACTTTCCATTTTATATAATAAATAAATAATCAATTTAGTAATTTATATTGATTACCAATTATGATATAATTAACTAATTAATTAAATATCCCACTATTTTATCAAATCCCAATATCCATCACCATTGGATTTAGAATATCCAGTCACTCATATATTCTAGTAGTAAGAATCCATATTTCTCTTCTCATTACCTAGACATAGGCCTTATTAAATTACTCTAAGGTATTTATGTAGGATATATTATTTCCATCTGAATTAACTCACAATTACTTTATTTGTTGAGTAGAATCCCCATTCTTAAAATCATATACTCTAATTTTCTCAAGCATTACCTCTAAATGACACCAATAATTCTAGGGAAACTTATCTTGATACTAACTTGGGTAAGTTGGCCTAAAAATTTCATTAGAAATCCCATATAATTTAAATTACCATAAAAATATCTAGAAGAGTACTTTTGACTATGTTTCCATTCTAACCCAAGTGATGGAAGGTGTTTAATTACTTAATATCTAAAGTTGAGGAATTTTATTAACTCATGCATAAATATTATTTATTTTATTCTTTACACCCTCCTTAATTTTATGTGAAACTTTCATAAATAATTAACCATGTACTATAAAATAATTTATGCATTAAATACACTTGTATAAGATATTCTAGTTTATCCTTTGTATAATTTTTAATTAATTTATATTAAAACTTATATAAATAATTTAAAATACCCTATATAATATATCTTATACACTTTAATTTATTTTATTTAAGAACACATGTTTATTTATTTATAATTTGTGATCATGTTTAATCATCCTCAGAAACCATTCATAACATAAATAAATATATAACCATGAATTGATAAAATAAAATAAATATATAAAATGATCATGAGATTAATCTACTAGTTGGTTTATTGAGCGATGATAAACTAACTTTGACTCGAAGGGAAATAACTCCTTGAACCTTAGCTTGGCTCATGTTGCAACATCCACCATTCTCTTGTGTATCTCCTTATTTGGATTCACCATGTCTTGGGTCCAAAAATACTTTCTCTAGATGGGAACTCCATCCTTTATAAATTGATAGTCACATTCAAGTGATAAGTACCAGGGGTTTAGGGATATATTAAATAATCCTTTTACATACATGCCTATACATAATGAAGGACAACAAGACAATTCACAGATCATCATATTTAATTTAAAAATAACTATCACATAATGAACCATGTAATAAATAATTTAATTAAATAAATAAATTCAAAACATACACAGGTCAGTCAAATCTCATGATCATTCACAACATGCATCAACAACCACAATTAGTATTGAAACAATTCATTCCACTATTTACTTTTAATATATTTTTACTTGAATTAATAAATTAATAAAATAATTAATAAAATAATTCTTTATCTTAAATTATGTCCTACTTATGGTCCTGGAGACTTATTCAGAATCCCATAAATTGTTCTAAAATAAATCAAATAAATTTATTTTTTATTTTAAAAAATTAAGTACATGGTGTTTACTTAAAAGGAAATATGATGTGTATTGGAAATGATATATTAAATCCCATTTTGGAAAATTTAATAATTAAATTACATGTTCTGTCACATAACAGATTGTGTAACACATACTGTGTATAGTCCACAACATTTAATATGTACTAAATATCATGTAACTCCACTGGGTGTGCCACTATATACATGGTCTGTTGTTCAATGTGGTCAAACCACATAGCCTTCATGGAATGTTTGACAACACAACACGCCATTAATGTATCCAATGTGTACTTTTATAAAACTGTGTGTTGTATACAGAGTGTATCCATTTGTTACATATTTTGTGTTGGTAGTTCACACATGATATATAATTATGCCATGTTTTGACCCACACGACATGCCGAGAATTACTTAGGGTGTACCATGTGTGGAGTGACACATATCAGACGACATGTAAGCTAGCTATACACTATATAGTACATGTTATTCTATGTGCCGAGATAGAAGTAAATACCCAAACTATAACACCACCACATATTGACTAACATGATGTGCATTGAATTATGTTGCGTGTACCTTTTGTGGGGTTACACGATGTGTAATCATCCAATACATGCCATGTAGTTTCTTTCAACTCACATACTACACTAGAAGCTAATACATGACGTGTAATGATGCCATGCATTAACCAATATGATGCCCCATGAATTACATGGCGTGTGCCTTGTGTGGAGAAAATATCAAAACATGAATGTAGTTTTATATCACATGCAGTGTAACTGTGTCAATCAAAAAACAACCATGGAACCTCTAGATGGGTTCTTTGAGCATTCTTTGTGAATTTTGGCCTCTTGTTGGCCATAAAATGTTAGATTAATATGCCATATAAACTGTTGGAATCAGAAATAAAATCCTAACATGAATATAAGAAAAAAAGATTCATAAAATTCATAAAATTGATCAAATAAATTATAAATATTATAAATTATAATTTTACCACTCTAATACCAGTTAAAGGTTTTGGGGCACAATAGAAGCATGGGAAAAGTGCCTATTTTTTGTTTTTTTGTCAATATAAATGGATAAATACAAATAAATAAATGAAAAATCCCAAAATCTCATAGAAAATTTCATACACATTTAATTTATACTTAATTTAAATATAGAATTACCCTATCTAGGATATTATTCATGATTAAATTTCCACTGCCACACTTTTTTTCATTACTGTTTCAATGGAGAATCCAAACAAGGATTCCTCTAGATATATACACACATGCACAAAAAATATCCAAATGAATTTCTTGATATCCAAGGTGTTAGTGAAAAGAGTATAAAATACTTAACATCATTCACCATCAATCACTATGAGGATATCTTGATTTCTCTATTGGTTCTTAAGAGGAGAGAAATAGTGAAATTCTATCTAAGGCTTGATAGAATTCTTGCCAACATTTTCAATGCTTATATTTGTGTGTAACACATCATTATTAGAAAAAGTGATATATTTTAGATTATATACTTAGGGTTAAATAAAGATAATTTCACAAATTCCCTTATCATATTATTCAATCTAAGTAATACCCCATCTGAAAATACTAATAATTATATTATTATTGTATCCCATGACATGGGTAATTTCTAATACAATTTATTAAATAAATAAATTAATATTTATTTAAATGATATTAGATAAAATATATCATTTATATTGGATAATTAATCTTGATCCATATTCTGCCATAAAATTTATCAAACCATGGATAACAAAAAAATATTTATTTGATAAAATAAAATAAATATCATATTCACTAAACCTATGATTAAATATGTATTTTAATATTAAAAAAACTTGAACAAACATTTATTTTAATTTATTCACTAAACTAATCAATAATATTATATCTATTACCTTGTGAATAATTAAACAAGAGATAAAATTAAACTCTTATATTCTAAACTTAGATATCATTTTATTGATATTCTACAATCAACTTTTAATAAAATAAATACTATTCTAAAAACCTAGGTATAAATTTATTCTTAAAATTAAATTTAATAGAAATTAATAAGATTCTGGATATGCTTAGTGTTTGATCCCCTAAAACCCTTTCTTAATGACAACAAATGAATCTTACATAAATTCCAAGATTAAAGTCTAGTAACACATCCAGGAACCCATCAAGAAATGAGTAAATTTATAAACTAAAAAACCATCCTATGAATGATACTATGTAATATAATCACTTTTTCAAATGATATCTCATCAAGCATGATGCATACTTGTGTTATCACCAAATATACTCGATTTATATTTCTTTTACTTTCTGAACTGAACTAGTCTATAAAATACCATGGACATGGATGTTTTTCGATAGTTTCATTTAAATCAATGGGATACATATATCTTCTTCAATTAATATATAAGGGATAAATGCTTTCTTGACTATTTAATTAATTCCATATAACTTATGATTCAAAAAATTTATACTACCTCTTCATGAGTATATATCATCATGATTTTCATCCATAAATATAAGTATATGATTCATGATACACATTAATAATGATTTCAATTATAAGGAACAATATACACATTCAAAAATAGAAATATCCAATGATACCTAAAACATATAGAATTCTTATTGATGGGTCTATCCTCATGAAGTACTGTAACACCCCAGGTAAATAAAGAATATGAAATATTCAGATTTATCCATATTTTTGAATAAAATATTAATATTACTTTAAAGGGGATGCTATGCGCAATGGCATACCCAATACGCAACAATAAGTTTCTTGGGAATCTTATGTTGCACTCTAATAATAAAATAATATTATTTTAAATGGTAGTTAACGCCTAGCCGTTGTAATGGAGGGAATGAACAGAACTAACTACAAAATTATTATATATGTTTGTCAAATATTTTTACTCTTTATAATAAATGTAAGAGGATTAAAAATGTGAATGAATCCAATTTTAAGTGTAAACATTCTAATATTCTTTAAAAGGTTGATTAACCGCCTTTTGATGGTGAACCTCTTTTAAATACACTTTTTGACAATTTTATGTATTATATTTGACAAAATAAAATTCTTTTTGGAATCGGGACATCAAAATTTACTTTGTGTAAATTTTTGGTATCTTTCCGATAAAGTTCATTTTTAATGAATAGTGAAAAATGTTGTATTTTAATTCAAAACCACTTTTTAATATAATTTATTTATATGATTAGATTATATTTTGAATTGGTTTTAAAGTTAAATTAGAATATATTTTTACTATTTAATCCAATAGTGGTCGTTGGAATTAATTTCAATTTGAAATTGGACTTTAACTAGTGTCAATCTTTTGATATATATTGTTTCATAAAAACACGCTACTTGCCATGACAGCGGAAATTAATTATTAAATTAATTAATGTAACTTATACGATTTTAATTTTTTAAAATAGACATAATTTTTGAATTTGGAATATCAAATATTTCTTAGGGTGACGTTTTGGAATTATTCTGAAAAACTTCAATTTTTGATGAATAGTGAAACCACTAAGTGGTACTTAAAAAACTGATTTTTCGTTTAAATGAAACTTTACCACTTCTGTGTTTTGAATTTAAAAAATCTAACATACGTGGTTGTCATTAGAAAGTAAAATGTGGTTCAATGGGATTAAAATATTTTTTTTGGTGAATAGTAAATTTATTTTTTTAATCGCGATTAGAGGTAATTAGTGTAATTTAAGGTAAAAATAATGTTTTAATAATATGAAATAAACTTGACACATGTCCTACCCTCATTGGATGTGTCATGGACGACCACCAAAATCCATGGGTCAACTTGGGGACCCCATGGAGACACTTTGGTTGGAAAATGACATAAATACCTTTTTATTTAAAGTTAAAATTAAAATGTCACAAACATGAAATTTTTTACTAATTTTTTTTAAATGGGGTTATACAAGTCATATTTTTGACTATAAATATTCATTAGAAATATAAAAAGATTTCCTACATCATGATATTTTTTTATAATTTTTAGACATTAAATAAATTAAATTATCTATGACATTA
Organism: Viscum album; assembly: GCA_963277665.1. Classification (NCBI taxonomy): domain Eukaryota; kingdom Viridiplantae; phylum Streptophyta; class Magnoliopsida; order Santalales; family Viscaceae; genus Viscum; species Viscum album. The sequence goes on from OY728153.1 coordinate 938,544,003, forward strand.
TAATGATGCAACAATTACCTCATTAATAAGGGATTTAAATAAAATGAAAAGATAATGTTAAAACTATAACATAAACTTGTAACAAACCTATTTGATAGGTGTATTTCGAAACCTTATCACCTCATACTCGAAATATATCCTTTTGGGACCTTTTAAATCCTAAAATCATTTTATAATAAAGTAATATTTTATAACTTTCCAAGAGTGCCCTCCTCTCCTCTTATAAAAGGCCCCCACCTCTACCACCTTACACACAACTCTCAAGACTTTGGCTCGGCCAAACCATGCCCATTTCATCTCTCCACATCCATCTCTTCATCATTGAAGCCTCACTTTGGGAATAATCATTTCCAAGGAAGCCTTTGAGCTCAAATCAAAGGAAGTTACCCGATTTAAAGGTAATGTCTTCCCTTGTGTTCTTTTGTTTTATTTTGCTTCTCCAACCCCCTAAACTCTTTTTATACTTTTCTTTTGTAACAAAAATAGTATCTTAAATATATTAGGATGTTTTTATGTGAAGTATTCTAGCTACAATTAGACACACCTTTGTCTAATGGTTAAAGAACATACTGTTTCTATGGATGGAGAATTACTGCCTCACGAAACGATGATTGTTCAATATTCTTTTAACACCTTCAAAGGTGGCCATTAATATGTCAATATATTTATATATGATATATAATATGTTTATGTTTTCCTTAATCTTCTGTATTTTTCATTTATGGAATACCTTTATGGTTTCCATTATGGGTAAACACGATATCTTCATTTTAGGAAGTGCATACTACCGCCCCCTCAAAGTGATTTGATTCGTTAATGCCATATGTGGGACGTATAAAGGATGGAATTAGTGGTATTACATATGTTATACTACTGGAATTATAATATATCTTTATATAATTATTATTTAATTCCATTGAATACAAAAAAAAGAAATGAAAGTAGCGTTCATGCGTACGTACGACTTACCGTCTCCACGAACGGTACATTTCATTTCTTATCTACAAATGTTATGAACTATTATAAGTACATATATATAATGGATATATATGTAATATATTACATATAAATGATTTATATCATTCTGGAATTATAATATATATATCTCTCATTTTGTTTTAATTCCATTAATATGACAAAAAATGAAAGTAGCGTTCATGCATACGTACGACCTACCGTCTCCATGAACGGTGCTTTTAATTTTTTATCTCCAAATGATATGGAATAGTATAAAATTAATATATACTGGATATATATGATATTTAAAAGATAAATACTATTCTGGAGATGATGTACCTATAACTACATGGAAAATTCTTTTCCAACAAGTTCAATTTTTACTCATGTACTGAACATCGACACAAACGTCTGATATGAACTCACTTTATTAACCAATTATTATAACATTATAATATGTGATATGAACTGAATAATAATAATTAAAGGATTTCCATAAGCAATTATAATTTGACCAAATTTTATTATTCAGGAGATTAAAGAACGATCGAGTCATGTCAGACACGAGGTAAGGGATCCTACCTATCTCTTCCTTTTTAAGTACTCTCTTTTATGTCATTTCTTTTAAGCTCATCTTTCTTATGTTTGGGGATGTTATTTTATATTCTTCATTCTTTACTTTTTATGTTCATATTATGAGAGACCATATTTGATCTCATCAATCCTTTTTGGAAGTTTTAAGTGGCGCTGTTAGGCTGCCAAGTTTTCGTAAGGGATTTTTTCATCTCACTTTTATTCCCGTGAGATTTATGCTACATTTGCCACCATTTCTGTTGAGTGGTATATATGCTTCCCATTATTATACTCTTTGTGTAATATAATTTCTTTTATGAGTATTTACATCAATTATGTATTTTCCTTCTTTCATAGGGTGTATGTTTCGAAAGATACCCAAGTCGGTAAGAGAACCTTTCACCCTCCTCTTTTTAAAAGACTTCTTTTGTTGGGTCTTTTAATTTACATATTTTTATGTTAGGATATGTTCTTCTATATAATTATTGATGTAAATTTTATGTCCACCTGATGAGATACCCTTTTTATCTCTCATCAACTCACTTTGATGTGACGCCGTTAGGCTGTCAAGGGAACTTCTTAACCCAATTTTGATTTCTTTGTGTTCAACATGTAGTTATTGAATATGTCATCCATTGAATATGTGTGAATGACCTTTGATTATTTTACACTTAATATCCACTTATATTGGGTGTATTTATATTTGTCACAAATAATTATGAGATTGATTTATCCTTAATTTAAGGATACCGTCTTTATAATGGATTTCATCTCAATTTACATTTCCATTGAGACTTCATTGTTGTTATGCACCAATTCACTCTTATATGGTGTATATACTATAATTTGGAATATTATATCATGAATCTCTTTATTCTCATGATATTATAAAGTTCTGATTAAATGTTATTCCTCAATTATTGTATTCAAGTGTCTCTCATTTTGGTAAAACCCCTTTAACTAAAATATCATTTTAAATGTTTTAATGATTTATTCTTATAAATATTTCTCATTAATATCCATGTTTTCAAAAATGGTTTCAAGGATTTTTTATGTGGATATTAATGGTTTAAAATGTTAAAAGATTCAAAGTGGTATGGGACACTTTGATTCAAAAATCTCTTTATTAAATGTTTTAAATGGTTTTGAAAATGGTTTTTAGAATGGATTCATTATTTCAATATCTTAAAATGTTATATTATTATTGAAATCTGGGATTGTTATCTTTCCTTTATGCTTAAGCTATGTTCTATGATTATGTTATGGTTCTTGGGAATTGTTATGAAGACAGGTGGTTCCGTGATAAACTAAGGGCGGGTGAGCCCGATATAGCTCTCCAATGCATTGGGTAACGCGAAGGGGTTAAACGTTAAGGTTTCTCCGAAGAGATTTAGGGAATATACTGTGATGGGTATTTCAAACGTAACCAAGAGGGTTACTCCCTACATAAGAATGTTTTGAATGCCTCAAGTTACATTTATGTCTTATGATTTCTAGGATTTATTCATTATTTTATGAGGTGTGTTAAAGTGATTATGCTTTATGGGTAGAGTATGATTTCATTATTATGTATATATGTACTCATGTTTGCTTTCTATACTTTTTATAACCCTTACTAAGCTTTTTATGCTCATCCCAAGTTTTTGAAATGTTTTTCACAGGTCAAGGGAAAGGTACATGATGTGATGATAGTGTCAAGGGAGTTTCAAGAAAGAATCCATGTTTTATTTTAAATATGTTTCCATTGATGGGAACAATGAATACTGTCTTTTATGTAACCACTTTGTTTAAATGTGGAATGTAATGCAAGTTTCATGTTCTAATTCTCTAAAACTCTAAACCTGAAATGATCCTCAATGTGTAATCTTGTAATAACTCAAGATCAAGTAAGGTTTAAGGATGGGGACTTATAGTTGGTATCAGAGGTCAGTTTAGATAACTTTATAGGTTAGGGTATTCTTTAAGCATAAGTGACATTACCATAATGGTTAGGATTTCAGAAAGAGTCATAGTTTTTAGATAAAGTGAATGAGTAAGTATATCTTCCTCATTAGTACATGATGATTTTTTTGATATACTCACACTGACGTTTCTGTGTTTAGTGAATGGATGGATCTAGAAGGCACCAAAGTGACTATAGGTTTGAAGGAAACTGTGGTGGTTCTCTGATTAAGAGATTGGATGAAATGGGGGATTCAATGAGGAAACTCGTGGTTGTTCTAAACCAAATATCAAGGAGTCATGATCAACCACTTGAACCTTGGTATGTTCTGTAATGCATCATGTACGAGATGACCAATCGATGTGGACGTTCAGGTAATAATTATAAAGGTAACCATTAGGGTTTATATGATCCTTACTTTTGAGGTAATTATGGGTTATTATTTGTTATGATGGAAAATGAAAGGCATGAGATAAACTTGAGGTTAAAATATGTTATGATTATTTTTGAATATTTTACCTCGTTTTGGGGAATTTTTTAAGAATTATATAGTTTTGGAAAATGGACAACACGCAGACCGTGTGACAACCCGTCACGTCGGACAAAGCTGCGGGAATCGAACCCACAACCAAAGTGCGACTGGTATTTATCGCCTACCACTGGACTATGTGAAGTCCCTGGTTAGTTTGAATAATTATTTTTAGTTAGATGATTTTAGGAATCAAGAGTAAGTTTATTTTGGGTTATCTATGGAAATGATTAACATATCATGGAGGATATATGATTAGGTTAATTACTTTTCAATATGAGAATTTAAGAGCAACTGATGTTATTTGGAGATAAAAGTTAATTTGTACCTTGGAAGACTATGTGATTAAATCCTTCAAATATTTGGGTTTCAATCTTAGTTTGGTTTACTTTGAAGAATTTTATGGAAAATTGTTTATTGAATGGTCTTCGTTGAACTTTGGGTTTTTTTTGGACAAATTTTGGAGATTAAGAATAGATTTTATTTTTATAAAGGATTATACTTTTGTGGATTATCTGACCTCATACTAACAATTTTGGTTTTGGATTTTGTCTAAAGACATGGGAAATATATAGTTCTCTTTTGTGGATTAGTTTATTATCAAGAAGTTGATTATAGTACTCTTAATGCGAACACGTCTTCCTAAATACTCGTCTTTTGGAGAAAATATGAGTTTGATTAAGGAATCTAGTAAAAGTTGAAAGTCTACGTGACAAGTAAGTATGTTTCATTATGATTTAGTTAAGCTCAAAAATAAATTCCTCAATGAAGATTAACTTAAAACAAAAATGTTGTCTGTTAACTTTTCCTACTGGGGAATCGAATACCGTTTAACCCATCACAAGTTTGTGATTTTCTTATGGTTAACTTTCTTCTAGACATGTTTACTATCACTCTCCATCAGAACATGACCCTTTGTTTTCTCCTACATATCCATATTTTCCTACATGGAATCCTATAATGGGTTAACTTGGGTGACCTTTGTACTTCTCTTTCTTTATTTTAAGGTGATTGTTTTACTGACTCTTGTTCCGATGTGGGATTTTCAATGAAGTTTCCAAGCCCAATTTTAAAATTACGAGGACGCAATTCCCAAAAGGGGGGAAGGATGTAACACCCCAGGTAAATAAAGAATATGAAATTTTCACATTTATCCATATTTTTGAATAAAATATTAATATTACTTTAAAGGGGATGCTATGCGCGATGGCGTACCCAATACGCAACAACAAGTTTCTTGGGAATCTTACGTTGCACTCTAATAATAAAATAATAATATTTTAAATGGTAGTTAACGCCTAGCCATTGTAATGGAGGGAATGAACAGAAATAACTACAAAATGATTATATATGTTTGTCAAATATTTTTACTCTTTACAATAAATGTTAGAGGATTAAAAATGCGAATGAATCCAATTTTAAGCGTAAAAAGTCTAATATTCTTTAAAAGGTCCATTAACCGCCTTTTGATGACGAACCACTTTTAAATCCACTTTTTGACAATTTTATGTGTTATATTTGAAAAAATAAAATTCTTCTTTGGAATTGGGACATCAAAATTTACTTTGTGTAAATTTTTGGTATTTTTCCGATAAAGTTCATTTTTTAATGAATAGTGAAAAATGTTGTATTTTAATTTAAAACCACTTTTTAATCTAATTTATTTATATGATTAGATTATCTTTTGAATTGGTTTTAAAGTGAAATTATAATATATTTTTATCATTTAATCCAATAGTGGTCGTTGGAATTAATTTCACTTTGAAATTGGACTTAAACTAGTGTCAATCTTTTGATATATATTGTTTCATAAAAACACACTATTTGTCATGACAATGGGAATTAATTATTAAATTAATTAATTTAACTTATATAATTTGAATTTTTTAAAATATACATCATTTTTGAATTTGGAATATCAAATATAGATTAGGGTGAAGTTTTGGTATTATTCTGAAAAACTTCAATTTTTGATGAATAGTGAAACCACTAAGTGGTACTTAAAAAACTGATTTTTCATTTAAATGAAACATTACCACTTCTGTGTTTTGAATTTCAAAAATCTGACATACATAGTTTTCATTATGAAGTAAAATGTGGTTCAATGGGATTAAAATAGTTTTTTGGTGAATAGTAACTTTTATGTTTTTAATCGCGATTAGAGGTAATTAGTGTAATTTAAGGTAAAAGTAATGTTTTAATAATATGAAATGAACTTGAAAAATGTCCTACCCCCATTTTATCTGTCATGGACGACCAAGAAAATCCATGGGTCAACTTGGGTACCCCATGGAGCCACTTTGGTTGGAAAATGACATAAATACCTTTTTATTTAAAGTTAAAATTAAAATGTCAAAAACATTAGATGTTTTAATAAAACAATTTTTAAATGGGGTTATACAAGTCATATTTTTTGCTATAAATATTCATTATAAATATAAAAAGATTTCCTACATCATGATATTTTTTTATAATTTTTAAACATTAAATAAATTAAATTATTTATGACATCATGATGATGCAGCAATTACCTCCTTAATAAGGGATTTAAATAAAATGAAAAGATAATGTTAAAAATATAACTTACACTTGTAACAAACCTATTGGATGGGTGGATTTATAAACCTTATCACCTTATCCTTGAAATATATCCTTTTAGGACCTTTTAAATCCGAAAATCATTTTATAATAAAGTAATATTTTATAACTTTCCAAGAGTGCCCTCCTCTCCTCTTATAAAAGGCCTCCACCTATACCACCTTACACACTCCTCTCAAGCCTTTTGATCGGCCAACACCTGCCCATTTCATCTCTCCACATCTATATCTTCATCATTAAATCCTCACTTTGGGCATAATCCTTTCCAAGGAAGCCTTTGAGCTCAAATAAAAGGAAGTTACCCGATTTAAAGGTAATGTCTTCCCTTGTGTTCTTTTGTTTTATTTTGCTTCTCCAACCCCCTAAAATCTTTTTATTATTTTCTTTTTTAACAAAAAAAGTATCTTAAATATACTAGGATGTTTTTATGTGAAGTATTAGAGCTAAAATTACACACACCTTCATCTAATGGTTAAAGAACATACTGTTTCTGTGGATGGTGAATTACTGCCTCACGAAACGATGATTGTTCAATATCTTTTAACACCTTCAAAGGTGGAAATTAAGATGTCACTATATTTATATATGATATATAATATGTTTATTTTTTCCTTAATCTTCTGTATTTTTCATTTATGGCATACCTTTATGGTTTCCATTATGGGTAAACGTGATATCTTCATTTTAGGAAGTGCGGACTACCGCCCCTCAAAGTGATTTGATTCGTTAATGCCATATGTGGGACGTATAAAGGATGTAATTAATGGTATTACATATGTTAACCTACTGGAATTATAATATACCTTTATATCATTATTATTTCATTCCATTGAATACAAAAAAAAATTAAAGTAGCGTTCATGCGTACGTACGGCTTACCGTCTCCATGAACGGTACATTTCATTTCTTATCTCCAAATGTTATGAACTATTATAAGTACATATATATAATGGATATATATGTAATATATTATATATAAATGATGGATATCATTCTGGAATTATAATATATATATCTCTCATTTTTTTAATTCCATTAATATGACAAAAAATGAAAGTAGCGTTCATGCGTACGTACGGCCTACCGTCTCCATGAACGGTGCTTTTAATTTTTTATCTCCAAATGATATGGAATAGTATAAAATGAATATATACTGGATATATAAGATATTTAAAACATAAATACTATTCTATAGATGATTTACCGATAACTACATGGAAAATTATTTTCCAACAAGTTCAATTTTTACTCATGTACTGAACATCGACAAAAACGTCTGATATGAACTCACTTTATTAAACAATTATTATAACATTATAATATGTGATATGAACTGAATAATAATATTTAAAGGAGGTCCTTAATAAATTATAAATTGACCAAATTTTATTATTCAAGAGATTAAATAACGGTCGAGTCATGTCGGACACAAGGTAAGGGATCCTACCTCTCTCTTCCTTTTTAAGTACTCTCTTTTATGTCATTTCTTTTAAGCTCATATTTCTTATGGTTGGGGATGTTATTTTATATTCGTAATTATGTAATTTTTATGTTCATATTATGAGATACCCTATTTGATCTCATCAATCCTTTTTTGGAAGTTTTAAGTGGCGTTGTTAGGCTGCCGAGTTTTCGTAAGGGATTTTTTCATCTCACTTTTATTCCCGTGAGATTTATGCTACATTTGCCACCATTTATGTTGAGTGGTATATATACTTCCCATTATTCTACTATTTGTGTAACATACTTTCTTTTATGAGTATTTATATCAATTATGTATTGTCCTTCTTTCATGGGGTGTATGTTTCGAAAGATACCCAAGTCGGTAAGGGGACCTTTCACCCTCCTCTTTTTAAAAGACTTCTTTTGTTGGGTCTTTTAATTTACATATTGTTATGTTGGGATATGTTCTTATATATCATTATTGATGTTAATTTTATTTCCACCTAATGAGATACCCATTTTATCTCTCATCAAATCATTTTTATGTGACGCCATTAGGCTGTCAAGGGAACTTCTTAACCCAATTTCGATTTCTTTGGGTTCAACATGTAGTTATTGAATATGTCATCCTTTGAATATGTTTGAATGACATTTGATTATTTTACAATTAATATACACTTATATTAGGTGTATTTATATTTGTCGCACATAATTATGAGATTGATTTATCCTTAATTTAAGGATACCATCTTTATAATGGATTTCATCTCAATTTACATTTCCATTGAGACTTAATTGTTGTTATGCACCAATTCACTCCTATATGGTGTATATAATATCATTTGGAATATTATATCATGAATCCCTTTATTCTCATGATATTATAAAGTTCTGATTAAATGTTATTCCTCAATTATTGTATTCAAGTGTCTCTCATTTTGATAAAAACCCTTTAACTAAAATATCATTTTAAATGTTTTAATGATTTATTCTTATAAATATTTCTCATTAATATACATGTTTTCAAAATGGATTCAAGGTTTTTTTTATGTGGATATTAATGGTTTAAAATTTTAAAAGATTCAAAGTGGTATGGGACACTTTGATTCAAAAATCTCTTTATTAAATGTTTTAAATGGTTTTGAAAATGGTTTTTAGAATGGATTCATTATTTCAATATCTTAAAATGTTATATTGTTATTGCAATGTGGGAATGTTATCTTTCCTTTATGCTTAAGCTATGTGCTATGATTATGTTATGGTTCTTGGGCATTGTTATGAAGACGGGTGGTTCCGTGATAAACTAAGGGCGGGTGAGCCCAATATATCTCTCCAATGCATTGGGTAACGCGAAGGGGTTAAACATTAAGGTTTCTCCGAAGAACATTAAGGAATATACTGTGATGAGTATTCCAAACGTAACCAAGAGGGTTACTCCCTACTTAAGAATGTTATGAATTCCTCAAGTTACCTTTATGTCTTATGATTTCTATGATTTATTCATGATTTTATGAGGTATGTTAAAGTGCTTATGCTTTATGGGTAAAGTATGATTTAATTCTTATGTATATATGTACTCATGTTTCCTTTTCATACTTTTTATAACCCTTAATGAGCATTTTATACTCATCCCAAGTTTTTGAAATGTTTTTCACAGGTTAAGGTAAAGGTACATGATGTGATGATAGTGTCAAGGAAGTGTCAAGAAAGAATCCATGTTTTATTTTAAATATGTTTCCGTTGACGGAAAAAATGAATACTATTTTTTATGTAACCACTTTGTTTAAATGTGGAATGTAATGCAAGTTTCATGATCTAATTCTCTAAAACTCTAAACCTGAAAAGATACTCAATGTGTAATCTTGAAATAACTCAAGATTAAGTAAGGTTTATGTCTGGGGCCTTATAAGTACTTTCTTATAGATCACAAATTTCAAAATTCATAAGATGAATTATCAATACTTATGATCCCAAAAAACATAATATTCAAACATCATCTATTTCCCCTAAGAAAGTTATATTTAGACCATAAGACCTATATATTTAAAAATATTTTCAAACCACATCAAGGTTTTAATTATAGCATGGAACTTATATAACCCATTGATGTGATAAATATTATAAGTGCATTATCACATTAATGTTACATAAAATAAAAATCATTATATTATAAGATATTTATATTATTTTAATCAAAAATAATATCTTAGATGGGTTTTGGGCACCAAATTTGATACCTAATACATTTTTTTATCTAAATTTGTAAGTATTTCCAAAGATGGGTGATCATGGATTATCTTATACAATAAAAACAGAATAAAAGTGATTCCTAATAGGACTATGTTCATGTATTAATCAGGATATTTGAGTTATAATTTGTTGGGTGACCCTAAAAGGATTTAGTTCCTAGATGAAAATATCTTGGATAATCTATATGATAGATTTGGGTATGGAGATGCCCACCCTACTATCTAAGGTAATATATGGCATGATTTATAAGATTTTTTACCTAAATAAATATGAAATTGTAGAAACACTAGATCTAAACCAAATCAGTGTGAAATATAGATCTTATACAAACTAATAAATATGATAAAAAATTAAAATCGATTATTATTTTAGTTGGAGAAAATTTAATTAAAGTCCTTATTAAATGATTATAAAACATGATACTGATTTGATAAAATATTTTTTTGTAGATACAAATATCATTATCATAAAACTTATCTCAAAGCTCAATCTTGGAAGAGGATAAAATTAATATTATAAACTCTTTAGATTGGTATAAAATCTTAATAATATCTTATAATTAATATTTTTTTATGTTCTAGAGAAACCCCTTACCAATTGGTAAAATAGTTAATATAATGACTTTGGTTTTTCTTTTTTAATCTTTTTAATATTTTAAATGATATTTTCGGATTTTTTGGAGCCTAAGTGAATTTGTGGGTGTCATAGAGGAATGATATTAATATATTAAATATAATATATATTTTTATATAGTGCACATTCCTCTTTAGAAAAAATGGGTTTCCTTCTAAAAAAAGTGTAAAATAGAAATTCTAACATTGAGGTTGCATCCAAAATGGGGGTTTTACCCTATAAGTGGTATAAATTTCATTTGTATTACAGTTACTGATATTTTTCTATCATGGGTGAATTAATAAATTAATTTAAAAGGAAATAATAAATTAATTAATTATTCATTTATGGGGTGATAAAATCTTAGACATAAACATTATTAATATTTAAACATCATAATATCTAACCCTAGGGTTTTATACATAAACCATAATATTTAAAATTGAAATAATTGGAGATAAATAAGTGGTATTGGAGAAACCTTGAGATTGAAGAATGGATCATCTCCGACACCAATGTCAACTAACGTGAATGAAATATTCATAAATAAACAATACAAAATCAAGGTTGGTATTTTTACTTACTTCATTAATCCATGATTCATGATATTGATACTATATTTCCCATTTTCAAATTATCTCTCCAAATTTAATGGCTCTGTCAAATTATCATTTTATATTTTTTCCTGTATGTTAATGTTTTATTTTCTCTATTCTGAAAGTCCTATGAATTATTCATAAATTATTTCTGGATGGGTTATGAAATGGAAACCATTTATTATCACTTTTTTTCATTGGTTTTATCTTCCATAGTACCCATGTATTCATCTTTGACATTCATTTTTTCTAGAGGTTCAAAAAATAATTTTCTGATTCAATGCAAAATTGGAATATTGGATTTAGAGTATTTGTTTGGTGAATAGATCTTGAAATGAAAAATGGTTACAATGGAATACTAGATTGATATTGGTATGTGTTTCTGAGTTACTAATGGGAAGTGATGAAACAAGTATTGCTGTCAAGAGTGGGGGGATTTCAAACATTGAATCCGGACAATAGTGACTAAAAATTGTGATTTAAGGGCATAAAATCCATAAACGATCTTTATGGTGAGGATTCATCATTTACAAGAAGAAAAATTTGTGAGGACGATGATATTTGGTGGTCCAAATTTATTCTAGGTGAATAACATGATCACATGACATGTAGTTAATAAGAACACACACTGTGTACTCCCATGACTATGATGCTAGGGTTCTTAAATTTTATAAATATCACCCAATATATTGGTTGAATCTAGTAAAGGGTTTTGAACAAGTCTAATAACAACTATCAGAAGCTCTGAATGTAGTTTTAACCACTTGATAATGATATATATTCAAGATAATATGAAACTATGATAAAAAATGAGGAATACTATTGTGTATATATATACATATATATATATATATATATATATATATCATAAATTACACTGAAGAGAACCTGCAATATCATCAAATGACATTGAATGGGTTTGAGAGAGATCACTATGTGTCATACAATATTGTATCCATGGGATGTATTGAATCATTTGATGTTCTAATGAGATTATTCTTCCATTCACAATGTTCTAGAATCTCAGATGTAAATAAGTAAGAAAAAGAATGTTTCAGGTCTCAGGGAGTTTCATATAAGTATGAAGAATGCATCACACACACTACCATCACATGGAAGTAATTTATATAGGTTATAGAAGATTATCCTCAATAGATTGAATTTAATAATGCATTATAATACATGAATAAATTCTATGACCATTATTTGAGTTTTTATATGAAAGTTTCACCTCCATTACGCTTCATCTCATGAAATGATATAATTAATGATAGCTTACGTGGTGAGTTGATCGACTATCCAACCAATACTGGCATTATAAGAAATATAAAATAATATATATCCCTTTATACATGAAAAAACCTATATAAATCATATATATAAATGGATTTAGGGCATATATCCATTAATCTCTCATTTTTATCAAATCATTATAGACTCTGTTCCATTTCATCATATATTGTATCATATACAATAACTTCTGAAATCTAATTCAAAACTCCTTTTTTATACTTTCATAAACTCTTTTAAAATCCATCATAAACTTCACCTTGTATCACATCATATAAAATACCTTGTGAATACCCATCCAAAACACTTTTGGATTAATTATAAAATACTTTTATAGTATCTCTATGAGTCAAACTCAATACCCATTTAGTAAACTAAAAAGTATGACCCTATGGGAATTTATAGAATTATCAACAAATAAAAATATTCAAATCCATATATTTAAGTAAATGTTAGCCTTTATCAAATCATCAATGCTACTTTAGAAATAAAGGGATCCATCTTGATCTCCATCAACCACATGTATCTCTATACTCATGTCCACTAGTCTGTATCATATAAAAACATGCATTATCATATTTCACTTCTTTCCAAGATATCAAGTGACCATGTGACATATATTAAGTAAATACCATATATACAACTCATATGTTCTCACTTCTTAGAGTGTAGACTAATCTGATCAATTAATACATCACATATAATTCATCCTTATGGATAAACACACCACATGCCCCTTATCTGGATAGATATACAATATCTATGTGTAGCCTCCCACTCCCATAGTCTATCTGAATCGAGGGCCTAAATGTAATAATAATCATATGAGTGAAAAAAAGCCATCGTAGTCAATCTCTAAATGAAAACATGATCAACAACTTACCCAACCACCCATGTATTTTCTAAGTCTATATATAGAATTTCATAAGTAGGGTGTCAAAGTATGAAGGTTATCATGCTAGGTTTCTCTCTAAACATAGGTAATAAGGACTCAAATATGATACCTCTTCCCCTAGTATACCAAATACATCTATATTAAACTCCATGTGGTATATATAGCAAGTCATCCAGTATACACAATGAATCATATTCTTTATTTTGGGCCTCATGGACATATTCTATATCTTTATATAAAAATCCATCTCACTCAAAACATAATATTTCAAAATAACATATAATATTCTATGATGAACACTGCTTAGGGATAACTCAAATTCATACATTAATAGGTCAATTATCATTATTTTTTATGAAATATATATATATATATATATTTATGTTGAAAATGTGAAAGAATTATAAAGTTGATTCTGCCTCTAATATGATACATTTTAATATTCTTAAAATATTTAATAATATTTAACAAACCCAACATAAACACTGGTTTATCATATAATATATGATAAACTACCAGATCATCCTTATGTTTATTGTACTTCCCATGTTTTGTTAACTAATTATATCATATGTAATTCCTATCACATCTCTATGTGACCATATGATAGAAAATCCCACTAAATTATTTAGTGAGAAACATCTATGAAGTAATCTATTTTGAATAATGGTGAAACTTAGGAATCATATTCAAAACTATTCTAATACTTAAACATATTAAAACCTCTTAACATCATAATATCAAATTTTATGATGTAAACTTTTGTTATCTAATTATACCTCATTCTAAGTTCATCATCATCATTCTAATAAATCCTAAACTCTTAAAAATTTAATGGAACCCTAATCTATTAAAAATTTTCCTTGAAATAATTTAACTACTTACACCATTTCACTAATAAATCCTAAAATATTTTAAGATATTAAGTAAACTTTACTTCAAACTTATACTGGTCTAATATTTTTTTTGTTAACTTTGAACTTCTCTAAGTATAAATATACTCCCACTATACTTTTAGAAACTATTTTTCTTTCATAATATCTTGATAAGATATAAAAACCTTTTTGTTTTATATAAATAACACTTATTTTCTTTTCATGATAATATTTAACAAAAAAAATATTATTTTCATATCATATGTGGCACTCAATGTGTTTGGAACATTTTTATTTGAAAATAATACTTTATTAAAATATATAATTAGTGGGTGGTAGAAATAAATTCCCTCATTTTTTATCAAATATTTGGATAAACATTTTATCGTGGATAAAACATTTTTATCCATATATTCATCTCAAAGCATATTATTAAAATTTATGAATTATAAACCATATGTATACATATAATCATATCATACTTGTTCACAACAACTATTTGTCATCGAATAAAAACTCTTATCATATAAGATAAATAAGATGAAAATACACATTCCTTTACATGAAATTTTTTTATATAATAAATCTTTGATTCATGAATATAAACTATAATCTCAAACAATTCTTCCTTTTATTTTTAACTCTTGTAAATTTAAAACACTTATAAAATATGCATCCAGTATCACATAACCTTCAAAATAGAATAATTTATCTCCATGGAACCCATAACTGACATGGATATTCCATGGACTTTCCTACACTCCTTCAAGTATCCCGAATAATACCATCATATGGAATTATTACTCAGACCTTTTAACAACCCTATATTTTTATAAAATTTATGGGATTTTTAACAAAACATTTTTTCACTTTTCAACCAACTTTTAACTTTTACCTACTTGTACTATCTATATAATACTTTGGAACCATGGAATCTTATGCCTAGTTTATATACATTCCCAACACTTTGAGAATATCAGGTAAACATTATTTAAATTCAATCATATTTTCAAAACATTTACATAGATTAACATTGGATAAAATTTACAACCATAACAATCCATTTTTTTCACATTAAAGTATGTTATAATATTAAACAAATCATAAAACATGTGTATTAAAAACACCCATCTCATTTCATTTAAATAATTATTGTTTACATTCTCTTATCAAGAGCTAAATAAGATAACCATACACATCTTATGACAAGATTATTCAGGACTGAAGTATCCAATTTATCAATATAGTGACTCATTTTCTCAATTAGCCATTTTTCAAGCTTCAATTATTTTCATCTTACGACCTTCTATATATTCACAAAATTTTGTAAAACATACAGTTGATATAATATATCTATAAAAATAATAGAATTGATGTCTATAACCCGTAAAGTAATTAATAAACCTTTAGCCTCATTATGTCATCAATATATTCAATCATATTGAATATCATTTTACATACCCAATCATGTTGAATATATGAGACTAAAATTTCTTAAATCATTTATGCACCCAATCATATTGAGTAAATTAGTGAAGACTGATATTCCTTTGGTCATTTTTCATCTAATTAATTTGAAACCCTTAATGAATCATTATTATTCACTAAAAATCAGGAATCAGTTGTTGAATAATTTTAGACTTGGATACTAAAGAAGTAACTATTCCGAAAAATAGATTTTTTCTTAAGAACTTTTCTTAAAGTAATGATATTTATGAAGAACTTTTATTAATTTACCAATCTTGAAAGGTACTCACATTAATATTCTCTTTATCAATGATTGACCACAAAGTATATCTTTATGATGATGATGATTATGATATTATCTACAATGGTAGATTTTATCTGACAAGTATCATGTATTATTAACCCTTTAATAAATAATTTTATTAAATGAGATACCATTAAAATGATGACCCCTTTTAAAAACACATCAAATCCATTAGTGTTCCAAGATCTATATTTCACCATGAATTAAACCGATTATTAAACAAATAATACATCAATATATCTGGAAGAAAACAAATTTCAATCATATTATATGAGACTATTGAATAGTTTAATAGATAAATCTTTGTCCAATGCATCATATGGAAATATTTTACTCTATTCCTCTGGTATCCCAACTGTCAGGTATTCCAGCTAGTGTAACCCAAATTAAATGATAAGAATAAGGAAATAAGTACAATCAAGGGATACTAATTCTAATTTTTATTATACCATCAAGATAATACAAAGTCACTTATATCTTTATTTCCTTACACAATATAATCTAGGGGTACTCATACTGAGGTTGATAATAACCGGTTGAATGATCAAGGTCTTTAAAAGTGCTGTGTTGTAAGTAATCTGACACTTAGTATTTAAAGGGAATGTTAATGTCAACATATTATCTCATGTTATTCCCTTTTATGCATAAATTACTCTATTAATTTAGTTTAGAATCCTATTCCATCCATAGAAACAATATTTTTAAGCTATATTGTTGTGTAACTCTTTACAAAACCCGTAGATTTGTGTTACTTACCCAAAAAATAGAAGTCAAACACATTCATACATATAAAAATTCATTAAATGCATAAGATATATGAACACTTAATATAAATGAATTGATTTATACAATATTTAAAATATATATTTTAGTAATACCAAAGTGATAGATATCCAACCTCATTCACCACCCTATACAAGGCATAAGCCTCTAGGAAAGTAGGTAGACTGACCCCAAGTATCTTTATCTGGGGATAGTTCACTCCAGATAAAATCTAACTCATTGTAAATCTAACACCTAATATTCTTAAACTATATTCAATAACTAAATTTAAGTTCATAACTTCACTTAAAAATTGAGTTCAAGGTAGATGAAAAACTAAATTATAGATTAATTCCTAGAATGTAATTCAAGGCTCTATCTTAGAAGTAGATTAACATTTAAAATAAATCATACACCATATTCCAATTTCTTAAAAAATTTACTAAACATGAATATAGCAGTGAATAAACTTTTATATAAAAGAACAATTCAAATATTTAAACAAGATAAAACTATTCATAAACAATTCATAAATAAAATCTAACTATAAATCCTTTCATAATTTTAGTTTTAACATCATATAAATTCCATAATTTTGAATATAAACATTTTATATCCATTAAAATAATAAATCTTTCATATTATTCATTATATATCATTTTAATTTTAAATATATGATATTTTATGAATTATAAACTATTTAAAATCCAATTTTTTATTATGTAAACATTTTACATATTCTAAATATCATCTACTTAATCATTTTTTAAACCTTGATCATATCATTCATCAAAATAAATTTTTATTTGGCTTAAATAATATCCAAATAATGTCCTTTTAATTTAAATAATTCAAATTAATTAATTATGAAAAATTCAAAATTTTAATTTAAAAATTTTATATTTTGATCTTAATTCATAATTTATAACCCTTTATAAATAATTTCTTATTATTTCAATATAATGTTTTTACCTCTATATCATAAGTCATTCCATATAAATTTCTTAAAAGTTATTTCTAATATTAACATTTAATATTTTAAAATATAAAAGTTCATATTTATTTATTTAATTAATTATAAACCATTTATAATAAATTAATTAATTTATAAATTCCTTATAAATTAGATATTCCTAAAATACCTTTTAATATAATTTATAAACACCTTGTAAACCATTTAAATCATTTTATATGTTAATTTTTTTTAACAATTTAAAACAATTTTGTTTACCCTTATACAAAATCCATATTCTTCATAAGGGTATACTTATTTTACATTCACATAGATAGTCTATGTAAGAGTAGATAGTCTTGACCATTATGTAACACATACTATGTAAGGTTACTAAACTCTTACCTTTATGTGAACCATTCACATAAAGGAAAAACATGGATTACCCTTACATGAAATCCTTCACGTAAAGGTAAACCACTTCTCATAAAGGAAACTAGGTGAATACCTTTACACACACCTTTAAAATAGAGCACTAACTTCTTGTAAAAAATTTATGTAAATGTAAGAACTAGGATACCTTTACATGAACTCTGCACATATTGATCAGTCTCAAATTATTTTTACATTACCACTCATGTAAAGGCAAATAGAGATAACCCTTACATTGACCAATCAATATAAGGGTAAAATCTGACGACACTTATGCAAATAGATCTACATAATAGTAGTTCCAGATTTCTTATTTTGGATTTGGTGTGTGATAATGTTCTTTGGTTCTCTTTGTAGCTGTAGATTTCTATCGATACCTTTGAATGGATCAACCTATAATATTTTTTCTAGATTTATTTATATAGGTTCCATTTTGGCCTATTACAATGGATTTATTAGGGGTTTTGGGAGGTGTTGGTTGGCTATTCACCGATGTTCCTGGATCCACACCCCTTGTTGTTTATGTTTTTTTCCTTTGGGTTTTTCTTCTCCCTGGTTATTTAGTTCTTTCTTCGGTGGTTTCCTACTTTCATCATCATTGTTGATGACAATGTCTCATTTGATGTTGATTTTTATACTTTTGGACTATGGAATTTTGGTTTTTTGATTCTGTTTGTAATGGATGGAAGCATGAATCTATTACATCTGGTGTTATTGATAATGGTCTCTATTTGATTTGTGGTGGACCCATGGAAATGAGGAGGTTCCTGCATTAATTCTTCTCTGTGTCTAGTCCTTTATTCACTCAACTCTTCCCTAAATTCAAGGTCCATTTCCCCCTTCTAAGTTAATATGGTGCAATGGGTCAAAGAAGGTTTTTGGGAGGTTGCGTTTGAGTGGTTGATGACTTTCTAAGAGGTTCATCTACCATGGGCTTCTTATTCTTTGGATATGTTTCTTGTGGTTTTCATTTTACTACTATTGGTGTCGATTGGTTGGTTTTGTACGGTATATTTTCTTATGATGCTTTGTTCTGGTATAATGGAGAATACGATAATCCGGTTTCTAGTAGTCGGTGAGTAGCTTTATCAGTGGTGGTGGGTTGCAGATGCCATTGTGATGATGAAGGTGACCAGATGATGATGACCAGATGATGATGATAGAGAATTTTATGGAGATAAAGGCATGGTTTATGTGGACCCTACATGATGCATGAGGTAACTCATGGCTCATTATCTCATGGCCTGAGGTGTTTTTCCAAATTTTAATTTCATGAATTTGTGTGTTGTCCTTTTGAAATTTGAATTCCATTGCTCAGTGGATGTTTTTTTTGAATTTTTGAATATGTTGTACTATGTTATTTTATTTTCAGTATGTGTAGTTCCCACTAAACCTTAAAGTGGTTTTTATAAAATTCAAAAAAAGGATTTGAAGGAATGAGTCTAATAAAAATTATCAGAAGTTGGGGAAGTTACTTAAACCTGTTGTTGAGGATCTCCATGCAAGATAACATGATGCTATAATAAACAAAAATGAAGAATACTATTTTATATGGTGTACCTTACACCTAAGAGTATCTAAAAAATCATCAATCTTCATCTTATGGGTTTGATAGAGATCTCTAAGTAGTATCCAAATGATATAACAACTCCATAGTGTATCTACGAGATGTAATGAATCATCTAACATTTATATGGGATTAATATTCCATTTATGATCTCATAGAATCTAATATGAAAGGAAGGAAGAATAATAAAGATTCAATCCTTGAGGAGTTTTATCTAAGAAACAAGTATCCTCCACACCCACTGTCATCGGATGGAAGAAGTTTATATAGGATGTAGAAGATAAAACTCAATAGATTTATTTTATTCATGCATTAAAATGCATGAATAAATGTTATATATAGTATATTCATTCATCATATGATTACTTCATCTCCCATATGATTCATATCATGAAACAATATAATAAATGATAGCTTAGGCAGTGAGTTTATCAATAGTCTAACCAATACTGCCATCATAGGTAGTATAGAATAATATATAACCCATTATGCATGAAAATAATATATATATATATATATATATATATATCATATATATAAAAGTATATATATATAAATTTATTTAGGGAATATATTCATTATCGACATGTCATTTAGTGGGTGGATCCCACATACTACACACAATGTTTCCATAGGAAAATGTTTTATAACAAGAGACTACATGACTGGGATGGCTGGCAACACATACTGAGTTCCCATGCAGGCATTACACACCATGTACCACATTGGGAACAATATTTACCCTAAAATTGTAGCAGAAAATGTATCCAAGATACACATAGAGTTATCTATCAATCCCACTTGCTGGGTACTCCATAATACACACTAGGAATGTAGAACTTTACATGCCATGTGTTGAGGTAGTACATGAGAAAAGAGCTTCTAAGGAGATAAACGGCGTGTACCCTCTAGTACATGACATATAATTTTTATATCCCAAGTGGGTTTTCACATATCCTTTCTTGGGGCTCAGATTTAGGTATGTGAGTATCCTATCCTGAGAATTTTTCCATATAGGATTCCATGAAACACTCCTCATTGGTGTTGGAGGTAAGGAAAATGCTGAGGTGTTCAATTTTGTTTTCTTACTTCATAGGGTCGACATCTAGGTTTGGGCATGGAAATTAGAAAGTTATCAAGGTTTTAATCTCCATAATATATAGTTACATTAGGGCATGGGTCACCCGCCATCCTCATGTTGGGTAAGTATTCACCCCACTTACCCATGGAATGACATCATCTACCTTTGGATCAAATAGGGTAGGTATTCATCTTACATACTCTGGGTACAAAATCCTTTATCTATGGATTTTTTATTCCCTACATCTAAGAGCTCATTTGAGGAAAGGGTTCCTAAACTATATTTGGTATTCCCCCCACCTACCTGGGGCATGGGATCCTCCACTATAGTTTCTAAGAGGTTATGTTGGTTTCCTATTTTGTGTAGATCTGATTCTTAGAGTTGCATTCTAATTTCACTAGTAACTGGTAATAAATAACAAGAAATTATTCCACATATTAGGTTTTATTCTTTAAATCTTATTTGGTTTCTTCTTAAGAAATATTTTTCCCATTTCTTTATTTTTAGTTGAGATAATTGGTCTTTAATTTTTTTACATTTTGGTTTTTGGGAGTCCTACCAGGTATGTATATACTCACCCTTTCATGGGACTCTCTGCCAACATGTGTCATGTATTATGAAGAAAATAAATATTTCTATGATAAACTTATTAAGACAGGAATTGATGAAGTTTACTAGTACTTGGGGTTGGTAGTACCGGCCAGTGATCATATTTGAGGCTTATTCATAGGAGGGACCTCTGCACTCCTATTGTTAGTTTGGTTTAATCTCTGGATTATTGGGCATGAATTTTTCTCATATCTTTATGGATTATGTACAATCTTATTCTTATGGATTTTATATTTTGGTACATTCATTATATACATTATATTTCATTATATTTATTTATTTTTCATTATTATATCCTATGTGTAGGTCTATTTTGTGTACATGTGCATTAGGATAAGGCCTCTTATCATGTGATATATACCCACTTAGTGCTAGTCACTAGCCCATGACCTATTAGAGACAGGCTTCGGGTGGTACACTTGAATCATTTCTTTCTAAAATGGGTTTTAATGGGTCGTTCCATGTCAAAGTGGTATTAAAGGAGGTTGTTCCCAAGGATGGAGTTTGGAGATTAATGTTTAAAAAGGATTGGTTTGGGAAATAAGGATACAATGCTAAAGGTTCTCTAGTTTATCTCTCAATGTAGTAAATTTAGTGACAGTGTATTGGCTAACATATCCACTCACTGGGACTCTGATAACCTATTAGAAAACTTTATGCACTAAGAAATTGGTTAAAATGAAAAAGTAATGCCATATGAATCATATAAGAATAGGTTGTTGGTTTTTATATCGTTATTAAGCTATTTCCCTATATATGATTTCTTAATTATGGCTCATCCTGCTAAAATTTTAGTATTTCACCCTAAAGACAGGAAATTAATGTCCCATGGTAGGGTTATAACATACCTATGTTGGTTACTAAGCCTCTTACTAATAGAGTCCTAAATAGACCCATCAACATCATTTCATGCCTTAATCCTTCAACCCCCAATATATTTTATTAATATAGTGGGTTAGGATTAGGATACATGTAGGATGAGTTCATTGTATGAGTTTTAGTTCATGAGTCTGCCTAGGGTTTGAGGAAAGCCTGGCCCTCAGGCGACTGAGGACAACCTAGAATTAGTTTTTTGAGTATTTCACTTAGTTTAGATTCCTACCGACTATATGGTAGAGTTTTTATCTATTATTATATTTAGAATATTAGGGAACTATTGGATATTGATCATTTAGATGCATGGAGAGGTAATGCTCTCTTGGATAGAGTCTGAGTTCCTTTTATTTGAGGAGTTGTTTCTAGTGATGTTGAGGTTTGTTCACATTCAGGTGCTATTGGAGTTGCAACAGGGTAGTATGATAGTTGATGAGTATATTTTGAGATTCAATGATCTCACATGATACTCACTCAACATTGAACTTGATGGATTCTTTTTGTCATGAAAGTTCAAGAGAGGCCTCTATATAGATATTTGAGTATACATTGTTACCCTATGTATCTGAACTTACAATGAGTGTAATAGAGTGAGGCATAGGGATAAAAAGATTGTTAGTAGTGGGAAAACAAGTGTCGGGCACTGGAAGTGGTCACCTAAGAGTGAAGTAATTAAATCTGAGTGAAATATAATAGGATTAGGCTTTATAGAACTCAATCCATCAGTATGTGTAGTCTCATACTACAGGATCATTGGATTAGGTCTCACATAGAGTATCCAGTCACCTAGGGGTTAAAAATTGCTTTTTTTGTGAGGGAGGAGGTCATATGGCATAGGGTTTCTTGACCCATCATTCTATAATGAGAAGTCAGGCAGTTGATGGGCCTCTGTGACTAAGGTAGTGTTATGGATAGGTAACTCCTAGAGGAAGTCAGGGAAGACCTCAAGGTAAAACTTTTAAAAGAGTACCTAGTGGTGTATCGAGAGGTGGAAATAGATGAGGATGAATTTTTGATCCACTTCCACCACCATCACCCCCAGGTAGATCTTTTTAAGATTAGAGGGATAATGCTTAGGGAAATAATCAGTTATAAGATATGGATGGTTATAGCTGGGTGGCACTCAACATGATTCAAGGTATAATCTATTTTTTCTATATGCTATCAACCATACTATAAGACACCAGTTCAAGACACTCATTTATTATTGCATCCTTAGTTTAAGAGTTACATATTACAATGGAACCCTTGGCCTGGCCTATGTGGATATGGGATCTAACTGAAAGTAATCCCATTCTCACTCACATCTACTAATGATGTGAGCTTTCACTTTGTGGAGAGTGGTTCTCATAGAACCTCTTAATGTCTAGAGTAAAGTCTCATGATGTGTTCCTTGGAATAGAATAGATATCTACCACACATGGATGTATAGAATACTATCATTGGAGAGTGATAAGCCTATGATTTTATGGATTGATATTACTATTCATGGGTGTGTGGGACCTAAAGATGATATTATTAGGAATTTTTCATAGGAAGCTACATCTGATCACCCACCAGTTGGTGAGTTTTGAATTGTGTATTGCAGATACCTCAGATGGTGATCTTCCAGTAGTGGTGGAGGATTACATATAATTTTTACATGAGGATGTTCCAAGACTTCACCCATATTAGGAGTTCTAATTCTGCATCTATTTTCACTAAAAGACCACACTAATATCTTTTTTAGCTTATTGGATGACCTCGACTAAGCTCAGAAAGCCACAGGTGCTATTAGAGGGACTTACAGATAAAGGTTTTATTAAACATAGTGTGTCCTCCTAGGTAAATCCTATTTTTTTTTCCAAAAATAAAAATGAGAGATTGATAATTTTTTTCAACTATCACCAACTTAATTAGGTTAAAATCAATAAATAGTACCCTCTTCTAAATATCGATGACCCATTTGAATAGATGAAGGGATAAAAGTGTGTTTTGAAGATCGATCTTAGGTTCAACTATCACCAGTGTTGGGTTCATGAAGAGGAAATCTCAAAGACAATATTCAGATGTTTCTATGACCATTATAAGTTTTTGGAGATGCATTTTGGTATAAATAATCCTCTAACTATGTTCATAGGATTCATGCACCAAATATTTTATCCTTTCTTGGTCCAATTCATTGTTATATTTATTGATTACATCCTCATCTATTCAAAGTCAGTGGATGAACATGCAGATCATATGGGGATAATCCTAGACTTACTTTTGGGAAATAATACATATATATATATATATATGAAAATATCCTGAAGATTCAGTTATATAATAAAGAGGTTCACTTCCTGGGAAATTTGATCCTAGAGGGAATAGTAGTTGTGGTCCTGATGAAGATTGATTTAGTGGTATCTTAGTATCCACCCAAGAGTGAATTCAAGGTGTAGAGATTTCTTGGGTTGGTGGGTTACTAACTAATATATGTGGAATATTTCTATAGGATCATGGTTCCATGACTACCCTTACTGAAAAGGGGTATCCATTTTTTTTCTAAGTAATGATAGATATATTTTGAAGATCTAAATAAGATATTGATAAGTGCTCCAGTTATGAGGTTTCCAGAAGAGGGGGGGTCAAATATGTGGAATTATATGATTATTATAGAGTTGGTAATGGTTGTGTTCTGACATGGAGGTAGGTGGTGATTTCTTAGGGGTCTAGGTAGTTGAAATCCCAAGAGCATAATTATATGACCCATGACTTGGAGTTACTAATAGTAGTGTTTTCCATGAAGACATAGATTCACTATCATTTAGGCGAATGGTTTATAGTATACACATACCATTAAAGTCTCAGGTATATCTTTACTCAAAGAGATCTTAAACTAAGGAATATGTGGTTTTTGGAGTTCCTATAAGATTTCACTTCGATATATTCTATACTCTGGGAAATGAAAACATGGTAGTTAATGATTTTAGTTGGAAGTACCATTTACAGTTGTTGGAGGAAGAATTCAAGTAGTTATCCTTGATGGGACCATCCTTTGAGATGACCCAACCACAATATAAATTTATATTAAATAATTTTAGATGATTTTTTATTACATATCATAATAAATCACTCCCTAAAATCTATAGTTTTAATGTCTTTCCATATTATATACATAATCAACTAATTTACCAAATATTATTTAACATATCCTACAAATAATCTTCACAAATTAAACCCTTATAGACATATCATACTTAATTATCATTATCCTAACTAGGGGTATTATAAATATAAAAAAGGTGAGATTAAATAAACAGTAAAGGATAAACATAATATATGTAAATCAAAAACCACATGTGAGAATAAGATGAGCATATGGGTATGATAATATAATCAAGGTTCATGGATATATCATCAAAAATCATAAGTGATAATAATATGGGAATATGTGAAAGAAAACATAATCAATGTTCATATAATTAAAATAAGTATATCATACTTAATAAAAAATGGATCATAAGTTATGATATAAATATTTGGGAATAACTTAAGACATGGGTCATGAGAGTGTGGAAACATGAGTCAATAATCATGTTACATGAGAACATAACATAGGTACATAATGTAAGAATATGAAAAAAAACATAAGAATATAAATCATAACACACATCAAGGTTAAACACTAATAATTTCATTTCATAATGGACTAGGATAACCACTTTACCATAACATAGTGGACTTCGGCTAACCACACATATCCCATAATATTTTGGACTTGGGCTAACCACCCATGTCCCATTATGATCTAATGAGATATAAAACTGTACCCAATTCATTGGAGGTATATATAGGACACACACATCACATAATTGTAACATATATAGGTTCCAATTGGACATGAAAAAATTCATAATTTTATCATCACTTAATTAAACTATGTAAAATAAACATGTTTTTTGAAAATTTCTACAAGACACGTTCATAATACATCAACAGAGTGGAGGTGTACAATTTCATTAGAGAATATAAATAGTGAAGTATAAGAAACAATAAAGGTTTTTTAAATCAATAAAAAACACTTTTATAAGAGAATTACATTTTTTTGAAAAGTAGAAAGTGATATCCTTTAATTTTTTTATATAATTTTTATTTTAAAAAAATATTTAATAAAACAAAGGGAGTAGTAATTACTTTAGAAAATATAAAAATATGAATATGAATATTCTTAAAGATAACTAAATAAGATGGTAGGAAAATGTAGTCATCTATGAAATTCTCCATAGGATCGGTGCAAACACCAGATAGTGGGGGTTAATATGGTATTTACAACTTTTAATAAATTAACATTTCTATTTATAATCTTTTACCTCCTTTAGCTTTTGAACCTATGTTTATGATTAATACATAAGTGGATATGTTTTTTTATATTAACCCAATACAAATAGCACATGAAACACAAAAAATACATAAATAATGTCACATAGTATTTTTACAAGGTTTGAACCCTCTCAAGAAACCCACTCCTTGTTATGATCGTGGTACTTGAGTCACATATTATCCACTAATAATATTATCATAAATTACAATGGGTTGGTCAGGAATCATCCTGAAACCATATGGAAATGTATTATCATGAACTAATTATGTATCCCACACTATAAAACCTCATGTTGTATTATATTGTCTCCCAAAAGTTCTCACAACCTTATCCATTTTGAAGTAGATCTTCAATCTACTGAAGATGTCACTGCATCTACCATTTATATTTTCTTCCTTAATAAAAAGTCTTTGATTGCCTATTAATACTATATTGTACTATTTATAATCTATTATCTATTAAAATCCTTTATTCTAGTAATTATTCAGAAACTAATCACTAGTTTCACTCTCTTCAATCGTTAAGGTTATTGATAGCCAATAAGTATTCTGTAGAAATCATTGCACATTGGCCTTTATTATTACTAATTATTATTTATTATTCTAAAAAATCTATAACACTAGGTTTCATAGTATTTTATCTCATTACTAGATTTAACTTTTTCTTATTTTTATAGGAAATTTTCTTCTTCATAGTGCAATATCATGTTTTTTAATTTTATTCTCATGGAGAGATCTCATGTTGTCTTCTCTGAGAGTTCTATAAAATGTCATCTTCTCATACTTTATTATCATGTTTTAGATATATTGAATCACAAATATATTTTTCTATATATTTAATACAGAAAATCTTTAAAAATAAATATGATAACCCCATATCATTTCTTTTAATCGAACCATGTTGGTGCATTCCCATGAATTGAATTTCTTTTCCATAACTTTTTATATGGGTGTTGTCCCACTATCAGGAATATTATCCTTTTCATTAACCACTTATCTACCAATTAGTTTTTATAATACCCTTTATCATGTTCTTATTAATTTATATTATATAAGTAAGTATCCATATAATTATTATAGACCACAAATAAATATTCTTTATTTATTTATAAAAAATAATACAACAATTGTAGTTGTAATATGGTTCTTCTCTTTTGAGTATAAGCACTCCTATGAAACCAGTATAAACTCCAACTTGAGTATGTACCCTTAAAAGCACATAAAAAATTAAATTTTTTCATATTCAATAAGAATAAAAAATGGGTATGTGATATTTAATCAAATGAATAAAAACACAAGAATCATTATATTTCAATTACATATATTTTTTTATTTTGGAATTTATTCATTTCTAACATATTTATTATCCTAGAAGTTCATCACAACTTGATATTATTTTACAAAGTTAATAATATAGGATTCATCATTTATCTATCTTGAATCACAATTATTTTTTTATGTTTTAATCAAGTAATTTCAACTCAGGAATCATTTGACTTATTTTAGTTTAGAAATTATAATTTTGGAAATCCAAAAATTTTTAGTCCTCAAAATTCTCACATGTTTTCTTATTGTTGGACTCTAAATGATTCTTATAAAGTATACATTTCATCCTTACAAAGTATACTATGATTATTTTCCTTTTTTATATCTTTAGGAATAAATTACTATTAAATAGGGATAAAATGATCCTTATGAACTTCACTATGATCTTCCATAATTTTTTTATTTTTTCACTTTATATTCTATTTTATTAGGATAAATGATCCTTATGAAGTCTATATACATCCCACTTATAATGTTCCTAGTCATCCTTATGAATTCCATTAATTTTCCATTTTCTCAAAATTTATAATATAATTATCTTTACAAAGTTGGTCAATGATCTTTATAAAGTTAGAGTTCATCTCTATAAACTTTGAAATGATCATTATGATATAGACAATGACCCTTAGGATCTACAGGGATGATCTTTAAAAATATTAGCCATCCTTTTGAAGTTAGGAAATCATCCTTATATAGTTTTTGAGCATCCTTATAGAGACCTTTTTACTTGTATTTATAAGAATAGATAACCCTTAAGGTTCTATTGGATCATCCTTATATTGTTATAGACTCAAGATAGAGTATTTTAATAAATATTACTACCTATATATTTATATATTTAATATAATCTTCTCAAATCCTTCATCCAAGTGATATTTGTTAACTTATTCCAGTATACTTCAGGCTAAATACTTCATAGATGGTTTCTAAATAACTTTATCTATATTTTATTCAAAATTTGAAACTAAATTAATATTTTATATAATAACAGACTTGTAAACAATTTAATAGTAGTTCAATATCCATATTCACTCTCAACTTCTACACTACTTCAAAAATTTTATTGATAATACCATAAAATTATCACTAATATTTCATATAAGGAATGAATCATTATTTATATGATGTATGGACTACTTTCAATGTAGTATCAAACTATTCCAAATTCATTTTCCAACATAATATGTGATCATACATTTCATGTACAATGGAATATTCAATATATTTTCCCATCAATGAATGGAAAACATCTTAAGATTATTACATAAACTTTAATTTGAAACTATATTGATTACATATTGAAAACAAATACAACATCATCTCCATCAATCAATTTAGGAACTTTAACCCCTCTCTTTTTATTTTTTTCCAATACTAAGATTAATTCCAAAGTCAATGTGTCTCTTCTCCCTCTTATTAAGAGTAAATTAAAAAGGTATATGTTTTATCCCCCTTACTAATACCATATGTATAACTAAATGTCTTCTAGTACAAAATATTTTTCCCATTACTCCTCTTAAAAATAAAACATCTTCTATCCTTTTTTTTCTTCCACTATTTCTAAGAATCAATCAATTTCCATGAGATAAGTGTGACACTAAATTTTCTTAACAATGTGTCATCAACTAATAAAATCTAAGTATATGTGGGATATCATAATGTAAATAAAAAGAGTGACTATTTTAATAACATTACTATCCATATTCTTTCCAAAATGTGATATCAAATTTGAGATTCACTTATTTGGGGATGCACAAATTGATTTTCAATAAGTTTTATAAACATGAACTCAAATTGAAAAAAACCTAAAAAATATTCAAGTGAAAGTTTATTTTTCTCTTCTATTTTGTTTGATAATCACCACATTAATATATATATTCAATATAAACTAAAATAGTCATGTGAAAGTCAAAATAATACCTTAAGAAATAGTTTTTAGGTGCTTTCTAGAATTCCATATTTAATAAGAAGAAATAAATATCTAGAATATCAATCTTTTAAGTTTCCCCTAAAGTGATTATATTGATCAATCTTTACCATGATCAATTTTATTTAGAAATAGTATGAAATAATTCGATATTATTTGTGATATTCTATGATGAATAGTTATTATTAGTGTCTAAGCCTTACAACAAACACCAGTCCTCATTTTTTGTTTAACCTTTAATTCCCATTACAATAAGTACAAAAAAAACTATTTGGGAGTAAGGTTAATCTCCACCATCTTGTCAATGTGAGAAACAAGGATGAGAATTGTTTCTCAACTGAGAAAATACCATCTTTAAAAATTTAAAATGATGAGAAATCTTCATTTTTTCTTCACCCTTGAAATTCTAAATCTATTTTTCATTGGACAGTATGGATTCCATATCTCTTTGAGCTTTATTCTTAGTTGCAACATTCTTCTTTACTTTAAAACACAAAAAGTCACTTTTTCAAATTGCTCCAACTTCTTATCTATTTCCAACTAGGTTGGTCATTTTGTAAATCACCCCTTTAGTGCATGGTTTTCTTTATTAATATGTACAAAATATCTCTTTATAATATAATTTTTAACACAATAATTCATAATTTATTTTCCTTTAGATTGTATTAGGTTTTATTTTTTAAGTATCCATGTAACTCAGTTGGTAGCTATGCATCTAGCTTACTCACACCTTCCACACACATCTTCAGTAGCATTATAGTTTCACTTTTTTTGAAGCTTCTAAAATTATTCATTAGGAGTTTCAAAATTTAAATCAATCCTACCATCTCTTTATTGGATTAATTCCATTTTATATTTGAATTATCTCTTTTTATTTTAATATTCATCACCACTATGAAATGGTTCATGGTGTTTCCTTTTTTTAAGCAATAAAAGCATATATATTTTAATTTGAAATCCTCTTCAGCCTTCTTCTATGTCTTATTAGAATAACTTTGTTCAACCACATTCTTCTATTTTATCCTCAAAGAGGATTCAATTTATTTTATTACAAGATTAATTTTTTTGGTCAATTTTTCACAAAATAATATGACTGATGCTAAGTTAGTACATACTAGTACACTTCATAACTAAGACCACATATGTTAAAATAATCACATAATTCTTATAAGAAATGAAGTTTATTCATGTCTCATAGATTCCTATTATTTATTGAATTGGACTTTAGTCTAAAAGGTATATTTTTTACTTCATATTTAACCCTGACTACATGACTTATATTCTCTACGTACGTTAACATGTTTTACCAAAAATCGACAAAATTGTATCCAAAACTCAGGAAGCACCAGTAGTATCGAAGAAACCTATTTATTTTTATTATAGGTGTAGTCTAGATAAATTTTTGTGCTTAATGTTTTTAGATATATTTATCATATTTTTGTTATGTATTTTGGAGACATTCTATTCTTAGACATGCTTACATACACCCTTTATATCATTTGTGGTTTTGTCATCAACCAAGCTCAGTCGTTATCTAAAACAATACCTGACCTGGTGAGTGGTATGGACCGAAGGGTGTTCCTGATCCTTACTGGCTGGAACAAGTCCCCAGGTATCATAAATAAATATTGGGAATGATTTACTCAAATTTATAAGAATAAAACAACCAGAAAAATTTACTAAACTGAATCTAAAAATTTAAACCAAAGAAACCCTTAATAATTTTTAAAATTGAATTACAGGGTTTTAAACCAACATCCAAAAAAGACAAAATAAAAAGGTTAATAAATTCTAACTCAAAAACCACCACAAGGAAAGGGGTAATCTACCACAATCCACCTCCACAACACTACACCAAGATGACAACTAGATACCTGAACTGAAATCACCAAAACCCTTTCTCTTACCTATGTGAAACATTACCAAGTCTACTTACCCCCAAAAGTGTAAGTAGGGTGTGAGACTAATCCTTGTAGGATTTCACCAAATAAAATATTCCATGCACTAAAAATTATATGGTAAATAACTTACAAGATTTTATACAAAAGAAATGCTAGTAACAATTTTAAGAAAAAAATATTTAAATGAAAGACAATTTTAAAGAATTTTTTTTAAAGAGAACACACTTTCTTCTAAAAATTTACATCCAAACACTACTATATTCTTATATTAAGTGAAATATATCCATTTAGAACTAATAATAGGAACTACCTCTAGGAACTAGTTATCAGTGGGACCCTAGGTACCTCGTATCTTAGTGAAACGTGGTATAGAAACCATGAAAAAAACTTTCTCATGCATGAGACACTAGAGAGGAGTAATATCCAAAGTTATAGTGGTCTCAAATAATTTTATATATATATTTATTTTTGTCATTTTCAATCCACTAAGTGAAATTGGGCCACAACCACTTCTAAATCACTAGAATACTGGTCCATATCCACCCACCTAGATACCTGGGATTCCCTTTTGTACTAAAAGAAGTTATACACATCACATAACAACACTTGCACATACAAATTCCATTTAAAATCATATGAACACCAAAACATTTACCAAACATGAATCACACCGCTTATATAACTTAATAAACCATTTAGACAATTTATAAAATAATTTTCAAGAACACCACAAGGTTTTCCACACAAAAATACACCCAAAATACTATTTTTAAAATCAACCACACATTAATTCCATACCAAAATATGATTTACAACCCTTAAATAATATAATAAACTAATTTCATAATTTATAAAATCATCACAAGTGACTCAACAAGAGTTTGCACATGAAAACACCCAATTTCATGTAAAAATGCCACTTTAAAATCAAACACACACTTAATACTTTTGAAAACCACTTTCTCAGCACAAAAAATGATCAAGGAATATGCTAAATTAAACATGAAATAAAAATAAATTCACCAAATAATTTTTACTCATGGAACCACCTACCTTTTGTGTCAAAGAGCCCAAAAAATTGGTGCAAAACTTCAGCCACACCTCAACACACCACAATAAATAAAGATTAAACACTAATCCAAGATATTGAACCAAAAAACTCAATATTAAACCCTTGGAAATAAACCATAGTTTTTGGAAAATTAGAACCCCAATAAAGAGTGAAGACAACCTATACAGAAGCAACAAATAAGGGAGAAATCCACTTGATGATTCTTAAAGTTTCTCCCACCAAAACCCCTTAAAAAATGGGTGCCAAGGGAGATTGAGGGAGTTTGGAGAGTTATATGGCTGAAAATACTGAGTGCAGAAGAAGAGGGATGGATTAGGTTTAATTCTGGAAGGGAAAAATGGTAAATACCCATTTTTTTAATGACCTAGACATTTCTCATGGTTAGTTTTAATGGTTTTATAAATTGTGAGGAAACTATGCACACATTCTCTCCAGACCGCATAGTTTCCTATGCCAAGCTGCACAAACATGTAGTATCCCTGCAATAGGTTCTTCCTTCTACTACATAGTTACCTGGGTTAGGCGTACATTTTATACTAACCAGGCACCAACCATGTGCATGGGTCTCTCTTCCCAAAATATCCTTTTTTCTCTAAAATTCATAAGGGAACCTTGGAAAAAAGATAGAAAAAAATAAAAAGGAAAAATACCTAGAAAGAAATACACATATGTGACAATTCTTCCCACTATGAAAACTTTCTGCCCTAAGAAATTCAACTCAAAGCTTGATTAAAAAATAAGAAATGATACTCTTAATCAACCCATGAATTCATCTCCCAAGTCTCATGCACATCATTCCCATGATTCCAAAGGACACAGACAAATGGAATAGACTTCCCACAAAGAACTTTCTATTGGGAATCCATTATCCACACCAGATATTAAAACCCTAATAAATCAGGTTATATCTCTAACTCCTCCCAACTAAGCATATGGGACAGGTCCGGGTTATATTTCTTTAGTTTGGAGAAATGAAACACATCATGAATAATGGTAAAATGAGAAGGAAAATCTAACCTATATTCCACCTTACCAATATGATAAGTGATTTCAAAAGGGCTGAAATACCTCAGTGATAGCTTTCCCTACTTCCCCAAATGGTGATGACCCAAACAAGGGGCCACCTTCATGAATACCCGACCACCCATGAAAAACTCAAGATCTCAACATCTCTAATCAACATAAGATTTATGGTGACTCTGAGATATCAATAACTACTGCTTGATAAACTTGAATTTCTCAGATGTCTTCTGCAAAAGGCTCATTCCAAAAATTGAGGTCTCACCTACCTCATCCAAAAATAATCGAGACCGACATGACTAAATGTAGAGAGCCTCAAAAGGATTCATTCTAATAGATAATTTGTAACAATTATTTTAAGAATACTTGACCAATCCCAGATGGAAATCCAATGATCCTTTAAAATCCAAAACCCAAGCGTGAAGTATGTCTTCCTGAATTTTATCTTCCCACTCCATTTGACCATCCGTTTAAGGATGGTATGCCATAATCATCTTAATTTTCTACCTAAATTACTTCTTAAGGTCTTTCCAGAATCGAGAGGTAAAATGAGGATCTCTAACTAAAACAACTATTGATGGCACCCCATAAAGCCTCACCACCTCCTGAATATACAATCATCCCAACTCATCCACTTTAGTTGTATCTATGATCAGAATAAAATGGGATGATTTGGTCAAATGATCAATTACCACCCAAATAGAGTTCCTTACCTGAGGTGTACGAGGAAATACAAAAATAAAATCTATGGAAACCTCATCCCACTTCCAGGTAGGAGTGGGCAATGGATGAAGCAAACCAGATAGCATTTGATTCTTGGCCTTTACCTACTGTCATGTGTAACACCTTGATACCAAACTAGCTATGTTACACCTCATTCCTGGCCACCAAATCTACCTAAAAACATAATAATACATATTGGTCACCCCAGGATTAATGAACCATTAAGATTGGTGGCTATCCTACATCACCACCTACCTCAAGGACAACACCACCACCAAACAACCCTTAAAGTACAATACTCCCTCAGGAGATGAAGACCAATCAGAATATGCCTCCCCAACATGAGGAAACTGCATAGACTACAAAAAAAAAACTCATCAACTGGATGTCCCCCCTAAATAAAATCCATAAGAGAAGGATTCAACTAAATGATCACCAAGAATTCACCCCCGTTATGCTCCTTGGTCTCCAAATGCATCTGGGAAAAGATCCCCATCAGAGTCCACTCATCACTAGACTTCCTTAAATCCTACACTAGAACTTTTCTGCTCAATTAATCGGTCACCAAATTACCCTTTCCCGAGGTATATATAATATCAAAGGTGAATCCCTAAAAATATTTGATCCAATGGAACTCCATCAAGTTTAAGTCTTTTTAGGATAAAATGTAGGCTAATATTTTATGGTCAGAGAAGACCAAAAATTTCTCCCCAAAAAGACAATGGATCCAAGTCATTATGGAATATATAACCACTTCGAATTCCAAGTCATTGGTTGGGTAACTATTTTCCTTTGGTCATAGTTGGCAGGATCCATACACCACCATGTGATCACTCTGCATAAAAACACACTCGATAACCATACCTAAAGTGTCTCAATATACCACATAGCCCTTAACAGACTATAGAAAGATCAATATAGGCATAATAGTCAACTTCCTCTTTATCTCCTCAAAGGATGCCTGACACTATGGGTACACTCAAACTTTACCCCTTTCCGAGTAAGTGCAGTCATGGATGAGGAAATCTGAGATAAATCCTAAAAAAATATCTATAAACACCTACTAGGTTGAGAAAAATCTTGATCTTGAACATATTCTTCAGCTGCTACCATGAAATAACTGCACCGATCTTCTCAAGGTCCACCAAAACACCCTTCTCTGAAATCAAATGACCTAGAAACTTCACCTCCCTGGTCCAAAAGGTGAACTTGGAGGGTTTTCATAAAGATGATGATCCCACAATGTTCCCAATATTATGCTCAAATGATTCTCATGCTCTTCCTTAGATCCAGAATAAACTAGGATTTCATCCACAAATACCACAACTAAAGAGTTGAGATACTAGTGGAACACCCTATTCATGAGTTCCATAAAAACTATTGGAGTACTGGTCAACCCAAATGGCATGACCAAATACTCAAAGTGGGCATACCTGCTTCATAAATACATCTTTGGGATATTAGCCTCCCTCAACCTAACTTGGTGCTAACCCAAACACAAATCTAACTTAGAAAACCACTTTTCCCCTTCATTTGATCAAAAAAGTCATCAATTCGGAGTAAAGGGTATTTATTCTTAATAGTTATCTTATTCAAATTTCGATAATCAATGCATAACCGAAGGGATACTTCGAACTTCATTGCGAAAAAAACAAGAGTGGTCCAAGGAGAGATTCTTGGGTGAATGAAACCTTTTGATTCCAAAACATTTAGTTATATCTTTAATTCCATCAACTCGGTGAGAGCCATGCGATATGAGGAAAGAGATATCAACTGTGTTCCTGATGCCAAATCAATCGAGAACTCCATGTTCCACTATGGGGTTAATCCTGAAAAGTCATCTAGAAATACCTCAGAGAACGCATACATTACTCGAGGTAGTCCACCCTTATGAGCACCACAATCGTCCTCCTGTGTGAGAGACAATAACTGAAAGATAAGATTTTCCAACTCTGGGAGTGGAGGTCCCACATGATCCAAATGAGGATCCCATTTCCCAAGACATACATAAGGACTCCCATTAGGTTCTATGAAACTGAACCACTACCTATAACAATTGATAGGTAACTGGAAGTGCACTAGACAATCCATGTTAAGGATCTCATCAAATGGGTCCATGCTTAGGACTAAGAAATCACACTCCATCTCAACCCCTGACATGGATAGAATACAAGATAGAAACCTAAGACCGCACTCCTTCTTCCTACCCAATGATGTTACTAAATCCATTAAAAAATACATCATCTTGGTTGGAAAGTTCAAAATATCTAAAATACAAGAAGAGATAAAATAAAAAGATGCATTAGTATCAAATAAAATAGCTACTATAGTAGATGAAATCAGAATGGTATCTCAAACTACCAAGGGCCCTACATCCTATCCCGCTGGTTCCTGATCTACAACATGAAGATGATTAGTATCTTCCTGAGAATGACCACTCACCTGCAACATTACCTCAAACCATATCTTTCCTGAATATGATCTAGTCATACTATCATGACCACCAAATAGAGACACCACCATCCAGGCCAGTTCTGACTGAACAGACACTCCTCTGGAATCCATAGATCCTCCCCACTTTGGTATGAGTGCTCCTCCCTAAAAAAACCCTACAAGTTCCCCATAATTCCACACTGATGACAAGGACTAGGAGGGGATGTGATAGTAGGTTGATTATTCCATGCCCTCCCACATTGATGGCACACAACATATCTTTCATCAGAAGCTATATAAGAAATATTCCGGGAAGGATGGCCTAAAATACCACCTCTTTTCTTACCTTACTCATCCTGCTTCCACTTTTTATCTAATGATCTACCACTGCCCACAAATAGAACCACTCTAGAAACCCAGACTTTCCTTTTTCATCAATCTTAACCATGAAAGAATGATCAACTACCTCATCCTAGGTTCCCAAAATGAAAAAGAATACATGAGAGTAAATTTATGGTTGAAACCCCTTCTCAAACATCTGAGCTTTCATATATTAATTAGAAACAATCTCGGGTTCATACCTCACTAGATCAGCAAAATGGCTATCATATTCCATCAATAACTGATCTCCCTAGGAAAGATCCATGAAATCCAGGGATCTGGAACATGCCATGACATTGAGACAATACTTCTTGTTGAAGATGGTCTTGAAATCCTTCCAACTCATCTTCTCATAATTCCCAGCCCGAAGCACTAATTCCCACAACCTTCAGCTGGTACCCTCTAAGAATGATGAATATTTCACCCTGACTTATTTAGGAGTGTCAAAAAACTCAAACATCCTCCCAATCTTCTCAATCCACTCCTCTACTTCCTATGAATCAACATTGACCTGAAAATTAGGAGGCTTGTTATTGAGAAACTTCTAAGCCTTTTCCCTTTCTAGGACTAGATTCATCCTCTCTAACTGGGGAGGGAGCAGGATCCACTCCCTATCCCAGAGCAAGAATAGAACAAACCACAGCTTCCACCAACCTCTGATCAAGAGGTGTGGGAGACCACTCTCTTGCTTCCTTCCGTGGTTTCAAGGGAGCTCTTCGAGGAGGCATGTTTCTACAAAAATAAACATTCACAAGAGAAAACATTAATACAATAGTTATGAAAATTTTATCAATAACAT
The DNA here is from genome assembly GCA_963277665.1 of Viscum album. Lineage (NCBI taxonomy): Eukaryota > Viridiplantae > Streptophyta > Magnoliopsida > Santalales > Viscaceae > Viscum > Viscum album. The sequence continues at coordinate 938,582,536 of OY728153.1, forward strand.
AAAATATAAATAAATTAAACTTGACATGATAATAAAATGACCAAAACACTTCACCCCCACCCAGTGTCCACATGTAGTCTATAGCCTGCACATCCCACCTCGAAGAGATGTCAAAAAAAAGTCCTAACATCCCTTGGTGACTCGAGGTTTTTCACAAGGTGTGTTAGCCAGGCACCCCACTCACAACTAGAACTCCCAGTCCTGAAAATCCTAGCTCCTATCTGACCCGACTCATCCCAAATAAAATGAACTAATGACCTAGCCTCCTTTGATACCATTTTTTCATGAACCAATATGGGTAGTCATCTGAATCGGTTCCTGACCTGATCCAAGGCATGGCCCAGAGGGTGTTCCCAATCCCCACAGAATGGTACAAGTGCCCGGGTATTGTAAATAAATATCGGGAATGATTTACCAAAATTTATAAGCATAAAACAACTAGAAAAATTTACTAAAATGAATCTGAAAAGTTAAACCAAAAAAACCTTAAAGAGTTTTTAGATTTGAATTACAAGGTTTTAAAACAATATCTAAAAAAGAGACAAAAAAAGGTGAAACAATTTTAACTCAAAAGACCCCATAAGGAAAAGGGGTATTTCCTTCAATACACCTCCACAACACCACACCAAGAAGACAACTAACAACCTGAACCATAATCACCAAAATATTTTGCCTTACTTGTTTCAAACATTACAATGTCTACTTGAATCCAAAGGTGTAAGTAGGGTGTGATCCTAATCCCAGTAGGACTCCACCCATGATAATATTACATGCACTAAATATTATAAGGTAAATAACTTGCAAGATTTTACACAAAGTAAATTCTAGTAATAATTAAAAAAACATCTTTAAATGAATGAAAATTTTAAAGAATTTTTTTTAAAGAGAATGAAATTGATTCTAAAAATTTATGCCCAAAAAATATCCTTTGATGATTGTAAGTAAAATATATCCAATGATCAATAATCACAGGAAGTACCCCTAGTCACTAGCTAGTAGTGGGACCCTATGTACCCTGTATCTCATTAAAATGTGGTATAGGAACCACGACCAAAAACTTTCTCATGCATGAGGCACTAGAGAAGAGAAATATACAAATTTATAGTGGTCTCAAATCATTTTCCATATATAGTTATTTTTTTCATCATCAATCCCACTAAGTGAAAATGGGCCATATCCACTTACGAATCACTAGCATACTAGTCACAGTCTGCCCAACTAGATACCCAGACTTTCCTTTTGTGCTCTAACAAGTTCCACACATCACATAACACCACTTTCACATCCAAATTACATTTTAAAATCAAATAAACACAAAACAATTTCCCAAACATGATTAAAACCTCTTATACAACTCAATAAACCATTTACACAATTTATAAAATAATTTTCAAGAACACCACAAGGCTTTACCACCAAAAAATGAACCCAAAGCCCTCTTTTAAAATCAACCTCACATGAACGCCAAGCCAAAATATGATTTTCAGACCTTAAATAATATAATAATCTAATTTAATAATTTATAAAATCATTCCAAGTGGCACAAAAAGAGTTTTCACATGAAAAACACCCAATTTCATGTAAAAATGCCACTTAAAAATAAAATGCACACTTATTCCTTTTGAAAACCACTTTCACACCACACACAATGATCAAGGAACATAGTAAATTAAACATTCAAGAAAAATAAATTCACCAAATAATATTTACACTTGGAACCACCTACCTTTGATGTTAAAGAGCCCAAAAATTGGTGCGAAACTTCAACCACACCTCAATGCACCACAAGCAATCAAGATCGAACCCTAATCCAAGATATTGAAACCAAAAAGTCATTATTAAAACTTAGGAAAGAAACCCTAGCTACTAAAAAATTGGAACCCTAAGAAATAGAGGAGAAACCCTAAAAAGAAGGATGAAAAAAAAGGAGAAATCAACTTACTTGATGATTCTTAAAGTTTCTCCCACCAAAATACCTTAAAAAATGGGTGCCAAGGGATCTTGAGGGATCTTAGAGACCTCCTATGGATAAAAATATTGAGTGGGGAAGAGGAGGGGAAGACTAGGTTTAATTATGGAAGGGAAAAATGGTAAATACCCATTTTTTAATGACCTGAACATTTCATATAATTATTCCACACAGTTTATTAAACAGTGCGACAACTGTGCACACACTCTGTCTAGAGAAAATGGTTTACTAGCCCGAGGCGCACAACCGTGTGGTAGCCATGTGATAGGTTATTCCTTCTACTGCATAGTTACCTGGGTTTTATGTATGGTTTACACTAACCATGTGCCAACTGCGCTCCTGGTTCATCCCACCCAAAACCTCCATTTTTCTCCAAAATACAGAAGGGAACCTAGGAAAAAAGATAAACCAAAAATAAAAAGGAAAAATACCTGAAAAAAAGACACAAATGTGATAGGTTTTATCATCATTTTTATATATCCACATTTTTCAAGATTTTAACTTTATTATTATAAATTTTTTTAAAATATAATTAGTGAATGAGATACCTTTTCCATGGGAAGATTATTGGAAGACGAAGTGATGATTTCTAGCTCCTATTACCACTAATTTGAGTTCTCTTAGATTCAATACTCTTTTCAAAAGTCTGTGTGAAAAAATATATTATCATCTATTTGTGATGATTTTAATTTATTTTATTCAAAATTTCTCAACTTTAATTCCATATCAAGTAACCTTAGATTAAGCGCATTCTTATGAGAAATAATTGAGTTTAGTCTACCTTCCCATTCATCCTTTATCTTCTGAGTTTTATCCTCATGATTTTTTTTCTTCTAGTAGAAAATAATACAACCCTTTTATTCTATTTATTTTTACTTCTAACTGAGTATCCTTGACATTTATATAAAATTTAAAGAGAAAAAAATTATTCCTTAGATTTCATAAGGTTTGTGAGCTTATTGGATCTTCTAACCTTTTTAACCAATGCATCTCCTATTGCATCAATTTCTAATTCTACCTGTGAATTTTCATCATGTAGTCCCTTGATATATGAAAATATGTGAGTGAAAAACTCAATGTGATTTTTTTCAAATAATACATGACTTTATAATATAAATCACTTAGTGATTCGTTGAATATATATTTATCATAGCATGAACTTGTATCATATAAGGATTAATCTTCAACATATTCATTAAAATATATAGCACACTGATTAAATTCAGCTAGTGGTTGTTCATAATTATCCTGGGAATATTTTATATGATTATTTTCCTCTATCTTAATATTGTTTCTCTAAGTGTTAGAGAAAAAATCAAAATATTATTTGAAAGGTATGAAAACAAAATTATAAATATGAGGTGATTTTTAACACTCTTCAAATCTATTCTTCAGTTTTATGATAAAAAAACTAGGGCATTATTTATTTTAGATCCAATCAAAGGGAACCTTTTCTCTAACACCAGTTAAAATGGCCTATAATATTGATGGGGGGGGGGGTGAATTCATTGTTTCCAAATTTTATTAAATTACAATTTTTATTTCTAATATTTTCCTCATTTGGTGTTTGATATTATTTTCCTGGTTAAGGCATAATTGGATCTGTTTTTATATTTACCTAATAAAAATAACACATGTAATGTATAAAATCAATAAATTGTGGTACATAATATTTTTATAATGTTCAGCCCCTCAATGGGAAACCTAATCCTTACTATGATCAAGGTTTATATGTTTTATATTCTCTACTAATAATTTTATCATCAATTACAGTGGGTTGTCTAGATATCATCATGAAACCATTTGAGCATGGATTATCCTGAACTCATTATGTATCTCACACTAAAAAACATACCATTGGATTACACTATATCCCAAAATTTCTTAAAACCTAATCCATTTTTATGTATATCTTCAAACTACTCGAGATGTCACTACATCTACCATTTAGATCTAATTCCTCAATAAAAAGTATTTAAATACCTTTTTATGGTTTGCTACACTGCTTGCAACTCAATCTCTATTCAAATCCTTTATCTCATTTATTATTCATAAATTTTACATTGATTTCACTCTATTAAAAATTTATGACCAATAAGTACTCTATATAACTCCTTGACCATCATAATTTCTCAATACTTATTCTTGATTTTCTTTCTCAAACATCTACAACACTGGGTGGATCTGGTCTCAGTACCTGATTCTCCTTCTTCCTATTCAATACATGAAATGTTCTTATTTAAAGTATAATATTCAGTTATTTTATTTTATTATCATAGACAGATCTTAGGTTCTCTTCTTAAATAGTTATATAAAATTTAATCTTCTCTCTATTTCTTCTTAACATTTATATCTCTAGAATCACTATTATATTTTTCTATATATTTATTATCAAAAATATCTAATAAATTAGTATGTAAATCCTCCTATCATATCCTTGAATCAAACCATGTGGGTGTGTTCCCATGATATTCTTTTCTTTTCCTAAAATGTTTATATGGGTGTGCTCCCAACACAATGAATATTTTTTTTTCATTAACTGCTTCTCTGCCAAGAATTTTTTAGAATAAATTTTCACATTTCTCTCTTACTTTATCTCATATGAGTACATATAATTTTATTTCTTATATAAATATCAATATAATACTTCTAAAAATATATTCACAAAAAATCAAAAATAAACAATATTGATTTCTATATGAAAAAAATACAATAATAACAGTTGTGGTGTGAATCTTCTCTCTATGGTGTGAGTGTTCCTATGAAACTAGTAAAATCTTCTTATTGAGTATATAAATATCAAATTTCATCTAATATTGAACATATCATATTTATCAAGATTCAAAAATTGGTTTTTTATATCAAATTCATTTAAGAAGAACATACGAATCTTCATATTTCTGTTACAAAGTTGTTTATTCTATAATTTCTTCATTTTTGAGCTATTTATTTTTCTAAAAGTTCATATCAGCTTGATATTATTTTCCAAAGTCATGAATATCAACTTCCTCATTCATACATATTGAATCAAAATTATTTTTTTGATGTCTTAATTAATGAATTTGAGACCATGAACCACTTTAATTATTTATCTATAGAATTTATAATTACGAAAAACTCAAAATTTCTAGTTTTTTAAAGTCTCACGTTTTTTATAAGTGTTGGAATCCAGATAATACTTATTAATTGTACCAATAATTCTTATAAATTACACTATGATTCCTTTCCTTTGTGAGGTTTTTAGGAACAAAACATTATTGCATAGGGAAAAATGATCCTTACAAGCTTCATTATGACATTCCAAGAAATTGTGAAGTTTTCACTCTATCTTCTATTTTTTAAGGATTAATGATCCTTATGAATTCCATAACTATTATCCTTACAAAGTTATAGGGTATCCTTACAATGTCTAGTACTTTTATATTTTTTAAAAATTTAAAACAAAATCTTCCTTACAAACTTTTTCAATGAACCTTACAAGTTTAGAGTTCATTGTTACGAAATATTTAATGATCCTTATGATATAGACAATGATATTTACGATTTTTAAGGGTGATCCTTATGAAAAACAACCATCCTAAAAATTCCTAAAATCATCCATATATAGTGTGTATACATCCTTATGCATTCCCCACTACTTTTATTCATAATAATAAATAATATTTATAGTTCTATTATATCATCCTTACATAGTTCTGGAATTTTACAAATTCATCAAGACGTGTAGATTCTCGAATTCTTCAAATGAATTTATAATGTCTTAAAATCTTATCAAGGTCTTCTAAATTACTTAAAATCACCTCATAGCGTCTTAAAATAATTCTATAAATTATCAAAATAATTCCAAACTTATCTATCTTGTTTCCAAAGAAATTCACATTATATATACTCAAGTTATATTATTATAATGAACCCCACTACCTCTATATTTACAGATTTAATCTCATCTTCTAAAATCCTCTATCAAATTGATATTTTTTCACTGATTCTATAATACTTCATGCAAAATCAATATGTCAAAACATCCATTTAGCAATAGTGTTTTTGGATTTACATGATGGTTTAAACCACTACTAAATGAGTCCTGATAATTTATAGAAACCACTGTTTATAACTATGTTGATATTATTTTGAAAATTTTTAAAAAAATAGCCACATATCATTTCACGACAGTTTGTAGTGGTTGGTTGAACCACAACTATTTATTTTTTAGCGGTTTTTTTTTATTTTTAATTTTTTAATAAAATTTTTTTAAAAAGAAAACATTTAATGGTGGTTTTTAAGACTGCCAATAATTATTTTTCAGATTTTTTTTTATTTTAATTTTTTTATAAAATGCAATTATTATTATTATTTATTGATTTAGAATTAATCATATATGTACAGGGAAAGATTTGAAATCATAACCTCTTGGTTATTTTTCACAGCCTTCACTACTCCACCAAGCTCTTCACATGGTGACAAAACAAACTTTAGTATACTTATAAATAGATATATAAATTCATGTAATTACATATATATTAATACGTATATAAATATAAATATTTATAAATATGACGATGGTGAATATGGAGAGTATTGAAGTGGCACCACCAAAAGGTGATCGATGAGGTGATCCAACATTGAACCCTAATCGCACCTTCACAGATGTGGTTTCTAGGAGATCCTCTATGAATGATGATGAAGAAGTATCATCTATTATTTATACTTATACTTTTTGTCATAAGGGGAAACTATCCATTACTTTTTTGAAGAATGATGTCGATTCTTTAGCTTTATATTTTTGGTACTCGCTTATTGGAAAGTTCTCTAATTGATGTCTTTTGATCAAGTTTATTAAGAAGTCTCTTAAAACTATTATATTTTCATTATTCTATTTACAGTTTCTTGATTTTCGAGATGTACTAGTTTTTTCCTCAAGGGAGTATTATTTTATTTGTTTATCCTGTGGTAAGTGTCCCTTTTCAAGATGTTTTATGAAGATGATGAAATGGACTCTAGACTTTTAAAAGTATGTTGAACCTATTATTGTTCCTATTTGGATAGGATTTCAAGGATTACCTATTCATCTCTTCAAGATGGATGATCTATCCACTATCACTAATCTTATTAGAACACCTATTAATCCTGATCCATCCACCATTATGCTCTCAAGACCCTCTATCATGAGGATTTTCACTATGGTGGATATCCTCCAAACTCTACCCTCATTCATTTGGATTAAGAATTAGTAAAATGGACTCTAGAAAAGGGTAACTTATTAAAAAATTCTAGATTAATATCTTTTATATTTGAATTTTGGCCACAAATAAGTGTCCTATGACAATTTACTCTCACCAGAACCCACTAAAATCCATCAAATTAGACAGAAAGAAATCTAGATCAAAAAGAGAATCCTTATGATCTTTTTTGAGGAAAATATCCTTTTAGGTATAAGGATTGACATAGGATTTATTTTGACCAGGATGTGTCTAGGGACCATGATGGTACTGCAAAATAGAATAAAGTTATAACACATGAGGTTGGGGATTTTTCTGGATTTGTGAATACTATAAATGTTGCTCAACCCATTTTTAAGGAACTAGTAAAGAGGCTTGATGAATCTATTACCTTAGAAGATGACCTCCCCACTTAGAAGAAGGCTTAATAGGGTTACATTTATTTTGATGAATCAAATCATAACCCAAATGAACAAACATATAAAATTGGAGAATATTTCGTACAGTTGAGTGAAAAAGGTAAAAAACCAATGGTTAAATTGAATGGATTTAAAAAACCACACCCTATAAAGACTAAAAAACATAAATATTACTCTAAATTATAGAGAACTGTTATCACTAGATTCTCTAGGATTTACAACAAGGACATTCCTCCATAGCTAGTTGTTTAGAGAACATCTCCATCCGAGGATGAAGGAAGATCTTCATAATCCTCTGATGAAGAATCTTTGGAATATGTGAACAAGAACAAGAATCAAATTATTATTATTGAATAGGGAATCACAGATGAAATTTACTTTTGGGTTGATGAACAAAATTTTCCATCTTTGACTAGATATCAAAAGGTGGAAATATCTAGGGATGATTTTTTTGATCTTAGGGTGTGTATGTTCTCTAGAATTGAATATGGATTTAACAAATATCTAAAATTTTAATTCCAAAAACTTCTTTGCGAGTTGTACAACTCGACACCTAAAATGTGTCTATATTAGTTGAACAGAAGGGTGAATGATCAGGGGTAACCATGTGGATGCCTCTTGAATTTCCCTCTTACTACTTTATAAGATACCCATTGCACTAAATCCTTTTTATCCTCATATTTGTGAGAAGACTATTCTTATTTTTTTGTGTTTTTTTGTATCTAAATAAATCATACTATTTAAAACACATTGGGAATATTCTTGCACACCATGAATCTTTTATTTTTCACATCCTTGATGGATAAAATACATGAATAGGTGATTCTAAATCATATTTAATGTCTAATATCTTGAATGTTTTACTCCCAATCATTTCACCACATGTCTAGATATATTGTTGTGATGTTGTGTTAGAAATTGAGATGGATTTTTAGGTAGTGTTGATTTTTTCTTAATTTGAAATATGGAAATTCATGGATGTTATGGACCTCTCTTTTGAAATGATAACTCCTACAGAAGCTACTTGGATATTTTTTTGGTTGAAAGTTGGACTAACCTTTAAAGAATCCTCAAGCATGTATAGGGGCTAATGTACTTTATATTGTATTTGAATAGAATAATTATTTTCTGTTGACCATTGTAGGGTCCTGAAAATTCTTTCAAGGGAAGAAAATACCCAACAAACTATCACGAACCGACCCAACAGGGCTCGAGCTGTGACTCCCCTAGCCCACCTCCAATATGCTAGGGGTTGGTGACTAGTGCCGAGTAGGCTATCACACACATGGGAGGCATTAGCCTAAGGTACCTTTACACATGCACCCACATACACCTCCATGAAATAGTGCAGAGATATATAAAACTGAAAAGAAAATGCATGCATACATCTATCCCAAATCAGAGTACAACAAAAGTACAAAAGGGAAAAAAATGAACCACCAAAAGAAAACTACAAAAGTGTCCAAACTTCTCATAAGGAGGGAAAAACTGCCAAATGCACCCGCTGGTAAGATCCTCAGCACAACTCTGGTAAACACCCCGGTCAGTCTCACTCACAAAGCTCTACCTGATCTGGGTCCTCCAGGGACTCCGTCAAAAGGCATGTGGTCTGCACAAGGCACAAACATGTGTGGGAAAGGCCCATGTAGGGGTGAGTATAAAAATACTCAGTAGGTGCCCCAAAAACCCAAAACAAAATAGAGAAACTGAAAGGAAACCGTCCACTCATCCCAGCCAGAGGGAACCTAGACAAGAGATAAAATCCATCTCGAGACCATCCTTGGATAAACACAACTAGTCAGCTCAAGCCAAGTGTTTTCCCATACATACACCTTGAACATCTGCTCAGGTATACACCCAAACATCTATCTCGATAATCTGCCTAGGTATACACCCATACATATACCATGAACATCCACTCATATATACGCTCTTACATATACCAAAAAAATCCAGATATACTCAGCTCACGCACCAAGCCACATGAGGTACCAAACTCTTCACCAGCAACGGTTCAAAACTAAGAGAGAACAATCCATGATCACTATTATCCCAGATGAAACTCATACGAGAGATACACTCCATCGGGTCCCACACAAACATCTCAGATGCTCACCTAAGAGATCACGCTCGTCGGATATCGTCACCGAGCAAACCTCGCTGAAACAACATAAACACCAAACTCATCGGATAGGGGATCGCTCCTAGGGTTCTCTAGGGGATACCAGAACCCACACCTGTATAAGAAGATCTCACAGATAGGGGATCACTCCCGAGGTCTGCTGGGGGATACCACAACCCGATCTGGAATTCGAAGATCTCATAAATAGAGGATCACTCCTAGGATCCGCTGGGGATACCACAACCTGATCTGGTGCCTCACAGAATCACATCACTCAAATATAGAATCGTCTCCCATCAAGGAGGTCACGATGATTCTGAAAACCCATCTGGTATAAATTTCATAGTAGGGGATCAAACCGACGATGCACCAACCCTACCAAAACAACGCTCTGAGTAGGGGATTGTATAACCAACGATGCCGCAACCCTACTATAAACCACATGCTGAGTAGGGGATCATATACCCGATGATGCCACAACCCTACTGAGTAAGACCCAATGCATAGGGGATCATATTACCAATTATTCCATAAACCCTACGAGGTTTAACCTACTAGATAGGGGATCACCACCCATAGATAAGTGGTCACAATAATACCAAGAACCCGATCTTGGGTGGCGAAGCTAGAGGATCCCGCCCTGGGCCCACCGGAGGGATACCAAAACTCTAACAGATTAGAGATCCTATTGAGGGGATAAAAAACCCATACCACGGTTGTGATGCCACATGAACCCTCATAGGAGCGAACCAAGGGAGTACCCCCAACCACTACTGGTCCAAACATCGCAAACCCGAGTGACCCGCAACATCGCCTCACTACGCACCTCCTAGGCCGATACTGAGGCCACCATTGCGGTCTACGCAGAAAAGCACATAGGATAGGCTATTTACTCGCCCGAAACGTACAATCAGTGAACAAGGTACTATTCACCGTATCCTGCCCTTGTGGGGCCCACACCACGATCCCGAAACTCATCAAGTGGATTAAAAAATTACGATCACCTCAGAAAAACCCACGAGATCAACTACTCAATCGTCCCAAATGGACACTCAGTGAAAAAGGTACTATTCACCATAGCATGCCCATGTAGGGCCCACACCATGATCCCAAAACTCATCAAGCGGATCACACCATTGCGATCCCCTCGGAAAACCCCACAAGATCAACTACTTGATCATCTAAAACAGACACCCGGCGGAAAAGTCACGTTTCTCCGTAAACACCGGAACCCAGCCTCATGGGGACCACACCCTCATCTTGGTCCCAACACCCAGAAACATTCTTGAAAAGTCACCCATACCATCACGGTCTTAACGCCACTGACGACATGTCATTTGGACACTCCGTACAGGCGTTATGGCAGATCAAAGTTGAAAATAATAATATTATTTTCAATGTTTCATGGCCCCGGGCCAAAAACCCAACTCAAAAAATTCCCTAAATAATATCAAGAGGTTTTTCTCGATGCAAGCTTCGAATCAATGCAAACGGCTCTCAAATCGGACTTCTGGTTTGCGAGCTACAAGGGTTTAAAGAACCCCCAGAAAAACCTGGTCGGACCACAACCTGCCTCGTCGAAAACCACCGCGCCGCCACCGAAAACCACCACGCTGCTGCCGGATTCCACCACACCGCCACTAGAAAACACCGCACCACTTCCAAATTCCGCCATGGCCATTTCCCCTCACTTCTAGAAAACGGGGTTTCCCACCGGAAAACTTCGGGGAGCCATTAGGAGCACCCCAATGCTGTAAATTCATATCCGAAACATGTTTCGGAAAGCTCGGGGCTCAAAATACACAACCCTTACAAAAATTTGAAGAAAAAAAACACAAAAACAAGATCCAGGATTTTAAAACTCAAACCACCTACCTCAAGGGTGAAATGCCGATGTTCTGGATTAGATCCGCGCTCCAAAGCTTTCGCTGCACGATCCTGGAGCGTCCGCTGTCAGAATCCGAGCTCATGGGAGCTTTGTTTGCTCAATTTAAAAGATCGCCGGTGAAACATAGGAGGAAATAAGATGCTCCTCCTTGGTGCTCAACGAAGAACAGGGGGGGGGGGGTTGATTTTTTTATTATTTTTTTAATAAAAACATCATTTTAACTCCCCACCAAAATGCCACTGACCCAGGACCTGGCGCCGATTAAATTTTGTGCGCCTAGGGTAAACACGATGTTATAAACGCAAAAATGCACTCAGAATTGCAATATGAGACTCCGTTCAGGAGTTATTCGACCCGAAACTCATAAATAAGCTTTTCCATTTATTTATGAAAACACCCCTGGTGGCTTTTCTCACAGCAGGCCCGCACCCGCAAATTTTACACCCCACCTAGGGTAAATTGAATGCTCTAGATGCAACTGTGCCCTTGGATTCTTGTTCTAAGCTACCGTTTATGAGAAAATTCACCCCCACCACGTTCATAGTATAAAAATACTTAATATTTTTATAAAATTAATTCCGGTCACACCGGACCTCAGAATCGCTCTCCGTCTTCGTGCCTAGCTCTGGAATTATTCAAAGGAATGTTCCAAAGTCTAATAGGGACTAAACATGAGTCACTACACAAAAACTTTGAAGAAGGAAGCAAGTACTTCTACAGGTCTAGCAAGGTGAATAAACTCTAATTGAGTTGCAATATTCAGAATAAACTTGAAGTAATTCAAGTTTTCAAAGTATTTTATGTGGCCCGCAAACCATCACTAGGAAAGGTATGCAGACCAGCTGGATCGCGAACCACTAGGTACGCAGAATGATCCGTGAACCGCTGGCCCACAAGGCGATGGGCAGCCACCAAGGCAAACCATGAACCATGTCGCCAAAGAAATTATATGTGTGAAGTCAATCTGCGTACCGTACAACAGACTCATCAGTTCATAGATGAAGCAAAGAAGTAGGGTTCCATGAACCATTATCATGAACCGAAGCCTCTGCAAACCCTGGTTGACCGAGTCTTCCACGAGTCAGGATATCTGCATGGGCCTCCATGAATAGTGCCTCATGCCCAATAGATATAAGTGTCCCGATGCTCTATAAAAGAGAGCACATTATAAGGACACAGGACAAATGAAGAAGGATTGAAGTGGGCTTAGAGGTTTTAAGAAAGAGTTTGGATAAGATTCCAACTTCCGTCTTGATTAATCAGCGAAGCCCAAGTCGCGAACCACTGTCTCTGTAGGTATAGCCGACTGCGAACCATAAAATAAGGGAATTGGATAATAATAATAGAACCACGAACCTAACTGGTGAATTGTGAACCATGTACTTCTCGCGGATGAATTCCCCGTGAACTATAATCCCCTGGATCCTCCTTCAAAATGGTGCTCCGCGTAGTGTTCCGCTACGCAGAATGAACCCAGTGCTGCATACTGCATCAGTACGTGGATGGAACCACAAGCGGCGTGATGTACCGCATACCACTAAGGTACATAGTGGTCTATACACATTCTCTCATACCACATCAGTACATAGATGACCCCTTGTCTGCAGACCACTATGGTACGCGGAGCCTCCCCCATCCCACATAAGAAACCAATACACAGAATGGGGTATGTTTGGGTATTATTTCATCCAGTCCCAACCTAACCCTTCCTTTACAGTCTAGTACTCCATAATTCCTCTACTAACTAGTCCATTGGCATTAGTCCAAAGCCTCCTCCAAAGCCACCAGACCTATATGATCAGACCATCGGGTGCACCAGTGTGCCCCTTTGAGCCTACAAACCCATGGTAAGCGGAGTCACGAAGGCTCTCCCCACAATAGTACATAGGCGACACCTTGTCGGCATACCACTATGGTATGCGGAGCCTCACCCATCCCACATAAGAAACCAATATGTGGAATGGGATATGCTTGGGTATTATTTCATCCGGTCCCAACCTAACCCTTCCATTACCGTCCAGTCCTCCATAATTCCTCCGCTAACCAGTCCTTTGACATTAGTCCAAAGCCTCCTACTAAGCCACCATATCTGTATGATGTGACTATTGGGCTCACCAGTGTGTCCCTTTGAGTCTACATACCCATGGTAAGCGGAGTCACAAAGGATTTCCTCTCAAAAGTTCAGGCTTCTGGAATGCATGTGGGTCTACATTCCCATGGTAACCCAGAGTCCAACCTTGGGATGCTGACGTGAACCTCCCCTTTATAGGGATTAAGGGTGATCACATTATTTTCCATTAAATGAAGAATAGGGATCAATCAAAGGAGTTATGTTCTCTTCTCCTTTTGACAAGGAAGAAACTCCTCCCCTTCCCAGAACATGCTCTGGGGCCCTCACACTGAGTTAAGGCCCCAATCTGCGTACCGTATCACGGAATTATCAGTTCACGGATGAAGCGAAGCAGTAGGGTTCCATGAAACATTATCGTGAACCGAAGCCTCTGCAAACCCTGGTTGACTGAGTCTTCCATGAGTCAGGATATCTGCATGGACCTCCATGAATAGTGTCGCGTGCCTAATAGATACAAGTGTCCCGATTCTCTATAAAAGAGAGAACATTAGAAGGAAAAGGGACGGATGAAGAAGGCTTGAAGGGGACTAGAGGTTGTAAGAAAGAGTTTGGATAAGACTTCGGCTTCCGTCTTGATTCATCGGCGAAGCCCGAGTCGTGAACCAGTATCTCTGAAGGTACAGCCAGCCGCGAACCATAAAATAAGGGAATTTGATAATAATAATAATAGAACTAATAACCTAACTAGTGAATTGTGAACCATGTACTTCTCATGGATTAATTCCCCGAGAACGATAATCCCCTGGAACCTCCTTCAAAATGGTGCTCCGCATAGTGCTCCGCTACGCAGACTAAACCCGACGATGTATACTACATCAGTACACAGATGGAACCTAAAGCGGCATGATGATCCGCGTACCACTGAGGTACACAATGGTCCATAATTCCTTCGCTAACCAATCCTTTAATTAGTCCAAAGACTCCTCCAAAGCCACCGGACCTGTATGATCAGACCATCGGGTGCACCAATGTACCCCTTTGAGTCTACATACCCATGGTAAGCAGAGTCATGAAGGCTCTCCCCACAACAGTACATAGACGACCCCTTTCCTGCATACCACTATGTTATGCAAAGACTCCCCTATCCCATATAAGAAACCAATACACGGAATGGGGCATGTTTGGGTATTATTTTATACAGTCCCAACCTAACCCTTCCATTACCGTCCAATACTCCATAATTCCTCTATTAACCAGTCCTTTGGAATTAGTCCAAAGCCTCCCCAAAGCCACCAGAAATGTATGATCAGACCATCAGGTGCACCAGTGTTCCCCTTTGAGTCTACATACCCATGGTAAGCGGAGTCACGAAGGCTCTCCCCACAAAATTTTGGGCTTCAGGAATGCCTGTGTGTCTACATTCCCATGGTAACCCAGAGTCCAACCTTGGGATACTGACATGAACCTCCCCTTTATAGGGATTAAGGGTGATCACATTATTTTCCAGTCAACGAGGAATAGGAATCAGTCAAAGGAGTTATGTTCACTTCTCCTTTTGACAAGGAAGAAACTCCTCCCCTTCCTAGAACATGTTATGGGGCCCTCACACTGAGGTAAGTCCCCAATATTTCAAGACAGGTCTACTTGACCTTCTGTGACAACTGGGTCCCAGTGACAGCATAAACAACCCGCCTTAACATGGTCGTCGGGTCTTGACCCACAAGGTACCACCAGTTTCCCCGCAGACACGTGGTCCCCACCCTAGGGCCCACCCACGTGCCTGAACGGGTCATCTTACTAATGAAAGTCCCAACAGGACAACTCATGTCCTTTCCAGTGTGCTTTGTCCTCACTCACACACACCCTGGGAAACTTTCCAGAAGGTCACCCATCCTGATCACTACTCCAGGCCAAGCATGCTTAAATGTGGAGTTCTAACCAAACAAGCTCCTAAAAATGAAGGTTCAACTTGTTGACATGAATCATATCATTTAGCTATTTAACCCTTTATCATTTTGGGGTGTTATAATCACCCCCCATTAGAGCACAATATCCTCATTTTGGGCCCTATATCTCAACCCAAGCAGTGCACCACACTTAAGGCTGGGTACCACCTCTGATACCAAATGTGAAAACTGGGTCCCATTGACAGTACATACACCCCACCTTAACATGGCCGTTGGGTCTTGACCCACCAGGTACCACCAGTTTCCCCGTAGACATGTGGTCCCCACCCTGGGGCCCACCCACGTGCCCGAATGGGTCATCTGACTAATGAAAGTCCCCACAGGTCAACACATGTCATTTCCCGTGTGCTTTGTCCTCACTCACACACATCCTGGGAAACTTCCCAGAAGGTCACCCATCCTGATCACACTTCCAGGCCAAGCACGCTTAACTGTGGAGTCTAACCAGACAGGCGCCTGAAAAGGAAGGTGCACCTTGTTGACATGAGTCATATCAGTTAGCCATTTAACCCTTTATCATTTTGGGTTGTTACACCTTCAATGTCATTTCACATTGAAGGGTTCATTTCTCTACTCCCTCACCCATGGTTTCCCCAGCCTCTTCTACTATAGGCTATCCCTCCCCCACCAATAGGGGAGGAGGCATGTGCTTTGTCGAATCTTTCACATCCTCTTGTTTCTCACACTGAGCATGACTCATGTGGGCTTAGAGGTTTGTGATTATTAAAACATCCAGCAGAATTTGAACTATAGGAACTCTAATTCCTGATCAAATTGGGATATTTAGGATGCCTACCAGAAGTCCCGAACTCAAAAGGATGCCCTCCCATAAAGGGTCCACCCAATCATGTTTCCTTAAATGGGCGGATTCCATAAAGAATCCCTAACTCATTCGAAATACTTGGGTTCTAATTACTCTCCCAAGGACATGTAAGAATCCCCTCTTATGGGTCTGATACCAACATCAAGTCACCTTCCATACCCACTGAATGACAATAAACTACAGAGCGCCTTATTATATGGATTATGTCAGCATAAACTCCGTAACATCAAATATATGGATGGCTACAAAAATCCTACAAACCAAGGGTATCCTGTGGACACACTCTTTGGGAATGAACCAGGGATTCATTAATATATGGACACGTCTAAAATATATAAGAGAGTCTTGGAACAGGCAACAATCCCCCCCCCCCCAAAAGGGTGCGGTGAGCTTGAACTCCCGTCCTATCAACCAGTGGAGTACTTAAGTGTTGTTGGATGAATCATCACTCAAAAATCACCTGCATTTAGAAATAAGGTCCATGAATCATGGGTACCAGGTCTGTTGGGCATTCTTGTATCCACAAATAAACTCATTAAAGACCATACGAGGAAGTTATATCTGAGAAGGACTGATTGCACAAGTGTTTAACCCCCACACAATCACCTTCTGGGACCAACAATTCCCACAGGGTTAATCCAAACTTCTATAAATTATTATGATAATTAATGGGTCGAAACAAGAGGAATGGTAGATTTGATGAGAAACTGTATCTATAGAAAAAGGGACGGGTGCTGATCCTCTTTGTTCAAGTTTCACACCACCCGAAAACACGCCCCTTGGAGGCGGAAGAAAAATGGTCAACCTGATGTGAATCCTTAACCAAGGTGGTGATTCTACCCCAACAATAAAAGACAAAAGGATATTGCACATCAAACCATTTTGTTTACCCTAGTACACGCATAATGTGCCACCTCAGAGGGGGAGAAAAAATGGTAAACCCGATGTGAATCCTTAAACAAGGTGATGATTCTACCCCAATGATAAAAGAAAAAAGGATACTACATGTCAGACCATTTTGTTCACCGTAGTACATACAGGACGCACCACCTCGGAGGCGGAACAAAAATGGTTAACCCGACATGAATCCTTAACAAAGGTGGTGGTTCTACCCCAATGATAAAAGAAAAAAGGATAATGCATGTCAAACCAATTTTTTTGCCCTCGTACATGCAAAAAATGCCACCTCAGAGGAGGAACATAAATGGTGAACCTAGCATAAATCCTTAACCAAGGTGGAGATCTTACCCCACTCAAGCCCCTTCACCCTACAACAAAGGAAAAGGGGAAGGGGGCCAAGCTGAATATCCAAAAATGCATATGTTTAAAAGAATACTACTTTGACAAGGTTTTGTGGTCTGTATGTCATATATGTATGTCACAGGTTTTCACAGAGAAACCTTCGATGT
Organism: Viscum album; assembly: GCA_963277665.1. Taxonomy (NCBI): domain Eukaryota; kingdom Viridiplantae; phylum Streptophyta; class Magnoliopsida; order Santalales; family Viscaceae; genus Viscum; species Viscum album. The sequence continues at coordinate 938,600,423 of OY728153.1, forward strand.
AAATGACATCTTGAAGACCAATGAATACACACACATCCACAATCTTGAAGGCAGCTAGAGACCCAATGAAAAGCATGACCGCCTCACCTACCCAGTATATTCAACGCTGGGCATCCAACACAATGATCAAAAAGTACCACCAAAATGGTACTCTCCCCACATTGGAGGCTGAAAGGAAAACCCTCTAGTCTTCAAAGGTCTTCCAACCACCTCTTCAACCACTTCTGGCACCCCAGCACAAGGTGGCCTCGATAGTCATCTCAAACCATTTCGGGAGCCTGTCCCTGGAACGTGACAATGAGTACCTCCCTTACCATAGGGAGGTAGATGAAGTAGATGATGAGAGCTTCATCTCAACTAAATAAGGATTATACTCATGCCCCCCCTCCAGATAACGTCTTCACTGACATCGGGTGACCAAGCCTCCTCTTGCTGAAGAGGACCTTATGCCAAGGGAACTTAGAAAAGTCCAGAAGACCTGGGCCCTTCGGGACACCTGATAAGGGCGGAGAATATATAACTAGGAACTTGATATCACTCTTTTTCTTAAGGAGAAGCTCCTCCATACTAACTATGTGTCATTCAGAGGCTAGACCTATGACTTCCCCCCCCCCACTTAATCCCACCATAGAAATAGGGTGGTACAATACGAGCACATGCACGTTCCTCCTAGTGCTTGCCAGCCCCAACGTGCAGAAAAAGTAGAAAACTACATGAATATATAGATATCTGCTGATAGACAACAAGCCCGTCAACCAAATAGGGCAGTAACCAGCTATACGTAGGCACAAACACTTGTTGATGCATTTCAAGCCCATTATCCAAATAGGTCAGCTACCAAATTTAGGAGAGTCAAATTACTACAGATGCATAAAAATACCATTAGAAAAATATAGTGGAAAGAGAGTAGATGAAAATCCCCACACGTGAATATGAAGAACACAATTCATATATGGTGGAAACCAGAGAAGACAATAGGTTACAGAATAGTTCCTCTATCCCGACAGAGGAGAACTGCCAGTATCTACTGGAAATTCATGGAGGACCGAATCAGTCACAAACTCCTACTCTGACATTATAATGGGAATTCATACCCTTTCCAGACAAAGATATATCTTTTCATATCCTAGATGTTATAGAAGATCATACATTGATTCCAAACCATATCCTATAAGCATGCCAAGATATCATTACATCAGCGAAAAAGGCGAGAAATCAGGCCCACGACCCAGTTTTCTTGAATGGAATGAATTACTCACAAAATGATCTAGTCACTGCAGAGTAGTTATGAATCCCTGATCTAGTACATAAGGGACTACATCAATATCCTGGGATACACAAACAACCAGATCGAGAAAAAATACTCGTTCCAACTGGGGGATGCTGGTCCAACATGGTGGCCACTCCAGGGAAGACATATATCCCTTCCAGAACTCAATATGTCTGTCGGCGTATCCCAAAAACATCATAGGACACAACAAGACATAAAATCTTATATGAATTCCATTACAAATAGAAGATGACCTCAAATACCCGCAAGAGAGTTCTTGAAGATAAGATGTGCCAAAGGCCACCGGAAAATGAAGAGAACATACGTGATCCTGCTATGCTGGAAGCTGGGGTTCTTGATGCCCTCAAACATATATCAATAAAGGATCAAGACCCGGTCATTACATTACCAAATTATGGATGTGGTAGTAGCAGTTGAGAAGGTCCACCATGCAATGTCGCTACCAACTGCTCTGAAGGTCCTCCATAGAGCACCCACGGGGACTCACTCTGTGGGCCATGAATAATTGATCACGAGTGCCTCTCTCTTGATGCGCATCGGGGTATCCCTCCTCTTGACCTGAAGATTAGTTAGTAAGAAGGTCATCCCCTTGTTTTCGTATGACCTGATGGTCCTCCCCAGGGTATACACTACAAATATACTTCTCCCTGTAGTGGAAAATCAAGTCATGATGGTAGTCCTCACCATGATGACAGTCATTGTGACTTCCCTCCCCACAATGGTAGTTACTATGAAGTTCCTCCCTATAGTAATGACAATCAATGAGAAGGTCCTCCCCATAGTAATGCCAAGAAATGAGACGGTCCTCCCCTCATTCTAGTATATCCTGAAGGACCTTCCCAAGATGTTCACTATAGAAATTCTCCCTACATTAAGGTATCAAGTCTTGATGGTTGTCCTTTCCATGATGATAGTCTTTGCGAAGCCCCTCCCCGCAATGAAAATTACTGTGAAGGACCTTTCCATAGTGACATCAAGATGCAAGAAGGTCCTCCTATAATGATCTGACCCTAGTTACCCGGAGTCGGTGCATTATTAAATAACATTGTCAAGATACAAGGAATCATGTCCTGAAAGATTGATCAGTTTAGTAGCATTGGAAGTACTAGATACATACTTAAGTTTTACATTACATCATGAAATAAAAACAATAACATTTTCCCCTTGGAACACACTTACATTCCTTAGCCTATCCCTACAGGTCAACCATAATCACAAGTAATATCAAATAGCCAATTTACTTATTCACATGGATATTCTACTAGTTGAACAATCACTTGTAATATCAAATATCCAATTTCATAATAATGGAATGCATAATGCCAAACATCATAACCATATAGTCAATGCCTCATGCCAAGAATAAAAATAAGATTTTTTCAAGGCCTTGTGCCAAGATGCTAGTTTTTCTCATGAGACCTACCGATGCATAAAGGAGCTATAGTGGGCTCCACCTATCACTTACTAAGTCCAATGCATTCCTTATATGAAAAGGTTGAAACATAAAATAAACATTCTTATTAAAACTAGCATACAAAATGTTAATACTTTAACCATAATCCATGAATGGTATAAAAATAACACATACAGAGTAAAACATTTCACAAAACCTTTAATACAATATGTAAGATTGTATCATAATAAATCAACTTCAAACAGGTGTAAAATCAATCAAAAGATGTAGACATAGATAAAATCAAAACTATTTGAGAGAAATATCTCTTTATATTTTGAAATCATTTAAAAGTCCTATAATTTTAAAGTAAAACATTTATTTTGAAAATATTCTTATAATTTTTTAAGGGAAGCTTCGAAGGTGATATAATGGTGGAAAATATCCATACCTGCCGTATAAGTTAAAAAATTATTATTTTCTTAATTTTGTCGAAAAGGTCGTAAAGGACCTTGTTTGGAAAATGATGGAAAGATTCATTTATAAAAATATTATAAAAAGTAAAAAAAGGTAAAAATGACTTTAAACCATAGTCTAGGAAATAGTAAAATTGTTTTGAAATACATTTTTAAGAAACGCAAATGTGGATGATAAAGAGGTCCCAGTAGATAATCACGTATAAACAACCACAGACAATGAAGAGATTGTAGAATTAACCCTTACCTTGTACTTTTCCTTGATCGAGGGTATTTTAATCTCCTATATAATATTTAAATAATTGTTATTAAATTATACAAGAACCAAATACATAAATATGATATCATATATGATCTTATAATATTTCTTTGTTAATAATATTTTAGTAGTTTCATTGTTTCAGGTGTTAATCGATTCATATTCCTTTATATGTTTTGTTACATAAGTCACGTTTGATACAGATAGGATGTATTTGATTCATATCCATAATGATATTAAGTTTTTAAACATTATTTTTAATCATAAATTGAAAATTATTCTTATATGGTTACGATGGGGATTAAATTTTCATCGTGTTCATAGAGACAATAATCCGTACGTACGCACGAGAAACAATATCATTCTACTGATGAGAAAATAATATGTAATTGGATGGTATATCATATATACCGAATCATTAATATGTTATATTTATTATTTACATTATTTTTACTCATTATTATACTCATCCTAATAATGAAGTGCTTGAATAACAAACTACACCACGACGTGGATACAGTAAGCTGTAAGTACACACGTACGGTGAAATGTCATTCATAGGATGGATATAATAATGAATATGGTTGTACCATATTTATAATAACATCACATTATATATAAGGTACTAGAGTTATTATTTTGTTATGTAAACAAAAAAGAAAGAGGAAGTGGAAGAAGAAAATAACTTTGAAAAAGGGTGGTGAAAGTATTACATCTTTTTCAGGTGTTTCCTTTTGAGTTGATCATAAGGGATATTTAAGTTGGATTTAAAGTAAGGACTCTAGGTCGAAGTGAAGGTAGTTTAGAGGATACTTTGGTAGGGTTTTTCCAATCCAAATGGATTTGGTGGTGTGATTTTGAGAGAAGGGGAAATACCCTTTTATAAGAGAGGTGAGAGTCACTTTAGAAAAAACTTAAAATATTATTTTATTATACAATCATATTTGGTTTATAATGGCCCAAAAATGATTTATTTAGAGTATATGGTGTTTATGGGTCAAACAAATCTCAAACAATAGGTTTTAGATAGTTTTAGTTCTCCATATTAACCTTATCTTTTAGATTTAACTCTTAGTTAAATAGTTTAACTTTTACCATGTATTCTTGTATTATTATAATAAATGATTAATAGACTTAGTATAAAAAGTAAAGTGAACACAAAGTGGTTAATTATTGATATATCTATCCTTATATAATTCTTTTGTCTTAAACTTAAATTTTTAGAAATATTATATCAATTAATAATATAGTATTTGTTTTAAAAATTCATTTATGTCAATTTTGACACTATTTGGTATTTTGTTTTTTTGAAAGCCATAAAAACTTTATTACTTCAAAAAAAATTATTTAATAAACCATAACATGTCATATTAACCTATAAAATTATTGGAATTCATCAGAAGTGTCAATTTACATTTATTTGTATATTTATAATATCAATTATTTTAATCTTTCTTTAATAAGGTAATTACGACATCATCATTGTGTCACAAATAAATTTAATTATTTAATGTATAAAAAATTATAAATAAAAGACCATTATGTAGGAAATATTTTTATCTTTATAATTAATATTTATAGTTGAATTTATCTTAGGTATAACCCTATATTAAAAATGGTTTTATTATTAAACTTTGAATTTATCACTTTTAACTCTTCTTTAAATAAAATAATAACAAATGTCCTAACCTAATCCAAGTGGACCAAAAGGATCATATTTTATCCCTAAGGTTTATTTTGGTCAAAATAAACTTATCCAATAGAATTAGTACATGTGTTAGGGTAATTATAATATCATTTTTACATTTAATTACCCTATTTACTTTTAACTGTGGTAAATAAGTCAAAAATTACTATTCACCGAAAATTATTTTCATCTTATTGATCCACATTTTACTTATTGATGTCAACTGTGTCTCTCTAATTTTTGAAATTCTATTCACATAAGCGGTAAAATTACATTTTATGCAAATTTTCAAATGCGCCTAGAAGGTGGGTAAAGACGGTAAAAAGTTCAAAAAAATTATATATATATAATATTATTATAAAATGACTCCAGTGAATTACATTGAACATATATAGGTATTATGTATCTATTTTTACCTAACAAAAATTTAATTAAAATAACTAATTATTTAAATACAAAGTCATTCTTAAACAATAACGCAGTGTTTTTCACTATTCATAAAAAATGAATGTTTTCAGAAAAATACCAAAAATTCACCCTAAGATAATTTTGGTATTCTAAATTAAAAAATGAAGTCCATTTTGAAAAATAAAATTTAAAAAATTTCAAAAGGTGGGTATTACTATTTATAACAGCTAGTTTTATTGGTCATGGTGTGTTAAAACTCTAAGTTGTGTCCAACACAAGCTATTGTATTATTCAGAGGGAAACATAGTGTAGAAGCTTGGGGTGTTACATTCTCCCATCCTTAAAATAATTTCATCCTTAAAATTCCTAGAAAATTACTGCATAAAAAGATTCGGATGGTTCTTCATCATATGTTCCTCGGGTTCCCACGTTGTCTCTTCCATCTTATGATTTCTCTATAGAACTTTTACGAGGAAAGTTGTTAAATTTCTCAACACTTGTTATCTTATATCAAGAATATTGACAGGATATTCATAATAATATAGATCAGGTTCCAGTTCAATTTTCTCATAGGTGAGTACATGAGTTGGGTCAGACATGTATTTTCTCAACAGTGATACGTGGAAAATGTCATGAACTTTGGAGATACTTGACGACATTTCCAAATGATAAGCTACAACTCCAATTCATTCTAGAATTTTGAAAGGTCTGACGTACCTAGGACTTGATTTACCCTTCTTACTGAATCGTATAATACCCTTCCATGAAGATACCTTCAAGAAAACATGATCACCTACTTGAAATTCTAAATCTTTTTTTAGTTATCGGTATAGATCTTTTGCCTACTTTGAGCTACTTTGATATGGGTTTGGATAATCTTCACATTTTCCATTATTTCCTCAACAAGTTCTGGGCCTATGAGTTTTCTTTCACCAACATCATTCCAACAAGTTGGTGTGAAACATCTCTTTCCGTATAACGATTCATATGGTTCCATCTAAAAACTTGGATGGAAGCTATTATTATAGGAAAATTCTACCACAGGTAAATATGGATCCCACATACCTTGAAAGTTAAGTGAGAAAGATCTCAAAATGTCTTCTATGGTTTGAATAGTCCATTCTGATTGTCCATCAGTTGGAGGGTGGTAGGTAGTGCTCAAACGAAGTTCAGTATCCAAGGCCTTATGAAGACTTTTCCAGAATCTTTATGTAAAATGGGGATCACGATCAGAAACAATCGATAGAGGTACTCCATGAAGTCTTACAACTTCATTAATATATAGTCTTCCTAAACTTTCAAGTGATAAATCTTCTCAAATAGCAAGAAAATGTGTTGACTTAGTAAGAGTATCAACAATGACCCATATTGCATTGTTCCTTCTAGGAGTCTTTGGTAGCCCCATGACAAAGTCTATAATAATATCATCCCATTTCCACTAAGGTATGGGAAGAGGTTTCATGACTCATCTAGGATGTTGTCTTCTAGCATTCACTTGTTGAAAAACCATACATCTTGACACATAATCAGCAATCTCTCTATTCATGTTGTCCCACAAAAAATGTTCCTTCAAATCTCTATACATATTAGTGCTACCAGGGTGTATAAAGAAATTTGAGCTATGAGCAACATCCAATAATTCCCTTTTTATATTATGTATATTAGGAACACAATGTCTCTTCCCAAATTTCAAAATCCCATCTTCATATACAAAGTCAATCAATATCCCATCATTCAAATCTTTAATTTTCTTTTTCAACTCTTCATCACCAGTCTGAGAACTCTTTATCCTTTCTAGTAAAGATGTTTTGACAACCATTTGAAAAAGTATTGATGTTTCATCTTCCATGGTTATTACCATATCCATCTTTACTAGATCCATAAAAATAGGATCCCTTTCAACTATCATCTTTTCAAAAAATCCATGATCCTTTCTGATCAAAGAAACTACCACCTTAATTGCCTTCCCCAGGTGGGAGTGTATAGTGAAATCATAATATTTGAGTAGTTCAAGCCATTGTATTTTCATCATGTTGAGTTCTTTCTATGAGAAAAGATACTCCAATCTCTTTTGATTTATATATCTCAAAATTTTCACCATAAAGATAGTGTCTCCATATCTTCAAAGCAAATAATACAGATGCTAACTCAAGATCATGAGTGGGATAGTTTTGTTCATGAATTTTTAGCTATCGTGATGGATAAGAAATAACTCTATCATTATATATAAGGATACAACCAAGTCCTTTATTTGAATCATCACTATAAACAACAAACCCATCATTCCCCGATGATAGACTCAAGATAGGATCATTGACTAATCTTCTCTCTAGTTCTTCAAAACATTCTTCACACTATTTTGTCCAAACAAATTTAACCCCTTTAAGTGTGAGCTTGGTTAATGAGTTAGCCAATTAGGAAAAATTCTAGACGAAATTCCAATAATAACCTTCTAAACCAATAAAATTGTGTACCTTAATTATACTCATAGGTGATGGCCATTCTTGTATTGACTTGGTCTTTGAAGGATATATAAAGATTCTATTATTAGAGACAATATGGCCAAGAAAGTAAATCTCCTGAAGCCATAATTCATACTTGCTAAAATTACCATATAATTCATTTCTTCTAAGATCCTTTAGGATAATGCACAAGTGATTTTTATCATATTCAAGGATTTTGGAATATACCAAGATATCATCAGTAAATACCACTACAAAGTCATAAAGATATTCCTTGAAAACTATATTCATTAGATCCATGAAAACAGAGGGTGCATTAGTCAGTCCAAAATGAATTACTGTAAACTCATAATGCTCATACCTGGTTTGAAATGCTATTGTTGGAATGTCTTCCATCTTCACACACAACTGATGATATCCAAATCGAAGGTCAATCTTTGAAAAATATTGAGCTCCATGAAGTTTATCAAATAAATAATCAATGCGAGGTGGGGGATACTTGTTCTTTATTGTTATATCATTAATCTCCCTATAGTCAATGCATAATCTCATAGATCCATATTTCTTATTAACAAAAAGAATACGGGATCCCCATGGAGAAACACTAGGGAGAATAAATCCTTTATTACTCAATTCATCTAGTTTTTTCTTTAGTTCAACTAATTACATAATGTCCATTCTATAAGGGGTATTCGATATGGGCCTTGAACCAGGAATTAAGTCAACGTAAAACTCAATTTCTCATTCTAGAGGATGTCTAGGTAAATAATCTGGAAAAACATCAACATATTCTTGAAAAATAGGTACATCTTCTATTTGAACATTCTTTTCCCCACCAATAGTTATTTCACTACCTTCCTCCCCAATAATTTAATTTAGTAGAGCTACTGGGGGTGGATCTAGATGAGAATTAGATGGTGACATTTCTAATCTAAAGATAAGGTACTCCTTATCATCATTGAAAATTGTAACCTCCTCTTTCATAAAATAAATTTTCACATCATGGTCTGAAATCCAATCCATACCGAGGATTTTATCAAATTCATTCATGGGTATGATGATGAGATCAACAGATAAAGTATGTTTATATACCATAATGGGAACTGATTCACAAAACATTGTTGCAATGATACTTCCCTTATGATTTTTACTAATAAATCCCTTGATAAATCGAATTGTAAATATCTAATTTTCTTAGAAAATTGGGAAGATATGAAAAATGTGATGATCTAGAACCTAATAAAGCATTGGATAAATTTGACGAAACCATTGAATTACCTGCCACCACATCATTTGAAGCTTCAACCTCAGCAGTAGTGATTGCATAAGCTTGAAATTTCTCTCTTGTAATTTTCTGAGGTAAGTTTTCTTAGAGCTTAGGACATTCATTTGTATAATGCCCAATTTCTCTACAATTGTAGTATTCAACATTAACATCCTCTTTCTTTCCCTTGAAATCACAATCTTGGTGGCCTTTTTCACCACACTTGTAATAGACTCCCATTCCCTTAAGGAAATTACCAGGGTGTTTCTTCCCACATTCACAAAAGCATGGAAATTAAAATTTTCCCTTATTCCCCTTATTTCCATTTTCAGAGTGTTCATAATATCTCTTCTTCCCTTGCTTTACTTTAAAGTCTTAAGACTTAGAGAATTCATTTTCTGCCTTGATAACACCTGAGACAATATCTTCATAAAATGAGAAGGATTGTGAGACCAATTCTCGATGTAGAAATGTTTTTAACCAATCAAATAATAGATCAATCTTAATCCTTGGGTTACATATATAATCTTCTGCATGCCATGCTAACCTTGTAAAGTTATCCTCATACTTTGCGACATTGTCATCCTCATTTTTCCTCAGACTCAGAAATTATCTTTCCATATCTGATTAATGGTCATGCGAAAATTATTTTTCTAATAATATATATTTAAACTCCCTCCATTCTATATTTGATACTTATTAACCCTCCTTTGTGTTTTGAATTAATGACCACCATTGATCTTCATCTCTCGTGAGGTGATAAACTACCATGAAAACTTTTTCCCTTTCGCTACTCCCAAAAGCATGAAATATTTTCTCTAAAGAACTTATCCATTTCTTATCTACAAATGGATTTGTAGTACCATTTAATGTTGGTGTTTTTTTGACTCACGAAGTGGTCTAACATTCATCCTATGTGTTGTGGATCGGGGTGCTCCATACAGGTAAGGTTATTATTCATAACCTGAGTGAGTTGTCCCAGTATGGTGATAAGCTGATCAACACCAGTTTCATCACCAGCTACACTATAATTATCTTGAGTAGGAGGGAAATCCCTATATGGATTATGTGCATTGATATGGTTTCCATTCCTTCCACTAGGTGCCATTTTTAAACAATGGCATACACAAGATTAGTTTATGAATCACAATACATAATTTCAAACTTGTAAAACACTTAACATAAATTTATAAATTTATAGATATAATCCATAATCATAAAAAATTTATTTTAGGAGGTATATAATCATAAATCCATCATAATGGTTTGTAAATAAAATGGGAATTATCCTAAGCATATGCCTCGGGAGTGTCGTAACCAAGAGTGCAGCAAGACCCGTTGTCGTGTATCAAGATACCCCGGGTCAAGCCCGAAACTCCTTGTTGGAGTTTTCACTCCTAGGTACATCTGTGCCAGAGCCGCCTCTACCTTCTCGTATCTAGAAAGGAATTAATTTCTTATAAAATACACAAAATCTCTACATTACCAAAATTCTAGGAAGTTCTTCTATACTAATCCTCAAATTCTATCTTCGGGTAATGTTCTATAATCAGTGTTTTTCTAAATCTAGCTTCCAAGGTTTGTACTAAAATTCCTATGATAAAAACTATAATTCCCCAACACTAGTTACCTAGAGTCAGTGAATTATTACATAAAATTGGAATGATACAAGGAATCATGTCCTGAAAGACTGATCCGTTTAGTAGCCTTGGAAGTACTAGATACATACAAAAGTTTTACGTTATATCATGAAATAAAAACAACAACAACATTTTGTCCCCTTTGAACACACTTATATTCCTTATCCTATCCCTATAGGTCAACCATAAAATACTTCTTCACATCCTGGGAAAAATAAAACATATAAAGGGGTGAGCTCAGATGCTCAGTAATGATTACAATATAGCACAAACTTTCTTAAATAAGCATAAACATTTAAGGCAATGTATAAGAATAAAACACAATCCTTTTAAAATTAAACTTCAGAATAATAAGTCAAAGATAAATTATATAATTCCATTTACATATTCACATGGATATTTTACTAGTCAAATAATCACATGTAATATCAAATAGCCAATTTCATAATGATGGAATGCATAATATCAAAAAACATAACCACATAATCAAGGCCTCATGCCAAGACTACAAATAATATTTTTTTCAAGGCCTTGTGCCAAGACACTAGTTTGTCTCATGAGACCTACCGATGCATCAAGGAGCTATAGCGGGCTCCACCTATCACTTACTAATTCCAATGCATTCCTCATATAAAAAGGACGAAACATAACATAAACATTCGTATAAAAACTAGCATACACAATGTTAATACTTTAACCATAAACCATGAATGGTATAAAAATAACACATACAGATTGAAACATATCACAAAAACTTTAATAGAATATGGAAGATTGTATCATAATAAATTAACTTCAAACAAGTGTAAAATCCATCAAAGGATGTTGACATAGATGAAATTAAAACTATTTGAGAGAAATATCTATTTCTATTGTGAAATAATTTAAAAGCACAATAATTTTAAAATAAAAAATTTATTTTGAAAATATTCTTATAAGTTTTTAAGGGAATATTTTAAGGTGTTATTATGGCGGAAAATAGCCGCACCCGCTGTATAAGTTAAAAAAACATTCTTTCCTTAATTTTGCTAGAGAGGCTGTAAAGGACCTTGTTTGGAAAATGACAAAAAGATTATTTTATAAACATCTTATAAAATGTAAAAAAGGGTATAAATGACTTTAACCCATAGTCTATGAAATAGTAAAAATGTTTTGAAATACATTTTTAAGAAACACAGATGTGGATGATAAAGTGGTCCCAGTAGATACTCACGTATAAACAACCTTAGATAATGAAGAAATTGTAGAATTAACCCTTAACTTATACTTTTCCTAGATCAAGGGTATATTAACATCATATATAATATTTAAATCATTGTTATTAAATTATAAAATAACCAAAAACATAAATATGATATCATATATGATCTTCTAATATTGCTTGGTTAATATTATTTTAGTAGTATCATTGTTTTGGGTGTTAAATGATTCATATTCCTGTATATGTTTTGTTACGTAAGGGATTTTTGATATTTATAGGATGTATTTGATTAATATCAAGATTGATATTAAGTTTTTAAATGTCATTTTTAATCATAAAATGAAAACTATTCTTGAAAGGTTACGATGGGGAATGAATTTCATTGCGTTCATGGAGACGGTAATCCGTACGTATGCATGAGAAACAGTATCATTTTATTAATGGTTAAATAGTATGTAATTTGATAGTATATAATATATAAATAATCATTAAAATGTTATATTTTTTATTTACGTCAGTTATAATCATTATTATACCCATCTAAATAATGAAGTGTTTGAATACCAAACTATACCATGACGTGGAGACAGTAAGCCGTACATACACACATATGGTGACATGTCATTCATAGAATAGATAGAATAATGAATATGGTTGTACTATATTTATAATAAGATCAAATTATGTATAAGGTACTGGAGTTATTATTTTGGTATGGAAACAAGAAAGAAAGAGTAAGTGGAAGAAGAAAAGAACTTTGAAAAAAGGTGGTGAAATTATTACCTCTTCTTCGGGTGTTTCCTTTTGAGTTGATTAAAAGTGATCCTTAGGTTGGATTTATGATCTAAGTAATGACACTTGGTTGAAGTGAGAGTATTTTGGAGGATATTTGGGCAGGGCTTGGCTGAGCCAAATGGCTTTGGTGGTGTGATTTTAAGAGAAGGGGAAGTACCCTTTTATAAGAGAGGTGAGGGTCACTTTAGGAAAAGCTCGAAATATTATTTTATTATACAATCATATTCAGTTTATAATGGATCCAAAAATGATTTATTTTGAATCTAAGGTAGGTATGGGTTGAAAAAAATCTCAACCAATAGGTTTTAGATAGGTTTAGGTCACCATATTAACCTTATCTTTTAGATTTAACTCTTAGTCAAATAGTTTAACTTTTACCATGTATTATTGTATTATTATAATAAATGGCTAATAAACTTAATATAAAAGCCAACAGAACCCCAAGTGGTTAATTATTGATATATCTAACCTTATATAAGTCCTTTTTCTAAATAATATATTTTACGAATATTATATCAATTAATAATATAGTATTTGTTTATAAAAATCATTTATGTCAATTCTGACACTATTTCGTATTTTGTTTTTGTGAAAGTCATAATAACATTATTAATTCGAAAAAATTTATTTAATCAACAATAATATTCCATATTAACCTATAAAATTAGTGGAATTCATCATCAGTCTCAATTTACATATATTTTTATATTTACAATATCAATTATTTTAATCATTCATTAATAAGGTAATTACTGCACCATCATTATGTTATAAATAAATTTAATTATTTAATGTATAAAAATTATAAATAAAATACCATTATGTAGGAAATATATTTAGACTTCTAATGAATATTTATAGTCTAATTTATCTTATCTATAACCCAATATTAAAAATATTCTAGTTATTAGACTTTGAATTTAACACTTTTTACTATTCTTTAAATAAAATAATAATAAATGTCGTAATTTAATCCAAGTGGACCAAAAGAATCATATTTTATCCCTAAGGTTTATTTTGGTCGAAATAAACTTATCCAATAGAATTAGAACATGTGTTAGGGTAATTATAATATCATTTTTACCTTTAATTACCCTATTTACTTTTAACCGTGGTAAATAAAAGTGAAAAGTTACTATTGACCAAAAATTATTTTCATATTGTTGAACCAAATTTTAATTACTGATGTAAACTGTGTCTCTCGGATTTTTGAAATTCAATTCATAGAAGTGGTAAAATTACATTTTATGAAAATTTTCAAATGCGCCTAGAAGGTGGGTAAAAGACGCTAAAAAGTTCAATAAAATTTTATATGTCTAATATTATTATAAAATGACTCCAGTGAATTACATTGAACATATATAGGTATTATATATCTATTTTTAGCTAATACAAATTTAAATAAAATAACTAATTATTTAAATAAAAAGTCGGTTTTAAACTATACTACAATGTTTTTCACTATTCATCAAAAATTGAATGTTTTCAGAAAAATACCAAAAATTCACCCTAAGCTAATATCGATATTCCTAATTCAAAAGTTAAGCCCATTTTAAAAAAAAAATTTAAAAAAAAAATCAAAAAGTGGGTATTACTATTCATAACGGCATGTTTGATTAGTCGTGGTGTGTTAAAACTCCAAGTTGTGTACAACACAAGCTATTGTATTATTCAAAGGGTAATGTACTGTAGAAGGTTGGGGTGTTACACCTACCCTTGATTTATCCCACCCTGAAGGTCCTCCCCAGGGTACATGTTGTAATGAAATTTCCCACGACCGGGATTCAAGTTACAATAGTAACCCTCGCCATTACAATGCCAACTACGAAGGTCCTCCCCGAAATCCAAATTCATACTGAAAAAATGGTCCTCCGCTTGCCGGAACAAATGTGAGAAAGCCCTCCAATGCCGAGGCACTCAGAAAATGGAGTCAGAAACATCAGGCACTCCGTCTATAATGAGTGATATTCTTTCTCATCCAGAGGATGGCCTGGGGCCACTCTCATCTTCTAAGCCACCCCCGTAGCATCATTAAATAAATAAGACTCCCCTAGCCTGGATGCTTGGAATGAAATTATTAAGAAGTAGTTGTGCTGGGAATATCAAGTAGACGAGCCTCCAGAAGAACAACCGCATGATTTGTTGCTTGTGATAAGACAACTAGATAGGGATAATAAACCGGTGATGTATTAGTTGATGACCACTTCTCATTTCGATATACTAGGAGGGTTGTATGGGGAATGCTCGCATGATATTATCCTTAATATATGGACTAATCTTCATCAGTTGAAAGAAAAATTCCTACCCTACGAAGGGTATGCAGACCATGTTAGCACGATAGGGGAGCTTCGCCGTCTAATCGACCTGGAATCCCTCCCATCTGAAAGGAAACCCTAATTAGAAATGTGAATCCAATGGGCCCCATTGTAAATGACATCTTGCAACTTCATCACCCAGGGGTAACAACCAAGTGAAACCCCTTCTCAGGAAAGATGAGATACTCAACAAAAACTGGCCTGGAGTATGTCTCAAAAGCATTAGGGCTGAAGGGATCAAGACATCTAAAAGCTTCTGAGTCAGCTAACTAGGAACATCCAGTAGTCTTCTCGCCCAAGGGAATCCAACTAACAAGCAGTTCTCATGTCTTCAAAAGAGAATAGAGTCTATGCAAGACCAATGCCATACTCTGCTCACACCCACATGGGAATACGTGAAATTGAAAAGGTGGTAATAGCGGTGGCTGCCGCCGCAATATAGGAACAACCCCAGCCCACATGGATGGGGGCATTTTTAAATCAAAATTCCCCTATAAGACCAACAAATTTAGGTCATAGCGTGTCAATAGAATAATGGGAACAAACTTAGCCTGCAGAGTTGGGAGAATTTTTACCTCAAATCCCCGCATAGTGGATGTCCGTCTTCTCCCACCTATGAAGAATGATGGACAAAGGATTCAACCGTTCCACCCTTTCTCATGGTTCACACCCTTCGAGACAAAGGCACATCATGTGGTCAGACTATGGATCCCTTTGGGTCAATCATCACCAAGAAACTGGACTAATACTGCAAAATGGAAGGAGAAAGTCCAATAAAGGGTGTAGAAAGCCTTCCTACCATTCAGCACTGGGCACACCACCCCCAATGCGGTATGCCTCAGTGAACATGGTAAACGTGAACCCCACAGATCTCACTAGAAATAACACAAAGGGAGAGGATGTGAAGGAAGATGGATCCCTCCTATAGGCATCCCACAACAAGCCTGATGGTGTACATAACCTGAAACAGAGAGACGTCCTAAATCTGGGCGCCCCCTCAGTTCATCCTAAATTACCTCCTACGCGAAACCCTAACAAGGAGAAGAATAAATCCATGTTCGTCCATGAAACTGTTGGAACCATGGATGTTCTATGCAGAAATTGGAGTTTGGTTTGTGTTTGTTGTCAATCCTCAATGGAAGTTCTGAATGTGTGCCAATGAAGTGATCATACAGTTCATGCAGACAACAATATTTAAGGTGGCGCTTTTTCCCAGTGTTTTCCAAATTTTTGGGCCTCAAAATTGGAAAATTAAGACATGGATTTTCTGCAAAAGGATGTGCGCACAAAGAAGAAGTGGTGCACGAAAAATAAGGGTTGTGCGCGAAATACTTGAGATGGGCGTGAAAAACAGCGTGGTGCACAAAATATCGGAGCGAAGTTTATCGCGCAAATAGTGTTTTGGAATCAAAACGTCGAAAAATGGTAAAGGCATGGGCTGCGTGAAATATCTGGAGAGGTGCGCGGAAAATGATACCTGCGCGAAACATTACACGCCAGATGAGAGGTTTTCACGCCGAATGGGTTTTTGCACGCGGGGGTCTCAAACACCTATAAATATGAGGTTTCCCCCTTAATTCTGTACGGTTTAAGACTTAGAGAATATTAGAGGTCTGATGTGCAAAAAAGGATCGCGTAAAGGGGCTTGCGTGAAATATTCTAAGTTGCGTGGAAAATTTTGGGATGCACGAAAAATGAAGAGTTGCACGTAAAAATTGGGTTCGCGCATAAAAGGTTCATTTGCGCAAAAGGGGGGGGGTGCGAAATATTTTTTTGCGCTAAAAGTAAAGTTTGCACGCAATATGAAGGTTTTGCGTGCAAAGGGTTGGTGTTGCGCGCAATTGTCAGTGAAGTTTGCCTGCACGTTCTGGTTATCCGGTTCAGTGGTTCTGTGCATTATAGTGCATCAATTCCGGTTTTGTTGCAAGCAGAGTCTCGTGCTAAGAGGAGACAAAGAATTCAATGCAAATCTATTGAAGAGACCTTCATGTCTATAAACTGATTGTGACTTCACCAGGGGCAGTGAGCCAGGGGGAGTCAGTGGGAGTGACCCAAGGGACGCAATGAGCTATCCCTGAACAATTGTAAAGGTAGTGATCCTGGGACAGAGTGACTGGTCCCGAACCATTGTAATCCACATCAAGTGAAGATTAGTGGAATTAGGTACAAACGGAAACTTGTCGGAATATGCTCCTTGGACATATCCCTTAGTGGTGAACCAAGTAAAATTTGTTGTGTCACCTCTTTTTCATGTGAATGTTTGATTACTGACCATATCCATCATACAGGTTCAACTAGTTACTACCAACGTGGGAACAAGATCCTTTAATTTAAAAGAAAAATTTGACACCCTGATTTACCCCTGCCCTCTCAGGGTGTCCCGTGGTCCTACAAGTGGTATCAGAGCTAGGTTGCTGGCGTTGAAAATATCCTTTGTCGCCATGGAGAATGCAATCAATGTTAGGGGAGTCCCTCTCTTCGATGGAAGTAATTATCAGATCTGGAAGAACATGATGAGATCTCATCTAATATCTCTTGGAATGGAAGTTCTATTTTCCACTGTGCAAGGAATACAAGTCACTGATCCAACAGTCTTGTCTATGACTGACACAGATAGGAAAATTCTTGATGTAGATGCTAAATCACAAAATGCACTCACCGCAGCTCTTTCTGATCAGATCTATCTAAAGGTGATGAGTTTCACCTCAGTAAAATCCATGTGGGATAAACTCAAAAATATTTATGAAGGAGATAACAAAGTGAAGGAGGAAAAATTACAAGTCCTGCACAATCGATTTGATGATCTGAAGATGCACCCAGACGAGAATCCAGACTCATTCTTCAATCAAATTACTGAAGTGGTTGGAGCAATTCGGGGTCTAAGCAAAGAAATCAAATACATTGATATTGTAAAGAAAATAATAAGAAGACTTCCAACCCTGTACAATGCAAAGGTGTCATCCCTTGAGGAAGGAGATCTTTCCAAACTTTCTCTAAATGATCTACTAAGCATATTGGTATCATATGAAATGAGAGTCAAACGAGAAGATGCTACGACTCGTGTGAGAAAGGAAATGGCGTTCAAGGCCATGGATAAACTGAAAATATAAAAATATAGTAGCGGTGAAGATGATGAAGAAAAAGAGATTATTTCTCTCATTGAAAATAAGTTTCAAAAGGGAAAAGGGAAATTCAAAGGGAAGTTACCTATCGCATGTTTTCATTGTAGAAAAGTTGGGCACATTGACTCTCAATATTTAAGAAAAATCAATGATGAAGATAGTGAAGATGAGAAAATCGAGAAGCCTCGAAAAAGATTTTTCAAAAAGAGAGACTTCAAATATGGAAAGAAAATATAGAGGAAGTGTTTTTTCTGTGTAGAGGAAGATGAGGATACTTATTTTTGTGAAGAAGAAGAACCTGAATTTAAAATGGGAAAGCATGCTTCCATTATGGCTACGGTTGAGAAGTCAGAACCCTTGATCAATAAAGACAGAGATAATCAAATTATTTATAATGGTGATTAAAATACTCAAATTAAGGATGCTTTTTCCAAACTTTAGAATAAATGTAAGAGATGTAATAAGTGGAAGGAAATGGTGGAAGAATCATCAGAATATGTTGATGAGCTTGAAGCAGATATTGAATGACTAGAAGAACTAGTGAGAGTTCAGTCTTCAATCCTTGAAAGCACAGATGATGTAGTGGAACTAAAGATTAAAATTGAAGAACTAGAAAAGGTCATAAATGACCTTTTATCCAGACTAGAAGAGAAGTCCAAGACTGTTGAGGGACTTGAGGAAGAAGTTGTTACTCTTAGAAGTAAAATTGAATGTCAATCAACGACAAATGAGGGAAATTAGAAAATTCATTTCGGAAGATTCTCAGATGCAAAATTACTAGCAAGAGCCAAGTGTGGTTCATATGGGGTTGGAAAAATCTTAAGTAATCAAAGAACCACTTACATGGGAAAGAGTGGAATAGGCTGTGAAGCTGAGACATCAACTGCTGGAAGTAAAGAGAGCCAAAAGAACGACAAGTTGAAAGTTGGACATGCTGAAACATTACCTAAAATGATGAAAAAGTAACCCTCAATCCAAACTAAAAGAAGAACTAAAAATTTTCCTCAAACTTTCAGAAATGATAGACAGTTCATCTATTGTCCCAAGGAAGAAGGCATGAGGATAAATTCAAGTTAAAAGACATTTCCTCTCATGAAGTGTTAGTTCTGTGGTTATCTGGGCCATAACATGTCATACTACAAAGAGGCAAGGAGCTACTTGAATGGGGAAGATCTGGGAAGTCAACAAAGGAGACCGATTTCATATCCTCCATCTTATAGAAGAAATATCTTCTATGGTTACTGTTTTAATTGTTCTAACTTTGGCCATAAAGCTATTTATTGCAGGCAGTGGTACGACAAGAGAAATTCATACAACACTCAAAGACGTGCCAGTTTTCATCCTCCTGATGATGTTTCTCTCACAAACAGTTTTCCCCTATGGAAGAAGATTATGGGTATGAAGACTCGATTATGTGGAAGAAAGAATTAAAAGGCCATCAATATCCTATGCTCAATCTGATATCTCATGGAAAGAGAAGAAGAAGATCAAGAAATCCAATATTGCAGAAGTAGCCCTCAAAGCTACAAAGATCAGCAGCACCTGGATCCTTGATAGTGGATGATCTTCCCATATGATGGGAAATGCTGACCTGTTGAAGAAAATTGAAAAGAAGGTTGATGGAACAGTACGGTTTGGTAATGATGGTGCTTTGAAGATTAAAGGCAGTGGGAATACTGCTCTCGCCAACAGAGAGCTGAAGAAGACTGAAGTTCTTTATGTGGACAGTCTACGCCACAATCTCCTCAGTGTAAGTCAACTCTGTGACTCAGGGCTCATAGTAACCTTCAATCAAAAAGGCTGCACTATAAAAGGGAAAACAAGGAATTCTCTTATGAAAGTTTGTAGATCAGATGTAAACTCATATCAGGTTGACAGCAAAGTGAACTCCTGCTATTTGTCTGTTGAAGAAGAAAATAATTTGTGGCATCGAAGGCTGGGGCACATTAACCAACAAGACATGGAAAAGATATCTAAGCTGAAGATAGTCATGGATATTCCAATTCTAAAACATGAACGGGAAAAGTCTTGTGATGCTTGTATTTGTGGGAAGCTAGTCTGTAGTTTATATCGGCCAAAGCAGAAAATGGAATCACATCTTCCTGATCTCATTCATACAGACGTATGTGGCCTGATAAATGTTTCTAGAACCCATGGAGAAAGGTACTTCGTCCTTTTCATTGATGATTATAGCAGAATGGATTGTGTAATGGTGATTCATAAGAAGCGACAAGTACTTGATTGCATGAAAACTTATCGCCGGATTGCCGAGAATGATACTGGATGGACAATAAAAGTCCTGTGATCTAACAATGGAGGGGAATACACGTCCATTGAGTTTGAAAATTACCTAGAAAAACATGGAATATAGCATGAGGTAGCTGCTGTGAGAACTCCACAACAAAATGGATTTGTTGAGCGTCGAAATTTACAGGTCAACAATATGTCCAGGACTATGTTGATTGAGAGTGGTATCTCACGTCATTACTGGAAGGAGGCTGTTGAAGCTGTAGTGCACATTCAAAATCGAACAGGGCTCTATATTGGAGAAACGAAGACACCATACGAATTATGGCATGGAAGGAAGTCTTCTTTGAAATACTTTCATGTTTTCGGAATAAAATGTTTCATCCAGAATAAAGAAGGAAACCAAGGAAAGTTTGGTGACAATGCTGATGAAGGAATTTTTCTTGGGTATCCAATGAACATCAAAGCTTACACGTGTTTCAATAAACGCTTGGGGAGGATTTTGGAAAGAAACGATGTTAAAATCATTGAAGGAAAAACCCCAAATGGTTCAAATAGTACCTATGCTGATGAGATAAAAGATGAGAATGAATTTGAACATAGAATAAATACAAATACAGAAATAGAGGAAGGTGTACAAAACACTCAGGGGTCACATCATGATGTTGACTCAGACAAAGAATCTGAAGAGGAAATCTTGGATGGTGGGAATGCAACTGAACTTGACAGGAGAAATCGAAGGGCAGAGATTGATTTATCTAACATAATTGGAGACAGTAATGAACCCACACGGACAAGGAGGATAAGGAATAACACACCTTCTGCATTTCTGTCAGTTGTGGAGCCATCCTCATTTGAAGAAGCTACAAAGGATGAATCCTGGGTGAAATCCATGAATGAAGAGTTAGATCAGATTGACAAGAATCAGACATGGGATCTGGTCCAGAGACCCAAAGGTCACAATGTGATTGGAACAAAATGGATATTCAAGAACAAGTTTTATGAGCATGGAAGTGTTATCAGAAACAAGGCTCGACTGGTATGTAAAGGGTATTCTCAGATTGAAGGTGTTGATGTTGAAGAAACCTTTGCTCCAATGGCTAGATTGGAGTCAATTAGGCTATTCCTTTCCATGGATCTCCAAAGAGGATATAAAGTATATCAAATGGATGTAAAGACAGCATTCTTAAATGGTTTTCTCAAAGAAGAAGTTTACATTGAACAACCAGTGGGTTTTCTTCTTAGTGATGATGAATAAAAGGTCTGCAAACTGAAGAAAGAGATTTATGGCTTGAAACAGGCACCACATGCATGGTACTCCAGACTCTATTATTATCTCAAGAAGCTGGAATTCAAAAGAGGAGGATTAGATCATAATCTCTATGTGAAGAATTCTCCAAAAGATCAGTTCATGGTTCTCGTTTACGTCGATGACATTATAATTGGTGGTAGCAGATAGAAATTAGTGGATGAATTTTCCAATCATATGAAATCAGAATTTGAAATGTCAATGATTTGGGAGCTCACATATTTCTCGGGACTGCAGGTGACTCAAAGGAAAGACTACACTTTTATCTCTCAAGAAAAGTATTCAAGAGAGTTGCTGAAGAAGTTTAATATGCAAGACTCCAAACCAATGTCAACTCCGATTGCAGTTGGAACCAAACTTGGGAAGCATGAGGATGGGAAATATTTAGATCCCACCATGTATAGGAGGATTATTGGGAGCCTACTGTACCTGACAGCGACATGTCCAGATATTGTCTTTGCCACATGTCTTGCAGCCCGCTTTCAGAGTAATCCAAAGGAGGAACATATGGAAGTAGTAAAAAGAATCATGAGGTATATTCAAGGTACTCACAATTGTGGATTATACTTTGTTGCAGTAAGGAACAGTTAATTATAATCATTTTCTGATGTTGACTGGGCTGGCGATGTTGTGGATAGAAAGTCCACCAGTGGTGGAGCATTCTTTATTGGGAATAACTGTGTTGGATAGTTGAGCAAGAAACAAGAAAGTACTTCTCTTAGTACTACTGAATCTGAGTATATATCCACCATAAAGGAATGAACTCAACTGCTATGGATGAAGCAACAATTAACAAGTATTGGTGATGAGGTAAAGCAACCAATGGCGATTTACTGTGATAACAAGAGTGCAATTGATCTTACAAAAAATCCTGTTCAGTATTCTCGTACAAAACATATTGAAATCAGGTATCACTTTATCAAAGAAAAAGTTGAGAGAGGGGTGATTGGAATGGATCACATGGGAACTGATGAGCAAGTAGTTGATATCCTGACGAAGCCACTGTCAGCAGCTGTGTTTGAAAAGCATCTGTTGAACCTCGGTGTTCAACCACCTCCTACTGCATAAGGAGGTTCCGAAATTCCCCTCTCCCCGATTATGGTAACTGTTTCTATCTTTTTATGGCTGTGATTCGGGTTTATGGGGGAGATACTATCCATGGGGAGTATGGTTTGAGATGAACATTGAATAAATTACCGGCCTTTGGGTTTATTGTCAATGGGGGAGAAAGGAATAAATTCAGGCATGTTCAGTCATGTAATGAACTCAGTGTCAATGATAGGATGAGATGGATGAGAAGGAATTCATTGGACATATAATAACTCAGTGTCAGTAATAGGATGAGATGGATGAGAAGAAATTCATTGGACATATAATGCTTCTGTGACACTATAAGAAAATTTCTTGGGCGTCATTGAGAATTCCAAAACACGGGAACCCAATTTAAGCTTCCTCTCTTGTTTTCTACACCGAGCATTTCTCATGTAGACTTAGAGTGTTGGCTGAGTTGATCCTTGCATTTTTGGATTGCATGGGGATGGTAATTTTTTTGAATTTATTTGGTGATTTCCAACAAACCCAAAGGGGGAGATTGTTGGAACCATGGCTGTTCTATACAGGAATTTGAGTTTGGTTTGTGTTTGTTGTCAATACTCAGTGGAAGTTCTGAATGTGTGCCAACAAAGTGATCATACAGTTCATGCAGACAACCGTATTGAAGGTAGCGTTGTTTCCTAGTGTTTTTCAAATTTTTGGACCTCAAAATCGGAAAATGAAGACATGGATTGTCTGCAAATGGATGTGCGCACAAATAGGAAGTGGTGCGCGGAAAATAAGGGTTGTGCGCGAAATACTTGATTTGGGTGCGAAGAACAGCGTGGTGCACGAAATATCGGAGCGAAGTTTTTCGCGCAAATAGTGTTTCAGAATCAAAACGTCGAAAAATGGCAAAGGCATGGGCTGCGCGAAATATCTGGAGAGGTGCGCGGAAAAAGATACCTGCGCGAACCATTACGCGCCAAATGAGAAGTTTTCGCGCCAAAGGGGTTTTTGCGCACGGGGGTCTCAGACGACTATAAATATGAGGTGACCCCCTTCATTCTGTATGGTGGAAGACTTAGAGAAGATCCGAGGTATGATGCACGAAAAAGGATCACGTAAAGGGGCTTGCAAGAAATATTCTGAGTTGCGCGGAAAATTTAGGGATGTGCAAAAAATGAAGAGTTGTGTGTAAAAATTGGGTTTGCGCATAAAAGGATCAGTTGTGAGAAAGGGGGGGGGGGTTTGCACGAAATATTTTTCCGTACGAAAAGTAAATTTTCTGCGCAATAGGAAGGTTTTGTGCGCAAAGGGTTGGTGTTGCGTGCAATTGTCAGTGAAGTTTGTCTGCACGTTCTGGTTATCCGGTTCAGTGGTTCTGTTTGTTCTAGTGCATCAATTCTGGTCTTTGATGCAAGAAGAGTCTCGTGCTAAGAGGATAAAAAGACTTCAATGCAAATCTATTGAAGAGACCATTACATCTATAAACTGAGTGTGACTTCACCAGGGACAGTGAGCTAGGGGGAGTCAGCGGGAGTGAACCAAGGGACGTAGTGAGCTATCCCTGAACAATTGTAAAGGCAGTGAGCCTGGGACAAAGTGATTTTGCCCGAACCATTGTAATCCACATCTAGTAAAGATTAGTGGAATTAGGTATGACCGAAAACTTGTCGGTGTATGCTCCTTGGATGTATCCCTTAGTGGTGAACCAAGTAAAATTTATTGTGTCACCTCTTTTGCATGTGAATGTTTGATTACTGATCATATCCATCATACAGGTTCAACTAGTTCCTACCAACGTGGGAACAAGATCCTTTAATTTAAAAGAAAAATTTGACACCCTGATTCACCCCTCCCCTCTCAGGGTGTCCCGGGGTCCTACAGAACCACCTTCTCCTCCCCCTGGAAATGCGTCCCTCTCTCTCAAAGATAGGTTCTCCAAGTAGGAGGAGGAAATAAAAGAGATCAGGTGAATTAATGTCGAACTACATCGAGGGAGCTATCTCACTAGGTGTATTCCCCCTACAGAACATCAACAGGTGCTCCCAGAAGAGGTGTTCATGCCATATGTACTCATTCCGGCAAATGAATCCAAGCTCGGAAGGCCGTTCAACCTAGCCCCAAAAGGACATCAAGACTTCCACCTACTAGGAAGGCTGCCGGAATATTTTCTGGTAAACCCACAAATGATACCCCTGGATGGGTATCCCCCCCAAATTCCAGCTGTACCGGCACACCCAGTCTTGGCCACTACCGCACTGGCACAATATCAAGCCTAACAGGATATGAATCAAGGGATCTTAAAAACATTTGAGGAATTAATAGCTTAACTAGAACCATGGAAGGGTGGCATGCTCTGATACAGCCAGAGTGAAAACCCAACCCGGAGTGGGTGAGAAATGTTTCTCCACCACCAAACTTCAATAACCCCATATTCCTAGTATTTAATGGCTCGAGGAACCAAAAAAACATTTAATGCACTATGCCTGTTATTGTGACCCCTAGATGGGCACTCCGGAGCAGTAAGAAGTAGTAAAACTTAGGTGCTTCATACGAACCCTACAAGGCTCGAACTTCGTATGGTATACTAGCCTTCCATCTTGTAACACCCCAACCCTAGTTACCTAGTCTCAGTGAATTATTATGTAACATTTTCATGATCACAAGGGATAAAATCCCGAAAGTCTGATCAGTTTAGTAGCCTTGGAAGTACTAGAAACATTCATAAGTTTTAAATTACATCATGAAATAAAAACATCAACAAATTTTTTCCCCTATTGAACACACTTATTTCCTTAGCCTATCCCTATAGGTCAACCATAAAATACTTCTTCACATCCTGGGAAAAATAAAACATAGAAAGGGGTGAGCTCAGATGCTCAGTAAGGATAACAATATAGTGGAAACTTTCATAAATAAGCATAAACATTTAAGGCAATGTATAAGACTAAAACAAAATCCTTTTAAACTTAAACTTCAGAATAATATAGAAAATATAAAATAAAATAATTCCATTTACTTATTCACATGGATATTCTACTAGCTGAATAATCACATGCAATATCAATAGCCACTTTCATAATGATGGAATGCATAATTCCAGACTTCATAACCACATAGTCAAGGCCTTGTGCCAAGACTACAAATAATATTTTTTCAAGGTCTTGGTCCAAGACACTAGTTTATCTCATGAGACCTACTGATTCATCTAGGAGCTATAGCTGGCTCCACCCGTCACTTAATAAGTCCAATGCATTCGTCATATGAAAAGGTTTAAACATAACATAAACATTCATATTAAAACTAGCATACGAAATGTCAATACTTTATCCATAAACTATGAATGGTGTAAAAATAACACACACACAGTCAAACATATCACAAAACCTTTAATACAATATGGAAGTTTTGTATCATAATAAATCAACTTCAAATCAGCTTAAAATCCATCAAAGGATGTTGACATAGATGAAATCAACACTTTTTAGAGAAATATCTCTTTCTATTTTGAAATAATTTAAAAGTAATATAATTATAAAGGAAAACATTTTTTTTGAAAATATTCGTATAATATTGTATTGGATGCTTTGATGATGATATAATGGCAGAAAATAGCCACACCCACCACATAATTTTAAAAAAGACATTCTTACCTTAATTGTCGAAATGGTCATAAATTACGTTGTTTGGAAAATGAAAAAAAGAATCCTTTAAAAACATATATGGTCAAATAAGGTTATAAATTACTTTAACGCATAGTATAGTAAATAGTAAAAATGTTTTGAATTACATTTTTAAGAAAACAAATATGTGGAAGATAAAGAGGTCCCAGTAGATACGTATTAACAACCTCAGATAAGTAAAGAGATTGCAGAATTAACCCTTACCTTGTACATTTCCTTAGTCAATGGTATGTTAACCTTCTGTATAATAGTTAAAACATTTTTATTAAATTATAAAAGAACTATATACATAAATATTATATCATATATGATCCTCTAATATTTTTTTGTTAATAATATTTAAGCAGTATCATCGTTTCAGGTGTTAACTGATTCGTTTTCCTTTATATGATTGGTTACTTAAGCCATGTTTGTTATAGATAGGATGTATTTTATTCATATACATAATTATATTATGTTCTTAAACATTATTTTTAATCATAAAATGAAAATTATTCATGAATTATTACGATGGGAAATGAATCTCATTGCGTTCGTGGAGACGGTAATCCGTACGTACACACAAGCGACAATATCATTATATTGATGGTAAAATCATATGTAATTGGATGGTATATCATATATACAGAATATTTAACATGTTATATTTATTATTTACATCAGTTATACTCATTATTATAACCATCCAAATAATTAAGTGTTTGAATGACAAACTACACCACGACGTGGAGATGGTAAGCCGTACGTATGCACGTATAGTGACTTTGTCATTCATATGATGGATAGAATAATGAATATGATTTTAACATTTTAATAATAAAATCACAGTATATAGAAGATACTAGAGTTATTATTTTAAAATGGAAACAACAAAGAAAGAGGAAGTGGAAGAAGAAAAGAACTTGAAAGAGGTGATTAAATATTTACCTCTTCTTCGGGTTCTTCCTTTTGATTTGATCAAAAGGGCTCCTTAGGTTGGATTTATGATCAAATGAAGGCCCATAGGATGAAGGGAGGAAATATGGGAGTATATTTGGTCAGGGTTTGGCTGAGCCAAATGGCTTTGGAGGTGTGATTTTGAGAGAAGGGGAAGTGCCCTTTTATAAGAGAGGTGAGAGTCACTTTTTGAAAAGATTGAAAAAATATTTTATAATAAAATATTTTTTGGTTTATAATGGATCCAAAATGAATTATTTAGAGGCTAAGGTGGGGATGGGTCGAAAAAATATCAAAAAATAGGTTTTAGATAGGTTTAGGTCACCATATTAACCTTATCTTTTAGATTTAACTCTTAGTTAAATAGTTTGACATTTACCATGTCTCTTTGTATTTTTATATTAAATGGTTAATAAACTTACTAGAAAAAGACAATAGAAACCCATGTGGTTCATTATTAATATATATAAACTTATCTAAGCCATTTGGATGAACCTTATATTTTTAGGAATATTATATCAATTAATAATATAGTATTTGTTTTAAAAACTCAATTACGTCAATTTTGACACTATTTAGTATTTGGTTTTTGTGAAAATAAAAACAGCATGATTACTTCAAAAAAATTATTCAATCAAAACCAATATGTCATGTTAAACTATAAAATCTGTGTAATTTATCATAAGTCTCAGATTACATTTATTTAGATATTTATAATATCAATTATTTTAATCTTTCATTAATAAGGTAATTAACGCATCATCATTGTGTCATAAATAAATTAAATTTTTTAATGTATAAAAATTATAAATAAAATACCATTATGTAGGAAATATTTTAATCTTTCTAATGAATATTTATAGTAGAATATATATTTTGTGTAACCCTATATTAAGAATTGTTTAGTTATTAAACTTTTAATTTAATTCTTTTAACTCTTCTTTAAATAAAATAATAATAAATGTCCTAATCTAATCCAAGTGGACAAAAGGGGGTCATATTTTATTCATAAGGTTGTTTTTGTTCTAATTACACTTATCCAATATAATTAGGACATGTGTTAGGGTAATTATAATATCATTTTTACCCTTAATTACCATATTTACATTTAACTGTGGTAAATAAAAGTAAAAAGTTACTATTCACCAAAATTTATTTTCATCTTATTGAACCAAATTTTACTTACTGATTTCCACCGTGTCTCTCAGATTTTTGAAATTCAACACATAGAAGTGGTAAAATTATGTTTTATGCAAATTTTCAAATGCTCCTAGGAGGTGGGTAAAAGAAGGTAAAAAGTTCAATAAAAATTATATATATATAAACTTATTATAAAATGAGTCCAATCAATTACATTGAACTTATATAGGTATTATATATCTATTTTGGCCTAAAATAAATTTAAATAAAATAAATAATTATTTAAATAAAAAGTCTATTTTAACCAGTAACTTAGTGTTTTTCACTATTCATCAAATATTGAATGTTTCAGAAAAATACCAAAAATTCACCCTAAAATAATTTTGATATTCCGAATTCAAAAATGAAGTCCATTTTAAAAAATAAAATTTATAAAATTTCAAAAAGTGGTTATTACTATTTATAACAGCTACTTTGATTGGTCGTGGTGTGTTAAAACTCCAAGTTGCATACAATGCAAGCTACTACATACACATCTAATTAAATTATAGGATAAGAGGAACTCCGGTGATAGTTTCTCTTCCATTTTATTTCAACGCTTCCTAAGATGATGGTCAATGACCTCATGCACTGCAAAAAATGAGAGAAAAAAAGAGTCTCAGACTTCATTGCTAGATAGAAAGGCCTGAATTATTCCTGGAACCGGCCGCTCTCCCAGGACGAGATGCTCTCCATGTGAATTGATAACCTTCAGGATGAAATGTGAATAACAGTCATCCAAGTTAAGTACACAAGTGGATTTGAATAATTCTCTTCCATTTCCAAAAGGATAGAAGACTCCTTGAAACAGACCAATCTTAAGTCCCGAATAGCCCCTAGGGAAAGAACGAGAATAGATGAAGTGACTTATGTCACGCTTAATCCACCACTGACACCAGATCCAGTTGCGAGGCCCCCAACGAACTATGCAGGACCCCCTAGACATAAAAAACCGCCCCCACCTTGATAAGATGAGTGATGAGGTGCTAAAATAAATCAGTTTGAATAATGAAGAAATAAAGTTTACTCTTTTTGAGATGACCAGGTCCGTGACTATTTCATAGATTCTATGAATTGAAATTTGCTCTAGATACCAGATCCAAAGCGAACTAATGAAATGGGTCTCGAAGACCGTCCAAATTATTGTCCCTATCACTGACTACTCGAACATACCATCGAAGTATTATTCGTTTTCAAGGATCTCCTACAAAAGATGGTGGGTTCCGGGAAAGTCAAGTTGGGATCGCCGCCAGCACCAGTTTCGTATGTCTCTACCTTAGACTCAAGAGATGAAGAAAAGTGGAATACAGTTGACAGTAAAGAGTAAAATTTCAACAATTGGATTACCCGGAAGACAGTCAATCGAGTTCATGGAATCATCCAGGTGTAGTTGAAACAATTGACTATTCCCCTAAAATCTCCCAATGCAATACATCCATCCCCCTCATCCCCTCAGTCCTCTAAAGGCCAGAAGGGAATAAAGAAAGAGGAGGAAGATGATATGAAACCAAATTCAAAGTCAGTATTGACACTTTCAGACTTCATTCCAACAGACTTGGAAAAATGGGCACCACCCCGCCAAATGGTACAATGGGCATTTCCCCACCAAACTGTAAAGCAGGAACAGTCCCACCAAATAGCACCGTCAGAAGGTTACAATCAGATAGAAGAAATGTCAGATCAAGAACTGATCTTTGGATACATTAATGTCATTCAATTGATGGACCCCTTCTCTGATGAAGACTATGTCCATGAACCTGAATTACCCATGCCTAACCGGAGAGCCAGAGGAAGAGGCTGTGGAGGCCGGAGGTTTTATAGAAGGCGTGATCTTGGTAGGAGTCAAATTCCCAAACACTCCATAAACCAAACTGTTAACATAACGAAATCTTGCGAAAGGACCCTTCGACAGACACAACAAGAACCATAATTCTCCTCCACCCCCATTAGAAGAAATCCAAGCCCAATTATCTTGGAATATCCTTTTGGGGAAGAAAAAATACCAAATCTCCCAAGGCATACATGCAGACCAGTTTGTCCAAACCCAGAAAAGGCCACAACACCACCATCCCCAGTCACAGTAGTTGAAATGTCCATGTCCAAAGCCCAAACCCCTAAAGTGTCTATAAAAGAGAAACCCCGATCCGAGAAGTGCCAACCTTTAGATAAGAATGTATAATATTCAAAATCAGCTGGCTTCAGTACTAGAAATGCTATCAATCCTGGATGCATTAATTCTGTCCATAGATCTTAGGGATCATCAAAGCCTTACTAAGCCCCTAGGAGTTTGAGGCTGAAGTAGCAACAATTGAATTCTATCAAACAGAGACCATTCCCGAAGAATGTCACTCCATCATCTCCTTTATAGATAAGGATGGATATTCTATCATGAATGGGCACATCATACCCTTATATGTGATTGGAAAGATAAATGGAATTGATATATATAGGATCTTCATTGACAATGGCTATAAAGTCAACCTCCACCTGCTATGAACGCTTCTTCAAATGGGCTATGATGAAGACAACTTGACACCCTGCACCACAAATCTACAGGGATATAAAAAAATTAGGAAAAAACCATTATGAAAAATCAATATTAAAACTTGGATAAGAGATCTCATGTCAGATTCCGATTTCCTAGTAGTGCGGCAATGTATGACCTTCAACATGTTGTTATAGAGGCCTTGGTTGCATCAGCTTGCTTCAATTCTATCATCATACCATCAGTACATCAAATATTGTGCCAATGGAAAAAACGGGACATTCCATGATGATAAATCCCCGTTTGAGTTCTGTGAGTCACATTATATCGATGCAGGGTTCTATGAATCAGAAGAAAAACAATTTTCACCTGATGAAATTGATTAGATCAATACCCCAAATGGATTTGACGTGGTTCCCGTTAACCTCCTCCAACAACTTGGGGAAGAGTATGTACTACCCATCAACCAAGTTGAATGCATAAGTGAAAGTCCATATGTAGACACGATTTTCTGCATGATCTCTGCTACAGCTACTGAGCCCAAAGACACAGAACAATGGGATGACTCCAATAATTCCTAGAAAATCCCTATCAAATATGCTCCCGACCCATCCTCGGGACATCAAATCATCCTTTACTCACACACTAAGGAAAAAGATGATTTATCCCCCAACAATGGAGAGGTAGCCTCAAAAATCCTTTCTCCATCAGAAGAGGAAGATTATGAAGATGATGAAGAAGAAGAAGAAGAGAAAGAAGAACTCAAAGATTCCTCTCCTGAATTCAAAGAAGGTGTTTATAACACGATCAATGAACTTAGGGAGATAAATCTAGGCACTGAATATGACCCGCGACCCACTTTGATTAGTGTGGCTATGACTGTCGAGGAGCAGGAGGCATATACCTCCTTCCTAAAGAATAATCGAGATGTGTTTACCTGTAATTATACAGAAATTCCATACCTTGATCTTGATGTCTCTGATCATTATTTTGGAATACCAGAAGATCACCAAGGCCGTAAGAAGGTATCTAGAAGGACCCACCCGACACATGATGCCAAAATAGAGGCTAAAGTTGACAAACTGATAAAATCCAACCTCATAAAGGAGGTCCAATACCCGATCTGGTTAGAAAACATAGTTCCTATCAAAAAAAAGTATGGAAAAATTAGAATCTTCATTCACCTCATGAACCTTAATTGGCATTGTCCAAAAGATGACTTCCCAGCCCCGATCACATAATTATTGATCAATGAAACAATCGGGTATGAATCCCTCTATTTTAGGGACAACTATTCTGGATACAATCAAATCCTGATAGCCCAAGTAGATGAAGAAGCTACCAATTTTAGGGCCCCTTAGGAAGTTTTCTATTATAAAGTTACGATCTTTGGTCTAAATAATGCTAATGCCACATATCAGTGCACCATGCACCACAACTTCAAGCCCTTCTTGGGAAAATTCTTCGAGTGTTATGTCAATGATATGGTGGTTAAATCATGATAGCGCTCTAACCACCTAGATGATCTTGAAACAGTCTTCAACAAATTACAATAGCACAGTTTAAAGATAAATCCCCTCAAGTGAGCGTTTGGCATTACCTCAAGAAAATTCCTCGACTTCTTCATATGCCATTGTGGCATCAAAGTCAACCTTGAGAATACAAAATACATCCTTGGAATGTACCCACCTCGCAAACTCACCAAGTTTAGAGGTTTCTAGGGGTACCTTTCCAATATTCAGTGCTTCATAACCAAATTGGTATAAAAAGGTTTCCCTTTCACTAGGATTATAATGAAAGGAGTTACATATGAGTGAGACAATGATTTCTAAGAAGAATATGAAAATATGAAAATATACCTTCTAATTCCGCTATTGATGATGCCACCAGTTGAGGGGGAGCCACTCATTTTGTATGTAACTGCCCTTGAATGGTCATTAGGAACCTTCCTCATGAAAAAGAATGATCACAACAGTGAGAACAACCTCTAATACCTCATCCGAACAATTATCGATACCGGAACCCGATATTAAAAAATCGAGAAGAACTGCCTATACCTAATCTTCTTAGTTAGAAAACTCCAAAATTACCTAAAGCACCATGAGGTTTAATTGGTCTCCTGCTGAAACCCACTCAAATATATCCTCAACCGTCCCATACTAAATGGGTTCCTATCACGATGGGTGATCATTCTAAAATAGTTTGACATATGGTACGTGCCCCAGAAGGATATCAAAGGTCATGCATTAGTATAATTCTTGGACGAGCACCCCTCATAAGAAACAACACCATTGGATGTTACACTTCCAGATGAAGTAGTGTTTTCCATTTAGGAGGACCCCCATACATGGGAAATGTACTTCGACGGTGATTCCCAAAGCCCGATAGGGAAAAGGATGGAGGATCCCAATCTCAACAAAGTGGGGTTGGTAATTATACTCATATCCCCTGAAAAGTCCATCCTGCCTTACTCTTTCCTACTTTAGGAAGGGTTTAAAAACCATGAAGCAGAGTATCAGGCCCTCATTGTTGGCATGGAACTGGCACTTAATGTGCAAGATAAAAACCTAAAAGTAATGGGTGATTTAGAGATAGTCATCAAACAAGTTAATGGTGACTATTTCATCATGAAAGAGGTATTGGTCCACTTGATGAACCATGTTTGAGCTCTGATGGAAGAATTCCCATCATAACCAACATTGACTTATGTTCCCCTATCAAAAAATGCCAAAGCCGATGCTTTAGAAAATGCAATCACAACCTTGGTCGATCCATATTGGGATGAAATGCTCATTATCATTGCTCACTTCTAGATGATCTTACCATTCATCCAAATAAATACAAAGGAAATCGATGAAATTCACCCCATTTCTAATCCTTATGGTCATACCACCGGTTGGATGATGCCCATTACAAATCACCTTCTGAAGGGGGAACTCCCATCAAATAGGGATGGAAGAGAGAAGGTCTGAATACGGGTAGTCAATTTTACCTTGTACAATGGAGTAAATCAATAAAAGGTTGTTTACAAATGAGGCCTTGATGGAGTCCTTCTCAGGTTCATTGATCGATAAGAGACTACTACCATCATGAAAGGAGTTCACACTGGAGCTTGTGGAGCGCATCAATCATCAACCAAGCTCTCTCATCAAATCTGAAGGCTTGGGTATTACCAGCCCACTATGATACAAGATTGTTACATATTCACCAAGAAGTTACATTCCTACAATGTTCATGCTAATTTCATACACTGACCCCCAGAGTTACTTCATATAGCTACGTACTCCTGTCCATTTTCTGCCTGGGGGATGGATGTTGTGGGACCATATCCTCTCACCATAGCTAGAGAATTCAAGTTCAAACTCCCAAAAAACGACTTCTTTTACAAATGGGATGAAGCCATACCCCTTAAATAATTCGGGGTGAAAAATATTATAAGATTTGTGAAGGCCAACATCATTACCAGATTTGGTGTCCCTTATACCATCCTGATGGACAATGGCACCAAATTCTGCTCTTCTAAGTTGGAAAAGCTATACCAGGAGTATGAAATCAAACCCAACCAGTCATCCCACTACCATGAAGTGGACAATGGGTAGATTGAGGCTTTTAATAAGAATTTTTCCAACATACACCAAAATATGGTTGATAAGGACAAGAAATTGTGGCCAGACAAGATCCTTAAAGCTTTATGGGCTTACCGAACCATGACCCGCACTACCACTTAGGCAACCCATACTCACTAGTATATAGGGAAAAGGTGGTGTTACCTATCAAAATCCAAGTTCCATCACTTCATGTGGCCATTTGTAATCAATTTTCCATGGATGAGAAATCCCAGAGATGGTTTGATGAAATGGAGTAGCTAGATGAGAAAAGGATGCACACTTTACACCATTTGGAAATCTACCAAAAACAGATTGCATGAGCCTTCAAACAAAAAGGTTCACCTTCAATCTTTCCTCGAAGGAGAAATGGTGTTAGTCCTCAGAACCCCGATGATACTCAGGAAGAATCACCCAAATCTTGAACCAAAGTGGGAAGGACCATAGGTCATACATAGGGTCTATTCTAATTCAGCATATTCCCTGATATCAATGGACAGATAGCTCATCACGACTCCCACAAATGCAAAGTTCTTTAAGAAATACTTCATGTAATAGAAAACTAGTCAAGGTCCAAGCTCTATGACCCTAAACTATGAGTTATAATTCCCAGAAGTCAAGGTCTGAGCTCTATGACCCTAAATTATGAGTTATAATACCCATAATCCATTAGGTCTGAGATCTATAACCCTAAAATATGAGTTATAATACCCATAAGTCAAGGTACGAGATCTATGACCCTAAACTATGAGTTATAATATACAATGTCAGGGTCCAAGCTCTAATACATTAATTATGAGTAACAACCCTCTATGTTCTTGTCCAAACTCTATGACCCTAGACTATGAGTTATTTTCCTTTCTACATGACATTAAAATGTAAGAAACTCGTCCCTAAAACATGACATTAAACTTTGACTCATGTCCTCATCGTAGGATGTTAAACTACATGACACAAAATGTCCTAATAACATAACAAAAAACTAAAGGATCTCTCACAGAACTATGTACAACTTGATTCTTTCCCTCACAGGATACGTAGCGATGCCCTGATCCTCAATATTGGCCCGACCACCAACCAAAAAAATGCCTCCATCATTCCCCCTATCTACCCATATTTGTAAGGTAAACCCTTATCACTCCTTGTTTCTCACATAGAGTATAACTCACATGAGCTTAAGATCAGTGGTAGGGATTCTCTTACAAAGTCAAACTATGAAGTAACATGGTAGACATGGCAAGCATGATGGATAGAATGAAAATTACTCTACCCTTAGACCAAGCCAAATCAGTACAGAGTACATTCAGAACTACGTATGGATTGATTCATGCCCTTTCAGGATACCTAGTGATGCCCAGATTTAAAATCCTGGCCCAACCATCATCAAAAAAGATATATCCCCTCACATGTCTTTACACGTGAACTAAGGAAAATCAGTACAGGGTACGTACATAACTATATGTGGCTTGATTTCTGCCCTCGCAGGATACATAGTGACGCCTCGATCCTCGATCTTGTCCCAGACCCACTAAGAAAAAAAGGAAAATGCTCCAATCATATCCTCTACCTCCTAGCACCTGTGAAGGATACCCTATGTCCACTCCTTGTTTCTCAAAATGAGTATGACTTAGGTGAGCTTAGGATCAGTGGTAAGGATTATCCTATGAAAATAAGTTATGGAGAAGTATGGTGGACCTAGAAACCCTAGCATATGAAACAGAAATGTCCCTACATATGGACCGATCTAGATCGGTATAGGGAATTTTCAGAACTACTTGTAGATTGATTCCTTTTCTCATTGGATATGGAGTGACACCTAGATTTGGAATCCCAGACCAGCGATCATCAAACAAAAAAAAGAGAAAAAATTCCCTCAAATTTCCCTACACATTAAGCAAACATTTGTAGGGAACATCAAGAACTATGTGTGGCTTGATTTTTTCCGTTATAGGATACGTAGTGATGATCAAATTTGGAATCCCGAACCATCCACTAGAAAAAAATTCCCCCTTCCCCCATACACATGTCATACTTGTACGGGGAGTCCATGAAAGGTCCTATCTCGAGAAAATAAATTGTGAAATTATACAAGAGTTATGTACAGCCCAATACTCGGTGTTATGAGATTCCGTACTTGCCCCTAAATC
Source organism: Viscum album (assembly GCA_963277665.1). Lineage (NCBI taxonomy): Eukaryota > Viridiplantae > Streptophyta > Magnoliopsida > Santalales > Viscaceae > Viscum > Viscum album. The sequence goes on from OY728153.1 coordinate 938,637,365, forward strand.
ATGAGAAGTCAAAGGATCCTGATCCCCCCTATACATATGAGTTAAACTTATGTGGAAGCTCCATTAGTTCATGGTTCGTCATGGTCTGGGTACTCTTTACATTCCCAGGCACATCATTTATGCTTGAAAAACTCTATACCTTGGGAAAACATGGATCCCCATAATCCTCCAAGGCCATCTGAGACGGAAGGCCAGTGTCCGGTAAACACCTTTTCTTGAATATGCACATCATCTCCCAGTGGATCTGTATATGTTTCCCACAAAAATGGCCATAAATCAAAGGAAAATCCATCCCCAGGAGAGTCCTCTCCTATATTAGTACACCCAACTACTTCCAAGACCCATGTCATCCCTCCTAATTCATGTTTTCCCCAGGACTATGGTTTACACCTTCTATCATCACTCACGTACAGGGAATGCCAAAGCATTCTGATTGTGATTAACTCAAAACTATTAAAGACCTTTATGAAAACATAATCGTCATCACTACATGACTCTAAACTGCACATTACCATGTCTACACCACATGACATTAAACTATGAGGCCAAAATCATTCTTGTTGTATGATGTTAAATTACATAGCACTGGTTTAAGACTGAAGTTTCCTCAAATAATGATTTTTCTATTCTTAGTAAGTGACATGGAATCCTCATAATCCGTTTTTTTCTCATACCGAGCATAGCTCACGTGAGATTAGGGATCTTGGCGAGAGATACACTGTGACATTATGACAAAGCATCCCAGGAATTTGGTCCTAGGAGTATGACCCTAAAAGGCATTTTACGGTTCCCTCCCCTAAGAAGAACCCCATGTCCTAACCATGTGATGTTAAATGACTAGGTACTCTAAAGATGGAATGAATGTGTCACCCTATGTATGAGTCAGATCTACGCAAGGGAAACCTAATTCCATGAGTAAAATTACAGCCCAAATTCCCCCAATATGTCTGGATAAATTCCTACGATACCCCAAACTCCATTATTTGAGTGATCTTGAATCCCCATAACCCTCCAAGTCCATCTGATATGGAAGTTCAATGTTCTGCAAACACATTTTATTGACAATGAAAATCATTCCCCAATGGCTCTACATATGTTTCCCACAAAAAATAACCATCAATCAAAGGTAAATTCGTCCCCATGAGAGTCCTCTCCTATCTTAGTACACCCAATGTCTTCCAAGCCTCATTCTATCCCTCCCGATTTAAGGCCCCTCAAAGCCATGGTTTACTTTTTTCTCCTTACACATATCCTGGATATATCAGGACATACGAGCCTGATTCATCTCAGGTCTCCTTTTAGGTTTCTAAGGATATCCCATCAATATGCATGGAGTTGATCCACATACAAAAGAAGAGTTCCTCCATTCATTTCTGGGTTCCCCTTGAAGAAGTTTAGTTAAAATTACCCTGTTTATGTTCAAGTGCACCCCTTACTGAAGGTCACATACCATATTTAAAAAGTTCCCAATCTACATAATCCTTCATAGCCATCGAAGATAGAAGGCCAGTGTCCCGTGGACACCTTTGTTTGACTATACACATCATGCCCCGGTGGCTCTGTATATGTTTCCCACAAAAACAACCATCAATAAAAGGAAAATTCATCCCTAGGAGAGTCCTTTACAACTCTCGTACACTCAAATGACATCCATTTTTCATCACACCCCCAGATTTGGAAAACTCTTGGATAATAGCTTATATACCTTCCTTTTTCCAAATTCCCTTGACATAAAAAGGGACTCTTAACTAGACTGACCATTTACCAGCTCTCCCTCACGCAAGTAAGAACCACGCGGGAAAAGCTGCTCACTCAAAGATGATATAAATGTCCCTAATGATTTTAGACAACACTAACTAGGCCAGCCACCCAATGTGGCTCTCGAATTGAAAATAAATTCAAAATGTTGCAAATATGATCAGGATATCAGAAAGGGAAGAACAATGTACTGCGAACATCTTTGTTTGACTATGCACATCATGCCCTGATGGATCGACATATGTTGCCCACAAAAAATGGCCGCCAATAAAAGGAAAATTCATCCCCAAGAGAGTCCTTTCCTACCCCCATATGACTAAAATGGATCTCGAGCCTCATGCATGTCAAGAATTCAAAAATTAAGGGTCAAGAAAAATCCCCAATCCATGTATGAAGGATATTAGAACTTTCTCGACTAATGGTCCTAATTTGGGGCCCTTCCTCAATTATGTTTGGTCAAATCTGTTCGACCTAAAACATCAGTGATAAGTTTGATTGGATGGACTATGAACTACCAATGAAAGAGACTTCATACTTTCTAGATATAAAATCTACATAAGGCACCTTTGGATAAAAGTCAAGTATCGGTTCATTAAAAAACATTGATCCATCAGAAAAGGTGTAAATCTTGTTATGATGAAAACCCGCAAAGAGAGACTTAAGAAAAAGTCAAGTTATACCCACTAAACCCATATCAATAAGGATTAGGAAAAAATTAGAGTAATATTTAAAAATACAAAAATTTTCATGGGGTTTTCCATGAAACCCCAAAAATATTTTAACTACACTCGCTGAGTCCCACAGCTCATGAAAAAATTAGAGTCTGATTCATTTATTTCAGTTTACCGATTTTAAGTCATGGTTTAAAATTAATATTTGATTGAGATGATGTTGACACAATAGGAAAATTAAAAGAAGAAGCATTTAGAGGAAAATCAATTACATTATATTCCATAAAAATATATGGTGGGAATACATAGCCTAAAGCCTCTCCTTGTAATCAAGACACGAACCTTACAAGAGATGTTCGACAAAGTCACAAAGCTGAATCAATGATTGGTGCGACTCCTCAATGACTTGGAGAAGATTTAATAAATTCACAGTATCATCCTCTAAATTCACTCGTAGAGCCTCCTCTTCCATCATGTCTTAGAGGTTGGTCCTTTCTCCCTCTTTCATTTTCCATCACCCCTCCTCAATGGCAGATATAGCCCAGACCCACTCCTATTTGAGCCGCTCCAATTTATGGATTTATTTCTCTACATCATGGTCAAGCTGTTCAATAAAAGACTCTTTCTTCATGAGTTTATTTTGCAACTTCTAAACCATTCTAGCATGAGTGGAAACTTCATCAATGATTATTTTTCGTGTAGCATCTAGATAAGCCATCAACTCTGCCACAAAGAGTCAAGATTCAAGTCCACCAGTTGTTTCCCAAGTAGCAACCACCTTCCTTACTATATCATAAACTCCATGATAGTTAAATCCACCAAAACCCATGGCTACAAACTAGTGGTGTAAATTTGGAAATTTCATTGGCATCTCATCCAATGGAGTCTGGGAGATTAGTCTCCAAATGTTACTTCATGCCTTTTGCCGAGTGGGACAAAGATTGACTAGGTTTTCTTAACCAGTCTCAGAATCACTCCCTGACGATGAAATGTAATCAGGAGTGAATGTCACCAGAGAGGGAATTAACTCTGTAGCTAAAACATGGCTTGGCCCTACAACAACCTCATCTTTTTAATGGTAATAGATGAAAATGTAGGGGCATCCTCCATCATTTCTACTTCTTGTGGCTATGATTTTGAGGATGTTGGGGAGACATCTTCAATACCTCCCACCTCCACAATAGTACTACTATCTAAAATAGATGGCATTGCATCTTCAATCATCAATGGAACTCCATGGATACACATGAATACTGAAAACCCAAGGCCATGCTCAACTGAAATATTATACCTCAAGGAATCCCTCAAAAGGTTGTTGGTTAATATAATGCATGTAGGGATGTTTAGTCCAGATAAAGATACTAGTCTTGGAATCCTGGGGGCAGAAAAAATAACCCCTCTCAGAAATAGAAAAAAGGGCACGATACCCCACTCCAAATTTTTAGGGGACGAAACATAAGTCTCCCCAATTATGAGTTCATCAGAGCCACCAGGTGTAGAAAAAATAGTAATCTCTAAAGTGACTCCCTGTGTAGGGGAAAAACCGCTTGATCAATATTGATTATCTTCTCGATGTTCAAAACCCCTGCATGATCCAGCAAGGCCTAGGGATCATCACTGGACTTGGCCCCTACCATAAAGGCCACCCTATCTCTCTCTATGGGAGTCATCTTGGCACATTCAAGTGAGCCCAAAACTTTTGGATGTATTTCCTTTGTTGGGTTATAGATTACATGAGCAGGCGCAGACACACCTGAGGGGTCAGCAACACCCCTGGTCTCTTCAAATGGCCCTGCTTCCCTATTTTGATTAGCCACGATAGATGGTGACCCTTCCGATACCCTAAAAGGGAAAGAAGATATAGACACCTGAGCAGTCATCGTCTGGTCACCAATTGGCCCTGCATCAAAGTACATATATGTACCAGTGAGTTGACCAGATAATGGTACTTGGTTCAACCACCAGATAAATAGACAATTAATTTTGATCCCCCTTCGAATACACTTGGACAGGTGAGAGGCTTGCTTGCGTTTCTTCGAATGCTGGGGGGATGGCTTAGGAATAAGATCACCAAGAGGAGCTAGAGGGGGAAACACCCAGAGAGGGTCTGCGATAACTGGTTCCATATATTCTTGGGCTCTGGGGGATCCTTCGGTAGTACCCATACCATTGAGGGGGGGTACTCCCCAGTTTCAGTACCTCCATAAGAATTAGTCGGGGAAAAGGATGTTTCCCAATATCTATAAGGTACTTGAAGAATAAAAAGGAAAAGGGAAACTTTCAAAATCTTTACAATAAAAGAATTTAAGGCCAATGGTTGTAGATAAGACCTCTCCCATCGGCCGTGGGAATACCGACATCAATGCCACATGGTCAGACCAGTAATTCCTATCCGCAAGAGCATGAAGATACCTATCCATTTCAATCAAGTAAGTTTTCACCTCATCAGGATCTTTATTAGCTAAAATACCTGTAGGAGCAATGACCCCCACAAAACTAGAATGATTGAAGCATTCCATCTGGAGAAGCCTGCATATATTTTCATCCAAATCACCCACCCTCAATTCATCCTATACTTTCAAAGCCACTATAAATATGGATGTAATTGGGATGGATAGTGCTGGAAGGATAGTACAGGAGAGAAGAGTTTGTTTTGACAACCACAAACATTTCCTAGGTGTCCCTACAAACTCAATATCTCAAAAATAGGAACATTTACAAGATGATGGGAGAAAGTAAGAAACTTTTTCTATGGTAGCCGTAGTAGGTGAGCCAATGAAATCATCATACTCATAAATAGTTTATGGTTGTAGCATGAAAAGTACCCGATGTGACTACTTACAGTGACCACTTTGAGAATGGATGAGGGTCTTGAGGTCCTTAAGATAGTAACTCACCCTACCTGGATCCCCATCAAAAGAAATGTCAGCCGGTGTTGACACATAGCCAATTCCAGTAAGGACCACTTCCCTAGTTTGGAGGAGCTACCATAAATCATGAGGGGACCAGTCACGGGTAGATGGATGACCATTCAAAATGTCTCATTGCCTCTAGGCCATTAGAAAATCGACTTTAGAAGGAATGGATGATGGACTCCTTGAAATAGCTCCAAAATATTTTTTGGCCGATCATGAGGTCATAACCCTATCTTTCACAACTTTCCTAGGGGGGGGGAGCGAATAGACCTTCATAGGACTTTTACTGGTCAAGAGTGTTCAACAACTCCCTTTTCCTTCCCCTTTTATCTCACCTTGGATGCCTTGGAAGTTATCACAATAGGCACCATGTTGGCTAATTGGACATAAAGATATGATTTAACCCAGGCCTTAGCATAGTTCTTGGTAAGGAAGGGAACAAAAACCCTAGAATTCAGAAATTTTTCCTGGCTCTGGGTGTCCTCCCGAGTGAACATTAGCCATAATTGGAAAGCCATCATCAGATGATTCTACCGACGAGCACCGTTAAGAGAAGGAGGACATAACTTATGAGCACAGTTAAATTGTCGACTAAATCTTCAGGGTGCATAGCCCTCACAAATAAGTTCCCCTCTGATATGGGAAACCATGAATCCTTCTCACAGAGAAAAGAAACAAACTTGTTTGATGAAGTATTCATATTAATTTTTCTTAGTAGTACCAGGAGGGGAATCATATGGGTGGTAAGAGAAACGTCTTTAAATGTTGAGACAAGCCATGAAGTCCTGCTCGTTCTTTTCAGTTTTCTCCTCTTTCTTAACTTTGAAGCCCAATCCACTGGCATGACCCAATGGTTCTCTAAAGGTATGGTCGGAAGGCGGAATGTGGAATTGGGAGGGAATTGATAAAGGAATAACCCCCTATGTGGGATCCCATACTGCCCCAAAGAATTTAAAAAGGATCAATCATCCAGTAAGGTTAGCACCTTCACTGATTCGACCTAGTATGCGGTATATCTTGGCCAATACTAGGATAGCCATATTGATGAATTTTCTAGTGGCCAAATGAGCAGCCATGATAAATGTTGAGGCTCTTACACCACCAGATTCCCTCCCTCTTAGTAGCCACCTACTAAAAAACATGGCCAAGAAGGCCGCTAGACAAAATAACCAATCGACGTCAGGGATGATTCCCCATCCCCATTTTTGAAAATCCCCATATTCCAAGGTTGTCTAGTAAGTACCCACTCACCTCCAGGTGGTTTTGGTGGGACAATCCCTAGGTCACCATGGATAAGGATCCAAACCAGTATGCTTAAAAAAAGTGCCAAACCAGTCATAAAAAGAAACATCCTTCTTTGGACAGGGATCACTTTCCTTCAGAAGCGCCTTCTCTTGGACAATGAGTTTCTTGGTTGGGGGGGGGGGGGGTCTTTCCTCATCATCCCAAGATGAGGAGGGCAGATGAATTTCATCATACATGTCCCTAATGATAGGGACTCATAAAATTAGTCAAATGTACCAAAGGATGATGTCGACCTCCCCGTGGGTCAAGGGGAAGGTATTGGTGTCTTGACTCCACTTTCTTAAGAGCTGTGAAATAAGGGAAGTAGGACGATGATTGTATGTCAGGGAAACACAAATGACCTCATACAGTCCCATAGTCTGTAGCTCGGTTCATAATTATTCACATCTCTGAAGAACCTAAAAAGGCCACCCCCAGTCCAAGCCGAATGATCCTCCAGGGCAAAGGTCCCATAGAGATGACCAACCTTGCTGCTCATTCGTTGTGGACTTCTTCTCGATTCTCTAGTAATAGTGGGTTGTCTGATCAGGCTTCCGCTGCACCCCATCTAAAGTTTGAGGTGTGTAGTGCATCATAGACCCAGAGGTAGTATCTCTCTAAAGGTACCTCCCCTTGGAAGAGATAAAATTATTTGGAATAGAATTATTCAGGAGGTAGGATGATCAATATTGTTTGGCACCGAGATCACTGTGTCAGACAAAAGGCCAAACCCATAAGAAGAACGTCTTTCTTAGACCGGGTACTCCTGTTGTCCCACCATAAGAAGATTCTCAAGAGATTGGTGAAATTGAATGACAAAAATTTTGTTTTCAACCAAAGACACCATGTCTTTAATCTTTTGTTAGCAGCAAAAAGAGGGGTGGTCATAATATCCTTAGAAGAAGAGTGACATTAGTAGTAGCCATGAATCAGAAATTTTAGCCTGTACATGAAGATCCAGAAGCCGAATAAAAGTCATTCCAATAAATTTTTTTGGATAAAGGATATGGAAGAGTGGATAAAGAACTCAAAATATGTCCACAAAAGGATCCACATAATGTTTTTGAAAACGGTATGTAGTATCCACATCCCACATACTGCATGATACGTGGAGGTAACCCCACTTACAGCTATGGTACAAGAATGCCTCCCACCGCATATATCCATGGTACGTGATCGATCCATGAGGTGTTGACCCACAAATCATTGGCCGGTGAATAGAAAGGTTTGAGAAAAGTGGATACCGCGAACCTAGGCCTTTATTAAGTTCATATTTAGACATTATGGATTAAAGTTTAAAGTTTAGATTATTAGTTATTAATGTTCGGTTCACTGAGCCAAGTTTGGCATGTAGAAAAGCCAGCCATGTAGCCTCCTCCGATGCATAATTTGGATTTTAAGTCTTAAAATTCCACAAAACCATTCATAGAATCCAAAATATGGTACGCGGATGGAGAAATGGTGAGGAGATCGGTTCGTAGAACGTACAAAGCGGTTCACGAATGAGATTTTCGCAAGGAGCACGGTACACGAGAGTAGAAGAAGTTGGGGAAATCGAGATCACTTTTCATTGTGAGAAATGGTAAAAGACAAATGACAAGGCCCCCTATATATAGGTGTGGTCCCCTCTTACTGGGTCCATCTGTTCTACCCTGAACCATTTCAGTTCAGGACCACTTCAACATCGAAATAGTCCTTTTTTTGTTCCAGATGGACCCCATTTTGATGGGGGAATTTGTAGGGTCCTTAAAATTCTGACAAGGGAAGAAGATACCCCACAAAAACTTTACAGAAGGAAGAAAGTATTCCAAAAATTCTAGAAAGGTGAATATACTCAAATTGATTTGCAATATTCAGAAGAAAATTGAAGGAATTCATGTTTTTAAATCATTTTAAGCGGCCTATGTACCATCAATGGGAAAGGTGTTCGGACCCACTGGATCGTGAACCACCAGGTATGCGGAACGATCTGCAAACCGCTAGCCCACAAGGTGATGGACAATGAGAAAGGCTGACAACAAACCATGTCGCCGAATAAATTGGGCAAGAAAATTAAATCAGTGTACCGTACTTCGAACTCATCAATTTTCGGATAAAGAAAACCTGCAGGGTTACACGAACCGTTATTACGAACCAAAGCCTCCGCAAACTCTGGTTGACCGAGTCTTCCGCGGGTCAGGATATCTGCATGGGCCTCCCGAAATAGTGCCACATTCCCAATAGATACAAGTGTACCAATTCTCTATAAAAGGGAGCATAGTAGAAGGACGAGGGATGAATGGAGAAGTCTTGAAGGGGACTCAGAGGTTGGAAGAAAGAGTTTGAAGACAATACTCCGACTTCTATCTTGATTCATTGGAGAAGCCTGAGCCACGAACCACTCTCTCTACAGGTACATCCATCCCAAAACCATAAAATGGGGGAATTGAATAATAATAATTGAAACAGGAACCTAACTAGTGAATCAAGAACCATGTACTTCTCGCGGATTAATTCCCCATGAATTATAATCCTCCGGATCCTTCTTTAAAATGGTGCTTCGCATAGTGCGCCGCTACGCGGACTGAACCCAGCGCCGCGTACTACAACCATACGTGGATGGAACCTAAAAAGACATGATGAGACCATACCACTGAGGTACACGGTGGTCTATACCCATGCCCGCATACTGCATCGGTTTACATATGACCCCTCTGCCTGCATACCACTACGGTACGTGGAGCCTCCTCCATCCCTAATAAGAAACTAGTATGAAGAATGGGGTATGTTCAGATATTATTTCCTCTGGTCCCAACCTCACCCTTCCATTACCATCCAGTAATCCATAATTATCTGCTAACTAGTCCTTCAACATTAGGCTAAAGCCTCATCCGAAGCCACCAAACCTGTATGATCAGACCATTGAGTGCACCAGAACACCCCTTTGAGTCCACATACTGATGGTTTGCAAAGTCACAAAGGATCTACCCATAATGGTTTGGGATTCAGGAATTCCCATGGGTATAAATTCCCATTTTTAGCTGGGGTTCAACCTTGGGATGCTAACGTGAACCTCCCCGTTCTAGGGATTAAGGGTGATCACCTGTTTTTCTATTCAATGAGGAATAGTGATGAGTCAAAGGAGTTATGTTTGCTTCTCCTTTTGACGAGGAAGAAACTCCTTACCTTCCTAGAATGTGATCCTATGTAATAACTTAGACCCGAACAGCCACCCAAACAGTGCTAAACGAGTCGGGTGTTACTACCTTAGACACACCTCCCCGAATGCCAAAGGCTGTCGACTAATAGCGCGGGTGATTTTAGGAATAGTGGGGAGAATATACCCTCTTAGAGGATAATAATGGTACTGGTACAAGTATAATAATAAAGATGCAGTGGAATAAATGACTTAGCAGACTCGAACCAAACCCATAGAGCAGAAACACATTCAATATCGATAAATAGCGGAAGTAATAAATATAAACAACAGTAGTGGAAAGTTAACGCAACAACATGCTGATCACTTGTAACTATCACTGAACAACAAACATGCATCCAAAACAGGTTATACATATCCATATGTAAAGGCACAAATGGATAACCAAATATAGCTACAAAAAAAGTAAGCATGTTGATACATGGAAGTAATAAAAACAAAGTAACTCCATATAGGAAAGACCTCAAGGTCCATACCTTCTCCATGAAACAGCTAATGTAGCCCAGCTCCTGAAGCTGACCTCTTTCCAACACATAAATTCATCAAGTCTGCACGCGTCCTGAAGGGCCCATGCTGGGTGTGAGATAAATCTCAGTAGGATAACAACCAAAGGTACGTACCTAATATAAGTGTTTAAGCTGACATTCATTTATAAGGAAAATAGTAAAAAATACGATTCACAAACAAACACAAACTCCACTAGTGCTCAGCAGCCACCATGGAGTGTCACCTGCTTCGGCCAACGCCGGAATCTCTGTCACGTAACCCAGCCCCATGTGCCCCCGGAAACCACATGTCTCAATTACCAATGTCCCGAAGGCACGCCCAAGAAATAGTGACCCGGAAGAACAATGCTGCCTATCCTCAAATAAGTAACTGAAGAGACAACGATGTCTACCCTCAAATAAAGTAACTTGAGGGACAACGATGTCTGCCTTCAAAACAAAGGAACCAGAGGGATAACAAGGACTACCATTAAATCACGATGAGCCTCTTACCCCCAACCCGATATCCTCAATGCTATCCTTTGAAGGCTCCCCACCTTCCACATGGCTTCCTATGGCTAGCACCCCCAAAACAAAAGTACCTAAACTGCAACTAATGAGGGCCTCTACCCACACGAGTTGTCAAAACCACATCATATCAGAGTCTCTCTATGTGCACACTACTAATAGTTCCGGGTGAGCGATAATCACCAAAATAGAACCCAATCCACAACACCTCTGACACCTCGTGTCCCTACGACCATGCCACTCAAGTCTGATAGGCTTTCCATCCCAGTAACCCAGGCCATGCCCAACCTGAAAGTCATCCTGCCTCAAACTGACACCCATGACGCCCAATACCATGGTCAAAAACACCCAACATAACCCGGGCAAAGCCCAACCTGTGATTATCATCACTCAAGAATATCTGGGCCATGCCCAATACAACCAAAAGGTTCTAGAACATGCAATTTAGAAATTACATATATACACATTTTAACAGAACACATAAACATGAAAAACCATCTAAACAGTTGAAAAGCACTAATCAAGTGATGTTCCATACCAGCACTGAGGTTTCTAAGGTCTCCAACAATTCATATCAGGTTCAATAAACCATACTCAATAATTTAAACAATAATTTTTTTTAACCATTTTGGAAGTCCCCAGCCGAAATGCCCCGGTGAGAAATGACCACTCGCCCAGCCCCGCTCAGTAAAAATAGGTAACATGGAATACCCAAAGGCATACCATAGGTCAGATAAAAATTAAACAAGAAATAATAGGTAAATATAGGGTCACGCTCAAAATACCCAAAAAACACGCCATAGGCCACCCCGCCCAAAAGTCTGCAAAAACACAAAAAGAGGTATGAACCACCTACCTGAGACTTGTACAATGATAATCCTCCAATAACAGCCTCTAATTAGGTCTAAAACATGGTTTGTCTACAAAAGAATAAAAACATCTCACAAAACTATAACTCATTCTAGAACAGAAATCAAGAAAAACGGTTCAAGAGGAATCAATGCCTTACCGAGGGGGTTCCAATGGATTAAACGGTGTTTGAATTCGACCTCAGAAGAATGAATGAGAGGGAATTGAAGTCCCAACTGGCTCTCCCTGCTCAAACCCATCGAGGGTTTGAGTTTATGCCTTAATAAAAGGTTACTGACCGTTTTAGTGAAAAAAGAAAATACACGGTGTGTATCATTTTACTGTTCATATGATGGATGAAATTCCACCGTAGACTTGCCGACTGACTACACAGCATGTAACTAGGGGTAAACGGTGTGTAATTCTTCCCTCGTATGACATCCCCAACATGCCATGTATATCCCCATACATGGCCCATCTACACGACGTGTACAAATAGTACGCAGTGTGTAATTTATAAAAACATTATTCCCAACCAACATGCCTACACGCCATGTATGGACTCCACATGGTCAAGGGTACACGATGTGTCTATAATTACACGTCATGTAGTATGAAATTCCTACAAGGTCTTCACACGACATGTACTCGGCGAGCACACGACCGATACTCGCCCAACCCATAAATGGCGTGTACTTTAGGGTACATGGTGTGTAGTCTGGAAATTTCCAAAACATCCCAGATTTTATTAGTTTTTTCAAGAACAAGTCAAAATTCAAACAGGGTTGGGATTTTGACCTATTCTAAAAACCTGGGTTCTTATAATCTCCCCACCTTAACATAGCTCATCCCCGAGCTATCAAACGGAACCCAGAGATAACACCGAACATACCACCCCGATTAAAATAACCTAGACTTCCCCAGTTTCAAAGGTTCTGGCTAAAATCATCAAGGGGGATCCCCACCTTAGGAGTTTCCTAAATCAGTCTCAACCTGACAAAACTCAAAAAAATCAAAGGTTCACTAACCCGTTTTCTGGATCCATGGCCCTCTCGTGATGCATCGTCACCCATGCACCTCATTGGTGCTCTCATGTCATTTATGACACCCAAAGTATCCCGCACCGCATCGGTGTCTGCATCCATGAGGTCATGCATCCCATGGACACTCAAATAAAACCTGATTCCATGCACCTCAGGTAACTTGCATCCTAGATGCCCCGATGCCCACAACACCTTAAGTAACCCGCATCCTCGATGCCCCTAATGCTATGCATCTCATACATATATATAAATATATAACGCACCTGATATGGCGCCAATCCCACTGACCAACATCTAGTCAATCCACATAGATCATGTGCATCATGTGCACTCAAAATAGACATGCCTCTACAGGTCATGCCAAAAAGAAAATGTGGAAATCACAGTCACACCCGTGGTGTACCTCTAACCATCATTGGCTCACCAGCCTGATCAGCCTCTGGAAACTCCATGGCGAGCACCTAGCCTGAAGTACAGCTTCCTGATGCCGGACCTCCCTACGGTGCTGCTCCAGCCACCAGCCACTGACCCCTCAGTTAGATCCTGCTGCCCCTATCACATCCTCCGTGTGCAGCTGAACCTCAGCTACCCTCTCTTGGTACCAAACCTGAACCAACCCCCTATGACACCATCTGTCTTGGTCCTTGCCTACCGGCTGTCTGAGAAGGATGCCTGTAGAACCTCTCCAGATTCCTAACCTACCCACATTCCCGAAACTCCTTTGGAGGCCTATCACACCAAATTCGAACATGTCTTGGCTGCCCACACAGAAATCAAACCACTACTGAACTGCTACGATGTAGTCTAGTTGAGTCCTTGGCATGACTGCCCTAGTGGAACTCATCCCATCCTTGCTTCCTGTTGTCCGAATTGTCACCTGAAACTCTTCCCTGACCAACCTGAGACCTATCCCTCTGGTTTCCCTCTTCTATGAGTGCTTGATTCACTGCCTCTGAGAATGAACCCAGCCTGAAGATATTCACCTGGATCCTAATGGTGTGTCATAATCCATCCTTGAAGCGCCTCACCTTTGTTGCATCATCGCTTACCATACTAGGTGCAAAGTGATATAGCTCAGTAAAAGTATCTGCATAGTCCATGACGGACATGTCTCTCTGCTGAAGACTCAAGAAATACTGAGATCTCTTGGCTCTCAGTGTCTCTGGGTAAAAGTGCTCAAAGAGCCTATCCTCAAAGTCCTTCCATGCTAGTCCCTCGTGCCTATGATCTTGAACCTGTACATCCCACCAACGATTTTCTGGTACTCTCAGCATATACATCGCCAGCTTGAACCTCTGCCCTGGAGGCATCTTGAGCTACTCAATGATCATCATCATACTCTCTATCCAGTTCTCAGCTGCCTGTGGACCACCCTCACCCTGAAAAAGTGGTGGGTGATGCGACTGGAACTCCTGCGTCAGATATTCCATAGATGGATCTGTACCCTGTGCACCTTTTTCGATCCCCTGCAAGACATATGCCGGGCTAGCTCAGAGCTGCTCGTCGAGACATGGTCCAAACACTGCCAAACCCGGCTGTTGTCCTGCCTACACTGGATCCTAAACCTGATCCTGTCCCTAAGCCTGTACCTACGGCTCCTGCTCTGCCTGCACTAGATCTTGAACCTAATCCTGTGGCACTATACCATCTACTGCCTAACGCACCGTCTGATTCAACTAAAGGTAACCTGCTGAATACCATAAATGGCCAGACAACCCACATACATAAAAATTTATACATATATAACATAGATAAGGAAAACGATAAAAGGCAGTGCATAAATACTACACTTACTCTATCCCACTGCAACCATTCCCCATGGAATCCCAGCCTCATGGCCTTCTTACCCGGCCTTAACAGATCCAAGTATCAAAAGTACCTCGGGCCATGCCCGACCTAACAACTAAGGTTACCTTAAACCGACGACCGAGTCGCACAATCCTGGTGATCAAAATCACCTCAACTATAGTAAATGCCTGCTCTCATAAGATCCAAAACCAAATAACCTAAAATTCTACAAATATAGAAGACATGGCATAACACATTGCAATAAACTATCAATTCTATCAAGAATTTCACCTATTCACATTTCAAAGAATACAAAGTATGAAAATTTGATATTATTAACATGGAATTATCACTTTACAAATCATACGTGCAGTTATGAAATTGAAATACCCTAAAAATGTTCCTATCAAAATCCAAAAAACAAGCCTTTACATACTTGGCCAAGGTCCAATTCTCCCTTACCACACCGGGTCAAGGGTCACATATCACAATCAATAACATCACACACCAAGTGAGCCACTGAGGTGGAAATCATATGAACTGTAATCTGAGAAAAAAATGAAACAACAATTCCCACCCGTGGAAACTTGGTCCATACCTCGTACCTAAGGCTACAGGCACCCAAACACAAGCTAGAAACCAAGTTCCAGTCACAACCTATCTCCAGTCTACCATATCCCAAATAGTAAAACCAGCCAAAATAAAAAGAGAATTCTCAATCTCATTATTATCCAGAAAAACACTATTATTAAATCCTGGTCGAGAACACCTATGATACCACTTTATAACGACCCGGACCCGAACAACCACCCGAACAGTGCTAAACGGGTCGGGAGTTACTACCTTAGGTGCACCTCCTTGAATGAAAACGGCTGCCGACTAGCAGTGAGGGTCTTTTATGTATAGTGGGGAGGATATACCCTCTTAGAGGATAATAATGGTACTGGTCTAAGTATAATAATAAAGATGCAGCAGAATAAACGACTCAGCAGACTCGAACCAGACCCACAAAGCGGAAACACATTCAATATCGATAAACAACTGAAGCAATAAATATAAACAACAGTAGTGGAAAGTAAACACAACAACATGATGATCACTTGTAACTACTATTGAACAAAAAAAATGCATCCAAAATAGGTCATGCATATCTATATGTAAAGGCACCAATGGATAACCAATTGTATCTACAAAACAAGTAAGCATGATGATACAAGAAAGTAAGAAAAAAAATTAACTCCAGCTAGGCAAGACCTCAAGGTCCATACCATCCCCATGAAAAAGTTAATGAAGCCCAGCTCCTAAAGCTGGCCTCTTTCCTGCACATAAATCCATAAAGTCTGCACGCGTCCTGAGGGGCCCGCGCAAGGTGTGAGAAGAATCTCAGTAGGATACCACCCAATAGTGTGTACCTAATACAAGTGTTTAAGTAGGCATGCATTTATAAGGAAAACAATAAACAATATGATGCATATATAAAAAAAATCCACTGGTGCTCAGCAGCCACCATGGAGTGTCACCTACTTCAGCCAACACCATAATATCTATCATGTAACCCGAAACCATGTGCCCCCTAACACAGCATGTCTCAAGTATCGAAATCCTGAAGGCATGCCCAAGAAATAGTAACCCGGAGGAACAACGATGCCTGTTTTCAAATAAGTAATCGGAGGGATACCAATGTCTGCCCTCAAATAAAGTAAGTAGAGGGACAACGATGTCTGCCCTCAAAACAAAGGAATCAGAGGGATAATGAGGTCTTCCCTCAAATCATGGCGAGCCTCTTCCCCCAACTCGATAGCCTCAATGCTATCCACTGAAGGCTCCTCACCTTCCACATGGCTTCCTATGGAAATCACACCCAAACCAAAAGTACCTAAACTGCAACTAACGAGGGCATATACCCACACATGTTTTTAAAACCACCTCATCATAGAGTCTCTCTCTGTGTACACTAATCATAGTTCCGAGTGAGCGGTAATCACCAAAATAGTACCCAAGGCACAACACCTCTGACACCTTGTGTCCCTGCGACCATGCCACTCAGGTCTGATGGTCTTTCCATCCCAGTAACTCGGGCCATGCCCAACCTGACAGTCATCCTGCCTCAAACTGACGCCCATGATGCCCAATCCTGTGTTCAAAACCACCCAGCGTAACCCGGGACAAGCCCAACCTATGATCATCATCACTCAAGAATATCTGTGCCATTCCCAACCCAACCTAAATGTTATAGCACATGCAATTCATCAATTATATATATACACATTTTAACAGAACACATAAATAGGGGAAACCATCTAAACTGTTGAAAATCACTAAGAAAGTGTTGTCCAAGAACAACACTGAGGTTTCTAAGGTCTCCAATAATTCATATCAGGTTCAATAAACCATACTTAATAGTTTAAACAATACAAAACAATTTTAACCATTTTGGAAGTCCCCGACCAAAATGCCCTGGTGAGAAATGACCACTCACCTGACTCCACTCAAGCAAAATAGGTAACATGGCATACCCAAAGGCATCCCATAGGTCAGATAACAATTAAACAAGCAATAATACGTAAATGCATGGTTGTGCTCAAAATACCTGAAAACGTTCCATACTCCATGCCACCTAAAAGTCTATGAAAACAAAACAAATAGGTATCCACCACCTACCTGAGACTCGTACCATGATACTCCTTCGATAACAACCTCCAATTAGGTCTAAAATGCGGTAGATCTATAAAAGAATCAAAACCACTCAAACCCATATAACTCATTCTAGAACAAAAATCAAGAAAAACGGCTCAATAGGAATCAAGGCCTCACCAAAGGGGATCCAATAGATTAAACGGTGTTTGAATCCAACCTCAAATAAAGAAATGGTTGGGAATTGAAGTCCTGACCGGCTCTCCCCGCTCAAACCCATTGAGGGATTGAGGTTCTGCCTCAATACATGGCTACTGCCCGTTTTAGTGAAAAAAAGAAAATACATGGAGTTTACTTTAAGTACACGAAGTGTATCATTTTACTGTTCATATGATGGCTGAAATTCTATCGTTGAATTGGAAACTGACTACACGGTGTGTACCTAGGGGTACACGACATGTAATTCTTCACCCGGATGACATCCCCAACACGCCATTTATATCCCCATACACAACCCATTTACACGGCGTGTAAAAATAGTACATGGTGTGTACTTTATAAAATCATTCTACCCAGCCAATAGGCCTACATGCCATGTATGGCCTCCACACGGTCAAGGGTACACAACGTGTCTATAACTACACACCATGTAGTAAGAAATTACTACACGGTCTTCACATGGCATGTACTCGGCGAGCACACGACTGATACTCACCCAACCCATACATGACATGTACTTTAGGGTACACGGCATGTAGTCTTGAAATTTATAGAACATCCCAGATTTTCCCAGTTTCTTTAGGAACAAGTCAAAATTCAAACAAGGTTAGGATTTTTCCCCATTTAAGAAACCTAGGTTCTTACATCCTGGGCCCTCCCACTGAGGTAAGTCCCCAATCTTCCAATTCATGGCCATGTGACCTTCAATGTTATTTCACATTGAAGGTTTCATTGCTCTGTACCCTCACCCATGGTCTCCCCGACCTCTTCCACCACAGGCTCTCACTCCCCCACCAATAGGGGATGAGGCATGTGCTTTTTCAAATCTTTCACATCCTCTTGTTTCTCACATCGAGCCTGACTCGCGTGGGATTAGAGGTTTGTGATGTGTACAACATCCACATGAATGTGAACTACGAGAAATCTGATTCCTGATCAAATTGGGATATGTAGGATGCCTATCAGAAGGCCTGATCTCAAAAGGTTTCCCTCCCATAAAGGGTCCACCCAATCATGTTTCCTTAAATGGGCGGCTTCCATGCGTAAGCCCTAACTCACCCGAACTACATGGGTTCTGATTCATCTCCCAAGGATACGTAGGAAGCCCTTCTTATGGGACCGATCCCTACATCAAGTCACCTTCTGCCCCCTGGATGATGAAAAACTCCAGAGTGCTTTATTATATGGATCAAGTTAGCATCACCTTCGTAGCATCAAATATATGCATTCCTATGATGATCCTGAAAACCAATGGTATCTGTGGACTCACTCTTAGGGAATGAACCATGGATTCATGAACATATGAACATGAATTAAATCTATAAGAGATTCCCAGAATAGGCAACAATCCAAGAAGGGTGTGGTGAGTCTGACCTCCCATCCTCTCAACCAATGGAGTCCTTTGGTGTTGTTGGATGAATCATCAATCAATGAGCACCTTACTTTGAAAATAAGGTCCATGAATAAAGGATACTAGGGCCGTTGGGAATTCCTATCTCCACGAATAAACCCGTTGGAGACCATACGAGGAAGTTATATCCGATAAAGACCGATTTCACAAGTACTTAACCCCCACGTGATTGCATGCTGGGACAAACAATTCTCATAGGGTTAATCCAAGCTTCTTTAAAGGATAATGACGTTGAATGGGTTGAAACAAAAGGAATGGTGAATTTGATGAGAACCCATCTCTTTAGAAAAAGGTATGGGTGATGATCCTCGTTGTGCCATTTTCGCACCACCTGGAAACGCACCACCACAGAGGCAGAACAACCACCTATAAAGTAGTGTATTATGAAGAATGATTCTGCTACTACTTTTCTAATACTGGAATTCAAGTGAATATTTATTTGGTTTTTCCCCTATGTTAATGTATTATACCTGGAATCCTTCTTGAAGATTACTTACTGATACATTTGGATGAGATGGGAAGGAATTGATGTGACATGATGACTATTGATTTTTTTTGTAACTAGATAGTATAAAATCAAGGTTGCACGCTGCATTGATGCTTCTGGAATAGTCGTATAATCATCAACGGAATCTTGGTACTATAGATAGAGGGTATGAAATAATTGAGAGGTGTTAAACTAATCCTGGTTCTGATTTTTCTTTAATTTGTGTCTGATGTCATTTAAATCTGTAATATCTCTCAATCCCTAGACGATGCAAGCTCATTACACCGCATGTTTTCATTGTACCTTACATTTTATTTAATAAATTTTTAAGGGGTATGGGTTTGGTGACCAACTCATGTCTCAGATCATCTTGCATTATATTTAAACACACACACACATAATTAAATATAATTATATATATATATATATATATATAAACACGTATAAATATACACAAATATATATATCCACATAATATATAGAAATAAATATAAATAAATAAATATAAATATAATATATATATATATAAACACATATAAATATACATAAACACACACACATAAATAAATAAATAAATATTTATATATATATACCCACATAATACACACACACACAAATATAAATACATATAAAAATATATATTATACATAAATAAATAAAAATATCTATAAATATATATAATTATAAAAAAATATGCATATATATATATACATGAGTGTAGACACATAAATATACATAAACACACACACACACACACACACAAACACACACCGACACCCACGTAATATATATAAATATATATAAATATACAAAAAATATACACAAATATGCATAATACATAAAAAAATCTATAAATATATATAATTATAAATAAATAAATATCAATGAATAAATATACATACATATATATTTTTATATATACATATATACAAACGCATATGAACATACATAAACACACACATACCTACACACCCACATAATATATAAATATACAAAAATATACGAAATACATATAAATATCAATAAATATATATAACTATATATAAATTTACACACATATATATGTAACTAAATATAATTAAATATAATTATAAATATATAAATTAATATAAATATATGTACACACACACACATATTTATTTATACATATATATACATATAAATAAATATATATACTGATATAAATATATAAATATATATAAATATTTACAAATATAAATACATATAAATATATATATATAAATATCTATAAATATTAATATATAAAAATATTAATGTATATAAATATATATAAATATATATAAATTTACATAAATACATAAAAATATATAAAAATATAAATAAATTTACATAAATATATATAAATACATACATGCATATAGAAATATATATAGTTAAATATAATTATATGTAAATATAAATATAAATATGTATATATATATGCACACACATATAACATAAATACATATAAATATATATATAAATATACATAATTTTATATAAATATCTATATATATGTTGGGAAAAAATCCCTCAAGGTAACATTGCAGTATTTTTAGGTTGATTGTGTTTGTTGACAAAGCAGGTTTACATATAGAATTGTCGAGTTCCCGAGAAGTTGTTGACATTCCATGTTGACAAAGAATGATGACAAAGAAATGGACGATCTGGAGGCGGTACAAAAGAGCAGTACAAGGTGGCGCTATTTCCCAGTGTTTGCCAAATTTTTGGGGTCCAAAATTTGGAGTTTGGTGAGCATCGCGAAAAGTGGATTTCCATGAAGAGCATAATTTAATATGGAAAAGGCATGAATTTCACGAAGATAGGATGTATGGATTGGATTTCGCGAAGGCCAGAAGAATGGAGGCGGTGATGCTTCGTGATTACGTCAAGTTTCGCGAACGGCAGAGGCTGAAGCGCATCGCGGCGGAGAAGGGCTTTGCGAGAGAGCTTCGCGGCGAAGGCGCGAAGGAATGTTGGGCTTCGCGAGGGAGCTTCGCGGAGAAGGCGCGAGCCGCGAAGGTAAGTTGAAGGTGATTCTTCGCGACTACGTCAAGCTCCGCGAATGGAAAATTGCCGTGGAGCTTTGCGATTTGGACATAATTCCGGATGAAACTTCGGAGCTTCGCGATTTTCAATGACGTGGTGTTGAATTCGCACGGAAAGTTCGAGGGTCGGTGGAATTTCCTATAAATAGAGGCCGACCACCTCGAGAGAAGTAGAGAGAATTTTTCAGAGAAGATCATTCGCTCTCGATTTGCAAATGTGGTTTGCGGAGCCAGTGTGCTTCGCGAAAGAGGTGCTTCGCGGCGGCTATTGTAGCTCCGTGAAACCTACGAGCTCTACGTTGGCATACTTAGCTTCGCGAGGGCCGTTGCTTTGCGACGGCTTGAGCATCGTGAGAGTGCTTCGCGAGGGAGCTTCGCGAGTGAGCTTCGCGAAAAGGCAGGAGCTTCGCGAAGGCTTGTTTGAGCTTCGCGAAATTGGGAGCCTCGCATTGTAGGGTGATTTGCGAAGGTCTTTCCAAAGGTAGTTTTCCCAGTGGATAGTGGTAAAGGGGTATTCATCTACGGGTGAAAGTTGAACTTCAACAGAGCATCTACATACAGAGAAAGATGCATTCCTTATTGGAAATGAAGAGACCTACAGGTCTATAAACTGTGAGTTAATCCCTTCTAGAGCAGTGAGCTTAGGAATAGGAAGAAGGTGATCCTCTCCACCGGCAGTGAGCCATAGAGAGAGAAACAGGGAGTGAACCTTGGGAAAGAAGTGAGCTGACCCTAAATCTTGTATAGGCAGTGAGCCTGGGCATAGAGGTGATCTAGCCCGAACATTGTAATCCACAGCTAGTGAAGTTTAGTGGACTTGGTACGACCGGAAACCTGTCGGCCTATGCTCCTTGGACGTAGCCCAGTGCGGGTGAACCAAGTAAAAATCTCTGTGTCCGCCTGCTTACTTCCATGCATTGCATTTGGAGCATCATCATCAGACAAAGAAGAGAATAAGTGATCATAATAAACACACAAGTGCAAACAAAGTGACCCTTGTAATAAAGAGGTCAAGATCCAGTGGGGCAGGAAGAATTTTGAACAAGAATATCCATACCCTGATTCACCCCCCTCTCAGGGTATATAGGCCCCTTATTGGTCCTAACAATTGGTATCAGAGCGATAGGTTGCTTTTATCAGATTTGTTTTCTCAGACTTTGTGTAGTTGATTTGTGTTGATCAATCAATCTTCTATTATCTCGGTGTGCCATGGCAAAGGGAAAAACATCAAAGAAGAATCATAAGTCAAGTGGTATTCCTTAGTGCAGAAGTGTTTATGGAAGAAGTGTGATTCAACTAATGGAATCAAACAGCTTGCTGAAGGAAGGCTTGGATGAATCAGATAGGGAAAATATAGATTCACTCAATAATGATGTTGGAACGAGTGAAGTACTTAAAATTCAAAGTGATGCTGAAACCACTGATGATGATGAAGTTTCAAGGAGGACACCAGTTGATGTCATTAACATGACAAAGGAAATGGACCGGAAATCGGATGAAGAAGTCAAATCTAAAGAAATCCGGATCAAAGTATTGGAGATTGAGGTCAACAAGATAAGAGGCTTAAATCAAAGTCTTATTGATATAGTTACTGACCTAACAGAGAAGAATGATTCACATGCTGAAGAACTATAGAAGATGGCTAAAATTAAAGGAAAACAAAAGGCTGATGACTATGAAGAGAGTCAAAAGTCAGATGAAGTTCAGAATCTAAAATCTAAAAATGATGATCTTGTGACACAGCTTTCTGAACTAGCTCAGAAGAATCAAAGGATACAACATGAGAATGCATGTTGCTTAGATTCTGTTGTTCAAGAAAAATTGAAGGTATAGGAGTAAAGTGAAGTGGTGGAAAAGCTTACACGAGAATTGGAAGTTGAGATGAGTAGAGGAAAGTATCTCAAGACAGAACTTGATGCTCAACTTGAATCAAGTAAAGTAAAGATTCAGAAGTTGAAAGAAGAGCCAGAATCAGTGAAGAAGGAAATGGAGAAATCTAAATATGAAGATAAGCCCAAGTTGAAGGATGCACTGCACTTATTATTTGACCATCCTTTAGCAGGTGATGATAAAATGAAGAACAGATATTCTATTTCTGAAGGGAAACAACAGAATATTTTATCAGCTCAAAGACCAGCAAGTTTCGGAAAAGCTGGTATCAGATTTGATGAATCCCCTCCCATGCAAGATAGAAAGAGAGCTGTGAACAGTTCCAGATGTGAAAGAAATCCTATAGGTGCTGGAGATAGGCCTAAGAGGTCAGTTACAAAAAGAAGTGATGACATGTGCTATTTCTGTGGGATTCACGGCCACACATCAAGCTTTTGTCCAGAGGCTCAGGAATACATTTCGTATTGTGAAAACAGAAAATGTACAAAATCTGAGAATAAGATGAAGCATCATGAGAAATCAGAAACAAGAGTCTCTCAAAGGAAAGAATTTGTTAAATGCTATTACTGTGGAAGAATGGGACACACCATGAGTATGTGTCAGGAAGCTCAGGAGCTCAATTTCAGAGGAAGAACTCAAGCTACATCAACATCTCGACATAGAAATGATGAAATAAGGTATGTCTTTGATGGAAGATGTTTCATATGTTCTGATCATGGGCATTTGGCTAGACAGTGTAGCAAGAAGAATGCAGGGAAGGAAAAGGAACATGAAAGGAGATTCCCGACTCTAGTAGTGTATAATGAGAAATCGTACACTGGAAGACAAGAGGGTAAATTGGAAAATAGTCTTAGAGCCTTAGGGGAATCACATGGAGCTGAACAAAAGGTGCATCAGTCACCTCCTCTGTCACACTCACAACCTCTCTCTAAGAAAGAACATGACCAAATCTGGAAGAAAAAGGGAGGAAATGCTACAGATGTGAGTAAGGAGAAAGTACATTCAGTGGAGGACCCACCACCAATGAAAAATAGGGTGGCGAATCATAAATCTGATAAAAGGAAGATAAACAAAGAAAGCATTGAAAAATCTGCAAGTCGTGTTCCACAACGAGCAGTGGAGAAAAGAGGAAGACCCTTGAAATGGTGGAAGAATCAAGGGATGACGGAAAGAAAGGAGATTCCTACTCAGAGAAATAATCAAGAAAAATGGAATTTTAGTGGAACATCAAAGATGGAAATGTGTACTAGTGGGTTTAAACCCCAAATGGTGAGAAAGTCCAGGCCTACAGAACCTTCATATCAGAAAAAGACTTCGCATGAAGGTAATGAATGCTTAGTCATATGGACAGAGCAGTTGAAGTTGGCCAGGCAGCTAGAGGAAGTACGAAAGGAATGTGATGCACTCCATGAAAGAATCAAATGGTTGAACCATCAGGATCAACCACTATCCTCGTCTTAAGGATTCAAGAAACAATCCCCTCTCCCTATGTATATAAATGGTATTAACTGATGATTCATGTGTTCAGGTTTCAGGGAGATACGATCCATGGGGAAGTGGCATCTAAATATGAAAAGTGGAGATGTGATATGCTTCAGTGTTTTGATTGTCTCGAATCAGGTATCAAAGTTGATGATGAAAGGGAACAACATAGCACAATAAGAAGTGATTGTGTTATTAACCTTGTCTCTTGTTTCCTACACCGAGTCCCAACTCAGTAGGCTTAGAGATTTTGTTAATGCCTCAAACCTGAGTGGAATATGAGGACAAATGATGCAGGAGGAAGAGAATGGTTATGGGTCTATACAGCTGGGCTTAACAGATGGAAGAGTTTAATAACATAGGGGGATCATTAAATATCCTAATCAGATGCATGATCTCAATATGACATTAAGGATGAATGTTTATGCTCATGAAGAATGATTGGTGGAAAAGTAGCAACATACAGTTTTTCATGAATATCTATTTTTTTCTAACAATTTGGTATCAACTGACTACTTTAAGGATACCAAGAAGCTGCGAGAGAAAAATCAAAGGTGTGTCAACAAAAATTTGAGAGAAGATGTTCAAAGAAATGACATCATTGAAAAATGACACAGTGAAAAGTCTTCTGTTAAAAGTGAACAAATGGTAAGAGACTCAGGAAGAGCAGAAGTGGCTTAAGATGATCCAGAAAAAGATACTAATGATGAGTATAGAGAAGTAAAATCCTTATCTGCACAAAAGACAAAGGGTCAATCTGAAATTGACAGACATAATATCATCAGTGATCAGTGAGCTCCAATTCAGAAAAGAAGAATGAATGAAGAGCTAAATCAGATTGATAAGAATCAGATGTGGGAGATTGTTTCGAGGCCAGCTGATAAGGACGTCATCGTGACTAAATGAGTATTTTTAAAGAATATGACCGAAGATGGCATAGTGATTCGGAACAAAGCACAACTAGTGTGCAAAGGATACTCCCAGAAAGAAGATATTGAAGCTGATGAGACATTTGCACTGGTTGCAATGCTGGAGACAATCAGATGAAGCACAGTGCAAACATTTTTCTGAATGCATGAAACATGAGTTCCAAATGTCTATGATTTGTGAGATGATGTTTTTCCTTTGTCTATAGGTGACACAGGGAAGGAATGGAACATTAATTTCTCAATCCTAATTTTTCAATGGGGTTTTGGAAGGTTTGGAATGGATAATTCCAAGGAGATGCAGACTCCGGTTGCTACCCGGATGAAATTATCAAAAGATGAGGATGAAAAGGCAGTTAATATCACAGAATACAGGAAAATCATTGGAAGTCTGTTGTACTTAACCGCAACAAGGCCTGATATTGTTTTCGCCACATGCCAAGCAGCGAGATATCAGAGCAATCCCAAAGAAAGCCACATGCTTGCAGTGAAAAGAATACTTCAGTATATCCAGGGAACGGTGGATTTTGGCTTGACATATACTGATAAATTTTAGACAGAGTTATTGGGTTATACTGATGCAGACTGGGCTGGTTCAGCGGATGATAGGAAATCAACATCAGGTGGTGCTTTCTATCTTGGTGGATTGTGTATTTCTTGGCTTAGCAAGAAGCAAGATTGCATTTCATTAAGTACTACAGAAGATGAGTATATTGCGGCCACTCAAGCATGCACACAATTATTGTGGATAAAGCACCGGCTTGAAGATATGGGAGTTGAAGTGAAGTCTCCGATCAGAATCCAGTGCAACAACTCAAGTGCTATAAATCTTAGCAAAAATCCCGTCCATCATTCAAGGACAAAGCACATTGAGATTAAATATCATTTTATGAAGGGGAAGGTTGAGCAGGGAATCATGAAGTTGGAGTACGTGCCTACAGAGCTATAGGTTGTAGACATTCTGACAAAGTCCTTACCCAAGGAAGATTTTGAGAGGCATCGACTGGCTATGGGAGTTCAGTCGATTCCCCACACTTGAAATAGTGTGGATGTGGGACCACCTCCACCTCCCCCTCTCCCCGAGGAATGGTTTGTTTTTCCCTAATATGCTGATATGTGTTCTCTGCCATGTTACAGACTTCAACGGAGTGACCTTTGGGTTCGTTAACAAAGTGGGAGAAAAGTGTTTGTTAATGGGGGAGAAAAAAGTGATTGTTCAAGGGGAAGATAGTGCGGAGATTTGATAAATCATAATTGATACGGGGAGAAGCTGGCAGGTGGAGCAGCCAGAAAGGGGGAGCAATGAGAAAGGGGGAGAGAATTTTAAATATGACGATGCTATAAGTGATCGATCAAAGCATAGAAATCACGATAGCTGAGGATCATGATAAAAGCAGAACAGTGGTGTTGGAATAGTGTGAGACGGTGTCCAGCTATCACCAATTGGTATCAGTGTGGTTCAACAATTGGTATCAATTTAAGAATTGGTATCAGGGTGGAATCGACAATTGGGGTCTGACATGAAGTGATTCATTGATGAACTTTTCATACTACTCTTGTTTCTCACGCCGAGCATTGATCATGTGGGGTTAGAGTACGTGTTAAGTGAATCCTTGAACGCTATCAGAATCGCAAGAGGCGAATGGTGGTAGCAGCTGGAAGAAGACTCAGTGAGGTATCAAAGTGCAGAAAATCATCCTGAGCAGAGTTATGAAGAGTTGTCAACAAACCCAAAGGGGGAGATTGTTGGGAAAAAATCCCTCAAGGTAACATTGCAGTATTTTTGGGTTGATTGTGTTTGTTGACAAAGCAGGTTTACATGGAGAATTGTCGAGTTCCCGAGAAGTTGTTGACATTCCATGTTGACAAAGAACGATGACAAAGGAATGGACGATCTGGAGGCGGTACAAAAGAGCAGTACAAGGTGGCACCGTTTCCCAGTGTTTGTCAAATTTTTGGGGTCCAAAATTTGGAGTTTGGTGAGCATCGCGAAAAGTGGATTTCCATGAAGAGCATAATTTAATATGGAAAAGGCATGAATTTGAAGAAGATAGGATGTATGGATTGGATTTCGCGAAGGCCAGAAGAATGGAGGCGGTGATGCTTTGCGATTACGTCAAGCTTCGCGAACAGCAGAGGCTGAAACGCATCGCGGCGGAGAAGGGCTTTGCGAGAGAGCTTCATGGAGAAGGCGCGAAATAATGTTGGGCTTCGCGAGGGAGCTTTGCGGCGAAGGCACGAGCCGTGAAGGTAAGTTGACGGTGATTCTTCGCGACTACGTCAAGCTCCGCGAACAGAAAATTGCCGTGGAGCTTTGCGATTTGGACATAATTCCGGCTGAAACTTCGGAGCTTTGCGATTTGCAATGACGTGGCGTTGACTTCACACGGAAAGTTCGAGGGTCGGTGGAATTGCCTATAAATAGAGGCCGACCCCCTCGAGAGAAGTAGAGAGAATTTTTCATAGAAAATCATTCTCTCTCGATTTGCGAAGGTGGTTCGCGGAGCCAGTGTGCTTCGCGAAAGACGTGCTTCGCAGCGGCTATTGTAGCTCCGTGAAACCTGCGAGCTCCGCGTTGGCATACTTAGCTTTGTGAGGGCTGTTTCTTTGCGACGACTTGAGCATCGCGAGAGTGCTTCTCGAGGGAGCTTCGAGAGGGAGCTTCATGAGTGAGCTTCGCGAAACGGCAGGAGCTTCACGAAGGCTTGTTTGAGCTTCGTGAAATTGGGAGCCTCGCATTGTAGGGTGCTTTGCGAAGGTCTTTCCAAAGGTAGTTTGCCCAGTGGATAGTGGCAAAGGGGTATTCATCTACGGGTGAAAGTTGAACTTCAACAGAGCATCTACATACAGAGAAAGATGCATTCCTTATTGGAAATGAAGAGACCTACAGGTCTATAAACTGTGAGTTAATCCCTTCTGGAGCAGTGAGCTTAGGAAGAGGAAGAAGGTGATCCTCTCCACCGGCAGTGAGCCATAGAGAGAGAAACATGGAGTGACCCTTGGGAAAGCAGTGAGCTGACCCTAAATCTTATATAGGCAGTGAGCCTGGGCATAGAGGTGATCTAGCCCGAACATTGTAATCCACAGCTAGTGAAGTTTAGTGGACTTGGTACGACCGGCAACCTGTCGGCGTATGCTCCTTGGACGTAGCCCAGTGCGGGTGAACCAAGTAAAAATCTCTGTGTCCGCCTGCTTACTTCCATGCATTGCATTTGAAGCATCATCATCAGACAAAGAAGAGAATAAGTGATCATAATAAACACACAAGTGTAATCAGAGTGACCCCTGTAATAAAGAGGTCAAGATCCAGTGGGGCAGGAAGAATTTTGAACAAGAATATCCATACCCTGATTCACCCCCCCTCTCAGGGTATATAGGCCCCTTATTGGTCCTAACAATATATAACCACATAATATATATAAATATATCTAAATTTATATGAATATAAATATGAATATATATATATATATATATTTATATTTATAAATATACATAAATACACTTTAATAAATATAAATATCTATAAATATATAAAAATAAAAACAAAAATATATAAATATAGATAAATTTATATAAATATATATAAAGATAAAGATATATATATAAATATATATAAATATAAATAAATTTATATAAATATATTTAAATATAAATAAATTTATATATATATATAAATACACACACACTGATATATATATATATATATAATTATATATATATATATAAACACAGACACACACATACATAAATACATATAAATAAATAAATAAATAAATAAAAAATATAATTTGATATATATATATACATACATATATAACCATATAAATATTTTTAAATACACACACATATGAATAATTCTTAACCTTGAACTTTCCACAATAAAAAATTCCCATGACCACTAAGGATTAACCATGAATTTCATCCAAATTCAAGCCTAGAAATTCTAACGAGAAAACTATCTAATATTAACCATGTCAAGGAAATCCTTGACACATAATATACATTATAAAAATAAATCAACAAAATAAGGAACATGTCATGAACCAACCTAGGCTACCTATGATTCAGGTCTCCGAGCCGACCTGTGCCATGGCTCAAAGGGCGTTCTCGATCCCCATGGGCTGGAAACTAATGTTGGGCATTAAAATGAATCTGTTTGGAAATTATTTTTCATTATGAGACATAGATTAATAGGGGAATCATTCTTAAAAATCTTTAACTACCATTCCAAAAGTTGTAAGGTAACCCAATAAAATAATTAGATTAAAAAAACATAAAACCAAACAAGGCATAAGAGAGTAAATACCGTGCACAAGAATAAAATGAAACAAAAAAACATAACACATGTATCCAAACAATAGTAGAATAAGAAATGATAAAATTAAAGGATAATGGGCTGGCTAATTCATCCACAATTCCAAAAATAAAATAAAATAATTTAGAATGAAAACCACCAATCTCCATGCACAAGTGAACATATCCACTTTCCACCTCTATCAAACCCAAAAAAAGAATATAATAACAAATTACCACATCCATGTGAAACCAGATAGGACAATAATATGATAAGCCTGAGCACAAAATGCTCAATAGGTATCCTCCCCACACCCCATGCAAAAAATTTAAGAAATAAATCCATTTCGTTACAGTTTAAAATGACATTAGAAAATATGCATTGCATTTCATTTCAAAACTAAAATAAAATAAATTTCCTTTGTAGAAACTTTTTAAAGAATATGAAGCACTTAAAATAAAGTATAATGGTTTTATAAAATATTTTTAAAACAAAAAACTAGTTTATAATGTTTGAAACACTTCTTTATAAAATTTCATAAAAAAATATAACAAAGGCATAGTGTCACACATCAACATAGAAGGAAAAAAATAGAAAAAATCATGGGAACCTAGGAGAACTATGAAAGGCCATGAAAAATACTAAAATAATCACCACATAGAAACACAAGTGCAATATATCAACAACCTTCCCTAACTATAGTTATTACCCTACTTGGAAAAACTAAGGGGAAACTCCCTAAGTAGATAAATTCAAACCATTAGGTTACTATCAAGGGAATGATAATAAACTAGTGAAACAAGTGTTCCTAGGTCTCCCACCAATATACCCATGAAATCCCATGAAAAACTAAAAGAGGTGATCCAAACAAACATCACATACAACATAATCATATCAATAATCAAATAAACCTCAAACTTATCTCTAAAAAACCTTCATTGAAACAACCCCATTTTCAAGTACAACAACACAATATAAACTTAACCAATGGTGAATGAATCATTTAACATCAAAATGATAATTTTTTCAGAAACCTTTTATAATAATAACGAGGCATGTTTCTAGGGCAATTTTCTTTAGAAATCCGTTTTTGAAAAGTTCAAACTGGGCCTTAAGGTTTAACTTTATGAAACCAAAATACACAACACTTCCTTAAATCCAAATCATATAAACACTATCAATTAAATTGTTTGTAAAATGCATTATTTTTTTAAATAAATAATAATTCCATCAATTTTAAACACCATAAACCTTAAAATCCATTTTAAAGTCATGAAATTACCTCCAAATCATGAAAATGTGTTGAAAAATCCATTTGAGAATTTTATCAAACATGTGGTGTGAGTACTGTTATAAATGATTTGGGAATTAGAGAGTTCAAAGAAAAAAAGTTTCTCATTAAGTAAAATATTCATGTAATTGAACTTATTTTGAGATATATTTCAAAAAACATATTAAAACATACATTAAAATCCAATTAAAATTAAAAATTTTATTTTTGAAGGATTATGCATAGAGAAACCTACCTTTAATATTGTTACTTTTTAAAATGACAATGTTAGTCCACCTCAAAAAAATTCAAAGGTGCCCCAGAAAACCATTATAAACCCATAAAAAAATAAATCACTAATTAAAAATTTACGCAAGAGGAACTCGAGGTTTCCATAACCTCATTCGAGCATGAAAACAAAGGAATAAGGAGAGAATAAGGAGATTAAAGGATTATAAATAGATTACCTTGACTAAATTTGACTCAAGGGTGGAATAAATACATAGGAGACAAAATAAAGGAGAGGATAATCTATGGGAACACACCTGGGTATTTTTTTGATGAGTGAGTAGAGAAAAAGGCCCCAAAACATTAAAATCTAGAGGGGTAAATGAATAATTTCCCAAAAATTAAAAATTGTATAGGGAGTAATCTGTGGAGAATCATTGAGATCTATAACACAACTCCCCTATTGAGGTGTATCTATGGTATGGATTATAGTTTTGCGGTGTGGAGGGCCTTATTTAGGGTAGAACCAAGGGACTCATTCCACCCAGGTCTCTATGACGAGACCCCTTTACCTACAACATAAGGTGCCTTCCTGACTAAAGCATGTGGTACAACCTAAGGGTTGTGATTTTCCCCCCCTCACTGATACCACTATAGTGTAGCAACACATGCTACATCATATCCCACTACAGACTATATTAGTATATTCCTAAATTCATTAAAACACTTAAGAAAGAAAATAAACAAAAAAAAATAAATTAATGAAATAAAATGATAATGTGAGGAAAGAGTGGGACAATTTTTCCCACTATATCACTTTCTTCTCTTAAAAATTACTATAAGGATTGATAGATCAAGGCAAGAAATCATGGTACAAATTTTTCTCAAGGATACAATGGGATAAAATGAAAATAAAGACCATATAAGGTCACTGCTGAAATTCTAGGACATTAATATCAAGAATAAACTTTACAATACCCCATACACTCAAAATTTTAATATAACATCAATGTAATGACCCAAAATTTGATAAATGAAATTCCCTTTTAGAATGAATAAATTATTTATTAATATATGTAGTTTTATAAAGTACACACACTACTTTAGTTATTTTGGAACATTATAAAATATAGACTACCAGATTTAAAAGACCATTAATCATCGTAACCATTGATAATATTGTATTTTTATTATAAACATTAATATTAGTATATAAAGGGTTATGATAAATTCCAATTTACATATAAGAAATAATCAATGGCCTTGATGAGTAAGACTATACCCTATGAAGCTAATTTTTTAGAGATTCCAAGGGTGGTGAAATATCTGGGATTTTCTCTTTAAAGAAGATTTATCATAGATTAAATAAATAATTCTCAATAAAAACCATTTACAGGATAATTTCAATCTTTCCCAGATCATAACCCAAACTATTCTTGTCGAAACACCCCAAGAAAGCACAACCATCACACACCTTACTCTTAGGTTGTATAATGGTGTAATAAGTGGTTATGTATTTATAAATCACTAGTATGTATTTTTAAATTTTACTTATTAACAAAATAAATATGGTATTTATCACATTTAATTATCTATTTATATATATAGTTATCAATGAGTTGATGAAAGTTAGATTTTGGTATAAAGAAACAAAAAATGTTTTTTTTGGAAAATATATGGTTTTAATTAAAGCACACTTTTTGGTAAATTCAATGATTATTGAAATAAATATTATTTCTATATAATACTATTATTAAATAATTTTTATTTATGTACAGATGATAATATAATTTAATGATATCCAATATAATCTTTATAAGGATCAGAAAGCTTTTATTGTCGTAAAAACCAATATTTTAAAAATAAATGGGGGTTTTGATTTAATAATTTAAATTATCATATTTATAGAATTATTTTGATAAAATTAATATTATTTTTCAAACCATCATTGAAAATTATTTAATGGTTAATTTTTCATAGTTTTTTGAGATAGGTTATATTTTGGGTAAAAATTAAATATGGTATAAATATATATTATGTATTATGAGATCATAATGGAAAAAAGTGAATTAATAAATACTATAAAATAATTGAAATACCTAAAATAGATTTACCGTTTAAAATAATGTATTTTTTTTAAGTTATTTTATTACTTTTTTAAACTTCAATGAATCGTCCCAAACCTATATTATATTTTAAGGTTTTAAAATAAATTATTTATGAACCTATCTCACTTCCACATCAAAATATGGTATTATTTTAAATATTTTTGTTGTTATACTTATAAAATATTTAAAACAACACCTATTTTTTGAATAAATGGGAAAAAACTTTGGGATGTTTTGTGATTTTGATTATTTTTTCATATGGAGTATAAAACAAATGTTTAGAAATTAATAAAGAATTCCCCTCTATTTTGATATATATACCAACCCAACCTAAAACCCACCATTACTCAGAACCCATTTAGCATTAATTGACACTCACTACCCCTCTCTAAATTCATCCTAAAGTGTTTTTAGGCTCCTAAGAATCTCCTCCCATCCTTTTAGAAGCAACCTCACAAATAAGGGATTTCCCTATCTTCCTTTTCATTCAAGAAAGTTCTTTATATTTATGAATTTTAATATCAATTGATTATGTTTTAATAAATTCATAAATATGAATTTAATTTCCCATTTATTTTCTAATATTTATTGATAATATATACACTCTCATTATATCCTTTACCTAAGCCATTATTATACCGAATTAAGGGGATTATCTCATCATCCTCTTTATTCAATCACTTTATTTGTATTATGACATTTGATCTCAAATTATTCATTTTGGAATATGTTTTTAAACATATATTTTAATATACTTATGATTTTAAATTAGTTATATACCAACTTTCTATGTCATTAAACCCTTCCATGAATCTTTATGTTCACCCTTTATGCTGCCAAAATTATCCTGTGATTTTCCATGCCAAACACTTATATAGTGAATATACATACCCATTTCCACTCAAGGGAATTTACCAAGATATAAATATCCATCATTGATTTGGTACTTTCATTTACGTAACCCACACTCATTAATCATGGGATTAAATGTGATTAAAGATATCATTATGTTGTATGATCTATGTGGAACACAAATGAATATACATGATATGAATGTGATGGGTGAGACCAGAATTATATTTCCCTCTAATGAATTTAGTATGGTATTAATCTCATGAGATACCATGTATGATGCAAAAGATGTTATCTTAAGCACACTACTTTATTATGTCTTAGTGCTTATCCTTGACTTATTCTTATGATGTCATGTTTAATGTTGTTACTGCATGATTACATTTCTTTGATGTTATCATCTTATTTTATGCTTGTAATGTTCATGTTTATGATTATCTTCCATTTTATGTCACCTTTATTTCCCTTTTTACTAACATTTATTACTTTAATTAAGTTATGATTTTATTATTCCCTTACTGAGATTTATAGCTCATCCCTTTGTCATATACATCCCCATGTTATCAAGTACAATTTTAGAAGGTCAAAGGAATTTAAGGGCATTTTAAGAGATTTTTAAATAATGTTGTTGTATATGTATTTTAATTTATGGTGTTATGTATCTAATTACCCAAATAAACTAAACCTTTTGATCTTTTGGTATTATATCATGTGTTATATTTTGTAATAAATCATTAATTAAGGTGTATTAAAGATATGGGTTGGCATAGTTGGTATTAGAGAAAATGAATAGTTATTTTTGTGGAATAGAACTATAAAAATTTAGTGAAATCCTCTAGGATAAGACTAAACATAAGAAAACCTCCCTAAATTATGGTAAAATGTAGAGTAAATTGTTTCCAAGAAACATAATCCCTGTCTGAGTACTACAAGAAGATGTAGATCTGACATAATTGTACCATTGATAAATTACACCAAAAGGGTGAATTAGGTATTAAATTGATCTTAACCTAGTGCATGAAAAGGGAACCTCACTGTGCACCTAGTTTAATACTCTATAGGTATATAATTTGGTAAAATCACATGCTTCTTATGAACCATTATGGAGAGAACAAAAATTTCCATAAAATTTAATGTTAGGAAATAAAACTTGGATAACATAGATTGAAACCTAAAAATAGGATTTTATATTATTTATAAGTTACCCCTTCAAAGTTAATAGTTTCCCTTTTATGTGTGTAATATTTTTAAAATTCTCATCCATAATTTTCCCTTTATTTTAGTCAATGTATTTAAATATAAGAAACCAACTGAAAAACTAATGTGATGGGAAACATAATGACTGCCCAAATGTGATGCTCAACCCAATAGGAGAAGAAGTTAGGAACTTCATGAGAATAATTTATTACTTATCTCAAGTTTTTAATAAAAACCTGAATCAAGGGAAAACCCATATCCTCCTCATAAAGATAAAGTTTCAATTGATCCATTTATGTGACCAATGTCGATGACTTTTAATGTATCTTTTGACCCTTTAATCATTAAAATAAGGATAAAATTCATTAAAAAGTTATTATCCATCCATCACTACTTTGATAAAGAGAAGGTCTTATTGGATTTTTATTATATATAGGGATAATATGATCAATGGTTAACATTGATAAAAAAAAGCCAATGGAGGATATTGAAGTGATAGAGTAGATTTTTTTTGATTTTTTTCAATAAATATTTTCTATGCACTCTCTAACATAAAATAGAGAGATATTTTCATGTCCTTAAGATATAGAAATACGAATATATTAGGGTGTAGAAGGTTAAATTAACAGGACTTTCATGATACACCCCTATATTTTTCATTGAACCATAAAGTATAGTGAAACACTTATTAGCAGGATGAAGCCAAATCTATAAAAATCTTTAGAGATTCAAGAATTTAATGGATATGATGAAATTATCGGATGTTCCCTCAATTTTGAAATGGAGATCAGTGAATCTCACGTGTCTCACAAGTATAGAGATAAGAAGTGGATAATAGAGTTTAATTCAAGGGTAGTGATGGAAAAATATCATGATGTTAATAAATTCAAAAATCCCAGTTGTTAAAATTACAGGAAGAATAATCCCAAAGATTAATTGAATGGGACATGGAAATGATTTAGGTGTGGGTAGGAAGGGTATATATCTAGAGAATGCTGATGATGGAAACCCACCAATGATATGTAAGGAGAAAAGTCTCCAGAAAAACCTCTACCTATTATCTATTTTTTCAACCGTAATAAATTGGTAAACTATGTGAATAGATGCACTAATCCAAGGGTTGTTAATGACAATTGATGAAAACAGCCTCAAAGACCTAGATATCAAGGGAAATTTTATTCCATTACAACTTTTGAGGTGGATCCTAACAAAAACGTGGTGAAATGTATTATAGTGATTCATTTAAGGATATAATACATACTATTTGATTATAGTTATTTGATTTTTTTTCAAATCACTCTAGTTTAGTATAACTATTCAAACACCACCTCAAAATATAAAAGTGGAGATGTCGGTGAATTTTTTTTTTTGGAAATTATAGAATCTCAAGTATATAACTTATCCTCTGTCCATATTTTTGGGATGAACTTCCCAGTGATCCTTGAGATACCCCATTTATAGGAATTAAATTCAATTATTGATATGGATTGACTTTACTTATATATATCCAACATAAATTTCTAAGAAAAGGAAATCATCCTATATATCACAAACTTCCCTATGATTATGTACAAGCACAAAGAAAATGAGGAATCCAATTTGGAATCATTATATAAAGCATGGATATTATTTACTTATGAGAATGATTAAATAGAAAAAATGATTAATACTAAGGAAAAGATCATCCTTGATGAAATTCACATTATGATAGAATACACTAATGTGATTCCCAGATAATTTCATGATCTTCCTTTAAAGTGAGAGGTTGAGTTCTCAATTAAACTCATACTTAGAGCTCTACCAATATCTAAGACCCTATATAGAATGAAATTTTTTGAACTTGAGGATATGAAGAAGAAACTAAAAGAGAATCTAGATAAAGGGTTTATATTACCAAGTGCTTCACAATGGGGTACACCGGTCCTTTTTGTTAAGAAGAAGGATGGGTCAATGCACCTTTTCAATGCTTATCATGAGATAAATAAGATCATGATAAAGTAAAATTACCCCTTTACACAAATTTATGACTTATTCAATTAGATACATGAAGCCCAACACTTCTCTAAAGTGGATCTTTAACTAGAATTTATCAAGTAAATTTGAAGAAGAAGCATATCCCCAAAACTACATTTTTACAAGTTATGGGCACTACTAGTTGAGAGTGATTTTATTTGGTCTCAATAATGATCTAGATACCTTTATTGACTTAATAAATAGAGGTTTTATGAAATTCCTTGCAAATTTTGTGGTAGTATTTATAGATGATATTCTTATCTACAACAAAATAAAAGAGGAGTATGAGTAGTTTTTTAATTCTATATTAAATACATTGAGAAAGAAAAATTTATATCCAAAGTATAGTAAATATGAATTTTGGATGGATAATGTAACATTATTGTGATATGTTATCACAAAAAATGGATATTTTTTGATCCTTAAAAAATATATAAAATTGAAGGATGAACTAGACCAACATTTTTGATAGATATCCACAGTTTACTTAGAGTATATGGACACTATCATCATTTTTTTAGATTCTAATGTTGATTTTCAAGACCAATTTCCAAGCTAACTCAGAAGGGAGTGAAGCTTTTTCTATATAAATTAATTAATAAGGAGATTTAAAGAGTTAAATAAGAGTCTAATAACTGAACTTGTGATCACATTACCAACTACTGGGGAAGGATTTTTAATCTACAACAATGAATCCACAAATGTACTAGGTTGTGTAATCTTGAAATATGACAAAGTGATAACTTATTCCTCCCATGAATTAAAGATTCATGAGAAGAACTACCCAACCCATGATCTAGAACTGGATTCCGTGATATTCACATTAAATATTTGGTGACATTATCTCTATAGGGGAAAGTGTGAAATATATATGGATCATAAAATCCACAAGTATATAGTCACACAAAATGAGATCAATATGTTCCAAAAAAGTTAGTTAGAGATTCTTAAAGATTATGATTATTCAATCCATTACCATCCTTGGAAGGTGAACAAAGTGGAATATTATCTAAGAAGAAAGGATACAAAAACCCTATCCATGATGAGGATATAAAGAGATCCAATATTATTAGATATGTAAATGTTTGACATGAGTATATTAAAAGGATATTTATCCTACCTTGTTCAAATAACTCCTTAACTATCAATTCTTGAGAGGATCAAGGAGGCCTAAAAAGATGGTGAGGATCTACTGATAAAGGTATTGAATATTTCAGAGTTCAAATTTGTAAGAGATAAAGTTATATGGTTTTGAACATAGATATATGTCCCATAAAAACCATATTTGAAGAGGGAACTTCTGGATGATGGTTATATCTCATCCATCTATATTCATCCAAGAATCAATAAGATTTATATAGTTTTAAAGAAAAATTTATGGTGGGATAACATGAAGAGGAATATTGTATAATTTGTATCTCAATTCTTGGCATGCCAACAATTCATGGATGAATTATATAAGTTTAAGGGTAAAATTTAACCATTTTGTATACTATAATATAAATTGGAAAACATAACCATGGATTTCATCATAATAATCCCCAATATATCTAATGGAAATAATTCCACCTGGGAAGTAGTCGATCACACATTTCAATATCAATTAATATTTATATATCGAAAAAATCACCAATATATACATAAGGTAACTGGTAGGAATACATGAAGTCACACTCTACATTTTTTATGATCGAGATATGAGGTTTACCTCAAGGTTATAATAAAGGCTTTAGAAATAATTGGATATAGATTTGAGTTTCAGTACTACTTATTACCTTATATAGATACTCATTTTGAAAGAACCATTCAAATTATATAGGATATGATGATAACATGTTCTATGGATTTTCAATTATTTTATGATCAACACCTTCCCCTAGTGAAGTTCTCATATAACAAGAATTTTTGTTATAGCATTCAAATGGAACCTTATGATGTTAGTATGGGAAGAAGTGTCAAACTCTAACATACTATGATGAATTTGGAGAGTGGAAACTTATGAGACTTGGTCTTATCCAAGAAATGACAGATATGGTTAAAAATATTCAATTTTATATGTAATTTAAAAAAATATGATAGAAAAAATATGTAGAAAATTATAGAAGATACTTAGAGTTTAAGGCCAGAGATAAGGTGCTCCTTAATATATAACTAGGAAATAAATTTACAAGGTTTGAGAAGAAGGAAAAACATAGTCCAAGATATATTAGACCCTATGAGATCCTTGATCATATTAGATTCGTGGCCTATCAACTGGAACTACCACATAACCAATCCCAAGTACTTGATGTCTTCAATGTATCCCTATTGAGGAAGTACACACTAAAACCCTCCCATATACCAAATCTAGAGGTGTTACCCTTAGAGAATGATCTTTCATACATAGAGTAGTTTATGAAGATCTTAGATCACATATACAAAGATCTATGACACAAGAAAATCCACCTGGTCAAAGTTTTGTGGTGGAACCACAAGTTTAAGGAAGAAACATGGGAACTAGAAGAGGTGATGAAACAAAAGTACCCTCATCTGTATTATTGTATGAAATGAAATTTCAAGGGTGGATTTTTTTAATTGGGGAAGAATGTAATGACCCAATCTTTTATAAATTAAATTACCTTTTAAATAAATAAATTCCTTATTAATTAATGTAGTTTTAGAAAATACATGCACTAATTTGGTAATTTTAGACCATTATAAAATATAGCCTATTATATTTAAAATACTATTAAGAATCATAACCATTATATTGTGACCATTAAGATAAGTATGTTAAGGGTTATGATAAAGTCCAATTGACATAGAAAGAAGAAGTGATGGGCTAGACCAGTAGGATTATACCTCATGAACCCATTTATTGGAGCTTCTGAGGGAGACTTCATCACTAGGATTTTGTATTAACCAAGACCAAGACTAGATTTAACAACTAATGTTCGAGTCAAACCTTTTACCAGATAAGTTAAATCTTATCAAGATCATGACCCAAACTATGTTGTCTAAATCACCCTAAGAAATCCCCACCATTACAAAACATACACTTATGGTGTA
The DNA here is from genome assembly GCA_963277665.1 of Viscum album. Taxonomy (NCBI): domain Eukaryota; kingdom Viridiplantae; phylum Streptophyta; class Magnoliopsida; order Santalales; family Viscaceae; genus Viscum; species Viscum album. The sequence goes on from OY728153.1 coordinate 938,677,989, forward strand.
CGACTATGTAATAGGGGGTTATGTATAGAGAATCCAGTAGTATGAATTTTTATATTTTATCTTTTTTAAAAAATAATGATTATATTTGTATCTTTTCATTATTAATTTATATATACAATTATATAAGAGTTGATGAAAATTATATCTTGATACAAAGAAACCAAAATTGTATTTTTGGAAAATAGATGGGTTTAATTAAAACACTCTTTTTGATAAATTATATAATTTTGAAATAAATATTATTTTCAAATAATAATATTATTAAATAAAATTTATTTATATACAAATAATAATATAATATAATGAAATCCAATATAATATTTATAAGATTCAAAGAACTATTATTGACCTAAAAAATAGTATTTTTCAAATAAACAAGGATTGCAAGTTAAACATGTAAATTATCTTATTTATAAAATTATTTTAATAAAATAAATACTATTTTTCAAATCAGAACATTCAAATTACCTAATGGTGAATTTTTCATAACTTTCCTAGACAATCAAATTTTCGAGTAAAAATTAAAAACAATATAAATATACAATATGTATTACGACATAATAATATCATAAAAGTGATGTAATAAATACTATAAAGGAAACCCAAGACCCAAAATATACTTTCACTTTAAAATAATGTATTTTTTAGGCTATTTGATTAATTTTATAAACCTTTAATGAATCCTATAAAATTTATATTATATTTTATGGTTCTAAAATCAATTCTTTATGAACATGACTCACTTCCACATCACTAATGGCATTATTTTAAATATTTTGGTACTTATCAATATAAAATTTTGCAAATAATCCTATTTTTAGGAAATATTCACAAAAAATCATGAGAAGGTTCGTGGTTTTGATTATTTTATCATATAGAGTCCAAAAGTAGTGTTTATAAATTAATAAATAATTTTTGTCTCTTTTTCTATAAATACCCACCCAAAATTCCACTCTTATTCACTAAAAACCCATTGAAAATTAATTTAATCTCCCTCTAAATCTATAAATCTATCCCAATGTTTTCCAATTATCTTAATAATCCTTTCCCATGCTTTTATAAGTGACCTCTCAAGTAAGGGATTTCTCTCTCTTATTTTCCATTCAAGAACCTTATTTTTATTGAGCCTTTTGAATATCAATTGATTAAATTTTCATTCATTTATAAAAATACCTTTTATTTAAAATTTATGTTCTAAGAATGGTATATCATTTACCCACTCCCATTATAACCTTTACCTATGTCATTACTATAAAAAATTAAGAGTATTACCTCCTACACCCCTTTATTTAAGAACATTATTTATATTATTCCATTTTATTTACAATTATTCATGTTGGGATATTTTTATAAACCTCTATTTTTCTATAAATATTATTTACAATTAATTATATTCCACCTTTAACTCTCATTAAACCCTTCCATGAATCTTTATGTACACCCATTATGCTACCAAAATTATCCTTTGATTTTCTATGCCAAACACTTATGTTGTGAATAACCATCCCCATTTCCACTAAGGGGTATTCAAATAGATATTATTATAATTAATTTATTAGTTAATTCCATTTATGTAACACAGACTCATTAATAATGGGATTAAATATGATGAAATACATCCTTATACTGTATGATCTATGTGGAACACAAATGAATGTAATAGATATAAATGTGACGGGTATACCCAAAATTATGTATCCCTCCAATGTGTTGGGAAATGTTTTTATATCATGAGATATCATTTATGGTTCATTTGATGTTATCCTATGTACATTATGTTACGAGGTGTCTGTGGTTATCCTTAACTTATAATTATGATGTCATGTTTTATGTTGTTTCCACATTCCTATATTGCCATGATGTTATCATCTATATCATGCTTGTGATGTTCATGTTTATGATTCCCACCCCTTTTATGACTCCTAGATATTCCTCTTTACTAACTTTTTTTAATTTAATCATGTTATTATTTTATTATTCCATTACTGGGATTTATATCTCACCCATTTCTTATCGACATCTGCAGGTTATCTAGTATAGTTTTAAAAGGTCAAAGGAATTTAAGGGCTTGTTATGGTATTTTTAAATAATACTGATATATCCCTATTTCAAATTATGATGTGATGTATCTAATTAGACCAATACCCTAGAAATTTTTATCTTTTGGTATTGTATCATGTATGTCATTATGTAATAAATCATGAATTATAGTTTATTAAATATATGGGTTGTTATAAGCAACCACTAGAGATCTTAGATTAGTTCACCAGTTACTTAAAACTGGAAACATTCAAAACTAATAAACACCCTAAAAATAAGAGAATATATAGAAGAAACATTTAATGGATTACTAAGAATCCTAGAAAACTTTTGTAATAATAACTATAATCAAAATCCAAAGAAATTTCTTAGGGAAGTGTTGCATAAGGAAATATAATGGCTAATATAAAAAAAATAAAAACATGGAGGCATACATGAGTTCATAGAAAAAACATCTTACCTTTAACCTATTAGACCACATCCATTAATTCTTGGAAGATTCATCCTATCATTGTGAGAGTTTCTTCTATATTAGTCTCACACCATATTGATAAATCTCATTAACCCTCAAATTTCAAAAACAAAAATGATTTATAAAACTCCAATGAGACCCAAGGACTCAATGAATAATAAAAAACATCAAAAACCACTAAACACCATCATCAAGATTTATAATTAACCACAACACATTTCCATATTAATAAATTTCCACAAATTCACAAGCACTATCATTCAAAACAACACATAGCTAGAAACAGAAATAAGGGAAGGAAGGATACAACAAAGAATACCTTATATGGTCATTTTATAAATATCAAGATCAGATGGTTGAACTTGGGGATATTCTAAAGGGGTATATCTAGATCTACATCTATTATGAGAAACTCCTTCAAAAAACCTCTATAGGTTTCTCGGATGGACACAACTACGACATTCCTTTGGAGTTCCTTGGCATAAAGGATTCTTATGACCTTGATTCCCATATTTATGGCACACAAGGGGATTAATCTCTGAAGAATATGATAAGGGAAAAGAAGATGGACTTTTAATACTGTTAACCACTTAACCTGACTTGGTTTGCTTCCCCTTCCCTATACTGGAGTTTTCTTCCCTAGCATTAGAAATTGGGGATGCATCAACCATTTCTCGAATTCCATCCAAAGCGATTATAATTCAAAAACCTACTTCCACACCAATTAATACGTGTAAAGACTAATCATGGATAATTATAATAGATGATTCAATTATATAACTATCCCAATATATATAGATTTCAACAATTCATCCAAATATAAATAAAAAATATGTGAACAAAAGTCAGAAAATGGAAACAATACTCCAACCCTAATAAGATACCCTACTAAAGGTAATAAAATTCCATTACACTCAAAACATTCACTACTTCATGGAAGTACTTCTAGATGAACAATGCTTTAAATACTTCCCATGAAATATCCTTATATGGTTTTTTTCCATATTATGTACTTACACCACTTCCAACTCAGTCCTTCTAGAATAAAGGTTACCAATTTATGATTAAGATAATGATGAATATCAATCCAAATAAAAATATCATAAATCTTCCAGAAACATCATTCTGCTCCCTAAAATCTTGTTTTCTTAAGGAAACGAAGAGGGTTCAGATTCTAAAGTTATTGAATGAAATCCATACACTGATTTGGAAGAGGAAGATCCCCATGCTCCGGGGTTAGAGAAAATGGAAAGGTTGACATGGGATGATCTTTATCAATTAGAGGGTCAAAATATATTAAAATAACCATATATCCCTCTTTAAAATCCATAAAGTTATTTGAGGGGAATACTATAAAATAACAAGAAAAATAGAACACAATCAGAAAATCATTAATCATCAATCACATAATTCCAAGTATAAATGAGTAATTTAATCTCAAAGCACCAAATAAAATCAATATTAGACATAATTTATTTTATAAAAAATCCTTTTAAAATAATTATCATCATGTTAAATCAAACCCTTTAAATCATTTTCAAATAATAACCTTCAACTTCATTCAAAAATTGTTTTAAACTATACATAATAAAATTTTAAAACATACCAATTCATGATTTTTTTGAAAACATCTTTAATAATATCTTAAAAAACTAATATAGATATTTTAAAATATTTTACCCAACCTCCCTTTCTATAAAATCAATACAATTATAACAAATGCTCTATTTCAACTCAAAACATTTAACAAAACACATTATTTTTATTAATCTCAAATTCTTATAAAGAAAAAACCAAATTTATTGTTATGAAAATAAAAATAAATTGAAATATAATAACATTGATAACTCATAATAGAATCCATAATTAATTCTAAATCAATAAGGAAAATAAATAAAGACAAATGAAAACAAAAAAGAACCAAAATAATATTTTTATGAAAAATAGAAACTATGAATGGTTTGGTCACACGGCCTGGAAAATCATACGAAAACCATATAAAGATTACTAGAGATTCATATAGATTAATTTATAATGTCTTAACATAGTTTCCATACCCTATACTATAACTATGTTTCCCTAGATTCCCTCCCTAATTCCACTTCAAGGGAAAAATTCTATAAAAAACTCAGAAATTCACAATATAAATAAGAGAATCAATTAAAAACTATGAAAATAAAAAAAAAATGAGAACCGAGATTGAATTAAAGACACGCATACCAAAAAACCCTAAAAACTCACGTGGAATCTCTAAAAGTGGTGATCAAGAACCTACTCGTGACTTTCCGCTGGATTTTTGACAATCCTATAACTTGTCTACCAGAAATGCCAAATAATAATCAGATGATCTGATATAATTTTTTCACAAATAAACCTAGGATATCCCTAATTTGGGTCCTCAATGTAGCTCGTGACATGGTCTAAAGGGTGTTATTGATCCTCACAGGCCGAAAAATAGTGCCAATTATCAAAAGGAATGCATTTGGGAATAATTTTTTCTGGTGAAGAAATATTAATATGGGAAATCCACCTAGAAACACATCATGACCATTCCATATATTGGAAGGCCACATAAAAAAATACACATATTCTAAATAAATGAAAAACCAAATAAAGAATAAGAGAGTAAACACCATGCATATAAATAAACAAAAATCCAATGAACATAACACATAAATCCCAACTGGAAAAGAAGAAGTCTTGATAAAATAAATGGATATTTTGGTGGATAATACATCCATAAGTCCAAAAATAATAAAAGGAAATATAATCACAAGAAACCATATCTATTCCTAAGTGAACATCTCTAGTTTCCACCTCTATTAAACCCAAACCAATAATCTAATGAAAAACCACCACATATATGAAGAACTGGCTAGACCTATAATATGATAGGCATGAGAAGGTATCCTCCCCACACCCTATTAAAACCTTTAATAAATAAAACTATTTCATGATTTTTTGAAATAAATTTTAAAAATATGCTTCTCATTTCCATTTAAAACAAAAATAAAATCACTTTCATTTGGAGAACATTTATAAATATGATGAATCCTTTAATAGAAATAAGAAAAATTTTATAAACATGTTTTAAAACAAAAAAATAGTTTATAATTGTTTGAAACACTTCTTTATAAAATTTCATAAAACAAAATATGACCAAGTCATATTTTCACATACCAATATACAATTAAAACATTTTAATCATCATAGGATCTTTGGTTAGCTTGGGATTAACATTGAAAATTCTAACAAAATCACTATATATAAATACTGACATTGGATACCAACAACCTTCCATAACTATTGGTATTACCCTACTTGGCCTAACCAAAAGGAAAATACCTATGTAGGGCAACTCACACCTTATGTACACTTGCCAAATCATGACCATGCACTAGTAAAAAAAATTTCTTAGGGTTCCCACCTCCCTACAAATATATTCCCATGAAAAATAAAGGGACATTGGACAAATGAACATCACATAAAACATAATCATATAAATGAGAAAATAAACCTCAAACTCATGTCCCAATATACTTCATATAACCTATACTATATTAAAGTATAATAAAATAATATAAACTTCCCCCAATGGGGAACCCATCACGTAACATCAAAATGATACCGTTTTCATAAAAAATTTACAACAATAAAGGGGTCTATTTATAGGTAAAGTTTACTTATAATTTTTTGAGAAGTACAAACTTGGATTTAAGGTTCACCTTTATAAAACCAAAACACCCAATATTCCCATAAATCCAAATCACACAAGCATTATCGTTTAACTTTTGGGTTAAATAACTACAAAACTTTCAAAAAATAAGGAATATTCTTAATTTTGAAGACCATAACCCATAAAATCCATTTTAAAGTTAAAAATTTCTTCTAAATAATGAAATTACCTTGAAAAATACATTCCATAATTTTAACAAACATGTGGTGTGCTTGTAATTATAAAATATTTTGGATGTAGAAAGTTTAAAAGGAAAATACTTTCAAATAAAGTAGAATATTCAAGGAATTGAACTTATTTTGAGACAAAATACTAATTATAGGTGATAGATTTTATAAAAAATATTAAAATATACATTGAAATACATAAGAAATCATAGTTCTGAGTCTAAAGTCCTATACATGGAGTGACCTTATCTGGTAAATTTTTCAAACGGTAGTGTTAATTTACTTAAAATATTACCATGATCCCTAAAATACCATTAAAGACTCAAAGACTAAGAATTCACCAATTAAAAATCTAGCCCAGAGGAACCTTATTCAACCAAGACTACCATTAGGATGAACCATTTCAGTATTAAAGAGAGATCAATGGGGGGGGGGGGTGAATCAGTGATCAATACTATTTTTATATTTCTATCAAAATAACCTTAACCACCTGTTAGGATGTAGTGATGATTTATATAACACCTCATTACCTTATTTTAGGTATTTATCTTCTTTATTTTCAATTAACTCTTTATTTAAGTGTATTTTGGGACTCTTAAGGTTGGAGATAATTTTCTGGGGAAAATGACCTAATGTTTTGGGATGTATGTTTTTTTGAATTAAAAGTGTTCAGGTATAAATGTGTTAAAGGATTTATGGGGTTCTCTATGAGTTTGAAGAATGTTGATGTTGGTTTGGGTTTTTCAAATAGAATATTTTATTTTTGTTTCATGAAAGAGAAATACATATCATGTAAAGTATTTACAGGCCATGTATTAGTCACCGAGAAAATATAGAAAGTAGGGTTGATAGATTGAAAAAATTATATGTCGTGAAATGTTTTTACATGCCCATTAAAATATTCACGTCGTGTAATATGTAATGAGAAGATGTTGTGAACCAGTATAGGATGTAAGAGGTTTACACACCATAAAAATATCACATTCCATGTAAAGGTAAAAATAAGGATTTTTAACATGAGGAAATGAGTTTTTAGGTGTATTTGTGTTTCATGGATTACATGATGTGAAAATGGATTACACGACATGTAATCCTCATAGGTTGTGTTTTTAGGGAACTGTAGGGATAATTGGGTTTTCATTTGGCTATATTCCCTCTAAAACTAGGAGATATATTAGGTAATTTTTAGGACCTATTATCCTTTTAGATAATTTCATTCATTTATTTATCATTAGTGAAACTATGGTGCTTTTATCTTGATCCATTGTGCGATCTTCTTCTAGAGGCCAATTTGTTGGTTATAGTGTGGCAGGAGCGAGTTCTTAATTTTTTTCATGATCTTCCCTTTATTCCATATGATTTTTTGTGGTATGTGATTCTAAGTTATGTGAATCAATCTCAGGGCCTTCATTATTGTAATTGCATTATTTCTTGTTTGTGGATCCTGTTGCGGGGGTGTGCAACCCTAATTTGAGGTAGGTGGTTTCATCCCTAGCCTATATTGGATGAACTATTTTGATTTTTTGATTTTTTATAATTTAAATATAATTATTTATTTATTGATTTTTATGTGTGTGTAAATGGGTTTTTTGTGAAAAGATGGATTTTCCCTTATTTTGGTAAGAGAAAAAGTATTTTTGAAAGCATTGTAAATGGATTTATAAAATGGGTTTTAATGAATGATTGTGATTAAATAGTTTGGAAAATGTACTACAATGGAAGGATTGGGTACTTATGTGGAAGATGTAGCTTATGGACACCATATATGTATCTTTTGGGGTTTCAATCATGTGGTGTTCCTCTAATCCATGGGCCTATTATTCTAGGGACTCAATTGAAAATTTAGGGGGTTCACTCATAGGGTTTTACTCTATTAATAGGACAGTGTTATATGGACATGAGTGAACACTTGTCATTGATTTCGGTATGAGTAGTCATCTATCCCAACCTATAGTGATCCTTGGTGCGATGTTACATGTTCTTACAATATTCATTAGACTTGATATGATATGTGACGCATGGTTTGGTTTGATTTGACTAATTTGATGTATTTAAAATGCTTTGAAACTACTTTACAAAGATTATTTTGGAAATATGTAAAACGGGGAAATTAATTTTTTTTCCATGATTTTGATATAAAATTTTAAACTATTCATAATGCCTTATTTTCTTTAAAGTTGAGTATTTTTCATATTTTTGTATAGATACTTGATATGGAACACCTAGGTGTGATCCTATCGAGCCTGTTTAGATCACACCCTATGCACCCCTTTAGTAGTGCATTGGATTTTGTATATATTTCAATGTAAGGAAAGGGAATGTGTCATGGTGGGGTGGTGAGGTTTCTATCAGCTATGTCTAGGTAGATGGCAGTGAGATGGTGGGATTTTTCCCACACTATCACATGGAGTAGTAAGTTTTCTGTTTTAGTATTCCTTTAATGTTGGAATTATACTTGGGATGTTTTGAATTAATATGATTTGTATCATTTTTCTATATTATTTTAGTTATAGAATATGTTTATCTCTTCTACTATTTCACTTCGTTATATACATATTTCATGTTCTTGCTTCAGGTTGGATGGAATCCTTACATCTAGTTTGTATTTATGCCCATGTTCTAGTAACCAAGCCGTGGGGATTGGGAACACCCTTAGGATATATGACAATTCAATTTGGGTTACATTTTGAGAGTCTATCCATGTTGGGTTTTTTATAGTTTGGTTTTAAAGGTGGTCTATCCTCAAGATTCCTTATCTGGGGTTATTTGGTTGACTGGAGGTGGGATTGTTTTGACTTGAGAGGTAGGTCGTGGTGAGTGAATAAATAGATCTTTCCATGATGAGTCTCAAGTTACCATGGGATGTTGGTATGTGTCTCCTTTTTATAGTTCTTGATTTTAATATTAGTTTTTTATTATGGGTTTTTGGTTTTAACTGATATTATTCTCTTTTATGACCACATATTTTATTATGGTTAGTAGAGGTATGCCTTCGAGATGTCTTCCATGGGTTACTTAAGAGGGTGTAATGGATGGTCCTCAAGGTAATATTCTTATATATCATTATCTTATAAAGGTTATCAAGTAGGTAGTTTTTTCTGTCGACCAAAATTTACCCCAAATCCATAACACAATTATGGAGGTACAACTAGGAGATGGAGGAGAATGAGATTGATCATGAGAGTTATTGTGCGAGAAACTACAATCATTTAAGTGTAAGAATAAACCCCAAGAGGTGGAATAATGGATTTAAATGATCAATCATATATTTTACTTCCTTGATACACCTATGTGTATCATGGTAAAGTGTGAATCATTCATACTTGAGGGTCCCAACAAGCGATGGTATGATTCCATGGTACAAAAAGATAGAAATGTGGGCATAGACTGGAAGGGTTTAAAGAACCTATTCTTTTAGCTATTTTTTCTAGAGTCACAGATGATGGTGATTTATCTATAATTACTCTCTTTACAGTAGGTAGATCATTCGGGTTCAGTGTACACCAATCATTTTAATGAGCTAGTTTTTTCTCTATAGGTAGTAAAGAATGACTAGATGAAGGCTGAGAAGTACCTAAAAGGGTTTCAAATGGATATCAGATCACATGTATTTATGATAAAACTTCCAACCTATGTAGATATGGTAGATAGGGAAATGATTGAAGATATAAATATGGCTTATAAGGTTGGTTATTATTCCCCTTATCTTCCACCCAGTGGAAGATTCGATAGTGCATAATGGAAAAATTGGAAGTGGAAAGATCATCAAAGGAGTGTAAGAGGTGTTTCTCAGTAGGAACCCTTATATAAATGTTAATTTACAAATAGTAGTGTGCCCATAACTTTATATCAGTATAGAAAGGTCAGACACACCCGATGTTCTTTTTCTACACATGTGAAGATGTGTATGAATTATGGATGTTATATTCATCTACAACATTTTTTGTCAGGATATGTCTATGACTCATTATGGTTAAATATTTTTGTCTCTAAAGGATACTATAGAGTAGTTATATTATTGAAAGAATATAGAGATCTATCCATATGACTCTGAAGTGAAGTCCTTTTATGCAGTAGATGAGTTTTTAGTGGAGGTAGATGTAGGTCCAATGATAGTGAGAGTTACCATCTTTATTGTATCTTCAGTAGAAATTGATTTATCTGATACTAGTGCTTCCCATCATTTATATCTGGTTTTTTTGATATTCTTAAAATTCCTATTGAGCTCATTTTCTTTGTTATGGAGTTAGATATACGTCATGGGAAGAGGAAAGATCAGGGTTTTCTGTGTCCTTGTTCACTGTAATGAGCTGATGCAGAGTTATTATGGTATTTTCTTATTCTCAACAAAGATTTGTTTGACATATTCATTTTTATGGATTGTATTGTTTCTCATCGTGGTTAGTTTGATTGTTATAATTAGGGTGTATCATTTTTTGTGGTCGATGGGAGACCTTGGGTGTTTTAGGGAGAGTGAGATATGAGGTTTGGTCATGTAGGACCTTCCTGACCATAGCTCAGGATTTTTTGGCTTATGTATTAGTGAGACTGGTTCAATTTTATATATGGTTGACCTTCTTGTTGTTTTTTTGGATTTTTATGATGTATTCCCAAACAATTTCTCTAGACTTCCTCTAGAGAGGGAGGTAATGTTAATGATTGACCTGGTTCTAGGTACACAGTCAATTTTAATACATTCTTATCATATAAAACTATCATAGTTAAAAGATCTCAATATTCAGTTGGATGATATGATCACAAAATGTATTTTTGTCCCTAGTGTTTTGATTTGTGAATCACCGAATTTATTTTCCAAGAAGGCATACGGTTATGTCTAATTTTGTGTGGACTATACGAATTCAAACCAGGTAATAGTTAATGATAAGTATCCTTTTCCTCAAATGTATTATTATGTTTGATCAGTAAAACATGAAAAAGTTTCTTTTCAAATATCCATATTAGTTTGGGTTATTATTAGCTTAGATCTTAAGATTCAGATGTACTGAAGAAAACTTTCAAGAGAAGGTATGTAAATTACATTTTTTTAATTCCATTTAGTTTGACTAAATATCCTATTGTTTTTATGGATTTGATGAATGGGATATTCCATGAGTATCTTGACACTTTTTTGGTAGTGTTTATGGATGATATTTTGGTTTACTTTAGATCTGAGTGAGAGCACAAACACTATTTGAGTTTGGTTCTGGAAATCATGAAGTGTCACCATTTTTATGGAAATCTTTCTAAAAGAAATTTCTAGATCTATGAAGTGAAGTTATTAGGGGAAAATATTTATGATCATGGATTATCAGTTGATCTTGATAAGGTTAAGGCTTTATTTTCATGGAATGAACCATGTAATGCCTTTGAGATTCAAAGATTCCTTGGTCTTACTGGATATTATTGATGGTTATTAAATTATTTCTCAAAGTCGGAATCAACTTTGACTTATATTACCAGGAAAGAGGTGAAATTAATATGAAATTAAATGTGTTAGTATTCCTTCAATGAGATGAAATGACTTCTGACATTGGCACCTATTATGATCATACCCAATCTCGTTAATGGGTATGTGATTTTCTATTATGCTTATGGTGCTAGTTTTGGTTGTGTGATTATGTAGAATGATCATGAGGTGGATTAAAACTCTCTCTGAATTTAACTATAAGAGAATAATTATGAAACTCATGATTTAAATATTTTCATGGTTATACATGTGATTGAATGTTGGAAACACTATCTTCCTAGGGAGAGGTTCATAGTATTTTCTAACCATAAGACTCTGAGTGTTATATTTTCTTAGAAAGACATGAATATCAAATAGAGGCGGTGGGTGGAATACCTTTATACATTTTAATTCAACATTGTCTACACCTCAGGGAAGGGTAATGTCATTGCAGATGCTCTCTATAGTAAATTACCATCGTAGGCTATTCTGGAATCAAAGGAGGAGTGGAACCTTATGGTGATCTTCACTCAATTTCACCTCGATGATCAGAAGGATGTTTCATGTATGGTTATTACTAGTGTTAAACTTTTATCATCTTTTCTTGAGTCTATTATAAAGGTCCAATTACAAGATGATGAGGTCCAAGGAATTTGAGAAACCCTATATAGTGGGAAGATAGTTTCTGGTTGGTCTCCCTCTTCAAATGGTGTTCTCTATTTTGGGGATCAATTTTTCATCCCAACATCTGTGAGGAGATTAATTTTTTAAACTATCATAGTTATTAATGGGCCATTTTTTCAATCACTAAAAGGTTGTATTATGAAAAGAGAGAGTTATTCTAGTGTCCGGGTATGAAGCACAACTGTAACGTCCCGAGTCCGGAGCCCCTCCACTAGTGCCCCGTACCCGGTTCACCACATGACCTCAAGCGTGTTTCCCCGAACAATAGAGGTTGCCGACAAGAAGAGAGGGCCCTGGTGAGTTGGTGGGGAAACTATGACCTCATTCGGTAAGGTATAAAGGTAATAAAACTACAATAAACAGTGGAAGCAGTAAAAAACATGCATAACAACAGAAACGAAACAACGGAAGCAAAGTATATATATATAACTATGATGAAAATGATGCAGCAGGTACAAGTATCTATGGAAAGAAGAAAACAAAACAACGTGCTGGAATACAACTGAAACCAAGTGAAAAAGAAAACAAAACAATCTCCTTAGCATCGCGAGCCACGACTCGGTCACATGCTCCCCGGCTCCTGGTGCAATCAAGATCCCGAAGTAGAAGGGCGCTTGCCCTTGTCTATACCTGCAACAACATAGTCTACTTGGGCCCAAAAGCATGGCCCAAACAGGGTGTGAGATACAATCCCAGTAGGCAATCACCCAAAGATCTGTGCCTAATAGTCAATGAATACATGGTAGTACTAAAACAAGAAGCAGTAAACAGAAAAGCACAAGAAGCTACAATCCACAGTTCTAACAAAAGAAGTGCACAAGTAAACAAAAAGTAACAAAGGAAAAAGGTAACCCTTTGGGTACCTCTCACAGCCTAACCCCTATGGTTTAACCTGTAAATACTAGCAACCCTCTAGGTGGCACACACAGTCACACCCCTATGGTTCAGTTACGTAATTAAGCAGAATCTCTGGGGAAGCACTCACCGTCAATTCCCCATGTAGTCTCGTATTGTGCTAAAGGCTCTCTGGGGAAGCACTCAACGTCAATTCCCCCCTATAGCCCACGTCGTTCTAATGAATCTCTGGGGAAGCACTCAACGTCAATTCCCCCTATAGCCCGCGTATCGTAATTAAAAGACACTCTGGAGAATCCCTTCCATCAATTCTACCTTTGGTCTACTACTCTAGGTTCTCACAGTCCTGAGTATAACTAAACATGCTCAGCGTGTGTATATCATCCAAGTAAACCGCAAGAACTACTTGGCTATCAACTAAGGCTCAGCAACAATAATAAAAAAACAGTTCTACTATCCTACGACTAGGCATGGCAACGAGCAAAATGCCAAAAAGGAAAAACAAGCATGGAAAAGCAATTTGAGTGCAAAAAAAAAACTCTAATCACAAGCAATAACCTCTACTAAAGAAATCAAGAAAAGAAGGCAAGCAAAAAGGGCAAAACAGGCAACATGCAATACCCCGTTCAAGGGTATTGGTGGAATTTGCATATAATATTCATCAACTTTCTACGGAAAGGCACAAACCACCTACCTAGATCCTAAGAGATCGATATACGTGAACCTCGATGACAGATTCCCCTTAGAACGATGTAGATCTAAGAAAACACACAAACCGCTCAACCTATGATAACTTGGAAATGAGGAGGAATCAAGAAACAAGGATAAAGCAGAAGGAAGAACTCACCGCTGTGCTTCCAACGCAACTAACCATGCTTGAATCGGAGAACGGATGGTGAGGCTGTCGTCCATCGAAGATCCGGCGGTACGAGTCGCTTCAGACGACCAAAAACTGGAGAAGAAGGTAAATATGAGGGTTAGACGGACCCCAGTCTGTTTCATGAAAAATAAGAAAGTACATGGCGTGTACTTTTAGAGTACACGACGTGTACTTCTAATTTTTCTGTACTCCGAAATAACCGGCCTCCACCTCAGCCTTACACACCGTGTGTGTGGCCCGGACACGGCCAACAGACGGCTTCGAGCTGGGAAAGAGTACACGGCGTGTACTCAGAAAGTACATGGCGTGTACTTCTGAAATTTCCATAAAATTCATTTTTCTCAAAAACTCCAGGAAAAAGGAAAAACCTACCTAAAAAGAGATCTGGGTTCTTACAAACTTCCCCCCTTAAAGAAATTCTCCCCCGAATTTCCCTAACAAGGCAGAGAAGGAGAAACCCCAAACAACTGCAGCCACTGTGATCGTACATCAGCCTCCCTCTCCTAGGTCTCATCCTGTACTCGTCCGTGCTGGAAAAGCACTCATACCAGAGGAACAGACCGCCCGCAGAGAACCTTCGTACTACGATCGACAATCCAGATAGGATGCTCCTCGAACGACGCATCTGCTTCAAGCTCGACTTCCTCGGGCTGAAAAACGTGAGACGGGTCTGAAAAGTAGCGTCGGAACTGAGAGATGTGGAAGAAGTCGTGCATGGTCCAATATCTCTGAGGTAGCTGCAACCGATAGGCGACCGACCCCACTCTCTCCAAGACCTCAAACGGCCCGACGTACCGCGGCGAAAGCTTACCCTGTCTCCGAATCCTTTTGTGTCCCAACCTCGATGCGACACGTAGGAAGAAAGGATCACCAACCTCGAACTCCAGAGGTCATCTCCGTTGATCAGCATAAGACTTCTGTCGAGACTGCACTCTAGCCATCCTCTTTCGAATCAGCTCTATCTGCTCTGAAGTCTCTTGAACAAGACGAGGTCCCAGCAAAGCTGCCTCTCCTTCCTCCAGCCAGCATAAGGGTGATTGGCATGGCCTAGTATAAAAAGCCTCATATGGTTCCATATGAATGGTTGCCTAGAAACTGTTATTGTAGGCGAACTCCACCAGAGGAATATGCTTCTCCCAAGAACCACCAAATTCAAGGATGCAAGCTCGGAGCATATCCTCAAGCACCTGGATCGTGCGCTCGGACTGGCCATAAGTCTGGGGATGGTATGCTGTACTTAAAAGTACATTTGCACCCAAGGCCTTCTGATGTCCCTGCCAGAACCGAGATGTAAAGCGCACATCTCTTTCTGAAACAATAGAGCGCAGAACTCCATGAAGAAAAATGATCTCTCTGATGTAAAGTCATCCTAGATCATCTACACTAAAGGTCTCCTTGATTGGAAAGAAGTGAGCAACCTTCATAAGTCTATCGACGATAACCCAGACAGCGTCGTTTCCCCGAGGTGATCTCAGCAACCCGGTCACAAAGTCCATCGCAACATCGTTCCACTTCCACTCCAGAATGGGTAACTTCTGTAAAAGCCCCACTGGTCACTGATGCTCTGCTTTCACCTGCTGACAAGTAGAACACCTCATGACAAAACCAGCAACATCCTTCTTCATACCTGGCCACCAGTACTGGCGATGAAGATCCCGATACATCTTGGTGATGCCCGGATGAACTACCCAAACAGAGGAATGGAAATCCTGCATCAGCTCCTCGCGTATGTCTGCTGTCACCCATACGTGTCCTTGGAAACTCAAGATCTCATCCTCGCCCACTGTCCATCCAGGAAGAGGGTCCTCTCTTGACACACTCTCTCGCGGGACTAAGCCTTATGAGTCTGATAGCTACCTCATCCGTACCCGATCAAGTAATGTGGAGGTAACAACTACAGAAGATAGAAAAGTCTGTCCCCGTTTGTCGTGCACCTCCAGATGCATCTCAGAGAACAGAGCCATCAGCTACCACTCTCTACTAGCCTCCTGAACTGCCTGAATCTGAGTTCTCCTGCTCAACACATCAGCCACGACATTTCACTTTCCTAGCGTATAGGCATGCACGAAATCAAAAGACTATAGATACTCAACCCACCTGCGCTGCCTCAGATTCAGATCACACTGAGTGAAGATATACTTGAGACTCTTGTGGTCAGTGAAGACCACAAAGTGATCTCCCAGAAGATAGTGTCTCCAACAGCGCAAGGCATGAACAATGACATCTAACTCCAAATCATGCGTAGGGTAGTTCCTCTCATGTGGCCTCAACTATCGACACCCGTACACAATGACTCCATCTCCCTGCATAGGCACAACTCCCAGCCCGATACTCGAAGCATCACAGTAAACAGTGTAGCTCCTGCCCGGCTCTGGTAAGACTAGTATCGGTGCTGACTTCAACCTCCCCTTCAGCTCCTGAAAGGCTGACTCACAATAATATGAACATAATAACCTCACCCCCTTCTTGGTCAGACCTGTCAAAGGTGATTCTAGACAAGAAAAGTCCTAAATGAAACCTCTTTAGTATCCAGCCAGCCCTAGGAAACTCTGTACCTCAAAGACGTTCTTCGGATGCTCCCAGGAAACTATAGCTCTCACTTTCTTTGGGTCCACAGATACTCCTACCTTCGAAATGACGTGACCCAAGAAGTGAATTTGATCCATCCAGAAGTGGTACTTTGAGAGTTTAGCATAAAGCCGATGCTCTCTCAGTGTACTTAGAACGATCTCAAGATGGATGGCATGGTGATGTCGAGTGTATGAGTACACCAAGATATCGTCCACGAAGACCAAGATGAAGGAATCCAAGTAAGGATGGAACACTCGGTTCATCAGTTCCATGAAAACTTTAGGTGCGTTCATGAGACCGAACGACATGACTGTATACTCGTATAGACCATACCTGCTTCTGAAAGCTGTCAGAGGTATATCTGATGGTCTAACGCACAACTGATGATAACCAGACCTCAAGTCGATCTTTGAGAACACCCAGACTCCTCAAAGCTAATCTAAAAGGTCATCAATACTTGGAAAAGGATATCTTTTCTTGAACTTCAACTGGATCAACTTTCGATAATCCACACAAAGCCGAAGGGTACCGTCTACCTTCTGCGCAAACAGAACAGGCGAACCCCAAGGGGAAGTACTAGGTCGGATGAAACCCTTAGCCTGTAGCTTCTCCAACTGCTTCTTGAGCTCCTACAACTCAAGTGTGGCCATCCTATAGGGAGGAATGGACAACGGTGCCACTCCTGGCATGAGCTCAATAGAAAAGTCTACCTCACTCTCCGGAGGCAAACCTAAAAAGTCCTCTGGAAAGACATCACTGAAGTGATACACCACTGGAGGAAAGTCCAACTGTGGAGTCCCCTGATCATCCAGATAAAGACTAGAAATCTGGGCTATCACCCCTCCTAGTCCAAGATACTCGAGTCCAGCCCGACTCGCCCGAACATCCCATTTTCCTCTATGAAGAAAAGATTCACCCTCAGGTGAAATGAAACTGACTCTGTGGCGATAATAGTCGATGACTGCCTGAATGAGAATCAACCAATCCATGCCAAGGATGACGTCATAGCCTGTCATCTCTAGGACATAGAGATCCCATAAAAAGCGATACCCTGCAACCTCGAGAGGGCACTCTCTACACTGGCGTACACCAGATGTCCTCGTCCCCAAGGGTGTGTCCAGTGTCAAAGAGTCTGCAGAAGAGAAGACGCAGAGTCCAAGGCTGTCCAAAACAGCAACAGAGATAAAGCTATGCGTAGCACCAGTATCGAAAAGGGTTGAAGACAAAACTGAGGCTACTGAAATCGTATGTCGAACAGTAGAAGGGTTGGGATCATGCCCATGATAAGTCTTCTCCACGACGAAAGACTAGCCCGTGCCACGGCCTTGCGCCCCTGGCTGACCACTCTGAGTTAAAGCTCCCTGATGGTGCTGAGGAACTGGTGGCTGACTGCCACGACTTCAACCTCCACCTCGGCCCGAACGGCCGGAAGAACATCAGTTCCCTGACTGGTGAGAAACTGGCGGTGCTGCTCCTGAACGAGGAGTCATGGAAGAACCTCGGTCACCAGCCACTGGTGAGAAAACCTGGCAGAACCGCTGAAGGTGACCCATCTTGGCATAAGATCAGCACTCCACTGGGTCCCTCTGGCACTGCGGCCTCATGTGCCCTGTCTGGCCACACTGATAGCACGCCACTTGACTGCCTAATGATGCGTATCGCTTCCTCGCATCACCACGCACAGGCTACCTACGACACTTCTTGCTGTCATCTGAAGGAAAGATAATTCTGGAAGCAGAACCGCCCTGGCTCGCATCTCCAGAGTCTCTCAGATTGCGCTCCACAATCAGTGCCTGGTTGATGATGGAAGTAATGGAAGTCAGCTAGAAGATGTTCACCTGCTAGCAGATCTCCCACCTGAGTCCATCCTTAAACTTCCTCGCCAAGAACACCCCACTCCCATCCCGATGGGGTGTAAAATGCTGCAGCTCAGTGAAACGAGAGGAATACTCCATGACAGATAGAGTACCCTGCTCTAAGCTCATGAACTCCCGGGCTCGATCATCCCTCAGTGTCTCCGGGTAGAAGTAGTCGTAGAACACGCACTGGAACTCCTCCCAAGTCATAGCCTATTGCTGACCCGCCTGTGAGATCACATCCCACCACTTCTTGGTGGAGTCTCGGAGCATGTAGGTGGATAACTTGACCCGCCTCTCTGGAGGTGTCTCCAGATGCTCGAATATAGTCAGCATGGCTTCCAGCCATGACTCTAAAGCCTGAGGTCATCCCTCCCCCGAGAACGTGGGAGGATGCTGCTGCTGAAAGACCCGCGTCAAGTCTGCCATAGACGAGGCAGGAGGCAGTGCTCCCTGGAAGGCCTGCATTAACCTCATGAAACCTTCCCTAAACTGCGCATCAGCGCCTGCAACTGGTACGACAACCGGTGCTAAGGCTGGCTCGACTGGGGGATTGACAGGAAGTCCTTGATCAGCCATGTCTGGCATCTGATCACTGCCTGACAATAGACATACGACCAGAGGACGTCTTGGAGGCATAGCTCTGAAAGATTAAAAGCACACCTTAGATAAAAAAAACAAGGACAGAGAACACAAGAGTAAAAAATGGGATCAGGGGAAGAAAAACACACAAGATTGCAAAACACGACCACACGACATGTATAAAACTACACGGCGGGTCTACTAAATCTACAGACATGGGTGTGTACCCCTGCCCTAAAAGTCGTGTACACTTCAAACTACACGGCATGTTGGATACCCCACACAGTGTGTACCTAAAACTATTCCCCTGCCCGAGTCTCCTGACACGGCCAACCCACACAGTCCGACTCAACCTGAGACTACACAACGTTTTCAAAACAAACACGGTGTGCAGTAGACAAGGCTTCGGCGGTCCGTGTTGTTGAGTGCACAGCCGTCTACATGGCTGGACCTTACACGGCGTGCTCTGAACAAGCACGGTGTGCATAGGCGAAGGAAAAAACGTCCCGTGTTGTTCGTGGCACGACCGGGTACCTGTGCAAGACTACACGGCCTGTTCCGAACAAACACGACGTGTGGAAAGGAAGGTAACACCGGCCCGTGTTGTTCGTGACATGGCCGGGTACCTGGACAAGACTACATGGAGTGTTCCCTATGGACACGGTGTGTTCTACCCGAGCATCCCCGTCCCGTGTTGTTAGTGACACGGCCTGGTACATGGCTATGAACTCACATGGCGTGTACCAATGGTACACGACGTGTTCCCGATGTTACTCCCATGACACCGTGTTCTGCTCACATGGTCACTGACACGGCCTGAAAACTACACAGCGTGTATCTAAAAAGTACATGCCATGTATTCTGGGTTTTTCTGGTCAGTAGCTCAGAAACTGTACAGAATTCCAGAAACACTAAAAACAAGGGAAAAGATGCCGAATTCTGATCCGTGAGGCCCCATAACACCTCAGGAACCCAAAATTCGGCATTAATTTTTAAGAAAGGAATAAAAAAACAGTTTTCTAACAAAATAGCAGAGAATCTATCAAGCATCTATCACAACAGCATGCATAATTTACAGAGAGCCTATCACAACAGCGTGCAATCGCTAATGCACCCTAGATGGCATAGAAAGAATGCATGACATGTGATTTCTACAAGTGCCTATATGATGCATGAGATGGAATACCCTCATCTCATCGAGTTACGACATAATTAGAACCACAATATCAAAACAATAACTGCACAAGTCATGTGAATCACTCTAGGTGAAAACATACCAACCATAAAACTCAAAACCAGAAAACTACAATTAACGAGGTAGTATGGCCTTTCCCTGTACACGGGTTAGCTACTCCCGAGCACAGCTTAATACCAAGTAATGAATCCGTTCTATCCCTGGATAAAGTCTCCAAATAGTAAAGAAAGAGAAAATAACCCCTTTGATACCACTTTGTAGCATCCTGAGTCCGGAGCCCCTCCACTAGTGCCCCGTACCCGGTTCGCCACATGACCTCAAGCGCGTTTCCCCGAAAGCCAGAGGCTGCCGACTAGCAGCGAGGGCCTTGGTGAGTCGGTGGGGAAACTATGCCCTCATTAGGTAAGGTATACAAAGTAAGAAAACTACAATAAACAGCGGAATCAATAAACAACATGCATAACAACAGAAAACAAACAACGGAAGAAAAGTATATATATATAATTATGATGACAGTGATGCAGTAGGTACAAGTATCTATGGAAATCAGAAAACACAAAAACGTGCTGGAATACAACTCAAACCAAGTGAAAAAGAGAAAAAAAATAATCTCCTCAGCATGACGAGCCACGGCTCGGTCCCATGCTCCCCAGCTCCTGGTGCAATCAAGATCCTGAAGTAGAAGGGCGCTTTCCCTTGTCTATACTTGCAGCAACATAGTCTGCTTGCGCCCAAAAGCATGGACCAAATAGGGTGTGAGATAAAATACTAGTAGGCAATAACCCAAAGATCTGTGCCTAACAGTCAATGAATACATGGCAGTACAAAAACAAGAAGCAGTAAACAAAAAATCACAAGCAGCTACAATCTATAGTTCTAACAAAAGAAGTGCACAAGTAAACAACTAGTAACAAAGGAAAAAGGTAACCCTCTGGGTAGCTCTCACAGCCTAACCCCTATGGTTCAACCTATAAATACTAGCAACCCTCTAGGTGGCACACACAGTCACACCCCTCTGGTTCCGTTACGTAATTAAGGAGACTCTCTGGGGAAGCACTCACCGTCAATTCCCCCTGTAGTTTCGTATCGTACTAAAGGCTCTCTGGGGAAGCACTCAACGTCAATTCCCCCTATGGCCCGCGTCGTGATAATGAATCTATGGGGAATCACTCAATGTCAATCCCCACAATAGCCCACGTATCGTAATTAAAAGACACTTTGGAGAAGCCCTTCCGTCAATTCTCCCTTTGGTCTACTACTCTAGGTTCTCACAGTCCTGAGTATAAATAAACATTCTCAGCACGTGTATATCGTCCAAGTAAACCTCAAGAACTACTTGGATATCAACTAAGGCTCAACAGCAATAATAAAACAACAGTTCCACTATCCTACGACTAGGCATGGCAACTGGCAAAACGCCAAACAAGCAAAACAAGCATGGAAAAGCAATTTGAGCGCAAACAAAATACTCTAATCACAAGCAATAACCTCTACTAAAGCAATCAAGCAAATCAAGCAAGCAACAAGGGCAAAATAGGCAACACGCAATACCCCATTCAAGGGTATTGGTGTAATTTTCACATAATATTCATCGACTTTCTACGGAAAGGCACAAACCACCTACCTCGATCATAGGAGATCGATATACGTGAACCTCGACAATAGATTCCCCTTAGAATGACGTAGATCTGAGAAAAACACAAACCGCTCAACCTAAGATAACTTGGAAACAAGGAGGAATCAAGAAACAAGGCTAAAGCATAAGGAAGAACTCACCGCTGTGCTTCCAACACAACTGACCATGCTCGAATCGGAGAACTAATGGCAAGGCGGTCGTCCGTCGAATATCCTGCCATACGGGTCGCTTCGGACGGCCGAAAACTGGAGAAGAAGGTGAATATGAGGGTTAGACGCAACCCCGGTCCGTTTCATGAAAAAAAAGTACACGGCGTGTACTTTTAGAGTACATGGCGTGTACTTCTAATTTTCCGTACTCTGAAATAACCGGCCTCCACCTCAG
This sequence comes from Viscum album, assembly GCA_963277665.1. Lineage (NCBI taxonomy): Eukaryota > Viridiplantae > Streptophyta > Magnoliopsida > Santalales > Viscaceae > Viscum > Viscum album. Next base: position 938,700,493 of record OY728153.1, read on the forward strand.
CCTTACACACTGTGTGTGTGGCCTGGACACGGCCAGCACACGACTTCGAGCCGGGAAAGAGTACACGGTGTCTACTCAGAAAGTACACGGCGTGTACTTCTGAAATTTCCAGAAAATTCATTTTTTCAAAAACTCTAGAAAAAAGGAAAAACATACCTGAGAAGAGATTCGGGTTCTTACAACAACATTACAGATTATGTGTCTTACTTTTACACCTTCCAACATATAAAGACAAAACATCTAAAACCATATGGTTTTCTTCAGCCTCTTACGATGCCAGTATCGAAGTGGGATGGGGTATCCATGTATTTTGTTTTTTGTTTTCCAGGGTCTCCCTAATGGAGGAATTTTATCTGTATGGTGATTGATTAGTAGAAAAATTTGTCTCACTTCATTCCAATCAAGGATACCACTAAAGTTAAAGATCTGGGTAAGATGTATGTGTAATAGATCATGTGGTTATATAGAGTTCCTTATACCATTTTGTTATATAGGGTTCCTAGGATTAATTTTATGTTTTAGAGTATTCTACTAGAGGTGATGAAGACTCATTTCAGGATGAGTACAACTTATCATCTATATCTAGATGACCAGATAGATCATTCTATTCAGATCATGGAGGATATTATCTGCACCTACATCTTAGATTTTTGTGAATCATGGGATATATTTGGGATTGGTTGAATTTTATTACAAGAATAGTTATCATTCATCGATCAAGATGAATCCCTTTGAGGCATTGTACTATTAACCATATAGATCACCTCTTTGTTGGGAATAGGTGGGAGAAGCCTCTATATTGGGATCAAGTCTCATTCAAGAGACATTAATAAGGATTCTAGATATACATCGATGTGTATTTAAATATAAATTTCTACATAAATATTATATGGATCAAAAACATTGTCCTTTGGAGTTTTCTATTGGATATTGAGTTTTCTTGAATGTTTTTCCTTAGTTGGGTCATTGTAGGATTGGAAAATAAGAAAAGTTGGCTCTAGTATATGTTGGACTGTTTAAGATCACTAAGTATATTGGGGAGGTTTCTATTCAGTTGGAATTTTTAGTTCATTTTATATTTATTCATGATGTTTTCTAGATATCATAGCTTAATAAATACCATCCTGGTTCCTCTCACATTCTAATTTGGGAAGATATTGAGTTAGAGACAGAAATTTTTGTTCTGGAGAAACTAGTGGATATTGTTGATTCTCATGTGAAAGTCTTTCAGAGGAATTCAATTCTATTGGTCCGAGTTTTATATCGGTGTGGACCATATTATCACAAGAATTAAGAGTGTGATTGTTTATAAGGGAGTAATGGACACACCTATTTTCCATACACCATTCTACCACATAATTTCCAATTGATAGAAAATCTTATGATGGGGAATTTGTAACATCCCTTGACCTTATTTCAGGAATTTTATCCTATATTTTAATTTTCATATTTATTTGGGAATGTTTTGGGACTCATGAGGATGGAAATATTTTTTTTGAAAAAAATTACCTAAATTTTTGGGATATATGTTTTTTTAAATTAATGGAGTATAGGTATAAATGTGTTAAAGGATTTGAAGGGTTCTCCCTGAGTTTGGAGGATTTTGGTGATGGTTTGGGTTTTTTGAAGAGAATAACGGATTTTCATTGTTTATAAGAGATTTTCATGCTGTGTAAAGTGTTTAAACACTTTTTATTGGTCACCAGGAAGATATCATGAGTTGGGTTCAAATATTGAAAAACTTACATGGTGTGAAATCCTTTTACACGCCATGTAAGATATTCACATCATGTAATGTGTGCTTAGTAGATGTTGTGAACTGGTAGAGGGTGTGAGAGTTTTAAAATCCATGAAAATATTACACATCATGTAATGGTAAAACTTTGGATTTTTAACTTGAGGTGACTGGTTTTTCAGCATATTTGGGTTTTTTGGATTACACAACCTAAAAAGGGATTACACGTTGTGTAATCCTAATAGGTTTTGTTTTTTGGTCATTTCACAACTAATTTATTTTTCATTCAGTTTTAGTCATCTTCCCTATCGATATAGGATCTCTCCCATGTAATTTTGGGGTCTTAATCTTATTATGAATCATTTTTTCAGTGATTTATCATTATTTTGGTGGCAGTGTGTTTCTGTGGTTCTGTTGTGTGATTTTCTTCTGGTGGACAATCCTTTATTGGTTATGGTGTGATGAGGGAAAGTTATTTATGGTTTATCATGATCAACCCTTTCCTAAAACTTATTTATTTTTGGGATGTTATACTAAGAAAATATAATCAATCTCATAGCCTTCATGGTTGTCTTTGTCTCTTTCTTGTTGGTAGATCCCGTTACCGCTATGTATGACCCTAATTTTAGGTAGGTGGTTCTATATCTAACCTATTTTGGATGAACTATTTTACCCTAGTTTTATATTTTTTTTATAAATTAAATGTCTTGATTTATTGATTTTTGTGTGTGTGGAAATGGGTTTTTGTGAAAAGATGGGTTTTACCTTGTTTTAGTTAAAGAAAATGTGTTTTTTAAATCATTATAAAATGGATTTATAAAATTATTTTTAGAGAATGATTATAATTAAATAATTTGGAAAATGTAGCACATGGGAAGCCTTGGGTACTTAGGTGGAAAGTGAATCTTAGGTATTGTCCATGCATTGTTGGGAGGTTCATTCATGGGGTGATCCTCTACTCCCCAAGAACATTATTATAGGGACTTAATTGACATTTTAGGGGTTCACATATGGGGTGTTTCTCTGTTCTTAGTCTTATGTTATTTGTTTTTGAGTGCACACTAGTCACTGATTTTGGTATATGAAGTCTTCTAGCCTGAACTATAATGATTCTTGGTGTTATTATACATATGCTTCCAATTTGTATTGGATTTGATATGATTTATGATGTATGATTTGGTTTGATTTGGCAGATTTGATGTATATGAAATGAATTTGAAACTATTTTACATGGATTATTTTGGAAATCTTAAAAAATGGGAAATTTAATGTTTTAAAATAATTTTGATATAAAAACTTTTAAAATGTTTATCATGAATTATTCTCTTTAATGTTGATCATTTTTCTGATTGTGGTACGTAGACTTGATATGGAACACCTGGGTGGTATCCTACTGAGCTTTTTTAACTCACACCTTGTGCACCCATTTGGTAGTGTATAAACATTGTTATGTATTTCGATGCATGGAAAGGAAAGGTGTTGTAATGAGTCAGTGAGGTTTATATTAGCTATTTCTGGGTAGATGGGGGTGAGATTATGGGTGTTTTCCCATGCTATCATATGGAGTATTCTGTTTTTTATTTTATCAGTCCTTTTATGTGGGACATATACTTGGTGTGTTATGACTTAATTTATGTTGTATCATTATGATATCTTCTTCTGATCATGTAATCTGTTTATCTATTCCACTATTTCAATATGTTATATATATATATATGTGTGTGTGTATATATATATATATTCCACGTTGTTTCTTCAGTTTGGGTGAAATTGTTCCCTCTGGTTTTTGTTGATTCTCAGGTGTTAGTCTCCATCCAATATTGATCGAGAATTCCCTTCGGGTATGTGAAAATTTCGGTCAAGTACTAGTATGAGAGGGTATATGAGTCAGGTTTTTCACAATTTATACAACACAACCAAACACACACCAATATAAGATAACACATTAGATTTACAAGGTTAAAATCTCAATGTGTGAAGGCTAGTTCTTGGTGTGACATGGATTCCTACAGGATCACACTACCCACTAGAATTATCATGTGAGTAAAACGAGTAGGGTATAAACTTGAAACTCACATTTCCATGTATTATTATTATACTTTTTTGAATCCCATGAAAAAGGGAATCCCACAATTTACAATGGTAAATTTATGGATTACAATAGAAAAGTATTCAACCAAATAGACTACCTATAAGTTTTTGAGTGTGCTGAAATCTTCAACTTCCACTATACTTACTCTGTAATGAACAAGTAGGAATTATTTTTCAAACTTATATAGGAGAAAGTTTCTTCTTTACTCTTTATAAAAACACATGAATAGAACCACTTCAATACTATTACTATTCATTTCTTCTACTATGGATAATCACAAAATCTCCACTGTATAGGATATATCTAAAACTTATACTTTTTATTCTTTCTATACATTTTTATCTTGTCAAAACATCCCACACTAATCAAATATTTATAGCATCCCCTCATTAATAGATAAAATATTTGAATTCAAATTTCAAATTCAAATCCCATTATTGAATCAAAACCATTGGATACTTTACCATCCAAATCCAGACCATGAAATTTGAATTGGTAGCTAAAATGGTTTGGAATGACCACCTAATTTTGAATATGAACCTAAGTCACTATTATTTCTCTAGATACCAAGATTATTCCTATAAAACATCTTCTATGGTGTGGTATATGGAATTACAGTGTAGCTTATTGGGTTTAAGATTTTTTACTTAACTTTCGCACAAGGTTGTGATGTGGGATAAGAGATATGACATGGAGTTGTAGAATTTTATATAGAAAAAAACCAACCTAATCATATCTATAGTGTGGTCTATTCATAATGGCATAGTATTCCATATTTTATCTTAACAATAGTGTGGGAAATGAGTTGCAGTGTAGAGGTCCCAAATTATCAAGAGCCACTAAAATTCAAATCATCTACCCTTATAACATGGTTCTTTAGTACGAAGTGGATAAATCAGTTTGAGTCTATTATATGGTGTGGATATACACACTATAACATGAGGTCTTGTTGAAAATTTTCTATTATACTACCAATCTTAGCATCTTTATGGCATGGAAAACTTCTATTCAACATAGATTGACTAGATTTTGATCTGTTGTGGAATGTACATTAGCTACAACACAAACCTCATTTCTAAAATAAACTTATATGGTGCAATACCATGATTTACGGTGTAGATACCCTTATTTTAGTTCGTTCAATCTTCTTATATCATGAACTCATTCCATGATATGTAAACACTTAGAACTAGCTTAATAAACATATTAATATGTCCCCAACAATCTTCACCTCACAATAAAAGTGATTTTGAACATGATTTATGTATTGAAAACAAAATATAACACAAAGTATCATATCCACTTCAATTTATTTCACCAAATTCTCAAAAAATCATCTCAATGCCTCTTAGTATCAACAATCTCCCCCTTAGGATTTTATTATCCACCTAGGATCATAAATCACTGTTAAAATCTAAAAACTTATCAATGTATTACCATTTATTAATTATTAGGCTACATGATAAAACTTAGTGTATAAAATAAGAACATTGATTAAATAGAACCCTATTTTCCATAACATAATAGTAATATAGAATTAACTTCCTTCAAACCTAATAATTTCAATAAATGATGAAAATGAAGACTCGAAAATTCCATGTAATATTTTTTCTTAAATACATGGGAATTTTATGAGTCTGTGAAAATTGACGGCGCATGATTCTGAGTCCCAGTGTGCCCGGAATCAATTTCTGAAGTTTTGTTCGGGTACGTTCAGTAAATGTACGAGCGTGTTATTAAAACTTTTGAACCGGTGCTCAGATTTTAAATCTGAGGGAACCATTGAAATTACAGTGTCAGTATTCACTTAAGAAGACTTTCACCTCGAGGACAGTTGGTCGAGAATAAAAGTTAGTTTTTGGGTTTTATTGAAAAAAATAAAATAAAGTGAGCTAAACTTTATTTTATTTGAGACACCATGTGAGTGTTTGTGGTTAAAACCTCCTCATGGGAGTTGGAGGTGGGACCACCACACCTTAACCTCCCATGAGAGATTATGGTGGTGGGGCCCACCCTAACATAACCTCCTGCGAGAGGTTATAACATGGGGACCACATGGGGCTAAACCCCCTATTGATGGAGGAGAGTAAAACCTTTCAACTCTCCCTCATTAATGAGGGAGAGCCTCTCCACCTTTACTTTAATTAAATGGAGCCAAATCCATTTTTATTAATTGTGCCAACACCCGTAAATTATTTAAGGGGAGCCATGTAATTAATTATCCATTTTTGAATTTTTTTTCCAACACATAAAATAATAGATCTATTATTATTTTTGGGTTGGTATTGTTCATTATGGTGGAAACCTTGGGTGTTTTGAGGAGAGGATTATTGGGAGAAGGCCCCAATGAAGAACTCTCTCCAAAGAAGAATGAAGAATGCCAACATTCCCCTTTGATCTTCTTCCCCGGACACCTACTGACGTGGAACCACTTCCACAATTGTCATGCGAATTTGGGAGTGGAAGAGTGTGGTGGACGTGAAGAACGAAAATTCCGTCTTCTTTCCGTGACTTCATCAACGAACGACGCACGACAATCAATGGTAGGGGGTTGTTTTGTGTAATTATTCTTTCCTTTTATGTTCTTCAAATGAAAGGAATTGTTGTAGAGGATTGAAAGAATAATTGAAGTTCAACTTTCTTCCTCTTTGTTGAACCAATTGTTATCACCCCTAAATGTAGAGGATGCGGGCCAAACTAACATGGCCCGACTCCTTTCTCCGATATCTTTGTGATGTTTCTTCAACACGACAATGAGGCGACGAGATGATGAAGGCTGTGACGACAAAGTTCGTGCTTCCTGTGGCCTCCACAACCCGTATTGACCTTTCGCGCGCCTCCACCGAACCCCTCCGAACCGCACCGGCCCTACCCGCGCCCCGCCGGCCTGCCCACAGCCTGCCCGCGCCCCGCCAGCCTGCCCGCGACCAGCCTTTCTCTACCCAACTTGCCCGCAGCCTCCCGCGCACCCTTGTAGGCCTACCCGCGGCCTCCTGTGCACCCTGCCTGGCCAGCCCGTGACCTCCCACACGCCCCGCTGGCCTGCCCCGCCCTACCCGGCCTACCTGCGGCCTCTCGTGGGCCCTGATTGGCCTACCCACAGCCTCCCGAGAACCCTTCCCTCAACTTCCCGCGTGCCTCACCGGCCTGCCCGCGGCCTGGCCCGCCCTACCTAGCCTGCTCGCTGCCTCCTGTGCACCCTACCTAGCCTGCCCGCGGCCTGCCGCGCCCTGCCCGCGCCCTGCCGCGCCCAGCTCGACTGCCCGCCAGATCGCCTGGCACTCTGCCCGGCCACCCGCCAGCCTCCCAGCCTTCCGAGCCGGCTTGCGGTGTCCCTCGAGGCCTCGTTGGATGAACCGGCTCGGCCTCCTGGGCCGAGGTGCCCAAACTGCGCCCCTCGCGGTGATGGCTGTACCGAACCGACCCCAGCCTCCAGACCGAGCCGCCTACGAGGCGACCTCCAGGTCGAACCGCCCTCGCAGTCCGCTAGGCCGGGCCCAGTAGACCGGGCCGAACCTAATATGCTGGCCCACCCAATGGGCCAGGCCAGAGCCAACAGTTCTGACCGGGTCGACCCAGACAGGGTCGGACCAGACCTGGGCCCACTACTAACCCCTTTAATTTCGTTTCCCAAATCTTTGGCACCGGGAAATTGTTTGACGAACCATCAGCAGTGATGATCTTCTTGGAGCGCGATAGTCCCTTGAGTATACCCCACTAGAGATCGGTGTATAGTTGAGATTCGGTTAGGTTGGATCATACATGAATCCAACCGGGCCCCCGGGACAAAAAGGCTAATAACTAACAGACCGGGCGTCCGATTGATGTGCCGTCTGTTGCGTTGAGACCCCTAAGATGTGGCAAAACTTTGTGATAATTTTTAATGGAACTTCGTGACAATTAGGGTATTTCCCAGTAGCTTGTGGAGGGGATCCTTCCGGTGATGAGCAAACAGAGTACAGCGACCTAGTTGCTGGCTGAGACCTGACAACTACTGACCGTTTGACTCGGAGTGATTCCACTAGCTCAGTGGGGAGCGCCATGGTGTCACGACAGACCCGCAGTGGGGAGTTCCTTGGTGTCGCGATAGACCCACAGTGCTTGACAAGAGGAGTACCTCATCAGGCTACGAGGGGGAGCACCTTGGTGACGGGGCATACCCACGGTGGGGAGCGCCTTGGTGATGCAGCAGACCCATGGTACTCAAAAGAAGGAGGACCTCAGCAATCCAAGGTTAGTGGGAAGCACCTTGGTGTCATGGTAGGACCACTGTACTCAACAGAGGAGGAGTTCTCCAGCAGCCGTGGTTTCGATAATAAAAATCCAGGTTTGAGCTGAGTTAGTAACTTTTGTGTTTACCTCATGATTGAGATAAATTACTTGATAACTTAGGTATATGTATGGGCATATACCTAAGTGGGGTTATCTGTTGAATTCATACTTTGTTGTTTATCCTTTTTGGATTTTTTGAGACCTTGAGGGTCTCAGAATCCCTACTGAGTATCTTTATACTCACCCCTGTATGGAATATGCCCGCACATCGTTGTGTTGGATTCAGATGACGGAAAGTGCGAACCGAGGCTGAGTGTACTAGGACTGGATGGTACCCAAAGGTGGACCACATGACGTGACAATACATGGAGGAGATAGAAAGATGTGGAGTTCTATGAAGACTATATGAACCTACCCTTCAGGTAGGATACGTGGTGGATGATCCAAGAGCTTCTTTCAACTTTCAGCTGTTTTGTCCCTTTTCAGTTGTACTTGTACTTTACATTTGGGATTGTATTTCCGACCCCTTTTACTTTAAAACACTCTTTTGTATACAGTTTTACTTAGTGTTTTGCTTCCAGCTCGTACTATGTTGTGTGTGTTTTCATGTTATAAAGGAAATTCCTTCCCAGTTTAGGGATTCATGCATTTGGTGGTAGTCGCCATCCCCTGGCCTATGGAAGGCATTCTTGGGGAAGTAACGACATGGGCCCCGGGGGACAGGTCATGACAATGAAAGGATACCAACTGGATGTACATTACCATCACAACCTCAATAGACTTCAATAAACTATTATAACCTTTCACACATATGCACAAATGATAAAATCAAAAATTCCCCTTTCAAAAACTTTATGAAAATATAGGTTTTACCTTAAATGAAAATAAATAATAATGGATACCCCTTTTAAATATCCACCCCCTTTTAAATTTTTTTCAAAGAGATAGATATAAGAAAGATTTATGTTTTCATTTTTATCTCCCTTTGGAAACAATGTCTAAAGACAAGATGAGAGAGGGGAAAACAACCATACCTTATACTTTAAAGGGATGTTGTTGAATTCCCAACATCATCCTAATATTCTGAAATGCTTCCTTTGGTAATGACTTGGTGAACACATCATCAATTTTGTCCTTTTTGGAACAAATTCCACTTGTAACTAATTTATATTCACACATTCCTTGAATAAATTATATTTGATATCAATGTTATTGGTTCTTTAACAATGAATTAGATTCATTAATAAATTAATAAAACTTTTATTATCAAATCCCAAGAGAAGTGAAAACTTCATTTCAACTTTTAAATCTTATAACTATATCTTCATTCATATTAACTAATTCCTGGAATTATTGTTAGCCACATATTCTATTTCATTTGTGCTTAAATTCATTTAACTTTATTTATTAGAGTTCCAAAAAATACACCTATCTCCAAGTTAGAAAAAAACCAATTGATTTCAACCTCTTTTCATCAACACAAACTATCCCATCGATATCCGTAAAACCGAAAAGACCAATATTTCCTTTTATATGATATTTCAAACCAAAATATACTATTAATTTTTCATATATGAGAATCATATTTCCATTACTAAAATGAGACTCTTTTGGTGAAATTTGATACTGATCACAAAGAGTAACTACATATACAATATCCAGTCTCAAATCTATTAAGTATAATAAACTACCAATTAGCATCCTGAATTTCCTTAGATCATCATCCATGCTTTGTTCATAATTTAAAATTTAGTTCCTATTGAAATTGGTGTATAAAATATCTTTGAATACTCCATAAAAAACCTTTTAATAAGTTCCTAGGAATTATTTTTTTGAGAAAGAATAATTTAATCACCCTTTTAAGAAATTTATAAAATAAGAAAATATATCATTTCTCAAAGCCTAATCATATTGAATAACTCCTTCGTATCCTTAGAGGAATTTTTACACACTTACTCATCCTTCCAAAAAAATATTATTTCATATATATAAACTATAAAAATAAGAGATAATTAGTTATAATCTTTGATGTCGATATTTCTGATTTTTGAAATTTAAACCCTTTGAGTAGTTATCCAGATTTGAATACCACACTCTTGGTGATTTTTTTATTCTATATAAGGCCTTTTTAAAATTTAAAACTTGATTCTCATATTCTACAAGTTAGAAACCTCACGTTTTATAAATGAAAACCTTCTCTTCTAATTCACCATTTAGGAAGGATGACATTAAATCCATCTAAAAAATATTACACTAACTTTGAATTATAATAATAATGATTCATATAGTCTCAAGCCTTGTAATAGGTGAAACATTATCATAAAAACATAATCCTTCAAACCATGAGTAACATTTTCAAATAAATATTTCTTTATTTCTTACCACTTCACCTTTCTCAGTCATTTTTTGGAGAATACCCACTATTTCATGATGATTTTATTTTATTTCGACTCGGGTACCAACTACTAAGTATCATTCTTATCAATATAATCAAGTTATTTATTCAAATAAATAATCGATTCTTGATTATTCTTATATTATTCAATATATAATATTTTAACTTGAGAATAAAAATAGATACGAGTTACTTTTATCATAGTCTTCCTAGTTTGAAATTTCTATCCATGATCCCCAATAATGTGTTGAACATGAAATTTACTTCTCAACCTTGGATTAATTGAATTAATTTGTTCCTCATCACTTGAAATGGATTAATATTCTTTTCCAACCTATGAATATACAACACTTTATTCTTTGTTTGTAATTTCATCAAACTATTCAACAAAAACAATATCAACATCATTTTTTAAACTTTCTTCATCATGATCAATTTATTTATTTGATTGTTTGAACACTTTAACATCATAAAAATCAATGATATATATTTTTACTTTATTTTCAAAAGCAATAATAACCTAATCCATTTTGAAGATATCCTAGAAATATCCCATAAATTCCTTGATTCTCAAACTTTCCAAGATTCTCACTATTTACCTTGATAACACAAGGTCTACCAAACACCCAGTGTTACTTAATAATTATAGATTGTTTTATAATACATATAATTTGAGGAAATATATGAGTTTGGTATATGTTATCACTAGTTTTGGAGATGAAAGGTTGTGAAAATAGATTATCTCCAGAAATAATGAGATTTATGATAATCAGCTAGAATTTTCTAAGCCATCTCCCCCAAAAACTTAATCTTATGTTCAACAAAACATTTTTATTATTGTTTTTATGGTTTATTTATTTCATGTAAGATTACATTCTTCTTTAGAGAAGATTCAAAATTCCCATATTTATAATTATTTCGATTATCTGTATGGATCTTCCTGAGAGAAAAACCACACTCTTTCTTACCATTCTTCAAAAAAATTATACTTTTTTAAGTCTTATGAATTTTATTTCATAAAAAAACACAAGTAATATGAGGGGAGTCATCAATAAAAGTAATAAAATAATTATCTTCATTGGTTTATTTCTTCCTCATGGGCACACACACATCTGAATTAATGAGTTTAAATTGTCAAGTAGAGTAAATCTACTCCTTGTGTAAAGAGTTAACAATATTAAATTATTTACATATTGAGAACATCCAATATCTGTTTTTTTTCAAAAAAAAATCACAAAAAATATCTCCTCGAGTGATAAAATTCATCTTATTTTGGCCAAGACATCTATTCCTTTGACGCCACAACTCATTTTCTTCCTTCATACTTAGATATCACAAGTTTCCAGCATCACCCAATTGAAATATGTTTCTATTAGTACATTTTTCTATTGTTATTTTTTTCATATGGAATATTATTAACTAATAATCTAATCTTCTCTAAGGCCAATTGGTTTTATACATCACAATTCTTTGAAAAAATTATGAGATTAGGTTTTAGTCAATCAATAAAAATAGTGTTCTTGGATTTTAGTTTTTATTTTCGAAAAACTTTTGAGGTAAATCCTTTAATCTTGGGATATCCATCTTTATAAATGGTCATAGATACATCATTAAACATTTTCACATATTTTAAGTGTTTTAAAAATCCTTTCATGTTATATTGGAAACATTTTTCCAAGAGCCAGATACTTTTACTTTAGATTCTTTAAGTGATACTTACATAATTAAGGCCTTATCCATTACTTTTTTAGTATTATCTTTAGGATTTTGAGTACCGATACTCATAATTTATTGGGATGGTAAAATTATAATAAATAATTATCATTAAGACCAAGATAATCACACCTCCCACATAATTCTTCATGTATATCAAACATATTCTGTTATCTATGTCCTGAGTTGTTAACCAGTTTATGAACTTACATATATTGAGAGGAATTAATTACTACAAATCCTTACATATCATACCTTATAATTTTATTATGATGTTTTTATTGAACATGAAAATATTTTATGTATACCCAAATACCCTATAATACCAACAGTACCATATAAATCATATTTACCTTTGAAAGTAACATGTTGTGATGTTTTTTTTATCAGTCTTTCAACCTTCTTAGAGTAAATTTTTTTAACTTCTTTTTGTGAAATAAAATATTAGTGAACTCCAAACCCATTTGTACTCATATAAATAAATTTAAAAAATAATTTATTTTCCCCAATTATTATATATTTTTCACTCAAGTTGGTGTGCCCATAGTTTCTATATTTTGGTACATCACTTGATTTTGCCACAACCTTGCTCATTATGAATTTTTTCTTCTTATATGAGTTTTCACCAAGATTTTATGAATTACTATCATATTTATGTAATGTTTTTTATTTATCTTCTTATGTTTCACCCTTATTTGAATATTCTACAACTTCAGAAATATAATTCTGCATATTGGATATACACTTATTTAAATTATTTTTTGTTGTGATCAAGTATTATTGTAAATAACCAAACTCATTTTATTTACCTTTAAATATCTATTAAAAATTGATTTTAAGAGTCTTTTTATAATCAAGAAACTTATTTAACCCCTTAAATTAATCAAAAAAATGTATTCTTTTATTTTTTAAATATAAATTCATCATTATTAAAATATTTATCATTAATATTAATTTTTTTGATCTCATTATATTGTTTGGAAATATTTGAGAGAAATTATTTTAATTATATATTCAAAATAAACTCAATATTAGAATATTATTCTTCTATAATTTTATAACTAATTTCATCACTTGAAATATTTTCATCATTTACTTTCGCAGTGATCAATTTTTGAACATCTTTACCACCAGAGGAAAAGACATATTAATATTTATTTTCATTTGCCGTACCTTATTTATACAATATGTTTATCCTATAAAATTTATAAATCTTATTATCATTGAAATAAACTTTTTTATTATAATTTTTCTTTTTTGTGAATATTCTAGAAATATCATCTTACACTTCACTATCTTTATTGGTGTTTGATTGTAGAAAATTTGCAGCATAATGTCCAATAGCTCCACACCTGAGACACTTTAAGGGAATATTTGACTTGATCTTTCATTTACCACTTCTTAACTTTCTTGATATAAGGGATATAAATTCATCAATATTTTTCTCAAAATATTTATCAAAATCTAAACAATAAGATTCTTCTTCAACTCTAACCTTCTTGTTCAACTTCTCTTGATTTGAGGATTTAAAAGAGATATATTTTTCTACCTTCACCTTATTCTTGATATCATGGTATTTCCTAATTTCAAAATAAATTAATATAATCTAGAAATCCTGAAGAAAAATAACACTTGAATATTTTTCTTCCAATGTAAAGACTTTATACTCATACTTATCTTGTAGGATATGTAAAATAATTTAATCAAAATCAACATCTTCCAACTCTTAAAATTTTCCTTTAATTATTCTTATAAATAATATAAACCCTGTTAAAAAACTATAAATAATTTCATCATCATAAATCCAAAGATCTTTATACATAGGTCTCCAAAATAGAAACGTAAATAGCTTCACTTTAGTTTTTTCTTCATAGATATTCTATTGTTTATCCTATATATCTTTAATGGTTTTGGGTCCTTTGATTTCAAAAACTAACTTTATGAGAATGATTATAGAATAACATTATTTTCATGTTAATAATTCCCTAAATTCCTATTATCTTTTACTATCGTAGAAACACCTTCATCATATGGAATAAAAGAATTTACTTTGACTTATAATACATAACAACTGATAGATAATTGACATGAAATCATCCTTTATTTTTATATGTGATATATTTTTCCATAAAATGTAGAAATAACTTTAACATCCAATGAATTTAAATTATCCATAATAGATAATAAAAATAAGTGAATTATTATTCAAAATACAATAACTTAAAATATCCAATCACAAACAAAGGGAACCTGGACCTTTGATACCACTTATAGAACCACTTTTGAATAAAATTGAGATAACTTAGTGGGGTGGGAGGGGATTAATGATGAATAATGTTTTAATATTTCTTTTGAAATAACCTTATCCACCTTTCAGGATATAGTGTTGACTTCTAAAACATACCCAAACACACACCAGCATAAGAGAACACAACATATTTACAAGGATCACCTATCAATGTTAGAAGGATATTCCTTGGTGTGAAATGGATTTATCCAAGATCACACTTCCCACTAGAATCATCATGTCAGTACATCTATTAGTGTATAACCTTGATACTCACACTTTCATGTCTCCTGATTATGCGTCAATTCACCTCACACTTTATAATGATAAATATTTAGATAAAAACAAAAAACTATCCAACCAAATAGAATTCCTCTAATTTTTTTGAGTGTGATAAAATATTCCACTTCCACTATATTTACATTTCAATCAATAAGAATAAATTCTTCTTTAAACTTGTACATGAACAAGTTTATACTTTACTTTATATTCACATCACATACACACAAAAAATTCAATATTACCCTCATTCCTTTATTCTACTTTGTATAATCATATAATATCAATTTTAGAAAACATATCTATATATTCTTCTTCTTGTTTTCTCCACACACTTCTATCTTATCAAATAGTACACACTAATAAAATATGCACAACAAACCCTCTTTAATAGAAAAAAGATTTGAATTTTAATTTCAAATTCAAATCCCATTCTTCAATTACAGCACTTGAATCATGTCATATCAAAATATTTACCATTAAATTAGTAGTTAATACGGGTTTTAATAACCACCCAATTTTGAATAGGAATCCAAGATAGAATTCCTACTCAAACTACATATATTATCCCTATAAGATAGTTTATATAGTGTGGAAGTGGTAATTAGAGTGTATATTTTTGTTTTTTGGTGGGTTTCACTTAACATACACACCAGCATGCAATATGGGAAATGAGATACAGTATGGAGGTCTCAAATTTCAAAGAGGAACCAAAAACCAACCTAATCACCTCTATGGCATGGTCTGTTCATTGTGGAGTAGTGCTCCATATTTTTTCCCAACTACGACATGGGAAATGAGCTGTAGTGTCGAGGTCCCAAATTCTATAGATCCATTGTAATTATACCCATCATGTTATGTGTTGTGTTCTTTACTATGGTGTTGAGAACTCAATTTGAGTCTCCACTTTTTAATGGATACATACACTATGGCATTAGTTCCTATATACCATTTTCCATCCTACTACCAATTTTATAATATCCATGACATAGAGAAATATACTATAATTTAGCTCCACATGGTTTTATTTAATATGGTGTTGAAATTTATTAAGGTGTATAACATCTTTATCAATTCAACTTCTGTGGAGTAATCTCATGATTTGATTTATAAAACCCCCTTTTTCTACATCCTTTAATCATCTTGTATCATGAACTCCTTCCATGATATATAAAAACATAGAACCACCTTAAGAAATATTTGAATATGTCTCCAAACATCTTCTTCTTATAATAAATGTGACTTTGAACATGATTTATATATTTACAACAAAATCCAAAATAAAGTATCATACCCACTTCAATTTCTTTTACCAAATTCTACGAAAAATCAACTTATCACCTCTTAGTCTTAGTAGAGTTTTTGAGAATTAGGAAAAACATTACATAAAAAAATGGACACTTCCACGCAATGTAATTTTTTTACACAAATATAATTTTATAAATTTACAACCCTATTTTATTCAAGACATTTTAGATTTGTTTTGAAGATTAAATGTAGAGAAAATCATGAACTTTATAAAATTTATACCCATCCTTAGTTCCCTTGAGAAACATTTAAAATCATGGGATTAACCAAACAAATCTCAATACGGGATAAAAAATAAATCAATCCTTTTTGTCAAGAGAAATACAAGAAAAACAATAGAGATGTTTACCCTTTTCATAAATAAACTTTGATCAGATAAATAAAACATTTACATATGTCAAAATCAATATATACTTCAAGAAAACCTTTTAGAATCCATATAAATCATAAAAAAAACTTCAAGTCATCCTGAGAAATGTGAGAACTCATGAAAACATTTCTTTGAAAAAAATCTTCCACTTTTAAATGTTCATAATCATTCCTTACCTCTTAAAATCAAAATAGTTTCTTTTAAACCCTTTTTTCAAGGAAAATATAGGAATCTTAGATAATTATATTCATAACTTGTATTCATATCTTTTTAACCAACATCATAATAACTGAATCTCAGTTAATCCCATAGAAGTAACTAACCCTGTTATCTCAATTAATTTCACCTTTTAAGACTAAATCATTACCAAATGCATTAGAGAGATATATCAGGATCACCCATCCTTATGAGATAAACCTGGTTCACCCATCATTATATATAATGAACATGTATTTTATCATGAAAAAAATTTATAATATTTATCATTTTCATTATAAAACCCTTGGAGAACTCATTTAAACCCATAAATAAAAGAACTTTCTATTTTTAAATAAAATTGTATATAAATATACATTTCTTTAAAAAAACTTTTGAAAATGAAAAAGTATTAGAAGAGAAGGATTTTGATATTATTTTTAAAACAATGTTTACCTATAGATCAATCTTGATAATGAATAACTAGTGTGATAGCAAGAAAAGGTAGTCAAGTTGTATATGATAAAAAAAATATTCTTTTTCAATTTTGTAAAAAGTAAAAAATAACCCATAGGGAAAGCGTTGAAAAGATTCCTTTTTAATAATTTATAAAAAAAGTCAAAAATTGAAAAAAATAACCCTTAGAAACCATTGAAACATAAATAAGAACATTCTTGAAATATTTAAAAGAACCTTTACATAGAAGAAAAATAGTTATAAGGAAAAATTTAAAATAATATTTTTAAAATAAAGTTACTTACCTCAAGTCCTATCTCATTTCATTCATATGTATACCCTCCCCCTCTTTGAATAACCTCCCATATATTATAGGTTAATCCTTATTAGATTGGTTTTTGTTGAGATTATGACCTATAATACATTGGTAGGAGAGTAAATAATGGATTTGTGAAGGTATTGGATAGGCTAGAGTGTTTAAGGTGTGTAAATAAGTGACGATAGGAGGTTCCCTTTTATATGTGTGTGTGTGTGGGGGGATCTTGTAAATTCTTATATATTTTAAATATATTAACTGTTTTTCACAAAGGAAGTGAAAAAATAGAAAAATTTAAAATCCAGGATAGGTTATGTTTTAAATATACTCAACCAATCATTTTTATCATTATTGTAGAGATATTTGATGTCTTATCTCTTATTTTAACCCTTTTTAAACCTTTTAACCTTTACCAAGTTGATTAAGTTTTACCATGGTAACTATTAAATATGTCTAAAAATGAAGTTAAACTTATTAAAAAAATTCAAAACAACTAATTCCAAAGATGAAATCCATTTTACCATTTTCAATTTACATAAGTGAAGAAAATTAAATTTTATATAAATATGCAAACAAAATAATTTTTTTCAGAAAAATAATCATTTTAAGAATAAAAATTATTCAATAACCAAAAAATGTATAATATCTATTACTATAGAATTAAATAGATTATATATAGTCATTCAAGACTAATTTTACTTTAAAAACAACCCAAAATAGAATGGTACTTTTTAAATACTTAAAAAATGACATTTTAAATAAAAATTCATATTTTTCACTATTCAAAAAAATAAATCTTTTATAAAAATAAAAAAAATCACCCTAATCTATATTTGACATGGTGGTATCAAAAATAAATTCCATTATATCAAATTAAATGTATTGAATCATGAAATTTAACTTTTAAATAAAACAATTTAATACATTGAAAAAAAATTTTGTTAAATAAAACTATTCATTTTTCATATAAAATTATTTATAAAACAATGATGAATATGAATTTGTATTATGAATACTTAAAAATCCTAATATTTATTTATTTATTGTCTTACCTAGTTTTTTACATATTCACCTTTAATAAAATACATCCTTGAAATTTTATTCATTATTTAAACAAGTGAGCTTTTCCCCCTCATATCCTTTTCTGTTTCCCATGCCACTTCCACAATCATGTGATTCTTACAAACAAACTTTTACTAGTGAATCACTTTATTTCATAGAACCTTCACACCACAATCCAAAATATGAGTTGTTTTTTCTTAATAAGAGAGATTCTCCTCTTATTATTCAGTTTTAGGGTTCAAAACATGGGATGAATCAGGTGCATACTTCCTTAGAACAGTAATATAACACACATCATATAGTTGAAATAAAATTAGAGGTAAGGATACCCTGTAATGACATGTGTCATTACAGTTTAGAAAATACCCAATAGAATTTGATTTTTTGGTTGGTGGATGGTCCATTTTCAGTAATGAGGCTCGAACTAGGGGTTCAAACCTTTGAATGTCCAAAAGAGGGAATTTTAAATGTGAATCAAGGTCAGGTTGGTGACCTAAGGCATTAGAAGAGATATAGATGGTAGGAAAAACTATCAAAGCTATTATAGTATCTATTGACTAGTTGGCGAGGGCCAATGGTTAGATGGTGGTCTACCTAGAAGTGTAAGTGCACTACCTGGACCCACCAGCTAGCCAGTGGTGTCCAATGGCTAGTCGGTGGGGATGTTGGGAGATTTTAAGTGTTTGTGTGGGGTTTCTTATTTTTCCTCGGACCCCCTTATTTATTCTTCCCTCTTACCCCTAACCTCACTCAAACTAGGTGTTTAATGGGGATCCTTCCATAGTAATTTTAGACCCCACTCCCTCATTTCTTGCTTGTCTCAACTATGGTTCACTATGATTGATTCCAATGAGTAAGTATAACATTTTATTTTCCATAAATATATATTTCTCCCCATTTAATCTCATTGGAACCTTAATTTAATGAATGTATGGTTTTCATTATGAAACCAGTGCCCTATAATTGATTTGGGTGGTGTTATTTGGAAATTGGGCTCCAACATGCTTGAGAAAGAAATTCCTTACCAAAGTATGACCTTAATATAAAATTATATACAATTAATTTCATGCATGTTTGTGTGTATTCTTATGATACTTATTATTTTTATGTTAGTGTGAGTAGGTGAGGTATGTATCGATGTAGGATTCTTGTTAGAGGGGAATAATGGGCTGTGTGCCCCTGAATTTATAAAAAACTAGACTTGTATAAAGAATGAATATTGGGTTGTTTAGTTAGAAATTTGTGATTGGAATGAGTCATTTGATCTCAGTTGAGGATAGGGTGGCTAAGATAGATTCCATGGGGGTTCGAGTAGTGAATCCCCTTGAGCATGTTCCTTAAAAATTATGGATGATGGATGTGTCCCCGTGATAATGAAGGGACTCTTCATTTTTTAAAACATGTTTGAGAGGTGGTGTTTTGGATCAAAAGGGGTTAGGGTGACTTGGATAATTAGTATGGGTGTTCAAGTGGTGAAATAACATAGTTGTGTGAATTAACTAGTGATCAGGATATTTTTACTAGGATATAGGTGTTGGGCTATCCTCTTGGGTAAATGGGATTGAGAAGTACTTTTTGGGATCAAGACAAGTCAGGATGACTCAGGTAAGTGATGTAGTGTCTTGGGTGACATTTTTTTGTTGATTTTCATGTTATGTGGGGAAAAAAAGGGTGAGATGGTTCACTCTAGTAGTGATGATGACCTTCATGTGTGAGAAGTTTGTACGAGGTTATTACAGGGTGTTTCCCCCTTTTTTTATAAAACATATTATTTATAGGTATGTGACCTCCATTAGCCACGTGAGGATGGGTTAGTTTGAAAGTTGGCCCTATTAAGAACCCTCAATATGGTCTAGTGTGTGTGTTAGGCCTTCTCAAAACCCTCAATATGGACTTATGTGTATGTTTGGTCTTCTGAGAACCCTTGGGAAGGGTTGGTGTGATGATGTGCCCCCTAATAACACCCAATAGAGGACAGTGTAATGATGGGACTCCCAAGAACCTTCAGGATGGGTCAATGATATGGTTGGGAATCCTAATAACCTTCAAGATGGGATGTTATGATTAGGTGGCCTCCTTAAAACTTGTGGGGATGGGATGATGTTCGTGTTCGACCTCCCTAGATTCATTAAGGATGGATTGTAGTACATGAAGAGGTTATGAATTTGGATTAGGAATGGGATGTGGGATAATCATTCTTAATAGTTTCTAATAGACTATTCCTTTTTGGAAATGAGAAGAAGTAGGTAGATCCAGGGTTTATAAAGGTATGGTTTGTGCATGATGACCCAATGGGATGTACGATTGTTTATGTATTTTTTCTCCTTCATTTCATAAACTCTTATATTGAAAAAATAATTTCTTATAAGGAAACATTGGTAGTGTCCTACTAGGTTTATACTCAAACCATGAATGGGTATATTGGGATGTGTGCAACCCGTATTGGTTAGGTATTCAAAAGATAGTTGGGGCGCTTTTTATGGAAGTTGTTTAGGTGGAGTAGGTTGGTCAGTGAAATGTCGAGACATAATTCAGGATCCTTATAGAGAAGTATTTTATATATTTTTACCTTGTATATATGTATTGGTATGCCACATATGGTTCTTTTCATGGTTAATTTATGATTTTTATACCATTTTTTATAACACGGGTTATTATTATAAACAATCCTACACTTTATTTTCAGTGTTTACTCTGATTAATGATTTAATTATTATGAACTCTATTTTGGAATCCAATTACTGAGGACATAGTCTCCCTATGTTACTTATTATTCCCGCACATCTATTCAATAGCCTCTTTCCTATGGGGAGGAACACATGCGGTCATGTACCACCTCTGGCCTAGATCGGGTGATTTGGGTCGGGGTGTTACAAAATGGTATAAAGGATTTTTTATTTTTATGGCTATTTGGGAAAGGTATAAAGAAGATAGGACATTGTTGTGACTTATTAAGGAACTCATACTTGGGATTATCTGACCCAGGAATGCGGGAAATTATATGTTTCCAGGTATGGGATTGATATTCATGGTATTCACTATTACTGTTAATTGATTTCAACTCGAGTGATGCACATGGATTTTGGCCTTGATAATTTTCTATTTATGATTTATGGGATTTTATGATATCCCTATTGGAAAGAGTGGATGAGTTCATGAATCATGAATATACAAATAGGTTCACATGTCATACACTTGGTTACCTATGATTGATAGAATCTTAAATTAATTAAATGATTGAAAAAATATATTAACCATTTCCACAAATATATTCTTAGTGACATTTAATTAATTTTTCTAGAGAATATTATATTTATATTATACATTAAAATGACTAAAATTCATGTATAGAAAATATGGAATTGATACTTGACTGGGAAGGTAAGTATTTCATTTGAGTGTATTCTTTCCCTTGGAATATTTTTTGTTGAGTTTTAATTTTTTTTTGAAAATGGGAAAAATAACTTCGAATAAGAGGTCTTGAATAGAATTCATGAGTTTTTAGTTTCTTAAATGGATTATTGATTTTTAAGTGGTTATGTAAATTTTCAATGGATTTTTTGAAATGGAACTTGTATTTAAAAGTAGTGTTTGGCCCATAGGGCCATGAAATGGGTAAAATGTTGATTTTTATGGAATGATTTTAAATGGGAAGGATGGTTGGTTTATATAAAGTTGGTTTGAATGGAAAAAGGGATTTGGATTTGAATGGTTTTCAAATAGTCAGTAAATGGTTTTCAAATATTTTGTTTGAAAAGTTGTTTCAAATGGGATTTCAAAAGGTGAAAATGGTTTAGATTGATACGAAATTCTTTTTGTGGGGCATATTTGGATGTTTTTGAATTAGGTTTTTATGATGTACATGCGATACCCCTTAGGGACATATTTCATGTATTTTTTGATGTGAATCATGTCCATATTGATCTGTGTTTTTATTTGGTACTTGGCCTAGGTGGTAGTGTTTTGTGTGTGTGTTTTATTGAGTAACACCCTAGATGGGATGTACTTGGTGGGGGTTAAATGATTCGGGCCTGATGTGCTTGGTTTGAGATGGACCCTTGGAAGGGTCAGGTTGGCTTGTGATGTATCATGTGGTGATGATGTGAGACCTCTAGTGGTTGGTAAAATATGGTGTTTTTCTATTTAGACACTAGTGATTTAGATGGTTTGTTGTGGGTTTCTGACTAGGGATGTTGAGATATGGATCTAGGTGGGATAAACAAGCTAGTAATGATGTGTGACAATGGTTGTGTTGGCGACCATTGGTTTTATACCAGTTATTAGGAAATTCTATTTCATTGGCCTTGAGAGGTGTGTGAGCAGGGTTTTCTCCTTTCTATGGGTGAAACGTGATTGGGATGGTTATTATTCTTGGTGAATAGTAGTTCATATCATTGGTTTTGGGAACATTGATAGTAGTTCTCAATTGGTATGGTTCTGAGCATGTGTATTTTTTCGGAAATCATTTGGTTGTGTGGAGCATGAGAAATGTAAGAGTTTTAGTACCTTGGGAGAAGATCGAGGGTGAGTATTGGGAAATTAGACCAGTCTACAACTAAGATACTACTATATGTAGTCATTAATAGCATGGACTAAGTGTCTAGTCCACGGAAGGGTCATTAGAATATGTCATTTTGTGATTAGTTAATGTTAGAATGCAATGCTAGTGAGTGGTTGATTCAAGGGAATTATATGTGGTTGGACATGTCTCTGATGGGTAGTTCCTTGATGAACTGCCCTTAGATTAGGCACGTTGTGAATTACCAAACCTCTCTATAGTTTATTCACACAAATCGTATTAGTGGCATGATATGAGGTTGTGTTAGATCTTAGAAACATTGGTGCTCGTGAGTGGAGTATGATAGTTAAATGGGCCAATAAGGGATATGACCATGGAGTTAAATTGATAGTTGGTTTTAAACTCTGGTGTTGGTTTCAAGCATTTTTCAATGCCCGAGTGGGAAGGAATCATGAAAAAAAGAGATAGTGTATTGGTGATTGAGGCTGAGAAACTTTGGGAAAGGTCATCCAAATAAGGAGAAACTAATTATTTTGCATATTATGGATGTGGTGGGTTGGATACTACATCAAAAACATTATTTGGGACATGGTTGACTAGGTTAAATGGTTGAACTGGCCTCTTTGGAGAAAAGTTGGTTCCTCCAAGATTAGTGTTAGAGTAGCATAGAGGTAGTGTGTTGCGAATTTGGAGATGAAATGTGGGGTTTGTAGAGTGTTGGAATGAAAATATAGTGATAGGAGGTGGTCTGATGTTTAGCGATATAGGTAGAGGTAGCCAATGAGTCTAGCAGCTGGTGTCTTTTGTGAGGACATGGTGGAGTTATTATAAAATAAGGAATTTGGAAAGGGTGTGTCCCTTATGTTTAATCTATTTCTATTTAAGGATGTGAGACTATGTTTGAAGCATAAATAGTGCACATGGGTATTGATGTTTGGTGGGCATCAATGTGAGCTATGTTTTTAGTTTGACAGATGGGTATGAACTAATAGTGTTGACTAGTTGAGAGAGACTCAAATTGTTAGGAGGAATTGATTATGAGAGATGGTAATGCTATTAACACTCACAGATGTGAGTGAGACCTATGTGTGTGGTAATTAATGAAATTTTAGGTTGAGTTAATTATGTATTGTGAGGATATTCCATCAGATGTTGGGGAATGAGAGTGAGAGAAGGTGGATACATGGAAAGTTAACACCTGTTATTCGAAGGTGTGATCACATGGATGTCTTTGAGTAGTAGGCTTTACATTGGTGTTGTACATTAGGATGATGGGCTAGGTTATTCAAAGGAGACCACTAGAGGTACTTATAAAGAATTAAGAGTCATCATATGGAGAGTTTGTAATGACCCATGTCATTATGGGTCCGAAAATTCCCAAGGGAATTTTAGTTTTTAGTTGGTTTATGATCCATTTTGAGGATCAAGGCTCAAACTAGGAGTTAGACCCTTTTTATGTCCAAAATAGGAGACTTTGAATGGTATAAAAGGCTTGTGTGGAAACATAAGGCTTCATGAGAACTAGTGGAGGTTGGATAAGTTGGTTAGGTAACTACAGTAACCACCATTCAACTAGTGAGACCACTGAATTTCCAGTAGTCTACCTAGTAGATTGGGTTCACTTTTTGAACCCACTAGCTAGCTAGTGGGGATTCTGGGAAAATTTAATTGGGGAAAATATTTGTCTTTACCCCATGAACCCATTATTTCTCCTATTCTATTCTCCCCAAACATCACTCAAACCAGGTGATGAAATGGGCTCCTTCCATGGTAATTTTGGACCCCTCCCTAAGTTAATTTCCATTTCAAGTGCTATTCATTTCAATTGATTCCTACATGTATTTTTAAATGTTTATTTTCCTTAAATAAATGTTTCACTTTGTTTTCTCATGAAAAAACCCGAATTATATGAATTTAATGTTTCCATCATAAAACCAGTGCATCAGTCTTGATTTAGATGGAATTATATATAAATTTGGATATGTTATTCTTGAGGTAGGAAATACTTAACCTGTTACAAATTTAGTATAAAATTGTATGCCTTGAATTTCATGTGTGTTTAGATGCCCATGCTACCTTTAATTTTTATGTTAGTGTGATTAGGTGATGTCCGTATCGATGTAGGAGGCTCGTTAGAGGGGGAGCATAGGTTGTGTGACTTGAAATTGGGTAAATGAGATTTGTATTAGGAATGCACATAGGCATGTCCACTTATACATTTAGTCCTGGAATGATCCATTAAGGATTGTATGAGGCCATGATGGACAAGATATATGACATAGGGGTTTGGTTAGTGAATCCCATTTATCATTCACCTTGTAAATGATGAATGAGGGATTTGTGTTAAAAATAATGATAGAGATATCCATTTTGGAAAATCTACCTTGTAGTTGCCGTTTTGGTTTGAAAGGGGTTAGGGTGACTTGGATAATTAGTAAGGGGTTTTTGGGTGGTGAATTCCCTTGTCTATGTGGCTTGAATTGGTGAGTGGGAGGTTTATAATGGGATATAAGGGTTGAGATTTCTTCTTGGGTGAATGAGATTGGGAAGTTCCATTAGGGATCAAGACGGGTCAGGATGACTCAGGTAAGTGATTTAGGGGAATTGAAATGTTTTATGATACTTTTAATGTGATGTGAGGATGAACACTGGTGAGGTGGTTTGGTCCAATAGCGTCGATGGCCTTCAAGAGTGATACATTGGGTCAAGGTTATGATAGGGTGTTTTCCCTTGATTTGTTTTTATAATGATTATGTTGTGCAGGTATTTGGACTCCCTTTACTATAAAGTGATGGGATGGTATGATTTTTTGGCCTCCCATGAACCCTCAAGAGAGGATGATATGTATATTATTCCACTAAGAACCCTTAGGATGGTCTGACGTTGGCCTCCAAACAAACCTTGAGATGGACCGTGTGATGATGGGCCTCCCATTAATCTTTGAGATGGGATGGTGTGATTATTGGACTTCTAAGAACATCCAGGATGGGTTGATGAGATGTTTAGGCATCCTAAGAACCTCCATGATGGGCCGATGTGCTTAGATAACCTCCCCAAAACATGCAGGGATGAGTCGATTTTCATGTATGACCTCCATAGAGTATTTAAGGGATGGTTCAAGGTACTTGATGAGGTTGTGACCTATGAACAAGAATGGTCCATGTGCTTATTATTCTTATGAGCTTTCAATAGACCATTACTTCTAGAAACGAGCCAAAGTAGCTAGAGTTGAGGTTCATGGCAGCCTAATTATCTTACAATAACCTGACATAATGTATGTTTGTTTTTGTATTTACGTTCCTTAATTAAATACAATATTATATAACTAGATGAATTGATGATAGTTATTAATTTGTGGTTTCCTACTAGGTTTATACTTTGACTCACCATAGTCATCTTGGTGAATGTACAACCATTTTGGTCAAGTATTTTGACAAGGGTTTGGAACCTATTTAGGGAAGTTGGGTAGGAGGAGCAAGTTATATGGGGTGATTCTAGGAAAGACTTTAGGATCCTTATGGAGATGTATTTTATTTATTTCCCCCTTATTTATTTTTTTATTCCTTCTTCATACTATAGACTCTTTGGATGTTGTATGAAATGTATACTATCTATTATAGTATATGTTTTTGTTCTTATTATTCCTACTCTTTTTTCCATTATTTACTTGAATTACAACTTCCGTTATTGTGTACTCTATTTTTGATTCCCATTACCAAGGGAAAATTATCCCCATTATTTCAGATTAGGGCCTCCCCACTAGTTGGTATCATCTTACTTATGGGGAGGCATGCATGAGGTCATGTACGACCCCCCATCCTAGACCATGTGATTCAGGTTAGTGTGGTACATACCTATTATGAAACAAAAC
Organism: Viscum album; assembly: GCA_963277665.1. Taxonomy (NCBI): domain Eukaryota; kingdom Viridiplantae; phylum Streptophyta; class Magnoliopsida; order Santalales; family Viscaceae; genus Viscum; species Viscum album. The sequence continues at coordinate 938,727,363 of OY728153.1, forward strand.
CCACATTCTCTAGAATTTAATAGGGTCCAATGAACCATGGGATCAAATTTCCTTTTTTACCAAAACAAATTACACTTTTCCAAGGTGATAGTCTAAGAAAAACTTGATCTATGACCTCAAATGAGTGATATTTCCTTTGACTATCTACATACATTTTATGCACACTTTGAGTTTCCATTACATCATGCTAAATAATCTTTACCTTTTCAACCATATATTCTACCAACTATGATCCCAATAGCTTCCTTTTAATAAATTCAACCCAAAATGATGGATTTCAACACTGATTTATAAATAATACCTTAAAAGGTTCCATCTGTATACTAGAATAAAAACTATTATTATTAATAATTTCACCAATGAAAGATACTAATCCCAAATTCCCAGATAATACATTGTGTAGGAACAAATAATATATTCCAAATACCGAATTATTCACTCCAAATATCCACTATATTGAGGATTAAAATATATACATAAATTTTGAATATATACATAAATTTAGTTCTACATATAATGAATTTTGATGACCTTTTTAATTTTTTTTGGTAAATCTATGATTATGATTAGATAGAATAGATATAGGAAATCCATCCAATTAGACCATATCTTTAAGATTAGGTATAAAAAGTTGATCCAAAAATATATTATCTTGAATGGGAATAAAATGAACAAATTTAGTCAAATGATAAAAAATAACCCAAATAACATTATTTACTTAGAATTTCTTTGGTAAAACCATGATGAAATCCATGGATATATTGTTAAAGTTCCATTTAGGAACTCTTAAAGGATGAAACATCCCCTTCCATAGTTATCACTCAGTATTAAACAATTTAAAATTCAAAAAATTCATAGTAAAATAGAAATAACTTTCATCATTCTACCCCACCAATAATATATCTAAAATTTTCTATACATATTAGTATTTACAGGATAAATTGAAAAATGAGATCTATAAGCTTTACTCAACAACTAATTATTCAACTGGGAATCACCTGGCACACAAAAACTCTTTTCAAATATCACAGAACATTATTTTCCAATGTTAAATTCATGAAACTTAACCGTATTTCCTAGTTATTACATTTACAAAAAATCTTTTTCTTATTTTTGATCATTATTAATTTTATCTGACAAAGATGACTACACCGACACCTGAATCAAAAGAGACGAAGTTCCAATAAACACAATTTCTAGGACAACATTCATTAAATCATTAACCAAAGGATCATTCTCTAAAGATAACATGGTTAATGATAAATTATATTTTTGAATTTCACCTTGTTTTATTTTCTCAGATGAAAGTGAATCAGGAAATCATAATGCTTAATCAGTTCTATACATATTCTCTACCACATGATCAGGTATTTTTGAGTGAATATATAATTTCAAATTTCATAGTCAATATATATTTTAAATTTTACCCCATATAAAATATGAATCCAATTTTTTAAAGAAAACCCACCACTAAAATCTCACGATCATGTATAGGACAATTTTTCTCATGGATTTTTAATTGACCTAAAGAATATGCAATTAATCGATCATCTTGAATCAAGACACAACCAAGTATCTTCAAGGAAGCATCGCTATAAATAAAAAATTCACTATTTATTATTAGAAAGGCTAACAGAAGAGTACAAACCAATATTATTTGTATTTCCTAGAAATATTTATCACATTCATTTTTATAGAATAATTTTAATCTTTTTAGAGTTAAAATAGATTGTGAGTGAGACAATAAAGAATTTTTAAAAAAAACAATTGATAGTACCCCCTACTCTATGAAAACATCGGATCTCAGTGACATTTTAAGGACTTTTACACTCTTTAACCACTTTAGTTTTCTTAGTATCAACAATTACACCATCTTTAGAAACAGTATACCTAAGGAAATACATTTTTTAACCAAAATTCACATTTACTAAATATTCCAAATAAATAATTTTTATAATGTTTGAATAATGATACTTAGATGTATTTCATGATCATTATATCTTTTAGAATAATGTATAATATCATCAATTAAAACAACAATAAATTTATCCAAATACTCATGGAAAACTCGATTTATGTGATAAATAAATACAGTGGGTTCATTCATCAACCTGAAAGGAATAACCACAAACTCATAAGGTCCATACCTAGTATGGAACATTTCCCTCCGAATATCTTCCTCATTCACCTTTAGCTGGTGATACCCACATCTAAGATCAATCTAAAAAAATAATGAGCACCCTGTAGCTGATCAAACATGTCATTGATATGAGTTAATGAATACTTATTCTTAACAATGATGTTATTGGGTTTTCTATAATAAAATAAAAGACTCATGTAACCATCCATATTTTTAACAAATAAAACAAGACCACCCAAGGTGAAGTTCTACGGGGGATAAAACCCTTATCAAGACACTCAGGTAATTGATTTTTCAATTCCAAAAGTTTTTCTAGATCTATTCTATAAGGGGGGATTGAATTTGGGTTAACATCACACACTAAGTCAACCATAAATTCAACATCCTCATCATAAATAACATCAGTAAAATCATTCTGAAATACATTTATATATTCATTAACTATAGGAACACCACTAATTTGAATAGTTACTTTCTTGTCAATAATATGTTCAAGATAAATTTCAATTTGATATTTTATTAGTTTCACATGTTCTTAACATGTTATTGAACGTATTAATTCATTATTATATAAAAATGGAAAATCATTCTAAAAAAATCACTTTTTTAGCTCTGAAATATATCTTAGTATGATAAGCTGAAAGTAATTCCATATCTAGAATAACATAAAACTCTATAATGTCCAATATAGAAAGGTTTGTAGGAAAATATATTCCATATATGACAATAAGAATATTTATATAATTTTTTTTCCTTTATGCTACCCATAAAATATTTTACCAAAAGTTATGACATCATTTCTTAAGATGATATTTCTATTTTACATAAAAATTTCCCAGATATAAAATAATAGATAGATCCCAAATCAAACAAGACATTGATATAAAATGAATAAACAAGTACTGTACTTATCACCACTTTATTGGAGGGTCCAATATATTTTATTGTAGCATAAAAAGACTTCCCCACCAACTTTTATTTCTAAACTTGATGATTACCACAATGAGTAACTAACTTTGGTTATTAATTATCATAATGTCCCAACTCATTACAATTAAATTATATTTATACTTTATTACTATCTATTTTACAATTACTTTTATGATTAAGACTATTTTCCTAGTATCCATGAGCTAAATTACCATTCTTAACACATTGATAATACTTTATGAATCCAATAAATCATTCTTTAATTTTTTCACCACATTTAGAATATTTGGAGGGATTACCTCTAGATTTTTTTGGTTGACTTCTTATCCATTTAATACAAACTTAACCACTTTTTAACCTAATTTCTATGAAGTACATAAGTGTCAGAAAACTCCATATAATCTTCATTAGAAAAAAAATATCATCTTTATAAATTTTAAATTCATGAGAGGCCAAAGTTCTTTGTAAACCCAGTTTCAAACCTATGTAAAATCTATCAGTTTTAATCTCATGGTCCAAAACACAATTCAGTTCATACTGGTTTAGTTTGGTAAAATTTTATTCATAAGTGGCCACCAAGCCTTCTTATTTTTTATTTATATCTAGAAATTTCCTTTATATTTTAACTAGAATAACATTAGGAAAATACATATAAAAAAATATCTTTAAAGACCATATAATGCAAGGAATCAATATCACCATTTTCCTTCGTATTCTTAATTAGAGACCATCATCAGTTGAAGTCAACTTAAAAATGATAGATATAAAGAGTTACATATTAATTTTCTATAAAACCCAAAACATTAAATATCTTCACTTATAAATTTATCCATCTTTCATCTTTCACTAGTTCTGAAGATCCACTGAATGTTGGAGGGTGTTTTTTTATAAAATTATCCACTATAAACATGTTAATCTATGGATAATTAAACCACCATCTTTTATGGGTTCCACCATTAATGTACTATGTCAACTGAGTTAACAATTCCATAAACTTCTATATTCCAACCATTCTAGGTTTCTGATTCAAAAGGATATCATCCCGTTGATGACTTTATACATTAGCTTCCGTGTTTCCTCTATAGAAAACCATTATGAATAGACATGGATTAAATGAAGCAACATGAAAATATTGAAAATTCATTTCATGATAATATAACCATACATTTTAATACCTTAAGAGTGTCTTTTAATAGTCTCTAAACCTCTAAAGGTATCTAATAGTTTTCTCGGATACCAACTATAATAACCTATTACTTTAATAACCCATAAATATGAGTTTAATAGAAATGGTTTTATATTTTTAACATTCCCCTAATACTTTAGGCATATAGTTTTATAGAATTAATAAAAACATTATATAATAATGTGGAAACTTCTACAGAGTATACAATTTATCACAAAAACTAGGATTTAAATTTACACCCTAATTTCATTCAAGACGTGTTAGCTTTGTTTAAGACGAGTCACCATAGTGAAAATCATAACCTTGCTAAAATTTTTACCGATCCTCAGATCGTGTGATTTTTTTTGAAAATATGGGAAGTGAAAAAAAATCTCATTAGGGGATAAAAATAAATAAATCCCATCAGTTTAGTAAAAAATACAAAAACTCATGAATATGTTTAACTTTTTAATAATAAAAATTTGGTCACATAATTAAAACATTTCCACTTGTGAAAATCAATATTTGATCAAAATAAACTATTTGAAACCCATTATAATGAATAGAAAAAAACATGAAGGGATCCCATGGCATGTTGGAACTCATAAAAATATTTTTTTTTAAAAACAAATCATTCACCTTTAAAAGTTTATAAACATTTCTTACCTCATTAAATCAAAATATTTCCTTTAAAAACCTTTTTTAAATCATTATATAGGCCTCTTAGATTATAATATTCATAACCCATGTTCAATCATATTTAACTCATGTTTGAATAATGAAATCCTAATTAATTTCATAGGAGTAACCAACCTCATTATCTCCCTCATTATCACCTTCAAAGACTAAATCACTATCCAATTCATTTGAGAGCTATATCAGGCTCGCCCATTGTCATCTATAATGATCAAGTACCATATCATGGAAAACAAATTTTTATGTTTGAATATTTTTCATCATAAAACCATTTAAAAAATCATCTTAAAAAAAAATAAAAATCACTTTCCATTTTCACATAAAATTATAGAGTAATAACCTTTTCTTTTTAGAAGAACTCTTAAAAATGAAAAATTTCCATAAGAGAGAGAATATTATTTTATTTGAAAACCATGTTAACTTATAGAGGAATATTGTTAAGTAATAATGATAATGATGATGATAAAATTTTATCAGGTATTATACATTAAAAAAATTCTTTTTCCACTTTTGTAAGAAGTCAAAATAACCTGTATAGAAAATGATGACAATATTCATTTTCAATCCATTATAAAGAAAGTAAAAACAGTAAAAAATGAACTTTATAAGCCTTTTAAGAATATGTAAGAGTATTCATAAGACATTTAAAATAACCTCAATATTAAATAAAATGATTTGGAAAGAAATTTTTAAAATAATATTTTTAAAATAATATTTTTAAAATAAATCCCCTTACCTTGAGTCCTGACTCATTTTGTTCATTTTTATTCTCTCCTATTATTTAGAAAACCTCCCATGGATTACACATTATTCCTTCTTAGGTTTGTCTTTTTGTGAGACTAGGAACTATAGGATGTGGGTGGTAGATTTGTCAATAGATTTTTTATGGATTGTTTGAGATAGAGTTCTCAAAGTGTGTAAAAAAGTGAGGATAGAAGGTTCTATTTTATAATTGAGAAGAGTGACACTCTTGAAAATACATAAAATTTATAAATATATTTTATGTATTTATTTAATGAAATTTAAACCAAATAGAAAAATTTTAAATAAAATATAGGGTGAGGTCTAAATCCAATCAACCAATAATATTTATCCATTTTTAGTGATATTTTATGATTTATCTCATAGTTTAACCCCCTTAACCCTTTCAACCTTTACCCAGATGATAAAGTTTTATCATGGACAAATTTCATTATGAACAAAAAATGAATTGAAATTGTTATAAAATTTTAACTTATTGATTAAATAAATTTAATCCATTTTACCATACCCAATTTTTATAAGTGGTAAAAATTAATTTTAATATAAATACTCAAACCGAAACAAAAACAATTTTTTAGAAAAATGTCCTTCTTGAGCATAAAAAAGATTTTATACCGAAATCAAGTATACTGATATTTAATATATAATTATTTGTATTTTTTAGTCATAGATGACTAATTTAACAATAATGTTAATCCAAAATATAATTTAACTTTTCAAATACTTGAAAATAATTGACAATTTTAATAAAAATCAGTATTTTACACCATGTACCCAAAAATAAATCTTTTCAAAAAAATAAAAAAAATTATACTAAGATATATTTGATATTATGATATCAAAAATTATGTTCATTATATAAAATTAAATTTCTAAATTTTTTAAATTTAACTTGTACGTAAAATAATCTAACACATAGAAAAATTATTTAGTTAATTTAAACTATTCATTCTTCATATAAAATTATTTATAAAACTATGGTGAATATGAATTCATCAGATGAATACTTATAAATAATAGGTTTGAATTATTTCTAAGATTACACGGGTTGTCAAAAGATCACTAGGTTAAGAAAATAAAATGATAGAAATGTAGAAAATTGGATTAGGATGTGTTGAACTTGAAGAAATAAAACCCAAATCTTGAAGAAATTGATGGGATATGGAATAGGGGAAAGGATAATCTATGGGGTTCAAACTTGGGGGGTTTCCAACTGATTAAGGATATTTATAAACTACCAATATTTAAAATTTGGAGAGGGTTAAATATATAATTTCACAAAAATTAAAATTTTGGAAAGGGGTACTCCACAACACAACCTTGAATTCCATGATAAAACGCCCTTTAGAGGCGCCTCTATGGTGAAGACTCTAGAATTGTGGAATCAAGTACCTCTATAGAGAAGAATTGATAGCCTCAAGCCCCCTAGGCCTCCATGACGAGGCACCTTTCCTGATGATGTAAGAAGACTTCCTATCCAAGGCCTAAAATATAGCCTAAGGGCTATGAATGGTCCTCCAATCACTAGGACCACTATAGTGTAGAAGAACATCCTATACCATGGCCCATTATAGATTGCAATAATGTTCCTTTGAACACCTAAAATCACTTGAAAAGTCCAAGAGAAAATAGGAATGAAATATAATGAATAAACAAATAAAATAACATGATAAAGTGAGGTTGGGTTGTGACAAAAGAACATTATAATTTTAAAACCATCATATAAATCAGAATTAAAAATAAGTAATAAATTCATACCCCACCAAAGAAGTATAAAAATAATATCTTAAAAAAGAATAAATACCATTAAAATATTGTAGAACCTAGAAAACGTGTCTGCAAAATTTTCCAAATGCTTCCATACATGATCCAAGATCGTATTCCATTTCGCAAGATTCGATTTGGTAGGTCGCAGGTCCCGAACGGACTTACGAAATAGGAGTTATGGACATTTAAAGTTGGGTTGGAAATCTGGTTCGCGAAGCCCATTCGCGAAGCCCCCCTCTGTGATCGCGGAGTGCCGCCGTGAAGTAATATGGCGAGAGGCTCCGCGAAACCGTTTGGAATTCGCGATGTGCCACGAAGACCCCTCGCGAAGCACCGATGCAAAGCACCCGAGCATCGTGGTCCCGCGAAGCTTCAGAGGCAGTAACTCTCTGTGAACGCATTTGACATTCGCGAGCCCGCCGCGAAGCTCCGGAGGCGGTACCTCTCCGCGAACGAATTTGACATTCGCGAGCGCGCCGCGAAGCACTGTGCAGGAGTTCTGCTTTGCGGCGCCCCTTGCCTATAAATACCCAGCTCACCCCCCTTATCCGGAGGACGGCCACGACCACTTCGCCCCTTGGGCGGCCGAGCGGAGCTCCGCATTGCGGCTCCGTGAGGCCAGGCTCCGCGATCAGCTTCCTTCGCGTTGCGGCTCCGTGAGGCCAGGCTCTGCGATCAGCTTCTTTCGCGTTGCTGCTCCGCGAGACGAGGCTCCGCGAGACCATGCTCAGCGAGCCAATGCTCCGCGATTCTTCTCCGCGAGACCATACTCCCTGAGTCCATGCTCCGCAAGCCAATGCTCCGCGATGCTGCTCCGTGAGACCAAGCTCCGCGAGACCCCTTTGCTTTGCGAGACCCCTTTGCTCTGCGAGAGAACATTGCTTTGTGAGGCCATACTTCACGAAGCTACTTCGCGAAGAACTATCCTTCGCGAGGATCCTACCTTTGCGCCCACCGGTCCATACCGCGGGGGCTGCGCCCCCGCACCCCCGCTCGGGGTCAGTGCCCAGCTGCGGTCCCGGCCCTCCGGGCCCGTCCCTTCGCTACAATCACAGACCCCATGAAAAAATGGAGAGTCGCACCACGAACGTTTTGGGCCGGGATGCCGGGATTTTCCATTGCGCCATTATGCGCTCCCACCTTCCACCTATGGAGCACCATGATTTGAGATACTCCTCCACACACCATGAAAGACCTTGAGTTGATGTATTCCTCTTGGTTTGTTTCCTATGTCGTGAGTTGAGGTTCTCATCATCAATTCCACGAGTACCTTGAGTCGAATCATTCCTCAGGAAACTCCTCCAAACCCAATCACTTGGCTCCTATGCTAGGTTGAACCAGAAAGGGCCGCCCTTGCGTAAGCCCCAACACCAACCATTTCTAGGAACCTTCTTCCCAATAGTCCTATCTACATGACTATAAACTGTAGTAATCCCTATCTAACAAATGATAGGATGCCTCTTGTTCCAAGCGAGAGATGCCTCATGATCCTAGCATGAGATGCTAATAGTCCTATCTACATGACTATAAACTGTAGTACACCCTATCTAACAAATGATAGGATGACTCTTGCCCTATACGAGAGATTCCTTATGCTCCAAGCATAAGATGCCTAATAGTCCTATCTACATGACTGTAAACTATAGTACACCATATCTATCAAATGATACGATGACTCTTGTTCCAAGCGAGAGATGCCTTATGCTCCAAGCATGAGATGCCAATAGTCCTATCTACATGATTATAAACTGTAGTAATCCCTATCTAACAAATGATAGGATGCCTCTTGTTCTAAGCGAGAGATGCCTCATGCTCTTAGCATGAGATGCTAATAGTCCTATCTATATGACTTTAAACTATAGTACCCCCTATCTAACAAATGATAGGATGCCTCTTGCCCTATACGAGAGATGCCTTATGCTCCTTGCATGAGATGCTAACAGTCCTATCTACATGACTTTAAACTGTAGTAATCCCTATGTTCCAAACATAGGATGCCTCTTCCATTAAACAGGAGATGCCTTATGCTCCAAGCATAAGACGCCTAATGCCATGACTATAGTGTCATGATTCCAACACCCCTTGGCGCTATCCCGCTTGTGCACTAGTGCATGGGTGATTACCTCGACCCGCTAGTGAGTTGGGATGCCCTCATGGCCTGACATGAGGAAGACATTACGGACAACTTCTTGCATAAGCCCCATGCACCAGTGCCGCTCCATAGCGGCACCCGAGAAGCTTCCTAGCGTAAGCCCCATTCACCAGTGCTTCTCCTTAGCGGCACCCGGACAACTTCCTAGCATAAGTCCCATCCACTATTGCCACTCCTTAGCGGCACCCGGGCAGCTTCCTTGCGTAAGCCCCATCCACCAGTGCCGCTCCATAGCGGCACCCGGGCAGCTCCTTGCATAATCCCCATTCATCGTTGCCGCTCTTTAGCAGCATCCGGGCAGCTTCCTATCGTAAGCCCCATTCACTATTGTCACTCCTTTTCAGCGGTAAGCCGTTGACATCCCTATGCAGCGGTATGCCGTTGACAACCCTATCCAGCGGTAAGCCGTTGTGATCCTATCCAGCGGTAAGCCGTTGCAACCCCATTCAGTGGCAAGATGTTGACATCCTCATCCAGCGGTATGCCGTTGTGATCCTATTCAGCGGTAAACTGTTGAAATCCTCATCCAGCGGTAAGCCATTGTGATCCTATTCAGCGGAAAGCCGTTGATATCCTCATCCAGCGGTAAGCCGTTGTGATCCCATCCAATGGTAAGCCGTTGTGATCCCATCCAGTGGTAAGCCGTTGTGACTCAATCCAACGGTAAGCCGTTGAAACCAACCAATCGGCGGTAAGCCGTCATCAGGCGAACTATGCAGACTTTGATTCCCTGCCACGAGGATACGTAGGAAGCCTCTTCAAGGCCCAAGCCCGAAACTATCATCATCCTTTTCCATGGGCCTCCATCCTGGAGTAAGTCCCAACACCATGGGCTGCCTAACACGTAAGCCCCTCTTCGCTTCTCACGGACGCATCCTTCGCGACGTGATCGTAAGGTCCTTGCAACCTCTTGTTTCTCACACCGAGCATGACTCACGTGGGCTTAGAGTGAGCACCGACCCTGACCCCAACCCATAGAAAACTATGAGGAATTTGATCCATGTCAAGACATGGTACGTAGGAAGCCTCCATGAGGTTCAAGACACAATGCTCGGTTGTTCATTCAAGTCGAGTTTCGCCCTCGTCCAGTATGACGTTAAACTGTATGCCCCCCTTGTCCCGTATGACATTAAACATCACAACACTTTGAACTACGAGGTCTTTGATCCATGTCAAGGCGTGGTACGTAGGAAGCCTTCCTGAGGTTCAAGCCCACCCATCATCATTCACGTCAAATTCTACCTTCGTCCAACATGACTTTAAACTGCATTCTAGTCCGACGGCAAGCTGTTGTGACTAATCCGAACTACGAGGTCTTTGATCCGTGTCAAGGCATGGTATGTAGGAAGCCTCTACGAGGTTCAAACCCACCGTCCGGTCATTTCAACCTCATTCACATAGGTTCACCCCCGTCCTGCATGACGTTAAACTGTATTCCACAACCTGAACTAGGAGGACTTTGATCCGTGTTAAGGCATGGTACGTAGGAATCCTCCCAGAGGTTCAAGCCCATCTCCCATCGGACCAAGGTCCCTTATTTACGTCGGTTCATCGACACCCACTGCCCATCGTTCATTCACGTCAGGGTTCACTATCGTCCCACATGACGTTAAACTGTATTCCATCAATCCTCTGAACTACGAGGACTTTGATCCATGTCAAGGCATGGTACGTAGGAAACCTCTACGAGGTTCAAACCCACCATCAGGTCGTTCCGACCTCATTCACGTCGGTTAACCCCCATCCCGCATGACATTAAACTTTATTCCACAACCCAAACTACGAGGACTTTGATCCGTGTCATGGAATGGTATATAGGAATCCTCCCAGAGGTTCAATCCCATCTCCCATCGGACCAAGGTCCTTCATTTGCGTCGGTCCACCGACACCCACCGCCCATCATTTATTCACGTGAGGGTTCACTATCATCCCACATGACGTTAAAACTGTATTCCATGAATCCTTTGAACTATGAGGACTTTGATCCATGTCAAGGCATGGTACGTAGGAAACCTTCCCAAGGTTCAAGCCCACCACTAGTGGACCCTCGGGTCTACTTTCACATTGGTTCACCGATGAAACCCTTTGAAATACGAAGTCTTTGATCCATGTCAGGGTATGGTACGTAGGAAGCCTCCCCGAGGTTCAAGCTCATCTCTCATCGGACCAAGGTCCACCTTCATGTCGGTACGCTGATGATACCCATCGGACCAAGGTCCACCTTCACGTCGGTATGCTGACGATGCCCATCGGACCAAGGTCCACCTTCACGTTGGTTTCCTGACGACATTCATCGGGCCAAGGTCCACCATCACGTCGGTTTACCGGAACCATCTCGAACTACGTGAACTTTGATTCCCTGCCACGGGGATACGTAGGAAGCCTCTTCAAGGCTCAAGCCCAATTTCACTATCGCCCCTGCGATGGTCCCATTTCACTTACCCTAATCCGACCTCAGTGGTGTTCAGATCAGCCATTACGGTGTGAAATCTCCCCTCTACGGGGCACACCACCATCGATCCGTCTCTATGGGACATTTTGGTCACCCTTATTTCTTCTCCGCAAGATGTTAAACTCGCGGCCTACCTTGTGATAAACATGAGATTCCTGAGGAAAACCTCGGATGGAACGCCTTTGGCGTAACCGTCTTCGCAAGACATTAAACATGCTGTATACCCTGTGTTAAACATGGGAAGCTGAGGAAAACCTCCGGTACATGCCTATAGCATATGATTCCCCGCATTCGACGTGGGATTCCTCGGGATATGCACCCTTGAGATGCCCTCTCATGAGTAAGAATACAGGTTCCCCAATGTCCATGCACCCAGAGATTCCCTGACATGCCTGATGTTTCCATCTACTCCGACTGAAGGTCGCTACCATATCAAGACCCCATGGAATGTCTTGACGGAAGTAGTGTAATTAACTGACGTCCATAAAGATATGGCACCGGGAATGAGATTCACGAACAACTTATTAAATCTATGAGGGAGACCCGGACTAGGTGGTGAGCTCCGAGAAGGAATCCACGGAAGGAAGAACCGACATCCCATCAACCCGTTTCGATCAGGGAGCAGATGTACCTGAACAAGGAACGAATGCCGCCCACCTTTGGAAAGCGGGAATGTGGGGAAACAAGCAGCGCTTCCTCCGCAGACGGATGCGTACGCCCCGACGAAAGCGTCGGAAACAAATATCTAAAATTTGGATACTTTAACTTAAAACTCAATTTTTGTTGGCCTTACTAGGCTCTTTTGACCAATAAAAATGGGTTATGGTGTTCATATAGTATAAAATATTTCATATATCATTTTAATATTTGATTTTATAGATCAAAAATCTTAAATAGATATCCGAATCAAAATTTATGGCCATTTGAAGTTGATAAATAATTATGAACTTCTCTTTGAACCTTACTAAATTTATTATTATTAATTATTGCAATTTTTTATCCAATATGATTGTATTTCTTCTTATGATTTCCAATTTTTTAGGTCAAGGTGTATAAATGGACTCACGGATCAAAAGTTATGGCCATTTGAAGGTGATGTCTGATTTTCAACTTCCCTTCTAACATTAGCTAAGTAATTTTCAACCGTAGTTTTAATATATATATATGTATATGTATATATATATGTATGTATGTATGTATGTATTTATTTATTTATGTATGTTTGTTTGTATATATATGTATTTATGTATATATGTTTTAATGCATGTATACATATTTATGTGTGTGTTTATATATAAATATATACGTATATAAATAATTACTAATTAATAATCAATAATTAGAAAATAATTATTAATTAATTAATTTAGTTTTTAAATAATTACTAAATAATAATTATAAATAATTAATAACTCTTAATTATAAATAATTAAAAATCAACAATTAACAATTAACAATTAATTATAGTTTTGAATAATAAATAATAAATTATAATTAGTAATCATTAATTAATTAGAAACTATTAAAATATAATCAAAATTTTAATTACTAAATAATAAATATTAATAATCATTAATATCATAGTGATTCTTTAAAAACATCCACAAAAATTAAATAAATAATAATATTTTTTAGATTTAGCAATGGTTAAAAATTTTGTTATAAAACTATCGATAAATGGTGGTGAATTAGTGAAAAATTTCAAAAACTAGCACTAAAAATATAAAATGAAATATTTAGTGGTGGTTTTTTAGACTGTCGCTAAAAACCCACTGCTAACTTCTCTTTTCTCAATAGTGAATAATCTATGGATATTTCCTCAACAAAATCAGCTAGGTTTTCTCAAAATTCTGAATGTATTTTGATCTGTTTTATAATAACTTTCTTTTAGGTAGTTTAATAATAGCTTAATAGTCAAATTCACTCTCATATTTTCTTCTTGTAAACTTTTGTTAGTTGTACCACAACACTAACACTTGTATTTCACATGAGAAATAACTCATCAAACATCTAATTTTTGGGATGCATCAAAAGTAACAACAAGTTCTTACTAATTACTTTTCTAATATAACCAGTGATCTTCCTTTTCATGTACAATTGGCACTGTAAATCTATTTTCCCATTAATTCATGGGAAGAAACTTTAGGTTTTTTATATTGATATTAATTTTCAACTATATTTAAAACACACGGACAACAAATAAAACATCATCTCCACCAATCCATTTGTGAACATTAATGTGGGTGATTTTAAAAAATATTCCTTACATACCTTTTTGAAGAAATTCAAATACAATTGAATGTGACACATGAAAAAAACATTAAAAATAGATTCCTTTTATTATTTTGTAAATAAATTCTTATCCAATTGAAAATGAACTTAATAAATCATACAGTATAGATAAGTACATCCATAAAACAATATAAATAATATTGACATGGAGGAGAAATAATCTTGATCAAAAAGAAAAGATAAGGCCAGTTTCACTTACAGGCATCCTTTCTGTTTAATTGTGAACCAAAGAGACATGAAATGGTAAAAATACATATAGAATCTACAAATAACCATTGGATAAGAAAATATATGTGGTTTTATAGAAAAATAAGAAACAATTTTTCCTAATTTAAATTTAGTGTAAACAACATCTTTGTCAAAGTGAAGTTGGAAAATAAAACCTTACCTCTAAATTCTTCTTGATCAGATTCAATTTAAAACCTTTTATAATAAATTTTCATTTATTATTCTTATAAATAATAATGTTATTGATAATTATTTTACTTAATAAAATATTTTTTATAATTCATTATTACTCATATATTAATTTGGATGATCCTAGAGAGGTGTTGCACCACTGGGGGGGGGGGGGGTGGGTGGGTTGATTCATTAATGATTTTGTCATTTTATTTATTTATTTTGAAATAAACCTCTATTAACATATTAGGATAAAATCCAATATTATGGTTACCAAAACTTTTCCAAATATAGTAAAATTAAATTTCATAGGAAGATAATATTTTTACTATGTTCAGTCCCAATGTAAGCCTACTCCATGTTGTGATTGGTAAGACACCCCAATCATAGATTAATATTATAATCACAAGAAGTTTCCACATAAAATTATTCAATAGCATAGATTCACACTATGATTTCTAGAGTCCCATTGGAACAACAATTTTACCCTAATTTTTAAAAAGTGATTATAAACAACACAAAAAAGATATCTTCTAATTATTGGATGCTTTTGCAACTGTTGAAAAAGATATTTTTTTGAGCCTTCAAGATAATTCAAATCGCACATGATCACTTCCTAAGGAACATATATGAACTAATTATTCATAAAAAGTTCACAAATCTTTAATTCTCATATATATTATTCTCATATAGTATGAAAAATTATCATGATGTGCATTATATGATCACCACATAGCATATTTATTCTGTTATGTACTGTCTGATTAATTATTTAATGTTTTGTGAACTATTTATTCACAGATAAAATAAAAGGAATTAATTCTTATTAATGAAACACTAAATAATAATGTAAATTCTTATAATTCTGATTCTATTTATAGGATAATACTGTTTGAAGGAATGGGTGTTCTCAAAATAAACACTCTGTAAAACACTAAACCTATTTTGTGAAACACAACTTAAGAAAGGAATGATATTTCTTATGAATAAATTTTATCCAGAAATTCACTTACATAATCTGGGATTCAACCCAATATTTATAGGAGTCAAACATGCATTTAACACATGATAATATTGAAAATAAAGGTACTCCATTCATCATTATTCAATGATAAAAAATATGTTTCCCCTCTCCGCAAATGACATGATCATAACATACTATATTTTTTCCTATTTTACAAACTGTCTTTGTCCTCAAATAATTATCTCAATTTATTTTTACAAATCATAAAATAAAACTAACACCACCTAGAATTTTTATTATGTAAAAATTAATATGGATGAAAAATGCATGCATGTAAACCATCAGATAGTTCATCTCTAATTTTCTACCTTTGCAAACCTATGATTTCCATACCCCACATATTAACTGTATAATATTTTAACTATTTTTATGTTCACATACTAAAAAACATAGCTAAAAACTAGTAATCTTCTTCCATAAGGTGTTGTTCATGGTTTGTAGAAATCAATTCTTAGGGGATTACCATAATTTCATCAGGATTTGTATATTTATGTATAGAATTTAATCTCTAAATCAGTCCCATTGAAGTATTTAGTAAACTTATCTTCTTCCAAAAACTCAACTTCACAAAGAATTTTTATGCTTTATGAAAATTCATACTTAGCTGATATTCAGTGTTTCATTGAGATTATAAATATATCATATACTGTTTGAGTTTGTATGTGATTGGTTCACTTTATAACCATTGTTCACAAAATCATTCACATGTGGGAGGGAGAAGGCTATCATCACTATGATCAAATGGCTCAAATTCATTGCATCCAATGACCCACGATATATGCATATAATTTAAGGGTTGATGAATAGTACCCGTATAGTGCCTCATCCCACATTGATTTTTCAATTTTTTAGGCATGCTTAATTAGTTATCACATTCCTTCACCTCATTAGAAGTGAGTACTATGTTCTACTCCCGAATTAATGTTGGAACTAACCCATACCAGCTATTCTCACATCGTTACTCCCTATACAGTGGCACCACCATACTTCTCCCATGTGCCTCTTCACGAAATGGTGGGCCTATAAACCAACCAATTAACGCAGACACCATACGAAAAGGATGAGGTTGTCTTTCATTCCTACTTAGTGGTGCCCTTTTCCCTTGGCTATATTATGGTTGGAATATTTTTTTTGAGTAAAATTTAAAAAATAGTTAGCCAAAAATAAAAAAATCAATTATCAAATTCCATGTCAGAACTCCAAATTATTCTTCTTCATTTCTAAAAACAATGTGTATTCTCTTAGTAACACTTGTATTTAAACTTAGGATCAATTCAATCTATCATTACATTTTTCATGGAGAATTAATCAAGCATGTAAAATTTGGTTCAAACTGAAATGGGTGTTGAAACTTATTTTATATTTTCTATTCTATACTTTTTAAAAAATTCAATTGAATATATTTCAAGATATAGAAATATGTAATTTGGTTCTACTCAATCTAAAATACCAGAAAGTATATCATCTGACAAAGAATTAATATCTCAAAATTCATTTTAATATTCTTAGAAAAATCTTTATAGAGGCACTCCTTTTCATCAAAATATATGATTTCATCCAAATAACAAATTTCTATGAGATTAACTTTCTACATCTCTCTCACATAAAGGTTACCATTAAAATTACCCTTTATAACTCTCATTTCCTTTAAAAAACCATTCAATTTAGAATACCATGCTCTAGGGGCCCATTTCAAACCATACAAATCATTCCTTGATTTTCATACCATGCTACTATAATTGTCTAAGAAAAAACCATCAGGATGTTAAAAATAGACCTCTTCCTCAAGATCACCATTTAGAAAAGGATATTTCAAATCTATTTGATAAACTTGATAATGTTTGTGTGATCCCACTTCCAAAAACATTATAATTTTCTCCATCCTTTCTATCTATGAATATTTTTCCTTAATTTCAATACCTTTCATTTGAGAATATCCATTTTAAACTAGCTTAACTTTGTTCCTTAACACCTAACATTTATTAGTATGTTCATTTCTGAAATCCCACTTAGTGCCAATAACATTTTTATTTTTAGGTATTGGTATAATATCCCAAATGAAGTTCTTCTCAATATAATAAAGTTACTCATTCATTTCTTATATCCATAACCCATGCTCAACTGCTCCTGCCACAATATAAGGTTTAATTTGATAAATAATTGTTATTTTATATTCAACTCTCAATATTATTTTAGTTTAAACTGTATCCTAATTATTTTCAATTATTTTTTTAGTTTCAACAATTTTTTTAAATATTTTGTAGAATTTTATCTTATTACCATCAAATTCATATTCATCACTAATGTGTTCATAATATATATTATTAATGATTAGATATTTATTAGTAACTACATCATTGTTATATTGTAATATATGTATATCATAATATACTGAATATTATGAATCTAAATTAAATGATATATCTGATTTAGTCTTATTTTCAATAATTCTGAAATCTGTATAGTCAAATAGTTTTTTTATCTGGTTGTTTCAATATCTATAGACACTTTCATTTGATAGGTAACTTATGAAAATTCCGTCCTCATCTATACCCTAAAATGTCTTCAAATTTATGTTCTTTATTTTTATAATAAGAGGAATTCTAAAAACTCTAAAGTATTTTATAGTTTTCTTTTTTTATACCACATTTAATATACTTTATTTTGTGTTTTTGGTCTCAGTAAACACCAATTATGAATATGTATAGCAGTACATATGAATTCTATTTACAAATACATTGAGACGTTGTGCTCAACTAACATAGTTCTTCCTATCTCAAATATGATTATGTTTTCCTTTAAGCTACCCCATTTTATTATGTAGTATATAGTGTTCTATACTGATGATGGGCTCCCAATTTTGAAAGAAAACTTTCAAAAGCATCGCACGTAAACTATTTACCATTATCTAATATCGGTTTCTTGATATAGAGACCCAAATCCTTCTTATATTATGTTTTGAAAATTTGAATATTTTGATTTCCTCTGACTTGTGTTTGATAAAAATGATATTAGTAAACCAAGTATAATAATAAATAAATATAATGAAATACTGATCACCTAAAGTATACTTTTGTCTCATTAGGACACATAAGTTTGTATAGACAAGCTCAATTGGACTAGAAGATAGAGTATCCACTCTTTTATGTGAACCTTAGGCCATTTCCCCCTTTTGATAATTTTTACAGATTTCATCTATGTCTATCTTTATATTGGAAGGATCTCTCATGATATTATGATTTGAAATTTTACTCATAATTATTTGAGCAAGATGAAAAATCCTTTATTCCATAAGTTATTTCCATCTTTGGAACTGAAGTAACAAGAATTGGTAGATACACCAATTTGGAAAATATTTACAATAATTCATTTACCCTGAGTGATGATCCTTACATTATTTTTTATTTTTAGGATACATCAATAATTTTTGAATAACACCTTATTCTTAGCATCAAAAAGTTGGCTGATACTAATAAAATTATGCAATATCACTTCAATAAATAATATATTATTAGACTTCATATTTTGGTCTTCCATCTCAACTAATCTGACTCTAATTTTTAGAGAAGAATCATTTTAGAAAATAAATTATCCTCCTCAGGCTTCTCAATGTTTCTAAAAGGTTTTGTATGACTATTTATGTGTGAGGAGAATCCACTATCAAGTATACATGTCTCCGTTCTTTTACTATCCTTTAAATAAATTTTTGAGAAAAATAATTTTTATTGATTGATTTTTTAATTCCCTTTCCTTTTTTAACATTCAATATTTTTATAGGAAGAAAAATAATTCAATTTTCATAAATATGTAAATTCTTATCACATATTCGACAAATTCCTTCAAAATAATGAAATTTATTCTATGTTTGTAGATAAGATGAATTTCAAGTAACTATCTTATGGATTTGAAAATTTGATTTTTTCCTAGAATATATCCTCTTTGGTTCATGTCTCATCTATGTAAGTGACATGTTATACCATAATGAGTATTTTTTGTGTCTAAAAACTCTAAAAAACAAGAATCATCCTCTAAAAATTGATCTTCCATTGTGATAATAGATCAATCCTGAAGATTTTTGATGCTGTCTTTCCATATTCTGTAATTGACTTTGCTTAGGGGGAAAAATATTCTTGGAGAATATCTTTCTTCCTTTTAATTAGAAGAGGATTTATCACTAGTATTTATGCACTATAAAAGTCTAAAATTTATTTTAAGACCTACATTTTTAGAGGTAATAGATTTATTTTGGAAAAAATATGAATTGACATACTTCTTTAAACCCCAATTTTCACCAACTTGTAATGATTCTACAATGAACTCAATAGCCTTATTGAAATAATCTATAACCCTTTTCAAGATATTCTATTCTCCAGGAAATTTTTACTAAGTCTTATAATGTTTTTTATTGAGAGAAAGTTTTTATTTAACATATTTTACCATCTTCTCTATTTTAGCCACTTTTAGTTTGTATCATTTAATTTATTCAATGTAAATAACCTATTTTTTGCACATTATTCCTCTCCATAAACTATATTTTATTTTTATTTTAAGAACCTCTTATCCTTCTCGAGATATGTGTTTTTCTCAATATAATATTCTAATTCATTCTTCAACATGTGCTATAGCTCTATTCATTCACTTTCATTATCTTCTCTAGTAGAGGTGGAAAACACTTTTTCCTCAAGAGACATGAAATTATGTTTATATTCATTTTGGATTCTTGATGTAGAGTCAAATTATTCTTCTTTTCTCATCACACGTCTCCTTTTACTTTTGATTAATTTTTTATTGATTCCATGAAATTCAGTTTCACCTTTTGAGAATTTCCCATTTATTTTTCTATGGGTTCTCATCATATTTTTTAGGTTTCACAAACTTCTTATTAGGAAAATTTATAAAAAGATTACAATTTCATTATAATTTTAACACCTTGCAGGTAGTTTAATATTACCCTTAAACATTACCTTATTAAATATCTTTGAGATAAGATAAATTATCCTTTTATAGTAATCATCTTCATCTTTATCATCAAATTCAATTGACTCTAAAATTTAATTATTTATTATTTTGAGCTTTCTCATGGCCTAAAAATCCATATTATATTTAATATTCTCTTTTAAGGATAGATATTTCTTATTTCATAATAAATGAGAATGTTCTATAAATTATTGGTAATTATATAATCTCTATCTTCTAAATTTGAAACTTTAGGATCAAACCTATCATGAAAATTTTTCATAATTTTTTTGAAAATAGTTTAGTCATATAGGTTATCTCCAAAAACATGAATCTTATTCAATAATTCATTAACTCTTGTAAAATAGTCATTAACATTTTCTAATTTTTCCATATTTACGTCTTCAAATTGTTTTCTCTAAATTTTCAATTTGGCCTCCTTAAATTTTACATTTTATTCATAGATGCTTTCAAAATTTTCCCAAATTTCCTTGGTATTTTTGAGTCTCATAACCTTTTTTTTAAATCTTTTCTAAAAGAGTAATCAAAATAGAATTTTTATCTTTTCCATCAGCTTCTATATTTCTATAATCAGTAAAATTCATAAGAGTATATTTAACAATAGGTTATAATACTACTATTAATACATATTTGACTTCACGGCCAAAATATAGAAGATAAGGAATCATCTTATTCTTATAACAATGATAGTTTTTTACAATTAATAGTATAACAAACCAACTATTGATTCAAATAAAATTATCCATCTTTAATACTTAGTAGAACTTGATAGAGTGAACCTGGATCTAGTGCCATTTAAAGAGCCCGTGGAGGTGTTTCACCCCTTGGGGGGGGGGGGGGGGGGGGTTGAATCCGTGGTGCTTTTCACATTTTTTATTTATTTTGAAATAAAAATATATCAACTTATTAGGATCTAATCCACTATAATGATTACTAAACCTTTCCCATATGCAATAAAAGTAAATATCATAGGAAAACAATATTTTAACAATGTTTCATCCCAATATGATCCTACTCCTTGCTGTGATTGGTTAGAATCCCCAATAAAAAATCCTCCACTATAATCACAAGAGGTTACAACATAAAATTATTCAATAGTATAGATTCAAAATATTCTTTCTAGATTCCCATTGGAATAAAAATTTTATTTCACTTGTTACAAATTTATTAAAAACAACACAAGAGAGATCACTTTTGATTAGTGGATACTTCTACCACTATTGTTGATGATATTTCTTTTAAGGATTCAAAATAAATTAAATATCATATTATCATTTCTTGAAGAATATCACTAAACTAGTTCTTCCTAAAATTTGGAAACTCTTGACTTCTCAAATATATGATTCTCATATAGTATTCAAAATTATCATGATGTACATTATATGATCACTACATAACATCTATATCTTGTCACATAATATCTTCTTAATTATTTAATTCTTTAAGATCTATTTCTTCATAGTTAAAATAAAAGGATTTAATTCTTCTTAATGTAACGTCACATAACAAGTTGAATTCGCAAAATTGTTCCTCTTTATATAGGACACTCCTTTGTGAAGGAATAGAGGTTCTCAAAATAAACACTCCACAAAGTGCTGCACTTATTTTGTGAAACTCAACTAGATCAAAGAAAGATATTTCTTATAAATACTTCTTATCTAGACCTTCACTAACATAGTTCTAGAATTAGCCCAATATTTATAGAAATCAAACAAGAATTTAACATGTGATAATCCCACAAATTAAGGTACACCTTTCATCTGTATGTAACCTCAAAAAATAGATCGCCTCTCTCTGTGAACAACATGATCATCACATACTTTATTTATCATTCTATTCCACAAAATTTATTTATTTTAAAATCATTTTTTCCATATATTTTCATATATCATAAAAAACTCACACTTCATAAGATTTTCAGAATGAAAAAATTCATATGGCTATAAAATACATGCACATATACCTTCACATAAAACATCTCTAACATTATTCCTTCACAAGAAATTTACTTCCATACCCTATATATCAACTACATCATCTGTGAACTATTTTCATGTTTAAATACTAAAAACATTCACTATAAACTGGTAGTATTATCCAATAAGGTTCTATTCATGGTTTTTGGAAATCAATACTTTGGTGATTTCCATAATTCCATCGAGCTTCATATGTTTCCTCATTGAATTTGAGCTGTTAATTAGTCCCATTGAAGTCTTATGAAATATGATTCTCTTATGAAAACTCAACTTTGAAAATATTTTTTTTATGATTTTTGAAATTTATACTTAGCTGGTATTCAAAGGTTCATCAAGATTCTAAATATCCCACATTCTTTGTGAGTTCATATGTGATTGGTTTGGCTTGGAAAACCTTATTTTCAGAAGTATTCATATGAGAGAGGAAGAAGATGATCATCGCTATGATTTGACAGATCCATTTCATTACATCTAATAGCCCATGATATATACATATAATGTAATAGAAGATGAAAATTATCCACATAGTTTCTCATACCACAAATTACTTCTATATTTTTTTGGAATTATTAATAAGTTAACATATTCCTTCACCTCAGCAGAAGCGAGTACCCGTGTCTTCTCTCGAACCCCCACTGACATCAACCTATGTTTACTGTTTTGTCACCATATTCCCCCACATGGTGGTTCCCCCATACTACTCTTAGGAACCAATGTGTGAAACTATGGGCCTATAAAACTTCCCAATAACTCTTCCACTATATAGATATGATGAGTTTAAGTTGCTTTCGCACCTAAGCAGTGGTGTACTTGTCCCTTGGGTGGCCTATGGTTTGAATATTTTTTGAGAAAACTTAAAAAAATAGTTATCCAAAAATAAAACATTAAATTATCAAATTACAAGTGATAACTCCAAATTCTTCATTATCTTTGTTGCGAACAATGTGCATTCTATTAATAACACATGACTTCGAACTTAAGATCAATTTAATCAATTATCACATTTTTCTTAGATAATTTATCAAGCATGGAATCTAATCCCATCAAGTGAATCAATAAACATTGTCCATGAATCTCCACATAACCAACCCATATTGGTTAACGCATTGAAAAAAATGAAATACTTGGGATAAACTATTTTTTTATAGTTAAAATTAATAGTCAGGTGTTAGTTATTTTATCCCCCATGCATGATCTAGTTTGGGGGTTCAAGTTCTTTCTTTATGATCATGGTTTAATCACCTACATAATTCTCATGAAGATATAATATATGTATTTGATATAGTTATAAAGTCCCATGGTTATTTCATGGAACTTATGGTGATAGTTCACATAGAAAAATTAAAAATATACTTTTTGGAAATTCTGATTCAATAAAATAATTGATTTTATTAATGAATATACATACATATATTACAATATCATAATTATGAAAAAATATAAAATTAATCACCATTAATATAGTTTATAGTATTTAAGTTTCTTAGTAATTAATGATGTAAATATTATAACATCATTCTTTTGGGTGGTAAAACTATCTAAAACATGAATATCATATTATGATTTAATGATTAAGAAAATGTCATTTTATAGTAATAATATCACTTTTACTAAATATTAAGGGTTTCAAAAAAATGTTAGTAAAGTGATAAATTAGATCCAATAAGAGGTGGATGAAGATGGTATAGAAGAACGATTAATGATACGATAACAATTACATTGAATACATGAATATTCTATAATAGATCCTCTTTAAAATGAGGGATTTGGGACTCCTCATGATGAGAGTGTAACATCCTAATCTGGGAGACACTAAACGGTGCCCCGAGATAGTGGGTCACATGGACACAAGCACACCTCCCCATACACCAGAGGCTACTGAATAGTAATAAGGTTATAAGGTGGTACAATGGAGAGAATATACCATTATGATTAGTGTAACACATTAGTATGAAAAGTAATAAATCTATAGAATCATAATATAAATCGACAACATGTGATAACATCCAGAACACTGTAATAATAATTAATCCAAAAGTAATTTCATATACAATATAAGGATGTCATTTCCCTATACAAAATAGTAGGCATTACATGAAAACATGAAACTAGTAAAATACATGTATCAACATAAAAAAAAGACAAAAAAGGACTATCTCTAGATAGCATCATAAGCATATATCGGTCCTGTGCTCTATTGAACCTAAGCATAATCAATCAAGCATCATAAAGTGGAAGATTTCCCCAGTCCCTACATGTATCCATTAAGTTTTTCTACGAATCCAATAATGGCCTGAATAGGGTGTGAGATAACACTCAGTAGGCCACCACCAATGGTTTCTATAACATGTATGATCTATGTATAAACAATGAATTAGTGTGTAGTATATCATAGGTTTAACAGTAAAAAAACATTCAAAATAAGATATGACCCTATCCCTCCAAACATGGCTTCATATGAACAATAATCAAGAACCCATAATCAAGGTATAACTATAAATAATGAATAAGCAAGTGTGATACTATCCAGTCTAACAACTATATTCAAATACCCATACCAGGGTTATCTTTAAATCAAGATTAAAATATACTGCGACCTATGTTGAGTAATCATGTTTCAAACATGAAAGACTCATATCTATGGTATAAATGACCATGTTATCTTCATTGAGTCCATAAAGCATCTTGATGGAAACTAGACAGAGACTTGGGTAGAATCTAAGCAGCTTGTATAAGGAATTATAATAAATCTATATCTAAAGAGTAGTAAGGCCCTTGGAATCCTATTGAACTAGATTTATGAAGTAGATATTTCCATGGCATCCACAACTATAATCAATATAGATCTATGGAGTAGAAATGTCCATGGAATCCAATGGAATCAGGATACAAGGAGTAGAGATGTACAAGGAATACACTACCATTTTCAATTAAACAATCAATTCATTAATCATTTCATAACAATTCATAATCCATTAGTTTAACCAAATCATTTCCAAATTTTCTATTTAATTGATTTACCCATTTTAATCATGTGAAATCACATTGTGAAGTAGGTATAATATCTCTTCAATAACTCAAAAAATTCTCATTTAGGCCCCCACTAAAATTGGTGAGCTCATACACACCCAACATGGTGGTATATCAATGGAAAAAATGTAAACACACCTCAAAGTGGAATGGGATTAGGTTAATGACCTCCAAACATGTAATGGTACTCATAGGAAACCCACTAGTTTCGAAAAATTTTAATCAAGACATTAATTTAATTTTAAGGGAAATATAGGAAGGTTAAACATGATAAATAATGGAAACATGGTATAAAAAACACCAAAATTTAAGGAAAAGGTAAAGATCACATACTATATACCCATGGAAGAACACTCGTCCACTATCTACCTTTGATTCAGTTCATATTAGGAGAAAAATGAAAAAACAGATGAAAACCTATAAATAGGTCATATTATCTTGAACCAAAATAACTTTTTTGATACTAATAAAAATTAATAAAGGTGCATGATTAATTAAGAACTTATTAGCATGGATCCAATGAGACAAACGATGTTTGAATCTGAGTACAGATGAAGAATCAGGATCCAAGACTAGGATTTGAGCTTCAATGGGAGAAAAAACTCTCAACTATCCACTAAGAAGAAAAGAGGAAAAGAGAGTTACATTTTAAGAAAATTTAAGTAAAATTTGGTCATTTCTCCCAACACATTGGGTTGCATGGTTGGGCCACATGGTTGGGATAATTGTGCACCAAACTTGCACCCCTCACTCCCCCAATAGGGAACCTGCAAGGTCTATGCATATGGTTTTGGGAAACCATGCACAAACCATGATGTACACCTTTGAAAAAAATTAGAGCTTCCTAAATGGGTTTAAAGCCTTGGGTGCATTGTTTGGGAAAAACATAACACCTTTTCTACTCTCTGTCTAACAATTCATTGTTACTCCTAATCGTGTGGTATGGGTTGCATGGTTTCTACTAACCATGTGACCCATCCGCCTTTTCAAAAAACTGAGACTCAAGGATCCAAAAAAAAACCCAAAGACTCTAGAAACACCCTTTAACTCATTAGGAATTAACATTAGGTCAAAACCAAGCAATTAAATTAAAATTTTAAAGATCCATACCTCATATAAAAACCCAATATCTTAAATCTTCTCCTATTAAAAAAATTCTCCCAAAAATTACCTTTCCAAGGGTGGTTAAGAATTTCATGAGATTAACTCAAGCCACTAATATTGTATGTTAGCCTCTTTCTCATGAGTATCATCTTTTAAATGGCTATACATCCATAGAACCTAAACTAGAGCAACTAACCAGGCTTAGAGATCCTTTGTTCTCCCATTATTGAAACAAATAGGATGCTCCTTGAAGGATTCATCAATGTGTAACTTAACATCATATGGATGAAGAGTATGAGACAGGTCCAAGTGATAATGGTGAAACAAATGTACATGGAATACATCATGCATATATCAGTACCTTTGAGGTAACTTTATCCAATAGGTTACTGGCCCAACTCTCTCTAGAATCTCAAACATCCCGAAAAATCACAGTGAAATTTTCCCTGTCTCCTAATATATTTATGTCCTAGCCTCAGTGAGATACATAAAATGACCCAATCCCTAACCTCAAACTCTATAGGTCATCAGAGATGATCAAAATAAGATTTCTATCTTGACTGTGTAGTACCCATTATCTTTTTGACCAATTGAACCAACTCAAAAGTCTCTTGAATGTGATGAGGTCTAAGTAAAGCTACCTCCCCTACCTCTAAATAACATGGGGGTGATAAACATGACCTACCGTACAAATCCTCACAATGTTTTATCTATATAGTCACCTGATATTTATTGTTGTAGGTGAAATCAACCATGGATATATTTCTCTCCCAAGAAGACCCAAATCCAAGGACACATCCCTAAAAATGTCCTATAGAACCTATATAGTACACTCTAACTAGACATCGGTCCGAGGGTTGTATTCCATTCTCAAAATAACTTGCATACCCAATTCCCTATGCAGACATTTCTAAAAATAGGATATAAACAAGGAGTCCCTATCTGATACAAAATTATGAGGAATTCCATGAATGTGCACAATTTCATAGATATAATGCCTCCTAAGATCATCTATTATAAGGTCTCCCTAACCAGTAAGAAATGGGTGACCTTCATGATCCTATACACAATGACCCATACAACATCTCTACCTATAGGTGACATTGGAAACCTAGTCATTAAATCCATCACAACCTCATCACATTTCCATTGGGGAATGGACAACTATTGTAAAATCTCAACTGGTCACTGTTGTTCCACCTTCACCTTCTGATAGGTGTAACACCTCTTGAAAAAACCATCCACATCTCATTTAATCTCTAGACACCAATACTGGTGACAAAAGTCTCAATAGATCTTGGTAATACTGTAGTTTACTACCGAATATAATGCATGAAACTCTCACATCCACTCCCCATGTATGTATGATAGAACCCAAACACAACATGTATGCGCATAATTTCATCCTCACCAATAGTCCAACTAGGAGGTAGGTCCCCACCTGCTACACTATACCACAAGACTATGAACTCATCATCAGATAAATATCTCATCCTCAATCTCTCAAGAAGAGTGTATGTCACTACCATGGATAAGAGAAAAGTATTTCCATGACCATCATCCACCTATAAGTGTATCTACAAAAAACAAGGCCATAAATGGCCACTTGTTACTGGAATCCTGAACTGCCTATATCCAAGTCCACTTTCTTAGTGAATAGGAAATTACAATGTCTTTTATGAGAATGTAAGAAATCTTGATGTCAAAATACTTTAGGTATTCAACACACATTCATTTAATCAAATTTAGATTATGATGTGTAAATATATACTTGAGGATTTTGTGGTATGTGTACACCACAAAACACTCTCATAGTAACTAATGCCTCTAAAAATGCAAGGCATGAACCACAATGATTAACACAAAATCATGGGTTGGGTAGTTCCTCTCATGTGGTCTCAACTAACCAAACCTATATTCCATAAATCTCTCATTTGGTTTCATAAGATCTCCAAGTCTGATACTTGATGCATCAAAATATACTGTAGAGCTTCTGCATAGATTTGGAAGAATCAAGATCAATGCTAAAGTTAGTATCCCTTTTAGGTCCTAAAAGGAAATCTCACAGGTATCTGACCATAAAAACTTCACACCCTTCATAGACAAGCTTATAATAGGTGTTGATAAGTGTGATAATTCTTTTATTAAACTCCTATAATAACTATTTTCCATAAGAAACTCCATATGTCAACAATTTTCTTTAGATTCTACCAAGAAACTAAATATCCCACCTTCTCTTAGAAAATTGATACTCTTGTCTCTGAGATAATATGTCCCATTAAGTGAATATTATCCATCTAGAAGTGAAATTTTGTGAGATGAGAATATAATTGATGCACACTCAGTGTATCCAAAATGAACTCAAGATGTTTGGAATGATCTTTTCTATTATGATAATACACTAAGATATCATCCATTAATACCACCACAAATGAATCTATATAATAATATTAAATTTAGTTCATTAATTCTATAAAATATTCAATCACATTCATGAGATCAAATGATATGAAAAATACTCATATAGATTATACCTACTATGGAAATATATACAAGGTATACCTACTGGTCAAACCTGTATTTGATGATAACCTGAACTTAAATCAATTTTTGAGAAATCCCAAGCTCCTTTGAGCTGGTTGAAGAGATCATATATCATAGAAAAAGGATGTCAATTCTTAATTATAAATTAGTTCAAATTACAGTAATCCAAACATATCCCAAGGTTTCCATCCTCTCTTTTCACAAAAAAACCAACAAACCACACATTTAAGAATCAAGTCTTATAAACCCCTTCATCTCCAAGTCCTCTATTTGTCTCTTGAGCTCCTGCAACTCTGTAGTAGATATCCTATAAGGAGGAATGGATACTAGTGAAGATCCCATAACCAAATAAATAGATAACTAAAACACTCTCTCAGGAGGTAATAAAATAAAATTTTCAAGGAATATATCTCTAAATTGATCAACCACTAGAGGAAAATCATCCTAACATGTTCCCTGATCATTCAAATATAAAATAGTAATCTAGGATTCCATATCACCTAGGACACGATGCTCTAGTCCAGCTCTACTTTCCTAGACATCCCATTCACCCTTATGAATAAAAACTACAACTTTTAGAGATGTGTACTTCATCCTATGCCAACAACAATCAAGATAGACATGATCAGAAATGAGACATTCCATCTCAAGTATGATGTCGAATCCTATCATCTCAAGGGAAAAAATATTATATATTAAGTGACACCCAAATATATCAATAGGGATTTATATTAACTGGGGTATATATTTTGATCTAATTCTCAATGGTGTATAATGCATTATAATGCCATTAAAAAACTAAATAACAAGCTTAAGGATCTCAAAAATAGAAAAAACTTTTAAAGAATGAGAATCACCCATAGAAAGAAGAATATATAATAGCGTAGTGGTTAATAGGATCATACCTCTCACCTTAGATGGCCCAAAAATATACTCCTTAGGTATAGGCTATATATAATATAACTATATTGAACCAAAACCCTTTAAAACAACCTCACTACCCAGAGAAGGCCCAATTGGATATCGTGGTTTAACTGGTGCATGTATGCCTTATCCATGACCACCACCTTGGCTTTAAAGATCAACACTACTTTAGCTCCCAGCATGACATTGAGCTATGAATCCCACTCTAAAACCTAGATTTGAAGTCGATCCCCTTCCACTTTCAACTAGATGGAAAGTAATATAGAATCTTTATACATGGATCATCCTGACGCATGATTCACACTCAACTGGGTCTTCATATGTCATTATCTCCCATACTGATAATAGAAGAAAGAACTGCCAACACTCACACTTAGGCATGCATTACCCTGACAAGAATCCTCAAAAATGATTTATTATAGATAACACTAAACCATTGGGAAGAGAGGATGAACTTTCTTTCTCAGTGACCCCATCTTTTATAATGTTATATTCAATAATAATGGTATAATTCACTCTCTTTGTTATAATAGTTTGCTGAAACTCATTTACCTGTGATCGAATGACTTGCTTGAGACATTCCTCAAAAAACATCTCCCTAGATGGATCATTAGTAAGATAAATTAGAACACATAACTAAAGATCTATAAATCATGTTTAATACTCAATAACCATCATCAAACCCTACTTCATAAGAATAAACTCACATTCCTTATCAGCTCTTAGGGTCACTAGATTTAAGTAATTATAAAACATGGATTGTAAATCCCTCAAAACCATATCCTAAAGAATATCATCCTAGTTTAAAACATCCCCCAGTTATTAACTGCTCCCAAAATAATATATTTCATGATGTTCACACTCCTCTTAGGAGGTGTTTCAAGATGCTTAAAAATTTATAGAACAGTCTCAAGTCACATCTTAACAACATGTGGACCACCATCCCCTGAGAATGTGGGAGGATATTATTGCTCGAACACATCTGTCAGCTTTTCAATTGACTATATAGGATATGAGTCTCACTAAGTGGACTTCATAAAGAATAATAGGCCCTTGTAGAACTGGGCATCAACACCCAATCTGGTATAACTAACAGTGCTACAAGAGGCACTGCTGGAGGTTCTACTATTGGATTGTAGACCACCACCTCTGAAGCATGGTCATCACCACCCTCCAGGCATAAAAATTGAGGTTATCATGGTGTCATATATATACAAATTCCATAGGCACACCTCATAAAAGAATTTTATAACAACCTGATCATAGATAAAAACTTAGTACAAGTCGATGCCTTCCTATAATCAAGGCAAATCCCTCTGGTTACTCCTAAATCATGGACTAGATAATAGAAACAACCACAAAAATACCAAATAAACTAACTAATTCCCACTCTAAATCTAAGTCAATACCGAGTTATCTATCTCATAAAATGGGTCCCAATATATATACTATCCAATGAAATTGACAAATCTATTTATCAGCGACCATCCCTTTTCATAATTTTAATTTCATTTAAATTCATATTCATGTTTCAATTCTTTTTAAACTGTTGAAACAAATAGATCACCACTCCCTATTTATATGGGTCCATACACCTTATAATCTGATGTGTTTAATCCATTTAATCCCAACCATAACACATTCTAGTCCATGCAACCAATGTTCCATGACTCAACGTGCCACAATCGACTGCACTGGGTGTATGATATAGCCTAAGTAGGAAAACACTATTTATGTTAGGAAAGGTTATCTAAGTAACTATAATGTTTCTCAATTAACCAAAAAAATCATTTACCAAGTATCAATTATATCACACAAGACACACACAACAATGACATGTAGTCAAGCAATGAATCCTAGATAGAATAGAATATTTAAAGG
Source organism: Viscum album (assembly GCA_963277665.1). Lineage (NCBI taxonomy): Eukaryota > Viridiplantae > Streptophyta > Magnoliopsida > Santalales > Viscaceae > Viscum > Viscum album. Next base: position 938,759,578 of record OY728153.1, read on the forward strand.
TATGTAAATCCTATAAGGTGAATAAAAGGATGCATGATCCATAATTACTCACAATATTATGCCAAGGATAAAATTTAATTACTCAATTATAGTAATAATAACATCACATATCATGTGAATCACCCAACGTTCAGATCAAATCAATTGTGAGAGGAAAAATATAGAACAACAGTTCATCATTCGAGACAAATTGGCTTTTACCTGTACATGGGTTAGCTACTCCAAGGAAAAACTCATTACTAAATTCCGATTCATTCCTAATATTAGGTATATTTTCTCAAAATGGTAAAGAAATAAAAAACACATTTGATACCACTTTTTACATCCCAACCCAGGATTCAATAAATGGTTCCACAAGTTGGTGGGTCACATGAACTCAAGTACGCATCCCCATATACTAGAGGCTACCAACTATAAGTGAGGGTCTAAGTTGAAACAATGGGGAGACTATAACCACATTGGAAACCTATTAGGTTCCAAAAATTTTAATCAATACATTCATTTAATTTTAAGGGAAATGCTTAAAGTTATGGCATGCGGCATAATGGAAACATGGTATATAAAACAAAAAACATTATGGTAAAGGTATAGACTACGTACCATATACTTGTGGTAGAACACTCATCTAGTATTAACCTTTGATTTGGTTCAGATTTGGGAAGAAAAAAATAATAGATGAAAAATTTTAAATAGGTAATATTATCTTGCTCCAAAATAACTTCATTGATGCTAATAAAAACGATGAAAGGAACAAGATGAATGGAGAACGTATGATCATAGATCCAATGAGACAAATTGTGTTTTAATTTGAGTCCAGATGGAGAATTAGGTTCCAAGACTAGGATATAAGATTAAATAAGAGAAAAACCACTCCCCTTTATATTAGAACAAAAGGAGGAAGATATATTTAGGATATAAGGAAATGTTGGGGCAATTTGGCAATTTTACCTCAAAACACTAGGTTGCATGATTGGCCAAACCATGTGCCCACTCTGAACCCCTCACTACATCAACAGAGAACCAATATGGTCTATTCACATATTTTTGGGAAATTATGCACAAACCATCATGTACAAATCAATTAAAAATTGCAGAGGTTCCCACATGGGCGTGTGGCCCTAGAATAGTTAGGGAAAACTGTGAGCCCTTTTCTTCTATCTGTCCAACCCTGCACAGGTACTCCTAACTGTGTATCTTGGGGATCAAATTTTATACTAACAATGCAAACCATATTCCTTTTCCAAAACAATGGGCCTTTAGGCTCGAAACAAGCCCTAAATACCCCTAAAAATCTAATAACCTTGTTAGGCATTCACATTTGGTCAAAACCTAGCAGTTAAACTGAAATTAAAGATAACCATACCTCATAGAAAAGCTTGGGATCATACATATAGGTTCTTGAATGTGAGGTACGGATTTCAGGGAGAGAATCTAGTCTGATATTCAAGATAAATTCAAAGGAAAGGTGTGGGTCGAGGTGGGTAGAGGAGGGGTCCTTTTATAGGGAAGCATGAATGGTATTTTTGAAAACTTCTTTTACTTAATGTATAAGGTTTTCATTTTAAATGTTAATATGGACACATATGAAAAAATAATCTACAAGGGATAAGGGTAGGTTTATAAATCCCTCGTACACCCATTTAAAGATAATTTTATGTGATATTTTAGGTATTTACCCTTTATGTAAACCCTTTTAATTTATTTTAACCTTTACCGCGCTGACTAACATTTACCTTGGTAACATATTTTTATGCATAAAAAAATTAAACTTATAAATTAATTTTTATGTGTTGATTAAAAATATGAACTTTATTTTATTAGATTAATTTTTTTAAATTGATAAAATTAATTTTAAAATAATAAATTTATAATAGATAATATCAATTTTTAGACAAATATATTTTTAGGCCCAAAAAATAGATTCATTCTTATTCCTTAACAAATAATAATCACTAGATGAATAGTAATCTATTTTATTATATATATATATTATCAATATAATTCATTAAAATTAGTGTTCAATAGTGATCAATTTAATTGTTAACAAAAATATAACAAAAATAATTGAAAAAATTATTTAAAAATTAACCCATTTAATATTAAATGAATTAAATGAAACCCCACTATTTATCTTATAAACACTAAAATTTTTAATATATCAATATTAGAATCTTTCTTTTATCACAGTATATATATTAGCAATATAATTCATTGAAATATTTTTCAATAGTTATCAATTTAATTATTAAAAAAATAAAAAAATAATGGAAAACAATTATTAAAAAATTACCCCATCTAATATTAAAATAATAAAATGAAATCCCATTATTTATATTATGAAAAATCAAATTTATTAATCCATAAGTATTATAATCTTTATTTTAAAATAATAAATAATTATTTAAAGATAATATATAACGAATAAAAATACATATTTTTATAATAAATTTTTATTATATTTTACTTCTTTCTAGAATTATTTATCAGATATGAATTATATTATTTATAATTTGTTAACAATAATTAAAAAAATTCAATGTATCAACTGGATACACGAATATCCAATAACCATATATCTAATGGTTATATATATCTTATGACTATATATCTAATGACCATATTAAATTCATATATATATAAATATATTCACATATAATTTACTAAAATTCATTCATCATTTTCATTTAATTATTTCTAAAATTTCTATTGTATTTTTAATGTTTTACATTATTTTAATATTTATAATTTCTAGTATGATATTCAATGAAAACCATGAGGATAAGGACTCCATGTTTTTGTATTTTTATTTACTTTTGGGTTTATTAGTATTGTAGTTTTGTTAATGATGTTTTATATTGTGTTATCATAGTGTATTACTTTTTATCTTGAATTGTAATATTTTATCTAAATAAAATACATCATAGTTTATTTTATCTCATTATTGTGTTTATTATATTTTATAGAATAGAGATGACTTTTGTAAAGAGAAATAAATATTACAATCATGGGGTGTTACATTATACCCCCTTAGAATAACTTCAACCACAAATTTAGTTACTCTGATGAAAATAATAAGGGTACTTTTTTCACATTACATAATCATGTTCCCATGTCATGCATTCAAACTTATGATTCTATAGATAATTTTAACCAGGTGAGAAGTCTTGTTTTATCGTTCTCTATCTATAAGATCTTTGTTTTATACTGATTTTTCCTTATAAGATAGATCATGATCCATCTATATGACATCTGGGTTCAGTACATGTGATGGATCAAGTATATATTTCCTCAAAATTGATACATAGAACACATCATAAACTTGAGAGAGGTTCATTGGAAGTTTAAGAAGGTAAATATCCATACCCAAATGACCAAGGACATTGAATGGGCCAATATATCTAAGGACAAACTTTAACTTCTTCTTGAATATCATAACCCTATTCCATAGTGATATTTAAAGCAATACCACATCTCTAAATTAAAATTCCATATCTTTCTAATGATTATTAGTATAAATATTCTATTTTTATACGATTTTAATATGTTTTGGAATGGTTTGAACATTCTAAAACATTTATTGAGAAAAACATATTCCTAATTGTTTACGATCTCCAAATTCACACCAACATGTTGGATTTTTTACTTATTCCCACATAGAGACTGAAATAGTTCCATATAAATTCTATAATAGAAACAATTGTTATAGGAGAACCCTATTAGGGGATGCTTTTGATCCCAAACTCCTTTTATATCAATTTTATCGGATATAAATATATATTACATAGTTTTAATGGTCCTTTTAGATTGAAAAATAGTCTAAGGATGATACGAATTGTTAAATATCAACTATGTATTCAATTATTGATAAATACTTCTACAAACAGTTCAAGGTAAACCTTAGATCTCAATCAGATACAATTGAGAGTGGTACTCCACGTAGCATTATCACCTATTTTATGTTTATCTTTAAATGTTTATCTAGTGAGAAATATTCTTTAATAATAATGAAATTTGTTTCCTTAGTAAGTTGATCAACTACAACTTAAATTGTATTATAGAGTTTAGAAGTCTTAAAAAGGCCTACAACTAAATCTATAGTGATGTTATCCCATTTCCATATAGGAATGGTATTGGTTTCATCATCCCCTTATAGTTTTTTTAGATTCTTCCTTAACTTTGTGTAACACCATTAATAAATAAATAAATAAATAAATATATATATTCTAAAATCTCCCTCTTCAGGTTTTCCCACCGTAAATGATTATTGAGATATCTATACAATTTTTTCTCTTCTAGTATGGATATATAATGATAAGGTATTCACATAATAAAATAGTTCATTTTTCAGTTTAGTATCAATGAGACACATATTGTTTTTCTAAATCTTATTAATTCATCATTATCTTGGTTGAGTTATGTAATATTAATTACCTTCTTTTATAGTTCTATATCTACATTTTGTGACTCCTTTATCTTCACATGGATGGATGGTTGAACAATTATTTAAAAAATATAGGATTTCCCACTTCTTTTATTATTTCAAGGCCTATCCTTTGAAAATACATGATTATTGGGTCTCTTTCAACTCTCATCATGGATAAGGTAACATGAGATTTGTTACTTATATAATTAACCAACTTTTTTCCTTAGTGGGGTGACAATATATTGACTAGTCATAGTCCTTGATCAACCACAACCATCACCTTTGGAACATATTCAAATAATTATATGAGAATATATAGTTTTATATCTTATGATAAATATATATATAACACTTTTCATGATATATATAATGCCTCAATATATTTAATGAAAACATTACCACTTCTAGATACAAATCATGTATTGGGAAATTTCTCTCCTAATACTTTAATTGATGAGAGGCATATTCTACTACCATCTCACTTTTCATGAGAACAAATCCCAATATTTTATTTGATTCCCTGATGTATATCACAAACCCTTCTCCACTGTAGGTTAGTGTGAGTACAGGTTCATTGACTAACATTATATTAAGCACCATGGAAGTTTCATTACATTCTTATATCTAACAGAAATTTAATCCATTATGAGTTATCTTGGTTATTGGATTAGATAATGGTGATAATTTTATCAAAAAGAATTGATATTATCCATACAATGTAAGAAATATATGAATGTTTATTACTATTATTTGTCTTAGACATTCTTCAATTACCTATTTTATTGAAGTATAAAAAAATATACACTTTCTTATGATTACATGACCCCTGAATGACACTTTATACAACAAAAATTCACACTTTCTATATTTTTCATATATTTTTTGATTTATCAATGCCTTAAGAACAATCCTTAAATGATCTTCTTACTCTTCCTTGATCTTTGGATATATGAGAATATAATCTATAAATACTACCAAAATTTGATTTAGGTAATCTACAAATATTCTATTAATTTGATCCATAATGATATAGGGAGAACTTATAATTCTGAATGGAATCACTTTGAATTTATAGTGTCTATGTCAAGTATGAAAGGTTATATTGAATATATACTCACTTTTAACACTTAATTATATCTATATCAAAGGTCAATATTTGATATGTATTGAGATCCTCATAGTTTATAGAACAATTCATCAATATTGGGAAAAGGTTAATTGTTTTTTGATCATGATTTTTTTAATTTAATGGTAATCAATGCAGAGATGAATTCATCCATTTTTCTTCGTAAGAAAGAGGGCTGGAACAACCCATGGTGAAATACTCGAGAATATAAAACCCTTATCTAGATTCTCTTGGACTTTCTTTTTTAATTATTATAACTTAATCAAGGACATTTTAAAATGACCCTTTAGTATAGTCATACTATAGAGTATGAGTTATATGAAAAACTCAACCTCATGATCTGGGGGAATTCAAGGAAACTATTTAGGAAATACATTTAGATATACCAAAACAATAAAACTATATATAATATTAGGCTTTTACCCAACTATTTGATCTACATAATCCTAATTTCTAGGTATTATGTTCCATTAAAGGGAAGTAACTTCTATTTAGAGATTATAGACATCCTTGCATTGATAAAAAATCATTCGTTGATTTGGAATATAAAATTTAATTTACATATCCTAAAAATTGATATATGACTTATGTACAGAGATCCAATACATGCCCAAAACTATATTAAATTATACTAAAGAAAGAATAAAAATATTTTCAGGAAGCATATTCCAAAAAAAATTAATCAGATAAGATTTGTATACTTGGGATGTAATCATTAATAAATTTCTAGTTTCCATAATCAATTTTATATCTAGTGGTTGGGGTGGTGATTTTATGATCTTAGAAAACATTTAATATTTGATAGAGTGGGTATAAGAAAAATCAAATAACACATTTTTAGTTATTTAGAAGAATATTGATGTACCTTCCACCACATCATTATTATGACCCACATTAGTGGTTATGATTTTATATGCATTCACTTTATCCCTTGTATTTGTAGGTTTATATTGTTAATTATCATCATTAACCCTTAATTGGTGCACTTGTTGGTGGTATTCCCATACTCCTTACAATTGAAGAATTAGAGTGTGGGTGGTGCTTAGGTTATAAATTATTCTTATTCTTATGATAAATTTGATACTTAAATCCTTTATGTAATTCTATACAATACATGAAACATTAACCTATTAATTCAAGGAAATTTTCTCCACTTTTCTTCCTTTTTTTGTATATATGGAGATTAATTTTATTTCCTCCATTTTATCATTTGAGATTCCTTGAAACTCAACTTTTCTATTCTTTTACCAATAATATAGAGAATAATAAGAGCCTTTAATTTCTATTTCTTCCTTAATAGAACATAAAAAAGTTATTCATATCTAAAAAAGTTCCTTATATCCAATTCCATTCAAAGACATGGTTTTATGCCACAAAGAAATGTGAAATTTTTCTTTTAGGGTCAGTGATAAAACCAGAATCATTTCTTTAATTTTTCATAAATTTTTATTCATTTCTAGTAATGGATTAATCCTCCCTTTTTTTAAATCTAATAATTCTCCCACTATTTTAGTTGTAAGAGTTTAGGGAAAATATCTGTTTGAAATTACCTTCTTAAATTCATTCCATTACACGAAGTAGAATTTTTCCTCTCACATTATATTATTAATGAGAGTGAACTATTGATTATTTTCTCCAGCCAAATGATAATTGACCAAAACAAAATTTTTTACTCTATAAGTACTAGAGAATGGAAAGTATATTTTATTTTTTCATGATCTATTAATCAGAAATTATTATATTAGTAGATCTACTAAAGGAGGGTGGACATTTCCATAAGTTTAACTCAATGGAGAGTTTTAAATTCCTTTGTGAGTTTGGAAGTTTGAAATGAATTATATTATTTTTTATTTCTTAAGATAGTTTGGTGAGGATATTCATGATAATTTTCAATACGGATCCCTTGATATTTTTTTTCTCATGAGTATGATCACTAGTTTTCACATCAAAATTGTTGTTATCACGATTACTCTTAGTTCCATCCATTTACTAAAATAAAATAGGTTAGTTTAAGTATCAATAAATAATTAGTGTAATGAATCATATGTTAAGGAAAATCAATCGTAATATATCATAAGTTATGATACATTCATTTCAACATATGAGATTTGTTTCCAAAAAAATTTGGAATGGTTTTTCCCGATGCTTGGGAATGGGTGATTGAGGGTGGTTACACAATCGTTTGTGTTAGGTTTACCATGTTTGTCTATAATAGAAATTAAAAATAGTTACCACATCCATAACTGAGTATAGACCTACTTTCCAAAGTATGGGATTACTTTTGGGTTTCAGACCCAATAATTCTTAGGGACGCACATTGGTTGAGAGGATGGGATGTCAGGATCATAAAACCCTTTTAGGGGGGAATTATTTTTTATTCTGAGATTTTCTTAGTGATTTAAGATATGTTTGTGAAATACTTCCCAAGCCTTGATAAAGGAATGGTTACCCATGTGTCAATAACTTGATTAAGATCATGTGTCGATGGGAACACCTATGTGTATATCAAAGGTTCCACATAATTTTCTTATTAATTTATGATGAATTAGTTTTTTTCCATATTTGGGAACTCTGGATTTTATTTCCAAATAGGGAGGCAGTTGGTGTCTTAGAGACGGGATCAAACCTTTACAAGAAATCCTACATATCCTATGAAAATAGGAAGCAAAACCCACAGAATTCGTTTGACATAATTTAAGGTCACATGACAGGAAAATACCACATAGTTTAACATCATGTGTAATCAAACTTACATCCCATTAAAGGGACTACATTGGTTGAATCCTTTACATTCTATTGGTATAATCGTCACTAGTCTCTAATCCCACATGAGTCATACACAGTTTTTAGAAACAAGAGATAGATAAATATCAAACACATTGCATGAGAAAATATTTTCATGATACATACACATTAATGTTTCCCTTAGAGAGGTACGATTACCATTCTCATGGATGATACGGTATGGAGCTCAGAATTTTTGTGGAATTCCTACATATCCTATTTATAACTAGAATCAGAGTTATTGTTTTTCGATTACCTCGGATCCTGTTGATGGGTTGAGGAATTTAATGGCATGGTCGGGGATTACAGTTAAAATGATGCATTTGTATGACACACATCTCAACTGCTAATGGATGATAATGGTTGGTAGAATCATGGGATAATTTATTCCCTTAAGTCAAAAATATTTTGGATATAAAGGGACTTACACTAGGGAAGATTTTTTGGAGATTAAGCCTCAAAGAAGGCACCCTACATATCCTATTTAGACAGGAATTAGAGTTCTCATAGTTCAATGATCCCTAACCGGCTGATGGGTTGGGGTGGGTCTTGAAACTCAGATAAAAAACTATTATCCCCTAGTTTTTAGGAATTATAGTGGATTCTACCATGATTGATTCCCATTTTCATGTTCATTCTCTATATTCTCATAGATAAAGAGAGATGGAGGCCATGAAAGGTATGTTAAATATGATCAATGAATCACAATGTTACCTCATGAATGGATGCCACAAATAGGGTTCCATGAGTGTATAACCCAAACCCATTAAGAGGACACCACTTATAAAGGGGGTGTGCAACCAACAGTTCCTATTTGGGTCTCCACATGGTATGAGTCTGAGTGTGTCCACTAGGTGATGTTGAATTGTCCTAGGGGATCTTACCAACCTATCTTGATTTTTTTCTAAACATGTCCTAATTGTATGCCTGATATTGTTAGGGTGTTCTAAACATGGTATACACATCCAAGGGTGTCTTTTTGACCTGTCCAATATGTTTTTATGATCGAAGTTCATGATTACATGATCTTTCTCATAATCAAATGACTTGTCCTAGATATATTTGAATGATCATAGTGAATTGTCCATGATATCTTCATATGATCAAAATTGACATGTATAGGGTCTTTCACATAATTAAATTGCACTATCTGGGATGTATTTATATGATCAAGACAAAAATATCCAGGGTCTTTCGTGTGATCAAATAAGTCATGCCCAACACATTTCACATAATAAAACAGGCTTGTATATAGGTTGTAATATGATCAACCTAGCTTTTCCTTAGGCTATCTCATGATGATTTTGACATGTCAATGGACTATTACCGGGAAATTATGGAATGTATAGGGCTGCACAAGGGAATCACAAGACTATTGAGGGGTCTTACGATCACATTATCTTAAAATAGTTATGTAGAGGGGTCTCATGAACATGATTAGGGTCATGCACATGTCCAAGTGTTGGATGTTTATGTCCAAATAGATCATTCATTGGATGCATGATCATCATGTTTCATGGTAAGAGGAGAGCATGACCAAGGGTTCACTTCATAGATGCACCTCCTAGGGTTTGTATAAAAAAGGAGGGATTTTATAATGGTTTATACGCATTACAAGGGAGTTCCCCCATGATGACATAACATGGTGCTTGATTTATAATATGGATGGCTATTAACTCTTGTGAAGTTTTCTTCCAAAAGGTGTAGAGGCATCCCATTGATTACACATGCATAAAAAAAGGTGCATGGAGCATGGGAGGATTGACAGAGGGCCTGTACATCATGGTCATGAAGCCTAAGGTATGCATATAAATAGAGGATCCTATCCTTATGTTCATATGCATTCTAATTATTTATACATGATGACGAGTTCCTGAATGATGGGATCACATGATGCACCATTGATCATGTGATTATCATGACCTCATAGGAGGTCTTGCAATGATTTCTTTGATCATGGATGAGATCTATGTATCAAATCCACCAGGTGCATGGATGAGGGTACACATTCAAGGATTTAGAACACACTTACACGTATTAGGTGATTTTTCATGGTCCTTCAAATCCTTTATTTTGATTTTCAAAAAATCCAGTTTAGGAAAACCGGAAACCTCATAGCCAAACAACAGAAATTCAGAATTCAAAATTCAAAATTCAAAAAATAACCACAAACCACTTTCCCACCTCGAGCCGCACGACCTCCTCAAGAATCATTTCCACACGAAAACCATCATTCCGCCAGCAAGAAAACTGGAACACCACGCGCCACCATTCACATGATGATTTCGGAGGCACCAGGTCTGACCGACAGGATCTCAGACAAATCCATAACACCGGATCACCGGCGAGCTTCACCGGCATTCATCGTCACCTTCAACCTCAACACTGGTAGAATCCCTTCGTCGCCATCACAAATCAAGAGCCACACAACCATCACCCACACCACAGACATTCACAAAACCAAAAATTCAAACGCGACAGATGCACATCACAAACCAAAACAATCAGAAAACAAGAAAACTACAGCGATTCACACCAACTTCACCGCATCCATAGGAGGATCAAACCGCCTGACCTCCTGAACTTTCACCAATCCAACACCACCATGTCAGAAGAGTCCACTAGAAACCCCTTCGTCATCAACTTTAGCGACACCACCAAACCGTGCAAGCAACACCTTGTTTCTGAATATCCCACTACCACCGACCGAATCGACCGCTTCAGACACAATGTAAACACACCACACTCACCTGAGAAGATTCGGGACCCCACGAACCACCGACGCATGAGCACGACCTTCAGATGATGAGGAACACACTGCAGGACACCAGCGCGCTGTTGAGACATGAAGTTTTGTGAAATCACAAAACCAAATTTTCATGTGATATATTTGTTTCATGCCACTTAATGATATGAATGTTATCATATAATGAATTATTGTGGTGGAATCCCATAGAAGTTTCTCCTGATGGGAGCCTCATGATTAATTAGAGATGCTCTCCGAAGATGGTATCCAACTTATCATCCCATGTTTCCCATTATACTCTTCACTCTCTTTTTTATCCCCTCCCTCATGTGTAGTTTTCTAAGGGGATGGGGGTTTATATATATAGGTCATCCTCAATTGATTCCACTTTATGCATTGAGTGTTCCACATGCACTAGATATAGAAAATGAAGGATTCACATGAAAATAATCATGTGACTGTGAGATAGAATCTCATGATAGCATGGTCGATAGACAATACGATTATCATGATCAGATCCAAGGGCTTCACATGATCGAATTCATGTGATGATGCCTTGGAATTCATGGTATTGAGGTGGTAGATCATTTCATGATCCATAGATGGGAGGTTATCACAACAGGAGATACATTCTCCATCACGTGAAGCTGTGATGATGCCCAAATGACATCACCTAACTATCATCATTCATGACATGATCATTAGAAAATATTGTGATTTATTTCAAATGGTTTTAGGATTAGATTTATGTGATGCTTATGATTTATTTTAAAGAAGGAAATTTTACAAAATGTAGTCGCATGAATAGCCCCAGGACATCGAGTGTATCCCATTCATCTTGGGTTGATTCTAGAGAAGAATGGAATAGATTTCATCGAATAGTGGGATGATTTAGGGTGACTCAGTAGTGTCAAAAAATGGGAATCCATGGTGTGGAAGGTGGGTAGAGGTTGAAGATGATCGTATGAAGTGATCAGATGGAACAAAGCACTTTGATTGGACATAGGTGATTATTTCCATATGTTTTTAAGGTATAGGAATAGTTCTATGCTTGGGTAATATCCCATAATTATACCCTAATTGGTTTGGATCTACTTAATAATCCTAGGCATTCTATCTACCACTGAAGATGAAAGTGGGGTTGGAACCTACAACATATGCACCCACACCCCCACGGAATGCACCCTCCCATTGCACGACCTGCTTAGGCACACCTACTACATGAAACCTATGCACACACCATCTGATTTCTTCTCACCCATACTCTTTCCACTAGTATGGATATCTGGTTGGCTCCCTAGGGTGCGATCAAGGTGACTTATGCAAGTTCCCTTGGTTGATCTGGGCAGCTGGTTAGCCTGACTAACCATTTTTTGTATATAAGAACCCTTGTTCACTTATAAAAATAATATAATTATAATGGATTACATAAAGTACATTACATTATTAAAATTTACCCATTACCATACATTTTCCTTCAAAAATTCCACCTCCAAATCCTCTATGAATGGTATATCAGTCCTTTTATCATAGTCTCCACATTTCTGAAATATTTGATTGAAAATTTCATATCACACAATTATAGGTGTAAAAAAAAATTCCCCCCTTAGAATAAGATTCGTTCAAAATGAAAATAACCAGATTCTAAAGTAAAGATAAATCACTTTTACATATATCTAAACTTTTTAAGGGCTTTGATATTGAACTCGATGAGAGGATTTTTCTATAATGTGTCAACTAAGGGATTTTAGGTGCTATCAAGAAGTGACTCCTATCCTTGAGTTCTTAGATAAATCCATGATAGGAAATAACATTGGATTGGGGTATGGTTACCCTGGGACTAGAATGTATATAAATTCTATGATAGACCAAAGATTGTGTGAAAATGAACTTGTGGCTAGATCTGAAGTAAGGTGCTTGGAGATAACTACAAATCCCATGAGAATGATAATCAACCCATACATAGTTATAATATATATATATATATATATATATATATATATTACATAGTATATTAAACTCATGCACATGGAATATAGGTTCATATATGAATGACTATAATTAATGTCCTTACATATATCTAGCTCATATGTAGGAAGGGTAATGTCAGTACTTTTTGATGAAACCGCAGGTAGAGACCCATGTTTTGGTGGATATGTTTCGTGGATCATCAATGAAACCTATCCTTTGGGTAATAAAAAATAAACCCAAACCCCTATATTTGAGTGGTAAACTTTCAATAAATATTTCATGAGAAGTTATCATGAATTTCCATATAAATGAGATTCCTTAATGCTTTACCTTCTCTAGTTGCCTTGAGATTGCCTATTTTACAAGGATAATTTGGGTAAGATATCAATCTCGGAGGGAGAATGATCTAAAGAATTCCTAAGTTAATGTACTTATAGAGAATATATTTATTTTTTTATAGGGAAAATTAATGGTACCTACATTATATATATCTTTGGTAATTATATTTACTTAGTTTTTTCCTAATATTTATATTGTGTAAGGCATAGTGTTCATGGGCTTGGATTTTTTTCAGGACACCATCTTATGAGTTTTTGACATGACCTGTTTTAGGCCTCTTCTATTTCATGAGTGCTCAACATTTCCCATATCATGAAAAGTGATTTCCTAGAATGTAGAGACTCAAAATTTCCCATGGATTCCCTTTTTGAGTTTTCATCCTAGTGAGAATTATGCCTCTTTTAGTTGGATATTTTAAGGTATTGCATACTAGAATAGTAATGTGTTGGTTTTTAGAGTCTTATAGCTTTGATATATAGCTTCTTTAGTTTATGGTATTGTAGCTCAGACCCTCTATTGATATGGTTTAGGGTATTATAGATCAAACCAATTATTTCTATAGTTTAGGGTATTTTAGGTCATAAATTATGTTACTATAGTTTATGGTTTTTTTATCATGAACCTTATGTTGTTATAGTTTTAGGGTATTTTTGTGAAGTCCTTCTTCTATTGTATTTTTAGGTTATTTTATCTCATTATTTATGTTGCTATAGTTTAGGGTCTTTTAGCTTAGACATTTTATTGTGGTTTTTAGGGTCTTTTAGACCAGACATTCTATTATTGTAGTTTAGGGTCTTTTAGATCAGACCTTCTATTGGTAGTGGAGGATGGGTGTTCATAAAGTGTTTGAGAGTCCTTTAGTCTTGATGGTATTATAAAGAAAATGTGTCCATGAAGGGTTCTGATACCCTGCATCCTTAATTGATATTATGATGAATGAATGTTCATAAAGGGTTTTGGAACCCTGTGATCTTGTAAATATCATGATGGATGAGTATTTAAGATGTTTCGTGACATCCTACATATGGAATGAGATTATATTTGATGTATGGTAAAGCAATAAGAATACAGGGTTCACATGGATAGTTGGAATATTTATTATGGTAGAAACATGTCCAAAATCTTGAATCAGTGAACATGGAATGATACTATGTACTAAGGATAAACCAAAACACCTTAATCCATTGAGTTCTGTCATGGTACCAGTGGGACTCACGAGGATCAGAGTTCCTTACATGAAAAGAGGACATGCCTCTAGTTGGTAGGCTAGAATCCACTATACATGATTCTATAGGGATTACATTCATGGTCACATAAAGGGGATCCCCACTCTTTTCCAAGGGCATTGAAGGATTTTTGAAGAATCAAACATCTAGACTATGAATAGGTACGTAGAGAAAATGACTATCTAGAAAGGGTTATAACACCCTATGGAAGTCTATATTTTTGGTTGGGAGGCTTAGGCCCTATGAGATGTGGTTTTGAGTCACAAGGTGTGGCCCATAAAAAGGTTCAATAATGGATTATTGCATCCCTTCTTTGAGAATGGGTACAATACATGGTGATGTAACATCAAGGATATCAAATCTACTTGAATAGTATGGATATGGGGATTAAAAATCATGGTCTATGAATATTTTACTTAACTAGATGTGGGAACTAGTGGGTACATGTCCACCATTTAGGATAATAGGAGCCTGTAAAGTTTCACATGGTCAGGAAAATTACTCATGGGTTTAAGTGGGACTTCATGGGATCTAAGGGTCTATTTATAGGATCCAATCCTTGTTACCAATATTTTATGGGGAAGAGCCAAGTGAAAATAATCCCAAGGTCCATGGGGTTTCAATAGAAGGATATCAACACAAGGAACTGGTTACGTTAGCACAGACTTCAAAGGAATGATGGTGGTTTATGAAAAGTATAATATTCATGAAGATTTTGAGAAACCTAAAAGTTTTGTAATCACCTAATGGACAAATTATCATAATTAGGAGATGTAAAAAATTAATACTCTAACATTATCCTAGACTAATGGGTCCATAGAGAATTTATTGGATTTTACTAGGGCCACAATGTGGGCCCTATGAGCTTTACGCGTCATTCATTTATGCTCTAACTTTTTCCTAAACTTTATAGATGAAGAGTTTAGCTAGTGTAGACTTTACTTTTACATAGGCTACACTTTTTGGTTTCCCAACCAAACATGTTTTATATCTTTTTTACTAGTAGTTTTAGGGTATTGTGATTTGAACCATCAAAGGCTAGAGTTTAAGGTCATACAACTTTGGAAAAAGTATATATAGATTAAGTTTATGATGAACATGGACCATGTATGAGGTTAATGTTATAGAAAATCCTAATTAGGATACCTAGGGTCAAGAGTACTCCAACATACACATGATAAAGATATGGAAATGTTTTAAATCATGAAATGAATTTCTCAGGTCATGAGTAATGATATGAAACAATAATTCTAGGGATATACTAGAACACCATCAGGTGTTAAGTTCTACAATAGTGAAATTAGGCTCCAAAGGATGAGAAATCCTTTATACATCACTAGAAAGGTCAAACAAAGATATATGTTTTCTTTTCCAGGTTCCATGAAAGGTTTACAGAAAACCAATATTATTGAGACATGAAGTTTTAATTATGGGATGAGGTGCATAAAGGTTTAGGGAAGCACCTCGTAGTTAGGTTTATTGGGGTTATTCTTTTGTGTTCCTTTGATAAGGGATGATGATGGGTGATGGACTACACAGTTTAATGTCATATAGTGGGGATGTAACAATCATGAAGATTCATGTACTATGACAAGGATTTTTCCTTTTAGTTCAATGTCATGTGGTGGGGACATCTTACATTCCTTTTAGCTAAACATCATGTAGTAAGGATGTGTGAAGCAATGTAGAAAATGTGTAAGATATCATTTGCAACACTATGCATTGGTCATAGAATTTAGATATAGGGTGCATATTTTATTAGTACATAGGATTATTTTTGTGTATCCATATGTTGAATCCTTTCTTGTGTATATTTATCATGTTTATAAGAAAACTATACATAGATATGAATCATGCATAGGTAGAATGATCTTGTGTAACTCAGACCTATTTAAATGGAGGTATATGTCTATTTTACAGTTTGTTTAATATGAAGAGTCATTGTCATGAATTTTTATGTCATACGTCTTGTACATGAAGAGTTCCCTGCATAGATATGAACTATACACAAGGAGGGGGATATTTTTATGTTTTAGATGGACCCAGTGTTGGATATCCATGTGTCTCTATATATCCCATGGTAATAGAAATCAGTCCACCCATATTTCTTGAATGGGAAACTCTCTACACAAGTTTGATCCATACACAATGGTGGGGGGATTTTTCCTATTGATTTTGGTAGTTGGACCCTGGATTAGAGATCTTGGAATGACTATGTATCCTATGATGATAGGAATTGATCCAAAAATAGTTATTGAGAAACCATGTAGTTTAGCTTCATATGGTAAGGAAATAGGTTCCCCGATGTGAAGAAGAAATATTGTGGATGGACCCAAGACTGCAGATATGGGTGTCACTACATATCCTACAATGTAAGGAATCAAGACACAAATAGTTATTTAATAGAGGTGTGGTGAAAAACCAAAAAAAAAATATAGTGGTACTCTTGGGAGAGGTCCATGTTAATGCATGTTTTTATGTCATGCAAGAGACATAAACCATGATGTTTGACATTATGCATCAAGGACTCATGGTGTTATTTTTAAGGTATTGAATCTAGGACAATGTTAACCCTATCATGAACTAAAATGTCTCTATCATAGATGGAAAACCTTTTCAAAATTCATAATCTCATGTGAGCTATTCTCAATGTGAGAAACAATGAATGGAAAAGGTTTCTCTCACCACACAGAGGCAATTAAAGGAAATTACATGGGAATTTTATATCATGTGGTGGATGGATCAAGATATAGGATATTGGTATCCATACGCATCTCATTGGGATAAGAGTCATACCATATATAGTTTTAGAAATTTGTACAGTTTAGTGTCAAACAATAAGGACATCAACAATGCAGGTAAACGCTAGGTGGTAAGGATGAATTTGACTCAACATGAAAAATGAAGTATCATGACTGGACCCAAGAATGGTGATTTGGGAATCACAATGTATCCTTTAATGAAAGGAATCAAGAAACATATAGTTCTTAAAAAACTCCACATTTTAGTAACGTGTGGTATAGACATTAACCGTGTAGTTTAAAATCATAAGGTATGGATGAAGGTTACCCATCATGAAAAAAAGGAATAAAAATTGTCACAGAATATTATGACTTATGAATGGGACAAATATATTGTGGTGGGACCAAATATTTGATATTTGGGCATCACTACATATGCTACAATGGTAGGAATCAAGCCACATATATTTCTTGGATGGGATATTTCTTATGTGGATCCTAATCTCACACAGGGATAAGGGCACTTAGTTTCCCTTTAACTTGGATCTAAATTATGTATGATGAATTATTGTTGAAATGATTCTTCCTATGTAGTTTAACATTATGTGGTAAGGACGTATTTCATATAGTTTCATGTCATGTGTTCCTGACTTCTTCCATACAATTTAATGTAATGTGGTTAGGACGTCTTCTGTACAGTTTAACATCATGTGGGAAGTACATGTTATGTACATTTTAACTTCATGGGATCAGGATGTGTTACAATTTAACTTCATGTGGTTCCACACATGGATTTTTTTAATATTTTTGACCTCTGATCCAGTTTATCTTTTGGCATTGGAGTTGGATCTCAAGTTGTGGGTGTGATGATTTTAATGTTTGAGTTTTGAAGTATTTTTCTCTAGCTACATGATCAAAATATTGTTTGGAAAAACTGTTTGGCATGATCTAGGAAACTATGCAGGTCAAATGTTGGTGGTAGAGGCATGGAGCAAAACTTATGCATAGTTTTTCAAACTGTACGACAATTGTACGAGGAGGTTCTGTCTCAAGGAAGTGGAATTTATAAAAGTTGGCACATGGTTTGAAAATCATGGGACCTTACCACATAGGTGCCCAGTTTTTTCTAGTGAGGGGCATATAGTAGGCTCATGGTTTGGTAAATTTTGTCGCCAAACCGTGCAAGATGCTCAGATCTTAAAAAATTTCAAAATTCCTAATATAAACTTATAGGGGTTTTACCCAAAAACACCTTCCCCTTCTCCCTCTAGTTCGTGTGACCCTAAAGGGACTTCCCCCTTATTTTCCAAGATTCTACATCCCTACCTTGGTGTAGATCTAAAGATCATTCAATGATTTGGGCTAGATCTTTAAGTCATTCCCCTCTCATCATCTCCCTTGTCTTCTTTCTTTCATTTTCCCTTGAGATCTCTTTCAACCTTAGTCATATGGATCTAGGGTCGGTATTTTCCTTGGTTTTTTGGGGGTTTTTCTTATTTAAGGTTTGTCTTGGTCTATCTTGGATATTGGATCTTCTGGGAGGTGGTTTTGGGTGTGCATTATTATTGGACCATGGATTTGAGGGAGGTTTTCAATTACAGTTGACTTTATAATTTAATATTCATTATTTTCTTAATTTTCAAACCTCCATTATATTATAAATAGTGATGTGTGATTTTTAAATTAATTTTTTGGTGTGAAAATTGGTGATTTATACCTTGTTCTGTGATAAACGATATTGTTTTGTAAAATATTTCACACCATGTGTTTGATAAAATGTCCCATTGGTTTTTTGTGAGTGTTTTGTAATATTTGAAGTATGGTATGGGTTGGTAAATATATTTGTGACATGTAAATAATGATTTTTATCCCTTGAATGGGGTCTAAAATTATTTTTTGGATTTAAAAGAAATGTGTATTGGCTCTCAAAAATTGGTTTGGCATGTGGTGGTGGTGAATGGACCATTTTTCATTTTAATGAAAATGGATTGACTTGAAAATGTGGAATGTTTACTAAAAAATGAATTTTATGAGATTTTTTTAAAATGGAAAATGGTGTGGTCACACCAATTTTAAAATTTTATTTGGTTCTATGATAAATAATGATTTTATGAAAATAGATTGAGGCCTGTTTGGCACTTTGATAAAAATGGTGGAAGTGTTTATTATGAAAAATCACCTTGGACAATTCTCTTGTTGAGTTTTATTTTGAATGGGTGGGATTTCCTGATTGTGGAATCCTCATGAACCATTTATTTAGTTTTGGAATGGGAGGTCCATGGTGTAGAATCCTTCATAATCTATGAGTTGTATAAAAATATATTGATCCTTGGAGTGATTCAGGTGATTCTTATTGTGAAAACTATTATATATGTGCATGTTATTGGATGCTCGATTGGAATCCGTTATCTCACCCTCTTCTATACTTCTGACCTAGAAAACCTTAATTATCTACTGAATTTTCTAAGAATTATTTCTACACTAGTTATATTACACACTAGCTAGTGGCCCCTAGAAAGAAGATATTTTATTATTATTGCTAGGGGATTATGCCCCATGGTCTATACCAAATGGGGCATGGCCAAGAATGTGGGTGTATTTGATGTCATTGAGTGGGGAATTATTTTTGGGATGAGTCAAAACGTATTGGTATGTTTTGGATTATTTATCTTCTCCTAGGTTTATCCCATGTTCAATAGCACTAGGTTACTTACAATGGAAGATTGAGATGCATGATTAGTTGGCTAAACTTGTTTTCTTATTTCCATTTGCCTTATATTGTGATTATTATGGTTCTATCATGTGTGGTATAATTATTTTGAAAGTGATGATTTGGTTTTCAAATTTGTATGGAAAATATTTTCACTAAGAAATATTTTATATCTCCGTGTTCTAGATTTCAAATGAAGGAATCACTTTCCTCCTTGAAAATATAAATGACACCTTCTTGGAAAGGAAATTATATTTGGAAAAATAAAAAGGGAAATGGAATATTATTTATTTTAAAGTAGAAAAGTGTTTTGGAAAATATTACATTATGTATATTGAATTTCAAACATGAAGTTGATGTATCTTTCATTTTAATGAAAGTGCATTGGGAATAGATTTTTCAAGAAAACCTACTGAGTTTTAATACTCATGCCTATAGTTCTTTCTTGTTTTTATCTTTTGGTGAAGGTTAAAATTGATATTGATTGACACGGGTGATGGTTGTTCATGGTATTGGAGAGTGACCATTGGGAAAACATGGAGATGTGGGGTTGTCAGGTGTATTTTGGTTTTTTTGTTCAGTTGTTGCATTTCCAACTTTGGGTAAAAGATATTTAGTGTGGAAGTTATATATATATATATATTGGTATTCTTTTTTAGCTTTCCAAAATTCATTTTATCTTTATTTTATTAGGAAACATCATTCCCTCTTGTCTCTCTACTGATTCCTAACACTAGTTATTAGCCTGTGGGGATCAGGAACACCCTTCTGGCCATACAACAGATCCGCTTGAGTGACCAGTTCAGGGTTGGATCAGGTTGGTTCATGAAAAAATTACATCATATATGGTCAATATTTAAGGAACTTGCTTTTATAGTGCCCTATGTTATTTGGGGATGTCAAGGTAGATGGAGTAGGACCTTTCGATCCTTTGGGTTTTTTGGTTATTATGGGTTGTTTGGTGTTTGGGATATAGAAAGTGTAACATCACGTTACTTCTCCAGGTACTTTTGATGTTTCTAAGAACCTCTGTTTTGGAATAGTGTATTGGGGGTGAGTTTGGGTGATCTTTTAAGTAAAACAAGAGGGCAATGGCTTGTGCACAGTTTGCGCATAGTTTGACAAACCATGCGACTAAACCGTGCCAACCAAGCAGCACTGGACAGAGAGGTACACACGGTGTGTGCACAGTTTGACAAATCGTGCAACCAAACTATGCGAACCGTGTATCTCTGGACATTGAGGTCCGCATGGTGTGCGCTTGGTTTGACAAATCGTGTGCCTCTGCCCAGGTAAACCGTGGCTGCGGTTTCTAATTCCAATTTTTTCTTTTAAAACCACCCGAACCCGCGTGACTTCTATATTTTCAACCTTGGCTCAATATTGACTCATATTAGGTCTTTCCTAAACCCCCTAGAGAGATTCCAAGGTGATCCGAACATATTTCTTCGATATTGAAGGCTCGGATTGAAGATCCGCTCTCCTCCCAGTAAGTGGATTTCATCTTGTTGTGTTTCTCATTTATTACTCAATCTTTTCTTGATCTTTTCATAGGATATTCCCTTTGTTTCCATGGATCTAAACCTATGGGTTGAGGTATAGATCTAGGGTTGTGAATCAAGATCGAGTTTTGTAAGATCTTGATTTCTTTGATCTTAATTTTTGTTTTAAGGATTTAGATCCGAGTTTTGATTGATGCCGTTGTGCCACATGGTTATTGGGGTTCTCATTGGGTTAACTTCCATTAATAAATCGAGGTAGGTGGTTCTGTCCCAAACTGATTTTTTTATCTTTGTATTGCTTGATTTATTTCAATAGTTGATTTAAATTCAATTTCTTTAATATTATTTCAATTAAATTGATAAAAAATCGATTCCATTGAATCGAGATATTTGTAATGGTTTTGTCATCGATATTTGGAAAACCCCAATTCTATTGAATTTGGTGTGTTTATGGAAATTGGACGATTTAAATTATTTAATTTAATTTGTGGATTTGATGGAAATGTTTTCAATTAAATTGTTGAATTTAATTGTGGAAATTAATTTGTGAAATGATAGAATTGGTTTTGAATGGATTTTCAAACTGGTGAAATGGATTAAAATTATTTGATAGAAACCCATTGGTTTTATCTTTTGAAAAAGGCATGTTTTGAATAAGACCTGTTTTGGTTTTAAATGGAATTATACTGGCATTTTTGAAATAGAAGAATTGGAATAATCGTATTTTAAGATCTCTTAAAATAGCTCACCCATCATGTAAGAGTGCATGCAATCCTTAGATAGTTAGTGAGTTATTTGGATACACTCTACGCTACGAAAATGTTCTAAAACATACATGCGGCGGGTCACATCCCCGATGGGTTTGTGACGAGTCTCCTTTGGCCAGTGTCATAGGGATGTGTGTATACACATCTTTCTGAGTTCACATAGAGAGTGAAGAATCCTATAACTGGTTAATACTATCGTATCTTTTGGCAGATGACCATGTTGCTTTCCTGGATATTTATATTTGTGATATAAATGTATGCCAATGCTTTTGAAATATTTTACATGCCTGCTGAACTTATATAAACTGTTTATATAAATTTTTTATTTAAGCCATTGTTTTAGAAATATTCCATCATATGTAAAGTCTTTGCTTAAGGTATTTATTTCCATCATTTGAAAATGTTTAGCAAGTTTTGTTAAAATATGATTTTGAATTGTCAAACCTATTTATTTGAAAAATTGAATGTTTTCTTTGGATAATCTATATTTGACTCCTATTATGGAATCTTTGGTGGTATCCTACTGGGATTAGTATCAAACCCTAATTTTTCCTTTAGGTGTTTGTAGACTTTATCCTTCCAGGTTTGAGCAAGGGGAAGGGATCTCTTGGAGGTGGATCCGGTTGCTGAACATTGGTCTTGGTTAGTTGTGTCTTTAGGGACTCTGGGTCTGTTTTCCCTTTGTAGTACATGGGTTGTAGTACTTTGTCATTTTATTCCTCTTTGTATTCTGGTACATTTCTCCCAGTGAGGCTTATTTTTTTATGCATACTATTTTGTATTGTTTCTTTTGCTTCCGCATTCTTGTGGAAAAATTGTTCCCACTTTCATGTTTTATGATGTCGGGTACCAGTCGCCAACCTGTGGGGATCGAGAACGCCCTTCGGGCTATGTCAGGACTATCTCGGTCATCAGGTTACCAGGTTACCTGAGCTGGTTCGTGACAAAATGGTAAGAAAGGCAGGTTTAGCATATTGCCTTGATGATATTATGCATTTGAATAATCTTTTCAGAACTTAGGAGGTAGTTGTGATTGATTGCCTGGATAGCTCTCACCGCAATGAACCTTAAGTCACCAGGGGTGGTTAGGGAAAGGCGACTTGTGGATTAGTTCTAGTATTTTCCATATTTTGATTTTGATAGAGTGAAATCCAAATCTTTTTAATCCCTTATATTAAGAATAATTTTCCTTGTAACTCTGTTCGAGTGATAATCTAGTGTCTTCTTTTTGTCTGCTGATGTTGTGTAGCATCATGCCTCCAAGAAGACGTGGAGCTCAGATCCAAAAAGAGGCTGCTGATGAACCTCATAAAGTGAGTCCTATTGTGGATTCGAGTCTGGTTGAGGTAATTGTTCGCACTGTCCAAGATCTAGGACATGCACCACCTCTAATCCCTATTCAGACTGTAGCTTTAGATCCTCAAATTGATATTCACCGAAGTCATTATCAAGAGTTCCTACACTAGAAGCCACCAGTTTTCAATGGCTCCATTGACCCTCAACATGATAAGGAATGGTTGAGTAATATTGAATGTCTTTTTGGGTTCTTGGAGACACATGAAGTGATCAAGGTGAAGTGTTCCACCTTCGTGCTGGAGGGACCAAGCAGGAGATGGTGGGACACAATGGTGACGACAGGGAAAAACGAGGGTTTGGAGTGGAAAGACTTTAGGGTTCTTTTCACTGATCAGTTCTATCAAGAATCAATTGTGTTGGCCAAGGATGTGGAGTTTTTCAAGCTTGATCAGGCCAACAAAACCGTGACTGAGTACTCAAATCGCTTTGCTGAATTGGTACAGTTTCCTCCTAAAATTGTATCTAATGAGAGGATGAAGGCTCGGTGATTTGAGTTGGGGATTCGATCAGATATTCATTCTAAAGTTTTATTATTGAAGTTTCCCACTTATGCCGATGTGTTGGATAGGGAGATGATGGTTTAGATAGACCTGGCAGGAAAGTCTGGGTTGAAGGAAGTTTTTTTCCTTCTTTTGACCGAGTTGGTTCCTTTAAAGGGAAGCAGAAGCGTGAGTTTTCTCATGCTGGTTCTCGACAGCAGAGTTATTCCAAACCTCCGGTGGCAGCAGGGGGGACTTCACTGACTTTCTATTAGTGTGGAAGGCCAGGTCATTCTAAGAGGGTTTGCACTGAGGTACCCAAGAACTGTAGCTCCTACGGACGTTTAGGGCACTTACAGAGATTCTGCCATCACTACTCTACTCCACGCAGTGGAACATGATCATCATCACCACCAAATACTACGGGGAAATAAAATGCTTCACATGAAAAAGGGTTCCAGCCACTGGAAACTGGAATGAAGGTTATTCACGCAATGGATGAGTCGCCAGACATGGCTTATGCAGGTCCCACAACAGTGAGAGGTACCATTATTATAGCTTCATATTTAGTGACAGCTCTTTTTGATACTGGTGCATCTCACTCCTTTATTTCAACCCATATTGTTAATCTTATTAATCTACCTTTGGAGCTTTTATCTTGTGAAATGGATATTAATAAACCTCTTGGAACAATGAGAGAGAGGGGTCTCCGTAGTCCTGCTTGGGTTTTCTTTCTATCAGATGTTGAGCTTTTTTGGGACTTTTTGGTTCTCGAAATGAAATATTTTGACGTCATATTTGGGATGGATTGGCTCATTGAAAATAAAGCCCGTATTTATTTTCACCTCCAAAGGGTCTACCTTACTACACCCAGTGGTGTGCCTCTTGTTTTTCAAGGAGAATGGGACCCTAGGCCAGGCAGAGATGGACCTTCTTATCCAGAGCTGGGGAAAATTATATTAGTGATTTCTTTTGATCTAGAGAAATATCCATCAAGTGGTGATCTTCCTCCAGTCGTCGCTGAGTTTCCAGATGTGTTTCCTTCTGACTTCTCTGGTATTCCACCGGTAATGGAGATCGATTTTTCAATTGATTTAATCCCTAGTACTCAAATGGTTTCTATCCCTTCTTACCGAATGGCTCCAGCCAAATTAAAAGAACTGAAGTCTCAGTTGGATGATCTTCTTCAGATTTCTTTTATATTCCTGAGTGTTTCACCTTGGGTAGCACCAGTTCTCTTCTCCAAGAAGGCCGATGGTTCACTACGCTTATGTGTTGGTTATCGAAAGCTCAATCGAGTTATGATAAAGAACAAGTATCCATTACCACGAATTGATGATTTTTTGGACCAATTTATAGGGTAAAACGTTGTTTTCAAAAAATTGATCTTTGATCTGGTTACCATCAGTTGAGGATGAAGGAATATGACATTCAGAAAACCTCCTTTCGAAGTAGGTATGGCCATTATGATTACCTTGTCATGCCCTTCAGCCTAACAAATTCTCCTGCAGTTTTCATGGCCTTGATGAATCAAGTTTTCCATGAGTATCTGGATACTTCTTTGGTAGTCTTTGTGGATGAAATCCTTGTATACTCCATGTCTGAGGAGGATCATGTGCTTAATCTGAGAACAATTATAGGTCTTTTAAGAAATCGTCGTCTTTATTCCAAGCTTACAAAGTGCGATTTATGGATCCGAGATGTGAAATTATTGGGACATGTCATGCCAGAACAGGGAATATCAGTTGATCCTGAGAAGGTGAAGCATGTTATGAATTGGGAACAACCACAGAATGTTTTCAAGATTCAGAGCTTCTTGGGATTAGCAGGATATTATTACCAATTTGTTAAAGATTTCTCAAAGTTAGCTTCTCCAATGACTGCTCTGACTCGAAAGGGAGTGAATTTTTCCTGGAATAAAAAATGTCAGATTTCTTTTGATGAGATAAAGTGTCTTTTGACTACTGCATCAGTGTTAACTCTTCCTGAGGCTGGGGCAGGTTATGTGGTCTTCTGTGATGCATCGAGTTCAGGTTTGGGAAGTTTCCTTATGAAAGGTAATCATGTTGTTGCCTATGGATCTAGTCAGATTAAGACTCATGAGAAGAACTATCCTACCCATGACCTTGAACTTGTAGCTGTAATTCATGCACTTAAGTGTTGGAGACATTACCTTTATGGAGAAAGGTTTACTGTGTATTCAGACCACAAGAGCTTGAGTTATATCTTCTATAAAAAATATTTGAATCTCCGCCAAAGGCGTTGGGTGGAGTACCTGAAATCTTTCGACTTTGACATTGCCTACACCTCGGGGAAAGGGAATGTAGTTGCAGATGCGTTAAGCAGAAAACATCCATCACAGTCTGTGAAAGAATCTTTAGAAGAGTAGTGTTTTATGGCTCTTTTTGCTCAGTTTCATATTGGAGTTCAATGGAAGGGGAATGAAGTTTCTTTAACCAGTGTTCAGTTGAATTCTACTCTCCTCGAGTTAATTATTCAAGAGAAACAACTGGATGATGAATTCCATAGCTTTAGGGACTGTCTTTATGGTGGGGAGACCAACACCTAGTGTCCATTCTCCAAAGAGGGTGTTCTGTGTTACCAAAACTGTTATGTTGTGTCGTTAGCGGAAAGGAAGGATGTGATGGGGGTTTTCAATAACTCTCAGTGGGTGGTAAACTCGGGAACCATGAATATGTTCTATGATATGAGGTGATAGTTCTGGTGGCCAGGTATGAGATGGGATATTGTAGAGTTTGTGTCTCGTTGATATAAGTCCCAATAGGTTAAAGCCGAGCACCAGAAACCTTTGGGTTTTCTTCAACCACTTACAATCCCTACATGTAAGTGGGATGAAATCTCTATGGACTTCGTGGGTGGGTTACCTCAAAACCAGAGGAAGAAGAACGTGATATGGGTTTTGATAGACAGACTGACCAAGTAGGCTCACTTTATACCCATTTGGGATACAACCAAAGTTGAGGAGTTGGAAAAAATATATATGAAAGAGGTTGTTCATTTTCACGGAGTTTCGTCTACTATAGTCTCTGATAGGGATCCTCAGTTTACTTCTCGCTTTTGGAGAGGCCTTCAAGAGGCACTGGGATCTCAAGTCCGTTTGAGCACGACCTACCATCCACATTCAGATGGCCAGACATAGAGATCTATTTAGATACTTGAGGATATGCTTCGCACTTGTGTTCTTTACTTTGGTGGGAGTTGGGATGATCATCTGGGGCTAGTAGAGTTTTCTTATAACAACAGTTTTTAGTATGTGATCAAGATGGATCCTTTTGAGGCTTTGTATTGTCGTCCTTGTAAATATCCCTTATGTTGGTTAGATATTGGTGAAAGTTCCTTGGTAGGTCCAAGTTTGGTCCAAGAGATGACAGCTAAGATCCAGTTGATTCGTCAGAGAATGGTGACAGCATAGAGTCGGTACAAGTCTTATGCTGATCGCCACTGTAAACCTTTAGAGTTATCAGTTGGTGACCAGGTATTCTTGAGAGTTTCACCGCAATTGGGTCATAGATGGCTTGGGAGGAAAGGGAAGCTTGCTACTCGTTTTGTGGGACCTTTCGAGGTTGTTGGACTAGTGGGGAAAGTTGCTTACCGTCTGGCGCTACCACCATAGCTGGCGTCGATACATAACACGTTCCATGTATTGTAGCTGTGGAGGTATATCTCTGATCTATATCATGTTGTGAGCTGGAGTGATCTTGAGATTGAACCAAATTTATCTGTGACTGAAAGACCAGTCAGGGTTGTTGATTCTGAGACCAAGGTACTTTGGGGGAGAACGATACCTTTGGTCCGTATACTTTGGCAGCACGGTTCAGATTCTCATGATATGTGGGAAAGGGAGGCACTAATGACGGAGCAGTGGCCTCATCTTTTTGACTGTAGGTTTCTTCATAGGCTTTCTGGGGACAGAAAGGTATTATGGTGGGGAGGTTGTAACATCACGTTACTTTTGTAGGCACTTTTGATGTTTCTATGCACCTCTGTTTTGGAGTAGTGTCTTGGGGGTGCATTTGGGTGAACTTTTAATTAAAACAAGAGGGCAATGTCTTGTACACGGTTTGATAAACCGTGCGACTAAACTGTGCCAACCAAGTAGTACTGGACAAAGAGGTATGCACGGAGTGCGCACGGTTTGACAAACCGTGCGACCAAACTGTGTGGAAAATTTATCTCTAGACAGTCAGGTCTGCACGGTGTGTGCACAATTTGAAAAACCATACACCTCTACCCAGGTAAACCATGCGTGCGGTTTCTAATTCCTAATTTTTCTTTTAAAACCACCCGAACCCCCGTGACTTCCATATTTTCAACCTTGGCTCAGGCTTGAATCATATTAGGTCTTTCCTAATCCTCTTAGAGAGATTCTAAGGTGATCCGAACATATTTCTTCGATATTGAAGGCTTAGATTGAAGATCCGCTCTCCTCTCGGTTAGTGGATTTCATCCCATTGTGTTTCTTGTTTATTCCTCAATATTTCCACGATCTTTTCATAGGAGATTCCATTAGTTTCCATGGATCTAAACATATGGGTTGAGGTATAGATATAGGGTTGTGAATCTAGATCTAGTTTTTTGAGATCTTGATTTATTTGATCTTAATTTTGGTTTTAAGGATTTAGATCCGGGTTTTGATTGACGCTGTTGTGCCACTTGGTTATTGGGGTTCTCGTTGGGTTAACTTATGTCAATAAATCGAGGTAGGTAGTTCCATCCCAACCTGCCAAATTATTTATCTTTTTATTGCTTGATTTATTTCAATGGTTGATTTAAATTTAATTGCTTTAATATGATTTCAATTTAATTGATAAAAACTCGATTCCATTGAATCGAGATATTTTTAATGGATTTGGCATGGATATTTGGAAAACCCCAATTCCATTGAATTCGATGTGTTTATATAAATTGGATGACTTAAATTGCTTAATTTAATTGGTGGATTTGATGGAAATGTTTTCAATTAAATTGTTGAATTTAATTGTGGAAATGAATTTTTGAAATGATGGAATTGGTTTTGAATGGATTTTCAAACTGGTGAAATGGATTAAAATGATTTGATAGAACCCCATTGGTTTTATTGTGTGAAAAAGGCATGTTTTGAATAAGACCTGTTTTGGTTTTAAATGGAATGATATTGACACTTTTTAAATGGAAGAATGGGAATGATCATATTTAAAGCTCTCTTAAAATAGTTCATCTATCATGTAAGAGCGCATGCAAGCCTTAGATAGTTAGTGATTTATTTAGATACACTCTACACTTTGACAACGTTCTAAAACATAAATGCGGTGGGTAAAATCCCAGATGGGTTGGTGAAGAGTATCCTTTGGACAGTGTCATAGGGATGTGTGTATACACATCTTGATGAGTTCACATAGAGAGTGCAAAATCCTATAACTGGTTAATATTATTGTATCTTTTGGAAGATGACCATGTTGCCCACCTGAATATTTATAATTGTGATATAAATGTATGCCAATGCTTTTGAACTGTTTTAAATGCCTGATGAACTTATATAAACTTATTTATATAATTTTTTTATTTAAACCATTTTTTTAGAAATATTCCACCATATGTAAAGTCTTTGCTTAAGGTATTTATTTCCATCATTTGAAAATGTTTAGCATGTTTTTTTAAAATATGATTTTGAATTGTAAAACCTTTTTATTTGAAAAATTGAAAGTTTTCTTTAGATAATCTATATTTTGCACCTGTTATGGAATCTTTGGTGGTATCCTACTGGGGTTAGGCTCACACCATACTTTTTCCTTCAGGTGTTTGTAGACTTTCTCCTTCCAGGTTCGAGCAAGGGGAAGGGATCTCTTGGAGGTGGATCCGGTTGTTGAACTTTGGTCTTGGTGAGTTGTGCCTTTAGGGACTCTGGGAATATTTTCCCTTTGTAGTACTTGGGTTGTAGTACTTTGGAATTTTATGTTTCTTTGTATTCTAGTACATCACTCCCAGTGGAGCTTCTTTATTTATGCATACTGTTTTGTCTTATTTCTTTTTCTTCCGCATTCTTGTGGAAAAATCATTCCCACTTGCATGTTTTACAAATCCGGGTACTAGTCGCCAACCCGTGGGGATAGGGAATGCCCTTCAGGCTATGTCAGGACCAACTCAGTCATTGGGTTACCAGGGTACCTGGGCAGGTTCTTGACAGAAAGGGAGTTGGGCTAGTGGTCTCCATGAGATCGTACGGCCTAGAAAGCCATGTGGAGCCAAGGATATGGTCCTTGAAGAATATATGTGATGATGGTGTGTTTTCTATATGGTCTCCAACTATATGGACAAGTCACTCACCAACACCAGTCTCCCCTTGAGAATGGTTTTGTGTCTTCTATGACTATGAGAATTATTTTGAAAATTGTTGTTTTGGAATTGTGAATTCTGGATTTTAAATTGGAATGGTCTATTTTTAGGAATATAGAAAATTAATTTTCATTTTCACTTTAAATAAAGTCATTGAAAATTGGATCTTTGTAAAATGTTTTTTTATGGAATGGGATTTGTTGATTTGTATAAATATTTTTGAATGAGATGAAATAGATTTTTGGATGGAAATTCATGTTTTTTTGTTTTTGAACATAATAAAATAGATTGAAAGATGGAATTTAAAAATAGGGTTTGATTAGTCGTTAGTGTTTCTTTAAATTTTTTTATAATTTTTTTAATTTTTAAGTGGGTTGAGATTGCAGAAACTTTGGTAGAATGTTTTGTTTTTGGAAAACAGAAATGTTTTTTTCTAAACTTTGGTATCTCCTTGATTTCTCACATGAATCAATATGTGTGGAAAGTGGTTGGATGAGGATGCATGCAGATGAGTTCTTGGTATAGATTGAGTGGATGGCGATCAGAGTGGAATGAGAATGTGCATGTGGGTGAGACTCTAAGGGACACCACTAGTGAGTGCGCAAATCCACATAGTTTTTCTTATTTAAAAAATGATTTTAAGTGGAAATTTGTTATGTTTTTTTAAAACCAATGGTTAGGTTCTGATTCTTATTATGATTTGGAATTACTTTTTATGAGGTATTTTTAGTATGAGAACTCTTGTTGATGGGATGGTTTTAATAGAGATATAGGTTTTCTTTTTGTTCAGTGTTCTCCCCCAAAGAGATTCTATTGATATTTGAGGTGCAAATATGGGTGGTTTCTCATTAGTGGGATTTCCAATTCATCAACCCTAGGATTTCATTCTTGAGTTTCAAAATTTAAATCCTCCTCTCTTTTATGGTCAAGTGGATCCTATCTAAGTGGAGGAGTGGATGAGGATGATCGAAAGGAACATTAGCCTCATTGAGTTTCCTAAGTCATTGACGATCAAGTTTTCTACCTTTATGCTTAAGGGTTCTCCTTGGATGTGGTGGAAGTCAGTCTTTGAAAACAAACACCATTAATATTTTATATGTGAGTTGTTAAAGGATTTATTCATCCAACAATATTTTTTGAGATGATGAAGGCGAGGAAGGTAATGGATAAGTGGGGTTTATAGTAGGGTGATGAGTCAGTGTTGGAGTTATATCACCACTTTGTAGACCTACTTCTATATGATCTAAGGTATGTTACAGACAATTTTTTGAAGTCCCTGGATTTCTAGTTTTGGTATTGTCCTGATCTGTAGTCGAGGTTGTTGGAGTTCAATCTAACCTATTTCATCAACATGGAGAGGCAAGCTATTCATGTTGAATATTGGTTGGCGAAAGTGCCTCAGGTAGTCGTTACTCCTTAAATACCTGGGAGCAGTGAGGGAAATTTGAGTAAGTGGGGAAACATCTCAAAGTTGTTGGTGCTGATATTGGAATAAAGAGGCCTATGGATATTTTTGATGTTTTTCTAAGTGGTGTGAAATCAGTGTGGAAAGACATATCATAAGAAGTCATCATATTCGATCACAACAAATACCTTTCATTCTTGTGGTCACCTAGGACACTTGAAATAGTTCTGTTAGGGTGTTTCTAGGAAGTGACTTGGAGCCAATTCGCAGGGGTAGAGTGCTGTTGGGGCTCTATTTAAAGTCACTTTCTATTGTAGTGTTTCTTTATGTTGTGGTGGTTGTTCCTAGTGGAGTTCACTCTCTTTTTTGTAATGTGAGTGGAGGTTATATATATCTTGATAAATTAAGTTTAATAAAATTATTTTTATCTTTTGAAATCACTATGTTCTTTCCATCATGAGGTGAGGTTCATTCTATTGTGTGTCTTGTTTCTGATTTTTTTGTTTGAAGTGGGAAACTTTTAGTGTGTATCTTATGAAACCCCTTATCTAGTGGAAATAATGAGTTCCTTTTAGGGATTATATGTTATTGACCATGAGGTAGGATATTCTTAAAACATCATGGATCTATCCATATACCCGTGAGTGAATCTTGTGCGCAGTCAAAAATCTCAGGGGTGTGAGGGGCCATAGTCTAGTTTTGTCTTCAGTTCATAAATGGAGACAATTTGAGATTATCTATCATGGTTTTCCTTATTTTGGATTAATTATGATATATCTTGACTCCCTTTTGGTAGGTCCTCCCTTGTGGTGGGGTCATTTGGCTTA
This sequence comes from Viscum album, assembly GCA_963277665.1. Lineage (NCBI taxonomy): Eukaryota > Viridiplantae > Streptophyta > Magnoliopsida > Santalales > Viscaceae > Viscum > Viscum album. The sequence continues at coordinate 938,792,313 of OY728153.1, forward strand.
TATGGAAATTTTCTTGTGTTGACATGTGTTTTCAGTTCAAGCTAGTTGGTTCTGAATGGTGAAAAGTCCATTACAACATCTCTTGTTGAGAATTTGATTTTGTTTGGATGTTGGTTTGATATAAAGTGGTTTTATTTTGATTTTTTTTATTTTAATGTTTCCTTTTGGTTTGGGTGAGTGTTGGGTTGTGGAGTATGCTCAACGATCTTGTTTGAGGCACGGTTATGGATATTGTGGATTGAGTTTCACATCGTTTCTCAAGAATTGGTTTTAGTTTTTTATTTTGTTTCAGGAAATATATGTAAGTTCTCTTTGGTAGTGGTTGATATGTTTATTTAAGAGGATAGATTATGATGTTATGGAAATCCTTAGCATTTCATCAATAAACTAGATTATGTTGTGCATTTTTAGTGGCAGAAAGCGTTAATGATGGAGAGAATTATCACACACTGATTTTTTATTTTATTTTTGACCTCTGATCTGGTTTATCTTTTTGCCTTGGGTTTGGATATCAAGTTGTGGGTGTGATAGGTTAGAATTTTGATTTTTCGAGTGTTTTTCGATAGTTTCACAACCAGAACAAGATTTGTAAAAACAACGAAGCATGCTCTAGGAAACTGTGTGGCTAAAATGTTAGTGGTAGAGGCATGGAATATAACTTGTTCTCATTATGTCAAATAGTGCGACAATCTTATAAGGAGGTTCTATCTCATAGTTGTGGTGTTTGGAATAGTTGGCACACAGTTTTAAAACCACGTGTCCTTCTCATGCAGGTTCCTATTTATTATAATGTAGTGCACATGGTTTGGTAAAGAATGCAGTCAAACTGTGCGAGCTGTCAATATCTTATTTTTTTTGAAATTCTAAATATACCTATAACAACCCTACTTTTTATTACACACTTAAGCCTGATTTATTACATAAAATATTCACTTGATATAACATATATGATCAATAGGTCTATTGTCTTTGGGTCTTAGGAATATTACATAACTTCTTAGAACATAAAATACTCAACATATTTATTGAAAACATCCTTTACATGACCACTACATTCCCTCATACTTATCATTGCATTGGATAACCTGAGGACATGCATAAAAAAAGGGTGATCTATAAAGCCTAGTAAGGTAATAAACATAGAATAACATGAGGAATACAATACCTATTAGAAAATAGGAATATCAATGGATAACAAGAGAAACATGATCATAAATGCATGATAAATCATGATAATCATAACATAGAAATGTGGCAAAAACACTTAACATGGAATTAGCATGATCCAAGGCTCACTGAACATGGAGCATGAGTAAACCCTCATTGCACATGAAGCACGAGTAAAACCTCATTGCACTGGAATTATCATGAGTAAAAAACCATTGCACATGACCTATCATGATACTATACTTTACCTAATGCGTTCGAGCACTATCATGGCGCACCCTTCTTAAACATTTCATTTCATGCATAATTGTGCCAAATGGATCATATAACATAGAATCAATCAAAATAATAAGTTATTCCATGATTAAGTAATGTGAAATAAATACATGAAATTACCATTAAATATGTATATATTCATAAAGGCGAATACCCTTTATAGAGACATGGGTATGGTATTCACTACACAATGATCTTGGCTTGGAAAAAATGCGGTGCAATTTCGGCAGCATAACGACATGACATAAGGATTCATGAAAATGGTTAATGAGAGGGAAAAGGGTGTATCATCATATGTAAATGAAATGGAAAGTAAGGGGGTTATATAGATACATGTCCTAATAAACATAATTGAATTTAGATTCATAATACAAAAGCATTACTTGGATGTAAAAGAGGAGAGAGAAACCCCTCATGGAATTTCATCATGGTAACGAGTGTTCATGGGAAGAATTAATGAGGGAGAAAGGGGTATCCCATTATCCAAACATAAATAGGTAAGTATGGGGAAGGTTCAAAATCATACCCCCAACATTTTTAATTGAATACAAAAGGGCTTAACAACTTAATGAAAATTGGACAAAATGAGAAAGGAAGAAATCCCTTACTTGGAAGTGTGAACCAAAAGGTTTGAGAGAGGATTTAGGGAGGATTCTTGGGAGATTTGGGCACCTTGGGAGGATTCCAGAGAGAGGAGGGAAGGGTTTGGTCGAACTCCAAAGGCTTTTAGTGAAGAGAAACTTTGAGCTTTGGCGGGTTTATATAGGGAAGGAGGGGGAATTCTTTATTATTTAGGTTTGGTAAACCTCACATTAAAATAATCAAAACCACAAACTAGCCCATGGTTTTTAAAAAAGTGGATTGGAAAATAATATTTTACAAGTCCAATGGTTTAAATTCATAAAATAATAGGGTTTCTTAGGTGGAGGTGAGTGACACTCTCAAGGAAAACAATTTAAAAAGAAAAAATGTTTTATAAGCCTTGAAGGGTCCACTAAAGCTTTTTAAAATAAATCAATCAAATCTAAGATCACATTATTTTAATGGTAAAACATATATTGGCTGAACATAATGTTTATAGTATTTTATTACATCACTATTGGGTCATTATGATGTCATAAAACACATTATATATTTAATCGGTATTTAATTTTTACCCAAACATTTGACTGTCTAAAAAAATAATGAAAAATTCACCGTTGGATAATTTTGACATCTTGATTCCAAAAATAATATTAATTTTATCTAAATTATTTTCTAAATATGTGAATTTATACTTTTAAAATAAAAACTGACATTTATCATAAATTAATGGGTTTTGTAAAAAACAACTTTCAAACCTAAATAAAAATTACAATTGCATTCATAAAATTATATCATAATTTATATTTAATAAAAATTAATTTAATAATAATAATAATTTATAAAAATATTATTTATTTCAAAAATATATTAATTCATCAAAATAGATTTCTTAGTTGAATATTAACTAAAAATACTATTTGTGCTTTAAAAACTATTTACAAAGTAAGAATAATAAAATTAATTCACATTCTTTATACAGAAATAATGTACATAGTCATAGTGCTAGGGTCTTGTTATATAACCCCTTATAAAACCTATATAAAACCTAAGGGTAAGGTGTGTGATGGTGACAAACTCTTGTGGTGGCTCGGATAACATCGCTCAGTTGGTAATCTCTATTAACTTCCACTTCTCCCGTAGTTGGTTCAGCTCAAGCTTAACATGTTCAAGCTCGTCTTGGGCTTGGTAAAGAGTGAATCCCAATGACGCCACCTACATTACGAGCTCTGACAAATGGGCTTCATACGAGTCAAGTCTACTAGATGAGGCCATCACTTCCTTCGTCTGAGTAAATTGGATTTGTTGAAGCCCCATAATTATACTAATCATGTGATCATTGTTCAATAGCTATTTTAGCAACGATCAAAATTCATAATGGTATTTTAAAATCCAGAAACATAAAACCAATGATGTTAAAATTTTATATAACCACAATAATACATTCAATTAGATCAAGATGAATTTTCATTCAGGAATGTTTGGGTCATTACAATCATTCCCCCTTAAGAAATTTCGCCCTCAAATTTTACTTTTCCCACTCTAAAAAATGTGGGTAACTTTGCTTCATCACTTACTCCGATTCCCACATCGCTTATTCAAACTTGTGGTTTTTTCACAAAACCATGACGAGGGGCATTGTCTTATTTTTTAGAAATATTTCTCTAAAATCAAATATCTTCAATGGTTGCTCCTCATAAGAAATATCATCATCTAGCTGTACTACCTCTGAAGATAGTACATGTTAAGGGTCTGGTATGTACTTATTTAAGAGGGATACATGAAATACATCATGTACTTTGGCCATGGTAGGTGGAAGTTCTAGTCGATAGACCACAACCCCAACACGATCAAGAATCTTGAAGGGGATAATGTACCAAGAACTTAACTTCTATTTCTTTCCAAACCTCATGACCTTCTTCCATGGAGATATGCGTAGAAATACCTTGTCTCCAACTTTTAAATCAAGGTCTTGTCAATGGTTATTTCATAACTCTTCTGTTGACTCTCAGATTCCTTGATATGCTATGGAATGGTTTTCATCTTCTCTAACATTTATTCGACAATTTCTAGTCTTTGAAGCTTATGCTCACAGACTTCATCCCAACATGCCGGTGTTTTTCACCTCTTCCCATACAGGGCTTCATAAGGTGCCATTTAGATGCTCGAGTGAAAACTGTTATTGTAGGATAATTCAAACAATGAAAGATGTTGGTCCCACACTCCTTTGAAGTCCATAAAACATGATCTTAACATATCATCCAGTGTATGAATAGTTCATTCAGATTGGCCATCATTTTGAGGATGATAGGCCGTACTGAAGTTCAGTTCAATATCTAGAGCATGTTGAAGACTCTTAAAAAACTTAGAGGTGAATCTTGGATCTCGACCAGATACAATAGATAGTGGTACTCCATGCAGCCTTACCACTTCCCTAATATATATCTGTACCAGTTGATCCAATGATAAATCCTCCCAAATTGAAATAAAGTGTGAAGACTTCGAAGACGATCCACAACAACCCAAATTTCATTTTCTCCTTTGGATGTCTTCGAAAGTCCAGTGACAAAGTCCATGGTGATGTTCTCCCATTTCCATGTTGGTATGGGCAATGGTTCAATCATCCCCTTAGACTTCTGCCTCTCTGCCTTCACATGCTGACACACTAGGCACTTTGATGTATACTCAGTGATCTCCTTCTTCATATTATCCCACCAATAATTCTCTAGGAGATCTTGATACATCTTTGTGTTTCCTGAGTGAATAGAGAAATTTGAACTATGTACATCATCCAAAAGTTCCTTCTTCAGTTCCAGACATGATAAAAAACATAGTCCTCTCCCGAATCTCACAATTCCATCTTCATTAACATTGAACATCAAGGATTTCACTTTTTTGATAGCTTTTACTCTCTTCTGAATCCCTTATCATTATTTTGATCATCCTTGAACCTTTCCAAAATAGATTGTTGAGCAATCATTTGTGGAAGGATTGATGATGTCCCATTCTTTATGATTCTCATGTCCATCTTCATCAAATCTAAGATGATTGGGTCCTTCTCAATTTTCATCAATGATAGAATTCCTGGGTCCTTTCTACTTAGAGAATCTCCCACCTTGTTCTCTTTCCCTGAGTGGTAATGGATTGAGAAGTCACAATCTTTAATCAGCTCTAACCATCTTCGTTGGTGCATGTTGAACTCTTTCTATGTGAATATATACTTGGGGATTTTTTGGTCTATATATATACTTCACACTTGTCCCCAAATATATAATGCCACTAAATCATTAAAGAGAAGATCACCTCAGCCAACTCCAAATCATGTGTTGGATAATTATGCTCATGAACATTCAATTTCCTTGAAGCATAGGCAATGGATTTTTCATTTTTCATCAACAAACATCCCATGCCCTTCTTCTAAGCATCACTGAATACCTCAAAAAGTTATCCAATTGTGGGTAAAGTGAGCATGGGAGCAATGATAAGATTCATTTTTAACACCTTGAATCTTTCTTTGAATTCATCACTCCAAGAAAACTTTACTCCCTTCAGAGTTAGCTTGGTAAGAGGGTTGGAAAATCGTGAGAAATTTCTCACAAATCGTCGATAATATGTAGCTAAACCCAATAAGCTACAGATATCCAATACAAATGTTGGACTCAGCCATCCCTCAATTTCATCTGTTTTGGAGGGATCCACAAATATCCTATTGCTTGTGATGATGTGGCCCAATAATGTGACCTCCTTCAACCAAAACTCACACTTTCTATACTTTTCATAGAGATTCTCATTCCGTAAGGTCTCTAGTACAGTTCTTAGATGCTCCTCATGATCCTCCTTGTTTTTGGAGTACATTAGAATATAATATATAAAGACTACTAAAAATTTGTCAAGGTAATCCCTAAAGACTCTATTAATCAAGTACATGAAGATTTCTGGAGTATTAGTGAGTCCGAAAGGCATTTCTATGAATTCATAGTGCCCGTATATTGAATGAAAAGCAGTCTTGGGGATTTTTCCTTCTTCACCCTTACATGATAATATCCCAACTTCAAATCCACCTTGAAGAAGTATTGTGCTCTATGAAGTTGATCAAACAAGTCATCAATTCGTGGTAGAGGATACTTGTTATTTATCGTGATTTTGTTAAGCTCACAATAATCGATTCGAAGGCGCATTGCCCCATCCTTCTTCTTGATGAAGAGGACTGGTGCACCCCATGGTGAAGCACTTGGGCGTATAAACACTTTATCCAGATTATCCTATAGTTGTTTCTGCAGCTCCTCAAGCTCCATAACAACCATTCTATATGAAGTCTTGGATATTGGAAATGACCCAGGTATATGATCAATTGAGAATTCCACATCTCTTCTAAGAGGAAGACCATACAATTCCTCAGGAAACATTTCATCGAATTCCCTCACAACAGGCATGTCTCCAAGGGTGGTTTCCTCTTTAGACACAATCATCTGAGCTAGATACCCATGCTCATAGGGCAGTAATATCCATGCTTGAGATGATGGAGATAAAGAAGATTCATCTTCCTCCTTGCACTTGTATAGAATCAGGGGTTGATTCTCCACATGGAGAGTGATTTACCTCTCATGGAAATTTATGTTGGCTCTATATAAGTAAATCCAATCCATGCCAATAATTTTATCAAATTCCACTATAGGGAGTATGATGAGGTTCACCGGGAAATTAAATTCACAGATTATGACAGGGGAGGAGTTATATTCATGGGATACAATGATTTCCCCATTTTCTGTACTCATTGACATCTTTACATCCATGGATTGTGGTGGCGCTGGGATTGTTCTACAAAACTTTTGGGATATAAAATAATGCGTAGAACCTAAATCAAAAAGTACGTTTTCTATTCTTGAAAGAATAAATAGCATACCTATCACCACTTCATTTTTGGGGTTCACAATGATAGTAGTGATGGAAAAAGTTCTCCCTTGATGCCTTGGAGGTTTTTGGTTGCCTCTAAAAACCCCTGGCTTAGGTCATTGATTTTCATGATGCCCTGATTCTTTGTAGTTGTAGAAATGAACAACGCATTGAGGTTTGAATGGATCATTCCTCTACTCTATTGTAGCTGTGGTTTTTTCTTATCTATAGTTAACAGCCAAGTTCCATTCTCTTCCACACCTAAAGAATTTCCTCATCCCCTCCATGCAATTTCCAAGGTGTTTCTTTCTACACCTTTGGCAAGTGGGGTGTTGGATCTTCTTAGCACTGCTGGATTTATCCATCAAACCACCAGCATTGAAGTCCACCTTATGTTTCTTATCCCCATGATACTCATGATATTATCCAATCTCAATTTCGACCTTGAGGGCACATCAGACAATTTCCTTATAGCTATTGAAGTCACAGATCACCAGAGCATTCTATAGTCTAGGATTCATCCCACCAAAGAAGTGGTCAACCTTTCATTCGGGGGTAACGACAAAGCCAGAAGAGTATCGTGAAAGCCTTGTGATTTTTTACTCATACACTCCGATAGATTCGTTTTTTTCTTGAGGGCAAGGAAGTCCCTTTCCATATTATGTTGAAGGGTGCACAGAAAATATTTATCGAAACACATCTTCCAGAAATCCTTCCATTCCAACACCTTGATCTCTTCCTCGGGCTTCATATTTTTGATCAACGTTCACCATTGATTGGCTTCACCTTCCATATGATAAGCATCTAGAAGAACCTTCTCTTTTTCAAAACATTGAAGGATGGATAAGATATTTTCAATGGAGTTGATCCATTGTTTGGCGATTGATGGATCAAATGATCCATTAAAAGTAGGAGTCCTTTGTCTCATTAAGCTCTTGATAGCGACTTGTTCATTCTTGAGGGGGAGGCAGAATGTTCTTCTTGACCCATGTTTATATTAAAATCTTGAGTTAACTGAGAGAGAATCAGGAAAAAGTTTGCGATTCCCACTCCCATCGGATTGGGATTCTCATTTTCACAGTCATCACATTAATTTTCACATCAGTTGTTAGCCTGAGTCCTCCTATTACCGGGAATTGGATAGAATATAATGAATGTTAGGGCAAACACATAAAGGGTAATCCAAGGAAAAAACTGATTAATTATAAATAACTTTTATGTCCTTAAATTATGAATCCATAGTCTTCAATATATGTTATCCAGGATCTACTTTGTAACATATATTCTTAGGGGTATTTTTTTCATTCCATTAATAAGGGTTTATACTATGCCTGTGAATTTACCAAAGCATATCTCTCAGGAGTGTCTTAACCAAGAGTTCAACAAGGCCTGTGGTTGTGCACCAGTTCCCATTCGAATCTAGCTCATAACATAGTTTTCAGGTTTCACCCGTAGGATACAACTACGCCAGAGCCGCCTCTACCTGCTCGTATCCATACAAGGATGTATTTCCTTGATAAACCAATTACTCAATACTAACTGAAACATAAAGATGTTTTTATTATACTTATTCTTATCTATATTTCTTTAATAGGATTTTTTAATCCCAATCCCAAAAATAACTAAACCTATCCTCTGATACAAACTATAACAACCCTTCTTTCTATTATACACTTAAAATTGATTTATTATATAAAATATTCCTGTGATACAACATTGGAGATCAAGAGGTATATTGTATTTGGGGCTTAGGAACATTACATAACCGCTTAGAACATAAAACACACAACATCTTTATTGAAAAATTCCTTTACTTGACCACTACATTCCCTCATACTTAGCATTGCATGCGATAACCTGAGGATATGCATAAAAAGGGTGAGATATAATGCCCAGTAAGGGAATAAACATGGAATAACATGAGGAATACAATAAATGTTAGAAAATAGGAATATAAATGGAGCAAAAGATAAACATGAACATAAATTCATGATAAAGCATGATAATCATAACATGGAAATGTGGCAATAACACTTAACATGGAATTAGCTTGAGCCAAGGATCATTGCACATAGAGCATAAGTAAACCCTCATTGCACATGAAGAATGAGTAAAAACTCATTTCACTTGAATTATCATGTGTTAACACCCATTTCACATGAATTATCATGATACTATATTGTACCTAATTCATTGGAGTGCTATCAGGGCACACCCTTCTTAAACATTTCATTTCATGCATAAGTGTGCCACATGGATCATATAACATGGAATCAATCAAAATAATAAGTTATTCCATGATTAAGTAATGTGTAATAAATACATGAAAAAACCATTCAATTTTTATATGTTCATAAAGGTGAATACCCTTGATAGAGACAAGGGTATGGTATTCACTACATAATGATCCTGTCTTGGAAAAACGCGATGCAATTTCAGCAACATAATGACATGACATAAGGATTCTTGAAAATAGTTGATGGGAGAGAAGAGGGTGTATCATAATATTTATATGAAATGGAATGTAAGGGGGTCATATAGATACATGTACCAACAAAATTAATTTAATTTAGATTCATAATACAATAGAATTACTTTGATGTAAAAGAGGAGATAGAAATCCCTCATGGAATTTCAGCATGGTAACAAGTGTACATGGGAGGAATTAATGAGAGTGAATGGGGTATCCCTTTACCCAAACATAAATAGGGCAGTATGAGGATGGTGTAAAATCATACCCCAACATTTTTAATTGAAAACAAAATGACATATAAACTTAAAGAAAATTGGACAAAATGAGAAAGGAAGAAATCCCTTACTTGGAAGTGTGATCCCAAAGGCTTGGGAGAGGCTTGAGAGAGGATTCTTGAGAGATTTGGAAACCTTGGGAGGATTATAGAGATATGAGGGCAGGGTTTGGTCTAAGTAAAAAAGGCTTTGAGTGAAGAGGAAGTGGGAGTTTGGGTGGGTTTATATAGGAAATGGGAGGGAATTCTTTATTATTTAGGTTTGGGACACCTCACATTAAACTAATCAAAAACAGAAACCAGATCATGGGTTTTGCCCATGGTTTTTGAAAAAGGTGAGTGGGAAAAAATATTTTATAATTCCAATGGCCGATGTTCTTAAAATAATATGGTTTCTTATGTGGAGGTGAGTCACACTCTCAAGGAGAACCATTTAAAAAGGCAAAATATTTTGTAATCCTTGAAGGGTCCACTAATGCTTTGTAAAATAAATAAAACAAATATAAAATCACATTATTTTAGTGGTACTACATATATTGGCCGAACATAATTTTATAGTATTTTATTACATCACTATTGGGTCATTATGATATCATAAAATTGATTATATATTTAAACTTTATTTAATGTTTATCCAAAAATTTGACTGTCTCAGAAAATTATGAAAAATTCACCATTGGATAATTTCAATGTCTTGATTCCAAAAATAATATTCGTTTTCTCTAAGTAATTTTCTAAATATAAAAATTTATACTTTTAAATTAAAAACCGACATTTATAAAAAATTCATGGGTTTTGACAAAAACAGCTTTCAAACCTAAATAACAATTAAAATTAAATTCATAAAATTATATGATCATTTATATTTAATAAAAATTAATTTAATAACAATAATATTATATTAAAATATTATTTAATTAAAAAAATCATTTTTTATCAAAATATATTTCTTAGTTGAATATTCACTGAAAATACTATTGGTGCTTTAAAAACTATTTACAAAGTAACAATAATAAAATAAATGCACTTTCTTTATAAAAAAATAATGTACATAGTCATAGTGCTTGGGTCTTGTTACATAACCTCTTATAACACCTGCATAAGACCGAAGGCTAAGGTGTGCGATGGTGATAGACTCTTGGGGTGGCTTGGATAACATTGCTCAGGTGGTAATCTCTGTTAACATCCATTTCTACCGTAGTCGGTTCTGTTTAAGCTTAATGTGTTCATTCTCAGCTTGGGATTGGTCAAGAGCGAAGCCCAATGATGCCACCTCCTTTCTGGATGAGGCCATCACTTCCTTTGTCTGAGTAAATTTGATTTGTTAAAGCCCTATATTTATACTAATCATGTTATCACTGTTCAACGACAATATTAGCAATGATCACAATTCATAACGGTATTTTAAAATCCTGAAACATAAAACCAAGGAAGTTCACATTTTATATAACCATTATAAGACATTTAATTAGATCAAGAAGAAATTTTCATTAATGAAAGTTTGGGTTGTTACGATACCCTTATTGGATTTTAACCCCAAAATGACTACTCCTTCTCCCTCTGGTTGAGGAAACCCTAAGGGGCCTTACCCATTGTTATCTATGATTCCATCTTCCTCCCATGGTGTAGATCTAAGGATTCTTCAATGATTTAGGCTAGATCATCAATGTATTATCCTCTAATCTTTTCACTCTTCTTATTTCTTTCATTTTACATTGAGATCTCTTTCACCCATGGTTGTGTGAATATAGGGTTGGTATTTTACTTGGTTTATGTTGAGGTTTTTGTTTTTTTAAGGTTTCTCTTGGTTGCTCTTGAATCTTGTATCCTTCATGAGTTGGTTTTGGGAGTGCGTTGTCGATGCTCCATGGATTTGAGGTAGATTTTCCTTTAAAATTTCCTTTATAATTTAAGATTCATTAGTTCATTTCTTTTTTCACCTCCCTTATATGATAAATAGTGTTGTGTGATCTTTAAATTAATTGTTTGGCATGAAAAGTGGTGATTTATACCTTGTTATCTGATAAAAATCATTTTTTTTGTAAAATGTTGAAGACTATTTGTTTGATAAAATGTACCATTGGATTTTGGGAGTGTTTTGTAATATTTAAATCATGGTATGGCTTGGTAAATATATTTTTGACATGTGAAATGATGATTTTGGTGCCTTCAATAGGTTTTAAAATTGGTTTTTTATTTAAAAAAAATATGTATTGGATCTCAAAAAATGATTTGGCATGTAGTGGTGTTAAATAGACCTCTTAGAATTTTAATGAAAATGGATTGACTTAAAAATGTGTAATTTTAGATAAAATGGGAATTTTAGGAGATGGTTTTGATATATAAAATGATATGTTTACACCAATTTTAAAAGTTTTTTTTAATAATTTGATAAATAAAGGTTTAATGAAAAGAACTTGAGGCCCGCTTGGTTGTTTGATGAAAATGGTGGAAGTGTTTATTATTAAAACACTCATTTGATAATTCTATCACCAATTTTACATTTTAATGTGTGGTATTTCCTCACTATGTAATAATTTTGACCCATTTATTAAGTGTTTAATATGAGGTCCTTGGTTTGGAATACTTTTTAGTATATGATTTATATGGTAAGAGATTGATCATTGTAGCGATTCAAGTGATGATTGTTGTGTGAAATATTATATATGTGCATGTTATTGGATGCTTGGTTGGAATTAGTTAGCACACCATATTCTATAATCTTTACATGGATAAATTTACATAGATATTGTATTTTTTGATAATGATTGATGCACAAGTTCGATTACACACTAGCTAGTGCCCCATAATAGGGTTTTTTTATTATTTCTATGAGATTATGCCCCTCGATCTGTACCATGTGAGGTGTGGATGAGCATATGGGATTATTTGATTTAATCTAGCAAGGCGTGATTTTTGGGATGAGTCAATAGGTATTAGTATGTTTTGGATTATTTATGAGCTCCTAGGTTCCTCCCATGTCTATTATCACTTGGTTACATATGATGTATGATTGAGATGAATGATTAGTTGGATAAACTCATGTGCTTATTTCCATTTACATTATATTGTGATTATTTTGGAGCTATCATGTGTTTTATACTTCTTCGAAAAGTGATGATTTGGTTTTCAAATGTGCATGGAAAATGTTTTCATACAATTTTTTTTATTTCATATTTTTCTATTTTTTAATTAAAGAATTAATTTCATACATGAAAATACAAATGAATGATTCTTAGAAAGGAACTTGCATTTATGAAATAATAGGGGAAATGAATTATGATTTATTTTAAAGTAGACATGTGTGTGTAAAAAGATAACTTTATTTATATGTAATTTCAATCTTGATGTTGATGTTTCTTTAATTTTAAAGGAAGTGTATTGGTAATAGATTTCTTGGGCACACCTACTATGTTTTAATACTCAAACCTATAGTTATTTATTGTTTTTCCTCTAATGACCTGAAGGCCTTCATCTTTTATTGATTTTTGATAATCTACCTTTAAATGGGTGAGGTGGAACTCTTACAAGGCCTGTATGGATAAGTATTACATGTCCCGTAGGACTTAGAGTAATTCATTGCCCTGTAGGATTCTACATTACAGAAAACCTAGAATAACTACTTAGAACTACTCCTCCCCAACATCTTCATTGTGAAATCGGCTCTCCACCTCCGCACGAATATTCGGCTAGAATTTCCCATGCATGCATACGCTTGTCCTCATGGAAGGTACCATACCCTCTCATTCTTGCAATCTATTTAGCTTCTACTATAGTGAAATCTCCTTGATAATCCTATTTTTGAGAGCTTGTTCCCTGTACATTATCTGGTTTTCATCTACACTTAAGGTGGACCGAAGGACTTAAGGTATCCCGAAGGCCTTTAGGTGGCTTGAAGGGATTACTGAACTGAAGGCTTAGGTGGTCTGAAGGCCGTAAAGGACTCGTGGAGCAAATCGGTGGCCCGGAGGCACAAATGGGGGAATAGTTCTGGATGCTATAGTTGTTCTATTTCAAGATTTGTATAAAAGATGTTTAGTGTGGATATTATATATATATTGGGATGTTTTTTTTATATTTCCACTATTCAATTTATCTTTATTTTATTAGGTGAAATATTTCCCTCTTGTCTCTCTATTGATTTCCCACATTAGTTGTCAGCCTATGGGGATTGGGAATGCCCTTTTGGCCATGCTATGGATTGGAGCAGGTGACCAGTTTGGGGTCGACCTAGGATGGTTCAGGAAATGTAGTCATAAAATGTTATGTATAGTTTAACATCATGTGTTTATGACATATTTTTGTAGTTTAACATCATGTGACCATGGATAAAGATGTTGTCTAATTTAAACTCTTGCTTCTAGGAATTCATCTTTATAATTTAATATCATGTGTTCGAGATGTGTTGTGAAATTTAACGTTATAAAACTTGTATGTGGTATCATAAGAGGTGTGAAATATCCTATATTTTTACTAGAAACCTCGATAGTTATCGAGTTATCTAAGGTGATTAATAGTCACATCATGGTCAAAAATGGAATTTATATGTAATTATAATTGATCATGTATCGATGTTTCTTTAGAAATTAAATATACATCTCCTTTTCCTAAAGGGGGCATGTAGTCACTGATAAATATGGGCCGCAAGTCTTCTTTTATTCCTTGACTTACATTCCTAAGATCATTGATGGTCATGGAGACACCTTCCCAAAATAAAGGGGGATCATTCCTAAGGTTATCTTATTCTTCATCCACCTTTGATTCTTGTGGGGGAATTTTTAGGTATGGTAGGAAGTATAAACAAAATCTAGTGAATGTTAGGATGAAAGAGGCCACGAGAAGAGACATTGTCATCCCCTACCACCAGAGTCATTGTAGAGAGATTCTAAAGTTGATTATTTTATCTTATGTTGTCACTAGGGACATGAGGAGCCTATAAATCTAATATTAAGTCTATTACATCAATTGTGTTTATTGGTAGTATGTATCCATTATCGATAATTATTTCGGTATCCGTAGTGGTGGTCCCCTAACTATTTGGGGCTACAAGATGCATAAAATAATTCACCATTGGTTGTTTTCATTCCCTTTTACAGAAACCTACTTCAACATATATGGCTTCACAACACTCGATGGGGGAACCACAACCATGTATCTCACTAACCTTATGATCAATGGGGTGTTTTAGGTACTGACGATATTTTTAAGGTGTCTTTATATGTTTATTAAGCCAAGGTCTTCCATGTAGGAAATTATATACTATTCCTTATTGGATAACCATAAACTCAACATTATGTGTGAGATTCCCAAACCAAGATTTGCGTTGATCTTCATAATAGGTATTTTATTTCTCTAAGAACACCCCTAAATGGTTATCTTTTTGGGAGTAAAATCCCCTATCTATATCCTAAACATAAAAGGGTACAAATCGGAATGAGGATGATTTTAAACCCTTATCAATCAGATCCCTCTAGATATTGACATTATGGAGCATGTACAAAACATATAGGGGTATGATTCATTATTGGATGACCTCTTCCTAATACTTCTATATGAATAAGATTATGACATGTAATTATAAGGTAATAGTATCTACTCAATAAATCTTGGATGCAGTGAATTTTGTCTTGAAATCATACGGGCTCTGGAGGGTCTTTTTGAGTACCTCTTTGAGTTCTGTTGAAATATGGAAAGCATCCAAGATTATATAACTTATGCCTGATGCTAATAAAATAATCCAAATATTAATATGTTTTATATTTTTCTATCTAGTGACTGAGACATGTTTTGTTTTGTTTAACTTAATGTGGTTTGGATGATGTCACTTAGTTAAATATAATTTGACTAGAAGGTATTGTGAATTTTAACATCATACTACTGGAAAATACCATGAAATTTAATGTCATGTGAATAAAAATTCACTGTGAAGTTTAACATCAATAAACTAGGAAGTATCATTCATTTTAATATCTCACAATTGGGAAATAATTGTATAGTTGAACAACATGCGACGAGGACATATCATGAATTTTAGAGTTATGTGACTAGGACATATTGTGAAGTTTAATTTCCAGAAACTAAGAAATATAGAGTAGTTTAATATCATGAAACTAGGATGTCATTGTGAATTTTAACATCACATGACTAGGAAACATCTTTTATTTTAACATCATGTGACTAGAAAATCATTGTGAATTTTAAATTCATGTGGCCATGAAGTATTGTGTATCTTACTGTTTTGTGACTAGAAAATGTCATGCTAAAAATGATAAAGTGAGAGAATTTCTTTTCATTGATAGATTTTGGATGGATCTTATACATATTCAATTAGTTTTAGGATCCTAAAAATATATAAATCCTTTATCCATGTGCGACTCTAACTAGTAGTTAAATCTAAAAAAACTCTCCACTATATTCCCAAGAAATTTATTGTCAGTGTAGTAATTGTCATGGCCTATCAACCAGGCCTCACCAAACTTTCTCATTTTTGGAATTTCTATCCAATAATTATCCATGAAATAATTTAAGTATATATGGACATATTTTTATGGGAAGGAATACAAAGTTTCTTTTTTTCATGAAGAGCTGAGAAACCATGCAACTTCTCCTACATTCTACATATGCCTCTGTTGGTGTGGGAACTCTACTAAGTTTGGATTCAAGGGTGGAGAGACCTAGTATTCATTGGTTCAGAGGTAGGGGCTGAAGAATTAGGGGTATTGGATGATGCAGATTCTCCCTAATGATTACGAGGTCCCGAGTCTCCTAGAATATTTATAGAAATGACTGAGGTCATAAGGTTTCTAGAATAACCGCAATGTGGGGGTGGAAAATATGAAAATTCCCCCATCAATGTGGTATATGGGTATTTATAATATGAAAATACCACTATCCTTGTGGTATGGGATGATTTGAAATAATATATATATTTTAAATGATGTGGGGATGAAAAATATTAAAATTCCACCAGTTTTGTGGGTTAGGGAACTTCAGTTCAATGAATTCTTCTATAGGAATGTATTGGTACATCTTTCTAGGGTGGAAATCCCAAGATGTTTCCCAATTTTTTCCCCAAATATCATTATTATCTCAATGGATTTGTGGAATCTATTACTCCATAGAAATTCCATTATCATTCTCATGGAGTTGACTAGCCAGATCCATGACAACACCCATTGCTATGTCGATGGTGGGGTGAGTGGATGATGGAGGGAGGCTCAATGTAGAACCCAAAGACTGAACCTGTGACTTCCACTGGCCATATTCTATATCTTCAATAACCTAGGAAATTATAATATGGATAGTAATACCTTATATATATTTCTAAGAGATACTACCAAGACCTTCTTTTCCTACTCCATAGGTTGAAGATATGCCACCTTTATATGAATCAGATGATGGTAGAAGGCTATGATTATAATTTTCAAGATTGTGCTTGTCCAGATCTGATGTGAGGGTGTCAAATTTTGTAGATATTATATTTATAGACAGATAAGTGGGTTTGTTCTCTTATTCAATGGAGTATATCATTTGATGGGTCAATGCCTGATATTTTGTTTAGTGGGACAATGCTTGCAAAACCATTTAGAGGGTTAGTTCCCATAGTTTTGTTCGGGGGGTTGGTTCCCATATTAATATTGGGGGGGGGGGGGTCATCTCCCATATTTAAGATGATCCTAAGGTAAATTATGATGAAAATTCCCCATCCTTATGGGATGGGGTTCTCTATGGGATTCAACAGTCACCAATGTCATCTGTGACGAAGTTAGATGCTCTTGGACAATGATGACATGTGATTGATTTTGGTCCACGGTTAGGACACACCAGTGGGCGTCAGATAGATTGGTATTAATAGGGATATAAGACTACATTAGAGATACAGTATTTGGATACCCCTAGAGGTTTATGCAACTGGATTCCCGAATTTGGATTGTTAGGGTATGCATAAATTCCTCTATAACTCATTGCATAATTTCATTAAAATAGAAATGAAGATGACCAGAATGGATGGGATCCCACCTAGATAGATCATGTGTGATTTAATTGAGATGATTATTTGACTCATACACCTATCTTAGGTAGGAAAGGTATTTGTTATAGTGCTATAGGGATAAGATACAAAAGTGGTTGAATATAGAAACACGGACTACCTTCGCTCCTATGGCCTATCATAGGAAAGAACGACAATGAGGATTCATCATCCGAATGATTTTTGAGATCAAATTCCAATGATGGGATGAATTATTTGATGTGTTACTCCCATAATGTTTTATACCAACTAGCTCTATAGTCATTTCATTGGTGAAAACATATGTTGTGGCCTCAAGGCCAAATCTGTTTGTCCAATAATCTCGGAATCCATTAGCACATTTGATGATGTAATTATGATTGTAAAGAATATAGAAGACCTCGAGTGAAAAACACACCTTATTAGTATCAAATCATATATATAGGAGTACATTTTCAATCAATTACTTTAATAGTTAAAGGATAAATAGATGGTACCTTCTTTTTATACAAGGTTCAACAGGAGGAAAAATGTGCGGGGTTTACCATTTTGTTTCATTAACAAATCCAGAATGGTTTTACCAAATGATCAGTTGTTGGTGACTAAGGTTGGTTGAACAATCATTCATATCGGGTTTACTATATTTATCTATAACACCAATTCAACTCAGTTATGACACCCATAACGGAGTACTGATCTTTTTTCCAAATGTAGGAAATCGTCTGGGGTTTCAAACCTAATGATGATTAAGAACTCACATTGGTCAAGAGAATGGGAGGTCATGCTCATCACACCCTTCTGGTGGGAATTATTACATATTTTGGGACACTTTTATAGATTTAAAATATGTTTGAGATATACTTCCCATTCCCCAATATGGGACTAGTTACCCCTATGTCAATAAATAGATTAAGATCAAGTGTTTATGGGAATAACTATTTATATATCATAGGTCCCCCATAATTTCCTTATTTACTTTTGACACTTTATTTTATATCCATATTTGGCCCTCTAGAGTTTATTTCCATTCAGAGAGGTAGTTTGTCTCATAGATATGAAATTGAACCATTTTTTTGTGTCCTATGCTTCCAATGAGAATAGGAATCAAAACCCACATAGTTATCTTGACATTGTTTAAGGTTATAATATGGGACTAAACCATACAATTTAATGTCATGTGATAAGGATGTAAATATAGTGACCGGGCCTCAAGGAGGCATCCCATGTATCCGGTTAAGACATGAATCAAAGTATAAATAGTTCATTTTATGGGAATTTTTACTATGAAAGATGTTACAACATAGTCCTTAAGTGGGACTTATGCGTATAAGGATTACCAAAATTTCCTCATCAGAAATATATCCCTTTTAGTAAAGATTAGATATAATCAAACTTACATCCTAATGAAGGGACCCCACTATAGGAATCCTTTCCATGATATTAGTAAAATCATCACCAATCTCTAATCCCTTATGAGTCATGCTTAGTGGGAGAAACAAGAGATATGGGAAGATAAAACACATTTCACGAGAGAATATTATTCATGGGACTTACGCATTAAGGATTCCTTTAGAGAGGTACGACTACCAGTCTCATGGAGGACATGGTATGGAGTTTAGGAATCAGGAAGGAGTCCTATATATCCTATTTATAATAGGAATTAGAGTCAACATACTATGATTACCTCCTAACCCACTGATGTATTTGATGTATTTTGGGGGAATGGCTAAGGCTTACACTTAAAATGATGCTTGTGTATGAGCCCACTTATCATCTGTTGGTGGATGATGAAGGTTGGTAGACTCATAGGAGAATTCTTTTCCTTAGGTCATGAATATTTGGGATATGAAGGGACTTACACTTGAGTGGATCTTTATTGAAGATCAAGCATTAGGAATGCATCATACATATCTTGTTTAGACAAGAATAAATGTTATATTAGTTCAAGGACCCCCTAGCCCACTGATGGTTTGGGGTGGGTGTTTAAACTTGGAGACATTATTTTTATCACTATAGGTTAATGAATTATATATTATTATA
Source organism: Viscum album (assembly GCA_963277665.1). NCBI lineage: Eukaryota > Viridiplantae > Streptophyta > Magnoliopsida > Santalales > Viscaceae > Viscum > Viscum album. The sequence goes on from OY728153.1 coordinate 938,812,026, forward strand.
CCAGGATAGATTCCCATTTTTAAATTCATTATCTATCTTTTGATAGATAAATATATATGGAGACAATGAAATGTCTATTGGATAAGCTTGGTACAACAAGGAGGGTTCGACCAAGATAATGAAAAAATAGGGTCACATGAGTTCATAACACTAACCAATTAAGGATAATACCCTTAAAAGGGGGTTTGAGGATAAATGTTCCTAGCTGGGGGTTCACATAATATAAGTCTGAGTGTGTCTGCCAGATGAAGTTGACACATCCTATGAGATCTTCCTGACGTATATTGATTTTCTATTGGACATGACTTGCTTGTTATCTTGGTATGTTTGGGGTGTTAGGTTGACATGGTATACATGTCTAATAGTGTTTTCATTACATGTATAATATTGTTCATAAGATCAAAGCTGACACATCCAAGATCTTCTGCATGATCAACTGACTTGTCTTGGATGTCTATCAATGATCAAATTGAGTTATCTGTGATGTCTTTTTATGATTAAGGAATACATGTATAGGGTATTTCACATGATAAAATTGAATTTTAAGGGATGTATTTATATGTTAAGGGCATAAATTTCAAGGTTCATTAAAATGATCAAAGTTGAAATATCCTGTTCCTTTCACATAATAAAATTGGCATGTCCATAGGTTATCACATTATCAAACTACCTTATCCTCATGCTGTTGCATGATGATGCTTACATGTCAATGTTCTATTTCTTGGAAATGATGTTACATCTAGGTATGCATGAGGGTATCAAAAGTCTAATTAGGTGTATTGAAATTTTGTGAACATAAAAGATTTATCTAGAGGGGTATCAAAAACATGTCAAGAATCACACACACATCTATGTGTTAGAGTTTCATGCCCAAATGGATCATGCCTTGGTTCCATGAGAAACATTTTTCATGGGAAGATGAGTTCCTGGAAAATAATTCACTTCATATCCACACCTCATAAAGTTTTTAGAGCAATATGAGGTCCTATCCATTAGTTTATATGCATTCCAAGGGGGTTAATGCATAATGGAATCACATGATTCTTGATCTCTCAATTTATTTTCTATTGAGTCTTTTGAGGAATTATTACAATAGGTGTAAATGATTCACATTGATTCCACACAAATAAAAAATGTGCATGGAACATGGGGGTTATGGTTGAGGGTCTACACATCATGTCTACTGATCTTAAGGTCTGTATAGTTTGAGGGGGTCCTATCCTCATGTTCATATGCCCAGTAAGGCCTCATACATAACGAGGAGTTCCTGCATGATGTATTCACATGAGGTTCCATTTCTAGTTTGATTCAAATGAAATAAAAGGAGGTCCTGTGATGGTTTGTGTGATCATGCACAAGGGATTTGTATTAGATTCAATGTGTTCATGGACATGGGTACATTACCAAGGATTTCCAACCCACTGGAATGTATTAGGTGCTTGCCCATGGTTTTCTATTTTAATGGTCAGTTATTTGTGGGACAGTAACATGTGAGGGAAGACACATATTTGTCCACATGTGAAAATAACATGACATAAAGGTTTTTGGAATAATGACACTGAAGGTTAACATTATATTATTTTTTTATATGACCATGTGATTTGAATGTGATCACATGATGACTTCTTGCGGTGGCATCCCATGATAGTTTCTCATGATGGGAGCCTCACAATTACCTAGAGATGCTCTCAAAACACAGTAACTAGCTTATACTCCTCCATTTCCCCTTATATTCTTTGATCTTCCTTTTCTCTACTCCCTCATGTGTGTTTATTAAAAAGGGGATGAGGGTTTATATTGAAAGAGTTCATCCATGGTTGATGCTGCTTTCCATAGTTACTGTGCCACATGAATTGGTTGGAGGTAGTGGATGCTTTAAATAAAAAGAATGACATGATCCAAATATTGATTCTTGTGATGGAATGATCGACACCCACTGGTCTTCTCATGATTATTTCAAAGGTATTCTCATGATTTAATTTGTCTGATTAGGCCTTGTCCTGCACGATATTGAGGTGGTGTAGATTGTCATGGTCCATAAATGGGAGGATCTTACGATGAGAGTTATGTTATCCTTTATGAGAAGCTAGGGTGATGTCCAAATTACCTCAAATGACTATCATCATCTATCACATGATCTTTTGAAACTCTTATGTTGGATTTCATATGGTTGTAGAATAGGCATCATGTGATGCTTCTGATTTCTTTGAATGAAGGCATTTATGTAAAATGGAGTTACATTCATGGCCTGGGGATGTAGAGAATATCCCCTTAATCTTGTTTTGATCTCCAGAAAAGGCTGTATGGTGGTCACCAAGTGGTAGGTCTATGTCTAGTGTATAATTGTCATCGAGCTTGGGTTATTTAGGGTGTAATAGGTGGGACAAGTTTAAAGATGATTGTGTGAAGTGATCATACAACACAAAGTGATTTGATCAGATTGAGGCTTCATTTAGTTATGTTTTTATGGTTTAAGAACAATTCCATGCTTGGAAAACATCCCTCATGATCTCCATAATAGTTTGGATCTGCTTAATATTCATGATCTTTCTATATTATATTCGATCCAGCAGCATAGTCGTTACCCACAACACACTCCCCCACACCCCCACCTACCATGCCATCTCATTGAATAATCCTTATGGGAACAAATGAAACATTCTCCTTGTGTGTGAACTACATGATCTATTATCACCCATACTCTCAATACTGGTCTAGTTGGATGGATGAATCCCTATGGTGCAGCCAAGGTTACTATTGAAAGTGCCCTTGGATATGATTTCTATCCAACAAAATTTACTTCAAGAATGCCACCTCTAATTCCTCTGTGCGAGGTATATCTGTCCTTATTTAATAGTCTCCACATTTCTAAAATCTTCAATGTAAAAGTTCATATCACAAAATTATGGGTGTCAATAACATTGTAGCTTTATATTGAATCATTTTTGGGTAAATATGGGTTGTTTTAGGTTATATCATCATATTATTCATAACCTAATCCCCAAAAATAACTAAAACCTTCTTTGATACAAAATAAGTACATCCAACCATAACATACATGAATATTACATCATTTTACAAGAATATTCATTATATATCACAATAAATGACACCTAAAACCTATATGTTTAGTTTCATTTGAGATTAGATATATAATCATCTTATTTTAGAGACATTATTTAACATCTCCCACAAATACAGTTCACACATGATACCCTTATAGACATATCACATATAATACTCTTCTTCTTAACCCGGGGAACTAAAAACTTGAAAAAGGATAAACTCAGATGATTTGTATGGGGTGAACATAATAGATGTCAGATATAAATTTTAAGTGAGAATAAGATGAGAATATGGGTTTGATAAAAAAATTAGGGAGTATGGAAATAATATAAATCTATCATACCTAATAAAACATGGATCATAAATCATGAATCAAGTTATAAAGATTTGGTAATAACTTAAGAAATGAGTCACTTGAGTGTGGAAACAAGAGTTAATCATCATGATCCATTAGAAGATAACATAGGTACATTTCATAATTTAAGAATATGTCACAAACATAATCATATATATAATAACATATATAAAGATTTACCACATATAATTTTATTTTATAATGGACTAGGATAACCACTTACCCAAAATATAGTGGAATTGGGCTAACCACCCATATTACATAACAGTTTAGGCTTAGGCTAGCCACCTGTGTACCATAATGATCTCATGAGGCATTAAAATGTACCTAATGTACATGTGGTACATATCATATTCACAGATAAAATAATCATAAACTATAGATATGTGTGCCTCTTGAACATGAATAAATTATAATTTTTTTATAGATTAATTAACCTATGTATAATAAATGGATTTTATGAAAATTTCCACAAGACATGGTTATAATCCATCCTAATAAATAATGTAGCTAGTATAATTAGAGCATATTCCTAGTGAATCATATGAAACATTAAAGGATGTTGAAATAGATGAAAAATAATTTTTAAAAGATTCATAAAATTAATTTTAAAAATAGAAGAATCCCTCATTAAAAGTTTAAAAACTTTTATTTAAAAGGAAATATTTTATAAAATAATGGGAATATAAATTACTTTAGAAAACCATGAAACTCAAGAATGGAATCGTTATAAATAAAATGGATGAATATTGTGGGAAAATAAATTCATTTAAATGGTTTTAATAAAATATTCCTTTCATAGATTTTTATAAAATACCAAAGACAATAGAAAATGAATAGTGTATAAAATATTAAAAATACATTCCATTCATTCTTTTTTAAATAAATTCAATACCAATAGAAAACAACCTTAAACAATCATATAATTATATAGAATGATATTTATATATATTTTGATAATATGAAAATGGAGAAAAACACATTTGACCAAAAATAATAGATAAGGTAAGTTATGTGATACCCAAAAAATTTACCTGAAAAGAATACCATGCTTGAAATATTTCTTGACATGCAACCTTGAGCTTTAATTGAACTACGATATACTATAAAAATATTAGTATTTAAATCTGACCATTATAACGTAGTTGTAAAATTGGAGATATGAATACAAATAACCAAATTATGAAAAATATGTATAAAATTTTTATATAATGAAAATTTATTGATTAATGATAATATATATGTACTAAATTTTAAGTAAATCCATTTTATTCTTTAAAAATATGTTTTTTTAAAAAATGTTTTTTTTGAATGTTGTGTGAAAAGTTTATTATTAATATCAAAATTTTTATTGAATTTTTTTAAAAAATTTAATATCATTATTTAAATTAGTTTTTAATATTATCCTTGGGATATGATTGGATTTTTCTGGAAATATTAATTTTCAAAATAATAGTAAAAATTATTGATTTTTGAAAAACTATTAGTTATTTTCAGAAAAAAAAGAAATTTAAAGGTCCCGTTATGTTATTAATTTTATTTTTAAGTAACTTATGTCTCATTTAATTATAAATAATATAATTAATTATATATAAATCAATACTATACTTGATTTTGGAATAAGTTCATTTTTGGGTTTGAAAATCATTTTTCCAAAACTATTTTTGTTGTGTTTTATACATTTATATTAAAATTGTTTTATTCCACTTATATAAATTGAATAATGAAAACTTTATTAAATATTTGATATTATGAGGTTAAAATTTGGTAAATAGACCCTTTTTAGTTTTGTTAATTTTTAATAGTAACCATGATAATTATTTTCCACCTTTGTAAGGGAAAAATTAGGTTAAAACTCTCGGATAAGGCTTTAAAATATCCCTAAAACTTGACTTTATCCTATTTTATGAGTTTTTTTCAACCAAATAAAACCTATATATTAAATTATGGACATTTATTTCTACTTTATTTTTATTATATAATTTATATTATTTTTATAAAATAATAAATACAAAATGTCACTCTTATGACCTTAATTTCTCTTAAAGGTTTTAATATGGATAAAAATAAATTATGAATGAATATAAAAGATTAATTTTTACATAAAATAATTATTTTTATGATGGTATTTTAATTTTAATTTTTTTGATGGTATAATTACTTTAAAATATTATGCAACACCGATTGAATGCTTCTGTAAGTAGTAGATAATTCATGGTAAATGATTTCAAAAATTAATAAAATTAATATGTTTTGGATAAAATTTGAAATAAAATGAATTCAGTGGGTAATCATGAAGTATAAATTATTAAAAATTTGTTTATATCTAAATTCCATTTTTGTTTTCATGTATTTGAAGTGAAATTAAATGAATAGTAAGAAAAACGACATTAATGATATTTTATTTTAAATAATGTTTTATTAAATGATTAAAAAAAATATTTCCATAGGATATTTGGAATTGAAAATTGTCTAAAATTTTATACATGTTCAATTTTTAATCCAATTATCACCTAAGAAGTATATTTATGAACCTTAAAGTATAAATAATTATGCTACCATGGTTAAAGTAAAAAATGGTTAATGAAGGGGTTAAATATGCTAAGGTTTAAAATGACACCAAAACCCATAGAAAGTTTATTGGATAATGATTTTTAGACCTTATACCTTTTTTATTTTAATTTATGTCCATTTTTGTGCATTCTAAGTGATAAATTAATTAATTATATTTAAATTTTTTACGTAATTCCAAGTGTGTCCTCTCCTCACTTATAAAAGATAACCTCATCTCCTACCTTGTAAAAAATGTTTAAACATTATATATCTGTAAATTCATACCCTAAAAAATTTATATCTTCATTAATTTAATCATAAATCCCCTTTCCCCTCCCAACACTAATGTTTCAAGGATTAAGGTGCAAGACAAATGATGTCTCTAAAAAAGAGATATAAATCTTAACCGAGCTGTTTCAATTTTATGTCTTCTTACAACTTATCTATACCTACTTTATACTTTAGAACATGATTAATAAAGTATAATAAACATACTAAGATATTATATGATAATTTCTCAAACATTTTCCTCCTCATTTCCATCGAATGGGAAATGAAAGCATCACTCATGCGTATACGTGGACAACCACTTCCATGAAGAGATGTGATTCATTTTCATCAAAAAATCACATGGATATTTATAAAGATGTATTTAGTAAATATATATGAAATATATTATTGAATAATGATTCTATACTGATAAAATATTATCTAATTTATTTTCTTTTTTCCCATTAGAAAATAGTTGTATCGTTCATGCGTATATATGAATTATCATATCCATGAACGGTGTAATTCATTTTCTATATCTACCTTTTTATGGATCCTTATAAATGTGTATATAATAATAATATTTAATATTTATATAATAATTACAATTCTGGTAATGATATAACCATGATAAATATGGAAGGACCATAATAGTCGAATCAAAACAAATATAAATAACAAATCATTTATCACCTTAAATAGAGATTTTAATAAAATATGATAATAAATAGGTAATAAGATGTTATAAGTAAATAATTTATTATAATATAGATATTAATATGGTTATTTTATATAATTATAATAAATATAAATTTATTATACAAGAGGTTGGATCTTTTACAAATCAATTCAGATATATGGTATGGGTTCATCGTCTCAATATTGATTCGTTGTGATATGTTTGATGTTATAGAACCCATTTATGCTTATTAGGTTTATATAATACCCCTTGGAAATTTTATATCATGGAACATTATTAATTAATAAAATATAAATTTATAATGAAAATTATTTAATGCAAGGTATTTTGATTCGAAAGTTACCAAAGTGGTAACGGTTTATCATCCCAAAATTTATTCTTTGGGATATATGTTATGTTATAAACGTATATTATTTTATGAGATATATATTATTAACATATGATATATTTTATCATTAATATTATTAGGTTCATGGTATTTAATGTTTCACTTGAAGTTATTTCTTTCATGGGACTTACGAATCAAATGTTACCAAAGTAGTAAGGATGTTATGTTACAATCTCATTGTTTAACTTGTTTTTTTATTCTTAAATTTATGATGATGAAATAATATGATATATATTTTATAAATCTAAATAATTTTCTTATACTTTAGTTATTTATATATATTAAATTTTTTCAATCCATTTTCTTCTCTCTAAGTACTCAAAAGGTCAAAAGAATCATTTTTAATAAAAGTAGACTTTGTTTCTCTATTTTGATGGGAATATTTTTCTTCCTTGCCCATATTTTAATTAATTTTTTTAAAATATTATTTTTAACATTATAAAATTATTTATTAATGTATTTATACCAATTTTTTAATTTATATATTTTCTTTATTATGAGTATTCTTTCCTTTATCAAATGAGGTACTTTTTAACAATTTTGTGAACAAAATATTTGTTTTAACATATAACACATGGATAAATTTTACCACCATCATTAATAATCATTATTTTTAAGATTCCTTTAAAATTGTATATGGTGAATTTAAAATGAAATATTTTTCCTAAGATTCTGTAAATTTTTAGATTTTAATTAAGTTATTTGAAAATGAAAATTTTGTTTTCCTCAATAAATATTCCAATGATCTTTTAAAAAAAAATTTCATCTATGATAACATCCTGTAATGATACTAATGATTAATTAGGGATATGATAATATGATAATTCCATTATTATTTATATATATGGTTTATAATTATGATAATTAAATATTTATTAAACCTATTTTCTTTTTACGGGGTAAGAAATGACTAAATGATAAATGTTTTCATGATCTTATGGTATAAATATGAATGTATTATGATTATATGATTGGTTGGTACATTATATTCCTCCTATTAATCGGGTATATATTAATATTTTATGAGTTAAAAAGGTATATGGGAGGTTATCCTAATCCCATAATAGGGTACACAGGGGGTTATCCCAAGCATGAAGTAGGTACATAGGTGGACAACCCAAACCTAACATGTGATGAATATCTTATAGGATAACTTGACATATAATTTCTATTATTATGATTATAAAACAATTTTTAGAACAATATTTATGAAATTTTCTTATAATTATGATTTTATCTCATGGATCATGATATTAGATTCTCTTATGATACTTGTATTATGAACTGGCTAAGCCTTATGCCAAGATTATGAACTATGAATTACTAGTTATGATTTTTAATGGTAATCTCATGTTATTATACTCTTATGTTCATGATATGACCAGATATGATCATTTATTATTATATAATTTTTTACCCTTACTAATCATCTGATATCACCCTTTATTACATTTCCTTTTCCATGTGATTTGAAGAAAGTTTTTAACTATGATATGTCTAATAAAGGTTCTATTTTTGATGGAATTTGTGGGAGATCATATAGATCTTTTATGTACCAATTTTGTTATGTATTCAAGTTTCCAAAGACACTAAAACTTTATTATTATGGAATTTATCATATTTATATGTAATAAATATTTATATAATAATATATAATATTTATATATGACATGTTTGGGTCACTTTAGTTGGTATCAGAGAAAGGTTTAGTTATTTTTTGAAACTAGCATTTGAAAAAATTACTAAGAACCCTTATGTTAAGCCTAAGTATAGAATAACATCAAAAGTTATGGTAAATAAAGGATCGTTGTTTTACTAGATAATTCATCCTTGAAAGGTTTATAATAAGTGGATGTGAATATGGAATTGATGCACCCAAAGGTAATAACTTCAAAATGGGAGGATTGGGTATTAACTCGATTGTCACTATTATATGATGAGTTGTCCTAAGATTACACACCTTTCTAAAAACTCCAAAGGGATATTATTAGGTTAATATACATTTTATTTATATACCATTATAATGTATTTGAATAGATGATTTTTTATGATTGACCTAGGTTAAACATAATGTATCATAAATTTAAAAAAATGTGTCATGATTTAGTCATCCTGTGAATGATTTTTCTTGATTATATGACATATCACTATGATTATTATTTCTTAAAATATGTTTTTTTGGGTTTAATTAATAGATAGAACTTTGAGTAGTCATGTTAGAACTCAATGTGATAGAAGATACAATGATTTACCTCATAAGAAAACAAATTAAATGAGAGATAAAATGGAAAAGTTTATGATTATACCTAACCATCTATCTTGATATTTGATTAACAACCTAACCATTATTAAGCTTCTAAATGAACGAATAATAGAGAAATATATTTTCCTGAAGACCATGGAGGAATGAAGATTTATCTTCCTACATGTCAAGAATATAAGAAGAATAACCGATGGAAATGTCTCAATGGAACATGAAGATGTTTTATGTGTGGAAAAGAAGGTAATGAGGAAAAATTAAAAGTTTAATTGATGGATACATTACATACTAAGGTGAAATAGATAGCTAAATATCTTATGCATGGGGAACTAGTACATTATCCAAGTTGATTCCCTAATCTAAGGAGTAAATCCAAGACTATGAAAGTACCTATGCTAGGGAAATTATTGAAGTGGAATGATTGAAGTGTTTATATATTAGGATTACTGAATCATGATATATATATGTTTTATCAATGATATTATGGTTATAAAAATATGGAAAGAACTAAGGATTATTCCACATTAGTTTTTCATTAATGATTTTCAGGAATATGTTGAATGGTTCAAATAACCTAGAAAATTGATTTAGTAGTTAGGTGATATTTTTGGAAACCACATGATTGGGGGATAAATAAACCGTAATATGTACCTGATTTTGAGATAATAATTTTTTAGTTGGGATAAATATAAGATTTATATTGATAAATTAAGATGGATAGTATTGGTAGCCATAAAATATATTAGTGACTTGATGAAATATCGATTTATGTTATCTTTGATGAAGTTTATTAAATTTTTGGATTTATGGAATACATTTGATATTATTTGATTTTATACGAGGAATAAAGGTATGGCTAATTATTGGAAGCATATATGTTTTCAATGAGGTTTTATATTGATTCAGGTTATTATCTTGTTTTAGGGGAATATATGATCACAATATTCATGTGTTTGCTATGTGAAATTATTAGTTATTTATGTTGTCTGAGGATTAAAGTTAAATAAATTCTATAAATTTTTTGACCTAGTTGATTCTAAAAGTTTTTGGTTTTGAATATTGATTAATAATTCTATGAGTAGTTTTGGAATTTAGCAATTTATATAAATAATTATGTAGATCTTTGGGTTTTATTATTGAAATATTTGATAATAATCATTCAAATGATAGTTTATTCATATTATTTATCTCATAATGTACTAATATTTTTATGTTTTTTAACTGAATAAAGAGAGGATGAATATTTTATCATCATTTCATAAATATTATGATTTATTATATGATAATTTTAGTGACTAAGGCATGAAAAATGAGTATTTTTCCTTAATTATTGGAATATGGGATGAAAATAGGTGGAAATTAATTGAAGCATGCAACCAAAATATGAAATTATATTTATAGATTTGAAAAATTAAAGTAAGAAAATTTTATAATATTCCATGGTAAAATAAGTCCTAAAATATATTAAAAAGAACATTGAAAATGGGTTTTGTTTAATAGTTATTTTTAAAGTGTTGATTGTCATTTTCACCCATCAACAAGTTATGGTTTTTTAGTTACTAACATTCTGAAAATAATGTTTTCTATCACTCTACATTACTCATTGGATATTATATTTATCCTCCATATCTATATTTTTACTTCCATCCAATTTTATTCTTATATATGAACTCAATTTTGTGTTATTTTAAGAAACATTTATGTTTCCCACTCCCCCTTATCAAAGGGTCTTTTATTATCCATTTGTATGATTTGGGTTTTGAAGAAAGGTATTTTCTAATATTAAACCCTTTATTACCAAGATAAGAATTGTGAGAATAAAATTTATTTAATGTGGGGGGGGGGAGTGTAATCCCTAAAAAAATTAGTTTTAAACAATAATATGCACGATATATTTCTTAATATGCAACACTGAGCTTTAAGAGAAATATAATATACTATAAAAATATTATTATTTAAATATGACCATTAAAACCCAGACAATAAATTTCTAGTATGGATAAGAATAAATAAATTATGAAAAATATAAATAATTTTTTTATATAAATAAAATTTATTATTAATGATAATAAATAAGCACTCAATTTTTAGTAAATTCATTTTATTATTTAAAAATAAATTGTATTCAAAAATTATTTTTATTGAATTTTATGCATGAATAATATTACTAATTTATATAATTTATTAGAAATTTTATTATCAAAAATTAATATAATTTTATAAATTAACATATAAATATTATCTTAGGATGATGTTTTTCTGAAAATATTTATCTTCAAGAGAATAGTTAAAATTACCGATTTTTGTAAAACAATCATTAATTTTCATTCAATCAAGTAATTTAAAAGAACCATTATGTTTTTAATTTAATAAAAATTTAAATTAGGCAAATAATAATTATAAATAACATAACTAATTACATATTAATCATCATTATACATTATTTTGGAATGAGTACATTTTTTGGATTAAAAAATCATTTTTCAAAAAACTGTTTTCGTTGTTTTTACACATTTATATTAAAATTAATTTCTTCTACTTATGTAAATTTAATATTGAAAAATGGATTCCATATTTTTAATCATTAGTTTTAAATTTTTTAAATATATCCCTTTTATTTTTTGTCATTATGAATAGTAAACATGGTAAATATTTGTGACCTCAACAAGTGTAAAACAGGTAAAACATAGTAAAAACTATGGTATAATGATTTAAAATATCAATAAAACCAAAATTTATCTTATTTTAAGATTTTTTTTAGAAAGAATAAATCCTATATGTTAAAATATGGAAATTTATTTCCAATTTACATTGATAATAACATTTATATTATTTTTAGAAAAGAAAAAAATACAAAACTTCACTTTCTGAACATTAATTTATATTATACATTTTTATTGAGATAAAAATAACTTATTAATGAATCTGAAATGTTATTTAAAAAAATAATAATTTATTTTTATGATGTAAATTTATTTTTAATTTTTTTATCGTATAGTTACCTTATAATCTTACGAAACACCAATATCGTGCTTGTGAAAAGAGTAGAAATATCAAGGTAAATGATTTTAGAAAATAATAAAAATTATTATTTTTAGATGAATTATAGTATTAAATGAATTTAATAGGTATATATAAATTATATATGATATTAAATTTGTTTATATTTTAATTTAATTGCTTTCATGATGTATTTGAAGTCAAATTAAAGGAATAGTCCTAAAAACAACGTTAATTGTATTTTATATTAAATAATATTTTCATAAATGATTTGAAAATAAAAAACATATTTTAATAGGTAATGTGGAATGGTAAACTTTCTAAAATTTCATCCATGGACAATTTTTGAGACATTTTTCACTTTAGAAGTAAATTTATGCCCCTTAATGTCTAAAAAGTGTGTCATCACTATTAAGGTTAAAAAGGGGTTACACAGGGGTTAAAACAAAATATAATGTTTAAAATGAAACTAAAACCTATATAAATTCTATTTTATTATTATATTTAGACCTTATCCTATTTTTCAATGATTTCATGGACATTTTAATTGAGAAATACATTAATTATATTTTAATATTTTATATAATTCCAAGTGTGTCCTCTTCTCACATATAAAAGGGCACCTCCTATCCTCCTTTAATAAAAAAGTTTGAACCTTATAGCTTATATAATTTCTTTCCAAATTAATTTCTATTTTTATTAATGTCATCCTATATCCCATTGTATTCTCATAAGACGAATATATTAAGGCTTATGGTGTGAGCTAAAGGAAATCTCTCAAAGAAGAGGTATAAATCTTAACCGAGCTATTTCAATTTTATTTCTTCTTCCACCTTATATAAACCTTTGTATACATAATAAAATGATAAATATATAATAATAAATAATTTTATATGTTATTATGATGATGATATAACTAATTTCCACCTTCTTTTAATAAAATGAGAAATTTAGGTATCACACATGCGTATGCGTGGACTACCACCTACACAAAGTGATGCGATTAATTATCCATTACTATCTCATTGGAATATTTATAATTATATATTTAATAAGTTTAAATTATATTTATTTTTTAATAATTACTCTCTAATGATAAAATATTATCTACTTTCTTTTTCTTTTTTTCGTTAGAAAATGGATGCATCATTCATGCGTACAAAAAAATTAACACCATCATGAATGTTTTAATTTGTTAATATATATATATACCTTTTATGGTTGGATATAAATATTTATATAATGAATATATATGATATTTATACCATTATTAACATTCTGGAGATAAATTAACCATGATCAAGATTCAAGTATTATAACATCCGAATCAAAACATATATGAAAAATGAAACAGTTATCACCTTGAATAGTGATTTTAATAAATTTTAATTAATAAATGGGTAGTAAGATATAATATGTATATAATGTATGATATTATAATTACCAATACAGTAATTTTATATAATTGTTATAAACATAAATTTATTATATTTGTAATGTTATTCACCTATATTATTTTATTAGGTGTATATAATTAACCTATTAAATGTTGTATAATGAATATAATTATGTTCATGTTATATAAAATTTCACTTCAATTTATTTATATTAGGGGACTTATGACTCAAAAGTTACCAAAGCAGTAAGAAAATTCTGTTAGAGTATCACCATTTACCCAAATTGTTTTTGATCAATTTGTATATGATGAAATTATATGATATATATTTCATAAATATAATTTATTTTATTATACTTTGGTTATTTATATATATTAATAGTTATCCATTCATTTTACCCTCTTTAAGTACTCAAAATTTGAAAAGAATATATTCAAGGGAAATTGACTTTGTTTCTTTATTTAGTCAGAAATATTTTTATTCTATAAACATATTTTGTTTAAAATGTTTTCAAGAAATTTATTACTATTCTAAAATGATTTATTAAATTAATTTTTAGTTTTTTTTACATTTATAATTTTTTTTAAATGTAGTATTATTTTATTTTTATATATGAGGTAATTTTTACCAAAGGTGTAAACAAAATATTTGTTTTAATGTATAAAATATGAACATATTTTTTCATTATCATGAATAATATTTATTTTTAAGATTTATTTATAAATTTCTATGGTTATTTTAAAATAATTTGTTTTTCAAAAACATTCTGGATATTTATAGAACATAAACAAGTGATTTCAAAATGAAAATGGTATTTTCCTCAAGAAATATTCTAATGATATTTTAAAGGATTTTTTCATCGATGATGACATAATTTTATGTTACTAATGATTAAATGGAGATATGATCCTATGATACCATATTTATTCTTTATTTAGATGGTTTATGATTATGATGATAAAATACCAATGAAACCCGTTTTCTTTTTTAATGGGTGTGTTATGTTGAAATGAAAAATATTTTCAGGATCTTGTAGAGTTCATATGAATGGATAATAATTATGTGATAGGTGGGTATGTCATACCCTTTAATATAATTGAGTAAAGATTTATAATTTATGAGCTGTAAGGATACACAAGAGGCTATTTGAATCATGAATGTTGGTCCATGTGAGGTTATCTTAATCCTGAAGTAGGTACATGTGTGGTTGTACCAATCCTAACATGTGATGAATGTCTTAGTGGGTTTCATTAACATATAATTTATACGATCATTATTATTCCACACTTTTTGTTCCAATTTATATGAAATGTTGTTATAATTATGATATGATATCATGGCTCATGATATTAGATTCTTTTATGATTCATGTCTTATAAACCACCTAAGCCTTATGCCATGATTGTGAACAATGAATTACTAGGTATGATTTTATAATTTTGACCTTGTGTTATCATACCATTATGCTCAATATATTCTTATATATTATCATTTATTTATCTATCCCTTGTTTACCCTTAATGATCATTTTAGATCACCATTTATAATGTTTCAATTTCGCTAAGATATGAAGAATGATTTTAAGAATGATAAGTCTTAGAGGGGTGATACATGGAAAGAAATTAGTGGGAGATGATGTAGATATTTTTATGTACCAATTGTTTATATATCTATGTTTCTAAAGGCACTAAAACTTTACAATTTTTCATCAATCTCATTGATATGTAATGAATATTCATTTAATAAGATGTAATATTATTTATGAAATGTTAGGGTCACCTCATGTTCCACTTAAAATAATCCTTTCAGTTGAATTGTGACTAATGAGAATTTAAATGGTAAGAAGACATGTAAAACATGAAACTAATTTAGGGAGAATAAAATAGTTTTGGTTTTAGAGAGAAACAACAAATATTTTTCTAGATTTAAATTTAAAATAAACAACCTCATTTTTAAATAAATGTTGGGAAATATGATCTTACATCAGACTTCCTCTTAGTTGGACACACTATAACTCTCTATATAATATATTTTGGTATATTATTATAATTAATAAGATTCTTATTAATAGTTATGTTACTTATTATCATTCATTTATAAATCTCTGATATACATATATTAATTTTTTATAGTTAAAATTAATATTTTGGTGTTAGTTGTTTAGTCCCCTATGCATGAATCATCATAGAGGTTCTGGTACTTTCAATCCAAAAATGGTTTCATCACCTATATAATATTAATAAATATTTACTAAATTTTTATAATATAGTCAAAAGTATCATGGCAATTAATGGAACATGTAACACTTAAAAACAATATTCATTGTAAATTTTGATTCAATAAAGAGAATTTATTTTAATAACTAATATACATATATATACTACTATAAAAAATCTATGAAACCAAATTATTTTCAGAATTATTACATATTATTACTAGTATATAATTTTTATTATTTATTCATGATTTAAATTTTATAACTTTGTTCATATAGGCGGTAAAACCGACAACAATAAGAACATGTTGTAATGATTGAATGAGTAAGACGATGTCATTTTATTATAATAATATCACTTTTAATGAATATTAGTGGATTAAAAAACAATTTATTAAATTGATAAAACATATTCAAAAATATTTGTATGAATAATATATATAATAATTATTAAGGGTAAGATAACACTTATGTTAAAGACTCAAATATTATCTTAGAGAGCCTCTTGAAAATGAGGGATTTGGGACTCCATGTCCAAATAGGTTCCCAAAATGGGATAATATTTCTAGAGAGATATTTTTGGATGGTATTCCAGATAAATTCCAAGTAAAGATGTGGGCTGAGGATGGTATCAGGGGGTATATTTTATAGGTGATCTTGAATGAAATTTTCAAAAATAAAAATTAATTAATCTACAAGGTTTTAATTTTAAAAAGGAGAGTGATAAAAAGTGAACAAATAAAATATAATGGAAAAGGCTAGGTCAATAATTACCTCATACATCTAGTTAAAGATAATATTTTGTAAAATTTTATGTCTTTATCATTTATTTAAAAACTATCACATTATTTATCCTTTACCATGGTGAGTAAATTTTACCTTGGATACTTATTTTTATTATTAAAAATGAATATAACCTTATTACCTAGTTTGGATATACTTATTCAAAATATGAAATCAAATTTTATAATTTAAATTTATAAAATTGTTAAAAATTAATTTTAAAATAATAAATATATTACTTATAAGAACATTCAGTATAAAAATATATTTTGAATTCAAAATATAGATTTATTCTTATTACTTACAAAATAATAATCATTAGATGAATGGTAATTTATTTGATTATATATATAATAAATATAATTCATTAAAATCACACTTCAATAGTGATTAGTTGTAATGGTGTGTGCCTTATTGACCTTTTAATTTGATGGTTAGGAAGTTGGAAGTGTTCAGAGGAGGATTAAAGGGGGCTCAATGAAGTTTGGATTTGCAATTATACTATAACATGTTATTCAAAACTTGAATATTTAGTCATTTTATGAGAGTTTGTTTGATGATTAGGGTGTTAGAGATTCATAGCTTAAGATTTTATGAGGAGTTCTATGCCTAATGTACTAATTTTGTGAAGGAACTATTCATGATATGATTAAGAGACTTGAATTTTTTTTATGTTCATTGGGTTTTAAATTCAAATTATTTGTGTCTTAAAAATGTTTCACAACTTTAATTTTAGGGCATCATAAAAATTCATGATGTGAATAGGGGTTTCTCACCATGAATGTGCCAATATCCAGTGTGCTTATAGATTATAGGGGGGAGGGGGCCTAGTTTTACCCAATTTCTATATTATTACCTTTGGTTTTGGGCGAACCAAAATATATTTTGGAGTTTACTTTATCCTATTTCCTCTATATTTGATCCATAACTTCCATAGGTTTTATATTGGATATCCGTGTTGAGTTATCCTCTTTATTCATTTGTTTCCATTTTTTATATCTTCTAAAATTTGAAATGGTGATGATGTTTTGATTAGGGTGAGTTTGGGCTATGATTTTTATAATCCCTTGATGTGATATAGTTTAATATAATGTTTCCTTGTGCTCTTTTTCTATTCCAATTATTTATCATTTTCCTAATTGGGTGCAATGATTTGTAATGATTCTTGAGGCAGGGGATCCTTTTTTTCTACCTATTTATGTATATATAGGGGGATTTTATGAATTTTATTTCCATTGGGTGGATAATAAGGGTCATATTAATAGTGAACATGAGATGGATAAATATGAAATTAATGGGAATGTGGATAAATATAATGTCATACTACTTTGATGATATTTTTTATGAGTTTATGCATGTTTATTTCTATTAATGAAAATCATGGTTTTTGGGATCCTTTCAAGTGAATTAATTAATATTTATGTGATACCATTGATATGTTGATTATTTGATCACACACTAAATAAAAAATAAGAACATATATATATGGAAAATGATTTTTTCCCTTGGAAATAAGGAATTTTGGTGAGAATACACATGAAAAGTAATGAATTAGTGTATATAATTCCCTTGTTGAATCTAACATTTTAGAATATAGGATTCAATGATTTTTGTGGTTGTGGTTTTGATGCTCCCATTTTTGATGTGTGATGTTTTACAATGATAGTGGTGGACGAATGAGTTTTGAAATTTGCGGGGTAGTGATGTGATGTTTGGTGGGCAGGGGATGTGATGTGAACGCTTGTGATATGGTGGTGACATGTAGTGGTGGCGGTGTGACATGATGGAGATGTGTGGTGGTTGTGTTATGAGGTTATTGAGACTTGGGGTTATTATGGTGTGATGTATTTGGTAATTTTGTGTTGTGATAATGGATGATATAGGATGAGTGTGATATTTTGTGGTGTTGCTATGTTAGTTTCTCAGTTAGCCATGGACTAAATTATAATGATGGATTGAAATGAAATGGGTTGGTAAATGAATAATAATGGGATACAATTGATGTGTGTTAATTGGAAGAAATAAATTGAATGATAAATGAAATGGATGTGTAAATGTGAATGAAATGAATTAGTAAATGGGAGTTAGTTAAAACCCATTAAATATGGAAAATGGTGGAACCTATAATTGAAAGTGGAATTATATGGCTATCTGTAGAGGTTGTGTGGTGTAATATATTTAGTGGTAGAGATAATTGTGATACATTTCACATAGTGAAATGGTGGTGTTGTGAAGTATAATATTATAATAGATTTAAACCCATATTTTTGATATTGTGAACTATTTATCTATCATGAATTTAATTATATTAATATTTGTATCCAACACAAGTTAGATAACCTCAATAATTCCCAAAAGTTTTGAGTTCTTGGTTTTGTCCCAAAAATCCATGGGGGTGGTGATATGGATGGATTTCTACCCATTATTTGTCACTCTTACTTGAAAAATAATGATGAAATATGTTAGTTCTGGAGATTACCATGTGATGATACAAGTTGGTGTTGGAGATTACCTTATAGTGATGAGGATGTGATATGTGGTGGGTGTAACACCCTGAAATTTTCTGAGAAAGATTATTTTTAATTTTAGTGATGTATTATGGTGTACGCTACACCAAGATTATCTTGCGCTATATGCAACACCGTATTATCTTGAAGTATATGAAAACACTATTCTTGGCTTGGGTTGCATGCAAGAGCGACCTTCCTCAATAGCGTGTGTTGTACGCAATACCGAGTTTCAATAAACAACGACATATTATGAAATATAAGTTATGAATAGTATTAACCACATTTTTAATTTTATAAATATCATTTATCTTACCCATATTCTAGAACATGGTATGAGAACAAAATAAATTTTCCGGGCAAAATAAGAATTTTTCAAAAAATGCAGTATTGCCACCTTTTGATGGAACACCCACTTTAAATCTAGTTTTGACACATTTATAAGTTCAATTTGATAAAATAAACTTATTTATTTCAATAAGGATATAAAAATTAACTTTGGATAATTTTTTAATATTTTTCTGTTAATTTTCATATTTTGATGAATAGTAAAAATACGCTAAATTTTAATTAAAACCAACTTTTTTCATCAACATAATTTATATGGATAATTTATAATATTTAATTATTTTAAATTATAAATATAATATATTTTTACCATTTAATATTATTTATGTCATTATCATAAATTTTACAATGAATTAATAGGTAAAACATTTCAATCTTTTGCAATGTTTTAACTTTTAGAACCTGTTTTCTCAACAGCAGGATTAATTTAAAATTAAATACTGAAACTTATGTGACTTTAATTTGGAAAATTGGATTCCATATTTGGAATCAGTAGGTCCAAATTTTTTTAATAGTTTACTTTTAATTTTTTTGATAGTATGAATAGTAACTACGATAATTTTTATTTACTACACTTAAAGGTAAATCGGGTAATTAAGGGTAGAAATAAGATTATAAAATTACCATAAAACCTGAAAAAATACCATTGGATGAATAAAAGATGACCCATATCACCTAAGGGTCGGAATAGATTCATTTCATGGACTTTTGACCACGAAAATGATGTAATTATTATTAAAACCAAAGAAAGTGAAAACATGTCATTCTCTTATATCTTATAAGTGTAATAATTTTAATTTAGTGATAAAATTCAAAAAACGTCAAACATAAATAGTCAACAGAAAGATAATAAAATTATCTATATCCTGTAAATTTATTTATAATTTTTAGGGATGAAATAATTATCATTAATGGTGACACAATAGTGATGTATAAATTGTTTTATTGATTGAAATATCAAATAAATGGTTTTAAAAATATTAAAATAAATACTATATGAACTATTTAATGTTCTCCACGAATTTTTAAGATGAATTTTATATTTTATGGATCTATTAAATATTTTTTTTCTAATATATCTTCTTTTTGGATTTTATTTAAATTCAAATAATCGAATAGTGTCAAAATTGATAGTATTGATATTTTATAAAAATAACATATTATTAAATTGTTTAAAAATCAAAAAAATATTTAACAAATATAAATTGTAATTTATATGGTCTAAAATGTCATAAAATATCCAATTATAGACAATTCAAAACACATAAGTAAGTATTTAAAACAATTTAGAATTTAGAATCTTATTACCACAAATAAAATTAAATATATTAAATAACAATAAATCAAAATGGTAGAGTTTAAAATAAAATAAAAAAAGTATAAATTTTATTAGTTGATGAGATTACAACCCTATCTCATCTCATCTCCGAATTGAGTCATATTTGGATTTTTTTTATTTGGGGTCTAAATTTATTATAAATTAATATTTTTGAGGTTTCCAAAAGTGCCCCTCTCCTCTCTTATAAAAGGGAACCTCTTCCCTATCCTCTTCACAACATTTTGAGCCTTCATGTTCGGAAAAAACCTATCCATTTATTGTTTCCACTTTCCTAGAAACATACTAGAGTTTCTGATCTTCTTCAAATAACCACTTTAGTGCCCTAAGAGGAGGTTTAGAAGAGGCGCATCGAAGAAGAGGTAATATCCTTTACCGATTCCTTCAAATTTATTTCTCCTTCTACTTCCTATTTTTTATTTGTAACATTATAAAGTAAAAACATAAGTATCACTCATATACTAATATGTTTTTATAAATATTAAACAACCCTATTTCAACTTCAATCCATCCTATAGAAAACGAAATCACCGTGCGTGCGTACGTACATAATACCGTCTCCACACCGCAGTGTAATCTTTTTTCCACCACCAACTTACTTGGATGGAAATAATCGTGTAAAAAATAACTATATATGATTATTATAACATGATACTAATTATGATATATTCTATCACCCACACCAATACCATTCAATAATTATTGGAATGATATCATCGCTAATGCGTACGTACGGATTACCATCTCCACGACGCGATGAGATTCATTCTTCATGTTAACCATTCAAAAATTATTATAAAGTATATATAATGAATAATAATGAAATATATGACATAATAATTCTACTGGATTTATGTATATATATATATATATATGTCATCTACTTAATTCCATTCAAGTCAATAAGGAAAGGAAAATAGCGTTCATGCGTATGTACGACCTACCATCTCCATGAACAGTGTATTTTATTCCATTTATCAATATATTATATTATGAATATATATAAATCATGTTTTACATTCTGGAAGTAAGTAATCATGATCTAAGTAATCATATGAATAATTACATGTCAAAACATGGACGATAAATGAAACGATTTTACCCAAAACGCTGCTTTAACATGGAATTGACAAATAAACGGGTAAAATAAAGTCGTAAGTGAATTATATATGATATCATAAATAATATTATGGTTCTGTTACAAGTTAATAATATGTTTAAACCCACAATACATGAGTCTCAGACACATACAGAAGAAATTGGACATAATGTAAGGGATAATTAATCCAATCTCTTTCTTATCCGATATTGTTTATTTATAAGTATATACTGGGGTTATGTTTATCATCCAGGTCCATGTTTTCTCAAAATGTTTTCAGAAAATGTTAACTATTCTTCTATGTATGTTTAAAGTAATTTTTACCCTTTTTTGACTTTATCACAAGGTATGGAATGAGTATTTCTTTTGTTTACCCTATGTGGTACTTTTGACTTTTTCAGCAAAAGTACGAGGATAATGTTTTTTTAACTTATACAGCATGAATGGATTTTTATGGTTTCATAATGCCTTCTTTTCATAAATCTTCCTCTATAATATTTCATGGTTATTTTCAGAAAAATTATTTTCTTTTAAAATTGATTGATTCTTTTAGAATATATAATGATTTTGAAAAAGAAAGGATATTTTCCTCAAGAATTCATTTCTAGTATTTTATCAAAACCTTTTTCCATCTAAGATGACCTTATTTAATATGGTTATGTTTCAAGTATAATGTCCCTATTATTTAACTGTTTTTATTTTTTTTATGATGAAATGATATCCATTTATTTTATAAAGATTATGTCATGATGAGACGATGTTTATGAAACCCATTTTATTCGTTGGGTTATGATGAATGATTTATGTTTATTTTGTGGTGCACGTAAGAATGATTTCATTATGAGATGGGTGGGACCTATTTCTCTCTCCAATACATTGGGTGAAGATTTATATCTCATGAGATAGACATGGGTGGAACAGAAAGTAAATCTGGATCATTAATACAGGGCTGGAACGACAAGTAAACCCAGTTCAGTAATGGACTTTATCCATTATGATGGTCTTGGAAGCAATGCCTTGTATACTATGGAAATAATATCATGTGATTAATGGTTTGACACAATTACATGTTTTATTCCGATGCTATTTTATTATTATTAATGTTACTTTATGATCTATTCCTTATTTACTGCCAATATTTATGTCATTACTCATGATTTTTAGGTTTTATGTTCATGTTTTCATGTTCAAATGTTTATGAATTGTTTTATGTTCTCTATGTTTACCCTTAATTGGAATTTGAGCTCACCCTTTTGATGTTTTCCTTTCCCCAGTATATAAAGAAATGTTTTAGTTAAGAAAAAAGGGGAGATCTTAATGGGAGATGTTGAAGATCTTTCACCATGATTAGAAGATTATGTTCCGAGTTTCCAAAGAAACTAAACTAATACGGTCTTTAGGCATCCGATTTTGTCATGTATTAAGTATTCTGAAAAAGTATTGTAATTTCTTTGTATTTCAAGATTTGGGTCTCTACATTTGGTATCAGAGTGAAGGTTTATTTTACCTTTGGAAACTAGGATGCGAAAACTTTAGGGAGATTCCAAGAGATATTTCTAAGGTATGTCTAGGGATGTCCGTAAGGCTAAGTATAAAGTATAGGTTACAATCCTTGAATTATGATAATGATCATGAATAACCTAGGATTAAACCTAAGATGCTAGATATTGAAAGTAATCCCACTTTATTATGTTTTTGTCCTAGAATGATTTTTTCATCTCACAATATTCTTTTTGGGTTTTAGAAAAATGGCTTGAAATAGGAAGATTCATTAAAATGGAGGATATGATGGACAATGGAATGATATTCTTCAAGAGAATCCAAATGAAACGGGATTTGGCAGTCCAAACATCATTATTATGCCTAATCAGCAATCTCATAATATGATCAACAATCTCAACATTGGTAAGTTTTTTGACTTAGCTAATAAGAGAAAGATGGAGTTTCAAGATGATCATAGAAGAAAGAAAGTTCAATTTCCTTCATGTAAATCATGTGGGAAGAGACGTCAAGGATAATGTTTCAAAAAAACCGGAAGATGATTTAGGTGTGGAAAATAAGGGCACAAAGCCATTAATTTTAAAGGAAAAGGTTCAGTTAACAAAATGTAAAAGGATAATGTTATTGCTAAGACATCAACAATGGTAAAATTTTTTAAATGTGGAATGTACAGGAATTATGCAAACCAATTCCGTAAGAGAAAATCACATGAAGAGAATCATCATGGTTATATGGATAATATTTATGTTGATGATGATGAAGAGACTACAAATGATATATGAGATGAAAGAAGAATATCAATCAATGGTTTAAGAAGTTAGTGGAATTATTTCATGTTTATCAAGAATAATGTATGGTACTATGGAATATAGAAAAATCTAAGGATTGTTCCAGTAATAATGAAAAGTGATTGAATTTTTTTTTGAAATCAGATGATATTCACATAATGAAAGGATTCAGAGAAAATAATATGTTATGAGCTCATGACTAATATAAGGAAAAGGTGATATCATTGTTTGAGTATATAGAATTTTTGGGATTTTGGTATGTGGAAAGAGTTAACTTTTGACAGCATTCATGTTTTCACTATGGTTCTATGGTAATTCATGTTTCAAGATAATACATGATTGAGGTATTCAGATGTTTGGAATGCGATCAACAAGATATATCTTATGATATATGGGGGATAAATGATGGTATTCACATGCTTGGTAGATAACCTCTCTAGTAATCTTTTTCAATATTCTATTAGATGGGAAAAAGTATTTTTGAAAAGTTCAATGATTGGAATGGATTAAGTTAGGCATCATATAGTATTGTTTAAGGATATAACTTTTTGATATTATTTATGAAATGTTATAATAGTATAGTTTTAGAAAAAGGAAAACCTGTAGGACAAGCGACAACCCGTCACGTCGGACAAGGTTGTGGGAATCCAACCCACAACCTATGTGTGACATGCCTTTATCACCCACCAATGGCCTTCAAGAAGTCCCTGGTTAGTAAAAATTAGTTTTATTTTATTATGTGGTATGATAGATGAAGTATAAGTCCATTTTTGGAATCATATACGATTAATATCACCATATATGGACTTATGTATATTTGATAACATTTTCTAACCTTTTGTTTGAGACAGATGGAATGACCCATCATTCTATCACATGAACAACTAACACTTCAAGAATGAAAAATTCAACTTCATTTCCATAAGATATGAAGTGGAAATTGTTCAAGGAACGACTAACATTGAGATTGTACCAAAATCAAGTACGTATTTCTTCTAATTACAATTTTTCAACTTTAGGGAAATGATCTTGAAAAACAAAAATGTTGTCCTAGTACCCTCATATCTGATGAATCAGATGGTACCTTAGATCACCACAAATTTAGGACCTTGTGTTTTTTGTCTTTTTCAAAGCCATGTTCTCTACCACTCTCCATCAGAACTTGATGGTTATATTTCTCTTCCATATCCATATTTTCACTAATGTTATTCTACGTGGAAACCCAGTGATGAGTTAATTTGGGTAACCACTATGTTTCATACTTTAGTTTTTAAAATAAAGTTTTAGTATTTCTTTATATGATATGAGTTTCTATGAATGAAAATTTCAAGTATTAAACCATTTATAACCCCGACGAATTTCGAGGGAGAAATTCATTTTCAGGGGGGTAGAATGTAACACCCCAAAATTTTATGAGACAGATTATTTTTAATTATAGTGATCTCTTGTGTTATACGCTACACCAAGATCATCAAGAGCTATACAAAACACTGTATTACCTTGTAGTATATGCATACACTATTCTTGGCTTGTGTTGCACGCAAGAGCGACCTTCCTCAATAGCCTGTGTTGTACGCAATACCGAGTTTCACAAAAAAATGATATATTATGAACTAAAATTTATGAATGGTATTAACCACATTTTCAATTTTATAAATATCATTCATCATACCATTTTCTAGAACATGGTATGAGAACAAAATAAATTTTTATTGTAAAATAAGTATTTTTCCAAAAATGCAGTTTTGCCGCCTTTTGATGGAACACCCACTTTAAATATAGTTTTTGGCACATTTTTATGCTCAATTTGACGAAATAAACTTATTTATATCAATAAGGATATAAAAATTTAATTTTCATAATTTTTTAATATTTTTTTGTTAACTTTCATATTTTGATGAATAGTAAAAATATGCTAAATTTTAATTAAAAACAACTTTTTTTTATCAAGATAATTTATATAGTTAAATTATAATATTGAATGTTTTTAAAGTATAAACAGAATATATTTTTACCATTTAATATTATGTATGTAATTATCATTAATTTTACAGTGAATTAATAGGTAAAAACATTTCAATCTTTTGCAACGTTTTAACTTTTAGAACCCGTTCTCTCAACAGCGGGATTAATTTTAAATCATGTACTGTAACTTCTGTGTCTTGAATTTAAAAAAATGGATTCCATATTTTGAATCCATAGTTTGAAATTATTTTAATAGTTTAATTTTATTTTTTTTGATATTATGAATAGTAACTATGGTAATTTTTATTTGCAACTGTTAAAGGTAAATAGGGTAATTAAGGGTAAAAATAAGATTATAAAATTACCATAACACCTGAAAAAATTCTATTGGATGAATAAAAGTTTACCCATATAACTTAAGGTTCGTAATAGATTCATTTCGTGGACTTTTGACCATGAAAATGATGTAATTATTATTAAAACCAAAGAAAATGACAACATGCCACTCTCTTATATCTTTTAAGTGTAATACTTTTAATTTAGTGATAAAATTCATAAAACTTCGAACATAAATAGTCAACAGAAAGATAATAAAATTATATACATCATGTGAATTTATTTATAATATTTAGGGATTAAATAATTATCATTAATGGTTACACAATAGTGATGTATAAATTATTTTATTGATTGAAATATCAAATAAATAGTTTGAAAAATATTAAAATAAATATTATTTAAACTATTTAATGTGATCCACGAATTTTTAATATGAATATTAAATGTTAGAGATCAATTAAATATTTTGGTTTGAATATATCTTCTATATGGATTTTATTTAAATTCAAATGATTGAATAGTGTCAAAATTGACACTATTGATATTTTATAAAAATAACATATTATTAAATTTTTTAAAAATCAAAAAAATATTAAAAAAATATAAATTGAAATTTATATCGTATAAAATGTCATAATGTATCCAATTATGAACAATTAACAACACATAAGTAATTATTTATAACAATTTAGAATATAGAATCTTATTACTACAAATAAAATTAAATAGATTAAATAAAAATAAATCAAAATGATAGGGTTTAAAATAAAATAAAAACAAGTATAAATTTTATTTTTTGATGATATTACAACCCTAACTCATATCATCTTTTAATTTAGTCATTTTGGGAGGTTTTTAACTGGGGTCTGAATTTATTATAAATTAACATTTTTGAGGTTTCCAAAATAGCCTCTCTCCTCTCTTATAAAAGGGAACCTCCTCCCTATCCTCTTCACAACATTTTGAGCCTTCAAGATCAGCAGAAACCTGTCCATTTATTTTTTACACTTCCCTAGAAACATACTAGAGGTCCTTATCTTCTTCAAAGACCAACTTTAGTGCCCTAAGAGGAGGTTTAGAAGAGGCGCGTCGAAGAAGAGGTAATATCCTTTACCGATTCTTTAAAATTTATTTCACCTCCTACTTACTCTTTTTTATTTTTTTGATTATAAATTAATAACCTAAGTATCACTAATATATGGATATTTTTTTTATAAATATGAAACAACCCTATTTCACCTTCTATCCATCCTATGGAAAATGAAATCACCACGCCTGCGTACGTACGAAATACCATCTCCACACCATGGTGTAATCTCTTTTCCACCACCACCTTACTTGGAAGGGTATAATGGTGTAAAGAATAACTATATATGATTATTATAACATGATACTAATTCTGTGATATTCTATCATCCACTCCAATACCATTCAATAATTATGGGAATGATATCATCGCTCATGCGTACGTACGGATTACCGCCTCCACGACGCAATGAGATTCATTTTTCATGTTAACCATTCAAGAATGATTATAAAGTATATATATTGAATAATAATGAAATACATGAGATAATAATTCTACTTGATATATATATATATATATATATTTCATCTACTTACTTCCATTCATGTAAATAAGGAAAAGAAAACAGCATTCATGCGTACGTACAACCTACCATCTCCATGAACGGTGTATTTCATTCCATTTATCGATATATTATATTATAAATATATATAAATCATGTTTCACATTATGGAAGTAAGTAATCATGATCTAAGTAATCATATAAATAATTACAAGTCCAAACACAGATGATAAATGAAACGATTTTACCCAAAAATGCTGCATTAACATTGAATTGACAAATAAACGGGTAATATAAAGTCGTAAGTGAATCATATATGATATCATAAATATTATTATGGTTCTATTACAAGTTAATAATATTTTTAAACCCAATATAGATGAGTCTCAAACACATACAGATGAAATTGGACATAAGGTAAGGGATAATTATTCCAATCTTGTTCTTATATGAGATTGCTTATTCGTAAGTATTTAGTAGGGTTATGTTTATCATCCTTTTCCATGATTTCTCAAAATGGTTTCATAAAATGTTTACTATTATTCCATGTATGTTTAAAGTTATTTTTCCCTTTTTTGACTTTACCACAAGGTACAGAAGGAATCTTTTTTTGTTTACCCAATGAGGTACTTTTTGGCTTTTTCTGAAAAAGTATGAGGAGAATGGTTTTTTAACTTAAATGGCGTGAATGGATTTTTACAGTTTCATAACACCTTATTTCCATGAATCTTCCTCTACAATATTTCATTTTTATTTTCAAAAAATTATTTTCATATAAAGTTGAATGAAATTTTTAGAATAGAAAATTATTTTGAAAAAGAAAGGATATTTTTCTCAAGAATTCATTTCAAGTGTTTTTTCAAAACTATTTTCCATCTAAGATGAAATTATTTAATATGGTTATGTTTCAAGTATAATTTCCCTATTATTTACATGTTTTGATAATTTTTTAATGAAATTATATCCATTTATTTTTTATGGATTATGTCATGATGGGACGATGTTTATGAAACCCATTTTATTCATTGGGTTATGTTGAATGATTTATGTTTATTTTCTGGCGCACTTAAAAATGATTTCATTATGATATGGGTGGGACCAATATCTCCCTCCAATTAATTGGGTAAATTTAATATCTCATGAGATAGAGATGGGTGGAACAGAAAGTAAATCTTGTTTAGTAATACAAGGCTGCAATGACAAGTAAACCCGGTTCAGTAATGGACTTTGTCCACTATGATGGTCTTGGCAGCAATGCCTTTGCTACTATGGAAATCATATCATGTACTTAATGGTTTTACACAATTACATGTTTTATTCCCATGATATTTTATCATGATTAATGTTCTTTTATGATCTATGCCTTATGTATTGCTAATATTTATGTCATTAATCATGATCTTGATGTTTTATGTTCATGTTTTTACGTTCAAATGTTTATGAATTTTTTTATGTTTTCCATGTTTACCCTTACTGAGAATTTGATCTCACCATTTTTATGTTTTCTTTTCCCAAGGATATAAATAAATCTTTTAGGTAAGAAAAAAGGGGAGATCATTATAAGAGATGTTGAATATCTTTCACCATGATTAGAAGATTATGTTCCGAGTTTCCAAAGACACTAAACTAATAAAGTATTTGGGAGTATGTTTTTTTTCATGTATTAAGTATTCCACACAAGTAATGTAATTTCTATGTACATCAAGCTTTGGGTCTCTACAGTTGGTATTAGGGTGATGTTTTAGTTAACCTTTGGAAACTAGGATGCGAAAACTTTAGTGAGCTTCCTAGAGATATTTCTAAGGTATGTCTAGGGATATCCGTAAGGTCAAGTATAAAATATAGGTTACAATCCTAGAATTATGATAACGATCATGAATAACCTAGGATTAAACATAAGATGTTAGATATTTGAAAGTAATCCCCCTTTATTATGTTGTTTTCCTAGAATGATTTTTGCCTCTCACACTATTCTTTTTGGGTTTTAGAAAAATGGCTAGAAACATGAATATTCATGATAATGGAGGATATGATAAACAATGGAATGATATTCTTAATGACTAACCAAATGAAATGGGATTTGGAAGTCCAAAAATAATTATTATGCCTAATCAGAAATCTCATAATATGATTAATAATATCAACTTTGGTAAGTTTCCTAACTCAGCTAATAATAGAAATATGGAGTTTCATGATCATCATAGAGTTAAGAAAGTTCAATTTCTTTCTTGTAAATAATGTGGGAAGAGGCATCAATGAGAATGTTTCAAAGGAACTGGAAGGTGCTTTGGGTGTGGAAAAGAAGGACACAAATCCAGTAATTGTAAAGTAAAAGGTTCAGTTAACATAATGGACAAGGATAATGGTATTTATAAGACATCAACAATGGTTAAATTTTATAAATGTGGAACATATTGGCATTATGAAAAACAATGCCCTAAGGGAAAATCTCATGAAGAGAATCAGCATGGTTGTATGGGTAGTATTTATGTTTATGATGATGAATAGACTACAAATGATATATGAGATGAAAGAAGAAGCTCCGTTAATGGTTTAAGAAGTTAGTGGAATGATTGTATGTTTATCAAGAATAATATATGGTACTATGGAATAAAGAAAAATCTAAGGATTCTTCCGGTAACCATGAAAAGTGATTAATTTTTTTTTTGGAAAGCAGATGATATGCACATAATGAAAGGATAAGGAGAAAATAATATGTTATGAGCACATGATTGATATAAGGAAAAAGTGATATGATGGTTTTAGTATATAAAATATTTGGGATTTTGGTATGTGGAAAGAGTTAACTTTTGACAGAATTCTTGTTTTCACTAAGGTTCTATGACAATTCATGTCTCAATATAATACATGATTAAGGTATTCACATGTTTGGAATGCGATCAAAAAGATATATCTTATGATATATGGGGGATAAATGATGGTATTAACATGCTTAGTAGATGACCTCTCAAGTAAACTTTTTCATTATACTATATGATTGGACAGAAGTATTTTGGATAAGCCTAAAGATTGGAATAAATTAAGTTAGACATCAGATAGTATTGTTTAAGGCTAGAACTTTTTGATATTATTTCTGAAATGTTATAATAGTATACTTTTAGAAAAAGGACAACCCGTAGGACGAGCGACAACCCGTTACGTTGAACAAGGTTGCAGGAATCGAACCCACAACCGAAGTGCGACATGCCTTTATCGCCTACCACTGGCCTACAAGAAGTCCCTGGTTAGTAGAAATTAGTTTTATTTTATTAAGTGGTATGATAGATGAAGTATAAGTCCATTTTTGGAACCATATACAATTAATATCACCATATATGTACTTATGTATATTTGATAACTTTTCCTAACCTTTTGTTTGAGACAGATGTAATGACCCATAATTCTATCACATGAATAGTTAACACTTCAAGAATGAAAAATTATACTTCATTGATTTAAGATATGAAGTGTAAATTATTCAAGGGATGACCAACAGTGAGATTGTACAAAAATCAAGTGAGTATTTCTTCTAATTCCAATTTTCAACTTTAGGGAAATGATCTTGAAAACAAAAAACATTGTCCTAGTACCCTCATATCTGATGAATCAGATGATACCTTAAATCATCACAAATTTATGACTTTGATATTTTTGGTTTTTTCATAGCCATGTTTTCTACCACTCTCCATCAAAACTTGATGGTTAGATTTCTCTTCCATATCCATATTTTCACCTATGTTCTTCTATGTGGAAACCCAGTGATGAGTTAATTTGGGTAAACGTTATGTTTCATACTTTAGTTTTTAAAATTAAGTTTTAGTATTAATTTTTATGATGTGGGTTTCAATGAATGAAACTTTCAAGTAGTAAACCATTTATAACCCTGACGAGTTTCAAAGACGAAATTCATTTTAATGGGGGTAGAGTGTAACACCCCAAATTTTTTTGAGAAATATTATTTTTAATTTTAGTGATGTATTGTTTTTTATGCTACCCCAAGACTATCTTGCACTATACGCAACACCGTATTATCTTGTAGTATATGCATACACTATTATTGGCTTGTGTTGCACGCAAGAAAGGCCTTTCTCAATAGCATGTGTTGTATGAAATAACTTTTTTCCCTAAGCAACGATATATTATGAACTAGCAGTTATGAATAGTGTTAACCACATTTTGAATTTTATAAATATCATTCATCTTACCCATATTCTATAAAATGTTATAGAAAAAAATAATTTTTTCGGGTAAAATAAGTATTTTTCAAAAATTCATTTTTGCCACCTTTTGATGGAACACCCACATTAAATCTAGTTTTTGACACATTTATAAGATCAAATTGACGAAATAAAATTATTTTTTTCAATAAGGATATAAAAATTAACTTTGGATAAATTTTTAATATTAATCTGTTAACTTTCATATTTTGATGAATAGTAAAAATACGTAAAATTTTAATTAAAAACAACTTTTATCATTAAGATAATTTATATGGTTAAATTATAATATTTAATGGTTTTAAAGTATAAATAGAATATATTTTTACCATTTAATATTATGTATTCATTATCATTAATTTTACATTGAATTCATAGTTAAAAACATTTCAATCTTTTACAATGTTCTATCTTTTAGAACCCGTTTTCTCAATAGCGAGATTAATTTTAAATTAAATACTACAAATTATGTGTCATGAATTTTCAAAAATGGATTCCATATTTGGAATCAGTAGGTCCAAATTTTGTTAATAGGTTACTTTTATTTTTTTTGATTTTATGAATAATAACTATGATAATTTTTATTTACTACAGTTAAAGGTAAATCGGGTAATTAAGGGTAAAAATAAGATTATAAAATTATCATAACACATGTAAAAATTCTATTGGATGAATAAAATTAGAACCATATCACCTAAGGGTCTGAATATAATCATTTTATATACTTTTCATCATGAAAATGATGTAATTATTATTAAAACCAAAGAAAGTGACAACATGTTACTCTCTTATATCTTATAAGTGTAAAAATATTAATTTAGTGATAACCTTTGTAAAACTTAAAACATAAATAGTCACCAGAAAGATAATAAAATTATCTACATCAAATGAATTTATTTATAATTTTTAGGGATTAAATAATTATCATTAATGGCGACATAATTGTGATGTAAAAATTATTTTATTGATTGAAATATCAAATAAATGGTGTTAAAAATATCAAAATAAATATTATATGAACTATTTAATGTGATCCATGAATTAAGATGAATATTTAATGTTATATATCCTTTAAATATTTTGTTTCTAATATATCTTCTTTGTGTATTTTAATTAAATTCAAATAATTGAATAGTGTCAAAATTGACACCATTGATATTTTATAAAAATAACATATTATTAAATTGATTAAAAATAACAAAAATATTTAAAAAATATAAATTGAAATTTATATGGTATAATATGTAATAAATTATCCAATTATGGAAAATTCACAACACATAAGTAAGTATTTATAATAATTTAAAATTTAGAATCTTATTACCGCAAATAAAATTAAATAGATTAAATAAAAATAAATCAAAATGATAGGGTTTAAAATTAAATAAAAACAAGTAGAAATTTTATTGGTTGATGAGATTACAACCCTATATCATCTCATATAATAATTTAGTCATTTATGGAGTTTTTTAATTTGTTTCTAACTTTATTATAAATTAATAATTTTGAAGTTTCCAAACGTGCCCCTCTCCTCTCTTATAAAAGGGCACCTCCTCCCTATCCTCTTTACAATATTTTGACCCTTTAGGCTTGGCCAAAACATATAAATTTTTTTCTTCACTTCTCTATAAGCATACTAGAGGTCCTGATCTTATTCAAATACTAACTTTAGTTCCCTAAGAGGAGGTTTAGAAGAAGCGCATCGAAGACGTGGTAATATCCTTTACCGATTCTTTCAAATTTATTTGTTTTTTACTTCCTATTTTTTATTTTTTTCATTATAAAATAATAACATAAGTATCAATCATATAATTATATTTCATTATAAATATGAAACAACTCTATTTCCCCTTCTATCCATCCTACAGAAAACAAAATCATCGCACGTGCGTATGTTCGGAATACCGTCTCCACGCCCTGGTGTAATATGTTTTCCACAACCACCTTACTTGGATGAGTATAATGGTCTAAAGAATAACTATATATGATTATTATAACATGATTCTAACTCTGAGATATTCTATCATCCACTCCAATACCATTTCATAATTATGGGAATGATATCATCGATCATGCATACGTACGGATTACCGTCTCCACGACCCGATGAGATTCATTATTCATGTTAACCATTAAAGAATGATTATAAAGTATATATATTGAATAATAATGAAATATATGAAATAATAGAGCTACTGGATATATATATATATATCATCTACTTACTTCCATTCAAGTCAATAAGGAAAGGAAAACAATGTCCATGCGTACGTACGACCCACCGTCTCCATGAACGGTTTATTTCATTACATTTATCTATATATTATATTATGAATATATATAAATCATGTTTTAAATTCTGGAAGTAAGTTATCATGATCTAAGTAATCATATGAATAATTACACGTCAAAACACAAATGATAAATGAAACGATTTTACCCAAAACGCCACTTTAACATGGAATTTATAAATGAACGGGTAATATAAAGTCATTAGTGAATCATATATGATATAATAAACATTATTATGGTTCTATTACAAGTTAATAATCTGTTTAAACCCACTATATAGGAGTCTTGGACACATATGTAGAAATTGGACATAAGGTAAGGGATAATTATTCCAATCTCGTTCTTATCTGAGATTGTTTATTCCTAAGTATTTACTGGGGTTATGTATATAATCCGTGTCCATGTTTTATCAAAATGATTTTAGAAAATGTTTACTATTATTCCATGTATGTTTAACGTCATTTTTGACCTTTTTTGACTTTATCACAAGGTATAGAAGGAATATTTCTTTTGTTTACCCTACAAGGTACTTTTTGACTTTTTCAGTAAAAGTATGAGGAGAATGTTTTTTAAATTATACGATGTGAATGGATTTTTATGGTTTCATAACACCATATTTCCATGGATATTCCTCTACAATATTTCATGGTTATTTTCAAAAAAATTATTTTCTTTTAAAATTGAATGAATCTTCGAGAATAGAAAACGATGTTGAAAAAGAAAGGATATTTTCCTCCAAAATTCATTTCAAGTGTTTTATCAAAACTATTTTCCATGTAAGATGACATTCTTTAATATAGTTGTGTTTTAAGTATAATGTCCCTATTATTTACATGTTTTTATTTTTTTATGATGAAATGATATCCATTTATTTGAAATTTATTATTTCATGATGGGATGATGTTTATGAAACCCATTTTATTTGTTGGGTTATGATGAATGATTTATGTTTATTTTATGTCACACTTAATAATGATTTTATTATGAGATGTGTGGGACCTATATCTCCCTCCACTAAATTGGGTAACGATTTATATCTCCTGAGATAAACATGGGTGGAACGGAAAGTCAATCTGGTTCAGTAATACAGGGCTGGAACGGCAAGTAAACTCAGTTCAGTAATGGAATTTGTCCATTCTAATGGTCTTGGCCACAATGCCTTGGATACTTTGGAAATCATATCATGTGATTAATGGTTTTCCACAATTAAATGTTTTATTAAGATGCTATTTTATCATGATTAATGTTCCTTTATGATATATGCCTTATGTACTACCAATATTTATGTCATTACTCATGATTTTGATGTTTTATGTTCTTGTCTTTATATTCAAATGTTTATGAATTGTTTTATGTTCTCCATGTTTACCCTTACTGAGCATTTGAGCTCACTCTTTTTATGTTTTCTTTTCCCTAGGATATAAATAATGGTTTTAGGTAATAAAAAAGGGGGAGATCTTTATGGGTGATGTTTAAGATCTTTCACTATGATTAGAATATTATGTTCAAAGTTTCCAAAGACACTAAACTAATATGGTTTTTGGGCATATGTTTTTTTCATGTATTAAGTATTCCACAAAACTAATGTAATGTCTATGTACATTAATCTTTGGGTCTCTACAGTGGAGGTAATGCATGGTGGGAGGAGAGAACATGGTTAATGTAATTAAAATTCACGATACTATACTTTTCTAGTTATGTGATGAGGCAATGATATAATGATGGTCGATCCTAGCACAAAATTATAGAACATATGAGGATAGTGTGGGTAGGGATACATCCCAACCCACATTCCAGATAGAAAGATAGGTGATGTGATATGTATGAAAGGAATGTGAGCACATGAAGTTTGGAATTGAGGTGTAGGATTGGAAACTTAGTGGGGAAGAAACTACATGTGAATTTTTTTATGTTCTTGATATTATGTTATAATATTGGAGGTTTGATTTGTTGAGAAATATATTGTTATGATAGGATTGGTTAGTAGAATTGTTTTGGTTCATGTTGATTCTGCTATTTATTCACTAGTGCATTAGTATGCTCATTTAAAATGTGCACTAGAGGCATGAGGTACGATCTTATTGAGTGTACATATTATGCTCACCATACACATATAAAATATGTTTTGGTTTCCAGGAGGACTTTGGAGATTTACCTAGACATTACTAGCTTGGGTATTAGAGCTATTGTTGAGTCAGTACTATATGAACTTTCTTTTGATATTTACTTGGAGACTTTTATTGTATTTGTTGAAATATTTCATACACTGTGTGATTGTTTAATGTTTAATTCTTTATTATTTTATAGTGTTTCTACGTGGTTGTTTATCCTATAACCTGATCCTATATTATTATGTAGAGTTATTCACCTCGTATTTGTGATATTTTAGGCCCTTGGTTCTAATTTCCAACTCGAGGACTACTGGAGGTGGGACTGAAGGCTATTATCTATCTCCCTTCATTATTAGCCCAGGAGGGTACCTCTATAGGTATGGGGCCATGAAAAAGTGGTATCAAAGGTTTTGGTTGAGAGATACGGTGGAGTTTGAAGTCAATAATTGTCAAGATTTCATGGTTTATCAATGAAATGGTTCCAGTTTATCTTGGTGCATGACATGGTCTAGAGAGACCAGTTAGGACATAGGATTTTAGGGCCCATTTTGATCCGTTGTAAGGAAACTGAGTTTTTTAATGACCAAGTGATGTGAAACTATTTTTATGGTAGATATCTAGGGGAGGTACATGAATCATGATTGATTATATTCATGTCCAAATTGGTTGTTTTTTGGGAAATTAAAATAAATGAAATAATTAAAAATTGATAAAATTATATTATACTAGGCTGATGAATTATCCTCTCTTTTTAAGAATGGATCCTGGTTATCATTCATGAGTATCCCAAGAAGTATAGGTTTAGT
Organism: Viscum album; assembly: GCA_963277665.1. Taxonomy (NCBI): domain Eukaryota; kingdom Viridiplantae; phylum Streptophyta; class Magnoliopsida; order Santalales; family Viscaceae; genus Viscum; species Viscum album. Next base: position 938,849,910 of record OY728153.1, read on the forward strand.
TAGTTAATCTGATTGATCGTTGGGTGACCGAACTAACAAATGAGGATGAGGATGATAGAGGGCCTTGCATGAATTTTAGTTATAAGACTTGAGGAAGTAAGAGGGAGCGTATCTGATCCATGTATGGAGTAATAGTTGGAAGAGTTTGATATTAGTTTCAGTTTTATTTTAGCTTAGACTGAGTTATAGGTTTTTTTGTATATCATCCAGATGTGGGGAACTATTCATCAGTAATGGATTCTATATATTGGTGACCGAAAGGAGGAAGATGTGTTGTGGCCAAACTTTTATAAGGATTTATTTTTGAAATTTCTGTCATTGATAATGAAGGCATTAAAATCACTAGAATTTATCTCCCTTTAGTATGGAGTCTTATTTCATGGGAGATTGGGATAAAATTTAAGGACCTCCTACACTTTTCCCATAATGTGTTTATAGATGAGGTGTCCAAATTACAACATATGGAGGAGGTATTTCTCGTAACAATTCGGTATGCAGTCACCTCATTTAATCTTTCTACATACCAGGAGGTGTAGAAGAAGGTGTAGGTTATCAATTATATTTTTTATCTCAGAGGTGAGACACAAGAGAGTAGCTAGTAGGGAATTTCATGTAGTTGAAATTCAGGTTTTTATGTCACAGATGTTCAAGTAGTTGGGGTTTCGACCAGAAGGGAACCGATCATGGTGTATCCATTTATATCTTTATGGGGTTAGTTGTTTTGAGAACCCACTATTGTCTTCCAATATTTTTTCTATGTTTTTGGGGGACATGGTCACTACCAAACTCAACATATAACTATTTAGGGAGGCTAGTTTCTGATGGGAAGTCGTTCCCCTTTTCAATAGTAGCTGTAATTACTTCTCAGGTAGTTTCAGTAGTAAGAACTGTTTATTATTATTAAAAACCAAGGGATGATGGTGTTTGAAGAAGTTAACATTATGATATTTCTGATATTTAGGATTATAGTTGATATCATAGTCATGGATAATTTTAAAAAAGAGGTATATGAGATTATTTTGGTCAGATTCATGCAATGGAGGTAGCATCGCCAACATTACTTGAGGTTATCTGAGGTATGATCACTTTACCATATACCCTTTTTTTCCTTATTTGATATAGGATATCCCAATCCTTTGTTTAACTTAATTTGGTCTATACACTAAGACTAGATGCGGAGAGTCTTTTAGTTCCCTTTATGATATCTACATTGGTTGGAAGTCATAATATATTGTTTGACGTGTGTTGAGGATGTAGATTGCCGATGGGGAAACACTAGTTAGTGGGAGATATCTTCTCTCTATAGATATGTCCATAATATTTTCTCCTTAAAAATAATTGGCTATATTATATTCATGAATTCATGAAATAATTACATAGAAGAGTTATGTTTTTTGATGTGGAGGGCCAGAAAGTTGTGTTTGTTGGTGAGTGGGTTTATCATATGGGTGATAGGCAAGTGGATCCTCTTCTACCTCAATTTAAAAAGATATTATTGGAAGTTCATTCATATGTTGTTCTTAAGATTATATATGATTTCTTTTATGTTTTTATAGAGGAGGTTGTGATACCACCCCCTTAATATGGAATATTATTTAGGGATTTATTTACAACTATTAACTTCTCCAATTTGAGGGCGCCTTATTTAATATCACCTATGAAGTTTCAAAATCTGAGGTTGTAGGTTGATTATCTAATTTATAGAGGTTTCATTTTACCTAGAGAGTCTCTTGGGGGTGATAGAAGGTTTTTCAACAAGAAGGAGGATGGTTGTAAATGTTTTTCATTGGACTACCAGAGGTTGAAATATGTAATGATGAAGAATAATTACCTCTTCTGATGATTGAATATTTGTTTAACTAGATGAAGGGATCCATTTGGTTTTCGATGATTGACTTTTGGTTAGGATATCACCAAATGAGGGTCAAATATGATCATATCATGATGACTATCTTTAGGTGAAGATATGGGTACTTCATGTTCATGGTCATTCTATTAGGTTTCATGAACACGCCCAATGGGTTCAAGGGGGTCATAAAGTACATGTTTAGTGAGTTCCTGGACTAGTTCATCATCATTTTTTTCAATGATATCTTGATCAACCCAATGTTAGAGGAGTATATTAGTCATAAAAGAGCTGTATTTTAGGTCCTTTAATATAACCATATCTATGCAAATATATCAAAGTTCATTTTATAGATGTGATAAGTTTACTTAAATGGACAAGAAGTTTCTTATTAGGGTGTGGATGTGAACCCATCAAATATTGAGTTAGTTGTTTTTTTGGGAAGAAACCAATAAAATGGATGAAGTTTTTAGTTTAATTATTTATACAGGATATTATTAGAGTTTTTTTCATTATTTATCTTGTATTAAAACCCCATTAATAACATTGAACAGAAAGGACTAGGATTTTTTTATAGTTTTATTAGTTCCAAGAAGTATTCATTTAGCTAAAGGAGAAGTTGATTAGTTCCCCAGTGATTTAGTTAACTAGGGAGGTTGTGAAGTTTGAGGTTTTTTATAATGCCTCCTAGATTGTATTAATATTTTTATTGATATAGTATAGGGAATTTATCTCTTATGGGTTTAGGAATTTATTCCCCCATGAGTGTAAATACTCCACCCATGAACTAGAGTTGGTAGAAGTTTATTTTTAACTAATGTTTTTGCGGAATTACCTAATTGGTCAGTGCTTTATTGTTTTTATAGACCGAAAGAGAATAAAATATATATTCTATCAGTGATATTTGAAGTTACACCATTATATGTAGATAGAGTTTCTCTAGTATTATGATTTTGAGATCTCTTACAAACTGGAAAAGTAGAATGTTATTGCCGATGCCCTGATTCAGATGTCCCAAGGAGATGTGGTTTGAGAATATTCCAATTTTTGGGAAGGGAATAAGGATTCTTCTTTTCTGTTTCTTGATATTGGGGTGTGAGGTTTCCGAGGTTTTATTTTTTAGGATTACTATGGAGTACTTATTTATGCAATTGGTAGAGGAGTCTCAGTGGAGAGACTTAGAGGTAGAGGTTATGTGTGACCGTGTTTTCCATTATGATACCCCATTGGGATGGTTAACAGATGTCCATAATCAGATGTTGTTCTAGTGGAGGATATTTATTCCATTTCCAATGCATGAGGTATTTATATTTTAGTTTCATAGATTAACTTTAGTCTTATATCCTAATATTAAAAATATGTATCATGGATTAAGGAGAAAAATTTTATGGCCTAGGATGAAATATTTCATGGAAGAGTTTTTGGAAAAATTTATGGTTTTTCACCAGGTGAAAGAAGAACATAATCTTCCTATATGTTTTTTCCAGCCCTTCTATGTTACTGATTGAAAATGGGAGGACATATTAATGGATTTCGTCACTGGGATACCCTAGTCTTTGGGAGGATGTGATACATTTTCAGTGATAATGGAATGACTAATGAATTCTGATCATTTTCTATTTATCTATGAATTGAGTTCCATGGATGTCTTATCAGGTAATTATGTGGAAAATTCAGTTAATATTCATACGGTATTGAGGACCATCATCTTTAATTTTAATCTTTAATTTATATATTTAATCTTGAGGATATTATAACACTATTTTATCTCCTAATTTTTCTTTAACAATTCTATCCACCCTCAGATATATGAGAAGATGAATTGGACCACACCTATGTTAGAGGATAGCTTAAATATTGGATTTAGGTTGATTGTGGATAAAGTTACCTTCGGTTGAGTTCTTCTACAAAAAACAGCTATCACTCAACAATTATCATTGATCTATTTGAAGAATTGTATGTGTGGCCATGTCATTATCAATTGTGCATGATGGTGGTTAGGGAGTCATCAATTCTTGGTCCTGATGTGGTGTAGGGAATGATCAATAAGATCCAGTTGGTTTGACAGAGGATGAGGGAAGATTATAAAATCCTTAATATCTATACTAATCATAGATATAGGCCCTTATAGTTTATGGTTATAGACAACATATTCTTGCGGGTTTCCCCTCATCAGGGTCATCAGAAGTCTGATAGGGGGAGTAGTCATTCCCCTCAGTTCATTGAGCCTTTTGAGGTGTCAGTGTGATTTGTAATATCAGTTTCAATTACTACTATGGCTAGATAGGATCTATGGAATCTTCCACATATCCTTTCTCCATCAGTATATTTATGATGAATCCCACTCCATTTCCTAGAGAGAGATAGATACCAAGGATGATGAGACATTCATGGAGTAACCCATATATATCCATGATCATCAAGAGATGGTTCTATGTGGTTGAACCATTCTTCTGGTTTTTGGGTTGTGGATGCATGGTGTCCTAATGGAGAGTACTTGAGATCCTAATATGTATATGTGTTCCCAATATTCCGATCTTTTTTTGAGTTTTAAATTGTATTATTTTAATTTAATGATGTGATGTTTGAACCTTTATGGTTTTATAAGACGTACCATTTTCAATTTTTGGTAATTTATGTTGTGGATTTGAGTATATGAAGAGTGGTAACCCCCCTACAAATCATGAAAAATTATATTTATGAAACATTTTAAAACCACATTGGCGAGTCATTGCAACATAAAGATAAAAATATCTTGATTTGGAGAGTGGGTTTCCTTGATCTGTGTGCTTAGGGAAGTTTTGTGTGACATTTAAAGAGGTTTTTGTATTTTGTAATGAGGAGGTTGAATGGTAGTGAGGATTGTTTTGTAGAATAAAGGTGTCTTGTGGATGACATGATATGATGTGGTATTGTGCCTAGTGGGAGATTGTGATGTAGTTTTGTGGGTGTTTTCAGAACATTTGGTTTAGTATGTTTGGTCAGTGGTAGTATTTTGTGTATAAAATGATCCCCAGGATGTATCTTTCAAGACAATTATTTATACCATCCCCTTCCATTTCAGGTTTTGTTTTGGTTCCCAAGTAAGAGAATCGTTAGAGAGGTATGTAATGTAACAACCCATACATTCTTTGACCATTACCTTACTATATTGCGAGTTTATTATTTTTAGAAGAAGATATAAGAGGTTTAATAGTGTTTAGAGCAATAATTATAGTGTAGTAGGATGTTCATGGTGTGAATATGTATTCACTTCATGATAGGCTGTTTCATGGTTAGGGGGTGAAGATTTATGGATTAGGTTTGGATGAGGAGTTTTGTACGTATTGAACTCATGATGTGATGAGTTTTTAAATATGTGAACAAGAGCCATGAAAATTAATGTATGTTCATTAATTTTTGAATTTGAATAATTTTTTGCGTGACTGTGTTTCACAACCTGAATTATAGGGCCTCATGAAAATTAATGATCTGAATTAAAGTTTCATGTTGTGAATGTACCAACATCAGACTTGCTTATAAATTGTGGGGGGGGGGGGGTTACCCCATTCCTCTCTTATTCCTCATAGTTTAGGGATAACCATAGGTGATTTTGGTAAATCCTTCATCTCATTTCCTCTATATTTGATCCTTTAATTTTGAAGGTTTGATATTGGAAATTTTAGGGGAGTTATCCCATTTATCCCTTTGTTTCCTTATGTTATTCCTTCACGAATCTTCAAGTATGATTATTTATTGATCAGGGTGAGTTTAGATGAATTTTGATGATCCTGCAGGGTGATCCAGATTTATCTAGGGTTTCCTTATGTGGGTGTGGTATTCCAGTTATTTCTCCTTTTCATTATTGTGTGTTGAAATTTAGAAAGTTTCTTTGAGGTAGTAGATCCTTACTCTCTACCTATTTATGTTATTTCTTTGGGATTTAATGATTTTCCATCCATTTTATGGTAATTAAATTTTAAATTAATAGAGATTATTAAATGTTTTTTTTTGAAATTGATGGGAATGGGGAGAAACCACATGTATTACTACTTTGATGATATTCTGGATGATTTTATGCATGCTCACTGAAATTTCTAAAAATCATGGTTTTGGGGATTATTTCTTATACTATAGTTGTTAAGATTATATATATATATAGATAATGAATTTGTTTCCAATTCAAATCTATAATTTCTGTAAGAATACACTTGTTATGTAATAAAGTAATGTAAATATATCACTTTTTGAATCTAAAATTATGGAAGGTGGGATGTGATGTAACATCCCAAGTAAGTAAATATTTATTGATTTTCATATCTAAGTCTATTTATGAATTATATAGTGTTTTAGATGCTTAAAATGAGAATAAATCTAATCTTAAGCATAAAATACTCTAATATTTTTTAAAAGATCGTTTTACCGCCTTTTGATGGAAAAACTTTTTTAAATAAAACTTTTGACAATTTTATAAGATCTATTTGTCAAAATAAACTTATTCATTAGTATTGGTACACTGAAATTTACTTTGGATAAATTTTTGGGATTATACTGACAATGTTCATTTTTTAATGAATATAGAAAAATACTGCATTTGACTTCAAAACTGCTTTTTCATATAATTTAATTATATATATATATATTATCCTTTTAATTGGTTTTAAAGTTGAATTAGAATATCTTTTTACCATTTAATCTAATTTTGGGCATTTTAATTAATTTCAATTTGGAATTTAGCATAAACAAGTGTCAAACTTTTGATAGATATTGTTTCTAAAAAACCCGCTACTTGTTTGGAAAACATGAATTATTTTTAAATTAATTACTGCAATTTATATGTTTGAAATTTGGTAAAATGGATTCAATATTTGGAATAATAAGGTCCAAATTATGTAATTAAGACTCTTTTTTGACATTATGAATAGTAACGATGATAATTTTCTTTAATTATCGTGATTAATTAGTAATCGTGTAGTTAAGGCTAAAATAATAATATCATAATAATATAAAATGACCCCAACATGTGTCTTGATTCTATTGTTTGTTTCATTAAAGACCATGGGATTCCTTGTTCCAACTTAGGGACCCCTTGGAATTAATTTTGTGTGATAGTGACATTTTATCATTTTATTTTTAAAGAAAAAAAATATAACAAAAGTATGTAACACCTAAGTAAAACAATTTTAATTTTGTCTAAATAAATTATCTCTTAAACTATAAATAGTCACTGGAAAGATAAAAAGATTTCCTACATCATGGTATTTTTTTATAATTTTTAGACATTAAATAAATAAATTTATTTATGACACCATGATGTAGTGATTACCTCATTAATGAACGATTTAAATAAAATGAAAAGATAATGTAAAATATAAGACTTAAACTTCTCAAAAACCAATTGGATGGGTGGAATTAGAACCCTTATCACCTTATCATAGAAATACATCATTTTTGGGACCTTTAATATCCAAAAATCATTTTATAATAAAGTAACATTTCAAGACTCTCCAAGAGTGCCCCTCCTCCCTCTTATAAATGGCCCCAACCTCTAACCCCCTTACCCACACATCTCAAGCCATCAGATCGACCAAATAGTGCTCATTTTATCTCTCCACATCCCTATATTCATCATAGAAGCCTTACCTTAGGCAGAAATCTCTTCAAGAAAACCTTTTGGTTCAAACCAAGGGGAGTTACCCGATTTAAAGGTAGTGTCTTCTCTTATGTTGTTTTGTTTTATTTTGCATCTCCAAATCCCTAAACACTTTTTATTCATTTATTTTTTAACAACACAAGTATCTTCAATATACTAGGATGTTGTTTTGAGAAGGATTTTATTTACTCTTACACACAATCCCATCTAATGGTTAAAGAACATACTGTTTCTGTGGGTGGTGAATTACTACCTCACGAAATGATGATTGTTCAATCTTCTTTTAACACCACTCATGGTGGAAATTAATATGTCACTATATTTATATATGATATATTTTATGTTTATGTTTTTCCTTATTTTTTTGTAATTTTCATTTATGGAATACCTTTATGGTTTCCATTGTGGGTAAACAGTATAATTTCATTTTAGGAAGTGCGAACTACCACCCCCTCAAAGTGATTTGATTCATTAATGCCATATGTGGGATGTATAAAGGATATAGTTAATAGTATTACATATAATATAATACTGGAATTATAATATACCTTTATATAATTATTATTTCCTTCCATTAAGTACAAAAAAAATGATATTAGCGTTCATGCGTAAGTACGACTTACCGTCTCCATGAATGGTGCATTTCATCTCTTACCTCTAAATGTTATGTAATATTATAAATGAATGTATACACTGGATATATATTATATATATTATATCTAAATCATGAATATAGTTATGTATATAATGGATATTTTAGCACTTGAACAACTTGTAATTATAATAAGTTTATTTTTGACTCAAGTACCAAAGACCGACAAAACGACCATTATTAACTTAAATAATTACATAATGTTCACAACATGGTAATAAGTGACATAAAAGGAATAATGAACTTGACAAAGGTTCTTAATCAAGTAGAAATTAACCCTAGTTTATTATTCAGGAGGTTAAATAATGATCGAGTCAAGTCGGAAACAAGGTAAGGGACTTCATCTCAATCTCCTTTCATTGAGGCATATTTTGTTTTATACAAAACTTTATTTTATATGGTGTATAAACCCCTTTGACTTTTAATTTTATTCAAAAGGAATCTTTTTATACAAATTCTTTTACTAAATGACAAAAGGGAATGTTTTTGTCTTACGTATGTGGCGACAACGATTTCTCTGCCCCCGTGACCATTATTTGAGTTTAGGCTTCCTCTACAAGCCATAACTTTTTTTAAATGAAAAATAAATACAATGTTTTACTTTTCTTTTATTTTGGTATTGAAAATGGTTTTGATAATGTTTTGATTATATCAATATGTTTTTGATATCTTGTGATGGAAATGTGGAACTGTTATGTTTCATTTATGCATGTTTTAAGTGATATGATTATGTTATGGTTCTTGGGCATTGTTTATAAAGATGGGTGGTTCCGTGATAAAATAAGGGCGGGTGAGCCCGTGATAGCACTCCAATGCATTGGGTAATGTGAAGAGGTTAAACTCTAAGGTTTCTCCGAAGAGACACTACCACAAAATTAGTTTTTCGCAGCGCCCCCCTTTATCAGCGCTTGTTTAGTAGCGCTGATAAAGGGGGGCCTTTATCAGCGCTTTTAAAAAGCGCTGATAAAGGGTCGGCTTCAAACAAAAAAAATTAAAAATATATTAATATATTAATATATAAATATAGTTATATAGTTATATAAATATAATATATAATTTTTAAATGTATTTTAGATAAGTATAAATGTACATTTACACTTATTATACTTAATATATAAGATATTTAGTGAAAATGGATTCTTAGAAAATTAAAAAAAATATTTTTAATTAATAATTTGATAATCATTATGGAGTAATAGTCATTTAATAACAATTTGAGGAATAAAAAAATTAAAAAAATTAAAAAAAGATCCAAAATATGTTGAAAACGCAACTCAAACTTCTAACGGCCATAACTTTTGATCCGGGTGTCTGTTTGAGCTCTACCACATATCAAATCGAAGCCTGCGATGAGATCTACATCGCTGTGACCGGGGGAGACCCTTGTCAAGCGTTTTTCAAGGCCAAAAGAGACCCAGAAGGCCTCCAAAACTTAGTTTTTTGTCGCGATACCCAGATTTTTTAACATTTTGTTGATTTTCAAACTCGTTTAAGGGGGGTATTATTGGCTTTTTTTGGCGGGGACTGAATTTATTCCAAGGTATTACCTTCATATTGATATCATGTCTTTGAAATTTCATCCTTTTTTATAATGCACTGCTATTTATTATCAAATATATAACTATATGTACATATTTTTTATATATTCGCACCTAAAAATTAAATTTTTTAAACAAATAATTAAACATATTTACATATAAAATATATTAGATTTATCTAAATAATAAATAATATCCATTTTATTTAAAATACCAATATATCACTATTTATATACCTATATATTAATCTAACTATATATATATATATTAATCTAACTATATATATATATTAATCTAACTATATATATATATATATATTAATCTAATAACTACATATATATTAATATAACTACATATATATATATATTAGTATTACTATAAATATATATATTAATATCACTATATATATATATTAATATAACTATATATATATATATTCATATAACTATATATATGTTAATATAACTATATATATATATTAATATAAATATATATTACTATACGAATAAATATAACTAAATATATATATACAAATATAGATATATATTAATATCACTATATATATATATATTAATATTACTATATATATATATTAATATTACTATATATATATATTAATATAACTATATATATATATTTTAATATAACTATATATATATATATATTATAATATAACTATATATATATTAATATAAATATATATTAGTATACGAATAAATATAACTATATATATATAGATATCATGAATTGGAAGACAAATCAAAATCGAGTAGTGGTAAAGGCTTAGGCGCGCAGGGGGGAGGTCTCGAGTTCAAATCCTGGTGGAGGCAGGGGCGCGCGCACATGGGGGAATATAGCAGCAAGCGCTGTTAAAGGGAGGAGGGGGTGCGTGGGGTGATGTACAAGGGCAGAAAAGCGCTGTAAAATGGGGTATCAAGCACTATAAAAGACCCCCTGATTAGCTGTATTTTTTTTTTAATTTTTTTTTTAAATTTTATAAATTTTATAAATTTTTTACCTTTTATCAGCGCTTTTAAAAAAGCACTGATAAAATGGTCCTTTATCAGCGCTAAAATGAAAGTGCTGATACAGGAAGTGCTGATATAGGACCCCTTTATCTGCGCTAAAAAAGGGCTGATAAAGGGGTCCTATATCTGTGATTTTTGGAGCGCTGATAAATGGGACCCCCCTTTATCTACGCTGGCTTTATCAATGCTTTTTTAGCACTAATAAAGGCCATTTTTAGCGCTGATAAAGGCCGTATTTGTAGTAGTGAGATTTAGGCAATATACTGTAATGGGTATTCCCAACGTAACCATGAGGGTTACTACCTATGTAAGAAAGTTATGAATGCCTCAAGTTACCTTTATGTATTATGTTTTCTATGAGTTATTCATAAAACTTATGATTTCATGAGGTATGTTAAAGTTCTTATACTCTATGAATAAATTATGATTTCAATGATTCTTATGTATACATGTACTAATGTTTACTTTCCATAATTTTATATCCCTTACTAAGATTTTTTATGCTCATCCAAAGTTTTTGAAATGTTTTTTACAGGTCAAGGGAATGGTACATGATGTTATTATAGTGTCGAGGAAGTGTCAAGAAAGAATCCATGTTTTATTTTAAATATTTTTCCTTTGATGAAAAAAATGAATACTATGATGTAACCACCTTGTTTAAATGTGGAATGTAATGCATGATTTTTGATCTAATTCTCTAAAAATATAAACCTGAAAAGATCCTCAATGAGTATTCTCGAAATAACTGAAGATTAAGTAATGTTTAATGCTGGGACCTTATAATTGGTATCAGAGGTTGATTTATATAGCTTTAGGAGTTAGAATTCTATTAAATTATTATCCAAAAATATTTTTTATAGTTAAATTGAAATGATATAGCATTTAAATATTACCATGTTTCTTCATCTAAGACATGTTTGTTCAGAATGGTTTTCCACAGAGGAAACATGAAAGTAGTGCTAGTAAGGAATAAAGAAGGAAATGACCTTCCAAATCAGAATCTTGAGATGGTCGGAATTGGAACTGAACTGTTTATTGCAGTAATGGCGTAGTTGACTCAAGCAATAAATGGTGGTTGTATCCATGCACGAGATCAACTAGATCAACCTCAGAGGAACATGTCAGTAGTGGAACATTTCATGAGGCAACAACCCCCATCATTCAGAGGATCATCTGACCCTGTGCTAGCTAAAGGGTGGATTAAAGCACTGGAGAAGATTTTTGATGTCGTGGGGTGTTCAGACAATCAAAAGGTTTGTCTTGCTGTTTACCTTCTAGAGGGTGAAGCAAATCAGTGGTGGTCGAAGGTTAAAAATATCAGGGACGCTAATGAGATTGATTCTCTTGAGTGAGATGAATTCAAAGGAATATTTCTTGAGAAATATTTTCCTAAGGATGTTCGAATTAGGATGGAAAAACAATTCTTGGAATTGAGGCAAGAGGAAAACTCAGTGGTTGCTTATGAAGAAAAGTTCACTCGATTGGAAAGGTATGCTCCAAATTTTATCCGAGACCTTGATAGTAAAATAAATCATTTTTACTCAGGATTAAAGCCAAAATATCGAAGGGCATTAGCTTCTCATGAGTTCAAAAGTTATGAAAAGCTTATTCGATGTGCTGAGAAGGTGGAAATGGAGTTTTATTATGATCAAGTATTCTATAACAACCAACATAAGAAGAGACCGAGGTGGCATGAGAAAGGGAATAATCCTTCAAAAGGTTTGATAGTAAGAAGACTAGGTTTTCAGTTTGTGATAAATGTGGTAAAAAGCATGCTGGGGAATGTATTTTGAATTATGGAAAGTGCTACCGATGTGGTAATATGGGACATAAGGCTCGCGATTATAATGGAAAAGATCAGGGTGATGGTAAGAATAAATTTTATTTACAGTTAGTGAAATGTTTCAAGTGCAATTAGATGGGTCATTATGCAAATGAGTGTTCAAAAAAGAACTAGAATGATGGGAAGTAGTCAGAACACAAGCATAAAGGTGTGGTGAAATCCTTTTCAACTACATTAGAATATGTTGGGCCTTCAAATGAAATGGTATCAGGTACTTTATTTTTTTTTAGATTATGAAAATGTGTTGTTTGAAACAGGGTCTACACATTCTTTCATCTCTGAAAATGTTTCTATTAAATTGGGAATTCCATCTCAAGAAATGACTCCTAAACTTGTGGTAAAAACACATGGGAGAAATGTTGAGGAAAAAAGAATTTATAAGAATCTTCCTATCCTTATCTATGGAAACAACCTACTTAAAAACCTTATTTTTTTACCTCTAGTAGAGTTTGATGTTATCCTTGGTACATATTGGCTCTCTATTTACCATGTTAAGATTGACTGTAGAGATAAAGAAGTTTCTTTTTAGAAAGAATTTCAGTTTGTGTACAATAATGAACCCTTACTGTTGATAACATATCAAGAGGCTGAGAAACCTGTAAAAGATAGAAATTAATGTTACCTTAAACATATTGTTGAAAGCAAGGGAACCATTCAGATTAATGATGTGCCAGTGGTAAATGAGTATCCTGATGTTTTTCCTGATGAGTTGCCTGGAATAATACCAGATCGGGATGTTGAATTTTCTGTGGACTTAGTTCCTTATGCTAAGCTAATTTCAAAACCCCCTTATCGAATGGATCAAATTGAACTTTTAGAGTTGAAGGATCAATTTCAAGATTTATTAGATAAGGGTTTCATTCGACCTAGTACATCACCATGGGGTTCTATTGTCTAATTTGTTAAAACAAATGATGGTTCAATGAGGATTTTCATTTATTATAGATCCTTGAATAACATCATTGTTAAGAACAAATATCCTTTGCCTCATATCTATCATTTATTTGATCAGCTCCAGGGAGCTCAGTATTATTCAAAGATTAAATTGAGATCGGGGTACCATCAGTTGAAGGTAAAGCAAGCATTTGTTCTGAAGACCGTGTTTTGTACAAGATATGGACATTATGAATTTTTAGTTATGTCTTTTGGGCTAACCAAGTAAACAACTATATTCAGGGACCTTATGAAAAGAATTTTACATGAGTTCATGGATAAGTTTGTGGTTGTTTTCATTGATGATATTTTGGTGTTTTCTAAAAGTAAAGAGGAGAATTAAAGTCATTTAAGGGTTATTTTTCAAACCTTAAACGAAAATAAATTGTATGGTAAATTCAGAAAGTGTGAGTTTTGGTTGCAAAAAATTTATTTAGTTGGTCACATTGTTTCTAAAGATGGAATAACTTTTCATCCTGAAAAAAAAGGTTGTTGAAGAATAGACATGACCCACAAATGTAACTGAGATTCGTTGTTTTCTTTGTTTGGAAGGATATTACCGAATATTTATTAAATTTTTTTCACGATTATCTAGTCCAATGACTAAGTTAACTTGAAAAGGTGTTAAGTTCATCTGGACAAAACAATGTGATGATTGTTTTCATGAATTGAAAAGAAGATTGGTGATTACTACAGTTTTGGAACTACCTTATAGGAATGGTGAGTTTGTTATCTAAAGTGACGCTTCATTGAAAGGACTTGGTAGCGTCCTAATGAAGAATGATCAGGTAATTTCTTATGTTTCACATCAGTTGAAAAATCATAAGAAAATTACCCTACACATGATTTGGAATTAGCTACTGTTGTTTTTTCTTTAAAAATTTCTAGGCATCATTTGTATGGTGTAAAGTGTGAAATATATACTGATCAAAATGGATTAAAGTATATATTCACTCAGAAATAATTGAACATGAGACCCAGGAGATGGCTATAATTAATCAAGAATTATGATTTTACAATTCATTACTATCCGGGAAAAGAAAATAAAGTGGATGATTCTTTGAGTCAAAAAAGTAATGCTTTATTAACCATGTTACTTTTAGAACATGATCCTTTGGTTAAGGATTTGATGAAATTTGGCATAGAAGTTGTTGGTGCAGGATGTTCTTCTGTTTTGTTTCAGGTATCAGTGAAATCTTCTCTAATAGACAGAATTAAGCAATCTCAGAAGCAAGACAGTGTGTTGAAAAAAAGGTTGAGCTGGTTCAGAAGGGTATGTTAACTAAATTCAACATTGATAATGATTGTGTTTTGATATTTGATAAGAGATTGTGTGTGAATTGTGATTCACAGTTGAAGATAGTGTTGTTATGTGAAGCTCATAGTTCTCTGTTTTCAGTTCATCCTGGCAGTACTAAGATGTATAGAGATCTTTGGAAGTACTACTGATCGGATGGATTGAAAAGATATATTTATGCTTTTACTGTGATGTGTTAGACTTGTCAACATGTTAAAGCAGAGAGAAAGTTACCAAAAGATATGCTTCAACCTTTACCAGTTCCAGAGTGGAAATGGGAGAATATATCCATGTATTTCATTGTGGGATTGCCGAAGACACCTCAAGGTAATAATGCAATCTAGGTTATTGTTTATCGCTTGACTAAATCTGATCATTTCCTTGCTATACGAGATACTAGTTCCCTAGATCAACATTCTTGTTTGTATCTTAAATAGATAGTCAGGTTACATGGAGTTCCCCTCTACATTGTATCTGATCATGATCCCAAGTTTACTTTTAACTTTTGGAAAGGCCTTAAGAAGTCGTTGGGTACTGAATTAAAATTTAGTACAACTTTTCATCCTCAATCATATGGGCAGTCATAACGAAAAATTCAGACATTGAAGGATATTCTATGTTCTTGTTCGATGGATTATCAGAGAAGTTGGGACCAACATCTTTCCTTGGTTTAGTTTTCTTATAATAACAGTTTTCATTCCAGTATACAGATGGAACCATTTAAGGCATTATATGGGAAGCGGTGTCGAACTCCAGATTTTTGGGATGAAGTGGGTGATAAAGAGTTTATGGGATCATAATTGGTAGAAGAGTTGGCAAAAAAATTTCTTCTGATATAGAAACACATGAGAACAGCTCAGAGCAGGCAGAAACGTTATGCAGACAACAAGAGGAAGGATATCACTTTTTAGGTAGGTGATCATGTCTTCCTCAAAGTTTCGCCATGGAAAAGTGTGATGCGATTTGGTAAGAAAGGAAAGATGAGTCCAAGGTTCATTGGACCATATGAAATTCTGGAGAGAGATGGATGAGTTGCATATCGAGTTTCTTTACCTCTGAATTTATCTTAGGTACCCAAGGTTTTTCATGTTTCCATGTTAAGGAAGTACATACCAGATCCATCTCATGTTTTGAGTCCAGAGGTTATTTAGGTGGAAGAGAATCTATCTTATGAGGAACAACCGGTCCAGATTCTTGACCACAGGGAGAAAGTATTGAGGAATATGTGGATTCATCAAGTAAAGGTTTTGTGGAAAAACCACATGATTGAAGAGGCAACATGGGAACCTGAAATGCAATGAGGGATAAATACCCCATTTATTCGATAAGTAAAAAAATTGCAGGGACGTAATTTTGTAACGGGGGGGGGGGGAGGATGTAACATCCCAAGTTATAATAGAATTTTGGATTTTTATATCTATGTCTATTTATGAATTAGATAGTGTTTTAGAGTCTTAAAATGAGAATAAATCCAATCTTAAGAATAGAATACTCTAATATTTTTTTAAAAGATCATTTTACCGCCTTCTGATGGTAAACCTTTTTTAAATAAAACTTTTGAAAAATTTAAAATCCTTATTTTTCAAAATAAACTTATTCTTTAGTATTGGGACATTGAAATTTACTTTGGATAAATTTTTGGTATTATTCTGACAATGTGCATTTTTTAATGAATAGAGAAAAATATTGCATTTTACTTCAAAACTACTTTTTTCATCTACTTTAATTATAGAGATAGATTTTCCTTTTAATTTTTTTTAAAGTTTAATTAGATTATATTTTTACCATTTAATCGATTTTTCTTCATTGTAATTATTTTCACTTTGGAATTGGGGATAAAGAAGTGTCAAACTTTTGATAGATATTGTTTCTAAAAAACCCGCTATTTGTTTCAACAATGAGAACTATTTTTAAATTAATTACTGAAATTTATGTGATTGGAATTTGGTAAAATGGATTCCATACTTGGAATCATAAGGTCCAAATTATGTAATTAATACTCTTTTGTTTTTCGACATTATGAATAGTAACAACGGTAATTATCTTTAATTATCGTGATTAATTCGTAATCGGGTAGTTAAGGGTAATAAAATAATATCATAATAATACAAAATGACCCCAAAACGTGTTCTAATGCTATTAGTTGTTTAATGGCCGACCATGGGATGCCTTGTTCCAACTTAGGGACCCCATGGAATCACTTTTGTGTGATAGTGATATTTTATCATTTTATTTTTATAGAAAGGAAAATATAACAAAAGTATGTAACACCTAAGTAATTTTTTTTAACTTTGTCTAAATAAATGATATATTGGACTATAAATAGTCATTGGAAATCTAAAAAGATTTCCTACATCATGATATTTGTTTTATAATTTTTAGACATTAAATAAATAAATTTATTTACGACACCATGATGATGTAGTGATTACCTCATTAATGAATGATTTAAATAAAATGAAAAGATAATGTAAAATATAAGACTTAAACTTGTCAAAAACCTATTGTATGGGTGGATTTATAACCCTTATCACCTTATCTTTGAAATATATAATTATGGGACCTCTGAAATTTTAAAATCATTTTATAATAAAGTAACATTTCAAGACTTCCCATGAGTGCCCCTCCCCCTCTTATAAACGCCCCCACATCTACCCCCTTACCCACAACTCTCAAGCCATTGGATCGACTGAAATATTCTCATTTTATCTCTAAAAATCCCTCTATTCATCATAGAACCCTTATCATAGGAAGAAATCTCTTCAAGAAACCCTTTTGGTTCAAACCAAGGGGAGTTACCTGATTTAAAGGTAATGTATTCTCTTATGTTCTTTTGTTTTATTTTTCTTCTCCAACCCCCTAAACTATTTTTATTCCTTTATTTTGTAACAAAAACATTATCTTCAATATAATAGTATATTTTTTATGAGAATTAATTTATTTAAACTTACACACACTCCCGTCTAATGGTTAAAGAACATATTGTTTCTGTGGGTGACGAATTACTACCTCACGAAACGATGATTGTTCAATTTTCTTTTAACACCACTCATGGTGGCCATTAATATGTCACTATATTTACATATTATATATATTATGTTTATTTTTTCCTTTTTCTTATTTATTTTTATTTTATGGCATACCTTTATGGTTTCCATTATGGGTAAACACGATAATTTCATTTTAGGAAGTGCAGACTACCACCCCCTCAAAGTGATTTGATTCATTAATGCCATATGTGGGATGTATAAAGGATGGAGTTAATGGTATTAAATATGATATCATACAGGAATTATAATACACCTTTATATCATTATTATTTCATTCCATTAAGTAAAAAATGAAATTAAAGTAGCGTTCAAGTGTACGTACGACTTACCGTCTCCATGAACGGTGAATTTTATCTCTTACCTCTAATTGTTATGTAATATTATAAATGAATGTATATAATGGATATATAATATATATATGATATCTACATCATGTATATAATTCTGGATATAATTTATATTTTACCACATGAACAAATTGTAATTATAAGAAGTTTATTTTTGACTCAAGTACCAAAGATCGACAAAATGACCGTTATTAACTTAAATAATTACATAATGTTCATAACATAGTAATAAGTGATTTAAAAGGAATAATTAACTTGAAAAAGGTTATTAAGGAAGTATAGATTAACTCTATTTTATTATTCAGATGATTAAAGGACGATCGAGTCAATTCGGACACGAGGTAAGGGACTTCATCTCAATCTCCTTTCATTGGGACATATTTTGTTTTATACACAACATTATTTTATACGGTGTATAAACACCTTTGAATTTTAATTTTATTCAAAATTAATCTTTTTATATGAAGCATTTTACTAAACGACAGAATGGAATTTTTTTTGTCTTACGTATGGGCGAAAACGACTTCTCCGTCGCTGTGACCATTATTTGAGTTTTGGCTTCCTCTACAAGCCATAATTTTATTTTAAATGAAAAATAAATACCATGTTTTACTTTTCTTTTATTTTGGTATTGAAAATTATTTTTTTTATATCAATATTTTTTTGAGATATTGTGATTGAAATGTGGAAATGTTATGTTTCCATTATGCACATTTTATGTGATACGATTATGTTATGGTTCTTGGGCATTGTTTATAAAGACGGGTGGTTCTGTGATAAACTAAGCATGGGTGAGCCCGTGAAAGATCTCAAGTTCTTTGGGTAACACGAAGGGGTTAAACTCTATGGTTTCTCAGAAGAGATTTAGGGAATATACTGTAATGGGTATTCCAAACGTAACCACGAGGGTTACTCCATATGTAAGAATGTTATGAATGCCTCAAGTTACATTTATTTCTTATGTTTTTTATGAGTTATTCATAAATCTTATGATTTCATGAGGTATGTTGAAGTGCTTATATTATATTAATAAAGTATTATTTCATTTATTCTTATGTATACATGGACTAATGTTTACTTTCCATACTTCTATGTCCCTTACTGAGCTTTTTATGTTCATTCCATGTTTTTGAAATGTTTTTCATAGGCCAAGGGAATGGTACATGATGTGATGATAGTGTCAAGGAAGTGTCAAGAAAGATTCCATGTTTTATATTAAATATCTTTCCTTTGATGAAAAAAATGAATACTGTCTTTGATGTAACTATCTTGTATAAATGTGGAATGTAATGCATGATTTTTTATCTAATTCTCTAATACTCTAAACCTGAAAAGATCCTCAATGAGTATTATTGAAATAACTCAAGATTTAGTAATGTTTAAGGTTTGGGCCTTATATGTGATGATTTATGTGGCTGTGCTTTCTATATTTACTTGTGTGATGTGGGCTACTATGTTGTAATAGTGGTGACTGGATGGGTCCTTAAATGTGCAGGGAAGTGATGTGACGGTTTTCTTGCATGAGATGTAACATGGGTGGTTGTGTGATCATGGTGATGTGTAGTGGTGGTGATGTGTAGTGGTGGTGATGTGTGATGGTTGTGTTGTGAAGTGGTGTACATGTGTGGTTGTTTTGGTTTGAAATACTGGCTAACGTTGCGTTGTGATAATGGGTTATAATAGATGGTTGAGCTATTTTGTGGTGTGGTTGTGCTAGATGACCAGTTAGTTGTAGAATAAAATAGAATTCTAAAATTAAATAAATTTAGTTGGTAAATGAATAATAATGGGATATAATTTCTCTATGGTAATTGGTTTAAATAAATTTAATGATAAATTAATGGTATTTTTAAATGTGAATTAAATGGATTAGTAAATGGGAGTTACTAAAAATTTGTTAAATCTTTAAAATAGTGGAACTTGTAATTGAAAGTGAGATTTTGTTTCTATTTGTGTAGGTTTTGTAGTGTGATTTATTTAGTGGTGGTGAATGTTGTGATGGATATTGTGTGGTGTAATGGTGGTGTTTTGGTTTATGGTAGTACATTTGTTTTGAACTAATAATTTCGGTATTGTGTGATATTTATCTACCATGTATTTTATGATATTTATATACAGTCCCCACTTGGGTTGGATAACCTCACCAATACACAAACGTTTTTGGTTTCAAAGGATTATTAAATATCTAGTATTGTGGTGATATGGATGGATAAATAACCCCTCTTTCCCACTCTTCCTTCAGAGGTGGTGATGATATGGTTTGGTGTTAAAGATTAACCTATAATAATATGAGTTAGTGTTGGGTATTTACCAATGGTGATAGAGATCTGATATGTGGTGGGGGCCATGCATAGTGGGAGGAGGTTGTGAGGCTAATTTCCTTCATTTAAATGATACCCTACTACCCTTTTTATGTAATGATATTGGGATGTGATAATTACTGATGCTAGAAACAAATGATAGACATTGAGAGGGTGGGTTAGGTTAGGATATGTCTTGACCAACATCATAGATGACTAGATATGTGATGTGATATATATAGAAGGGATGTGAGAATATGGAAATTGATGTTGGGATATGAGAGCATCAAATCAGCACGTAAATATTCATGGGGTTACTATTTTATGTTGTTGATATTATGTTACCATTTTAGATGTGTGATTTGGTGAGAAACCCATGGTGGGGTTAAGATTGATTATTTGACCTATTTAGGTGCTTGTTGGTTCTACTGTTTATTCACTAGAACATTAGTATGATCTTTTCACATGTTCACAAGATACCTTGGGTATTATCCTATCGAGTATATGTGTTATACTCACCCTACCTATGTCAATTATTTTTCAAGTTTCCACGAAGAATTTAGGGATAAAATTTGACATTAATAACTTGGGTCTTGGAGTTTCTGTTGTGTCACTTATATAAGTATTGTCTTTTTGAATTTAGATGGTGACTTTTTTTTATTTTTTAACATTGTTCAGGAATTGTGGGATGATTTTGGGTTTACTTCTATATTATGTATTAGAGTTTCTAGGTGGTTGTTTATCCTATCTCTTGATCAAACATTATTATATAGAGGGTAATGCCTCCCATATGTGAGTTTTTATACCATTAGTACTAGTCACCAACCTAGGGCCTATGGGAGGTGGGACATAAGGTTTTTTTATCTCTATTACATTATTACTATCCCAAGGGGGGACCTCTAGAGGGAGAGAATCATGACATCAATTAAACCATGAAGACAAAAATATGAAAAATAATGAAAACAACTCATAGAAAATTATCCTTTTTAACATTAAAATAATTTAATCACATATAATTATTTATATTCTAACCAATAAATTGAATCAATCCATTATTATTATAATCATAAACTTTAATACATAAAATCATTCCTTAAAAATAATATATAAAAAATAAAAATACTTATTTTTATAATAAAAATTTATTATGTCTTAAATTTTTTTCCATTTCATTTAAAATTATTCAATTTTTAATTTGTTATGAATAATTAAAAAACTTTTATTAGAAAAAAGTGTATCCAATGACCATATATCAAATATATATATATAAATATATGTAATGGAAATATTTATAATTACCATATTTCCAACAAACACATTACATTCCTTTATATACCCATACATGTTTCACTAAAATTTATTCATCCTATTAGTTTACTTCTATATAAATTTTTTAATTTCATTTATAATGATTTATATACTTTACATAATTAAAATAAGATGTATGATCTTTAATACAATCCATGGGAATATGGATTTTATATTCATGTTATTTTTTTACTTATGGTTTTATTATCCTTATAGTTTCCTTAATGACGTTTTATATTTCATTATCATAATATATTAATGTATATCTTGAATTAATATATTATATATTAGTAAAATATATCATTATTTTTTTAGTTTGATGTTTCATTTATTATAATCAATCGAACACAACAAATTTATTTAATGTATAGTACATACTAAAATCACTAGGTGTTACATCCTTAGTAGATAAGGGTGATGTGTCTTATCTCTGATTGATGGTAGTGTCCCCTAAGTTTCTTCATCCCTTAATGGAGGCATAATTAGAAGACATTGATTATTATATTTTACAAATCTTAATATTCTCAAAGGATACACTTGATTAATTTTCCAATGGCGAGGAGAATAACACCCTATTTTGGGGATTGGTAGTGGTACTGGTCACACTGTTTGAGGATGTAATGAGGGAGTTCCATACTTCCTCCTTAGTGGTACATCCTTATGTGATGAAGATGTAGTGGGAACCAAAGTGGTAGTTTTTATTAGAGGCTATGAAATAGAGTGTTGCTGAATGTATATCCCAAAGCCTCACCTATTAGTAGATGAAGTCATAGAACCAGGTCACAACAGGTTTGGACTAACCCCTTGAGGTTCCATAGTAGAAGTAGTAAGGTATAGATATGAATTTATGGAAGGGTTTTATATGTTTTGTTAGAGGACATGAAGCTATTGGGTAAACTATATACTAACTGAATAAGTCATTCGACATCTAATATATTCTAAAGTAGTGTTTGGTAGAGATGTTGAGAATCATGTAGGAAGAGGATATCTTCTGGTTTTATAGGGAACCTTTGATGATCATTTATGACTAAGATACTTAATTTATATCCAGAATGTGGAGGGTCTTGTATGAGGAATTTAGGAACATGTTTCAGATGAGTAAAGGAATATACCCTTAGAAGGATTTCTATATCTAGAAAACCATTCAAGTTGTCAAGTACATGATGATAGCTTGTGCACTGGATTTTATAAAAAATGGAGAGGATAACTTTCCCTTATTGGATTTCATGTATAAAAATAAATTACACACCACCATTGACATTTAACCTTTAGAACCTATATGATATACACTACATATCACCCCTATACTAAACAAAGGTCAAAGAGTTATCACTGATGGGGTTATTGTTTGTGTGAGTGATAATACCGAATTTGTAGGTGATTGAGGAGTAGGTGGGGACCATGCATAGACATAAGAAGTCATATGTAAATCGATGGTGAAGGGCATTGATTTTTGAGGTGGTAGATCATGTATTTCTAATAGTATATCCTTGTTATAGGTTGTAGAGATTTTATCATGGAGGCAATGTAAAAACCTCAAATCTATTAACCTAGATCCGATGTTTACTTTATTTCACTATTACAAAATATAATGGATTTCATCAAAATGTATCAATAAATTTAGTAGTATTTATTTAATATATGTATACATGATTCTTATAATGCATTTGAAATATAAAATCATATCTTGTAAACTGGATAAAACTTTCTTATTTCCATGAGAATATCCTTGAAAATCACTGAATGATCCTATATTGGATCCTTGGGGAAACGATAACATAATAAATGGTGATATAAAATTCATAGTAAGAGAAGGCATATAACATAATCTATCATGAATTCATAATTCATGAAGAAACCAAATCATTTAATACTTGTATATTACATCATTTTATAATAATATTTATTAAATACCGTAACACAACATACCCTAGAACCATAAAGGGTTAGATTATTTGGAGACAAGGTACATAAATTTATTTATTTCATGAAAGATATTCAAAATATCCCATGAAGATCTTATCACATAGGTCATTTCTTAGAAATACCCAACTTAAATACTTATTTATATCCTAGGGAAAGGAAACTTAATAAATAGTGATCTATGATTCTAGATTAGGTTAAATATAATAGATGTGAATGAATGATTATATGTGAGAATAAGATAATAAAAAGTTTATGAGAACATGATAATAATATACATTAATCATACTCAATCAATAAACGTCCATTAATCATAAATCATGGTACAAGTCTTTGTAATAAAAAAATAGGTCGTAAGTGTGTAGAATAATAAATAATCAATCCTGATCTATGAGAATATATCATAAGTTTGTGACATACACATACACATAGAAAACTATCTCCTTAGTCATGGATCAATGCTCAGTAGATCGTAGTGGTTTAGGTTAACTCCTCATTCCATTATTTCTTTAGTCATGTTTCACTCTAAAGACTATCATAGAGGACATAGTCCTTTTTGAACTAGCTTCACTCCAACTTACATTACTTATTATCTCATGATATATCCATATTTAACCAATGCATTGGAGATGTATATAATTTTGCCTATACCTGAAACATAATGAAAACCATAAATATATGGGAAAAATTATCATAATACTTTCATCATATCATCATATTTCTATACTATAACACATGTTAAGGATAAAATTTTCATTGAAATGTAATTATTTCATCATAGAATTACTCATGGAAAATAAACTGGTTTCATAAAGGTTTCATCATATCCTAATTAACTTGTGGGAAAGAAAAAAGTTTAATAGAATCATCCTTAAATGATCATCATAATAAAGATTATAGAGAAATAAAGTGGATAGTATCATAATATAATATCCCTAGAAAATCATATACACCCTTAAATTATATTTAAATTGATGAAAAATACCTTTAAAATATCATTTAATCCTTTTATTAAAACATGAGAAATTATCCTTTTATTTTGATAACATTTTAACTAAAAATACCTAGAATGTTGAGAAAATACATTTCTTTGAAAAAAAGGAAAAATTTTAAAGTAATATTAAAAACAATAATAGACATTATGGATATAAAATCCATTCATCTCATAAATAGTAATAGAAACACTCCATTCAAGCTTTTTAAAAAATTCAAATAACCACTTTTTCAGAAAACTTGTAGAAAGATTATATTTTAAAAAATTGTAAATAAATTCAAATTTAGTGGAAATAATATTTTTTTAAAAAATTTAGTTTATGTAATAACTTTAATAAATCAATTTTTAAGAGTATGGACATAATAGAAACAGTTCATCAAATATAGAGGACATAATGTTGTCTTTTCTTTAAAAACAATTTTCTTGATCATTTTAATTACCAAAGAGAAAAAATAAATAATAATATATTTAAAATTTATAATTAACCATAGGGTAAGAAAGTATATGGTATTTAAAGGTTAATATTCATATTATTCTCCTTAATGTAAATTAATCATAGACGACCTCAAAAGAAAATAAGATTTCAACATAATCCCTTACATCAAGTTATTTCTTGCCTCATACACATTAAAATATCTTATATAATAAATATATATTTTTATACATATACTCTAAAACCATACTCATAAATAAATTACTATGTATTATTCTATTTCAATTTCTATTTATCATTTTATTAAAAATTTCTTCATTAACGTGAACCTTTTAGTGAAAACTGGTCCATTTTCCATGAATGTTTCTATTTGATGGTTCCTTTAATTATACCTTCTTAATAGTTTCATTATCTATAGAATATTAACTAGGAAATAAGTCTTATATTTATTCCTCATATACATTTTTATAAATATTTATATAATTCGGTGATGAAAAAAAAGTCACATCATTGTGTGACGGTTGTAGTCCACACGTACGCCTAAGCGATGTTATCATTTTCTATGTAATGGAAAGTTTAGAAGGTAGATAATATTATATAATTATATAATAATAATAATATAATATATATGAAATATAAACATTGAATAAATCATAACAAACAACCATGAATGATGTTTATGGAAAATAATTCATATTGCAACATGTAGACGATAGTCCACATGTATACATAAGCAATACATTAATTTATAATTTGATAGAAATGTGGTGGAAAATGGTAGATAAATCAATATAATAAGTATTAAGTATATTTAATATATTTAATTAATCAATTTATAATGTATACCATATATTTAAATTAGGTATAAGTAGAAATTAAATTGAAAGTACTCAGATAAGAGTTACACATCTTTAATGAGAAACCTCCTTTGGCTTACTTTTTAAGCCTTGAAAGGATCATATTCTAATTCAAATAAAAACTAAAGGACATTATAAGGGATTTTAGCAAGGGATTAGGTTAGGTATATACCCATATAAAATTTTCATGAAGTGTTATTAATATAAGAGGTGATATCCTTTTATAAGGGAGTGGGAGGCACACTTGAAATTTTTCAAAAGATTAAAAGATAATAATTTATTACTCAATTAAAGTGGATCCAAAATAAAAAATAATATAATATAGGAATAAACATGTCCAAATACCATAAAAAAATAAATTTAATTCAAGTGTTTTATGACATTATAAACCTTATCTCTTAGGTTAACCACCTTAGTAAACCCATTTTAAACTTAACCATAATAACCCATTATTACTATTTTTACTATTTCTTATGATTAAAAATTATATTTAAATTATTAAATCATAATAATTATGATTATTAAAAATATTTAATCGATTTTAAAGGATATAAATTCTACAAATTCAATAAATATATTTCAATATATATGCAAAAAATGCAACTAAATCATTTTTATTAAAATGATTTTAACCATTAAACTAAGATTACTTTCATTCCTTTACATGTAAAAACTATTATATTAATGTTATAATATTTTATTTAATATATTATTTATCCATTTAATTAAAATCATTCATCAATAAATATTAATTTAATTTATTAATATAAAAACAGATTGTATGCATAAAAATTGTTTTTTAGAAAATTGTCTCTTTTTACTATCAAATGATTTTATTTTATTTTTCAAACAATTAAAAATTAAATATTTTTTTTATAAATATGATTTTTTTTTCATAATTTACTATTCACTATTATACACCCCATTCCAATGACTGGATGATAACTATCACATTGGATAATAATATTTATATCGTGGTTTATTTCAACTCAGTGTTGTATATAAATAAATATATCAAAGAAATAAAATTTATTTAAAGATAAATATATCATAAAATATCAGGGTATAAGAATTCATAATACTTTTTAGGGTAAGTAATCAATAAATATCACATATAATCAACAACTTTAGTAGGTAACATATCTAAGGGTAAAAATAAAAAAAAATCCCATGGATAATAATAACATATTTCATAATGATGGAATGAATAGTGAAAAACATCTTAAAATTACTACCAAGCCCTATAAACCAATACATATTACATAATTCAATGATATATTAACTAATATATCTCATATATATTCAAGGAATCTCAACAAAGTCATTTTCATTTTATGGGTTAGTCTACACTAAGTGACACATATTCTTGTTTGTCTCATGAGACCCACTGATACATCGAATGGGTATAACATACCCCACACATCTCTCACACATGTCAAATTAATTAATAATGTATTTAAATAATTATAAAATTAAATATCTATATTCCTTAATCAATTAATAAATAACTGCATTGAATCAAGAATATAGAACACTAATATTTCCATAGTTAGAGGAATAATTTTATTAGAATGCTTCCTTCAATTCAAACCATATATAACAATGTGTATATAGTTTATTAAACATTAAAATTATGATAAATATATCCATGTTATAGAATAATGTGGTCATGAAATATAATAATAATTTCAATGAATGATAGTGAGTAATAGAGAACATAACTTCCAGGAAGTAAATGAACTGAGAAAAATCCATGAATGCGATGTAATATTCCAAACATATATAACTAAATGATAAAATATGACCATAAATTTATAATAAATTAATTTCTTTTAGTCATGGATTTACATTTGGAAAATATTGAGTAAAATATAATAAAAAATCTTATAAGATATTTCATAAAACTTTTGAAACTTTGTTATAAAAACTAAGTTATAAATCACTTCCAAAACTCATTTCAAAAGATGTCAAGGAGACTTAAATTATATTTTTAAATTCTTTTAAAATAAATTAATTTTTAAAATAAGAAATACTTAAGTAATAAATTTTTTAGTGGATTATTTTATAATTTAAATGAAACCC
Organism: Viscum album; assembly: GCA_963277665.1. Lineage (NCBI taxonomy): Eukaryota > Viridiplantae > Streptophyta > Magnoliopsida > Santalales > Viscaceae > Viscum > Viscum album. The sequence goes on from OY728153.1 coordinate 938,877,973, forward strand.
CCTTTCAAATATTTTGATAAAATAATATCCCTTTATATTTTGTAATTTTAAAAATGAAAAAAGTCCAAAAATAATGAGATTAGGATTTCATTTAAAAAAATGGAAAAATATAATTTAATCTTGATAAATAATAATGGTTTATGGTGGAAAATATTTTTCATGTGGTAAATGTTTAAACAATATTCATTTCAATCTTTTTCAAAGAGAGTTAAAAATGACAAGTACATAAAATAATGACGATAATACTTTAAATTTTTTGAATATAGAGTAAAAGTTAACATAATTTGTAACATCCCAGGTAAATAATGAATATAAAATTTTCATATTTATTAATATTTGTGAAAAAAATATTAATATTACTTTAAATGGAATTCTATGTTCGATAGCCTAGCTGATACGCAACAACGAGTTTCTTTGAAATCATACGTTGCACACTAATAATATAATAATATTATTTTAAATGGTAGTTAACACGTAGCCATTGTATTGGAGGGAATGAATATAAATAACAAAAATATGATTATATATGTTTTTTAAATGTTTTTACATTTATCCAATAAAAGATAACAACTTAAAATAAGTAAAGAATTCAATTTTAGGCATAGATACTCTAATTTTCACTAAAAGGTCGATTTACTGCCTTTTGATGGCGAACCCACTTTAAAAATAGTTTTAGTCACTATTATAATTTATATTGGACCAAATAAAATCCTTTTTTAGAATCGGGACACCAAAATTTACTTTGAGTATGTTTTTGTTATTTTTTTCGATAAAGTCCATTTTTAATGAATATGTAAAAAATGTTGTATTTTAATTCAAAACCTCTTTTTAATCTAATTTATTTATATGAGTAGATCATATTTTGAATTGGTTTTAAAGTGAAATTAGAATATATTTTTTCCATTTAATCCAATGGTGGTCATTTGAATTAATTTCACATTGAAATTGGACTTAAAGTAGTGTCAATCTTTTAATAGATATTGTTTCTTAAAAACACGCTATTTGTTTTGACAGCGGGAATTAATTATTAAATTAATTAATGCAAATTATATGATCTGAATTTTTTAAAATAGAAATCATTATTGAATTCGGAATATAAAATATATCTTAGGGTGAATGTTTTATATTTTTATGAAAAACATCAATTTTTGATGAATAGTGAAACCACTAAGTGGTAGTTAAAAAAACTGATTTTTCGTTTAAATTAAACTTTACAACTTCTATGATTTGATTTTAAAAAATCCGACATACATGGTTGTTATTAAGATATAAAATTTGGTTCAATGGGATTAAAATAATTTATTGGTGAATAATAACATTTATGTTTTATTAATCGAGATTAAAGGTAATTAGTGTAATTTAAGGTAAAGATAATGTTATAATAATATGAAATGACCTTGACACATGTCCTACCCTTATTTGATGATTCATGTCCGACCAAGAAAATACATGGGTCAACTTGGGGACCCTATGGAGCCACTTGGGTAAGAAAATGACATTAATAACTTTTTATTTAAAGTTAAAATAAAAATGTCACAAACATGTATTGTTTTACTAATTTTTTTAAAGGGGGTTATAAAAGTCATATTTTTGACTATAAATATTCATTGGAAATATAAAAATATTTCCTACATTATAATATATTTTTTAATAATTTTTAGACATTATATAAATTAATTTATTTATGACACCATGATGATGTAGTGATTACCTCATTAATGAAAGATTTAAATAAAATGAGAAGATAAGGTAAAATATATGACTTACACATGTCAAAAACCTATTGGATGGGTGGATTTAGAACCCTTGTCACCTTATCCTAGAAATCTATAATTTTGGGACCTTTAATATCTGAAAATAATTTTATAATAAAGTAACTTTTCAACACTTTCCCAGAGTGCCCCTCCTCCCTCTTATAAAAGGCCCCCACCTCTACCCGATTACCCACACCTATCAAGCCCTTGGCTCGTACAAAATCTACTCATATTGACTCTAAACATCCCTATCTTCATCTTAGAAGCCTTACCTAAGGAAGAAATCTCTTCAAGAAACCCTTTTGGTTAAAACCAAAGAGAGTTACCTGATTTAAAGGTAATGTCCTCTCTTATGTTTTTTTTGTTTTATTTTGCTTCTCCAACCCCCTAAAATATTTTTATTCCTTTATTTTGTAACAACACCTGTATATTCAATGTACTAGTATTTTTTTATAAGAAGGATTCTAGCTAAACTTACAAACACCTCCGTCTAATGGTTAAAGAACATACTGTTTCTGTGGATGACGAATTACTGCCTCCCGAAATGATGATTGTTCTATCTTCTCCTACAACCTCTCATGGTGGCCATTATGATGTAAATACATTTATTTATGATATATATTATATTTATTTCCTTTATATGCTTCTTTATTTTACATTTAAATCATACCTTTATGCTTTGCATGTTGTGAAAATGCAATAATTTCATTTGAGGAAGTGTGGACTACCGCCCCCTCGAGTGATGTGACTCGTTCATGCAATACATGGAATTTATAAAGAATGAAATTAATTAACTTATGTGACCTATATAACATATATATTATACTATAATTATAATATATATATATATATATCTCATTTAGTTTTAATTCCATTTAATACAAAATAGAAATGAAAGTAGCGTTCATGCATACGTACGGCTAACCATCTCCATGAACGGTGCATTTAATTTCTTACCTATAAATGTTATGTAATATTATAAATGAAATAGTATACTAGATATATATGATATATATGATATATACATCATGAATATAATTTTTTATACAATGGACATTTTACCACTTGAACAATTTGTAATTATAAGAAGTTTATTTTTGACTCAAGTACCAATGATCGACAAAACAACTGTTATTAAACTAAATAATTACATAATGTTCATAACATGGTAATAAGAGATATAAAAGGAATAATGAACTTGAAAAAGGTTCTTAATCAAGTATATATTAACTCTAGTTTATTATTCAAGAATATAAAGAAACGAATAAGACAAGTCGGACTTGAGGTAAGGGATCTTACCTCTCTCTTTCTTCTTAAGTACTATATTTTATGTAATTTATTTTAAGCTCATATTTCTTATATTTGGGGATGTTCTTTTATATTACTAATACTGTGATTTCTATTTTCATATTATGATAGACCCTATTTGATCTCATAAATCTATTTTTCTATGTTTTAAGTGGCGTCGTTCGACTTCCGAGTTTTCATAAGGGATTCTTCATCTCACTTTTATTCCTGTGAGATTTATGATACATTTTCCACCATTTACTTTGAGTGGTGTATGTACTTCCCATTATTATACTATTTGTGTAATATAATTTCATTTATGGGTATTTACATCTTCATTGTATGACCCTTCTTCCATGGGGTGTACGTTTCGAAAGTTACCCAAATCGGTAAGGGAACCTTTCACCCTTTTCTTTTTAAAAGACTTCTTTTGTTATGTATTTTAATTTAAATCTTATTATGTTGGGATATGTTATTATGTATCATTATTGATGTAAATTTTATGTTCAAGTGATGAGATACCATTTTCTCTCTTATCAACTCATTTTCTAAATTTTAAAGTGACGTTGTTAGGCTGTCAAATTTTTGCAAGGGAACTTCTTAACTCAATTTCAATTCTTTGGGTTAACCCTATACTTCTTGTTTTTATTATTCCAAGATTATGTGTGGAATTTCTATGTTGTAATTTTCACAATCCTTTGTGTGGATATACTATTTCTACACATAATCATCTCATTGATAAATTCTTATGTCATTTATAAGAACTTGAATGGGAAATCATAACTCAATCTCATTTCAATGAGTTAAATATCTATATCATTGGTTTTGTTTTTCCAAGAGTATGTGTGAATTACCTTTGATTGTTTTACACTTGATATTAACTTATATTTGGTGTATCTATATTTGTCACACATAATTATGTCATTGATTTATCCTTGAACTAATGACATTATCTTTGAATGGGATTACGTCTCAATTTCTCTTCCTTGAGACACTTCTTGATGATATGCACTTTTATTCTTTTAAAAAGTGTATATACAACCCCTTTGACTTTGCATATCCATATTATGTGAATACTAAAGTCATTTAAATGTTTTGAAAATGGTCTACTTTCATGTGGATTATAATTTAAATGTTCAAAATGGAAAAGGACTCTTTTATTAAAACATTGTTTTAAGTGGGATTCTTTTATTAAAACATTGTTTCAAATGGTTTTAAAGATTTATTCTTTTAAACATTTATCATCCATGTCCATGTTTTAAAAATGGTATTTATAATGGATTTTTTATGTCAATATATTTAAGTGATATATTTTGATCAAAATGTGGAAATGTTTTCTTTCCATTATATTTGTTTTATATCTTAGAATTTTATAATGGTACTTGGACATTTGACGGGTGGTTACGTGATAAACTATATGACGGGTGGTGCCGTTAATACTAGGACATGTGGTTACGTTATAAACTCTAATTAATTGGGTATGGAAGTCGGTCGTATGGCTATTCTATGTAGTGATATGTGTGGAAGTCGACCATATGGTTATTCCATTTAAGTATGTTTAGGTCCCAAGTTACCTTTATATATTATGTGTTCTTTATATGGGTTTTTTGGTAATCTTTTGTTTACAAAAGGGTAAGTAATGATCTTTTATTCAGTGAAGATTATTTACTACTTCTTAAAGGTGAAAATTTTTACTTTGATAAAGTATTCATGGTTTACTTGATGTTTTTGAAAAACTAATAGTTTTCCTTCTTTGTGTATCCCTTACTGAGATTTTTATGCTCATCCCAAGTTTTTGAAATGTTCTCCATAGGAATTAAAGATGAATAGGGTCTAGGATGGGATCAAGGAAAGAAATGCTATCTAAAACATGGAACTAGACATGTTTCTTTTTAAGAGTTTTTATTTTATGGAAACTTAGTAGAAGTGTCTACTTTGTAATCTTTTGAGATGTAATAGTTATGTACTAATTCCCTAAAAATCTAAACCTGAAAAGATCCTCTATGTGAAGTATTCATTTAATTAATGATTATTTAATTTTTTAAGGCTAGGTCCTTATAGGTGGTATCAGAGGTCGGTTTAGATATCTTTAGAGGTTAGGGTATCCTTTAAGCACAAGTGACATAACCACAATGGTTAGGATTTCAGAAAGGGTCATAGAATTAGATAAAGTGAATGAGTTTTAGATAACATGAATAATTATATTTTAGTATTATATGATTATTCTAATGATATACTCACACTGACCTTTTAGGTTTTTGTAAATGGCTGGATCTAGCTTGCACCAAAGTGATAATGGATGTGAAGAAATCTGTGACGGTTTTATGAAAGAACAATTTAATGATATGAGAGCTGTATTGAGAACTCTTGTGGTTTTTCTCAACCAAATATCAGGAGTCATGATTAACCACTTGATCCTTGGTGAGTTCTCTAATGCATCATGTACGAGATAACCAAATTGTTGTGGAAGTTCAGGCAATAATTATAAAGGTAACCATTAGGTTTTATATGATCCTTACTTTTGAGGTAATTATTGGTTACTATATGTTATGATGGAAAATAAAAGGCATGAGATAAAATTGAGGTTAAATTATGTTATGAATATTTTTGAAGATTTTATCTCTTTTTGGGGAATTTTTTAAGAATTATATAGTTTTGGAAAAAGGACAACATGCAGACCGTGTGACAACACGTCGCGTCGGACAAAATTGTGGGAATCGAACCCACAACCAAAGTGCGACTGGTATTTATCACCTACCACTAGACTACATGAAGTCCCTGGTTAGTATGACAAATTATTTTTAGTTATATAATTTTATTAATCAATAATAGGTTGATTTTGGGTTATCTAGGAAAATATTGACCTATCATGGAGGATATATGATTAAGTTAATTACTTTTCCAAATGAGACTTTAAGAGTAACCAATTTTATTTGGAGATAAATGTTAATTTTTTACCTTGGAAGAATATGTGACTAAATCCTTAAAATATTTGGGTTTCAATCTTATTTTGGTTTACTTTGATAAATTTTATGGACAAATTTTTTATCGAATGGTCTTCGTTGAACATTTGGTTTTTTTGGACAAATTTTGGAGATTAAGAATAGATTTTCTTTTTATAAACGATTATACTTTTGTGGATTATCTGATCTTGTTCTAACAATTTTGGTTTTGAATAATGTCTAAATACATGGGAAATATATAGTTATATTTTGTGGATTAGGTGATTCTCTAGAAGTTTATTATACCTCTCTTAATGTGAACAAGTAATCTTAAATACTAATCTTTTGGAGAAAAAATGAGTTTGTGTAAGAAATCTAGTAAGAGATGAAAGTCTAAACGACAAGAAAGTACGTTTCCTTATTTTTTAGTTAAGCTCATAAATAAATTCCTCAATGAAAATCCACTTAAAACTAAAATGTTATCTGTTAACTTTTCCTACTGGGGAATCAAATACCGTTTAACCCATCACAAGTTTGTGATTTCCTGGTGGTTAGCTTTCTTCTAAACATGTTTTCTATCACTCTCTATTAGAACATGACCCTTTTTTTATCTTCCGTGTCCATGTTTTCCTACATGGAATCCTAGTATGGGTTAACTCGGACGACCTTTGTACTTCTCTCTCTTTACTTTAAAGTTATAGTTTTACTGACTCTTGTTCCGATGTGGGAATTTCAATGAAGTTTCTGAGCCCAATTTTAAAATTGCGAGGATGCAATTCCCAAAAGGGGGGAAGGATGTAACATCCTAGGTAAATAAAGAATATTACATTTTCATATTTATTAATATTTTTTAATAAAATATTAATATTACTTTAAAGGGAATTCTATGTTCGATAGCATACCTGATACGCAACAACGAGTTTCTTTGAAATCATACGTTTCATAATAATAATATAATAATATTATTTTAAATGGTAGTTAACACCTAGCCGTTGTATCGGTGTGAATGAATATAAATAACTAAAATATGAATATATATGTTTGTTAAATGTTTTTACATTTATCCAATAAAAGATAAATGCTTAAAATAATTAAAGAAATCAATTTTAGGCATAGATACTCTAATTTTCACTAAAAGGTTGATTTATCACCTTTTGAAGGAGAACCAACTTTAAAAATAGTATTGCTCACTCTTATACTTTCTATTGGACTGGAGAAAATTCTTCTTTAGAATCAGGACATCAAAATTTACTTTGTTTATGTTTTTGTTATTTTTTCGATAAAGTTCTTTTTTAATGAATAAGTGAAAAATGTTGTATTTTAATTCAAAACCTCTTTTTAATCTAATTTATTTATATGATTAGATCATATTTTGAATTGGTTTTAAAGTAAAATTAGAATATATTTTTACCATTTAATCCAATGGTGGTCATTGGAATTAATTTCACATTGAAATTGGATTTAAAGTAGTGTCAATCTTTTAATAGATATTGTTTCTTAAAAACATGCTATTTGTTTTGACAACGGGAATTAATTATTAAATTAATTAATGCAACTTATATGATTTGAATTTTGTAAAATAGTCATCATTTTTTAATTTGGAATATCAAATATAGCTTAGGGTGATTTTTTGGTATTTTTCTGAAAAACTTCAATTTTTGATGAATACTGAAACCACTAATTGGTAGTTAAAAAACTGATTTTTCATTTAAATGAATCTTTACCACTTCTATGATTTTATTTTCAAAAATCTGACATACATGGTTGTCATTAGGATGTAAAATTTGGTTCAATGGGATTAAAATAATTTATTGGTGAATAGTAACTTTTATGTTTTATTAATCGCGATTAAAGGTAATTAGTGTAATTTAAGGTAAAGATAATGTTATATTAATATTAAATGAACTTGACACATGTCCTACCCTTATTTTCAGAGTCATGGCCGACCATGAAAATCCATGGGTCAACTTGGGGACCCCGTGGAGCCACTTGGGTAAGAAAATGACATTAATAACTTTTTATTTAAAGTTAAAATAAAAATGTCACAAACATGTATTGTTTTACTAAAACAATTTTTACATGAGGTTATACAAGTCATATATTTGAATATAAATAATAATTGGAAATATAAAAATATTTCCTAAATCATAGTATTTTTTTTATAATTTTTATACATTATGTAAATTAATTTATTTATGACACCATGATGATGTAGTGATTACCTCATTAATGAAGGATTTAAATAAAATGAGAAGATAAGGTAAAATCTAAGACTTACAGTTTTCAAAAACTATTGGATGGGTGTATTTATAACCCTAATCACCTTATCCTAGAAATATATAATTTCGGGACCTTTAATATGTGAAAATCATTTTTATAATAAAGTAACTTTTTAAGACTTTCCAAGAGTGCCCCTCCTCCCTCTTATAAAAGGCCCCCACCTCTACCCCCTTACCCACACCTCTAAAGCCCTTGGATCATCCAAAATCTGCTTATATTGTCTCTACACATCCCTCTATTCATCCTAGAAGCCTTACCTTAGGCAGAAATCTCTTCAAGAAACCATTTTGGTTCAAACCAAAGGGAGTTACCCGATTTAAAGGTAATGTCCTCTCTTATGTTCTTTTGTTTTATTTTTCTTATCCAAACCCCTAAACTATTTTTATTCCTTTATTTTAAAAAAAACTATTATCTTCAATATACTAGGATGTTGTTATGAGATGTTTTCAAGAGAAAATTACACACACCTCTGTCTAATGGTTAATGAACATACTCTTTCGGTGGATGGTGAATTACTGCCTCAAGAAACGATGATTGTTCTATCTTCTCCTACCAACTCTCATGGTGGCCATTATGATGGGAATGTATTCATTTATGATATATATTATATTTATTTCCTCTCTATGCTTCTGTATTTTACATTTAAAACATACCTTTATGCTTTGCATGTTGTGCAAATGCGATAATTTCATTTTAGGAAGTGTGGACTACCACCCCCTCGAGTGATGTGACTCGTTCATGAAATACATGGAATGTATAAAGAATGAAATTAATTAACTTATGTGACCTATATAACATATACATTATATTGGAATTATAATATATATATATATATATCTCATTTAGTTTTAATTCCATTTAATATGAAATAGAAATGAAAGCAGTGTTCATGCGTACGTATGGCTTACCGTCTCCAAGAACAGTGCATTTCATTTCTTAACTCTCAATGTTATGTAATATTATAAATTCAAGTATATAATGGATATATATTATATATATGATATCTAAATAATGAATATAATTCTGTATATAATAGAAATTTTACCACTTGAACAATTTGTAATTAGAAGAAGTTTATTTTTGACTCAAGTACCAATGATCGACAAAACGACCATTATTAACTTAAATAATTACAAAATTCTCATGGTAATAAGAGATATAAAATTAATAATGAACTTGAAAAAGGTTCTTAAGCAAGTAGAAATTAACTCAAGTTTATTATTCAGGAATATAAAGAAACGAACAAGACAAGTCAGACTTGAGGTAAGGGATCCTACCTCTCTCTTTCTTCTTAAGTACTCTCTTTTATGGAATTTCTTTTAATCACATCTTTCTTATATTTGGGGATGTTATTTTATATTACTCATACTGTAATTTTTATGTTCATATTATTAGAGACCCTATTTGATCTCATAAATCCATTTTTGGAAGTAATTAGTGGCGCCGTTAGGCTGCCGAGTTTTCGTAAGGGATTTTTCATCTCACTTTTATTCCCGTGAGATTTATGCTACATTTTCCACCATTTACTTTGAGTGGTGTATGTAATTCCCCTTATTATTATATTTGTGTAATATAATTTCATTTATGGGTATTTACATCTTCATTGTATAACCCTTCTTCCATGGGGTGTGCGTTTCGAAAGTTAACCAAATCGGTAAGGGAACCTTTCACCCTCCTGTTTTTAAAAGACTTCTTTTGTTATGTCTTTTAATTTACATCTTATTATGTAGGGATATGTTCTTCTATATCCTTATTGATGTAAATTTTATGTCCAAGTTATGAGATACCATTTTCTCTCTTATCAACTCATTTTTTTAATTTTAAAGTGATGTCGTTAGGCTGTCGAATTTTTGCTAGGGAATTTCCTAACTCAATTTCAATTGTTTGGGTTAAACCTCTACTTATTGTTTTTATTATTCAAATATTATGTGTGGAATATTTATGTTTTAATTTCCACAAAACTTTTTGTGAATATACTATTTCAACACATAATCATCTTATTGATAAATTCTTACGTCATTTATACGAACTTGTATGGTAAATCATAACTCAATCTCATTTCAATGAGTTAAATATCTATGTCTTTGGTTTTGTTTTTCCAAGAGTATGTGTGAATGAACTATGATTGTTTTACACTTGATATACACTTATATTGGGTGTATTTATACTTGTCACACATAATTATGTCATTGATTTATCCTTGCACTAATTACATTATATTTGAAGGGGATTACGTCTCAATTTCTCTTCCTTGAGACACTTCTTGATGTTATGCACTTTTATTCTTTTATAAAGTGTATATACAGACCCATTGACTTTGAATATCCATATTATGTCTATACTAAAGTCATTTAAATGTTTTGAAAATGGTTTTATTTCATGTGGATTATAATTTAAATGTTCAAAATGGAAAATGACTCTTTTATTAAAACATTGTTTTAAATGGTTTTAAAGATTTATTAATTTAAACATTTATCATACATGTCCATGTTTTAAAAATAGTTTTTATAATGGATTTGTTATGTCAATATATTTAAGTGATATATTGTGATCAAAATGTGGAAATTTTTTCATTCCATTTTTTTTGTTTTATGTCTTATGATTTAATATTAGTACTTGGACATTTGATGGGTGGTTACGTGATAAAACATATGACGAGTGGTGCCGTGAATACCAAGACGTGTGTTTACGTTATAACCTCTAATGAATTGGGTATGGAACTCAGTCGTATGGCTATTCCATGTAGTGATATGTGTGGAATTCGACCGTATGTTTATTCCATTTAAGTATGTTTATGTCCCAAGTTACCTTTATATGTTATGTGTTCTTTATATGGGTTTTATGGTAATATTTTCATTACAAAAGGGTAAGTAATGATATTTTATTTAGTGAAGAGTATTTACTACTTCTTAAAGGTGAAAAGTGTTACTTTAATAAAGTATTCATGGTTTACTTGATGTTTTTGAAAAACTAATAGTTTTCCTTCTTTGTGTATCCTTTACTGAGATTTTTACGCCCATCCCAAGTTTTTGAAATGTTCTCCATAGGACTTAAAGTTGAATAGAGCCAAGGATGGGATCAAAGAAAGACATGCTATCTAAAACATGGAACTAGACATGTTTCTTTTTAAGAGTTTTTATTTTATGGAAACTTAGTATAAGTGTATACTTTTTAATCTTTTGAGATGTAATAGTTATGTACTAATTATCTAAAAATCTGAACCTGAAAAGATCCTCTATGTGAATTATTCATTTAATTCATGATTATGTAATGTTTTAAGGCCGGGTCCTTATAGTTGGAATCCGAGGTCTTTTTAGATAACTTTAGAGGTTAGGGTATCCTTTAAGCACAAGTGACATTACCATAATGGTTAGGATATCAGAATGGGTCATAGTATTAGATAAAGTGAATGAGTTTAAGATAAAATGAATAATTATATCTTAGTATTATATGATTATTCTAATGATATACTCACACTGACCTTTTTGGTTTTTGTAAATGGCTGGATCTAACAGGCACCAAAGTGACAGTGGATGGTAAGAAAACTATGACAGTTTTCTAAAAGGACAACTAAATGATATGAGAGCTGCAATGAGAACTCTTGTGGTTTTTATCAACCAAATATCAGGAGTCATGATTAACCACTTGAACCTTGGTGAGTTATCTAATGCATCATGTACGAGATAACCAAATCGATGTGGAAGTTCAGGTAATAATTATAAAGGTAACCATTAGGGTTTATATGATCCTTACTTTTGAGGTAATTATTGGTTACTATATGTTATGATGGAAAATGAAATGCATTAGATAAAATTGAGGTTAAATTATGTTATGAATATTTTTTAAGATTTTATCTCTTTTTGGAGAATGTTTTAAGAATTATATAGTTTTGGAAAAAGGACAACATGAAGACCGTGTGACAACCCGTCGCGTCGGACAACGTTGTGGGAATCGAACCCACAACCAAAGTGAGACTGGTATTTATCACCTACCACTAGACTATGTGAAGTCCTTGGTTAGTATGACAAATTATTTTTAGTTATATAATATTATGAATCAAGAATAAGTTGATTTTGTGTTATCTAGGAAAATATTTACCTATCATGGAGGATATATGATTAGGTTAATTACTTTTCAATATGAGACTTTAAGAGTAACTGATGTTATTTAAAGATAAATGTTAATTTTTACCTTGGAAGACTATGTGAATAAATCCTTCAAATATTTGGGTTTCAATCTTAGTTTGGTTTACTTTGATGAATTTTATGGAAAAATTGTTTATCGAATGGTCTTCGTTGAACTTTGGGTTTTGTTGGACAAATTTTTTGAGATTAAGAATAGATTTTCTTTTTATAAATGATTATCCTTTTGTTAATTATCTGATCTTGTTCTAACAATTTTGGTTTTGGTTAAGGTTTAAAGACATGGGAAATATATAGTTCTCTTTTTTGGAATCGGTGATTCTCTAGAAGTTTATTATAGCACTCTTAATGTGAACAAGTAATCCGAAATACTCATCTTTTGGAGAAAAAAAATGAGTTTGTGTAAGAAATCTAGTAAGAGATGAAAGTCTAAACGACAATAAAGTATGTTTCCTTATATTTTAGTTAAGCTCATAAATAAATTACTCAATTAAAATCCACTTAAAACTAAAATGTTATCTGCTAAATTTTCCTACTGGGGAATCAAATACCATTTAACCCAACACAAGCTTGTGATTTCCTGGTGGTTAACTTTCTCCTAAACATGTTTTCTATCACTCTCTATCAGAACATGACCCTCTGTTTTCTCTTTCATGTCCATGTTTTCCTACATGGAATCCTAGTATGGGTTAACTCGGGTGGCCTTTGTACTTCTCTCTCTTTATTTTAATGTTATAGTTTTACTTACTCTTGTTCCGATGTGGGACTTTCAACGAAGTTTCTGAGCCCAATTTTAAAATTGTGAGGATGCAATTCCCAAAAGGGGGGAAGGATGTAACATCCCAGGTAAATAAAGATTATGAAATTTTCATATTTATTAATATTTGTGAATAAAATATTAATATTACTTTAAAGGGAATGCTATCTTCGATAGTGTACCCGATACGCAACAACGAGTTTCTTTGAAACCATACGTTGCACACTAATAGTATAATAATATTATTTTAAATGGTAGTTAACACATAGCTGTTGTATTTGTGGTAATTAATAGAAATAACTAAAATATGATTATATATGTTTTTTAAATGTTTTTACATTTATCCAATAAAAGACAACTTCTTAAAATAAGTAAAGAATTCAATTTTAGGCATAGAAACTCTAATTTTCACTAAAAGCTCGATTTATCGCCTTTTGATGGCGAACACACTTTAAAAATAGTTTTGGTCACTCTTATACTTTATATTGGACCAAAAAAAATCCTTCTTTAGAATCGGGACATCAAAATTTACTTTGTGTATATTTTTGTTATTTTTTCGATAAAGTTCATTTTTAATGAATAATTGAAAAATGTTGTATTTTAATTCAAAACCTTTTTTAATCTAATTAATTTATATGATTATATCATATTTTTAATTGAGTTTAAAGTGAAATTATAATATATTTTTACCATTTAATCCAATGGTGGTCATTGGAATTAATTTCACATTGAAATTGGACTTAAACTAGTGTCAATATTTTAATAGATATTGTTTCTTAAAAACACACTATTTGTTTTGACAGCGGGAATTAATTATTAAATTATATAATGAAACTTATATGATTTTAATTTTTTAAAATAGTAATCATTTTTGAATTTGGAATATCAAATATAGCTTAGGCTTAATTTTTGGTATTTTTCTGAAAAACTTCAATTTTTGATGAATAGTGAAACCACTAAGTGGTAGTTAAAAAACTGATTTTTCATTTAAATGAAACTTTACCACTTCTGTGATTTTATTTTCAAAAATATGACATAAATGGTTTTAATAGGATGTAAAATGTGGTTCAATGGGATTAAAATAATCTATTGGGGAATAGTAACTTCAAAGTTTTATTAATCGCGATTATTGGTAATTAGTGTGATTTAAGTTAAAGATAATGTTATAATAATATGAAATGACCTTGAAACATGTACTACCCATATTGGATGAGTCATGGACGACCCAAAAAATCCATGGGTCAACTTGGGGACCCCATGGAGCCACTTGGGTAAGAAAATGACATTAATAACTTTTTATTTAAAGTTAAAATAAAAATGTCACAAACATGTATTGTTTTACTAACAAAATTTTTACATGGGTTTATACAAGTCATATTTTTGACATTAAAAATAATTGGAAATATAAAAATATTTCCTACATCATATTATTTTTTTATAAATTTTAAACATTAAATAAATTAATTTATTTATGACACCATGATGATGTAGTGATTACCTCATTAATGAAAGATTTAAATAAAATGAGAAGATAAGGTAAAATATAAGACTAAAACTTGTCAAAAACCTATTGGATAGGTGTATTTTGAACCCTTATCACCTTATCCCCGAAATATTTAATTTTTGGACCTTTAATATCCGAAAATCATTTTATAATAAAGTAACTTTTTAAGACTTTCCAAGAGTGCACCTCCTCCCACTTATAAAAGGCCCCCACCACTACCCCCTTACCCACACCTCTAAAGCCCTTGTCTCATACAAAATCTGATCATATTGTCTCCACACATCCTTTTATTCATCCTAGAAGCCTTACCTTAGGCAGAAAGCTCTTCAAGAAACCCTTTTGGTTCAAACGAAATGGAGTTACCCGATTTAAAGGTAATGTCCTCTCTTATGTTCTTTTGTTTTATTTTTCTTCTCTAACCCACTAAACTATTTTTATTCCTTTATTTTGTAACAACACCAGTATATTCAATATACTAGGATGTTTTTATGAGAATTATTTGAGCTAAACTTACACACACCTCCGTCTAATAGTTAAAGAACATACTGTTTCCGTGGATGGTGAATTACTGGCTCATGAAATGATGATTGTTCAATGTTCTCCTACCACCTCTCATGGTGGACATTATTATGGAACTATATTTATTTATGATATATATTATATTTATTTCTTCTCTATGTCTCTTTATTTTACATTTAAACATACCTTTATGATTTTCATGTTGTGCAAATGCGATAATTTCATTTGAGGAAGTGTGGACTACCGCCCCCTCGAGTGATGTGACTCGTTCATGCAATACATGGAATTTATAAAGAATGAAATTAATTAACTTATGTGACCTATATAACATATATATTATACTGTAATTATAATATATATATATCTCATTTGATTTTAATTCCATTTAATATGAAATATAAATCAAAGTAGCGTTCATGTGTACGTACAGCTTACCGTCTCCAGGAACGGTGCATTTCATTTCTTACCTCTAAATGTTATGTAATATTATAAATGCAAGTATATACTGGATATATATGATATATATGATTTCTAAAACATGAATATCATTATGTATATAATGGACATTTTACCACTTGAACAATTTGTAATTATAAGAAGTTTATTTTTGACTCAAGTACCAATGATCGACAAAACGACCGTTATTAACTTAAATAATTACATATTGTTCATAACATTGTAATAAGAGATATAAAAGAAATAATGAACATGAAAAATGTTTTTAATCAAGTATAAATTAACTCTAGTTTATTATTTAGGAATATAAAGAAACGAACAAGATAAGTCGGACTTGATGTAAGGGATCCAACCTCTCTCCTTCTTTTTAAGTACTCTCTTTAATGTCATTTATTTTAAGCTCATATTTCTTATATTTGGGGATGTTATTTTATATTACTCATAATTTATTTTTTATGTTCATATTTTTAGAGACCCTATTTGATCTCATAAATCCATTTTTGGATGTTTTAAGTGGCGCCGTTAAGCTGCCGAGTTTTCGTAAGTGATTTTTCTTCTCACTTTTATTCCCGTGAGATTTATGCTACATTTTCCACCATTTCCATTGAGTGGTGTATGTAATTTCTATTATTATAATATTTTTTTAATATAATTTCATTTATGGGTATTTACATCTTCATTTTATGACCCTTCTTCCATGGGGTGTTCGTTTTGAAAGTTAACCAAATCGGTAAGGGAAACATTCACCCTCCTCTTTTTAAAAGACTTATTTTGTTATGTCTTTTAATATACTTATTATTATGTTGTGATATGTTCTTATCTATACTTATTGATGTAAATTTTATGTCCAAGTGATGAGATACCATTTTCTCTCTTATTAACTCATTTTCTGAATTTTAAAGTGACGTCGTCAGGCTATCCAATTTTTGCAAGGAAACTTCTTAACTCAATTTCAATTCTTTAGGTTAAACCTCTACTTCTTTTTTTTATTATGCCAATATTAGGTGTGGAATATCTATGTTGTAATTTACAAAAACTTTTGTGTGTATATACTATTTCTACACATAATCATCTAATTGATAAATTCTTACTTCATTTATACGAACTTGTATGGTAAATCATAACTCAGTCTAATTTCAATGAGTTAAATATCTATGTCATTGGTTTTGTTTTTCCAAGTGTATGTGTGAATGAGCTCTGATAGTTTTGAACTTTATATCCA
This sequence comes from Viscum album, assembly GCA_963277665.1. Lineage (NCBI taxonomy): Eukaryota > Viridiplantae > Streptophyta > Magnoliopsida > Santalales > Viscaceae > Viscum > Viscum album. The sequence continues at coordinate 938,894,836 of OY728153.1, forward strand.
CTTATATTGGGTGTATTTATACTTCTCACACATAATTTTTTCAGTGATTTATCCTTTCACTAATGACATTATCTTTTAATGGGATTACGTCTCAATTTCTCTTCCATGAGACACTTATTGATGATATGCACTTTTATTCTATTATAAAGTGTATATACAGCCCCTTTGACTTTACATATCAATATTATGTCTATAATAAATTAATTTAAATGTTTTTAAAATGGTCTACTTTCATGTGGATTATAATTTAAATGTTCAAAATGGAAAATGGCTCTTTTATTAAAACATTGTTTTAAATGGTTTTAAATATTTATTCTTTTAAACATTTATCATCCATGTCCATGTTTTAAAAATGGTTTTTATAATGGATTTGTTATGTCAATATATTTAAGTTATATATTGTGATCAAAATGTTGAAATGTTTTATTTCCATTGTATTTGTTTTATATCTTATGATTTTATAATAGTACTTGGACATTTGACGGGTGGTTACGTGATAAACCATATGACGGGTGGTGCTGTGAATATCAGGATGGGTGGTTACGTTATAACCTCTAATTCATTGGGTATGGAAGTTACTAGTATGGATATTCCATGTATTGATATGTGTGTATGTCGACTGTATGGTTATTCCATTTAAGTATGTTTATGTCCCAAGTTACCTTTATATGTTATGTGCTCTTTATATGGGGTTTATGGTAATATTTTGGTTAAAAAAGGGTAAGTACTGATCTTTTATTCAGTGAAGATTATTTACTACTTCTTAATGGTGAAAATTGTTACTTTGATAATGTATTCATGGTTTACTTTCTGTTTTTGAAAAACTAATAGTTTTCCTTCTTAGTGTATCCCTTACTGAGCTTTTTATGCTCATCCCAAGTTTTTGAAATGTTTTCCATAGGACTTAAATATGAATAGGGTCAAGGATGGGATCAATGAAAGACATGCTATCTAAAATCTGAAACTAGAGAGGTTTCTTTTTAAGAGTTTTTATTTTATGGAAACTTAGTAGAAGTGTCTACTTTTTAATCTTTTGAGATGTAATAGTTATGTACTAATTCTCTAAAAATCTAAACCTGAAAAGATCCTCTATGTGAATTATTCATTTAATTCATGATTATGTAATTTTTTAAGGATGGGTCCCTATAGTTGGTATTAGAGGTCGGTTTAGATAACATTAGAGGATAAGGTATCCTTTAAGCACAAGTGACATTACCATAATGGTTAGGATTTCAGAAAGGGTCATAGTATTAGATAAAGTGAATGAGTTTAAGATAACATGAATAATTATATCTTAGTATTATATGATTATTCTAATGATATACTCACACTGACCTTTTTGGTTTTTTTAAATGGCTGGATCTAGCAGTCACCAAAGTGACAGTGGATGTGAAGAAAATTGTGACCGTTTTCTGAAAGAAAAACGGAATGATATGAGAGCTGCAATGAGAACTCTTGTGGTTTTTCTCAACCAAATATCAGGAGTCATGATTAACCAGTTGAAACTTGGTGAGTTCTCTAATTCATCATGTATGAGATAACCAAATTGATGTGGAAGTTAAGGTAATAATTATTAAGGTAACCATTAGGATTTATATGATCCTTACTTTTGACGTAATTATTGGTTACTATATGTTACGATGGAAAATTAAAGGCATGAGATAAATCGAGGATAAATTATGTTATGAATATTTTTGAAGATTTTATCTCTTTTTAGGGATTTTTTTAAGAATTATATAGTTTTGGAAAAAAGACACCACACAGACCATGTGATAACACGTCGCGTCGGACAAAGTTGTGGGAATCAAACCCACAACGAAAGTGCGACAGGTATTTATCATCTACCACTGGACTACGTGAAGTCTCTGGTTAGTATGAAAAATTATTTTTAGATATATAATTTTACGAATCAAGAATATGTTGATTTTGGGTTATCTAGGAAAATATTGACATATCATGGAGGATATATGATTAGGTTAATTACTTTTCAATATGAGACTTTAAGAGTAACTGATGTTATTTGGAGATAAATATTAATTTTTACCTTGGAAGACTATGTGACTAAATCCTTCAAATATTTGGGTTTCAATCTTAGTTTGTTTTACTTTGAATAATTTTATGGACAAATTTTTTATCGAATGGACTTTATTGAACTTTGGTTTTTGTTGGACAAATTTTGGAGATTAAGAATATATTTTCTTTTTATAATTGATTATACCTTTGTGGATTATCTGATCTTGATCTAAAAATTTTGGTTTTGGTTAAGGTCTAATGATATGGGAAATATATAGTTCTCTTTTTTGGATTAGGTGATTCTCTAGAAGTTTATTATAGCGCTCTTAATGTGAAAAAGTAATCCTAAATACTCATCTTTTGGAGAAAAAAATGAGTTTGTGTAAGAAATATAGTAAGAGATGAAAGTCTAAATGACAAGAAAGTATGTTTCCTTATGTTTTATTTAAGATCATAGATAAATTCCTCAATGAAAATACACTTAAAACTAAAATGTTATCTTTTAACATTTCCTATTGGGGAATCAAATACCATTTAACCCATCACAAGTTTGTGATATCCTGGTGGTTATCTTTCTCCTAAACATGTTTTCTATCACTCTTTATCAGAACATGACCGTTTTTTTTATTTTACATGTCTAAGTTATCTTACATGGAATCATAGTATGGGTTAACTTGGTGACCTTTGTACTTATTTCTCTTTATTTTTGAGTTATAGTTTTACTCACTCTTGTTCGTATTGGGATTTTCAATGAAGTTTCTGATCCCAATTTTAAAATTGTGAGGATGCAATTCCCAAAAGGGGGGAAATATGTAACATCCCAGGTAAATAAAGAATATGAAATTTTCATATTTATTAATATTTTTTAATAAAATATTAATATTACTTTAAATGGAATTCTATGTTCGATAGCGCACCCGATACGCAATAACGCGTTTATTTGAAATCATACGCTGCACACTAATAATATAATAATATTATTTTAAATGGTAGTTAACACACAGCCGTTGTATTGGTGGGAATGAATAGAAATAACTAAAATATGATTATATATGTTTGTTAAATGTTTTTAAATGTATCCAATAAAAGATAACGACTTAAAATAAGTAAAGAATTCAATTTTAGGCATAGATACTCTAATTTTCACTAAAAGGTCGATTTATCACCTTTTGATGGCGAACCCACATTAAAAATAGTTTTGGTCACACTTATACTTTCTATTGGACCAAATAAAATCCTTATTTAGAATCAAGACATCAAAATTTACTTGGGGTATGTTTTTGTTATTTTTTCGATAATGTTCATTTTTAATGAATAAGTGAAAAATGTTGTATTTTAATTCAAAAAATATTTTTAATCTAATTTATTTATATGATTAGATCATATTTTTAATTTTTTTTAAAGTTAAATTAGAATATATTTTTACCATTTAATCCAATGGTGGTCATTGGAATTAATTTCACATTGAAATTGGACTTAAAATAGTGTCAATCTTTTAATAGATATTTTTTCTTAAAAACACGCTATTTGTTTTGACAGTGGGAATTAATTATTAAATTAATTAATGCAACTTATATGATTTTAATTTTGTAAAATAGTCATCATTTTCTAATTCGGAATATCAAATATAGCTTAGGGTGAATTTTTTGGTATTTTTCTGAAAAAGTTCAATTTTTGATGAATAGTGAAACTACTAAGTGGTAGTCAAAAAAACTGTTTTTTTTAAATGAAACTTTACCACTTCTGTGATTTGATTTTCAAAAATCAAACATAAATGGTTGTAATTAATATATAAAATGTCGTTCAATGGGATTAAAATAATTTATTGGTGAATAGTAACTTTTAATTTTTATTAATCGCGACTAAGGTAATTAGTGTAATTTAAGGTAAAGATAATGTTATAATAATATGAAATGACCTTGAAACATTTCCTAACCTTATTGTATGAGTCATATCCGACCAAGAAAATACATTGGTCAACTTGGGGACCCCATGGAGCCACTTGGGTAAGAAAATGACCTTAATAACTTTTTATTTAATGTTAAAATAAAACTGTCACAAACATGTATTATTTTACTAAAACAAATTTTACAGGGGGTTATAAAAGTCATATTTTTGACTATAAATATTAATTTAAAATATAAAAATATTTCCTACATTATAATATTTTTTTTTATAATTTTTAGACATTAAATAAATTAATTTATTTATGACACCATGATGATGCAGTGATTACCTCATTAATGAATGATTTAAATAAAATGAGAAGATAAGGTAAAATATAAGACTTACACATGTCAAAAACCTATTGGATGGGAGGATTTAGAACCCTTTTCACCTTATCCTCTAAATCTATAATTATGGTACCTCTAATATCCGAAAATAATTTTATAATAAAGTAACATTTTAAGACTTTCCAAGAGTGACCCTCCTCCCTCTTATAAAAGACCCCCACCTCTACCCCCTTACCCACACCTCTCAAGCCATTTACTCGTACAAAATCTGCTAATATTGTCTCTCCACATCCCTATATTCATCCTAAAAGACATACCTTAGGCAGAAAACTCTTCAAGAAACCCTTTTGGTTCAAACCAAAGGGAGTTACCCGATTTAAAGGTAATGTCCTCTCTTATGTTATTTTGTTTTATTTTTATTCTCCAACCCCCTAAACTATTTTTATTCCTTTATTTTGAAACAAAAATAGTGTCTTCAATATACTAGGATGTCATAATGAGAATTATTCTAGCTAAACTTACACACAACTCCGTCTAATTGTTAAAGAACATACTACTTCTGTGGACGGCGAATTACTGCCTCACGAAATGATGATTGTTCTATCTTCTCCTACCACCTCTCATGGTAGCCATTATGAGGGAACTATATTTATTTAGGATATATATTATATTTATTTCCTCTATATACTTCTGTATTTTACATTTAAAACATACCTTTATGATTTTCATGTTGTGAAAATGCGATAATTTCATTTGAGGAAGTGTGGACTACCGCCCCCTCTAGTGATGTGACTCGTTCATGCAATACATGGAATGTATAAAGAATGAAATTAATTAACTTATGTGACCTTTATAACATATATATTATAATGGAATTAAAATATATATATATATATCTCATTTAGTTTTAATTTCATTTAATATGAAATAGAAATGAAAGTAGCGTTCATGAGTACGTTCGGCTTACCGTCTCCAAGAACGGTGCATTTCATTTCTTACCTCTAAATGTTATGTAATATTATAAATTCAAGTATATACTGGATATATATGATATATATGATATCTAAATCATGAATATAATTATGTATATAATGGACATTTTACCACTTGAACAATTTGTAATTATAAGAAGTTTATTTTTGACTCAAGTACCAATGATCGACAAAAAGACCGTTATTAACATAAATAATTACATAATGTTCATAACATGGTAATAAGAGATATAAAAGGAATAATGAAATTGAAAAAGGTTCTTAATCAAGTATAAATTAACTCTAGTTTTTTATTCAAGAATATAAAGAAACGAAGAAGACAAGTCAGACTTGAGGTAAGGGATCCTACCTCTCTCTTTCTTCTTAAGTACTCTCTTTTATGTCATTTATTTTAAGCTCAAATTTCTTATATTTGGGGATGTTATTTTATATTCCTCATACTGTAATTTTTATGTTAATATTATGAGAGACCCTATTTGATCTCGTAAATCCATTTTTGGATGTTTTAAGTGGCGTCGTTAGGATGCCGAGTTTTCTTAAGGGATTTTTCATCTCACTTTTATTCCCGTGAGATTTATGCTACATTTTCCACCATTTAATTTGAGTGGTGTATGTACTGACCGTTATTATAATATTTGTGTAATATAATTTCATTTATGGGTATTTACATCTTCATTTTACGAACCTTCTTCCATGGGTTGTACGTTTCGAAAGTTAACCAAATCGGTAAGGGAACCTTTCACCCTCCTCTTTTTAAAAGACATCTTTTGTTATGTCTTTTAATTTACATCTTATTATTTTGGGATATGTTCTTATATATCTTTATTTATGTAAATTTTATATCCAAGTGATGAGATACCATTTTCTCTCTTATCAACTCATTTTCCGAATTTTAAAGTGACATCGTTAGGCTGTCGAATTTTTGCAAGGGAACTTCTTAACTCAATTGCAATTCTTTGGGTTAAAACTCTACTTATTGTTTTTATTATGTCAATATCATGTGGGGAACTTCTATATTGTAATTTCCACGACCCTTTATGTGTATATACTAATTCTACACATAATCATATCATTGATAAATTCTTACGTCATTTATAAGAACTTGTATGGTAAATCATAACTCAATCTCATTTCAATGAGTTAAATATCTATGTCATTGGTTTTGTTTTTCCAAGAGTATGTGTGAATGACCTCTGATTGTTTTACACTTGATATCCACTTATATTGGGTGTATTTATACTTGTCACACTACTTATGTCATTGATTTATCCTTGCACTAATGACATTATCTTTGAATGGGATTACGTCTCAATTTCTCTTCCTTGAGACACTTCTTGATGATATGCAGTTTTATTCTTTTATAAAGTGTATATACAGCCCCTTTGACTTTTCATATCCACATTATGTCTATACTAAAGTAATTTTACTGTTTTGAAAATGTTCTACTTTCATGTGGATTATAATTTAAATGTTCAAAATGGAACATGACTCTTTTATTAAAACATTGTTTTAAATGGTTTTAAAGATTTATTCTTTTAAAAATTTATCATCCATGTTCGTTTTTTAAAAATGTTTTTTATAAAAGATTTTTTATGTCAATATATTTAAGTGATATATTGTGATCAAAATGTGTAACTATTTTCTTTCCATTATATTTGTTTTATGTCTTATGATTTTATAATGGTACTTGGACATTTGACGGGTGGTTACATGATAAACCATATGACGGGTGGTGCCTTGAATACTAGGATGAGTGGTTACATTATAACCTCCAATGCATTGGTTATGGAATTCAGTTGTATGGATATTCCATGTAGTGATATGCGTGGAAGTTGACCATATGGTTATTCCATTTAATCATGTTTTTGTCCCAAGTTACCTTTATATGTTATGTGTTCTTTATATGAGTTTTATGGTAATCTTTTGGTTACAAAATGGTAAGTAATGATCCTTTATTCAGTGAAGAGTATTTACTACTTCTTAAAGGTGAAAAGTGTTACTTTGATAAAGTATTCATGGTTTACTTGATGTTTTTTAAAAACTAATAGTTTTCCTTCTTTGTGTATCCCTTACTGAGCTTTTTATGCTCATCCCAAGTTTTTGAAATGTTCTCCACAGGACTTAAAGATGAATAGGGTCAAGGATGGTATCAAGGAAAGACATGCTATCTAAAACATGGAACTGGACATGTTTCTTTTTAAGAGTTTTTATTTTATGGAAACTTAGTAGAAGTGTATAATTTGTAATCTTTTGAGATGTATTAGTCATGTCATAATTCTCTAAAAATCTAAACCTGAAAAGATCCTCTATGTGAATTATTCATTTAATTCATTATTATGTAATGTTTAAAGGTCGTGTCCTTATATAATTTAACTATAATAAATAATTCAAGTATATAAAATATAAATATTTGAGAAAAATAAGTAATATGGATATGAAAGAGAAAAATTTATACCTTTAAATAGGACAAATAAAGTTAGATTTTCTAATAAATATACACGTAGTGGTTCTGAGTGAAAAAGAGGGGAAAAATAGAATTTATAATTGTAAAAAATAGAAATAATGATAATATAATAAAATATATGGGTTTTTTGAAAATAATAAAATATAATTCCCTTAATGAAAATTTAAATATAAAAAATCCTAATAAAAAGTGAAATTTTCAAATAAATGCTTACCTTAGATTCCATCTTCGTCAAAAGCATTCCAAAATTATATATAATAAATTTATATTTATTATTAATATATATAAGACCAATATTTATATCTTTTTTGATGGATATCATTCATTCATAACTTATTTTTACCCATTTACTATTAATTATTTTTTAAAACCAATTCTTTAGGTTGAAACTGTTTTGCAATTTTTGATTCAGTGGTTCCGATCATTGCACCCTGGCCATAGTTTTATCACCTATATACTATTAATAATTATATATATATATATATATAATATTTAAAATTCAATTAAACTTTTATAACCATCTATGTATTGTGGTTATAAAAAATGAGTAACATCGTTCATGGAGGTGGTAGTTCACACGTACACATGAGTGAAAATTTAATTTTTCAACAGATGGAAAGGAAGGATAGAAAATAATTATTTATATTTTTAGAACATTAATTTGGAAATATATATCACATATATTCAATAAATTCATATATAACACCATCCAAATGAAGTGATGATGAAAAATGATATACATCACTTCAAGGAGGTAGTGACCCACACATATGAAAAGGTGAAATTTTAATTTTTCATTAGATGGAAAAGAGATATAGAATTGTTATAAAATTAAAATAATTTTATAGGTATATTAAATAAACTTATATAGTTATGTTATTATGGTTATATAATATTTATATGAGATTTAAGAAGAAAGGAACATAAAATAATTGAGTAAAGACGATTACATCATCTTTTTTATATCCAATTTTTGATTGAACTTATAGTATTTGGAGGAGAGATTTACGGCTACATAATGGGATTTGGGGTATGGTATGGTATGTTTTAAAATTTATTTTTGTAATAATATTAAGATAAACTAGAATCATATGTGTCTTTTGAAAGGTTAAATTGATTCACTTTTTATAGGAAAAAATCAATGGTGTTTTTATAAAAAATCAATATTTAAGTGATAATAATATAATTATAAAAAATATATTATGACTCAGAATAATCCATTTATTGAATTTGATACCATATCACATCAGAGTTTTCTCTTATAATATTTTTATTATTTTTAAATCAATTAATAAAATATTGTTTAACGTTAAACATCTTTAAATTCATTTTAACGGCTATTCACATAATTTAAATTTTTATAAATGAAGATAAAAATTGAGTTATAAAATAAATGCTTAAATCGTAAATCGTACTTAAATAGTTATCTATTAAAAATTTTTAACACCATTTTTCAACTAAATATTTTTTCTTATAATGTTTAAAAAAAATTTACTTGATTTTTTACTACTTGTAGAAGTGTTGTGCCAACACTACATAAGTATTTTAGGTAATTATATGATTATTTAAAGTTCAAAATATATCACCAACACAAATTAAATTTTTCCATAGTAAGAATTATTATATTTAACCATTAGTTATATATTTGTATCATTATCATTCCCATGAAATATTATTAAGTGATCAAGACTAACATTTTTAGATATTTTAATTTTATAATATAAAAGAAATGTTTTAATCAAAGATAGAGGAACCAAATGGAAAAATTTTATAATATTGGAAACTTTAGAATATAAATATACTCATAAAGTAAAATTTATATAATTTTTTTGTTATATTTTAAGCCTAATCTATTACAATAAATCCCTCGTTAAGCCTTTTAACCCCTACTTTGATGACTAATTTTTACCATGATAACTATTAATTATGGGAAAAAATGAAATGGGAATTATTAATTCTTTTAATACCATTATTTAAAATATTAAATTAATATTAAATTATTACATTCTTACAAGTGGTAAAAATTAATTTTAAATAAGTACACAAAATTCAATTAAAAAATGTTTTAGAAAAAGGTCATTTTAAGTATAAAAATGAATTTATAATTAAATAATGTATAGATTTTATTCTCATGAAACTTATAATTTTATAAATAAAAAATATTATTTATAATAATTCAAAACTAATTAAAAAAATGTAACTTTTTAATTACTTAATTAAGTAAAAGGACAAAGAATAATTATTTTATTACTGTGAAACATCACTTAGGTTTTAAAATGCCCAACATAAATTTCTAAATTCAAATTAATATTTTCAAAATATTTATTTTAATTCTTAAATAAATAATTTTTCTATAAAAAATTATTTAAAAAATTTCAATTCATTCTTGTAAGATAATGTTTTCACAAAAGTGAAAATATTTTAAAAATATATGTTTTTTAATACTCCCTATAAACAATTTCCAAATAATTTTAAAAATTCACTCTAATATAATTATGACATGATGAATTATTAAATTAAGTTAATTTCATCTAGTTCAAATTATAAAATATAAAAATTTATCTTTTAAAGGAAAAGTCAAAATATAAAGAAATATTATAGAAAAATGACCCTTTTAAACTCTATGTATTCTTAATCTTAGTTCATATCAATTATATTGTTAATATATTAGTTAATACATTGAAATAATATCATATTTAAAAAAAAATAAATCTAATTTATTAAAATACACAACACTTTAAGAAAAGTTATTTGAAAAAATATTCCTTTTTAATATTTAATGATTTTAATCATATTATATTAAAATAATAAAATGTCAGAATCTTAATTAATTGTTGTATTTTTATTTATTAAAGGATTATTATTTAATTTCATGAATTATTTTAGTTCTTTGTTGTATGTGTTACACACTAGTCAATATTTTATTTTTTAATGGAAAATATATTCATAAATCTTTGGGTGTTATATTCTATCTCCTTAAATAAACTGCTTCCTCACAATTTCAACTATTTTTTACTAGTGAAATTACTAAGGATATCAATAATAATGATTTGACATAAAATATATAATCTACAAAGATATCAACCTCACTATTTTCATAACTACTATGAAACTTATCATAAACTTTTCCTAAATCATATGTCTATCGTTTTAAGACTTATAATTGTGAATGAGTTTCAAAAGGAATACCTTCAAAGCGGAGAGATATTTCCTATATAAAATATGATAAATTTATCTTTCACTTGTTGAAATTTGAGGAATTATTTTACCATCAAGATAGTTAATATTAGAAAATATACATACCTAATTAAATTCCATTATATAAGCATAATATAATTCTTGGATTCATATCAATCAGTTTTCTATATTTTCTTCATATAATATTCTAAATTATGAATAAAAAAATGAATTTTCATGAATAAAGCTTGGAAATAAACTTTTAATTGATCTTATGATCCATGAAATGATGATATGTTATTACTCCTATCCTTGTTCACTTATTAAATAAAAAATGGTGAGTGTGATTAAAAAACAACAAAAGAAGTGATAAACTTAAAATACTCAAACATAAAAAATACCACTAATTCAACAGAAACAATTTTATACGTTATCAAATAATTCCATAATAATTAAAATCATTTGAACCCCAAAAAATATTTATTACTTCAAAGGAAATCATATTTATAAAAACCATGTTTACAACTAGGGGATAATTTTTTATCTAAATAGATACCACTAGATATATTCTCATTATAACTATATTCTTATTAGGTGAATTAATTAAAAAGTACTTCCTCAAAGGGTCAAGGGTTCATTCAAAGTCCATGAAAAATATAAAAGACTATATAGATATGAAATAAAACAATATATGAGTTTATAATAAAATTACATGTTATTACAACATAATGGATTTCAACTTCATCTGTAGTAATTTTATAAATATTTTCCTTTCCCCTTAGGACTATTCTGACTTAAGTTCCCTTGAATTTTGTGGAATTGGATTGAATAGATACCATCTTCTTACTATTGAAATACAATATATTATTGTATTATTCTCTTACCTATATTTTCGAGCCATATATCCCTTATCTCAACAGATTTAATAGACTCTTATTCTCTTTAAGCAAGTACCATGGTGTTTCTTTCCATAATTTTCACATGTATAACGTTTCATCTTTCCTTATTCTACTTTAACTCGTTTATTTTTCCTTGTTACTTTTTCATCCTATTATTCTTGTTATTTACATTGAAAATATAATAATTGAAAAATTATTTCACTTTATTTATGGAACTTGATATTATATCATCATATGATGAATAATTTTGAGAGAATAATTCCTTTTTGATATTGTCATATATTCACAAAATAATTGATAAATCATATTTTATTAATTATGAATTTATTATATTTCATTTCTTGATAATATTTTAATGTTTTCCTCATAATCAACATCACTAAAGTCTTCGTTATATATTAAATTAAGGATGTTACTTTCTATATTATCTCGTTTATCTTAAGTAAAATATTTCTCAAAGAATATCACCTTAAAAAATTTCCATCAATATTATTTATCTCCTCATCCTCTTATATATTTTCAATTAATGATCACCATTTATCATTATCTCTATTTAAACAATACACTACCAAAATTATTACATCTCGGACCCAATTCACTCATAAGTAACTGCTACTAGTTAGACAGATGAACTCAATAGCACCTCCCTTTATTCTAGAGGCTTTTGACTAGTATTGAGGATCTATGATGGTATTGTGGGGAGACTATACCTTCATCATCAAAGTATAATACTTTATTATAGAATAATAGGTAAAAAAATTATAATCCTCAGACCTCAGAAGCATAAAAATATATATAAAAAATAGGTAAAAAAAGAATCAATGTCGCATACAAGATGATGATCATGCCATGTGGCTATAAAAAGGGGAAGTAATTTGTATATAGAGGAATGAGAATATAAAAAACTACAAAAGGAAAAAAAAATATCTGATAGAATCACCAGAATAATCTCAGTCCTTTTCCCCAAATCTCCATCCCGATATAGAAATAATCAAGAATATAATGCCGGATTCTTCCCTTTGTCCCTATATACATCCATAAGATCTTTTTGGCCACCAACTAGTGAGCCAAACAGGGTGTGAGATATAATCTTTAGGACACCACCAATGGTGTCTAGTAATATATAACTATATATATATATAATTAGTTTTGCGAATGTATAAAAATATAAGAATAGATATAAACATTAAACGGGTCAGAGGTGGTTTTTAAAGAAAACTAAGATGACACTACCTTCTTCGGTCTATGATTGGAGATCTCAGGTGAATATATTTATATATGAATAAATATATATGTATATAAATGTAATATATATAGAGACATTTATATCCACATATATAGATACCAATACTTTCTAGGGCTTTTGGAATAACTCAAGTATCCATGGATAGTCGTAAGAGTCTCATAGAAAGTATAGGGATTCCATGTCTAGGTGTCATGAATAATATGGTTCACCATTCCCATATATCAAAATATGTGCTATACTTGTCATTTATCACATTTAATTAGTGGAACCATGCCTATATAGCACATTTGATTAGGGATTCCATCCTCTATTATCATATTTAATTGTGGATTCCATGCCTATATGTCACATTTCATTATGGATTCCATATCTGATTATCACATTTAATTATTGATTTCATTCCCATATATCACCTTTAATTGGGGAATCCAATCTCGTATATCACATTTAATTAGATATTACATGAATGTATATCACATTTCATTAATGACTCTATGCTAGAGTATCACATAGAGATAGGACACCATGCCTATGTTTCATAAATATAAGGGGCTCCATGCCTGTAAATCAAATTTTTATAATTAGGCCCAATTATTATTTAATACAATCCCATGGATGAATTGAAATAATTTACATTTTATTTGACCAAAGTCATAATCCACTAATTTCATAGAATTGACGTTATGTGGTCATACCACTCACTTCCATTTAATTCACATATTCATGTCAATTAAGAATCAATATGATACTAATTAGATGATAGGTTTTCCATATAAACATCGAGTAAGTCATGGGGAATTCATGAGAACACCTCAAGGGGTGGAACTAGTTGAGAGGGGTCATGTCCCATCTATAATTAGATCATACAAGGAAATTCTAACATGAATAACACTTTATATTAAGGAAATATATATATTTAAGGTAACCCATGGAAAGTATAGCATGAGGCACGACAATAAATGATATATAATGATTAGACATTTGGAAAAAATTACTAGGTTTCCTACCTTAAGTTGGTATATGAAATCTTGTTTATTATTGTCTTTTGAATCAAAGTAGAATGAGATAAATTAGTAAAATAGAAAATTTCCCTAAAAATAGGGAGTATTTTATTACCAAGAAAAATAATTCACTAGGGATAGTTAAATGAGAAAAAAATTAATATGAATGATGTGATTACCATTAGCTATCCAATACAAATGATGATGAAGGAATTGAAGCTTGGATGAAGAACCCAGCTCAAAGCCTAGGTTGGAAACATGAGAGAGGTCAAGTGGAAGAGTGAACCTACTGTGCGTGTTTAGAAAGGTAAATAGAGGTTGGGAAAAATGTGAATTTATACCTTTTTTAAGGGTTCACAGTTTTACCAAACCACACACCAACTGTGTTCCTTTACAACCTTAGTAGCACTAATGGTGCGGTTTTGGCACATGGTTTGGGAAAACTGCGTACAACTCATGCACCTTTCTACAATACCTCTATAATTACAAAAATGTCTATGTGTCCTGGGATGCATCATATAAAAAAACTATGTAGACCTTGGTAGTACATCTGATTACCCCATATGGTTTAAGGAAACTATACGAATTGGGAAACACAGTTTAAACAAACCATATGGCCCACATGGTCTTTTTAAAAGTCATGGTGTTGGGATCTAAAAAAGACCTGGAAACCTCATAAATGTTCTTTAATCCCTTGGGAACATCCATAAGGATAAAAATAATATTTCAAACTAGAAATTAAATGGTCCATACATCATGATCAAAACTAGGATCTTACAATCTCCGATCCTAAAAACAAATCATCCCAGAGTTTCCTTTCCCAGGGTTGTAGTGGTCTTCTGATAAAATATCTACCCATTGAGCACGTATGTTGACCTATATCTCTCCCAAGTATCTTCCTATACACAAAAATTATACTATAACACTAGTAACATAGGAGATGACCTACCTTGGAGAGACTTTATGATGTGATCAATGATACTAATAGGATATTCCTAAAAAATAGAATCAAACTCCAATTCAACATCTTCATGATTAAAAGTATGAGATGAGTTTAAAAAAAGCAGAAACTATAAGATTCATGAAAGATGTTGTGCATGGATAAGTACATATGAGGAAGATATATCCAATATTCTATCATCCTGACTCTCTCCAAGATATCAAAAGTCCCAACATAACAAGGAGATAACTTTTCCTAATACCGAATCCATCTATGACCCAATATAGGAGAAACTGTTAGAATTCCCTGACATACCATATGAAAATCGAGAGGTAATAAGTGACCATTGACATAATATATCTACCTAGAATGAGATATATCCATAAACTTCTATATAAGATATACCTGCTTAAAAGTCTCATAAACGAGATGAGGTCCCAATAGTATTGCCTCACTTGCCTCTATCTAGCACAAAGGTGAACAAAAAAACCTACCATAAAATGCCTCATATGTATCCATCAAAATAGTTTCTTGAAAGCAATTATTATAGAAAAAATATACAAGTGGTAAGATTCTCTCCTTAGAACCTCTAAAATAAAGGAAACACACTTGAAGTATGTCCTCTAAAATATGAATCTTATGCTCATATTTCCCATCGGTCTGTGAGTGGAAGGCTATGCTCAAAATCACATATATACAAAGATCCTTTTGAAAACCCTTCCATAATTTCAACATAAACCAAGAATCCTAGAATAATATGATATAATGGGGAAAACCATTTAGGAATATAATCTCTAGAATGTAAATCCACCCAATCATGTCTATAAATAATTTCTATATGAAAGGTACAAAGTGGGTGACGTTGGTTAGTTGGTCAATGATAAACCATAAAACGTCACTATCTTGAGGTGACCTAGGTAAACATATCCTAAATTGCATTATAATGTCATCATTTTTACAATTATGAATGGGATAAAGTTTTTAAATCATTAATGGTTGTTGATGTTCCACCTTCACCTACTGATTGGTGGAACACTAGGTGATAAAACCCACTATTGTTCACGTCATTACTAGACACCAAGACAGGAAACATATTTCATGGAATGTATTTATAACATTGGGGTGTAATTAAAAAATTTAGGCATGATGTTGTTGCAACAAATATTTTAGTATGTCCTCAAGAACCCAGACTCATCCATAAAGGTACATGACCATATCCCCATCAATGACCTAACTTGGCAGTGGGTCCCCACCTGAAACACTCTATAATAAAACCATACCCTTAGGATTAGTAATATTTCTTGTCTTTAATTACTCTATAATATATTATTTTACTTACAATGTTTCCAGGATAGGACACCTGTGATGTTTGTGGGCCTCTTAGTGCATCTCATAAAATATGACCATCAAATACTACTCACTAAAGTCCTCCCACACCACCGGTGTTTTATTTTTCCAACTAAGTGAATCAGTATTGACATTTCCCTTACCAAGCGTATAAAAAAGATAAAAAACTATGTATTATAGGTATTCATGAAAACTTATCTATCTGAGATTTAATTCACACTCTATAAATATGTATTTGAGTCTTTTTTGGTCCGTATATACCAAAAACACTCTACCAATAGATAATGTCTCCATAATGAAAGGCATTAACCACAACTACCTATTTGAGATCCTGAATCGGGTAATTCATCCCATGTTTCCTCAATTAATGAGACCCATACACCATGAATCAATCTTCTTAAATCATAATTTCTTCTACCCTCATGCATGATGTATCAAAATAAACTATATATCTTCTTCTCAGATATGGAAGAATCATGATTAGGGTAGATGTAAGTCTTTTTTTCATCTCTAAAAAGGGTAACTCATAGGTTTCATACCATAATAACATCACAACCTTCTTATTCAAGATCACAAGGGGAGATACTATGCGTGAAAAGTCTCAAATGAAATGCTTGTAATATCTATCTAGGACAAAAAAAGGGTTATATCAATAACGTTATTAGGTTGTCCCAAATAAACTACATATTTATTCTTTGGGTAAATATATACTACTTCCTATGAGATGATGTGACACAAGAAGTGAGCCTCATTGATCCAATGGTGGAATTTGGCGAGCTTTGCATATATATGATCTTATCTCATTGTATTCATGATGATATCAAGATTTATAGCTTGATCATGTTGATTATGAGAATACACCAACATTTCATCCATGAAGACTATAAAAGTTAATCCAGATATGGGTGGAAAACACAATTCATTAGGGCCATAAAGACTATAGGCACATTCATCAAACTGAACAACATGAAGAAACACTCATACATGAAATATCCACCATGGAATGTTATACATGGTATGGATAATGGTATCACGTGCACCTGATGATATACTGTCCTCAAATAAATCATAGAGAAAGCCATCACTCCTTAAAGCTAGTAAAAAAGGTCATATATATGTGGTATTGGATGATAGTTATTAATTCTATGTTGGTTCAATCAATGGTAATCCAAAAAACACTGAGGGTACCATCCCCCCTCCTGGAGAAAAGGATTTGTGAACCTAATAGGAAAATACTGGGTCATATAAAACCCTGACCTTTCATTTCCTCTAGCTACCTCTTGATCTCACACAACATAGTTATAGCCATCATGTTAGGAGGAATAGGTACTTGTGATACTCCTGACACTAGATCAACAATAAACTCTAACTCTACATCAAGAGGTAGTCCCAAAGAAATCATCAAGTAAGAATCAATGAAATGATCTACTATAGGATGGAAACCATCCGAATATGTCCCCTGACCATTTATATATAGGATAGAGATATAGGTTTTCACTCTACCTAGTCCCAGATTCTCTAGTCTAGATCTAGTTTACTGAACAACCCATTGACCCTTGAGAATATAACTATCAACATCTAGTGATGTAAATATTACCCTATAGGGATAATAGTCAACATAATTATGATAGGGAGCCAACCATTCCATTATGAGAATGAAATCAAAGTCTGGCATCTCAAGGAAAAAGAGGTCCTATAATAAATGATAACTTCCAACCTCATGAAGTTATTAATTTCAATGGAATACACTTTCTAATTGAATTCCTAGAAGAGTATCATGTTTTATCACAACAAAAAGTAATATATCTATAGGACTATAATTTCTTTAATTTCCAACAATATAAAAGAGTGTGATGTTCAAATGTCAAATAAGGAAGATACTAAAGTAGAGGCTATAAGAATAGTACCTCTAACTATAGAAGGCCCGAAAATATACTCCTTGGGAGTAGAGTGCACTAAAATGATTTAGACAAACCTATGGACCTAATATACAACTTGATTTCTAGGGGTGGGACCACTCTTATAGCACTGAATATCTAAATCCTGGATACCTAAACCCTGACCAACTCCTCAACCAAATTGGCTGATAGTACTCAAGATACCTATCTGGTGGGGTTCTACTGTCCCTAATACGGAAGGCAGAGTTGGTACAGATCCTCTCCCACTAGGAATAGATATAAATGTTGTGAAAAAACTAGGAATATTACCCAACCTAGAACAATATAAACATTGAATGGGGTCTTTCGGACATTGAGGCTTCCTATTCTCAATCTATCTACACTCGTGACATATCATGCAACTATCAATAGGTGTCATCTAACTATTGTACCCTAACATTAAAAATTTAAACAACACTTCCTTATCCTCGAAGAACAAATTTGTTATCTCATTCTGGAACCACCTTGGACCACACCATAAACTTCCCTTTGGTTCACCTCAATGATGAGGTCCAGATTCAATGTCCTAGAAACAATGGTTAACTCAAAATCATTAACACACGATGGGATGGAAAACATGATACCATCCTCAAAACATATCACTTTTATCAACTTTTAACAAAAAAATTATCAGTGTGAGGAACTGAGGTTCGATGAAATGAGTCAAATATTAATCACATACATTAAACCATGTTTTATATGCATAAATTCCATAGTGCGGTCTATTCTTAGCTTATATGGAAAGAAGTAATCATAGATGGATATTTCGAAGCCTTCCCAGACCACACCCTGATGATGAACACCTTGGTTAATCACATCCCACCAAATCTTAGTGGAATCACAAAGCATTTATGTAATAATCTTGAACCACTTATCCAGATGTATCTCTAGATTATTTAATATTGACAACATGACCTCTAGCCATGACTCAGCAACCTGGTGTCCACCAACCCCTAATAAGGTAGGTAGATATTGTTTTTGAAATTCTCATGTCAAAATTTCCTTAGTATGGGAAGGCTGTGAAACTAATTCCAGATACTTCATAACATATAAGAAGCTCTCTTGGAACTGAGCATCGACACCTAGATTAGGAATAATAGGATGTGCATTATGCTTCACTACTAGATTCAATTCCAACAGCTCAGGTCCCACCACCTCTTGAGAATGATCATCGCAGTGTTATTTGAATTTGACTCGGTGACATCATGGTGTCATAGTTAATAAATATTTATGTGCACACCTCATATATCATTAAACAAAAAATGTGATCAAAGATATAATAATAGGAAGGATAGAGTCCTTTATATGAAAAAAGTCACACCTCTCTTTCTACTACTAAATATAGGTCTAGGTGGTAAGAAAAATCATAATGGATCACTAGAGGTACTCCCTAATTCCCACTACTAAGGTCAGGTTAAGGTCAAGATCTCACATTATGATTTATAGGTCTCATTATATGGTGTGTCAATTACAAGGTATATATTAAAACACCCTTTACATTGCAATTGGCATCCCCATATAACGATAATCCTTTTATGTAAGAATTTAAATTTTAGTTAAGTTCATACTCATTTATATATATATAGATATAATGTTTGATTTAGACAAGTCATCCTTCCCATGTTATAAAAGAATAAGATTTGTATGTTATAATTGGAATGTCATGTTACTAAAACCCGACCCTTACATCCAATATCAGGATGTAACTAGTCGTATAATATTATTTGATTAAATGAATTACCATTCCTAACTGAAATAACCACATACTTCCTTAATTACTATTTCCATTCATATAATTAAATCCATTTAATGTTTCATCCCATGGAACATCGGGTCTATAACTCAAGCATGAAATAATTGATTAATTCAGGCACCACCATCAATATATATTGGAAAAAACCATTTATGATGATTTATATACTTTGATTAATTAAATTATTATATCCCTGTGATAAATTTTAACACAATTACAAATATAATAATCCAGGAAATTACATCCGTCACATGAAAATAGGTAATGAAATAAATGAGATATAACTCTATGGCATAGAATATGCATGACATGTGAATCCTCAAAATCCAATAATGATGCATGAGATGATACATCCTGCCCTCATCGCTCCAAGGGTAAAGGAAAAATAAAAATAATATAAAATTTTAAAACTCACCAGCATTATCCAATGGTAAAATTAGTAAGATTTTAATAGGTACAAAAAAATATAGCATTATCCCAACATTAATAATTTGGATTTTCCCTGTACATGGGTCAAATAATCCCAAGAATAGGCTTATTACCAAATTTTGACATGTTTCTAGTCTCCTGTCTAATACCTAACTAGTAAGAAAAAAAGAAAAAGAGTCTCAGAGCACCCATATAATTTGGGCTCCTGAATAGCAGTAGGGGTCTATAATAGTACAATAGGGAGAATATACCCTCATGATCATAGAGTAGTGCATCTGTATTGAATATTAGTTAAATAATTTAAATTGTATAATCCATGAACAGTGGAAGCATAATTATCTTGATAAACAGACAGGTAAAAGAAGAATCAATATCACATACAAGATGATGAGCATGTCATTATGATAAAATAAAAAGGTGAAGTATATGGGGTAAAAAGGTATAGTCATATACAATAATAAAACTAGAAAACTATTTATGATATTATCATGAGAATAATCTTGGTCCTCTACCCCCATGATCCATCCTAGTACATAAAGAATCAGACATCCATAGTTGGATGCTTCTCTTTTTTCCTACCTATATCCATAAGATCTGTTCAGGTACCAACCGATGACCCAAAAAGGGTATCAAATATACTCAGTAGGAAACCACCAATGGAGTCTAGTAAAATTTATCTGGTGCATATAAAATTATAATTGTGCATGAATAACAATATAAACAGAGATATAAACTATAAATGGGATGGCTCTAGTTTTAAAAGAACACCAAGTTGACACTAGCTGCTTCACTCTAAGCCACGAGACCTATAAATAAGTTACTATAGGTATATATGTATAGATATGTATATATATATATGATTTATAAATAGAGTGAAATTAATATACATATATATAGATACCAATACCAGCCAGGACTAGAGGCGTAACTCAAGAATCCATGGATAGTCATAAGAGTCTCATAGAAAGTCTAGGGACATTATTCTTGGGTTTCATGAATCATATGGGTCTCCTTGACCTTTTATTAAAATATGGGATATCATTAATAGTTATCATATTTAATTAGGGACTGTAAGTCTATATATCACATTTTATTAGGGAATCTCTATAACACCCCTATTTTTATTTGAGATAGATTAATTTTTAATTTCTTGTGTTGTACGCTACACCAAGATAAGATTGCGCTATACACAACATTGACTTACCTTGTAGTATACGAAACATTATACTTGGTTTTTTTGGACACAATTTCAAGTTGTTTTGATAAAATTCATTTCACGTAAGACCGAGTTTAAGAGAAAAACTAAATACTTTTTAGTTACCTTATAACCAAGTCATT
Source organism: Viscum album (assembly GCA_963277665.1). Taxonomy (NCBI): domain Eukaryota; kingdom Viridiplantae; phylum Streptophyta; class Magnoliopsida; order Santalales; family Viscaceae; genus Viscum; species Viscum album. The sequence continues at coordinate 938,916,606 of OY728153.1, forward strand.
ATAATGTAAGATATGACCAATATTAATATAATCATGAAAATATTATTTACACATGTATATGTAATTAATTATTTTATAAGTAATTAATTATAAATGAAAATAAAACCTTTTTTACAAAAAAGAAATGTTTTTCTGGAAAACTATTTAAATTAAAATAAGTGAGTTTATAAAATAATAAAATCACTATTTAAGGTTTTTATTATTTAAATATATTTGAAATATATTCAACATACTATTTAAAAATCATCTTATATGATTTCAAGACACCATATTAGAATTAACTCAATTTTTCATATAAAAGAAACATTTAAAAAAATGCAGTTTTGCTACCTTTTGAGGGAGAACCCATTTTAATTTTTTTTGAAATTTTATATAATCTATTTAACAAAATAAACTTATTATTTAGAAATTGTACATAAAAATTAAGTTTGGATGATTTTTTGATATTTTCTAATAAGTTTCATGTTTTGATGAATAGTAAAAATATACTAAATTTCAATTGAAAACAACTTTTTTCATTGAAATAATTTATGTGAATAAATTATATTCATTAATGGGTTAAAAAAATAGAATATATATTTATCGCTCAATATAAATTTTTTCATTAGTATTAATTTTACTATGAATTTTGATGTAAATTTTTATTATTCTTTTGTAATGTTTTAACTTTTAAAAACATATTTTTCATTCAGATAATGAGATTAAATTTAATTTAATTTCAAAATATTATATTTTTTAATTGTTACAAGTGGATTTCATACTTTTAATTATTAGTCGATATTATTTAAATAAAAATCAATTATTTTCAGTCATTATGAATAGTAACTTCAATAATTTTTATTAATATGGTAGAAAGGTAAATCCAGTAATTAAGGGTAAATATAATATTATAAAATTACCTCAACTCTTTTCATAATATTATTGGATGAGTTATTTAAAAATTAAACCATCCTTGTATCGAAATGATATCTTATAGAATCCACTTGGATGAGATTAGGACATTTAATATATTTTATTTAAAGAAATGTAATATATGTCTTACTCAAATTTTAATAACATTATAATTTTTTTAAAAAGGTAATGTAGAAGATAATTTTAATATAAATAATCTTTTTAAATAAAAATTGTTTTTATTTATCAAGATAATTTATTTTAAATTTTTAGGAAACAAATAATTATTTTAAAGGCTTATACATTTATAATGCAGAAATTATTTAACTAAGGGAAAATGAATAGAATAATTTTTATTAAAATTAAATTGACTATTAAAATACCAAAACACTTGTCCAAATGTCACTGGTCATGTATATATTGACTATAATCATTAAATGTTTGAGTTATTGACCATTTGGACCCATACAAAAAATATTATGATACCTATAATATTTTTTTTAAAGTGATGTTAAAGTTGTCACATTCACATTTTATTAAATATATCAATTTTTATGTTGGATTATAAAAAAGATATATTCAACTATAAGTATTCCTTTGAATCTAGAAGATTTATCTTCATCATATCATTTTATTTTTAATTTTTATTCAACATATAAGTATATTAAAACATGACACAAAACTGACGTAATAATTATTTAATTAATGGATATATAAAATTAATGTTCTAATTTTTTTTAAATGAATATAATTTTGGATAATTAGTATATCTAATTAATTTTGTAGATTACCTTTACCCCTTAGGTTTATAATAAAATATTTGGTTTTAGGATAACATTTTATCTTTAAATTTGTTAAAATCGATGAAATGATAGTGTCAAAATTGACACCATTGATATGGTTTTAAATTCTCTAAATTTTTCATTTATGGTATAATTAACATAAAAAAGTAAAAAATTCACTATTTTAATATTGATTTTTTTTTGTTTAGTTAAAATTAAAATTAAATAACTAAGGGTTAATTAAAATGATAAGGTTTAAATTGATAGAAAATATTCTCTTGAATTTATTGGTTGATGAGATTACCACCTTATCTCATATAATATTAGAAAATATGACATTTTTTGAGGTTTTTAGATGTGGTTCAAATTTATTATAAATTAATATGTTTTAAGATTCGAAATATACCCCTCACCTCAATTATAAATGGGAACATCCTCCCTCACAACGTTACATCACATTGAGCCTTAAAGATCAGCTATACCACACCAATTTACCTTATAAACTTCTTTATTAACATTATAGAGGTTTTTTTCTTCTCAAAATACAAAATCTTATTCATTTAATAGGAGATCTAGAGGGAGCTCGTCAAAGAAGAGGTAATATCTTATACAGATTCTTTCAGAAAATTTATTCCTCTACATCCTCTTTATGTATTGTTTCCATACTAAAGTAATAAATCCATTGTAAATTATATTATAATATGTCATTATGGTTATGGAACAACTATATTAAACCTTATAACTATCCTATGAAAAATGAAATCACCACACGTGCGTACGTATGCATTACCATCTCCATGTCCTGGTGTAATCATTTTTCATCACCACTTTTCTTGCATGGGTGTAATGATGGAAATAATAACTTTGTATGATTATTATAACATGATATTGATTATGAAATATTTTATAATCCATCCACTTCAATTCGATTCCAGAATTAGGGGAATGATATCGTCACTCATGTGTATGTACGACCTACCATCTCCATGATGTGATGCGATTCATTCCACATGATCTTCATTAAACAATTATTATATAAATGAATATAATTAATACATATGATATATATTATACTAATATAATTCTGGAAATGATATAATAATAACCTAAAAATAATAACAAAGAACTTATCTGACAAAACATGCTTAAGAATATAATGCAGTTAAATACCTGATGGATGCGTAATAATGTTATTAAAAAACGAGTAATAATATGATCACTTATGATATTATAAAAATTAATACGATTATGGAAAAATTTAATAACATTATTTAAATCCTTATACATGTGGTTTGGACACATTGGAAGGAACCTGGACCTAAGGTAAGGGATTATTTTGTCTCACTTTTATTTCTGTGGGACATATGCCTTATACACCACCAATTTATTTTGAGTGGTGTTCATGCTAACCATTTATGTAATTATGATTATTATTATTTATATTATGATATTTAAGTATTCATATAATTTTTTATTTTATAAGGCATACAATTTTACTGATTGTAAATTGGCAAGAGATAATTATACAATCTAATTATCATGTTAGATTGTTTATATGTAAGTATTTATTTAGGTTTATTCATCGCTCACATCCATGTTTCCTAAATATTCTTTCATAAATTGTTTTACTACTATCCAATGGATTTTAAATTAATTTTGACCCATTTTAACTTTTTACTACATGGATTGGAAGGAATATTTCATTCGTTTTAAAAAATGTTACTTTTTGACTTTTCCAAAAATGTAAGAGAAGAATATTTATTTAACATATACCAAAAAAATAAATTTTTATTCTTTAATAATGAATTATTTATATGAAAATTCCCTTAAATTATTTTGAGGTAATATTTCAATAAATTATTTTCTTTTAAAACCCCATGGTATTTTTGAAAAAAAAACATTTTTAAAGAAGAAAGGGTATTTTCCTCATGAATTAATACCATGTGTTCTATCAAAAATATTTTCCATATAATATTAAATTATTTAATAGGGGTATGTTTCAAGTATAATATCCCTATTATTCATATGGTTTGACTGTGTTTATGATGGTATTCTATATATGAATTCCAATTATTCTACATGGATTATGTTATGACGAAATGGTGTTTAAGAAACTAATTTTATTCCTTGGGTTATGCTAGGATGAATTATTTATGTTTTTTTGCCACACATAAGAATGATTTCATTATGAGATAGGTTGGACCTATATCTCCCTATATTCATTTTGTTAAAGATTTATATCTCATGAAAAAGACACGACTAGAACAATAAGTAAATCTAGTTGAGTAATACGAGGCTAGAATGAAAAGTAATTCCGGTTCAATAATAAAGGTATGAAACAATGAGTGAACTCAGTATAGTAATGGACTTTGTCCACTATGATGGTTTGGAAATGCGCCTTGTTTAATATGGAAATGATTTTCTATTTTTATGTGTTTTCCACAATTCCATTTTTTCTAATTGTATTTTATCATGCTTTATGATTTCTTTATGATATATTACTTATGAACTTCCAAGATATATATCATAACTCAAGGTTTTGATATAAGTTATATGTGGTATGGTTTTCTAAAGTTATTATCAAGCAATTACATTCCTATGTTTATGTTTTATTTGATAATTTTATTTTTCCCCCTTATGGAGTATCTGATCTCACCCTTTTTATGTTTTATATTCCCCAAGATATAAAAAATGTTTTAGGCAGGAAAAATAAAAATAAAAATATTTATGGGAGATGTTTAAGATCGTTCACCAAGTTTGGAGAATGTTTTTTTAGTTTTCAATGTCACTAAACTAATATAAACATTGGGAATATTTGTGTGTCATGTATTAATTATTCCACAAAAGTAATGTAATGTCCATGTAATTCAATCTTAGGTCTTTACAGTTGTTATTAGAGTAAAGGATTAGTCAACCTTTGGAAACTAGGATGTGAAAAATTATGTGAGATACATAGATATGTTTCAAAGGATATGTCTTGGGATGTCATAAGGATATGTATAATTATAGGTTATAATCCTAGAATTTTGGTAATGATCATGAATAACCTTGGATTAAACCTATGATATCAGAGATTAAAAGTACTCCACCTTGATCATTTTCTTTTCCTAGTATGATTTTCCCCTGTCACACTTTTCATTTTGGGTTTTTTAAATTAGCTAGATATGAGAGGATTCATGTTAATTTAGAATATGATAGAAAATGGAATGCTTTTCCTCAAGAGAAATAAAATGAAATGGGAGTTGGAAGACAAAACATATTTATGATTCCTAATAAATAATCTCAGAATATGATCAACAATAACGATTTTGGTGAGTTACATGAACCACCTAATAAGAGAAAAATGGAGTTTCATGGTGACCACAGAGGAAAGAAAGTTCAAATTTTCTATTGTAAATAATGTGGGAAGAGGCATTGAGGAGAAAGTTTTAAAGGAACTCTAATATGATTTGGGTGTGGAAAAAAAGGACACAAAGCCATTAATTAAAAAAGAAAAGGTTTAGTTAACACAATGGGCAAAGATAATGGTACTGATAAGGCACTAATGATGGTTAAATGATTTAAATATGGAATGTATGGTCATTATGAAAATCGATTCCAAAGGGGAAAATCTCATGAAGAGAATCCTCATGTTTGTATGAGTAGTATTTATTTTGGAAAATATGAAGATAGTACAAACAATATATGAAATTAAATAAGTGTTAAGGAATAAAATGATGAATCTTTTTCAATAGTTGAAGAAAATAGTGTAATTATTACATGTTTATCAAGAATAATATTTTATAAGTAATTTTATGGTATTATGGAATAAATAAACCTCCAAGGATTGATACAATATTTTTCCTTAAGTATTTGAAGGTATATGTTGAATGGTACCAATAACCATGAAAAGTTATTCATATTTTGTTTTATAAAACACATTAAGGGAAGGATAACCCATAGTATAAACATGATGATGAGATAATGTTATTTGGATATATATATATTTGATATGAATACGAAAATTTAAAGGTAATAATTCCCTTAGAACCGATAAAGTATTTTTTGTGAAGAGGTTTATGATATCATGGATGAAGTATGCATCCTTTTGGGACTTAAGGAGTATATCCAATATGTTTTGGAATAAAGAAACATAAATATTTTAAATAAGTATATATGGTAATTGAGATTATTACCATTACTCAATAGAATAAACGTTGAAGGTGATCACATGTTTGGAATGTGACCAATAATAGATGCCTTACGATATATGGGAATAAAGGTTAAACTAAGTTAGTTCAATACTTTCTAATGTTTTTTATTTTCAGTTTTTGGATGGATTTTAAGGTTATCCATTTAGGGTAGTATAATTTAATATTAGTATGAAGTTTATATTATCTCACTATAGGTGGACTTATGCATATTCGATAACTTGTTCTAACATTTTTATTGTGATAATGACATATGGAAGGACCTATCATTCTATTTATGGATCACACGATCTTCTAAAACTTTAGGAACAATGAATTCAACATCATTTAATTGAATATAAAGTAAAGGGGAGATTGTTCAAGGAATGATCAATGGTGATATTGTACAAAAATAAAGTAAGTATATATTCTCATGAAAATTCTTCAACATTAAGAAAATAGATCATGATTTTAAAGGTTGTCTTAATATCATCATTTTCAACGATATCAATGACCTCTTACATGATTTTTTAGTTTATGGTTTTGTGATTTTTAAATTTCAATAGATCACCAACTTTATTGTGATATTTATCAATCTTTGTGATTATTTACGCTTTTTCCCCATGTCCAATAATCACCTATATTCTCTTACCTAGAGACCTATTTTTGATTTACTTAGGGAATCTATTATTTTACAACAATTACCTTTTAAAAGGAAGTTTTAGTACTTATTTTTATGATGTGGGTTTCTATGAAATAAACTTTAACGTATTAATCCTATAGAAACCCTGATTAATTTCGAGGGAAAAATTCATTTTAAGGGGGTAGAAAGTAACACCAAAATATTTTTATGAGATATATTTTTTAATGTCACATGTTGTAAATCAAACCAAGATAAGATTGTTATATACACAATTCCAAATTATCTTTCTGTATACACAACACTATTATAGGATTTTGGAGTACATAATTCATGTTATGTTGATAAAATTCATTTCACGCAAGACCAAGTTTAAGTGAAAAAACTAAATATTATTTAGTTACCTTATAAACTAGTCATTATAATTGAAGATATGAAAAATATTAACTTAATTATTAAAATATTTTTTATACATGTATATATAATAAATTATTTTATAAGAAATTAATTATAAATGAAAATAAAACCGTTTTTAAATAAAAGGAATTTTTTATGAAAAACTATTTAAACTAAAATAAGCGAGTTTATAAAATAATAAAGTCACTCATTATGAATTTTATTATTGAAATATATATGTTATATATTCAATATAACATTTAAAACTCATCTTATATGTTTTCTATATTTGATATAAAAACAAATTCAATTTTTTAGATAAAAGAAGTAATTTTAAAAAAATATAGTTTTGCCAAATTTTGATGACCCAAAAATTTTAAATCTAGTTTTTGACACTTTTATATATTCTATTTATCAAAATAAACTTTATATTTTTAGGAATTATATAAAAATTTTCTTTAGATTATTTTCTCATATTTTTCTGATAAGTTTGATGTTTTGATGAATGTTAAAAATATAATAAATTTTAATTGAAAACAAATTTTTTCATCAAAATAATTTGTCTAGATAAATTATTTTATTGAATGGTTTTAAAGGAAAAAGAGAATATATTTTTATCAATTTATATAATTTTGGTCATTGACATTAATTTTAAAATGATGTTTTATGTAAAAACATTTCTATTTTTTGCAATGTTTTATCTTTTAAAAACTTGTTTTTGATTCCGGAAACGAGTTTAATTTTAAATAAATTTCAAAAAATTATGTATATTGAATTTTTAGAAATGCATTCCATATTTTTAATCATTATTTCCATATTATTTAAATATAATTCTTTTTTTTCAGGAATTATGAATAGTAACATTAGTAATTTTTTTAATTTTGTAAAACGGTAAATCTCGTAATTAAGGGTAAATATAATATTATAAAATTATATTAACACTTGTCCTAATATGATTGGGTGAATTATTTCTAAAAAAACCATCCTTGTGTTGAAATGATACACTTTGTAGGCCACTTGGATGATGTTAGTACATTTAATATAAATTATTTATGGAAAAGTTAAATATGTCTTACTAAAATTTTAATAAATTTATCATTTTGTAAGAAATGATAATATAGAAGATAAACTCAACTATAAATACTCATTTGAAAGATAAACTTATTTTTCATTATAATTATAATTTATTTCAAAATTTTAGGAAATTAATAATTACTTTAAATACATATACATTGATGATGCATAAATTATTTAATTGATGGAAAATGAAAAATATAATTTTTATTAAAATGATAATAACTATTAAAAGATAAAAAACATGAAAAATCATATTTATAGAGTATATATCGACCATAATAATCCAAGTGTTGAGTTATTGATCATTTAGAGCTATATAAAAATGATTATGACACTTATAATATTTTATTTAAAGTGATGTTAAAGTTGTCATATCCATGTTTTAATAAATATAACATTTTAATGTAACAGTATACTAAGATATATCCGACTATAAGTATTCCCAAAAAATATAAAATATTTATCTCCAACATATAATTTTATTTTTAATTTTTATTCAAAAATAAGTGTATTTAATAATTACACAAAACTGATGTAGTAATTATTTTAGTAATGGAAAAATATAATTAATGTTATAATTTTTTTAAAATATATCTAATTTTGGATAATTAATATATTCAATTAATTTTATATATTAAATAAATCACAAAGGTTTATAATTAAATATTTGTTTCTAGTATAACATCTTATCTTGATAATTTTAGAAATCCATGAAATGAATAGTGTCAAAATGGACACTGTTGATAGTTTGTTAAAATAATTTTTTATTAAATTATTTAAAATACATAATAAATTTTTATAAATTTAAAATAATTTTTATATGTTCTGAAATGTTATAAATTATTCATTTATGGTATAATTAACATCAAATAGGTAAAAATTACACTATTTTAATATTTAAACAATTGTTACCTTAGTTAAAATTAAAATAGAATAACTAAGGGTTAATTAAATTGATAAGGAAAAAATTGTATAAATTTTATTTTTTGATGATATTACAACTTTATATCATATAATATTATAAAATATGATATTTTTTAGGTTTCTTGATGTGGTTTGAATTTATTATATAGTAATATTTTTTGAGATTCCAAATGTTCCCCTCACGTCACTTATAAAAGGGCACATCCTACCTCACAACTTCACATCACATTGAGAATTCATGCTCTTATATCCATAGAAATTTTCCCTTTTAAAATTACTTAGTCAGATTCTAGATATTTTTTTTCTTCTCAAAATACATACTCTAGTGCCTTGGTGAGTAGGTCTAGAAGGAGCTCATTGAAGAAGATGTAATCTCTTCTATTGATTCTTTCAAATTGTTTCTTCATCTACTTTATCATCTTGATTTTTTTCCATATTAACATTATAAAACCAATAAAAAATATATTATGAGATTTTATTATGGTTATTGAATAACCATGTTCCACAATCTATCCATCCTAAAAAATTTAAACCACCACAAGTGTGTACGAATGACTTACCATCTCCACACTACGGTGTAATATATATTTCATCTCTACTTTAATTTGATGGGTGTAATTATAGAAACAATAACTATATATGATTACTATAACATGATAATTATTCTGAAATATTATATAAACCATCCACTTCAATACCAATCCATAATTATGGGAATGATATCTTCGTTCGTGCGTACGTATGACCTACTATATACACGATGCAATGTGATTCATTCTACATGATCTTCATTATAACATGATTTTATAAATTAATAGAATAAATAAATATGATATAAATTATACTAATATGATTATTTAAATTATATAATAATAATAAAAAAATAATAACAATAACTCACCTAATAAAATATGTCTAAGAAAATAAAGTAGTTAAACACCCGATAGACAAGTAATAATTTTTTTAACAAACGGGTAATAATATGACAAATTATGATATAATAAAAATTAATATTATTTTTTAATAAGTTAATAACATTATTTGAACCCTTATATATGAGTGTTTAACAAATAATAAGGAACCCATACCTAAGGTAAGGGATTATTTTTTCCGACTTTTAATTTTGTGGGACATATGCCATATACACCACCTATTTCTTTTGTGTGGTGTTTATGATGCCCAAGAATGTATTTATTATTCTTATTAAGAACATTATGATATATAAATATTCATTTAATTAATATTTTATTTTATGAGGAATACAATTTGACAGATTATAAATTGGTAACAGATCATTTCCCAATCATATTATTTTTTGAGATTGTTTATACGTAAGTATTAACTGAGGTATATTTATCATCAATTTCAATGTTTCATAAAAATGATTTCAAAAAATGTTTTACTATTATCCTATGGATTTTTAAAGTATTTTTTACCCATTTTTTTACTACATCGATTGGAAGGAATCTTTCTTTTGTTTTCAAAAGTAGGTACTTTTTGACTTTTCTAGTAAAAGTACAAGAAGAATGTTTTTTAGCTAATACATCATGAATGGATTTTTATGATTTAAGATTTAATTATTTCTATGAATCATCCCTTACATGATTGAAAATTTATTTTCAAATATATTCTTTTATTTTAAAATTTCATGTTATTTTTGAATAGAAATAGTTTTTGAATAAGAAAGGATATTTTATTCAAAAATTAATATGAATTGTTTTGTTAAAATTATTTTACACATAAGATTACATTATTTTATAGGGTTATATTTCAATTATACTATCCATATTTTTCCTATTGTTTGATTGTGTTTATGATGGAATTATATTTTCAAAATCTATTTGTTTTACATGGATTATGTTATGATGGAATGATGTTTAAGAAACCCATTTTATTCCTTGGGTTATTCTATGATGAATGATTTATGTTTTTGTGAAACATGTAAGAATTATTTCATTATGAGATGGGTTAGACCTATATCTCCATAAAATTCATTTAGTAAATATTTATATCTCATGAGATAGAGAATACTGGAATGTCAAGTAAGTTCTATTCAGTAATATAGGGCTGGAATGAAAAGTAAATCTTCTTCAATAATACAGGGATAAAACAAGGAGTGAAATCAGTTTATTAATGGAATTTTTCAGCTATGATGGTCTAGGTAATGAGAATTGGATAATATTTAAATTATTTTATATACTTATGTGTTTTCCAAAATTCTATGTTTTATTCCAATTTTATTTTCTCATGGTTAATGATTCTTTTATGATTTATACCTTATGAAATGAAAAGATTTATTTCATAACTCAAGATTTTGATATATTTTATATGTGGTATGGTTCTGCAAAATTATGTTCATGTTTTGACATTTTTATTCATGTTTTATTTTATATTTTCATTGTTTCCCCTTACTGGTCATCTGAGGTCACCCTTTTTATGTCTTCTTTTACCTAGGATATAAAGAAATATTTTAGGTATGAAAACTAAAGGGGAATATATTTATGGGATATATAGAGAATCTTTCACCAAGTTTTGAGTATGTGTTCCCAGTTTTGAAAGACACTAAACTAATAAAGTCATTGGGTGTTTGTTTTTGTCATGTATTAAGTATTCTTCAAAATTATTGTAATTTCCATGTACTTCAAGATTCGGTATTTACACTCTCTTCTCATTTATCACATTTAATTAGGGACTCGATGTCTATATAAAACATTTCATTAGGGATTCCATGGTTGATTATCAAATTCAATTAGGAACACCATTCCCATATATCACATTTCATTGGGTACTTTATCCACTAATATCACATTTAATTAGCGAGTCCATGACCATCTACCACATTTCATTAGGGATTTTAAGGTTGAGTATCATAAATAGAAGGGACTCAATGCTAGAGTATCAAAAATATAATGGACACCATTCCCGTAAAACACATTTATATAATAAGGTCCAGTCATACTTTAATAGAATCAAAATTATAAATTATAATAATTTATATTTTATTTGTACAATGGATTAATCGAATAATTTCACAAAATTCATGTGACATGCTCATACTACTAAATTACATTTAATCTAAGTACCTTGTCAATTAGGAATCAATACAAGACTACTTTAATGTTTTTTAAGCTATATAAACATTAAACGAGTTATGGGGAATTTTTTTTATCACACTTCAAGGTGCGGAAAATATTAAGAGAGTACACCCCCATATATAATTAAGGGTGCACTGGGTAATTATAACATGACTAAAAATTTAGTTTAAGGAAATTTATAGACTTAAGGAAATATGCCAAAATTCTTTCATGTGACACAATGATGCTTGATATAGAAAGACTCATATTTAGGAAAACATTACTAGAACACCCAACTTATGTTGGTAGATGAGATTTTATCTATTAAAGGATTTATATACAAAGTAGAATAGGATAAATTAAGAAAATATAAAATTAACCTAAAATAGGTTGTATTATTTCACTTGAAAATAACATTCATGAGGGAGAGATAAATGAAGAAAATAAAGAGTATGAATGAGGATATTAATGTTATTTATCCAATGCAACCAATGATGAAGGAATCATGGATTAGATAAATAACCTAGCTCAAAACCTAGGTTAGAACCACGGGATAGATGATGCGAAGGATATGATCTGCTATACATAGATATGATGAGAAAATGAAGTTAAAACGTAATATGTGGTAGGGTAAAAATGTGTATTTCATAATTTTTTTAATGGTGAATAGTTTTTTCACACTATTAGGCCAAAACATATGGAAACCATATTCCTGTAGCATCTAAGTTTCACTAAGGCTGTGGGATAGACACACAGTTTGGGAAAACCGTGCACAAAATTTTCACCTTAATACATTCCCTATGAAATTACATTCATGGTCATACAACAAAAGGAGAAGAGTTTTAAATAACCATGTGGACTTTGGAAGTTCACTAGAGAACCCCATACAGTTTAAACAGACCATGTGGATTAGATGACACAGAGTAAACAAACTATATGGCCCACTTGGTCCTTCCAAAATGAAGGGAATTTGGTTCCAAATAGGACCTATACACATACAAACCATAAATGTTTCTCATTCCATTAGTAACTTCCATAATGATAAAATTAAGGGTTTAAATTTAAAATTAAAGGGACCATACCTCATGAAAAAAACTAGGATCTTACAAAAATAACCTTCCCTCTTTCATTACTTCCAAAAGAAATAAATCTATTACCTAGGGGCTTGATTAGCTTTACAAATAAAATGGATTGGAAGTTCTAATAAAGGATGGCGGTTTCTACCACATAAATGGTCTGACATCATTTCACTATGCTTTGAATCATTTGGTTATTCTATACAAGATATATTATTAGTCCTAACATGAGACAAATACACCAATATTTCCAAAATATAATCAAATCCAACACTATCCATGTTGACTTTCTCAGGAGGGACATTCCTACATTGATCATAGTTGTTGATACATTTTCTATTCCTTCTTCTTGGAGCCATCTCTAAATAATGGAATTCACTTAACTATATCAAATAATTATGAATATTGATCCATCACATAAAAATTACTAAAAAGTGCATGAAAATTCATGGATATTATCATGATACTCAATCTAGCTAAATTATTCTATAATCTAGATCCTATGATTCCTACAAAACTTTCTCTGAAACCAACTGTATCAACCAAAACTCTAATAACCCATAACCACTATTTAATTTTTCAATTTTTCACAAGACACAAGGGATCACATCATAAAGTATTGAACCTGTTAGAAGTCTTGAGAGACTAGATACATAAATGATTCCCATATGACATTGAAAACATAAATCCCAACTTTTAAACTTCCTAAAACTTTCTTATTTCACTTATAAAATCATTGGAAATCATTCAAAGATACATTCTTGGAACACTAGGGAAACGAAAACATAATAAATTAATATTTTAGATTCTTAATAATAGAAATAGTACAATAAAATCTATCATTAATATGTAGTGTGTAGAAATATTTAAAGGTTAAAAATCAATAAATATGACATATAATCAACTAATAAAGCATAAAATATATCCAAAGATAAAAATTTATATAATTACATAGAAAAAATAACTAATTTAATAATGATGGAATTTATAATTGTAGATATCATAATATTACCATCAAGGCATGTCAACGAAGAAATCTTACATACAATCATGTCCTCTTAACAAAGTCATATTACAAACCTTCAATTCCACTCAACCAAGACATTTTCATTGTATGGGATAAAATACAACATGTGATACAAATTATAGTTTGAATCATGAGACCTAATGATTCATCAAAGGGTTATAATGTACCCTAACCATCTCTTACACAAGATCAATAATTTACTCACGTATTTAAATAAAAATGTAGTTCATTATAAGTATTCCATAATCAATTAATATATAATCATATTGAATCTATTATTGATATCATTAATATTTTTCCATTCAGTGAATCAAATTTTTATAATTCTTTCTATAATTCAAAATTTATATAATAATGCGAATATAGTTTAGTAAACATTCAAATGATTAAAAATAAATCCATTTTATAAAATAACATAGACATAAAGGATAAGAATAATGTTAATAAATGATAGAGTGTAATATAAATCAAAACATCAAGCAAGTGAATGAACTGAAAATAATTCATGTAAATGAGGTAAGGTAAATACCATATATCCATAAATAATGAAATATGATCATAAATTAATTATAAATTAAGTTTGTTTAGTCAAGGTATGTATTTGGAATATATATATATATATATAAATATATAAGAAAAACATTAAAAAGAACCTTTTTAAATATTTTTAACTTTTTTAAAAACATGAAGTTATAAATCAATCCCAGAACTCATTTGATAAAGTGTCAAGGATAATTCAGAATAAATATTTGAAAAATAGATTAAAATATATTAATACTGCATAAAAACTTATATTAGGTAATAATATGTGGAGTGGAAGACAAAAATATACATAAGTGAAATGAAATCCCCTTTCAAAACTTTTGTGAAAATAATATCCATTTCTATTTGGTATCTTTTAAAAATGAAAAATTCTCAAAATAATTGGATTATAATTTTATTTATAAACACAAAAACATGAAAGTTTATATTTATAATGAATAAAATCTATGATTACATGATGTTTCAGTCAAGCAGTAAATGTTTAAATCTTAAGACTTTTGTAATGATAGTAAAAAATGACCTGTACGAAAAATGATGAAAAAAATCTATTACTTTTTATTGAATAGAGAGTAAACTTTAACATATATTACCTTAATAAATAATTTTACTATATATAAAAAATTATTTAATCAAAATAGGGAATATAGATATGATATAGAAAGATTCCTGACCGAAAAATAGAAATAATGTTTCATTTTCTTATAAATAATCATTCAGTGGTTTTGAGTTCAAATGAGAGGAAAAATAGAAGGAATACTGGTAAAACCTATAAATATCTATATTATAATTAAATATATAGGTTTTATTATAATAATAACATATAATTTCCTCAGTAGAAATTGAAATATAAAAAATCCTGGTAAAAAGTGATATTGTCAAATGAACCCTTATATTGGATTCCCACTTAGTCAGAAACATTAAAACCTTATGTAAAATAAATTTATATTTATTATTTATATATATAAGATCAATATTTATACCCTAATTTCAATATCTTATTCATTAATAACTTATTTTAATCCATTTAATCATAATCGACCATTAAAATCAATTATATATGTGTTAATTGTTATGATATTTTTGGTGTGAAGGTTCTAGTACTTACACCTGGGTCATTGTGTCATCCAATATATAATATTAATAATGTAATAATTATAATACTCATAAATTAATTATAATTTTAAAACCATACATGTCATGTGATTATGTAAAATGAAATAAATCATTCATGGAGGTGGTAGTCCATATGTACTCATGGGTGGTGATTTCATTTTTCAAAGGATGAAAAAGAAGAAAGGTAGATAATAATTTAACATTAAAAAAATTTATTTATATCATAAATATCAGATATATTCATTAAATTAATATTTATAATCTCCCATGTTAGGAGGTGATGAAAAATGAAATACACCATCGCTTTATGGAGGTGGAAGTCCAAATGTAAACATGTGTGGAGTTCCCAATTTCAATTTTGTGAAAAGAAGATATAAATTGGTTATAAAATTAACATAACAACATTTATTTATAGTAAATATTCAGATTAAATTATTTTAATAAGGTTATAGAATATTTATGGGAGTTTTAAGAGGAAATAAACTTGAAATAATTCAAAAAAGATGAATACCTCTTCTCTGGATATCCTATAATCAATTCAACTCCAGGTCCGTAGAGGAGAGAGTTTTGATCACCTAAGGGGATTGCAGACTTGATATAGAAAGCTTTTAGAGGTCTTTTTTAATAATGTTTCGAGAAAATAGAACTCATATGTGTATTTGGAAATGATAGATTTTTTCCCTTTTTGTAGCGAAAAAGTCAAATGCATTTTTGAAAATAATCAATCCCTCAGGGCCAAGTATGCAATTTTAAAATAATACAATGTGGATAATTAAAAGAAATTTCATGGTATTACCAATTATCATTCCACTTGTCATTTATAATATTTTTATGATTTTCAAATCAATTAATAAAATATTTTTTAACATTGAATACCATTAAAACTAATTTTGGGACTATTCATATAATTTGACTTTACAAAACCAATATAACAATAGAGTTTGAATATAATAATAAAATAATCACTTATAATAAAAAAATATATATTTAATTCATTTAACACCAAAATTTATTAAACCTTATCACTTTTATGTTTTTAAAATCATTTACTTGATTTTTATACTACTTGCACAACTGTCGTGTCAACACTGCGTAAGAATTTTAGATAATTATACAATTTCTTAAATTTTAATATAAATTTAAAAAATAAAATAAATATATTCAAAAATAATTATATAATTTTTTAACAATTTATAATGTTTTTATACTTATCATTAACATGAAAAAATATTAAGTGTGTGAGAGTGACATTTTTTCTTATATTAATTTTATAATATAAAAAAAGGTCATAATCTAATAAAGTGTCTCAAAATGTACAGATTTTAGATGATAGGATATGTTAGGGTCAATATACACTCAAAAAATAAATTATAGACAATTTTTAGTGATATTTTATTCCTTATGTCTTAGTTTAACCATCTCATTAACTGCTATAACCTCAGCATGGTGAATAATTTTTAACATGGTAACTATTCATTAGGATTAAAAATAAATTGATCCTTATTAAATAATTTAAATAAGATGATTCCAAATATTTAATCAATTTTAAAACATTCAATTACTACATTGGATGAACATTAATTTTATATAAGTACACAAAACATAATGAAAAAGAACTTTTAGAATAATTTATTTTTAAGTATAAAAATTAATTTATTCCAAAATCATGGATGGAATTGATTATCATGAAATTTATTTTTTATAAATAAAAAATTAGATTCATTTTAATTTAAAACCATTTTGAAAACCAATGTAACTTGGTAGCTACTTAATTAAATAAAAATATGAAAAATATTTCTTTTATTTGAATTAAACATCATTGTGGTTTTGAAATTTCAATAATTGGTTTCTAAGATTAATGTAAAACTTTAAATGATTTATTTTAATTCTTAAATATATATTTTTTATATAAAAAAGGTTTTAAAAACTTTTACGTCATTATTTTTCTATAATGATTCTGTGAAAGTGATGCATATTTTTAATATAGGAATTTTTTTTCTATTCACCCAAAAAATAACCTTTTAAAAAAATACAAACAAATCACCATAATATAATTTTTGTATGATTAATTGTAAAATTAATTTTATTCCATCTAATTAAAATTAAAAAAATTATAAATTTATATTTTAAATAAAACTAGAAAATATTAATAAAAAATCCTGTATATAACAATAACCCATTAAAATCTAAGTGATCTTAATCTTATTTCATATCAATTAGAGTGTCAATATTTTAGTTCGAATGTTGAAAAAATATAATCTTTTAAAACTTATCAATTAAATTTATTTAAATACATAACACGTTAAAACAATATTTAACCAAAAAACAATTATTTTTAACAATGATAGATTCTAATCATACAATATTAAAATAATAATATATAAGCAACTTAATTGATTAATATATTTTTATTTATTAAAGGATTATTTTTCTATGTCATGGATTTTTTTATTTTTTTATTGAGTGTTTTATAATATATTCAACATAGTATTTATTTAATGGAAAATACATACTAAAATATTACGGTTTTATAGGTAATATGTCCCCGAGATTTGTCAATCTATTCTAGAACCTACACAAGGAGGGAAGGGTATCCTACAACATAGAATTTTCCTTATAGATAAAATGGGTTCACAATGTCTTCCACGCGTAGAAGCTGAGAGGATACTTGCATGATCTATCATAAACAATTAACTGTTGATTTATGGACCTCTAGGATAGATCCAATTTATAAGATTACCTAGAGGTGATCAAGGAATAATACAAGAGTAATATTTATATATTTGGTACCCTATCATTGCACATCGTTTGGAGGTATGGAAACCTTTAATGGATCTTGAAGGATGGCGTGACCCATTTACAGGTGAGTACCGTCAAATTTTTTCATAGGTTTTACTTTTTGGGGTGAAAATACTTGAAATAATAGAGGATATTGTGACTTTGGTTTTTATTCTTTAACCCTTTAAATATTTTAAAATAAAATTTTGGGATTGTTTGTGGAGTTGATGAGATGTTTCAGGCATCACATAGCCTAAATATTATTATTTTAGTTATAATTTTTTTATTTATTTGGTATAAATGTGCTACCTTTATAAAATTTCATTTAAATATAAATAGAGCATCAAAAAATAATTATAACACCCCATTTATTTCTAGAATTTGGTTTTACCATATGGATGGAATATAATTCATTTTCATAATAGTTCATGTTGTTTTTTTTATCATGGGTGAATTAATTGATTAATTTAAAATGACCATATAAATTAATTAATTATTCAGTAATGTGGTAATTAAATATTCTAAATAAAAATTATTTATCTTTAACATCATAATCATGAATCCTATTGTTAGAAAAATAAACCTTAGGATTTTAGAGAGACATCACTGGTGTGGAACTGTAGGAATCAAAGAATCTACGAGGTCGAAGAACAGATAATCACCAACGCCAAAGGAAACCAACAAAACATGATATTCATCAATGAATGATAAAAAAACAAAGTTGGGATTTATCATTTCCATATTACTATGTGGTTTACGATTTTAAGAACGTATTTTCTATTTTAGGACTGCCTCTTCAAATTTCAGGGCATTATTAAATTATGATTTTCAAATTTGGACTAGGAATTCCCATTTTCTTTGTGTTCTTCCCTTTTCATATAAATTACACATTAAATATAATTTTTTAGGTTTTATAATGTATATTATTTATTCCCACAATGTTTTTATTTGGTTTTATATACTTGTGTATTTCCTTATTCATCAGTGGTCTTCATTTTGGTTGGCATTTTGAAACATTAGGGTTTATTTCAATAGATAATCAAAATATGGGACCATGAATTTTTTTGGGGTGTTGATAATGAATAACATATTATGAATAAGGTTTATGAAGGAATTATGGGTTGATAATGATGTGTGGGTTTGAGTTATCGATGAGAAGAAGTGAACCGAGTGATGGTACCACGAGTTGGGTGATTTCAAACCTCATTTTGGCCGTTAGTGATTGAAAATATGGATTTGGATGAATTCCATCCATGTATGAGGATTTTGGAAGGCATTCAAGCTCTAATAAGGTGAACTTTGTGAGGGTGATGAGATTCATAGGTCATTGCATATTTTGGTTGATGAACATGAATATAAGACATATAGTGTAGAAGAACATGTAGCGGTCTGGAATTACTTCCAGTGGACTATAATTGATACCTATCAGGGCACTCCATGGGTGGCTACACCCCCTGGGCGGGACACACCACCATCCCCAGTGGCAGCCATTTCCACATGAAGCCCTTGGGCGGAGAGCCATGCTTCGTCCAACGCTCACATGTGATAGTTCCCAAGGATCGGATACATTCCTACCTCCTTTGCCTCTGATACCAACTGTAGAGACCCGAAACATGACGTAAATTAAAATTATATTACATTTGCGGAATACTTAGTACATAACAAAAACACACACACAAGGATCGTAATAGTTTAGTGTCTTTGGAAACTCAGAACGTAATCTTCTAATCGTGGTGAAAGATCTTCAACATCTCCTATAAAGATCTTTCCTTTTTTTACCTAAAACCTTTCTTTATATCCTGGGGAAAAGAAAACATAAAAGGGTGAGCTCAAATTCTCAGTAAGGGTAAACAAAAGAAATATCAATCACATCGTATTCATAAGAACATAACATTTTGGAAATCTTAACCTGTAAAAGAGAGCATAATTTCATAACATGGGATAAATCATGGCAGTGAAATGTAATCACAATAATCATAACTTAAAACATGAAAATTTGTGGCATTCACACATAATCATAGAGAATCATTTGTTTTTAGTCAAGACTCATTGCCAATACTATCTTAGTGGACAAAGTCCCTTTCTGAATCGAGTAACCCTCGTTTCAGTCCTGTTTCACTGAACCGGTATAACCAACCGTTCCAGCCCTGTCTATCTCATGAGATATAAAATCTTTACCCAATGCATTGGAGGGGGATATAGGTCCCACCCATCTTATAATGAATCCTTTCTTATGTGTGCCACATAAATCAAAAATCATACATCATCGCATAACACATGTAACAAAAATGGGATTCTTGAAACATCGTGACATCATAAAATAAATCATATAAGGTAAATGACTTCATAAAAATAATTCCCTCAAAACATAATCAAATCAATGTAATAATAGGGATAAAAACAGAACCCTATGTTATCTTAGATGTAAAATAATTTTGATAAAACACTTGAAATTAATTCTTGAGGAAAATATCCTTTCTTCTTCAAAATCAATTTCTTTTCACAAAACGTCATGCAATTTGAAAAGAAAGAGATTTTATTGAAAATAGTCACGAAATATTTTGGAGGATGCTTCATGAAAATAAGCCTTTGTAAAACTGTAAAAATCCGCTCGTTCCGTTTAAGTTAAAAAAACATTCTTCTCGTACTTTTGTCGGAAAAGTCAAAAAGTACCTCGTACGAAAAACGACCAAAGATTCCTTTCATATCTTTTACTAAAAACTCACCGAAGGGTAAAATTGGATTTAAATAATTGTAGGTGGATGGAAATAATATTAAATATTGAGGAAACATGGATTTGGATGATAAAATACACCCCAGTAAATTTCAAAGTATAAACAATCTCGGATAAAAATTGAGATTGCGAGATTTTCCCTTACCTTAGGTCCGATTTGATTCGTATGTGTCCGAACCTCCTCTTCTTTGAAGCGCCTCTTTGAGACCTCCTCTTAGGGCACTAAAATTGGTCTTTGAGGAAGACCATAACCTCTAGGATGTTTCTAGGGAAGGGGAGAAGAGCTTTTGGCAGGGGTTGGCCGAGCTTGAGTGCTCAAATTGGTGTGAGGAGGAGGGGGAGGAGGTGTCCTTTTATAAGGGAGGAGAGGGGCACCTTAGGAATACCTCAAAATATTATTTTATATTAAAGTCAAAATCGGTTTATAATGGTTCCAAAGGGTCTTATTTCGGAGCTAAAGTTGGGATGGGTCGAAATCCTATCAACCAATAAGATTTAGACAAGTTTAGGGTATTATTTTAACCTTATCAATTAGATTTAACTCTAAGTTAAATAATTTAACTTTTACCGTGTCTTTTTGTTTTCTTTCACTATATTGTTAATAAACTTACTATAACATGCCAAACTAACCCCAAATTGTTTATTATTAATACATATATCCTTATCTAAGTCATTTTGCTGAACCTTATATTTTTAGGAATAAAATAACAATTAGTAATATAATATTTGATTTAAAAACTATTTTGTGTCAATTTTGACACTATTTGATATATGATTTATGTAAAAGTCATAACAGAATTATATGTTTGAAAAAAGTTGATTAAATCAACAATAATATATCATATTAACCTAGAAAATTACTGTAATTCATAAAAAGTCTAAAATTACATTTATTCTGGTATTTATAATATCAAATATGTCAATATTTCATTAATAAGATAATTACTGCATCATCTTTGTGTCATAAATAAATTAAATTATTTGATGCTAAAAATTACAAATAAAATACCATTATGTAGGAAATCTTTTTATCTTTCTAATGAATATTTATAGTATAATTTATCTTATGTATAACCCCATATTAAAAATGTTTTAGTAAATAAACTTTGATTTTAACTCTTTTAACCCTTCTTTAAATAATATAATAATAAATGTCCTAATCTAATCCAAGTGGGCCTAAATGGTCATATTTTATTCCTAAGTTTGTTTTTGATCGAATTTCACTTATCCAATAGAATTAGGACATGTGTTAGGGTAATAATAATATCATTTTTACCCTTAATTACCCTATTTACTTTTAACCGCGGTAAAAAAAGTAAAAAGTTACTATTCACCAAAAATTGATTTCATCTCATTGAACCACATTTTAGTCCTTGATATTAACAGTGTCTCTCGGATTTTCGAAATTCCATTCACAGAAGCGGTAAAATTAAGTTTTATGCAAAATTCAGTTTTTAACCTACCACTTAGTGGTTTCACTATTCATCGAAAATTGAAAGTTTTCAGAAAAATACCAAAAATTAGGCCTAAGCTATATTTGATATTATGAACTCAAAAATGATTTCTATTTTACCAAATTCAAAACATATCAGTTTCATTAACTAATTTAAAAGTTAATTCTCGTCGTCAAAACAAATAGCGTGTTTTTAAGAGATAATAACTATCAAAAGATTGACACTAGTTTATAACTGGTTTAAATGTGAAATTACATCCAATGACCAACATTGTATTAAATTGTAAAAATATATTCTAAATATACTTTAAAACTACTCAAATTAATAATTTATCACTATTAATTATTTTGATTAAAAAAGTTGTTTTTAATTAAAATTTAGTAATTTTCACTATTCATCAGAATATGAAAGTTATCCGAAAAGTACCAAAATTTCACCCTAAGCTAATTTCGATATTACGAATCCAAAAATGAAATCCATTTTGAAAAATAAAGTTTACAAAATTTCAAAAAGTGGTTATTACTATTCATAACGGCTAGTTTTAATAATATCTTAATAGCATATCGTTGTTTAGCGAAACTCGGTGTTGCATACAACACACGCTATCGTGGAAGGTCGTGATTGCGTATAATTCAAGCCAGGTCAGAGATGTGTATTGTGAAAGCTCCTTTTGGTGTAGCGTATAACACAAGACATTAATAAAATTAAAAAGAATATTTTTCAGAAAATCTCGGGCTGTTACATTCTACCCCCCTTAAAATGAATTTCGGCCTTGAAATTCATCGGGTTTATAAATGGTTTACTATTCGAATGTTTCTTTAATAGAAACCCACATCGTAAAAAGGAATACCAAAACTTGGCTTTAAAAACTAAAGTATGAAATGTAACGATTACCCAAATAAACTAATCACTGGGTTTCCACATAGGTGAAAATATGGATATGGAAGAGAAATCTAACCATCATGTTCTGATGGAGAGTGGTAGAGAACATGGCTATGGAAAATCCAGTAATCACAAATCAATAAATTTGTGACGATCTAAGGTACCATCTGATTCATCAGGTATAAGATCACTAGGACAACATTTTTGGTTTTCAAGATCATTTCCCTAAAGTTGAAAATTTGAATTAGAATAAATACTTTCTTTATTTTGGTACAATCTCACTGTTGTTCATGCCTTGAACAATTTCCACTTCATCTCTTAAATAAATGAAGTTGAATTTGTTATTCGTGAAGTGTTAGCAGATCATGTGATAGAATGACGGGTCATTCCATCTGTCTCAAACAAAAGGTTAGAAAAAATTATATACATAAGTCGATCTATAGTGAGATTAATCATATATGGTTCCTAAAATGGACTTATACTTCATATATCGTACTGCTTAATATAATAAAACTAGTTTCTACTAAACAGGGACTTCCTGTAGGCCACTGGTAGGCGATAAAGGCCAGTCGCACTTCGGTTGTGGGTTCGATTCCCACAGCCTTGTCCGACGCGATGGGCTGTCGCCCGTCCTGCAGGTTGTCCTTTTTCTAAAACTATATTACTATAACATCCCATCAATAATATCGAAAAAAAACTTATATCCTTAAACAATACTAACTTATTCCAACATAATCCATTCCAATCTTTAGGCTTACCCATAATACTGCAGTCCACTCTCATAATATAGTCAAAACAATTACCAGAGATTTAATACCATCGTTGATCCCCATAAGATATGTCTTGTTGGTCACATTCTAAACATTCAAAGTCCTTAATCATGTATTTTCTTGAATACCTTAGTGAAAACATGAATGCAGTTTAAAGTTAACACTTTCCACATACCAAAATCCTCAAAATTCTATATACTCAAACCATGATATCACTTAGTCCTTATATCAATCATGAGCTCATGAATACTATTAAACATTTCATTTTCTCGTTTTCCCTTCATTATGCGCTTATCATATTATTTCCAAAAAATATCTCAATCACTTTGAATACCACATCAATAAATATTGCAATATTCAATGATACAACATTATATTGGAATCCCATTACATAAACACTTAATCATTCCACCACATCGTTGTCATATTCAACATTTCCAATAGTGATCGCATGTGACTTCCCTTTGTCCTTTGCCTTCAGTGGTTGCTCATGTTGATCATCACTAACCCTTGGATTAGGGCATTTATTAGAATAATGCCCCATTTTCTTGCACTTGAAGCATTGAAGTGTTGGTGGCATGTTCTCTACAGTGTTTTCTTTATTCACATCATTAGAAACCCTTTTTCCATTACTTCGACACTCAGCTGCTCGATGAACTTCTTTTCCACACTTAAAACATTTTCTAGTCCCTTTAAGACAATCTCCACCATGCTTCTTTCCACACTTTGTGCATAAGGAAACAGTCATCTTCTTTTCACCATTATTCTAAGATTTCTCCTTGAACTCCATCTTTAGTTTCTAGTCAAAACCATGAGATGGATATGTAACAACAACTTCCATTTCTACCTTGATAGCACAACACACAATTTCTTCATAGCTACTAAAGTCTCTTATAGCTAATGCCCTTCAAAGACTTGGTTTTAAGCCACTGAAAAATCGATCAACTTTACTTTCAGGTTGGATGATAATGCCAGATGCATACCTTGCAAGTCTTTTAAAATTCGCTTCGTATATACCAACAGATTCATCATCCTTTTTCTTTAGTTCAAGAAACTCCTTCTCCATCTCTGTTCGAAGAATACGAGGGAAGTACTTATTGAAAAATAAGTTCTTGAACTCGTCCCATTCCATGGACTCAATTTCATCTCTTTGCCTTGTATTCTTGATAAGATTCCACCATTGATCAGCTTCACCTTCCAAACGATATACTGCTAAGATGACTTTATCATGTTCAGAACATTGAAGAACTGAAAATATCTTTTCAGTGGTACTGATCCATTGTTCAGCAACAAGTGGATCAGAAGACCCACTGAAAGAAGGTGGACGTTGCCTCATGAAGGACTCAATAGAATATTGTTCCCTTCTCTGCTCATTTGGAAGTCCAGAATGATTCATAGCTTGTGTAAGTATAGCAATAAGATTTTGCACTCCATCTCCCATAACATTTGTTTGTTCAGGAGGACAATCATTGCATTGTCCATTGCATTGATCAACACGGTTCCATTGGGTTCCAGCCATCGTCTAAAACCCAAAAAGAATAGTGTGAGAGGCAAAAATCATGCTAGGGAAAACAACATAATAAAGGGGAAGTACCTTCAATATCTAACATCTTAGGTTTAATTCTATGATCGTTAGCGTAGTTCTAGTACTATAACCTATACGTATACTTAACCTTAGGTACATCCCTAGACATACCGTAGAAATATCTCTAGGGATCTCACTAACGTTTTCGCATCCTAGTTTCCAAAGGTTGACTAAACCTTTCCTCTGATACCAACTGTAGCGGTCTAGAATTACTTCCAGTGGACTATAATTGATACCTATCAGGGCACTCCATGGGCGGCTACACCCCCTGGGTGGGACACACCACCATCCCCAGTGGCAGCCATTTCCACATGAAGCCCTTGGGCGGAGAGCCATGCTTCATCCAACGCTCACATGTGAGAGTTCCCAAGGATCGGATACATTCCTACCTCCTTTGCCTCTGATACCAACTGTAGAGACCCTAAACTTGACGTACATTGACATTACATTACATTTTCGGAATAATTAGTACATAACAAAAACACACACACAAGGATCGTAATAGTTTAGTGTCTTTGGAAACTCGGAACGTAATCTTCTAATCGTGGTGAAAGATCTTCAACATCTCCTATAAAGATCTTCCCTTTTTTTACCTAAAACCTTTCTTTATATCCTGGGTAAAGAAAACATAAAAGGGTGAGCTCAAATGCTCAGTAAGGGTAAACAAAAGAAATATCAATCACATCGTATTCATAAGAACATAACATTTTGGAAATCTTAACCTGCAAAAGAGAGCATAATTTCATAACATGGGATAAATCATGGCAGTGAAATGTAATCACAATAATCATAACTTAAAACATGAAACTTTGTGGAATTCACACATAATTATAGAGAATCATTTCTTGTTAGTCAAGACTCATTGCCAAGACTATCTTAGTGGACAAAGTCCCTTTCTGAATCAAGTAACCCTCGTTTCAGTCCTGTTTCACTGAACCGGTATAACCTACCATTCCAGCCCTGTCTATCTCATGAGATATAAAATCTTTACCCAATGCATTGGAGGGAGATATAGGTCCCACCAATCTTATAATGAATCCTTTCTTATGTGTGCCACATAAATCATAAATCATACATCATCGCATAACACATGTAACAAAAATGGGATTCTTGAAACATCGTGACATCATAAAACAAATCATATAAGGTATATGACTTCATAAAAATAATTCCCTCAAAACATAATCAAATCAATGTAATAATAGGGATAAAAATAGAACCCTATGTTATCTTAGATGGAATTTTTTTTTATAAAACACTTGAAATGAATTCTTGAGGAAACTATCCTTTCTTCTTCAAAATCAATTTCTTTTCACAAAACGTCATGCAATTTTAAAACAAAGAGATTTTATTGAAAATAGTCATGAAATATTTTGGAGGAAGCTTCATCAAAATAAGGCTTTATAAAACCGTAAAAATCCGTTCGTTCCGTTTAAGTTAAAAAAAACATTCTTCTCGTACTTTTGTCGGAAAAGTCAAAAAGTACCTCGTACGAAAAACGACAAAAGATTCCTTTCATATCTTTTACTAAAAACTCACCGAAGGGTAAAATTGGATTTAAATAATTGTAGGTGGATGGAAATAATATTACATATTGAGGAAACATGGATTTGGATGATAAAATACACCCCAGTAAATTTCAGAGTATAAACAATCTCGGATAAAAATTGAGATTGCGAGATTTTCCCTTACCTTAGGTCCGATTTGCTTCGTATGTGTTCGAACCTCCTCTTCTTTGAAGCGCCTCTTTGAGACCTCCTCTTAGGGCACTAAAATTGGTCTTTGAGGAAGACCAGAACCTCTAGGATGTTGCTAGGGAAGTGCAGAAGAGATTTTGGCAGGGGTTGGCCGAGCTTGAGTGCTCAAATTGGTGTGAGGAGGAGGGGGAGGAGGTGTCCTTTTATAAGGGAGGAGAGGGGCAGCTTAGGAATACCTCAAAATATTATTTTATATTAAAGTCAAAATCAGTTTATAATGGTTCCAAAGGGTCTTATTTCGGAGCTAAAGTTGGGATGGGTCGAAATCCTATCAACCAATAAGATTTAGACAAGTTTAGGGTATTATTTTAACCTTATCAATTAGATTTAACTCTAAGTTAAATAATTTAACTTTTACCGTGTCTTTTTGTTTTCTTTCACTATATGGTTAATACACTTACTATAACATGCCAAACTAACCCAAAATTGTTTATTATTAATACATATATCCTTATCTAAGTCATTTGGCCAAACCTTAGATTTTTAGGAATACAATAACAATTAGTAATATAATATTTGATTTAAAAACTATTTTGTGTCAATTTTGACACTATTTGATATATGATTTTTGTGAAAGTCATAACAGAATTATATGTTCGAACCAAGTTGATTAAATCAACACTAATATATCATAGTAACCTAGAAAATTAGTGGAATTCATAAAAAGTATTAAATTACATTTATTTTGGTATTTATAATATCAATTAAGTCAATATTTCATTAATAAGATAATTACTGCATCATCTTTGTGTCATAAATAAATTAAATTATTTGATGTCTAAAAATTACAAATAAAATACCATTATGTAGGAAATATTTTTATCTTTCTAATGAATATTTATAGTCGAATTTATCTTATGTATAACCCCATATTAAAAATGTTTTAGTAAATAAACTTTGATTTTAACTCTTTTAACCGTTCTTTAAATAATATATTAATAAATGTCCTAATCTAATACAAGTGGGCCTAAATGGTCATATTTTATTCCTAAGTTTGTTTTTGATCGAATTTCACTTATCCAATAGAATTAGGACATGTGTTAGGGTAATAATAATATCATTTTTACCCTTAATTACCCTATTTACTTTTAACCGTGGTAAAAAAAAGTAAAAAGTTACTATTCACCAAAAATTATTTTCATCTCATTGAACCAAATTTTAGTCCTTGATATTAACCGTGTCTCTCGGATTTTCGAAATTCCATTCACAGAAGCGGTAAAATTAAGTTTTATGCAAAATTCAGTTTTTAACTTACCACTTAGTGGTTTCACTATTCATCGAAAATTGAAAGTTTTCAGAAAAATACCAAAAATTAGGCCTAAGCTATATTTGATATTATGAACTCAAAAATGATGTCTATTTTACCAAATTCAAAACATATCAGTTGCATTAACTAATTTAAAAGTTAATTCTCGTCGTCAAAACAAATAGCGTGTTTTTAAGAGATAATAACTATCAAAAGATTGACACTAGTTTATAACTGGTTTAAATGTGAAATTACATCCCATGACCAACATTGTATTAAATTGTAAAAATATATTCTAAATATACTTTAAAACTACTCAAATTAATAATTTATCACTATTAATTATTTCGATTAAAAAAGTTGTTTTTAATTAAAATTTAGTAATTTTCACTATTCATCAGAATATGAAAGTTATCCGAAAAGTACCAAAATTTCACCCTAATCTAATTTAGATATTACGAATCCAAAAATGAATTCCATTTTGAAAAATAAAGTTTACAAAATTTCAAAAAGTGGTTATTACTATTCATAACAGCTTGTTTTAATAATATCTTAATAGCAGATCGTTGTTTAGCGAAACTCGGTGTTGCGTACAACACACGCTATCGTGGAAGGTCGCGATTGCGTATAATTCAAGCCAGGTCAGAGATGTGTATTGTGAAAGCTCCTTTTGGTGTAGCGTATAACACAAGACATTAATAAAATTAAAAAGAATATTTTTCATAAAATCTCGGGCTGTTACAGAACAAATGTCATGTACTCCCCTTTTTGGCAATGCAAGGGTTACCTTAAATTTATAAATATCACATAACATTTTGGGTGGATCTAGACTAAAATTAATGGGTGGAGCTCATTGATGAAACACCATGTGTCCATGAGAAAGTTATTTGTAGTTAGAGACTATATAACTTGGCTATTTGGTAGTACACATTGAGTTCCCACAGAGGAATTAATCATTGTGCAGCCCATTGGGTACATGTGACATCAGCATGATAGAGGATCATATATCTGAGATACATGTTGGGTCTCATACTGGTCTGACACATCATGTACTCTTTAATACTCATCATGTATACAAGCCTTTACATTCCATGTGTCAAGGTAGCACATTCCCATGGAGTTAGTGAGGAGCTATATACTATGTTCCACTCTAGTACATTCCATGAAATTTTCTAGAAATATAGGGTTTTTACAAATCCTTTACCAGAGATCATATTTGGGAATATTTTTATCCCATCCAGAGTGTTTTTTATATTGTATGCAGTGGAATAATTCTCATCTAACTTCGAAGTTTGTCATGAGGTGAGGTTTGTAGTTCAAGTACCTTTCTCTATAGAGTTGGTATCTGGGTTCAAGAATGATGTTTTAAGATTTCATAGGGGTTTCTCCCCAAGTATGTGTCATTTCATATATTCACTATTCACCTACCATCATCAGGGATGGTAGGATCCCCTCCCCCCACTTACTCTGGGTATTGAATCCTCTACCTGTGTATCATGTAATTTAAGTATCCACCCCACATACTTGGGGAATGGGATCCTATATCAATATAGTGGTTTTTTCAACCATATAAGATATAATTTAGGGATATGAATACTATATTAGAGTTGGTATCCCCCCTACCTAGGGAATGGGATCAAATACTATAGATTTAGATAGGTTACATGGGTTTCCTTTTTTTAGAAGATCAGAGTCATTGATGCATTTTCTAATTTCACCAATATATGTCATTATGGAACATGTATTTCTATAACATATATATTTATTTTCATTAAAGTATTTCCCATTTCTTCCTAATAATTATTCATTCACTTTTTTCCATTTTGGTTGATATGACTAGTCTTTTTATTCTTAATTTGTTGCTTTCAACATCTTATTAGGTATGTATATACTCACCCCTATAAAGGAATATTCACCCACACATTTAATGTCTTCTGTAGACATCAGCTAGTTTTGCTATAATGAATTTTATTTTGTCATGTTTTATTTTAATAAATTAATTTGGGAAATTCTAAGACCAAATGCTGAGACAGTATGAGATTCTGAGGCCCAATGTGTCTAGAACAATACAATGAAAAATGTTATGTTTTTAATAAATTAAATGGGAGGTTTTTATTTAAAACATGAATAACTTATAAAAGGGTACCTTGATCAAAAATCAAAGGGTATCATTGTCTTCAGAGTAGTGACTTCATCTTAGGCGAGTCCTAACATCGACCATCGTGGGTTGGAAATGAAAGTCCTAAATAGAACATAACCATCATTAAATTATTTTAATAAAAATATTTTATTTTACAATTCGTTCGTTTATTTTAATCAATTCCAATTTTCATGAATATAAGGTGATCTCCATAACCGTAGAAATTCCAGTGGGGTAAGAAGACAGAACCCTCTCTGATGAACAATCACAAATACCGACAGACTGAGGATCAATAATGACACAGAACTCCGTTCTTTATAAAAAATGATCCAACCTTGAGGTAGGATGTTGATTCTCTTTGTGATTTATTTTCCCCTCTTATATTCAAATGAAAAACAAAGACCAATCCACAAACAGATTGATCTATGGTTTGTCTGTTCTTGTGATATGGATAACAGCTTGCAGGATTTGTAATGGTGATTTATATCATTGTGTCAATTTCATCTTTCTTAAACCTCCTAACATAAATTGATCAATTCTAACACGAACAACGAAAATATATTTTCATTGGGTTTTAATTTTCTTTACATGCAACCCTCAATCAATTACGTTCTTTAAATGTCTTTTTCTCATGAAAACCCTATGAGAAAGTCCGACAATTTCTCCCGTGATACATGGACCAACAGTACAAGAATGGAGGATTAGTTACACAATGGTATAACATAGGTGAGATAGGAGAATGGTATATTTCAAGAAAAGGCGAAGACCTATGATGGTGCATGGTAGACAACTGGTAGGGCAGCCGACGACGGGGGTAGGACTCAGCTGACAGGGTCGGTCTAGGGAGAGCGTGAGGTGGCGACATGCTACCGGTAGGGAAGCCAGTGGTAGAGGGAGTAGAGGCCCAATAGGGCCTGAGCTAGGTGGAGTACAATATGATGGGACATTAGTAGGGAAGACAGCGGTGATAGTAGGATGTGGTCCAGGCGGGACTATGTCAGAGGGAGCCCGTAGTGCCAGGGGCCGCAGAAGTACATCATGATAGTGGCATGCCGCATGAAGATGAGGCTCGAATGTAGAGGCCCCATGGTTGGGACAGACTGTGTGGACCCGTAGGGTATGTGGTCGGGGTGGGATGTATTAGGTGTACAGGCTGACCCGTAGTGTGGGCCAGACCAAATATGTCAGGCCACTCCAGTGAACCGGTGGGCCGAGTCCAGCTGGCCGAATGAGATGAGATGGTTTGGGAAATGATGAATCAGGTCGGTCTGGGTCAGGTCGGTTGGGTCAGGTCGGGTTGGGTCGGTAGGACTCAGTTGAGTCGGGTCTGGTGGGTTGGATCGAACCCGTAGCAGACCCAGGTTAAAACTTCTTAAAAAATAGGCATAACAGTAAAACCATGTGTCCGTTTGATGAGCCTTTTATGGAGTTGGCACTATTGTGATGAGTCCGTCCTTTTCAGAAGATCTACATGAGTTTTTTTTGAAGTTGTATTACAACCTAATGTCTTGATCAATAGGTTCTCACATAACAAGCGTGCTACGAGAATAATCCCACGACTGGTTGTGATTTGGTGACTACATGACTTGGGGGATGTATGACCCATCGACACTCTAAGCTCCATCGATGCTATGTGTGAAATCAATGCTCTATATGCCCTGGATGATTCATGCTCCATCTACGCTCCTCGTGCTATCAACTCTTCGGGTTCCATTGAAACTCTGGGCACTATCAACAATCCATGTTTCATCGATGCTCTGTGACCCATCGATGATCTGTGTGCCATCAACGCTCTATGTTCCATTTATTCTTTGTGCACCATTGATGCTCCGTGCATGATCGAAATTCTGTGAGTCATGGAAACTAGGAGATCTCTAGACAACAACTAAAAACCCTTCTCTTCATGCTTTCGACTTATACCTATGTGATAATAATGTATTTACTGTACTTCATGTGTTTTATTTGTGGAATAATTCATGTATTTCTTAGTGGTGTTTCCTATTTGGTTTCTAGGTGTCCTACTGAGTATTATTTTACTCACCCGAGAATGAGTTTTTTCCCCCACACGTCGTGTCTTGTGAAGAATTTTGATGATTTGACAAATTTCTAGGTGTATCAGGACTAGGTTCTTCTTAGAGGGATCAAACAGATGTGTTGTGCTCCTACAACTTCAGGCAGTTGTCCTACACTTACC
Organism: Viscum album; assembly: GCA_963277665.1. Lineage (NCBI taxonomy): Eukaryota > Viridiplantae > Streptophyta > Magnoliopsida > Santalales > Viscaceae > Viscum > Viscum album. Next base: position 938,949,858 of record OY728153.1, read on the forward strand.
CTTTAGGTATGTCCTTTTGTGTACGAGTTTTTGGAACTTGTGTATTCACTTTTCAGACTCTTTATTTTGGCGGGCTAGTATTCTAGCCTTGTTTAATTTCATGTTTTCCTATTGGCATACTCTATGGTTGTTATCATAGTATATGCATGCACTATTTATTCAATGGATTTATACATTTCAGAATTTCAGGCTTGGAGATGTGCTCGTAGGTACAGGTTCATAAGAAAATGCCCCCCATTTGTTGGATATGACTAATCAGTGCTAGTTTGTAGACCCTGGCCTATCAGAGGTGGGCTTGGGGTAGTCATAGATTGGGCCCCTCTAAGATGGTTCGTGATAGAGTTGTATCAAAGGTTGGTCGGTTCTACTTAAATAACCAAGAGTCTATGGGATTAGTCTGGGGAAATGGTGCTAAGTGTTTTGAGTTTGGATTGTTCAATATGGACTCTAGTGTTGGTGTGGTGGATGATGTATCCATACAAAAAGACTTTAAATTATACTTTTTGACTCAGTACATGAAAACACTAGGTTAAAGGAAAATAAATGGTAAGTACATCATATATGATTTTGAGTGTGCCATCATGTCCTTCTTGAGTCAACTCACCAGGTATACTCTATTGACTATGGTACATCTTGATATATTTTAGGATGCCTCGACACATAAAGTCACATAGGATTTCGATACATGATCATGAGAATGATCTGCATAGCGATGATGCATCAGTATAGGGACCAGCACCAAAGATTGCACCTCCGAGTGGTGTACTAGTGATACCCCCACATAGAGAGAAACTGTTACTACCAGTGATATTGGTAGAGTATGAACATAGGTATAGTGGATTTCATGTGTTCCAGAGGTAGTGAACACCCGTGTTTTGGGGTGGGACAGACCCCCAATTAGTTGAGGATTGGATGGAGGCAGTCACATGTGTCTTTCGCCTTTTGAGGATACCTTCCAACCAGATGTCCATTCTAGCAACGATCCATCTTCAGGGATCAGTGAGGCGATGCTGGATATTGGTGATCAAGATGCATGATGATATGAATCTATCTTGGGAAGACTTTGAGAACTTCATTAAGGATGAGTTCTTTTCGGAGATGTTATGCTCTGTGCTCATACATGAGCTCCTATATCTGCATCTTTAGAACATTATTCAGACAGGTGAAAAGTACTCCGTTAGATTTACGGATATTTCTCACTACTCCAAAGAGATGATGTGGGACCCATTCTTCCAGGTGCAAAATTTCGAGTAGGGGATACATCAGGAGATCATGGTATCCATGTTCTCCCTTAGAATCTGAACATATTTTGGGGTATTGGAGCGAGCCCTGATAGTGGAGGGGTTTCTTGATGAATAGATGCCAGCAGTGGGATCTACCAGTAGGCACTAGTCAGGTGAGTCTTCGGCGGTAGGTATTTAAAATCAGACTCAGGGACCCAAGTGTGTCATGAACTCTAGGTTATGACCCTAGAATATAAGATCAGTGGTGGTGGGATCCTAGGGAAGAGAGTGTCAACTGAAGGACATACTGTGTTACTCATGTGGTGGTTGGGGACATCTGGCTTGAGATTGCATGACTCGCCGAGTGGAAGTTCAGAAGATGGTTGAGGGAACTCCAAGGAAGAAGAAGAGGTAGGATTAGAGTGGTCTACATGACATTGGGTGTGCCAGAGGTGCAGGTAGAGTAGAAGGTGGCTGTTAGAGGTTATACATACTACCACCACCACCCCTAGATGGTCCACCACGAGCTCAGGGTTCTAGTAGAAATGGACCAGGACACCTTCAATCAATGGAGGATTATGTCCCAGGTTATCTAGATACTATTAGATGTACAATATTTGTATTTTCCACCATATCTGAAGCTTTTATAAACACATGTTCCAATCAATCTTTCCTCACCATGAACCTTGTTCGAGACTCATAGATTCTGGTCAAACTGTTGAATCGATTCCTATTTTTATAGACTCATATTTGTGGATATTAATTTATAACACATTGGTTCCAATAGTGTTCCCTTTATCTTATGGGAAAGTGTTTTGGTTGGGATCTCATGGTGGCTGCGTTGAGGCCTTACAACATTATTCTTGGTAGGGACTGGTTATCCACAATTCATGCCCAGATTTACTATTTTTGGTGCAAAGTGTGGTGTGTACATGAAGATGGGACCAAATTTTTCTTTTGTTCATAAAAAAGAAACACATGCAGTGTAGGATATACTCACACATAGGAAGGTGTAACCGATTACTCACCAGTTGGCTAGCCTCAACCTCAGTACGATGGATGATAGGAGCCCATAGTTTCTTGTAGTGGTGACAGAGAATGGGGACGTGTCTCCTAAGGATATCCTTAGATTGACTCCCCATAGGGAGGTATACATCTACATTAACTTGCAACTCGAAACAACACTAATATATACACCTCATATCAGATGGCTCCTCAAGAGCATTGTGAGTAAAGGGTACAAATGGAGGACTTGTAGTGGAAGGGCTTTGTGAGACCCCGTTTTTCACCTTGATCAGCCCCAGTTTGTTTTTCCAAGAAGTGATACGTTATATTGAGATTATGTGTGGACTTCCGACACCTGAACTAGGTGACCATGAAGAATATGTATCCACTACCGGGGATTGACAACCTCTTCGATCAACTGAAGGGAGTGAGGTGGTTCTCGAAGATAGAAATTAGATCTAGATATAACCAAAATCATGTAAAAGATGAGAAAATATTGATGAAAACCATTAGATGTTATTATGGACACTACAAGTAATTAGTGATGGAGTTTGACACGATTAATATATCAGAAGTGTTCATGGGATACCTGATAAAAATCTTCCAATCTTACTTAGATAGGTTCCTTGTGGTCTTCATTGATTACATACTAGTATACTCGACATATGAGGAGGAGAACACGATACACTTGAGGATGGTTCTAAACACACTCTGAGATGAACCAAATTTATGGGAAACTCTCGAAGTGTCAGTTCTAGATTCTGGAGGACCACATTCTATGACATTTCATTTCAGAGGATGGAGTTTCATTGTATCCGAAAAATATTGAAGAAATGATTTCTTGGGATTCAACCAAGAGTGTTACTGAAGTGCGAAGTTTCTTGGGTTTGGCTGGTTACTATCGATGGTTTGTACCTGGCTTTTCCAGAGTAGCATCACCCTTGATGACCTTGACATGGAAGGGAAAGCCTTTTGTGTGGACATAGAAGTGTCAGCAATGCTTTTAGAAGCTAAGGAAGTGGTTGTTGAGCACTCCTCTCTTGAGATTACCGAAGGAGGGTGTTGAGTACATGGTGTTCTATGATTCATTAGGGATTAGGATTTAATGTGTCCAAATGCATGGGAAAGTTGTGATTGCCTATGGTTCACAGTAGTTGATGAAGCATGTGTAGAACTATGTGACCCATGATCATAAGATTGATGTGGTAGTCTTTACATTGAAGATGTTGTGAAACTACTTGATGGGTGAGCAATTTACCATTTACACTGACCACAAGAGTCTCATGTATATATTCTTGTAGAAGGATATGAACATGGGATAAAGACAATGGATAGATTTCCCACATGACTATGAGTTTGAGATTGTCTATACTTCTAGGAAGGGGAGCACAGTGACAGAAACTCTCAGCAATAGTTCCAGCTTGCTGTTTTTGAGTGAGGTGTAAGAGTAGTTCTCCATGTTATAGATATCCTTTTTTGGTAGATATGGAGCAGCTTACCTCCAATCAATGGTTTTCAACCATATACTCTTACAGCGAGTCCAGGAGGCATAACTCGAAGACACTAACTGTGAGACTTTAAATACTCATATTTCTAGAGGGTATGCCCCTAATTGATATTAAAAAGGTAGGGATCACATCATTCTCTTCAGAGGATGCATAGTAGTACCCATGACATTTTGGGAGGATGTCTTGAGAGTTTTCCATACATCCCCTTTGGCAGTACATCCAGGAGTGGAAAATATGTATCGAGGCACCTGATGTCAGTTCTAGTGGCCGAATATGAAGAAAGAGGTGGTAGAGTTCCTTTCTAGATGACTCACTTGCTAGTAAGTGAAATATGAGAACCATGTTCTTGTGGGACTAAACCAACCACATGAGGTACTAGAGTGGAAGTGGGATGTGATATTGATGGACTTCATGACAGGTTTACCACACGTGTCCAGGGGAAACAATACCATCTAGTTAATCATTGAATAACTCACCAAGTCAGCCTACTTCATACTGATCTGTGAGTAGATTTCAGTAGAGAGCTTGGGATGCCTTTACATGTAGGAGGTAGTTCAGCTTCATAGAGTTCCATTGATTATTATTTTAGACCATGATTCTTGTTTCACATCTCAGTTATAGAAGGTATTTTAGGAGGAATTTTGGACTCAATTTCACTTTAGCATGGAATTGCATCCCTAGATGGATTGCTAGATGAATATGACCATCCAGGTTCTTGAGTACATGCTACATGCTTGCATCCTAGACTTTGGCCACAGTTTGAAGGATCACCTACCAGTGATGTGATTTTCATAAAACAATAGATATCACTCCACCATTGGTATGGTACCATTTTATTCCTTGTAAGAGTGACCATGTTGGTCACCACTACACTGGGTGGACCCAACGGTGTCATCACCCATGTGTCTAGAGTTGGTGTGGGCTACCTCTGAGATGGTAAAGATCATCCAGGAGAAGATTATGAGTATACAGAGCTAAAAGAAGTCTTATTATAATAGGATATAAATGCATTTAGAGTTATAGGAGAGAGACCATGAGTTTTTTCGAGTCTCACCTTGATAGGGATTGTGTGGATTTGGATGGGGTGGCAAGTTATATCCAAGATACATCAGCACTATTTAGATTCTGAGTAGAGTTGGTGAGGTGGTATACCACCTAGCTCTACACCTATAGTTACACAGAGTGCATGATGTCTTCTACATATCATAGATGACGAGGTATGTGCATGATCCACTATATGCCATTGACTGGGGAGAGTGATAAATTCAATATGGGGTGAATTTTATGGAATACCTGATGAAGATCAAGGATCTACAAGATGAGATCCTTAATGAGTGGTTTATTCCTCTCATGCATGTTTGGTGGTAGCACGAGAATCTCTTGGAGATCACTTGGGAGTGAGAGGATTAGATTCATGATTAGTAACCTAATTTTTTTGTGGAGTATCCCTTTCTTTGGATTTTAGGGATGTAAATTCCTAAGGTGGGGAGAATTTAATAACTCATATTTTCTATAGTTTTATTTTTATAAAATAATTTAGAAAATTCCAAGACCAGGTGATGAGAAAACATGAGATTTCAAGTACCGGTGTTCTAGGCACAATACAATGAAAAATGTTACATTTTTATTAAGCAACCAAAAAGTTTATCTTAAAAATGGTAATAATTTCTAAATGGGTTCCCAGTTTAGAAATATGAGAGAACCTTTATGTTCAGAGTAGTGAATTTATCTTAGGTGATACCTAACATCAACCGACATGGGTTGACTGTAAAAGTTAGAAATTGGATTTAATTATCATTAAAATATGCTAATAAAAATATTTTATTTGATGCTTTTTTGGTTTCTTTTAATTGAGGCCTATTGTTAGGAATCAAGGGTGATTGCCTTAACCCTGAAAATTACTCTAAGGAAAGGAGACATAAAACTCTCTAATAAACAACGATGAACGTCAGTAGATCGAGGATCAACGATGACACAAAACTCAGTTCTTTATCAAAAAACCATTCAACCTTGAGGTTTTGTAAGGTTATATTTGGCGGTCGATGGTGCTTTCAATGTGGTCTAATTTATTTTGTCTCATTTCTCTTCATCTTTTTGAGGGGCCAATGGAAATATTCATGGGGTTGTTTTGGTTTTTTAGTCTTCTCCTCCTTGTTTTTAATGTTTTTATGGTGGAGGACATCAATTTTGTTCATGACGGTGTGGTTTGGATGTTTTTGGTTTGCGATGGAATCGTGATGGGGTTTTATGATGGTTACGATAGGATCCGATGGTCTCCGATGACTGGTGTGGGTTCAGATAGCGATGACGATGACAGTGAGAATGATGATGTCGATGGTGATTTTGATGAAAATATTTGATGGCGACTGGAATTGACTGACATGGCTGATGATTATGTTGATTTTGATGGGAATAGAAATGGGATATATGATACCGTTATGATGTCTATTAGGTGGCGGCTCATGGCTCAAATATTGATGCAGTTTCACAAAATTTTAATTCCCTGGTTTTGTGTGTATCATTTTGAATTTTTAAATTCATTGTAGTGGTTTTTGGAATTTTGGAATAGCTGGTTTGCGGAGTTTTTTGGTATGTGTGGTTCCCACTCATCATTAAAGTATATTATTTAAAATATAAAAAATGGATTTATGGATGGATGGATCCAACCTTGAGGTACGATGTTGATTATCTTTGTTATTTCTGTTTATCTCTTAGATTAAAATTATAAACATGGACCATCCCACAAATAGGTTGATCTATAGTTCGTCTATTCCAACAGGATGGATAATTTCGTACATGATTTTGAATGGGGATTTAGATTTGGGTTTTTATTTTTATTTGTTAACCCTCTTAAAATGAATAGATCAAGGATGAAATGAACAAGGACATGATCCATTCACTGGGAGTTCATCTTCTTTATCTATCCCCCTCAATCTATTGTATTCTTTATATATTCTTCACTCTTGAAACCCCTAGATAAACAATCAACCGTTTATCCCCTGACCCCTGGCACAATAGTCCAAGATCTAGGGTTTGGACCCGTGACGGAATAACATTGGTTCAATAATAGCATGGTATTTTCTGGGCAAGAAGAAAACTTACAACCACACAAGGTAGACCACTGGCAGGGCATCCAATGGTGAGGGAAGGATGTGGCCGACTGGGTCAGTCCAGGGGGATCAACAGGCCGCAACATGCCACCAGTAGAGAGGCCAATCGTGGATGCAGAAGCGGCCTGGTGGGGGTTAGGATAGGAGGAGCACGGTAGGATGGGCTACCGGTAGGGTGGCCAACAGTGACAGTATGATGTGGTTAAGGAAAGGCTACTTTGGAGTGAGATTTCATTGGTGGGGGCCATGTGTGGAGACCAGGGGGCCACAAGAGGAGGATGGGGTGATAGAGACCACATTGAAGGCCCGAAAAAGTGGCATTCTATTGCTGGATGGAGCTTAGACGTAGAGATCATGCGATTGGGGTGTACCGCATGAACCAGAAGGGGATGCAGGTAGGGCATGCTGCATTGCGTGCACAAGCCAACCCACAACGAGGGCTAGACCAGATAAGTTAGGCCAAAATATCGGCCCTACTTTCCAAATGGGATGAGCTGGGATGAACTAAGTCGGGCTGGGCTAAGTCGGTCAGACATGATCTAGTCAGGTCAGTCAGACCGGGTTTCATTGACCAATTAGTCAGGTCAGGTCTGGTGGGTCGGATCAAACATGGTTTAGACTTTCTTGAAAAAATAGGCATAACTTTCAAACAAAGATTCTTTTTGATTAGTTTTTTGTAGAGTTGGGACCCCTGAGATAAGAAGTTTCTTTTAAGAAACTCAAAGTTAGTTTTTGTAGAAGTTTGTTTAGGAACTAATGGATTGAGAAATAAGTTCTCCTAGAACAAGTGTGCTACGAGCAGAATCCTATGGCTGGCTGTGACTTGGTGATAACGTGAGTTGGGGGCTGCATGAAACTTCAATGCTCTATGCGATATAGATGATCTATGAACCATAAATTCTCTAGGTTTCATCTATGCTCTATGTTCCATTGATGATCTGGGTGCCGTCGATGCCCCGAGCACCATCGACACTCCGTGCGCCATCACTGCTCTATGGACTATAGATGCTCCGTGTTTCATCGACTCTCCTTGAGTTAGGAAAATGGGAGATCTATGGAATATAATTGAAAATCATTTCCTTTGTGATTTAGACTTATACCCATGTGAGGTGACCGTATTGGCTATACTTTGTGTGTTTTCTTTGCAGAAAAATTCATGGGGTTATTAGTTATGTTTACATTGTGGTTTCAAGGTATCCTACTGTGTATTGTTTTACTCATCCCTGTATGGGATTTGTATGCACATGTACTGTCTTGTGAAGATTATCAATGTTTTGATAGAATTATAGGTTGGCCAGGAATGGGTGGTTCTTAGAGGGATCAAATGAACATGTTTTTCTCCTAGTACTTTAGGCAGTTTTCCTACACCTACCCTTCAGGTAGGGTTTTCTGCGGACGAGTTTCAAGAACTTGTGCATTCACTTGTCAAAATCTTTATTTTGGTGGGATTGTATTCTAGCCCTTTTCACTTTCCTATTTTCCTACTATCATACTCTATGGTTGGTATGTTATTGTATGCAAGAATTTTTTACCCAGTGGTTTCTTAAATTTCAGTATTTTGGGCTTGGAGGTGTGTGCGTTTGTACTGTTACTTAAGAAAATGCCTCCCATTTGTGGGACATGCCTACTCAGTGCTAGTCACAAGTCCTTTTCCTATCAGAGGTGGTCTTGGGTTTTTCATGGAATGAGCCCCTCTTAGATGGTTCCTGACAATAATAATGACCTTAGTGGACTAGGAATTTCTATAGCTTAGTAGTAATTGGAGGTGTAAGTAGTAGTGGGTAATCATATATGGATCTTGTTTTTAGTGGGGACCTGTACATTTATTAAAAATAAAGGTCTTTTTTGGTTGTTTTTTTCTTGTTTTTCATTAAGATAAATTATTATTGATGTTTAAAAGTATTAATATCAAATAAAGAAATTATATGATCATTGGAAATTTATTCAGAAAATTTTGGAATTTATAGTGGCCACATTGTGAACCGTCTATCATGCCCTGATGATGAAAATTGTAAGTTTCATTTTAAACTTTATAAGGTTCATTTGAAAAATCAGAAGTTTTATTTTAGACATAATAAGATTTATTTTATACTACTTAAGGTTCATTCACATGACAACACTATAGGTCATGTACTGAAGGGTGGCTGAGTAGTTTTTGGTAGCTCTGTCTACAAAAGTATCACATTACAAAGGAAAATATGCACTGTGAAATAATATAGATGTATTTAAGTGAATCTAAATTGTTTATATCCATTCCAAAACACATTAGGTCTCACCTCAAAAAATATAGGAAGATTCTAGTTATTCTTTATTCAAATTTATTATACTGCAAAGGTTATATCACACTGGATCGAGTGAAGTTTTCCTACTACAAAGGTATAGGTCACAACATGACCTATCTAGCAGTTAATAGAATTTTTATAGGAACAAAGTCATCATTCAATAAATCATAATTTCAAATAGTGATCATGGGTTACTATAGAATTCAAATTTAGATGTTTATGTGGTAGTAAGAGGGTGGTTTTTTAGTTATCATAACGATCATTAGCTACCTATTTAATATATAATGGAGGATATCATTTTATACTTTCATCCAAGGTCTCGATTTGATCATGTAGAAAAATTGGTGTTTGAATTTTAATTTCTAAAATTTAAAAACCTATAGATGTAGAGAGGTTTTTAGAAAGATATTTAAAATAACACATAGAATAGAGAAAAGAGTGAGTTTTAACATCAGGTATAATGGGATCTATTATAATTATTGAATATATGATATTCATTGGTGCAATGTGATAATAATAAATTTTATTAGTAACCAGTTTTGAAATAATATTCTTCTACGAATATATTTAATAATTCAGAAAGTGAAGACTATAGAATTATGAGGAAAATCTTACTGTTTTGTGTTAATTTTTTTAAATATTATGAGATTTAAATAAGAGTCAATTTAATTATTATATCCCACAAAAATTAGTGAATAGAAGACATGATGAGGAAATGAACCTTTGTTGAGTAGTTAAATATTTATAAATTTTTACTCACATACTATTAAAGTAGTGGTTACTTGAAATATCAACACTTCACTGATATGTGCTCCTTAGTGTATCCTTTTATAGATGAACCATGTAAATTCAATGTGTTGATATTCATTATATTTTATACATTTGGTTCATATTTAAATTAGTTTTAGTTTTTCTTCACTAATGTGATGATAAGATTTAATTTAAACTAAAAGAAGATGAATTTTTATCTGCCTTAGTCACCCCATTTTAGGATGTATTGTGAGACTAGGTTATATGAAGTGGCATTATTACCATCAGTCAATTCGTGAATCTATTGAAAGATAGATACAATTGTGGAGAGAATTGTGAATACAAAATAAGTACCCTTATTTGATAGATGAAAATATTCAAATATAGAAGAACAAGATGAGATATCATTTACAATATATTGGGATTGATGTATATTCTATCACAGTACATGGGATAAAACCGAGTGACCCCACTAGAAGAGCAAGGACTAAAGATAACAAAAGGTTACTAAATAATGAGGATAATGATTAAAATGCCTTATACAGGGTGATTTATAATTATATATATATATATAAAGGTAATTGACCATTCAGTGAACACTGTTATTTGTGAGAAAATTTAAAATATATTTGAAGGTGACACAAATGTAAAGGAAGAAAAGTTACCAGCTTTATAGAATATATTTGATGATTTAAAGATAATATCCAACGGTAAAATAAATGGTTTCAATAATCATATTATTGAAGTTTTCATTTCCATTTTTGGACTTTTTTATTAAAATAGAGACTCATATATTGTGAAAAAAATTATTCGTATATTACATCCTTTTTACAATCCAGAATTACTAGAACCAGAGGAGTTAAATAGTAGTGATTTGTATATTGATGACTTAATTAAGAAACTTGATACTTATGTGATGAAGGTTAAACCCAATAACTCTTTTAGACATCCATCTAAAAAGATAAAATTAAAATATATTTATAAGTAGGAATTTTAGGAATATAAAAATGTGTATGACGTAAGTGATGATTTCTTATCATTTATTACCTAGATACTTAAAATAGAAAAGTAATATTTGAGTACAATATACTACTAAAATGTTCCCATTATAAGAATATTGGAAACATCATTTATGAGGGTCTAAAGAAGTTTGATGATTGATATGATAAGGTTTAATTATTTCCAAAATAGAAGAATGAATTTCATCATAGAATGATTTTTTATTCTTGAAATTCAATTTGAAATAAGTTTCTGAGGAATTGTTTTTAGAAAATAAGACATGGATATTGGAGACGATCCACTGAAGTGTATTGAAACCCAATTTATCTTAGATATGGAGGAATGAAATGATGTATTTAGTTGATAAGATTAAAACTAAAATACAAAATAATGATTACTAAAGGGATTGTAAAATATTTAAGTGGAGTATAAGTTGATCTTAAAGAGTTAGACTTATAAATAAGATAGAATAAAAACATTGGTTGTTTTGTTGGAGTATAAGTTGATTATTGTTGATGAACATGAAATATAAGTAGACAATCATGAAAATACTGTCAGGGAATGTGAGAAGAATCACACTAAAATTAGAAGAATCTATTAATTATAAGTTGATGTTTAAAGAATATTATAATATTATTTATCATCTTAACATATCTATCTAGGAGAAATTAAATAATATTAAACATCTTAAAGAAGAATTGAATTCCTTGATAATGTTAGTTGATCAAAAAATTGAAAGTATAATTTTAAAAGAAGAGGATTTTGTTTTGGAAGTTTTAAGAAATGTTTTAGATGAATTTTTGAAAGAGAGGGTTGAAGGAGGCATACTATATTTTGAATAAATGATGAGTTCTCCAAGTAATAATGGTTAGGATAAAATAGGTATTAGATTTGATGGTGAACCATCAAATACAAAGTTTGTAATCAAGAAGAGAATATAGATATTGTAAAACTAAAATGTTATAAACAAATAAGAACATATCAACAATCAAGGAATAATTCAAAACCTATTGAAATTAATAAAGGTGAAAACAATCAGATATCTCTAATAATGAAACATCCATTTTGTGTTTTCTTAGGCCACAATATGTCTAATTGTGTTGATCATAAAAGTTATCTTCAAGGAGAAGCTATTAGAAGACAAAAAAAGACATATTGATCATATTATTTATATAGAAACAATTTTTTAATGGTACTATTTCAGTTATATAAACTTTGGATATAAAGGAGTATATTATAGATATATAAGTGAAAGATATTATTATAGAATACAAAGTAAAGTGTTTTCATGACAAAATAAATCATTCTATTTGAAGAGTATGTTCTATCCCCTTGAAGAAAAACCAATTCTTGTAACACTTTTTTGTTGAGAATAATAAAAAGAGACATATAAAAGTCTCCCCTCATTTGGGATTAAATTAAAAGTAAAGTGAAAAGATTGAGAAGGAAATATTGGATGAAATTGACTTGAATGATATAAATAATAAAAACACATGGTTTCTAGAAAAATGGTGTTAATATCATATGATAGGGTAATATAAACTTGTAAAAAAATATGAAGGGTAGAATAGATGGAATAGTCTGTTTTGTAAATAATGGTGAATTGAATATAAAAGTAAGTGGAAAGTCCTAGTTAGCTGGATATAAGTTAAAAAACAAATGTATTTTATGTTGATGGATTATGGAATAATTTATTAAGTGTCAGTAAAATTTTTAACTCATTTTTGGGGGTAACATTCAATCGGATGGGCTACAGTATTAAAAAAATATCATAATTCAATTTTGTTAGGTCAGAAAACATATAAAACATTGTATCTAGTTTATAGAAAGAAATTTATTTATTCATTAGAAGTTGATAATAGCTTTTAACATCATATTCTTGGCTATATAAATCTATAAATGAAGGAAAATATTTAAAAAATGAAATATATAGCTGATATTACGAATCTGAAATGATATATAAATAAGAGATGTGATGCTTGTTTAAAAGGAAAGACAATGTTTTACATTTTTTTTATGATTAAAATATAATGTGTCATATCATGTTTTTCATGAAAAAGTTAAATAATTGAATGAATTAAGTAATTTCATAGAAGAGTAAAGAATGAAACTATGAGAATAAAAAAGGTTCATAGGTCTAATAATAAAACAAAATACACATCATATCAGGTAGATAATTACTTAAGGAAACATGATATTATGTCTAAAGCCTCATTTGTGAGTAAATCATAATAAAATGGTATGGTATAAAGGATTAACTATATGGTAAAGAATATTTCAAGAGAAATTTTGATGGAAATGGGAATCTCACTTTTTTTAGATGGAAGATATGAATGTGGTGAAATACACATATAATAGGGAAATTCTAAACAATTGTAAAAAAGAAAACTTCTTATAAATTGTGGGGTGGAATAAATCTAACTATGAATAAATTTAGAGTGTTAGTGATTAAGTTTTACATTTAGAATAAATAAGGTTATCAAGGAAAGTATAAAGACTCAATAGATTAAGAGATATTTTCAGGATTCTCATCAAAGATTGAAACATATAAACATATCAATAATTGGTTATAAAAAATTATAGAACTAAATGTGTTAATATTATTTAAACAATATGGTAACAATTCTAAAATATTATATTTGAAAGAATATTCAGATGTATAATGAGAAAATGTTTTGAATAATAGTTGTGCATGAAATTTTGAATATGAAAAAGTGGATTTCGATGTTGATTAAGTGAATAAAGATATTTATAATGAAGAAAAAATAGAAATTTTAAAAAGAATAATATTGGATGAGGTTGAAGAGTAAAATATTATTAGTGATACAAGAAAACCTACCCAAACCTGTAGAATGACAACCCTAGAGAACCCTACTATACCATGATAAGTGAAACCAACATCGTTGGAAGAAGAGGTGAAGATGGAATCAATGATAAAATCCAAAAATAAATAATTAGAACAAATTGATATAAATATGAGTTATGAGTTTGTTCATAGGAATGAAAATCACATTGTGATTGGTAAAAAGTGGGTCTTAAAGAAAAATATAAATGAAAATGGAATAGTTTTATAGAACAAAGAAAATATGGGTTGTAAGGTATTTTCATAGGTTGAAGTCATATATTTCATGGAGAATTTCACATTGATGGTGAGAATAGAATCTATTAGTCTCTTTTTGATACTTTATATACAAATAATCGTCAAAGTGTTTCAGATGGATATAGAAACTTAATTTATGAAAAGAGTCTTGACTGAAGATGCATATATCAAATAACTAGTTTGATTTATTCATTTGAAAAATGGTTCAAAAGTGTAAATGTCAATAAAATATTTATATGGCCTAAATAAATCACTCCATGGTTGGCATGAAAGGATGGATTCTTTTTTGAAGTATATGTATTTCAAAATAAGAGGTGTTTATCATAATATCAATGTGAAAATTTTAAAAGAGGATAAATTCGTGGAATTGGTGTATGTAGATAACATTATATTATATGGTAAAAACATAGAATTATGATGAAAAATTTAAAAATTCAATGAATTATTTGTTTTAAAGGTAAATGATATGAGAGTTGATATATTATATATGTTTTCAAGTTCAACAATATAATTTTAATATATTCATTTCATAGGTAAAGTATACAAAATATGTAACGACCCACACTTTACATACATTGTTAATACTTCAAAATTGAATCACACTTATTACAACATATGACAAAACCACAAAGGACCGTATAGGTATAGTGTCTTTAGAAACTGGGAAACATAAACAACTGGTTCATAAATCTTCTACAGTGTCTCCCATTTATTTCATCATATCTAGGGTCCCTTTTAGCATATTCTACTTAATATCCATCTTCCTGACCTGGGGAAAAGAAAACATAAAAGGGTGAGCTCAAATGCTCAGCAAGGGCAAATAAAGGAAATAAAAATCATATCATATCTTTTTGGAAATCAAAAACCTGCAAAAGAGATCATAATATCTTAACATGGAATAAATCATAGAAGTGAAAATGAGATCCCCATAATCATAACATAAAACTTGAATCTTTGTGGCATGCACACATAATCATGGAAAATCATTTCTTGTTAGTCATGACTCATTGCCAAGACTATCTTAGTGGACAAAGTCCCTTTCTGAACTGAGTTCACTCCTCGTTTCAGTCCTGTATCACTGAACCGAAATAACCTTCCGTTCCAGCCATGTCTATCTCATGAGATATAAAATCATTACCCAATGCATTGGAGGGAGATATAGGTCCCACCCATCTTATAATGAATCCTTTCTTATGTGTGCCACATAATCATAAAACATACATCATCGCATAACACATATAACAAAAATGGGATTCTTGAAACATCATGACATCATAAATCAATTCATATAAGATAAAGGAATTCATAAAAAATAATTTCATCACAACATGATCAAATCAATGTAATAATAGGGATAAAAACAGAACCCTTTATTATCTTAGATGGAAAATAATTTTGAAAATCACTTGAACTCCATTCTTCAGGAAAATATCCTTTCTTCTTCAAAAACATTTTTCCTTTCTTAACATGTCATACAACTTTAAAATAAAAGAAGTTGATTAAAAATAAACTTGAAAACTTGTAAAGGAAGCTTCTTGGAAACAATGTTTTAAAAATCCATTCATGCCGTATAAGTTAAAAAAAACATTCTTCGTACTTTTGTCGGAAAAGTCAAAAAGTACCTCGTACGGAAAAACGACAAAAGATTCCATTCATATTCTTTACGAAAAACTCACCTAAGGGTAAAATTGGATTTAAACTATTGCAAGTGTATGGAAACAATATTTCATATTGAGGGAACATGGATGTGGATGATAAAATACACCCCAGTAAATACTTACGAATAAACAATCTCGGATAAAAATGAGATTGTGATATTTCCCTTACCTTAGGTCCAATTTGCTTTGTTCGTGTCCGAAGCTCCTGTATAATGGTTTAAATAATGTTATTGACTTATTCCAGAATCATACATATTTATATGATATCATATATGGTCATATTATTAGCTTCTTGTTAGTAATATTTCATTGTTACTTGTTACTCGGGTCTTTATAACTTTTTGTTCTTATGCGTGTTTTGTCGAATAAATTATTATTCTTATCTTTAGGTTATAGATAATTCATTTACAGAATGGTATTAGTGTAGTATATACCATATTCATTCATTCAATTCATTTATATAATCATTATGAAATGAAGATCATGTAGAACGAGTCGCATCACATCATGGAGACGGTATTCCGTACGTACGCACGAGTGATGATATCGTTCCTATGATCGTGGAATTGTATTGGAGTATATATATATTATTTCAGTATCAGTATTACTTCATAATAATCAAATATATTTACTCATTACACCATTATACCCATCCTTGTAAGGTGATGGTGGAAAATAGATTACACCACGGCGTGGAGACGGTATTCCGTACGTACGCACGCGCGGTGATTTCATTTTTTCCGTAGGATGGATAGAAGGTGAATTAGGGTTGTTTCATATTTATAATAACATATCAGTATGTAAGTAATACTGATGTTATTACTTTATCATGAAACAACTAAAGAAGAAGAAGTTGAAGAAGAAAGAAATTGAAAAGATCGGTAATGGATATTACCTCTTTTTTGGAACGCCTCTTTGAATCCTCCACTTAAGGAACTAATATTGGTCTTTGGAGAAGACCAGGACCTCTAGGATTATTCTAGGGAAGTGGAGAGGAGAAAATGGCAGGGGTTGGCCGAGCTTGAGTGCTCAATTTGGTGTGAGGAGGAGGGGGAGGAGGTGCCCTTTTATAAGGGAGGAGAGGGGCACCTTAGGAATATCTCAAAATATTATTTTATATTAAAGTCAAAATCGGTTTATAATGGTTCCAAAGGGTCTTATTTATAAGCTAAAGTGGGTATGGGTCGAAATCCTATCAAAAAATAGGATTTAGACAAGTTTAGGGTATTATTTTAACCTTATCAATTAGATTTAACTCTAAGTTAATTAATTTAACTTTTACCGTGTCTTTTTGTTTTCTTTCACTATATGGTTAATACACTTACAATAACATGCCAAACGAACCCCAAATTGTTTATTATTAATATATATATTCTTATCTAAGTCATTTGGCAGAACCTTAGATTTTTAGGAATAATATAACAATTAATAATATAATATTTGATTTAAAAACTATTTTGTGTCAATTTTGACACTATTTGATATATGATTTTTGTGAAAGTCATAACAGAATTATATGTTCGAACCCAGTTGATTAAATCAACAATAATATATCATAGTAACCTATAAAATTAGTGGAATTCATAAAAAGTCTTAAATTGCATTTATTTTGGTATTTATATTATTAATTTTGTCAATATTTCATTAATAAGATAATTACTGCATCATCTTTGTGTCATAAATAAATTAAATTATTTGATGTCTAAAAATTACAAATAAAATACCATCATGTAGGAAATCTTTTTAGATTTCTAATGAATATTTACAATCGAATTTATCTTATGTATAACCCCATATTAAAAATGATTTACTTATTAAACTTTGATTTTAACTATTTTAACCCTTCTTTAAATAAATTAATAATAAATGTCCTAATCTAATCCAAGTGGGCCTAAATGGTCATATTTTATTCCTAAGTTTGTTTTTGGTCGAATTACACTTGTCCAATAGAATTAGGACATGTGTTAGGGTAATATTAATATCATATTTACCCTTAGTTACCCTATTTACTATTAACCGCGGTAAAAATAGTAAAAAGTTACTATTCACCAAAAAATTATTTTCATCTCATTGAACCACATTTTAGTCCTTGATATTAACCGTGTCTCTCGGATTTTTGAAATTCCATTCACAGAAGCGGTAAAATTAAGTTTTATGCAAAATTCAGTTTTTAACCTACCACTTAGTGGTTTCACTATTCATCAAAAATTGAAAGTTTTCAGAAAAATACCAAAATTTCACCCTAGGATAATTTCGATATTCTGAGTCCAAAAATGAAGTCCATTTTGAAAAATAAAATTTATAAAATTTCAAAAAGTGGTTATTACTATTCATAACGGCTAGTTTTAATAGCATATTGTTGTTTAGTGAAACTCGGTATTGCGTACGACGCAAGCTATCGAGTAAGGTCGCGATTGCGTGTAAAGCAAGCCAAGAAAGTGTTGTGTAGAAAAAGATTCCTTTGATGATTTATATAACATAAAAGTCTCGGGTGTTACATTCTACCCCCCTTAAAAAGAATTTCGCCCTCGAAATTCGTCACTTTGCAACAAACAAATGAGGATACTTCTCCCTCATCATATCCTCAAGCTCCCATGTAGCTTCTTCAAGTTGGTGGTTTCTCCATAAAACATTCACCAAGCGAGTGGTCTTGTTTCGTAGGACTTTTTCGCTACGATCCAGAATCTCTATCGGCTGTTCTTCATAAGAAAGATCTTGCTCCAGCGGTACAACTTCTGAGCTAAGTACATGTGAAGGATCTGGTATGTACTTTCTCAGGAGAGATACATGGAACACATCGTGAACTTGAGAGAGATTCGGTGGAAGCGCCAATCGGTAAGCTACCTTCCCAACACGATCCAGTATTTCAAAAGGACCGATATATCTAGGGCTCAACTTCCCCTTCTTTCCAAATCTCATAACCCTCTTCCAGGGAGATATTCGTAAGAACACTTTATCACCCACTTCAAACTCTAGGTCTTTTCTTCGGTTGTCGGCATAACTTTTCTGTCGACTCTGAGCTGCTCTTATGTGTTGTTGAATAGATCTGACCTTTTCTGCCATTTCATCAACGAGATCAGGTCCTAATAGCTTTCTTTCCCCAACTTCATCCCAGCAAGTTGGAGTCCTGCATTTCTTTCCATAGAGAGCTTCATAAGGAGCCATATGAATACTGGAGTGAAAGCTATTATTATAAGAAAATTCCACCAAAGGTAGGTGTTGATCCCAACCTCCTTTGAAATCCATAGAGCAAGCTCTCAACATATCTTCTAGGGTTTGAATTGTTCTCTCAGACTGACCGTCTGTCTGGGGATGATAAGCAGTGCTGAAACTCAACTCTGTATCTAGAGTATGCTGAAGACTTCGCCAAAACTTCGAGGTAAATCTCGGATCTCGATCAGATATAATAGAAAGTGGTACTCCATGCAATCTTACCACTTCCTTTACATATATCCTGGCAAGCTGATCTAGAGAGAAATCCTCTCTAATAGCAATGAAGTGTGCAGACTTTGTAAGACGATCAACTATGACCCAGATAGCATTATTGCCTTTGGATGTTTTAGGAAGTCCTGTGACAAAGTCCATAGTGATGTTTTCCCATTTCCATTCGGGTATGGGTAATGGTTGTAACATCCCCTTAGACTTCTGTCTCTCAGCTTTAACTTGTTGACAAACCAAGCATCGAGAGACATATTCAGCAACATCTCTTTTCATGCCATCCCACCAGAAGTACTCTTTCAGGTCCCTATACATCTTCGTGCTTCCAGGATGAATAGAAAATGATGAACTATGAGCCTCATCCAGCAGCTCATTCTTTAATTCGGGGATGGGAGGAACGCAAACCCGATTCCTGAACTTTATTATCCCATCACAATCAAGGTTGAATTCAGGAACATTTCTCTCCTTCTTTTGTAACTCGACATCTTCTTTCTGTTCCTCTTTAATCTTCACATGTATAGATGGTTGAACATTCATTTGAGAAAGATAAGATTTTTCCCCTTCCATTATAATTCCAAGATCCATCCTTTGTAAATCCATAAATATTGGATCTTTTGTGATCCTCATCATGGATAAACTAGCATGGTCTTGTCGACTTAATGCATCTGCCACCTTGTTTGCTTTCCCAGGGTGGTAATGGATTGAGCAGTCATAATCCTTAATCAGCTCCAACCATCTTCTTTGACGCATATTCAACTCCTTTTGTGTGAAAATATACTTTAAACTTTTATGATCAGTATAAATATCACACCTTTCACCATAAAGGTAATGCCTCCAAATCTTTAATGCAAAGATTACCGTAGCCAACTCCAAATCATGTGTTGGGTAATTTTGTTCGTGGATTTTCAACTGTCGTGAGGCATAAGCTATCACCATATCATTTTGCATAAGAACACACCCCAATCCCTTCTTGGATGCATCACTGTAGATCACAAACCTTTCTCCACTACAAGGCAGTGTGAGCACAGGTGCACTGGATAACCTTCTTTTCAAATCCTTGAAATTCTCTTCACATTCCTCTGTCCAGACAAACTTAACTCCTTTCCGAGTCAACTTGGTGAGTGGATTAGATAATCGTGAAAAATCTTTTACAAAACGTCGATAATATCCAGCCAAACCCAGAAAACTTCGGATCTCAGTTACTGTTGTTGGTCTCGACCATCTTTCGATAACCTCTGTTTTTGCTGGATCCACAGATATCCCCTCTTTTGAGATTATGTGACCCAAAAATGCAACTTTTTGAAGCCAAAATTCACACTTGGTAAATTTGGCATAAAGCTTCTCCTTTCTCAGGGTCTTCAATATAATTCTCAAGTGATCTTCATGTTCTTCCTTGCTCTTTGAATAGACAAGAATATCGTCTATAAAGACTACCACAAATTGATCAAGATAGTCTCTAAAGACTCTATTCATTAGATCCATGAAGATAGCAGGGGCATTAGTAAGACCAAATGGCATCACTATAAATTCATAGTGTCCATACCTTGTACGGAAAGCCGTCTTTGGTATATCCTCCCTTTTGACCCTTAATTGATGATACCCTGAACGAAGATCAATCTTGGAAAAGTATTGAGCTCCGCGTAGTTGGTCAAATAAGTCATCAATGCGTGGGAGAGGATATTTGTTCTTGATAGTGATCTTGTTAAGTTCTCGATAATCAATGCAGAGTCTCATTGATCCATCTTTCTTATTAACAAATAGAACAGGTGCTCCCCAAGGTGATGCACTAGGGCGTATGAATCCCTTATCAAGATTCTCTTGGAGTTTCTTCTTCAATTCCTGCAACTCAATTGGGGCCATTCTATAAGGTGTCTTTGAAATAGGCAAAGCACCCGGTACGAGTTCTATTGAAAACTCAACTTCACGATTTGGTGGAAGACCCGGTAATTCCTCCGGAAAGACATCATCAAACTCCCGTACAATGGGCATATTCTTAATCGTGAGTTTCTCACCAACCATTTGAGATAAATAACCTTCATTTAGTGGAATCATGACCCATAAGATGGAAGGAATTTCCACTGGAAGGTTATGTTCATCCTTGCATTGATAGACGATCGTAGATTGATCTGGAATATGAAATGTGACTTCCCTTCTTTGGCAATTGATATGAGCTCCATGTAGAGAAAGCCAATCCATTCCAAGAATCACATCAAATTCCACTAAAGGAAGGATCACAAGATTTGCAGGAAGCACTTTCCCACAAACTTCGATCGGAGAAGAATTATAAACTTTTGATGCGATTGATGTGCCATTAGGTGTTGTCACAGCTAACTCAACATCTAATTGTTGAGGTAATAAGGTGATACCCTTAGAAAATTTTTCAGAAATAAAAGAGTGGGTGGATCCAGAATCAAATAAAACATTTGCTACTTTAGAGTGGATGGTAAGTGTACCTTTCACCACATCGTTATCGTACTCCACATCGCTGATAGAAATTGCATGTGACTTTCCTTTGTCTTTAGCCTTAAGAGTTTGTTGACGTCGACCATCATCATCAACCCTTGGATTTGGGCATTGATTGGCATAATGCCCCATCTCCTTGCACTTGAAACATTGAAGTGTTGTAGGTTCATTCTGTGTATCCCTTCCTTTGTTTGCATCATTAGACATCTTCTTCCCATTATCACGGCATTCAAATGCCCGATGACCTTCCTTTCCACATTTAAAACATTTACTTGTCCCTTTAAGACAACTCCCTCCATGTTTCTTTCCACACTTTGAGCATAAGGGAAAGTTCATCTTCTTTTCCGTGTGCTCTTTAGATTTTTCTTTGAATTCCATCTTCCTCTTCTTATCAAACCCATGTGACTGATGGGTTACTCCAATCTCCATCTCGACTTTGAGAGCACATCGAACGATTTCCTCGTAGCTATTGAAGTCCCTTATGGCTAACGCCCTTCGAAGACTTGGTTTTAAGCCACTAAAGAATCGATCGATCTTACTCTCAGGTTGGATAATAATACCAGAAGCGTACCTTGCAAGTCTTGTAAAATTTGCTTCATAGGTACCAACAGATTCATCATCCCTTTGCTTCAGTTCAAGTAACTCTTTCTCCATCTTTGTTCGGAGAATACGAGGGAAGTACTTATTGAAAAATAAGTTCTTGAACTCGTCCCATTCCATAGACTCAATTTCATCCCTTTGCCTCGTATTCTTAACAAGATTCCACCATTGATCAGCATCTCCTTCCAAACGATACACTGCTAGGATGACTTTATCATGTTCAGAACATTGAAGAACTGAAAATATCTTTTCAGTAGTACTAATCCATTGTTCAGCAACTAATGGATCAGTAGACCCGCTGAAAGAAGGTGGACGCTGCCTCATGAAGGATTCAACAGAATGTTGCTCCCTCCTTTGCTCGTTTGGAAATCCTGCATGATTCATAGCTTGAGAAAGTTGTGTGAGCATGGCTACAAGATTTTGCATTCCAGCTCCCATATCGTTTGGTTGCTCAGGGGGACAATCATTGCATTGCCCATCTCATTCCGCATTAACACGGTTCCTTCGGGTTCCATCCATTGACTAAAACCAAGAAGAATAGTGTGAGCAACACTAATTATAATAGGAAACCACATAATTCAAGAATAAAATTTTCATGCTTAAGGTCTTATCCTAGGTTATTCAAGGCCATCTCTAAAACACTAAGATTGTGTTCTATGCTTAGACTTATCCTTAGGGTTCTTACTAAGGCTTTCACATCCTAGTTTCCAAAGGTTGACTATACCTTTCCTCTGATACCAACTGTAACGACCCACACTTTACATACATTGTTAATACTTCAAAATTGAATCACACTTATTACAACATATGACAAAACCACAAAGGACCGTATAGGTATAGTGTCTTTAGAAACTGGGAAACATAAACAACTGGTTCATAAATCTTCTACAGTGTCTCCCATTTATTTCATCATATCTAGGGTCCCTTTTAGCATATTCTACTTAATATCCATCTTCCTGACCTGGGGAAAAGAAAACATAAAAGGGTGAGCTCAAATGCTCAGCAAGGGCAAATAAAGGAAATAAAAATCATATCATATCTTTTTGGAAATCAAAAACCTGCAAAAGAGATCATAATATCTTAACATGGAATAAATCATAGAAGTGAAAATGAGATCCCCATAATCATAACATAAAACTTGAATCTTTGTGGCATGCACACATAATCATGGAAAATCATTTCTTGTTAGTCATGACTCATTGCCAAGACTATCTTAGTGGACAAAGTCCCTTTCTGAACCGAGTTCACTCCTCGTTTCAGTCCTGTATCACTGAACCGAAATAACCTTCCGTTCCAGCCATGTCTATCTCATGAGATATAAAATCATTACCCAATGCATTGGAGGGAGATATAGGTCCCACCCATCTTATAATGAATCCTTTCTTATGTGTGCCACATAATCATAAAACATACATCATCGCATAACACATATAACAAAAATGGGATTCTCGAAACATCATGACATCATAAATCAATTCATATAAGATAAAGGAATTCATAAAAAATAATTTCATCACAACATGATCAAATCAATGTAATAATAGGGATAAAAACAGAACCCTTTATTATCTTAGATGGAAAATAATTTTGAAAATCACTTGAACTCCATTCTTGAGGAAAATATCCTTTCTTCTTCAAAAACATTTTTCCTTTCTTAACATGTCATACAACTTTAAAATAAAAGAACTTGATTAAAAATAAACTTGAAAACTTGTAAAGGAAGCTTCTTGGAAACAATGTTTTAAAAATCCATTCATGCCGTATAAGTTAAAAAAAACATTTTTCGTACTTTTGTCGGAAAAGTCAAAAAGTACCTCGTACGGAAAAACGACAAAAGACTCCTTTCATATTCTTTACTAAAAACTAACCTAAGGGTAAAATTGGATTTAAACTATTGCAAGTGGATGGAAACAATATTTCATATTGAGGGAACATGGATGTGGATGATAAAATACACCCCAGTAAATACTTACGAATAAACAATCTCGGATAAAAATGAGATTGTGATATTTCCCTTACCTTAGGTCCAATTTGCTTTGTTCGTGTCCGAAGCTCCTGTATAATGGTTTAAATAATGTTATTGACTTATTCCAGAATCATACATATTTATATGATATCATATATGGTCATATTATTAGCTTCTTGTTAGTAATATTTCATTGTTACTTGTTACTCGGGTCTTTATAACTTTTTGTTCTTATGCGTGTTTTGTCGAATAAATTATTATTCTTATCTTTAGGTTATAGATAATTCATTTACAGAATGGTATTAGTGTAGTATATACCATATTCATTCATTCAATTCATTTATATAATCATTATGAAATGAAGATCATGTAGAACGAGTCGCATCACATCGTGGAGACGGTATTCCGTACGTACGCACGAGTGATGATATCGTTCCTATGATCGTGGAATTGTATTGGAGTATATATATATTATTTCAGTATCAGTATTACTTCATAATAATCAAATATAGTTACTCATTACACCATTATACCCATCCTTGTAAGGTGATGGTGGAAAATAGATTACACCACGGCGTGGAGACGGTATTCCGTACGTACGCACGCGCGGTGATTTCATTTTTTCCGTAGGATGGATAGAAGGTGAATTAGGGTTGTTTCATATTTATAATAACATATCAGTATGTAAGTAATACTGATGTTATTACTTTATCATGAAACAACTAAAGAAGAAGAAGTTGAAGAAGAAAGAAATTGAAAAGATCGGTAATGGATATTACCTCTTTTTTGGAACGCCTCTTTGAATCCTCCACTTAAGGAACTAAGATTGGTCTTTGAAGAAGACCAGGACCTCTAGGATTATTCTAGGGAAGTGGAGAGGAGAAAATGGCAGGGGTTGGCCGAGCTTGAGTGCTCAATTTGGTGTGAGGAGGAGGGGGAGGAGGTGCCCTTTTATAAGGGAGGAGAGGGGCACCTTAGGAATATCTCAAAATATTATTTTATATTAAAGTCAAAATCGGTTTATAATGGTTCCAAAGGGTCTTATTTAGAAGCTAAAGTGGGGAGGGGTCGAAATCCTATCAACCAATAGGATTTATACAAGTTTAGGGTATTATTTTAACCTTATCAATTAGATTTAACTCTAAGTTAATTAATTTAACTTTTACCGTGTCTTTTTGTTTTCTTTCACTATATGGTTAATAAACTTACTATAACATGCCAAACGAACCCCAAATTGTTTATTATTAATATATATATTCTTATCTAAGTCATTGGGCCGAACCATAGATTTTTAGGAATAAAATAACAATTAATAATATAATATTTGATTTAAAAACTATTTTGTGTCAATTTTGACACTATTTGATATATGATTTTTTTGAAAGTCATAACAGAATTATATGTTCGAACCAAGTTGATTAAATCAACCATAATATATCATAGTAACCTATAAAATTAGTGGAATTCATAAAAAGTCTTAAATTACATTTATTTTAGTATTTATATTATTAAATTTGTCAATATTTCATTAATAAGATAATTACTGCATCATCTTTGTGTCATAAATAAATTAAATTATTTGATGTCTAAAAATTACAAATAAAATACCATCATGTAGGAAATCTTTTTAGCTTTCTAATGAATATTTACAATCGAATTTATCTTATGTATAACCCCATATTAAAAATGATTTACTTATTAAACTTTGATTTTAACTATTTTAACCCTTCTTTAAATAAATTAATAATAAATGTCCTAATCTAATCCAAGTGGGCATAAATGGTCATATTTTATTCCTAAGTTTGTTTTTGGTCGAATTACACTTTTCCAATAGAATTAGTCCATGTGTTAGGGTAATATTAATATCATATTTACCCTTAGTTACCCTATTTACTATTAACCGCGGTAAAAATAGTAAAAAGTTACTATTCACCAAAAAATTATTTTCATCTCATTGAACCACATTTTAGTCCTTGATATTAACCGTGTCTCTCGGATTTTTGAAATTCCATTCACAGAAGTGGTAAAATTAAGTGTTATGCAAAATTCAGTTTTTAACCTACCACTTAGTGGTTTCACTATTCATCAAAAATTGAAAGTTTTCAGAAAAATACCAAAATTTCACCCTAGGATAATTTCGATATTCTGAGTCCAAAAATGAAGTCCATTTTGAAAAATAAAATTTATAAAATTTCAAAAAGTGGTTATTACTATTCATAACGGCTAGTTTTAATAGCATATTGTTGTTTAGTGAAACTCGGTATTGCGTACGACGCAAGCTATCGAGGAAGGTCGCGATTGCGTGTAAAGCAAGCCAAGCAAGTTTTGTGTAGAAAAAGATTCCTTTGATGATTTATATAACATAAAAGTCTCGGGTGTTACAAAATAAGTCTTCAACAAATTCATAACAGAGGAGTACAATCTAGCTAAAACTCTACTATTGGTTGGAAAAAAACATGTTAAGCTTGAGGAAAATAAGGGGGTAAAGTAAACTTTATATAGAATAAGCATTGATAATTTAATCTTGTCTTATAATGAATAGAATGATTATTTTTTATGATACATTCTTAGCAATAATGTGTCAATGTTTCCCTAAGAATGAACATCTCATGATAGTTATAAGAAT
The DNA here is from genome assembly GCA_963277665.1 of Viscum album. Classification (NCBI taxonomy): domain Eukaryota; kingdom Viridiplantae; phylum Streptophyta; class Magnoliopsida; order Santalales; family Viscaceae; genus Viscum; species Viscum album. Next base: position 938,976,586 of record OY728153.1, read on the forward strand.
AATGAAGTATGTTCAAAGAAATTTTTATTTTGGTTTATTGTTCTAATATTGAAATAATATTTTTTTTAATATTTGGATGCTAATTGGGTTGGTGACATTTTGGAATGAAAATTTATAGGAGGTAGAAATTTTTACATTGGAAATATTTACATTGGTTGAATGTTAATGGAACAAGACTGTGTTTTTCTTATAAAAATAGAAGAAATATTTGTTCTTTTTACCAAGCCTTGTACAAAATTTATCTTAGTGGAAAAAATAATTATAAGATGTTGATGAATATTAAAATATCCAATGATGACTAAAGGCAACAAAAAAGTGCAATTATATTGTCTAGAAATCATGTTTAACACTCTCAGATGAAATATAATAATATCCAATACCCTTTTAAAAATGAGGAAGTGTAGAAAAATATATTGATCCTATAATTCATTAGATATCATGATCAAGTGGCTGATATTTTCACAAATCCATTGGTGGATCATGTGTTTGAAAGACATAGGTTAAACCTCAGAGTTTAATCAATCTCCTCAAACTAAGAATGTTTAAATTGATCCTCCTATACTCATTAAATGTAATTTTATATTTAGATACTATTTTTGTTTGAAGGTTTATCTATGTTCTTGGAGAAATATGATATTAGAACATACTATCTATTGGATGAAACAACAATGTCAAACTTATAAAAATAAACAATGGATGGTATTTAAAAATTTAGTTATTTCTATTATTTCCTATGATGATATTTGAATAAAAAATTATTGGATATTAAGTAAATCCACTTTTCTCAGTTTTTGGAACTTTGGAATCATTAAATACCATTTTAATTTTATTTTCAAAGGGGGAGAAAAATGGAAGTGAAATAAAGAAAAAATAAATTATAAATTAAAATGGGTTTAAACAATGAAAATTAAAGTATTAGACTAGCAGCATTTCAAGGGATGGAGACTACATATGTTTTATTAGATCCTAAGGTTTCCTTATTGGTTGAAAATAAAATCCAATGGGGTATATTTTTAAAACAAAAATTAGTTTTTATTGTATTTATTGTCATGTTCATTTCCAAGATAAAGTATTATTGATGTTTGGTAGTCTTGTAATGACATGAATAAAGTTGAACATCACTAGAGATATATTATGATAATAGAATAATTTATAGAGGTCATATCTTGATGATGAAATATAGAAGGATCATTTGGAAAATTCATATCGTTTATTCACCCACACCACTATAGGTCCCACCATGTTGGGTGATGAGTAGTTTTTAGCATCTCAATATATTTAAGTACCACTATATTAAATAAGAGATGCACTATGAAGTAATATGGAAGTATAATAATGAGTCTATATACAATAGATCCGTACTGTGACACATCAAGTTACACTATAAAAGAATTTGTGTAGATTAGAGTGATTTTTTATTCGATGTTCTTATACCATGTTTTTTATATCATTCCATTATAGTTGAATGTTTACGACTGAGAAGTTATAGGTTTCACTATGACCTATATGTTATTTAGTAGTTTTTTAGTAAAAATGACCCATCATTCCATAGTGCAACATGTTGTGTAGTGATCACATGTTTATGAAGAATTGGAATTGGATGTTTATATGCCAATAAGAGGAAGGTTAGGTAGTTATTTTAGTAGCTAGTAAATACCTATTAAAAATTCAATGTAAGGGATAATTTTAAATTTTTATTCAAGGGATATATTTGACAAAGCAGTTAAATAGGAGTTTGAATTTGAAATTTGAAATTCAGTCAATCTCTCAATATAGAGAATCTATTGTACATATTTTGTAAATAATACATATAATAGAATGAAGTGATTATATAGATTAGGGATAAACGTGTCTAATATAATTATTTAATATATTATATTGAATGGTTTGTTATTATATTGAATTTTATTGATTATTAGGATTTAAATAATATTATACTATGTATATATATTAGAAGTCTTGATATGAATACTGTATCATTATGGAGAACACCATTCCTATTTGGTGATATTATTTTTGATTGAATAATATAAGATCTACAAAATAGTTTATATAATCATTGTATCCCTCTTATAATAGTTATTGGAAGTGGGGATGAGGTCTTGGACTGTGGTGGTGTAGTGAGATCTTCATAAAGTTGCAATCACATACTAGTGACTTAGTGGTTAATCATCATATTAATATGTCAGTGATATGTGTTCATTGGAGAGAATTTTATAGGTTAACCAAGTAAAATAAGGGTGTTTATTTTATTTATTTTTTCTATATTTTTTGGGATTTAAATAACATTAAATTTTTGTGTCCTAACATGTAAACAATATCCAATTTATTTTAAAAAAAGAAGACTTTTTGTAACCTTAATTCACCACCTCGTAGGGTATTTAGTGGGGAAAAGGTATATCAATACTTATATTGATAGGTTAGTTTATCCTTTAGTTTTGGGTGTGTATTTTCCCCCATTTCATTTTATATTATGTAATATATTCACATTTTTTATTTTAGATATTGTTTTAGACATTATATACATTTAACTTAATTATATTTATTCATTATTCATTATCATTTCCCATGTGTAGGTGTGTGTAAAATACAAGTGAAATAGACCAAGGCCTCCAATCATGTGAGATATTTCTATTTGGTGAATGTTAGTAAAACCTATCCCATTGAAGGTAATCTTAGGGTGGAACACTTGAAAAACTACCTCCCTAGAGGGGTTTTAATGGGTTGGTTCATTTCAGTGAAACTGATCGACAACAGGAACTTGATATTTATTTAATTTATATGAATTATTATCTTGATGTATTTACTCTAATTATATTATACAAATATCATTATTTGAAAATAAAATATGAAAATATGAAAATGTTTAATATGATAGATAACATAAAGTGTGTATATCAATAAATCCTATGAAATGAAAAATATAAGTTTTCCAAGTATTTTTGAGATGTAAAATAACTGAGGATACTTTACTATTTTTCATGTTATGAATATTATTGTGTATAATAAATACTTAGAGAGGAAATGGCCTCCATTAATGTTTGACTTAGTTAATGACTATATTATATAATCATTTCCAGAAAGGTTTTGAAAATTTAATATGAATTATTATATGAAAGTGTTCAATAAAATTTTACCCAATATCCAAAATATATTTAGGATAACAAAGTTGGACATGGGTGGTCCATACTCTAGTTTTGTGATGTTGAAAAATAATGATAAAATATTAATTCAGGAGAAGTATATTGGTAGGTTTAATATCTATATTTGGTCAATAAATCCTAAAGGAGGTTTAAATAAGGAAAGAAAATATTTCAATTATCTAAATCCTAGACAATGGGGATAAATTTCTCATAATACCAAAAGACATGTAAGAAACTACATGAAGATTTCACATAAGGTATTAATGTTATTAAAATTAATTAATTTTTAAAAAGGTTTACGGTACTAAATATATATTAAATTTTTTTTTTCTGAATATATAAAAGAGTTTAAAATTATAGAAGAATTGTAGATGTTGAATATTGAATTAGTAATGTGGAAAGGGTTTCTATTGTAGAGAAATAATCTAAAGGATTACTTCAAGATTAAAGTATTTTACAATTATAAACATTTTTGTTTTTTGTTCTTATTTTATATTATGTGAAAAGAATATTGTATAAAAAAATATTAATAAAATACATGATACATTTCAACACATGTTTTATATTTTTTAAAAATAAGGATTGTTTTTTAGGATTTTATAATGAAAAAATAAAATTACACATAAGATATCTTTTTAACAGCTTATTAAATAAATATCCTCACCGAGGAAAAAACATGATATTTTATTAACCAAATTTTTTTTATGTTTTAAAATAATATTTTAAGAAAACATAATTTCTAAGAGGATTGTATTTATACATTTAAATTGAAAAACATTAAAATGAATAAAATAAATTATTATACCAATATAATTTAAAGTGAAAGTCACTTAAATTTTAATGATTTATATGATTTATTGGAAAATGAATATTTTAATACTAAGAGTTAAATTTAAAATATTTGAAGAAAATTATCTCAAATAAAAATCTTGAATTGAAATTTTTATGATAATTATGGTATAAAACTTATAAGAGTTCTAGGTTTTTAAAATAATAAATTTCATTAACATCATAACACTAGATAATGTGAATAAAAGAAGTTTGAGAATAATGATCATGTTTTGAACAAGTAAATTATGAATCCTAATCCACTATTGTACAAATGATATTTATTTAAAGAATTTGTCTCACTAGTGGAGCTAGTGAGATGGTTTTATAAGATGGCTACATAGATATATATAAGGGAAAACGTAGATTTGAGACTAGTGTTTTATATGATGTACCAAATTTAACTAGAATAATAAAATTTGTTAGACATAATGGTTTTTGGACCTTTAAATTTTGATTCAATTAATTCTAATACTAATATATCATTTTGTTAATATTATTAAATGATTTTAAGATTTTAAAAAATTTATTATGTTATAAAAATGGAATCAATGATTTGTCAATCATTAATTTAGGCGATATATATTTTGGAAAAAAAAATAATTATCCCCTCAAAGTCTATTTTTTACTTATACCAAACCAATGGTTGTTATGGATATTTATGGGTAATAAAATCTTGTGAATATTTTCATGAGTTGGTTTAACAACCTCTGATTTTAGTATGTATTACATTGAGTAAATATCTTGGTGAATAACTTGAGATATACACTACAAAAAACAAAAGTGAGAGGTAATTTATTAACATTAAAGGTCAAAATCAATAAATGGTTAATATACAATGTGTTAAAAAAGTACATTAATACACAATGGTAAATAGTATTAGGACAGAAATACTTAGATTTTATAAGGGTCATTTTTCTATAAAATTATCTTTCTTTATATTTTATTTTTTTCATTTAAAATATAATTTATGAATTTGAAATTGAATTGGAATTTGATAAAAATTATATCATTTCTAAATTCATAATATAAAAATTATATTAGAGAAAATTTTAATAGTTTTCTAAAATGGTGGATTTTTAGGAGAATCATGAAAAGTACTAATTTGGAAAATTCTATCACTTTTATTAAATCATCATTATAAAATAATTAATTAAAAGATTAGGACTGTGTTTATAAAAATACATATTTATGAAGTAATATAGTCCATTTAAAACATAATGTTGAACTTATAAATTAGAGTTTCACATTTTGGATGTCTAAGTAATGTTTTTAGTAAAATTAAAAATATCATTGGTTCTTCTATTTATTCAGGTATTTAAAAGGTTAATTTTAATTCTGTTTTGGTTTAAAGTAAAACAAGTCTTATTTTATTAATTATAAAAAAATTAATTCAATGTTAATAAATATTATAAATTATTTTACTATAGAATCATTTTTATGCTTTAAAGGACGTTTTTCAAAAAACTTTTTTTGTTTCATTACAAGAATATATTTTAAAATTAATTTTTACCACCTATAAAGATTAAATATTTTAAAATGAATTCCATATTTTTATTATAATATTAAAATTATTTAATAAGTTTATTTCATTTCTTATTCATAAATATATCTTACCATGTTAATAATGGATTACGAGTGTAATAACAAATTAGATTAAAAGTCTTAAATAATGTGTTACAACCTTACAATATTACAAAATAATATATTTAAATGAGTGTATTTTAACTTCATTGGTACCCCTTTTCAAAAATTCTTTTTTTTTTCAATTTTTTTCTTTCATTTTTTGAGAATGGTTTTCTTTTTAATATTAACATATAATATTTACAAAATTGTCACTCTCTATCACTTAATATTTTAAAATATGTTATTATGGTAATGATAAGGATAAAAATATATTATGGGAGAATATAACTAAATATAATTATCTTTATGAATTTATATTTATGTTAGTAATTTATTTTTTCATTTTAAACAAACACATAATTTTATAAAATGATTATACAATGAGAACACGATGCTTGTGCAAGCAGTAAAAAATCAACTAAATGGGTTTAAAAACATTAATAGTATTATCTTTTAGATTAATTATGGTGTTACTTGAATTTTATAGATAATTATAAATTATTATTGATCATTTAAGTGTTTATATTCTATGTAATGTTTTATCTTTATTTTTTAATGTCAAATTACGTGAATCGTCCTGGAAATGACTTTAATGTTATATAATGTTAAATGCTAATTTTTTATTCGATTTAAAAATCATAAAAAATTTATAAAAGAATAATTGTGATATAAAATGGTCTAAAATTACAATAATTTTACAATTTTTAGACACTTTAATTTTTTAAAATTATCATTAAGACCCATAGAGACATTATATTTTTCAAAACACTAATGATTTTTACCTCTAAAATGGGACTTAATCTAAAGATTAATAAAGCACTTATATGTTTGTTTATATCTAAAATTTATGTTACAATAACTCTAAAAACACCATATAACATGTTTATAATCCCTTTTTAAAACCATAAAACAGTCCTTTAAATGTTTTATGTGTAATTAAAAATAGGATATCAAAAAAAGAGGTAATTGTTTTTACTGAAATATTTAATGATTCATTACTCTTCCACCACCTTCAAATATTTTTTAACCACACAAATATAACTAATGAAGAATATGTAATATACTTAAATGTTATATTATATATTATATAACAATTTGATATATCTTTCCCATCTTTTGGAAAATGAAAATGTCGCTCGTGTGTATATGCAGACTACCACATTCAAAAAAGTGATATAATTTATTTTTGATCACTACCTCATATGGATTGTTACAAAGAGTGAATTAATGAATAAATATAAATTTTATGAAATAATTATTATTATTTAAATATAATATATTTTCTACCTTCTTACCATCCCATCTGTTGTAAAATAGAAATACAACTCAACAGTATGTGTGGACTACCACCTCCATGAATGATACATTTAATTTTTCAATACCGCCCTTACATAGATGGTAATAATGAATAAATATGATATTTATAAAATTATCATTATTCTATAAATTTAAAAATTTATCTAATTTATTTCTTTTTCAGCCATTAAAAAATGAAAACATCACCCATGTGTATATGCAGACTACTACCTCAACGAAGCGATGTATTTCCTTTTTCATCACCGACATACATGGATAATTTTAAATTAATATTGAATATATAAGAATTATAATTATAAATTTTTTATTATTTTTTATATTATGAATCTATGATAAATTTTCAAGGACAAAAATATCTGAATCGAAACACGTATAAGAAATGAGATAGTTAACACATAAATATCGATTTTAAAACTAAATTATTAATATAGGGGTAATAAAAAATTATAATTTCTTGGTATATATTATGAGAAGTATTTATTTATTATAAAATATGTTATAATGTGTTCAACCAATATGAAGTTTGAGGAAAGGGGATTTTTATCTCAATTTTCTTCATTGGGTGATATAACTTATTCATTGACTATGTTATACCAAGATTATGGGCGTTGTTAACCCTGATTGTTTATATTGTATTTAAAATTATATTATTTATATTTAATTTTTTACAAATAATTATGTCATTGAAACAATCTTAATTTAAACATTATGATATTTGTAAGGGTTCTCCATCACAATATAAATTCATTGAGACAAGTTTCTTATTTTGAAACCTGATTTTTTTATACTATATAATTAGTGAATAATTTTTTTCCATATTATATGATGGAAATCATGGTTTTTATAGAATCATATTATGTTTCTTCATTCAATAAATATTTTCTTCAGGAATTATCAAAGTTCTAAGGGTTTCTAATCTCAAATATACTTCTTTGAGACATGTTTTGATTGATACACCAATATTCATTCATATTGTGTATATAATATATCATTAAATTTTATTTTTCTTCTCAATTTGTTTCTTTCAAAACATTTATTTTAGTTTATAATCAATAAGTTATTTTTATTTAAAATCTAATTTTAAATTTTTTAAACTTTTTCTCTTCCATGTACATGTTTTGAAATGTTTCAAAAATATTAATATTCATACATAAAATATTGTTAATGATCATATTAAACTACTTTTTTACTTTATTAAATATTATTCAAAATGATACTTTACAATGTTTTGGGTATGAGTGACTTTTGAATCTCCGTACAAAATTTCAAAAAGAGTACTATTTTAACGTATGTTACATTAATGTAGTTTTCCTCAATCACACACTTTATTCATTAATATAATTATTTTAAAAGTTTCCATTTTATTTAAATAAAAAATACTATTCCTATCACGTTTTCTGTCTTAATTTTAAATATTTTCCAAAAATAAAGAATATTTTTTCTAATTTTTAAAGTGTATTTCTAAGGCTTTTATAAAAATATTTTTCATATATATATATATATAAATATATCAATATAACTTTAATGGTTATTATGTTTACTAGAGATATGTTCTAAGGATTCCATCGACTTTATTTATCTGTATGGTTTATGATGATCAATTAATGAAATTGTTAAGAAACATGATTCCTTTCACGAGTTAACCAATCTATAATGTAATGATGGGGGTTTTGAGTTTTATGATTAATGTGCATTTTAATATGGTTTTAAATGATAATTATTATGATTATTATGATGTAAATGTGATATTTTATGTGAACCAATCTTGTAATGGTTCTTGGATTTTTTTATAATGATGAGTGGGTTTGATATAGCCTTATAATGCATAAAATATTGAGTATGTAAGTGACTCAGTGTTATTTTTTGAATGTGTATATATAAACTGGTAATTTTGAGTGAAAACTATTGGTGTTAAATCCTATATGTAAAGAATATTATTTTCACTTTCAATTCAGGTGTATGGATCTAGGGAATTATTTTTTTATTAGATCAATAGTTTAGAGAAATTTGGAAGTTATAAAGTTATAAAATGAGGATATTCTGAGAGTTTTAAATACCATAATGGGTTAATAATTTTAAGGATGATCATAAGTTTAAAGGAATAAATACCCTTTTGAAGCTTTATATGATTTATGTTTAAGATGATTAAGGATTTTATGGGAGAAATTCATTTGCTTTTTGGAAGAAAATATGATTGAGGTATATGTAACTGTTAGGTTTATTATGTAATTTAATGTGATAATTATTTGGGGAAATGATTTATTATTTTTTTGGGAAATAAGTTAAAAATTATAGATATCCTTTTGGGTTAATACATTCTTTTATGTTGAATTAATTACGGTTAATTTTGATAAAGGGATATAAAATTTTAGAAACATTATAGGATTAATGTATATGAGAAATTATTGGTAAGTTTGGGATTTTAATTCAAAGTACTTGATATTATTTAAGGGAAACATTTTGAGTTAACTTTTGGAATAATATATGCTTTAATTATGATGATTCATGTCATTTTTGGAAATTTTTTTTATATTTTCTTGTACATATGATTATGGTATATACATTTTAATAATATTACTTTATAAGTGATTTACATTGTTTGGGGATATATTTTCTATTGATATTAGAAGAGTATGTGATAATTTTTTATTATGATTTTTGTGTTCAAATTTGGATAGGCATATTTTCAATAATTTTAATGTTATTTATTTATGGAATGATTTAATTTGAACTTTTGGTTTTATTGTTGAAGTTTTAAAGGTGAATGTATTTCATATTGAAAAGATAGTTTATTAATGTTGAGTATTATCTTAACTTGTTCTTACAAATTTTAGTTTTAATAAATCTCTAGGTATAGGAGGAATAAATTTAAATCCTTTTATGGATCTTATGATATGTTAAAAATTACTTTCATTTTTTAAGAATGAAAAATTTATCACAGTTATTTATCATTTAGAATATAAGATAAATTTGAGATGGAAAGCTAATCAAAACACAACCAAAAGGATAATACTATTCTTAAGAATTGAAATAAATCAAGTAATTTCATTTTATCATATTCTATATATTTATGGAAAAGTAATTCCTCATCTCAAGAAATAAGAAGATAAATATATAGAGTCTTAAATAAAAATTTTCACTCAACTATGATGTTGAAATTTTGAAATCATTTATAGGTACACATATCATAATGATAAATGGATGGTTTAATAAATATTTAATATATGATAAGTCTATTTGTATAAATATTAAAATTAATTTTATTTTTAAATGGAGTAAAGTCCTTAACCATAGAATCCTAGAGTCATTGGTTACTTTATTACATTGGCTTAAGATATAAGTGATCACATCCTAAATGAATGTATATTTTATTAGTTTTGGTAAACTATATACATACTTGAATCTCACAGTATAATTAAAAACATAAAATACAACATAATATTTTCATTGAGGACACCATTAACCAATTTATTATATCTCTATATATCAATCATAATACACTTCCTAGCATCATGGCGAATGAAAATATAAGAAAGGGGTGAGCTCAGATACTTAGTAAGGGTATATGTAAAACATAAGATATAATGAATAAAAAAGGCATAATAAAAATGGGAAGGTAAATATATAAAAAACGTTCAATTTCAAAAATAACTTGAGCATGGATAATAATATGTATGGAATAACTGATGATCAAACAATGATATATAAATAATAACATGATCTTAAATCTATTCCATGTATACACAACTAAAAAAACAATCACATTGAAATAAATAACTTGTCTCATAACGAATGAATTAATAATTACAGACATCATAAACATATCTCCAAGGATTTTTTCCAAGACATCTCGCATAAATGGGTAATACCTCAACCAAATACTCATGTTATTTTTTTTCTCATACACCTATTGAAGCATAGAGGGGATACAACATTCCCCACCCATAAATTACTAATTCTAATTAATGACTCATATGAATGGGGTGAAACAAAATTAATATAAAGATTTATATTGAAAAACTAGCCTACAAAATGTTATACATTCCCCAATCAATAAACAAAATATTAAATCATCTAGAGTAACATAGAGAATGATATCAAAATGTTACATCCCTAGTAAAACTGATCATAAAAAATCTAAAGGAATAATAAGGATGACATCCTTAAAACATATCCACAATTTATCATAATTAAAATAATGGTTTTTGTTATTTTTGAATATAAATACAATAAAAATGTCATTAAAAACATTATTGACTAAAATACACCTTTAATTTTTAAAATCACTATTAAAAACTAAATATTTATATAATATTAGGAAGAAATTTTATTTTAAAATAATCATGGATACTTGTAAATTAATATTTATAGAAAAGAGTGTTTATGATGGAGGGAGATTCTATTAATGCTAATTACATTAAAATAAAGTTTCCTTTCACATTTCCAGTTAAATGTAAAGAAGTACCTCGTTCGCAAAAGGAACGTAAGATTCCTTTTAAAAAATTTTGTAAAAATTAAAACATGTGTAAAAATGACTTTTAAAAATTATAGGGTAATATTAAAAAACAATTGAATTTTTTTAGAAAACATGGACAAGGAAGAGAAATATTCCCGAATGAGTATGAAAATATATTTGGTTTTCCTTAAAAACATGGTTTTAGTATATGGAGTACATAAATTATAGGAATTGAAGTGAAAATTTTAGTTTAAATAAATAACAATAAGATAATAAAATATATTGGTTTTAATATATAAATATCAAATATTTTCCCTAGTGGATACTTTTACATAAACTATCCCAAATAATAATGAGTCTGTGAAATAAACTGTTGACACTTTAGTAACTTTTGAATCATAGACCACATGAAAGAAAGAGACTATATGAATATGTATATCCCATAAAATTTATGAAAATAATCATAAAATATATTCATGGGTAGAATATATGCTACAAAAAATAAATAAGTTGTGAATTTCACATATGTCTCACAGAAGTAAATGTGAGACGAGAGACCCTTACCTCAGGTCCAAATTCATTCAAACATCATGTATAATACATATAGGATTATTATAAATCTATTACTGAATCATAATAATATATATTATACATTATATTATTTAATTACAATATTTTATCACTTGAATACTAATAGTTCTTTGTTAAAATCATTGTTCTAGTTAATACCGTCTTTGTTTTTCATAAATTTTTATGGTTGGTTGTTTTAGTCCTTGAAATTTTATCATGCTTCTATAATATATATAATTTTATCCATGATATAAATAATATATATATTAAATATATAATTATTTATAAGATTATATAAAAATTATTGATCGAAAAATGAGTTACAACGTTCATATTGATGCACTGGTGGAAATCCCACCTATAACAACACTTCTTTCACAATAGTTTGAAAAAACCACTGGGATAAAGAACATATACCAATATTTATATGAAACCATTGGTGTAAAATAATATAATTTGTGTTTTCCCAATGGTTTTAGTGAACTTTTGGAAAGTTATTCCTCAATACCAATGGGTTATAAGAACCATTGGGATAAACCTACCTAAAAAGTCTCTACTCACCATCATGATCCTGCTCCCATCCTCACTTCCCCTCACCCCCACTTCTCCATCCCTATAGCACCACTATACTAGTAAAACCCTGATATTTTATGAGAAGTATATTTTTTTATGTCTTATGTTTTACTCAACATCAATGTAATCTTTCATTACACACAACACTAGTTTGGCTTGTGTTATACGCAAGAGCAACCTTCCTTGATAGCGTGTGTTGTACGCAATATTGAGTTTCACTAAACAATGATATGTTATTAAAATATTATATAAATTAGCAGTTATAAATATTATTAACAAAATTTAGAAATTTATATAACATTAGAATTCATTTTACATATGATATGAGAAAAAAATAAATTTTTCGAATAAAAGAATTAATTTTTTTAAAAATACAGTTTTTTTCCTTTTGATGGTGCACCCATTTTAATGATAATTTTTGACAAGTTTATATGTTAAATTTTAAATACAAATTTATTCCTTTGAATCATGATATAAGAATTTACTTTGGATAAATATTTTATACTATCTTGATAACTTTCATATTTTGATGAATAGTAAAAATGCGCAAATTTTTAATTGAAAAAAACTTTTTTCATAAAAATAATTTATATGGTTAAAATATATGATTTAATGGTTTTATAGTATAAATAGAATATATTTCTACCATTAAATATAATTTATGACATTATCATTAATTTTACATTGAATTCATAGGTAAAAACATTTCAATCTTTGGCAATGTTTTAACTTTTAAAACCCGTTTGCTTAACAATGGAATTAATTTTAAATTAATTACTGAAACTTACATGTTTTGAATTTTGAAAAATTAATTCCATATTTGGATTAAATGGGTCCAAATTGTGTTAATATATTACTTTTATTTTTTTTATATTCTGAATAGTAACCACTGTAATTTTTATTTACTACAGTTAAAGGTAAATCAGGTAATTAAGGGTAAAAATAAGATTTTAAAATTACCCTAACACTTTCAAAAAATCTATTGGATGAATAAAAGTCAACCCATATCACCTAAGGGTCGGAATAGATTCATTTCATGGACCTTTGACAATGAAAATGATGTAATTGTTATTAAAACTAAAGAAAGTGACAATATGTCACTCTCTTAAATCATATAACTGTAATAATTTTAATTTAGTGATAAACTTCATAAAACATCAAAAATGAATAGTCCCCACAAATATAATAAAATTATCTACATCATGTGAATTCATTTAGAATTTTTAGGGATTAAATAATTATCATTAATTATTACACAATAGTGATGTTGAAATTATTTTATTGATTGAAATATCAAATAAATGGTTTTAAAAATATTAAAATAAATATTATATGAACTATTTAATGTACTCCAAAAATTTTATAGATAAATAAGACATGTTATGAATATATTAAATCTTGTATTTAGAACATATATTCCGTGTGGATTTTATTTAAATTCAAATAAATGAATAGTGTCAAAATTGACACTATTGTTATTTTATAAAAATAACATATTATAAAATTGTTTAAAAATCACAAAAATATTTAACAATTATAAATTAAAATTTCTATGGTCGAAAATGTCATAAATTATAAATTTACATACAATTAACAACATATAGGTAATTATTTATAATGATTTAAAATTTAGAATTTTATAAACAAAAATAAAGTTAAATAGATTAAATAAGGATAAATCAAGTTGATAATGATTAAAATAAATTCAAAACATGTATAAATTTTATTGGTTGATGTGATTACAACCCTATATTATATAATATTCTAATTTGAGTAATTTTTTATGTTTTTATGTGGGGTATGAATTTATTATAAATTAATATTTTTTTAGATTTCCAAAGGTGCCCCTCTCCTCCCTTATAAAAGGGCACCTCCTCCCTCTCCTCCTCACACATTTTTTAGCCTTAAAGCTCAGACAAACCCTGACCATTTTCCTTCTTAACTTCCTTAGAAACATACTAGAGGTCCTGGTCTTATGCAAAGACCAATTTTAGTACCCTAAGAGGAGGTTTCATAGAGGCGTGTCGAAGAAGAGTTAATATCCGTTACTGATTATTTCAAATTTATTTCTTCTTAGAATTTATCTTCTTTAGTTGTTTTATTATGAAGTAATAAAATAAGTATCAATAATATACTAATATTTTATTGTAAATATAAAACAACCCTATTTCACCTTCTATCCATCCTACGGAAAACGAAATCACCGCGCGTGCGTACGTACGGAATACCGTCTCCACGTCGTGGTGTAATCTGTTTTCCACCACCACCTTACTTGGATGGGTATAATGGTGTAAATAATAACTATATATGATTATTTTAAAGGGATATTTATTTTTAAATATTATAAATACACTTCAATAAAATTTCCCGATCATGGGAATGATATCATCGCTCGTGCGTACGTACGACCTAACGTCTCCACGATGTGGTTCAACTCATTCTATATGATCTTTATTGAATAATGATTATATAAATACATTTAATGAATAAATATGATATATATTACACTAATAAAATTTTGGAAATGAGGTATCTATAACCTAAAAAGAAGAATACAAATTTATTCGACAAAACATGAATAAGAACATAAAACAATGAACACCCGAATAACAAGTAGCACTGAAATATTACTAATAAAAAGATAAGAATATGAACATATATGATATCATAACAATGAATATGATTCTGTAATAAGTCAATGACATTATTTAAATCATTATACATGAGTTTTGGATATGTACGAAGCAAATCGGACCTAAGGTAAGGGAAAATCTAACAATCTCAATTTTTATTCGAGATTTTATATACTATGGTAATTACTGGGTCATATTTATCATCCAAATACATTTTTAATAAATATATAATATTATTTATATCCTCCTACAATTTTTTAAATCTAATTTTATCCATTGGTGAGTTTTTAGTAAAAGATATGAGAGGAATATTTTGTCATTTTTAGAACGAGGTGCTTTTTAATTTTTCCTGTCAAAGTAAGAGAAGAATGTTTTTTAACTTATATAGCATAAATGGATTATTATGATTTCATAGAAAATTATTTCCATGAATCTTCCTTTAAAAGTTTTCAAGTTTATTTTTAATAAAATTCTTTTAGTTTAAAATTGATTGACTAGTTAAGAAAGGAAAAATGTTTTTAAAGTAGAAAGGATATTTTCCTCAAGAATGGAGTTCAAGTGTTTTATCAAAATTATTTTACATCTAAGATACTATAGGGTTCTGTTTCTATCCATATTATTACATTTATTTGATTATGTTATTGTAGAATTATTTTAATGATGTTCTTTTATCTTATATAGATTATGTTATGATGGTATGATGTTTAGGAATCCCATTTTTATTAGATAGGTTATGCTATGATTTATTATTTTGTAGCACACATAAGAATGGTTTCATTTTGAGATGGGTGGGACCTATATCTACCTCCAATGCATTGGGTAATGACTTATATCTCACGAGATAGACTTGGATGGAATGGAAAGTTAATATGGTTCAGTGATACAGGACTGGAATGAGGAGTGAACTCGGTTCAGTAATGGACTTTGCCCGCTATGATGGTATTGAAAAAGATCCTTGACTAATATGAAATAATTTTCTATGATTATATATGTATGACACAAAGTTTCTTGTTTTATGTTATGATTATTTGGATCACATTTCACTACTATGATTTATTCCATGCTATGATATTATGATCTCTTTTACAGGTTAAGATTTTCAAAATGTTATGTTCTTATGAATATGATATGATTGATATTTCTTTTGTTTACTCTTACTGAGAATTTGAGATCACTCTTTTTATGTTTTCTTTTCCCCAGGTCAGGAAGAAGGGTATTAAGTAGGATATGCCAAAAGGTACTCTAGATATGATGAAATAAACGGGAGATAGTATAGATGATTTATGAACTAGTTATTTATATTTCTCAGTTTCTAAAGACACTATACCTATATGGTCCTATCATAGTTTTGTTATATGTTGTAATAAGTATTCTTCAATTCTGATGTAATAACCATGTATGTAAATTATGGGTCATTATAGTTGGTATCAGAGGGAAGGTATAGTCAACCTTTGGAAACTAGGATGTGAAAGCCTTAGTAAGAACTCTAAGGATATGTCTAAACATAAAACACAATATTAGTGTTTTAGAAATGACCATAAACAACCTATGATAAGACCTAAAGTGTGAAATTTTATTCTTGATTATGTGGTTTTCATGTTATGATTAGTGTTTCTCACAATATGCTTCTTGGTTTTAGTCAATGGATGGAACCCAAAGGAACCGTGTTAATGATTAATGTGATGAGAAATTCAATGATTTTCCCCCTGAGCAACCAAACGTTATGGGAGTTGGAATGAAAAATATTTTATCCATGATCACACAACTTTCTCAAGCTATGAATCATGCAGGAATTGCAATTGAGCAAAGGAAGGAGCAACATTCTGTTTAATCCTTCATGAGGCAACGTCCACCTTTATTCAGCGGGTCTTCAGATCCATTAGTGGTTGAAGAATGGATCAGTACCACTAAAAAGATATTTTCAGTTCTACAATGTTTTGAAAATGATAAATTCATCTTAGTAGTATATCATTTGGAAGGTGAAGCTGATCAATGGTTGAATCATATTAAGAATATGAGGAAAAGAGATGAAATTGAATCCATGTAATGGGACGAGTTCAAGAACTTATTTTTCAAGAAGTACTTCCATCATATTCTTCGAACAAAGATAGAGAAGGATTTTCTTGAACTGAAGCAAAAGGATGATGAATTTGTTGGTACCTAAGAATCAAATTTTACAAGACTTTCAATGTACACTTCTGGAATTATTATCCAACCTGAGAGTAAAATAGATCGATTCTTTAGTGGCTTAAAAACTAGTCTTTGAAGGGAATTATCCATAAGGGACTTCAATATCTACGAGGAAATTGGTCGTTGTACTATCGGGGTTGAGATGGAGATTGGAGTAACCCATCAATCATATGGGTTTGATAAGAAGAGGAAAATGGAATTCAAAGAAAAATCTAAAGACCATACTGAAAAGAAGATGAGTTTTCCCTTATTCTCAAAGTGTGGAAATAAACATGGAACGATTGTATTAAAGGGACAAGTAAATATTTCAAGTGTGTAAAAGAAGGTCATCGGGTAGTTTAATGTAGAAATAATGGGAAGAGGATGTCTAATGATGTGAACAAAGAAATGGATACACAGAATGCACCTCCTACACTTCAATGTTTCAAGTGCAAGGAAATGGTGTATTATGCCAATTAATGCCCTGATCCAAGGGTCTTTGATGATTATTGACTTCAAAAAACTCTTAAGGCCAAAGTCAAATGAAATTCACATGAAATTTCTATCGGCGATGTATAGTGTGATAACGAAGTGGTGAAAGGTACACTTAACATCCAATCTGAAGAAGAAAATATTTTATTTGATTCTATATCCACCCACTATTTTATTTCTGAAGAATTTTCTAAGGGTATCGCCATATTACCTCAACAGTTAGATATTGAGTTAGCTCTGACAACCCGTAATGGCACAACAGTCACATCAAAAGTTTACAATTAATATCCGATTGATGTTTGTGGGAAAGTGCTTCCTGAAAATCTTGTGATCCTTTTTATAGTGGAATTTGATGTGATTCTTGGCATGAATTGGATTTCTTTATACGGATATAATATCAATTTCCAAGGAAGGGAAATCACATTTATTATTCCTGATCAATCTACTATCATCTATCAATGCAAGGATGAATATAACCTTCTAGTGGAAATTTCTTCCATATTATGGGTCTTGATTCCAATAAATGAAGGTTATTTATCTCAAATGGTTGGATAGAAACTCATTATTAAGAATATTCCCATTTTACGGGAGTTTGATGATGCCTTTCCAGAGGAATTTCCAGGTCTTACACAAAATCTTGAAGATGAGTTTTCAATAGAACTCATATCAGGTTCTATGGATATTTCAAAGACACCATATAGAATGGACCCAATTGAGTTGCAGGAATTGAAGAAGAAACTCCAAGAGAATCTTGATAAAGGATTCATATGACTTAGTGCATCACCTTGGGGAGAACCTGTTCTCTTTGTTAAGAAGAAAGATGGATCAATGAGACATTTCATTGATTATCGAGAACTTAACCAGATCACTATCATGAAAAAATATCCTCCCCCATGCATTGATGACTTATTTGACCAACTATATAGAGCTCAATACTTATCCAAGATTGATCTTTGTTCAGAGTATCATCAATTAAGGGTCAAAAAGGAGGATACACCAAATATGGCTTTCTATACAAGGTATGGACACTATGAATTTATAGTGATGCCATTTGGTCTTAGTAATGCCCCTTATATCTTCCTGGATCTAATGAATAGAGTCTTTAGAGACTATCTTGATCAGTTTGTGGTAGTCTTTATAGAAGATATTTTTGTCTATTCAAAGAGAAAGGAAGAACATGAAGATCACTTGTGAATGGTATTAAAGGCCGTAAGAAAGGAGAAGCTTTATGCCAAATTTACCAAGTGTCAATTTGGGCTTGAAAACGTTTCATTTTTGGGAAACATAATCTGTAAAGAGGGGATATATGTGGATCCACAAGAAAACGGAGGTTATCTTAAGATGGTCAAGACTAACAACAGTAACTGAGATCCATTTTTTTCTTTGTCTGGCTGGATATTATCGATGTTTTGTGAAATATTTTCAAGGTTATCTAATCCAGTCACCAGGTTGAATCGAAAAGGGGTTAAGTTCGTTTGGATGGAGGAGTGTGAAGAGAATTTCATAGAGTTAAAACGAAGGTTATCCAGTGCACCTGTGCTCACAATGCCGTGTAGTGGATAAAATATTTTGATCTACAGTGATGAATCCAAGAAGGGACTGGGGAGTTTTCTCATGCACAATGATATGGTGATAGCTTATGCCTCCTGAAAGTTGAAAATCCATGAGAAAAATTACCCAACTCAAGATTTAGAGTTAGCCGTGGTAATATTTGCATTAAAAATATGGATGCATTATCTTTATGGTGAAAGGTGTGATATTTATACTTATCATAAAAGTTTAAAGTATATTTTCACACAAAAGGAGATGAATATGCACAAAAGAAGATGGTTGTAGTTGATTAAGGACTACGAATTCTCAATTCATTATCACCCTGGGAAAGCAAACCAGTTGGGAGATGCATTAAGTCGAAAAGACCATGCAAGCTTATCCATGACGAGGATCACAAAAGATCCAATTTTTATGTATTTACAAAGGATGGATCATATAATTATAATAGAAGCGGAAAAATATTATCTTTATCAAATGAATGTTCAACCATCTATATATGTGAAGATTAAAGAGGCAAAAAAAGAAGGTGTAGAGTTACAAAATAAGGTGAGAAATGTTCCTGAATTCAACCTTGATTGTGATGGGATAATAAGGTTCAAGAATCAGGTTTGTGTTCCTCCCATCCCAGAATTAATGAAGGAGCTACTGGATGAGGCTCATAGTTCTTCATTATCTATTCATCCTGGAATCATAAAGATGTATAGGGACCTGAAAGAGTACTTCTGGTGGGATTCCATGAAAAGAGATGTTGCTGAATATGTCTCTCGATGCTTGGTTTTTCAGCAAGTTAAAGCTGAGAGACAGAAGTCTAAGGGGATGTTACAACCATTACCCATACCCGAATGGAATTGGGAAAACATCACTATGGACTTTGTCACCAGACTTCATAAAACATAAAAATGAAATAATGCTATCTGGGTTATAGTTGTTCGTCTTACGAAGTCGGCGCACTTCATTTCTATTAGAGAAGATTTCTCTCTGGATCAGCTTGCCAGGATATATGAAACGGAAGTGGTAAGACTGCATGGAGTACCAATTTCCATTATATCTGATCAGGATCCGAGGTTTACCTTGATGTTCTGGTGAAGTCTTCAGCATACTTTAGATACAAAGTTGAGTTTCACCACTTCTTATCATCCTCAGACATATGGTAAGTCTTAGAGAACAATTCAAACTCTAGAAGATATGTTAATATCTTGCTCTATGAATTTCAATGTTGGTTGGGATCAACACCTACATTTGGTGGAATTTTCTTATAATAATAGCTTTCACTCCAATATTCAGATGGATCCTTATGAAGCTCTCTATGGAAAGAAATGAAGGACTCCAACTTGTTGGGATGAAGTTGGGGAAAGAAAGCTATTAGGACCTGATCTTGTTGATGAGATGGTAGAAAGGGTCAGATCTATTCAACAACACATAAGAGTAGCTCAGAGTCGACAAAAACGTTATGCCGACAACTGAAGAAAAGACCTAGAGTTTTAAGTGGGTGATAAAGTGTTCTTAAGAATATCTCTTTGGAAGAGAGTAATGAGATTTTTAAAGAAGGGAAAGCTGAGCCCTAGGTATATCAGTCCTTTCAAAATAATGGATCATGTTGGGAAGGTAGCTTACCAATTGGTGGTTCCACCGAATCTCTCTCAAGTTCATGATGTGTTCCATGTATCTCTCTTGAGAAAGTACATACCCGATCCTTCACATGTAATAAGATTAGAACTTGTACCACTGGAGCAAGATCTTTCTTATGAAGAACAACCAATAGAGATTTTGGATCGTAGCAAAAAAGTTCTACGAAATAAGACCACTCTCTTAGTGAAAGTTTAATGGAGGAACCACCAATTTGAAGAGGCTACATGGGAGCTTGAGGATATGATGAGGGAGAGGTATCCTCATCTGTTTATTACCAAGTTACAAATTTCAACGGAAAAATTCATTTTAAGGGGGGTATAATGTAACACCCTAATATTTTATGAGAAGTATATTTTTTCATGTCTTATGTTTTAAACAACATTGAAGGAATCTTTCACTACACACAATAGTAGTTTGGCTTTCTTTATACGCAAGAGCAACCTTCCTCGATAGCGTGTGTTGTACGCAATATGAAGTTTCACTAAACAAAGATAAGTTATTAAAATATTATATAAAGTATCCATATAAATAGTATTAATTTTTTTTGAATTTTATATAACATTATAATTCACTTTACATATGATATGAGAAAAAAATCAATTTTTCTAATAAAAGACATAATTTTTTTAAAAATGCAGTTTTTCGTCTCTTGATGGTGCACCCATTTTAAATATAATTTTTGACATGTTATAAGTTAAATTTTAAAAAATAAAATTATTCCTTTTAATCAATATATAAAAATTTAAATTGGATAAATTTTTGATACTTTTCTGATAACTTTCATATTTTGATGAATAGTAAAAATAAGCAAATTTTCAATAGAAAACAGCTTTTTTCATCAAAATAATTTATATGTTTAAAATATATTATTGAATGGTTTTAAAGTATAAATAGAATATATTTTTACCATTTAATATAATGTATGTCGTTAGTATTAATTTTACATTGAATAAATAGGTAAAAACATTTCAATCTTTGACAATGTTTTAACTTTTAAAACCTGTTTACTTAACAACGAGATTGATTTTAAATTAATTACTGCAAATTCTGTGTTTTTAATTTTGAAAAATGGGTTCCATATTTGTATTTAGTGTGTCCAAATTATGTTAATAGGTTACTTCTATTTTTTTATATTATGAATAGTAACTACGGTAATTTTTATTTACTATAGTTAAAGGTAAATCGGGTAATTACAGGTAAAAATAAGACTATAAAATTACCCTAACACTTTCCAAAATTCTATTGGACGAATAAAAGTCGACCCATATAACATAAGGGTCGGAATAGATTCATTTCATGGACCTTTGACCATGAAAATGATGTAATTATTATTAAAACTAAAGAAAGTGACAATATGTCACTCTCTTAAATCCTATAAGTGTAATAATTTTAATTTAGTGATAAACTTCATAAAATTTCTAACATAAATAATCTTCAGAAAGATAATTAAATTTTCTACATCATTTTAATTTATTATTAATTTTTAGGGATTAAACAATTATCATTAATTATGACACAATAGTGATGTTGAAATTATTTTATTGATTGAAATATCAAATGAATGGTTATAAAAATATTAAAATAAATATTATATGAACTATTTAATGTAATCCATGAATTTTCTAGATAAATATGACTTGCTATCAATCTATTAAATCTTTTGTTTAGAACATATCTTCTATGTGGATTTTATTTAAATTCAAATAAATAAATAGTGTAAAAATTGACACTATTGTTATTTTATAAAAATAAAAAATTATAAAATTGATTAAAACTCACAAAAATATTTAAAAATTATAAATTAAACTCTATATGGTCTAAAATTTCATACATTATATAATTATGGGAAATTAACAACATATAAGCAATTATTCATAATTATTTAAAATTTAGAATATTATTACCACAAATAAAATTAAATAGATTAAATAAGGAAAAATCAAGTTGATAATGTTTAAAATAAATTCCCAAAATGTTGATGATATTACAACCCTATCTCATATAATCTTTTAATTTCAGTAATTTTTTAATTTTTTACGTGGGTTTTGAATTTATTATAAATTAATATTGTTTTTAGATTTCCAAAGGTGCCCCTATCCTCCCTTATAAAAGGGAACCTCCTCCCTCTCCTCCCCAAATAATTTGTAGCCTTAATTCTCGGCCAACCCCTTCCCATTTCCCTTCTCAACATCCCTAGAAACATACCAGAGGTCTTGGTCTTCTTCAAAGACCAATTTTAGAGCCCTAAGAGGAGGTTTCAAAGAGGCGTGTCGAAGAAGAGGTAATATCCATTATAGATTTTTTCATATTTATTTCTTCTTCTACTTCCTCTTCTTTAGTTTTTTCATTATGAAGTAATAACATCAGTATCAATAATATATGGATATTTTATTATAAATATTAAACAACCCTATTTCACCTTCTATCCATCCAACAGAAAATGAAATCACCACGCGTGTGTACATACAGAATACCGTCTCTACACCGTGGTGTAATCTGTTTTCCACCACCACCTTACATGGATGGGTATAATGGTGTAAATAATAACTATATATGATTATTGTAAAGTGATATTGATTATGAAATATTATACATACACTTCAACAAAATTCCCCGATCATGGGAACGATACCATCGCTCGTACGTACGTACGACCTACCGTCTCCACGATGTGATGTGACTCGTTCTACATTATCTTCATTGAATAATTATTATATAAATGAATTTATTGAATAAATATGATATATATTACACTAATACTATTTTGGAAATGAGGTATCTATAACCCAAAAAGAATAATACGAATTTATTCGACAAAACATGCATAAGAACATAAAGCAATGAACACCCGAATAACAAGTAGCAAAGAAATATTACTAATAAGAAGGTAAGAATATGATCATATATGATATCATAACAATGAATATGATTCTGTATTACGTCAATGTCATTATTTAAATCATTATACATGATATTTTGAAATGTACGAAGAAAATCGGACCTAAGGTAATGGAAAATATCGCAATCTCAATTTTTATCCGAGATTGTTTATACTTCGGTAAATACTAGGCCATATTTATCATCCACATCCCTATTTTGTCAATATTTAATATTATTTCTATCCTCCTATAATTGTTTAAATCTAATTTTACCCATTGGTGAGTTTTTAGTAAAAGATATGAGAGGAATATTTTGCCGTTTTTAGTACGAGGTGCTTTTTAACTTTTCCGACCAAAGTACGAGAAGAATGTTTTTTTAACTTATACAATATGAATGGATTTTTATGATTTCATAGAACATTATTTCCATGAATCTTCCTTTATGAGTTTTCATGTTTATTTTTAATCAACTTCTTTTAGTTTAAAATTGATTGACATGTTAAAAAATGAAAAATGTTTTTGAAGTATAAAGGATATTTTCCTCTAGAATGGAGTTCTAGTGTTTTATCAAAATTATTTTATATCTAAGATAATATAGTGTTCTATTTCTATCCATATTATTAAATTGATTCGATTATTTTATGATGGAATTATTTTTATGATGTACTTTTATCTTATATGGATTATGTTATGATGGCATGATGTTTAAGAATCCCATTTTTATTACATGGGTTATGCTCTGATTTTTGATTTTGTGGCGCACTTAAGAATAGTTTCATTATGAGATGGGTGTGACCTATATCTCCCTCAAATGCATTGGGTAAAGATTTATATCTCATGTGATAGACATGGCTAGAACAACAAGTTAATACAGTTCAGTGATACATGACTGGAACGAGGAGTGAACTCGGTTCAGTAATGGACTTTGTCCGCTATGATGGTCTTGGAAAAGAGCCTTGACTAATATGAAATTATTTTCTACGATTATGTGTGTAAGCCACAAAGTTTCATGTTTTCTGTTATGATTATTGGGATTAAATTTCACTACTATGATTTATCCCATGTTATGATATTATGATCTCTTTTTCAGGTTAATATTTCGAAAATAATATGTTCTTATGAATATCATATGATTGATATTTCTTTTGTTTACCTTTACTGAGTATTTGAGCTCACCCTTTTGTATATTTTCTTTTCCCTAGGTTAGGAAGAAGGGTATTAAGTAGGCTATTTCAAAAGGGACTCTAGATATGATGAAAGAAATGGGAGACAATATAGATCATTTATGAACCGGTTGTTTATGTTTCATAGTTTCTAAAGACACCATACCTATACGGTCCTATCATGGTTTTGTTATATGTTGTAATAAGTATGCTTCAATTCTGATGTAATAACCATGTATGTAAAGTATGGGTCGTTATACTACTCCTCCCATCCTTGGAACCGCCCCCATACTAACTCCCCATCGTCGCCACTCTCATCCCCCTCATGCTACACCTCCCATTCCAACTCCCCCTTTCTGCTCACCGATCGCCACTCGCTGCTCACTGCTCATCGCTTTCCACTCCTCACTTGTCATCACTCACCTCACTTATCTTCCCATCCAGAGCCCTAACAACCATTAATATCCCCTCCCCCACAAAATCCTCACTCTACGTGTCTCCAAAAGACGTTCACATAGGTATTCCACCTCCCTCCAACATTATTTCCCTTATGACATTTCTAATTTCAGAAGTGTCTATTTTAGGGTTATTCATCGATTTCACTAAAGTATGGTAAAATCAATCATTTATTATAGTGATTTTTCTATAATTAGGAATAGGGGAACCTAATATCATGCCTTCCTATGTTTTCATATTGATCCATTGAGGTATTCAATGTTTCATATTCTTCCAAGGGGATTTTCCCAAAATAAATTTTTTAAGTTATTGAATAGGAATTTTGAATTGGGGATTTTTATAGCTGTGATTCAGAGATTAATTGGGAGTGAAATAGAATAATAAAAACACTATATAAAGGATTTATTTTAAAAAATTATTTTCCTTTACGAAAAATATTTTTTTTTTGAAGTGCATGTTATGTCACATTTTCATTCGAATGTTTTTATATCAATAAGTATTGTAATAATGTGGGTTTATCATCTTCAAAGCTATAAAACTGACTTAGGGTTTTTTTCACAACATTGGATCAATTTTTTTAGTAATTTAAAAGTATTTGATTTTCTTTTCACTTTCTTATTTCTCACATTAAAAACATGTTTTTGTTGAGGAAACATGGTTTTATCCTCTTTCACTTGTTTGTTATTGTTTGATGATTAAATATTAACTTGATTAGTTAGATAAATCTTAATGTTTTTAATTTTTTTTATCCTTTTATTACTTATAAAACCATAATATCAAACATTCTTTCGTATCATTTTCAACTTTCTTCCTAGATGTGGACGCATTTCTAGAAACTAATTTAGAACTTGATAACATTGGCTGTTTTCCCTTACCACTAACCAAATTCTTTTGACTAGGAATCAAAGTCATACTTATGATAGCTCCATGATCAACATAATTAAACCTTCAAAACATTCTTCAACACCTTTTTATTTTCCTTAGGAAATATCTTAGGATATTATTCCAAAATTTCAACTAAAAATCCAATTCTACTATCTATTTCATAGATGGATTCCATTTTTAGTTAAAAATTTTTATAATAAAATTTGTAGATCGTAATGTCTTTTTTCAAACAGTCTATCCAAAATCCATTTTTTATTTTATCGAGAATCAACTTTAAGGGTATGTGGGAACCAACAAAAACATCCTTCAACATCAAGTCACACCCCCTCAAATTTTCAAATAGATTATAATGTATAATTACTTACCGTAATAGAAGAATATTATCTATACTAAAAACCCAAGATGGTAATATCTCTTCAATGACCACTTGAGAGTGTATTTTTCAACATTTTTCATCAGTTTTCAACTCAAGGTAGATTTTTTTCCTTTTTTAAATAATTATTAAATCAAGGAAGTCTCTTTTCATTAATACATGCCTAATTTTGTGTTTCTATATACAAAAATTCCTCATAGCAGTGCCCATATACATTGAAATATTCCCAAAAATTATTAATGATTATAAATTTGTTTCTAGGAGATACATTTCTCTTCATATGTGAAAACTAATTTTTTACAATTGTTTTGTTCTTAGTTTTAACTATTCTCACATTTTTTTATTATCTTATACCACTTGAACGTGTATATATATTATACCAATAATCAATGTTCAGGTGCCCAAACTTCCAGCAACACCAATATTTTATAAAAATTCTTGTTTTTTCTCCTTTGAGGTAGTTTTTCTATATTTATTTAATTGATGTCTTTGAATAAATTCACTATAAATTTTGGTTTGGTTTGGGGAAGTACTCTTTATACATATTCTCACATGCACCTTAATCTATTGGTGATATTTTTTATATTTTATATCACTCGGTGTTTCATAGACATTGATCTTTTTACAATACTTAAAAATTAAAAGGACTTAGAAATTATAAATTTATTATGGTAGTCGTATACATTATTACACAAGGATGGAGTGGATGAATTTCTAAATGTTCAAAAGATTTATTTTGTACCAGTATGAATCTATATTTAGTATAAAATATTCAATGTGATTTGAGTGGTAACATTTTTCTTATCAGTTCTTTGTGGAGGTTAATCTTGTGGTTATTCTAGATTCATTGAGTTTTGGATCAAGATCTAACCACTTCATAATGTGGGAATATTTCTCAAAGTAAAATAATTTTAATCTCTCTTAATATTATGATTTTATTATTTATGAATCTTGTCAATATATTGTAGTAAACTATAAGGATCTTTCAGGCTTTTAGTATTCACATGTAGTAAAAAATCCTTGATACTCACTGTGAATTTATACTAAAATCCTAATGTATGAATTCTTATATAATTTCCACTTATCTTATCTAGTTATATTTTATAGACACTGAGCTACAAAGAAATTATCTCTTGTCAAGAATCATCAATAGGTGAGCATATGCTACTCAGATCATCTTAGACTATAAAAAAGTAAAATCTTATCTATTCTAGAGAATATTTTATGGAGTAAATGATTGGTATTATATTATAGAATCTATTATTTACACATCTTACCAATCATAGTTAGGATTTTGGTTGTTTTGAGACTAAATCATGTAAAAATATTGTCTCCCAATTCATGGATAATGTTTAGTAGAAGGATTTTGATGCTTATAAATAAATTATATTTTTGGATTGTATGAGGTACTATATATGGTCACTTTATAACAAGAAATTTGGTTCACATATTAGTTACGAATGTGATTATAGGAGGAATTCATGACCCAATAATGTATCATTAAAAAATAACTCCATTATATTAACAACTATGAAAATTAATATTTTTATGTTTTAAAGGACCTAAAAAGTGGATTCTATGGTAGGTTCAAACTAGATATTAGATGATAACATTATCATGGTATAGATCAACTATAATGAAAAATAGAACTCTATCATAGACATGGAACCTTCTTTGGACCATTATGTTTTACCTTGTTCATTATCCCTTTATAGGATAGAGGTATGAATTTTATCCGAGATACTAAAATGGTTGAAATTGGGGATAAAAGATAAGGCACTAGAAATACATATATGAATTAGATTTAACTATTTAGTTTTTTTTCTAATAATTTTATTTTTATAGTACATATCCCCTTTTTAATTTTTTATTATTTGATATATTCTATTTGATTAGAAATTTGTCCTTCTAATAAACTTTTCTTATCAGTAGGGATAAAAATTGAGTTTTACTTCATCTTCAATGCACTCCCCTCTTGATGTTGTTTTTTGGTTAATTGAGAAATATGAAATTCTGAAAATATTTTACATGTATTTTGTATTTTTTAAAAATAATTAATTGAGAAAGATGATAGTTACATAATGAGATTATGATTGATTCTAAAAACATAATTAAAATAAATAAACAAATATAGCCTCAAGTAAATCTTTCCATTTAATTATTAAATATGATTTCCCAGTCTTAAACTTTTGAATACAATGCTACAAATAGATATTTTTCATTGCTCATAACATATATTATTTCTCTTATTATTTGTATTTCTAGGTATTCAAGAATAAAAATTGTACTTTCCTTAAGATTATACATACATTTCCTTCACTTTAACCTATATATTTCTTGCAATACTATCTTTTAATTAGTTGGAGTTCCATTACTGTAGATCTTTGAAAGCAAAAAGGATTGGTCTTGAGAAAGCCCAAGATAAGAGTGTGGTGTGTTCTCATTGTTTGTTTTTTTGACACATTATATATTAGTTATAGTTTATATTTTCCATATTATTTCACATCACCATATTTTATTCTGTTCATGGTTTGAAGAGCTTTACAAAGTTTGTATGAGAACTCATTTTGCAGCGCTACAAAAGATTGACAGAGACAACTATCCCGAGGTATATTGATGAGTATGTATAGAGTTGAGTCAATGGATATTTTTTTTAACAATAATGAGCAGTTCAAAATTAGAACCATACTAATATGAATACAATTAAAATGCCCAAAATAAAATTATAAGAAATTGATTCAAACAAAGCATAAACAATAAAAAAAATCTACAATACAATTGATAATACGTTTCTAAATATAGTGAAATAGAATTAAGCACATATATAAAAAATCACTATGAAGTATAAAAAATAAAAATCACCCAACTAGTCCTAGAATTCATTGAACTAATAGAAATTGGAAATAATAAATGGATTGTAATTAAAGAAAATTTTATGTATTGTGAAAAAATTAAAAATAAATTAAAATAATGTGCAGTAACCATATTATGATTCACATAATTAAAAATAACAAATAACTAAACAAATATGAATTTATCAAAGTGAATTTAACATATTTTTTATAAATGAAACACTGATACACTATATAAGTTTTGATCAAAAAAGATTATATTCCATTAATAGGAAGAGTCATTGTTAATTAATTGAAATGTACTATTTGATAGTATCATTTTGCAAGATGGATCTATTTCCCCTTGCATAATGGAACATTATTTGACCCATGGGGAATTGTGTTTATTATATGGTGGGAAGTGACATTTATAGTCACAGGAGACATGTATGTTTTAGTTTAATTTTTATTTTATTTTCTTTATCACATCAGCCACGTGGGCCTTCTACTGCTTTCTATGGATAGAGGGTAGTTATATTCTATGAAGGGATTTAGAAGGTCACTGGAGGTAGCTATGGAAGTTTCTTTATAGGGGAGGGAGATTGGGGTAGTAAAGAGATTGATTACTGTGTTTCATTTTTTATGCCTTTATATTAGAATCCCCCACTTTTATATACATCACTCATTTCTCTAGGACATAACTACTAATTCTGGTGCATAAATCTACATGACACAATGTATGTATATTTCACATGGAAACCACTTTTATTCTACCACTCAGCTTGCTCTATTCACTGAATACACTATGATTTTTACTACCAATGCATAGATAATATTTTTCATGTGCAATACATAAAATTCTATTTGTGGTACCTTCTTCTTGATCAATTTGAAATGTATATCTAGGGGAATAGTCATAGGTTTCACCTCTCTCATGCTAAATCACTACACTACAATTGAAATGTAATCCTACCAAGTATGGTAAAAATTATTTGAACATTATCCTCTCACTGCCTGCATCCTAAAGATGAATTTAGCTGGGCCGAGATCCTTCATCTCAAATATTTTATACATTTAAATCTCTAAATCATAAACCCTTTTCATTAACAAATAAATAATCACCATATTATCATCATATAGAGGCAATATTATGAAAATCCCATCACCAAACAAATTTTGGTAATATAAATGGTAAATATTACTCTAGACGAACTTCAATTGCATCATAAGGTAAATAAACATCCACTTACACTTCCACTTCATTAAATCATGTTACAAGTTGTAATTTCTTTACTTTGTATTAAAAAAACATCCTAGTTCCCATTATCAATAAAACATATGGAATTCTTCATTTAAATTACCTCATATAAGTTCCTTTGAAAATATTCTATCTTCATATTCAACTATTCCAAATGAAATCCCTTAATAAAAACCATAATCAAGATCATTAGAATAGTCATATATTTATCTAATAGTGAAAACATCTAAGATAAATACACATACTTTAGTTTTTGGCACACCTTTATGACTATCTATTCTTTATACAATTGTTTACCATTCACTCCCTCCATAAACTGATTCACCCATTTATTATAAAGAATTTCCTTCTTAGTTGAGCTTTTTATCAGATCCTATGTTCTATATACATGGAGAAGTAATTCCTATATCTCATGGATAAATCCCATTGATTTTATTATTTCATATTTCTATCCTATTTGGGGATCTCTAGCAATCCCTCTTCCATGACTGAATTATAATTAATATTACTCCCATATTTTTTCATTTGGTTCCTTACTTTAGTAGACATCCACAACTCCCTCAGCAGCTCATTTTCTTATGATATTTTAACTTGTGGAGATATATATTCCATATCTATTTATTTCTGAATCTTACCCCAATATTTTATAGTATTAGATATTTATGATACTTATTATTTTTTAAACACCATTGTAACTTGATTGTCATCCATTCAAACTTCTATATGATCTGGTTTTTTTGGTTCTGTTTTAATTTTTGAATTTTTTAGAACATACATAACATTTGGAGGCATATTCAGTTGAACATCATCCTTTGAAGATAAGTTTCTCTCATTAACATTCTACGCTATGTTTCGATCCTTCCACAGAGTTTATTCATTAAAGGAAAATTTACAACTAATGAAATTCCTATAAGAATTGTTATCCAAGTGTTAAAAAATAAAAATCCTAATTTACATTTCTAATAAAATAACGTGATTAGGACTTCACTTCAATGTTATCCCTTTCCTTGGATGCAACATGGATATAATTGGGAAACTCAAATACTTTGAGATGAGTGAAGTAGAACATCTTTCCAAACAAAAAAACATCCAGTAGTTCGTGACCTAATAGAGAAAAGGATGTCCTCTTGATCAATTATATCACGAAATTCACTACCTTTACCAAAACATGGAGGTAAATCCTATGTGAATTATTATATTCATCTCATTTTTAACTAATTTCTAATTAATATTCACAATGAATCTAATATGTTCTAGAGTAAATGTTATGTTTTTATCAAACCATATTCCCTTCCACCAGTAAGTACTTTGAATCTCTATACATTGATACTCTCCACCATTTTGAGACCATAAGAACTTAACCATAAACTAATATCCTTTTTTCACTAGGAGTCTCCATCAAATAAAGGTTCTAAACACCTCAGAAATGTTATTGAGAATGAACACCCACACATTATATGTCCCATTATTAATGAATGTCATATGGAACAATGATCATCTATTAGAATGAACTAGAGAAAGACTCCATACATATGTATAAACCAACTCTTGCTTTTGGAACTTCAATACCTTACCTTCAGTTTAGAAAGAAAAAATCAAATACTTTCTAAAGATAGTACCTTCACACTTCCCATACTCCATAATTCTAATTTTTAACATACCATTAATAGTGAGGATCTTTATAACATTCTCACTCCAGTGACCGAGATGGTTATTCCATAACACTGAAAAAGTAACTTATCTAGAATGAATTTCAACATCCTATACACTAATGAGGTACAACATCCAATCCTTGAATATTTTATCCACAACCATGGAATGATGTAAAATTTTCTATGCACCATATTTGAATTATATAAAAAAACATACATCATCTATCCAATAATGATTATGTCTTCATTAATCTTGGTATGCACTACACACCCATTAACTCAAAAATACTTATATTTCCCATTTTCAATGATTTGTAACATTTTATATAATTTTTTGAGAAATAAGATCTATAAAATAAACATTTCTATATCTTTTGGAAGTATAGTTCTTCACACTTCCCCTATTATATTCTAAGTGAAATAAAGCTTGAGAGTCTATAGCTAAGAATCAAGAGAATTATAGATACTAAAAAAATACCACTATTATCTTCTAATATATGATTAAGAAAACCACATTAAACAATGTATATTCCATAATTAAATCTCCACTCATTTAACTCTATTTTAGGTGCCCTTTCCTCCCATAATTTCAACTCATGGGACTATCTTTCTTCGAGGTACTCCCACTCTATCATGTTTTGATTTTCCTTTTCTATAACATTTCGGTATTGTGGAACTCTCCCATTCCTTATACAGTATATGCATTTATAGATAATGCCTCCTGTCCATGAAGTTCATCATTATATATAAGGTATTTAATGTTTGCAAATACATGGTCAGTTTTCTCTGCTTGAATTACTCACAAAAGTTTTCATCATGTCCCGTGGTTTTAAAATGTTCAGAATCAAATTACCACCCTTTTATATGATTTTTTGTCACCCCAATTAAGGATTCTCAACCATATACCCATGTGGTTACACTAAGGACCTATTAATACTATATGAATAGAGACACAATATGATCCCACTGTAGAGTCCCAGAAAAGAATGCATCTTCCTATTAACCAATAAGAAGGTATGATTAAAATAAAAGAGTGTCTCCCTAATCTCTAAGTTTCTTACCCACCCCTTGATGTAGATATCCCAACATGAACACAGTAGATAAACTAGTCTACTCATGATAATAATCTTCAAGATATTTTGTAGTTGATAGGCATGATTAGATTTACTCATCTCAAATACTCACATCATATCTTCAACTATCAAGGTCTCTCAATCCCTTGAACAGTCATGAATTGAGATATCCTATTTCGTTAATGAATCTTGAAATAAATTTCTCATTGCATTGTTGTGCGTTTTTGTGAACATGGTTTTTTTTTATTTTGGGTTATTTCCATTTTTTATGGTTTGGTTATGATGGATTATGGAGTACTATGTGTGTTTTAATTGTCTAGGGTTAATTTGAAATGAAAATATTTAAATGAGAAAGTTTAAAAATACTTTGATTATTATAGAAAACTTGGGAATACATTTATAAATATATTTATATTTGGAAAAGTTTCTAAAATGTTTTGGATTTAAAATGATTACCTATTTTTTTTGACATTTTTTAAATTCTGTTAGAAAAATGGATAGTGTTAATTATTTTATTGGTTTTAAAGTGATATTAATAAAGCATAATTAGAATCATTTAAATGATTTAAGTTGAATGTTATTTTAAAATAGATTCTTTTGAACTATTTTAATGTTATAAATGTTTTATGAAAATATATAATATAGTTTAAATAGATTCATACAAAATTAATGTTTCTCTTTATTAGATGAGTTTTTAAAACCCTCATGGGTAATAATGATGTTTTAATGGATGAATGTTATTTTTGAAATAAATTTTGATAAAACCATGTTGGGTTAAATAAGATCATTTGGATCACTTATTCAATGAAGTAAAATTCTATATTTTTGTGTTTTTATGAATTTATAAAGAATAGGATTTTGGTTTTATTTGAATGATGCATTGAGATTACTTATTGATCTATTTTATGTCTCATGGTAATGTACTTTTGAAGTCCATTTTAACAGTGATTGTGTTCTTTGTTTTAGAGTATATACCGATTTGGATTTAATGAATTTTTGGTTAATCAAGATATTCATGGGATGGTTGTTTTGTTTGCTTTAGTATTAGAGCTTGTTGTTGTAAAGACCCGTAAAATTCAAGGAAATTTTTTCTTAATTTTCTATGGGATTTTACATGAACGTAGATTCTGACGGCACTTGATTCCGAGACCCGGTGTGCTCAGAATTTCTATCAAAAGTTTAGCTCGGGTACGTTTAGTGAACGAACGAGCGGGAATTCCTATCTTTTGAACCGGTGCTCGGAATCGAATTCCAAGGGCACCGATGGAACCGTAGCGCCGGTAATTGCTTCGGAATGCCATTTTCGGAGTAGCATTTTCATGAGAGAAGATTATAAAAATTGTGGAAGTTTAATTTATAATTTAACTACAATTTTTATTTTCTTTAAGTGGTTTAAGGCTTTTGGTGGAAGTTGGGTAACTACCCAACTTCCCAAGAGATGTTATGAGGGTGGTGGGGCCCACACGAACCCCACCCCTTCATATTCTTAAACCACCTCAACTCACCATTAATTTTTGAAAACTTATGTAATTAATTAAGTGAGTCAAGTGTGGATGTTTGAATTTCAAACTCTTGAAATTCAAAAGTTATGTTATATTAATAAAATAAGAAGTGAGATTATTTTATTTTTGGGTTAGTTCTTGTGGTGGAGTCTTGGGAAGAAAAACGCTAAGGATTGAAGAACTTGTTCATCTTCGACGAAGAACACGAAGAACACATCGGTCTCCGACGAAGAACGCCGAGTTCTCGGAAGCCAATTACACGACGCCGTGTACCGTGACGCCGACACGACTTCCTCCTTCCGCAACGTCTCTTTCCGCGACGGGTTTTCCACGACGAATCCTCATTCGACGAACCTCCTTTCAAGATCGCATGAGGTTGGGGATTCATTTATTTATTTTCTCAAACGTGAATACTACCTGGTCGTCCTTCATGAAAATACGACCTTTTTCTATCGACTAACGAGAAGGGGCCGGACCACACAATGAAGGTCGACCCTCCTCCTTTTTTGATGATGTTTTTATTGTGGATTGGAACGAAATGGTGTGGTGCCGTCGCACCATGTGGAATCGTGTGGAAAGGAATTCGCGACACCGTTGCGCCGCACCATGAAATTGAACCAAGTTGCGGCGCCGTCGCGCCGCGCTGGAGAACCGTAAAATCACCATGGCTGGAGCGGGGCCGCGGTGGAGAGGTGTGGCGCCGTCGCGCCGCACCAGACGAATCAAGGCCGCGGCGGAGCAAGGTGACTGGCGGCCGGTTCCGGGCCACCGGCGTCGGAGCAGGGGGACCGGCTGTCACCGGTCCCGTGGGGGTAGAAACCAGCCAGCCGGGGCGGGCCGGCTAGACAGGAGGACAACCGGTGGTTCAAACCCCCGACCGACCAGCAAAACGGCCCCCATTAAAGCGGGGTCGCAGTTACAACCATGGGGGCAGGCGCCCCCCACTCCAAATGGCTCGGCCGTTTGGCCGAGCGCCCGGCCAGCGCGCTGGGCGCGCTGCACCCATGACGGGCTGTGCCGACCAGGCCGGGCCGTTCTCAAGTGGGCCGGACCCGGTACGGGTCGACCCGGTTCGGGCCGACCCTGGGTGTATCGGGCCGTGTCGGACCGGGCCCGAACCCCTTATTACCGAACCTTTCTGATCAAACGCCCATAACATGTACCACGGGCCTCCGATCGACGCACCATCAGTTGCGATGTGATACTTGGATCGATATGGTCGTTTTGGTATATCCCACTCAAGGTTTCAGAATACTTTGGGTTCAGTTGGGTTGGTTCGTACACGAAACCAACCGGGCCCTTGGAGTGGAAACACTCATATCTTAAGCTACGGACGTCCGAATGACGTGCCGTCGACTTTGTTGGATTCCTCTTAGTGAGACGGATCATTTGGCTTAATCCGCCCAAGGTTTGGACGCAGGTGGATTACGGTCGGGTTGGTTTTGCCTTAAAAAGCAACCGGGCCTCTGGGATGAAAAAGCCAATAACTCTCAGACCAGGCATCCGATTGACGCGCCGTCTGCGACGTTGAGTTCCTGTTGACGATACAGAACTTTTGGATACATCAACTCTGGACTATGTGTCAGTTGATGTATCAGCCTCTTGGCTCGTGGACCAGACCCTCTCGAACGATCTTGCTATGTGCAGGAACCCTAGAGTGGGCTGCGTTTGCGACTGTGATGATGACGACGACTGTATAGAGATCCTCAGTGGATTCGACGATGACAACTACAGTACTTAGCGATCCTACGTGGATCAGTGCTACCGATCCTGTGTGGTTCCGATCCTATTTGGGTCAGTGCTCAGCGGTCCTATGTGGGCCAGCGCCTACAGATCCTATGTCGGTCTGATCCTGTGTGGGTCTTTGCGGGGGTTAGTTACCTATCGATCCTGTGTGGGTCAGATCCTTGGTGGGTCATTGCGGGGGTTAGTTACCTATCGATGTCGTGTGGGACATATCCTTTGTGGGTCATTGCGGGGGTTAGTTATCTATCGATCCTGTGTGGGTCTGATCCTTTGTGAGTCATTGCGGGGGTTAGTACCTATCGTTCTTTTGTGGGTCCGACGACATAGATGATTCTATGACAATATCTAATCATCTCTATCATCATATGAAGAAGTATACCTATGTGAGCTGAATCTTGTTTTGCTTTCCTATGTGGAATGTGTTGTGCTATCCTGTGTGGATTTACGTTTTTCATTTTTATGTGGATTGTGTTGTGCTATCCTGTGTGGATTTACGTTTTACTTTCCAATGTGTATTGTGTTGTGCTATCCTGTGTGGATTTACGTTGTGATTTCCTGTGTGTACTGGGTTGTACTTGGGCTCAGATGTTGGAGCCGAATGAGAATTGATGACTTAGGTATATTTATGGGCATTTACCTAAGCGGTGTCGTATGTTACTTTGTGATTGTATCTTTCCTTTGTGGATTTTGGGAGACCTTCGGGGGTCTCGGGGTCCCTACTGAGTAGCTTATACTCACCCCTGCACAGGCTATTCCCACACTACGTTGTGTTGGTTGTAGACGACAGACATCGCTGATCGTGGTTGAGGCTTGCGGAGCAGGACTGTACCTGGTGGTGGACCACTGGACGGGAGGTACTCGGAGCGGTCTGCTGGACCCGAGGAGCAGAAGAGGCTATCTGTACCCACCCATCAGGTGAGATTTCCAGTGGACAGCTCGGCATTGTGGCTTTACATTACAGTTGTTGTTTTCCCTTCCAGTTGTACTTTACTTTCAGTTTGGGTTTGTATACTGACCCACTTACTTTTCCGCACTTACTCTTGTACAAGCTTTTACTTAGTGTTTACTTCTACTGCTTGCTTTCTCTATGGTGTTTGTTTACTTTACAAAGGCAATGCCTTCCCTTTTTATCGGGAATTTTACGCCTTGGTGCTAGTCGCCAGCCCCTGGCCTATGGAAGGCGGGTTTGGGGTAGTCATGACACCGGCCCTGAGGACGGGTCGTGACAAATTGGTATCAGAGGAGTTCGGTTCTACCATAGAACTCGGGACTCTGATCTTTTTCTATGTGAGGCAATAGTGTTAAGCATATTGGGTATGGTTATCAGTCCAGGGAGTCCAGTGTTGGTGTGGTGGCCGACGTATCCGTACACCAGGACCCTGACTTCTGATTTCCGACTTAATGCACAAAAACATTGATTGCATGTGTGTTTCAAGTTTTCTATGTGATTACTTGTGTCATCTCACCAGGTATACTGTTTGACAGTGGAACACCTTTTTCTTTTCAGGATGGCCCCACGACGGCAACCAGCTAGGGTTCCGAGAGTTATGCATGATGGCAGCCCACCGAGCGACGAGGCCTTGGTACAAGGCCCTTTGATAGCTGAGGCACCAGCGGTACGTCTACCCGCCGATCCACCAATGCTTCCAGCCCCAGCCGCTGACGATGCACGTCGCCTTAGTGCACTGCATGAGTTCTAGCACTAGCGATCCCCCAGGTTCCACGGGGAGATGGACCCCTAGGCAACCGAGGACTAGCTTGAGGCAGTGGTATGAGTTTTTCAGTTAGTGAGGACACCAGCAGACCTCATGGTGATCCTCGCAGCGAGCCTACTACACGCGACAGCAGGCCGATGGTGGAGCTTGATGCTCCAGGTGCACGTTGAGGCATCTCTTCTCTGGACGGACTTTGAGAGCCTCTTCTGCTCGGAGTTCATCCCAGCCACCCTCCATGCGGTGCGCATCCAGGAGCTTCTTTAGCTGCAGCAGGGCAGCTTGACAGTCGCCTAGTACTCGGCGAGATTTTCCGATCTCTCGCACTACTCGACTGACATGGTACAAGACCCATTCTTCCGGGCCCAGACAATTGAGCAAGGATTGAGGCATGAGATCAGGGCATCGCTGATCTCCCTCAACATTCCGACTCAGGTAGGAGTACTAGAGAGAGCTCTTCTCATCGAGAGTTTTCTTGCTGAGTCTACACCAGTGGAGAGACCTACCGCAGGGCGACACGTGGAAGAGTCTTCTACAGTTAGCAGTAGACAGATGTCACAGAGGTCTAAGCGGGCTAGGACAACGGGCGGACGACCACAGGATACTGGCTCGGAGGTGCGGGGCACACGCAACAGAACCAGTCTTACAAGTGGAAGACAGTGCTATGCATGCAGTGGGCATGGCCACATGGCTCGTGACTGCCCAACCTGCCATGCAGAGGGGCATCAGATGGTCGAGGAACCTCCTAGGCAGAGGCAGAGGTTCGACCGTGGTGGTCCGCAGGGAGCAGGTGGACGAGGCCGAGGATCTGGTCGAGCGGCAGGTGGTGGACAACGTTTTGAGGCTCTATCACCACCACCACCAGGAGGTCCACCCCGACCTCAGGGAAGAGCACAAATTCTGGTAGCTCAAGCTTACGATCATGGAGCTCCGGATGCGGGTGGACTAGTGCGGGACTAGCTCCAGGCATAGAGGCCTTCACCTATAATGCCTCTAGCTTCGTAGTTGTGTTACCTTGTGTCCTTGTACTTTGAGTTGAAGTAATAAAAGACACTTGCAATGGTGACATTTGCTTTCTTGTCTTTTGTTTGTTATTACTAAGAGGTGCCGGTTAAAAACTGTTGACTTGACCCTCACTTGCGAGATTCTTACTAGAGGAGACCCAGTGACCACACACTGATGTCGACAGTGTAACTCAACCCTTGGAGGCGAGAGTAACGGTTGGATCTCTTGGTTGCTGCGTCGAGGCCTTACGACGTCATCCATGCCATGAATTAACTAATCATGATGGGATTGACTGTATTAGGAAAGGAACGTGGTTCATCCATGGGATGAGACCGGATTTCCCTTTTCGGAAAAGGAGAAATCTTTGCAGCTTGGCAGAACATTAAGGAGGAAGGGGAAACCCTTTGTGTGGTCAGACAGATGTCAGCAGAGCTTCCAGGAGCTGAGACAGAGATTGACCAGCGCCCCTAGAGGTGTGGTTAGAGATGGAGCAACCTTCCTTCAGTATCTCATAGTCACTGCTCCACTACTGCAGCGAGTCAGTGAGGCACAGCGTGGGGACGCTGACTGTGAGATGCGGCGTGCACAAATATCCTTAGGACAGGAACCTGATGGTTTGTCCTTTGGAGCAGAGCACGACGTCCATTTCAGAGAACGTACCTTGGTACCATTTTCGTTACGGGAGGAGGTGCGGAGGGAGTTTCACACTTCTCCTTTGGCGGTACATCCTGGAGTGGCGAAGATGTACCAGGATCTCAGAAGACAGCACTGGTGGCCGGGCACGAAGAAGGCTGTGGCAAAGTTCGTTTCTCAATGCCTCACCTGCCAGCAGGTGAAAGAAGAACACCAGGTACCAGCAGGCTTGGTACAACCTTTGGAGGTCCCGGAGTGGAAGTGGGATGACATATCTATGGACTTCGTGACTGGAATTCCACGCACTTCCAGAGGTCATGACTCCATTTGGGTGATTGTCGACGGACTCACCAAGTCGGCACACTTCTTACTCATCACAGAGCAGGGCTCAGTGGAGAGCTTGGGATGACTTTACGTTCAGGAGATTGTACGGCTTCACGGTGTGCCATCATCTATCGTCTCTGATCGAGATGCTCGCTTTAGGACGCAGCTACATCTGAGCATAGCCTTTCACCCTCAGAAATATGGTCAGACGGAGAGGACCATTCAGACTCCTCGAGGACATGCTCCACGCATGTGTCCTCGACTTTGGTCGCAGTTGGGAGGACCACCTACCCTTGATGGAGTTTATGTACAACAACAGCTACCACTCCACCATCGGGATGGCACCATACGAGGCGTTGTACGACCGAACATGTAGATATTCTTTGTGCTGGACAGACCCTGGGGAGTCAGCACTCGTGGGACCAGAAATGGTTCAGACCAGGACAGAGAAGGTCCAGGTCATCCAGGAGCGGATGAGGACAGCTCAGAGCTGACAGAAGTCTTATGCTGACAGGAGGCGGAGGCCACCAAAGTTCGAGGATGGCGACCACGTTTTTTTACGTGTCTCGCCTCGACGTGGATTACGGAGATTT
Organism: Viscum album; assembly: GCA_963277665.1. Taxonomy (NCBI): domain Eukaryota; kingdom Viridiplantae; phylum Streptophyta; class Magnoliopsida; order Santalales; family Viscaceae; genus Viscum; species Viscum album. Next base: position 939,017,658 of record OY728153.1, read on the forward strand.
ATCCAGGGCGGAAAGTTGTCTCCACGCTTCATCGGACCATTCCAGGTCCTCAGCATGATTGGCGAGGTGGATTATCGCCTGGCTCTACAACCTCAGTTACACCGGGTGCAAGCCGTCTTCCACATATCTCAGCTGAGGAGATACTTTCACAACCCGACGCATATCATTGACCATGGGGAGTTAGACATTGATGATGGGGCGACTTTTACGGAGGTCCAAGTGGAGATCGAGGTTCGACAGGAGTGGGTCCTACGTGGACGGTCGATTCCTCTAGTGCGAATCAGATGGCAGCACATGAATCTCTAGGAGAGCACTTGGGAGCGGGAGGCTCAGATGCGTGCTCAGTACCCACATTTGTTTCTCTAGCTCATGATGTATCTTTATGAGGACGTAAATCCCTGAGGTGGGAGTAATATAAAGTCCCGTAAAATTCATGGAAATGTTTTTCTTAATTTGCTTTGGGATTTTACATGAACGTAGTTTCTGACGGCACTTGATTCTGAGGCCCGGTGTTCCCGGAATTTCTATCCAAAGTTTAGCTCGGTACGTTCAGTGAACGAACAAGCGAGAATTCCAATATTTTGAATCGATGCATGGAATCGAATTCCGAGGGCACCGATGGAATCGTAGCGCCGGTAATTTCTTAGGAACACCATTTTCGGAGTTGCGTTTTCACGAGAGAAGATGATAAAAATTGTGGAAGTTTAATTTATAATTTAACTACAATTTTTATTTCTTTAAGTGGTTTAAGGATTTTGGTTGAAGTTGGGTAACTACCCAACTTCCCAAGAGAGGTTATGAGGGTGGTGGGGCCCACACGAACCCCACCCCATCATATTCTTAAACCCCCTCAACTCACCATTAATTTTTGGCAACTTATGTTATTAATTAAGTGAGTTAAGTGTGGATGTTTGAATTTCAAACTCTTGAAATTCAAAAGTTATGTTATGTTAATAAAATAAGAGGTGAGCTAAATTTATTTTTGGGTTAGTTTTTGTGGTGGAGTATTGGGAAGAAAAAGGCTAATGATTGAGGAACTTCTTCATCTTCGACGAAGAACGCGAAGAACACATCGGTCTCCGACGAAGAATGCCGAGTTCTCGGAAACCGATTACGCGACGCCGTGTATCGTGACGCCGAAGCGACTTCCTCCTTCTACGACGTCTCTTTCCGCGATGGTTTTTCCTCGACGAATCCTCGTTCGACGAACCTACGTTCAAGCTCGCACGAGGTAGGAGATTTATTTATTTATTTTCTCGAACGTGAATTCTATCTTGTCGTCCTTTGTGAAAATACGACCTTTTGATATCGACTAACGAGAGGGGGCCATACTGCACAAACATGGCCGAACCTCCTCCTTTATTGATGATGTTTTTATTGCGGTTTGGAACAAAATGGTGGGGTTCCATCGCACCACGCGGAATCGTGCGACAAGGAATGCGCGGCGCCGTTGCGCCGTGCCGTGAAATTGAACCAAGTCGCCGCGCTGTCGCACCGCGCTGGAGAACCGTAAAAACACCGCGGCCGGAGCGGGGCCACGGTGGAGAGTTGCGGCGCCGTCACGCTACACCAGACGAATCAAGGCCTCGGCCGGTTCCGGGCCACGGTGGAGCAAGGAGACCGACGACCGGTTACGGGCCGCCGGCGTCGGAGCAGGGGGACCGGCCGTTGCCGGTCCCGTGGTGGCAGAAACCGGCCAGCCGGGGCTGGCCGACTGGACAGGAGGACAACTGGGGGTTCAAACCCCCGGCCGGCCAGCAAAATGGCCCCCATTAAAGGGGGGCCATGGTTACAACCAGGGGGGCAGGCGCCCCCACTCCAAACGGCCCGACCGTTTGGCCGAGCGCTGGGCCAGCGCGCTGGGTGCGCTGTGCCCAGGCCGGGCCGCGCCGGTCCGCACCGACCGGCCCGGACCATGCCCAAGCGGGCCGAACCCGGACCTGGTATGGGTCGACCCAGATCGGGCCAACCCTGGGGGTATCGGGTCGGGTCGGAGCGGGCCCGAACCCCTTATTACCGAACCTTTCCGATTGAACGCTCATAACTTGTGCTACGGGCCTCCGATCGACGCACTGTCAGTTGCGATACGATCCTTGGATCGAGATGGTCGTTTCAGTATATCACACTCAAGGTTTTGGAATAATTTGTGTTCTGCTGGGTTGGTTCATAGACGAAACCAACCAGGCCCTCGGAGCGGAAACACTCATATATTAAGCTCCGGACGTCCGAATGACGTTCCATCAACATTGTTAGATTCCTCTTAGTGATACAGATCTTTTGGCTTACTCTACCCGAGGTTTGGATGCAGGTGGAGTACGGTCGGGTTGGTTTTACCTTAAAAACCAACCGGGCCCCTGGGATAAAAAAGCCAATAACTCTCAGACCGAGCGTCCGATTGACGCGCCATCTGCGACGTTGAGTTCCTGTTGACGATATGGAACTTTTGGATACATCAACTATGGACTATGTGTCAGTTGATGTATCAGACTCTCGGCTTATGGAGCAGACCCTCCCGAACGAGTTTGCTGTGTGCGGGAACCCTAGATATGGCTGCGTTTGCGACTGTGACGACGACGACGACTGTACAGAGATCCTCAGTGGATTCGATGGCGACGACTACAGCACTCAGCAATCCTACGTGGATCAGTGCTACCGATCCTGTGTGGGTCCGATCCTGTGTGGGTCAGCGCTCAGCGGTCCTATGTGGGCCAACACCTACAGATCCCGTGTGGGTCCGATCCTGTGTGGGTCTTTGCGGGGGTTAGTTACCTATCGATCCTGTGTGGGTCAGATCCTTTGTGGGTCATTGCGGGGGTTAGTTACCTATTGATCCTGTGTGGGTCATATCCTTTGTGGGTCATTGCGGGAGTTAGTTATCTATCGGTCCTATGTGGGTCAGATCCTTTGTGGGTCATTACGGGGGTTAGTACCTATCGATCCTTTGTGGGTCTGACGGCTTAGATGATTCAATGGAAATATCTGATCATCTCTATCGTCATACGAAGAAGTATAACTTTGTGAGTTGAATCCTATTTTGCTTTCCTATGTGGAATGTGTTGTGCTATCCTGTGTGGATTTACATTTTTCTTTCCTATGTGGAATGTGTTGTGCTATCCTATGTGGATTTACGTTTTTCTTTCCTATGTGGATTGTGTTGTGCTATCCTGTGTGGATTTACATTGTGCTTTCATGTTTGGACTGGGTTGTACTTGGGCTCAGATGTTGGAGCCGAATGAGAATTTATGACTTAGGTATATGTATGGGCATATACCTAAGTAGTGTCGTATGTTACTTCATGATTGTATCATTCCTTTGTGGATTTTTGGAGACCTTCGAGGGTCTCGGGGTCCCTACTGAGCAGCTTATACTCACCCCTGCACGGGCTATGACCGCACTACGTTGTGTTGGTTGCAGACGACAGACAACGCTGATCGTGGTTGAGGCTTGCAGAGCAGGACGGTACCTGGAGGTGGACCACCGGACAGGACGTACTCGGAACGGTCGGCTGGACCCGAGGAGCATAGGAGGCTATCTGTACCCACCCTTCAGGTGGGATTTCCAGTGGACAGCTCGGCGTTGCGGCTTTACTTTACAGTTGATGTTTTCCCTTCTAGTTGTACTTTACTTTCAGTTTGGGTTTGTATACTGGCCCACTTACTTTTCCGCACTTACGCTTGTACCACCTTTTACTTAGTGTTTACTTTTACTGCTTGCTTGCTCTGTGGTGTTTTTTTACTTTACAAGGGCAATGCCTTCCCTTTTTATCAGGAATTTTACGCCTTGGTGCTAGTCGCCAGCCCCTGGACTATGGAAGGCAGGCTTGGGGTAGTCACGACACGGGCCCCAAGGACGGGTCGTGACAGTTGTTATTCTTCCCTTTTCGTAATGTGAGAATTATTTATGAGAGTCAAAAAACCTGAACCCTCCTAATTTCTCTAGGTAAAAATATTCTTAGGATAAATTGGTTTTGGTACTGAAGGTTGAGTATAGTTTTATCCAGCTTTATATTTATGATTATCTTAATGTTATTTTTGAAACCATACTACTAGAGGGTCCTAGTTATAAGTGGTGGACGTCTATTATTTAGACTAATTCAGACAAGTAATATTCAAGGAAAAGTTTCAAGGAATGGTTCATTTTACATTATCTTATAATGAAGTGAATGTATTGATGACTATATAATTTTATAGCCTCCATTAAAGGTATGGAATGGTTTTTGAGTACATGAATCATTTTATCCAATTGGTGACAAACATTCATAATATAGACTAGGATGATTCCTTATTGGATTGGTGGTTTGAGTAAAGTCTTTGATCAAACATCTCACTATTTTTTTCTTCCTTTAGACTCCACTTCTATTGGGTGGTTGTGAGATAAGCTATCAATGTTGAAAAAAGACTAGTAGGATCATCAAAGGTGTTTCATGTTTCTTGTATTTTGAGTTGTGGTGGAGGAATCTCTAATAATGGGAAAAAGGAAGTGCGCTATATCAGACCTTATAAGTGGTAGTTTAAAAAAATATATTTTTTCTCACCTGTTTATTCTGGGATAAAATACTTGGTTTTTTATCATTGCCAAAAAGTGGGACATATTAAATATCATTTTTAGAAATCTATGAAATATTTAATACATGTGTTCATGTGGTCCATCTATAATGATTCTATAGAGGGATTTCTTATAATAATGGTAGAGAAAAATGAATCACTTATGAAGAATCTTTGAAACAACCTATTAAACTTGATAAATATGTAACTAATTTTTGAGTTATATTCTAATGTATTATGTTTCCTCTAGTTAACATTTCATTTTTAGAGGTTGTGTTTTTGTTTATTTATGAGATTTAGTGGTAACATTTATAAATTTATTAGTGTAGATCATGGATTCTATATTTTTGAAATAAGGATCAAGTTTATATGGATTCATAGACAATATATTAACATGTTTAGTGTTTCTAGAATTTATTGAAATGAGTCTTAAAAATTTGAAAATATTGGGTAACCTGAATCAATTTAGAGTACAAGAAGGAGTCTTTGGGATACTGAATCAATTGGGGTGATTTATATTTGTTTTCTTATATTGTTTAATATCTTAACTATCCAGTATGAGATATTAACAGCACTGGTATGGCTTTTACCATTTTGATTGATTGTGATTATCTTCATTTGGTGTTATTAGAAATTGTATTCCACTGTAATGGTAAGTATATTTTACCTCTGTACTACTAAGGTTCTTATTCAAACATTCTTTTCAAAGGAATGATATTAGAACATATATATCTTTTTCTATGAAATTTATAACTAATATAGTAATAACATTATAAATAAGTATACATATTGATATTCCTTCCAATATTGAGATTTTGATCTTAAACACATGTGTGAATGAAGTAACAAAATTATCCACAAATGTATTATTTTATTGAAACTTTTCTTTTAGATTGCATTATTATATATATGCTATATCTGTTTCCTTTATTTTAAATTTTCATATTTGGATCCTAGAATTTTCTACTTGTTATGGATTCCATATAGAGAATTCTCACCTTCTCTTTTACCTTTGATAGATAGAAATTTATATTTAGATCTCCAAAATTTTGATCATTCTATTTTAGATGAGTTTCTATCTACTAAAATTTGGTGCAAAATTCATTTCTAGTAATATTCTCTATTGTAGCTCAATATTTAGATTGAAATAATTTTCATCAATTCTTTTTCTACGACTCTCTATTTTCTGACAAAGTGAGTACTTTCTTGAAGTATGGAACTTATTTTATTTCATAATGGTACCCATATTCTATATATCTTCATTTAAAGAAATCAAGTCTATTCATCCTATTTTTCCATTTGAATATATATTATTTTGTGATTCTATTCATTTTATTATACTTGTAAGGTGTTTTCCTTCATATGCTTCCTTGTGAGTTGCCTAGTACTAGACGGTGTGTGAGATACTTGCTACTAGTTAGAAGGAAGTTTGACGGAAGCCTACTATGTATGTATACTAACGGTTTAACTAAATAATTGGTATTAAGTATGTAAGCCTATTTATACAACTGGTTCAACGGAACTGTTGGTATTAAGTAGGTAAGCATGCCTGTTTTTCCAACAGTTAAAGTTAAAACATTGGAATTTTTCCATGTAATGGTTTAAAACTGTTGGAATAAAGGTATAACAATGTTTGAATACAATTGGTATAAATCTATCCAAATGGTTTCCAACTATTGGGATAGGTATTAACCAATGGTTCATCATGAACCATTGGGATATATCAATTCCAGGATCACTATACAAATGGTTCAACTTAAATTGTTGGTATAGGTCTATCTCAAAGCCCAAAACCCCAACAATTTTATAAATCATTGTGATAGGTTATCCCAACGGGTTTGGGTCATATCACAATAATTTCCAAACATTGATATAATATTGTTTTACAGTTCTAATGGTAGGCCGTACATACTCATGAACAATGTTTTTATTTTTTGACGGATGAAATGAAAGAAAGGTAAATAATAAATCATTATTACCGAATAATTATTTTATCATATAAATAATATATTTAAAAAATATATATCCTTATTTCCATCTACGTAAAGAGTAAATGATAAAAAATCACATCGCTTCATGGAGGCGGTAATCCACAAGTACGCATGGGCGACATTATCATTTTCCAATGCATTGGAAGCTAATAAGGTAAATGTGATATTTTAATTAAATAAGTATAATAATTTCATAAATATCATATATATACATTAAATTAAACATTATCTGCATCTATGGGTGGTGGTGATGAAAAAAAAAGACATCAGTTCACGGGGTGGAAGTCTGCCAAACACACAATTGACGATTTATTTTTCCATTTTATGGAAGAGTGGAAGGATATGGGGTTTAAAATAGACGTACTAAAATAAAATTATATAGTATTTAATGGATATATTATATTTTAAGTTTTAATACACAAATTAGGATGATAAAAGTATAAGTTAAATAAGATATTTTAGTGAAGATAATTACCTTTGGTTAGAAATTTTTTCATTAGATCTCTTATTAAAGATCCTAGGGATAATATTTTTTTGGGAAAAAATCTCTAGAACATGGATAAGGATGTTGGAGAAAGATTTTATCATGGTTTTCTGAGATAAATGGAATAGGATATGTGAAGAAGATATAGGAGTAGGTTCCTTTTTATAAGTGGGGAGGGGCACTTCTTAGAAATAACATGGAAATTTCAAAAAAAGAATACAAAATGATAAAGTAATTCCAAAGAAAAATGATTCCAAATGAAAATATATTAATATTTTGTATATTATAAGGTTTATATATTTTCATCCAATAGTTTTTTTTAAAAATTTAACAAGAAAAATAACCCTTATTTTTTGGATTAACACCTCGATAACCTTGTTTTAACCTTAACCAGGGTAATTATTTTTTACTATTTTTACTATATATTATGATAAAAACATTAATTTTAACATATTACCTAATATTAATTATTTTGATTCCAAATATTTAATCCAATTTACCAAATTCAATTTGAAAAAGTGTAAAAAATTTAATTTAAAATTAAACCTACAAACACATCCAAAAAATGGTTTTCCAAATGAAACATTTTCATATTAAAAAAATGTTTTTGTTTAAAAAATCATCATAAAATGAATATAATGACTAAAATTGAATTAATTATAATATTATTTCACAAATTTTACTTTTAAATTAATTTTAAATCAAAATAGAGATTTGTAAATTACTTAAATAAAATTCCTTTTTTAATGAAAATCAGTATTTTTTATTGTTCATCCAATAAATAATCTTTCAATAAAATTATAAAAACTAAAATCTAAGATATTTTTTCATGACTATTTAAAAAATTATGTTCATTTTTTATATACACTTTCTAAAAGTTAAAAAAATGACTTTTAACAATAATTATGAAAAATTTGACGAAACTATTTTAAGAAAATTAAAATTTTTATGAATAAAACAAGATTTATTAATATTTCATGAATAAAAAATATTATATAAATGGTAAAATTTTTGATTGAATACATATTATATAAATTTCATTAAAATCATTCACTAATAGTAATTAGTTAAATTTATTAAAATAAAAACACATTGTAGGCATAAATAATGTTTTTAGGAAAACATTTTTTTTACATTAAAATGATACAAATTTTAATTTAGAATCAATTGATAACAAATAAATTTATTTGTACATTTTTAAACCATATATTTTTCATAATTCAGTTATTACTATTCATACCATCTAATTGAATGTCTAATTTATAACGATATAACATATTATGGTTAATGCGTACTTAGATTTTCATGTATCACATGTTGTTGAAGTGATTAAATTTATTTAAAAAGAAATATTCCATAAAAACATTGGTGTTACATTATTCCTTTAAAAAAACTTCTTCCTCAAAATTTAAATAATGTCCCTTCGTGAACAGATTTTGGTAGTTTATCATAATTTAATTAGGTTCACACACCACCTATTATATCTTATGATTTCTCCCAAATACCTCTACTAGAAAAGTTGTTTGATTCCTCATGACATGTTATTTAGTGTCCAGAATCTAGATTAGTTCTTCATATCAAGATAAATCAGGTTCAAATTAAATTTCTCTAGAGGTGAGAACATCTGGTGGTTCTGAAATGTACTTCCTTAACAATGAAATATGAAACAGATCATGTATTTTAGAGAGACTTGTTGATATTTAAAAATAGTATGAAACAAAAATAATTATTTCTCTAATTTCAAAAGGTATAAAATACATGGGGCTCGGTTACCATTTCATAATTAACCATATAACACCATTCAATGGATATAATTTAAAGAAAACATGATATCTTACTTGAAATTCCTAATATTTCCTTTGGTTATTTAAATAAATATTTTTCTTGATTTTAGTTGCTTTGACATGGGATGGAATATTCTTTACCTTTACCATTGTCTCTTTCACATGTTTTGAGACTACATGGTTTCTTTCACCATCTTCTTCAAACAAAGGTAGAGTATTTCTTCTCTTTTCGTACAATGCTTCATATAACCCCATTTGAATACTTGAATGAAATCTATTTTTATTGGAGAACTCTACGAAAGTTAAATAATGATCCCACATACCTTAAATGTCATGATATACCAAAATCAATATTCTTTATAATGTTTGAATATTCCTTTCAGACTATCCATTGGTTTTAGTGTGATAAGTGGTTCTCAAATGAAACTTAGTATCAAGATCCAAAAAAATACTTTTCCAGTATTTTGATGTAAATTGTGGATCATGATTAGATAAAATCAAATTAAGTGCCCCATGAAGTCTTACAAATTCATTAATATATATATGTTTAAGGTTCTAAAGTATTAAATCCTCACTTATAGTGACAAAATGTGTATATTTGTAAATGTTATCAATAATAACCAATATTACCCAATTATTTCTAGGATTATTTGGTAATCTAGTAAAAAATCCAATTTTAATGTCATCCCATTTACAAATATTAATTAGAATATGTTATAGGACTCCTCTAAGATTCTATTTATCAACCACCACCTATTTATAAACCATATATCTAGAAATATAATAAGAAATTTACTTCTTCATATTATCCCACCAAAAACATTCCATCAAAAATTGAAATATCTTAGTGTTATAAGTGTGTATAGTGAAATTAGATCTATGAGAATTATCCAAAAATTAACACTTTATCATAGGTATATATAGAACACAATGAATATCTCCAAATTTCATAATTCCTTCTTAATAATTTATGTTTTACAATTTGACATAATCAATAGATTCATTTTTTACGTTAAAATTATCATTTTCAGGATGATAAATTTTTATGTTTTCCAAAAAATATTGGTTGGTAAAAATTTGAAATAGGAGTGATGTCTCCACTTCCTTAAAAATTCCCATATCCATCTATATATGATCCATGAACATCAGATATGTACCAATCCTAATTTTTGTCAGAACTCCTAAATCCTTCTAGCTCATTGCATCCATTACCTTATTTTTCTTCCCTGGGTGGTAGTGTATTATATAATCATAATTATTTAATATATCAAACCATCAACTTTTCTTTATGTTTACCTCTTTATGATAAAATGTATATTTCACACTCTTATGATCAATGTTTATCTCATATCATTCCCCAATAGAGATAATGACCCCATATATTCATAGAAAATATTATGACAACTAACTCAAAATCATGGGTTGGATTGTTTTGTTCATGAATCATTAACTGCATTAAAGTATGGGAAATAAATTTATCAATTTTCATAAGGACACAACCAAGTACATTATTTGATGCGTCACTATATATCAAAAATCAATCAACTCTAAATGATAGTGTAAAAATTGAATCATTCACCAATCCCCCATTCAATTATTCAATACATTATTCACATTCATTTTACCAAATAAACTTACCCCCTTTATGAGTAAGACTAGTTAATGGATTATACAATTATAAAAAATTTTGAAAAATATTCGATAGTAACCTAATAGACCAATGAAACTATCTACATAAATTATGTTCGTTAGTATAGGTCATTCTTGTACTTCCATTTTATTCACAAGATCAATGTATACTTCATCCTTGGAGACATTATATATAGGAAAAGATAATTTATAAATCCATAAATCACACTTAATAAATTTCCCATATAACTCTTTTCTTATATGATTATCATGAAAGATTTATAATTGGTTCCCATGGCCCTTATAGATCTTAGAGTACAACAATATATTATAAATAAATACTAGAAAAAAGTCATCAAGATATTCCTTGAATAATCTTTTCATTATATCTATAAAAAAGAGGATTTATTAGTAAATATATGTGGAAATACTATAAAATATTAATGTCCCTACTTTATAGAAAATGCTATAATCAAAATATATTCCTTATATATTCACAACTGATGATACCTATAATGAAGTTAAATCCTAAAAAAATATTCTGATATATATATTCAATTGGAGAAGTCATCAATGTAATGTAGATTATACTATTTATTTATCATAATAACATTAAATTACCTATAATTATTGCAAAACCAAATAGATCTATCTTTTTTCTTAATAAGAAGTGCCTGGGCTCCCCACAGATAAATAGCATGGAAACAAATACCTTGTCACACAACTCCTCTTGTTGTTTTTAAACACCAATAATTCCATAGTGTCCATTATATATAGATTATTTGATTTTGATGCTGAATCGAAGATTAAATCAATAGAAACCTCATCTTCATGATCTGGGGGATGTCCAGGTAATTCATAAGGAAATAAATCAATGTATTCACATAATGTAAATATATACTCAATTCTAAGATTACATTTTCCATCCATATCTTGTTTTTAATCTTCCTACTCTGGGATCTCATTTAGATGAGCTACAAGTGTTGGATCTAGACATGACTCAGATGATATAGTATCCCCTATAAATATAATGAATTCTACATCTTTATTTTGAATCATAATTTCCATCTCTTTACAATAAATATTTACACCATATTTTGAAATTCACTACATACAAAGGAAAAAATAAAAATATCCATAGGTATAATAATGAATTAGAAAAGTAGGTCATGTTTATATTTTATAATTGGAACTAAAAGGTACATCCTTTGTGTGGTGAGACATTCACTAAGGGTCTTGACTGATAAGTCCCTTATTAATCTGATATGGAAATATCTAACTTTATTGGAAAACATGGATGATATAAAAGGTTTCGAAGATATTGAATCAAATAACACATTAACTAAATTTTAGGATATGATCTATGTGCCTACAACAACATCATTAGGATATTTAACCAATGTTTTTTTATCAAATAAATATATCCTTTTTTCCTTTGGAAAATTTCTAGGAAAAATTACCTTGACATTTGGTAAAATAGTTTTCATAGTTCCCCAAGTCCTTATAGTTTAATAATTTCCTATTTAAATCTTATTTCTTACCCTTGAAAAAAAATATTGGGGACCTTTTTCTCTATACTTGTTGAAAAAACCTTTCCTAATATGTACATTCCATAGCTTTTGTTTCCATATTTATTAAAAGTTGTAAATTTAACCCTTCCCTTATACCCTTTTTCTATATTTCCATTTCCATAGTGTTTATCCAAACTTTTATTATATTTATTTTCTTTAAATTCATAAGAGTTGTATAATTATTTCTCTATATTATTAGCACATGATACTATACCCTTATATGATAAGAAGGTTTGGGAGACTAGTTCCCTTCCAAAGATTGGCTCTATCCCATCAAAGAAATGTCCAATGTTACTCTTTGAAATACATATGTAGTAAAAAACATAAACTTATAACCTTATCAAGTTATCTTTATACTTGATAACATTTTCCTCTTCCTTTTGTCTTAGATTTAAGACTTTTCTCTCAATATCCTCTCATAGTTTGTAAGGAAAATATTTTTTCTAAGAATAGTAACTTAAAATACATCCATTCCATGGTTTATATTTCCTCCTCATTCTTGGTATTTTTAATCAATAACCACAATTGATTCAAATAACATAAGAGGTGATAAACATCCATGAAAACATTTTCCCTTTCACTACTTTCCAATGTTAGAAAATCTTCACTATGAAGCTTATCCATAACAGAATTATAATTGGAATTTTAGTCCCATTAAATTATAGAGGTTGATGAATCCAGAAGAAATATGAAATTATTACACTGTATTATGTATTAGTAGACTACCCCACACGGGAAAGGTTATTGGTCATAACCTTAGTTTTTTCCCAAATATAGTAGTAATTTGTTGAGCTCCAGCTGCAATTGAAACTCCTGCTTCATTATTTTTATTAGGAGGGAAATCCCCCCATTAAACATATAAATTGATATGGTTTCCATTCCTTCTAATAGGAAACATTTATAAATAATGAAATATACTAAATTAGATCCTAACAATATGAATAATAATGTATAATTTAAAGACTAGTGAACTACTTAACATAAACAAAAAATTCTATTTATAACTAATCTCAAAATAATAAAATTGGTATCTTTGTTAATATTCCCAAATAATATATTTTTTTAAATTCCCTTATAATGGTTTGTAATGGAAATGTGAATTAAGCCAAGGATATCCCTCAAGAGTGTCAGAAAAGGTGTGTATCAAGGCCCATTTTCATGCACCATGTGACGACCTAGTCAAAGCCCAATCTTCCCTTTTGAGAGTTATTACCCCGAGGTGCAACTATTCTAGATCCCCACCCACTTATAGTATCTAGAACGAGTTATATTTCAAGGAAAAAAAATAATTTACACATTAATAATAACATAAGATGTTATCTGATACTTATACATATCATCTATGAAATTCATTAGGATATATTCCCTAATTTAAGTTTTTCTAAATATAGTTATCAAGGTTTCTACAAAAATTTCTCTAATAACAACTGTAATGACCAAAAACCAAGCATCCTAGAGTTGGTTGTGAAATTATTAAATTATGCTAAGATATAAGTGATTATATCCCAAAGGATCAAATAGTTTAGTAGTCTTGGTAAATAAGATATATAATTGAATCTCGCAATATAATTTAAAACATAAAATTCAGCATAGCATTTTTTTGAGAAGAACATTAATACCTTTATCATATCCATCTATATCAATAATAATACACTTATTGGCATCCTTAGGAAAGGAAACATAATAAAGGGGTGAGCTCATATTTTTAGTAATGGTGTGAATACATTGGAATCAATCAAGAATAAATAATGAATAATAAATATAGAAAGGTAAATATCTGAAAACACATTCCATTTAATTAATAAATTGAACATGAAGAACAATATTGGATGAATATATTGTGATAAAATAATTCAATATAAATAATAAAATGAACTTAAATAAATTATATGAATATAATAACTAATAAAATGATCACATAGACAACAATAAATAGTCTTATAATGATGTAATTAATAATTATAGATTTCATAAACATACCATCAAGGCCTTGTGATGAGAAATATTACATAAAAGGGAAAGGGATCTACTAAATACCCAAGCAAGTCTTTTCTCGTGAGACCTACCAATGAATCAAGGGGATATAGAGGGCCCAACACATCAATTAATAATTCCAAATCATTCCTCATATGAAAGGGGTGAAAATAATCAATATAAATATTCATATTGGAAAACTAGCATTCAAAATGTTAATACTTTCCCCAATCAATAATATCAATCATAAACCATCCAGAGTAATTTGGAGAATGGTATAAAATAGTAAAACCATAGTCAAACATATCATAAACCATATAGGGGAAAACTAATGTTGGTATATTTAAAAATATCATTAGTGGAATATAAGTAAAATAATATCTTTTGTCATTAATTAAAAAAAATATCAAAAAATGTAATTAAAAATATTCTTAAGGAAAAACATTTTCACTTTAAAATTAACTATAAAAATTTTCAAAAAATATTAGAAAAATAGTATTATATGAAAAGAATCATTGGAAATTTTAAAATATTATTCAAATAAATGAGTGTTTATATTGGAGGAAATTCCTATTCATGCTAAATGTCAAAAATTAACTCATTAAAGAAATTATAAGAAGATTACATTTAATTTGTTGTGTAAATAGTAAAACATGGGGAATAATTAATTTTAAAAATAATTTTATAATATTTAAAAAATTGAAAACATTTTAAAAATGAATGGAAATTAATGGGAAAGATTACTAACTGAGTAGAAAAATAAAGCTGATTTTCCTAAAAAATATAGTATTGGTATCTTTAGTAACTAAATAGTGCAAAATGAGGATTTTTTATTTAATTTCAATAAATTACAATGGTATAATAAAATATATTGGGTTTATGATATAAATATCAAATATTTTTTACCAGTGGATACTTTAACGTAAAAAATCCGAAATAATAATGAGATTGTGAAACAAACCCTTACCACTTTGGTATCTTTTGATTAGTAAGCTCAAAGAATGATATATACTTATATGGATATGTATATCCCACTAATTTTATTATAAAAAACATAAAATAAATTCATGTGCAGTATATATTCCACATTAAATAAATAAGTTGTGAATATGACATATGTCTCAGGAAAGTGAAAGTGACGTGAGAAACCTTTAACTTAACTTCCTTTGTACATGTGGAAACCTCATGTATAATAAATATTGACTTATTACACATATATTATATAAATATAATGATATATATTATAAATTATATTATTTACTTATAATCCTTTATCAATCAATTATTATTAATTCTATGATAAAATCACTGTTTGGGGTAGTAACTACTTTGTCTTTTTTATGTTTTTTGGTTTGGTGGATCGGTCCTTGTACTTTGATCATAGTTAAATAATATAAAAAAACATTAAATAAATATCATATATATTAATTATATAAGTATATATAATAGTCCATAAAATTTAGAGTTTGAAAAACGTGTTATTCCATTCATGGTGACGGTAGGCCATATATACGCATGAACACTATTTTCCGTTTTTGAGATATAAAATAAAATAAAGGTAAATAGTAATTTAACATTAAAGAATAATTATTATATCATATAAATCATATTTTTTTATAAAATCCATTCTTATAACCATCCATGTAAATTTAAAATGAAAAATGAATCATATCACTTCATGGAGGTAGTAGTTCACAAATAAGCATGAGCGACATTACCTTTTTCCAATAGATTGGAAGGTAATAAGTAATATTTGAAATTTTAATTATATAATTATAATTATTTCATAAATATAATATATATAAATTAAATCCATTATTATATCCAACTGTGATAGGTGTTGGTGGAAAATGACTAACATCGGTCCACGAGGTGATCGTCCACCGTACACATGATCGACACTATCATTTAACATTTGATGGAAGAGGTGATAGATATAGGTTATAAAATCAATATAATAACATATTTTTTTGGTAGACACTGGTGATATTATATTGGAATTATTAATACAAAATTTTAGGTGGTAATAGAATACTTAAAAATAATGAATTCAGTGAAGGCAATTATGTTTTCTTGTAAAAACCTACTTTGGATCTCTTATTGTGGGTCCAAAGGATGATCTTTTGGGAAGACCATAAGATATATAAAAAAGATATGAATTTTGGGGATATATTTTTTTAGGTTTTTTTTGAGTTAAATTTCATAATAAATTTTAATACACAAGAGGTGGAGGTGCCTTTTATAAGTGGAGGAGGGGACTTTCTTGGAAACCACTTGGAAATTTCCCAAAAGAATACATATATGATAAAGAAATTCCCATGATAAATGATTCCAAATGAAAATATATTAACTTTTTTTTGTTAGGATAAGGTTTAAATATTTCTATAAAATAAAAATTTGACATGTTTAATTGGAAATCATACCCTTATCTTTTATTTTAACCCCTGATAATCCGGTTTTAACCTTAACCAGAGTAATTATTTTTTTATGATTTTTACTATTCATTATGAAAAAATATGATGAAAAAATTAATTAATATTAATTATTCCAATTCAAAATATGAAATCAATTTTACTCAAATTAAATTCAAATAATTGGAAAATTTTAATTTCAAATTAAACACACAGGCATGTTGATAAAATTGCTTTCCAAGGGAAATGTTTTCATAAGTATAAAAAGATTTCATATCGAATATAAATATAAAACTAATTCTGAATACTTAAATTGTATTAATTATAATTTAATATAACAAATACTACTTTCAATACAATTTTAAAACAAAATAAAACATTTTAAATACTATAAACAAAAAAATGTTTTCAATAAAAATCTTTATTTTGTTTACTATTCATCGAAAAATTAATGTTTTGCAAAAAATATCCAAAAATAACTCTAAAGTAATTTTCAAATTATGATTTGAAAAATGAATTTAATTTTTTTAATATTTTTTTTCAAAGTGTAAAAAGAGAATTTTAAAATTAAGTGTAAAAAATATGACGAAAGTATATTTTTGAAAAATACAGTTTTTGTGTATAAAAATAGATTTATTATTATAACATTACTAGAAAAATAATGATATGAATGTTAAATTTTTTATTGAATATATATTATTTAAGTTTCATTTAAATAATTCAAAAATAGTGATTAGTTTAATTTATTAATATAAATTCACATTGTGCCTATAAAAATAGTTTTCCATAAAATTTTTTTCCTCACTTTCAAATGATTTATATTTTTATTTATAATCAATTTGATAAAAAATAAATTAATTTATACATTTGTGAAATATAAAATTTTCATAATTTATCAATTATTATTCATACCAACCAATTTATCAGCTAAGTTATAACAGTATACTTTATAAGAGTTCATTTAGACTCGGGGTTGCATGTATTGCAAGCTATCAAAGGGATTAAATTTATTTAGAAAGAAACATAACATAAAATATTGGTGTGTTAGAAAATGATAATTAATTTATCTAGATTAAAAGGTATTTATTTCCGCATATGTATATATATTTTCCAATTCACTTTTCTTCTCTTTTCAATAATTTTGATGTTTTATTATTAGATATCCTTTTAGATTAATATTGTTAAAATCCATCTTCAACTCCCCATAATTTATTTTTAAAAAAGTTAAACCCTTTTCAATCATACATGAGGTAAAATTTACAAGGATGTAACTTATGTTTGGTGGGGGGGGGGGATTTAACACCCTTAAATTTTAGTATGTATTTTTTGAGTAAATATCATGTTGAATAGGATGTGATGTATTCAAAACTGAAATAAATTGAGTAATGCTTTATCAGATGAAACAAAACCATAAAATAATTATGAATATTAAATTTGTAAATAAATAAATTAACACCCAAAATTATATAATATAAGTAAAGGAATAGTTAAAATTATAAACAATTCATTTGTTTATAAAAGTGATTTTTGTCCTTTTTTTGTTTTTTTTTCATTTAAAATATATATCTATGAATCTCATAATTTTAATTTTATAAAAATAAATTCCTTTTTTGAATCATAATATTAAAATTATCTTATATTGAAATTTTTTATTTGTACAAAATTGCTGATTTTTATGTAAATAAAGAAAAATACTCATTTTGAAAATACTATCTCTTTTGTGACATTATAGTATAATAAGAATGAATTGAATATTTATGAAACATTTTTTATAAAAAAAATATATTTAATAATAAATATAGTGAATTTAAAAAATAACATTTTACTTATAAATCTAAATTTGACATTGTGTAAATCTAAGTAATGTTTTTATTCAAATAGAAACTAATTTTGGTTCTTCAGTTTTAAAGAAGTATTTAAAAGGATCATTTCTCTTTTAGTTTTATTTGTAAGTAAAATAATTCTCATTTGATTAAAAAATCACATTAATTACATGTGGATAAATATTATACATTATTTTTTGTAAAACTATTTTAATGCTTAAAAGGGTATTTTTATATAAAAATGTTTTTCATTTCATTACACATACTTATTTGAAGAGAATATTTTAACACATGTAGAAATTGAATCTTATAACATAGATTACATATTCATTATTAGAATATTATAATTATTTAATAATTATCATTTCAATTTTATTCATAAAAATTAGTCACCTAGGTAAAAATGGTGTTACCAGGGAAAAGGTAAAATAGGGTAAAGGCATTAAATCAAGGGATAAATACTTAAAATATCAAAAACTATTATCATGAAATGAGTGTATGAGGTCATTATATACAACCAAATATTAACTACCATTTTTATGAAATTTGGACTTACTTTATTTGAGAATGACTTCCCTTTTTTATTTTATGATTCAATAAATACAAATATGTAACTATATCTTCCATAATGATTTTAAATTTTTAGATATGGGAATGATAAGGATAAAAATAAATTATGGATGAATATTTATGATAAATAATTATTGGTTTGGAATTAAATTTATGTTATAATTTTTTTAATTTTATCTTATAGTATAATTATCAAAAAATATCACATAATGTTGACACAATGATTTTGTATGACATAGAAAAATGAAGTAAATGATTTTTAAAGAATTAAAAGTTTTAAGGTTTGGATGAATTATGGGTTTAAATGAATTTTATAGATAATTATAAAGGATAAGTGATTATTTAATAATTTATATTCAAATTCAATGGTTATATTAATGCCTTTAACGGCAAATTATTTAAATAGTGTTAAAAATTACTTTAAAGATATTTAATGAAAAATAATGTTTTTTAATTTATTTTAAAATAATAGAAATATTATATGAGGAAAATTTGAATGCAAAATGTTTTAATATTTCATTCATGTTACATTTTTTTTCCTCTTGGAATTTTTAAAATTACTTTCCACACCCTTAATGACTTAATATTTCTGAAAACAACATTGATTTCTCCCTATAAAAGGGGGCTTAATGTAATATTTTAAAAGGATATTATGAGGTCATTTATATCTAAAATTTATAAAAAAATTCATCTACATACTTACCATACTACATTACATGGACCCTATTATTAACATAAACTTGTCCTCAAAAGGACTTAAGTTTAATTTAAAGAATAATGTCAATAGAATAAGTGATCTTCATTCTCAAACTATTTAATGTTTCTTTCCTCTACCAAAAAATTTAAATATTTGATAACCATAAAAATAAAATTATATAAGAATATTTAATATAGTGAAATATTATTATGGGGTTTTAATATCTTTTTTCCTTACCCTTTTCCTCTTATATAAAATGACAATGCCTCTTGTGTGTACATGCAGACTATATCCTCCACAAAAGAGATACAATTTTTTTCATAACCACCTCACAGGGATGGTTAAAAAGATGAAATAAATTAATTTATATGATATTTATAACATAATAATAATTTTTTAAAGATAATATATTATCTACCCTCTTACCCACCCATTCCTTGGAAATTGGAGACATCACTCATGCGTTTGTGTGGACCACTACCTCCAAGAACAACATATTTTGTTTTTTTACCATATCATATAGAACATTATAAAGATGGATTTAATGAATAAATATAATAATTATAACAATAATAATATTATATATAGATATACCATTATTTATTTTTTTCCTTTATATCTATTGAAAAATGAAAATATCACCCTTTTATATGTAAAAACTACCATCTCAATTAAGCGGTGTGTTCCATTTTTCATCCCCAACTTACATCGATAGATATAAAATTATATTTAATGTATAAACATGAAAATTATAAAATTTTTAATATTTTTGAGATGATTAAACTATGACCAATGTGTAAGGAACAAAATAGTCGAATCAAAACATGTATGAGAAATGGGATAGTTAACACATATTTATTGATTATTTAACATATAATTAATAATAAATGGGAAAGAATAAATTATAAGATAATGGTATATAGTAATATAATTTTGAATATATTTATTTTATAGATCTATAATATGTCCAAATTTATTATAGATCAGTTTTTAATGTGTTTGACCAAGAGGATGTTTGAGGTAAGTAGATTATTAACTCAATTTCCTTTCCTTGGGTGGCATCACATTTTCATTGAATATGTTATTCCAATATTAAGTGTGTTATTTCCCACAAATTGTAATAAATTATTTTCAATATTTTTATTTTTATTTAAATCTATCCCACATAATCATTTCATTGAAGTACTCGTACTTCAAATGTTACGATCATTGTAAGGGTTCTTGGTCTCAATTTCAATTCATTGAGCCGCGTTTCATGTTATGCACCATGATCTATTTTATATGGTGTAATTAAATCACCATTATAGTGTTTTGAAATTTTATTTCATGTAAATAATGTGTCTTATAAAATCATATCATGTTTATTTATTCAATTTATTTTTTATTGAAGCATTACAAATGTTGTAAGGGTTTCTCGTCTCAAATTTATTTCATTGAGACATATTTTAGTTAATTCACCTATATTAATTTATATGGTGTATACAAGACCTATTTGATTTATAATATCATAAATATCTTTATAATCATGTTATTATTAGTTCTTTCACATGTTCATTCTTTGAAAAGAGTTTTTTTGGTTTTAAAAGTTGTTAGGTATTTTTTTGAAGCCTTATTTTAAACATTTTAAAATATTTCTATTTCATTTCAAAGATTATTTAAATTATTAATGAATGTTCATATTTCTAATTAAAATATTGTTAAATGTCATTCTAATCTTTTTTTACCTTATTTAAAAAGTATTTAAAAGGATTCTTTATAATGTTTTCCATACGAGTCACTTTGGATTATCCTTAAAAATTACAAAAATATTTTTTAACATATGCTACATGAAAATATTTCAGCTCCATCAAGTCATTAATTAAGTAAAAATGTTTGATTACAATTTTACATGATTTTTAAAGAAAAATCCAACTTATATTATTTGAGGTAATTTTATTTTTTTAATGTTACCAAAAAAATATTTTTTACTTGTTTTTTATGGTGTATTTCTAACAGTTTTATAAAATTGTTTTTCATCAATATTAAAATCCTTTGAATTATTATTATTATTTATAATGTATTTTTTCTAATTATTAAGTTTAAATTATTTATCGTGATGTTATGTAATGACCATTTAAATAAATTAACATGAAAACCACCTCTTTTTACGAGTTAATCAAGCCATTAAGGAATGATCATAGTTTTAATGAGTTTTATGATGAAATTGATTTTGATTATGAGGTAAAATACCAATTATTATGAAAATTAAATATTTTATATGTTTTAATAATGTTATAGTTGTTGTACCTTATTTATGATGATAGGTGGATCTGATACAACCCTCTAAATAATTGGGTAATGATATGTTCTCCAAGAGGAGGCATAATTTAATTAATCATGAAGGGTTTTCCATTATCAGTGTGATAGTAAGAGTGATATAATGATTATATTTCAAGATAACCACATGGTTTTTCTATGATATCAATGATTTATAATTATTCACTTGAAAAATATAGATTTCAAATAGCTTATGATTTTTGAATCATATGATTTTGTTCATTTTTTAAATCTTTTACCATGAATCATTAATTTTTATCCATAGTTTCATGGGTATGAATTATATTATGTTATATACAGTCACTTTGATTATGTTATCATACCCATATAATCATGTTATACCCTCTTATGATATTCGTTTGCTAATGTTGATGTTTAACATTATAGAGTGTTTGAGCTGACCCTTCTTATGTTTCCATTTACCGATGTCATAAATAAGTGTGTCACATATAATAAGTCTAGAAGGGTAATGTTCATGGTGAATTTTTCAGAAGATGTTGAAGTATTATTATAGAATAGTAAAATATCATTATAATGAATAAATGACCACTTGATGGGAAAGACACATGTTTTGTTACATAATGGGTTTTTTAATTCTCTAAAACTCTAAACCTAGAAGGTATGGGTAGGTAAATAAATCAGTAATTTTTTATTGATAATGTATTTATAGATCGTATAAATTGAGAAATATATATTGGTGTTAAATCTTATAAGTATAGAATATATTTTCTACATCAGGGATGGGTGTATGGGTCTGGGTCATTATATTTGGTGCCCATGTTTTGATAAAGAGATTAGTTCATAAGGGAAAAATTTATTTTGTGCTCTAGATGAACCATAACATATATTACATGTAATTTCATACATTATGTTATTAGTGTACCAGGGTGCATGTTATATATCAATCTCCACTACCTGAGGTTAATAAGTAATATCATATATAAACACTCACACTTGTATACGTTGATTACACGATATTGAGTTAATCAATGAGTTATTAGTTATATTGCTTATCATATAGTTGGTTGTTATTAATAAATATGGGATTTTTTCTTGGCATGACATATATAAAATCTTATTTCTCAATAAAAAAACGAAATTAAAAATAAAATCAAATGATCATACAAAGATAAGTGTCATGTAATGATATTATAAATTTCTGTGCATGAAATGTGATGTGATCATCAGTTTAAATGAATTTCATGATATGTGCTAATTTATTTTTAATCCATAATTTCTCATAGAATTGAGAATATATTATATTGATATATTATGTGTCTTATGGATAGTCAATGTTATAGAAAAAGAGACTATATGATTATACATAATGTATGTGATACATCTAGAAAACATAAGTATATATATACATTTTTATGGATATCACAACTTTTCCATTTATATATTGTCTAGTACTCAGGTTTTTTGAGAGAATGATCCTTTATTACATTGATGATTTAGATAATTAATCATTTATTTCAGTGCTACGATGTCTCATGGAGTCATTTAGAGTTATTTTTTGAATGTAGATATGTTTTTTATAGAATATTTATTTAAAAGTTTGAGAGCATAATGATATATGATGAAAAATAAGTTTGGGAGGATATCTAAAAGGTATTTTTTGGATATGGTCTCCCAAGTTGTTATATATAGCTTTTTATGGGGTGAAATAATACTATGTTTATTAGGATATAATGAATGTTAGAGGTATATAGATTTATATAATACATAAAAAATATGATATGAATAAGGTCACTATATCTGGGTTTGTGAAAAAGTAAACCACATCATGATAAAGTTCATCTTGTCATGGTTATATGAATGATATTTTATTCATTATACGACAATTCATGTCAATGAAAATTTCATCCACTGAAAGATATCGTGATTGATTGTAACATCATTTAATTATATTTAAAGGCCTTTTTCTCTTTTTATAAAAGTTTTAAAGAGTTATATATTTCATTATGGTTAAAATAATGTTATCAAAATATGAGACATGTTTTCATTATACAGTTACGACATCCTAGATAGAACCAGCCCATAATTATGTGACTTAATGAAAATATTTCAATACATAAATTACCAATAAATTTTAGGTTTATATTTTTATAGAATTAGGATAAGATATAAATTGATAAAAACCTTAACTTTGTCAATTAATGGATATTTCTCCCAATATATAAGAAAATTCATAATACAAACAAGTATTCAACATATTCTATTAATTATCCACATGAGATACTCTTTTAGACATATCATAAGTTTTAATTTTATTCACAACCTTGGGAAATAGTAACATAATAAGGGGTGACCTCAAACACTCAGTGAGTGTAAGTATAAGAGATAAAAATCAAAGATTATAAGTGAATATAAGATTAACATGTTGGAATGATAATATAATCAAGGTACAAGAAAAGAATAGAGAAATAATCACAGATAAAACATGTATCACAATAAAATAATCATAAAGTGGTAGTTTAATCATAAGTGGATAGTTATAATAGGATCTTGGCATCAAAAGATTATTAACACAACACAATACATGACATTTAAATCATACCACCAGAGTTCATAACCAAGGTTTTGTGAAATCATATTACTATGTTTTTTCACCATGGTATCATAAAAACTTACCAAGGCATGCTTCTAATGGTTCGTAATAATTTCATCTATAGTGATTATTTATTTAACCAATGTGTTAGAGTGTTATCAGGGAACACCTTTCCATAAATTAAATGTATATTTCACATGTGTGTCATAGAAAATCAATCTTCATAATATCATAAAGAACCCATGGAAGGATAATGAGTTTCATATAAATTTAAAATAGAATCAAGTATATAAAATATTCATAATTCCATCAATAAATATGATAAAACCATGGGATATAAATGGGAATACAATGATACTAAATAGATTTCTAGGTAGATATAATTCAATTAAGTATATGATATTTACACCATATAGATAAATGGTATGTGATTTAGTAAATAATTTACCCATTAAATTTATGTATAGAATATATTTTAACACACTTAAATAATAGTAATGAAAAACAGTGTTTCATAAAGGAAAAACAATGGAATAAATGTTATGCCTATTCATAGTGGACAATTAGAAAAGATAAAGTGATAGATAATTAATATAATAGAGAATAAAATTTCATAAGTTATTCAAATAAAAAGATGGATTTGAAAATTTTAATAATATACTTGGTCAAGCATAAAATATATCAAACTATATTTGTGTAGTTTAGATAAAATTTTTAAGAGCATTAGAAAAATAAATTTTTAAATAAGTAATATCAATACACTTTTAAAAATATTTATTTTAAAAATAAATGTTTTATAAAACACGGAGGATTATAATATATTTTAGAAACCAAGAAATTGTACAGAGTAATATTCATAGAAACAAATAGTATAAGGAACTAGTCAGAATTAAAATGTTAAATGATTTTCTTTTCAAACTTTGATGAAAATGACCCATACATAAATTATTAAAATTTTATTTAAATTATTTCACTAAAATAAAAATTAGTTCAATGTAACCTTAATAAATTATTGATTAATAGAAAAACAAATTCAATATATCATACAATGAATATAGACACGGAAATGAAGGTTATCAACCAATAAAAAGTGTTATGGTCCGTTTAACTTATTAAAAAACATCAGGTACAATATGTTTCAAAGGGAAATGAAGTTTTTGAGGGGACATGTAAAATACCATTAATTAAATGAATATGGAAAACTAAATCCATTAGAGAGAAATAAATACATAAAAAATATATCATGATGCACAATATGAATATGTGTTATGAAATTAAATTTTTGACAAAGAACCCCTTACCTTAATTCCTAACTTATACTCATGTTCTTGAATTTACGATATAAAAAATAACTATCTTAATCACATATTTTAGGTATTTTTTCATAATACTAACCTTTTATAAATGTTATTTATAATTATTATCTACATGTATGTTAGTTAGTTATTATCTATTTTCAATATTAGGTGTGTGCAATCCTGATCAATTTGAATTGGTTTCATAATAGTAATGGTGTTATTTTTCCTTCTCCCAAATTTCACCATTTTTAGATTATAAAAGGCATTAGAATTGATTATATAAAATTGCATATGATGCTATAATTTAATTATATGTGATATTTGGTTGTGAAAATTAAAATTCAAATAATGATGAGTATGTTTTACTGATTTCTAACAAACAGACATTGGTATCTTAATTAATTAGTTTATTATTAATGTTACCATTGTAGAACAAAAGTTAAAATATTTACATAAATATTTAAATAATATATTTTTGGTAATTATGTTCTCATTGGTATTCATGATATTATTTTATATAATAAACACAAAAAAGAACATATTATAATAAATGGGTGACTATAGTTATTGAAGTGGTTTATTTTGGAATGAAATCATTATTATAACATGATATTATTTTATACATTAATGACCCAAACAAGTACATACTATAATAAATGAGAGAGTAAAGTTATTAAAGTGGTTTATTTTGGAATGAAATATTTATTATAAAATAATAGTAATATTATTTATATATTTTTAATATGGGGAATCTTATATTAATATATTTTAAAAATTAATAATAAAAATAGAAGAAAAATGAGATAATTAACTTCATGGATGTCGTAGTCCACATGTACGTAGGACTAATGTTTTAATTTCTGAAAAAATGAGTGGGAATGATGTTTGATTATAATTTTAATCTTCAGAATAATAATTATATTATATATGTCATATTTATTCATATATTACATATTTTAAACCATTTAAGAGAGCTGCCGGTAAAAAACAAAAGATGTCACTTCATGGAGGTGGTAGTACACACATATTTATTATTGGAATTTTTGTTTTTTTCTTAATGGAAAAGGGAAATGGTGGTTAATGATTAGTATCTTTGCATAAAAAAATTAATTAAATAAGAATAATAATTTAATTATATTGGAATGATCAAACTATATATGGAAAATTATACAATAAAAGAAAATAAGTAGGGACATATTACAACTCACATTGAGAACATGAGTTTTCCCTTGGACAAATCCTTGGAAATGGAGTACTTTAGAAAAAATAATGTGTATAGAATCTTTGTAAAGTGAAATAGGATTTTATGTGAAGGAAAATTGGTATATTTTAAAGATTAAACTGAAAATTTGGAGTGGTATTGAAGGGATGGTGAGAGGTTCCGTTTATTAGTATTGAGAATAGCATTTTTATAAATATTTCAACTTTATATAAATAGAGCACATGTTTCACAAGTCAATAATAATAAGGAATTGAAAATAATGGAGTGTTGTAATTTTTTTGATATAAACCTCAAAAACACAATTAGGAACATATTTTTTTACCTTTTATTCCTTTTACCCCTTTTGTTAAAACTTTTTAAACTTTTAAATTTTATAGGGGTAACTTGTTTTTAACTATAAAAATCATATTTTTTGAATAAAAATAAAATGGCACGTATCACTTAATATAGACCCTATAATTAAAAATTTAAAATAAAATTTATGAGATTAACTTTCTAAAAGTAATAAAAAATAATTTTAAAATACTAAATATATAATGTATTGAGAACAGCTATAGAGAATAGTTTATCTTGAGTTTTAAAATGTAAAACACAGGTTTATAAAAAAAATATTTTTCAAATTAAAATTTATCTTAAAAAATACATATTTTATCTATAAATTTGTTTCATTACTGTAAAATTCATACTTATATACTTATACCCTTATAAAAATCATTGTGCTTGTAAAATTGATATTTTTCACCATTCACCTAAAAATAAATCTTTTAGAAAAATCCAAAAAATATATCTAATATAATATAATCCAGATTAATCTATAAATTATGTCCATTTTTTAAAATTCATTTTCTAAAATTTTGTGATTTAATATTTAAAAAAAATCAAAAAATATAATGAAAAACTGTTTTTATAGGAGAACAACTTTTTAAAAAACTAGCTATTCATATTCTTAATTTTTATATAACAATAATAAAACTAGAATTAATAAATAAATATTATATTTTATTAAAATCATAATTTTAAAATAATAAATAGATTATTCCTTAATAAAATTTACAACATATAAAAAATACAAATTTCGTATAAAATATTTTTAATCACTAATTCAATATAGTAAAATTTTATAAAATGATATTAATATTTATTTATTTATATATATTTCATTATTAATTTACTTCAATTTATACCTATTAATTTCATGGATATTTTTTAGTTTTGAATTTTTTATCTAAAAAAAATATATCATGTTATTTTAGTTAGATATTGTATATTGTACAAGATATTAATAGAATATTTATTTAAGGAAAATGTATTATTAAATTTTGGGTTATGACATTGTCCCCTTAAATAAATTACATCCACTCTATTTTAATTGTTCAAAACTAATGATATAGTTTATAGTTTCCATAGGTGATGATGTATTTTTTTAGATGGTATTTTCCTATATTGTCAATTATCATTACTCTATATCAAGGTATTTAATCTCTGCCTATAAAATCACATATAATTTGATTAGGGAAGGATAAAATAATCCTTGTTATCCCTTATGATAGGTAATTAACTTGGATAATTCTCAAGTTCCCCACATTTAATACATTGAACTATAAGTTGTACCTTTATAAGAACTATATTTTCTTTCACTATATGCATAGATATATTTATTTTTCTATGATACTTAGTTCCTTTTATATCATTTTAATCACATAAAACAAATCCCAGTTCCTTTAATACATCACTCTTGTTGATTTTCATCACATTTTTGACACAATAAAAATTGAATATTCAATCCTTCATCATATTTATCACTTAAACATCCTTGAGATATCATCCTTTTATTCTTTGGTGTGTTTTGAAATATAATTAATTTCATATTTTTAATAATAATTTGGGATATATGGTTAGGATTAACCATAATATTTCTCACTCCATCTCTTATGTTGTTTTGTTTCTCATTTGGAAAATCATCACATTATCCATAGAATCATTTATTATTTTTATTCCTTTGGGATTTATCCATTAAAAAAACAAAAATGAGTTAATATGAGTGATGATCAAAATAAAGTATTTTTTAATATAATTACATGAAAGATTCAACCTCAAAATGTCTTCATATTTAAAAGTATTACATAATATTTCAGTTTAATGTAAATCACTCATGGTTCAATCTTGATTTATTTTAGTTGGGTTATATTATATTCCCTAACCTAATTATTTAACATAATAAATACATCATAATGTATTGTAAGGAAAATGTTATTAACTAATGTATATCCTTTCAGAGTTTCTATAAAGGGGTTTAATTTTAGTCGCATTAATCATGAACCATAGTGAAGTTTGAGTTTATAATAAACAACACTTTTTCATGGTTATTACCCCTTGTTTAATCTGTACCAAAACCGAATTAACATTCCATTACCTGTATAGGGATTTAATTTGTAGGAGAACTATACAATCTATACTTAACTAAAATATTGAGAAGCTATCCAATATATTAAATTATCACACAAACTTATCCCCGGTGTTTTCACTAAATTACAATTACCATAATACTTAAAATATTCTATATTACATCAAATAACCTAAAGGGTTATCTATGCCATTGAAATTATGAATTCCCTTAACTTATCACCACTTAATAACATTTAAATCCTCAAAAAATAACATCTAAATATAAATTTTTTTCTAAAACCTACTCTAATACCAACTATCACACCTCATAGATGTAATCATCTCATAATTAAAAGTCTTATAATAATATTTCATTACATAAATTTCCAATACCATTTAGGTTTATAGTTTTAAAGAATTAGGAAAAATTATAAACTCACTAAAGCTATGCCTTTATTAACTAATAGAAATTTTAACACTATATAGGAAACTTATTTATCCAAACAAGTTTTAATCCTATCTTATTGAGACCCTATCTTAATAAGCATATTGTTACAAAATTTTAAGTGCCATTAACCATCAAAATAAAATATAAGGATCGTAACGTATAATGTATTTGGATGATTAGGTACATAAAACTAAAAACATTGAAATAGAATAAAATATATTTGTTTTAATCATATATAAAGAGATCATAACTTCCATTGAGATCCTACTTATACATAGGATAACCTGGGGAATATATGAACAATAGTGATGAGCTTAAAAGCCCAGTAAGGATCTAAACATTGAAATAAAGAAAAGTACATGGGTTAGAAGGAAAAACATGATGACATATAAAGAAACGAGACATGAATAAAAATAATTAATCATAAAATGTAGAGAATGGGAAAATGTAATCATAGAATCATAGGAATATGGGAACAATGAGAAATATTAAACAATCATGAGTCAATGCTAGATCCAAAGACTATTTCACATGGCGGACAATGTCCCGTAAAGGAATCGAGTTCGCTTCCTGTCACATAATGATTTATAATGAGACTAAACATTAACCAATGAATTGGAGTGATATTTCATCACACCCATCATAATATTATTCATGAATATGTGTTCCATATGAAGAATCCAACATGAGGTATAACATAAAGGTTACCCACGGAAGGAATTGGGTCTCAAAAACAAGTCATAAGGCCTTACCCAAGGGAATATCATAAAATAGTTAATGAAAAATGTATTTAAATAATAATAAGATATTAATAAAGTAAAATAGTAATATATAATGATAAATTATTTTTAAATTATGTAAAAACATTTAGAAAGAGTGTTTAGGAAACTTTATAAATGAACCCCTTTATTGTGGTTTAAGAAAACACATTAAAGTGACATTCAAACTAAAAAGGTATAAATATTTTTATAAAACAAGAATTTAATCAATGTTGTATTACATGATAAAATTTTTGATTTTAGAAAAGTAATTTTGGATTAAAATAGATTAAGTATTTTACTGGAAAACGATCAATAATTTGAGAAGTTCCCTTTAATCGGGATTTATTATAGTGATGAAATGAAAAGGGAACCTTAAAAACATGTATTTCCAAATCCAAGAGATCATAATAGTGATAGGAACATATCTTTGAAAAATAAACATAAAATTTAGTAGGATTAAATTATAATAACGAAGAATTAAATTGGGATAAATAGAGAGAAATCATAACCCAATGGAAAATGTAGATTTTGAATGAATCCCTTACCTTATGTATGAAACTGTTTTCACTTGACCTTAATGTTCTGAACAATAAAATTAAATCCATTAATTCATTTATAACCCTTTCTAAATTTATATTATTTTTTATAATTTTATTATCTTAATTTTTTGCCATTTTAATGAGTAATAATATTCAATTTCGTCGTTCGGTAGTGTTCATTTCCTTGGGTTCCATTATTAGTCCACTTGTGTAAATTAATGAAACGTAATTTAAAATGGTATTAGATATAATAATGATCCATTATTTACATACCTGTATATTACATCCTTTTGTAGGACCATTCATAAATTATAAAAACACATGGCCAAAGATCGTATTAGTTTAGTGCCTTTGGAAACATGGAACACATCCTTCAAAATTGGTGAAATATCTTCAATGTCTCCCATAAATATATTACCCATTATAACCCCTAATTAAAAAAAATTATTTATAGCTTGAGTAAATAAAATATAAGAAAGGGTGAGATTAGATTCATAGTAAGGGTAAACATGGAAGTTAGTTAAGCCTAACATGGCAATAAGGGTATGAGAACATGAGCGCAACATTTAAAGATGATACCCTACATACTAAATATTATATACATTAGTCCTGGAATAAATATTGGTAGATTAAAATTCATGAATCAAAATAAAATCAAAGAAGATGATCCATGCGAGTAGAAAAATGTCATAAAACAAAAAAATTATGTTATACACTTAGTCTTAGAATATCTAATTTTAAAGATTCCAGCCAATAAATTCATAGAATATTAGTCTTGGGTTAATCACCCACATACCTACTTCAGGAATGAGATGTCCTCTTGTGTACCTTCTAGTTTCATTTTTATGATGACCTCCAATGTATACTCTTGTTGTATGCTTATGACGAACTCTTGTGTACCTTTTTTGCGGTCATAGGATGACCTACCATGTACCCTTTTGTTGTGGTATTTTGATGACCGCCCATGTACCTTTTGGTTATGGGATTAGGATGAAATCCCATGAAAACTATTTTTGTTGTATTAGGATGACCTCCCATGTACCCTCTTGTTTCAGACATATAATGACTTACCATTTACCCTTTTGATCTAATAGAAGATTTATCATTACCTAATAAATTAGAGATATATATAGATCCCACAAGTCACATAATGAAAGCCATACATATGTGTTTTTACAAGAATATAAATCACTCATAATATCATAACTCATGTAATAAAATAGAGTTAATAAATATCATTCAATCATAATATAACATAAGAAAAGAAAAAGTTTTCATAAATATCACCCATCATAAACATAAACTACTCTTAAAGAGAATAATAATGGTATCATTTAATAATAACTTTAGTTAAACAAAATTAACGTCAAATAATTTTATCTTAGATGGAAAATAATTTCAGAAGATCACTTATAACATTCTACAAACATAATTGGGTTATTTTTCCTTCAATATAAGTTCCCTTCTCGTTTTAAAATCCTTTTTTGTGATTTTTTTGGTTTACTATAGATTGTAAAAAATGTACACACTATGTTCTTGAAGTAAAAATCATTTACTAGGTGATGGTTGCATGTCTTGGCTTGGGAGACCATTTCTTAAAGGGGTAGGTCACGTTGTGAGGTTTTACATTTCATGAATGATGGGTTCATGTCGTTTAGGATGAAAATGGAAGTTTTTAATATGAGGTGACTAGTTTTTTAGTGAAACATATCCAGAATGGCCTTCAAATCATGACTAAGGGGTATACATTGTAACCCAACCCGTTCCTAGTTTAAATTCATGTGTTCAGAAGTTTTTCTTAGTTCTTCTCTATCCAAACTTCGTGGATCTCAACCCTAGACTCTCCCTAGGCATTATTTAGAGGCGTCTCACCTTTCGAATCGATCCGATCGGCTTCAGTTCATCATTTTTTCTATTTTGCATCTCTCTGGGTAAGTGTTATCTCCGATTCTTCGTTGAAATTGACTGTGATAATGCCCCAGTCTCATGTTATTAGATCCAATGATCCAAGTTGTATGTTTCTTGTCATCTTCTTCTAGAACCATTATGAGATATCTTTCTAGAGGCCTTTTGGTTGTCGTGCGGCAGGCATCCTTCATCGAGGTATGTGGTTTTCCTCTCTTCCACAAACATTTTGTGTTTATGTTTGAATCAACATTATTTTGGATTGGATCCTATGGTTTCTGTTGGTGATGTTGGGTTTTGTTCGTGGTTTTGGACTCCATTGCAGGTATATATGACCTGAACTTTGAGGTAGGTGGTTCCGTCTCTAGACTATGATAATGAACATGATTGGTTTTCTTATCAAATTTCTTTATAAAATGATTTATGATATTGTCATGAATTTTTTGTGTTTTGAAAATGGAGTTTGAAAGAAAAATTATTTTCCATTCATTTTGATAAATGGATTATAAATGGGATTGAAAGGTCATTAAAAAATTCCAATGGGTTTGTGAAAAAGGGAACATGGGTTTCCTTGGGTACTTAGGTGGAAGTTATAGGTTGAGTCCATCATCCATTGCATTATGATTATTAAAGAGGTTTTTCTTGGGGATTTTTTTCCTATGATTGTTGTTCTAGGAGACTGATATTGACTTTTTTGCGGGATTACTCTTGGGGGTTTCCACTCCTTCCTAGGCCCACTGTTCTAGGATTAGTTTTGTGCACTTGATTATTTTGATACGAGTGGTCTCCTGCCTAGAACTATAGTGTTACATGGTGTTTGATACCCATTCTTCTGATTTGTATTCCTTGGATTTCAAAGTTAGCCCTGATATTCATGTTTATGATTTTGGATAAATTTGATGTAAAATATTTTTTGAAATTGATATACATGATTTTTTTCAGAACTGTTGAAAAATGGGATGTTTACCATGATTTCTATATGAAAAGTTTATTTCTTATCATTCCATGGTTATTTTTTAAAATGAGCATATATGATTTATTTTACCAAGACTTGTTGTGGAACACCAGGGTGGGATCCTAATGAGCTTGTTAACTGGAATCATTTTCACTACTTCGGTGGTGTGTAGAACTTTGGTTGTATTCTAGTGTAGAGAAAGTAAAGGCACCATAGTGAGGTAGAGAGGTTCATGTTATCTGGGATCGATAGCTATTGGTGAGATGGTTGGATCTAGTTCATGCCATCGTTGGAGTAGCTATCGATTTTTATTCCCTTGTAGTAGGACTTGTCTTTTGGATTTTTAGCTGCTGTTATAGTTGTTTTTT
Organism: Viscum album; assembly: GCA_963277665.1. NCBI lineage: Eukaryota > Viridiplantae > Streptophyta > Magnoliopsida > Santalales > Viscaceae > Viscum > Viscum album. The sequence goes on from OY728153.1 coordinate 939,051,884, forward strand.
CCCACTGTTTTCTTATAGTTTTTTCATATATATTTTTTATTCTTCTAATATTCCTTTATTTCCATGTATATGTATTCCATGTGGTTATTCAGGTTGGATGAAATCGTTCCCTCAGTTTTATCATTCGATGCCTGGGTGCTTGTTGTGAGCCCCTGGGGATCGGGAACACCCTTCGGGTCTATGAAGGATTAGGTCGTGTGCCGGGTTTGAGGATAACCGAGGATGGTTCATTATAGTTTGGTATCATAGGTGTTCATTCCTCAAGAATCTTTTAATGGGGACTTGATATAGGATTTTTGGGACTTGAGAGGTATGTTAGGATGAGTACTTGGCTAGCTCTTGTCGTAACAGGACTCAAGTTACCATGGGATATCGGGACATGTGTCTCTAGTGTGAGTTTTTTCTTTTGAAATATCAGTTTATACTTATGGGTTTTCTTTTTTGAACTGAGATTTGTTCTGTGTCTGGCCATTCTTATGTTTTAGTATGTAGTAGTATGCTTCTAAGACATCTTCCACGGGTTCCCTAGGAAGGTGAAACGTAGTATCCTCAAGGAAATCCACCTATGGATCATAATATCATCAAGACTATCGTATGTGAAGTCTGTTTTTTCGATCATGATGTGCCACGAGCTCAAAACACAGTTGTTGAAGTACAACTAGAAGATGGAGGAGAAAGAGATCGATCGTGAGAGTTATTTCATGAGAATCCATTGTCTCTTAAAGGGATGGATGAACCTCAAGAGGTAGAGGATTGACTGGACACGATTGATCAGATCTTTGACTTCCTGGAGACACCTAATAATATCAGGGTGAAGTAAAAAATGTTCAAAACATGAGGGTTCTAGTAATAATTAGTGGGGCTCTATGGTCTAGGAAGACAGACATGTGGGCATGGATTGGAATGGTTTCAAAACCATATTCTTTCAGTAGTTTTTCCAGTGTCTCTGATGTTAGTAAAATCATTGGAGATCCTATCGTTGCAGCAGTGAGAGTATTTAGTGTTATCATACACCAATTGTTCTACTTAGCTTGTCTGTTTTTCTCCATATGTTGAAAGGAATGACTAGCTGAAGGTACAAGAGTACCTACAAGGTTTGTGACCAGACTATAGATCATAGGTGTTCATGTTAAATCTTTCTACCATTGTGGAGATACTAGATAGAGCAATGATTGTAGAGATGGACATGATAGGAAAGGTCTGTTCTACTTCCTCTTCTCTTCCAACTGGTGATAGATTTAGTGGCATGCATGGGGATAAAATGAAGTGGAAGGGCCATCACAAAAGTGGTGGAGGTGGGTCTCAGTAGAGAGCCTCCCCGACACCATCCATTGTAGCTGGTAGTGTTCCTATGACTTGCTACCAGTGTGGCAAAGGGGTCACACCAGACATTCTTGTCCTATGCTCATGAAGACATGAAATAGTTGTTGATGTGTTGGTCATATACGTCATTTCAGTTAGGCGATGAATATGAATCATTATGGTCAAGGTTAGTCTGCTACATAGGGTACTGCAGTGTAGTCAGAAGCTTCAAGGTTTTGCTCTAGCCACAACGCACATGAGTAAAGCATTAACACATAGTAAATGAGTGTCCAATGGATGTTGATGAAATTTCGAAAAAAGTGAGAGGTACAATCCTTATTATAGCTTATGTAGATACTACCTTATTTGATATTAGTTCCTCCCACTTGTTTATATCTGCATGTTTTATTGATATATTTAAACTTCCAACAGAACATATTCCCTTTACAATGGATTTTGTAAAACCTCTTTGTAAGAGGAAAGAGCAGGGGTTCAGGTGTCCTTCTTGTTCGTTCAAAATAGCTGACACAAAGTTGGTCTTTAATTTTATCGTTCTTGATCTAGATTTGTTTTACATCATCATATGTATGGATTGGATTGTTTCTCATCGAGATGAGGTTGATTGTTATCATCAGCATGTTTCATTTCTTATTTCTGATGGATGCTATCATGTGTTTTAGGGAGAGTGGGACCTGAGGTCAGGTCATGCCAGACCATCCCATCCAGAGCTCAAAATTTTGTTGGATGCTGTTGTGTTTGAGCTTGATATCATTTCTTCAATAGATGATATTCTTGTTGTGGTCCTATACTTTCCTAACGTTTTCCCAGGTGACTTCTCCAATATATATCTAGAGAGAGAGGTAGAGTTCATGAGTGAACTAGTACTAGGTATACACATAAAATTGATGCCTTGTTATTATATGGCACCAGTGGAGTTGAGAGAGCTTTAGATTCTGATGGATGACTAGTTAGAGAAGGGTCTTGTTCACCCTATTGTGTTTCCATGGGCATCCCCAGTGCTCTTTTCCTATAAAACAGATGCTTTACTTCAATTAGGTGTTGACAATTAGAAGATGAAATAGGTTACGGTTTAGAAAAACTATCTTTTTCCTCATGTGGATGATTTTTTCAATTAGTAGAAGGGTGAAAAGTTATTTTAAAAGATCCATATTCAGTCAGTTTATCTTCCACATAGAGTTTGGGAGTCTAATATAGAAAATATGTCCTTCAAGAGTATGTATGCCCATTATGAATATCTTTTTATGCTTTTAAGTATGAGTTACACTATTGTAGTTTTTATGGCCTTAATAAATCAGATATTCCACCAATATCTCAACACTTTTGTGGTAGTGTTCATGGATGATGATCTTGTTTATTAAACATCTGATCCTGATAATGAGCACCATCTGAGTATGGTTTTGGATATTTTGAGAAATCAATATCTATATGGATAGCTTTCAAAATGTAATTTCTTGATTCAAGATATGAAATTCTTGGGGCACAAAATTCTTGATCATGGCTTATCAGTTGATCCAGAGAAGGAAAAAACTATTTTTTCCTTGAAGAAAATACCAAATTTATTTGAGATATAAAGATTACTTGGTCTTTATAGATACTATCAAGGGTTCATTAAGTATTTCTCTAAGCTATAATCACCTTTGAATTCTCTTACCAATAAAAAAGTAAAATTATCATGGGATGCAAAGTTTTAGTCTAATTTTGATGGACTGAAATGACTTATGACATCGACACCTGTTCTAATATTACCTAAGACCGATAAGTGGAACATGGTGTTATGTGATGCATCAGGTGATGGGTTGGGATGTATTCTTATATAGGATGATCATATGGTATCTTATGACTCTTGTGAGCTCTAACCACTTGAGAAGAAATAGCCCACTAATGATTTAGAGATTATAGTGGTGATTCATGATCTTAAGTATTGACATCACTATCTATTTGGGGAAAAGTTCATAGTGTTCTATGATCATAAGATTATGAGCTATAAATTTTCATAGAAGGACTCGAATCTCAGACTGAGATGATGGGTAGAGTAACTTCAGATGTTTGACTTTGACATCACCCACACTCAGGGGGATGTGAATGTAGTGTTAGATTCTTTAAGTAGGAAGGTACCTTAATAGGTTGTTCTGGAATTGAAGGAAGTGTGGAATCTCATGGGGCTTTTCACTCATTTTAACTTCGATGCTTAAGAGGATGTCTTGAGTATGGTTATGACCAGTGTTCATTTTTCATCAACTCACCTAAAGTTTATGTTGCAAAGTCAATAACAAGATGATGAGTTTAGGAAGTTCCGGGAAAATCTCTATGGTGGGGAGATAGTTCCTAGTTCGTCTATTTCTACAGATGGAATAATTCACTTCAGAAAGTGAGTTGTCATCCTAGTATCTGTGATAAGTTCAGTATTGTTTTATTGTTACAGATCTTAATGGTATATTCATCCAGGTTCTACCAAGATGTATTATGACATGAGAAGATGGTTCTAGTATTTGGGTATGAATCACGACATCATAGATTGTGTGTCCCATTGTTACACCTAACAATGGATAAAGGAAGATCACTTGAAGACCTCGTGTTTAGTTCAACCTCTTCTAGTGCCTGTTGTAAGTGGGATGAGGTTTCGATGGATTTTTTATTGGTTTTCCATAGATTCTCTGAGGTAAACATTCTATCTGGGTGGTTGTTGATCAGTTGATGAAGTGGATTACATAATTCCAATCAATGATACCACTAAAATTGAAGATATACCTAATTTTTATGTTCATAAGATCATAAAGTAACATGGGAGTCCTTCAAACATTGTTTCAGATAGAGATCCTAGGTTTACCTCAAGGTTTTGGAAGAGTCTTCATCGGGAAATGGGGACTTAGGTCATGTTTAGAACAAATTACCATCTACAGACAGATGTCCATATAGAGCGTGTAATTCAAATCCTAGAGGATATCATTTCTGTATGCGTCTTTAATTTCAATGGATCGTTGGATATACATCTAGGTCTAGATGAGTTTCTCTAAGAAAAGTTTCCATTTATCGATTAGAATGGCTCATTTTGAGGTTGTTGTAGGTCACCCATGCAGATCACCTATTTTTTAGGAAGAGGTTGGTGATGTAGCTTTGGATGGACCATGTCTGGTTCAAGAGACATTGGTAAAGATTCCGATGGTGTGACAACATATAGTTAAATCCCAAAGTCAAAAAAATCGTACGCAGATCGGTGACGCCATCCTTTGGATTTTTACATGGGTGAATGGGTTTTGTTAAATGATTCTCCTCAATTGGGTCACCGTTGACATAGAAAATAGGGTATGTTGGCTCCAAGATATGTTGGACCATTTGAGTTCTCCGAAAGGATTGGGAAAGTTTCTTATCTGTTTTTTATTTTGGTTTAGCTGAAAAACATTCATGTTGTTTTCCACATATCTCAGCTCAGGAAGTATCACCCTGACCCCGCTCATGTTCTATGCTAGGAAGAAATTGAGTTAGAGCCATATACTTCTATTTTGGAGATACCAGTAGAGATATTTGACTCTCAGATGAATGTCTTGAGTGGGAAGTCAATTATGTTGGTCATAGTTCTATAGAAACAAGGATCAGATTATCATGAGACTTAGGAATGCGATTCATTAATGAGGGAGAAATTTCCTCATCTCTATACAGAGGATACATCTTCTACATGGATTCCTGGGGATAGAAAGTCTTGATGGTGTGGAGTTTTAACATACCATTACCTTAATTAGGTTAGTTTTACCTCATTCTAACTTCCCTTATGGTTATAAAATCCTTTATATTTTATTTTTATGGTTTTACTACAGACTGTAGAACAGGTACACACTGTGTACCTTAAGTACACATCATGTAATTGGTGCTAGTTGCATGTTGTGGCCTGGGAGACTATGTTGTGAAGGAGGAGGTCACGTTGTGAGATTTTATAGATCGTGAATGATGGGTACACACCATGTTGGGTCAAAATATCAGTTTTTAATTCGAGGTGGTGGGTTTTTTGGTGTAACTTATCCAGCATGGCCTTCAAGTCTTGACCAAGGGGTACACGTGATGACCCAGCTTGTATACATTTTAAAGTCATGCATCTGTGAGTTTTGATCAGTCCTTTTCCCTCTAAACTTCGTGTATCTCAACCCTAGACTCTCCCTAATAATTTTTAAAGGTGTATCACCTTCTGGATCAATCCAATCGGCTCTAGTTCATCATTGTTTCTACAGTGCATCTCTCCAAGTAAGTGTTCTCTCTGATTATTCCTTACGATTGATCACAATAGTGCCCTGGACTAGTTTTATCAAACCAAATGATACATGTTGGATGCTTATTGTCATCTTCTTCTAGATCCGTAGTGAGATCTTGTTCTGGAGACCTATTTCCTTTATTGGTTGTGGTGCGATGGGAATCCTTCTTTGAGGTATGTGGTTTTACTCTCTTCCATTGAACTTTTGTGTTTATATTAGAATCAATCTTGTTGTGCATTGGATCATAGGGTCTATGTTGTTTCTTTTGGGTTTCATTTTTGGTTTTGGTCTCTGTTGCGGGCATGTGTGACCCAAACTTTGTGGTAGGTGGTTCTGTCTCTTGCATATGATAATGAACCTTCTTGTTTTGCTTTGAATATTTCTTTAAAAATTGATTTATGAAATTGGAATGATTGTTGTGTGTGTTGAAAAGGGGTTTTTAATGAAAAATGTCTTTCCTTAGATATTGATAAATGGATTATAAATGGTTTAAAATGGGTTTCAAGACATTGAAAAGGGTTAGTGAAAAAGAGAACATGGGTTAACTTGGGTACTTAGGTATAAGGTTTAGCTTGAGGCCATCATCCATTGCTTTGTGATTATCAAAGAGGTTTTTCATGTAAATTTACTCTTCTTTATATGATTGTTGTTATAGGGGACCGATATTGATATTTTGGGGATTAATCATAGGTTTCTACTCTTCTTACAAGGTCCATTGTTCTGGGATCTATATTATGCACTTGATTATTTTAGTATCAGTAGTCTACTACCTAGAACTGTTGTATTCCTTGGTGTGTGAGACCTAAGATTCTGCATTGTATTCCTCACCTTTCTGAGTTATCCTTGATATACATGTTTTTGTTGGTGTAAAAATGTTATGGAAAATATGAATTGAAACTGATATTCCTTCTTTTGTTCAGAACTGTGGAAAAAAGGAATGTTTACCATGTTTTCTATAAAACTTCATTATTTTTTATCATGTCATGTTTATTTTAAAAATGAGCATACATGATTTATTATACAAAGGCTTGTTGTGGGACATGTGGGTGGGATCCTATAGAGTCTGTTATCTCACACCATGGACACTACTTCAAGGGTTCATAGTACTTTATTAGTCTTCCAATGTATGGAAAGGAAAGGTGCTGTATTGAGGTGGAAAGGTTCATGTCAGCAGGGATGGGTACTTGATGGTGAAATGGTTAGAGTTCTTCTAATTCATCAATGAAGTAGTTATCTGTTTGGAGTCCCTTGCAGTCAGACTTGACTTTTGATGTTTTTAGCTATTTTTATAGTTCTTTTGTTTACACAATTTTCATATAGTTATGGAATATATATATTTTTAGTCTTCTATTGTTGCTTTATTTCCTTGAATATGTATCAAATGTGGTTTTTCAGGTTGGGATAAATATTTCCCTTGGTTTTTTTGTTTGATGTCTGGGTGCTTATCACCGGCTTGTGCAGATCGAGAATTCCCTTTGAATATGTGACAGATCTGGTCAGGTTTCGGGTTTGAGGTTAACCAAGGTCAATTCGTTAAATCACTTGAAAATAATTTTTGAGGAAAATATCCTTTACTCTTTGATTTTTTTTTAAAAAATATCTGTAATTTGAAATGAAAACATTACTTTTGAAAATAACACTCGAATCTTGTAAATGAAACTTAAAAGAATTGTGGTGTCATGATAGATGAAAATTAATTTCATGCCATATATGTAACATCTAACCCCTCTTCATGGGAATGAGAAGGCATAAGTGCTTTACTGGTCCTTACGAGATATCTCACAGACACCAAAGGATTAAAATAAATGCCAAGGGCTTCAGTAAAAGTGGGGGATGCTTTTTCATTTGAAAAATTAAATAACCTAACGAAACACACCTGAAAAAATAATTAATAAAAGATGCATGATAATATTGTAAAAAAACTCAATGTACTATGATTTATATCAAAACCAAACCATAATTGAGAACCATAGTGGAAGACCACAAATATCAAAGTACACAGAAGAATAGAAAACTTAAAAAACCCAAATACTATAAGACATAACTCTATACTACAACTTAAAGTCCATGCCAAAGAATCTGGAAGAATCACTAAAAAGTGTCATGATTTTCCATTTCATGTATACTAATGAAAAAAAGTATCAAAAACACAAAAGTGCTAAATCAAGGGTGAATAATTAAACCCAGTAGGATTTCCCAAATGAATTCTCTACTCGCACCACTTGGATAAAACATGTTATAAAATTTATATAAAAAAATTATTTAAAACACATTAGAACATAATATTTAAGCATTGTAATATCAACATGTTTTTCCAAAAAATACATTTTCCTAGGAAAACAACCGAACAATACTTTAAAACCATTCCATAAGTTCGTTTTGGGAATAACTAATTCTATTCAACATATCCACACATCCTGCCATGCATGCCACCAGAACCTCCCTATACTAATGAGTGGTGATTCATCCTTTCACTAAGACATCAACTAATGAACCATTTTGATATGGGAATGTCCTAACCCTTATCCATCCCACTAATTATGGGGGATACTTCATACCATTATTCTTCTAGAATGCTCATGTACACACACATCCATTATGATAGAAACCAATTTCAAAGAAACCTTCAACCATTTTAATTAGACCAACCTTTTATTAAAAACTATTTATATGAAATACTTAAATAAAACAATCATTTTATTGAAAACACTTTTCCATCCATCAAAACCAATAAATCATTTTGGAATCATCATTTTAAAATCTAGTTACCAATTTTACTTTCCATAAAACACCCAATTTCTAAAATTCTATAAACCGTCACCAAATATGGTTTCAAACAATCTATTCACATATAATTTTAAAAAAATAAATTTTAAACTAAGACTTAAGTTTATAATAAGAGGATTTTAGAGTGAATCCACATACCTTAGGATTTATGGTGATAATGAAAAATGACATGAAAACGTCAATGAAATTCAGTTAAATCTCCAAAACCCCGCCATATATCTCATCCCACAGCATCAATAAATCCCAATAAAATAATATTTGGTATTATATACCTTATATATATCCACAATGAATTTATATATAAGAAAAATATAGATTGATAGGAATGTAGATCTAAGAAAAACCAAGAAAGACTACCCTTAATGAAGACTTACCATGAGAATCAAGATTCAACTCTCCAAGAAATGCCTTCAGATTGGGTTCAGATTGTTGTGGAAAGTTTATTTATCCATTTATAGGATAAAAACTAATGTTAGAGTAGGTTTAGGGAAAGAAAGTGTTGTTTAAAGATAATTTTAACCTAGATCCACTTTTTTTGATATTGTTTTTAAACCGTTCGCTATTAAGAAATCTCTACTCTAGCCATGTGCCAGCTACTGCCTCAAGGATTAACCTCACATAGTTGGACCATAGGGTCAAAAAACAATTCTACCACTATTCTACTTTACATGGTTTCAAAAAGGCGACCACATGTTTTGAAAAAACCATGCACCTGCTTGTGCTTCTTCCCCTTAGCTTCTGTCCCATTTTGTACAGTTTCTTGCAGGAGTTTCATGTTTTCAAAAAACCATGCACCAGTTTTGATCCTATATATAAGACCCAAAAAATTCAAAAAGGTCTCAAAAACTATCAAAATTCCTCCAAACACTATATATACATTAAACACATAATTTAAGGGTTACTCACTTGAAACTGGGGGTGCAACATTCTCCTCTCCATTGGACTTTATGTTCTCAGAATGTTTAAAATAATTTATTCCTTGAAATAGTTAAGTCCATCGATCAACCACATATTTTTCCCATTCCCAAGTATATTCCAGAAACTAAACATGATTCCAAAAAACCCTCACTAGACTAATGTTTTTTGCATGAAAAAACTTCTCTTACCAACCAAAAATCCACCCTAGAACATAAACCAACAAAGAATCTGAATCTAGGACAACATGATCCCATTAAATCACATAGTTAGGACCATAATGATACTTTTTCATATAAGAAACATGAAAAAAAAATTCACAACACAGAAATGTGGTGGGAAAGCCAAGAAATATGCCCCGTCACCAAACTGTTCAAGTATATAAAATGGGAATATGTATCGAGGATATAACTTTTCGTAATTTAAAAAACAACACTATACAAGCCTTGTATATATCCTCCAGAAAACATGATCACTCGCCTAAAATGATAATTAACCTCTATGATGATCCTCATATGATTAATGAGGACACTAAGCTACCACCATTTTGTTACTAATGAACTAAATATTCTCGATTGTTTCTTGGAAAAGGATCGTCTGAACTAGTGATGTCTCACATGTTCCCACCCAATAAAGGAGATAATGATAAGGACACACATACCTTGTTTCAAAAAGAACCATATGTATCAAGGTAGCATAAATATTGTTATATGATAACTCCACAAATGGTACATGCTGTTCCTATGAGCCAGAAAAATCTATTACCCAAGCCCACAATATGTCTTCCATAATTTTTAAAGTGCTTTTAGATTGCCCATCCATATGAGGAAGATACAACAAACTCAAAGTTAAATGAGTTATAAAGGATTTATAGAAACAAAACATAAATCTTATATCTCTATCTGGAACTACTGAAATTGGTACTACAAGCCTCTTTAGCACTTATCTGAAATAGATTTTTGATATGTACTCCACCAAATGAGATTAATGAATATGGATGAAATGATCCTTATTAGTGGGATGATCCATTATCAAACATATGGAATTGTGTTTCTAATATATTTTTGGGAGACCTATTACAAAATCAATAGCTATCTACTCGCATTTCCATACTGGGATATTTAAATACAGCAACATAACTTCTAGTCGATGATGCTCTACTTTAACCTACTAAGATATTAAGCATTGTGAAACAAACTTAGCCAAATTTCTTTTTATACCATCACACCAAATCTTAGTTTCAACACCTAATAAATATTTTATATTCCAAGTTGAACATACCACATTGAATGGTGGAAATCATGAATAATTTTTTCCTAAGAAATCGTAGGTATGACAATCTGATTTCTGAACAATAACACTGAACTCTCATCTATCATCCAACCCTTAATGGTCTCCCAACCATTATGTTTTGACCTCATATCTAGGAATTCTTAATTATATGTCTATTTCTCTTTAACCATATTTACCAAATCGAGAACCAATGATACTGGAAATGAAACCATAACATCACATCCGAATTCACATTCCAAGTTTTTGTATGCAATCATTGACATTAACTACCACTAATCTGATGTTTCTTTTTCCAACTGAGAATATGAATTTATGCATAGTACATATGCCACTATATTTTCTTTACCTGGTTTATAAATCAGGTAAAATTTGATCATTTGGTGATACTCCATCCATATTCTTTATCTTAGGTTCAAATCCCATTGTGAGAAAATATGTTTTAAGATCTTATAATATGTGAAATTAATAAATTTCTCACCAAATAGATAATGATCCCAAGACTTCAAAGCATGGACTATGAATGATTACTCTAGATAGTGTGTCAGTTAGTATTCTCATTAAACCATAACTATATTGATCCATAAGAAAATAAATATCTCCCTGCAAGATAACATGTCCCAACCATGATCCCAATGCATCACAATACAACACATACCCTTGTATTAATTCTGGAAGTATCATTATAGGTGCTGGTGTAAAGAGAACATTATGATCTTGAAAATAATTCTAACATTCCTCATCCCATTGTAAAAGAAACTTATTCCCTTTAAAATCATCCATAAGTGAGAATAGTCCTGAAAAATCACAAAGTTTCGTTAATAACTAGTTTGACCAAGGAAACCACATATCTCATAGACATTGTTTGGTGGTTTCCAAGAGATAACATCTTCTATATTTTTTGGATCAAAAAAAAACCACTTTTATATATTATTTTCCCAAGTAAATGTACCTCTATTATCAAAAAATATCACACTATGAGATTTTGGAATACAAAAAATTCCTAAAGATTCCCAACATTGTTGTCAAGTGTTTCTCATGATCATCCCTTGTCCTTGAATACGACAATATATCATCCATAAAAACCACCAAAAAATAATCTAGATATCTATGAAATATCTGATTCATCAAATTCATTAAGAAAACCGGTGGATTCATAAGACATAAAGGAACTACCACATACTCACACTAATGAACCCTATGATTTCTAGTTCTTAAAACTCCACATTCAATTGAAACTATTTAGTTGGTTTCATCTAATAAGATAAAAGGTAAATGGGAAAGGTCCCCGGAAAGAGATCAATCGTCAAATTGACTTCTCATGTGGGTGGAAACCCTTAAAAGTTTTCAAAAAAAAAACTAAAACTGATCAAAAACTACTGTAAAACTATTATCCTAAATATCTTTCATTAATTATATAGTCAATCCCTCCAAGATATATTAGACCGATCTAAATACTGGTGCCAAAGATCTCATTTCACCTGCCTTTACACAATGGTCTCCTTAAAATATATGCTCAACGCCATTTTCGTTCATATAACTGACCCTCTGGGTATAATAGTTGATGTGATAGTTGAACACATTCAACAAATATATACCTAGGATTATATCGTAGATATCCATATTAATCATAGAGAAGTTATATATACACTCATATCCATCAATAGTTATAGAAAATTCTCTACACATAAAGGCTCAACATCCTCTTTGACCAAGATGAGTTTGAAGTTTTAATATAGAAGGAATTATCTCAACTTCTAAACTCAAAAAATAAATAGCACATGAAGAAATAAAATAATGAGATACACCGCATTCAACAAATATTTTATAAGGTTATAATTCCAAATAATCATACCCCTCATCATCAATCATCTTGAATGATCATCCAAAATAATCTTCTCAGATTCATATAATTAATTGCTCGTGACAATTCGTTCATTATTTCCTTATTGAGATTTACCTTACCGAGGACTCATGGTATTATTCAAATCACCCTAGAAAGCTATATTCTACTAATCAAATGTATTCAAATTCCCTTTCCCCATTGAAGCATACAACATTTGTGCCACATAAGAAGTGTCCCAATCACCCGATCTCATAGCACTGCAATAATAACACTAGAGATGACCCATCTTATTGGAATTATTTACTGATGTAGGTGGTGATGTACACTATCACTTCATGTGGTTATAAAAACCACATTGAAATAATTCTAGGTGGATATTTGGTTTTGGATTAACATTCACTGATCCAACCATTTGATTCTAAGCCATACTCCCATCTTGCAAATAAGTGTCCCCCTTTCATTATTCCCAACATTATAGTTCCAATTGTTTCTGATAGGTACCAAAATTATTCCTTAATTTGTAGGTCCTGATATTTCACTTTCATCCACCATCACTCTATTGACCATCTTTGTATAATGCTTAATATAGAGAAAAACATTCTTTGACAGAATCTCCTTCTTCAGTCCTGATTCTAAGATGCGTGTCTTAAAGGATGTAACTGCATCAACCTCAGGTGAAAATTGGACTAAATTAATGAATTTATCCATATAATATGTCTCTGTTAGGTTATCATGTTTGAAATGAAGAATTCTGTCATTATTTCGATTTTGAACATATGTAGATATTATTGTATGTTGAAAAATTCTTCAAAATCCTTCCAAGAAAGGTCTTGGTATGAGTTTCCTTGACTAAAGAAATACCAACACTGGCATGAAAGAACCTCTAACATATATATAACTATATTGTCTTTTATATCTACTAGTGTGCCTAGGCAATCAATGATCTGATTCATCCTATTCATCTACACCTCTACCTTATTTATTTCTAAATCACACTAAAAGATATGTGGATAATTCTTTTGGAACTAGACAGAGTGATCCAGTTGACTTGGTTCATCCCATTAGTTACCTCAAACTATATCCTAAAAGTATTGAATGATACATTGAACTAGCTTTTGTTTCACCTATATATCAGGTGTAACCACATTCTGAACAGCTTTAACCAGTTGGTTTCTATGATACCTATTAGGTCCCATTTTCTATACAGACAACAAACACTATATGTCTCACTCTTTATAAAATTAAGGGTTAAAAATTAAAATTATATCACATCACTAATTTCCAAAATTCATCATTTTCCACATTCATGCATTTTTTAAAAATTTCCCATGCTTTTGAAAACCATACCATTTTCTAAATAACAATTCCATTCCTTTTGAAAATATCACATTTGAAAACAACTTGAACAATTTTACAAAATCCAATTTTTTTCATGAAATCATAAATAATTACTAAAAATTGAATATTCACTCATATTAGGTAATAATTTATATTATCCATTTCATGTTTGTCTCTTTGGCGAAAACCATGATAATGATTTTCCAAATCCATTAAGTGTCTCCAAAAAAATTATGTAACCAACTCCATGGTAATATGTTGTTTAAAATAAAATCGTAGATAAAGATTTTATGCTCTACATTTCATATCCTGATTGTCCTACTACTTTCTATCATCCCAACTCATGGAATAAAACATAATAAATTATAACTCCAAGATCAACATAATTGATGACCACTTGTTGTTCAAATACTGAAAAAGATGATACCACTTGTTCCATAAAGGTAATTGGCAGGACCAAGACTGATAATACATGTAACATCTATCCCCTACTCATTATCCTAAGAAGGAAGAAGGAAATTACATAGACCTTAGAGACATCCCCAAGGTTCGAAAGGCTAGAAATAAATTTTCAGGACTTCAATAAAGTGGGGGATGATTTTCCCCTTTAAAAATAAAACAACCCAACCAAAAAAACTATAACAAACTAACTACTAAATGTTGAATAATAAAAATGTAAAATAAAATCAATGTAATAAAATTGATATCAAAACCAAACCATAATTTAGTACCATAATGGAAGACACAAAATATTAAAGTATACTGTGGATGAAAAAACTGACAAGACCTAAAGACTCCAAGACATAACTTTGTCCTTCAACTCTAAATCCATTCCCAAGAATCATGGAGAACCATAAAGTAATTATGATGTTTTACCTTTACCTATTTACCAATGAAAAAAATCTACAAAATCACTAAAGTGAAAAAGTAGGGGTGTGTAATGAAACTCGGTAGGATTTACCCAAAAGACATCCCTAATCATGCAACTAGGATAGAAAAGGTTATCCCATTTATATAAAACAATTTATATAAAAACGTTTAAAATAGTTTATAATAGAATTTAAAATTATTTCCATATCAAAATAGTTTCCCAACCAAATCCATTTTTCTAAGGAAATAAACTGAAAAATAAATTAAAACCATTCCACATCCTCTATTTTTAAATTACTATTTACATTCCATATTTTCACACATCCAAGCATTCATTCCTCCCAGACCTCCCTATACTCATGACTGTGGATTCATTATTTCACTAGGATTTCACTTAAACAACCATTTTGATTGGGAAATGTCCCAACCCGTATCCACCCCACTAATTATGGGGGATACATCATACCCTTATCCATTCCAAGTTCAGATGATCGTACACATCCATTATCCCAAACAACAATTCCAAATAAACCCTTTCATCCATTTTAATAAAATTGAACCTTTATTGAAAACCTTTTAGAAAATAAATTTTAATAAAACTATCCTTTTCCAAAAAAAATTCTCAATGCATAAAAACTAATGAATCATTTTAAAATATTAAATTTAAAAAAATGTTACCAATTTTGATATCTAGAAAAACACATAATTTCGATAATTCTATAAACAGTCACCAAAGAGGGTTTCCAACAAGAAATTCACAAAAATTTCAAAACCAATTTCAATCCAAAAAATCAATTTGAAACAAATCCTTCACGTATAAATAATATAAGTCAAGAGTGAATCCATAAATCTCAAAATTTATGGAAAAAGTTAAAAATAGAATTAAAACATCAATGAAACCATGTTAAATCTAAAAACCCTTACTTAGATATCTTCCCCTAGCATCAACAAGGCTAAATATAATAATATTTGGCATAAAAAAATTAGATATATCTAAAATTGAAGTAGATATAGGAAACAGAGAAATAAATAGAAGTATATCTAAGGAAATCCAATAGAAACTACCACAAATGAATACTTATCGTGATAATCAAGCTTCAACGAACCAAGAAACACCTTGACATCAGCTCGAGAATGATAAAGAAATCTTATTTAGCCTTAGAGAGGAGAAAAGATAGAGTTAGGGTCAGGTTATGAGAAGAGTGAGGGGTTAAAGGCTAATCTAAAAAAGATACGCTTTTTTTGGATCTTGTTTTTAAACCATGCATTGTTATTTTCATGGTTAATCAAAGCATATTATAACTATGTTCAAACTAATTTTTTAAGTAGGAACCTCAGATGGTTGCCTCACACGGTTTGAAAACATGGAACCAACCACAAAAAATCCAACTATACCACATTTTATGGTTTCTCCAAGGCATATTCATGTTTTGGAAAAACCATGTGATTTCTTGTGCACTATTCCCTTCACATCTTTCCCACTGTGCCCAATTTCCTATAGGATTTTCACTGTTTCCCCAAAATGTGCACCAATCATGAACCTGTAGAAAAGCCCCCAAACATTGTAAAATGTTTCCTAACACTCTAATAAATCACCGAAACAATTTATATGATTAAAATATATTAATAAAGGGGTAATTACATAAAATACTGGGTTCTAAAGTATAAGTAAAAAAAATCCCTTTAATACTTTTTCTGTAAAAGTCACAGAGTACCTTGTTTTGAGAATGAAAAAATAATAATTTCAAACCGTGTAATAAAAAGTTAAAATGGGTATTTTTTTTAAAATCATAGTATAATAGTAAAATAATTTTTTAAAACATGGAAATGGAAGATAAATATTCCCTAATGGAGATTTAAAATGAAACAATCCCAAATATTGATGAGATTACGAAATAAATACCAATTACTTTATAATTTGTAGAATTGTATACCCCATGAATGAATGGAAGTTATATGGATATGAAAAATAATATAATATTCAATATGAGGCCCATAAAATACATACATGGAATATATATACACTAGGTCTAAGTGAAAAGTAGTGTATAAGGAATTTGTCCCACAAAAATATAAGTCAGACAAATATTCCTTAATACTTGAGTAACTTTTGAATATAGAGATCTATGAAAGAATAAAATCAATTGAAACATAGAAAATAATTAATTAAAGGAAAATTAATGATATAAAATTTTATAGGTTAGTATATACACCACTAAAAATGAGTGTTGAATATGGCATGTATCTCATAGATATAAAAAGTGATTTTAAATTCCATTACCTTAAGTCGTTAATTCTTTTGTACATGTTCAAACCCCTTGTATAATAAATATAATTTTATTATACACATACCAAAGAACCATATTAATATATATATATATATATATATAACTGCATAAATTATTTACTTATTACTTTATATTACTCATTAACAATTCCACGTTGAAGTTATATAATGGGCAATAACCGCTTTGTTTTCCGTTCATGTTTTGACTTATTATCCTTGGTCCTCTTAAATTAATCATGGTTTCATCACTTCCAGGATTATAAAAATGATATAAATATAAAACAACCACACAAACACATATAGTCAGTATATATGTATTCTTGGTGACTCATAAAAGTTGGAGATTGAATTTAAAATACACCATTCATGGAGACGATAGGCCGTACATACACATGAACAATGTTTTCATTTTCTTATCATATCAAAATAATAAAATAATAAAATATATTATAATTAATGAATATTTTTCATGTTATATATATCATATATATTCATTAAACTCATTTTTATTACAACCCATGTGATATATAGATGAAAAACGAATCACATCGCATTGTGGAGATGGTAAGCCATATGTACACACTAACGACATTATCATTTGTCAAAATATTTGGTGGTAAAAGGTAGATATTATATTATCATTCCTAAAGTATAATAATGTCATAAATATCACATATAAACATTAAACCTATCATAATTCCTACCCATAAAATATTTTTATGGAAAATGAATTGCATCGCTACGTGGAGATGGGAAGTCATGCATACGCATGAGAGATACTTTCCCTTCATGTTCGATGGGTAAGGGGATACATAATTGTTTTTTAATAATCAAAATAAAATTTTATAATATTTAGGGTAATTAATTTATTATTTTATATGTATATCAATGATTTATAGGAGGTATAAAAGATTAGAAAAGGAGAGTGATTGGTTAGATCGATTACCTTTTGTTCAAAATGAATCCTTTATATCTCCTCTAAAGGACTCTAGAGTTGGTATTTTGGGACGACCTAAACCTATAGAATGTGGATAAGAAAGTCTAGAAAAAAAATTCATAGATATTGGTCCATATAGAAGTCTCAATGTGGTGAAATGGGATGAGGCGGGAGTTGTTCTTTAATATTGAAGGTGAGGGGCACTTTGGGAATTTCTCAAAAGATTAAATTGTAATAAATTAAATATCAATCCTAATACCTCATAATAGAAGGGAATATTAATATAATATGATATAAGGTGTAATAAGATCAATTGATAGATTTTAGAAATGTTTTCTATATCATTTTAAACCATATTTTATGATTAACCCTTTGTTAATCTATTTAAATTTATATTACGGTAACAACATTTTCCGTTTAAAAGGCAGAGAGTTTTACTTATAAGATGTAAATAAAACCATCAGTGTTATGTTTATAATATTTTATACCCTTATTTAATCCCCTTTTCAATAGTTATTATTTTTTATAATTTTAAATTAATTTAATAAAATATTATTTTCATAAAATATCATAAGTGTCGATTTGGACACTATAAATAACATTGACTTAAAAAAATCAAACAATCATACATCAAAATAATTCATTTATTACACATATAAAATTAAATATTCACATATAAAATTCTTGGATAACCTTAACTAATTCAAATAATATTTATCTCAATATTAATAATATTAATTAATTGATTGTTTCATTTATTGAATAATTACTAGATCATCATTTTTTATTTATATATGATAATTATTTTTTTCACTAAAAATTAATAATAAATTTATACGATCTAGATAAAAATTTTAGGTTTCAGAATAATATATATAGTCAATAACATCTTCTATTTACCAGATATTAGAAAAATATAGATATTTAAAGTAAGTGTGTGACATTTTGTCACTCCATTTGAGTTTAATAATATTTAAGTCATTTTCTAGACAAGTGTCCATTAAATTTTCAATTTTAATCCCTATGTGCTAGAATTATTACTAAATTTATCCAATAATATTCGGGCAAGTGTTAGGGTAGTTTTATAATATTTATTATATTATATTCATCCTTAATTACCCGATTTACCCTTAATAGTGGAAATAAATTTTATTTATGTTAGTATTAATATTGTCTAAAAAGAAAGGGGAACTATTTACTAGATCAGGAAATTGTTATTCCAAATGTTAAATATATTTTTCATAATTTAAAATAGATAAATAGATAAAATTAATTTAAAATTAATCTCGTTGATGGAACATGAAAATAAGTTTCTAAATTGAAAACATCCAAAAGATTGGACAGTTGTTATATCCAAATTAAATGTGAAATTGATTTTAATGACCTAAATTGGATTAATTTATAAAATATTGATCTAATTATATTTAAAAACAACCAATATTTAATTAAACACTATAAATTAATTTGATGAAAAAGGTGTTTTAATTAAATTTCTGTATTTTTCACTATTCATCAAAACTTGAAACATATCATAAAAAATAGACAAAATAAAAAATGTAAATTTTTATATCCTTATTTCATATAATTAGTTTCTATTTCTATATATAAATTCGAAAAGTGTCAAAAATTATATTTAAAATGTGTTATCCATTAAAAGGTTGTAAAATTACAATTTAAAAAATACTGGGTTTTATGCAAAAAAATTTGTTTGTTCTTATCTTATGAATATAAAATATTTGGGCTTAATATAAAAATTATTTTATTGAATATATAAAATATATATTAAAATAATATCATTCAATTATCATAATTAATTTAATTTATGAAGACAAAATGACTTTGGGAGTTTAAAAATAAAACTATTATCATTATAATCAATTGATATATATTTTCATTTCTAAATAATTTGTTTCCTAGGAATTCATATTATAAACACTATATTTTCATAATTTAGTTTGTTATATTCATAGACTATAATTTAATGGCTCAGTTATATATTTTTACATTATATAATAATATTTAGTAATATACTATTGTTCGGTAAAACTTGGTGTTGCATGCAATGAGAGCTATCAAAAGAACTCTGTGTTGTATTTAACAAATGCCAAGAATAGTGTTTAATATATGATAATATAATCATAGTGTTTAATAGAGTTAAATATATACTTTTTTATATAAATATAAGTTATACATTTTGTTTTTCATATAACTAAAGCTATATTCAGTATTGTGTGAAATGAAAAATATCGAAAAGATTAAATTAATTTAAAAAACAATATTTCCAAAAAACATAGAGTGTTACATATATCCATAATATAAGTTATATGTTAGTAATGAAAATACAGAAGAATAAATGGTTATATATTTCCTTTGGTTATTTTGGGTGAGGATGAATCATTAGATAATACTTTAGTGAAAATCATTTGGATTATTTTGGTAGTTTTTTGATCATCACAAACTTGTTTTGTTTAATTATTTGTTATAATGTATAACAGATAGTTTTAAAAAATAATAGGGGTTATAATAGAATTTTTAAAATATTTTACATCAATTTTAATTTTTTTAGGTCCATCCTTGAAGGTGTTAATGTAAAATGAAAACTTGTCATCCTTGAAGGCAATAAATCAACACCTCCGAAATGATATTTTCATTTTTAGAATAAATAGAAGAGGAGAAATAGTCTTAATGGTTAATTTTATATCAAAATAATAAAACCAAAATATATATATGATAATGGAGTTATCAATATTTTTTGGATACAATAGGGTAGGAGAGTATAAGAAAAGAAAAGAAAGCAAAAAATAAAATCATTAAAGCGAAAGGAAATTTTACCTCTTGAATTCTTCTCCTTGATAACCTCCTTTGAGAAATTGGTTTTGGTGTTTTTCTAAGAACAAAACCTCTTGGATGTGGGGAATAGGCTTAGGAATATCCTTGGGTTAAAATTGGACGTGATTCATGGTTTAATAGGTGTGAGGATAAGATTTCGAAAGGGGTGTTATTTATAGCTGATGAGATGTGTGTTTTTTGATTATTTTATTCATTTGTTTATTATTTTGGGCAAAGACTATGAATAGTGTGGATTATTTTGACTAAGTATAGTAAATAGTTCATGTGAGTTTGAACCAAAGGTTCTTAACTCATACATACATCATCCATGACTCAATAATACATGTATTTAGTTTATACTGTAAATTTCCATATTTCACTATTCAACATAAAATATTTTTTTAGAAAAATAAAAAAAAATCAACCCTACCATTTTTAAACAGGTAGAATTCCAAAATTGAATCCGTTTTATAAAAAAATATATTTAAACATGAGAAAGTTAATTTTTAAATAAAATTATCATTTATTTAAAAAATACCAAATTTAAAATTATAACTGATTTTATAACACTTTGTAAAATTAATTAAGTTATCATAAAATTATATTATAATAATAAATTGAAAAAATTCTAATTTAATAATCCATTTTATGAAATTAAATTTTCTTTTAAATCATTTTATTAATTTTAATTTTGTAAATAATCATTAATGTTTCATAGAAAAATCAATACATAATTTATCATCTTTAAAACATTTATTTACTAATTTGATGATATAAATTCATCATATTTTCATTTATAAGATGACTAAATTTTATTAATAATTTCATAGGTAAGATTAATATTCTATAGGATGATTTATTATTCATAAGGGTCATATTACTATTCTAAAGGTCAAGATATAACTTAATAGTTATAAATTTCTTAATTTATTAAAAAACCTCTTCTTTCATTAATTATTTATTCAAAAAGGCTTTTTTGTGTTCTTTATGTGATTTATAATATAAAAAATAATTATAATAAGGGAAAATTTAATTTATATAATTATAGGTCATCACATTATTCCCCCCTTATAAAATTTTGCAGTTGAAATTTTATTTTACATATGAAGGGGAAAATAGGTGTGGGTACTTATCCCCCATTGCTTCATCTAGTTCCCATGTTTCCCCTTCATACTTATGGTTCAACCAAACTACTTTGAATAAGTGGGTAGTCTTGTTTCATAGAACTTATCTTTATAGTCCAAGATTTTTATCTGATTTTCCTCATAAGAGATATTATTTTCCAGCTATACCACCTTTGAATTTAGTATATACGAGTGATTCAGTATGCAATTACTCAAGAGGGATATATAGAATTCATCATGTACTTGAGACATGGTTCGTGGAAGTTCAAGCTGATACGGAACAGTTCCAACATGATCAAGATGCAGGTAGGGTTCGATGTACATTGAACCTAACATTCATTTCATCCAAAATCTCATGAACCTATTCCATAGAGATATGTGGAGGAATACCATGTATCCAATCTCAAACTGAAGGCATTATCAACAATTATTTGTATAACTATTCTGTTGACTTTGGGATTCCTTGATGTGTATCTGAATGATTTTCACCTTTTTTACCATTTCACCAACCATTTCAGGTCTTAACATCTTATTTTCACCGACATCATCCCCACATGCCGATGTTCTGAATGATTTCCCATAAAAATATTCATATAGATGCATTTATATACTCGAATAAAAACTATTGTTGTAAGTGAACTTAGGCAGAGGCATATGTTGGTCCCTTCCTCCTTTTAAGTCCATAAAACATTCTCTCAACATGTCTTAAAGTATCTAAATAGTCTATTCATATTTACCATCAGTTTTAGGATGATAATTTAGCCTGATTTTCTTCTTAGGGTTTAGATCATATTGAAGGCTTTTCCACAAAATCCAGGCAAATCATGGATCTTGTTCACATATTATTGATAGTGGTACTCCATGAAACCTTACCACTTCTCTGATGTATGTCCATGAAAATTAATCCAGTGATAAGTCCTCTTGAATTGTGATAAATAGATATGTCTTCTTATGATGATCCATAACTACCCATATATAATTTTTTCTTCTGGATTTATTTAAAAGTCCAGTGAAAAAGTCCACAAGGATTTTTTCCATTTCAATTTTGGAATGGGTAATGTTTTCATAATACCCTTAATGTTTTGTCTTTTAGCATTAAATTGAGGACATACCAGGAACATTGATGTAAATTATTGATACCATTTTTCATATTATCCCAAAAATATTTCACTCGAAGATCCCAATACATCTTGGCGCTCCTTGTGTAAAGAGAGAAGGCAGAACTATGTGCATCAATGAGAAGGTCTTTCTTTATCTCTGGATTAGATAGTACACATAGTCGTGACATGAATCATACACCTCCTTCCTTTTCAGTTTTGATCTTTGAGGATTTCCCATTCCAGATATATTTTAACTTTTTCTAAATTTCCACATCATTCCTTTGTGCATCCTTTATTTTCCACATAAGGGATGGTTGAGTAATCATTTTCGAAAGAATTGATGATATTCTTCATTAATCATTCCCATGTCCATATTTTTCAAGTCTATGTAGATTATATACTTCTCAATTAAAATCCTTGATAATGTTGTAGGATCCTTTCTACTAAGAGCATCTACCACTTTATTTTTCTTACTAGGATGGTAGTATATCCAGCAGTCGTAATCCTTGATGAGATCTAACCATATTCTATGGAACATATAAAGCTCCTTTTTTGTTAATATATATTTGAGGCTCTTATGATTATTATATATTTCAATATTCTCCCCATGAAGATTATTGTACAAGATTCTCAATGTTAATATCATATCTTCCCCCTCCGATTCATGCATAGGACAGTTTTTCTCATTAATTTTAAACTACATTGAGGTGTATGATATAAAATTGTGATTTTTAATCAGTACACAACCAAACAACTTATTTGAATGATAATTTTACACCAAAAAGTGTTCCCATTTTTCGGTTGTGTGATCACTAGTGCAATGATAAGCTTCATTTTCAACTCTTTTAAGTAGTCTTTACATTCACTCGTCCAGAAAAAATTCCCTTCTTCTTTTGTCATCTTGGTAATTGAATGTTAAAATCTTGATAAGTTATTCACAAATTGTTGGTAATACACATATATACCAAGGATACTATGGATACATAATAACTGTGTTGTCTTAGGCCACTCCTCTATTGACTTTGACGTTGAAGGGTCTAATGATATTCCTTTTGTTAAGATAACATGCCCCAAGAATGATGCTTCCTCCATCCAGAACTCAAATTTACTGTACATTTCATATAGATTATCCATTTTGAAATTACTCAACATAATATTCAAATGATAATCATGTTCCTACTTGACCTATGAGTATATTAGAATTTAATCTACAAATACCTCTACAAATTTGTTGAGGTCTTCTTTAAAGACTATATTAATTAAGTCCAAGAACATTGATGGAGCATTAGTGAGTCTAAATGAAATAACTATAAATTCATAGTGTCCATAACTCATTCAAAAGGTAGTATTGATAATATATTTATTCTTCACCTTTAATTGGTAATATTTCAAACAATGTTCAACCTTTGATAAATAATTGGCCCACGTAGTTGATTGAACAATTCATCGATAATTGGAAGGGGATACTTTTTCTTTATCACAAATTTTTTATCTCACGATAATAAATACATAGGCAAGTTGTTCCGTCATTTCTATTTATGAAGATGATAATATAACCCCATGGTTAAACACTCAGGCATATAAAACCCTTATTTAGATTATCTTATAATTGATACTTTAGTTCTTACAAATCAATGATGGCCTTTCTATAAGGTGTTTTTGATATAGTTATATATATAAGAATGAGTTATATTGAGAACCCCAACTATCATTTTGGATGAAGACCAAAAAATTATTTGGAGAACACATTGTTGTAGTCCCTCCTAGTGGGAATGTCTTTGAGCATGATTTCATCCTTTATATCAATCATTTGATACAGATACAATTTACCATTGAATAAGAATATCCACAATTGAGATTATGATTCTAAAGGAGATTCATCATCCTCCTCAAACATGTACATAATTAGAGGATGCCTTAGGATGTGATGATTGATATCCATTTCCCAACACTTGATATTGGATTTGTATAAATATATCCAATCCATTCTCAATACAACATCAACCATCTCCAAATTATGTAACACACGTTTCTTTGGAGGTTCAGTTCACAAACATTAATTGGAGAGGAGTTACATACTTTGGATAAAACAATTTACCCAATTTTGTTTCTCACAAATAACTCAACCTCCTTATTTTTAAGTGTTTTTGGAATAGTTCAACTAAAATTACAAGATATTAAATAATGTGTAGAACCAGAACCAAATAGTATGTTCAAAAGTATTGAATGAATAACTAGTGTTCATATCATAACAAAATTGTTGGGTTCCACCTCACCATTAGTGACAACATATAACCTTACTTGTATTATTGGAGGTTGTTGTTGTTGATTTTATTTAACAACCCTTATCTTAGGGAAATGTATTGCATAATTCATATGTCCCTTGTAGTTGAAATACTACACTACTGGATGATTGTTGATCAAAAAATTCCATTTTTCATCCACATTAGTGGGATTCTTTATATCCCTTCAGTATTTATTAGCCATATGACCCCCTATTCCACATTTTTAGCATATATTAGTCCCCTTTAAATTGTTTCTAGGATACTACTTTTCACAATTTTGACACGTGGGATGTTTGGTATTCTTTACATCATGGTATTTATCTGTTGATCCACCCATATTAAACTGTATTTTTATCTTTTTCATCATTGGTCCCATGAGAACACTAAGAGTCACCAATATACATTACAACCTTAATGTAATAAGGGAAAATATACTAAAAAATTTCAATTCCTTGAATGGACAACCAAATTCATTGAATTATATTTAGTCTGATAAAGAAGAGGTCAACCTTGATTTCAGTGTTCATGAAAAAGAAAAGTCATATCGTGGAAGCCTTGTGAATTTTTACTCATACATTCATATAAGATTTTATTTCTTTTTATTCTATCTGAGGAACTCCCTTTATATCTTAATATGGAGTGTTTGTGGAAAATGTTTATTGAAAAACATTTAATTGATGTCTTCCCATTCCATGGAATCAATTTCCTCATTGGACGTTTTGTTCGGGATCAATGTTCACCATTAATAAACTTCCCCATCAAAATGATATACTGCTAACAAAACATTCTCATCTTCTGAGTAATAGATTGAAAATAATATCTTATCAATATAATTAATCCATTTTTCTATGATGAGGGGATTGAGATATTCACTAAATATAGGAGTCCATTGATGCATGAATGTCTAAAACACTAATTTCTCTTTCTTAGGAGAAGGAGGTCGTTCCATGTGATTCAAGTTATTATTCATAACTTGAGCCAGATGGGAAAGTACTTTTGTGATGTTTGGATCATCCATTCCCATAATATTTGTAATATTATTAATGAAAACATTACATTTCATATCACATTGATTATTGGCCTGAGTTATTCTATTTCAATCCATTAACTATGAAAAGGAAAGTAAAATTACAGGGGACTGAATACATAGATAATATAAAAATAAAAATAAAACATTGAACATATAAGTGTAAACTTGTAAATCAAAATTCTTTCTTAACTTGTGATACACTACGTTTCAATCTAGGTTAACCATGGTGGTATAATTATCCCTAGGGTTCTTAATAAAGTAATATAGTCATAGTCTCAAAAAATAACTAGTCTGTGAACTCATACTAACTATAGAGACCCTATCATTTTTCAAATATTATTACATGATTTTATGCTTAACTAACAATCAAATTACAAGACATGGATTGTAATTTATTGTGTCTTTGGATGATTAGGTACATAAAACATAAAACAAGGAAATATAATAAAACATATTTATTTTAATCATCCGTAATGAGAATATAATTTCCTTTGAGATCCTTAATCTACAAAGGATAAGATGAGGAGTACATGAACAAAAGGGTTGAGCTAAAAATCCCAATAAGGGTATAAACATAAGAATAAAGAAAAGAACATGGTTAGAAGGCATAAAATAATGACATAAAAAGGCATAAAACAGGAATTAACATAAGGAAGCATAAAATTTAGAACATGGGGACATTTTAAAATGAAATAATAGGAATCTGGAAACAACACACAACATGAAACAATCCTGATTCAAGGCTAATAACCAAGACCATTGCGTATGGTGGACAAAGCCCCATAAAGTTATCAGGTTCACTGTTTGTCCAAATAGGACAGCTGATGAGACTAAAAATTACCAAATATGTTAGAGCACTATCTAGGTGCACCCATAATAACATGTTTTGGTATATGTGTTCCACAATATGAAAAAAACATAAGTATTATGCATACGGGCTACCAAAGGAAATAATGTCGTAAGGCATTACCAAAGGGAGTATCATAAATGTGTGTATAAATGAATGGATATAAATAATAAAAGGAAATTTATAAAAAATTAATGATAAATTAGGTCCAAATTAATTTTAAACATTTAAAAATAGTGTTTATAATATTTTAGAAACTATCAACTTTAGTGCGGTTTAAGAAAAATCATTAAAGATACATTAAATTAGAAAAGTCTTAATTGTTTGTATAAAACCATAAATGAACTAAGATTTTATTTCCTAATAAAATGGAAGATTTTGGAAAAATAATGGTTGATTATAACATATTTAGGATATTAAAATAAAACTATTAAGAATTTGAAAAGTTTCATTTAACCGGGCTTATTTATTGGCACAAAATGAGAAGAGAACCTTATAAAACATGTATTTCCCCATAAAATAAATAAGAATAGAGATAAGAACATATTTTTGTAATATAATAATGAAAATTAAGAGTATTACAAAAGAATAATTTATAATTACATTAGAATAAAGAGAGATAAATCTTAACCCAAAGGAAATTATATTCACAATTGAGATGATGATTCTAAAAGAGATTCATCTTCCTCCTCAAATATGTATAAAATTGGAGGATGTCTCAGGGTGTAAAGAGTGATATCTATTTCCAGATAGTTGATGTTGGATTTGTATAAATATAGCCAATCCATTCTCAATAATACAAAAATCTTCCCCAAAGGAAGTAAGACCATATTTTCCAGGAGGTTCAGTCCACAAATATTAATTAGGGAGGAGCTATATAATTTGGATAAAATTATTTCCCCCTTTTTTGTTCTCACTGATAAATCAACCTCCATATTTTTAAGTAGTTTTTAAATAGTTCTAATAAACTTTCATGATATGAAATAATGCATAGAACTAGAATAAAATTGTATATTCAATATTATTGAATGAATAACCAGTGTGCCTATCACCACAACAATGGTGGGTTCCACCTCAACAGTAGTGATAATAGATACCCTTCCCTGTTTCCTTAGAGGTTGATGTTGTTCATTGTCTCGAAAAACCCTTATCATAGGGAAATGGATTGAATAATTACAATTTCCATTGTAGTTGAAACACTACACTACTAGTTAAGTGTTGATCTAAAAATTCAGTTCTTCATCCACATTAGTGGGATTATTTATATCCCTTCGCAGTTATTAGACTTATGCCCCTCTACACCATATTTCTTTTATCTCTTGGATCCCTTTAAATAGTTTCATGGATGCTTCTTCCTGAAATTTTGACACCTTGTATGTTTGGTATTATTTTCATCCAGGGATTTATCTTTTGATCCACCCATATTAAACTCCATTTTTCAGTTTTTTTCATCGGTACCTTGAGAAAAGTGAGAGTCTTCGATCTCCATTACAACCATAAGGGAATAATGAAAAATCTTTTAATAAATAGTAATGATGTGAATAAACAACTCATTTCAGTGACTTTTATTTAATCAGATAAATAATAGATCCACCTTAATTTTAGTGTTCATGAAAAAGACAAAGTTGTATCGTGAAGGCCTTGTAAAGTTTTCCTCATACGTTCAATTAGAATTATTTTCCATTTTCTTCAGTACAAGGAACCACCCTTCTCTCTTAAGATGGAGTGTTCGGGGAAAATATTTTTTGAAAAATATTTTCTTGAAATCCTCCGATTCCATGGAATCAATTTCCCCCCAAGATATTTTGTTATTGATCAATTTTCACCACTAAAAAGTATCTCCATCAAAATGATATACCACCAAAAAAACATTCTCATCTTCTGAGGACTAGAGGAAAACAAATATCTTCTCAATAGAATTAATCCATTGTTCAGTGATTAGGGGATCTAGATATCCACTAAATATATGAGGCCATTGATGCATGAAAGATTCAATAACTAATTTCTCTCTCTTAGGAGAAGGAGGTCGTTCAACATGATTCAAGCTATTATTCAATAGCATGAGGCAGCTGAGTAAGTACTTTCATGATGTTTTAATAATCTATTCCCATCATATTTGGAATATTATTAGAGAAATCATTACATTTCATATCACATTGATTATTGGTATGAGTTCTTATATTTCAAGCCATTAACTAGGGAAAAGAAAATAAAATTACAGGGTATTGAATACATAGATAATATGAAGATGAAAAGAAAACATTGAACATATAATTATAAACATGTAGATTAAAAGACTATCTTAACTTGTGATACCCAACGTTTCAATCTAGGTTAACCATGGTGGAAGAATTATCCCTCTCATTCTTAGTAAAGTAATATAGTCATAATCTCCAAAAATAACAAGATTGTGAACTCATACTAACTATAGAGACCCTATAATTTTACACATATTATTATATGATATTCAGCATAACTAAAAATCAAATTAAATGACCGTGATTTTTATGTATAGTGTCTTTGGATGATTAGGTACATAAAACATAAAACAAGGAAATAGAATAAAACATATTTATTTTAATCATCCATAAATAGAACGTACCATCCATTGAGATCCTAAATATACATTGGATTATCTGAGGAATAAATCAAAAAATGGATGATCTAGAAATCCCAATAAGGGTATAACCATGGGGATAAAGAAAATCACAAGGGTAGAAGGCATAATATGATGACATAAAAAGGCATGAAACCTAAATTAACATATGGAAGCATATAATTTAGAACATGAGGACCTATAAAAATTCAATAAAAGTAATTTGGAAACAACACACAATATGACATAATCCCGATTCAAGGATAACAACCAAGACATTGCACATGGACAATAAAGTCCAATAAAGGAATTAGGTTCACTCCATGTTCAAACATGACATCTCATGAGGCTAAAAATTACCCAATGCATTGGAGCACTATCTAGCTGCACCCATCATAACATGTTAAGGTACATGTATTCCACATTAATAATGAAACATAAGGTATATGAATAAGGTTTACCAAAGAAAAGAATTGGGTAACATAAATATATCATAAGGAATTACCAAAGGGAGTATCATAAACATTTTCATAAAATAATGGATTTAAATAATAAATGGACATTTATAATGGAAAAAATGTAAAAAATAATGATAAATTATGTTTGAATTATTTTAAAACACTTAATAAGAGTGTTTAGAATATTTTAGAATTGAGGCACATTAGTGCGGTTTAAGAAAAAACATTAAAGAGACATTAAAACAAAAACGTCTTAATTGTTTGTATAAAGCCAGAAATGATGAAAGATTTTATTTCTTGAAAAAATGAGTCATTTTTGAAAAACAATGGTGGATTATAGGAGATTAAGGATAATACTTTAAAATGTGTAAGAATTTGAGAAGTTTCATTTAACATGGCTTACTTAGTGGCAGTAAATGAGATGGGAATGTTATAAAAAATGTATTTCCTCAAAAAAGAAATAATAATATGAATAAGAAAATATTTTGGGCTCACACACATAAAAATTTGGAGTATTAGATAAGTATAATTCATAATTAGATTGGGATAAAGAGTGATAAAGCATAACCAAAAGTAAAAATGGCGTTTATGATTAAATTTTTATTACATAAGAAAAATTCAATTTCATTGTTTGGGACTGTTCATTTACTTGGTTTTCATAGTTGGGTCACTTGTATAAATTTATAAAAGATCATGTAAAATGGGAATAGAGATCAATAATTGAAGTTATATTTTATTAATGTAAAAATATTAGACTTAATTTCTATATAAATAATTTGTTTATTTAGAGTGAAGATGAATAATTAGATATGACATTAGTGATAATCGTTTCGATTTGTTTTGAAGTTTTACTATTATCACAAACTAGTTTTGTTTCATTATTTATTATTGTGTTTAAAAGTTAGTTTAATAAAATAAAAATGGTTATAAAATCAATTTTACAATCCTTAACAACCATTATAATGGATTTATGTCTATCCTTGAAGGTGGTAAAGGAAAATGAAATCTTTTTATCATCGAATTATATAAATCAACACAATACGGATGATATTTTCATTTTTAGAATAAAAGGAATAATAGAAGAGAAATGATGATAAAATTTACATTCAAATAATAAAATTATAGTATATATAAGATACTAGAGTTATAAATACTATTTAGACATAGGATGTGTGGATAGTATAAGAAACAAAATAAATTAAAAAAGAAAACATAGAAAGGGAAAGAGGATTTTACCTCCTGAATTCTTCTCCATGAGAACCACCTTAAGGAAATTGGATTTGGTATTTTTTTGAGACAAAAAACTCCAAGATGTGTAGAATATGCTTAAGAATAGGATTGGGTATATGTTTTACATGATTTAATTCATAAGAGGAGTGGAGATAAGAGGTGGTTGGGGGTGGCATTTATAGTGGAGGAGAGATATATTTTTTTATTTCATTCATTTGATTAAACTTTTGGCTCAAAACTAAGAATAATGTGGATTATTTTGACTAATTATGTTAATTAATGCTTATGAGTTTTCAAAAAATGTATATAAATAAGAAATAAGTTATCAATGACTCAATAATTCATCTATTTAGCTTAAACTGTAAATTACCCTATTTCACTATTCAGCGAAAATTCAACATTTTTTTAGAAAAATCCCAAAACCTCACCCTTACATTTTTTGGCATGTATAATTCAAAAATGGAATTCATTTTATTTTTTTTCTAAATATGATAAATGTAATTTCTAAATAAAATCATCGTTTTTTACTTTTCCTAAGGTCAAGTTTTTATTTTTATTTTCATAGGTGAGGTTCCTATTCGATAGATTGGTTTGCTATTCATAAGGACCATATTACCATTCCAAAAGTATTGTTATTAATCCATTGGTATAAGTTCTAAAATTTCAAAAAAAGTCTCTTATTTCTTTCATTATTCATTTAAAAATATTTGTGTGTGTTCTTTATGTAATTTTATGTGATTTATAGTATATGAAATAATTATAAGAAGGGAAATTTTCTTTGATAGAATTATAGGTTGTTACATCTCCTATAAATTCATCACATGAGATACTCTTACAAACATATCATATGTATTAATTATATTCACAACCTGGGGAATAGAAACATAATAAGGGGTGAGATCAAAATCATAGTAAGGTTAAATATATGAAATAAGAATTAAAGATCATAAGTGAAAATAATATGAGAACGTGGGTATGATAATATAATCAAGGTACAAGAACAGAAAACAGAGAAATCACATCCAATAAAACATGGATCATTGGTCAAGAATAATCAAATAAATATTTAATTATAAGAAATATGATTATCACAGGATCTTGGAATCAAAATATTATAAACACAACATAATACATGATGTTATAATAAACTTAGAAAATTTCATAACTAAAGTGTTATAAAATAATATTACCAAGGTTATTCACCAAGATATCATAAAACATTACCATGTATTTGGGTGAAGGTATCATAAAAATGTCATCTTTAGAGATAAATGTTTTACCCAATGAATTAGAGTAATATTATGGTGAATCATATGATACATTAAATGTAAAATGTATATGTGTTTCACATAAAGTAAATCATATTCATATCATAAAGAGCCTAATAAATGAAGATGTGTTTTATATCACTTTAAAAAGGGATCATGTAAGAAAAACATTTATAATTCAATCAAAAAATTGAATAACTCATGTAATATAAATGGGTATCCAATGATAATAAATAAATTATAGGTAGATACCATTTAATAAATTATATGGTATTTACATAGTATATATAAATATTATATGGTTCATTCAAAAATTTCCCTAATAAACTGATGTATGTAATCAATGAGGACACCCTATAATCGAAGAAATATAAAACACGGTGTTCAAAAAGTAATTTCATTAGAATAAACATTATACCTATTCCCTGTGGATATTTATAAAGACAATGGTTGGGATGAAACAAAATCTTCAAATAGAGAAGAAATTTTCATAATCCATCTGGAGAAAAAAATTGATGGTAGAATTTGAATAATGCCTTCTATAAAGCATATAGTATGTTAAAATGATGTGGACATATAAAAGAAACAATTTTTATGGGATGTATAAAAGTCCCATTAGAATTATGGAATATCCTCTAACCGTTACAAATATTTATTTTAAAAATAAATATATTAGAAAACCTGTAGAATCAGAATTTATTGTGGAAACCTGGAATTTGCAGAATGTATTTATTTATAGAAATAGAAAAAAATGGGAAAAATTTCCCACAAACAATATTAAAAGAGATCATTTTCACACTTTGATAAAATCATACCATATGTAAAATGTGAAAAAATTATTTAAATTTTCATAAAAAAATTTAACGATATATAAAATTACTTTAAAATTATTGTGGAATGGAAAAGGGTGTCATTAAAAGAATCCAATTAATACAATCATGGAAAATGGAGTCTCCAAAATGTAAATAATATAAATAGTTTGTTTCACTTATAAGAAACACTTTAGTTAAAAAATAAATCACGGGGAAATGAAATTTTGATGATAGTGTAAAACCCAATGAGTAAAATTAAAATGGTAAAATAAATCCCATAGTCATTAATCAGACCATATCAAATATACTATAGTAAATAGTATGAAATATATTTCAATGAATAAAATTTATAACTAAGAACCCCAACCATAATTCCTGAATTCCATTACATCCTTGAATACCCCATGTGACAAAAAAACTATCATAATAACCTATTTAAGAAACTTTTTAATATCTATAAACCTTTATAAATTTCATTTTTTTAATAATTATCTTCATTTATTATAGTTATTTATTATATATTTTCAATATCAGGTGTGAGCAATCTAGATCTTTTTGACCTAGTTTCACAATAGTGACATTTCTATTCATTATTATCCTAGATATCATTATTCACAGATAATAATTTTTACTATAATTTGTAATTTATAATTATTTATAATTTTATAATTTAATTCTAGATGAGTTTTTGTTATGATCCTTAAATATGAAGTCACCAATATGCATGTTTCTGTGGTTTTTAACGAACAAAGATCGGTACCTTAATTAATGAGTTAAATATTGATGTTACTATTTTAGAACCAAAATAAAATTATTATTTAATTATTAATATAATAAATTATTATTAATTAAGTTTGCATAATAATTCATGATATTATATTAAATAATTGTTCAAGTAGGTGGTTGGACCAACCCAAACAAAAACATACTATAATTAATGGGTGAGTGTGGTAAGGAAAGTGGTTTATTTAGGAATGAAATCATTATTACATAATAATGATGATAGTTTTTTTATATTTATGGGTTTTAATCATATTTTGAGATATTCTAATTAATAATAATGAAAGCAGATAAAAACAATGAGATATCTTACTTTTTGATGGTGATAGTTCCCACATATGCAAAATTAACATTTTCATTTCTCAACGCATGCGGGGGAATGAATGGAGATTATAATTTTTCAATTAATATTAATATATATATTATAAATGAAACATTTATTAATAAATTTCATCCTTATAACTATCTAGGAGAGGTGGTGGTGAAAAAAAACATCTTTATGGAGGCAGTAGTTTGTACATACGCTAAGCTGAAATTTTTATGGGTTTATAAGGGAAAAGCGACACTATGGTTAATATTTTTAAAATTATTGTAATAATATTTATTATAAAAAATAAATATGTTTTTATTTATAATTAATAAAATTATATTTTTAAAATAAATCTTGAAACAAAAATAAACAGGGAAATATTAATACTCATATTGAGAACTTGAGTTTTCTCTTAAGGGACACCTTAATAATGGAGGACAAAGACCAAAAGGTTGTGTATACCAGATTTGTTAAGTGAAATTAGATTTTAATAATTGTAAAAAAGGTAAATTTTTGATTGGAAATAAAAATTTATGTGTGGTCTTGAAGGGGTGATGAGATTCCCCTTTTATATTTGGTGAGAATGACATTTTAATAAATATTTCAACTTAATATAAAGGAAAAAAACTATTCACATGTAAAGGGGAATATTAAATGTAAAATAATGTAATGAACATATGTTTTTTTCAATAAAAATATAAAAAAATTAATTTTAAACATGTTTTTAACATGTTATGCATTCTACCCCTTTTGATAACCATTTTTACCCCTCTGGCTTTTACCATGACAACTAGTATTAATAAAGTAATTATTTTTTATAGCTAAAACTAAAAAAATGATATTGTTAAAGAATATAGAAATTATAATTAAAAATTTGAAATATATTTTATTATAATTACATTCTAAAAGTGTTAAAAATTAATTTTAAAATAATAAATGTATAATGCATTGAAAACAGTTTTAGTGAATAGTGTAAGTTATGTTAAAAAATATAAAGAACAGGTTTTTAAGATAATATCAATATGTTTAACTTTATAATTACTATTTTACGAAAATATATTTTTTATATAAAATGTGTTCATGAATTCCAAATCCATACTTATATAATAAATATGTCATAAAAGTTATGATATTTGTAAACACATTATTTATCACTATTAATATAAAAATCATTTTTTTGAAAGATACTAAAACATTATTCTAAGATAATGTTTTCGGGATGAATCTATATATATTTTTAATTTAGTTAAATTAATGTTTTAAAATATAGGAATTTATCCTTTAAATAAAATCATAAAATATAATGAGAAATAATTTTAAAGGAAATCGAGTTTTTAAAATACTATATGGTCTTATTATTAATTTCTATAAAATAATAATTAAACTAAAATTAATCTATCAATATTATATTTTATTAAAATAATAATTTAACAATTATATATCTAGTTTTATTTGTTAAAATATACATCACATAATAATATTTTTTTGTAAAATAGATTATTATAGCGCAAAATGAACTAAGCAGATTTTTATAAATATATATATATATATATATATATATTTCAAAATTTATATAATCCTATTCATACTTAAGAATGGAATATTCATATTATTATTGTCATATTATAAATTAAATAAAATATATCATGGTTTTATTTTAGTTTTGTGTTTCATATAGGAAAAGCTATCAACATAATATTTATTTAAAGAAAATAAATAGTGAAATTTATAATAATTTCATCAATTATATTTATATAATTTGAAATAAATAAAAATTAAACATTTTTTAAATGTTTAATAATATATATACCTTAAGGATTATACTTTACGATTATAATATAAGGAAGAAAAAATTGATAATGGGAATGATACTCAATCAATAAAATTTAAAGACACAACTCTCCTTATCTGAAAATTATAAATGTCTAGGTTTTAAAAAGACTTTAATAAAGATATAATGCCACCTAATAATTAGATAATTCAAAAAATGTATAGAATAACATAGTATAATTTAAACGATTTTTTCTTTTAAGTGATCACAATATATATTTCTTAAAAGATTTTATCAGGGTTGTCTTCCCATGATAAATAGGTATGTTCTTAATTTAGGTTTTATTAAATTCCAATGAATGGTTGGATATTATAATAGGGTTTTAGTGTTTAATTTACAATATTTTTGGGTTATTTACCCAAACTAAAGCCCAATAAATATTTTGGTTATATTTTTTATATTGGTTCAATTAATACTTGGTTATCCAAGTTGATGATGATTTTGTATAGTCTATTTATTATCATCTTAGCGAAGAGTTTAAAAATTATTTGATTTTTTTGGTGTTTTCCAAAGGGTGCTTCATTCTTTCATTTGATTCAGTGGTTTAATAATTTGGTTGGAATTATTTTTTGTGAGATATTTGAGTAATAATTAGTTCATTTCTGAAGTTTAAAGTATCTTGGTTATACATTTGAGATATAAATGTATTGTGTTTGCATAATAGGAATGATCATGTAATATCTTATGTATTGTACGTAAGAGTTTTTATTTTATTTTGATTAATATATGTTTATTTATTCATATTTTTGATGAAAAATAATTCTTTAAGCGTTTTGAGGTGAGAATGAATGAATTAGAGAACCTCTTGTACTGGTAGAACAAGGTGAATTCAAACTAAACCTTTGTTGAAAACCATTGGAAGTATAGCAGGTGAGACATGGGCTCTATATTGCTTCTACCTCCACTATAACCCTAGTAGAATATGTGGAATGTCTAGTGGGAGAAAAATGGAACTCTAAAAGAACACTAAAACCTATTTTAGGGAATATTATTAGCAATTTTGTTCTAAAATTTATTAATATCTCTTATTTCCTCATTTGGACCCCACATCAACAATGGCTGGGAGAACCATTGATTTCATGTTTTACCTCTCTTTTTCATGATTTATACTTCTTGATTAGTGATTGATTGAATAAAATTTAATGAATTTAATCATTGACTTCCAATATTATTTTAAGTATAAATGATATTATTTATTTTCATCACCATTTGGTGTCGATCCATACTAGATCACAAAATATAAAATTTTTATAGGTTTTATAATATATCCCATTTGAGAAAGAATAAGATAACTATTATCAACTTGTAGATCAAGTATAAAAATAAATATAGGGTCATTTTTATATTATGTTGGTATATATACATGTGATGTGTGTTGATGTTTTCTGGAAAATGTATTTGGAAAGTGTGGGACCCGATAATTGCCATGATTATTCGAAAATTCAGGTTTTAAATGATATAGAGTATGTTTATAATGTTTTACATTCCTGAAATCATAAATATGAATTCGTGCATCTTGATGACCACATCGGTATCTTGAATTAGGTGGTAATCATTTGAGGAACATGTAATAGGTTTTTAGTCATTGGTAAACATAATATATGTGTAATTGGGTATTGTGTGACCATGAGGGAGAGCTGACCAAGGTTTATAAACCAACATGTATCTAAAGAAGTTTTTTTATAGATGTGATATTATGCTAAAGTAGGAAGGGGATGGTGTAAATACATTATATGTGTTTAAGTGATAACTAATGGAAATCATGATCTATGTTAAGTTAGGGATAAATTATGTATTCCCTTCCAAAGGGAATTAGACCAAAGAAAAAAAATATGATATTAATAAAAGAATGTTAGGAATGAGGCTTTCGGAAGGTGAGGGACATTTAAATGATGTTAATTACCTTTTAATGTTGTGTTATGTATTATAAAATAAAATTGATAAACATAAACCAAATGAAAGTGAGAATAATTTGCATGGGATAAAAAACATCATTATGATGGTTGTTGAGTTGAATGGTTTCATGATTTTGTTATTCATATGCTAAGACTATGTATGGAATTTACACTATATATGGATACCAAGATAGAGTTTTTCTACACCATGACCCTTTTGATCATTATAATGGAGAAATATGTTACGCTATGACCAATTACTTGATGAGGTCATGTGATAGCATAAGAAAGCTATGTTAGCAAAATGAATTTTTTTATTTTTTGATAATAACATTTAGATTTAGTGAGAAACACAATAAAGACCAAAATAATTCCTTAAATAGGAAACAAACACAATCCAACCATGCCACTATAAATCAAATAGAAAATGACAAAATTAAAAAAATTATATAAGAAATAAAAAATCCCAAGGTCTCTCCCTCAAGACCAGTGATCCATGTTCCC
Source organism: Viscum album (assembly GCA_963277665.1). Lineage (NCBI taxonomy): Eukaryota > Viridiplantae > Streptophyta > Magnoliopsida > Santalales > Viscaceae > Viscum > Viscum album. The sequence continues at coordinate 939,090,617 of OY728153.1, forward strand.
TCTACTGGATGAGATCCACATAGGTAAGGGTTAGGGTCCGATGGTAGAGGGTAAATCTAGTATTAACATGATTGATGTTTATGAAGTATTTCTAAAATAGATTGATCATTTTTTAAGAAAAATGCTACCATTATTTTTTATTTCTTTTTTTACATACAAATTTTTATATATTTAACACATTAGAAGAATAGTTTATGTATGATTATATTACATTTTATGATAGTATATGATGATTATTTTTAATGGTATAATATTTATTTCTATGATTATCCATTTAGTATGATTTTACGTAGGTTTATTCTACCATACTAACATTATTGGCATTATTAATTATTATTTATTGTATTGTATATTTTACTTGTTGGAATAGTATCCCTATTTTATTGATTAGCCATTCACTTATTGTTAGCAAAATTTAGAATATAGGGAGGTATTCTTAAGGTTATACGGATTACCCAATCTAGGTGGCCCATGTTAGTGATTTTGTATAATTGTATTAAAGTGTTGTTTTTATTCAAAATATTTATTTAGGAATTGGAAGATGAGGATAGTATGGTAAGAACATAGAATGGAATTAATACTTTTGACTTTTCAATATATTTATAGGGTAATTTAATGTTATCAGGGAGTATCTGATTATGATTTTTTTATGGTTACGATTCGATAATTTTATAAAGTATGATGTTATGAGTTATGATTTTGTTATCACTCTTGGATTTAGGTGAAAAACGATATAAATACACAAATCATACATGCAACACAGGTTCACATGATATGTGAATGAATATATATGATTTAAAATAATTATAAGAATGTTTTAGATAATTTAGAATCAGTTATAATTTATTTTATGTAATTTCAAATAAAATAATAGTGTCAACTCAATAAATCTAACTATTTAGAAACACTAGATGAATAAATAAAATAACCTATACTCTTTTGAATGAAATATATTTTACATGGAAGTATATCATAAGAGGGAATGATTTATGGTTCTGACTCCATAAGATATGTGATGGGATAAGGAATGTTTGGGTGGTTCAAAAAATATGTTGACATATATTGGAATGTGTAGTAATGTTATGCATGAAGAATTTTTTTTATGATGGGTTTATTCCATATTTCATGGGTTGATAAATGAAAACGGCTAGAACATGACGAATCTTTTTAATTTAATGATTATTATATCATATTTTAACTGTTATATTTAAATTAATTTCTAAACAAATGTATATATTTTATGCATTTTCATTTTGGACTTGGGCACATATTCCATTGGATCATGGTGGGATTTAATATTTTAAAGGTATTTATTTAGATTGTTTAATGGGTATCCTGAGATGATGTCAACCTATCATATATTTAAAGGAATGCCTCCATTCATTTTTATTTAAGGTTTTATACTACATTAAATGTAATGGGATATTAAATCATCCATAATAGTTTGTGTTTTTCATATATTAAGTTAAAGGGAATGTTGGGAGAAAACTATACCCCATTTCTCATGGTTTCAGTTATTAGATAATACCTGATGAGTTTTGAGGAAATATTTCTTATTCGATTAATTTTGAATAATTAGTTATAAATATTTATAATTAATTATTATCATTTATATGATTGAGATAGGTTCCCAAAATCATGGATGATGCTCCTTGGGTTAGGATTAAAATAGATTGGTGAGGGGTTAAATCCATTATTTAGGCAGGTCAATCCTCTAACACAATCTCACATGCATTTCTATCTACAAGACTAAAAGACTACATAATTTAATGGATTTAGAAATTGGGTTTTTGGGACTGAGGGTTCCATGAGTAGATAAGTAGAAGTGCATTTGGAATCCCATGATTGGAATAAGTTCTCTTGATAACATATCTAAATTGGAATCACCAGATGAATGCATTTCCAAGTGGCTAGGGTTACAAATGAGACTTTGAGAGACTTATGGATGTTCCTTGGATGTGAGATGATATAAAAGATATCATGGTTTGAGTTCTTATGGTTAGTGGGTAAGAATAAAGGGTTTCAGGTAGGGTTATGATAGGAGAGACAATCAGACCTCTCTCAAGTGACTAGGAACTTCCACCTATATTTGGAAAAGAGTTTTGGTGAGAGAGATGAGTAATATAAGTCCTCTTAGAATAGATGTGTGTGATGGAATATTCCTCTGGGTGATGAGATAACATATATCTATTAAGAGACATGGTATGATATCCAATGTGGGTTATTGGAGATTATTGGGACTTCGTATTGCGAATCCTAGGATATTTTAGATGAGGAATAAAATTATATTGTTGAGGCGAGGTATGGGTAAGATTTGTTAGATTAGGATGGTCCCGGGGTTTCACGGCTAGGAGTGATAAGTATTTTGGAAGGATTGGGACCTCAGTTTTCCCTCCAGTTTTAGGTTGAAATATATCTCAATTAGGGATATTTGGAAAGTCTCTCCACTTTTTTATCCCCTCATTCAAACCCACCATGACGTGTAGAGGGTTTACAGTGTGATTCTAGAAGGGATATGATGTAATGTGTCTGTTTCTTCCTGAATTATTCTTTTTTTGATAGATATCTTTTTTATACATTTTTTTATTTGGTTTTGGCACTGATTTTACTAAAGCATAGGGATAATTGAAAATTTTTATAGATTAATTTTTTATTATGTATAGGGTGTCTTGAGATGATATCTACACATATTTTCATACCATTTTTCTGAAGGTATGTGACCATATTTTTTAAATTGGATTTCCTAAATCAAATTAAATTGAACATTGAATTATATGTAATGGTTTGAGATTTTATGTGGATTAGGATTGTGATAATGTTATGAGTGGACCACACCACATTTCTCGATGTTTCAAAAAGTTAATGACACTCAATGTGTTTTTATGTGATTATTCCTATTTTATTGGTTTTTAGTAATTAATAATATTTCATTATAATAAATTATTATTTTTTCTTAGTCTGAGATAGGTTTCAGAGATCATGGATAAGGCTCAGTGGGATTGGAAGATGCTCTATGATGCTTGGAGAGGGATTGTTGTGACCAAATTGGTTGGGAGGTATTTTTAGAATATGAAATAATATTATTTTGATGTATTTTATTTTTTTATTAATGTAAATAAATAAATTCACATTTTTAATGATTTGGATGGTGAAACACATCATCAAATTTTAATGTTCAGACTCAAAATGCTTAAGAAAGTCCAGTGTATTCTAAATATGTTTTATAGGAGAAAAATATCAACAAACTCACCTAGGGTCCCAAAAGGATGTTGTGATCATAATAAATAGCTGTTTTGGAGTCTTCATAGATCTAAAAAAATTATGATGGTGATTTTCATTTTTGTAATTCATAAAAATCATAATTTGTCTAAGAAACCTGCAGTGAAATCCTTATGGAGGAAAAGGGGAGAAAAAGTACTGTTAATAGTATTAAGGTTTGGTTGGAGAGAAATAAGACACTATAAGGATATAAAGTTACAATAATTCCCAACATAAGCCATATGATGATCTGACAATACTAAACATATTAAAATTCATGAGGAAGTCATGATACAAATTAGTGTCTATGGAAGGTGAAAGTTTCTGAAGTCAATATTTTTTGGTCTCATTTAATTGGTATAAGAACAAAAGACACATATTTGTTTTAATTATTGTTGTTTTGTGTGAAGTGAAGAAATTTAAGGTTCTCATTTTCAGTCAGAAAAATAATCCATAAGAAACAGAGCTCTAGAGAAAGTAGTTGGAATGTACTATAACTAGAAAAGAGAAGAAGTTGTTGAAAATGAATATTCTAATTTTAGACAATTGGATGTAATGTTACACTAATTATTAATGATGAATTAATTATATTGTGGATTATTGGGAAAATCTGAGTAGAAAAGAAGAGAAGTTTGTTAGGATTGATGTGTGGAAGAAATCCAGAAACTGGTCAACAATGTAGTCAATCTTTTTTATCAAGATGAATTGTCGGTTGTTTTCAACTGGGTCAAGAGAAAAAAAAATGATATGTTTTTATCAAATGGTACAAGACTATTATACCAGATATGATAGAGATAAATTAGAGAGAATAATATACTATTAAATTTGGCACTAACACCAATAACAATATTAGAAATAGAACCATAAGTAAGTATAAAGGAAGAAAAAGGTAAATACTTAATGAAATTAGAGAATTGTCATCAAGGGGATCCATGAAGGGATGTTTTAAAGGAAGTGTTTATCAAATACGGGTGAAGATGATGCGGATGTTCTACCAAGGAAGTGAAGGAATCTTTATAAGTTTCCATAGTGTTTATGTAATAAAGTTTTTAAATTATTATGGATTATAAAGATGGAACATAATATTAAATTGAGCTATTTTGTTTTTATATGGTTTTGTGAATCATAATGAGAATTAATTTTTTTCATTATATGTTTCAATTTGTGTAGAGAAATATAAAGAAGAATATTCTATCTTTATCATAATTGGGAAATCTAGATGGAAAATCAGAATCAGAAAAATGGTTGAAAATAAAGTTTGAAGTGACATGACGTTTTGAAAAGATTTGAGAAGGTTTGGGAAGAAATAAGTAAATTTATATGGATTTGAAGAAGTCAAATATGAAACTGAGATTTAAGGGAATTTAAAGAATTTTTGAAATTTTGTTGATCAAGAATGTTTTTCAAAATCCCACCAAATCCATATTTGTCTCACCTATACCTATTGTAAGTACTCTATACTTACCTAACACTTTTACTGTTTATGGGTGAGGAAGGAAAAAAGTGGAGCATTGAAAGCTTGAAAGTAGAAGAAGTTTTTGGATCATGCATTAATGAAGAAGTATTTTGGATAGAAGAAAAAAATGTAAAGAGAAAAGATCATATTCAGAGTTTCCAAACTAGGCTCAATAATAAGAATGAGATTTCGAGACTAAGATAGATGTATTTTAGATTTATTTCAACAATATTTAGAGAGAATTATATTTTTATGTTGCACAATCATATCAGAGAATCATAATGGGAAATCAGACTGAGTGTCATTATGATGTCTAGAAGAATTTATTTCCTATTTTTGGATGAGAAATTTATGATCTGTTTTGAAGATCTTATTTATGATAGTTGAAAATGAATCATTGTAACATGTTTCTTAAGTTGTTAAAATAATTTTATTAAATCATTTGTGATACTCGAAGCACATACACTGTTGTATTGAAAACAGTTCTTCCAAGTTTAAGGGAATATCATACTAATTTTATTTAAAACAATGACTATTTTCTAGTGGATTATGTCATATTAGATTATTTCCAATCCATACCATATACGTATCTTAAGTTGTTGAGTAGTGAAAATTGTAAATTCTTTTTTCCTATGGTTGTGTGATTGTTTTTTAGCAGTGTAATAAATTTTTAACATGAGGAGAAGGTTGTTTCAAAAAGGGGAAACATTAAAGAAAAGGATATCACTGATTCACCCATCTCTTATGTAGTTATACAATAATATTGGTGGGTTATTATCAATAGGTATTTGATACAAGGTTCCCTTCATTTGTTCTTTACTGAATTATTGAAGAGAAGTTGTGATGGAGAATCTAAATTGTGCAAACATTAAAGGGAGTTCGATCTTAAATGGTAAGAACAATAATATATGAAAAAATATAATGTTTCCTTATCTTATGTCTCTCAGGTATGATGTTATTGGAGCTTAAATAGATGGATTTCCTCCTATCAATGATAATGTTCCTCTAACATCTATTGATGAGAAGAAGCTTGAGAATGATGGAAGTGATAATAATGATTTACTCTCATCACTTTATGAATGTGAGTTTTTAAGAGTGAATGGTGTTTCTCCTACCAAATTTATATGAGATAAGTTAAAAAACTAATAGGAAGGAAATAAAAAAGTGAAGAAGGAAAAATTAAAAATTTGGAGGCTAAAGTATATATATATGAATATGGGTGAGTATAAATCTATTAAGAAATTCTTTACCATGGTGAATGATATTTTAGGAACTATCAAATATCTTACCGAAAAGTTGGTATATTATATTATCAATTAAATTATATTAAGAGTTATTTCCTAAAATTTTGAAGTCAAAGTCTTCTCATTGAAAGGTATAGATCCTAAAACTCTTTCTCTGGATGATCTTCATAGTGCTCTGATTACTTATAAAATGAGAAGGGATAATGTTATGAAGGGGAAAACAAAATTTTATCTATAAATGTTGTTCAATACTTCCAAGAAAGGAATGAATGAGAATGCTTTTGAGGAAGAATATATTTTTGGATCTACTTCAGAAAATGAGTAATGTAAAAATCATGATGAATTTTTATCCTTGTTTTCTAAAAATGTAAAAAGTGGTATAATAAAATATATTGGGGAACATGCCAAAATGTTTTTTTGAAATGAATCCATTGGGAGCATTGTGGGTAATTTTCCTTAAAGAATGAAAGAAGAGGATAGTGATGACGAAGAGAGAGGCCAAGAAGAACATTGAAGAAACCAGGTGATAAGGCTAAATATTTTTCAAAATGCAAGGAAAACATTTTTTCCAAATCCAAAAGGATATGTTTGTAATCTATAGATGATAAATTGGAAGTCAGTGAAGTTGGATCCCAAAAATCTACTAGGAATGTTGGTGAGAATAATTTTATTTCCATAGTTAGAAATGTAGAATTCAGAAAGAAAAATTATATATATGAAAAGAAATATATTTGAATATTTCCTTAAAATAGAATATAGATAACATATAATGAAGATTGGGAGACTTGAAAAATATATTTGAAATTTTAGAAGTGAAATCTATTTTAAAAAATAAATAATGTTTTTTTGGTAAGAAATCTAAGATCATAAAAGAGATTAATGATGTGAAGAAATATCTTGAGAAATAAATGGATCATAATGAACATTTGGAAGTAAAGGAAAAGGAAAAAATAAGAAGAGATGGAACTTATCCATCAAAAAAATTCTAATACCGAACAAAGGGATAAAATTTCCCAAAAATATATCTCTAAAGTTCATGAATGTTTTGGAAACGGTATACCTAAGAAGGATCATAAATTACTTTCAATGGTTCCGAAAAAAGTTAAAATTGTTTCGGAGAAGAAGAAATTAGATAATGTTATATATGTGGACAAGACCATCAAAGAATAAAATTTAGATGTTTAAAAAATTCCTTAAAAACTTTCTATTATATCCTGTTTCGATAAGGATAAAATGAAAACCATGATTTTAAATAACATTTTGATGGAAAACAGGGAGGTTGGAGGCCAAAAAAGTTTAGAAAATATGGTTACTGAGAAACATGCTCGAACCTCCGGTTAGTTTTCAATTTTCGAATGCAAACATTATTCATATGGATACTGCTGGTATTTTCATAGATTATAACATATAGAAAATATTTTTCTATTTAATCAATAACATTAGAATTATTCCATAGACTACATAAGTTAAATTTGGGGTGGATATCCTCAAAGAAGAATCCTGAGAAGGTTGTGTAAAAGATACCTGGAAAGGATGGTGTGAAATTTAAAAATAGTTTCCCATATCTAGAAACTATTCATGAAAGATGTGAATAACATGCACAACTTGATAAAGGATGTATTGTTTTTTCAAGAAAACAAGGGTTTAAAAACAATTCATAGAAGCTAGATGTGAAGAAAGAAAAATGGAAATAAAAATATATTATTATCAAAATTGATTTCAAAGTTATAGAAGGAGAATAAACATTGATCTTGGATAGTGGTTGTTGATTTCATATGACATGAGGCTTAATTTTCTGAATAATGTGAAGGATATCAAAGAAGAAACAATGAAATTTTGAAATTATGAATCCTTTAGAATCAAAGGTGTTAGATCTACTATTATTGGGGAAGAAAATTTGAAATCTAATAAATATTTATTAATTTATGGTCTAAAACACAAACTACTATGTGTCTCACAACTATGTGATGAAGAAAAAGGTTTTATTTTCAAAAAATTTGGGTTTTTTGTGAAAAGCGAGGAAGATGAAAAAATAGTTGAAAGAGGCCAACATACAAAGGGAAACTTATTCTAGGTTGGTGAGGTTCCAAAAACATGTTATGTAGGCATAGTGGAAGAGAATTAGTTGTGGTGTAAAAGTTTGGGAACCATGTTTTAGAGAAAAATTAGAAAGTTTTCAAATATAAATAGTGTCTTTGATATTCCTAATATGTCAAGAACAGGATATTGGGGTTACACTATTTTTCAAAAGGGAAAGATTACAAATTCCTTTCAAAAGAAATTTGACATTTCTTCAAAATAACCAATAAAACATATTCAGTTTGATATCTTTGGTTCAATTAGAAAACAATAAAATCATGGATATAAGTAATTCATTACTTTCATTGATGACTTTAATCACATTACTGGTGTTATCTATATGAAATATAAGTCAAATGATCTGAAAATGTTTAAAAATTTCCAAATAAATGATGGGAAATAATGTGAATATTCAGTGAATAATTTGAGAAATGAAAATAGTGGGGAATACAAAAAATGAATAATTTGATTGTTATATTATGAATCATGTAATTCATTACAAGTTTAGAAAACTATACACTCTTAAACTAAATGTGTTTTCATAAAATAAGAATAAAAGTCTTGTTAAAATGGGTTGAACTATGTTACGTGAACATGGTATCTATCAATAATTTCAGAGGAATGTCATGAGTAAGGATTTGTATATTCAAAAATTATTTTTATATAGAAAATTTTCATATATGACTCTATATTAAAAATTTTAGGACAAAACTCTAGATTGAAACAATTAAAAGTTTTTTGGAGTCCATCATTATAAAGAAGAAGAGACAAAACCTTGGGAAGTTTGAGTAGAGAGTGAAGATACAATTTTTTAGGGTTATAATCTAGAAGGAAGAGGATACATATGTTTCAAAAAAGATTTAGAAATACTGGTTTAATTTTTTGATGTTAATGTTATTGAAAAAAACGAGGAAGATAAAATGAATCATGAAGATAAGGAAGGTGAACATGATGAAACATATTTTGTTAAATATTTTGATAAGGATGCTGAAAATGTTGATTTTACTTAGGAAGAAGAATCATACTTAAGCATTTTTAGTGATGAGAAAGAATATCAGAAATCTCATCCCTTGATGAGGAATAATGTGGAGGCTCTGAACATTATTTGGGATCAAAATCAGAAGGATCAAACAAAAAGAACAACAAAAGTTATTTAACATAATACTTTATATTCAAAAGTTGAGCCAAAAGTTGTGAGTGATGATTTTTAGCTACTGGAGTGGGTTTAAGCTATTAATAGAGAGCTATATCTGATAGAAAATAATGATATATGGGAAATCATACATAATCTAGATAACAAAAATTTTATTGGTACAAAATGGGTTTTCTGGAACAAGACGAATGGAGAAGGTGAAGTGATAAGAAAAAAAGAAACATTAGTGTTCAAAGGCTACTCAAAAATTAAAGGCATTGATTTTGATGAGACATTTTCTCTGTTTTTTATGTTAGAAATAATCAGAATCCTTCTTTCTATTGCGACACAATGAAGTTACAGAATATTTTAGATGGATGTGAAGTCCACATTTTTGAATGGGGATCATGATGAGAATGTTTATATAGAAAAACCATGTGGATTTTTTATTGTGAATGATGAAATTTATATTTGATACTTAAAGAAATACTTATATGGGATAACAAGCTCTGAGGTCGTGGTATTTGAAATTGGATACTTGTATGAGGAAGATGGGTTTTATGAAAGGAAGAGTTGATAATAATCTTTACATCAAATAAATTCATGAGTTTTCCCTCATATTAATTGTTTATGTTGATAAAAAATTCATTTCTAGGAATGATAAAGTATCAAGTAAATGATTTACAGAATAATTTTTTTGAGATGTCCATGCTAGGAGAAATAAAATAATATCAAGGGTTAAAAATCATAAAAATTAAGAAAAACGTTCTTCTTTCTCAAAAAATTTATGATAAGGAACTTATAAATAAGTTTATAATAAAAAATTTGAAACTAGTTTCCACACTGATTTTAATGGGAACCAAGTTGTCTAAATATAGAGAAGAAAAGGACGTTGACTCTAAAGAGTTTCAGAAACTGATTAGTAGTTATTTTTGTATTTGACTACCCCAAGACCTGAAATTTTTTAGGTTTTTACCCTATACGAAATATTTAAGAGTTCTCTAAAAAAATCACATCTATTGGATGGGAAAGTATTTCTCAGATATATTAAAAGAACGAAATATTTCAGCATCAGGTATGATAGTTCAAAAAGTATTGAATTTTCTGGGTATTCAGATATTGCTTGAGTAAGAAATGTGGATGATAGAAGATCTGCATCGGGTAGAGTTTGTTTCTATGGAAAATTTGTGTTATGTGCAATTAATATAAATTCAATTTAGTAACACTTAAAACTTCTAAATATGAGTATGGTTCTTCCACTCAAGCTGTTACTCAACTTATGTGGATAAATACTTAATTATAAGACATACTTGTTGAAGTAAAGTTACCCTTTATCTTGGGTTTAGATAATAATAGTTCCATAATCCTTACTAGAAATGTGGTACCCAATTATTATTCAAAACATATTGATATAAAATATCATTTCATCCAGTAATATGTAGAGAATAATGAATTAAAGTAGGAGTATATTCCTACATAGGAAAAAGTAGCTAGCATTTTCACAAAACCTTTACCAAAAAAGATTTTTATAAACTAAGGTTTAACATGGGAGTCCAACCTCTAATTCATAATGGGTGAGGTATGTGTTTTCATCCCCTATATAATATTTTATATGGATAGTGTTTTTAAGGTGGAGAATTGTTTCATAAATCCATCCACTCATATTCATTGAAACATATAATGAAGTTTATATGTTAGCAGATTTGTGGGTATACTGTGAATCTGACATGTATTTCTATGATCTTTTATAATAGTTTTTTTGATGTAGATGTAGGAAAACATTGTTTATAGGAACATGGAAAATGTAAACAATGTTTAGGGAGAATGATGGGAATGAACAGATTTTGAAGTTTCATTAGTCACTAATTTTAGGGAAAATTATATTTCAATCAATAATTCTTGTTTCCTATAAAGAGTTAGCTCACGTAGGCTTAGAATTATTGATAAGAAATCCATATATTTAGGATAAAAATTTATGTGATTTGTAAATATTGGTTGACAACAAAATACAATGGGGGAAATTTTTGTAACCAAGTTGGTTGTATGTTTTTTATAAGCTGAAAGTTTTTTTTTTTGAATTATTGTCTTTTTTGTCCAATGAAATAAATAAATTCTCGTTATAATTTTTTGGATGATTAAAATCATCACCATATTAAAAAGTTCAGACTCAAAATTCTTATGAAAGTCTAGTGGATTAAAAATAAGTTATCTGGAATAAAATGACCATAAAACTCACCTTAGGTATGGAAAGAAAATTCTGATCACAATGAGGAGCTGTTTTAGGGTCTTTATGGATCCAATGAAAATATTATGATGCTTTTCTATTTTCTAATTTAGAAAAATCACAATTTGTCTAAGAAAAATGTGATTCATGACTTATAATGGAAATGAGGGAGAACAAGTGTTGCCAATCACATTAAGGTTCGATTAGAGATAAAGAAGTTTCTCAAAGGATGTCAAGTTACAAAACTTCTCATTATAAGTTAGATTATGATATGATAATAATTAACATATTCTGAGTCATGAGGAAGTCCAGATATGAGATGAGTATTATGGAAGGTGAATGTTGTTTAATTCTAGATATTGTGTCTTAGTTCAACGGTATGCAAACACTAAAGTCATATTTGTTTCATGGATGGTTTTTTGTGTGAAATAAAGAAAATAAAGGTGCTAGTTTTTAGTCATTCCAACAAGCTACAAGAAACAAAGATCCAGATAAATTTTTGACATGTACTATAATCTAAAAATAGAAGAAGTTTTTGAATTAAAATATTGTGATTCTAGACCTTTGGATTAGGTTTTCCACCAATTATCAGAGGTATAATCATTTGTGTAGGGGATTAATAGGACTTTTAAAGAATAAAATAAAAGTTTTTTTTGGAAACAAATGTGTGGAATAAAGTTATCAACTTATCAATAATTTTGTTAACCATTTTCATCAAGATGAATTGTTGGTTGAATTAAATTGTGTCAAGAGAAAAGAAAATAACTCTTATATGTTTTCATCAATTAGGTCAAGAATATCCGAATGGATATGACACAAATAAATCAGAGTGAAGAAGAGACCGGTCAATATTGAGATGACACTGATAAATACATTTGACACAAGACCATCTGTATGAAGAAGAGAAGGAAAGGAGAATTATTTAATGAAAATTCAAATGTGTCGTCAAGGGGAACCTTAAATGGATGTTTTAAGGGATGTTTTTTTCCAATAAGGATGAAAATGATGCTGAAGTGATACAAGGGAAGTGTATAATTATTTAGAAGTTGCGACCTTATTAATGGAGAAATATTTTCAAATTCTTATGGATCATCAAGATGGTTCAGAGTATTAGAATGAGATATTTTGTATTCAAATTTTTTTTGATAATTGTAATGAGACGTCATTTGTTTTCATCATATGTTTCAATTTGTGTAATGTAATGTAATTAAGAATATTATGTATTTACTATAATGGGGAAATCCGAATTGAAAATCAGAATTAGACTAACGTTTGTAAAGAATGTCTAGAGTGAGATGAAGTTGTGAAAATATTTGAGAAGTTTTGAGACGAATTCAGTAGAGCTAAAAAGGGTTGAAGACGTCAAATATAAAGCCATGATTTAAGATAATTTATGATTTCAACAAATTTTTGTGAGTGGTATGATTTTTATGAATCCTTCATAAACTATATTTGGATCACCTATAAATTGAGGAAGCAATTTTTACTTACATGATTCTTGTATTGTTCGTGGGTGAAGAAGAGAGAAGGAAGAGAACTAAATGTTTATAGAGAGACGTAGTTTCTGGATCATGATTTTCTAAGGAATTTTTATAGACAGAAGAAATAAATGGTAAGAGACAAGACTATAATAAAACTTTTCAGCCAAGACAAATGGATTATATTTGGATATTCAGACTGAGGTGGAAGCAGTTTAGAATTATTTCAGTGGTATTCAGATATAATTAGATTTCCATATTGAGAAATCGGACTGGAAAATTGGACTAAGAAATTATAATGAGTGTAATTAATATTTGTAGAATATATTCTTACCTACTTATTAGTAAGAAAGTGAATAATTGTTTTAAATATATTATTTGTGAATGTTGATAAGGAATCATAAAAATATGTTTCTAAACTTGTTACACAAAATTATATTAAATCATTTCATTCTACTTGAAGCGTATGAAAATTTTTATTGAATATTTTTCTATACAAGTGCAAGGAAATATCATACCCATTGTATCTATACAAAATGATTGTTTCTCATGGATTGTGTGTTATTAAAATATTTTGAAACCATACTAGTGATGTAGATAATCTTGTTGAGTAGTGAACCTTGAAAATCCTTATGTTTCAATGGATGTGTAAATGTTTCTTTCTAGAAATTCAACTACACTTTAACAAAAATAGAAGGTTGTTTAAAAAGGGAGAAACATAGAAGATACAAAAATCACTAATTCACCCCTCCCCCTCTTAGTGATATGTTAATCTTGATTGTGTAATATCATAGCTTACCTCCATGTTCTAGGTTGGTGACCATATAATACAAATTTCTATGCATGTCTATTTATGAGTTTTCATTCTTAAATACTTGAATGGGTTTTGGGAAAATAAAATGTGAGTAAGGGTTCTCCGAGTATATGTGTAGGAATTCATTGAGACTCTTGTGCTTGGAATATGTTCTATTGGGCACTTAGCTAAATTTGGATCACCTAATGACTACAATGCTGAGGAGTGAGGGTGCCATGTGAGAAGTGGATATACCTCCAGGAGGTATTGGTATTTGAGATGAGGTACAAGATATATGAGGATGTGTTCTTGGTGATAATTATAATGTATAAAGGGCTTCCGGATAATTTATGATGGTCAAGATAACTGTATGTCTCATGAGTGACTAGGAACATCCACCTATTGCTAGAGGATATTCTTGGTCAGTGAGTTGAGTAAAATTATTCCTCCATGACAAGAAATTTGTGATGGAGAGTAGTTTACTCATGGTGATTAGATGAGAGATATCATTTATGAAATGTGTAATGAGACCCAGTGCAAGTTATGGGTGTTGTTCGAGACATAACACTGGGATGGAAATGGGGTTTTAGATGGGGATTAGAACCTACATATTAAGGCTTGGTTCTTGTTGAACATGAGGGCTGGGTAAGGTCCCTTGTTAGTGGGATTGTGAGTGATTAGGGTTTTAGTTATATTTGGACCCCACTTGATGAGACCAGGAATGGGATGAGCCTTTATTATATGGTGTAATAGAATATTGATAGGTATGAGTTGGTGTCGATGATAAAAGATTATCAAGGGTATAGAGGGCCTAAATCACTCCCTAATTAGACTGTTAAGATTCATTCTTGATGAGGGGATAGGTTTTTAGAGGCTCATATCCTGGGACCAAGCAGTGATCTATGTAATGTTATATGGCCCTATACGTGACTACTTGTATTTCTGTAATTATGATAGGAGATGGATTTTGGTGGATGAGTGGATCCCAAGGGTTTTCCATGACATGAATTCATATAATCATTATCTAGACTTACATGGGTGACATGGTGTCCTAGTGTGTGAATCCAGACTATACCTTGAGTGATAAGATTGTGGTTGAAGAAGGGAATTTGTCATTGAGTGAGAGGTCCTATTTGACCATGTATAGAGTGATAAAGAATGGGTTAATGGTTGATTTTGGGAAAATTCTTTGAGAGGCCTCATTCATTTATTTGAACTACCCATGAGGGGCTAGGTCGATACATGATGTGAGACGTGACTGAGGGACCCTACCTTGAGTAATATAGTAGTGGGATGAGATATTGACACATGAACATACCCAACTACTTTTGGTAATAGGTTATGGTTTGGATGAATCCCTACTCTGAGCCTTTATTTATGGTTTGGAAATTGATATAGAGAGATGAAATGACATAATTCCCGAATGGTGTCGAAGTAGGTATGGTCAGACACCATTGTTTCCTAGTTTGTGCATGATGGACTGATTGGTATGTGTACCTATTTAGGTTTTATAGTGTCCAAGTTAGCACATACTGTCATAGATAGCACCTTTATTTATTTCCCTTATGCATACACACATATATGATGACATATATTATGGGTTCTTGGGGAGATCCTACTAAGTTATATATCCACACCTGACAAAAGCACTTTAGTGCTTATGGAGACCTTCTATTTATGTTTAGGTTAGATAAAAATATGTGAAATGGATTGGTATGGAACAACTAAGGGGTATTTTGAGAATGAGATGAGGCCTAATAATGATAACCATGGTCGTGTTCATATTTTTGGAGTTTTATTTATTTTTTATCGGGGTTCATCCAAGTGTCTGATCATTATATGTTTTATATGGAAGCATCATGATATTATTGGATATGTTTTTTATTTTAAATACTATGATGTTTATGGATGTGGATGTTTTTTGTTATTTATTATTATTTATTACTGTAATATAGTGGTCATAGACTCATTAATGCATATTTTAGGCCCTTTACCTAGTAAAAACCCTCTGGTGCATGGGGAGGGACACCTAAGGTCATGTGGTACTCTGTCATGGATGGCGATTCCAAGATGGGGAATTATAGTAGTAAAGTGAACATATAATTCTATAGGGATTTTAATATATGATGGGATGCATGTATTAATTTATAGTTTAAAAAATGGCTATTATGCCACTTGTGCTATCAAGTATTTAGTGCATCACTAGGTATAAGATTAAAGATATTTTTATATGGACTATTTTTTATTGTAGGATTCTAGTTTCCATAAAAAATTTTCTATGCGTCTGTCCAGTTATATTGGTCGTTGTGGATTCCTTCTAAATATTTTTGTGACAATTTTGTTTGTGTGAAAGGGAAATGTGGAGTTTTGTTTAGGTTTTTTATTTTGTTCATGTGCTTTTCCATGAATGTTGTAAATATTAAATGTTTTCATTGTTTAATAGTCCTTGTTTGGGTAAATTATAATTAAAATAACCTCAAATTAACTACATCCCCCCCTGAGTTACCTATATAAATTTCCTATTTCTTCTCATAGCCTAACATAATTCCCTGAAACTACTCTTCCCACATATCCACCTCAAATTTTATTTTCATAAACTCCTATTGAACTATATCAAGCGATTCTTAAATCATAAACTACCTTTAAATTTAGTTATTTCCTTTAATTAGATAAAGAATATTAGAATTTTGAAATATCGAGAGTATCTAAAGTATAAAATATATTAGGATAATGATTATATGAAAATTTGAATCAATTATAGTTGTGGTTTAGAATTTATTTAACGTGTATTACTTTGACTAAATAAGTAAAAATTAATGAAAAAATAAACATAATATAACTTTTAAAATATATATTGGAATAAAAATGGTTGATGAGAAAATATTTTCATTCTAGGGTTTATATAAGGGGAAAAAATATAATACCCCACATAATTTGTCATTTTATTTTATATAAAAATATAAATTTGACATGACATGACATTGTTGGGACTTATCTTATGTATTTGATAATTTCAAGAGTGTCTACCCAATACCATCTCTGTTAGAGTTTGTATAGCTCACATGAACTATGGGAATCCAAATAAAAAATTAGATCTATTACAATTTAGATGATCTAAAAAACCTATCAATAAAACTTGAGAAACCCATCAAAATTATTTCAAAGTAAAATATCTCCAAAGAAACGATCAAAAAAAATGCATGACTAAAACAATAAAAAGCTTATAAACCCTTAAGTTAAATATACAATAATTAAATGAAATGAAATGAAATAAAATAAAATATAAATATGAAAAAAATAACGTGCTTACCAACTGAGGTAAACTCAATAACTATCCTCACGGACACTTTTAATCCTATAAATGATAAAATCTTAATTTTAATATTCAAGAAGATAAAAATGTAAATAATAAGCAATCCAAATGAGTGTTCATTCTTGAGTGCATATTACTAACAAGTATTATTGTTCCATAAAATAAGATCAACCCATCAAATAATAATTAAATATAATATGTGCAACATTAAGAAATTTTGCACCATATAAACATGACAATTTCATCCCATCCTATAGTAAGGTTTGTTGGATGTATACACTAAATACAAACCATGTTGTGGTGAAGGTCTCTATGCCACCAATTTATCTATGGCATGGTTTTTTTCCACAAAGTGGTGTTTATCATGATTAATGTGAGATATATTTGGTTAACTTCTCCTATAGTGATATTCCTAATGTTTTATATTTATAATGAATAAAGTTATTATTTGTTGAAGAATAAGAAAGGGTTAAAGTAGTTTAATAATAAATTAATGAATGAGGAATTTGATGTAAATTTTATAATTTAGGTAAGAAAAGTTTTATATTCTTTAGTAACGATAAAAAGATTTTAGTTCTAAATAAACCACATAATTGAATGAAGGAGTTCAATTTAAGGGGTTTAATGTGAACTCATTTTCATGGAGTGAATAGTTTCCAGATAAATTGAATCTCTTCCATTTTTTTTATCGTTAACCTTTTTAATGGTAATGAAATTCCACTTCAAGTTGAATATATCAGACAAATGAATACAAGGACTCCATTTTAATGTTGGATAGCTATGGTGGTTATTATATCATTCTAGTCACAAAGAGATTTTCATCAACCTCAATGAACAAGAAATAATGAATATTAATAGTGAGGTATAAATGGGTTATTTTTTATATTATTTTACAGTTTCCTCTATTATTTGTTCTTATTGTTATGTTTTTTCTTTCATCCATTTAATTTTAGGTATAAAGATATCATATAAAAACATTATTTGGTTCAGATAATACACTGGTGAATAACTGTTAAGTTGAATTTCGAAAAATGCAAGCTAGGTGAAATTTTGTATAATATTGATTTTGTGTACATAAACACGTCATGATTCATGTTATTTGGTTATTAAAATGACATGGTTATGAAATAATACCATGGGTTTTTATATTAAAAAATATTACTTCATAAAATAATTTTATCTATGACATGTTTTTGGAAAGAAAACATTCATGGTTAATGGGTATTTGATTTATATGTGAAAACTTCAATATGTACAAGGATAATATACTATTACACAAGCTGAGAATTTGAATTTTTTTCTTTTCATAAAACAATTTAATGTTTTATTGATAAAATTTATAATCATATAAATATCTAATTAAAAATATTTTATTTATTTATTTATTTAAATAACAATTTATTATTCATGCTTATAAATTGTTTATGTCAAGTATGTTGAAATGATTTAATAAAATGTTTTTAAATTTCATCGTATAATTATCATACCTTGAGAATAAGAAGTTATGTACTTGATACAATGTATGATTTAGTTTCATTAATCTTAAATAATGATTTTTTTATTATAAACATAAATATACATATTTATTGTTGTTATACATATTATGTGTCAGAATTATATTATAATTAATGTCTATATTGTGTATTGATTTATGGATATTGACACATTAGGTTTTTCATACCACAAACATGGGAGATTATACTATATTATCGAACGGTAAGGGATTTTTTACTTCTCACACTATACATTCTCAGGTTTAAATCTTGGTGTCATATTATTCTAAAATATTATATTAAATTATTTAATATACCATATGCATGAGTTAAATTTGGATATGTTGTTATATATTTGTCTTTAATTTTTAGATAAGTAAAAAAATAATTAATTTTATAAAGTCTTATACATTAATATGTTTTAAATATACTAATTTGGTTAAAGGTATATGGTACAAAACAATATCTTTTAAAACATTCATATATGAGCGAAATATAATATTTTTAATGATATGCTTGATAATCATATAGAAATGGCGAGACTATGAAATCCTCTTGAAATCCTTAGTGTGTGATTTTTTCCACAAAAGACACATGTTAAAAATTTGATCATTCGTCTTGGTGAAATTTGAAAGATAAGCCCACATGAATTATGTTGTTCAGTGAATATATGATAATATTGACACAAAATATTGGTAACAATGTCCCATTGTGTTATTTTGGATGCACATTTCCAGATAACTCTAAAATTTAAGTTACTGTATAATCCCAACCCTCTCCATTGTCTTGAGTATAGTAGGAAGTTCTACTCATCCTTCAGAATCATCCCCAAGGCACCAAAGGGTAGAAATAAATTATGAGGGACTCATGAACATTTGGGGGAAGATTTTTCGTAAATAAAAACAACCAACCACACATTCCATTACCAAAACCAATTACATGATGCATGTCGAAATTTTTTACTATACAACAACACCAGATGACCAATCCAACCAAACCAAAGTAAACATAAATCAGAGTATGAAGTGGAAGACTAAGAAAAAAAACCCAAGGATGTCATGAAAAACTCCAAATCTCCACACCAAGCTCTATGCTTCATGTACCACAAGACCACCCAAGCATCATGATGAACCACAAAATAAATGAGATGGTTTACCTTTACCTATGTCATAGAGTTCAAAATCCGCAAAATCCTAAAAGGTTGTAATAATGGAGTGCGAAATAATACTCAGTAGGTTTTACCAAAATTGCTTCTCTAAACATGACAAAATGATAGAACTGTTTTCAAATTTATATATAACAATTTTTATAAAATATCATATTGTGCATGATTTTCTAGAAATCCAAACACACCCTTAAAAAACCATTTTACCAAAATCATCACAATACCATGAAAGGAAACCAAATATTTCATTAACCATTTCCCATTACATAATAATATATTAAAATTATCATTTCATTCCAAACAAATATTTAAATCCTATTCATAAATTACATTCACCCAACTCAGTGTACCTATAATGATGGAACTTCATATCCAAGTCTATTCACCACTTTTCCATTATAGTGGTACTTCACACACACTTATCCTTGATGATGTCCCTTCATGTCCAATTTCATATCCCATTTATAGTGGTTCTTCGTGACCACTATCCATCCATTTCATCACATTCTTAAACACTTAATCCAAAAAAAAAAATTCATCTACCAAAACCACATCAACATAAAATCAACAATCACTAAGATCATATCAACAAACACATTCTAAGACATAATACCAAATAAATCTCAAACCACACAATCACTTCAGCTCATCAAAGATTCTAAAACAAAGATAAATCACATTAATAAATCACATATTTATTGAAAATTCCCTTAAAACATTACCATGACAAACCTCACTTCAATAAAACACCACATTTATTAAAAACCATTTTCCACAAACCATTTTCTATAGATCTACCAAGACATCAACTTTAAAATCATATTTATAAAATCCAAAAACAATTACCCTTTCACAGAAATAACCCATTTTCCCAAAAAAGTAAAAAATCGTCATACAATGTGTTTTCACCAAGCATCTCACATCACAGTCAAAATAAATTTTAAAAAAAACCAGTCAATTTGAATTAAATCATTATAGTTCTATAAAATTGGAGTCAATAGAGAATCCACCTACTTTAGGGTGTGGAAAAATAAACCCACTACACAACTAGACACTAAATTCTTGTGAAACCTCCACAAAATCACCTTAGATACCTTTCCCTAACATCTATAAGCCCAATTTTTACCATTATAGTCAACAAAAAACCCTAGATCTAGTTGTGGAAGAAGTAGATATACAAACACATGAGAGAGACAAGATTAGATCTAAGGAAGAACACATAAATACCAAGAGAGAAGACCTAACAACAGAGATTCTCCGTCAAAGAACCATAAAATCCCATCACATGACTTCTAAAATGAGTGGGAGATCCTCTGTAACCCATGAGAAGAAGAAATATCAAGTTGTGTTCATGTAGGAGAATATATGTGTGTTTTATGGAATATCCCAAGCCCCCTAATTTTTTAAAAACCCTCTATTTTATTTCATGAATTGTATAGCTATAGGATTTAGA
Organism: Viscum album; assembly: GCA_963277665.1. NCBI lineage: Eukaryota > Viridiplantae > Streptophyta > Magnoliopsida > Santalales > Viscaceae > Viscum > Viscum album. Next base: position 939,111,705 of record OY728153.1, read on the forward strand.
AAACCTGTGAGAATCATTCACCTACTACTACCACAAGAGAGACCCCACATGGTTGTGCCACTTCGTTAGACAAACTATGTACCTACTGTGCCCAATCCTACTATCTCAAAATTCCCAATTCACTTGGGTGGATGCATTTTTTTCAAACCATACTCAAACCAGGGAAGATAACCATGTGACATCCCAGTCCCACTAACTCCTTGAGCACATTTTCTTAGAGAAGATGCGTAGTTTTTAAAAAATGTGCTACAATTGTGAACCCTTCTAAAAGTCCCATAATATTCACAAAAACCATTGAACCTCTCCCAAACCATACCCAACGACTTTATAAACCGAACAATGATTAAATAAGGGTTACATACCTAAAAATAGGGGTTCCATATTATCCCCACCATTTTAATTTCCATCATCAGAAAGTAGAGAACCATCAATTTTCTAAAAAACCTCAGGCAATTGCTTGGAGATTTCTTTTTCCAGATCCCATGTCTCCTTTTGAATCTGACCATGTTTCCACAACACCTGAACCAGACAGATAACTTTACAATGCATGAATTTCTATTTACTATCCACAATTTGTATTGGCTCATGCATAAATGAAACATTAATTTCCATCTAAAAATGATCTAATTGAATCACATGGTCAGGATTTGGCTGAAACTCATTCAACTAAGAACCTGGATTATAATGTGCACTACACTGAACTATGGGGGAAAATGAAACTGATATTCCACATATTAAACCCACACATGTATATAAAAAGGCCCAATATACCTCTGAGATAACTTACCCTACTTTCCCAAACGACGATGTTGAATCCTAGGAGTGATTCTCAAGAACACATGATTACCCATAAAGAAGGAAAATGTCCTTTTATGATGATCTTCATATGATTTCTGATGAATTTGGGTTGTCTCCATTCTCTTCCTGATAAACTTAATCTTCTCCATTTTCTATTGGACAAGGATCAACCCATCCATTGAAGTCTTACGTATTTCTACCCAACAAAGTTGAGAATTACATAGCCTTCCATAAAATTCTTCAAATAGAGCCATATGTATCAAGTCCTGATAAAAGTTATTATATAAAAATTCAACCAAAATCTTGTACTCCTTTCATAAGATTCCAAAATACATCACACAATCCCGTAACATATCTTACAATGTTTCCATTTTCCTATAGTATTTCCCATATGTCTCGGAATGATACATCGTAATCATCATCAACTGAGTCTCAAGGTCTTGTTGTAAGGATTTCTAGAAATGAGTTGTGAACCTCTGATCTATATCCGATATAACCAAAACTATTACACCATAAATCTTTACCACCTAACATATATAGATTTTGGATAGGTCCTCCACTGCATGAGATACATGAATTGGGATGAAATGAGATGACTTTGTGAGAAAATCCAGAATCACCCATATGGCATCATTTTTTCTAACCGTTATTTGGAGACCTTTAAAAAATTCATCGCTATATACTCAATTTCCACAAAAGGAAAGGTAAATAATGCAACATACCTATCAGCCACTGATGCTCTTCCTTGAATTTCAGACAAGTCAAGCATCTCAAGACATACTTCAAAACTTCAATTTTTAACCAGCCCACCAAAACTAGGCTTTTAATTCCTTATACATTTTCTGAATTCTAGGATGAACATACCATATGGAATGATGATAAGCACTAAGAAGTTTTTCCTAAAAAACCTTTGGTATAACCATCCAATTATGAAACCACAACATATAATTTCTATATAGTTTCGATCCCTCAATTCTCTTTCCACCATTTAGTTTCAACCTCATAGACACACATTTAGAATTAGAATTATATAACTCTTTAACCAAACCAAGAAAGTCTGGAACCAACGAGACCATAATGATAACCACTATATAACCCTAGTCTTCACATTCATACCACACTTCGCTATAACTGACATTAACTACCACTTATCCAAAGCTTCTTTTTTCCACATGAAAATGTGACTTTATACTTAACATGTATTCTATAAAATTTATTTTACCCATTGTGCACATATAGTCAATGTTAAAAATATGGAGGTAATCCATCCATTTACTTTACCTAAAATCTAAATTTGTTTGTGAAAAAAATATTATTTAGGATCTTATGATTGGTAAACACAATGAAATTATCATTGAAAAGATAATGACTCCATGTTTCTAAAGTATGGTCCACAATCGCTAACTCAAAATCATGTGTTGGGTAGTTATTGTCATGAAACCACAAATTTTATGATCGATATGAAACAACACAATCCTATTTCATGAGAACACACCCCAAACTAGATCTCGGGGAATCATAATAAACCACTTACCCTTTCCCATGTTTTGAAAAAACCAATATTGGTGTTGATGTAAGGTGAAACTTAATAGCTTATATATAATTATTTCAATTCTCATTAAATTTAAATGAAACATTATTCATTGTCAAAATTGTCATTAGTGAAGCTTGTCATGAGAAGTCATGAAAAAAGCATCGGTAACACCCAGCTAGACTAAGGAAGATCTATATCAGAAACAAATTATTTGGTTATTTACATTAGATAACAACATCAATCTTCTCCAGATATACGAAAACACCTCTCTATAAAATAACATGGCCAAGGAAACAAACCTCTTATATCAAAAAAAATTGCTTTGATAAATTCTAATACAACTAATTATCTCTCAAGACCCGAAACACTTTATTTAAGTGTTTCTCATGCTCAACCCTTGTCTCTGAATAAACCAATATATCATCAAAAAACACCAACAAGAAAAAATCCAGATATCTCTAAAATATCCAATTAATCAATTACATGAATCCTTTTGGTGAATTTGTTAGACCAAAGTGAATAAACAAATACTCATAGTTTCCAATCTACTTCTTAAATCTGTTTTCAGAATATCTCCCTTTAGTACCCGTAACTAATGATATCTTAATCATAAGGCAATTTTAGAGAACCACTAACTTCCCCTCAACTGATTGAATAATTCATCAATGTGCATGAGTAGATATAAATTATTTATTGTAACGTGGTTATGCTTATGATAATCAATAAACATTTAAAGATTTGCATCCACCCTTTTGAGAAATAATACTGGTGCTGGCCACATATACATGCTAGGCTGGATAAAACCTTTATTTTCCATCTCCTCTAACTGCACATTCAACTCCCTCGATTTTTCTGGTCAATTCAGTTTGACAGAAGTGAGATAGGTCTAGTCCATCAAATGAGATCAATCATAAACTCTACTTCTTCTACATGTGGCAACTCAGATAATTCTTCAGGACAAACATCTATAAATCAATCAACAACCATTGGAAAAACACTCTTCTCAATTTCTTCTATTGATTCTAATGAAAAATTTACCAACTAATATGAGATCATACCATATACTAGTTTTGACAGTACCATTGAACCCAAATTTACAATATTATATCCTATAAGGAAATGTTTGTCCCATCCACCCATCATGAAACAAAACTTTCACACATAACGGTCGATGCAAGCCTTAAACATCATAAACCAATCCTTACATAGAATTATATCATAACAATCCATCTAAAGCATGGGTAATTCCCACATCATCTCAACCACATCAAAAATTATACAAAATTATCTACATAGAAAGATAGACACACTCTTTGAACTAGAGAAGTTTGAAGTTTTAAAAACGAAGGCATCATTTCCACATTTAATCGAAAAAAATAAATAGCATGTAAAGCAATTAAAGAATGTGAAACTCTTGTGTCAAACAACACTTTCATAAAGGTAGAATTAAAAATAATTGTACCTCTCATCTTGGATGGTCCTGACTGATCATCCAACACAAAGTACTCTTCTCTAAAAAGATGCTTGATTTACACACTTTTCTCTTTATTCCCCTATTAAAACATCCCCTAATGAGGATTCGTGGTCTTCTAGAATTTGTAGGACTAACTATACTCTGTTTAGAATTGATATGCTACTACCCCAGTCCCGTAGAGTCATATGATGCCTGCGACCGATGATGAGTGTCACAAACACCCGACCTTCGAGCATTACGACAATAACACTAAATATGACACATATTATTTAAATTATGAATTGATATAGGCTATGTTGTATAATTAAACTTCATGTGTCATATAAAACCATATTGAAAACATCCAAAATTACTCTTAGTCTTTAGAGGAATATTCACTTATCACAACATTGGATTTTAATCCACAATCCCACCCAAGAAATATGTGTCCCTCTTCTTCTTTCCCCATGCATTAGGGTTCCCACCATTTCCCATGGGAACCAACATTCTCCCCTTCCTATATCCCCCAATATATTATTTTCATCCACTATTTTTCTATTTACTATTTATATATAATCCTCTATATAGTGCACATTAATTTTTGAATGAATTTCTTACCTCTACCCTAATTAAAAGATACTTGTCTTCAGTGATGCACTAGCTGAAAAATGAGGCAAAAACATAACGAAGCTCATAAACATAGCCACAAATTCCTTCCCCAAAAGGTTATCCTACTTCAAGATAATGAAATATACCATCCTATGAATTTAGAACAAGTGAGGATAGAATTGTTTGTTTAATAATTCCTATGAATCATCACATTCCATACCTTGGTCGCCTTTATCCTGGACGACTAATTCCCACCAATTACATTATAGATCTTCCAACATATACACTTGTAACATGAAATTTAACTCTAGTGTTGTGCCTAGGAAATTGCGGATTTCATTCATCATGTTCAACCATTATTCCTCCCTTGTTGGTTCCAAATCACCCCTAAAGATTGGTGGATTATTCTTTTGAAACTTACCTGAAAGATCAAAATGATTCAGATCATATTTTATATTCCCACAGTCGAAAACATGTAAAGATTTCACTATGATTTAAATTAACTATTGGTTCACCTAGGGATCATGTGAAACCACATTATCAGTAGCTTCATTTGGGTTGTCTCTATGACACCTACCTAGTGTGAATTATATCAACAAAACAGCCATCATAACTCTCACTCCCTAACATATAATGGCTTAAAATTTAAAATAATATCCCATTTCCTCTTCACAAAATGGAATTAAAAAATATCACATTTCCAATGTTCATTCATTTTTGAAAAATCCACCTTATTTTGAAAATTGACCCATTTTCAAAATACAATAACCAATCTCTTTTCAAACCCGTACATTTTAGTCCAATTTCTTGTTTTTTCAAAAATAAACATAGTTATACCAGAAAATAAATCATTATAACCAATAAAATATGGAGTCCTATTGGGAAGTCATTTCTACAATGCATTCCATTCCCATCTCATTGGTTACACCCATGATAATGAAATCACACTCTTATAAGTGTATCCAAAACACTTTTGTACCGAACTCCATAATAACAAGATGTTCAACATAAAAGTGTTAAAAACAGCCTTTTATTCCATACATTTCACATTTCAAAAATCATATTCCTTGATACCATCCCAACTAAAGGAATAATATGAGAACAAATGAGAAATACAAGATGGAAAATCAATGCCAACAAATTCAAACAAGACTGGTCTCACTTGTATATCATGGACTAAACAAATTGATACCACTTGTAATATCCCTCCCCTACCCATTTGCTTGAGTAGAGGTGGAAGTGCTACATAGACTTTAGAAACATCCACAAAACACCAAAGGTAGGAAATAAATACTGAGGGATTCATGAAGAATCTAGGAGAGATTTTCCCTTGAAATCAATACAACAAACCAAACATTCCATTACAAAAACCAACTATATAATTCTTATCAAAAATGTTTTACCATAAAACAATATAAAATGACCTATACAACCAAACCAAAATAGCCCATAATTAAATTACCAAGTGGAAGACTAAACTACAAAATCCAAAAATCCATGACACCACTCCATATCTCCACACCATGCTTGATGATCTAAGCACCACAATACTGCCCCAACAACATGATCAACTACTAAAGAAATGAGATGCTTTAAATTTAACTGTGTCCTAGAGTAAAACATCTACAGAAGAAACCAAGATCCAAAGTAGGGGTGAGTAATAATACTCATTATTTTTTCCAAAAATAACTTCCTGACACATTCCACTAGCATAAAACTGTTAGCATATTTATATAAAATAATTTATAAAAAATATCAAACAATGCATCAATTTCCAACAATCCAAACACACCCTTACAAATCCATTTTCCCCAATCATTACAATACCAAAGAAATAAACCAAATATTTCATTAATAATCTACCAAACGCATAATAAGACATCCAAATTCACCTTGCATGGACACACACATATTCCAATCATATTTATAAATTTTATACACCCAACTCGGTGTACCAATAATAGTGGAAATTCACATCAAAGCTAGTTTAACACACTTCCTTTATAGTGGTACTTCACTCCCACTAATACTTGATGGTTATCATTCACATCCAATTTTATCCCCTTTTTATAGTGGTTCTTCATTCCCACTATGTATCCTATTAAAAACAAGATTAAACACTTAATCCAAAAAACAAGAAAATAGAATTTACCAAAACAACAATAAATTCCAATCAACTGTCACAAGAACATATCAACTAACAGATGACATTCCATACAACCCATCAAATTCCATACCAAACAATACCTTAAACACATCATAAAATTCCAAAATTATTCCAAATCACTTCAATAAATCACCCAGTTTTTGAAAACACCCATAAACCATTAACCTTAACATACCGTACTATAATAAAAATATTATTGTGTTTTTCCAAGAACATTTTTCTATAAATCAACCAAGCCGATGATTTTAAAATCATCATTTTAATATTAATGTATTTTCTCCTTTCACAACAATATCCTATTTCCACAAAAATCGATAAATCATCACAAAATGGGTTTCTACCAAGAATCACACATCACAATTAAAATCAATTTCATGAAAAATAAACAACTTTTAAATTTAAATTTCAAGTTCTGAAAATATAGATTTGAGAGTGAATCCAACTTCATTTGGGGTTGTAAATATTGTCCCACCACACAACCCCATACCAAATCTAGGTGAAACCTCCACAAAATCACTTCAAATCTCTTTACCTAAAATAAAAAATCCCAATTTAGAACATTATAGGCAATAAAAACCCATGATCTACATGAGACATAAATATATCTAGAAAATATGTAGAGAGGGGAGAGTATATCTATGTAAAAACACAAAACTACCAAGATACGAGACATACCAAGGGATATTTTCATCAAATAATCCTTAAAACCCTTTAAATCACATCCAAAATGAGAGTGAGAGCCTCTATATCCCCTAAGAAGAAAATATGAGTTGCTATTGAGTGGGAGAAAAAATAGAAGTTTTAGGGAAAATCCCTTGCCCCCCATTTTTTAAAAACTCTATACTTTAAGCTGTGAATGGTTTGGATGCATGGTTTTTATAATCTTTCTTTAACTATGATCCTGAAACTACTTCAAGAGAAATCCCATATAGTTTTCCCACACAGTTGGACCGATCGTTCACTGACCATGGGAAATCCAACTGTCTTAAAATTAGAAACTCACCAGGGTGGATACATAGTTTGGAAAGTCATGTTAAAATTATGAACCATAATCATGTGGAAATCTAAGACCACTACCTCATTGCACATGGTTTCATAGATAATCTCCCCAGTTTCTAAAAACCATGCTCAAATCGTTCACCCTTGAAGATTCTCCAAGACCTTCCCAAAAACCGTAAAAACTATCACAAACCTTAAACAACCACTCTATACATATTATAATGAAAAAAAAGGATTACATAACTTAAAAATAGAGTTTTATAGTCATCAAAATAATTGAGTAAGGAAAAATCCAACAATTAATTTAGACACGGATTTTCCACCAAACTGTCAAAGTTTCAGATGTGATATTTTTCGAATGAATGCCTTCTTAATAGCATTTAATTTAGAGGAATACTATAATTGACCCAAAATTTAATGGAAGATAGATCTTGGTATACTAATAGATACGATGTATGTGGTCGTCATTTTAGTATAAAACATGATACTCACCCAAAAAATATGTCTTATTGTAGATTATAACATGCATTTTAAAAATAACTTTGATATAATTTATAGGTTTAAACTATACTTTAATTCATTTTTATCCAATTTTGAGATGTTTTTTCAAGGATAATATTTACAAGAATATGTATGTGACCATTATAAAAATCAAATTCTCTAATTTTTAGTCACGGTTATTCAATATCATGGGTGAATCAAACATTTGTACTGACGTGAAAGTATTAAATAATAAAATATACTTTATTAAAACAGAGGCATATCTATGTGATTGAAATGGGAAATAGTTATTACATTGAAATTAGGAGCATATTATTTAATATGATTTAATAAAATTGAGTAAGTGAATACTTAAGCTATAAAATTACTTATCATTAGAGATATTTTGGAGTATTTTAATAAAAAAAATTTTGAACTCCAAAATTTAATGATATGTCTAACTGGAGTAATTATAACATATTAAAGATGTTAGAATTTATGAAGTTTCAATGGGACCTTCCAATATCATTATATGTGAATGGTCTAGAATATTTTTTTATACATAACAATTTTCATTCAAAGGTTGTGTAGTGCCCTAGGAGTGCTGCATACACCTAGGGGGGAAGGTTTTTCCAAATATAATTCAAAATTAAAATTGCTATTTTATATTTTAAATCAATTTGGTTTGAACCAATATTTTCTACTAGGATGTAAGTGGATATGTTTATCTTTACCCAATCACATACACCACATTAAATACTGGTAATATACTAAAGTATGATAATTTTGTTTCACAAGGGTTAGCCAGGAAATGGGAAACATACTCATTTTTTTATTATGTTCCACTAATTCAAATATTTTATAATATAAATAATATCATTTAATTATAGTTTTTATGGTAGTTAGAATTATTTACCATGAACACCATATTACATAGGGTTGTGAGTTTTCTAAAAGTGAACAATTCTATCTCTTGTGAGTTCTATATAATTTCATCCCACTAGTTTTTCCCAACATCCCATACCATTGAGGTAGATCAGTAATTTGTATAAATATGTCACTAAATCTAACAAACTAATCATCTTATATCATGACACAGAGTCTTTGAGTTCCTAATAATATTCAAGAATAATTACATAAAACCCAATGTTAGATTTTTGATAATATTTTTTGTTTTTATTCAAAAACTACTTGTTGGTAAATTTCAATATTTAGTCAATAATTTTAAATGTTTTATTTTTTTCTTCCTTATTATTCTCAAGATTTAGTAACATTGAGGGCATTATGGAATAGTATGAAAACTAGCCCTATCTTTCTTCTTCTTCCATTATTATACACTTCTTCCATACTTATATGGTCCTCTCTTTATCACAACATCAACTACTCATCCTCCCAATCCTTCATCACCTTATTTATGAGTAAGTACTCTCATTTAGACTATTCCTTCTCTTCAATAGACCATATAGTACTATTGACACTCCCAAAGCCACAACCAAAAAATATCTCAAATTCACACACATTTTCTTCATCTCGAGTGGTTAATTTTATTTTCCCGGTATAGGTCAACAGGTTTTTTGGGTGTGTTATTTTTCAATTTACACAAGTATAAATATTCTAGAGATATTAAAAAAGAAACCAACCACATTCATGAGACTTTTTATTCTCACTATTAGCTATGTGATCATTTCTTGAATAAAAATCTCTAGTTAAATTTAAGTATTGCCCCTTTCTTTTTATTTCTTCTCATTTACCACAGCCAAACTAATATTCCATTTTTATAGAAGGCATGATATTATATAATTCTCAATATTTTTCACCTATAAACCATATTTAATTTTTTTATTCAATAATAGAATCCCTAAAAAATTACATGGTGAATAAATAAAAAATGGCTTAGTCTTGATCATTCTCACTATATATAGATCCATAACAGTCCACTTTTTATATACTCTCAAATATCAAGGTTGAATATATGAAGCCCCCATACACTTTTGGCACTCATTATTTAAATAATTGATCAATTATAAAATATATTTTCTTATTTTTATAAATTCAACACAACATATTCATCTCCATAATTTTATTTTTATATTTATTTATCTAGATGTTTTTTTTCATTATAGATAAATTATTGACCATTCATATCATCTTGATCTTCCTATATTTCCTTTAAAGATAATATTCATCATTTCATTATATTGGATCAATATTAAATATGATGATTTAATCATTGGATAACTACTTAGTAATTGTATGATTTTTTTCCATTTTGATCACTAATATTGAATATAAAATATTCTCATATGAAATTCTCAATAAAGATAAAAATTACCCTCTCATATTCATTTTATTCAATATTTCTTCAAACCAAGATTATTTCACGTCCAAAAAATATAATTTTGATTTTAACAAGATATGATATATTTTTCATCATAAAATATATATTTTCGAAGATATATAATTTAATTAATAGACCGTACAATGTCTCATGCACATTAGCGGTATCAAGTGACATTGTGGAACATTTAGCAGTATCAACCTTATGAAGTCTTAAAAGGTTTTAAGCAAACCTACGTGGACCTATATGAACTTTATGACACCTTATAGTAACTACATGAATTCAAAGGATCAACCTTATAAAGGTATGTCCTAACCATATATGGCTCTATGTCGACCTTAGAAACTTCACATCCCATCCTTATGATGTCTATATTAACTTTACAAAAGTATGTACAAACCTTTCTAATATATGTATCTACCTTACTAAAACATTTCTAAATCTTCAAAATTGTTTTTCTAAACCTTATAATAAAAAACTAAACATTATGAGTAGTATTTATAAACCTTATGACCATCAATCTCAACCTTACTTGATATTGACCAGCCTTATGAGAATTTCAATACTTATATGAATTTTAATCTTAAGATCAGGAATTCCATAATTCTAAAAACAACATCAAGGGATTCTTCAAGGAAACTATAGGACTTCGAAAATAATTCAAATAATTTTATAACATCTTCAATTAATTCTAGGAATTATTAGAATAATTTCAATCTCCAACAACATGTTTCCATGGAATGGAGGTATATTAAATACCCATGTATAGTATTTTAAGTATCTCAAACCCATATCATTTACACATTAAAATCAACATTATTAAAAATAAATAAAAAAATATGGTTCTATAATTATTTCATAAATCAAAATGCTCAATGTTCCATGGATGAATCAATCAGATATAAATAAACTTCTTTAGAATCATTGAAAATAGTATATGGTTTTTCATGGAATATATAGAAGATTTATAGAATATATCAGTTCATCCATGCTTATTAAAAATATCATATCTTTCATTATCCTTATTTTAGATTGTTTTTCACACTTATTAACAATTTACTTTTCCAGAAAAACTAGCTCTAAAATCATCATAATTAATGAGATTCCCACTTGAATATATATAGTGAGTTATATATGGTCAACTTCTTTATTTTCTTTCTACACATATCATATTATATTATTTACATGGATTTAATTATATTTTATATGGGAATACTTTATTTGGAATATAGTGGGTAAGTACTCACTCCAACGCCATTCATTCAAACAAACATTAACTTGCAACAATATTTAGAAAAAATAGTTCTTTAGTATCTAAAATACACTATGGTGCTTCAATATCCCCCTTTAGATCTATTTTTAATACTCAATGTCATTCTAATGTCAATTTAGTTCCCCTTTATTGATAATAAATGAAATTAGTGAAAATATTCTCTCCTTATTGAAATAATTGGTTTGTGAGAATGATTCTTTTAATACTTATTTCAAATACACACCTTTCCCACTTTTTGATTGAATAGATAATTTTTCAATGAGAAAAGGGTGGCATCACATTATTCTTTATAAAAAAAAGATATTAACATGTGAGCTATTTAGTGTGATGTTTCCTTATGTTCCACTACTTGTATTTCCGTACTTATGACAGGAGAATGATTTTTGTGGAGGAGTGGATCCTAATGATTCTCTATTTCATTAGACTAAAAAAGAATTATCTATAATTCTATGGTTGATATGGTGTCCAAGTGTGTATGAATCCTAACCAAACCTTGAGTGATAAGGTAGTTGATTCAAAAGGGATATTTTAATTTATTGAGAGGTCCTAAAGGATCATGTCTTGAGTGAGAATGAATGGGTTGATGGTTTTTTATGGGACTTTTCTATGATATTCCTCATTCAATGTAGTGGACTACCCATTAGGGGATCTGTCAATACATGATGTGAGATATTATTTATGTACCCTACCTTGAGTAATAAAGTAGTTGGATTAGATATGGACACAATACTGCTCCCAATTCCATTTAGTAACAGGTTTTGGTTCAGATGAATCACTACCATGAGCCTTCAGTAATGGGTTGGACATCGATATTGGTAGATGGGATGACATGATTATAGAATGGAATTAAAGTAGGTATATTCAAAAAAAATGGTTTCCTAGTTAGCGCACGGTGGCTGTATTGGTGTTCGTACCACTTAATGTTCTATAGTATCTTATTTAGCACATGGATACATGGAGATAATGTTTATTTATTTCCCTCATTCATACAAAGATATATAATGACATATATTAAGGGTCCTTGGTGAGATCCTACTATGTTATGTGTCCACACCCTACACAGTAACTTTAGTGCATATAGAGACCTTATGATTTTGTTTAAGATAGGGAAAAATATGTACAGTTGATTGGTATAGAACAACTCAAGGGTATTTAAGGAATGGGATGAGGAACAGGGATGATAGCAGGTCCAGTGTTCATATTTTTGGTAATTTGTTAATTTTTTATCTAGTATTTTCCTATTTTCAGATCATTATTGGTTTTATATGAAATAATTATGATTATATATGATATATTTTTTTAATTTTACTTACTGTAAAATTTATGGATTTGGATGTATTTGTTTATTTATTATTATTTATTTCAAATTATATAGTGGTCATAGTTTTTTTATTTCATATATTAGGCCCTTGACCCTAGTTTGAAGCCTCTAGCACATGGGGATGAACACCTAAGATAATGTGGTACTATAGCTTAGATTGTTGTTCTAGGATGTGGAATCATAGTAGAAAAGTTACTATTAATTTTGATAGGTGATTCAAGATATGATGTGATGAATATATTAAATTATAGCTTAGAAACAATGGCTTCTTTTCTACTTGTGTTACAATGTATCTTGTGCATCATTGGGTAGAGGTTTGGATTTCATTTTATAAGAACTATTTTTTATTAGTGGGTTCTAGTATCCAGAAATTTTTCATCTATATGTCACTCTAGTTAGAATGGTGTTTCTGGATTCCTACTAAATCTTTTCATGACAATTTTGTGTGTTTGATGGGTCTATGAAGAGTTTTTCTTAAGTTTTTTATTTTGTTCATGTGCTTTTCAATGAATGTACTAAATATTATATGTTTTTCATTGTTTATGAGTCCTTATTTTGGTAAATTATAATTAAAATTACCTCAAATTATCTATGTTCCCCTGATTTACCTATAAAAATTCTCTCTTTCTTCCCATACCATAACATAATTCCCTGTAACAACTCTACCAAAATATGCACGCCAACTTTTATTTTCTTCAAATCATATTAAACCATATAAAACACTTTATAAATCATAATCTACCTTTAATGTCAGTTATTTTGTTGAATTAGATTAATAAAATCATAATTTTTAATTACTAGGAGTATCTGAAGTATTAAATCTATTAGGATTATGATTATATGAAAATTTAAAATAATTATAGTTTTGGATTAGAAATTATTTGATGAGTATTAAGGTGAAAAAAATACGTAAAAATAATTGAATGAAGAAACATATTAAAACATTATATATATATATATATTAGAATAAAAAAATTTGATGATAAAATATTTCAATTCAAGGGTTTATTTGAGAGAAAACTATAATACCCTGCATTTTTATCATTTCATATTAAAAAAACTATAAAATTTACATGAATGAACATTTTTGGACTTCTCTTGAGTATTTTATAATGTTAAGAGTGTCTCCACAATGCCATCCCTATAAGATTTAGTTGTGTTTAATTAAACTAAGGGAAGACAAATATAAAATTAGATCTATTACCCATAAGATGATCTTAAAAACCTATCAAGACCACATGAACAACATAGAAAAATATTTTAAAGTATAAAATCTCTATTAAATGATCAAATAAATTTTTTTTGAACAAAAAATGAAAAAAAACTATAAACCCTTAGGTATAATATACCATAATAAAATAAAATAAAATAAAATAATAATATTTTGAAAAACATACATGCTTACAAAGAAAAGTAAACTTAATAACTATCCCCATGGAAACCATGTGATCCCATAAATGATAAACTATTAATTTTACATTTCAAGAAGATATAAATGTAAATAATATGTAATCCACATGAGTGTTCATGCTCGAGTGAATATTACCGAATACTATGATTGTTCCATAAAATAATATCTACCCATGAAATAAGAATTAAGTATACTATGTTTAATGTAAGAAAATTATGTACCATATAAAAATGACAATTTCAACCCATCCCATAGTTAGGCTTGTTGGATATATCCCCTAAATAATAAACTATGATGCAGTGAAGGTCTCCATGCCAAGGTAATTTCGATGGCATTGTTTTTTTGTACATAGTGGTGTTCATCATGAATGAAATGAGATATCTTTTTTTCACTTATCCTATAGTGATATTCAGAATTTTTGATATTTATAAGGATTCAAGTGATAATTATTGATGAATATATAAAGTTTAAAGGAGTTTAATAATAACTTAATGAATTAGGAATGTGTTGTAAATGATATAATATGTGAAATAAAACTTTTATCTTGTTTTTTCATACTAAAAACATGTTAATTGTATATTAACCATTTCATTAAATGAAGGAGTTCAATTTAAAGCGAGTAAAAGGACATCATTTGAGTAGAATAAATAGTTTTTAAATAACTTGAAGCTCTTTCATCTTTTTTTTCTTATCATTAACCTTTTTAATGGTGATAATATTCCATTTTAAGGTTAATATATCCTACAAAATAATTTAGTGATTCCATATTAATGTTGGATACATGTGGTGGTCTAGATATCATTCTAGTCACTAAGAGGTTTTCATCAACCTTAGTGATAAGGAAAGAATGATGATTAATATTGTGGTATAAATGGTTCATTTTTTTGATTAGTTAATTGTTTCCTCTCATAGATGTTCTTATGGATGTGTTTTTTATTTAATATAAAACATTTTAGGCATATAGATATACTATAAAATCAATCATTGGTTTCAGATCTTTTATTGATGTGGAATTGGTATGTTTAATTTTCAAAAATAAAAGCTAGGATAGATTTTATAGAACCATGATTTTTTAGGAATAAACATTTCCTGATTCATGTTAATTTTTTCTATTAAAATGACATGGTTATGAAACAATACAATGGGTTTTTAAATTAAAAAATATGACTTCATAAATTCAGTTTTTATGTGAAATGGTTTTGATTAAAAATATTCATGGTTCATGGGGATTTTATATACATGTGAAAACTGCAACATGGACAAAGATAATCAACTTTTACTCAAGGAATTACTTTTATGTTTTTCTTATCATAAAACAATTTAATGAAGTTTTGATAGAATTTATAGTTGTATGAATATCTGATGAAAATTGATTTATTTTTTTAATTTATTTAAATACCTATTTAATATTCAATCATATAAAATCTCTATATTAAATTTTTTGATATGATTTTAAAAAAATTAAATTTCAATTTATAATTATCACACCTTGAATATATAAAGTTATATACTTGATAAAATGTATTATTTAGTTTCATTCAACTAAAATAATAATTTATTTTTTATTATAATCATAAATATAAAGCATGATTATTTTTTAAACATATTTGGTGTTGGAGTTGTATTATAATTAAGGTCTATCTTCAATGTTTATTTATGGATAGTGGAACAGTTTATTGGTCTTCCCACTAAATTGGGAGATTCGACTCTTTTTTAGAAAGGTAAGGGGTTGTTACTTCTCAGAACATACATTGTCATTAGTAAATTTTGGTACCATATTACTCTAAAAATTTATATTAAATTATTTAATAGTACTTATACATGAGTAAAATATGTATATGTTTTGGTATAGTTATATCTTATTTTTGGAGAAGTAAAAAAAATCATTCATTGTATAATGTTTTATACATTAATAAGTTTGAAATATATTGTTTTTTTAAAAGGTATATGATACAAAACTATATCTTTTAAATAATTTATATATGAGGGTAGTATATGATTTGAGATGATATGCATGAGAATAATATAGAAATGGTGAGACTAATAAAAACAATTGAAACCATTAGTGTAACATTCCTTTGAAATAAAACATATGTTACTAATTTTATCATTAGTCTTGGTGGACCATGAAAGATAAGGCCCTATATATTTTTTTGTTGAAGGAATTTAGGATACTATTGACAAAACAAATAGGTAACCATGTCCCGTTGTGAGATTTTGGTTTCACTTTTCCAGATGACTCTAAAATTTAAGTAACTATAACAACCCCCCTACCCATTTGATTTAGTATAGGAGGAAGTGCTACTTGGCCTTAAGTGACATCCCCTTGCTGTAAAAGGATGAAAAAATTATTAGGGCCTCATGAATAATTGGTGGGATGATTTACCCTTGAAATCAAAACAACCAACCAAATGTTCCATTTCCAAAACTAACTACATGATGAATGTCAACAATCTTTCACCATAAAACAACACCGAAGGAAAAATACCACCAAACCAAAATAATCTAGAATCAGAGTACCAAAAAGAAGAATAAACAAAAAACCCAAGAATCCTTGAAAAAAATCCACAACTACACACTAAGAACTATGTTCTATTCACTAAAAGATTTCTCAAGAATCATGATTAACCATAAAAGAAAATATATTCTTTACCTTTACCTATGTCCCAAAGTTCAACATCTACAAAATCACCAAAGTTCCAAAGTATGTGGTGAGTAATAATACTCAGTGTGTTTTCCTAAAAAAAATTCCCTACACATTAAACAAGGATATAACTATTAGTTCATTTCTATAAAAAAATTTACTTAATATTCTAGAAATTCAGCAATTTACAACAAGCCAAACAGACCCATACCAATCTATTTTCCCCTAATCACCATGATACCAATGAATGAAACCAAACATATCATTAACCACTTTCCAAACACACAATAGCACATCCCAATTCACCTTGTGTGGATGAACTCATGTTATAATCATATTCTGGAATTCCATACACCCAACTTAGTGTACCCCAACCAATGTAACTTCTCATCAAATCTCACTCACCCATCATCCTTTATATTGGAAATTCACAACCACTTATCCTCGATGGTGTCCCTTCATGTCAAATTCTATCCTCTATTTATAGTGGTTGTTCACATCCTCTATCCATCTATTTCAACTAGTATTAAACAATTAATACAACAAAAAAGTAAATTTCATTTACTAAAACCAATAAAACATACCAATCATCAATCACTAGGATCATATCAACAGAAAAATACCAAGCCATACTAACTGACAATTCCCAAATGAAACAACCCATTAAGAATATAAAAAATTCCAATCACATTAAAAATCAATTCAATAAATCACCAATTTTTTGAAAACCCCCCTAAAACATTAACAATTCCATCTGCACATCAATAAAACAACTATTTTATTGAAAACCATTTTCTACAATCCATTTTCCATAAATCCAGCAAGCCAATGATTTTGAAATAACTATTTTAAAATCATAAAAAATCCCCTTTCACAAAAATAATCCATTTCCACCAAAATTGACAAATCATTGGAAACTGTGTCTTTCAAA
This sequence comes from Viscum album, assembly GCA_963277665.1. NCBI lineage: Eukaryota > Viridiplantae > Streptophyta > Magnoliopsida > Santalales > Viscaceae > Viscum > Viscum album. The sequence goes on from OY728153.1 coordinate 939,129,663, forward strand.
GAATGGAACATAACAATAACAATCAATTTTAAGATAAACCAATCAATTTGAAATTTAGACATCAAGTTTTAACAAAATGGACACTACTAGAAATTTAGGCTATAGCCACAGATCTATAGCCACAGTTTTATCGGTCTGTGGATATATCTTGTTTATAGCCATGATTTAATGGGATGGTCATGGCTATAGGTTTCCTTCTACAACCCTCTTATCCCACGGCCCCTCCTACCTCACGATTCCTCCTCCTCACGATTCTTCCTCCCCGCGATCTCCTCATCACCACGCCCTCCTCCTCGCTGCGACCCTCCTCCCCGACGCCTACCCGACGCCTCCCCACCCTGCCCTCCTCATCGCCATAACCCTCATCCCCGACGCCTCATATCTGCACCCACCCCATCGCTGTGAACCTCCTCCACGACCACTCCTCGCCGCGACCCTCATCGTCGACGCCGCTCTTCCGACGCCTCCTCGTCACGACCCTCCTCCCCGAAGCCTCCCCGCCGCGACCCTCCTCGCCGCGACCCTCCTCTCTGACGCCTCTCTTCTGATGCCAAGGTCAAAACCCCCAACAACCCTAAAAACCCTCGACCCCTCCTCGCCACGACCTTCCTCACCCCGACCCTCCTCCAGCAAAGCTGATCCAAGCTACCTCCCCTCCTCCTCCATTCCGGACGGTTCTCCCCCACAACTAGAGGTAATCCCCTGTCTTCATCCCTATCCACCATTCTTTACCCTCTATTATTTTGTTTCAGTACAACTACTTATTGGTTCTTTAATTATTGATTTTGGGGTGTTCTACTGGTTATATTTATGCTCACCCTTACGTGGGTTCATCTTGAACGTATAATGTATTATGAAAATAGTTGTTTTTTATGGAGATTTAGGCAGACATAGTGTAGATGGTGTGTATTGGTGCTTCATGGATGTGGTGTTTAGACTGTTTTTAGAATGGAGGCCTCATGATTAGACTGTATTATCTATTTTGGTTAGATTAGACCTACCTACTAGTTATTGGGCCTATATTTTTTCCTCTTTACATTGTTTAAGTCCTTTATACTTTGTTGTGGGATGTTATAGGCTTTGCATGAATTTAAAAATTAATGTTTTTACTCTTCCAAATTACTCTACTATGCTTGGAAATATGTGTAAAAATATATAGGTTCATTAGTTTATGGTCTCCCATATTTTTAATATGCCTACTCTGTGATAGTCACCTATCCCTGGCCAATTACATGTTGTTTTTAGGTGCCACACTCAACTTACCATCAGCCAACTGGGGCATAGAGTTTCATGTCATTTCAGAGTGGTATCAGAGCATAATTTTTCCTAGGATAGAGTTTAGTGATATTATAGTTATGAGAATTGGTTTTATATTTAGGGAAATTGTGTTAAATTGTATTGGGTTTGGCTCTCAAGTCAATGACACTAATGACACCACAAGCCCACCTCTAATTGGTTAGGGGTTAGTAACCATACCTAAGTAGGAATAACACACACAAGGTTGTCCTTAGCCTAAGGTACCTATACACATGAAAAGAATAAAGGGGAAAATAAAATCCTATAAAAATAGATAAAAGAGACTAACTTGTTATGAGGGAGGGGACTACTGACAGATGCGACAACCTAGCATGAACCATGGTCTATCTAGACACTATCTTCTATCTGCTCTTGCTCCTCCTAGGATTCCTTCAAAAGGAATATTTTCTACATAAGACATGAAAAGTATAGGTAGATCCCATGTAGTGTTTAGTACAACAATGCTCAATAGGACACCCCAAAATCACTAAACAATAGGCATTTGGAGAGTAGTTATCTCATCATCACATAGACACATCAATAAAAATATGAGACATAAAAATAGGAACAATAAAGTAGATATACTCCTAATATAAAACACTCCTCAATGGCATATTACCTATTATTTTATCCATATTATTCTACTCAAGGATATAATTTAACACTCTTCTAGTTGAACTCAAAACATGATCTATGCTTTCACTAATGGTTCATGCCTAAGAGGTCATGCTCATCAGACCTCACCAAAGATGTACTCAATGTAACTCTGAAGATCTCGATACATAGATAGGGGATCTCTCTAAGGGAATTTGGGGTATACCATACCATACCTAGAATATCTCACAAGGTATGGGATTGTACACAAAAATTAGTTGGTAATAATTATTATACAAACCCCACCTAGGGAAATAGAAACAATTATAGAGGATCACACCCCGGGTGACACTGAGCGATTCCCAAACACTATCTGAAACTAATCCCACAGAAGAGATGAAAATACTATAATTAGGATGTAATACTAAAATTTAACCTCATGGGGATGACCAAGGGGAAAACACACAAGTTAATATAGTCCATTTCTGTATCTCATCTTCATATAGTTATTATTCCTTCCAATTATATAATCTTAATATTCTAACAATAATGTAAAAATATATTCTTTCTTCTAGTTATTATTCTCATCTTCTTAACATTGTAATTCACAGCCAATTCTTCAATATTAATTCTTGGTATATGAGATGGTTTATATTTTCAAAATGTCTCTAAATTTCATTAAATCTTTGTAGAATTAATAACAAACATCACAACTCGTTATGAATTAACCCAAACACTTTTGGGAATTGATTATTATTATCTCTTAGATTTCATATAAACTCTTTTTTACTATGATAAATCCTCATTCTCGGAACTTATGTCTGAATATTCATGAATTTTTATAATTTAAAACATTTATGAATTCCCTCTCTTAGCCTCTTTAATTCAAGAATGTTTTAAATTGCATTTAGCTGACATTTTAATTCTTCTTGTTTATATTTAAATTCCATTATTGAGTAAGTGTTAAGATATTTTCTTCGTTTGATAAACAAGTCATTTTTTTATTCTTGTTTTGGATTTTAAGAAAACATAATTGAATTAGAAACCCATTTATCACTCCTTTGACCACATTGATTACACTTGCAATAGGTGGTCATCCCGTTTTCAAAATTTAAGTGGTTAGACTTTTCAGAACGTCATACTGAATATAGAAATAATTGAAAAATGTATGATTATCCTCTCTTTCTTTTTTTAATTTGAAAGGTTTTAATTATTGTCAATATTTATCCTGACTTGTAGCAATCAAAGTTGGTTACCACAAGAGCATTATGTTTCTATAGCAAAATGAAATAAACTAGAGATATAATTATTCATAGGAAACATGTATGTTGTTGTTTAATTGTTATTTTATTTTCTTTATCTCATTGGCCACTTAGGCTTTTACTGCTTTCTATGGATGAAGGGTAGTTATATTTTTCGAAGGGGGCGAGATGGGAACTGGAGGCGGCTACACGGTTTTCTTTGCAGGGGAGGGAGATCGGGGTAGTGGAGAGATTAATTTGTGTGTTTCATTTTTTTGTCCTTATACTATGTTTTTTTGTTTTGTTTTTTTCTTTTCCTTCACCGTGGACATCTGAAATATGGATGAGTCTGGCCAAAATACTACAATTTCACCACCCATGCCTTTTGGATTTACATGTTTAGTTCAATTTCACATTTCCTTTCTGAGCCCACTCATTGGCCACAATTTGACAGAGATTCAAAGAGTATGAGGGGGGTGTGAAAGGGGTGATGGGGAGTGTTGTGGGAAAATAAATCTCAAAAAAATGAAATAGAAATTGAACAAATGAATAATTAGGGAATCGATAGATACCCCTATGAAGTTTCATACAATGGGGTCGTAGTGTGGCTTGATTTGGATTTTGGTTAATCATATTTTTTTGAGAAAAAAAAATCCTAAACTAGATTAAACATTAGTTTATAGGATTAAAACATTTGTAAACATAATTTAAGGTAGGTAAATTGTATGATGAGAAATGTAAAAAAGTTTTATTTAATTGAAGCTAGATTTATAAAATGAATTTCAAAGTTACTAATGATAAAAATAATGTTGCTCTAAAACCACAATTAGAAAAAAGTCAAACATGAAGAAGTAAGAATTATGGATTTCCAATCCATTATTATGATCTTACACTCAATAAATTTCATGTTATATCCCTTCACCAGAAGAATGTGTCAAAGAAATGGTGGTTTCAACTTTAGGGTGCTCAAAACCTTATTTAATATCCTTTTCTATAATAACATAATTAAAACCTTTGATATCTAAATCATTAGCAACCTAAATCATTCAATCAAGATTATCCCCTTGGAATTCCAAAAACCATAATTTTACCCTTTGATTTTCCCCTTTCAGAGAAATTCGAAAAAAGTGTATACAATTCAAAAAAAGACTCCTCTAATTGGTAATGACATCCATGCCACATATCCATCATACAAACCGGTGGCATGTTTTTGTATTGAGGAGAAGATACCATAATCCCATGCACCATTTACAAACATTGTGGTAGTGGTATCCTTATTAAAAATGGTTAACTTATTCAAAATAGTATCAATTGAATAAGATGTTATTAGGTTGTAATTTACACATTTTTAACCCAACTATTTAGGTGGATTAAAATACCATATATCTCACAAATTCGTTCATGATACCCATTTTCAAAGAAAGATTATTTCATCTTAATATTGAACCATTTTTCATCTAGGAATTACTTATCAGTGAAGAAAACAATTTCATGAGTTGAGATACACTTTTGCTATCCTAAATGCCTTGAGTTTATATGCTCTGTTTTGATGCCCAAATCCTTTGATTTGATATATTTCTCCTAGAAAATTAAAATCCTTGAGTTGAGATTCTTCTCTTGGAAAATTCCCATTGGATACTTGGTCATAATTTATTAAATTAAACTATATAACACAATGGTTCATCCTATATGGACTTAAACTAATTAGAGTGGTCTATTCTATATGACCTAGTTCCCATATGTATGATTCATATCTTCATAAGAGTTCCTAGTATATGGGTTTACCAGTTCATGTTGTGTCTTCCCCATTAACTATATACTAGGAAAGAACCATTTTATTTCCTCTAGTGAACAATACTAATATGCATAGAGAATTCATTATTTATAATTATATGTGTCATTATTTCAATTCATATTGGATACATAGTGAATTATGGACAACCTATCTTGGTCCCATCCATAGTACCTCATTTTCACCCTATATTTCACATTGAAACTTTTACAAATTCATTCCAGGTTTTAAATAATTTTCATACACTAGGAAACTTTGAATAAACCCAAATCTCATATCCTAAACAAAACCATGGATATTTTTTGGTTATGATCCAATATCAGAATAAAATTCCCCTATTACGAACTCAGTTTGGATTGATTCATGTTCTCATATGATGTGTTGTTAAATATACATCTCATATCTCAAACTAGCTACAAATTAAAATTTAATTACATCTCCATACCATCATATAATTTGGACCACTAATTCATATTGGATTCCCCACCATTAACCACATGATATGACATAAAATGAATAAAGTATGTTATTACTATTAGGGATGTTAGAATCATTGATTCTATATCCTTTTCATGGGAAAAAAAATCCTTTAGTCGATATAAACAACTTGAATATGGTAATATTTCCACAGTCCAAAACTATGGAAATAGTTCAAAAAACTATGTTTTTAACTTATAGACATGGTTTACATGGACCATGGGCCTCATCACCATTGCAATGGGCTCTAGGATATAACCAAAATTATAGAATATGGCATTAGGTTTTCAAAGGACAAGGTCCAAATGGACCATGTCCATAGGCTACACACCATATGTTCATGTCACATGTTCTCATAGTTTACAAATCCAAGGCTGTATCCTTTTAAAAATTTAAAAATCCCACCGGGTTTTGTTCTTGATACCACTTACAGAATCCTTCCAGGACATTACCATTGTGATAAAATATACTATATGTATTTATATAAACATATATACACATGTATATATATTTATATATATTTATAATTTTTACTCTTTTAAAACTTCCAAAATAATATTGGGTCTAGTAGAAAACATTCAAGATATGGGTGGATCATGGTCGTAGAGGTTTTGATGGAGGAATCTTGCCAATGGTTTCAAAAAAAGGTTCATATGTGTTTCATTTAATCTTGGGGTCCATGGTTATCCAAAACCATGGCCGTAGTCCCTTCCTGCCATCATTGTTTCAAGGGAACCATAGTCATAGCCATATTTTCCCATTATACCGCCACAATTCTTGGAAAACCATAGTCGTAGCCCATTAAAGACTATTTCCTTCATACTTTTGGTGATTCCCATATAATTATAGTGGTTTCTACATCCACCTACCACAACGGTTTCAAATAATCATGGATTTAGGATGGCCTATAGCCATGGTCTATGTAAACCATGGTTATAGGATTACTAAGGGATCCCTGAGGCCATGGTTTAACTGTAATAACAGTAGTAGGATCCCCTACAACAATGGTTATACCAACTATAGATATAAAACCATGACTTTAATCCCATTTTCTAGTTTTGATACTCCTCATGGAAAAAACCATGAATTAGTATTATCTTCTTAGAGAACTAAATTCCTTAGGTTGATATTCTTCTCTTGGTTCTAAAAAGGATTGGGTTTTTATCCTCCTCGTGGTGAACATTATTTTTATTACCCGACTCTAGGAAACTACCTGATATAGAAAAGTGATATATATTACCTCGTGGTTAGATTATTTTCATTCTAAATTAATTTGATTATGAGGGTGTATTTTTTAGCGTATATAAATTATACACCATATACTTTACCTTCATTAACATAATATAATCCCCACTCAGATTACATGACTTGAGTTAATGATGAAGGTGTATTACACTCAACGATTAATAAACCATTGGGATATCCATGTTTTACCTTACTAATCATACACACGGGGTCGAATACCCTTTAAAAACATTTCTTAATCTATTGGTGTGGTTTTGAAAACCACCCACTATGAGTGGGTTATAAATATTATCCATAGTTTTAGAATAGGTTCCATAGGGGACTGTCCGGTGGCTCTCACAGGGCTGTCCGGTGGCTCTCGTAGGGCTATCCGGTGGCTCTCGCAGGGTTGTCCGGGGTTTGGTATAGGTATGTTTCTATCTCCCATGAATCATGTTCATCTAAATTTAAATCTTCACAGATCAGGTAGGTGTTAATTCCCTCTATTTCTTTAATGTTCCTAGATCAGGTAGATGTTCCTGCCCATCGGGGTTCTGTCCGGTGGCTCTCGTAGGGCTGTCCGGTGGCTCTCGTAGGGCTGTAGGGTTGTCCGGGGTTCTGTGTAGGGGGGAAGGGGGCTGTCCGGGGGCTGTCCGGTGGCTCTTGCATGGGTCTATTTGGTGGCTCTCGCAGGGCTTTCTAGTGGGTTATAAATCTTATCCATAGTTTTAGAATAGGTTCCCCAGTATTTAGACACAATTTAAAATCCATTATGGACGACTTTTAGCCTTAAAAAATACTAATGATGGTAAAACAAGTTACGTAACTATATAAATCTCTTTGCAGTGTTCAAATTAACATCTTGTGAAACCGAAAATGAATGAGAGAATGGAAACTATAACTCTCTTAACAATCCTAAGGAAAGAACCTTTGAAAAAGGAGATGCCCACAGTACCAGGGTTCAGGGTGATACTCCTAAGGTGCATGAAAATTATACACTGGAAACTACCCCAAATAACCATGTACATTAGAAGGTGCGACGAATCTCACCAGACTCCATGCTCTCCACACCAAGCCAGAACATGCCCACACTGCTCCAATCCTATTAGAAGCCTCCATGAACCAATCCCGACTAGAGGGGGAAGAGGAAATTGAGATCTAGAGAAACCCTAGATACCTTAGGTTTATTCTTAGATGCCACATAGAGGTAGAAAAATCACGGTTGAATGCTTCACTGATTGAATTGTTCTGTCAACTATCATATCACTGGACAAATCTTTGCACACCAGTGATTAGAGTACTTCTTTGAACTATTAGTTCATGGACGAGTGTCTTCATTGAATTTTAGTTCATGGGACTTTTTTCCTTTTTAAATTTTGTAGACACTAACTCCTTTGATTTGTAATTTTGATATAGGAAATGGTATAAACCCTCCATTGTCTTCTTATTCTGCTTCTTCTGTCACTATGAACCTCATCACAAATAATGGAAGGATGGATATGATATAATATATTGAAAACAACATCCCCATCATCTCAGTTCATCAATTATTAGTGAAACCACTTATTTATAGCCAAAAAATTTAGCTTAAGTTGATTTTTTACGGAGTTAGTCTACCATGAGATGGAAAAATTCCGTCATCTCATCAGTCCATCCAACCCTCACCTGGGATAATTGAAAATACTTACATCCCTTGGTCCATCATGTTAAAAAAGGTAATATTTGTCCAAAAAATACATACCACTGGGTATATTTTTAATTTCACCCCTTAGTCACCAGAGGACACTATCTGGGATCAAGATGATAGGGTTCATTACTACAACAACATTGTGCAAACATCTACAACAAATGGACATCATAGGTGGTTGTCAAAATGAGGATTCAAACCTTGGGATCTTTAAGCATGGACCAGGGGTGGCCATTCATTGTTCTCCAAAGCTGTGAGTAATTCAGAGCCGAGTTGCAGGCCTTGGGGAAAAATGAGGTGGTTTTTTATCTCAATCTTATTCCCCTGAAAGCCAATCTATCACAACTCTTCATTTGTGTAGACTGATCTGGTATAAAAACACCTTTAATTTGGTTAATGTGGAGGTCGACATCGACCATTGATATTTCTAGATGATTTCAAGGGTTCCCATCATTAGTTACAATTATGACCAATTTCTATATCCCTCTTCAGTCGAGGCTGATATAAAGAGCACTCCTCATCTTGACAAGAAAATCATTTCAATGGAAAAAGGCCCTATTTAAGGAGGGTCCTCTCCCAAAGCAAGACATGCCATTTTCAAATTTGATTAATGCCTTTTCCACATGATGTGTCCAAGATCACTGTAAATGGAGAACGGGGACCTACCCAACCACTCAAACTCAAAGGGGAATAGGTACCAACTGGTAAATTTTAGGGGAGGGTCGCCTTAATGAATGGGGGTGGTTGATTAAACTAGATGAGGACCGATTGTTATGATTAGAGGCGTTCCTTGCAATGTTCATGAGTGGTTGCCTACTACTAGTGGATGATTCTGATACTAGATTTAGATTCCAATCTATTATAATGGATGGTCAAATCTCCATTTTTATATTTATTTACTTGTCCATACCATTATTACTGAAAATATATCGTTTGTTGGGACAAATTAGCGAGGGGAAGCCATAACACTAGTTGATTGATCCTTTCCAAATTATCTGCGGTCAGGTTGAAACTCATATGAATGGATATATATTCCTAAACCCTTAGCTGATTCCTGGTGCTACAATCCATCCACACATTTGAAACATAATTAGGGTCATTCCATTAGAACGGGACAAGCAGAATGAACAGGAATTGATGGGCTTGCTCAGTTGTCATGACTGCCTCACCTATGATCCTTACTCTTCCCCTTCCTTTATTTTTTAAATGATTAACCTGAGAATTTTGTAAAAAGAGTATACCTTTTATCATTGAGAGAGTTCTTCATTGTTTCCCATATTGACATGGATATTTTCTATGAGATATACACATTGTAGTTTTTTTCGGTCAATTCCAATGTGTTCAGGTGATGTGGCCTCCAATCCTTAACAATGCTTGTCCGGGGGTGCACGGGGGGCCATCTGGGGGTGAAAGAGGGGCTGTCCGGGGGAGCAGGGGGGGGGGCTGTTTGGGGTTCGGTGCAAGGGGTAGGGGCTACATGGGGTCTGCCTGGGGGTGCACGTGGGGGCTTTCCGGGGGTGCACAGGGGGCTGTCTGGGGGTGCAGGGGGGCTGTCGGGGTGCACGAGGGGCTGTCTGGGGGTGGGGGCACGAGGGACTGTCTGGGGGTGGGGGCACGGGGGGCTGTCCCGGTGTGCACGGGGGCTATCTGGGGGGGGGGGGGGTGCATGGGGGGCTGTCTAAGGGTGTGCGGGTGGGGGGGGGGGTGCTGTTCGGGTGTGCACGGGGGGCACGAGGGGCTATCCGGGGGTGCATGGGGGGCTGTTCGGTGATGCACGGGGGGGGGGGGGGGATGTACGGGGGTGTTGGGGGAGATGTCTGGGGTTTTGTGCAGGGGAAGGGGGGCTACATGGGGGATGTCCGGGGGTGCACGTGGGGAATATCCGGGGGTGCACGGGGAGTTGTCTGGGGGTGAATGAGGGGCTGTCCGGGGGGGGGCACGGGGGGCTGTCAGGGGTTCTATGTAGGGGGGAAGGGGGTCTACATGGGGTCTGTCTAGGTGTGCACATGGGGGATGTTTGGGGGTGCACAAGGGGCTGTCCAAGGGTGCACGGGAGGCTGTCCGGGGGTGCATGGGGGGCTGTCTGGGGGTGCACGAGGGGCTGTTTCGGGGGGGGGGGCACGGGGGGCTCTCTAGGGGTGCACGGGAGGCTGTTTGGGGGTGCATGTGGGGCTGTCTGGGGGTGCACAGGGGGCTGTCCGGGGGTATGGGGGGGCTGTCCGGGGGGGGGGGCACAAAAAGCTCTCAGGTGGCTGCCCGGGTGGGATGTCCGGGGGTGCAGGGGGGGGTGTCCGGGGGTGCAGGGTGGGTGTTCGGGGGGTGCAGGGGGGGGGTGTCCCAGTTTCTGTGCAGGGGGGAAGGGGGGCAGCATGGGGTCTGTCTGGGGGGGGGGGTGTCTACAGGGGTCTGTCCGAGGGTTTGTGCAGGGGGGAAAGGGGGCTGCATTGGGAGTGATGGGGGTTCAGGATGGAGGTCTGCAGGGGTCTATCCAGGGGAAGATGCAAGGGTCCAGCACCTTCTGGTGATGGTTTTTTAAATGATTATGTAGGCCTATAGACACAGTTCTAAACCGTGGCTATAGTGTTGTAAAACCGTGGCTATAGGGCTATATCCACAGTTGCTATAGGGTTTTCCCTATAGCCACGCCAATACTAGCCGCGGTTTAATCTAACCATTGCTATAGGGCTTTAGGCACGGTTTTAAACCGTCGCTATAGGGTTTTAGCAACGGTTTAAACTGTGGCTATATGGCTATAGCCACGGTTTAAAACCGTGGCTATAGGTAAAACCCTATAGCCACACCAATACCAGCCAAGGTTTAATAAATAGTGGCTATAATCTATAGCCACGGTTTTTGGGTCTATAGCCAGGGTTTCAAACTGTGTCTATAGCCTAAATTTCTATTAGTGGGAGTCGATAGTGAGTCCACCTACCATAGAGTTTGTAAAACGTATCCACCACATGACCGTACACTAAATTCGGGTGAAACCTCCACAAAATCACTTTAGATCCATTCCCATACCATAAAAAATCTCAAATATTACCATTATAGGAAACAAAAACTATAGATCAATATGAAAAAGGCATAAATCAAGAAAATAGGGAGAGGGAGGATATTAGATCTACGGAAAACCACAAAACTATAAAGAGAGAAGACATACCAAGGGAGAATATCCTTCAATTAACTTTAAAAACCCTCCTAATCACTTCCAAAATGAGTGGGAGAGCTTCCATAGCCCCTGTGAAGTAGAAATCTAGAGTTTGGTTCGAGTGGGAGAAGAAACGGGTCTTTTAGGGAAAATCCTAATATCCATCAATTTTTAAAAGCCCTTGTTTTATGTCATATAAAGTTTAGCTGCATGATTTGGCAAACGTGCGCTAGAAATTCACCTGCTAATACCTAAAGAGAGACCCCACGTATTCCCTTCATGGTTAGAAAAACCATGCACCGACCATGCGAAATACCACAGTCTCAAAATGACCAACTCACCTAGGTGGATGAATATTTTGGAAAAACATGCTATAATCGTACACCCTAACTATGCTTCAACCGAATCACATTGCCTTCTGTACTCAATTTCATAGAGAAGATGAATGGTGTCCACAAACGGTGCTCAAACTATACACCCTTGGAAATCCCCATAACCTTACCAAAACCCTTCCAAACTCTGCCAAACTATTCCCAACCACATTATACACATATAATGAATATAAAATGGTTACATACCACAAATTGGGGGTGATAAAATCCCCCCACCAATAAAATTTCCATCCTCATAAAGCATAGAACCATTGCTTTTCTAAAAAACCTCGAGCCATTACTCAGTAATTTAATTTTTCTGCTCCGAGGTCTCATCCTGAATCTTACCATATTTCCAAAAAAATGAACTAGTCCGATGATTTTACCACACCGTAATTTCTATTTCCTATCCAAAATCCACACTGAAATGTGCTCTAATGAAGCATTTAGTTCTAACTCAATGTTATCCCATCAAATCACATGGGCAAGAACTAGATGATACTTCTTCAACTAAGAATCATAGAACACATTGTGCAATACACTGAACCCTGGTGGGGAATATAACCAATATTCCTCCACTCTAATTCACAAAAGTATATCTTAAGGCCCAATATACCTGAGAGATAATTTACCATTATTTCCAAAACAACAATGTCCAATCCTATGAGAGATTCTCAAGAACACATGATTACACCTCTCGAATGAAAATGGTCATTGATGATGATCTAAATATGATATTTGATGACACTGATCCGTCTCTATTCTCTTAATGATCCACTTAATATTATCCATAGTCTCTTGGACAAGGCTTGACCCAGCCATCGATGTCTCACCTATTTCCTCCAAAAAATATGGAGAATGGCATATATTTCTATACAACGCTTAAAATAGATCCATATTTATCACAGTCTGATAAGTGTTATTATATAATAATTCCACTAATAATAAGTGATCCTCCCATATTCCTCCAAAATTCTTGACACAATACAACAACATATCTTCAAAAATTTTCATTGTCTTCTAGGATTTTCCATCCATATGGTAATGATACGTTGTACTCATCGTAAACTGAGTCCCAAGGGATTGTTTTATGGATTTATAGGAATGATAGGTGAACCTCAGATCAAAATCTGATACAATCAAATTTGGTAAACCATGCTTCTTTACCACCTCAAACATATAGATTTTTAATAGGTCCTCCTCCATATGCCATTCATGAATATGGATGAAATGAGCAACCTTTGTGAGCCAATCCACAATCTCCCATATGGAATCACGTTTCATAACCATTATTTGGATACCTATAACAAAATCCATCATTATATTCTCCCATTTCCACACAACTATAGGGAAATAATGATACATATATGTCATCCACGGATGCTCTAACTTGACTTCTGACAAGTCAAGCATCTCAAAAAAACTTGGGAACATTCCATTTCATACCATCCCACCAATAATATGCTTTTAAAACTATATACATTTTATGAATTCCAAGATAGAAAACCCATATAGAATGATAAAAAGCAATGTGAATTTATTCTAGAGAAACCACTAGTACAAATATATTATTCCGAAACTTCAATAATGAATTTAAATCTAGTTTAAATCCATTAATGGTATCCCCTCCATTTTTTTGACCTTATAGACATACATTAAGAATCAAACGTGTGTGCATCTTTTACCAAACCAAAAAAATTCAACAACCAATGATACCAGAAGGAAAACTGTAATATCACCCCAGTCTTCACATTCTAACCACATGTCAGCTATAACCAACATTAACTTCCACCACTCCAAACATTCATTTTCCACCTAAACATATTACTTTCTACTTAATGTATCTTCCACTAAATTTACTTTAACTGATGTGTAAATCAAGTCAAATTCAAGCATTAAGAGGTAACCCATTCTTCTCCATTGTGTAAAATTAAAATATATTTTTGAGAAAATATACCTCTAGAACTTATGATCAGTAAACACAATGAAATTCCCCCTGAATAATAATGACATAATTTTTTTAAAGAATGCACCACAACCAAAATCTCCAAATCATGCATTGTGTATTTATTCTCATGAATCCTAAAATTCATGTTTCATAAATAGAAACAGAATTCCCTTTAATGAGAACACACCCCAACCCTGATCATGTAGCGTCACAATACACCACATACCCTTTACTAGGTCTTGTAAAAACCAAGATTGTTGTTGATGTAAAAAGAAACTTAAACTGTTCCAAATAATTATGTAATTTCCCATTAAATTGAAATGTAACATTATTCATTATCAAATCTGTCATCGATGAAACTAGTCGTGATAATTCATGAACAAAGCATTGGTAATATCCAGTTATAAAAAGGAAGCTTTGTATCTCAAAGATATTCTTTCGATAACTGTAAAATATGTGAATCATAACTTCAAGAAAATAATATGGTTCATTTATCAGACCAAAGGTTATAACCACATATTCATAGTGAAAATATTTACTTTTGAAAGCTAATTTTAGAATATAATCCTTCCACACCTGCAACTGATGATATCCTAATCGAAAGTCAATTTTGAAGAACCATAGATCTCTCCTCAACTGATCAAATAATTTTCCAATGTGTGGGTGTGTATATACATTATTTTTATTAACATGGTTATTATTATGATAATCAACACACATTTTCACCGTTACATTTTTCTTTTTAGGAAACTACACTAGTACCACCCATAGTGATGTGATAGGACAAATGAACCCTTTATTTTCCATATCCTCTAACTACATCTTCAATTCAATCAATTATTCTAGTTCCACCTGGTATGAAGGATGTGAGGTGGGACTAGTCTATGAAAGGAGATCAATCGGAAAATCCACTTCTCTTATTAGTAGAAACACATATAATTCTTTGGGAATGACATCTAGAAATGGATCAACAACTGCCATAAAACTACCAAACTCAATTTCATCCATTGATTCCAATGATAAAGTGGCCAAATAATACATGATCATTCCAAATTCAAGTTACATCAAGACCATTACATCCATATGTACATTCTTCTCTCCTCTAAAGAGATGTTAGATGCGATCACCCATCGTGAAACTTACCGTTCGTACATAACATACGATGTGGGACATAAACATCTTCAACCAATCTATAGCCATGATTATATCCTAAACATACATATCAAGCCCTGTTATGTCCCACCTCATCTCAACCCATCAATATTTATACATCATGCTCTACAAAAGACGGCTCAGCACTCTCTTTGACCCAGATGAGTTTGAATTTTTAAAAATGAAGGCATCATTTCCACATTTAAACCAAAAAATAAACAAAATGTGAAGGAATGAATAAATGTGATAACCCTATATAAAACAATACTTTGAAAAAGGTAAAATTTAATAGAATCATACATCTCATCATGGATGGACCTAACTAATTATCCAATACAACTTTCTTAGCTCAAAAATGTTTCTTTCTTTCCACACACCGCTCTTTATTCCCCTGCCGAATCATCCCCTCCTAAGGAGACATGTTATTCCTAGAATCCCCCATTAATAACTCTGATCTGCTGATGAAGGGTATGATACTGCCCCAGTACCATAGAGTTATAATATTCTTGTGACCCCTGAGGAGAGTCACAAACACCCGACCTCATGTCATTGCAACAATAACACTAAAGATTCACCATCTTCTTTCAATTATGACATGATCAAGGCTATCTCATACAATCCCACTTTATTTTTCATGTAGAACCACATTGAAAACATCCTATACTACTCTGATTATTTAGTGGAATATTCACCAATCCTATCATTAGATTCTAATCCATAATCCCACCCTGAAAATATGCATCCCTCTTCCACTTTCTCCCAGTTTTAGAGTTCCCAACATTACCCATGTAAACCAATATGATCCCCTTGACTGTGTCCCCCAAGATTTCTAATTCATCCAATGTTTCCCTATTTACCATTTCTAAATAATCTGTTATACAAATCACTAAATATTTTGAATGGATTTTTTAATTTAAAGTTGATTCAACATTATGTGCCTTCAATGATGCACTAGATTCAACCTTAGGTGAAAACCAGACTAAGATAATATACATAGACACATATTCCTTCATTGAAAGAATATCTTACTTTAAGATATATAAATCCATTTTTCATAAAATTCATAACATGTGAGTATATAATTGTTTGTTAAACAATTCTTCAAAATCCTCACTAGCTACACCTTGGTTTCGTTTAGTATAGACCACTAACACCCACCACTAAAGTGATAGATCTTCCAAAATATACAATATTGACATGGATTTTAACTCTGTTGTTGTGCCTAGGAAATCAGATATTCGATTCATTTAGTTCAACCATGCTTCTTCCCTTTCGGGTTCCGAATCACCCATAAATATGGGTTAATTCTAAATTTGAAACTAAACTAAATGATCCAAATGATTCAAAACCAAAATTCTATTCCCAATTTCCATATCTTATAAATATTTCACTATTATTTGAACTAGCTGGTATTTTACCTATTGATCAGGTGCAACCACATTTTTAGCATCTTCCACTTTTTGTTTTCTATAATTCCTACCCCTTTCCATTTATATCAACAAAACAAAAATCCTTTGTCTCACTCTCTAGAAACCGAAGAATCATAATTTAAAATTATATCACATTTCAAATATAAAAAACATGAATTTAAAAATATCACATTTCCCATGTTCAATCATTTTTTCAAAATCCACTATTTTTTGAAAATTGAACCATTTTCAAAAAACCATAAAAATTCTTTTTCCAAATATTCACATTTGAAAACAATTTCCTAGTTTTCAAAAAATCAACACATTCATTCCCAAAAACAAATAATTATATCTAATGAAATATGAAATCCTGGTGGGAAGTCATTTATTCTATGCATTCCATGCTCATATCATTGGCTACACCCAGGAAAATGAGATCATGCTCATATAAGTTTCTCCAAAACACTTATGTACCCAACACCATGGTATCTTGATGTTCAATAAAAAAGGGTTAGCTACATATTTTTATGCTATACATTTCTTGTTCTAAAAATAATACTACTTACTACCACCCCAAATCAAGGAATTAACCATGAATAAATTCCAACTATAGGGCCAACAATCAATGCCAAAAAATATGAACAAGACTAGTCTCATTTGTAAGTCCAAGACCAAAAAAACTAACACCACGTGTAACATACCAACCATCACCATTGAATTGAGTAAAGGTAGAAGTGATTCTTGGACTTAATAAACATCCACAAGGGGCCAAAGGAAGGCAATAAATGCTGAGGTCTTCAAGAAATATTTAGGGAATATTTTCACTTGACATTTATACAACAAACCAAATGTGCAATTACCAAAACCAACAACATGATTCATGTCAACAATGTTATACCATAAAACAATACCAAAGGTAAAATACTAAAAAACCATAATAATCCAGAATTAGAGTACCAAGTAGAATAATCAACACAATAACCCAAGGAATTAATGATACAACACAAGAAATCTACCCCCAAATCCATGATCCAAGCACCATAAGACTGCCCAAGAATCATGAGGAACCACTAGAGAAATTAGATGCTTTAACTTTTCCTGTGTCTTGGAGTACACGATCTGAAAGGAACCCAAGTTCCAAGGTAGGGTGTGAGTAATATTACTCTATAGGTTTTACCCAAATTAATTCCTTACACATTAAAATAGGATAAAACCACAAGAACATTTATTTACAACAATTTATTTAAAATATCAAACAATGCAACAATTTCCAGCAAGCCAAACACAACCTTACCGAGCCATTTTTCCAAAATCATCACAATACCAATGAAAGAAACAAAAAATGTCATGAAAATTTTTCCCAATACATAATAGCACTTATAAATTCACCCTGTGTAGACACACACATATTAAAATCATATTAATAAATTCCATAAAACCATCTTGATGTACCCATAATGGTGGAACTTCATGTCTAAGACATTTCCTCCCACTTCCTTTATAGTGGTACTTGTTTCCCACCTATCCTTGATGGTGGCCCTTCACATCCAATTCCATCCCCTATTAATAGTTTTTCTTTGTGGCCATTATCCATCCAATTCAGCGCATGCTTAAAAACTTAATCCAACAAAGAAGTGGATATTATTTACCCAAACTACAACAACATGCCAATCAATAATCACCAAGATCATATCAATAGACACATGCCAAGCCATATTACCCAATAATTTCCAAACCAAACAATCCCTAAATCACATAAAAATTCCTACAACATGCTAAATCACTTCAATAAATCACCCATATATTGAGAAAAACATTAACCATTCTAGACTACACTTCAATTATTTTTTTTTAAAACCATTTTCCATAAATCCAATATTCCACTCATTTTAAAATCATCATTTTAAAATTTATAAATAATGCCCCATTCACAACAATAATCCATTTCCCCAAAAATTGACAAATCATCACACAATGGGTTTCTGCAAAGCATCAAATATCACAATAAATATCAATTTCATGAAAAACCAATAAATTTGAAATTTATCACTATATTTATAAAAAAATGGAGTCAAGAGTGAAGCCACCTACCTTAGGTTTTGACACAATCAACACAATGCATGAGTGCATACCAAATCTAGGTGAAACATCCACAAAATCTCCTTAGATCCCTATCCCTAACATCAAAAATCATAATTCCTACAATTATAGGAAACAAAAACCCCAGATATATATGCGAAATAAGTATATATAGAAAATTGGGAGACATAGTAGATTAGATCTAATGGAAAACAAAAAACTACTCAGATAAAAGTCTTACTAAGGGAGAATTGCCTTTAAACCACGTTAAAATCCCTTCAAATCATTTCCAATATGAGTGGAAGATCCTCCCTAACCACTAATAATAAGAAATAACGAGTTGGGTTTGAGTGGGAAAATAAATGGGTATTTTAGGAAAAATTATGAGCCCTATGATTTTTTAAAACCCTATTTTTCATCCATTCATGGTTTGGACACACGGTTTGGAAAATCATGAACTAACGATGAGCCTACTACTACCTCAAGAATGATGTAGCACAGTTTGACCCCATGGTTAGACAAACCATGCACAAAATGTGAAAAATATCATTGTCTCAAAATGCCAAACTTTCCTAGGTGGCGGCATGGTTTTGCAAACCGTGAACCCTAATCGTGTTCAAACCCAGGCCCACTGACTGCATGTAAATGGTTTCTTAGAGAAGGGTCATGGTTTCTAAAAATTGTACTCAAACTATACACCCTTGTAAAAAACCCATAGTATTCCCAAAAAACTTCCAAATTCTCCCATGACTTACCCAACCATATTATACTCATTAAAAGGCATAAAAAAGGGTTACAAACCGCAAACCGAGAGTGATACAGTAACAAAAAAGAATAGAGTTAAGGAAAATTAATAAAAAAAATTTAAACAATGATATTTACAACTAACTATCAATTTTTTACATTTGATATTTTAATAATGAATGCCTTCTCAAAAAACTATGCATTTAGAGTAATAATATAATGGACTAAAAATTTAATGGGATATGTATCATGGTTGAATAATTGATACGATGTATGTGGTAATAATTTTAGAATAAAACATGATACTCAACCAGTAAATTTGTCCTATTGAAGATTATAACATGTATTTTAAAAATAATTTGGAAATATTTTTTAGGTTGAGCATGTACATTAATTGATTGGTATCTATGTTTGAGAAGTTTTTTCATGGACAATAATTCCCAGAATAAGTATATGACCATTATAAAAATAAAATTCTATAATTTTTACTCATGTGTATTCAATACCATGAGTGCATCACACATTTTTGGTGATATAAAAAACTATGAAATAAAATAAAATAGATTAAAAAAGAGGTAAATCTGTGGGTTTAGAATGGTGAAAGAGTTTTATCATTTAAATTTGTAACATATGATTTAAAATTCATTAATAAAATAGAGTTGGTTAATACTTAAAATATAAAAATAATTATAATTTTAGAGATTATTTAGTATTTTAATAACAGACAAATTTTAGAACGCCATAATTGAAAAATTTGTCTGAGAGGAGGAGTTATAACATATTATAAATGGTAAAATTGATTAAGAGTCAATTTGGCCATCCTATACCATTCCATGTCCACGCTCTAGAATAATTGTTTATACTAAATAGTTTTTTATTCAAAGGTAGTTTAGTGCCCTTGGAGTGGTTCATACACCTAGTTTGGATATGTTCTTCTAAATATTCTACCAAATTAAAATTTCACTTTTTTATTTTAAAACCCTTTGGTTTTGAACCAGTTTTTTCTACTAGGATGTAAGTGGATCTCTTTACCTTTTAGTAATCATATAAACCACATGCAACATAAGTATTGTAGTAAATATTTATACATGTTTTTTCAGATGGTTTTTCCATGATATGGGAAACCTACTCATTTTTTATTATGTTTCGCTAATTAAAATATTTTTCATTATAGATAATATCATCAAAGTATAGTAGTTATCATAGGTAGAATTATTTTCCATGAATACCATATTATATAGGGTTGTGAGATTACTACAAATGAACTAATCCCTCTCCTCTAAGATCTATATAATTATTTCACACTAGATTTTCTCAGCTTCTAATCCTATTGAAGTAGATCACTAATTTGTACAGACATCAAACTATATCCAAAAAACTGATCTTCTTATATCATGACACAGAGTCTTTGAATTATTTATAATATTCATGAACAATAACCTATACCCCAATATCGATTTTTCATGAATACCATTAGTTTTTCTTCAAAAACTACTTTCTGGGAAAAGTCAATATTTAATGTATACCTTCAAATGTTTTATTTTTCTCATTCCATATTATTATCAATATTTAGTAACATTGAGTGCAGAAGGTACTAGTATGAAAATAAACCTTATTTTTTTTCTTCTTCCACTCTTATACTCATCTTATATTCTAAAATGGTCTTCTCTTAATTAGAAGATCAACTCCTCCCACAACTTCTCTGTATTCCTCTTCTTTGTGAGGACATATTACCTCTTCGATTCTTCCTTTTTTAGAGACCTCCTATTTCTCATGCCACTCTCAAATCCATGACCACACACTCTCTCATGTTCAGACACATTTTTTTCCAGAGTGGTTTTATAATTTCCATGTATAGTTTGATTTAATTTTTTATGTTTTTTCTTTTTAAATTTATAAGAATGGAAATATTTTAGTGATATTGTGAAATTAAACAACAACATGTATTCATATTTTTCTTCTCCCCATGACATCCTTGATCAATTCTTGAATAAAAACCTCCATTAAAATTGAAGGAGTTCCCTTTTATTTTTCTTTCTTCTTATTAATAAAAGCTAATAAATATTCCATTTTTAATGTAGGATTGAGATTCTATACTTATAAAATCATTTCACATGTAATCCACATTTAACTTATTTATTCTATAATAGAAACCCTAGAAAATTACCTAGAAAATAAATCATAAAAGACTTAGTTTTGATCATTATCACTACATACAAATCTAGAATGGTCAACTTCGTATTTTCTCTAATATCTCAATGTAGAATATATTAAAAAAATCACCATTTTCATTAAGAAATCACTATTTTAATAATTAATCAATAGTAAAAAAGATTTTTATGGTGATTATAAATTGAACACAACATATCCATCTCCCCAATCACATTTTTATATTTATTTACATATAATATTTTCATTTCTTTATAGATAAATTTTAAACCATTCATACCAAATTGAACTTCCTCTACATAGTTTAAGTATAATGTCCATCATTTTTTTGTATTACATCAATATTAAAGGTGGTAATTTAATAATGAGGAACAACTTAAGAACTATCTAATTTTTTTCCATTTTGATCACCAATAAAAAATTTCAAATATTCTCATTTGAAATTCACAAAAATATTTTTTTCATCATAAAATATATATTTTTAATGATATATAGTTTATTTAATAGACCTTACAAAGCCTTAGTCACATTAGTGTAATCTAGTTCCTTTTTTGAAACATTAAGTAGTATCAACCTTATGAAGTCCTAAAAGGCCGTACTAAAACTTATGAGAACCAACATGAAACTTATTATACCATATATCAACCACCTGAACTCATAGGACCAACCTTATAAATGTATGTATTAACCTTATATAGATTTATGTCAACCTTACAAACATCACATACCAACCTTATTTAGTATATCCTAATCGTACAATGGTATGTCTTAACCTTTCAAAAATATGTATCAAACATAATAATAATTTTATAAAAATTGAACACTAGTTTTATCAACCTTATAAAGGAATATTGAACATTATGATCTGTATTTCTAAACCATGTGACTATCTATCTCAAAAACATAAATGATATAGACCAAGCTTTCGATAATTTAAATACTTAGACAAATATAAGGCTTATGATTAGGAATTCCAGAATTTCAAAAATGACATCAAGGACTTCTTTAAGGAAACTATAGGACTTCAAAAACAATTAAAATAATGTTATAACATCTTCAATAATTATAGGAATTATTAAAATAATTCCATATTACTACATATTGTTTCTAAGGAATGAAGGTATATTAAACACCCAAGTAGAGTATTTTAAGTTTCTCAACACCATATCATTTCCACATTCAAATCAACTATATTAAACGTTCATCAGAAATATGGTTCTATAATTATTTCAGAAATCAAAATTATCATTGTTCTTTGGTTGATTACCTTACAACAAATTCAAATTATTTAAAAACATTGAACCTATTATAAGGTTTTTATTGACAACTATAGAAGTGTTCTAGAATAGATCAGTCAATCCAGCTTTGTTAAAAAACTCTCATCCTTCATTATCCTTATTTTATATAGTTTTTTCACACTTATTAATAATTTTCTTTTCCATAAAAACTAGATTTATAATCATTACAATAATGGGAATCCCACTTGAATCTACCAGGTTAGTTATTTATGGCCATCTTCATAATTTTCCATCTCTATTTATCATGTATGATTATTTACATGGATTTAACCATAACATATATGGGATTCATTCACTTTGTATGTAGTGGTTAGATACTCACTCCATCACCCATCTTTCCAGCACACATTAACTTGGAACAATATTCATAATAAAATCATATTTATCATTAAAATCCACTATGGTTCTCTAATATCCCCCTTTGGATATATATTTAATACTCAATGTAATTCCAATGTTAATGTACTTCCCCATTATTGATAATAAATGTAATTTGTGAAAATATTCTCCCCCTTATTGAAATCATTAGTTTATGTGAAGGATTCTCCCCATCCCTATTTCAACAACACATCATCTCCCTTTTTTTTAAGAGAATTATTATTTTTTCAATGCGAGAAGGGTGGCATCACATTATTCATTAGAAAATTCTATTAATCAACTAACTCTATGTCTTGTTATTCTTACCTAGTGTAGAAAACATGTGTGATTAATTTTGACAACAATAGTATCCATATTCAATCCTCAAGGTGACATACACTCTAACTTCAAATTAAAAGGGGCCATTTCCACTTATTTTCAATAGATATTATGAATCTATACTTACTATGAACAAAATCATAATAAAATTTCAATTATAAGGTATTTAATGACCTTTTTTTAAATAGTCTCTCCACCTTGATTTATAGATTAAAAATAATCTAAAAAACTTTTAGGAGAGTGAAAATCACACCTCATTGTTTTTATTTCAATGTGACTATCCAGATTCCATGTCTAACTATTGAATGATTAATTTTGGTAGCATAACCATTTAATACCCTTTAGATATATAACCATTAAGGTATATTCTTTACACATCACCTGCAATTCCCATTTTCAAAATACGTAATTAGTAGAGTGTGTGAATAATGTGGTTATTCTATTAGCTCTCAATGTAAGAAATTGGGCTAAGATTTATTTCTTTACATGAAAAATAATTAATTTGTAAGTTATAAAATGTATGAAGTTCTTTATTATTTCTCCACTATTGAATGTAATAATATTTCATTATTTAAACATTATGAATTTGATTATTTATTCAACATTATTCTTATCAAGGATAGCCTTCCCCACCATAGAAATCGTGGATCATACCTTTTTTTCTACCATCTCTATCTTTTTTTCCATTTCCTACTAGGCTAGAAAAATTTTCAAGAACTCTTTTAATTTTTTGTAAGCCTTTTTATTGATTTTGGATTCTTTTTTGTAATAAAAATTTTATAACTAGAAGTCATTAGATGTAAAACCCATGACACTAGTAGCCCAAATATGGTGGTTACTTTATTACTTTAGTAAGATTCAAGGGATCACATCACAAAATCTTTGAATATCTTAGTAGTCTAGGTAAAATTGATACATACTTAAATCTCACATAGATTGTAAAAATTTTTACAAAAAAGTATTTTCATTGAGAAAATCACTATTCTCTATAGAATAATCTTGCATATCAATTATTGTACACTTTATAGAATCATGGGGAAATGAAATAAAATAAGGGCGAGATCAAATTATCAATAATGGTTATATACACTATAATCTATCTTGTATAAATAAGGAATAATTAATAGGGAAATGTAAATAAATGAAAACACATTCTATTTACTAAAAATATTTATTATAAAGAATATTATGGCAGGAATAAATAATGATACAATAATTCCATATAAAACATTTTACGATCTTGAAACTTATCCATTGATATTATAACTATTCAAATAATTTCTTGAACATCAATGATTGAATTCATAATGAGGGAATTCATAATATAAGACATATAAAACTTACTGTTGATGCCTCATGAGAAGACATCATATATAAACGAGTAAGGCATTGGATGAATATACAACCAATTTTATCTCATGAGACCTACCAATTCATTGAAGGGATATGTAATTATATAACCCACCCATCACTTAATAATTTAATTGAATTCATCACATGAACAAACAATAAAACTTAATCATCATTCCTTATAATCAATAAATTTTCATATCAGATTAAATAATTACAGATTGAAAATAATTTCACCTGTCAAGATGATCAAAAACCATGTAGAGAAATAATATAGATCATTAGTAAAATACACGGTTTATTTCATTGACAAATTGAAATACCATAAAAATATAGTTAGAAAATTCTTGATGGAAATATCCATTTTACCATGAAAATATCTTTTATTTACTAAATATTTCATAAATATTAGGAAAAAAATATCTTTGAAAAAATCATGGAAACATGTGAAGGAAACTTGAAATAATTTAGTATTCATCATGTTAGGAAATTATTTTCATTCCATGTATGTTAAAATGATTATTCTTTTCACATTTATAGAAAAAAATAAAAAGTACCTCATTCAGAAAATGACACGAAGATTCCATTTTAAAAAATTCTCTAAAAAATTAAAAATTGGAAAAAATGAATTTAAAAAATCATTGGATAGTATTAAAATATTTCATGAAAACATTTTTAGGAAATATTATCATGGAAGATAAAATATTTCTGAATTAAGTGCGAAATAACATCATTTTTTCAATTAAAAACATTATTTTGGTCTTTTGAGAACATAAAGAGAGGAAAATGAAAGGAAAAAAAATTCATTCTCAATAAATAAATAGAGTAAAAAAATAAAATTGATTCATCTAAAATGGATTATATAATTTTATTCAATGTAAATTCAATCCCAAACAATAACGATTAAAGTGATATTGAAACATAAGTCCCTTACAACTTTGGTATATTTTGAATCATACCCCTTGGATAAAATAAAATGATTTTTAAATTTAAATATCATGAATTAAGGATACATTATATAACATGCCAAATATGAAGTATATTCACCTCAAAAATATAATTAGGTGCATAATAGTAAACATGTATCAATGAAACAATATTGAGAAAAATAACCCATACCTAATATACAAATTCATTTATACCAATCCGAATGTGATGTATAAAAAATATATATTTATTATAAATAAATTAAATAACCGTAATCATACATATTATACCATATATTATTCACTTATAACC
This sequence comes from Viscum album, assembly GCA_963277665.1. NCBI lineage: Eukaryota > Viridiplantae > Streptophyta > Magnoliopsida > Santalales > Viscaceae > Viscum > Viscum album. The sequence continues at coordinate 939,155,577 of OY728153.1, forward strand.
TTTTATCATAATTTTTTTAATACTTTTTCATTAAAATAACCATTCATGGCGATACCAACTTTTCTTTTCATGTATGTTTTGGTTTGGTAATTATGATCCTTTTACGTTGGTCCTGGTTCCATAAAATACATAATTTTAATAATTATATAAAAATAATATATATTCATTATATATAAATAGATTCATCCATAAATGTTTGATGTATAATAAATAATTAAACTATTTAAGGAGATGGTAGGTTGTATGTATACGCGAAAGATGTTTTCAATTTTTGAAGGATTAAATGAAAGAATATTAAATAATAATTCACCTTTATAGGATCATTACTATATCATATATATCTTATATATATATTAAATATATTGTTATTAAAATCCAAGTAAAGAGTTTTTTTTCAAAAAATTACACTGTTATCTAGAGGTGGTAGTGCACTTGTACGCATGAGTGACATTATTGTATCCAAAAGGATTGGTAAGTAGGAATGTGGAAATTATATTATAATTCCATAAGAATAATTATGTCCTAAATATATTACATATAATTTATACCATCATACTAACTGTCCATGATATACGGCTATGGAAAACAAATTGTATCGCTACATAGATATAGTAAATTATACGCATGGACAACTGATACTTTCAATCCCCATTTGACATTAAAGAGGGTAAATAAAGGTTTTTTCAATCATAATAAAATTTCAGAATATTTAGGTTTCTTAATTTCCTATTTTATGAAGAATATCATACATATAGAGAAGGTAGAATAAAATAAAATGGAAATATGTTAGGTAAGAATATTACCTATTCTTTAGTAATACTGCTTTATATCCCTTCTTATGGACTCATGGAATGCTATTTTAAGAAGAGGAAAACCTAAAATTCATTGATAGAGAAGTTGAGAATAAAATTTGGTAGGGTTTATTCATCACGACATAACTCATAGAGCCCTTCCTGGTTAGTGATAAGCTATGTGTGACTACCCCAAGCCCGCCTCCAATTGGTCAGGAGTTCGCGACCTGTACTGAGTTGCATAGAACACAAATGGGAGGCCTTAGCCTAAGTTAAATATAAGAACTCACAACCCCAAGAATATAAAATGATTAAATATATTATAAATTTGATATCAAATTCATGCACACATCCAAATACCACAATCATTGTATAAAAAAATATTGGGAATTGTTAAAATCCAAATTCAAGCCCACAATAACTGTAAATAACACCAAACTGATAAAAACAGAGGAATATATTAAAATGTAACTCTTATAAGAGACCATATTCTATGAATTCATAATCTAATATTGATGTTCTCTTAGTCCACTAAGAAGCTCATCGAACTGTCAGTCATCTGCATAAGACAAGACACGTGTGATCAGAGCCCATGTAGGGGTGAGTAAAACAATATCCAACAGGACACCCAAGAACCACTAATAATATAGAATCAAGAATAATAGTCAGCTCATCACATGGTTATTTCAATATAATATATTAGAAAACATCTATATATTCTAATTTTAGACACACGGTCTCATGGTAAGGTCACAACTATACAAACAATCGATGCTTCCATATCTAAGGTTCCATATAATCGTCATACAAGAGAACACACACCATGAGTCAGATAACACTGACAACATCCATCCATGATGTCATGATCTTCAGGTCTCTTTATAATAAGTATGTGCTGTATGTCTGAAGATATCGACACACAAATTGTGATCACAACTAATTACTTGTAGTAAATCGACAACCCACTTTGGATTAACCCACTAATTAGAGGATCACTGGCTATGTATAGTTGGTCATGCAAATTTATAGGATCCAAAATATGAAAAAAATTATATAGGATATCATTCTATCCTATGGGATAGATTCCTAAAAAACTATCTGATAATAATCACATAGAGAGGATCAAAATACTTTATTCAGGATGTAATGCAATACTACAACCTCATAGGGATAGTTTGAAGGAACAAACCATTAAGAAAAATATTAGACACTTGGGGGAACAAGGTATCCATGTCACATTTAAAGGAGTAAAAATTTCATACTAGAGGTAAAAAACATGTCCCTTTGGTGTAACGACCCACACTTTACATACATTGTTAATACTTCAAAATTGAATCACACTTATTACAACATATGACAACACCACAAAGGACCGTATAGGTATAGTGTCTTTAGAAACTGGGAAACATAAACAACTGGTTCATAAATCTTCTACAGTGTCTCCCATTTATTTCATCATATCTAGGGTCCCTTTTAGCATATTCTACTTAATATCCATCTTCCAGACCTGGGGAAAAGAAAACATAAAAGGATGAGCTCAAATGCTCAGCAAGGGAAAATAAAGGAAATAAAAATCATATCATATCTTTTTGGAAATCAAAAACCTGCAAAAGAGATCATAATATCTTAACATGGAATAAATCATAGAAGTGAAAATGAGATCCCCATAATCATAACATAAAACTTGAATCTTTGTGGCATGCACACATAATCATGGAAAATCATTTCTTGTTAGTCATGACTCATTGCCAAGACTATCTTAGTGGACAAAGTCCCTTTCTGAACCGAGTTCACTCCTCGTTTCAGTCCTGTATCACTGAACCGAAATAACCTTCCGTTCCAGCCATGTCTATCTCATGAGATATAAAATCATTACCCAATGCATTGGAGGGAGATATAGGTCCCACCCATCTTATAATGAATCCTTTCTTATGTGTTCCACATAATCATAAAACATACATCATCGCATAACACATATAACAAAAATGGGATTCTTGAAACATCATGACATCATAAATCAATTCATATAAGATAAAGGAATTCATAAAAAATAATTTCATCACAACATGATCAAATCAATGTAATAATAGGGATAAAAACAGAACCCTTTATTATCTTAGATGGAAAATAATTTTGAAAATCACTTGAACTCCATTCTTGAGGAAAATATCCTTTCTTCTTCAAAAACATTTTTCCTTTCTTAACATGTCATACAACTTTAAAATAAAAGAAGTTGATTAAAAATAAACTTGAAAACTTGTAAAGGAAGCTTCTTGGAAACAATGTTTTAAAAATCCATTCATGCCGTATAAGTTAAAGAAAACATTCTTCGTACTTTTGTCGGAAAAGTCAAAAAGTACCTCGTACGGAAAAACGACAAAAGATTCCTTTCATATTCTTTACTAAAAACTCACCTAAGGGTAAAATTGGATTTAAACTATTGCAAGTGGATGGAAACAATATTTCATATTGAGGGAACATGGATGTGGATGATAAAATACACCCCAGTAAATACTTACGAATAAACAATCTCGGATAAAAATGAGATTGTGATATTTCCCTTACCTTAGGTCCAATTTGCTTTGTTCGTGTCCGAAGCTCCTGTATAATGGTTTAAATAATGTTATTGACTTATTCCAAAATCATACATATTTATATGATATCATATATGGTCATATTATTAGCTTCTTGTTAGTAATATTTCATTGTTACTTGTTACTCGGGTCTTTATAACTTTTTGTTCTTATGAGTGTTTTGTCGAATAAATTATTATTCTTATCTTTAGGTTATAGATAATTCATTTACAGAATGGTATTAGTGTAGTATATACCATATTCATTCATTCAATTCATTTATATAATCATTATGAAATGAAGATCATGTAGAACGAGTCGCATCACATCGTGGAGACGGTATTCCGTACGTACGCACGAGTGATGATATCGTTCCTATGATCGTGGAATTGTATTGGAGTATATATATATTATTTCAGTATCAGTATTACTTCATAATAATCAAATATAGTTACTCATTACACCATTATACCCATCCTTGTAAGGTGATGGTGGAAAATAGATTACACCACGGCGTGGAGACGGTATTCCGTACGTACGCACGCGCGGTGATTTCATTTTTTCCGTAGGATGGATAGAAGGTGAATTAGGGTTGTTTCATATTTATAATAACATATCAGTATGTAAGTAATACTGATGTTATTACTTTATCATGAAACAACTAAAGAAGAAGAAGTTGAAGAAGAAAGAAATTGAAAAGATCGGTAATGGATATTACCTCTTTTTTGGAACGCCTCTTTGAATCCTCCACTTAAGGAACTAAGATTGGTCTTTGGAGAAGACCAGGACCTCTAGGATTATTCTAGGGAAGTGGAGAGGAGAAAATGGCAGGGTTTGGCCGAGCTTGAGTGCTCAATTTGGTGTGAGGAGGAGGGGGAGGAGGTGCCCTTTTATAAGGGAGGAGAGGGGCACCTTAGGAATATCTCAAAATATTATTTTATATTAAAGTCAAAATCGGTTTATAATGGTTCCAAAGGGTCTTATTTCGAAGCTAAAGTGGGGATGGGTCGAAATCCTATCAACAAATAGGATTTAGACAAGTTTAGGGTATTAATTTAACCTTATCAATTAGATTTAACTCTAAGTTAATTAATTTAACTTTTACCGTGTCTTTTTGTTTTCTTTCACTATATGGTTAATACACTTACTATAACATGCCAAACGAACCCCAAATTTTTTATTATTAATATATATATTCTTATCTAAGTCATTTGGCCGAACCTTAGATTTTTAGGAATAAAATAACAATTAATAATATAATATTTTATTTAAAAACTATTTTGTGTCAATTTTGACACTATTTGATATATGATTTTTGTGAAAGTCATAACAGAATTATATTTTCGAACCAAGTTGATTAAATCAACAATAAGATATCATAGTAACCTATAAAATTAGTGGAATTCATAAAAAGTCTTAAATTACATTTATTTTGGTATTTATATTATTAATTTTGTCAATATTTCATTAATAAGATAATTACTGCATCATCTTTGTGTCATAAATAAATTAAATTATTTGATGTCTAAAAATTACAAATAAAATACCATCATGTAGGAAATCTTTTTATATTTCTAATGAATATTTACAATCGAATTTATCTTATGTATAACCCCATATTAAAAATGATTTACTTATTAAACTTTGATTTTAACTATTTTAACCCTTCTTTAAATAAATTAATAATAAATGTCCTAATCTAATCCAAGTGGGCCTAAATGGTCATATTTTATTCCTAAGTTTGTTTTAGGTCGAATTACACTTGTCCAATAGAATTAGGACATGTGTTAGGGTAATATTAATATCATATTTACCCTTAGTTACCCTATTTACTATTAACCGCGGTAAAAATAGTAAAAAGTTACTATTCACCAAAAAATTATTTTCATCTCATTGAACCACATTTTAGTCCTTGATATTAACCGTGTCTCTCGGGTTTTTGAAATTCCATTCAAAGAAGCGGTAAAATTAAGTTTTATGCAAAATTCAGTTTTTAACCTACCACTTAGTGGTTTCACTATTCATCAAAAATTGAAAGTTTTCAGAAAAATTCCAAAATTTCACCCTAGGATAATTTCGATATTCTGAGTCCAAAAATGAAGTCCATTTTGAAAAATAAAATTTATAAAATTTCAAAAAGTGGTTATTACTATTCATAACGGCTAGTTTTAATAGCATATTGTTGTTTAGTGAAACTCGGTATTGCGTACAACGCAAGCTATCGAGGAAGGTCGCGATTGCGTGTAAAGAAAGCCAAGCAAGTGTTGTGTAGAAAAAGATTCCTTTGATGATTTATATAACATAAAAGTCTCGGGTGTTACATTCTACCCCCCTTAAAAAGAATTTCACCCTCGAAATTCGTCACTTTGCAACAAACAAAAGAGGATACTTCTCCCTCATCATATCCTCAAGCTCCCATGTAGCTTCTTCAAGTTGGTGGTTTCTCCATAAAAATTTCACCAAGCGAGTGGTCTTGTTTCGTAGGACTTTTTCGCTACGATCCAGAATCTCTATCGGCTGTTCTTCATAAGAAAGATCTTGCTCCAGCGGTACAACTTCTGAGCCAAGTACATGTGAAGGATCTGGTATGTACTTTCTCAGGAGAGATACATGGAACACATCGTGAACTTGAGAGAGATTCGGTGGAAGCGCCAATCGGTAAGCTACCTTCCCAACACGATCCAGTATTTCAAAAGGACCGATATATCTAGGGCTCAACTTCCCCTTCTTTCCAAATCTCATAACCCTCTTCCAGGGAGATATTCGTAAGAACACTTTATCACCCACTTCAAACTCTAGGTCTTTTCTTCGGTTGTCGGCATAACTTTTCTGTCGACTCTGAGCTGATCTTATGTGTTGTTGAATAGATCTGACCTTTTCTGCCATTTCATCAACGAGATGAGGTCCTAATAGCTTTCTTTCCCCAACTTCATCCCAGCAAGTTGGAGTCCTGCATTTCTTTCCATAGAGAGCTTCATAAGGAGCCATCTGAATACTGGAGTGAAAGCTATTATTATAAGAAAATTCCACCAAAGGTAGGTGTTGATCCCAACCTCCTTTGAAATCCATAGAGCAAGATCTCAACATATCTTCTAGGGTTTGAATTGTTCTCTCAGACAGACCATCTGTCTGGGGATGATAAGCAGTGCTGAAACTCAACTCTGTATCTAGAGTATGCTGAAGACTTCGCCAAAACTTCGAGGTAAATCTCGGATCTCGATCAGATATAATAGAAAGTGGTACTCCATGCAATCTTACCACTTCCTTTACATATATCCTGGCAAGCTGATCTAGAGAGAAATCCTCTCTAATAGCAATGAAGTGTGCAGACTTTGTAAGACGATCAACTATGACCCAGATAGCATTATTGCCTTTGGATGTTTTAGGAAGTCCTGTGACAAAGTCCATAGTGATGTTTTCCCATTTCCATTCGGGTATGGGTAATGGTTGTAACATCCCCTTAGACTTCTGTCTCTCAGCTTTAACTTGTTGACAAACCAAGCATCGAGAGACATATTCAGCAACATCTCTTTTCATGCCATCCCACCAGAAGTACTCTTTCAGGTCCCTATACATCTTCGTGCTTCCAGGATGAATAGAAAATGATGAACTATGAGCCTCATCCAGCAGATCATTCTTTAATTTGGGGATGGGAGGAACGCAAACCCGATTCCTGAACTTTATTATCCCATCACAATCAAGGTTGAATTCAGGAACATTTCTCTCCTTCTTTTGTAACTCGACATCTTCTTTCTGTGCCTCTTTAATCGTCACATGTATAGATGGTTGAACATTCATTTGAGAAAGATAAGATTTTTCCCCTTCCATTATAATTCCAAGATCCATCCTTTGTAAATCCATAAATATTGGATCATTTTTGATCCTCATCATGGATAAACTAGCATGGTCTTGTCGACTTAATGCATCTGCCACCTTGTTTGCTTTCCCAGGGTGGTAATGGATTGAGCAGTCATAATCCTTAATCAGCTCCAACCATCTTCTTTGACGCATATTCAACTCCTTTTGTGTGAAAATATACTTTAAACTTTTATGATCAGTATAAATATCACACCTTTCACCATAAAGGTAATGCCTCCAAATCTTTAATGCAAAGATTACCGCAGCCAACTCCAAATCATGTGTTGGGTAATTTTGTTCGTGGATTTTCAACTGTCGTGAGGCATAAGCTATCACCATATCATTTTGCATAAGAACACACCCCAATCCCTTCTTGGATGCATCACTGTAGATCACAAACCTTTCTCCACTACAAGGCAGTGTGAGCACAGGTGCACTGGATAACCTTCTTTTCAACTCCTTGAAATTCTCTTCACATTCCTCTGTCCAGACAAACTTAACTCCTTTCCGAGTCAACTTGGTGAGTGGATTAGATAATCGTGAAAAATCTTTTACAAAACGTCGATAATATCCAGCCAAACCAAGAAAACTTCGGATCTCAGTTACTGTTGTTGGTCTCGACCATCTTTCGATAACCTCTGTTTTTGCTGGATCCACAGATATCCCCTCTTTTGAGATTATGTGACCCAAAAATGCAACTTTTTGAAGCCAAAATTCACACTTGGTAAATTTGGCATAAAGCTTCTCCTTTCTCAGGGTCTTCAATATAATTCTCAAGTGATCTTCATGTTCTTCCTTGCTCTTTGAATAGACAAGAATATCGTCTATAAAGACTACCACAAATTGATGAAGATAGTCTCTAAAGACTCTATTCATTAGATCCATGAAGATAGCAGGGGCATTAGTAAGACCAAATGGCATCACTATAAATTCATAGTGTCCATACCTTGTACGGAAAGCCGTCTTTGGTATATCCTCCCTTTTGACCCTTAATTGATGATACCCTGAATGAAGATCAATCTTGGAAAAGTATTGAGCTCCGCGTAGTTGGTCAAATAAGTCATCAATGCATGGGAGAGGATATTTGTTCTTGATAGTGATCTTGTTAAGTTCTCGATAATCAATGCAGAGTCTCATTGATCCATCTTTCTTCTTAACAAATAGAACAGGTGCTCCCCAAGGTGACGCACTAGGGCGTATGAATCCCTTATCAAGATTCTCTTGGAGTTGCTTCTTCAATTCCTGCAACTCAATTGGGGCCATTCTATAAGGTGTCTTTGAAATAGGCAAAGCACCCGGTACGAGTTCTATTGAAAACTCAACTTCACGATTTGGTGGAAGACCCGGTAATTCCTCCGGAAAGACATCATCAAACTCCCGTACAATGGGCATATTCTTAATCGTGAGTTTCTCACCAACCATTTGAGATAAATAACCTTCATTTAGTGGAATCATGACCCATAAGATGGAAGGAATTTCCACTGTAAGGTTATGTTCATCCTTGCATTGATAGATGATCGTAGATTGATCTGGAATATGAAATGTGACTTCCCTTCTTTGGCAATTGATATGAGCTCCATGTAGAGAAAGCCAATCCATGCCAAGAATCACATCAAATTCCACTAAAGGAAGGATCACAAGATTTGCAGGAAGCACTTTCCCACAAACTTAGATCGGAGAAGAATTATAAACTTTTGATGCGATTGATGTGCCATTAGGTGTTGTCACAGCTAACTCAACATCTAATTGTTGAGGTAATACGGTGATACCCTTAGAAAATTTTTCAGAAATAAAAGAGTGGGTGGATCCAGAATCAAATAAAACATTTGCTACTTTAGAGTGGATGGTAAGTGTACCTTTCACCACATCGTTATCGTACTCCACATCGCTGATAGAAATTGCATGTGACTTTCCTTTGTCTTTAGCCTTAAGAGTTTGTTGACGTCGACCATCATCATCAACCCTTGGATTTGGGCATTGATTGGCATAATGCCCCATCTCCTTGCACTTGAAACATTGAAGTGTTGTAGGTTCATTCTGTGTATCCCTTCCTTTGTTTGCATCATTAGAAATCTTCTTCCCATTATCACGGCATTCAAATGCCCGATGACCTTCCTTTCCACATTTAAAACATTTACTTGTCCCTTTAAGACAACTCCCTCCATGTTTCTTTCCACACTTTGAGCATAAGGGAAAGTTCATCTTCTTTTCCGTGTGCTCTTTAGATTTTTCTTTGAATTCCATCTTCCTCTTCTTATCAAACCCATGTGACTGATGGGTTACTCCAATCTCCATCTCGACTTTGAGAGCACATCGAACGATTTCCTCGTAGCTATTGAAGTCCCTTATGGCTAACGCCCTTCGAAGACTTGGTTTTAAGCCACTAAAGAATCGATCGATCTTACTCTCAGGTTGGATAATAATACCAGAAGCGTACCTTGCAAGTCTTGTAAAATTTGCTTCATAGGTACCAACAGATTCATCATCCCTTTGCTTCAGTTCAAGTAACTCTTTCTCCATCTTTGTTCGGAGAATACGAGGGAAGTACTTATTGAAAAATAAGTTCTTGAACTCGTCCCATTCCATAGACTCAATTTCATCCCTTTGCCTCGTATTCTTAACAAGATTCCACCATTGATCAGCATCTCCTTCCAAACGATACACTGCTAGGATGACTTTATCATGTTCAGAACATTGATGAACTGAAAATATCTTTTCAGTAGTACTAATCCATTGTTCAGCAACTAATGGATCAGTAGACCCGCTGAAAGAAGGTGGACGCTGCCTCATGAAGGATTCAACAGAATGTTGCTCCCTCCTTTGCTCGTTTGGAAATCCTGCATGATTCATAGCTTGAGAAAGTTGTGTGAGCATGGCTACAAGATTTTGCATTCCAGCTCCCATATCGTTTGGTTGCTCAGGGGGACAATCATTGCATTGCCCATCGCATTCCGCATTAACACGGTTCCTTCGGGTTCCAGCCATTGACTAAAACCAAGAAGAATAGTGTGAGCAACACTAATTATAATAGGAAACCACATAATTCAAGAATAAAATTTTCATGCTTAAGGTCTTATCCTAGGTTATTCAAGGCCATCTCTAAAACACTAAGATTGTGTTCTATGCTTAGACTTATCCTTAGGGTTCTTACTAAGGCTTTCACATCCTAGTTTCCAAAGGATGACTATACCTTTCCTCTGATACCAACTGTAACGACCCACACTTTACATACATTGTTAATACTTCAAAATTGAATCACACTTATTACAACATATGACAAAACCACAAAGGACCATATAGGTATAGTGTCTTTAGAAACTGGGAAACATAAACAACTGGTTCATAAATCTTCTACAGTGTCTCCCATTTATTTCATCATATCTAGGGTCCCTTTTAGCATATTCTACTTAATATCCATCTTCCTGACCTGGGGAAAAGAAAACATAAAAGGGTGAGCTCAAATGCTCAGCAAGGGAAAATAAAGGAAATAAAAATCATATCATATCTTTTTGGAAATCAAAAACCTGCAAAAGAGATCATAATATCTTAACATGGAATAAATCATAGAAGTGAAAATGAGATCCCCATAATCATAACATAAAACTTGAATCTTTGTGGCATGCACACATAATCATGGAAAATCATTTCTTGTTAGTCATGACTCATTGCCAAGACTATCTTAGTGGACAAAGTCCCTTTCTGAACCGAGTTCACTCCTCGTTTCAGTCCTGTATCACTGAACCGAAATAACCTTCCGTTCCAGCCATGTCTATCTCATGAGATATAAAATCATTACCCAATGCATTGGAGGGAGATATAGGTCCCACCCATCTTATAATTAATCCTTTCTTATGTGTGCCACATAATCATAAAACATACATCATCGCATAACACATATAACAAAAATGGGATTCTTGAAACATCATGACATCATAAATCAATTCATATAAGATAAAGGAATTCATAAAAAATAATTTCATCACAACATGATCAAATCAATGTAATAATAGGGATAAAAACAGAACCCTTTATTATCTTAGATGGAAAATAATTTTGAAAATCACTTGAACTCCATTCTTGAGGAAAATATCCTTTCTTCTTCAAAAACATTTTTCCTTTCTTAACATGTCATACAACTTTAAAATAAAAGAAGTTGATTAAAAATAAACTTGAAAACTTGTAAAGGAAGCTTCTTGGAAGCAATGTTTTAAAAATCCATTCATGCCGTATAAGTTAAAAAAAACATTCTTCGTACTTTTGTCGGAAAAGTCAAAAAGTACCTCGTACGGAAAAACGACAAAAGATTCCTTTCATATTCTTTACTAAAAACTCACCTAAGGGTAAAATTGGATTTAAACTATTGTAAGTGGATGGAAACAATATTTCATATTGAGGGAACATGGATGTGGATGATAAAATACACCCCAGTAAATACTTACGAATCAACAATCTCGGATAAAAATGAAATTGTGATATTTCCCTTACCTTAGGTCCAATTTGCTTTGTTCGTGTCCGAAGCTCCTGTATAATGGTTTAAATAATGTTATTTACTTATTCCAGAATCATACATATTTATATGATATCATATATGGTCATATTATTAGCTTCTTGTTAGTAATATTTCATTGTTACTTGTTACTCGGGTCTTTATAACTTTTTGTTCTTATGCGTGTTTTGTCGAATAAATTATTATTCTTATCTTTAGGTTATAGATAATTCATTTACAGAATGGTATTAGTGTAGTATATACCATATTCATTCATTCAATTCATTTATATAATCATTATGAAATGAAGATCATGTAGAACGAGTCGCATCACATCGTGGAGACGGTATTCCGTACGTACGCACGAGTGATGATATCGTTCCTATGATCATGGAATTGTATTGGAGTATATATATATTATTTCAGTATCAGTATTACTTCATAATAATAAAATATAGTTACTCATTACACCATTATACCCATCCTTGTAAGGTGATGGTGGAAAATAGATTACACCACGGCGTGGAGACGGTATTCCGTACGTACGCACGCGCGGTGATTTCATTTTTTCCGTAGGATGGATAGAAGGTGAATTAGGGTTGTTTCATATTTATAATAACATATCAGTATGTAAGTAATACTGATGTTATTACTTTATCATGAAACAACTAAAGAAGAAGAAGTTGAAGAAGAAAGAAATTGAAAAGATCGGTAATGGATATTACCTCTTTTTTGGAACGCCTCTTTGAATCCTCCACTTAAGGAACTAAGATTGGTATTTGGAGAAGACCAGGACCTCTAGGATTATTCTAGGGAAGTGTAGAGGAGAAAATGGTAGGGGTTGGCCGAGCTTGAGTGCTCAATTTGGTGTGAGGAGGAGGGGGAGGAGGTGCCCTTTTATAAGGGAGGAGAGGGGCACCTTAGGAATATCTCAAAATATTATTTTATATTAAAGTCAAAATCGGTTTATAATGGTTCCAAAGGGTCTTATTTCGAAGCTAAAGTGGGGATGGGTCGAAATACTATCAACCAATAGGATTTAGGCAAGTTTAGGGTATTATTTTAACCTTATCAATTAGATTTAACTCTATGTTAATTAATTTAACTTTTACCGTGTCTTTTTGTTTTCTTTCACTATATGGTTAATACACTTACTATAACATGCCAAACGAACCCCAAATTGTTTATTATTAATATATATATTCTTATCTAAGTCATTTGGCCGAACCTTAGATTTTTAGGAATAAAATAACAATTAATAATATAATATTTGATTTAAAAACTATTTTGTGTCAATTTTGACACTATTTGATATATGATTTTTGTGAAAGTCATAACAGAATTATATGTTCGAACCAAGTTGATTAAATCAACAATAATATATCACAGTAACCTATAAAATTAGTGGAATTCATAAAAAGTCTTAAATTACATTTATTTTGGTATTTATATTATTAATTTTGTCAATATTTCATTAATAAGATAATTACTGCATCATCTTTGTGTCATAAATAAATTAAATTATTTGATGTCTAAAAATTACAAATAAAATACCATCATGTAGGAAATCTTTTTAGCTTTATAATGAATATTTACAATCGAATTTATCTTATGTATAACCCCATATTAAAAATGATTTACTTATTAAACTTTGATTTTAACTATTTTAACCCTTCTTTAAATAAATTAATAATAAATGTCCTAATCTAATCCAAGTGGGCCTAAATTGTCATATTTTATTCCTAAGTTTGTTTTTGGTAGAATTACACTTTTCCAATAGAATTAAGACATGTGTTAGGGTAATATTAATATCATATTTACCCTTAGTTACCCTATTTACTATTAACCGCGGTAAAAATAGTAAAAAGTTACTATTCACCAAAAAATTATTTTCATCTCATTGAACCACATTTTAGTCCTTGATATTAACCGTGTCTCTCGGATTTTTGAAATTCCATTCACAGAAGCGGTAAAATTAAGTTTTATGCAAAATTCAGTTTTTAACCTACCACTTAGTGGTTTCACTATTCATCAAAAATTGAAAGTTTTCAGAAAAATACCAAAATTTCACCCTAGGATAATTTCGATATTCTGAGTCCAAAAATGAAGTCCATTTTGAAAAATAAAATTTATAAAATTTCAAAAAGTGGTTATTACTATTCATAACGGCTAGTTTTAATAGCATATTGTTGTTTAGTGAAACTCGGTATTGCGTACGACGCAAGCTATCGAGGAAGGTCGCGATTGCGTGTAAAGCAAGCCAAGCAAGTGTTGTGTAGAAAAAGATTCCTTTGATGATTTATATAACATAAAAGTCTCGGGTGTTACATTTGGCATCAGGTCTACCAATTTATCATGGCCTCTTCCAATGTCCATACCAGTGTACACCTGACCCTGTCCGTGTACCAAGCTATATCTAAGTACATGATTCAGCCCATGTACTATGGATATATCCTATACTCGACTGGGTCAGGGAATCCCTCATGATACATCACAACCTTCTAGGTATGGGTCACATGGTGTGTGACATGTTTCACGTGGAATGAAATGATTTTCTTGTCTATGGAAGCCCTAGAGCCACAGCAAGGTCCCCCCATGCCAAATATTCCTGAATTTTACGTCGTGCGTATTATGATTTTCTAGAACATAGAGTTTTATTTCACATGTTTTTATTCATGCCTCTGGCCCTAGATCAGGTTGTGAATTCTTCTAGTAAATAAATAACTCATCAGGACAAGCCTTTTCGTCCCTGCTCATCATAATACAGTCTTCCGATTCAAAGGGGAAACCATCTGCACATCTACCATCACCACACGTTAAAACCCAGATAAATAATTATATTCTAGCTTCGATCCAACACCATATCTTGATCCCAATAACCATCCAAACCCATATCAATAGTATCAATCAATTACACTATGAAATAGGTGGTAAATGATTGATTACCGGTTATTTGTTGAAACACGGGCAAAGGGAATTGCCCTCGATGAACATGAAATGAATGGGGGAAGAAATAAAAAAACAAGAGGAACAAACCTCATCTAAGGACCACGTAAGACAAGAATGTTTTATTCTATAATAATTAATGTAGAGATATAAATAATCAATAATAAAAATTCCCAGTCTCAGATAAATATAACCCACAACCACAATATGGTTGATCTACAAATCAATTATTTAATTGAATGATTCATGTTCATCATAAGAAAAATTAAATGGGGATAAGTCTATATAAAAAATTTACAACCTTGATAGGGATAAGTTTTTAATGAATAAAAAATCAAAATCATAGTCATTGGTGAGATCCTTGTTTTTTATTAGAACACTGATCACAAATGATCGATCCGTCGATATTCTTCCATGGATGATTCTGCATGGGATCCTCTTTAAAACTACAATGTTATGTGGAAAAAAGGAAATTTCTTTATAACCATGTTTATATAATAGTTCATTAGTTAATTTCATTAATAAATAAAAAAATTAATTAATTATTTATATGCGTGATGAATTTTTCACAAACTCACGATGCCGAAACACATTATTTCATGACTAGTGTAAAAATCACACTCTGAACTCAATGATGGATTAATATTTATAATATGAGTCCCCATTTTTGAGTTATTCAACCTTTTTATGAATATTCTGTATGAGTGGAATTAGTATATTTAATATATTTCAAATATTAATTTTGGTATCAACATGCCTCAGAATCACACGCTGTCTTAGCACCTAGTCTCAAAAAATATTAATAAATATACTCAAAGATACTAAATAGAGAAAATAGATATGTTAAATATTCCAGAACATTGAAATTTACATTCCAAAATAAAAAACAATAGACTATACCAAGAGATGTGGGTACTATGCATGCATCTTGGTCTCCATCTCCCAAGTACTCTGATAAAGATTTTCATGCTACCACTAGACACACACTAAATTAATCTATCACCCATGGGGGATATTCTCCTTCCAATCCTTAATTAGATACTTCTCAAAAGTAGCTCCATCATTGATGTCCAGGTTGCTGTAGTCGATAATATATGAAGGTTCATGCACATACCTCTTCCACTTTGACACATGGAGGATGTCATATACCCAATCCAACTATCGGGGTAGAGAAAAATTTAACACCACATCATTGATTTTATAGAGTGTCTGCAAAGGATAATGAATCTAAAAAATAAATTGTCACCCCGTCCAAGTCTCTGTAACCCATACTGAGGTTATACTAACCAGAACACATAGTCTCCTTCTTCTAAAACCCAATGATTATGTAATTGGTCTGAATAAGAAATATGATTTCTCTATGTAGTCCTCATGCACTCTTTGATGATATAAACCTTCTATTTCATGGCTTGAAACAACTATGGACCTATAAGTAATCACTCTCCCAGGCCAGTCCAGCAAAATGCACACCTACAGGGTTTCCCATACAAGGAGTCAAATGGTTCCATAAAAATGGTGTAATGGTAGATATTGATGTACACCAAATACAATAGTAGAATATGATCCTCCCAACTATGTCTAATTTCCAACATGAAATCCCCAGATATTTCATATTGGTCTTGAATAGTTTACTCCGTCTAGCCGTCAGTCAGGGAGTGAAAAGACGTGCTCAAACACAACTAAGTCCAAAATTCTTCCTATGATCCCTTTCATAGTCAATATGTGAAGCGATCCTCACATTCAAAAATTATTTTTAAAGGTAACTCTTTGAAGATAAACCATCTCTGACATATAAAGGTGTCTGAAGCTCTTTACTAAACTCTACTCTAGGATAGCTAAAAAGAGGGATGAATTGGAAATATAGTATAGGATTGCCCAAATTGGATCATGTTTCCTAGAAATCATTAGTAACCACATCATTATGTCTCTATATATAAACTCCCACTTTCACTCCATCACCTCAATGGGTTGAGCTAAACCCATGAAAACCTGGTTTTCAACCTTCACTTTATGATATGAATGGAATTCAGAGGAAAACTCTATAACTCCATTCCTAATTACTGGCCACCAAAACTGATGTTAGAGGTCCTAGTATATCTTCTTCAAACATAGATGTATTCCCAAAGAATATATATGAGAATTCCACAGAACCTCCTCCCACAACATCATTGATACCACCGTGAATCCTCTTAAAAGGAGGGAGTCGTCCCCACCTTCTAAATACCTTCATGAGCACATCGAATGGACATATTATTATTTAGTGTATCATATTCAATATCACCATGATGGGAAACCATAACTCATTGTAGAAGTGTTGGGGTAATAACCATAAAATGGAGATAAGATCAACCATTCCCATCTACTAAGGATAAATGTAATAGGGATAACTTCTTAGATGCCACACTACGTAATTGCGAAAATATCACTAGTAGAAAAAAGGAATTTAATGAACACCAAAAGCCCTTGATAAAGGCCTATAGTGTTCATCTAGAGTCTAAAAAATGGTGGATGATTGAGTCCCATCGTTTCTCTCTATAACATCCTCCATTTTGTGGTCACTATAGATAAGATTGTTATTACCAATAGTGATCACCAAATGGGGGTCTCTATAGACTATATAGAGTTTGGCTATAGTGACCACCATTTGGAAATCACTCTAGCCTACTCTGAGATAATATATAGAGACCACCTTATGGTGTTCACTATAGACCATCTGGGGAAGACCTATAACAGCAACCATATGGCCACACTCTAGGTTTTTTTTTATTTTTAAAATTTCACAACCACATTAAAAACAACTACATTTCAAAAATAATAAAAATATTTCCAAAAGACATAAAACCATGAGCACATAATTATATTTTCCACATCATCTACGAAGATCCACACTCATCATGAAATAAAGCTACATGTAAAAATTTAATAAAATAATAAGTATAAAAAAATCTCAACTAATAATTTGAAATGAAATAAAATATTTCAATTAATGAAAATATAATCCCTGATTGACATTTTGTCTACTCGAGAATTTCATAATTCACTATATGGTTGTTGTAGTCTCATTTCACTACACTAAGAGGTATTTTGGTTGATTTTGATGCCCATACACACCTTTTAAAGGGTGTCAAACCTTTAAAAACGGCATATTCTATAGTTCTAGGAAGACTGCACATCCTATTGATGTATCGTATATTAATACACATCAATAATAATAATAATATGATTTTCATATTATTCCAAGTCACTATGAGGTTGTTTTCTATATATCTGACCATTAAATACATGTTTTGGTGTTTTATGACACTAAATGTGCATTTTTCATCATCCCAAACCAATGGAATCTCTGATTGACGTGTTGTCTACTTGACCATTTCCAAATTCACTCTACTATTTTTTTTTTCTGATTTCGCCACATTCTTTGGTCGTCTTGTTTGTTTTGTCCCGCTACAAGCTTTTATAGGGTGTTAAACCTTTAAAAACATTATATTCTATTGTTCTAGAAATACCACAAATTGGAATGACATTCTGTCTGATGATACACAAAATGAATAATAATAAGATGGTATTTCTTTTTTATCAAGTTATTCTGGGGACTTTTGATATTGAATTGACAATTAAACCCATGTTTTGGTGTTTTATGACACTAAAAGTTCATTTTTAGTCATCCCGAGAAAACAGAATCTCCGATTGATGTTCTATCTATTCGAATATTTCACCACTCACTATATGGTTATTGTAGTCTCATTTCACCTCATTTGGAGGTCGGGTGGTTGGTTTTGACCCTCAAACATACCTTTTTAATGGGATTTAGACCTTTAAAAATCATATATTCAGTATTTATAGGAAGAACACACATATGATTGACATCTCCTATGACTAAGCACATAATGAATAATAATAAGATGAATTTCGTGGGATTTCAAGTCATTTTGAGGTCATTTACTATATATCTAACCATTAAACACATGTTTTTGTGTTTTATGACACAGAAATTGTATTTTCCATCATCCAGGAAAAACAGAAACTATAATTGAAATACAATCTAGATGACCATTTCAAAATTAACTTTACAGTTTTTTTCCATCGGATTTTCCCCGATTTAGTGGCTGTTTGGTTTGTTTTGACCCGCCACATACTTTTAAATTTCCTTAAACCTTTTAAAACCTAATATTTGATCCTTTCAGGAAGACCTTATGTCTGATTGACATTTCGTCTAATAGTAAAAAACATGAATAATAATAAGATCATCTTCCTAATTTTTATGCCATTTTGAGGGCATTTGATATTGAACTGACCATTAAACACATGTTTTGGTGTTTCATAACATTAAAAGTGCGTTTTCAGTCATCCCAGGAAAACCACATCTCTGATTGATGCCCCATCTAATCATGCATTTAAAAATTCACCCTAAGGTTTTTTCGTCTTATTTCACCAAATTTGGAATTATTTTGGTTGTGTTTGACCCCAAGTTGCACCTTTTTAAAGGTCATTAAACCATTAAAAAACATATATTCAGTAGTTCTTGAAAAAACACATGTCTGATTGATGTCTATTAAGATCATACACACTATGTATAATAATAATATAAGTTTCTAATTATTTAATGTCATTCTGAGGTCAGTTTCTATATATCAGACTGGTAAATGAAGGTTTTGGTGTTTTATAACACTAAAAGATTATTTTACATCATCCCAGACAAACAACTACTCCGATTAACATACCATCTTCTATACCATTTCAAAATTCACTCTATGATGGTTTTTATCTGATTTCACAATATTTGGTGGTCGTTCGGTTGGTTCTGACCCCTGCATGATTTTAAAGGGATTGAACCTTTAAAAATTGAATATTCGGTCATTTCGGGAAAGCTAGAGATCCAATATATATTTTATCTACTTGTAAACATCAAGAATAATAATAAGATAGTTTCTTATTACATTAGGTCATTATGTGGTTTTTTTCTATAGGTTTGACCACTAAACAAATTTTTTGGTTTCTTGTGAAACTAAAAGTCCATTTTACTTCATCCAGGGAAAACAACATATCCGATTGATGTTCCTTCTACTCTACCATTTCAAAATTAAATCTACAGTTTTTTTGTCTGATTTAACCACATTCAAAGGTTGTTTAGTTGGATTTGACCCCAAGATGAACCTTTTTAAAGGGTTACAAACCATTACAAACAGCATATTTGGTCTTTCCGGGTAGACCACATGTCTTATTAATGTTCGGTCTGCTCGTAAAAAACATGAATAATAATAAGATGGTATTCTTATTTTTTAGGCTATTATGAGGTCATTTGATATTGAGTTGACCATTAAACACACGTTTTGGGGTATTATGACACTAAAAAGTGCATTTTAGGTCATCCCGGGAAACAAATAGCTCTAATTGACGTACCATATAATTGAAAATTTTAGAGTTCACTCTACTGTTTTTTTCATCCGATTTCAACGCATTCAGAATTTGTTTGGTTGGTTTTGATACCCCATGTTCTTTTAAAGGTCTTCAAACCATTAAAAAGAGTATTTTAAATTTTTTTCAGGAAGGCCACACATCCAATTTATGTTTCATCTAGTCAGACACCTAAAAAATAATAATAATTCCTTTCTCTTATGATTTCATGTCATTTTGAGGTCGGTTTCCCTGGATTTGATCATTAACTCGATGTTTTGGTCTATTATGACACTAAAATTGATTTTTGGGAATCTCAAGAAAACAATATCTCTGATTGACGTTTGGTCGACTCTACCATTTCACAATTCACTCTACAGTTGTTTTTGTCTTATTTCACCCCATTTGGAAGTCATTTGGTTGGAGTTAATCCCCAAGGACAACTTTTTTAAGGGCACCGAGCCTTTAAAAACCACATAGTCGATCATTATGGGTATAACACATGACTAATTAACATTACATCTACTATTACACAAAATGAATAATAATAAGATGATATTCCTATTTTTTCTATTCATTCCATGGTTGTTTGATATTGAATTTACCATTAAACACACATTTTTGTGTTTTATGACAGTAAAACTGCATTTTCAGTCATCCATAAAAAATCGAGTCTTTGATTGATGTTCCTTATGCTAAACCATTTAATAATTTCCTATATGGTTATTTTAGTCTCATTTTAGCTCATTTGGAGGTCTTTTGGTTTGTTTTGACCCCCGAACAGACCATATTAAAGAGCATCAAACCATTAAAAACCAAATATTATGTTATTCTAGGAAGTCTGTATGTCCAATTGGTGAATCCTATGCTCATACACATCAATAAAAATAATAATATGGGTTTCCTATGATTTAAAGTCACTATGGGGATTTTTTATATATATATGACCGTTAAACACATGTTTTGTTGTTTTGTGACACTAAAAGTGTGTATTCCATCATCTTATAGAAATGGATACTCTTATTGATATGAAATCTGCTCATCCATTTTGAAATTCACTCTAGGATTTTTATCATCTTATTTCACTGCATTCAAAAGTCGTTCAGTTGGTTTTGTCCCCCCGTTTTCTTTTAAAGGGTATCCAACCTTTAAAAATTTCATATTCGGTTCTTCTGGGTAGAATGAATGTCTAGTTTACATATCTTCTACTCATAGACAACATGAATAATAATAATATGGTCTTCATATTTTTTATGGTCTTTAAGAGGTTGTTTGATATTGAACTGACCATTAAAAGCATGTTTTGGTGTTTTATGACCCTAAAAGTGCATTTTTAGTCATCCCAATCAAACAGTACCACTAATTGATGTTCCATTTACGTGACCATTTCAAAATTCACTCTATGAATTTTTTGTATGATTTCACAGCATTTGGTTGTCATTTGGTTGGTTTCAACCCCCAGATATACCTTTTTAAAAGGTGTCAAATCTTAAAAAACCAAATATTCAATAGTTTCAAGAATATCACATGTCTGAATGAAGCGTCATCTTCTATTACCCATCACTATTAATAAAAAGATGGGTTTACTATGATTTTAAGTCATTGTGAGGTTGTTAGCTTTGGATATGACCATTAAACGTGCATTTTGGTGTTTTATGACACTAAAAGTGAAATTTCAATCATCCTAGGAAAATGACACCTATGGTTGACATTCTATCTATATGATCATTTTTCAATTCACTCTATGCATTTTTTAATCTAATTTCACAAAATTCAGAGGTCATTAGTTGGTTTTGACCCCCTACATATTTTTAATGGTCATCAAATATTTACACCACAAGGATACACCCACACACCAACATAACATTACGAAGTATTTCAATATCTATTTTAAATCAAATATAATCAATGGGTACCAAATTGAGATTACAATTTTAAGTCACTACTATATTAGGTGTCAATACAGGATCCATTGTCTCTAACAGATGCTTGGTCTCTTATTTTCAAAATTATTTCTTTTCAGCTAGATTGATATCAAAAGTATTATAGAGGTGTTCATATGGATTCAAAATAAGAAAGTTCAATATTAATGATTAAGTTGAAAGGAATGAATGAAAATTGAGGATTTAGATTTGTTTATTGATGATGGATACACATAGAGGACATGTATAACTACTGAGGACTGAGGGAATCCCTATAAAAATCTATCTAACCGAATTGAGAAATAAAATTCACAGTGGTATAAATGGTATGTAATCTGATAGAGAGATACAATTTGGATAAGTGTTTATGGAAGGGATTTTTACAAAATTATCTAGACTAAGACCAGATTTGGATATAGTGCGAGGTTCCAAAAATAAAAAAACATTATGAGCATAAGTATAGCAATTTGGAGGCCAAAATGGTTTGGAAAGAGGGTTCTTAGACTTCCTCATGCAGGGTGGTATATATAGGAAGATATAGGTAAGAAAAAAATTATAAATAGTTGGTTGGATAGTTTAAAGCCTATCTAGGTATATTAATGAATGAGGGATAATTTTAAGTTTCAGTACGTGATGGATTAATTTATCTTAGATGACTATTATAATCAGTTATAAAGCTTGGGAAAAAATAATCAAGAAAAACAGTGAAGAAAAAATGATATTTTCACACCATTCTTATTTATTATTTAAATATGAAAAATTTAGACAAATAACATCTATTTTTCAATGGTATAGACAATCTAGAACATGTGGAAAAATTACAGACCTATAAAATTGGAAATTCAATGCATAATTTAAGTAATCTTAAGTAAAATATTGCAACTACAAATTATATAGCATCTGTTTTAAAAAAGTGAAGAACCTTCTCCATATCACGATCATCAATTTCTCTACCAATTAGGGCATGTCAATTCCTCTCTATAATAAATATATACACACGAATTATAAGATCAAGTAAATATTTAAAGATTTATATTTGAAAAAATTCATGAAATGCGTCTAGAATCATCCAATGAAATCAACCATATAATAAAAAAGAGTACATATTTTGGATAGATTATACTTGAGACAAGAATGACACATGTTACTAAACTATTGAATGTGAACTATAATTAATGAACGCCAAAATGTTCTAAGATGGTATATATAACAGATGGGAACTAATGATGATAATTACATACCATTCCATGTATGTTTCCATCCAAAACTATGCCAATGGAATCATAAATTACATTTCCTGTGGATAACCGTCAACACCCACCTCCGACATCTCAAATTACCATAATGTATTCCACATACCCTACACCCATATTGTTTTTATCATAACATAACCATAAAAAATCAAGAGAAGTATCACCATAATATATATTATGAAATCGGTCCCCTGAAAATATAATTTCAATTCTCCTACCTGTCTATTTAATGTCCTACCAGATCAAACCAACAATGGGAAAACCCCCTCAATTATCATGATGTATGGAATAAGAAACACATGCATAATACACCTTTCTATAACATCGACTTCATATCGTACATCCCATGTAGCCACACATAACCCCTCTACTACCACTACATCCTCTTACCATGCATAAGTGGACTGTATCCCATTATAGCCCATTATTAGTAGCACTATGTCACATAATCCTAGCATAAAATCATACAAATATCATTCAATACAATCATTATAAACATGTGTAATAAATATTCAACATCTGGGCAGCATTGCAGAAAATCAAGTTGAAACATAGTGATATCAATAATCATTATTGTAATGATATACCCTTAACACCATATAAGCTACCATTTATTAAATCATTTACTCTCATCACCATCAATTCATAATTCATTATATATATCATTTATTACCACATTTTCATTAATTTATATTCTAGCAAAAAAATTCATGACAATTGCTTAATTTATAGAAGCTGTAAGTATACTTATCCATATCATTTTTCTTAGTCTAATTTATCAAAAAGTAAAGGACTCAATTCAACCATTTGACAATATTTACGCAACGCAACATAAATATCAACCATTATTCCAAAAAATATTTTTTTTATCAATTCAATTACTTATAATAATTTATAAAAACCCATTTCTCCCAATTATTTAATTACATTAAGCATCAAAACATATCCCATGAACCAATTAATATACCCCCAACTAACCAACTAACTCAAAGATCTAATCCTTTATCCTCAAAACTTCCCAAACTAATATTTCAAAGTAGTGCTTTACATGTCTTTCCCTTAATGATCCCATTCCAACACCCACTCCCTCATAACAATAGATCACACAATTATAACTTACAAAAACAATTACTAGGACAACCCTAACTCATCATTTTTCTAAACTAGTAGTTCACCCACCTAAATATTCATTAATATATTAACCAAAATATTAAACTAAAAACACACACCTAGAAGGAAGCACCAGACAAATCTTCTAAAATGTGTTCTAGGTCCTCACATTATAAACCAATGTTCAAGATGAAATTCAATAGGAATGGAGATACTCTTATAGTGGTAAAAACAAGACTAGAAGCATTACTCCCCATCTTAATTTTATATTATTAACAACCCTAAAATCCTATAGGAAAATAGGTTAAAGGATTATCCTCTAATACCAAACTAGGCCAGAACCACACCATAAGAATAAAACCTACAAGGAGACAAGTACCCATCGATTCTGACCATACCCTGACATCTAAAGTGATGAATAATTTTATAATAAAATATTTTACTAGAATTAACTTTTCATATGTTTTCATGATCCTAATAAAATATAAATTCAATATATAATTGATTCAAACAATAATGAGAGGCCAAGAAATGTGTGAAAATGGGGACCAAATCACGTGAAGAAGTGCTGGATGACATGAGGTGTGGAGTTAGAAGGAGAGGATTGGTCAGATGATGGGGATAACATCTTTAGAGGCTAGGTATTGTGGATATAGAAGACCTAAAATCATGGATAACCCATGATCCATAGTGGGGTGCTGGGTGAGATGTATCAAAGAAGGAGACTATGGAGTTGGAGGGAGGGGATGAGGGCGGCGGTGGGGATGAATGATCATGATCATCTTTGTGGGGAGCGAGGGTAGATATTTATGATGCCATAGTAAATATATACCATAATTGAGGAAGTATGATTTCATAAATTTTAATTTCATCATTTGGTCAAATTAATAATTTGTGATTGTTTTTTTTCAATGGACCCACTAAATATTAGTCCCCTTATTTATTCAATTAATGAATTCATTATTTATTTGATTTACATAAATAATTTCTATTAAAATTTAAAATGATTCACTATCTTTTAAAATGGTGTAGATAAGAACAAGATGCACTGCATAATGAAATATGGAAGGAAAAAATGCAATAAGACTGTCAACAATATTTATTAGAGAAATATTCATTTACTTGTCTTAAAAAATCAGTGAGTAAATGGAAATGTAGAAAATCAATATCCAAAAATTCATCAGAACATCCTCAATTACTAAGGTTAAGACGAGAGACTTTTCTGGGAATGATCAAAATGAAATGGAATCTAGTGATCATAGGGCCTTTGGATGGTTACAATTATAAAAACCCTTTTCCACTAGAGAGAACAAATAGATAGCAATCACACCCATTATAAGGACAGAGAAACAACACTTGAACATGACCCAACCCTCCATGAGGTTCAAATTAGTAGAATATAATGTGTTGAGGTATGATGAATATGTCTAGAAGAGAATAAATGATTCAAAAAAGGTCTATGATAATGAGAAACAAATGAAACATACTCACCCACTGAACAAAAATCAATGTGAAAAAAGAAACTACAATAGCTGATAAACACTACAACTTCCCAATAAAAAAATTAACAAAACAGCCATCAGGTTGGATATGATTTGTTTTTGAAAAAATATTACTTGTGAAAGAAGAGCATAAAAGATAATAATAATAATTAATTAATAAATTTTAAATGTTTCTAAAATCACCATGGGTAAAGGGGTTGACATGTTTGGGGATACACGATGGGTGATCAACTAGGCGGGAGACCTTGACATCGTGGCTCAAAAATGATCGTGGGAGGGCTCAATGACGGAGCTTGATAGGGGAGGGAGGGCTTGAAGGAGGAGGGAGAGCTTAATATCCGAGCATCACATGGGCCGAAGGTTCATGGTAAATTCAATAATCTATTTATCAAATAATGTATCCTTTCATCTATGTCAAGACAATATAGAATTTAAAAAGTTGCGCTATTGATAACTAATTAATGAGTTATATTTCCTGAATTTTATATGTAGTTAACTTGATAGTGTATGAAATAGATGGTTGATGTTCAAAAATATAAATTTATTATGGAAGTAGAAATTCACTAGTTTTTAATGCATTAGTGGATGCAGTGATATTGTCAATAGATATTCACATGAACATGAAAAAATTATAAGAGATAGATTTATTTACAATGAAAAATATGGTAAGTAAAATATTTAATTAATAAATAGTAACATATTTAACAGTTGGGGAAATATTTATGCATATTCATTGGTTTTATTATAGTAAAGAGGCCTATTATATATCTCCATGATTGTAATTTTAAATTTAATAGTTTTCTAAAACCAATGAAATATTATAAATCATTTAATTGTTTTGTAATCTAAAGATAATATAAAACACAGAATGTTAGAAGAAATATAAGGAACTAAACAACCCATGCATAGGTAAATTTGACAATGAAAATTGAATTGTACACTCCAAGAACCTATTTATATACGACATTGTATCTAATGAAATTATTTTTGGAACCTTGATATTTGTAGTTAAATAACTATATGAACCTAAGACATAAAAATAAAATTTAATTTATAGATATATGAAAACAACATGATATATATAACTTTACATGTATGCTGAAAATTTTAGTAAAAAAATATTCACAACCCAGTAAATTTACTAGGATTTTTTGTGAAATTGTTATTATCAGTTGTAATCTTTCTTTTTGGAGTTTTTTTAATTGAAACATATGCATGGAATTTTTTGTTGAATTATGAAGGATGTGGTGAAAATATATACATAATAGTGTATAATGGATATAAAATAAGTAATTAAAATAAATGTAATAAATGATAAATGTAAAATAGATTACAGATAAACATTGGGTAGAGATATCAAAGCCCTTGAAAATTAAAGTGCAATAGAACCAAAATTTTCTTGTGATTAAATGTGTAAAAAGTATCAATTTTTGGTTCTATAGATAACAAAAATCTTTATGTAGTAGTTGACAGAATATAAATAGAAAAATAGTTTAACATTTTTCAATAGTGGAAAATTAATAAATTGGGGGAAATTGGGTGACTCATTCCATTGACATGGATAAATCTATAATTGACTAAAGATACAAGGGGAATTTTTAATGGGATTGAAAAAAAATCAGACAAACGAAACAATGAAAAATCATGAAAATTAGATGAGAAATAATAATAAATTGTACCTGAATAATAAACCACGAAATAAAAACCTCTTAATCAAAAATAATATGTGGATATTAGGGATCAAAACACAAATAAAATTATCATAAAGACATAAATTAGAGAATTACCATTGTTCCGTAATAATCCCAACCTGATGGATAGATAGAGGAAAGGCATCTGGATGGAGGTAGGGGAGTGTGATAGAGGTGGGGCAGCTGGATGGAGGCACGACATATCGAGAGAGGGGTGGGGGGGCAACTTGACGTAGGTGGGGGAGGATGAGATTGGTGCTGAAGGGGGATGGGAACTCACGAGGGAGGGTGGTGTTGGAGTGGTTTGATGGTAAAGGGATGGAGGCCACAACGTATCAGAGGCAGCGCAAAGGCGGGGTAGTAGTGGGAGAGGGGTCGGGGTCATGGGTTCATGAGGTCATGGGGTCTTGGGATGGTGAAATGGAGCGGGGTCAAGGGAAGATAGGGTTGTGTAGGGGAGGATTGGCCGAGAGAGGTTTGATGGTGGTGGTATGGAGTACATATCAACATTATTGGTGTTGGGGGTGGGGTTGGAAGAGCGGGGTTAGGAGAGAAGGTTCACAAGGGGATTGGGTTCATGACTGGTTAAAGGTAGGGAAGTATGGATTTTGAGTTGGGGAGTGATAAAATATAGCGACAGCTATTTAGGGGTCACTAATAATATGAATAACGACAACCAAATCTTAGTTGTAACACACCAAGATTTTATGATATATATTATTTTTTTCATATCTTCTATTGTACGCTACACCAAGATTACCTTGTGCTATAGAAACACCATATTAGCTTGCAGTATACGCAATACTCTTCTTGGATTGTGTTACACACAATTTCAAGTTCGTTTGATAGTAGTTATTCTCTGCAACATTGAGTGTATATATATATATATATATATATTCAATGAATAAATGAAATATGGTGGGATTATATTATACACAATGACAAAGGAGTCTTGCACTACACACAACCCTGACTTGGCTTGCATTACACCCAATCACGACCTTCCACTATAGCGTGTGTAGTACGCAATACCGGGTTTCACTAAACAAAGATATATTGTTATAATATTATTATGGACTGTCCGTTATGAATAGAATTAACTGAATTCTTAATTTTATAACATTATTATTCATCTTACACATTTTCTAGAACATTGTATGCGAACAAAATAAATTTTTCGGGTAAAATAAGTATTTTTCAAAAAATGTAGTTTTGACGCCTTTTGATGGAGCACCCACATTAAATATAGTTTTTGACATGTTTATAGGTTCAATTTGACAAAATAAAATTATTCTTTCGAATAAGGACATAAAAATTTACTTTGGATAAAATTTTCATATTATTCTGATAACTTTCATATTTTGACGAATAGTAAAAACACGCTATATTTTAATTAAAAATGACTTTTTTCATCGCAATAATTTATATGGATAGAGTATCTTTTTAATTAGTTTTAAAGTATAATTAGAATTTATTTTTACCATTTAATCCAATTTTGTTCATTGGAATTAATTTCACTTTGAATTTGGACAAAAACAAGTGTTTATTTTTTGATAGTTATTGTTTCTTAAAAACAAGCTATTTATTTTGATAACCGGAATTAATTTTAAAATTAATTAATTCCACTTCTATGTTTTGAATTTGGAAATATATACATAATTTTTGTATTTGGAATATCAAATATAGCTTAGGCTGAATTTTTGATATCTTTTAGAAAAACTTCAATTTTTGATGAATAGTGAAACCACTTAGTGGTAGTTAAAAAACCGACTCTTTCATTTAAATGAAATTTTACCACTTATGTGAATTGAGTTTCAAAAATCTGACATACATGGTTGTTATCAGGAAGTAAAATGTGGTCCAATAATATTAAAATAATTTTTGGTGAATAGTTACTTTTGAGTTTTATTTAGCGCGGTTAAAGGTAAATAGGGTAAATCAAGGTTAAAAGAATATTATACTAATTCAAAATTACATTTTCACTTGTCCTAAACATATTTTATGAGTAGTGTCCGACCATGGGAATCCTTGGGTCCATTTTGGGACCCCATTGAGCAACATGGTAGTGATAATGACAATTTGGATTAACTAATTTAATGTAAAGACAAAAATAACCTTAACAAAAATCATTTAGTAATTAATTTTTATAAGGGGTTATATAAATTATCTTTTTGAATATAAATATTCATTGGAAAGATAAAACGATTTCCCACATGGTGGTGTTTCTTTTATAATTTTAGACCTCAAATAAATTAAATTATTTATGACACAATAATGATGAAGTATTTACCTCATTAATAAATGATTTTAATAAATAAGATAATAATAATTAAAATATTATCCAAAACATGTCCAATTATGATTAGATGATTTTAGTTTTACCATTATTAATCTTATCTTTATCGTTAATTATTTGTGGTCCTTTTGAAACCGAAGATAAGTTTATAATAAAATAATATTTTCACACTTTCCAAAGGTGCCCCTCTCCTCCCTTATAAAATGTCACATCTTCTCTATCCTATTTACACAACTTTGAGCATTGAAGCTCGACCAACCTCTACCCATTAATCTTTTCAACTCCCCTAGTATTATTATGGAGGTATTGGTCTTCTTCAAAGACCAACATTAGTGCCCTAAGAGGAGGTTTTAAAGTGGCATGTCGAAGAAGAGGTAATATCCTTTACCAATTCTTTCAAATTTTTTTCTTCTTCTACTTACTCTTCATTAGTTGTTTCATTATGAAGTAATAACATCAGTATCAATAATATAATTATATATTATTATAAATATTAAACAACCCCATTTCACTTTCTAGCCATCCTACGGAAAACAAAATCACCACACGTGCGTATGTACGGAATACCGTCTCCACGCCGTGGTGTAATTAGTTTTTCCACCACGACCTTACTTGGATGGGTATAATGGTGTAAATAATAACATTATATAGTTATTATAAAATCATAATGATTTTGAGATATTATATCATCCACTCCAATTCTATTCAATAATTATGGGAACGATATCATCTCTCGTGCGTACGTACGGACTACCGTCTCCACGAACGCGATGAGATTCATTTTCTATGATTAACCATTCAAGTTTGATTATAAAGTATATATATAACAAATCATAATTAAATATATTACATAATAATGATACTGTATTTATTTACATATGTTTTTCATTTACTTAATTCCATTTCATTCAATAAGGAAACGAAAACATCATTCATGCGTATGTACCGTCTACCTTCACCATGAACAGTGTATTTCATTCCATTTATCGATCAATCACATATATATTTATATACTGAATATATATTATATATAAATCATGTTTTACATTCTATAATTAAGTAAATCAGGATATAATTAATAATATCAAGAACAATAAATCGAAACACGTATGATAAATTAAACAATTTTACCCAAAACGCTGCTTTAACATGGAATTTACAAAATAACAGGCAATATAAAGTAATAAGTGAACCATATATGATATCATAAAAATAAATATGATTATTTAATAAGTAAATTAAATTATTTAAATCATTATACAGGAGGTTCAGATACGTACAATGCAAATCGGACCTAAGGTAAGGGAAAATATCGCAATCTCATTTTTATCATAGATTGATTATACTTCGGAATTTACTGGGGAATATTTAACATCCACATACATGTTTCCTCAATATTTAATATTATTTCTATCCTCCAACAAATATTTAAATTCAATTTTACTCTATGGTGAGTAAAAGATATGAAAGTAATCTTTTTTCGTTTTTAGTACGAGGTACTTTTTGACTTATCCAGCCAAATTGTGGGAAGAATATGTTTTTAACTTAAATAACATGAATGCATTTTTATGATTTCAAAGAACATTATTTCCATGAAGCATCCTTTACAAGTTTTCATGGTTATTTTTAATCAACTTCTTTTAGATTAAAATTTTATGACATTTTAAGAAAGGTAAAATGTTTTTGAAGTAGAAATGATATTTTCCTCAAGAATGGAGTTCAATTGTTTTATCCAATTTATTTTCCATCTATGATAATATAGAGTTCTGTTTCTGTCCCTATTTTTACATTGATTTGATTATGTTATAATGAAATTAATTGTATGATGTCCTTTTATCTTATATAGATTATGTTATGATGGCATGATGTTTAAGAATCCCATTTTTATTACATGGGTTATGCTATGATTTATGATTTTGTGGCATACATAAAAATGGTTTCATTATGAGATTGGTGGGAAATATATCTCCCTCCATTGCATTGGGTAAAGATTTATATCTCACGAGATAGACATGGCAGGAATGGCAGGTTAATCTGGTTTAGTGATAGAGGACTGAAATAAGGAGTGAACTCAATTCAGAAAGGGACTTTGTCCACTAAGATAGTCTTGGCAGCAATGCCTTGGCTACTATGGAAATAATATCATGTGCTAAATGGTTTTCCACAATTACATGTTTTATTCCCATGATATTTTATCATTATTAATGTTTCTTTATGATCTATTCCTTACGTGCTGCCAGGTTTTATGTCATTGCATAAGATTTTGATGTTTAAACATTATGTTCATGTTTTTTAAAGTGAAAATGTAAATGATTTGTTTTATTTTCACCATGATTACCCTTACTGAGAATTTGAGCTCACCGTTTATATGTTTTATTTTCCTCAGGATTTAAAGAAAGGTTCTAGGTAAGAAAAAATGGGATCATCTATATGGGAGATATTGAAGATCTTTCACCAAGATTAGAAGATTATATTCCGAGTTTCAAAAGACACTAAACAATTATGGTCCTTGTGTGTCTATTTTTGTTATGTATTATGTTATCTGCAAAAAGTAATGTAATTCCCATGTACGTAATGTCTTGGGTCTTTATAGTTGGTATCAGAGGAAAGGTTTAGTTAACCTTTTGAAACAAGGATGCGAAAACTTTAGTGAGATCCGAAGATATATTTCTATGGTATGTCTTGAGATGTCTCTAAGGTTAATTATAAGTATAGGTTATAGACCTAGAATTACGATAACGATCTTTGAATTAAACCTAAGATGTTATATATTGAAGGTACTCCCCCTATTGATATGTCATTTTTCTGGCATGATTTTTTCCTCTCACACTATTCTTTTTAGGTTTTAGAAGATGGGTGGAACCCGAAGGATCCGTGTTGATCAATGTAATGGGAAATACAATTATTTTCCTCCTAAAAAAAGCAATGTTATAGGAGATGGAGTGAAAAATATTATTGCTATACTTACACAAGCTATGAATCATTTTGGACTTCCATATGAGCAGATAAGGGGACAATATTCTATTGAGTCTTTCATGAGGCAACATCCACCTTATTTCAGTGGGTCTTCTAATCCACTGGTTTCTGAACAATGGATCAATACCATTGGAAATATATTTTCCATAATTCGTTGTTCAGAACATAAAAAAGTCATTCTGAATGTTTACCATTTAGAAGGTGAAGCAGACCAGTGGTAAACTCTAATAAATAATACAAGGCCCCCAGATGAAATTGAATTAACGAAATGGGAAGAGTTCAAGAAAATATTTTTCAATAAGTACTTCCCTTGTATTCTTCGAACAAAGATGGAGAAGGAGTTCCTTGAGCTTAAGAAAAAGGATGAGGAATCTTTTGGTATATATGAGGTAATTTTTACAAGGATTGCAAGGTATGCATCTGGATTTATCATTCAACATGAACGTAAAGTTGATCGATTCTTCAGTGGCTTAAAACCAAGTCTTCGAAGGACATTAGCTATAAGAGACCTCATTATCTATGAAGAAATTGTGCATTTTGATATCAAGGTAGAACTGGAATTTGGTTCTATATATCCATATAAGGGTTTTGAAAAGAAATGAAAGATGGAGTTCAAGGAAAAATCTCAGAACAATGGTGAAAAGAAGATGAATGTAACTCTATGCTCAAAGTGTGGGAAGAATCATGGTGAAGATTGAATAAAAGGTACTAGATATGTTTTAAGTGTGGAAAAGAAGGTCATCGAGAAGTTGAGTGTCGAAGTAATGGGAAAAAGGTAGAAAATGATGTAAAGACTACAGAGAAAGCTCCACCAACACTTTAATGCTTCTAGTGTAAGGAAATGGGGAATTATTCTAAACAATGCCCTAATCCAAGGGTTAATGATGATCAACATCAACAACCCCTTAAGGAAAAGGACATAGGGAAGTCACATGTGATCACTATTGGCAATGTTGAATATGACAATGATGTGGTGGAATGATTTAGTGTTTATGTAATGGGATTCCAAAATAATTTTGTATAGTGGCATATTGGAATATTTATGTATTGGTATATTGTGGGTTTCAATAAATTTATGGTACCAGTAACCATGAAAATTTATTTTGGAAAGAAGATGATGTGATACGGAGAAAATGAAATGTTTAATAGTATTCAAGATCTCATGACTGATATAAAGACAAAGTGATATCATGGTTTGAGTATATAGAAATTTTGGGATTTTGGTATGTGGAAAGAGTTAACTTTTGACAGCACTCATGTTTTCACTATGGTTCTATGGTAATTCATGTTTGAAAATAATATATGATTAAGGTATTCACATGTTTGGAATGTGACCAACAAGATATATATTATGATATATGGGGGATAAATAATGGTATTCACGTGGTTGTTATGTGACCTTTCAAGTAATCATTTTCTTTATACTATGATGTTGGACATATGTATTTTGGATAAGCCTAAAGATTGGAATGGGTTATGTTTGACACAAGTTATTATTGTTTAAGGATATAAATTTTTTCAATATTATTGATGGGATGTTATAATAATGTAGTTTTAGAAAAAGGACAACCAGTAGGACGGGCGACAACCCGTCACGTCGGACAAGGATGTGGGAATCGAACCCACAACCGAAGTTTGACATGCCTTTATCGCCTAACACTGGCCTACAGGAAGTCCCTAGTTAGTGGAAACTAGTTTTATTTTGTTAAGAGGTATGATAGATTAATTATAAGTCCATTTTAGGAACTATATACGTCTAATCTCACCCTAGATGGACTTATGCATATAAATTTTGCTAATCATATTTTTAAGACTGATGGAATGACCTAAAATTTTATCATATGATCTGGTAACACTTCACGGAAGACAAATTCAACATCATTTATTTAAGAGATAAAGTGGAAATTGTTCAAGGCAGAAACAACAATGAGATTGTACCAAAATCAAGTAAGTATTTATTCTAATGCAAATTTTCATCTTTAGGGAAATGATATTGAAAACCAAAAATGTTGTCCGAGTGCTCTTATATCTGATGAATCAGATGGTACATTAGATCATCACAAATTTATGGCTTTGTGATTGTCGGATTTTTCATAGCCATGTTCTATACCACTCAATCAGAACTATACATTTAGATTTCTCTTCCATATCCATATTTTCACCTATGTGGTAGCCCAGGGATAAGTTTATTTGGGTAAGTGTTACGTTTCATACAATAGTTTTTAAAATTTAGTTTTTGTATTCTTTTTTACGATGTGGGTTTCTATGAAAGAAACCTTCATGTAGTAAACAATTTATAACCCTGAATATTTTTGAGGGCGAAATTCATTTTAAGGGGGGTAGAATGTTACACCCCAAAATTTTATGAGATATATTATTTTTTTCGTATCTTTTTTTTGTATGCTACACTACCTTGCACTATACACAACACCATAATATTTTTCAGTATACACAATACTATTCTGGGATCGTGTTACACACAACTTCATGTTCGTTTGATAGTAGTTATTCTACGCAACATTGAGTGTATATATATATATATATATATTCAATGTATAAATGAAATATGGTTGGATTCTATTATACGCAAAGAGAAAGGAGTCTTGCACTACACACAACCCTGACTTGGCTTGCATTACACATAATCACGACCTTCCTCGATAGCGTGTGTAGTATGCAATACTGGGTTTCACTAAACAATGATATATTGTTATAAAATTATTATGGACTAGCCTTTTTAATAGTATTAACTACATTATGAATTGTATAACAATATTATTCATCTTATACATTTTCTAGAACATGGTATGGGAACAAAATAAAATTTTTGAGAAAAATAAGTATTTTTAAAAAAATGCAGTTTTCCAGTCTTTTGATGGAATACCCACTTTATATATATATTTTTACATGTTTATAAGATCATTTTGACAAAATAAAATTATTTTTTATAATCAGGATATAAAAATTTACTCTGGATAAAATTCTCATATTATTCTGATAACTTTCATATTTTAATGAATAGTAAAAACACGCTATATGTTAATTAAAAACAACTTTTTTCATCGCAATAATTTATAATGTCATATTTTATTATTAATTTGGTCTAAAGTGTAATTAGAATATATTTTTACCATTTAATCCAATGTTGGTCATTAAATTAATTTCACTTAGAATTTATTCATAAGCAAGTGTCGATCTTTTGATAGTTATTGTTTCTTAAAAACACGCTATTTGTTTTGATATCAGGAATTAATTTTAAAATTAATTAATACCACTTATATGTTTTGAATTTGGAAAAATAGACATCATTTTTGAATTCAGAATATCAAATATAGCTTAGGCTGAATTTTTTGTATTTTTATGAAAAACATCAATTTTTGATGAATAGTGAAACCACTTAGTGGTAGTTAAAAAGCCGAATCTTTCATTTAAATGAAATTTTACCACTTCTGTGAATTGAATTTCGAAAATCCGATTTACATGGTTGTTATGAAGAAGTAAAATTTGGTTCAATAAGATGAAAATAATTTTTGGTGAATAGTAACTTTTGAATTTTATTTACTGCGGTTAAAGATAAATAGGGTAATTCAAGGTTAAAAGAATATTATAATAATTGAAAATTACCTTAACACTTGTCCTAACCTTATTGGATGATTATTGGGCGACCATGGGAATCCTTGGATCTATTTTGGGACCCCATTGAGCCACTTGGTGGTGATAATGACAATTTGGATTAATTAATTTAATGTAAAGACAAAATTGACATTAACAAAAATCTTTTAATAATTTATTTTTAAAATGGGTTATATAAATTATCTTTTCGACTATAAATATTCATTGGAAAGAAAAAATGATTTCCTACATGGTAGTTGTTTTTTTATAATTTTTAGACGTCAAATAAATTAAATTATTTCTGACACAATAATGATGCAGCATTTACCTGATTAATAAATGATTTAAATAAACAATATTATAATGATTAAAATTTTATCCAAAACATGTAAAATTCTGAATGGATGATTTTATTTCGACCTTGAGGTATATTATCTTTGTTTTTAATGATTTTTGTACCTTTTCAAACCGAAGATAATTTTTCAATAAAATAATATTTTCACACTTTCGATAGGTGCCCCTCTCCTCCCTTATAAAAGGGCACCTCCTTCCTCTCCTCTGTACACAAGTTTGAGCCTTCATGCTCGGCCAACCACTACCCATTACTCTTATCAACTCCCCTAGTGATATTTTATAGGTTCTGGTCTTCTTCCAAGACCAACATTAGTGTTCTAAGAGAAGGTTTCAAAGAGGCGTGTGAAAGAAGAGGTAATATCCGTTACCGATTCATTCAAATTTATTTTCCTTCTACTTCCTCTTCATTAGTTGTTTCATTATGAAGTAATAAATCAGTATCACTCATACACTGATTTGTTATTATAAATATAAAACAACCCCATTTTACCTTCTATCCATCCTATGGAAAACAAAATCACCCCGCGTGCGTACGTACGGAATACCATCTCCACGCCATGGTGTAATTAGTTTTTCCACCACCACCTTACATGGATGGGTATAATGGTATAAAGAATAACTATATATGGTTATTATAACATCATACTGATTCTGAGATATTATATCATCCACTCCAATTCTATTCAATAATTATGGGAATGATATCATCACTCATGTGTACGTACGGACTACCGTCTCCACGAACACGATGAGATTCATTTTCCATGATTAACCATTAAAGTATGATTATAAAGTATATATATAATAAATAATAATTAAATATATTACATAATAATGATAATGGATTTATGTACATTTGTGTTTCATTTTCTTAATTTAATTTAATTCAATAAAAAAATGAAAACAACGTTCATGCGTACGTATGGTCTACCGTCTCCATGAATGATGTATTTCATTCCATTTGTCAATATATCATATATATATTTATATACTGAATATATTTTATATATAAATCATGTTTTACATTCGGTAATTAAGTAAATCAGGATATAAGTAATAATATTAAGAACAAAAAATCGAAACACTTACGATAAATTAAACGATTTTACCCAAAACGCTGCTTTAACATTGAATTTACAAAAGAACAGGTAATATAAAGTCATAGCTGAACCATATATGATATAATAACAATAAATTTGATTCTGTAATAAGTCAATGACATTATTTAAATGATTATACAGGAGGTTCGGATACGT
Organism: Viscum album; assembly: GCA_963277665.1. Taxonomy (NCBI): domain Eukaryota; kingdom Viridiplantae; phylum Streptophyta; class Magnoliopsida; order Santalales; family Viscaceae; genus Viscum; species Viscum album. The sequence continues at coordinate 939,193,597 of OY728153.1, forward strand.
ACAAATCAAATCAGACCTAAGGTAAGGGAAAATCTCGTAATCTCATTTTTATCCAAGATTGTTTATACTTCAGAATTTATTGGGGAATATTTATCATCCACATCCATGTTTCCTCAATATGTAATATTATTTTTATCCTCCTACTATTGTTTAAATCCAATTTTACCCTTTGGTGTGTAAAATATATTAAAGGAATCTTTTGTTGTATTTAGTACAAGATACTTTCTGACTTTTACGGCCAAAGTATGAGAAGAATATTTTTTCACTTATATGGCATGAATGGAATTTTATGATTTCATATAACATTATTTACATTAATTACCCATTACACGTTTTCAAGTTTATTTTTAATAAACTTATTTTAGACTTAAATTGTATGACATGTTAAGAAATGTAAAATGTCTTTAAAGTAGAAAGGATATTTTCCTCAAGATCGAAGTTCAAGTGTTTTATCAAAATTATTTTACATCTATGTTAATATAGGGTTCTATTTCTATAACTATTTTTACATTGATTTTATTATGTTGTGATGAAATTAATTTTATGATGTCCCATTATCTAATATGGATTATGTTATGATGGCATGATGTTTAAGAAACCCATTTTTATTACATGGGTTATGCTATGATTTATGATTTTGTGGCACACATAAGAATGGTTTCATTATGAGATGGGTGGGACCTATATCTCCCTCCAATGAATTGGGAAAAGATATATATCTCATGAGATAGACATGGCTGGAACGTCAGTTTAATCTGGTTCAGTGATACAGGACAGAAACGAGGAGTGAAATCGATTCAGAAAGGGACTTTGTGCACTAAGATGGTCTTAAAATCAATGTCTGGGATACTATGGAAATCATATCATGTGATAAATGGTTTTCCACAATTACATGTTTTATTCCCATTCTATTTTATCATGATTAATTTTTCTTTATGATCTATGCCTTATGTACTGCCAGGTTTTATGTCATTGCTCATGATTTTGATGTTTAATCATTATGTTCATGTTTTTTTAAGTTCAACTGTATATGATTGGTTTTATTTTCTCCATGCCTACCCTTACTGAGCATTTGAACTCACCCTTTATTTGTTTTCTTTTCCCTAGGATTTAAATATAGGTTTTAGGTAAGAAAACAAAAGGGGAAGATCTTTATGGGATATGTTGAAGATCTTTCACCACGATTAGAAGATTATATTCCGAGTTTCCAAGGACAATAAACTATTATGGTCTTTGAGTGTATATTTTTGTTATGTATTAAGTATTCTAAAAAAATTAATGTAATGTCCATGTACGTCAAGTCTTGGGTATTTATAGTAGTCTCATGGAACCCACCTCCACAAATCCTCAATTTTATTCTAGTGTATTCTCATGATGAGAGAATATTCTACCCCATTCTCCTTTCTGGTTCAAAGTCCTAATCTAGGAGTAACTCTAGCCATCCTCTATCTCATGTTAAGATCATTATGAAAGAATATATACTAGATACTCTTATGGTCGTAATGGATGATGATTCACTCACCCATAAGGCAGTGTCACCACACCTTCAGTGTAAAGGCTACTTCTACATGATCAAGATTGTGGGATGTGTAGTTCTCCTCATATAGTCTCAATTTATTTAAACCATATGTAATCGCCTCCTTCCATTTAATTAGAATAAAAACAATCCCGATCATTGATACATCACATAACACTAAGTGCTCACCACCCTACTCATGTAATCTCAAAAAAGGGAGAACTCATAAATATCTACCTAATACCCTAGAAAACATTCTAGAACCTCTATATTCACACTAAAGGCTTTCCTATTTGGTCCAAAGGTGTAAAGGGAGATTATATCCTAGAGAAATTAGTTATGAATATCCAATATTATCTTTACAATCTTTTGAAGCTCCAAACCTCTTTTATCCTCATGGGTGGTTCCCAAGATAACACTTCCTTGACCTTTGTTGGCTCCACTGATACACTTTTTACTAAGATAAAATTTCCATTATGTGGATCATAGGAATCTAAAACTATCACTTATAAAGATTACCATAATTTTAGGTCTCTCTAAGTATGTCTTGGACCAACCTCATGTTTATCATTTTCTCCTCCTCACACACCGAGTGCACTAGGATATCATCAATGAAGACTTCAACAGAAAGTTTTAAAAAAAAATGGAAGATACATTTAATGAGTCTCACAAACACTTATAGGTGTTTTTAATGCCAAAAGGAATCACCAGTTACTCATAGTGACAATAACAACATTAGAAATCTTCCATTGTTATATCCTCAGCTTATCCTTAGACCTAATGATTACCTAATCTAAACTAAATCATTGAGAAGCATCATCCCCTCTCAACTGATAAAAGAGTTAGTCAATCATAGATAGTGGATACATTTTATTTACGATCACATACTATAGGTGATAGTAATCCACACATAACCTCAAGCTCCAATCTTTCTTCTTGGTGAATAACACTGTGGATTCCCAGGGTAAAACACTAGGCCTAACAAGGCCCTCACACTCCATATCCTCTAATGACACAACTACATCAAGAAGCCATGAAAGATCCATCTTATAGGATAGACATATATCATGGTCATCCAAGGGTGTAGATAAATGAATATGTTTTCATATCTATGGGAAGTTAATCCTAGAATCTCCTCAAAAACGATATCCCCATACCCCGTCGCCACTTTAGGAAACTGAAATATCATAGCATCTATTAAAATAAGAGTCATGTGATCTAACCAGTGAGAAATTGGATGTAACCTACTATACATTTTCTCATAATACTACCCATGGGATTCCTTTTCACTAAAAAACAAAAACCCCATCCCATCACTAAAGACACACTGCATCCTCTATATAAAACAATCTATCTGGACATGAACTATAGAAAACAAGTCCATACATAAAATGGTGTTGCAAGGAATAATTACGGTAAAAAATTGACCCAAAAGAAAATATAACCTCTAAGAGTTAGGTCACACAAACCACATAAGTGGGTGATCACATATTCCCCTTGAGAAGGAGTTTCCAAGAACAAGGGTCAAGACAGTGGATCATATGGAATCTATAAGTATCTAACTAGAGTAATGGAAAGAAATGAGTGAATCACACCCATTTCTATTAATACTAAAAATAAATTTGATATGTCACAAATCATACTACATATCAACCTAAGAGCCTATATGTTTCAAGCATCAATCACTTGCAGCTTCCCTCACCCATGACCACCAGTTCCCCAAGTTAGGCGGGGAAAACCTAGGGGTAGCAGTGGAAAAAATTAAAGGAATCCACAACCTCTAGATTCTCTTAAAATACTCTTACACATTCTGAACCATTAAAACCATCCCACTCCTTCTGCTACCTTTTCTAAGGTTTCACATCCACTACCTCTCTATCAGTTGAATGTCGGGTTGGGAAATTTCATGTAGAATGTTCATAACCATCACAAGAGTAACAATGACACTCTCTAGGATAACCATATCTATTATGCAAGACATAATATTTAGGTCTTGTATCATGGAAATGCCTCTTAAAATTTATGATATATCTAGGTTCCTACGCCTCTCAGTAGTTACCCACTGACAAAGTCTCTTCTCTTATATTCCCACTACCTGTAGAAACTGTCTATATTTGTTCAACATATAAACTCTTGACCAATAAAGCACAGTACAACACCCCATCATAGAGAGGAATTCATAGATGTATCACAGAATATCTAATTTATATTCATTGATCTTGATCAAAGGTTTTAGCCTGAAATAACTAATCACACCTCAAATCCATTGAGTAGTGAGAGATGTTGGGGAGTCATAGAAAATATTCATCCATAGCCATGATTCAATGCTAATGATTTAAAAGATAATAAATTCACACACCCCTTAACATATAACTAGAAAACTAATTTTTGAGAAGGTTCTTGAACTCTGACCATTATACATTCACCTGGTCGTATGATTGGGTCACTAAGCCCCACTATCTCCCATCAAAGCCATGCAGAATGATCAATGTCAGGACTATTAGGTACATAGGTGTCATAATAACTCAAATGAATCACATCACTACCTCAAGGAATTCCTCAAAAACCTAGGGTTATATCTTCCCTAGGAACCTAAGAGGCTATTATCGCTAAATCTAATAAAAGAGCACTTAGCCTGCACACCTCACCCACTAGTATTGAATGTAATATATACTATATGAAAGGTGGTGGTAATATTAGAACACCACCTTGAGATAACACATCCTAAAAAGGTCTTCATATCAATTCTTAATCACTTGGGGGATCATCCCTAAGATTCTTTTTCTGAATCCTAGATGGAAAATGTTTCAGAGGTATCCCGAAATAGAGAATATGAACCATGGTCAATGATTATATCTAGAGTTTACTCAAGAAGGAAATAGAAACCACAACCCATTATTATATGATTTATTTTCCAATGTTCCCCTAGATACTAGTGACTATAAGTACCGAGTTAATATGTATGTATTTATAGTCTTGGTGAATTCTTATGTTGGACACCACACTAATATTTGTGTCCTTATACAAAAATATGAACTCAAAAAACATAATATCATTGAAATAAGACCTAAACCAATCACACTACTATAAAAAAAATCCAAAACATTGTTTATAAGATGGAACACTTATCTAATACCACTCTATCATGACTCGACCCACTAGGGCCCACTTTTTTAGTGATTAGATTAGTGTGACTACCCCAATACTTCCTTAAATAGGCCCGGAGCTGGAGAATAGCACCATGTTGGCATAAATATAACAAGAGAGACCTTATTCTAAGGTACTTGTACATACCAAAATATCCTAGACCATACAAATTTAAAATTACAAATAAAATAGATACCTAATTCATGCACAAATCTAAATCCCAAAATCAATGTATAAAAAATACTATGAAGATAAAAGGGATAAAAACAATCCCACCAGAAACGGTAACGATTTCTAATGTAATAGAAATCGTATACTATAGTGATATGTGACTTTTATCATGAACCAAAGTGTGTCTAAGACAAATCCGAGATCCTTATACTTTAGATCCACTAAGAACCCCTTTGAATGGATATTCATCTAAATAAAATGTGACAAATTTGGGAATAGATCATATATGGGTGAGTATAACAATACTCAATAGGAAACCATAAAATCACTAAGAATATAACATGAATAATAGTAATTAGATCATCATAAGTATATGAAGATAACATAAATAACAGGAAAATATATATATAATCATAGTATACTTATTTTTTTGAGAAGGTGATGACATGAACTGGTTTCCCAATTCATTTCATCAAAGGAATTTATTAAAAGCAAATGTTACAATACGAACACGTGCTGTAATGCTCTTACACCAGCAAGGAATCCATAGGGGTACAATGGGACTCATGAAAATACAAACCCAAAATAAAAAAAATATCTTACCTGAGATCGTTCTAGAGGAGAGAACCAATCTGCAATAGGAAGACAGAATCCCATCCTTGCAGCATATGATCAGCATTCAGCAAAAAGTTCCAGATAGAGAGAAAGAATCCTCAAGGTAAAAAGCCAAGACTAGCATGGAGATTATCAGAAATGTAAACCAGGAACTGAGAAGAGATAACCCCATGAGCAGAATCAAAAGATATCTTAATCCAAATTTAAGAACTGAGATTTTAATAGAAGTTGCAAGAAATCTGCATGAAGTCAAAACTCATAAGAAGACACCATCAATCCAACCATACTGTAATGCTCACCAAACTGTAAGTGTGAAGTCTATCCAAACACAGCCATTTTATCCTTTGCATGACTGATCAACCTAAAATCATTCATCTTGCTTCCAGAATCAGAATGAAGAATACTTATGAGCAAACAAGTCAAGAAAAACAAAGCAGTCCATCCTGTCAGAAAAAATTCAAGTGCAGAATACCCCAATATAATCCAGTAGTGAAACCAAAGAGAAAAAACCAGATGGAGAATCAGACATATCCTCTTCCAAACAGCATGTCAAAAGAGATGTAAAGAATATCTAGAATCATGAGCCATCAAAGAGAGACAAATAGAGTAAATCCATAATTCTATCATAAAAAAGGAGCTACAAAATCCTATGCAGGCCAATCTTCAGAACCCATACAACAAGGAACAGTAGATCAGAGAAGCAGAGACATAACATCAGATATGATATAACAAAAAATAATTCCAAGGGAACATGATGAGGCCAGCAGAAAGAGGTCCTTCAATCTGCTCCTGCCAACATATAGCTTAAAAGCTTCATGCAACCAACAAGTAAACTCATAATTGAAATAAGATCTAAAATAATTATCATCGAGATTAAGAAGATTTGGTGCTCATCTTCAACCTTTAATTGAAAATGAATATTTTAATATCAAGATATTCCTCGACTGGAATCTTACCTTCTTGAAGCTCTTGATGGGAAATTTCGAGTTTCCTATCCATATGATCATTCCACACATGAATATCATGCTCATCAAACAACGGCAAAAAATAATACAACATAGTACTGGAAGCCTCAACCCGAGGCTTATCTTGAGGATCACCTGTATGTTTTTTATTAGAATCATCAACTTGGGTCTTCTCTTGAGGAACCTTTGTAGGTTCAGATTTGGAAACATTGAAAGATCTGGTCACAATAGTATGCTCTGTATTCGAGTAGTCCTTATGTCTTTTGGTTTTTCTAGGATGAGGATTGATGAAACCATCCTCATCTACTATTGTATTTTTACCTTTTTTGGCCATAGTATTCAAATACTTCTCTTCAATATGGCGAGGTTTATCTTCCTCCTCCACATTAGGAACTAAAGCCTCATGATCAGACTCCTCTTCATTTTCTTTAGCTTTAATGGAAACATTCTGTTTTGGAGATTCTGTTTCTGGAGCAACAATAATGGAATCCTCCATAATGAGTGGAACATAAAGAGAGATGTCACTCCCTTTGTCCTTAATGACCTTAACAATCTCATGTTGAGTGATCTTATTCAAAACAGAAAACATTTCTGTAGCATCTGAGACAACTTTAACAAAATATTCACTTTTATTCTCAGAAATCTGATTATCTTTTGGAATATTCTCTTCCATTAAAATGGGTTATCCATTGCCAACCAAAGCAGCTATGTTCTACTGACCAAATTCTTTTATACCGGAAGAGGAACAAGACTTATCAAAAGGAATTGAGATTTTAGCCTCAACAGCCTGATTCTTTTTATTGATGGATTTTGAATTTTCTATCCAAATTGATTTAAACTCGGTTGTAGTAATAATATCTTTTTTACCACACTCATTAAAATTGTGCCCAGTTTTAAAGAAGTTTATACAGAAAGCAGGTAGGTTTTCAAAAACGAAATCTTTCACAAAACCTTGCTCTCCATTCTGAATCCAAATGCTAGTAGGTAGGTCCTTTCATAATTATACTCCCAACCAATGTTTTCTTCTTGATAGTTCCATATAACACTCATTATAGAGAAATCACTTAATGGGTGAGATAACATTGAAGAACTCTATTTGAGATTTCATGCTCATCAGGTCATTCAATAAGAAGTGTTCAAATGATGTATGAAGAGATTGATACACAGATGGGGATGATACCTAGATCCATGAGGTATAAAAAAACCAAATCTAGATTAAGCAACTATGTAAGATATCAATTTGTATATATAGTTGTTCACAATGATTACAAAAACTACATCTTGGTCAAAAAAACAAGAGCGGATCTCATCCTAGTCTCTAGGAAATATTCCTACAACTATATTTAAAAATAATCCCTTAGAGAGTATCACAGTCCTTTTTCCAGAACATAAATCTATACTATACCCTTATAAGGATGGATTTATGGAATTTACCCTTAATAAATGTCATCCATGTTGAAGGGACCATGGTATCTAAGTTATATTTCATGGAGTTCATGGTGTGTAATGGTATTAAATGACTTTTACCTTTCGAACTGGGTCTACCCATGTATCAAAACCTTTTAATATGTCCATACACATGAACACTAGACTGTGTGTGTGTACCTGGTCATGTCCATGTTCTAGGATACGTCTGAGTACATGGTTTATCATGTGTACTTTGGTAGTGTTTTGTACCTGAATTTGTTAGTGTTTTTCTATCCTCGGGATACATTTATAGCTTCTAGGTAAGGGTCACATAGTGCATGAAATGTGTCACAAGGCATGTGATACTTTTGTTCTCTGTTAAAACCCTAGAGCTACATATATGGCCTCACATGACATGTATTGATGGATTACATGTTGTTTAAATCAGGATTTTACTAAATCTATAGATCTATTTCTTGATTATTATTTCTATCCTATGACCACTGATCAAACTTCAAATCATGTTTTTAAACAAGGATATGATCTGGTTGCTTTTTTTTACCACCGCTTTCAAAAATTATCCCATCCAATTCATATGGGGAACCATCCGTCATGTCTCCCATCACCAAATATCATAAACCACATGAATAACTCTAAAATGTTCCCAAACCGTCACCCTATATTGATTCAAATATCTATGAAAACATAGATCTTTGGTATTGATCTGATGTTCAAGGAAACAGTTCTGTAATGATTGATTGCTATGTATTTTTCAAACCGTAGACCAAGGGATTTTCCCAAGATGAACATTCAAGGAACACGGGAAGAAATGAAAAAAAACATGAGGAATAGAACTATTCCAGTTTTTATGTTTTCCTAGAATCTTTTATGTTAGAAAAATTAATTAAGAGATAGAAATAATCAACAATAGAAATGACCAATCCTAGATAAATCATAACAGTACCCATAATACACTCGATTGAAAAATCAATGTGTTTATTGATGGATTCATGTTCATCATAGGAAAAATAAAAAAGGGATAAATATAAAAAAATTGTTATACCAAAATATGGATCAACCAATAATGTTGAATGAATATGTATCATAGTCGTTGGTGAGATCCTTGATTTTGGTTGGCACACCTATCACCAATGATTGATCTGTCAATATTCACAAAAATAATCTCTTCCACCAGCTCCTCTCTCTAGATAATCCTTTATATGGTCTTTAAAGTGGTAAGTCAACCTGATCCAAGTATGAATCTACTCCTATCTATTGATCATCCCTTCATTGAATCCTCTTATCATTACAAGAACTTGCTTGTTAATCCATGCATGCTTCTCATATTTAGTATCCTCAAATATGAGCATTTAAATCACCATGTCAACCTCTTATGGTGTGGAATTAACCGAAAGAGTATCCTCTTCCATTTTCACCTCTAAATTTATAAGAAACCCCCAAATATTTCTATTTATTTCAACATCAAAACTTGTATCCCACTACTAACAAGTCTGGACACCCATGAGGGGGAATTACTTGTTAGGAATTTTCGATCAATTATCAGGATTCACTACATCTGAGTTACCCTAAAAATGATCACTGCCATCAAGAACATAATCAAACTTATTTTTTTAATTTTTTTGAATACATGGAATCCATTGTATTTGGTAGATATTAATAGTCCTATCAGACTTTGTTTTTCATCATGTTAGATAAAATTTAACTCCCTGTATCTTGACTAGTCTTCTTCCCCTTATTCTTACTCGATTAGTAAAATCATTTTCTATATCTTACCTCAGCAGTATCCTATAAAAAATAAACAATAAATTCATCATCAGATTCTGCCACAGGTAGCTCCTTCCCATTAATAGCATTCTCCACCTATGGTGATACTCTCTGGTCTTGAGTCATCCTCCTAGTTTACAACCCTTCAAATGGGTTACTAATTTTCATATTCGGATAATTTTTCTTCTATATTGGCATACTAGCGTAAATAATTTAACCCACTAGATCAACTCGTGTAAGATTTTCGTAGATTTCATGATCAACAACACCTAATGTTTTCCCCATAAACTATCTATCGAACCACAACCACTTTATCAGTTTTTCTTCTAGGTCTTGAATCCCTATCTTGAAATGAGGAGTTTGGGATGATGCCCAAGGAATTAGTAACTTGTAACCCCTACTTAGTTCGATCAGATGTTTTCTACAAAATCCTCTTATGATCCAATAAGTCATGCTTCAAGTGATCAAATATATTTGAAATCATTGGATAATTCAATGGCCTAGCCTTTTTTGGAATGATATTATCAGAACCAACTTCATTACACCATACCTGATCAATTTTATGGATATCAAAATCTTTTTTTACTCATCAATGGTTCAGTGCACCGAAGTCTAACTCCACATAAAAAAGATGAATCTAGGTGTCCCATACATCTACATAATGAGAAAAGATCACCCCAAGATTTGAATATAATAGATTGTTCACACCTAATCTCTTCTCCATCCACAATCCAAACGCACTCCATTAGTGGCCTTGAATAGTCAAATTTCACATGTATATGTGGATGTATAGGATGACTCAAAATTATAGTTATGAAGTAAATTCAATAAAAAATCACAAAAAAATTCCAAGAATACATAAAATTGATGGATTTTGGAACAGCCAGGAATGTTTGGGAAAGGTTAGCTAGATAATGACTGTAAGAAAATCTCATTTAATATCTAAATAATATGACCATAGAAAAGGTATATGTTAAATCTATTGAATTTTTAGAATTTATTGAGTTAACATGAAAATTTTGTTTTAATGAGTTTATATAGATGTTTATAAGGCTTCTGCATCATCAAATAAAAATAAATAAATGAACAAATTATTTAAGTAGTTATGCCCGTGATGATTCTTTCAAAAACTCTTCATGATAAAAACTTACGTCACAATGAGGGTAAAACTGATGCTTTTAACTGAACAAAAAACTCATATTTCCAATATTGGTCCCCATCTGGTAGTTATTACATGATTTTAGGAAAACATGCATGCACCTGCAATGAACATCAACTTTATTCCCACCTGGCCAAAGAGTCACACATTGTCTCGTGGCCCATTCTCATAAATATTTACAGAACTATTCTAATAATTTACATTAAAAAATGAGGTGTTACATTCATTGATTTAAAATTCTTAAATTGGATTAAACAAGAGAATGATGGGTTCCCTTTTATAAGTGAGGGGAGGGGAAAACATGGAAAATCTTATGATATTTAAAAAATAATAATTTCATTATCTATAGAAATTATTCAAAATGGACATAGAATCAATGATAATGAAGGATTTTATTGAAATCCAAGAAAAAAATAAAATTCTGATAGGTTTATGTGATATTATAATCCATATATTCTTGTTTAACCACTTAGTTATCCAATTTGAGGCTTAATCATGATAACAACCTTTTCACTCTTAAAGGGTTATAATTTTACTCATAAGATAGAAATTACCTCCAAAATATCGATTGAATAATTATATTTTAGTCTAATTATCATTTTAATTAACATCTTGAAATATTTTTATTATTTTTGAATAATTACTTAAAATATTATTTTGATAAAATATAATTAATATCATTCTTGATACTATTGATTTAATTTTACGATAAATACAATAAGAAAAATAAATAATTAGAATATAATCCTATTAAAAACCCATAATATTTCATATTTATATAAAATAATTATGGAACTAATTAATTTATCCAAACTGTATTACTTTTAATAATTTTATAATCAGTTTTTATTTTTCTATAAATTGATAAATAATATATTGGTGTTTTGTAAGTATATAATGTTTTTATAATTTCACTAAAAATTAATAATAATATACCATGATAAAAAAATTATTTTATATTTTAAATAAATATTTAAAACTAAACATATCTTCTTAGTAAATTTATTTCAAAAATTTAGTTATATTAAAGTTAAGAGAATGAAATTTTGGAATTATATATACTTTAAGTAATCTAAATTTCCTTATGAAAGAAAAATGAAACCAAAATTCAATATATTATAATTTTTTTTGAACATGGTTTAATTTTTCCATTAAAAAAATTATGGTAACTAGTGGGTTGGTTTGAAATCCTTTATTATTTTAACCCTATTTATCCAATTTTACCCTTTCTGTGGTGACAAATATTTACTACGATTACTATTCATAATTAAAAAAAATAAAAGAGAACTATTTACCAAATTTTAGTGTTATGATTCCAAATATTGTATCCATTTCTAAATATTAAATATGTAGAAGTCGAAAAAATCAATTTACGATAAAAATGAACATCCCAATGAAAACAGTTTTTTTGAAAAATGCATTATTACTTAAAAAAATGTTTTATAAAAACATAAAACATAAAATTGGTTAATATTATCATAATTGTATTATTAATAATATAATATAACTAATTTATCTTTTATGCCTTTTTAAAATGTAATGTAACATTATATATTCTTGAAACAAAAATACAATTTTCAATAAAAGTCCGTATTTTTTATTATTCACTAGAAAAAATATCTTCTTTGAAAGATACAAAAAAATTCATCCTAATATATTTATTTATGATGATTTCAAAAAATATATTCTTTAAATCAAATTATATTTTCAAAATTTCCAAAAATTTATTATAATATTTTCTCACAAGAAGAAATCTAAACCTATTTTTGAGGAAAATTTTTTTAAAGAATAAATTGTATGTAACAAAAATTGTGTGCTTATTTCATAAGTATTAATAAATAAATTTTCCTTTATCAGTTATAATATATATATATATATTAATATGGTTAATCTTATTCATACCATCTAATTTTATGGTTAGATTACAGTGGTTGTATTTCAATAATAATATTTCATTTTTCATTTAGGGTTGGTGTAGGGTCTTGTATACACTATCAGATATAGGTTTCCTCTAAAATCACAATATTTCACACTTTCACCCTATTTAATAAATGAGTCTCTAAAAAATTTAATTTTTTATCAGTAATCAAGGGTTTTGATTTTTGAAAATACCTTGGTGGAAAACCCACATAAAAACAAGGTAAAGAAAACCTCATCCTAAAAAAGGGAAAGGGAAATATGAAGGACATCAGGAATAACATATAAATATCTTTCCAAATAGGATAAAATAATTGAGAAGTGAATATATGGACATGGAGGAAAAAGTATCCAAATAATTTTGATGATTTATGTAGAATATTGATCACATAAAAGTGAACGATATTGATAAAGGTTATGACCAAAAATAATAATAATAAGGTGTGAAAAAACTATAGATTCACAGTGAATGAATATAAAATAATGAAAAATTATTTATAAGATCATATTATTAGATTTTTGGAATTTATTTACCATATAGAATGAAAATATAAGGAAATTTACTTACCTGACTTGTATAATTTCATCGTTGAATCAATTTTCACCACAATATTATATTTTTATCCAAACAACGAGAATTAATTATGCATTTGACATGTATCAATAACTATAATAAATTTCTAATAAATAAAATAATCCACAAACTGGTGACAATATATTCCTCCTGTCTTTAAATTTCATCCAAAAAGGAAATGGGTACCACAATGTAAGATTATATAAAAAACGTGTGAACCTTCATATAGAGAAATAGTACATTTTACTTACAAATTTCCCCAATAACAACAAATATTCAACTTATATTATTTCATAAATAAGTATAGCTACATCCAATCAACATCAATAACCAAACGATTAAATAATTTTTAATCTCAATTGTTATTTAATAACATTTAATATACATCACCTAAAATTAGATTGCATTATTCTCAAATAATAGTTCATACTAAACAACATATTAAACTGAAAGGTTACATATACCTTAACATAATGAATCATCCCAAATAACATCATATATCACTCTATAATCTTATAATGTAGTGAAAAAATATCATGAAACATATTTATATACTATCATAAAAGGTAATCTTCAGGCTGACTATAAATATCTCAGAAAATATTACTATGTCAATGACTGAGTTTTTATCCAGAAAAATTATCTATGAACCACTATCTAATAGATCATAAATAACTTAACATAAAATCGTATATTAACCTGAAGTGTTATGTAACCCTTAATAGTGTATTATTCCTAAAATCTAGTAAAAGTTTCATATCACCAAAAAATCACATCACTTAAAACATGAAAAGGGATATATTTGCCTTGGAACTTATGAAAACCCTAAACTTATAGACAGATGATGGTATTCATAACACTTAAGTCAATGAATCATGAAAAAATATATTCTTCAAAAAATTAACACAATACTTATTCCTACAATAAAATCATATAAAATTTCCATAAATCAAAAAATGCAATAGAATTCATTTGAGATGACCAAAATCATTTTTTCATTAAATCAGTAAAAAATTTAAAGGTCACAAATATTATCCCATTTAACTCATAAATTTTAATCATATCTTAATCCCAACTTAATATTTTCACTTTAAAACTAAATCACTTATCTTGGATATTAGTATAGTTCAAAATATGTTTTCATATACTTAATGACAAACTACATCAGAATAATATGTATATTTTTCACGATTCCTATATCTAGAATATAATTGATATACCACTTCTACAACATAATTCATCATTTACAATACATAAATACATAAATACTTACAATTATATGATTTGAATAACATAGATCCTTCTATGGTATAAGAGATAACTATTAGATTAAGAAATTGGCTTGAAAAGTTCTTATATTCCCGACATATAAGAAATTAAATTATAAAGGGAACATTGCGATGAAATTTATATACCTCCATCAAAATCAAAATTTTTAGTAACAATTCCTTGATCTATTAAATTTTCCCACCCATAAAACATGTTCTCATTCAATTGATAAATTAGTTGGGGTGTCAATTTCCATAGTTATGACCTAAAGAATGTTGATACGTCTTTCCACTATGTTCACTACCATTCTATATCTATGAAAAATCTATTATTTCCTTATTTGGTGAGTTTGAGAGATAGTAAAGGTTTAGTTTTTAAATCATATATCAAGATAAAAAATAACAATATCTTTCCCTCCAGCAATCATCCAATATGATTTCCTATAATCACCAAACTTTCTAGAATATTTATTTTTTTGAAGATTGTTCCTGGTTCCAACCATTGACTAAAATAAAAAATGATAGTATAAAAAATAATAATCATTGTGGCAAAACATATAATGTGAAAATAATTTATATGAAGTCTAAATTAAGACACATTATTTTAAGTCTAAGACACCTAATGTTTAACATATTCCATTAATGGTTTTCATCTATTCAAATATTTAATAATGGTTGTTAAAGAATATGTGAATTAAGCTAAGAAAATCTCAAGAGAGTTTCAAACCATGTACATAGTAAGGGAACACTCATTATGCACCATAATGACAGTTGAGATATAGTCAACCAATTATTTATAGGGTTATTACCCCTAGAATAACTTTTTTCAAAACAATTACCACTTATAGTATGCAAAAAAATATGTATAACTAGGAAAAATACATAATTTATTCCTTAAAAAAACATTAGTATGTTCTCCTATAATGAGATTTATCATCAAAGTCATTTAAAGGGTTATGGTTCCTAATCTAGTTTTTCTAAATTCTATTTCCCATGGTTTCTATTAAAATTCAACTTTTACCAACTGTAAATACCCTAACCGTAGTAACCCATAGTCTATGGTTATATTAGTACATTTGTTCTGGATACATGTGATCACATCCCAAAGGACCGAATAGTTTAGTTGTCTTGGTAAACAAGATACACACTTTAATCCCACATATATTTGAAAACCAAAAATAAAAAATTATTTTATTTAAAAAATAGCTATCTTATCTAGATTATCCATGCATATCAACCATTGTATATGTAATGGAATTATAAGGTAGAGAAATAAATTAGGGTGATACCAAATTATTAGTAAGGGTCATATACCATGGAAGATATCTTGATTAAATACGGAATAATAAGTATGGATACATATATAACTAAATAAACATCCTATTTGACCAATAACATGAGCATGAAGAATAATATTGTTGGAATTAATAGTGATCCAATAATTCCATATAAATAATCACATGATATTGAAACATATCCCTATATATCAAAACTATTACAATAATCACATAGAAATAAATAACAAATTTTATAATGATAGAATGTATAATTCTAAAAATCTGAAACATACTATTCAGGTTTTATGCTAAGAAATATAAAAAATTCCATCAAGGATTCTTGACAAGACATCATACATAAATTGTAGAGACACGAAGCTTAATGTACATGGACATTACATTACATTTGCGGAATACTTAGTACATAACAAAAAACACAAACACAAGGATCGTAATAGTTTAGTGTCTTTGGAAATTCGGAATATAATCTTCTAATCGTGGTGAAAGATCTTCAAAATCTCCCATAATGAACTTCCTTTTTTTTTACCTAAAACCTTTATTTATATCCTGGGGAAAAGAAAAAATAAAAAGGTGAGCTCAAATGCTCAGTAAGGGTAAACAAAATAAATATCAATCACATCATATTCATAAGAACATAACATTTTGGAAATCTTAACCTGCAAAAGAGATCATAATTTCATAACATGGAATAAATCATGGCAGTGAAATGTAATCACAATAATCATAACTTAATACATGAAACTTTGTGGCATTCACACATAATCATAGAGAATCATTTCTTGTTAGTCAAGACTCATTGCCAAGACTATCTTAGTGGACAAAGTCCCTTTTCTGAATCGAGTAACCCTCGTTTCAGTCCTGTTTCACTGAACCGGTATAACCTACCGTTCCAGCCCTGTCGATCTCATGAGATATAAAATCTTTACCCAATGCATTGGGGGGAGATATAGGTCCCACCCATCTTATAATGAATCCTTTCTTATGTGTGCCACATAATCATAAACCATACATCATAGCGTAACCCATGTAATAAAAATGGGATTCTTAAACAACATGACATCATAAAACAATTCATATAAGATAAAGAATTCATAAAAATAATTCCATCTCAACATAATCAAATCAATGTAATAATAGGGATAAAAACAGAACCCTTTATTATCTTAGACGGAAAATAATTTTGATAAAACACTTGAACTTTATTCTTGAGGAAAATATCCTTTCTCCTTCAAAAATACTTTTCTTTCTTAACATGTCATACCATTTTAAACTAAAATAAGTTCATGAAAAATAATCTTGAAAACTTGTAAATGAAGCTTCTTTGAAATAATGTTTTAAAAATCCATTCATGCCGTATAATTTAAAAAAAACATTCTTCGTACTTTTTTTTCGGAAAAGTCAAAAAGTACCTCGTACGAAAAAACGACAAAAGATTCCTTTCATATCTTTTGCAAAAAAACTCATCGAAGGGTAAAATTGGTTATAAACTATTGTATAAGGATGGAAATAATATTACATATTGAGGGAACCTGGATGTGGATGATAAAATACACCCCAGTAAATACTTACGAATAAACAATCTCGGATAAAAATGAGATTGTGATATTTCCCTTACCTTAGGTCCGATTTGCTTTGTACGTCTCCTAAGATCCTGTATAATAGTTTAAATAATGTCATTGACTTATTAAAGAATCATATTCGTTGTTATGATATCATATATGGTTCACTTATGACATTATATTACCCGTTCTTTTGTAAATTCCATGTTAAAGAAGCGTTTTGGGTAAAATCGTTTCATTTATCGTAGGTGTTTTGACTTGTTGTTCTTGACATTATTATTACTTATATCATGATTTGATTACTTCCAGAATATAAAATATGATTTATATATCATATATATTCAGTATATATATATATATATATATATATATATATATATATATATAATAGATAGATAAATGAAATGAAAAACACCGTTCATGGAGACGGTAGTCCGTACGTACACATGAACGCTGTTTTCCTTCCCTTATTGTCTTGAATGGAAGTAAGTAGATGACATACATATATATATATATATACATAAATCCAGTAGCTTTATAATTTCATATATTTCATTATTATTTCTTATATATACTTTATAATCATTCTTAAATGGTTAACATGGAGAATGAATCTCATCGCATCGTGGAGACGGTAGTCCGTACGTACGCACGAGCGATGATATCATTTCCATAAATATTGAATTGAATTGGAGTGGATTATACAATATATCAGAATCAATATGATGTTGTAATAACTATGTATAGTTATTCTTTACACCATTATACCCATCCATGTAAGGTGGTGGTGGAAAATAGATTACACCACGGCGTGGAGACGGTATTCCGTACGTACGCACGCGCGATGATTTCTTTTTCCGTAGGATGGATAGATGGTGAAATAAGGTTGTTTCATACTTATAATAACATATCAGTATATGAGTGATACTGATGTTATTACTTCATAATGAAACAACCTAATAAGAAGAAGTGGAAGAAGAAATAAAGATGAAAGAATTGGTAACGGTAATTACCTCTTCTTTGAAGCGCCTTTTGGAGACCTCCTCTTAGGGAACTAAAATTGGTCTTCGAGGAAGACCAGAACCTCTAGGATGTTGCTAGGGAAGTGGAGAAGAGATTTTGGCAGGTGTTGGCCGAGCTTGAGTGCTCAAATTGGTGTGAGGAGGAGGGGGAGGAGGTGTCCTTTTATAAGGGAGGAGATGGGCACCTTAGGAATACCTCAAAATATTATTTTATATTAATGTCAAAATCGGTTAATAATGGTTCCAAAGGGTCTTATTTCGAATCTAATGTGGGGATGGGTCGAAATCCTATCAATAAATATGATTTAGACATGTTTAGGGTATTATTTTAACCTTATCAATTAGATTTAACTCTAAGTTAAATAATTTAACTTTTACCGTGTCTTTTTCTTTTCTTTCACTATATGGTTAATACACTTACTATAACATGCCAAACGAACCCCAAATTGTTTATTATTAAAATATATATCCTTATCTAAGTCATTTGGCCGAACCTTAGATTTTTAGGAATAAAATAACAATTAATAATATTTTATTTTATTTAAAAACTATTTTGTGTCAATTTTGACACTATTTGATATATGATTTTTGTGAAAGTCATAAAAGAATTATATGTTAGAACCAAGTTGATTAAATAAACAATAATATATCATAGTAACCTATAAAATTAGTGGAATTCATAAAAAGTCTCAAATTACATTCATTTGGACATTTATAACATCAATTATGTTAATATTTCCTTAAAAGGGTAATTACTGCATCATCGTTGTGTCATAAATAAATTAATTTATTTAAAGTCTAAAAATTATAAATAAAATATCATTATGTAGGAAATCTTTTTATCTTTATAATGAATATTTATAGTCGAATTTATCTTATGTATAACCCCATATTAAAAATGATTTACTTATTAAACTTTGATTTTAACTATTTTAACCCTTCTTTAAATAAATTAATAATAAATGTCCTAATCTAACCCAAGTGGGCCTAAATGGTCATATTTTATTCCTAAGTTTGTTTTTGGTCGAATTAAACTTATCCAATAGAATTAGGACATGTGTTAGGGTAATAGTAATATCATTTTTACCCTTATTTACCCTATTTACTATTAACCGCGGTAAAAAAAGTAAAAAGTTACTATTCACCAAAAAATTATTTTTATCTCATTGAACCACATTTTACTTACTGATATCAACCGTGTCTGTCGGAGTTTCAAAATTCCATTCACATAAGCGGTAAAATTAAGTTTTATGCAAAATTCAGTATTTAACCTACCACTTAGTGGTTTCACTATTCATTAAAAATTGAAAGTTTTCAGAAAAATACCAAAATTTCACCATAGGCTAATTTCCGTATTCCGAATCCAAAAATGATGTCCATTTTGAGAAATAAAATTTATAAAATTTCAAAAAGTGGTTATTATTATTCATAACTTCTAGTTTTAATAATATTTTAATAGCATAACATTGTTTAGTGAAACTCGGTATTGCGTACGACGCAAGCTATCGAGGAAGGTCGCGATTGCGTGTAATGCAAGGTAAGTCAAGGATGCGTGTTGTGCAAGCTCCTTTTGGTGTAGCATACAACACAAGACATTAGTGAAATAAAAAAGAATATTTTTCATAAAATCTCGGGCTGTTACATTCTACCCCCCTTAAAATGAATTTCGCCCTCGAAATTCGTCGGGGTTATAAATGGTTTACTATTCCAAAGTTTCTTTAATAGAAACCCACATCGTAAAAAGGAATACCAAAACTTGGCTTTAAAAACTGAAGTATGAAATGTAACGATTACCCAAATAAACTAATCACTGGGTTTCCACATAGGTGAAAATATGGATATGGAAGAGAAATCTAACCATCATGTTCTGATGGAGAGTGGTAGAGAACATGGCTAGGGAAAATCCAGTAATCACAAATCCATAAATTTGTGACGATCTAAGGTACCATCTGATTCATCAGGTATAAGATCACTAGGATAATATTTTTGGTTTTCAAGATCATTTCCCTAAAGTTGAAAATTTGAATTAGAATAAATACTTTCTTTATTTTGGTACAATCTCACTGTTGTTCATGCCTTGAACAATTTCCACTTCATCTCTTAAATAAATGAAGTTGAATTTGTTATTCATGAAGTGTTAGTATGACAGGTCATTCCATCTGTCTCAAACAAAAGGTTAGCAAAAATTATATACATAAGTCGATCTATAGTGAGATTAATCACATATGGTTCCTAAAATGGACTTATACTTAATATATCATACTGCTTAATATAATAAAACTAGTTTCTACTAAACAGGGACTTCCAGTAGGCCAGTGGTAGGCGATAAAGGCCAGTCGCACTTCGGTTGTGGGTTCGATTCCCACAGCCTTGTCCGAAGCGATGGGATGTCGCCCGTCCTGCAGGTTGTCCTTTTTATAAAACTATATTACTATAACATCCCATCAATAATATCGAAAAAAACTTCTATCCTTAAAAAATACTAACTTATGTCCAAAATAATCCATTCCAATCTTTAGGCTTATCCATAACACTGCCGTACATTCTTATAACATAGTGAAAACGATTACCAGAGATTTAATACCATCGTTGATCCCCATATATCATAAGATATATCTTGTTGGTCACATTCCAAACATTCAAAGGCCTTAATCTTGTAATCTCTTGAATACCCATTGAACCTTATTGAAAACATGAATTCTATTAAAAGTTAACTCTTTCCACATACCAAAATCCTCAAAATTCTATATACTCAAACCATGATATCACTTAGTCCTTATATCAATCATGAGCTCATGAATACTATAAAACATTTAATTTTCTCCTTATCCCTTCATTATGCGCATATCATCTACATTCCAAAAATATTTGAATAACCTTTCATGGAAACTGGTAACATTAATCAGACAACAGTGTAACAATCCTTACATGTCTCTTTATTATACAGTACCATGAGATTACTTATACAACATTACACATGATAAACATGTAATCATTCCACTACATTCTTAAACCATTGACCGAGCTTCAACAATTCTTTCATCTCACATATCATTTGTAGTCTCTTCATCATCATCCACATAAATACTTCCCATACGACCATACTGATTATCTTCATGAGACTTTCCCTTAGGGAATTGGTTTGCATAATGCCCGCACATTCCACATTTAAAACATTTAACCATTGTTGATGTCGTAGAAATACCATTATCCTCATCCATGTTGTTAACTGAACCTTTTCCTTTGCATTTACTTGATTTGTGTCCATCGTTTTCACACCCAAAGCATCTTCCAGTTCCTTTGAAACATTCTCCTTGATGCCTCTTCCCACATGATTTAGATAGGGGAAATTGAACATTCTTTCCTCTATGATCATCATGAAACTCCATCTTTCTCTTATTAGCCGAGTCAGGAAACTTACCAAATTTTACTTTATTGATCATATTATGAGATTGATGATTCGGCATAATAATGATGTTTGGACTTCCAAATCCCATTTCATTATGAAGAATATCATTCCATTGTCCATCATATCCTCCATTATCGTGAATCATCTTGTTTCCATCCATTTTCTAAAACCAAAAAAAAAATAGTGTGAGAGGCAAAAATCATGCTAGGGAAAACAACATAATAAAGGGGGAGTACCTTCAATATCTAACATCTTAGGTTTAATTCCGTGATCGTTAGCGTAGTTCTAGTACTATAACCTATACGTATACTTAACCTTAGGGACATCCCTAGACATACCGTAGAAATATCTCTAGGGATCTCACTAACGTTTTCGCATCCTAGTTTCCAAAGGTTGACTAAACCTTTCCTCTGATACCAACTATAGAGACCCGAAGCTTAACGTACATGGACATTACATTACATTTGCGGAATACATAGTACATAACAAAAAACACACACACAAGGATCATAATAGTTTAGTGTCTTTGGAAACTCGGAATATAATCTTCTAATCGTGGTGAAAGATCTTCAAAATCTCCCATAAAGATCTTCCTTTTTTTACCTAAAACCTTTCTTTATATCCTGGGGAAAATAAAACATAAAAGGGTGAGCTCAAATGCTCAGTAAGGGTAAACAAAATAAATATCAATCACATCATATTCATAAGAACATAACATTTTGGAAATCTTAACCTACAAAAGAGATCATAATTTCATAACATAGAATAAATCATGGCAGTGAAATGTAATCACAATAATCATAACATAAAACATGAAACATTGTGACATTCACACATAATCATAGAGAATCATTTCTTGTTAGTCAAGACTCATTGCCAAGACTATCTTAGTGGACAAAGTCCCTTTTCTGAATCGAGTAACCCTCGTTTCAGTCCTATTTCACTGAACCGGTATAACCTACCGTTCCAGCCCTGTCGATCTCATGAGATATAAAATCTTTACCCAATGCATTGGAGGGAGATATAGGTCCCACCCATCTTATAGTGAATCCTTTCTTATGTGTGCCACATAATCATAAACCATACATCATAGCGTAACCCATGTAATAAAAATGGGATTCTTAAACAACATGACATCATAAAACAATTCATATAAGATAAAGGAATTCATAAAAATAATTCCATCTCAACATAATCGAATCAATGTAATAATATGGATAAAAACAGAACCCTTTATTATCTTAGATGGAAAATAATTTTGATAAAACACTTGAACTTTATTCTTGAGGAAAATATCCTTTCTACTTCAAAAATACTTTTCCTTTCATAACATGTCATACCATTTTAAACTAAAAGAAGTTCATGAAAAATAATCTTGAAAACTTGTAAATGAAGCTTCTTTGAAATAATGTTTTAAAAATCCATTCATGCCGTATAAGTTAAAAAAAACATTCTTCGTACTTTTTTTTTCGGAAAAGTCAAAAAGTACCTCGTACGAAAAAACGACAAAAGATTCCTTTCATATCTTTTGCAAAAAAAATCATCGAAGGGTAAAATTGGTTATAAACTATTGTAGAAGGATGGAAATAATATTACATATTGAGGGAACATGGATGTGGATGATAAAATACACCCCAGTAAATACTTACGAATAAACAATCTCGGATAAAAATGAGATTGTGATATTTCCCTTACCTTAGGTCCAATTTGCTTTGTACGTGTCCGAAGCTCCTGTATAATGGTTTAAATAATGTCATTGACTTATTACAGAATCATATTCGTTGTTATGATATCATATATGGTTCACTTATGACATTATATTACCCGTTCTTTTGTAAATTCCATGTTAAAGAAGCGTTTTGGGTAAAATCGTTTCATTTATCGTAGGTGTTTTGACTTGTTGTTCTTGACATTATTATTACTTATATCATGATTTACTTACTTCTAGAATATAAAATATGATTTATATATCATATATATTCAGTATATATATATATATATAATAGATAGATAAATGAAATGAAAAACACCGTTCATGGAGACGGTAGTCCGTACGTACGCATGAACGCTGTTTTCCTTTCCTTATTGTCTTGAATGGAAGTAAGTAGATGACATACATATATATATATATATACATAAATCCAGTAGCTTTATAATTTCATATATTTCATTATTATTTCTTATATATACTTTATAATCATTCTTAAATGGTTAACATGGAGAATGAATCTCATCGCGTCGTGGAGACGGTAGTCCGTACGTACGCACGAGCGATGATATCATTTCCATAAATATTGAATTGAAATGGAGTGGATTATACAATATATCAGAATCAATATGATGTTGTAATAACTATGTATAGTTATTCTTTACACCATTATACCCATCCATGTAAGGTGGTGGTGGAAAATAGATTACACCACGGCGTGGAGACGGTATTCCGTACGTACGCACGCGCGGTGATTTCTTTTTCCGTAGGATGGATAGATGGTGAAATAGGGTTGTTTCATACTTATAATAACATATAAGTATATTAGTGATACTGATGTTATTACTTCATAATGAAACAACCTAATAAGAAGATGTGGAAGAAGAAATAAAGATGAATGAATTGGTAACGGTAATTACCTCTTCTTTGAAGCGCCTTTTGGAGACCTCCTCTTAGGGAACTAAAATTGGTCTTTGAGGAAGACAAGAACCTCTAGGATGTTTCTAGGGAAGTGGAGAAGAGATTTTGGCAGGTTTTGGCCGAGCTTGAGTGCTCAAATTGGTGTGAGGAGGAGGGGGAGGAGGTGTCCTTTTATAAGGGAGGAGAGGGGCACCTTAGGAATACCTCAAAATATTATTTTATATTAATGTCAAAATCGGTTTATAATGGTTCCAAAGGGTCTTATTTCGAAGCTAAAGTGGGGATGGGTCGAAAGCCTATCAACCAATAGGATTTAGACAATTTTAGGGTATTATTTTAACCTTATCAATTAGATTTAACTCTAAGTTAAATAATTTAACTTTTACCGTGTCTTTTTGTTTTCTTTCACTATATGGTTAATACACTTACTATAACATGCCAAACGAACCCCAAATTGTTTATTATTAAAATATATATCCTTATCTAAGTCATTTGGACGAACCTTAGATTTTTAGGAATAAAATAACAATTAATAATATAATATTTGATTTAAAAACTATTTTGTGTCAATTTTGACAGTATTTGATATATGATTTTTGTGAAAGTCATAACAGAATTATATGTTCGAACCAAGTTGATTAAATCAACACTAATATATCATAGTAAACTATAAAATTAGTGGAATTCATAAAAAGTCTCAAATTACATTCATTTGGACATTTATAACATCAATTATGTTAATATTTCCTTAAAAGGGTAATTACTGCATCATCGTTGTGTCATAAATAAATTAATTTATATAAATTCTAAAAACTATAAATAAAATATCATTATGTAGGAAATATTTTTATCTTTCTAATGAATATTTATAGTCGAATTTATCTTATGTATAACCCCATATTAAAAATGATTTACTTATTAAACTTTGATTTTAACTATTTTAACCCTTCTTTAAATAAATTAATAATAAATGTCCTAATCTAACCCAAGTGGGCCTAAATGGTCATATTTTATTCCTAAGTTTGTTTTTGGTCGAATTAAACTTATCCAATAGAATTAGGACATATGTTAGGGTAATAGTAATATCATTTTTACCCTTAGTTACCCTATTTATTATTAACCGCGGTAAAAAAAGTAAAAAGTTACTATTCACCAAAAAATTGTTTTTATCTCATTGAACCACATTTTACTTACTGATATCAACCGTGTCTGTCGGATTTTCAAAATTCCATTCACATAAGCGGTAAAATTAAGTTTTATGCAAAATTCAGTTTTTAACCTACCACTTAGTGGTTTCACTATTCATCAAAAATTGAAAGTTTTCAGAAAAATACCAAAATTTCACCCTAGGTTAATTTCGGTATTCTGAATCCAAAAATGAAGTCCATTTTGGGAAATAAAATTTATAAAATTTCAAATAGTGGTTATTATTATTCATAACGGCTAGTTTTAATAATATTTTAATAGCATATCGTTGTTTAGTGAAAGTCGGTATTGCGTACGACGCAAGCTATCGAGGAAGGTCGCGATTGCGTGTAATGCAAGGTAAGTCAAGGATGCGTGTTGTGCAAGATCCTTTTGGTGTAGCGTACAACACAAGACATTAGTGAAATAAAAAAGAATATTTTTCATAAAATCTCGGGCTGTTACATAAATGGTTAAGGCATTATACAAATAAAGAAACTATTTTTTATGATACCGACCAATGCGTTGAGGGTATATATAATTTGAGGATAAAAAAATAAATTAATATGTATAATACATCCAAAATATTAACAAAAAATATAACTTAATCAACATGACTTATATTTAATAAATTTCTATATTGGAAAAAATAAATGAACAACGAAACTAATTTCCCAATTAAAAATGATAATAAAACAACAAGAGAAATAATATGGATGGGATTATTAAATAATATCCCTAGTGGGGTATAATTAAAATAAAGTGTTGTTTTCATTGATGAATATAAATACCACAAATGTATCATTAAAATATTCTTGAAGAAAATAACTTTTTCCTATTTGAAAAAAACATACTAATGTTTTCTGGAGAATATTAGGAAACAAAATTTCATTAAAAATAATCATGGAAACTTGCAAAGAATGATTCAAATAATTGATTGGTCATGATGGTGGGAAAATCTCTTCATGCCTTGTACATGAATGAAAATATTACATTTATATTTTCAGTAAAAATTCAAAAGTACCTCATTTAATGAATGGAAAGAAGATTCATTTTAAACCATTGTGTAAAAAGTAAAACATTATTATATATGAATTTTATCAATCATAATATAATATTAAATTTTTTTGGAAACATATTTATAAAACATAAACATGGATAAAAAATGATTTTAACCGACAAGATAAACAAAGTCAGTTTTTCCTTAAAAAGTTATTGTTGTCTATTGAGTTTTAAAAGAGATTATAATGGAATGAAAAATTATATTTCTAATTAAATAAAAATATGTGAAAAAATTAAATGGATTTATTAGGAAAGAATAATATAATTTCCTTCAATTTAAATTCAATCATAAATAATCAGTATTAAAATGAGATTGAAACAAAAATCATTTACCACTTTGGTATATTTGGAATATTAAGCCATTTAGATGGAATAATTTGAGTTATAACATTATTTAACCTGATTTAGAAGGATTCATAATAAAAAATTTAAATTATAAATTATATTATTCTCATAAACAAAAATAGCCTCATAACATGAAACATGCCATAATGAAATAATATTATGACAAATAACCAAAACCTCATGTCTTACTTCATTCGCACTTGTACAAATCTTATATATAATAAATAAAAATTTATTATAAATATATTCCCAAAAAATAATCATATATATTATACCATATATTATTCACATATAACTTTTTATCAGTTATTTATTAATAATTCTTAGTTAAAATCATTGATCCTGTTTATAATTGCAGCATTTTACATGTATATTTTGGTTTGTTAATTTGGATACTTATATATTGATCATGGTTCCGTCATCTCAAAAATTTTAATCATGATATAAATATAATATATATTCATTATATATGAATATATTGAGTAAAATATAAAATATTTATAGAGAAAAATAATTACACTATTTATGGAGAGAGTTGGCCATACGTACGCATGGACATTGTTTATATTTTTGACGAATAGAAAAAAGGGAAAAAAATTATCCTTTATTAAATCATTGTAATATCATATATATCTTATATATTCATTAAATATTTCATTATTACCATTTAATTAAAATTGAAATGGAAAACAAATCACATCACTCTGTGGAGGTTGTAGTCCACACCTACGCACACACGGCATTATCATTTTCCAATGGATTAAAAGGTAACAAGATTTATATGATATTATAACTCCTAAAGAATAATTATTTCATAAATAACATATTAAATTTAATCCCATCAAAATAGTCATCCCTGATCTATGTTTTTATAAAATGATTTATATCTCTACGTGGAGACAGTAATCCGTGCGTATTCACAAGCAATACATTCACTTCTCATTTGATATAAAAGATGGAGAATAATGGGGGTTTTATAATAATAATTACATTTAATTATATATAGGATATTAAATATATTATTTTATGAGGAATATCATATACTTATAAGTGGTAGAAGAAAATAAAATTGAAATTGGTCAGGTAGGATGATGACCTCTTCTTTAGTATGCCTTCATTAAGTCGCTTCTTAATAACCATTTAATGGAATTTTAAGATGAAAGAAACATAAAATTACATAATATGGAAGTTTAAAATATAATTTTTAGGGGTTTTTCTAGTTGTAATATTCAATTTGGTGTAAATAAGAGAATGGGGGTAGGGGGATCCTTTTTTAATTGTGGAGTGGGAAACCATGTGATTTCTTACAAGATTAAAATATAATTATTTAATTTTCAATTAAAATCCATCCAATTAGAAGTAGATTCAAATATAAGGATTCATAATTTTTAAATAACATTAAAACATAAAATTTTGTAATTTTTATGTGGTGTTTGAAACCTTATATTTTAGTATTACCCCTTAGTTATCTAATTTTAACCTTAGCCACATTAACGACTTGTTCACTCTTTAGGGGTCATAATTTTACTGATAAGGTATCAAAATAATAATAAATGTCCAATGGATGGTATATTAGATCAATTATAATCTTCAGTTTCCAATTTCATTTTTTTTTGTAAATTTTGAATAATTTATTATAATATTATTTCCATAAAATAACATTAATGTTATTTTTTTGACACTATTCATTTAATTTGACTTTGAAGACACCACAAAAAATTTTAAATTTGAATATAATAGTTTAAAAATCCCTAATATTTCATATTTATATTATTTTTCTAATTTAAAAAATCATCCAAATTATATTACTTTTAATATTTATAACATCAATAATTTTGTTTTTCTTTTAATTGGAAAAATATTGTTCCATCTATATATAAACATATAAGGTAATAACATTGTCACTAATTATTAAACGTAAATTAAATTTATAAAAACAATAATTGAATTTTAAAATAAATTTTTATAACAAAACTTATCCACGTTTTAACCTTATATAAAAATATTATAGTTTTAAAGTAATAAGAGTGACGTTTTAGAGTTTTCTTAACCTAAATGTCATTATCATGGGAAAATCGAACTAAAATGCCATATATCAGAATTCTTGATTAATAAAATCTAATATATACCAAAAATAGATGTTAACGGAATTGGTGGGTTGATTTGGAGACCTTACTTTATTATTTTAACTGTTTTACCCATTTTACTATTACTGAGGTGACAAATAATTATCTCGGTTTCTATTCATATTGAAAAAAATAAAAGTGGCCAATTTTAAAAATTTTAACCACATGATTATAAATATGGTTAGAATTTCATAATATTCAATTTCTTGATGGTACAGAAACTAGTTTAAGATCAAAATCAAAATAACAAAAAAAATTATTTTTTTAGAAAAAATCATTTTAATTAAAAAAATGTGTTTATAAAAAATTCAATCATAAAATTGATTATAATGGAATTAATTGGGTTATTAATAATATATTAACACTCATTTACTTTTAATTTTTTCTTAGAAAATGGAACTTTTTTAATATTGGAAAAAAATATAGTTTTCATTTAAAATCAGTAATTTTCAATATTAACTAGAAATCAATCATATCATAAAAATAATGAAAATTTGATCTATGATAATTTTAGTATGATAATTAAAAAAATAATTTTATTTCTATTAAATATTGTCTAAAAATTTCAAAAATGTCATTATAAAATTATCTTATAAGAAGCAATATTGTTTTTTAGATGAAAATCTATTTAGAAGAATAAAATGTTTTTACTAAAAATTTAGTGATTATTTCCTTGAATTAATCACTAAATTTTTACTGAGTTGGATATATGTATATATATATACTTTATAATGTGATTAATCATAATTTTACCAACCAATTCAATGACTCTATTATAACAGTCATATTTAAATAATAATATTTCATGGCTAGATTAAGCTTAATTTTGCAGGTTGTATATGCAATCAAACATAGTGTTATTGCAAAATATTAGGGTTTCACATAAATAATTTAACCTTGTTCATTATTTGTCATAGACAAATACTGACACATTTGATATTCATTTTTCTTTTCCAATTGAACCATCCACACACATCTCTAACTGCATTGAGTTATCCTTCTTTGACAACCTCTTAGGAAATTCATGCCCATTACTTGGTGGATCAACCACTAAACAAATCCTACTATATGTATCATTTACATTCCTATTTATTTCATCCAAATGTCTCCCATATTTCTTGATTTTCATTTAAATATTGTAGTGTTCCATATGTTTCATATCTTACCATAATCTAAGTATCTCACTTTATCTCATTTGACACCCATATTAACTTCTTCACTGAATTCTTGAAAGAATTTGATTAAAATTTATTATTTTATTAAATCATAAAGATAGGATCATTTCAGGTTTTTTTTACTGTTATCTTTTATTTTCATTAAAATAAGAGTTATTAATAGATGATAAATACCGACACTCATCATAAATGTTACCACACATGATTACAAAATCACATAATGGATAAAACTATTAAAAACATTATGGATAAATTATAGATAATTTTTGACAAAAGATTATTTCCAGTTGGTATTAATATTATTTAAATTTGATACGCTATCTTTTAGATATCTATAATTCCAATTTACTAACATATTTTTTTAGAAATCAATCGAATTATGTTTTAAACATTGAAAACAGGAAAATTTCAAACAAATGTATTTATTTATCTTATTGGTGTAGTATGTGAAGATTCTTATTATTGTTTTTTTTGTATCAAAACCAATATTTAGGGATCCGTTTGGGGTGTTTCATTTCATAGAAACTAGTATACTCACCATTGATGATGTGGAGAATTTATTAAAAAATTTCACATTCCATATTTTTAAACTTTTTATTTAAATTCTTTACAACAATTTAAAATAGATTTTATAGTAATATAATATACTTTGTCATGGGTTACCTCCTTCTATGAGCATGTTAAGGGATGATCAAAATATTATATCAAGCAATCTTTCCTCATTTAAAGGCAACCTATAAGTATGCATCTCATCAATAATTTTATGGTAAGTAATTATTTTTCCAGTAGTTTATGAAGATTCTATATGGGTACTTTCAAAATTTATCATATTTAAATATAACTAAATAAATTTCATATTAGATTGTTTTTATGGTATTCAAGGGTTTTAATTATTTTTATTCATAGTAACATTTGAACCTCTTAAACTAATCATCATGAATCTGAATTATTTCTTTTAAATAAATTTCAATCTCTCTTATCCTCTTTTCTTTTTACCCAAGTTAAGAAGCTTTTATATTTTTTTAGACTTTATATAATTTCTACAAAAATGTATCACTTCTTTAATAACCTTTTTAAAAACTTATTTTTCATAGAGAATTATTTTTAACTATTTATGGTCTAAAGATAATTGTTTACTGCTTTGTGGGATAAATTATTCATGACTCTAACTAGTTTTTGGAGAATACTTTAAATAATCATCCATTTAGAAATTATATGTTCCATTGAATCAACCAATTATTCAAGATTTTTTTATCTTGTATTACCTTGATAATTTTTAATATACAGTCCACCACCTCAATAGGTACACTCTTTAGATAATCCTGAACCTCATGGTTTAAGTCTTTAGTAGATTCAATGAAACCATTCTCAAACCATGAACTTGAACACTTAGAGGAATAATAATCAAAACATTTACCAATATATTAACAACATTTATTACCTTAATATAGTGGTTTATAATCAACAGATTTTGAGGAATTTATTTTCTTATTTTCCTCTCTCTTCATGCTATTTTTAGTTTTTTCCCTAAATTATAAAATTCTTTTTTGATAGGGATGGAATTAGAAATTTTCATTTTACGCTATATTGTAGAATCTTTAATTTGAATGTAACATGATATGAAAAAAAACAGGTAAGATAATATAAAATAAAATCACGGGGAACCTTTTCTCGGATGACCCTTAATGTTCTCAAAGAGTGGTAAAAACACATAGGGTGAGGGTAAATTAGGTGTTGCCAATTGTTTTTATACCAAACTAAACTTTCTATTTAATTTTTTAAAACCACTTAATGTTTGTACCTTTTTATCCTATTAGAATAATATTTGGTCTATTTATATTTTTATTATCACATATATGACATTAAATGAAAGTTAAAAGATAAATTGAGGAACATGTGTTCCTAAAAGGTTCATCCATGATATGGGTAGCATATTACTTGCTAAGATCAGGTTTCATTGAGTAATAGATTTTCCACTATAAATCTTGTCATCAACACATTGTTTATGGTAGGTAATGTTATCTACCATGAAAACTATATTAACTAGTTGTATGATTTTACTATATTAGACAAGTGAATAAATACATCTTCAATGAGTTCTTTATATAAGAATCCCATTAGTTTCTCTCTATTTGTAATCCTATTGAAGTAGATGACGAATCATTCTAGTTATGTTACTACATACAAAAATCAAATATTCTTATATCTCAATAGAAATTTTTTAGATTTCTTGAAATATTCATGAATAGTAAAATATAACATGACCTATGATTTTTTTTATAAAGAATCTATTTCTACTTTTAAAACTATTTATCAAGAAATCGATACTCTACATGAAGACTTTTAATGATCTTATTATTATTATACTCAATCTTCTGAAACATTACTTGTTGTTAGTACTGGTATAATAATGAGCCTTATTATTCTCCTTCCACATATACTATTCTTCAATGGCTAGATAATATTATCTTTAGATTGGGATGATACCATTTTTATTTTTCTTTGAGGGGAATTGTTCTCTCTCAAGTAATTATTTTTCATCAAGATCCCTTTTAGTTCTATTTACACGCTTACATCAATGACCACAAAATATCTCAAGTTCACATGAGTTTTTTATTGAGAGGTTTTTTATTTTTATTATACATGTTTACTCACATTTTACGGTCATTTTCAATTACAATAAATGTAAACATTTAATTAAAACTGTCAATGAAACCAAATACATTCACTCACATTTTTAAACTTCCTACAATCACCATGATCTTTCTCAAATGGATATCCCCTATAAAATTACTGAACTACCGTTTGATTTTTATTTCTTCTCATTTACCCTAGCCAAATAAATTTTATAGATTTTTTAGGAGGCTCAAAATTCTATATTTCTAAATATATTTTGACCAAAATACACATTTAAATTATTCCTTCAAGAATATTATACCCAATCTTTTAGAACTTGAGTAAAAAATCAAGGGCACTTGTTTTTTATTTATACCCTTATATTAATCCAATAAGTTCCTCTTCTTCTAAAATTTTAAATAATGATTGAGAAGATATTCAGAAACATAAAATGAACCTTTAGAAACCGACGTTTTAAATAATTTAGTATGAATCAAAAATCCTTTAAGATATTTATAAATTGAATTAAACCACATACATCATTACAAATTACTTTTGAGATTTATTAATCTAGAAGTTATTCATTTTAGTAATGGTAAAAAAATTTCCGTACATAACTTCTCTATATTCCTCTTTTTATTTTGAAGATCATCTCTGTCATTTTATTTTATTGAATCACAATTATATGTGTTGATTTAAACCTGAAAAAATATCATTAACAATATGATTTTTTTATTCCATTTTAATTATAAATATTAGATTTCAAATATTCTCATTTCTAATTCACAAATAAAGAGCATAGTGATCTTATAAAAATCATCTTAGATAATTTTCATTGAAATAGAGCTTGGATAATTGAAAAAAAATATAATCCTAATGTTTTGTATTTGAGATATTATATTTATAATAATCAAATATAAATATTTACTAATATAAAAATAGTTGAAACAACATTACAAATTTTCATGCACGTCAGTGGTGGCTAGTGAAATTGAAATTCTATTAAAAACATCATCCATAAAATATAACATGGGGGTTTTCAACATTATTTTGTTTGTTTGGATCATATGATACCTTATATTATTCTAACAATGTAATATGTTGAATTTTAAAAATGGTTTTATCAAACTTATCTAGATCTGTGTCAACCTTATGAACTTCATGTCCCAATAATATGATCTCTATTTCAACCATATAAAGGTTTTTATTAACCATATGAATGTTTTCCTCAACCTTAACAAGAACTCTATAAACCTTTTAACTAGTTTTATAAACCTTATGAATAAAAATGAAACCTTATGAGGAATTTTTCTGAACATTGTATCCATATTTCTCATCCTTATATGATCTAGAGAAACCATATGAGAATTTGAATACATAAAAAATTCCAGGAATAATCTCATAAATTACAAACTTATTAAAATTTCTACAAATAATTATTTGAGGAAACTCTTATCCTTCCAATGATCATCAAATAACATCAGATAAACTTCAAGAAATTCTAGATATTATTAATGAAATTCCAAACTCTTCTATATAGTTTCCAAGCTTTGAAATGATATTACATACAAAAGTATAAAATTATAAGTATCTCACTCTATACCCACTAAATCATTCAAATCACACTTCTTAAAAATTTATCCAAATTATTTTTCATCACTAATTTTAGAAACCAAAATTCAAAATGTTATTTTGAGGGTTTCTTCACAACTAAATTAGCTTCTTCAAAAACATTAAACCTATTTTATACATTTCAATGAAAATTGTTAAAGATATATAGTATAGTTTACTTAAGACAACTTCTTCAAACATAAGTCATCCTTCATTATCCATTGTGTAGATGAAGATTTTTACATTTCTAAACATTTTTTTTCATATGGACTACCTTCAAAATCATCACAATTTAGGGGCATCCCTATTGAATTCGTCCATATACTTATTAAAGGAAAACTTAATAATTATCCTTTACCATTTATCATGGTAATAACTTAACATGGACATACCCATAAATATTTTGGGCATAATTAACATTGTCTGGAATTGGTGGATACTTACCCCACCTCCAAACATCCAAACACACATTTACGTTCCCAAATATTGACAAGACATAAAACCTCAAATTAAAAAATTTACAAGGGTTATTTAGGTAGTCATAAGTACACCAAATGAGATAAGGAATGAGATGAATCCCAATTTTTACTTAATAAAAAACTAGGGCTTAAGAAGATGATATGTTATTATTTTTTTAATATATTAGAATAAAATATATTTGTGTCTTGATAAAGTGTTTTTATTGAGAAGGATCATACAAATAGTTAAATTAGTGGGAGGAAAATTTAACTTAGAGATTTTCATTACCAACAAATTTAAATGGTTCCTATGATAATAAGTTATTTGGCTACATAAAATATTTTAATAACTAAACCAAATCAAGTTATATAATAGCTTTGAAAGACTAATAGGATTTTTAGGATCCTATGAAATATGAAATTCTTATTTTTAATAAAAAATAATATTCATAAAATAAAAGGTACTCCATTCTAATTGGCCATTGGGTTTTTTTTTATTTTATGAGATATTTAGAGGCCATGAAATATACTATAAACTCTAGGAACACTGATAATTTTTCAAACATCATGGATACACCTTAATAGAAAAAATCCATAGAGTAAAAGTGGTGTTTTCACAAGAAAAATGCCACAAATGGTATAGTTTCTACCTATAAATATTTATTAAAAGAAAAAGGGTACAAATAAATTCTTTTTGTTGAATATGGATAAATATTTTCACTAGTAGAGATGATAAAGTGAATTCAAATATTAAATTACATGTATTCCTATTATAATTATAAAATATATAAAATGTATTCAAAAACCAATATTTAAAATATGAATTTATTCAATGATTAATATATGATATAACCATAATTTTTTAAGGAAACAAATTGTTCTTATATGGTATGGATGTTTTAATGACTCATTTATAGATTGAAAAAATATTTATAGTGAGGGAACATGTAGTTTGGTGATGAAATCAATGATTTTGGTATCATTAGTAAAATTGAAGAGTCTTGTATGATCAAGAATGATTGTGGGACTGTTGTAGTGTTTTTGGAGATTTATTTGGATATAATAATACTCATTATAAACAAAATCTCAACTTTTCATTTTTATTATATGTTTAGGAAAAAGGATAATTAGTGAATGATATAATTCATGCGGTCTACATTCTTGGAATATATATTTATAGAGAAATATAAAAGTTTTTTATTGGTTTGAGTTAGAACATATATATATGTAAAGTGGTAAAGGGTTTTACTATGGAGAACTCTAATAAAGGTCCGCATCTAGTGATACATGGTATTAGTCTCATAATTAATCAATGAACATTTATTTCAATATACCAACCTAGATTATCACCCCTCAACCTTATCCATATTTAGCCAAACTACTACCAGGCCTTAGGGGTGCTATCTGGATCCCCAAATTCAATTTGTAAATTATATTTTTTAGAAAAAACATTAAGGGTATATTATTTAAATATAACTCACATGATCTACAATAAAAGCATTTCTTAAATACCTACTTGAGGTTTTAGTGGCTCAATCATACAAAACCTGTTGGTCAAAGACAACTTGTAGAATGAATACAACCTTGGACTATGTGATGAATTATAAATATTTTCCCCAAAATAAAACATTAATAACCAAAAAAATAAAATTGCAACACACCTCAAATATAAATAACCATAATAAATAATTTTTTTTTAAAATGAACTACATAGAAATAATCATGCATAAAAAAACCATGATTTATCCTACTAATCAAAAATCTAACCGTACCACAGATTCTAATCCATTGATATAAACCACTGCTAGTAAATAATGATTTCATTACCTTACTTATTCCATAATTTATTCAATCTATCCATCCATTATAGTGAAAAAATAAGGGGGAGTAATAGTCTCATTAATACTTACCCAATGATCCTCAATGAACAAAAAATCTGTAAAAAAAATACTAATCTATGATTTGTTTTATAAAACCTTCCCAACTGATAACATTTAATAAAACTAAAAAGTAATGAAAACATGGTCATGAATACTTGTATATGCATCAATAATAAATAGTGTATCATGGTAACATAGAAAATCATAAAACATAACCAATTTTCCAAGATAAAACCCACACACCAAAGACAACAACCAAAATTGAGGGAGACCTAAGCCCTGGCTAATCAACATAAAGTTAGGTTGAATGTAATTTTTAGAGTATTGAATATAGCCAAACCTCACGTTTTTTTCTAAAAAGGTCCCGACTCCCAATTGGTAGTTTCCATTATATCACCTTATCATTACCGGCAAGGATGATATAGTCATGTGGGAGTTTCTATGACTCATGACTCCTTAAATAGAAAACAGATTTCAAC
The DNA here is from genome assembly GCA_963277665.1 of Viscum album. Lineage (NCBI taxonomy): Eukaryota > Viridiplantae > Streptophyta > Magnoliopsida > Santalales > Viscaceae > Viscum > Viscum album. Next base: position 939,230,975 of record OY728153.1, read on the forward strand.
AACTACATACTAACATAAATAAAAACTCTAAACTATCAACTCAATGAACATAATAAGATAATAAAATAAATAAACATGGAAACCCAATTACACAATTTAATACCAAACAATTTAAACACAAAAAACACATTTTTTAAGAAACTTCCACACACCCAGAAAATTAAAATTTTTATTTTCAAAAAATCATATATAAGAAACCCTAGTTCTTCCAAAATAAAATCTAACCCATCAATAGTGAATTTAATGAAGATAAAATAAATTAAACAAAGAATATACCAAAAATATAGGAATTACACACACATAGAATAATTGAAAAGATACCCACTTAAAATATGGAAAAAACCAGAAAACAAACTGTAAAATCCATGATAAATATCAATTTAGGATATTAAATTCCATACCAACAAAATACCCAATTAAATCATAGCCCCCCAAAAAAATTTCAAAATTCTACCTATTTAGGGTTTTTACTGAGAATAAACCATGAACTATAGACGTGAAAGTATTTTTAAGGGGCATAACTAATATTAGAACCATAAATAATCTTTGAAATAATAGGAATGAGATATTATGGGGAGAAAATACACAAATTTTCCTTATGTATGTAGAGAGTTGGGTGAGGGTGGAGGGGATAATGGATATTGAATCTCCAAGACTAGATGTAAAATGAAATTTCATGATACTTTTTATATGTGATAGTAGCCTAACTATGTGATCACAAGAGCCATGTAGAGGCTTACAAATAACAATATCCCCCTAACTGCATGATCAAGGGGATGATACATATTCCCAAAAATCATACATGTCACTCATAAAACCAAAAAGATCCTCTAAATTCACCAAATTTCACCCCCAAACATCCCAAAATCTAAAATACTAAATATAACTTTTACATACCTCAATATATCCCTACAACACTCAACACCATAAAATTTACTATCCTAGAGAAGCTTGATCACATTTTTTTGGTGAATTCCTTGGTCCATTTTTGACACATCTAGTCTTCCCTTTACCATGTCCCCTCAAATACCATATTTTATTTCCAAATAACATGTACAAATGGGATACGACTACCCCACAACACCTTATCTTATAGATACATGATATAATTTGGGTTTTTAGTGATGTTATATCCATAAATATCTCAACCTGATCCCAATTGATAACTTTCAATTATTTAGGAATATACTTCTACATTTTGGAAATATAATGGAATTCATTAATATCACTATATAATCATGGAAATTATAACTTTCATGTGACATCATTGATATAAAAAATTACCTAAAACATTCCTACATACCTAGGGCTCAACATTCCTGGATCCTTTCGAATTATTCATACCAACCTCAATGACACATTTAAGAATGGATGATCTACCACAATAAACTATAAAGGTATTTGAGACACCTATAATATAAATTTTACTATCTCTAAGATGCAACCATTAACCTATAAATAAACTGAATATTTTCCATGATTTCTTGATAAATTCTTGATACAACTTTAGAAACTTCTCATACATTCACCAAAAACAATATATAATAGACAAAATTCATATAAATTACCCAAAATGAGGCATTCAAATTCTACTTAGATAAATATTATGGAATGAGAACTCCACCAATGATATATTATCCCCACTGGATCCACTAAAATCTATAACACCTGCTGAGAAATTAAATTCACATATATAGATTATTCCGTCAGACAGATCGTCTCTGAGGATGATATGTCTTCTTAAATTTCAAGTAGCTATCCATTTCTTTTTTATAGATATTTTCAAAACCCAGAATTTAATAAATTATCCCTATATTATAATAACAACTTTAATACAGTATAATGATTTACAATTTCCCTAATATATATCATTTCCATGTATTCCAAGATATTAATCTATGAAATTTTTAAGAATTTATCCAATTTATATAATCTATCAATAACCAAAAAAATGAAATCATTCATCATGAAATTGTTACTAAATTCTTACAAAAAATATATATCTAATTTTATTATTAAAATAGAATATGAAATGATTGTAACACTCCAATATACCCCTAATTCCCTATGTTTATCCTTTAATAAGTGATAAATTTTACAACATAGGATACCGCATCCTTCTTCATAATCAACAACAAAACATATCCTTTTAAATCATTATACATATTGTTAACACATGGGTGAAGAAGGAAATTTTAATGATAAAACTATTTTACTAATTCCTCTCTTACCAAGGATGGTAAAACTAAGCATTGGTGAACAAAAAAAGTCAATTCAGGTTCATCAAAACATTCTTATGAAAAATCCAAACCAATTAAAGAATACCTAATATAAATTAATTTAGAATCTATAAATAAAGCTTACATCACCATGTTCTACATAGATGGTTTTTCAATAACACTGGATAAAACAATTCTGTTAGCTTGATCAATAATATCAATTTTCATTTCTACAAAAAGACTCATGAGTTTTCATTTCACTTTAGATTCCTTAATTTCTTCTATATAAACCTTTCCAAATAGTGCATCAACTGACCTATTAAATTTCATAGTATTATATGTTATCTTGAGGAAAATGGTTTTTAAATACACTATCTATCACTATTTAATGAGATTTATATTATGCTATGAGAATATATACTTCAATATCATGTAATCCTTATATATTATATGATTATCTCAGAATTGGTGGTGAACCCATGATTTAACTCATGAAAAACTATTGCAAGATCTATGTCAGGTGTTTTGTGATTTGTTTCACACACCCTCAAATATGTTACCACATGATTACCCAACATCAAAACACACCCAATTTTTATACCTATGGAATCACATTAAATAGTATACCCACTGCCCCATTTGAGAAATACTATGATAGGTTCTATTATAATCCTTAAATTAAACTCCTCGAAGGAAATTGTGAATTTTATATTCCAAAATGCACATATTTTCTAATCAAACATTTCAAAAAAATAAATTAATTATGAAAAATAATAAATAAATCATATATAATGAACAAATAACCATATAGAATTATACACCTCAAATATATTTTTTGGTTCCTTATACAATAGAAATACCTTAATATTATTTGGATATAATGATAAACACTTTTTAGATATAAAATTCGCCATTAATTTAACATGGTACATCAAAAATGCAAATTTATAGAATTTGTCAAAGAGACAATTGTCTTCCAATTTACCCAGAAAATATCCAAATTTTTCTCATAATTTTAATTTGATCATTAATACCCTTATATTTAATTGATAAATACCATTATGAAATATTTCATATATAAACAAATATGTTATTCATCAATTGCTTAGAAATAGATAGGGAACTAGTAAGATAAAATGGTATAAAAAATACGCATAATGGATGTACGTTCTTTGAATCATTGTCTTTTGTCTATACTCTTTATTTATCCTAATTTTATGGCATCCTAATCTCAATTTAATATTTTAAAACCACTAAGAAACCTCCTATTAATAAAATATTTCTGATATTTAATGAATAAGATTATTTAGGAATTGAACTTGATTCAAATTCCCATAATCAACACATAACTGTAATGTTCAATTTACATTTTTTCATAAAGAGTACAGAAAATGCCTAATATAAGGTAATCAACCTAATAAAAACATTATTATTTAAATAATCCAATTATACTTTGATATCACTTAATATAGATGGTTCAATCCTATTTATATGAAGGGATGTAATATTCATACAAGGGGATAAATAAATCAATAATTCTTCCTCGTGCTCTTGAGGTATTCTTGAAAATTCATCTTGGAAGATATTGGAATAGTGGGAAACTATCACTAAAATATCATCATGACTGACATCTCCACTAAAACAACATCAGTTCTAACAACTAACATGAATTCTAACTAATATTGGTTGTCATAGGCCTATAACTACAAGAATTCACAAGAATGTCCCCATTATAACTATAGAAGAACAAATTTTTTACATAATAATTAATCTAAAAATAATATGCAACCAAAATATCCATTTTTTTCTTAGTATCAAACCTGAAAATATTATAGATGATGAATTCCCCTAATAATTTACAGTTTTCTATCATGATGGTATGTGAATAAAAATTAAATCCTGAACTATTCTCCCCTTATATAAGAGTTTGGATGTGCCTGACATGAGACGTCATTTGTACCCATAATAACAACTATTAACAACCATAAAAAATATTATTATATCAACACAAGTTAAAATAGTATAAAAATGAACATAGAGCAAATAAAAAAGGTACCACTAACTATATAAGGTTCTGTATCCATATCTGGTATATCCTACACGATAACAGATAAGTGACCCAGAGGTTTATCAAATTGTGGTTTTATAACATGATATAACTAATGAGATCCCTTAGTCATCATGGAATTAGTCCTGATAGGGAAATACTACCAATATAAAACCAAATGTGGATACTTGCCCAGTGGGGGTTGAGATATCCACATCTAATTAGAACCCTATACTAGAAATTCACTTGGCGAGTTCCTCTAATACTGATTGAGGTGTCTCATCTTCCCACCTATAAAAAAGTTGTGAGGTATCAATATATTATTATTCATCATGTGGGTTATATAACCACATTGAAAAAAACCCACAAAATTATCCCTTTATCCCAGATTTGAATACATGGATGTATCCAGATTATACGATGTTACAAAAACATGAGAATAATCATCTCACCATTACCCGTTCCCACAATTCAATCCACTATTTCCACTTAGATGAGTGAAAATGATATTAGTTGGAGGATCTCTTTAAATATTCCTTCCATCCACTAATCCCTTATTCACCATGTCAATATATTGAACAAGGGTATACATCATTACTTTTGAGTGTATTTTAGTTTGTAATCATAATTCAAACCATTGAGAAATCAATGATTCAAGAGTTTATATCTCTATTGAAAATGAATACAACATTTTAAACTCAGCGACATACTATAAAACTATCTTATTCCATTAATGGAGATAAAATAACACAATAATTTTTTATACTTGGCATGTATGTGAGTAGAATAGTTCCTTAAACATCTTCTAAAAAAATTTAAATGTGAACCCTTTATTTATATTACCTTTATCATCCAATTCCCACCACTCAACTACAATTACTTAAAATATATATGTTTCCAACTTTAAAATAACAATTTCCAGAGTTCAAAAGAATAATAGATCTTATTTATCCTCATTAAGTACCTTAATGCTTCAACCTTGAAAATATACCCTCTAAAAATTAGTGGGTTCAGATGTTGGAATTCTAATGACCATTCAACCCTGGCATGGTAATTTGTAAAAACCAGACATATAATCCTATTATCCTTTTCCCACTACCATAGAAACTTATACCCCAATGGTTGATCAATAGTGAAAATATTTTCAAGGATTCTTTTTATGGATGCTATAGAGGTATACTTAGCTTTGTCATTATATAATACATAATAAAAACACATTACACGCTAAAGAAACAATGGTGGATAATTCAAAACCATAAAAAATTAGATACACACAGCCCAAAGGGTGTACTGGAAGTCAGTATGTTATTGGTAACGTCACAAAAAAAAATCAATAAATAATTTTTTTTACAAATGGTTTAAATTTAAAACCCACATAAAAAACTTCCATTTTTAAATAATTATTTTATATTTATTTTCCAATAAAAAACCATCATTTTCAAAAAACCATTTAATCATGATACATTTCCTATGAACGAGTAAATCATTGGGAATATTAAAATTTACGAAAGCTAATCATTGGATTGTTTCATAACAAAAAAATATATGAATTATGAATAAACTTCTTCATTCAATAAATGAGTTTTATTAAAAGGTAGTTTATAAATCACATTTTTGTAAAGTAAATAATTCAAAAACAACACAAATACCTCTATTGATTTTTATTTCTATCATTAACCATGAAGGAGATTCTAATACACCATTTGATGGAGAAAATATCCCATTGAATCATTCAATGATTCCATTTTGTTCGTAGATACCTATAAAAGTGAATATTTAATTGTATCCAAAAAGTTTTTTCTTTTAACATTGCTAATGTATGATTTATATGGATTAAAAGTGATATATGGATGGATAATTTTTTATTTCATTCCATCGTATCCTCTCTCAGTCAATATTTTTGTTGAGTTTTGTGTTTTCTTCCACTGAATTTTTGGAATAGTGATGTTATATGAAACTCTATATAGACCACATGGCCTAAATATACCCATATATCAGAAATATCAACCCCTAAAAAATTATTATACATATTAGTTAAATTAAAAACACTAAAAATAATAATTAATAACCCCTATATAAACAGTGATGTTTCTTACAATTACTTTGATACAACAGACAATCCATGACCCCAAACAATGGAAGATTCTCGGGATGGGGAGTAGTTGCCCCTCAATATAATCAGACAGAGACCTACATGACAACTGATTTCATCTTTTATAGGTTGAAACATATGAAACAAATACCTTGACTAATAATACTTATCTTATACTATTATGACCATTTTGAGATATGATCAACACTGGAGGGGAGAGAAATCAGTGTTAGGATCTTTTTAAATAAATTTATACTTTTTATCCCTTTACCTCTTAAACTTGTTATGTTCTTGATTGTAATGTTCTATCTAAATTTTCATATGATTGTAGATGAATGTTAGGAAAGGATTCCACCTGATGTTTTTACAATGTTTAGTAACCAATACAGTTATATAGTCATTGATATGTATGGTGGTGACCTGAACACAAATTCTCTTTTATAACGAGATATAAAATATAGTGGTTTGTAATAGAAACAATCTAGAGCCCATGTAACAGCCCGAGATTTTATGAAAAATATTCTTTCTTATTTTACTAATGTCTTGTGTTATACGCTACACCAAAAGGAGCTTGCACAACACGCATCCTTGAATTTCCTTGCATTACACGCAATCGCAACCTTCCTCGATAGCGTGTGTGGTACGTAATCCTGAGTTTCACGAAACAATGATATGCTATTAAAATATTATTAAAACTAGCCGTTATGAATAGTAATAACCACTTTTTAAATTTTAGAAATTTTAACTCTCAAAATGGACTTCATTTTTGGATTCGGAGTATCGAATTTAGCCTAAGGTGAAATTTTGGTACTTTTCGGATAACTTTCATATTCTGATGAATAGTGAAAATTACTAAATTATAATTAAAAACAACTTTTTTAATCGAAATAATTAATAGTGATAAATCATTAATTTGAGTGGTTTTAAAGTATATTTAGAATATATTTTTACAATTTAATACAATGTTGGTCATTGGATGTAGTTTCACATTTAAACTAGACATAAACAAGTGTCAATCTTGTGATAGATATTGTTTCTTAAAAACACGCTATTTGTTTTAACAGCGGGATTTAATTATAAAATTTATTAATGCAACTTTTATGTTATGAATTTGGTAAAATAGACTTCATTTTTGAATTCAGAATATGAAATATAGCTTGGGATGTAATTTTGGCATTGTTCTGAAAAACATCAATTTTTGATGAATAGTGAAACTACTAAGTGGTAGGTTAAAAACTGAATTTTGCATAAAACTTAATTTTACCACTTCTGTGAATGGAATTTCGAAAATCCGAGAGACACGGTTAATATCAAGGACTAAAATGTGGTTCAATGAGATGAAAATAATTTTTTGGTGAATAGTAACTTTTTACTTTTTTTACCACGGTTAAAAGTAAATAAGGTAACTAAGGGTAAATATGATATTAATATTACCCTAACACATGTCCTAATTCTATTGGACAAGTGTAATTCGACCAAAAACAAACTTAGGAATAAAATATGACCATTTAGGCCCACTTGGATTAGATTAGGACATTTATTATTAATTTATTTAAAGAAGGGTTAAAATAGTTAAAATCAAAGTTTAATAAGTAAATCATTTTTAATATGGGGTTATACATAAGCTAAATTCGACTATAAATATTCATTAGAAAGCTAAAAAGATTTCCTACATGATGGTATTTTATTTGTAATTTTTAGACATCAAATAATATAATTTATTTATGACACAAAAATGATGCAGTAATTATCTTATTAATGAAATATTGACATAATTGATAATATAAATACCAAAATAAATGTAATTTAAGCCTTTTTATGAATTCCACTAATTTTTTAGGTTACTATGATATATTAGTGTTGATTTAATCAACTTGGTTCGAACATGTAATTCTGTTATGACTTTCACAAAAATCATATATCAAATAGTGTCAAAATTGACACAAAATAGTTTTTAAATCAAATATTATATTATTAATTGTTATTTTATTCCTAAAAATCTAAGGTTCGGCCAAATGACTTATATAAGGATATATATATTAATAATAAACAATTTGGGGTTCGTTTGGCATGTTATAGTAAGTGTATTAACCATATAGTGAAAGAAAACAAAAAGACACGGTAAAAGTTAAATTAATTAACTTAGAGTTAAATCTAATTGATAAGGTTAAAATAATATCTTAAACTTGTCTAAATTCTATTGGTTGATAGGATTTCGACCCATCCTTACTTTAGCTTCGAAATAAGACCCTTTGGAACCATTATAAACCGATTTTGACTTTAATATAAAATAATATTTTGAGATATTCCTAAGGTGCCCCTCTCCTCCCCTATAAAAGGACACCTCCTCCCCCTCCTCCTCACACCAATTTGAGCACTCAAGCTCGGCCAACCCCTGCCAATTTCTCCTCTCCACTTCCCTAGCAACATCCTAGAGGTTCTGGTCTTCCTCAAAGACCAATTTTAGTGCCCTAAGAGGAGGTCTCAAAGAGGCACTTCAAAGAAGAGGTAATTACCGTTACCAATTCTTTCATCTTTATTTCTTCTTCCACTTCTTCTTCTTAGGTTGTTTCATTATGAAGTAATAACATCAGTATCACTCATATACTGATATGTTATTATAAGTATGAAACAACCCTATTTCACCATCTATCCATCCTACGGAAAAAGAAATCACCGCCCGTGCGTACGTACGGAATACCGTCTCCACGCCGTGGTGTAATCTATTTTCCACCACCACCTTACATGGATGGGTATAATGGTGTAAAGAATAACTATACATAGTTATTACAACATCATATTGATTCTGATATATTGTATAATCCACTCCAATTCAATTCAATATTTATAGAAATGATATCATCGCTCGTGCGTACGTACGGACTACCGTCTCCACGACGCGATGAGATTCATTCTCCATGTTAACCATTTAAGAATGATTATAATGTATATATAAGAAATAATAATGAAATATATGACATTATAAAGCTACTGGATTTATGTATATATATACATATGTATGTAATCTACTTACTTCCATTTCAAGACAATAAGGAAAGGAAAACAGCGTTCATGCGTACGTACGGACTACCGTCTCCATGAACGGTGTTTTTCATTTTATTTATCTACCTATTATATATATATATATACTGATTATATATGATATATAAATCATATTTTATATTCTGGAAGTAAGTAAATCATGATATAAGTAATAATGATGTCAAGAACAACAAGTCAAAACACCTACGATAAATGAAACGATTTTACCCAAAACGCTTCTTTAACATGGAGTTTACAAAAGAACGGGTAATATAATGTCATAAGTGAACCATATATGATATCATAACAATGAATATGATTCTGTAATAAGTCAATAACATGATTTAAATCATTATACAGGAGGTTCGGACACTTACAAAGCAAGTCGGACCTAAGGTAAGGGAAATATCACAATCTCATTTTTATCCGAGATTGTTTATTCTTAAGTATTTACTGGGGTGTATTTTATCATCCACATCCATGTTTCCTCAATATGTAATATTATTTCCATCCAACTAAAATGGTTTAAATCCAATTTTACCCTTTGGTTAGTTTTTAGTAAAAGATATGAAAGGAATCTTTTGTCGTTTATCGTACGAGGTACATTTTGACTTTTTCGACAAAAGTACAAAGAATGTTTTTTTTAACTTATACGGCACGAACGGATTTCTACTGTTTTATAAAGCCTTATTTTCATGAAGCTTCCTCTAAAAGATTTCATGACTATTTTCAATAAAATCTCTTTCTTTTAAAATTGCATGATGTTTTGTGAAAAGAAATTGATTTTGAAGAAGAAAGGATATTTTCCTCAAGAATTCAATTCAAGTGTTTTATCAAAATTATTTTCCATCTAAGATAATAAAGGGTTCTGTTTCTATCCATATTTTTACATTGATTTGACTATGTTGAGATGGAATTATGTTTATGAATTCCTTTATCTTATATGAATTGATTTATGATGTCATGATGTTTCAAGAATCCCATTTTTATTACATGGGTTATGCGATGATGTATGATTTATGATTTTGTGGCACACATAAGAAAGGATTCATTAAGAGATGGGTGGGACCTATATCTCCCTCCAATGCATTGGGTAAAGATTTTATATCTCATGAGATAGACATGGCTGGAATGGTAGGTTATACCGGTTCAGTGAAACAGGACTGAAACGAGGATTACTCGATTCAGAAAGGGACTTTGTCCACTAAGATAGTCTTGGCAATGAGTCTTGACTAACAAGAAATGATTCTCTATGATTATGTGTGTATGCCACAAAGTTCCATGTTTTATGTTATGATTATTGTGATTACATTTCACTGCCATGATTTATCCCATGTTATGAAATTATGCTCTCTTTTGCAGGTTATGATTTCCAAAATGTTATGTTCTTATGAATATGATGTGATTGATATTTCTTTTGTTTACCCTTACTGAGCATTTGAGCTCACCCTTTTATGTTTTCTTTTCCCGAGGATATAAAGAAAGGTTTTAGGTAAAAAAAAGGAAGATCTTTATGGGAGATGTTGAAGATCTTTCACCACGATTAGAAGATTATAGTCCGAGTTTCCAAAGACACTAAACTATTACGGTCCTTGTGTGTGTGTTTTTGTAATGTACTAAGTATTCCGCAAAAGTAATGTAAAGTCCATGTACGTCAGGCTTCGGGTCTCTACAGTTGGTATCAGAGGAAAGGTTTAGTCAACCTTTGGAAACTAGGATGCGAAAACGTTAGTGAGATCCCTAGAGATATTTCTAAGGTATGTCTAGGGATGTCTCTAAGGATAAGTATACGTATAGGTTATAGTAATAGAATTACGCTAACGATCATAGAATTAAACCTAAGATGTTGGATATTGAAGGTACTCCCCCTTTATTATGTTGTTTTCCCTAGCATGATTTTTTCCTCTCACACTATTCTTTATGGGTTTTAGACGATGGCTGGAACCCGAAGGAACCGTGTTGATCAATGCAATGGACAATGCAATGATTGCCCTCCTGAACAAACAAATGTTATGGGAGATGGAGTGAAAAATCTTATTGCTATACTTACACAAGCTATGAATCATTCTGGACTTCCAAATGAGCAGAGAAGGGAACAATATTCTATTGAGTCCTTCATGAGGCAACGTCCACCTTCTTTCAGTGGGTCTACTGATCCATTAGTTGCTGAACAATGGATTAGTACTACTGAAAAGATATTTTCAGTTCTTCAATGTTCTGAACATGATAAAGTCATCTTAGCAGTATATCGTTTGGAAGGTGAAGCTGATCAATGGTGGAATCTTATCAAGAATACGAGGCCAAGAGATGAAATTGAGTCCATGGAATGGGACGAGTTCCAGAACTTGTTTTTCAGTAAGTACTTCCCTCGTATTCTTCGAACAAAGATGGAGAAAGAGTTTCTTGAACTAAAGGAAAGGGATGATGAATCTGTTGGTACCTATGAAGCAAATTTTACAAGACTTGCAAGGTATGCTTCTGGAATTATCATCCAACCTGAAAGTAAAGTTGATCGATTTTTCAGTGGCTTAAAACCAAGTCTTCGAAGGGCATTAGATATAAGAGACTTTAGTAGCTATGAAGAAATTGTGCGTTGTGCTATCAAGGTAGAAATGGAAGTTGGTGTTACATATCCATCTCATGGTTTTGACAAGAAACGAAAGATGGAGTTCAAGGAGAAATCTCAGAATAATGGTGAAAAGAAGATGAATGTTTCCTTATGCACAAAGTGTGGAAAGAAGCATGGTGGAGATTGTCTAAAAGGGACTAGAAAATGTTTTAAGTGTGGAAAAGAAGGTCATCGAGCAGCTGAGTGTCGAAGTAATGGAAAAAGGGTTTCTAATGATGTGAATAAAGCAAACACTGCAGAGAACGCACCGCCAACACTTCAATGCTTCAAGTGCAAGGAAATGGGGCATTATGCTAATAATTGCCCTAATCCAAGGGTTAGTGATGATCAACATGAGCAACCACTGAAGGCAAGGGACAAAGGGAAATCACATGCGATCACTATTGACAATGTTGAATATGACAACGATGTGGTGGAATGATTAAGTGTTTATGTAATGGGATTCCAAAATAATGTTGTATCATTGAGTATTGCAATATTTATTGATGTGGTATTCAAAGTGATTGAGATATTTTTTGGAAATAAGATGATATGCGCATAATGAAGACGAGAAAATGAAATGTTTAATAGTATTCATGAGCTCATGGTTGATATAAGGACTAAGTGATATCATGGTTTGAGTATATAGAATTTTGAGGATTTTGGTATGTGGAAAGTGTTAACTTTTAACTGCACTCATGTTTTCACTAAGGTATTCAAGAGAATACACGATTAAGGACTTTGAATGTTTGGAATGTGACCAACAAGACATATCTTATGATATGTGGGGATCAACGACAATATTAAATCTCTGGTAATCATTGTCACTATATTATGAGAGTGGACTGCAGTATTATGTATAAGCCTAAAGATTAGACTGGATTATGTTGGACATAAGTTAGTATTGTTTAAGGATATAAGATTTTCGATATTATTGATGGGATGTTATAGTAACGTAGTTTTAGAAAAAGGGACAACCTGCAGGACGGGCGACAGCCCATCGCTTCGGACAAGGCTGTAGGAATCGAACCCACAACCGAAGTGCGACTGGCCTTTATCGCCTACCACTGGCCTACAGGAAGTCCCTGTTTAGTAGAAACTAGTTTTATTATATTAATCAGCATGATATATGAAGTATAAGTCCATTTTAGGAACCATATATGATTAATCTCACTGTAGAATGACTTATGTATATTTAATAACTTTTGCTAACCTTTTGTTTGAGACAGATGGAATGAACAGTCATTCTATCACATGATCTTCTAACACTTCACAAATAACAAATTCAACTTCATTTATTTAAGAGATGAAGTAGAAATTGTTCAAGGCATGAACAAAAGTGAGATTGTACCAAAATAAAGTAAGTATTTATTCTAAGAAAATTTTCAACTTTAGGGAAATGATCTTGAAAACCAAAAATGTTGTCCTAGTGATCTTATACCTGATGAATCAGATGGTACCTTATATCATCACAAATCTATGGATTTGTGATTACTGGCTTTTCCATAGCCATGTTCTCTACCACTCTCCATCAGAACATGATGGTTAGATTTCTCTTCCATATCCATATTTTCACCTATGTGGAAACCCAGTGATTAGTTTATTTGGGTAATCGTTACATTTCATACTTTAGTTTTTAAAGCCAAGTTTTGGTATTCCCTTTTACGATGTGGGTTTCTATTAAAGAAACTTTCGAATAGTAAACCATTTATAACCCCGACGAATTTCGAGGGCGAAATTAATTTTAAGGGGGGTAGAATGTAACAGCCCAAGATTTTATGAAAAATATTCTTTCTTATTTTACTAATGTCTTGTGTTATACGCTACACCAAAAGGAGCTTGAACAACACGCATCCTTGACTTGCCTTGCATTACACGCAATCGCAACCTTCCTCGATAGCGTGTGTGGTACGTAATCCTGAGTTTCACGAAACAATGATATGCTATTAAAATATTATTAAAACTAGCCGTTATGAATAGTAATAACCACTTTTTAAATTTTAGAAATTTTAACTCTCAAAATGGACTTCATTTTTGGATTCGGAGTATCGAATTTAGCCTAAGGTGAAATTTTGGTACTTTTCGGATAACTTTCATATTCTAATGAATAGTGAAAATTACTAAATTATAATTAAAAACAACTTTTTTAATCGAAATAATTAATAGTGATAAATCATTAATTTGAGTGGTTTTAAAGTATATTTAGAATATATTTTTACAATTTAATACAATGTTGGTCATTAGATGTAGTTTCACATTTAAACTAGACATAAACAAGTGTCAATCTTTTGATAGATATTGTTTCTTAAAAACACGCTATTTGTTTTAACAGCGGGATTTAATTATAAAATTAATTAATGCAACTTTTATGTTATGAATTTGGTAAAATAGACTTCATTTTTGAATTCGGAATATGAAATATAGCTTGGGATGAAATTTTGGCATTGTTCTGAAAAACATCAATTTTTGATGAATAGTGAAACTACTAAGTGGTAGGTTAAAAACTGAATTTTGCATAAAACTTAATTTTACCGCTTCTATGAATGGAATTTCGAAAATCCGAGAGACACGGTTAATATCAAGGACTAAAATGTGGTTCAATGAGATGAAAATAATTTTTTGGTGAATAGTAACTTTTTACTTTTTTTACCACGGTTAATAGTAAATAAGGTAACTAAGGGTAAATATGATATTAATATTACCCTAACACATGTCCTAATTCTATTGGACAAGTGTAATTCGACCAAAAACAAACTTAGGAATAAAATATGACCATTTAGGCCCACTTGGATTAGATTAGGACATTTATTATTAATTTATTTAAAGAAGGGTTAAAATAGTTAAAATCAAAGTTTAATAAGTAAATCATTTTTAATATGTGGTTATACATAAGATAAATTCGACTATAAATATTCCTTAGAAAGCTAAAAAGATTTCCTACATGATGGTATTTTATTTGTAATTTTTAGACATCAAATAATATAATTTATTTATGACACAAAAATGATGCAGTAATTATCTTATTAATGAAATATTGACATAATTGATAATATAAATACCAAAATAAATGTAATTTAAGACTTTTTATGAATTCCACTAATTTTCTAGGTTACTATGATATATTAGTGTTGATTTAATCAACTTGGTTCGAACATGTAATTCTGTTATGACTTTCACAAAAATCATATATCAAATAGTGTCAAAATTGACACAAAATAGTTTTTAAATCAAATATTATATTATTAATTGTTATTTTATTCCTAAAAATCTAAGGTTCGGCCAAATGACTTAGATAAGGATATATATATTAATAATAAACAATTTGGGGTTCGTTTGGCATGTTATAGTAAGTGTATTAACCATATAGTGAAAGAAAACAAAAAGACACGGTAAAAGTTAAATTAATTAACTTAGAGTTAAATCTAATTGATAAGGTTAAAATAATATCTTAAACTTGTCTAAATTCTATTGGTTGATAGGATTTCGACCCATACTTACTTTATCTTCGAAATAAGACCCTTTGGAACCATTATAAACCGGTTTTGACTTTAATATAAAATAATATTTTGAGATATTCCTAAGGTGCCCCTCTCCTCCCCTATAAAAGGACACCTCCTCCCCCTCCTCCTCACACCAATTTGAGCACTCAAGCTCGGCCAACCCCTGCCAATTTCTCCTCTCCACTTCCCTAGAAACATCCTAGAGGTTCTGGTCTTCCTCAAAGACCAATTTTAGTGCCCTAAGAGGAGGTCTCAAAGAGGCACTTCAAAGAAGAGGTAATTACCGTTACCAATTCTTTCATCTTTATTTCTTCTTCCACTTCTTCTTCTTAGGTTGTTTCATTATGAAGTAATAACATCAGTATCACTAATATACTGATATGTTATTATAAGTATGAAACAACCCTATTTCACCATCTATCCATCCTACGGAAAAAGAAATCACCGCGCGTACGTACGAACGGAATACCGTCTCCATGCTGTGGTGTAATCTATTTTCCACCACCACCTTACATGGATGGGTATAATGGGGTAAAGAATAACTATACATAGTTATTAGAACATCATATTGATTCTGATATATTGTATAATCCACTCCAATTCAATTCAATATTTATAGAAATGATATCATCGCTCGTGCGTACGTACGGACTACCGTCTCCACGACGCGATGAGATTCATTCTCCATGTTAACCATTTAAGAATGATTATAATGTATATATAAGAAATAATAATGAAATATATGACATTATAAAGCTACTGGATTTATGTATATATATACATATGTATGTAATCTACTTACTTCCATTTCAAGACAATAAGGAAAGGAAAACAGCGTTCATGCCTACGTACGGACTACCGTCTCCATGAACGGTGTTTTTCATTTTATTTATCTACCTATTATATATATATATATACTGAATATATATGATATATAAATCATATTTTATATTCTGGAAGTAAGTAAATCATGATATAAGTAATAATGATGTCAAGAACAACAAGTCAAAACACCTACGATAAATGAAACGATTTTACCCAAAACGCTTCTTTAACATGGAGTTTACAAAAGAACGGGTAATATAATGTCATAAGTGAACCATATATGATATCATAACAATGAATATGATTCTGTAATAAGTCAATAACATGATTTAAATCATTATACAGGAGGTTCGGACACTTACAAAGCAAGTCGGACCTAAGGTAAGGGAAATATCACAATCTCATTTTTATCCGAGATTGTTTATTCTTAAGTATTTACTGGGGTGTATTTTATCATCCACATCCATGTTTCCTCAATATGTAATATTATTTCCATCCAACTACAATGGTTTAAATCCAATTTTACCCTTTGGTTAGTTTTTAGTAAAAGATATGAAAGGAATCTTTTGTCGTTTATCGTACGAGGTACATTTTGACTTTTTCGACAAAAGTACAAAGAATGTTTTTTTTAACTTATACGGCACGAACGGATTTCTACTGTTTTATAAAGCCTTATTTTCATGAAGCTTCCTCTAAAAGATTTCATGACTATTTTCAATAAAATCTCTTTCTTTTAAAATTGCATGATGTTTTGTGAAAAGAAATTGATTTTGAAGAAGAAAGGATATTTTCCTCAAGAATTCAATTCAAGTGTTTTATCAAAATTATTTTCCATCTAAGATAATAAAGGGTTCTGTTTCTATCCATATTTTTACATTGATTTGACTATGTTGAGATGGAATTATGTTTATGAATTCCTTTATCTTATATGAATTGATTTATGATGTCATGATGTTTCAAGAATCCCATTTTTATTACATGGGTTATGCGATGATGTATGATTTATGATTTTGTGGCACACATAAGAAAGGATTCATTAAGAGATGGGTGGGACCTATATCTCCCTCCAATGCATTGGGTAAAGATTTTATATCTCATGAGATAGACATGGCTGGAATGGTAGGTTATACCGGTTCAGTGAAACAGGACTGAAACGAGGATTACTCGATTCAGAAAGGGACTTTGTCCACTAAGATAGTCTTGGCAATGAGTCTTGACTAACATGAAATGATTCTCTATGATTATGTGTGTATGCCACAAAGTTCCATGTTTTATGTTATGATTATTGTGATTACATTTCACTGCCATGATTTATCCCATGTTATGAAATTATGCTCTCTTTTGCAGGTTATGATTTCCAAAATGTTATGTTCTTATGAATATGATGTGATTGATATTTCTTTTGTTTACCCTTACTGAGCATTTGAGCTCACCCTTTTATGTTTTCTTTTCCCGAGGATATAAAGAAAGGTTTTAGGTAAAAAAAGGAAGATCTTTATGGGAGATGTTGAAGATCTTTCACCACGATTAGAAGATTATAGTCCGAGTTTCCAAAGACACTAAACTATTACGGTCCTTGTGTGTGTGTTTTTGTAATGTACTAAGTATTCCGCAAAAGTAATGTAAAGTCCATGTACGACAGGCTTCGGGTCTCTACAGCCCAAGTGTGGTTAGCTCTATTTTAATATAATGAACCAAAAAAATCACGATTTCAAAAAATGATGATAGCCTATCTAACATCAATACCATGACTAATCTTTATACTTCCTATATATGAAGTCCTTAACTTCTTCAAATTCTCTGAAACAATAATAAATTCATCCGCTAATCAGGATTTTGTTTAATTTTTCATTGATTCATTGTTCTTATCTTCCTATATATTTTTTAAGTATATAGTAACATGAGAGAAACATCTCCTATACTTATCTTGTTTGAATAATAGTGCACAAAACCTTCTTTCTATTATTCATAGTAGTAAATAGAAATAATGAAAATTCATTCTCTTCTACCTATGTAACATATACGAATAACAATCACTTATCTTCTTTTATATTCTACCCTCTTTCTACATATTTTTATATAGATTGGACTAAATATCATGTTATTATATTAGACTCACAACATGTGTATAATGATGATAATATAATCTTATTTCATTTGTAATGAAACCAAAAGTATTCTTTCATGAATTAGTGTCAAACCTATATTAAATAATTATTCAACACCTCTGTCAAGAACTAGTTCATTCAATTCTTCATTTATCTATCTTTCACCGATTAATTTGAAACTTCTCCAACTGATACTGTTCATCTAGTATCTCTTCACGTGATCTATTCTTTACATAGTACATTAGGTCTAATACTACTCTTTTTGGTACCTCACTTGTCCATTTGGTACCTGTTCATCCAGAACTGCTTCATCCATAACATATTCAACTAATACATATTCTATAATACTTCTCTATTTTATACCCTATGCCCGACACAATATGTTCAATATCTTTTCATTCAATGCTTTGAAAAAAAAGATCTCTAATCCTCATTGGCCATCACCGTATATATTTGACCTTAAAATAATAATGTGAATATTATGGATCACCACATGTACTCTATCAGTAAATAGAGCTTATTCATAGCAAACATACTTCCATTTATATACTCATAATTTCTATAATGAATTTGGGAGAAATGAAAACATAAATTTTTTTCTCTCCAAATTTGAATTTCTCCCTTGAGTATTTCTTCAATTTACCACCATCAAAGCTTCTAAGTAAATTTGATTTAAAAAATATAAAAATATCATTCATTGGATATTCGTTTAAATTATCTTTAAAAATATCTAAAATATCATCTAGAATCACAATCTTTCCTTCATGATTTTTAATATTTTTAATGTCTAGCTATGGATTTTTAAAAAAATATGAATTTTTTATGATTTTGTAAAGATCCTAAAACATTTTTTCGATACATATTCTTATAACATTATCTTTTAATTAAATATCAATATAGTATACCTTCTTAAGCTTATTTTATTTTCTGTTGAACTCAAAATTTTTGTCTGACATTCATCGTTGAATGGATCTGTATAGGATACTCAATTTGAGGACTTAATTCAGAATCCTATGTTTAATCATTTAGAAATCACTTTCCATTTATTTAAAAACTTTTTTTTGATGAATTTCAAATAACTATCCAATTATGTGACTCAAAAATCTCTATCATATAATTTGGAAAATACTATCTAAAGACCTTATGTGTAATAATTTATCCAATGATTTAGAAAACTATATATGATAACTCAAAAATATATGACTGATGAATTTTTTTAGAAACAAATTTTCGATGAATGTTCTTTAAAACCACTATCTGATCATTCTATAAATTCTTTTTGAAACTCAAAAATCACTATGTATTGTTTAAAAAATATATGTTTGAAGACTCGTAAATCTATTTTTTATCAATTAAAAACCCTTATCTAATGATTGAGAAATCTATATTGAATTATTGAAAAACCTCAATCTGATGGTTTCGATATATATATATGAAAACTTAGAATTATTTTTCCTATTATAAAAAAACCTATTTATGATATCATTGAACTCCCTATCCGATGACTTTTTTCATAATATATACAGAATTTCCATTTTATATTCTATTAGATATAATATTTCTGATAGACTTATAAGGTTTATTCATAAGACTTCATGTATTTACACTCTACCATATAATAAAGGATTTTCTTATTCCACTATTCATCTTGAATCACATTGATAAGGAATTATGGTTTTTAATCAATGAGGAATACATCACCAAGAATAAAATGGAATCATTTTCCAAGAACACATAGTACGATATCCTTATGAACCCTATCAGACAAACATTTTTCTCAAGAATCTATCTGATCACTATTCTCATGTTCATAACACTCCAACTAAACACTTAATATGGTGTTTCAACTTAATTGTTTTGGTAAAAAATGTGTTTATCTAAAAATAAAATCACATGTTTGATACATATGGACCATCTTAAAAATCATTATATGTAACTCAAAATTCTCAAATGGCATATAAACTATTTATCTACTTCTTAGATAACAATATATGATAACTAATTATCCTCTTCAATGAACTTGGATTGTTGATCATTAATAACCAATAATTTATCGTCACCATATTTATCCATCATCCAATCTATATATTATTCATTAATATACTTGGATAATTAAATAAAACATCCAAGAAAATTCTTCTTTAAAAATTATTTAATCATATTGACACCAATAGAATCCTAGAATTTCATTAACACCCATTGAAAACCAAAGGAAACCATTTAAAACAATACAACACACACATTGTTGGATCAATAATACCTCCCTTTTTATTTTTTGGCAATAAATTTAAAAAGAATATATGAATATGTGAATATATTATTCTTTCCCCATTTTTCTTTTCAGGATTCCATTTAACTTTCTCTACCCCTTATAGACAATAAATAGAATGTACATGGTAAAAGGGTATCAATTCATTCTCAATAAATGTTATATCAATCATCTCACTATAAGTCTATCTAAACCATGTTAGGTATAGAAATTTGAGTATTTTTTAGGCAAAAATCCATTATTTACAATTTTATGTTGATACCAAATGAAGTGAGTCTTTATGAAACTATCTTCTTGGATTGAGAAACTATATTCTAGGAAAAAGGAAAAAATTTATATAAAACAACTAAAAAATAAATCAACATGAAACTCATATACTATATTCATCAAAAAAAATTTAACCATTAGAGAAAAAATTTAAGGATTAACAACCTTTGTACACTTTCTTTATTGAATCTATTATTAAGTTATTGATTAATTAAAATTTTTACCCGTTATGTCAAGATTTTTATTTTAGTTATGTGGGATAAGAGATAATAAAATCAATCTTCTTCAGTGGTATGGTCTTTAAGCACATTCTCAAATAATCATGTTTCTATAAGAAAATGATTCTAAGATCTTATTCAACATTCCCCTCTTTTCTCCCCCATAAAGAGACATTATTCATCAACTTCATGATTATTAATCACTTCAATAGATATTATTCTATATTTCTATGTTTAGAAAATAAAAAAATTTATCTTTTACTAATGTTTATACCTATTTTAAAATTTTTAAAACTTCTCCAAGTTTGATCTTCTTCAATATATTTATTTGGAAGTCATATTTTAAGAACACACCAAGAAAATATCTTCTTAATTTTTCTAACATGTGTTGACTATATCTTCATTATGGATGATCCTATCATAATATTTTTTAGTATATCATTTAAATAATAATTCTAGGATTCTAATTTCATTAAATAATATTTTTCAATGTTGATAGTCAATAAAATACCTTAGTGTTTCCCAATAATATCTAGATTCACAAATTAAATTCATAAAAAGAACACATTCAATTCATAAAGGTTAAGATAATGAGGTGGATCTTCCGTGATTCTAAGTGTAAACAACATGGATTATTTTTTTTACTAAGTTACTAAATTTCCTCCACTCTCCATGCTTACACATAAAAATATATATTTGATTTGGGATTGATGGATCTTTTCACTTCTTCAGTTTATATTTTTTATAATATTCTATTCTCAATAGAATTTAGGGAAATTAAATCACTAGTTGATACTTTCAACTTCTTTTAAAACTATTATTTTTATAGAATTATTTTATAATTATCCCTAGGAGTGTATCCTCCCATATTAATCCTCAAACACAGTACTTATTTAGCATAAGTGTTTTCATTTACTGAAAACCACTCATTAAATTAATAATCATAAGGTTGAATATTTTCTTCTCTATTAGAAATAGCATTTTATTATTCCACTTTCAATTTTCTTTCCTTCTCTAGATTTGTAGGAAAAATTACTAATATATCTTTGGGGTAATTAGAATACTACTTGGAGTCTATAAATAGATTCTTCTAGGTGAATGTATTCACATTAATTACTTTGGATATATCACTTGTCTTCAACTTCCTGGATACGGAATCAAAGGACCTTCCATTTTTCTTCCTTGGTATTTTTCTAGGAGAGTTATTCCTTGTAATAGTCTTATAACATTTCCCTAAGGATCCATCTTATTTATTTACAAAAATATGTGTTCTTATCTTCCCAAAATATTTTGACACATTTTTAGTAGTGCAATACCAATCTTGTGACCCCAATTATTAAATGTATCACATATTTTTTCAATAATTTCATATCTATTTGAAGCATATAAGTTTTTTAAATAATTTGATGTTTCACTATATTATTTGGTTTCAAACACATTGACATTGGACAAATTTATACCTTAATAATTAAAATTATTATACTAATAATGAAATTCACAATTCCCAAACCTATAGATACACCATAATTGACCCAAAAAATTAGATGTTCATTTTCTTAATGCATTTGGTCCGAAATTCCAAGTAAAATAGCCATGATTTTTTTCGGGTTTTATGTATTTTTCTTGATCTTAACAGGGGAGAAAATTACATACTACTTCTACTATAAACCCTAGACATGGTGGTAGGATCCTCACTAATATTCTTCAACCATTAATGTTTATATTTTTTTTAATCCATTGATATTAATAATAATATATTTATAGAAATCAAAATAATTTTTTTTTGATAGTACCTATTTATTCATAGCTACTAAAGATAGATAATTAAATGAGATCACGATATTATTGTAAATTGTTAAAGATATTTCATCATTTGAATTCTCTATTGATCATTGAGTTCCAAAATTTACTTTACCTCTATTTTTTAAGACAAAATATGTACCTTTTCAAGGTTGACTAATTTGGCTTCCAATTCTAGGCACATCATATTGATGGTGTTCCTTTAATATTCAATCATAATCACCTTATCTTCCGAATTAACATTTATTATATGAAAATATTTATCATTCCAATTATTTTATTCTTTACATAAGGACTTATATTATATTATCCACTTTGAGTTTTCCTCCAACTAAGAATCCCTTATATAAATTCTATTTGTTTAACTTTTCTTCAAGTACATGGATCTTATCTTCAAGAATATCCATGACTCTATATTTTTCATTGAATTATTTGAGAATTGAGATTTCATTTTTTAGAATCACTTTCCAAGATCCAAAATTATTTCCCCAAAATACTTCAATTTTCTAGGAGAGATTTCTTAATTCAGGAACCTTTTTTTGTAAACCCTTCTCCGTGTTATCTATTTAACATTCAAGTTGGGTGATTTATTCCAAGATGATATAAAAGTCTCAAATTTCATGAGGTAATATTTATTTGTGAATGAAATTTTGAATATATTTTAATCTACTTACTGAAATATCTTGATATGTTATAGATAGATCATTATCACAACTTATGAAAGGTTTTTATTCTTAAAGAAAGTTTTTGTATAAATTTTCACATACCTCATGATCACTTGACTATGATGTCATAAAAGTAAGATCTTTTTATTTCTCTATAGTGTAAATGTGAAAAACATGGTATTCAATTTTAAATATACTTATATATTAATTTTTATAATAGAAAAAAGAAACTAATTTTGTTCTTCCTCTTGAATCAAGCGAGTCATCTTATTAAATATTATTTTCTCTATCTTTATATTATTCATTAGGGTTTTGGTACAAATATTATCCAAATTTAAGGTAAATGAATCATTAATAAATTACACTTCATTGTGAATATTTGATGCACACTCAAATATTCAAAAGAGTGAATTTTTATATATAAATAATCTAAAAGAGTTAAACAAACTTTGATACCAATTTTTATGAAAACTTCATCATATGAGAAATATTAAAAGAAGATGGGATCAATGTTGGGGAATTTTTAAACAAATTTAAACTTTTTATCCCTTTAGCTATTATACATATTAGGATATTGATTCTATTGTTCTCTATTCATTTTTAGTCAATTTTATAAAGGTGATAAAATTATGCCACATGATGGTTGTACAAGGATCACTACCCAATATGAGATTCTTATTCTTTCAATCAATGGTTAGGATCAATACATTTATTCTTCACTATATTTATATACTAATTATAATGGTTTCACTTGGAAATAATTGTGATCCTATTTGGGGATCCCTATAAATTAGTAGGGGATAAACAATAACAATTACATATAATGATGATAACTTATATAATAAAAACACCTTGATGGATCTTTATACTGCCTATGTAGACAATAATAAAATTGTGTAGTTTCTTTAAAACCCCTAGAAATTTTCCACTATTGTGGATTATTGTTAATATCACATTTCTTCTTTTTATTATCTTCATTATTATTTTATTTTACCTATAAAAAATCATTCAAAAAACCTCTCTTATTCTTCCATTGTATGCATATCAATGTACACAATGATCTTCATGTTTTTCATAACACCAAATAGATATGTTGTTCATTACTTACTTATTACAAATAAATGTATATTCTCATAACTCACTTTTTAATTTATTTCTTCTTCTATATTTCCACTTCAATGCAGAACAAATTACCATATACCTATTATTCTTGGATTCAACGCACAAAATTTGTATAATGATGAAAAAAGGGTTAGATCTCGTTCTTCTAGACACAAAAAGTATTCTTTCATGAATAATTTATAGACTTCTCTTACATTTTGGACATCTATATTTATCATTTTCATCCAATTATTCATTTATATGTTTGGTACCAATTCATACAAAACATCTCTATATGATGTTTTTCATTTGATACCAATTTTACCAACCCTTCTTCAATCAATACCTTTTGTTTGGTACTCCTCTATCTAGAACCCCACAAATTTATTCAGTAAATGTTCATCTATAAACACTTTATCTGAAACTTCTTCATCTTTTAAAATTTTCTCAGCACCACTATATCTTTTACCCAATGTTCAATATCATTTCCTTTAACGATTGGGCAGAAATATATATTAAGATCCTTGATTATAAACTCAATTATTTTATGAAAAAATCATTGAATATAATTCATTAGCACGTCTACTCTATAAAAAACAATAAATTCTTCACATCACACATAATACCATTTTAATTATTAGTGTTTGCACAAAGAATAAGGTAGAGGTGTGAAATTAAAATTTTAATTTCCTTTTCCAAATTTAACATTCATGATCAACAACTTCTTTAGTTGACACCCTTTAAATCCTCTAAAAAAATTATATTAAACAAGGGTTATAAGATCATTCTTCAAATATTAGTATCAATGATCATAAAAAATTTATGAACACTTATCAAAAATCATTATAATTCCTTCAATATTATTGATTCACTGAACATCCAACTTAGAATCATTAAAATGTATGAATTTAAAAAGTGTTTTTAAATATCATCGTATCATAAATTGATACATTTTCAAAATAAATACTATATATATAAATTCTTTATTTAGTATACCATTGTATGTTTCTTTAATTTTCTGAGAAATTCAGAAATTTTATCTCATGTTCTCTATTTTATGGCTTTACATATAATCCTCCTTATGATGACTTCACTTAAAAACCAAATTCTAATTAATTCACATAGAAATTTTTTCCAAATAATTTATAAAACTCTTTTTGATAAAACAAAAACCATTGTTAAATTAATCTTATATATCTATCTATTAAATTCATTGAGAATCCTCTATTTGAAGATTTAACAAATTTGGTCTGATGACTATATCAGAAATCCCATGTCTGATCATTCCTAAAACTCCTTCTGTTAAATAATAATAATGATTCCAATGTCATTTCTTATGAACCTCTATAGTTTCATTTAAAAAATTCCCTTTCATTACCCTTAAATATTTTTAAATTGTCTCATTAATCCCTATACAATATATTGGAAAAATATATGTCATCCTTCTATATCCTATATCTAATGACTTAGGAATCCATGTATGATCATTTAGATACCTCTATCTTATGACTTGAAAAAATCTATCCAATGAATTATAATTGTATTTATAATAATTCAGAAATCTCAATATGATAACTCATAAATCTATATTCCATGACTTCATTTGGTGAACCTACAAAATTTTCTTTGTTTGGTCCATTTGATAAACTATAGTTGTTGGAAAAATGATGTATTTTTTGTACAATTCATATTTTTCATCACCTCTATTTATCATAGGCATTTATTATTCCAATTTATTGATTGAATCATATCCACAAGGCATTGTGATGTTTAATGAATAAAGAATACATCACGAAGCATGGGATTATATTATTTGTTTTCAAAACAATCAGTTACAAGTCTCTATGAACCCAATTAGACAAACATTTTTTCCACCTTACATCTAATCATAGTTCCTCTATCTGGGAAATTCTTTTCCAAAAATTAATAAAATGGATTCAACATTATTTTATTATATACACATGTTCTTATAAAATATTTGAGGTACATTTTATCAACATTCAGATCAACTCACCAATCATCATAAGTTCTAAAAAGTCTTGTAAAGATGAGTACACCCATTATCTGCTTCCTAGATAACAAAACAAGAGATCTTCTTATTATTTTCAATGAATTGTATTCTTCATCATTTATAATCAAGAACTTATCATCACAATCTTCCTTTGACATCAAATATATATCTTCTTCATTAACATGCTTGGATATTTCATCTGACCATCCCTGAAACAATTACATTACTACTTCTTTAATCATAATGACATCAATGAAATCCTTCAATTTTATTTAAAACCATTGAAAACCAAAGTAAGACGTTGAAAAAAATAAAACACACACTATTTAGTTCAAACACATATAAAGGAAGGGAATAATAAAAACATTATCTAGTAACAATAAAACTATGTTTTTGAAGATTTATTTTAATTTATTGCTTTGAATTCAAATGAAATTGGAATCAGTGAAACTAGGATTTTTTTTCATTTTGTTAAAAGTAATATGTGTAAAACCATGTGAATTTAATATACATTTCTCTTTAAATAATTTTTACATATTTGATATATTGTAATACATGAAATAACGTACCAAAAAAATAATGATATATTTTATTGAGATAAAATACTAAAATGAAAGATAAATATTAATTCATTATGATAACACAATATGAAACATAATTAAGAAAACTATATGATTAATATGATAATGAGAAAATACAAATACCTTGTACATGAAATCCTTATACTTATGGATTCAATTAAACATCATTACTCAGATTAAAACTTCAAAAATAATGGAAAACTTAAGAAATATAATATTATTTTCGATAATGAAGTAAAATAACAGGATGAATGGATTTTAGTGAAGCATATATGACTATATATAAGAATATAATTTGAACATTATATATATAGAAGTTAGATATATTGTCATATGACATATTGTCATTGTCCATATATCCATTTGATATATATATCCATTAGATATATGGAAATTTGATATTCATGGGACTAATATGTATATTGATGATATTTTTGTGACAATTTAAAAATAATATAATAATAAATTTTAAAAAGAAGTAAAAAAGATAGTAATTTTGATTATAAAATATGTATTTTTATTCGTTTTATGATTTTATAGAGTATTATTTTATATATTTATTGAAATATTAAAATACAGAAAGAATATTTAAATTTAGTGGTTATATGATAAATAATTTTATGTGACCAAATTTATTTAATGTTATAGGGAGTAATTCTTAAAGAATTAGTTTTAATTATTTTGAATATTTTTATTTTAATAATTAAAATGATCACAAATGAGAAATTATTTTAATAATGTATAGTGATAATATATATAATAAAATAAATTAAAATTTATATAGTTTTTATTATTTGGTAAATAATAATAATAAATATATTTTTTATCTTAAAAATATATTTTCAAAAAAAATTTCTTTCATTTCTTATACAATTATTTGTTCAAAAATAATTTTTATCACTTTTAAAAATTCAACACATTTAAATGGATTTCATATTTTTAATTTGAATATCAATATCAATTAATAATATCAATTATATTTTTATGAATAAAAATAATTTACTAATGTTTTTCACTATGATAATGGATAAAATCATGTAGAAGGGTTTATATAAGGGGAAATGCATTAAAATATTTCAATTTTTTTCTTTAAATGGATGTATGCAGGAATTATTGACCTCACCTTATATATTATATATTCTTTTTTCACTTATGTATAATTTTATATTTAAAATGACAAACTCTTACATTATGTATTAGGTATTTGAGAAAATTCAATCTAGGATAACCTATAAAAGGAATCCCCCACTACACACATCATCACATTCATTTACCTAAATTTTATCATAAATACCCACCCATGTTATCCCCTTAATAAGACTCTACAACCCTTGAAAATCTATTATCACAATAAGGATTCACAAATCCCTCATTTCAAAGGGCCGCTCAAAGAGGAGATTAAAGTCTTCAACACATGTGTTATCTTATCATTAGTAATTCATCTATAGCTTCTTCATCCACCTATTTTTTAATTTAATTTATTAATCTTATAAAATGTTATTAAACCCATTAATTTTTAGTAAAAATGATATTGTTACTACACAATAATACTATCTTACTCATTTAATCATTATAACGTGTTCTTGTCTTGGTTGATTTTAAAACCCAGATGAACGATGTTATTATACATAATTAATGAATGACTAAGAAAATAATAATTGCTAAATATGTAATAATTACTAATTTATGTTGTTTTTATAAATGCGGTATGATTATTCATTAATAAAATTAATTCATTTTATGAAATCAGAATTTACTACAAAAGATATTTTTAAGTCTTCCATGTGAATCTTCACCATACATTCAACTAAATGTACATGGGAAATCGGAATTATTTATATGAAATGTAATACATATTAATGAAAATTTTAAATCTGATGAACCCATGGTTAATTATAATGGACATGAATCGCCAAACCGAATCATGTATGGGAGAGAGACTGACACATAAATGTTAATTTTAACTATAGAAAATAATATATGGGTAATAAGGAGTACAAATGGGAAATAATATGTAAAAAATGAATTAGGTTCTTATTCATATGTATAAAAATCATAAATTTATTATATATTGAGTTACAAAATGTCTGACCAAGTTGAATTTTGTTGTAAGGATTTACTTTAAAAAGTGACTTGGAAATGAGGCTATTTGTGTAAAAATTAAATTATTAGAGAATTTTTGTTTTTTATCTAAAACCACATATATTTTATTATACTTTTTCTATTTCAATGGTTTAAATATATTATTACTATTTCACAACCATTTGGTACAAAAGTTAACAAAAATTATTCTTATAAGTGGAAGTAGGCTTATCTCTTATTTTCGATTAGGAACATTTTTCCTCTATATTCATATTATTTGTAAATATTTATAAATGTAATTATATATAATTATATAATTTCTTAAGTTAAATTTCTAATTTCCTATAATTTATTTAATAAATAATGAAAGGTATATCTTTTTTTTTTGAAAATTTCTGCGTGGGTTAGTTTTTTATTGTCCACGACCTTATTTACAATTGAGTAAAATTAATCCTCTTTTCCATATTTTACATGCATGCATTTCCCAACTAAATTATTCTTTTTTATTTCACATGATTAATCTTTATGTTTTCATAGGCATATAAATTAATTTATATTATTATATTTTTATAAAATATTTTCATTTAAAATAAAAATGATCAGAAATGTAAAGGATATTTATTATTAGTTTTTAAAACAATTTTCTAATGTAATAATATTTTCATCATCTATGTCAACATAATTTAATGATGATTATTATTTAATGGGGATATGCTCAAATGAAAAAATCCATCCTCACCGTTATGATATCTTATGACTATATTATGGAAATTTTCATGAAACCAAATTATCTAACATGGGTTTATTAAGTTATGATGGTATTATAATTTTTATAATTTCTAGTGGAACACATGTGTATAGTTTATAATTTTGTGATAGGTGGGTCTTGTATATACCTCCAATGAATTGGTTAAAATTTTATATTTCATGATATCAGGATGGTATATGACTGGATTGCATAAGTATAAAATGTTTTGGGATATAGGTGGTGATACCAAGACTACTATGTCATGGGTAGGTGGATTACTTAGTGCACTAATAAATGGAAGTATCAGTGGTTAACCTTGAAATATGTTTTGATTTGTATCTTTATTTTTGTTCCATATAATTACTTATGAAATATAAATATGTTATGTTCTCATGGATCAGGATTATTGACTCATGTTTCCACACCCTTATGACTCATGTATTTTGTTTTGTCCAAATATTTATATCTTGATATATTATTTATTACCCATATTTTATTTGGTATGATATCATTATGTTATTTCCATGAACCTAATTTTATTCTCATACCCATATATTCTCCAAATGATTACTTATTATTTTCTATTGACATATCTTATACTCACCCCTTTTTGAGAATATAATATCATTAATTATTATGTTTCAATTTTCTCATGTTTCGAATTTTTATGTTTATGAAGAAGAATATTCCATATGATATTTATATAAGGGTATCATGTGGGATGAATTTTTGTGGGAGATAATGAAAATTTTCTTATGAAATAAGTTAATTATGTATTTAATCACCAAAATAAAATACTTATAGTTTCCTTGGTGTGGATTATTATTATATGTAATTAATATTAATCTAAAATTTTGTAATATGAATGTATGTTATTGTTAGGTCATGTCAGCTGGTATTAGAGAAATATTTCCTTTTTTAGGGCATTGGGATATGAATAATAATAATATAGAACCTAAAACAACCTTTATTGAACCACAATTAATGAAGGCTGAACCTATAATATAAATGGTTAAAATGAAGGTTTTATAAACTAAGACATATTATGATAGATTTTACTTAACATATGATTTCATAATTTAGAAATTTATTGATACTCACACTAAAATTTTGGTTTATACAATGGATGGAAATGGGATAACCAAGTTGACATTGAGTTTGATGAATAATGAAATGATCAACATAATATATAACCCACTTACATGGATTTTGGAAAGATAAATATCCCTTTTATGCTCACCCAAATCTCTTAATCTATGTATAATAACATAATCATGTCAAACTCCAAAACTCTTAGAGGATTGAAATGTTTTTCATTGATTTCTTTATAAGAAAAAACACACCCTCCTTTAGTGGGACTTCTAATCCATTAATTTATGATAAATGGATCACCAAAAAAAATATACATTTCATGCTCTCTATTGGTTGGAGAATGGAAAGGTTTTTTCACTATTATTTTTTAGAAGGTGGAGCTAATCAGTCATAGATTCTAATTAAAAATATTAGGCAGTATGTATAAATTGAATCCATGTAAAGTTATAAGTTTAAGAAGGTTTTTTAATTATAAATTTCTATAAATTATTTACACTACAATTGATAGATAATTCTTAGATCTAATTCAAAAGGGGAATAAATCCATTATTATCTATGAAGAAAAATCTACATGGATTGAAGGATATAATTTTGGATTAATCATTTACTCTAAAAGAAAATACAATAATTTATTTAGTGGCTTAAAACCAATTATATGATCTAAATTTTATATAAGTGTAGTGGTACATTCCTTTCCTATCTGTTAATTTTCCATTTTTGAGCATTGGACTTGTTCGAGGAATGTTACGTGAGTTTTTATAGAAGTTGGAGGTGTAGTATAACTATTTAAATAATTACACACTGTAATGATTTGAAAGATGGTATTAGGGATTATTCATGCTTGGTTCACATAGTTTAGTTTTTTTAGGTTAAATAATTAAAGGAGAACCTTTTTTCAGCGGAACATTGATTTATGGGATTACACGCCAGGAGAGGGGATTACACATCATGTAATTCAATGATCTAGTTAAATTTAAATATTTATTTTAACCTAAAACATCATTTAATTATATGTGGTTTCTTATTCCTCTAATTTTGGGAGAACCCAATGCACCTGAAGGTGTTCCATAAGCCCTTTACCCAACATTGATCTGCCGATATTGATGTTTATTCGTTGGAGATCCATGGTTTATCAATGATAAATTATCTTCTTGTTATCATCTTCTTCTTCTGTTATTCTCCCAAGGTACCACTTTGGTGGTGTATCTTTGGATTTTGGTCTATTTGGATTATTTTTCTTACCACCCTTTTCTGTGGTGTAGGTTTATTTGGATGTATGTTTTGTAATTGTGGTTTTCAGGTAGTTTCTTCTTCACACTAGTCCATAGCGAGTTGAAATGATTTTCTGATGTAGGCTTTCCTTCATTTTTGCTTATTTTGTATCATGTGGGAGAGTATGCATTTATTTACCTATGTATTATGGGTATTTTGACCTAATCAAAGATAAATAATTTGTTAATTTAAATCAAAAGGGGTAAAGGGGGGTTTCTAAACATGTTTTTACATCTTTATTATTATTTTGATATTGTGTCTGTTTGGTCTTGATGCCCCACTGAAAACTATGGTCATTAGAGGCTTATTTTGAGAATGAAAAATATGTTATTAGTTCTTCTTTGCTTTTGATTTTTGTGATATCCCTTCAAATGAAAATTCGTTAATTAATTATACTTGTATAATTAAACGGGTTCCATAGGATTTTGGTTTTTGGTACAATTCCCCTAAAATAATGTGGAATATGATAAATATGCCTTTTATAAATATGTAAATGGATCATGACGTGTTGTGATGTGAGGACATGTTCGTGGGAGGACGAAGTGTGGTTGGGGAATGTGGTGATGATAGTTTGTGGTCCGTGCTCTTGGGGCGGTAAGGTGAAATTTTTTGGGATGGGTTTTGGGGCGGTGAGGTGACAGAATCTTTACCTGTTTTTGAAATGTGGTTTGGTTGTACTAGGTTCCTTAGTGGTGATGGAATAAATAAATAATTTTCGAATAATGATTGTAATAGAAATGTTTGGTTTAGTTAATGGGATGATAATTTTAAATAATTAATTTAATGATGGGTTTCATGATTAAGGGTGTGGAAGAAATATAACTAAATTAATTGGTGTTAAACATGGTGGAAATGTGAATCCATATTAAATTATCAAGACTCTTCACCTTATGAAATGACAGTTATAGATTCTAATAAATGTATTTAGAGGTGGAAGTAAAAGTCATAGTGTTGTGATATTGTTGGTATGTTTTGAATCCATAGGTTAGTCTTTTGTGTTTGTTATTATATATATACATGTATATTCTTGTGATTTCTATATACACCCCACCCATGTTGAGACCTATGTTCCAAACACCATCATCGTCAAATAGGGGTGTCTTTCCCAAACATCCTGATGGGAGGATGGATTGATGGACACCTGCTCTTCACTGCTCCCTCTTCAAGGGGAGGTAGTTATTTTATAGGCTGTGATGGCTGGATGATTGATAGTTCATTAGATAATCAGATGTGTTATCCCATGTTTCTTCAAGAATAGTTTTTATGTGGTGTCCCATGTGTCTTCAAGATGAGTTTTGATGTGATATACCAATCGTCTTCATGATGATTTCAGATGCAATATCCCTAGTGTATTTGGGATCAGATGTGATGTGTTGTGATGCCTAGGTGTGTGCAGAAAGGATGTGTTGTGAGGCCTAGTTATCTGTGGGTAGGATGTGATGTGGTATATTAGAAAGAGGTGGGAGAACAAGGATGTTCCCTGTTGGGGTGTGGGAGCGGATAATCCAAGAGAAAGTTATGTGGTGTACCATATCATCGATGTTCTTTACTTTAAATTATAGCCTAAGAATGATTTATTTGGAGAGAGTTCTTTGGTGATGTTGGGATGGTCGGTATACATATTTAGATATTTTTTTTTCTACTGTTTCTCATAGGATGATTAATATGCTTCATTCACATGCGCATGAGAGACTTGGGTTTTCTTACTTAGTATACCTACATGCTCACCTTACATATATAAAAATCTATTCAGGGTTTTAGGAGGATTTCATGCACTGTGTTGGATCTTACTATCTCTAATCCTTGATAGTGACTGTTTCATTACTTTAGATTTACTTTGGGTATTTACTTTGATGAATTTTTTATAAATTTCTAAATTCTATTTATACATGAATGTTGGATAGATTTTGGATTACATTTCATATTCATTCCTATGAGTTTTTATGGATTATTCATCTTATATCCTAATCATGTTTCCTTATAAATGCTTAACACCTCCCATATTGTGAGATTTGTACACCATTGGTTCTAGTCTCCAACAGAGGGACTACTTGAGGTAGTTCATGGGGGTAATTATCTCTCTCCCCTCATTGTGGTATCATTGAAAGGAGGAGGGTAATGAGAGAGTGGTATTAGAGGTAATGGTTGAGAGATAGGATGGAGATTGGATTTGGGTATAGTTTGGATTGAATGGGTAGGTAGGGAAATTGTTCTAGTTGACCATGGTGCATGACATAGTCCATTTAGATCAGCTAGGACATGGGATTTTAGGCCCCCCATGATTCAATGCATGAACTCTGAGCATATTGAATGACCGAGTGAGATATACCTTCTTAGAGGTTAGAGGCGTAGGAAAGGTACATGCATCATTAATTTTTTTTTAATTTTTTCAATTGGGTTGTTTGGGTAAAGTAATAATTGATAAAATGAACTCAATCGATTAAAGTTAATGAAAAATTATCTTAATAAAAATTATATACTACTCAGTCTTAGGAAATCCTTATTTTTCTTTTAGATATGGCTACATGTTTTCATTCTTGTGTGGCTATAGTGGTTGAGGTTCAGCAGGCTGATTTGGTTGATTTCTATAGGGTTGATCCAGTTAAGATTGATGATTAGTGAAATAAGAAATTGTGCGCCTTCCAACAGCATTATTTGGGTAATTATGAGGGTAGTGATTCAGATTTGGAGACATAGAGATGGTTTTAGGAAATTGATATCACGTTTAGTTCAATACAGTCCATGATGGTGTACTTGGTCACTTTTTTAGTTTTTCAAATATGGGGAGATGTGAATCCGTGGTGGATGATGTATCTGGGAGAGTGAAAGGAGACACATGTTTTGTGGGTTGACTTCAATAAGTACTTCAACGAAAATTTTCATTAGTGGACCATGGAGGTTGTGAAGAGGAACGATATATCTTCTCTTTAACAGGGGATCATGATAGTGTGGGAGCTAGGAATAAAGTTCAAGGGGCATCTATATTTTACCCTAGTACTTTTATTAGACGAGGAGTCCCATGAAAGACACCTTAAGGTGGACCACCATCCTTCTATCCATTATGAAATTACTCCCTTTAAGTTACCCACATATCTGGAGATTCAAAAGAAGGAAAAGGTGATTTATTAGATTAATAGGTGATGAAGTTTTATGTGAGAGTGGAGAAAGTAGGTTTCCTCATGTAGAAGAGTTTTCAAGGGTAGGTCGCAGGAACCCGGTCCATCGAGGCTTCAACTGATAATTACTTCACCTCAGAAGATTTCTTTATGACATTCTAGTGTCGATGGACTTCATGATTTTCGATCGAGATTTAATGCCATTATAATTTGGTTTTTTGGTTCATGAATTTTTCTAGAGATAGTTTCTAGTGGTTCTGTGAGCTCTGTTTGGTGGAGGTAGGCATGTTTACCACCATACTTTGTACTGGTGTTCAACGAGTCTATTTTAATAGAAGGGGATAAGAGTCTTTACTCCACCAAGGGGAGATGGATCCGAAAGAGGCCAAACTCAAGATGTTCCTCTTTTTGAGAGATCATGACATGATTGTGGTCATCACAAGAGTATAAGAGGATATGGGAAATGTAATTTGCCCGAATTAGAGGCAATTATTCCAGAAGGGAAAGAGATCATTAGAGGTTTGATCAATCTATTTACTACTCTTAATTTTTCATTGTTTGATTCAGATTCTCCACCCTTCATTGTTTCCCCTACTTTAGCCCCTACTATTAGACTAGAAATATATAGGATAATTGTGCCCCAGGTGTTGAATATGCCAATCCGAGACCAAACCAGCTTGTTAGATGTGTGTCAAGGATGTTGACTGATGATGGGATCACATCAGTCGCATGGGGATAGTTTTTTTCTACATATGAAGCTAGATGATTTCATGATCTACAGAGACTAATTATATTAATCACATGATTTTATCAACATCATTAATAATAAAATCATGTTTTCAGATGTAAATGACTAGTACATGGTTTTGATTGGTGAGAAAGGGTATCATGTGGGAAGTTGGTGTGTGGTTCCACTTTTTTCATTATTAGATGAGTTGTTAGTATAATTAGTGGATGATAGGACAGTGGAGGTTCCTAGGGTTAGCAGGGAGTTCCTTGATGTTGTTCCCAAGGAGGTTGTAATGCTACCCCCTCGATGTGATGTTGAGTTTGAGATAGACTTTCAGCCTAGCGCTTCTACAATTTCAATGGATCCTATTTGAATGAAACCTTATGAGTTGTGAGAGATGAGGATTCAGATATATGATCTGATATAGAAGGGTTTTATCCATTTCATTGTGTCACTGTGGGGTGATCTAGTGTGGTTTTCCAAGAAGGAAGATAGTAGTCGGTGGTTTTTTATAGTCAACCTGAGGTTGAATCAGGTGATGGTAAAAAAATGTTACCCACATTTAAGGATATATGATCTTTTTGACTAGCTGGGAGGGGTGAGTAGATTTTCTATGTCTAATTTGTGGTTTACATATCACATGTTTTGGGTGAAAGAGGGTGATATCCAGAAGACTCTATTCAGATGTAGGAATGAGAAGATCGAGGTTTTAGTCATGCCATTCGGTGCTATAAACACACCAACCTTGTTCAGGGGGATTATGAAATTTGTGTTCCATGAGTTCCTATATTGGTTCATCATCATATTTATAAAATGATATCATAATCTATTGGAATTTAGATGTGGAGAATTCTATGAATCCCAAAAATATCTTGCATTTTGTTCAATGCAACTAGCTCTATGGAAATTTGTCTAAGTGTAAGTTATGGACATGATAGGTTCATTTCATTGGCTTGTGTTGTCTCAACAGGGTGTGTTGGTATACCCATTGAGGTTTGAAGCATCTATTTCTTGGGAAAACCCCTTGAAGGTTGTAAAGGTTCTCATTTTCCTTGGTATTGTAGGGTATTGTCAGAGTTTTGTACAAAAATTTATCATGTGTTTCATCCCTATAGATTTATTTCACTAGGAAAGACGATGAATTATTGTGGATTAATCAGTTATAAGTAGTGTCTAGTTACCTAAAAGGTAATTTAGTTAGTTATCCAGTAGTTCAACTGCCGAATGATGTTTTTTTTGTTTGAGGTGTTTTGTGATGCTTCACGTATGGGATTGGGATGCATGCTTATGTAGAATAAGGTAGTGATATCATAGGGGTCTTGGAAGTTACATCCCCACATGAATAACTATGTCACCCATGATCTAGATCTATTGTAAAATGTTTCTTCTCTAAAGTTGTAGTGACATTACCTCATTGGGGAGTGATTTATGGTCTACACAGATCATAAGAGTTTGAGTTATATCTTTTTCCCAGCATGATATGAAATTTTGAAAATTGAGTTGGATGGAGTTTCTTTATGATTATTATTTTGAAATATCTTACACATCAATAAATGGGAATATTGTGGCCAACACTTTGGGTAAGATATTGTGGGAGGTTGTTCTTTTGGAGTCTGAGGAAGCCTGGGGAGAAATAGAGGAGTTGGGAGTCTTTTAATTATATTCAATAGTGGATGATGGTAGGGGATATTTATTTCAAATGATGGTACAATATTCTCTAATGCAGTAGGTGGAGCAGTTTCAGGGTGGAGACTCATAGGCAGAGTTGATGCGTGATCATGTTGGCAATGGTGATGATCTATAGTGATGGTCGGAGGATGGTCAAACCCAGAAGATGTTTCATGACTAGATTTTTGTTCTGATAGAAATTCATGATGAAGTCCTTAGTGAGATTCATCACTCACCATTGGAGGTACTATCATGATTTTCCAAAATGTACTAATGATTGAGGACACTGTTTTGGTGGCCTAAGATGAAATGGAAAATTGTAGAGTTTATGGATCGGTGTCTAGTTTTCATGTAGGTAACAACTATGTATTGCACTCATGGTGGGGTTTTGTAGCCCATGGATGTTCTCTAGTGGAAATGGGATGAAATCAAGATGGATTTTTATTAGGTTAACCAGATCCCAATTTGGTTGGGATTCTATGTGGGTGACAGTGGATGAGTGGATGAAATCATCCCACTTCTAAGAGATCATGGAGTATGGTGTAGTGTATTCTTTGGATAAGAGGAACATATATGAGGTGTTGATATTTCATAGAGTTATAAGGACTATTTTTATAATATCAGGACACATATTTTACCTCATAAGTTAGGAGGGGATTGTAGCATGATTTTGGAATTCAGTTACGCATCAACATTGCTTTTGACCCTCAGATAGATGGGCATATAGAAATGACTATCCATATATTGTAGGAAATGTTTCGGTCAAGAGTCTTGGACTTTAGTGGATTTTGGGTACGACACCTGACTTTTTTAAAGTTTTCTTATAATAATAGTTATCACTCTTTCATTTTCATGGCTCCATTTTAATATTTATATGAGAGATTGTGTCATTCTCTATTATAATGGATATATTTTGGGGAGATAGCCGCTCTTGGTCCCAATGTGGTACAGTGAAAGATAGAAAAATATAAGATCATTTGTGAGAGAATAAGAGAAATGGAGTACTACAAAAAGTCGTATCTCTATGGAAGAAGGACACCCTTGGAGTTCTAGATTGGGGACCATGTGTTCTTGAAGGTTTCCCCTCGATGTGGGTAGTAGTGGTTTGGTAGAGGGACTTATCTTTCTCTCTAGTATGTTGGGACCTTTGAGGTTTTGGGGAGTGGTGGAAAGGTGGTGTACTAGTTGGTGTTTCGACCACGGTTGGAGAGGATCCACGACATCTTTCATGTATCACATATTTGTTTATATCTTCAGGATGACTCCCTTTTCATTGACTGGGTATAATTGGTTATTGAGGATGAAACAACATTTATGGATTGACCAATAGAAATTTCGGATTTCCAAGAGATGTTGATGCATGGAAAAAACATTCCTTTGGTTTGTGTTTTTTAGGTATAGTGTCTTGGAGGAGATTACTTGAGAGCGAGAGTAGCAGATCCATTCCCAGTAAATAATGTTTTACGTTTTTCTTTGATCGATATTTCTTTGTAATGAAAGGTTGAACCTTGTTTTATGAGATGAGATGCTTCCTTGGGTGGTGATGTTTGTGGTGTGATGTGGGATAATGTCTTAACATATAAAATGGGGATGAAGTGATTCCTAATCGAGACTCATTAACAACGATGTGATTAATCCAATGTGGGTGAGTTAGTGCCACCCCGAGCGTATCATATCTTAGGTTATGGCTCCATGGATGTTGAGATAGTTGTGATATGGTGTTGTGGAAGTGTGTTTGCATGAGAGGATAGGGTTATATTGTTGGTTGAATGAGGATGGGGTTGTGAAAGATTTTTTTTGTTTTTTGTGTGTTTGGTTGGTAGTAACATTTGAAGTGTGATGCGGTCCTTGAGATATATCTCATAGATTGGTTATTCGGACCCCTTTTAATTCTAGGATTATAATTGGATTATTGAAGGTGAGAATCATTTGATAGGTATCTATTATAATGTTACATGCCTTCTTGGTCTGTTATTTTTCCACTTTCGAACATTGGAGGTATTCAGGGGATATTCTAGAAGTTTTTAGTGGAACATGGAGGTGCAGTAGAACTATTCAAGGGATTACATGTAGTGTATGTGGATTACATGACTTGAAGTTTAGTTTCATGTGTTATCCAAGGTTGGTTCACTAAGTATATTTTCTTTGAGTTAAATAATAAAATGGTGACATGTTTTTCAGAGGTACATAGAATCTTGGGATTATACAACGTTGAAGGGAATTACATGTCCTGTAATTCTCCGATCCAGTGTAGTTTAAAAAAATCATAAAAACCCACATTTATTTATCCTTGGTTTCATATTCCAGTAATTTTGGATGATCCCTAGGCACAACAACATGTTCTTCAAAACCTTTTCCTCCCTCTTTTATTAGTTGATCCCGGTGGGTTTTTGTTCGGGATCAATGGTTGATCTAGGGTGATTTCTCTTCTAGTTCTCATTTATTTCTTCCGTATTCCCATGGGCTCCCAATTAAGTAGTGTTTCTTTGGTTTGGAATGTGTTTGTGCTGTTTTCTGACCACCCTTTAGTTCCCTATAGGTTTATCCAAAATTTGATTATGAAACAGTGGTTTCCAGGTGGTTTATTCTTCACCTTGTGGTGTAGAATGAGTTGAAAATATTCTTTCTGGTAGGGTTTCCCTTGTTTCTCTTTATTTTGTTTCATATTGGTGGGGGTTTCTTTTGTTTACCTATGATTTATGGTTTTATTAACATAATCAAAGATAAATAATTTTTTTATTTGAAATTGAAATGTGTAAAAGGGGTTTGTTCACGGGTTTTTACAAATTTATTGTTATTGTCAAATTATGTTTGTTTGGACTTCATTCCATGATGAAAATTGTGGTCATTTGAGGCTTTGTTTGTGTTGGATAAACATAAGGGACTGCGAATTTGGTTGTGATTGTTGTGATATCATCCTCAATATAAGTTGTTTAATTACTTATACTTGGTTAATGAAATGGTTACCCTAGGATTTTGGTTTGTGGTATAATGACCATAAAATAAATTTGAATGTGATAAATATCCCCTTTGTAAATCATAAAATGGATCTTAATGTTTGATGATGTCAGGACATGATTGTGGGAAAAATATGTGTTGTTTGAACATGTGGGGATGATAGTTTAGGGGCCCTGATTTTGGGGATGTGAGGTGACACTTTGTAGGAAATTATTTTAGGGTGGCTAAGAGATAGAATATTGAGAAATTTGTGAAATCTGGTTGTTTTCTTCTAGGTTACCTAGTGGTGATGGAATAAATAAATTATTATTTAATAATATTTAGGAATACATGGGTTAGTTTTCATAATGGGATGATAATTTTCAATATATAATTTAATGTTGGGTTGTTTGATTATAGGTTGGTTACGATAAATAATGACCTGAATGGCTGTTAAAATTGGAGGAAATGTGAATTCTTATTAAATTTTAAGGGATCGTCACCTTTTGAAATGTAATTTATAGATACTAATAAATGCATTTAGAGGTGGAAGAAAAAGTGAAATTGTTGTGAGATGGTTCATTTTTTTGTGAACCCATAGGTTGGTATTTGGTGTTTAGTATTATATATATAATTGTATATTCTTTTGATTTATATATGCACCTCACACATATTGAGAACTATGTGCTGAACTCCCTCATCGTTACAGAAGGGGTGTCTTTCCAAAACATCATGAATGGAGGATGGATGTATGGCCACCAATTCGTCCCTTTTACATCTTCTAGGAGAGGTATGTATTTCATATGTTGTTATAGCTGGGAGACAATTATTTCATTATTTTAGGAGATGCTATATCTCGGGTGTTTTTGGGATGAGTTTTGGTGTTATTTTCTTGGTTTCTTCAGTTTGATTTGTGATGTGATATCCAAGGTGTCTTTAGGATGAGTTGTGTTGTGGAATCCTAGGTGTCTTCAGGATGATATGTGATGTGTTTTGAGGCCCAGGTGTGTGAAGACGAGATTTACTATGGGGCCCAAGTGTTTGTGGGAGAGATTTGTTTTGAGGACCAGGTGTGTGTGAGTGAGATGTGTTGTGATGCCCAAGCATGTGCAAGTGGGATTTGATGCGGTATATTCAGTAGAGGTGGGAGCATCATGATGTTTTCCATTGGGATGAGAAAGTAGAAAATCGATGGGAAAGTGATACGGGGTACCCTATCCTCGATGTGCTTTACTTTATATTATATTACTTTGATGTGTTATTTTTTTTCTTCCTTAGTGTGGTTGGGATGGTTAGTATATTTGTTTAAATGTTGATTTATTCTGCTATTTTCTCCCAGGAGCCTTAGTAAGTTATTTAACATATGCATGAGAGACTTGGGGTTTCCTACTGAGTATACTTGTATTCTAACCCTATGTATATAAAAATATTTTTAGGTATCCATGAGGATTTCGAAAACTATGTTGGAACTTACTAGCTCGGATTCTTGATAATTTTTGTGTCAAC
The DNA here is from genome assembly GCA_963277665.1 of Viscum album. Lineage (NCBI taxonomy): Eukaryota > Viridiplantae > Streptophyta > Magnoliopsida > Santalales > Viscaceae > Viscum > Viscum album. Next base: position 939,273,479 of record OY728153.1, read on the forward strand.
ACCTTAGATTTACTTTGGTTATTTAGTTTGGAGACATTATTATATTTGTATCAGTTCTATTTATACATTCATGTGGGGTGGTTTTTGGATTAATATTTATATTCATTCCTTGTAGTTTTTTGGATGATTCATCTAATCTCCCGATCTTGTTTCCTTATGAAAGTGAAATGCCTCCCGTATTGTGAGATTTGTACACCCTTGGTGTAATTCACCATCGAGGCCAACTAAAGGAGGGAATCAAGGGTCATTATCTCTATCCCATCAATGATTTATCGTTGGAGGGAGGTGTCATGAAAATGAGGGACTTTTGTAGCAAAGAAGGAATAATTTGATGTTCTCTCAAGGTGGAAATAGAATTTGAAAACTCCTATTATTCACAATGTTTTGGTGAAGAGGAGTATAAAATTAAGTTTCATGGAATCACAAATGATAAAATCTATTGAGGAAAGGGATTAATATTCACAGATTCTGAAGATGTGGGAAGAAGCACGGGGGAAATTGATTCAAAGGAATAGGAAAATCATTCCAGAGTAGGAGAGAAGTTATTCAAGAACCTGAATTTCAAAGTGATATATAGAATTAATAGAATGAGAAAGCTAATGCGACACCAAAAATATAATGATTCAACTCTAAATATTATTCCAATTACTATGATAAGTGCCCCAAGACAAGTGTTAATAATGATAATCAATGTTAGTGAACTTGAAATATAAGTGATAAAGGGAAATACTATACAATCCTAGCTACTCAAGTAGGTCATGGAAACAATGTGGTGAGAGGTACACTAATCTTACCCTAACAAACTATAAATGAACAATTTGATTAATGTTCAATAAACTATTTCATATATAGAACGTTTTATAAGATCACAAAATCACTAACCCAACTACTAGATATAAAATTATTGCCTAGAACATGAATTGGTGTTATGATTACATCCCATGTTTACATATCTAAACTAATTAATGTTTGTGATAATGTGATTTATACAAATCTTATTGTTCTTTCTTTAGTCAAATTTGATCAGATTATGTGAATGGATTATATCTCTCTACCTATATTTCATAACAATTTCTTGGATGGGGAAATTCTATTTCATATTCCAAATCAACCCATGATCATCTATTAATTCATGGTTGACTACAAATTCCCTATGATATTAACTTCCATTAAATGAGTCTCATTACCTTGAAATATGGGATATATAGATCAAATGGATAGAGAAAAACCCAATATTGAAGGTATTTCTACTCTTTTAAAATAATATAATGTATTTATTAAAATTATCTTAGTATGCCCATAGACCATGAGGATGAGTTTACCTGGATACATACCTATATAAAATAATCCTTATAAAATATCTCATATTGAGTGGTCAGAATTGACTGACTAAAAATTAACCTTTTTATTATCAATTCAATTTTAATGTAAAATTGAGAAACCATAGGGTTGATGTAGAGACCCGAAGCTTGACGTACATTGACATTACATTACATTTTCGGAATACTTAGTACATAACAAAAACACACACATAAGGATCATAATAGTTTAGTGTCTTTGGAAACTCGGAATATAATCTTCTAATCCTGGTGAAAGATCTTCAACATCCCTCATAAAGATCTTCTTCTTTTTATACCTAAAACCTTTCTTTATATCCTGGGGAAAAGAAAACATAAAAGGGTGAGCTCAAATGCTCATTAAGGGTAAACAAAAGAAATCTCAATCACATCATATTCATAAGAACATACCATTTTGGAAATCTTAACCTGTAAAAGAGATCATAATTTCATAACCTGGGATAACTCATGGCAGTGAAATATAATCACAATAATCATAACTTAAAACATTAAACTTTGTGGCATACATACATAATTATAGAGAATCATTTCTTATTATCAAGACTCACTGCCAAGACTATCTTAGTGGACAAAGTCCCTTTCTGAACCGAGTCACCCTCATTTCAGTCCTGTTTCACTGAACCGGTATAACCTACCATTCCAGCCATGTATATCTCATGGGATATAAAATCTTTACCCAATGCATTGGAGGGAGATATAGGTCCCACCCATCTCATAATGATACCATTCTTATGTGTGCCACAAAATCATAAATCATACATCATTGCATAACCCATGTAATACAAATGGGAATCTTAAACATCATGACATCATAAACAATTCATATAAGATAATGGAATTCATAAAAATAATTCCATCACAACATAATCAAATCAATGTAATAATATGGATAAAAAACCGAACCCTTTATTATCTTAGATGGAAAATAATTTTGATAAAACACTTGAACTCCATTCTTGAGGAAAATATCCTTTCTTCATCAAAAACATTTTTCCTTTCTTAACATGTCATACAACTTTAAACTAAAAGAAGTTGATTAAAAATAAACTTGAAAAATTTTAAAGTATGCTACTTGGAAATAATGTTTTAAAAATCCATTCATGTCGTATATGTTAAAAAAAACATTCTTCTCGTACTTTTTTTCGGAAAACTCAAAAAGCACCTCGTACGAAAAACGACAAAAGATTCCTTTCATATCTTTTACTAAAAACTCACCTAAGGGTAAAATTTTATTTGAACAATTGTAGGTGGATGGAAATAATATTACATATTGAGGAAACATGGATGTGGATGATAAAATACACCCCAGTAAATACCAAAGTATAAACAATCTCGGATAAAAATGAGATTGTGATATTTCCCTTACCTTAGGTCCGAATTGCTTTGTAAGTGTCCGAACCTCCTGTATAATGATTTAAATAATGTTATTGACTTATTCCGGAATCATAATTATTTTTATGATATCATATATGGTCATATTCTTAGCTTCTTAGTAGTAATATTTCATTGCTACTTATTATTCGGGTGTTTATAACTTTTTGTTCTTATGCATGTTTTGTCGAATAAATTATTATTATTATCTTTAGGTTATAGATACCTCATTTGCAGAATGTTATTAATGTAATATATATCATATTAATTAATTAAATACATTTATATAATCATTATGAAATGAAGATCATGTAGAACGAGTTGCATCACATCGTGGAGACGGTATTCCGTACGTACGCCCGAGTGATGATATCGTTCCTATGATCGTGGAATTGTATTGGAGTGTATGTATACTATTTCAGAATCAATATCGCTTTATAATAGTCATATATAGTCATTATTGAAACCATTATACCCATCCAAGTAAGGTGGTGGTGGAAAATAGATTACACCACGGCGTGGAGACGGTATTCCGTACGTACCCACGCGCGATGATTTCCTTTTTCCGTAGGATGGATAGAAGGTTAATTAGAGTTGTTTCATATTTATAATAACATATCAGTATATAATAAATACTGATGTTATTACATTATCATGAAACAACTAAAGAAGAAGAAGTTGATGAAGAAAGAAATTGAAAAAGATCGGTAATGGATATTACCTCTTTTTGAAGCGCCTTCACTTAACCTCCACTTAAAGAACTAAGGATGGTCTTTGAAGAAGACCAGGACCTCTAGGATGATACTAGGGAAGTGGAGAAGAGATTTTGTCTGGGGATGGTCGAGCTTGAATACTCAAATTGGTGTGAGGAGGAGAGGGAGGAGGTGCCCTTTTATAAGGGAGGAGAGGGGCACCTTTGGAATTATAAAAAATATTAATTTATAATAAATCTAACCCCACTTAAAAACCTCCAAAAATGACTCATATTCGATGATTAGATGAGATAGGTTTGTAATCTCATCAACCAATCAAATTTAGACATGTTTGGATCTTATTTTAAACCTTATCATTTTGATTTATCCTTATTTAATCTATTTAAGTTTATTTGTGGTAATAAAATTCTAAATTACAAATTATAACAAATAATTACTTATTTGTTGTGAATTTTCAATAATTGTTTAATTTATAACATCATAGACCCTATAAATTTAAATTTATAATTTTTAAAATTTTTTGTGATTTTTAAACAATTTTATAATATGTTATTGTTTTAAAATAACAATAGTGTCAATTTTGACACTATTCATTTATTTGAATTTAAATAAAATATTTACAGAAGATATGTTCGAACTAAAAGATTTAATATATTAATAAAAGGTCATATGTATCTATAAAATTAGTGGATCACATTAAATAGTTCATATAATATTTATTTTATTATTTTTAAAACCATTTATTTGGTTTATCACTTAATAAAATAATTACTACATCATTTTTGTATAATTATTTAATATACTTATTTGTTGCATAAAAATTTAAAATGAAATCCTATGATGAAGATAAATATATTAACTTTCACAATTATACTTTTACTAGAATTTATCATCTTAAAATCACAATATTTAAATTGTTATATTTATTAAATTAGGAAGGTGACAACTTTGGCATCATTTAAAATAAAATAATATAAGTGTCATAATTTCTTGTATAAGACTCCAAATGGTCAAATATTCGACGATTGGATGATTATAGTTTACATTTACATGACCAATAATTTTTGGTCAGGGTGTTGTGCCTTTTATGGTTACTATTAGTTTAATAAAAACTATATTCTTGATTTTTCACTAGATAAATAATTTATGCATCACTATTTTGTCACAATTAATGATAATTATTTAATCCCAAAAAAATTCTAGATAAATTCTCATGATGTAGATAATTTTGTTATATTTCTGGAGACTATTCATGTTCGAAGTTTTATGATGTTTATCACTATGTTAAAATTATTATACTTAAAAGATTTAAAAGAGTGACATGTTGCCACTTTCTTTGGTTTTAATAATAATTAAATTATTTTCATGGTCAAAAGTCCATAAAATGAATCTAATCCGACCCTTAGTTGATATGAGTTTACTTTTAGCCATAAAATAGAATTTTGGCATGTGTTAGTATAGTTTTATAATATTATATTTACCCTTAATTAACCGATTTACCTTTAACTATGGTAAATAAAATTTACCGTAGTTGCTATTCATAATTCCCAAAAATAAAAAGTATCCTATTAACATAATTTTGACCCACTGATTCCAAATATGGAATCACTTTTTTAAAATTCAATACACAGAAGTTGCAGAAATTAAATTAAAATTAATCCCGTTGTCGAATAAAAACGGGTTTTTGTTTAAAACATTGCAAAAGATTGAATTGATTTAACCTACAAATTCAAGGTAAAATCAATGCTAATGACATACATTATATTAAATGGTAAAAAGATATTCTATTTATACTTTAAAACCATTCATTATTAGAATTTAACCACATAATATATTACGATGAAAAAAGTTGTTTTTAATTAAAATATAGCGTGTTTTTACTATTCATTAAAATGTGAAAGTTACCAGAATAATATGAAAAATTTATACAAAGTAAATTTTTATTTCTTGATTCCAAAGAAGAATTTTATTTTGTCAAATTGAACTTATAAACATGTCAAAAACTATATTTGAAGTGGGTGCGCCATCAAAAGGTGGCAAAACTGCATTTTTTGAAAAATACTTATTTTACCCGAAAAATTTATTTTGTTTTTATACCATGTTCTAGAAAATGTGTAAGATGAATAATAATGTTATAAAGTTCAAAATTTAATTAATACTATTAATAACGGCTAGTTCATGACAATATTATAATAATATATCATTGTTTATTAAAACCCGGTATTGCGTACAACACATGCTATCGAGGAAGGTCGTGATTTTCTGTAATGCAAGCCAAGTCAGGGTTGCGTGTTGTGAAAGAATCCTTCGTTGTTTCATATTACAGAATCCAACCATATTTCATTTATACATTGAATATATATATATATATATATACTCAATGTTGCGTAGAATAACTATTATCAAAATTGTGTGTAACACGGTCCAAGAATAGTGTTGCGTATACTGCAAGCTAATACGGTGTTGCGTATAGCGCAAGGTAATCTTGATGTAGAATAAAACACAAGACATTAATGAAATTAAAATAATATTTTTCATAAAATCTCAGGGTGTTACATTCTACCCCCCTTAAAAGGAATTTCGCCCCTGAAATTCGTCGGGGTTATAAATGGTTTACTACTTAAAAGTTTCTTTAATAGAAACCCACATCATAAAAAGGAATACCAAAACCAATATTTAAAAATAAAAGTATGAAATGTAATGGTTACCCAAATAAACTAATCAATGGGTTTCCACATAGGTGAAAATATGGATATGGAAGAAAAATCTAACCATCATGTTCAGATAGAGAGGGGTAGAGAGCATGGCTATGGAAAATCCAACAATCACAAATCCATAAATTTGTGACGATCTAAGGTACCATCTGATTAATCAGATATAAGAGCACTAGGACAACATTTTTGGTTTTCAAGATCATTTCCCTAATGTTGAAGAATTTGAATTAGAATAAATACTTACTTTATTTTGGTACAATCTCACTGTTGTTCGTGCCTTGAACAATTTCCACTTCATCTCTTAAATAAATGAAGTTGAATTTGTTATTTGTGAAGTGTTAGCAGATCATGTGATAGAATGACGGGTCATTCCATCTGCCTCAAACAAAAGGTTAGCAAAAGATATTAAATATACATAGGTCATTCTATAGTGAGATTAATCATATATGGTTCCTAAAATGGACTTATACTTCATATATCATACTGCTTAATATAATAAAACTAGTTTCTACTAAACAGGGACTTCCCGTAGGCCAGTGGTAGGCGATAAAGGCCAGTCGCACTTCGGTTGTGGGTTCGATTCCCACAGCCTTGTCCGACGTGATGGGCTGTCGCCCGTCCTGCAGGTTGTCCTTTTTCTAAAGATATATTACTATAACATCCCCTCACTAATATCGAAAAATGTTTTATCCTAACTTATGTCCAACATAATCCATTCTAATCTTTAGGCTTATCAAAAATACTTCGGTCCAAGCTCATAGTGTAAAGAAAATGATTACTTGAAATGTCACAGAACAATCGCATGAATTCCATGATTTATCCCCCATATATCATAAGATATGTCTTTTTGGTCAAATTACAAACATGTGAATACCTTAATCATGTATTTTCTTGAAGAATGAATACCCATTGAACCTTAGTGAAAACATTAATGCAGTTAAAAGTTAACACTTTCCGCATACCAAAATCCTCAAAATTCTATATACTCAAACCATGATATCACTTAGTCCTTATATCAATCATGAGCTCATGAATGCTGTTAAACATTTCATTTTCTCGTTTTCCCTTCATTATGCGCATATCATCTTATTTCCAAAAATATCTCAATCACTTTGAATACCACATTATACCAATACATAAATATTCAAATACTCCATGATACAACATTATTTTGGAATCCCATTACATAAACACTTAATCATTCCACCACATCGTTGTCATATTCAACATCACCAACAGTGATCACATATGACTTCCCTTTGTCCTTTGCCTTAAGCGGTTGCTCATGTCGATCATCACTAACCCTTGGATTAGGGCATTTATTGGCATAATGTACCATCTCCTTGCACTTGAAACATTGAAGTGTTGGTGGTGAGTTCTCTGCAGTGTTTTCTTTATTCAGATCATTAGAAACCCATTTCCCATTACTTCGACACTCAGTTGCTCGATGACCTTCTTTTCCACACTTAAAACATTTTCTAGTCCCTTTAAGACAATCTCCACCATGCTTCTTTCCACACTTTGTGCATAAGGAAACATTCATCTTCTTTTCACCATTATTTTAAGATTTCTCCTTGAACTCCATCTTTCGTTTCTTGTCAACACTATGAGATGGATAAGTAACACCAACTTCCATTTATACCTTGATAGTACAATGCACAATTTCTTCATAGCTACTGAAGTATCTTATAGCTAATGCCCTTTGAAGATTTGGTTTTAAGCCACTGAAGAATCGATCAACTTTACTTTTAGGTTGCATGATAAATCCAGATGCATACCTTGCAAGCCTTGTAAAATTCTCTTCGTATATACCAACAGATTCATCATCCTTTTGCATTAGTTCAAGAAACTCCTTCTCTATCTTTGTTCGAAGAATACAAGGGAAGTACTTATTGAAAAATATGTTTTTCAACTCGCCCCATTCCATGGACTCAATTTCATCTCTTTACCTCGTATTCTTGATAAGATTCCACCATTGATCAGCTTCACCATCCAAACGATATAATGCTAAGATGACTTTATCATGTTCAGAACATTGTAGAACTGAAAATATCTTTTTAGTAGTATTGATCCATTATTCAGCAACAAGTGGATCAGAAGACCCACTGAAATAAGGTGGACGTTGCCTCATGAAGGACATAATAGAATATTGTTCCCTTCTCTGCTCATTTGGAAGTCCAGAATGATTCATAGCTTGTGTAAGTATAGAAATACGATTTTTCACTCCATCTCCCATAACATTTGTTTGTTCAGGAGGACAATCATTGCATTGATCAACACGGTTCCATCGGGTTCCAACCATTGTCTAAAACCCAAAAAGAATAGTGTGAGAGGAAAAAATCATGCTAGGGAAAACAAAATTATATAGGGGGAGTATCTTCAATATCTAACTTCTTAGGTTAAATTCTATGATCGTTACCGTAGTTCTAGGACTGTATCTTATACGTATACTTATCCTTAGGGACATCGCTAGACATACCTTAGAAATATCTCTAGGGATCTCACTAACGCTTTCGCATCCTAGTTTCCAATGGTTGACTAAACCTTTCCTCTGATACCAACTGTAGAGACCCGAAGCTTGACTTACATTGAAACTACATTACATTTGTGAAATACATAGTACATAACAAAAACACACACACATGGATCGTAATAGTTTAGTGTCTTTGGAAACTCAGAATATAATCTTCTAATCCTGGTGAAAGATCTTCAACATCTCCCATAAAGATCTTCTTTTTTTTATACCTAAAACCTTTATTTATATCATGGGGAAAAGAAAACATAAAAGGGTGATCTCAAATGCTCAGTAAGGGTAAACAAAAGAAATATCAATGACATCATATTCATAAGAATATAACATTTTGGAAATATTAACTTGTAAAAGAGATCATAATTTCATAAACTGGGATAACTCATGGCAGTGAAATGTAATCACAATAATCATAACATAAAAGATAAAACTTTTTGGCATACACACATAATCATAGAGAATCATTTCTTATTAGTCAAGACTCATTTCCAAGACTATCTTAGTGAACAAAGTCCCTTTCTGAACCGAGTCACCCTCGTTTCAGTCCTGTTTCACTGAACCGGTATAACCTACCATTCCAGCCATGTCTATCTCATGGGATATAAAATCTTTACCCAATTCAATTGAGGGAGATATAGGTCCCACCCATCTCATAATGATACCATTCTTATGTGTGCCACAAAATCATAAATCATACATCATTGCATAACCCATGTAATACAAATGGGAATCTTAAACATCATGAAATCATAAACAATTCATATAAGATAAAGGAATTCATAAAAATAATTCCATCACAACATAATCAAATCAATTTAATAATAGGGATAAAAACAGAACCCTTTATTATCTTAGATGGAAAATAATTTTGATAAAACACTTGAACTCCATTATTGAGGAAAATATCTTTTCTTCTTCAAAAACATTTTTCCTTTCTTAACATGTCATACAAATTTAAACTAAAAGAAGTTGATTAAAAATATACTTGAAAACTTGTAAACTATGCTTCTTGGAAATAATGTTTTAAAAATCCGTTCATGTCGTATAAGTTAAAAAAACACTCTTCTCGTACTTTTGTCGGAAAACTCAAAAAGTACCTCGTACGAAAAACGAAAAAAGATTCCTTTCATATCTTTTACTAAAAACTCAACTAAGGGTAAAATTTGATTTGAACAATTGTAGGTGGATGGAAATAATATTACATATTGAGGAAACATGGATGTGGATGATAAAATACACCCCAGTAAATACCAATGTATAAACAATCTCGGATAAAAATGAGATTGTGATATTTCCCTAACCTTAGGTCCGACTTGCTTTGTAAGTGTCCGGACCTCCTGTATAATGATTTAAATAATGTTATTGACTTATTCTAGAATAATACTTATTTTTATGATATCATATAAGGTCATATTCTTAGCTTCTTAGTAGTAATATTTCATTGCTACTTGTTATTCAGGTGTTTATAACTTTTTGTTCTTATGCGTGTTTTGTCGAATAAATTCTTATTATTCTCTTTCGGTTATAGATACATCATTTCCAGAATGGTATTAGTGTAATATATATCATATTCATTCATTCAATTAATTTATATAATCATTATGAAATGAAGATCATGTAGAACAAGTTGCATCACATCGTGGAGACGGTATTCCATACGTACGCACGAGTGATGATATCGTTCCTATGATCGTGGAATTGTATTGGAGTGTATATATACTAGTTCAGAATAAATATCACTTTATAATAGTCATATATAGTCATTATTTACACCATTATACCCATCCAAGTAAGGTGGTGGTGGAAAATAGATTACAGCACGACGTGGAGACGGTATTCCGTACGTACGCACGCGCGGTGATTTCCTTTTTCCGTAGGATGGATAGAAGGTTAATTAGAGTTGTTTCATATTTATAATAACATATCAGTATATAAGAAATAATGATGTTATTACTTTATCATGAAACAACAAAATAATAAGAAGTTTAAGAAGGAAGAAATTGAAAAAGATCGGTAATGGATATTACCTCTTTTTGACGCGCCTTCACTTAACCTCCACTTAAAGAACTAAGGATGGTATTTGAAGAAGACCAGGACCACTAGGATGATACTAGGGAAGTGGAGAGGAGATTTTGTCTGGGGTTGTCCAAGCTTGAATGCTCAAATTGGTGTGAGGTGGAGAGGGAGGAGGTGCCCTTTTATAAGGGAGGAGAGGGGCACCTTTGGAATTCTTTAAAATATTAATTTGTAATAAATCAAACCCCCCTTAAAAACCTCCAAAAATGACTCATATTAAATGATTAGATGATATAGGGTTGTAATCTCATCAACCAATCAAATTTAGACATGTTTGGATCTTATTTTAAACCTTATCATTTTGATTTATCCTTATTTAATCTATTTAAGTTTATTTGTGGTAATAAAATTCTAAACTTTAAATTATAACAAATAATTAATTATTTGTTGTGAATTTTCCATAATTGTTTAATTTATAAATTTATAGACCATATAAATTTAAATTTATAATTTTTAAATATTTTTGTGATTTTTAAACAATTTTATAATATGTTATTTTTATAAAATAATAGTAGTGTCAATTTTGACACTATTCATTTATTTGAATTTAAATAAACTATATACAGAAGATATGTTCGAACTAAAATCTTTAATATATTAATAATAGGTCATATGTATCTATAAAATTAGTGGATCACATTAAAAAGTTCATATAATATTTATTTTATTATTTTTAAAACCTTTTATTTGGTTTATCTCTTAATAAAATAATTACTACATAATTTTTGTATAATTATTTAATATACTTATTTGTTGCATAAAAATTTAAAATAAAATCCTATGATGAAGATAAATATATTACCTTCCACAATAATACTTTTACTCGAATTTATCATCTTAAAATCACAATATTTAAATTGTTATATTTATTAAATTATGAAGGTGACAACTTGGGAATCATTTAAAATAAAATAATATAAGTGTCATAATTGCTTGTATAAGACTCCAAATGGTCCCATATTCAACCATTGGATGATTATAGTTTACATTTACATGACCAATAAGTTTTTATCAGGGTTTTGTACCTTTTATGGTCACTATTCGTTTAATAAAAACTATATTCTTGATTTTTCTCTAGATAAATAATTTCTGCATCACTATTGTGTCACAATTAATGATAATTATTTAATCCCAAAAAAATTCTATATAAATTCTCATGATATAGATAATTTCGTTATCTTTCTATATAATATTCATGTTAGAAGTTTTATGATGTTTATCACTATGTTAAAATTATTATACTTATAAGATTTAAGAGAGTGACATGTTGTCACTTTCTTTGGTTTTAATACTAATTAAATTATTTTCATGGTCAAAAGTCCATAAAATGAATCTAATCCGACCCTTAGTTGATATGGGTTTACTTTTATCCATCAAATAGAATTTTGGCATGTGTTAGGATAATTTTATAATATTATATTTGCCCTTAATTACCCGATTTACCTTTAACTATGGTAAATAAAATTTACCGTAGTTACTATTCATAATTCCCAAAAATAAAAAGTAGCCTATTGACATAATTTGGACCCACTGATTCCAAATATGGAATCCATTTTTTAAAATTCAATACATAGAAGTTTCAGAAATTAAATTAAAATTAATCCCGTTGTCGAATAAAAACAGGTTTTTGTTTAAAACATTGCAAAATATTGAATTGATTTAACGTACGAATTCAAGGTAAAATCAATGCTAATGACATAAATTATATTAAATGGTAAAAAGATATTCTATTTATACTTTAAAACCATTCAAAATTATAATTTAACCACATAAGATATTACGATGAAAAAAGTTGTTTTTAATTAAAATATAGCTTGTTTTTACTATTCATTAAAATGTGAAAGTTACCAGAATAATATGAAAATTTTATCCAAAGTAAATTTTTATTTCTTGATTCCAAAGAAGAATTTTATTTTGTCAAATTGAACTTATAAACATGTCAAAAACTATATTTAATGTGGGTGCGCCATCAAAAGGCGGCAAAACTGCATTTTTTTGAAAAATACTTATTTTACCCGAAAAAATTATTTTGTTCTTATACCATGTTCTAGAAAATGTGTAAGATGAATAATAATGTTATAAAATTCAAAATTTATTTAATAATATTCATAATGGCTAGTTCATGACAATATTATAATAATATATCATTGTTTATTAAAACCCGGTATTGCGTACAACACACGCTTTTGAGAAGGTCGCGATTGCGTGTAATGCAAGCCAAGTCAGGGTTGCGTGTTGTGAAAGAATTCTCAGTTGTTTCATATAACAGAATCCAACCATATTTCATTTATACATTGAATATATATATATATACTCAATGTTGCGTAGAATAACTATTATCAAAATTGTGTGTAACACGGTCCAAGAATAGTGTTGCGTATACTGAAAGCTAATACAGTGTTGCGTATAGCGCAAGGTATTCTTGGTGTAGAATACAACACAAGACATTAATGAAATTAAAATAATATTTTTCATAAAATCTCGGGGTGTTACAGTTGAATCACTGAATGAGGTAAAAAACCATTTAAAGGTAACTTAAGTCTACCAGAATCAATCTCCCAATATAATGTCTTGGATAGAGTGCTTACCTATGTTTCAGGATCATCTTTTATAAAAACTTCAAAATGATAAGCCAGGTTTTCTCATGACTATATATACTCCAATTGATTGATATACCCATCATTGAATCCACTAATAAATATTTGATATGTATTATCAATCTATTTTCTCTTCTCATCATTGGTATTCCCCCTTAATGAACTTCTCATCATAATTTTAGCTTTATCATTAGAAGCTTTTATCACCAAGAAAGCTGAATCCATTTCTTCATCTGAGTGAAAGACCAGGTCGAATGATTTTTCAAGAGCTTCACAAGACTCCCACTACAGATCGGAGATTGAGAGAAACAAATTTATGATCCAAAACCTCATCAAAAAAAGTAATTTCATGATCTTTAGTATCTTTGTCCATCATTTTAACTTTTGACTTCCTAGCGGATCTTTTTTCCTTTGAAAGTATAAAAAACGTGTAGTTATTTATTTCTATATATTTAATATCATGAACATAATAAAATCAAAAATAAACAAGCATCCTCTACCCCAAATTGAAGACATCTTTACTCAACTATGTGGAGATAAATAATTATCAAGTATTGAACAATGTTGTGGATGTAATCAATTAAGAGTCCAAGTGGAGGATATATCTATGAAAACCTTCTTTAAAATATGCAGACACTATAAATTTATTTTGATTATATTAAAAAACAAATTCCCTAACTATCTTCATGGATCTTAAGGGTAGAGTAATTATATATTTCATTGATCAATATGTGGATGTCTTTATAGATGAAATTATCATATATTTTAAGACCAGGTAAGAGAAAGAAGATCATTTGGGTATTTTTTTTGTAGACCATGGTAATGGACGAAATATATTTTATATTTATAAATAATGAATTTTAGCTAAAAATATATATCATTATTAGGTCATGTAATCATGAGTAAGGTTATATATATTGGTCTTTCAAAGACATAGGTAGTTAATCTGTGTCCATGGAGAATGATTGTTTTAAAGATTCATATATTTCCTCGAATGGATGAATACTATTATAACATTGAGAGAAATTTCCAATGAATTTCAAAATAACTATCCATGTTAAATCATATGGTAGTTATGTTCCTTTCTATAGATGAATGAGAATGAAATTTCATGGAGTTGAAGAGAAGGTTGTTCATTGCACCAATAATCAAACAAACCTACATTGGAGAAGAGTTTGTGATATATATAAAAGAATTAAATAAGGGATTGAGATGTGTTTTCATGAAAAATGATATTGTAGTATATGTTAACACTCTCTAAATAAGAATTAGAGATTTTATTATTGAAGAAATACCCGATGAATATCTATAATGATTTCCAAAAAAGTTAGGAAGGTGGAGCATAGATACATTATGATCAAATAAATAGTTTAAGTGGATCATATGAAACTAGGAGAACATGAAATCACATGACACTAAGAACATACCATGGTTGGATTATACATTTCATGTGATCTGATAATGATCACACAAATCCCCTTTAGTGAGTCATTATAATAATTCAAAGCCCCATCAGATAGCATGCTAAATCATGTGAAGAAATTATAAAAATTATTTATGATTGTATAAACCATCACCATATAAGATCCTCCAATAATGTGACATTTCAAATGATAGAAACCTAATAACCACCCAAATCCACATTTAGAGTAAAACCAAAAAAAATAGAATCATCATGTGATGGGAGTTACATTTATCTTCAGATGGGGGAATAATGTGACCCAATATATCGTCTCATTGATCTTGAATGATCCCTTATGATATTTAATGTATTCACTATGAAAGCCTTTGGGTATGTCACCTTCATCATTAAAATACCTTCACACAAATCCATTCAATCATGAAATTCCCATTCATATCCAATGAAACATAGAGTGACTTCCCATGAAAATGCCTACACGCCATCACAAGATCCTTTATTGATCATGCGAAGACCCGGTGGACAACCAATGGGAAAATGTTTAAGGTATTGAATAATAGAAGATAAAATCTAGAAATGGTGGAAGCCGTATTCGAAATGAATTGATGTTATTTTTCATGCATTGGGTTGATGCGGTCCAGATGATCATTCCATTTACAATGTCAAATCCGCTCTGAAATTATGACCTCGTTGGGAAAAGGCC
This sequence comes from Viscum album, assembly GCA_963277665.1. Classification (NCBI taxonomy): domain Eukaryota; kingdom Viridiplantae; phylum Streptophyta; class Magnoliopsida; order Santalales; family Viscaceae; genus Viscum; species Viscum album. The sequence goes on from OY728153.1 coordinate 939,288,961, forward strand.
ATTGGACATGTCACCACTATCGTTTAAAGTATCTCATTTATTTCCATTTTATCATGCAATAACAATATATAAAATGTATGAGTGATAAATGTTAGATTTTCAAAATAATGATAAAAAAGAAGTTGCACTTTTGAGAATGAGTTTTTCACTTTTTTTCATGAAAAGGCCTTCCAACGATCCAACTTGATCTCACAAAGGTCCATAAGAAGTCTCTCAAAGACACCATACCATGTAATCCTGATATTTTGATTGATATGATAGATTGATTATGTAAAAGAACTATGATAATACATGGGTTTAATAAATATGGAGATTATGGAGTGATATCATAGTCATTTTTAATCGTTTGAAACAAAGATAATTCGATGGAAAACCCATGACAGGTTCACACAAAACGCATGATGATCTAGTGAATCAATTCCATATCAATTATATACAAACTATATGAAGTGGTGTAGATCAATGGTGGTGAGGAGAATAAATTACCCCCTTGAAAAAACACACATATGAGAGTATATAGGAAAGAGAATATCTATTAGAGAGTAAATACATTCAATCCCAAGGGTTTTCCACTAAGTAAACCTAAAGAATGACATAAGGGATTATAAAAAATGTATATATACTTATTATTATCACCCTATTGATCATGTAAAAAATGTATGGTGTTCCATAAAGATTAGGAATATGATTTTCCACGTATCAACTTTTTTGTGAGATGCAACGTAGGTCTATCCCTTATAAACATTGAGGCATTAATGAGATAATGGTAGAAAATAAACTAAGACTTATATGAAGATAGAGACACCGATTTTCAGATGAAAGGATAATGCACTTCAAGTGACATATTCATTACTAATGAGATCCTCCTCCATACTTGTCACCCAGGTCATGAAATAATCATTCGACATGTTATCCTTGTCAAACAACATCACTTGAGCATGTCATCCATGTCATGAAAAGCTCCTTGGGACATTTCACCACTATCAGGAACACAATCAGGATATTTCCAACAGAAACCATGGAAATTTCACGAAAACACATTAGGAATGTTAGAATGATACCCAATATAGTTTAGGTAGACAATTTGGATAGGTTATAAGGACACCCCCATAAATATTGACCTTGTATAGCAGGAGTACTTGGGCATGTGACCACAAACCATATAAACCCAAATAAAAGAGTCATGGGTTGGAAAATACCATTTAATATGGGAAGTTTTCATAATGTGTTTGGAATGGATACTCAAACAATATTATGGGTATTATGGGATCCTCTTCTATCTAGACAGGCTCACATGAAAATTCATGGTCCATACTCTTTATTCATTATAGAGAAAGGGTTAGATATATTAAAATGGAAATCTATCCTAGTATAAGTCCTTAAATTTACTAAACCCCTGGACAAATATAATGTATTCACGTGTAATCACCCATTTCAACCCATCAGTGGGTTAAAAAAATTAAACTATGAGAACTCTGACTCATGTCAAAATAGGATATGTAGGACCCCTTCATATGGACCGATCTCTAATGGGCATCCACCTTAGTGAAATTCCCACCATATCTTAGATGCATTAACCCTTGGGACCCAAAATCTTCTTTAGGTATATCATTTTTCCATAACTATCTGAAGATTGAGAAGAAATTTAACAGTAAGGAATCTAATTCTTTCTATAAGATAGATATGTATGATGCATTTCTATGGCCCGAGGTATGTATCAAACACCCCATTTGGTCTTCCCCTATGCATAATTCCCAAATCCATATGTCCTGAGTCTGATCACTTGTTATCCCTTTTTTCGTACACTGATCTAGAATCATGTGGGATTAGATAGTTGCAATGATCAGATCGCTCACATAATAAATTACCCCCATCTAGGAAACCTCAGTTTGTAAGCCATGTTCAGTGACATGATACAGTTAACACATATAAGGTCATCCTCTTCATTCTATGTCTCAAAGGTATTCCAATGTTGGTAAACTCTAAGGACATAAACCTCACATATGTTAATTATTTTTCACAACTAATCTGATGGTTATGGAAAGATCATACTATAATTTCTTTGATTTCTATTATAATAAGGATACATTGGAATCATTTTTATGGTTCAATATCCATAAATGTTACCAAATTACCATCATTTATGTCCTTTCCTCTTGATGTTAAACTAATCATATTTCACTTAAATGAAGTATGATGTTTTTTATTCGTGTTATACATAGGATAAGTAGGTCCCCATTAGAATTTTCAATCCCATCCATGAACCGCCAATCACCTCCTTAGATGGTAGTGAACTCCAGAGTTCTTGGTTACATGAATTCAAAATATATGTAGCTACCCATTACTATGTAGAAATGGTAAACATATATATAACCTTAGATACATACATATATTCTCAGTAGTAGAACCCCCTTTACTTGTATAAGGATTCAACACCTGATTGTTTTTTGGGTTACCAATTCTGTATTAGGATTTGTAAGAGATTCATGAAAATATCAAAAATCCATAAGAGTGTCTCGAAATTGGAAGGAATTTTTCCAAATGTTTGTGATGAGCCCATCCTCCCATCTTCTTAACTAATGTGACTTTATAAGAATCATTGGGTTTTAAACCCTAGATGACCTCCTACTTTTGGATGGAAGGTATACACATTGTTATGGATGTGGGAACCATTTAGAGTTTCTTTGAGAGATGAAAATGGCGAACACAACATTAATGAATGTAATGATAAAATTAATGAATCATTAAATGAATTTTTAATCATTTCTCATAAAAATGGGGAACCATACAGTCTTTTTGAATGAAACAAAAATGGTGAACCCGACATGAATTTATATAATAATAAAAACGAATGGATGACCATGAATTATACCATTTTTTGTATCCTATGATAATAATAATGGTATACATGACATGAAATACTTCAATAATAAATCATAACCATGGTCCAAATGAAAAATAAAATTCTCAATGTGAAAATTTGACATAAGAAAAATAGTCGATCCATGAATAATAAAGGACAATTGTGATAACAGTGCATAGTTGATTGAGCATGTTTCACACATAAAATGATGAATTGATTCAGGAAGTTTTTCATTATTGTCTATTTGAATAAAAAACTTCTCTCATAAATATCTTGACACAACATCATGTCTTCATAAAGAGAATGTTTAAAAACCATAGATACAAAACCAATCTAACTTGGCCACAAAAAATATCTCCCACTTGAAACGTTTATATTTTTGTAAAAAAGATGATAAATTTGGAATAACAATGACATGGTATTATCCTAACCCTTGAGGCTACACAAAGAGGTCTCCAAAAACTATAGATGAAAAGTCCATATATTTTATAGAAATATGTAATGAAACTAGTGACCCTTTTCTTCACAACCAATCACTTTAGAATCTTGTCCTCAGATAATTACAATTAGAAAATTCCATATCATAGGATGATGGATCATGGAGATTATATTACTATATCCCAGTTTAGGTGATTTTTAGGAGGGATCCCATCCACCGTCATCACTAACGTCATCCTACCAATGCATGTCCGTTTTCTTCTGAGAGAGGCACCCATCATATTGCCACCTTGGACACTCATCCACTGGTGATAACAAAGTATCCTTGGTAATGGAATGTTATTTATAAATTTGAGTGGTTTAATATCCTTGATTTCACTAATGAAGTCCATCATTAACTTTTAATGGTATCTAGTGGGTAGAATCATATCCCTACCCACTCAGATCAAGTCAGCAGAATTATTCATGTAGCAACAATAGTGGAGGCACATAACACTCCCCGAATCATGAGTCCCATAAGCATATTCCAATGAGAAAAGGTGGGTAAGAGTGAGATTATATCTATACTTCAATCAATGAAATATGTTATCATATCATATAGAATGAGAATGTGAAATCCTATATTCCTACACACATTTTACTAATGTTTCACTACCTTATAGAAACAATATAAGAGATGAATCGACATATTCCAACACTAGTAAAAATGCACCAACCAAAAAATATCCATAACTCAACAACAACATTATTATATAACCCCGATCATTATGAGAAAGTTTGAATTATAAATAAATCAAGCATTATTTCTCTCATTTGGGATGATTATCAGCATATTCTGGTAAAGGAAAAGGCATAGGACCCAGATCATATACATGTTCCAATTAAGGCCCACCTACTAATTTTTGGAACATTCCTCATGACAGATTCACATTACTATTGAAAAACACAACCTATATACTCCAAAGGTATAGGACTAGGCTTGAATCCTCATTCTGATCATGGATCACCATCTTAGTTTGGATCATTCCATGATGAATGCACACATTTCTATTGAAAATGTATAGTGAAATACTTCAAGGGAATAATAATGGAATCATATCCCCTCTCCAACCAAGGTTTGTTAGTAAAATATGTAAATCACCTCATAGTAAGCTCATATCCCTAGTAGTGAAGCTACTTGGAATATTCCAACAACTAATGGAAGCTTGGAACATATACCTACTTCTTCCAATGAACAACTGCACTTCTATCCTAAAAAAGATATACAGGGGGGAACATATCCATTATCCTATTACAAAGGTCTTGCACATATTATAGTGGGGAATTCCTATTTGAATTAGTCTCATACCCCTTCTTCATACATGATTGACCGACATATTCCAAAAACCACCCATAGGCAGGTCATATTCCTACAAATAATATAGAATCTCACCGGCATCGTCTATTAGATTCTGATCAGTGACCTCCTATTCCTACACAACCAAGAAGTTATTAACATACTATAGAAATCATCATTCAATGTGCTCATATCCCTGCTTAAAAACAAAAAGTAGTTCGACATATTAATCCATGAAAAATAATGAGTCTCATATTCCTGATCTACTATGTGAACGTTTCCTTTATGTTGTGATACACATATCAAAAACACTCTAAGAATACTTATAATCATCAACTAGTGAATAAGGTGATCACTACTTCAATATTTCTCCTCGTAGTATTTTAGATCAGTACTAGAAAACAAACCAATATCCATTTTTTTCAAAAAACCATGGCAATAAACTACCACTACAATTACATTTTTTTAAAAAATATGGCTAAATTTCTTTAATGAAATTTCATATACATGGTTCTCTAAACCTATGGCTATATATCCCACCAATATCCATTGTTATTGTAATATATGGCTATAGGTTTCCCATGTAAGTGTGGAAAAAAAATTCCACAAGTAGGGAACAGGAAAACCTATTTTCGTGTTTTTCATCTTATAGCCATGCTCTCAAAAAATATATGTAAGAAAATATATATATCTATACATATATATAAACCAATAATAATATATTGGTAAGTGTTTATGGGCTTCAATTTAGGTAGAGGAGGTCAATGATTCAAATCTAGAAGGTGGAATATTTAAGTCTATAACTATGTTTTGAAAATATGATAATAGGTTTATTTCCATGTTGTACAATCGGTATGCCTTTTTCCATGGTTATGAAAACATGGAAATAGGTCCACCACCTCCATAGACTATTTCCATGGTTGAAAACCATGGCTATAGCCCTTTTACCACTATTTTATAATCATTGTAATATGTATATTTCAATGTTGTAAAGCCAAGGAAATAGGTATTCAAAACCATTGATAAATCCTAGTTATATAGCCATTACAATATGAACTACAACATGATATACATTTGATATAGGTGAATTTTTTAGTTGTTGATATGAATCACATAGACTCTGCTCCAGAAATATTATGTGGTCAACCTCCACACATTGATATCTTTCCCAAAAAAAGAAAATCCTCCCATTTGTAAGAAACATTTATTTTTATATGTGCTAAAAACATAGACCCTTTTGTATTGAGATATTCCTGAAATACCAAGGATTATTATATATAGTTCCATATGAACTATCATTAGCACTTTACAGCAGTGAGCTGATGACCCAAAGAAGCATCCTATGTTTTCTAACCAAGAGAAGGAATATAATTGAAATGAAGAAGTGGAAACTGTGGATATATGGAGATATTTAGCTAGAAAAAATTCCAAAACATGTTTTGGGATATGGGTACCTCCCAACCATGAGAATCCAAATTTTCAAGAGAAGGAGTGCATGCCTTACATATGCTAGAACATGTGGGTGACTCAGTAGTGGTTAAAGTATTGAAACCTCCCTAATAGGGGACCTGAGAGTAATCTCTAAATCATAAATACACTCTGTCATTAGCTTTACATGGCTGCATTATCTGTATCTGAGAACCTAGATATGTAAGATCTTGATAGATGCATACAAAGTGTTTTTCTTCATATCATAGCATCTCTCCATTGATTGATTTCCAAAGTCCCATAAAAATATTTATCCATAGATGGGGAAAATATGGATCACTGCACTTTAGTATGTTACTAGAATATAAAATCTCTCTAGATATGACCACCTATAGTGGTATATTTTTAAGAGAAATCAGGGGACCAGGTGACAAAAATTCAAGTTTGTTAATGTAACACCCTAAGACTTTCCAATATTTTACTTTTAGAATAAATTTAATTTTGTTTAAGGAGTGAGGTATACAAAACAACAAGATAATATTACACTAAATAACACTAATATTATCTTTCAAAACATAGAATACTAACTTGTCTTGAGTTACACATAATACCGAGTTCCTTTGATAGCTTGAGTTACATGCAAGACTGAGTTTTAACAAACTAAAATATACTATTAATATCATTATATAATATGATATTTATCAACTAGAAATTGTAATTAAATATATTAAAAGTATTACAGAAACATTTAAAGATAAATTTAAATATATTTATAATATTAATGGTTTTTAGAAAAGAATATATAATCCAATTGAATATAAAGGAAATGTTTTTATAATAAAACTATTTTTTTCTCTCAAATGCATGTTTAATTAATAAATTTAATAAATTTAAATAAGTGAATGATATTATAGATAAATATATATATATATTATATACAATCAATTATTTTTTACATTTATCTAACAATTTTAACAACATAAGTTAAGAGAAAATACAATTTTATGCATAAAAAGCTATATTTTTCTAATGGTAGTTTTGCAGCATTTTAATGGGAAATATTTTTTAAATATAAATTTTTAAACTGCTATAAATTATATTTTACGAAATATACTTAATTTTTTAATGGTAATCCTCAAAATTATCTTAGTGTGTTTTTTTTGTAATTTTTTAGGTTTCACTTTTGAAGAATATTGAAAAATATTGAATTCTAATTGAAACCTTATTTTTTATCTAAATAAATTATAGGTGTAAGTTATATTTTTAATTATTTTTAATATTTAATTAGTTTAATTTTATATATAATAATACAATTTAGTTCATTGGGATCAATTTTATATTGAATTTGGATATAAAAACATTTCAAATGTTTGAACACATTCACTTTGAAAACCCTCTTTCTCATTTCATACGTGAGATTAATTTTAATTTTTTTTATAATTCTATAATTTAAATTTGTAAAAATGGATTACATATTGGTAATAATAATAATATATAATTTCTAGTAATTTAATCTTATTTTTGACCAAAATTATTAGTCAATGTAATTAAAATAAATTACATTGACTATGGTGAAAATGAGTTTACTTAGTTGTTGAAATTTAATATTAGGGGGATAAATGACCTATAAACTTGTAAGAAACCTATCATATGGACATATTTCGACCATATTATCCCTTTTCTAAAATTTGGTTCATTATTGGAGGAACATTATGTATGTAATAACTGTCATTAGTGGACACCTTTTTATATTTACAGGAATGCCACTCATCCTTCATTATAAAAGGGATATCACCCCCTCACTTTTTCACACCTCTCAAGATCTTTTTAATATTCAAAAACTTCTAAAATAATATTATGAAATCTCTATACTATTTCTACAATAATATATTTGGAAAAAAATCCAACCAATGAAGCCTTTTTGTGTAAACTAAAAAGAGTTACCTGAAAAAGATGTAATGTTCTTCAATGATCGCATTTTCTTTATTTTTTTCTCAACTCCTTAAATTATAATTATATCATGCTTATATAAAAAAGAAATTATTTTAAATTTAATGAGGTATTGTTTTATAATATTCTCATCTAAAATTTTACACACTTCTATTAAATGGGATACACAATCATCATTTGGGTGTATAGCGGACTACCGCCTCATGAACCGATATCGTTCATTCTTCCATTACCATATTTCAGGGTTGGAAATAATGATTGATTTATTGTTTATATTTGATATATATGATATACATATTTTATTTATTCTTCTTTAACTATTATATCACATATACCTCAATGAATTCCATTTTTTTGTGAGAATGATAGCATTGTATATTGACCTGTGGACTACCGCCTCCTCAGGGCTATGTGATGCGTTCATGCTTTAAATGAAATGTATTATGGAAATTTTCAGTAAAAATATTTTATTTATGTGTCAAAAATATCATACTATAATTATAATATATATATACATCATTTACATTTCATTTTTTAACATGATAATAATATGGACACACCATTCATGCGTACATACGACCTTCCATCTCCATGAATGGTGTATTTCATTTCATGTTTCAAAAAATTATCTATTACTATAAATACATATTTACTGAATATATATAATTAATACATCTTGTTTTACATTATTTAGATGATGAAATCATGATCTATGTAATGGGAACCAAATCAAAAAATCAAAATAAACTCGAAAAATAAGGAAATCAACTCCCAACATAATAAAAATGATGAAATATTATTATTGAATTGGTTTTTGATACGTTATAAAAGGATTATATATGATATCATAAATATTAATATAATTATATTATAACATAATAACATTAATAAAACCATTATACATTAGGTCAAAGAGAATTCCCAAAAATGGAGTTTAGGGTAAGGGATTTTCATATAACTTTATACATATATGAGACAAATGTTATATTCACCACTTATTTGTTTTTTATGGTGTATATACTACCCCTTTTTAATTTAAAATCATTAATCACAAAAAATTCCTAGCATTTAAATTCTCACTTTGAAATATATCATCCAAATAGTTTTTAATTGAAAATTACCATGTTGTAAAATTTATCTTGGATATCTCACTTTCTCTTGGGGTTATAAACGTTATATTGAAATAATAACATAATTATAATAAATTTTATTTGTAAATTAAATTCCAATTAAATATAAATATTATTGGATGATTTATATTATTTCTTCTTAAAGATAATTTTATTTTTCAATATGGTTCTTTCTTTGAACAATTTTTTTAATTTTAGAAATGTTGATAAATCAATATCTTTTACTCAATATGGATATTTAATAAGTAACATTGGTTATGAATTAAATCAATTATTAGATATATGAGAAAATCATGGCAAATTATTATCATGGTTTGTGGAAAAGTTAAGGTATGGTCCTCATTGCATTGGTTGTCTCGTGATATGAAATAAATTGGTGACAAACCCTTCGAGTTTGTTTCTAAAAAGAATGAGAAGGGTTTCTACCCATAGAATTAAATCACATTGACAATATGTCTTGAGGGTATAATGGTTCATGTTCTAAATAAATGATGATTAATAATTAATAATTTCTGTCATTTTAGTTATTTTTATGCAGAGGATTTTCACAATGATAAAAACTATGAATTCATTTATTTCTCTTTTTGTTGATTAAATTCAGTGTATGTTTAATTATTTACCTTTTCATATTGATTATTATTTATAGATCCATTATATATTTCACTATACTTAACCCTTAGAAAGAATTTGAGCTCACTGTTATTAATTTTCCTTTCCCCATGTTGTGAAGAAGATATTCTCGAATGATTTTTGAAGGATAGTGTTTTTTGTTATGTATTACGTTTCATTTTCTATTTCCAAATGAAAAATTGGTATCATGTATGTAATCTGGTATTAAAAAAATTGGAAAACCACCAGTCCATTGGGATGTGATTTATTGTATCTTATTCCAAATTAATTTTAGTATGCATCGACTCTGAGATGCTGGGGTCACAATCACTATAGTTGGTATCAGAGGAAGTTTATCAGAAACCATGGGAACAAGATTTAGGAAAACATAAATTAGCAAACATAACCCTTTGGAATAATTATAGAATAAGTATATAATAACATCCCAAATTAATAATTTTTATGATTATGATACTTATACACATAAAATTTTCAATTTACGATATGTATTTCATATATGTTAGGATTATACATTCGGTTTAATAATGTTATGATATAATCTATCGTATGACCTTGTCAAGAAATGGAACATTGAAAGAATAAGAGTATCAATACTCATGGAAAATATAGATGAATCCATGATATTAAATATGATATAGAAGGTATTGGAACTAATAAAATTATGGATATATTAGGTAATATTAATAACATTTTGAAAATAAACTTTCTCGGATAGATGGAAATTATCCATATTGAGATTCTATGATGTTGGAACACATTATGTAATAGTGGACCCCATAATTTAGAGGGAATAATGATCCAATGGTAAATGAGAAATGGGTTAAGTCTTTGTAGAAGATAATTATGATGTTCTGTTATGGTTAAAAGGAAAAGGTTGCACATTCTGTGTATTGTCTCAATAGAGATTCTAATCAATGGTGTTCGTTAATCTAGAATACTAGGCAGGAAGAGGAAAGATAACACATGGAATGGAATGATTTTTAGGAGGCATTCTTTCACAAATATTTCCCACATGAGAAAAATATTCAGATGAAGATAAATTTACATAGATTATAGAAAAATGAGGAATAATTATTTCAGAGTATGAGGATATCCTTAAAAGGTTATCAAGGTATTATAGGGATTTTAAATGAGACATGGAATACAAGGTTGACCATTTATTTGATGTTCTTAATCCATGTCTCCAAAGGGAAGTGGTGTCACAAATTGTTTCTTAATACAATGAAATATTATCATGTAATAGCATGAAAGAGAGATAATTCTCCAAGGCCTATGTATTCAAATGGAATAAATATAGGAAGAGTGGAAAATATATAAAGATGGTAAAGGTAAGAATGAAATTAAGGTTTTTCCAATATAAAATTTTGGAATGGATCACCCTTGTATGTACTTAAAGGGATTATGAGTTTGTTATAAATGTAGAGGTAAGGTTGAGAATGCAAAATAGTTAAAAGAGAGGGATGAAAAGGATACTATTCAGGGTCATAAAATATAGGAGATGGGGAACCACATACACAAATTCCCTAAGAGTCAAAAAGATTAAAACTCAGAAGATGATAATGGATTAAGTTCAGGATTATGTTACTATCATAGTTGAAGTAGAATGATTAATTTTATCTAATATTTGGATTCTAGAATAATTATGTAAAAGTTTTAATTGATGGTTTAATGGTTATAAGTATTATGAAATGTATAAGAATTCTACTTCATTACTTTTTTCATCAATTATATAAATACATGTGTTGATTGGTACCAATAACCAAGAAAAGTGATTCAGTAGTATGATGATATTTTTAGAATACTTGTGGTTAAGGGAAAGATAAAACATAATATGTGCCTAATGTTGAAGTAATGATGTTTTGATAAAGAGACAATTGATATAGATAAATTAATTTGGATACTACTAAATACCTGGGAACTAAATCAAATGATTTATATCTTAATACATGGAAGGTTCATAAGGATAAGAATTTATGAAATGGTTTATGTTGAACTTTATACAGGGTTTTATAGCTGAATATAGTAATTCATCATATAATGAAACCTATTATAAGATATGAAGTATAAATAGTTCAAGTAAAAAATTGAAGGATAATATTGAGTTTATAAAATAGAAATATATCAAGTAAGTATATTTACTTATATTCATGGAGAGTGAACGAGTTCACCAACTCAAAGAAAAGGGCCTTAAAAATTTATTGTCTTATTATCATCAATTTTATGGTATCAGTGTCCTTTTTCAAACCTATGGTTTATAGAATTTTGGTAAAAATAATTTCTTGAACATGTTCTATACCACTCTCAATAATAACTTGAAAGATATAGTTTTCATCCATGTCTTTGTTTTAACTAATGTTCTCAGATTCGAAAACATAGTTTTTTTGTGAAATTTTAATATCTATTATCCTCTTCTTAAGAAAATTTGTTATTAATCCTATTTAGGAAGCATTTTTTAGTAATATTATTTTCAAATATCAAATTTTAATTACAATATAAAGTTTGAATTGTGAGAATAAAATTTATTTAAGGTGGGGAGAATGTAACACCCCAAGAGTTTAAAATATTTTCCTTTTAGAGAGAATTTATTTTTATTATTAGCTTAATGTATATGAAACACCAATTTAATATTACGAAAAAAACAACACTAATATTATCTTATGGTAAAGGAAAAACTATGTTGCCTTGTGTTACATACAATACTGAGCTCCGTCAATAGCTTGTGTTACATGCATAACTGAGTTTTACGAAACTATAACATACTATTAATATTATTATTTAATATGGTAGGTTTTTAATATCCATTTTAACTTCATGTATGAAACTTAATAACTAAATTTGTAAAATATTGTTTACATATGTTTATATAATTATTTGGTCATTGAAATAAATATATAATCTAATTGAAAATAAAGGAAATGTTTTTATAAGAAAACTATTATATAAGACCAAAGACATTTTGTATTATTATATTCCATTAATTAATATTAGTGAATTATTTTAGTAAAATATTTATATAAAATAGTCAATAAATTAATTTTTTACATTCACCAAATACATTTTATAGCCCAAAGATATAATAAAATCGAATTTTATGCATAACAAACTAATTTTTTCTAAAGGTAGTATCACCACCTTTAATTTAACTCTTATTTTATATATAATTTTTGACAATTTCATAAATAATATTTTAAATAATGAACATAATTCTTAGAATATAAACCTAAATATTATATTATGTTTATTTTTTGATATTTTTCTATGAAGTTTCATTTTTTATGAATAGCGAAATGGACTAAATTTTAACTGAAATTTTTTTTTTCATAAAAGTTGTTTATAGGGATAAATTATATTGTGAATTTGTTTTGAATTAGGAATAGATCTTGTTTACATATATTAATTAAATTTATGTCATTGGGATAAATTTTATATTTAATTTGGATATAAAAATATTTCAAACTTTTGAACATTTTCATTTTAAAAACTAGATTTCTCATCATTTTTGAGATAAATTTTAAATTAATTTCTCATAAATATGTTATATGAATTTGTAAAAATAAATTCTATATTTGGAATTATAATAAATTATTATTTCTATTAAGGTAAAAAAAATTCAAATAAAACATTAGTGAAGGAAATTAAAATTAGTTATGCTGTATAAGGTGAAAATTAGTTTTATGTGTGGTTAAACATTAATCATAAGTGTCTAAATGAATTATTAACATATAAAAACCATTTTTATAGAATTATTACGACTATATAGACCCTTTTTTTAATTTTTTTTATTATTTCAGGAACATTATGTAAGAGAGACCTTCCAATCGTATTTACCAATTTATATTTATAAGAATGACACTCCTACTTCACTATAAAGGGAACCCACCCTCCTCAATTCTTCACACCAATCAAAAACACTAGATCATTCAGAAAATAGCTAAATAATATACCAATATCCCTTAACTCATCCTAGAATCCTTAATTTGGTTGTTAATTCCACCAAGGAAGTCTTTTGATACACACCAAAAGGAGTTACCTGAAAATGAGGTAATATTATTCAACGGTCACTTTCATTTTATCTCAGTATGAACTCATTAAATTTTTCTTATATCATCATTATATAATAAATATAGTATATTAAATATATTTATATGTTTTTATGAAAATAATCTAAAATAAAATTTCACATTCATCTATGAAATGGGATACACAATCATCATTCATGTGTACGACAGACTACTACCTCGTGAATCGATGTTTTTTTTCTCCCATTAACACCATTCATGGATAGACATAATGATTTATATATAGTTTATATGTTATATATATGATATTATAATGTATTTATGATTCTATAAATAATATATAACACATACCTCCATGAATTCCATTTTTTTGGAATACAATAACATCATTTGAGGATGTGTAGACAATCAGCTCCTCAAAGCGATGTGATGCATTCACACATTACATGGAATATATTAATAATGGGTTAAATAAAAATATTTTATATATATGAAATATACATGATAATGTAATTTTAATATATGTATGTATCATTTACTTTTAATCGTTTTAACATGACATGAAATGGTACCAACGCTCATACGTACGGAGGACCTACCATATCAACGAACAGTGTATTTCATTTCCAATCTCCAAAATTTATCAATTAATCTAATTAAATTCATAATGAATATATATATTATTTACATCATTTTTTATATTCTAAATATTATTAATTCATAATCTATATATTATGAAAAAATAAAAAGTCAAAATTGACTTAAAAAACCAGGTAATCAACACCCAAAATGATGAAAGATTATTAATTAATATGTTATTATATATTATAAAAGGTTTATATATGATATAATAAATAATAATATGGTTATAATATAAGTTAATAATAGGATTAAAATAATTATACGTGAGGTTAAATAGCATTCAACCAAAATAGAGTGCAAGGTAAGGGATTTTCATCTCACTTTTTTACATCAGTGAGATAAATGTTATATTCACCATATATTTATTATGCCACACCATTTAAATTTAATATCAATAATAACACATAATTCATGGTATTTAAAGTCACACTTTGAAATACCTCATCCAAATTATTTTGAATTGAAAACTACCTAGTTGTAGAAGTTATCTTGAAAATCTTACTTTATTTTGTGATTGTCAATTTTATCATTAAAAAATAAAATTATTGAAAATAAATTTAATTTGAAATTAGATCTATATTATATATCCATATTCTTGTAGGATGTATTTTATTATTTCCAAAACTGTATTTAATTTTTAACATATGATTTTTACTTTGATTGTTTTTTGATCCGTTTGGGGAAATATTAAAATATATATATATATGTTGTAATAAATATATATTTGATAAGGAAAATTTTTTTGAATTAAATTTATTATTAAATATATGTGGAATTATTTTTAAATTCAAGTAATAGGTTTGGTATTAGATAAGGAAATCCCCTTGATGCATTGGTATTCTCATTGGATGAAATTAGTTGGAGAAAAACCCATTGAGTTTGTTTCCAAGAAGAATCAGATGTGTTTATACCCACAATCATAAAATAACTTGAGAATATGTCTTGATGGTATAATGTTTCATGATCTAGATTCAAGATGTATAGTAATTTATCATTTCCTTCGTTTAAGTTATTACTATCTAGAGTTTTTTCACCATAACAAAATAAATCGATGCATTTCATTATCAACTTATTGATTAAATGAAATGTGTGTTCAATTATTTAATTTTTCATATTGATTATTCAATATTGATTCATTATAGAGACATCTGTACTTAAAACATACTGTGAATTTGAAATCACCCATATTTTTTTCATTACCTAGGTTATGAAGAATATATATTTGAATGAGTTTTCAAGGAAACTGTTTATTAAATTTGGTCATGTATTATGTATCATTTTCTATTTTACAATGTAAAATGAGTTTCATGTATGAATTTTTTTTTTCAAAACTGGTAAACTTACAGTCCTAGGATGCATTTCCCTCTATCTTATTTGATTTTTATGAATGTAGGTTGATAATTTATGAATCTAGGGTTAGGGTATCTACAAAAAACAAAATGTGATTCCTCCAATTTGAATGTTCAAAGATGTAAAGAATGGAGGGAGAGGGGCATCAAAAGAATCGTATGATTGGATCCAAGAAACATGGAAAAAATATTTTACAGATTAATAACAATGTTGAAAACTACCTGATAACCTACTGTAAAAGATAACACTCATCATAGTTAGTAATTACACTCGACTAATACACAAGAACAATTAATCCAAATCATATGGACCTCAATAATAGCCAACATAGAATCCATTCATAAGGAAACAAAACCCATAGGGATGGACCATTTTACCACGAACTCCACTCCTTAGGTCATAAATCCCGAAAAAGATCCATGAAATATTAGTGGTAGCTGTAGACCAACCATAGCTAGTAAGACTGGGGATATATTTAACTCAATAACCATCACTAGGTTCATCAAACACTTAGAGGATCATAGAGAACTCAGAAATTGTTCCATATTAAACCCATCCTATAGTATTAGGGGTATTTATATCTCAATTTCTATAATATGATCCATCTGATACTACCCTGGTATAGTGACCCCCACTGTTTAGATATTGACTTACATCAATTTTGCAGAATACTTAAAACATTATGCAAATAGACCCCAAAGACTGTATTATTTTAGTGCCTTTGGAAACATGGAAACGTAAGCACTGGTACATAAATGAGCTTCATTATCTATTTTTAGGTTCTTTAATAATAGAACCCCTCTTAGAAATATCATACATAAATTATAAATTTATATCATGGGGAAGGGAACATAAAAAAGGGGTGATCTCAAATGTTCAGTAAGGGTATGCAAGGAAGATATGTAAGAATAAATATGAGTGTAAGTATATAAGAACATGATCATGATGGTAGAAGATCATATTATGCATATCAAAAACCTGAATCAGGGAATAAATATTAGGAGTTCATAAGGAATGAATCATTGAGAATTCTTGAGCCTAATCTATGAAATCACAACAAAAGAATAAGACATGGAATCATGTACTACACATAAACATAGAAAATATTATGTCAAGGATACATACCAATACATTCCTAATAAGTTAAGCTTGGGATAAAACCAATGTACCTACATTGGGCTTGGGATAATAACCCATGTACTATTTTATTTTCAATAATTGTATACAACCTGTGTTCCCTCAAACATTCTGTCTTGGGTTTCCACCCATATACCTTCTTGTTTTCCAGCTAAGGGTAAAACCCATATACCTTATTGTTTTCGGGCATGGGCGGTAACACATGTACACCTTGAGGCCGTATACCATTTATCATTCTACAATGAAATGGATGGAGATATAGGTAACTCCTATAACATAATGAAATATTACATACATGTTCCACAGAATTAAAAAAATCATATCTTAACCCATGAAATAAAATGGGTGTCACAAACATCACATCATAACCTAAGAAATGAAATAGGTTTCATAGAAATTTAATCATATTACATCTTATAGAAAATATATAGGTTTAATAATTATTTCAACATAGAATAACCCATGAAATGAAGTGGGTTTCATAATCATTATCATGGTATAACCCATTCAAGTGAAATGGGTTTCATAATAATATAACCCATAGAAGTGGAAGGGATTTCGTTAACATATATCCCATGATAGAGAAATGGGTTTCTAAAAACATAATTTAAACAAATTATAAACCATTCAATGAAACAATATGAATTGAACCACTGGATCATTTCCCAAAAAGTGATGATAACACCAATGGATGTCATCTTAAATGGGAAATTATTTTGAAAGACATTTTTAATTAATTTCGCGAGGTAAATATGATTTCTTATTTGAAAAAAGATTTTTTAAAGACATAAAACATTTTTAAAACATTTTTATTTAGAAATACTTAGAAAAAGTAGAAGGTAATATTGAAATAATATTGAAAACCTTTGTATTTGAAAACCAATAATAGATTCATGAAAACAATTTAAACAAAAATTTCCTTGAAAATATATAATTGATTCTTGAGAACATTTTAGAAAACATTTTCCTTTAAAAAAAATTAAAAAATATAAAATAAATATTGAAATAGTTTTTGAAACCATTTATTTAAAAATAAACGGAAAACATATAAATAATCTTGTAAAATGTTTATAAAACATTTTTAGAAGATATGGTTTTGAATTAATGTATATTTCTGACATAAGATAGAGGTAAAGTCAGTCTTTCAAAAAAAACATTCTAAATAATCTTTTGTAACAAATAGGGGATCAATATTACCATTACATTAATATATGATGAATATAAAAGGGAAATTAAAATTAATGAGTTCTCTTAATATGTGGATTAAAATATTTCATCAATGGAAGTATAATCGTATAAAATCTTGATAAACAATGAGATTATGTCAATAAACTATTAGAGTTGTTTAAATTTGAAATAAAATACCCATGTAACAAAATGAAATTACATGAAGCCTAAAATATCATTAAAATAAATATATTGATGATTTAACATGTCAGGGGTGGTATATACACATCATATTATAATATAGTTTCATACATGGCTTGTGTCTCAAAGAAGGAAAATAAAGAAAAATTACTTTACCAGTTTGGTATATTTTGAAACATAAATCCCATGAAATTAATAACATTAAATATATATGAAAATAAAAATTAATCTAATTATATGAACCATTTAATATATTTATGGGTAGTATAAAAACCACATATAAAAAATACGAGGTTAACATGACTTGTGTCTCATAGAAAATAGAAGGGAGACGAGGAAACCATTACTACATGAGTAACATTAGAATAGTGATCCCCAAGAAAGAGTAAAATAATTGAAGATTTTAATGCCATTAAATAAATTAAATTAATGATATAACATTTCATAGTTTAGTATATACACCCCAAAATATATTTGAGTGGTGATTATGCCCTGTATCTCACAGAAATGAATAGTGAGATAAAATCCACTAAGCTTATGTATTTACTCTCATTGTACTCATACAAACGTTCTATATAATAAATATAAGATTATTATACACCTTTTAAATAACAATATTATGATATATAACACCATATATAATTTTATTATGAATTTATGTTACCTTCTTGTTAACAATTCCATGTTACTGTTTTGTTTCGGGTAATATTCGCTTTCTTATTCGTATATGTTTTGAATCATTATTCTGATCATATTATATAGATAATGATTTAATTACATCCATAATGTAGAAAAATAAATAAATTATATATATATTCAGTATATATGTATTTATAATAATCTATAAAATATAGATTGTTGAAATGCAATACATAGCTTCAGGAGACGACATGACATACGTACAGATGAATGTAGTTTCCATTTTGATGTTGTTTTGTAAGGAATTATATATATGAAATATATGTATATATTTATATATATATAATATCATTATATTAGAATTATTTTGTTATATATATCATATATTTTTATTTAAACTATCTTTAATACATTCAATGTGAAGTGTGAACGAATCTAATCACTTTGAGGATGTTGCAGTCCACACATCCACAGCTTATTTTATCTTATTTTAAAAGATAAAAACTATGAAGGTATGTGTTATAATATTATTAAAGATGAATAAATAAATTTAAAATATCATATATATTATATATAAATATAATTTCTATCAAAATTACCTCTATGATAGGCAATAAAGGAATAATGAATAATCATAGTTTTCTAAGGCGGTAGTTTGTCGTACACCTAAAAAATACGTTCATTCCCATTAGATGGAAGTGTGTGAAGGTTTAGGTATAACCATTATTATAAAAAAATATAATTATAATGAGGATAATGGTGTTGTTATATAAGAGTGGAATAATGAAAATTTAATGGGTGGAGAAGGAGATAAAACTAAATAGTTTGAGGAAGAATGTTACCTCTAATTCAAGTAACCCCTTTTGGTTTGTACCAAAGGGATTATTTAAATATATTTATTCCCAAATATAGGCTTCAAGAATTATTTGAGTTATTTTTTGATGATATATGGTATATCATGTTCAATATAATGTGGGTTGAGAGAACTAACAAAGTGGGAGGAGAGAAGGACTTTTTATAGTGGAGGAGTGGTGCTCATGTAAAAACAAAAAGGTATACAATAATTGGAGTTTTACAATAGAAAATGTTCTTAAAAAATGAAAAAAATAATGGGTTAAATGTTAATTATGGTCAATAAAATATAAACCACACAGAAATAAGTGAATTTATTAATTTTTTTCCGTAAAATCTATGTGTCTCTAATTTTATCTTTATTGTTTTTATTAACCATAGAGTATTATAATATAAGTAATTTAACCCTTAATACTGAACTAAAGTGAGATTTATTATAAAAAATACAAACACATAATTATAATTATGATATATAATTTACAAAATTCAAATACCTTGTGTGTTAGAAATTTGTTATGAAACAAGCACATTTAATACACAAAAACCCTTCTTTAAGAGAGATTATGGTAAAAAAATTTATACAATCTATCGACCAATATGTTAATTATAATTATTTACCATGAATGGAACATATTTTATTTTTATTAAAACTTATAAATAAATTAGAAAAATATATTTTTTATTAGTTTTTAATCATTTAATAAGGTATCATTTATTGTAAAATAACATTAATATAAATATTGTCATTATTTATTTAATTTTAATTAATAAATATCAAAACAATATTGGAATTCAAATATATTATGTTCATGGATTTTAACATGATATATTAATCTATAAAAATAATTATTGAGAATAAGTCAACCAAATTACTTCACCATTATTGTTTAGAGTGTCATTTATTTTTTGTAATTATTAACTAATTAATCCATACATTGGCATTTATTAAGAATTTTAAGTAAATAAATAAACTATAAAAATTATTTATTTGTAATTATGATAAAAATTAGTCAATTAATTTAAAAAATGATATTTATAACCTAATGTATGTTTTTTATTCCATATCTCAATATTTTATTAATTTTGAAGATGAGGAAAGTACCCTTTTTGTCTTTTCCCATACTTAACTTATGAAATATGGAACTTTTACTAACTATCAACTCACTGAAACATATAATTTGAACCATTAGTGGATATAGTAAAAATATGGGATGATAATGTATTTTTTAAAAAGTTTAAGGCGATTTCCCCTTAAGTTTAATGTTTTGTCCCTAATTAAGCTTATATTTACCGTAATCACTGTAATTAATTTTAATCACATTCATTAATATTTTTGTCAAAAATCATGTTGATATTATAGGACTGAAAATATAATACTGATTAAAACCATTTATTTCCATTTTTCCAAATTTAAATTTCAGAAGTGGCTATATTACTATTTCTACTAATCTCGTAGAGATGGCGAGATAACAATTTTTTAAAGAAAAAATGTTCGATGTTCAATAAGTGTTTATAACAAATTTCAATATAAAAAAGATTCCAATAACCGAAATTGGAATAATATATGTATAATTAATCTATTGTGACATTAAAAACCAAATTTAAATATATTTTATCATTAATAACTATTTAAACCAATGGTCCATTTTTAATTAAAATATATAATTTTACACTTTCAAAAAAATTGAAACATCTTAAGAAATTCCAAAAATTAAACCTAAGATAATTTCAACTTATAATTAAAAAATTATTTTTTTGAAAATAAAATTTATAATGGTCATAAAATTATTTTTGACATAGTTTCTCCATTAAAAGGTTATAAAACAAGTTCTTTCATATAACACAAGCTAACAAGGTGTTGCGTGCACCAAAAGACAATATATGTGTTTCCTATAATGAAAGATAAAAATAGTGTTTAATATAATGGTAATAAAATTATTTTGATGCATAAAATGAAAAACATTGAATTAATTTTATATTTTCTTCACCAAATCTTAGGGCATTACATTCTGTTCCCATTAAAATAAATTTAACCCTTGAAATTTTTCTAGGTTAACAATGGTTTAATATTTTAAGGTTTCTTTCACAATAGCCCACATAGTAAAAATAAATACTAAAACTACCTTGAAAAAATTATGTCAGAACTTTAATGGGTACCGAATGTAAATAATAACTAGCTTCCCATATAGTATAACATATGTGGGTAGTGAAAAAATTGTCATGGAATAGAAATCATACCATCACGTTCTAATAGAGAGTGATAGAGAAAAAGGTCTAGAGAATGTTAACATCCACAAACCATAAATCAATGATGACCTAAGGTACCATTTGATTAATCCGAAATGTAGGTACTGGGATATCATTTTTGGATTCTAATTTCATTTTCCTAATGTTGAATAATTTTCATTAAAATATATACTTGAAATATTTTAGTACAACATCACCATTTTTTGTTATTTAATCCACTTAACCTTTTTCTCAAAAAAGGAAGGTGAATTTTTAAATCCCAAAGTTCTAATTGATAATGATATCTATGATATTGCATCCCATTTAACATTAGTTATCATCAATACAATTTTCTTAGAACAAGTTATCCAATATTCATAAATCATCATGTAGTTAGATAACACTTTAATCTAACCAAATTTATCTGAATTTTAATATAAATTTTCCATAAATCATTAAAATTTTAACAATTCTGAAATTTGAAAATACAAACACTAAAAATAATTTCATAGAATCATCTTAACGTTGATCCCATAGATAACACATTTCATCTCTTGGTCATTGCATTCCAAACATGTGAATAATTTTATCGTGTATTATCATGAAACATGGTAATAACCATAATTACCATACATAATTATTGAAAACATTCATGTCTTCTTATTCCAATGTTTACTAGCCATATTTCTTAAATCCAAGATGTTTTAAACTTCATAAACAACCTTTTCAAAAATATCCATTATTAGTTCTGAGGTAACCAATACCATACAGTTTACTTATTCTTATCCAACATATCTTTATCAAAACAACAATATCTCAAAATCAGGAATTAATTAAGGGTTTCCATCCATTAATTATAATATAATGTTCTAGGAAATCACCTTTTTAGTCTATCATAACCATTCAACAAATTCTTATAAATAATTAGAAAAAACATAAATTGAACAATCTTTATTTAAGTCACCATTTATAATTTTTGAATCCAAATACAAAACTACATCAATACTTCTACATTAATTATTAGAATAGACTAGGTACTTACTTTGTTTAGAAGTAAATTTTTATGTCATGGCATTGATTTGGGTAATTTTCTTGTTCTGCACAAATAAGACATTGAACTCCATGAAATTTTTTTACTCTATGACCAGTTTTTCTACACATATAACATATTCCTTTTTATTTGAGGTATTAGTCAAAGTTCTTATTCCCATATTGTTGAGATGTAGATAATTTAATCTTATTTACTCTACATTCCTAACCTTGTGATCATTTATAAAATTCTATTGTCTTATTATTTTATGTTTAGGAATATCAAAAAAGATAAAATTGTTAATCATATATTGTGATAAATGATTCTTTATAATCGTTACACCAATCTCTCTATTGATTATCTCATTTTACTTGTCATCAAAAAAAATTAAGTTTAAAGGATAATATAGATCCTTATGGTTCCCTCCATTGACTAAAACTGAAAATCATAATCTGATAAAAAATTATTATAGTATTAATACACTTAATCATAAAAAAGAATAACTTATTAGATATTTAAATCATTGATCATTCCATAATGTAGGAACCCTAGGATTATCATAGACAATGTAATTTTAAATCCTTCTTGAAGGTTCATGATGACATTGTTAATTCCCAAAGCATATCCCCTAGGAGTATCAAACTAGGTGTGTAGGAAGAAACATTGTCCTGTATTAGGTTACATTTAGTAGGCCCAATGAACCTTGTCATATGTTTTACCTCTTGGTACATCTGTTCCAGATCCACGTCATCTTCTAGAATACAGACGAAGATATATTTCATAGAATCCACTTACTCTTTCCATTACCAAAATTCTAGGACATTTTCCTATACCTTTCCTCCTCCATAAAATAATCCTTAAAAACATCCATTTTAAATATACTTATAAATATTCCAAGGGATCTCATTAATGTTTCCACATCATAGTTTCAAAAGGCTGACTAAACATTCTCTCTGATACCAACAATAGAGAACATCTTTTTCATACATTGAAATTACATCACATTTTGCAGAATACATAAAACATTACAAAAAACAGATACCAAAATACCATATTATTTTATTATAACACGAGTCCATAGGTGAGGATAATTATTAACCACGAGGTCATTCATGATTCAAACCCATGTTAGATATATCATGAATAAATTATACCCTCATAATATGGAGAAGGAATAAAAAACTGGGGTGATCTTAGATGCTTAGTAAGGGTAAACAAGGGAGATATGTAAGCATAAACCTGAGCATAAGCGTATGAGAACATGATCATAACATTAAAAGATCATACCCTTCATATCATAAACCTGATTCACAGAATAATGTTTAGGAGTTCATGAGGCATGAATCATGCGGTTATCTAGGGAAAATTCCCAAAATACATAATAAAAGAATAATACATGGAATTTTGGAATATACATAAACATAAAAAATCATATGTCAATGGTACATACAAAGACCTTCCTAACATGTAAGGCATACTCTACAACCCACATATGAGCTTTGGGCTTGAGGTAAAAACCTATGTACCCTCCTATTTTTAATTTTTGGATACAACTTGTATACCCTATTACATTTAGGCTTGGGCTACAACCCACGTACCATCATGTTTTCAGGAATGGGATATAACCCACGTACCTTATTGTTTTCGATCTTGGGTTATTACCCATGTACCCTTTCATCTCATGTACTTTTTTTTAAAATGTTGGGGTTTATGCCTAATTTTTATTAAAGAAAAGAAAAGGCCTATTTAAATATGTAAAGGGAGACCCATTACATAGCTCGAAGACATAGTGGGTATTTATCCCATTACATGGTATGTATGCCCTTTTTTTGCCTACGGACCATTCTGTGAATAGTACTGCTACAGTACCTTCACTACTGCAGTACTGCACAGTACCCACCCCTACTACAGTGCTTTGTCGCCGCTATAGTGACCACCACCACTACAGTGACCACTGCCACTATAGACCACTACAGTGCCCACAACTGCTATAGTATGCTACAGTACTGCTACAGTACCTGCACCCAATGGGTTTTGAACCTCCATTTTTCATATAGAATTAATGGGTACTTACCACTAAGCCAAAACCCAACTACCCCTTTCATCTCATTTACAATTTATCATTACCAATACAATTGAGGGTGATATAAGTCCCACCAATATCATAATGGAATCATACATATTTGTTCCCCAAAATCTTAATCAATCAAATCATAACCCATGAAATGAAATTGGTGTCAAAAACATCATATCATAACCCATGAAATGAAATGGTTATCATAGTCATCTAATAAGATCATAACCTATTGAAAATACATAGGTTTATGAATCATTTCATCCGATAACAACCTGTGAAAGAAAGTGGTGTTTATATGAATTTATCATGGTATAACCCATTTAGAGAACTGGGTTTCATAAGCATATAACTCATAGAAGAGTAATAGTTTTCATAAACATATAACCCAGGAAAAAGAAATTCGTTTTCATAAACATCATACCAACAAAAAGTAGACAATTTAGATGAATAATATGAATTGAGTCATTGGACCATTTCCCAAGAAGGCATGGGTAGCACCGATGGATGTAATCTTATATGGGAAATAGTTTGTAATGATCATTTAAAAAAATTCTTGAGTAAAATATCCTTTATTATATGAAAAAATAATTTTTAAAATATAACAAGTTTTGAAAAAAAAATTATTTGAAAATAAATTGAATTATTAGAAATAATTCATGAAATATATTTTGAAATATTTTTTATTTAACACCTATAAATGTAGTTTGAAAATTTTTTTAAAACCATTTCCCATGAAAACATATAAAAGAAGCTTGAAAACATTTTGAAAAAAAATTCATTGAAAAAAATTTAAAAACATATAAGGAAATATTGAGAATATATGCAAAACAATTTCATTAAAAACACATTGAAAAATTATATATTATTTTGGAAAAAATTTATAAATTATTTTTAGAAAACATGGTTTTTATTGAACCTAGATTTCCGTCCGAAGAGAGAGGTAAAGATAGAAGTTCTTAAAAACACACTATTAATAATATTATAGCCAATGAATGAACAAATGGTACAGATAGAAGAATATATCAAGAATATACTGAGGATAAGAATCTTCAAGAGTTCTCATGATAATTGGATCAAAATATTTCATAAATGGAAGCATAATCATAAACAATCTTGATAAGTAATGAGATTATTTCGATAAACTCTTACCACTTTATAACTATGAACTATTCTCCCCATGTAAGAAAATGAAATTAAAATATTATTAAAATATCATGGAAATAATTATATTCATTATTTAACATGTAAATCGTAGTATATAAACCTCATATAAAAATATTGCTTCATAACACGGAATATGTCTCAAATATGGAAAATTAAAAAAAATTACTTTACCAATTTGGTAAATTTTAAAACATAAAAGAAAATAAATAAAGATCATAAAATGGATATTTAAATACCCATTAATTTATTTATAATAATCATAGAATATATTTATGGACAATATAAACCAAACATATAAGAAATACGAGGTTAACAAGGTTTCTCACTCACAGAAAATAGAAGTGAGACAGGAAAAACACAAATACTTAAGTAACTATAGAATCATGATCCACTTGAAAAAAATAAGATTAATGAAAAAAATTTTAATCATTAAATAAATGGAATTAATGATATAACATTTCATAGGATAGTTTATACCCACAAAAAATAAGATAGTGGTGAATATGACTCGTACCTCACAGAAATAAAAAGTGACATGAAATCCCCTTACCTCATGTTTTTTCCTTTTCTGTACTCATAAAAACCTACTATGTAACAAATATAAGTTTATTATTAATATTTTAATGAACAATATTCTTATATATAATACCATATATGATTTTATTATAAATTTATATTACCCTTTTATTACTAATTTAATGTTTTGGTTTTATTTTGGGTAATGTCTTATTTGTTACTCGTATATGTTTTGACTTGTTATTCTTGATCATATTACATAGAACATAATTTAATTACATAAAAAATTAAAATAATTATATAAATATAATAAATATTCATTATATTTGTATTTATAATAATCTATAAAACATAGATAGATAAATGGAATACACAGTTCCTCGAGATGGTGGGTCATATGTATGCATGTACGATGTTTCCATTTTGTTATCATATTGAAAGAATGTAAACACAATATATGTATACATGTATATAATTTCTTTAAAGTATGATTATTATGTTATATATATAAATATATTATATATTTTTATCTTAAACAATCCATAATACATTCTATGTAACTTGTGAGTGAATCATATCACTTGGGGGAGATGATAGTCCGCAAATCCACAAATGATGTTATCATATTTACAAAAGATAGAATGTTTAAAATTATGTGTTATAATATAATTAAAAAACATAAATTCATTATAAATATAATATATATTATATATAAAAATATTTTCCATCATAATTCCCACCACAAGAGGTTATAAGGGAAGAACGAATAATCATTGTCTTGTGAGGTGGCAGTTTTTCATACTCATAAACAATACATTCATTACCCATTAGATGGAAGTGTGTCCATGTGTAGGTCACAAACATAGTTGAAAAAAATATCATTATATTGAAGATATTGTTTCTGTTATATAAACATGGAATAAGTATTATTGAAAGAGTGGAGAAGGAAATAAAACTGAATAGTTTGTTGAATAATTTTACCTTTTTATTCAGTTAACTCCTTTTTATTATCACAAAAGGTATAACATGGATAAAATTGTTACCAAAGGTAACATTAAATGAGTAAGGGAGTTATTTAATAAGATATTTTTTCTTATCTTGGTCAAAGAAAATGTGGTTTTAGAGGTGTGAGGATGTGGGAGGAGGGGATGCCTTTTTATAATGGGGGAGGAGTGACACTACTTTAAAAACCAAAAAGTATACAGTATTGGGTGGTATCCCTTACCTAAAATGCATATAAAATTAAAAAATAATGGATTAAAAGTGAATCATTGTTTTAAAGAATCTACACAACAAAAAAAGTAAATTTTTATAATTTTGTTCCTTAACATTAAAGTATCCTCAAATATATCATTTTGGTTTTTACTAAAGTATATAGTATTCTAACATAAATAATTTAACAATTAATAATAAATTAATGTGAGGTTTGTTATAAAAAATATACCCACTGAATTATAATTATGATATATAATTTACAAAATTAAAATATTATGTGTGTTGGAAATTAATTTTAAAACAAGCGGATGTAGCATGCCAAAACACTACTTTAATCGGGACTATGCTAACAATGTTTTTACTATCTATGGGTCAATATGCAAATTATAAAATATGAATTGGTATTTTCATGGACCATATATTCTATTTATTAACACATAAAAATAACTGGGATGAATGTATGATTTTTAAAAAATTTAAATTATATAATAAAATATCATTTATTGTAGAATAAAATAAATGTATTATTTGAAATTATTTATTTAATTTTAATTTAATAAATATTAAAAAAATATTAGAAACAAAATATATTAATTTCACAAATTCTTTACAAGATATATTCATAAAAAAATTAATTATAATAATTCAACCAATTTACATCAATTTTATTATTTAAAGTACCATTTATTTTAGTTAATTATTAACTAAATATTCACTACATTGGAATTTATTAAGAATTTTAAGTAACTAGATAATCTATAAAATTTATTGATAAGTAATTATTATAAACACAACTCGTGTAATTTTAAAAAGGATATGTACATCAAAAAAATATGTTGTTTTTTTCATATCTCAATGTTTTAAAAATGATAATGGTGAAGAAATTTAACTTTTTTGTCTTTTCAAATACTTAGTTATGAAGTAGGGAAATTTTATTGAATATTATCCCACTACCTCATAAATTTCTAAATCATAAGGTATATATTTTAAATATGGGAAGAGAATATTTTTTTACAAGAATCTAGATCATTTTCCCCTTAATTTTAATGTTTAGTGAATAATTATGCATAATTTTACCTTTATCATTATGATTAATTTTAATCACATCCATGTATGTTTTTGTCAAAAACTAATTTGATATTATTAGAATAAAAATATCATAATGATTATAATTTTTTGTTTATCTTTTTCCAAATTCAAATAACAGAAGTGGCTTGATTATGCTAGATGCTAATCTTGTATATGTCGCTAGACAATGTGTTCTTAGAGTTTAATTGCTCAAAATATCAATAAGGTTTAAAAAAAATTCATTATAAAAAATATACAAATAAAATAAGTTAGATAAATATATATATACATGTTTGATCTATTGTGACTCCGAAAACCAAATTAAAATATAATTTATTACTAATAATGTTTTAAATGAAATGATATTTTCAAATAAAATACAAAATTTTTCACTATTCATCAAAAAATGAAACTTCTCAAATTTTTTGTAACAATTTACCCTATGATAATTTTTACATTTGGAATTCAAAAAAGATGTTTATTATAAAAAAATAATATTTATAAAGGTATCACATTTTTTTTAACATCGGTGGACCATTAAAAGTAGGTAAAACTCGATCTTGTATGTATCATATGCCAACCTAGTGTTGTGAGTACTGTAATCCAATCAATGTCTTTCTTGTAATGAATGATCAACATGGGGTTGAATATAATTCAAGAAAACATATTTATTTTATAAGAATATATGAAAATGACTATAAATTGTGTTACGTGAAATTAAAACGATTAAATTAATCAATTATTGTTCTTTAGAAAATCTCAGGGTGTTATAACTAGAATCATAAAATCCTAAACTATAGGATTAGAAAGATCCAATAGTGGCCCAAAATAATACCAAACCTAAAGGATTCGTGTATTTGTTTTCACCGTCATCACCCTATATGGAACCACCCTTTCCATGTTTTGGAGGTAAATACTGACCGCTGGCATCTAATTTTTTCTCCCACCACGAGACTAACCTTATCTATTTAGGGGTCCTTCAAAAAGAATGATGAGAATATCCCTTAAGGTTACTATTCATATAATGATATAAGAGAAATATATGGAATGAAAATCAAACCACTTAAGTTTCATAAGAAAAAATGGTCCAATATTTTCGAGGGTTTGAGAAATGACCCTAATGAAACCCTCAAAAGAGGAGAAAGAGGCATTGAATCACAATATTGTGCAAAGAGTAATGAGATAACTACCATTTACCAATACATATCAGTGAATTTAATCACCATCAATATAAAAAATTGTGTGGACCTAGATATAAGAACATAGAGATTCAATACATAAACTATACCTTGAGAGTCAAGTGATTTGGATGAACAAAAAAAGTTGCACATTCATGGAATCAGAGAAGGATCCAGAACCTGCAATATCTGAATGATGAATTTCTAAATATACAGTGAAACAATGATAAGGATAAAAAAAATGTCTGGTCATAGCCCTATAACTACCGAAAGGATCTGAAATTCATTCAATAGAAGAATAACTAACAGAATACCAGAATGAGATACAAAATCTTAGATAAAATTAGGTGGAACTACTCCGGGTAAGCATTCTCACTAGTTATTATCCTCACACAGAGATTAATATACCCCTCTCATATATCATAAGTGATCTTAAACACCTAAAATGGTGGAATCTGAGCATCATGATGGATCTGGATCTTTGTTACCAGTCTATATAAATTTGGTATTTGAGGATGATAATGAATTTCCTCTATTATGACAACAACCTCTCCATCTTTAAGGTTAGAATTCAATCCACGATTGGATACAAAATCACTGCGATATGAAATTAGGACAACCTCATCAAGACTCACCCACTATCCATAGATATAAGGTGATCCAAACATGATTACCTATAGAAATCCTAAACAACATTAATTTAATGGATTCACAAAAAGAATCCATTGAAGGGTGGTGTGAACCTGCGAAACCATAAAAGATGCCATATCTCAAATAGGTTCATGAGACATTTCACCTTACCAAATAAATAAATGCGATCTTATCAACCTTTGATAGAACATGATATCTAGAATAGCATCTCGTGTACTTAATGTCCCGATGTGACCAGTTGATGGGCTCTCATGATTAATAGGATGTGACCAAATAGAGATGTTTTGAAAAAACATTGGTAAGGACAACCATAATTTTGTACAATAGCATTACACTAATAAATTTTATGTGATTGGAATAAATTCATCATAAATTAATTTATAATTTTATCTTCTTTTAAAAAAAACCATTATTTTCCACTTTAAAAAAACAAAACATCACGAAATGATAGGTTTTATAAATTTCTCACCATATTGAATGGTTTAACCTGTTCCCCATGTATCTTTCTCTCACAGGAGAAATTACTGGAGCTCCATGATGAAAATATATGGGATGATATGTAAACAACTTTGACCTTACTGAATTATCTAGGCATATTTTGTGAGTTCGTAGATATGAAACAATGCCTAAAAGATAAAAGTCTGTATACTCAATATAAATCTTATCCCATTCCCCTGGAATAAAGAAAATGGATTGATGAGGTAGTGAGTGTTTCTATTACCCTGAAACCAGTATATGTTCGCAATCAAACACCTAGGCAGGCATCAAATCATCATGTTCCTCCCTTTGAACAATAGTAAGAACAATATCATTCTTATCCAGTAGAAAAAAGATACCCAAGTCACCCTTTATTTTAGGGCGTAATTAATAAAGGATATTCTAAATGATATAATAAAGTTATAAATTATTTCCTTATAGTCACATAAAATATCCAACTCAAGTTACCAGAGACTTGGAAATCCAATTAGCCCTACCTCACTGATTTTCCTGACTATTTCACTTTTCATAAGAGTCTGGGTCACACCATTAATGAATACCTTTTCCTTAAAGACACCACCCCATAGCATGGTTGATTTTTGAAAGGTTATAATAGATAAGGACTTAACATAGTTGACCTATGTGATTATCAATTGACCATAAGAAGATGATGAATGGATTGATGTTCCATCCATGCGTGGATAGATGTTCAATAACTGGATGACTAAAAATAAAATTGGCCACGCATATGCCACACTGAGTGTAGAACTTCACAAATTAACAATGATCATGGTACATTGGGAGGTTATATTTAATAAACCCCTGAAGGTATACAGTATCATTAGAAACATGAAAACACATAAAATAAATTGTCATATAAAGATTCATCACAAGCATTGACTCTTGAATATTTCTTTCCTTCGGTATCTAGAAAACATAAACAACCCCAATTAATATAACCCTCTTAGAATGAATAGATTATTTTTGGTTCTGTTAGTTTATTTTAATTAACTTATCCCTTCATTAATAATTAATATGAATCTAATTAGAAGTTCCTCATATCTAAGTTGGATGTTGGAGTATTAGGGCACAAAAGTGAAGGATACAGGGGATGATGTGGACTTGGTCGAACATAACATTTAATTCAAATCCCTAAAATTCAATATATATAACTGATACTTAGGAGTCAGCACTCCATCAATCCCAATAGAATCATTAAGATGCCTAAAATCCCTCCATTTTCCATTAATTCAAAGTAATTTTACATGACCAATTGATAGGGTGCGATTTTCTAATTATCCTAGGAAAAGGGGAAGGTTAGTGAAACATAAAAAACATGCAACCGATTCTACAAATTCTAATCGAGTACTAATAATATCAAGCTAAAACACCTTAAATCATGTTCCAAATAATTGGGAGAACCTAAGCATTGGAGTTACAGAACTCTTGCACAAAATTATTACATTCTAAAATAATTGGCCGTTGTTCTAGAAAAACTATCAATCCTGGATATGCTTCAAATTTTAAAATAAGTCATACATGCACTCATCAATTCCCCCCAGATCCCACATTAGTTGAGATAGAATTCACTATATATGAGTTTTACCTAGTGGATACTCTACCATTAGAATGTCATGACACAATATCATTCTTAGATTAGGATCTTGAAGAAGTTATCTAGGGACATTTTGGACCACATTATGTTTTAAGAAAATAAGAAAATGTAGATATTTGTTGGTATATAGTTGAAAATGGATATTGGATCACCCTCATCCCAATTCATACCCTCTAAAGTTTGAGATATATCTAGTGGTACATATCACTAAAAAATATAACCGTTCAATGATATGATAAGAGTTTTAAAAGGTCTCTTGTGAAGTTCAAACACATGACTCAATGGTTGATGATGATATGTAGGTTTCTGCACCCAATGTCATGGGGAACACCTTTGTGAATCCATGTAGCATTCTCAAACACTATTATGTGGTACCCATACACCTGATTGAGGAAGAAGTTTTAATCCCAGTATTCCATTGTGAAAAAAAATCATAGGATCATGTCCATGTGAAAGCAGTCACGTCGGCTGAAGGGGTTTCATAAAAAATGGACAAAGCTAATGATATATAAATATTTGATAATTCAATAATTAAATCAAGATAAATTAATCATTCACCATGAAATATTTTTCCACTATATATTTCCAAGATCCTCCTACCCCTAGTGGAAGATTAAAATAAAAAAAGCATCCCATGAATCTCTCGGTAATGACTGCAATAGTCTAGGATGAAAATGTCTCTTAAAATGGACTATATTACATCAATAGTTACATAGATGAACTCAACTTACACACCATGTCTAAAAATTACTCCACAAACTCAAAAAATTAAATCAGAAGTGGATGGCCTTAGGGATGGCCCTTCTGAATTGATGGAAGAATTATCCACCCCCATCGATGAGAACATGTAAGATAATCTAGGAACTGAATATGACCCACGACTTATATTGATTATTGCAACCATTACTCTTGAGGATTATGGAATGTAAATTTAATTTCCAAACAATCATAGATTTATATTATCTTGGAAACATACAAAAATGTTTGGGATAAATCTTGACGTGTCTAGGCACCGTATGGGCTTACCCAATGACCATTGAGGTTTCAAGCAGAAAACATGGAGGATGTACCTCTATCATGATACTAGTGTAGAATCCAAATTTTAAAAAAATAATAAAAACAAATATTATATTGGAATTAAGGTCCCCAATATGGCTTTCCTACATCGTTCGCATCATGAAAATATAATAGGAAGATTAGGGTCTACATCAAATTGAAAGACTTTAATAGACACTAACCAAACAAAGATTTCCCATTTATGATCACAAAATTTTTTATTGATGAAATAGAATAATTCTGATAACTTTCCTCGATAGATGGGTAAGTAGGGTATAATCAAATAAAGAAAACCCCTCAATATGAAGAATATATCACCTTTAGAGCACCTCTGGGGATGTGTTTCAATCTGGTCAGAGCCTTTGGATTAAAGAATTATTTCACTATTTACCAATGCACCATTGATCATATATTTAAGCCATTATTTGGGTGAATAAAATTTTTTATTTTCATGATGTGGTTGTCAAATCTCGATAGTGATGCGATCACCTTACATATATTCAAGATATTATCAATTAGTTTCATTATCATAGTTTGAAGATGAATCCCATATAGTGTAAATTCATAGTAAATTTAGGGAAATTCCATGGCATTGTGGTATGCCACCTTGGAATATAGAAAATACCAGTCCAATCCTTGATATTTTTCCCCTTGAAATATTAATAAACATAGGGGGATCCAAGGGAACTACTATTACATTCAGTATTTTTTAACTGTATTGGCTAGAAAGTATCTCCCCTTCACCACGATAATAAAGAATTGAGTTACCTACAGATGGGATGAGGAATTCCAAGAATACATTCAAAATATCATTTACTGCTTACTACACCCACCTATCTTGATTATTACATAATAAGGAAACATGCTTATCTTATATGTTTCCACATTGGAATGATCGATCTGTGTTCTCCTCACTCAAAAAAATGACTTATGGAATGAAAAGAACTTATACTACCATAGTTTATTAATGCTAGGTACTGAGAACCATTATTTTGATATCAAGAATTAATTCCTCACACTCATATTTGTAGTAAACAGTATGAGACATTAATTTCAGCATTATGAACTCCACTTTATATATAATATTGACCCTATTATGTACATCCTTGGACTCCCTATATTGAATGGGATTCTAGACCGATGTGGAGTTATTCTAAAACAATATGAAATCTAGTGCGTGTCATATAATACATTGAAAAAGGGCCAAATATTATTTCCTTGTAGTATATCCTACCTCGGAAAGCACACTAGCAGAAACAAAGATTCCAAAAAATGGTTTTTTATTACATTACACTACCTGGACATGGGAGATTTATTTATATAGTTCTTCTTGAAATAAAACAATAAATATGATGGAAAAATTAAATCTCAATAAGGGTTTTATAATATATTTTTTGTTTCAATATATAATGAAAATTTTCCCTAATTATTCTCACTATGTGACTTCTAAACTAATGATGATCTAGAATACTAATCCCACATCGGTGGCTTGGAAAGATTCATAGAGCTATAGATAGACTACCCAAATATCAAAGGAGATTTGGAGCTACTGATTAGACATACAAATGTTTAGTATTCCACCCAGAAGGAATAAATTTTCCCTCACATCATATTTTTCAAAGGATTGATGCCATAATTCCCTCTTGAACCAAAATTCCATCACATTCCTCAATAAAAAAACTAATGTCAATGTACTAGCTAATAAAAACACAATCCTGGATGACCGAATCAAGACGAAGTGGTTTTCTACATCACACATCGAATGATGGTCTCATCAGTCATTTTTTGTAACATAGAGGAAATAAATGTGGCCAAAACTACCATAGAGTGTGATAAACTAATATCAACACCTGGATGGATGGAGTTTATAGTTGATTAACTCCAAAATTGGACCCTCTTATTAGATTGAGATGAAAGGGAATAATATTAATGCCAAGAAGCAAACATTACCCTTCATGAAGAGTCAAATGAGGAAAAAACCCATACATAAATGAAGAATTGATGGAATTATATTAAGATACATAGTATAAGGATAAATTCCATCCATAATTGATGAAGTCCATATAGGCTCCCATGGTTATCCTCAGTCTAGGAATAGACTCTACACCAAAATTAAGATTATTTCTTACTACTAGAAAAATGATACAAGATTGTGTGGAATTCACAAGGAAATTTCATACATGCCAGATTCATGAAAACTTCATCTAGAAACCCCAATATTTTTTACTTATAGATAAATATTCTTGTATATTTAACGTATTGGGAATAGATGTTGTGTGGCCATATCCCCCAGCTAGAGTTAAAGCTTTTGTGAGGCAATACCCCTCAATGATGTTGGGATGAATAATATCATCATGTTTTTGAAATAAAATATCATCAACATGTTTAATTCCCCTCCCCTGATATTGAAATACAATAAAACTAACTGATATTCCATGAAATTGATGAAATTATACTAGGATTACAACATGAAATCCAACCATTCATCCAGCCATCCTGTTATTGAAAGTTAAAAAAATAGAGAACTTGAATAAGTCCTTATTAAATATACTATAGAAAATAGTGGAAAATGATAAGTTGTTCTATCCAGACAAGCTCATTCATGATTTATGGGAAAACCCAACCACCACACCACTGGCACACAAGAAACACTATATTAATTGGTTATGGATCCAAAGCAGCGTCTCCTATAGAATTGAAGTTCACCTTTCTCCAAAAATCTATTTATAGAAAAATATTAGATGCTGAGAAATATCAAAAGTTTATTAATGATTCAGAATGGCTTAATGAGAAAATATTGTTTAAATTTCATAACCACAAAGTTCATCATAATAGAATTACATTAGCCTTCAATAAAAATGTTCACCACTTCTCATTCCTTAATGGATAATTGATCTTGTGTCTAAAAACACCAGTGATACCAAGAAAGAAACCACCAAATATATAATCTATGTGATGATGACCTAATATCATACATAAGGTCTATTCTAGTTGAGTTTTTTTATTTCCTCATTGGATGAGGAATTCATTAAGCCCCACCAGTATAGGGTTTATAAAAAAATATTTCACATAACATTAATAAAAATCCAAAGTTGTGTGTGAATGAATCTATTCTGTGTGAAATACCATGTCTTTTAAAGAAGAATATAAACTATATAGTATTTTATATAGTATAAGAAAGACTCTAAACTGTATAGCATCTCATGTATTAGTATCATGAATCAAAACCACACAACATCATATTCGTTGGAAGCATGACTCTAAACTATATAGAATCTTCCATCCTTACCACATCATGATAAACTGCATTGAAGAAGTTCTTAACACATGGATTTAAACTACATTGAATATTTCCTCAACACATAATGTGAAATTACAAGGAATATTTTATTACTACATTACAATAAAATACATTTATAATGTTACTTCAAAGACGGTTCACTACACATAACCTAGATCTATGAGAAATAAAAAGTAAGTACTCCTCTCCTTGGGTGTATGTCAAACCCAAATAGGGAATCTCCCCATTAAAGAAATAAGTATTGCTTTATTCTTACTACTATAGGATACATAGTGACAACATGATATAAAATCCTATGTCCAACAATAATATAAATGAAAAAAAATTCACCCTCTACGTATGGGTTAGACATGCATCGAGAGTGTTTAATTCAAGAACTATATTTTATTGGATTCCTCCTATCGCAAGATCTATAGGGACACCTAGATCCCAAATACTATGTCCAATCACAATATAATGGAAAACAACCCCCCTTTTTGTATGGGTTAGACCCGTGGGTAGTGTTTTCTATTCAATAATAACAAGTGTCTTGATTCCTACATTCACATGATACATAGTGACACCTATATCAAAAAACATGTGTCCAGTTACAATATCAATGGAAAAAACCATCTCTACCTATGGGTTAGACCTAGATGGAGTGTTTTCCATTCAACAAATACATGTGGATTGCTTTTTTTAATATCACTTGATATGTAGTGATTCCAAGAACCCAAATCATTGGTCCACCCACAATATAAATAGAAAAAGTCCCCCCCCCCTCTATATATGGGTTAGACTTGTGGGGATCAATATCCATTTTTGAAAACATGTATGCAATGATTCCTACTATCATAGGATAAATAGTGACTCCCAAATCAAAAATCATGGTTCTAGTAGGAATATCAATTGAAAATATTCCCCTATACATATGGGTCACGCTTATATGGAGATATTTTCTTTGAATAACTACTTGTAGATTGATTAGTATTTCTATAAGATATATAGTTAAAATATATCAAATCATTGGTAAAACTGTAATATAAATTAAATAAATCCCCACTATTCATATGATTCATAATTGCGTGGAGAGTTATCCATTCACAAACTACGTGTGGATTGATTCCTACTATCATAAGATTTGTAGTGACACAAACATCCCAAATCCTGGGTCTATCCATAATAAAAATTGAAAATATTCCCCCTAAATGTGTGGTCTAGACCTTCCTAGAGACTTTTTTTGTTCATGAACTACATTTGGAATGATTCCTACTATCACATGATATGTAGTAAAACCCAAATCAAAAATCTTGGGTCCAATAATAATAGAAATGGAAAAAATATCACCTTTTTCATATGTGTTAGACCTGCATAGAGATTTCTATTTTCATGAAATATGCATGGATTAATTACTTCTTTAAAAAAAATTTTAGTGACACCCTAAACCCAAATACTAGGTCCAAGAACATTTTAAATGGACAAAATTCTCCCTATGCATATTGGATAGAACTATTTGGAGTGTTTTCCATTCATGAACTACATGTTTCTCAATTCCTACTATTATTGAATATATAGTGACATCCAGATTCCAAATCATGGGTTAAACCAAACTATCCATGGAAAAAATTTCCCCTCTATGTATTGGTCAACCTACACAGAGAGTTTCATTCATGAACTTCATGTGTCTTGATTCCTTCTACAATACGATATGTAGTAACTCCTAGATCCCAAATCATGGGTCGAACCCCAGTATTAATGGAAACATTCCCCTTCATTGTATTTTTCAAACCTCTATGGAGAGTTTTGTATTTTAGAAATAAGTGTGCCTTGATTACTTCTATTTAAGGAAACATAGTGATGCCAAAATCTCAAATCCTATGTTTATCTATAGTATAAATACTATAACATGTTTCCCCTAGTTGTGTATGGTTTAGGACTACATAGGTAACTTTAAAATTCAATAACTACTTGTGTATTGATTCTTGTTACAATAGGATATGTATTTATTCCTAAATATCCAATGTTGGGTTGACCCAAAAAATATAAATTATAAAAATTCACCCCTCTCTACATATGTTCCGACCCTATATAGAAAAGATATGAGAACTATATGTGGCTCAATTTATACCACCATATGATATGTAGTAATGCTTGGATCTTCTATTCCACGATCAACCATGCATCATAAACACTATTAATCATGAACCACCCTGACAGTCAGATCCATTTAGAGGATTTAGTACACAATAAATTTTGAAAACCACTACAAATTCCCTATCACATATATTTATGAAAACATAGTTGATTGTCAAACTATATATTGTTTCTCAGGATGATTATGGGTTATGTGATCTTAGGGAACCTAGAAATCCAATTCGGTTAGCACAATGAAAGAATTTATTTGATAGGTAATGTAATCATAGTTTTAATATGTTAAAATACATGAAAAAAACCTTGTTTAATGATGTTTAACTTCAAGCTAATGTCTATGTCTCATGAAATTAAATTGCACAACAACGTCTTAGTCGTAAGATGTTAAACTACATGAAATGATAACTTAATTGAAAATATAAATTCCCCATTGTGGATTGTGTCCACAAGTACCATATGTTTTATCACTTTATAGTGAAATTTTTTCGATGCATGATGGTGTAGCTTTAGGGTGCCCGAAACCTTCTTGAATACTAATTTCTCTGTAAACCAACTTCATATATTCAATATCTATGTTGATACCAACTGATCACTTATGTTGATATCCTTTTCCTTTATCCCCATAGACCATGGGCTCCATTTATCCTTGTTCTCTCCTATTGAAAATTTGTATCATATAATACCGAATAAAAAGGATCCCCGCTATGATTTTCTAGTGAATAAAAAATGCATAAGAGCATATTCCTGGTGGTTGTTTCATCCTAGAGGAAAGGACACTCTTAAACCCAGGAGTTATTGTCCGAACTACATGGAATATAGGCATACTTCTTTATCAATGGTTGAAATGGACCCACCTGTTTCCAGCTCCATTTATCATATATATTATTGGTTTATTATTTACACTATCCATAAACAAATTATTCAATAAGATTCAGATACATGTGATGCTTCACATATGTACATTGTAAGCATTTTCAAAGAAAATTAATGACATTATATCCATGTACGCTTCTGTTTTGGGGTATGAATATTTTTTAAAGTACTAATTTCTTGAATTCGGTCACTCCTCTCAGTTATATGTCCTAGTTTCATGACATTACACTGCATTACATATTGTTTATCTAGTAAGACATTAATCTTCTTTGTGTTGTCCATCCTATCCATGAATCTATACATAGGATGAATTTTTCACCATGATACCCTAATGAAATATG
This sequence comes from Viscum album, assembly GCA_963277665.1. Lineage (NCBI taxonomy): Eukaryota > Viridiplantae > Streptophyta > Magnoliopsida > Santalales > Viscaceae > Viscum > Viscum album. The sequence continues at coordinate 939,329,661 of OY728153.1, forward strand.
GAAATTTTTTATCCATACATATGAGATTGATTTATTTACCAGAAACCTTATCTGACTATTATAGTGAGAGTCACTAAGGAATGGATATAGAATTCCCCTCTCCTCTGCACATGTGTCAGATCCACATAGATATATCCTCTTAATGGGGATGAATATAGAATTATTCATACTGTTATAATATTCATAGGAAATCTCATGGAATCTCTGATATAAACTTTTTATATGCCTCTTTTTAATGAAGGATGTGTCATATAGACTCCCTCTACCAATATACGAGTCAGATCCTCATATTGTTTGCTTTTTCATGAGATAAATCTTAATAAGAAGGTCTAAAACATATTCATACCCATAAATAATCTTGGTTATGTATAAAATGTTTTCCCGACATATGAATTCCTATGACCAGTGAATGTGTCCCTAATTATATCTATCATAGATGATGCTAAATTTTTTGGAAGAAATCTTCATTAGTTGATGTTAATCTTCATGAACAATGAATCCCTAATACATTAAGTTAAATCAGGCAGACCATATCCCATTATCACTGCTTATAAATGTATCAAAAGTGACTAACCTCGGTTAATCAAAGTTTGTGGTGCTCCCATCTAAATTTTCATCACCTCAATGTATAAGTCACACTTCATATCCTGAGCACCTCAGTTGTTGTAAACATTCCATGGCCCTTGGAAAGAAGAAAAGATATCTCTATTTTACCATGTAAGTGGTGGATCTGCATAAGGGGCGTAGAAAAATTAACCAGAGGCATATTGAACCTATAGGATTGGACTTTCGATCATTATGATCCCTAATATCATCGCAACAGAACTGTTCACCTTGTAGTGAATCATGGAAATCTTTAGAATGGATTTCTCACACCATTAATCATGACCTGAGAACCATGAGCCATTATTTATAACACTCTCGTCTTTTTCTCAAAAGGATGTTGGAGTACCCTTGACCATGTGAATCATTATTTGGTTTTTTTACAACCCTCACCTCCTAGAACATCTATATTCATCATGACCTTAAACAGCATGAACCTTGTTCATAGTTTTTTGACCTCAAAATTTATCCTTTGATAGTCCAAATTTCAAGACCACAAAATGGAAGTGAAAGATCCATAAATCTTTTATGGATGAAAAACACCAATTGTTGGACTGATCTATAGTCAAATATCTTCTTACTATACTATTCATAACCAGAGTTTAGGAAAATGTTAAAGAATAAATATATAAGATATAAATCTCATTTCGTCCTCCTTATGTTCCTAGTGAATGTCAAAAAATGCTCACTAGACCCCCTAGTCCATGAAAAAGTTATTGAAATGATTCATCACATCTTATTATCGTGATAATGTTCCGACTGAGATATGACACAAAATTTTTGGTTTCCCAAACCATTCTTGAATATTAAATTTTCCAAAAACCACATACATGTCTTTGATGTCCGAGCTAACACAAAAAATTACTTCAGTTAATACCCTTATCCATGATCATGATAACATTAAGTTACTTATTTTATTTTTTCCTCTAGAAATCTAGTAGTATGGAATGATTTATCTAAATGAACACTACTATTTTTCACTGGTTAATGCCACAATGCTAATGATATTATTCCTAAAAATGTTTAATACCATAGGAGACGCCCACATAAACATAGATGTTATTGTCTTGACTGTGTGGGATATGGGTTTCCACCATTTTCAATGGTTGAAATATAACCACCAATTTCCACCTTCAGTTGACTCAAATATCATTTATCCAAGATTTGAAATACCCATATCTCGACTATTCTAGTGGATATGACATCCTTTATGTTCCATCACATTGTATTGTACCCTTTATTAAAGTAGTGATGAAATATTCCATTACCAAACATTTTGATGGCCCACACAATTTGACATAAAACCACATATCATTGAGACATAGCATCCTCCCAAGAAAATAAACATCCTTAGGGTTATATAACCATTCTTAGGTAGCACTTTTTTTCATATCGTAGTTCATCATCTGAGTTCGTGAATCTTCAAAAAATTTCCATGGCACTTAGAAAATGTAGGGACCATTACATTTGACCATGCATGAAATACCTATTGGATCATGCATATGGAACTATCAAATACAAACTAGAGGCATCTTATTATTAAATGTATGGAACTCAAATCATCATGATCCCTAATAACACTTTTGTTAAATCCAATAAAATAATGTGTTTTGTAGCCATCCCTAGAATGTATACCCACTTACATATTCACTGGTTCATGCTCTGAGACACATGGTTTACACAGCCCACATTCCTACTATCCATTTGGAATTGGCACCCCAAACATTTTAAAATCCACTAATATCCTTTAACGTAAGAATGTTGGGTGTCATGAACCATTATGGTTAATCTTCCTTCATGTTTGAAATAATAACATAGTGTACCAGAACACTTCATGAACAATAATTATTCAAAATATCAATTAATTATGTAGGATATAAGAACCCTTCATGGAAACTTGTTCTTTAGAATCCCATTATGGATCCAAGGTTTTCAAACCCTTCATCAAAACCCATCATTCACTTAAAGGAATAGATGTTCTAATCTAAAAGCAATAAATGTGATAGATAGAGAGTCTTAGAAAAAAGAAACTAAACTTGAACATAGATGGACTGAGAAAAAACTACCCTAAAACATGAAAACAAATGGTCCAATATAGAAGAAACAATAATACAACAATGTTCTTGGTTGAATGTCCTTAAATAAGGAATTGAAATAGAAATAATGATCTCCATGTTAAAAACCCCAAAAAGGAACCCTGAGTAAAAATTCATATCACTTATCACTTAAGACATACTATATGTGTTTGAGTAAATATAGAGATATTTTAAAATGGATAAGGCATAAAAATTTTCGTATTGAAAAAAAGTAGAAGGGACGTCTCAGTGAAATCCATGTCTAAAACCGCTATGATATTCCCATATGAAACATAGAAAAACGTTAGGTTACTGTAAAAAATGATACAAATATTATAGAGATTACTATTTCTCCCTAGAAAAATCACGATATACTCGATAAATCGACATACATTGGGAAACATTATAGAAACCTCCTTCTATGATATACTTCACCCAAATTTCCTTCAGAACTAGGTGATCCATGGATGAGTGAAGAAGATACATCAACAGGGATGGTTATTCCATTAATCAATGATGAAAAATTAGTGTTGAAATTCTATTATGATTCATGAATAAAAATTCAATTGTTCTAGTTTACATGGTATTATTAAAAGGGTTGGTTTAATTGATTATATATACGATATCAAATAAAGGAAATTTCATGCACATCATGAATGAAATAATTTTTTATAATGATGTTTAATGTTTGGAATGGTTTCTTCATTGATAATGTAAAAAAATAGTGCGGAATAGCTATAGCCCAATGTCTCTCCCACGAATCCTTAGAAAATTTTGGTTTATAAAACTACATTCCCATTATATAATTTTCTCAGATGTTTCCTAGAGCTCTACTAAATTTAGCTATAACGAGGGCATAAATTAATCAACTGTTCAGTGGATTTAGTTTCCACCTCTATAAACCACTACAATGCTTCCACCCTGGTTCCATCATCATGTCTGTCAATCTCCCCTATTTCAAAGACCCCTATTTCTCCACCATGGTTTTCTATGAGGTCTGTAGTGCTTGCTTAAACTATGATAACTACCCCTGAGATGAATGGGTGAAATTATTTTGGTTGACATCCACATTATAAAACATATAATTTAGATGAGATATTGTTGTTTCATCCTCCTTTCTTGATGACATCAACACAAGAGTAATAGATATATGCCAAAAAGGAGAATAACATTGTCAAAAAAGAATAAAAGAAGAATATATATTTGAAAGAATCATGAGAATCTTGTGGCCCATAGCAGATTTTACAATCACACAACATGTTATAAGACTGATGAATTGTGTAAATTACACAATATCTCACAATCACATGAACCGTTATAATACTTGTTATTGAATGACTAGGAGATGATCACATGGACCGTGAAATGATTGAGATATCACGTAAAAGAGATAATATTTCATAAGAAACCTAAAAGATAACCATAGAAATGCAAACATGCATCAAGGATTAACCAATTTACCTATAATTAGTCTTTAGATTATTTTAGCAACCAGCTAGATAAACTCAATCATGTGAAGAGATCACATGATTTGATCCTGTGAGCAGTTCTTATGAAAGGCGGTATGAAAATTATTATCGTGAAGTTGTTATGCAAGAGAGGAGATTAAAATATATATAAATTTCCAATTCACCAATTAAATGAATTCCCCATCTCTACCCTAATTATAGGGACTGAAAAAGGATGATAATAGTCTCTCATAAGATCAAAACCTGCTTAGAAAACTGACAAGAGGAATTTCTAAGGACTTAGGCTGGAATTTAATTTATTTAGAACCAATCCCTCTTCCCATTGGACCCCTATTTTAGGGGGGGGGGGATTTAATTATATTTTTAATGAGAATAATAAATTTTAGGATCGAAGAAATACCGAAATCATAGGTTTTATATTCTTCAAAGAATAAATGATATGTATGGATACATTGAAATTAGGTAGCTATGTTATAGAGATTGGGGGACCGCTAAGAGAACAGGAGATTGAATAACCCAAGGAACATCATGCTACTAGATCTTGAATTATATGTGATATGATAATGATTACATGAATCCCATTCAGATTTTCATTCTTCTCATACAATGCTTCATAAAAATTACATCCATCACACAAAGGCTTTTCAATATGTCTTCCTGATTTTATAAACTCCTGTAAGATAAGTTCCTCTAGTAATGTGACATGTCAACAAAAAAATGCATGAAAACCACCCAAATCAGATTATAAAGTATAAATAAAAAAATGAGGAACATTCATAAAATGTGTACCACCCTAAGATTTTATTGTAAGTTAATTTCTTTAAAGTAATTCAATAGCTTGCGTTATACACTACACCGAGTTCAAGCACACCACGACTTATCAAACTAGTCGTTCAAAAAGTGGTTATGAATAATATTAACTGAATTTTAATTTTTATATACTCTATATAATTTTATAATTAATATTATGTGTTTCTTATTCATAATATAAGAACAGATTAAAATTTTTCAAATAAAAGAATATTTTTTCAAAATATGCAATTTTACCACATTTTAATTAAAAACTTTTTTAGTACCAATATTTGAAAATTTTATATATTAAATTTAATAAAATTAAATTATTCTTTATAATCAAGAAATAAAAATCTATTTTGGATAAATTTTTGGTACTAATCTGATAACTTTCATATTTTGATGAATACTTAAAAACAGTAAATTTTAATTGAAAACAACTTTTTTTAATCAAAAATATTTATAGTGTTAAATTATGAATTTGAATAGATTGTAAGTATAATTAGATTATATTTGTATGATTTAATACAATTTATGTCATTATAAGTAACTTCAAATTTAAATATGACATAAACACATGTCAATCTTTTGATAGTTTTTACTTTTTAAAAACTCGTTTTTCAGTTTTGACAACTGGAATAAATTTTAAACTAATTAATGAAAATACTATATTTGGAATTTGGTAAAATATAATTCATTGTTGAATTCAGAATATCAAAATTAGGTTAGGGAATTTTTTTTGTATTTTTCTAAAAACATTCAATTTTTGATGAATAGTGAAGAACACTGTGTTATAGTTTAAAACCGGCTTTTTATTTAAAAAATTATTTATTTTATTTAAATTTATTTTTAGTCAAAATAGATATATAATAACTTTATTTGGTAAATATTATTCATTGGAGTAATTTTAAAATAAAATTAGATGTATTAAATTTTATGAGGCATTTTTACCGTCTTTTACCCAACTTTTAGGAGCATTTGAAAATTTGCATAAAACATAATTTTACGGCTTTTGTCAATTGAATTTCCAAAATCCGAGTGACACAATTAATATCAATAAATTCAATTTGGTTCAAAAAGATGGAAATAAATTTTTTTTGAATAGTAACTTCAAAATTTTATTTACCACGATTAAAAGTAAATAGGGTAATCAAAGTTAATAATGATATTATAATTACCCTAACAAATTTTATAATTCTATTGGATAAGTGTAATTTGACGAAAAACAACCATAGGAATAAAATATGATATTGGGTCCACGTGGATTTGATGAAGACATTTATTATTATTTTATTTTAAGAAGAATTAAAAGTGTTAAATTCAATGTTTATTAACTAAACCCTTTTTAATATAGGGTTATATATACGATAAGTTCAACTATAAATATTAATTGGAAATATAAAATGATTTCCTAAATAATTTAATTTAATTTATATCTTTTATAGATTAAATAATTAAATTTATTTATGACACAATGATGATGACACAATTACCTTCTTAATAAAATATTAAAATAGTTTATATTTTAAATATTAAAATAAATAGATTTTAAATGATTTGATGCCATAAAATAATTTTATAGGTTAATATAACATGTTAGGGTTGATTAGATATTTTGTTTCAAGTGATAAGGTTGTTATGACTCTCCCCAAAACAAAATACCAAATGGTGTCAAAATTCATATTAATTAGTTTTTAAAACAAATTCCATAATATTGGTTGATACAATATTCCTAAAAATACAAGGTTCGGAAAAAAGGCTTAAATAATATTATATATTTCATTAATAAACCACATTAGGTCCTAATGTATGTTTAACGTGAGTTTATTAACCATATAGTGTAAGAATACAGGATGACACGGTAAAAGTTAAATTATTAAACTAAGAGTTAAATGTAAAAGATAAGGATAAAATGGCATCCTAAACATGTATAAAACCAATTGGGTGAGAGGATTTGGACCCTTAAAAACAATATCTTTAAAATAAATCATTTTTTGAGCCATTATAAACCGAAAATGGTTTTATTATAAAATAAAATTTCAAGCCTTTCTTAAAGTGACCCTCATCTGTCTTATAAAATGGTACTTCCCCTTCACCTAATTTCACACATCTAGAGCCATTTTCCTTGGCCAACACCAACCCAATTATCATCCCAACATCCCTCAATTCATATTAGAGGCCTTACAATGATCAGAAAGCCATCCAATAGATCCCTTTTGATAAACTCAAAAAGAAAATGCTGAAGAAGGGACAATAATTTCACCACCCTCTTTCAAGTTCTTTTCATCTTCAACATCCTCTTTATTTTTTGTTTCCATACAAAAATAAAAAAACCTATAACTTATACATACTGTGATATTATTATAAATATGGTACAACCATATTCGTTATTCTATTCATCCTATAAATGACAATGTCACCATACGTGCGTATGTAGGGCTTACCATCCCCACGTCGTGGGGTAATTTGTTATTCAAACACTTCATTATATGGATGGGTATAATGATGAGTATAAATTATGTAAATAATAAATATAAAATGTTAATTATTATTTATATATGATATTACTTTCAATTACATATTATTTCACCGTCAATATAATGATATTGTCGCTCATATGTACGTACGGTTTACCGTCTCCACGAACGCGATGAGATTCGTTCCCCGTCATAATCATTCAAGAATGATTTTAATTTTATGATTAAAAATAATTCATATTAACTTAATATCATTTTGAATATGAATAAAATACATCCTATACGTAACAAACATTACTTACGTAACAAAACATATAAATAAAAACAAATCAGTTAACAATCAAAACAATGATACTACTGAAATATCATTAACAATGAAATATTAGAAGATCATATATGATATCAAATTTATGAATTTGTTTCTTTTATAATTTAATATATATTATTTCACCATTATACAGGAGTTTAACCTATCCTATACTAAGTATAAGTACATGTTAAGAGGTTTCTTATCTCTATTTTAATTCTGTGAGATTTCCATTGTTCGATACTTATTTATTGCATGTGGTGTATTGTGTACTACCATTTGATTAATATTATCATGACTGATTTTATATTAATTATATTCTGTGATTTATTTTCTATTTATTAACTTCTTTTTCATATGACTCGATTGATTATGACATTGTATGGGGTTTTCATCTCACTTCTTGTTCCTGTGAGATTCAGGCTATATAGCCACTATTTGCTTTTGTGTGGTGTTTGTACTGCACATGATTTTATTATTTGTGTAATATAATATAATTTATGGTTATTTACATCTTCATTGTATGATACTTCCTTCATGGGTTGTTTGTTTTGTAAGTTACCAAATCGGTAAGGGAATTTCAAATTTCCATTTACACTCATTGGTCTTTATGCATACTTCATTGATTATTTTAAGCCAAGATTATGTGCAGAATCAATATTTATTATTCCTGTAGTAATTTTCACTCTCCTTTCATTGGATATACCTTTGATACACATAATTACTCCATTGATAAATTCACATTCCATTGATATGAACTTTTTAAGGGTAATCTTAACTAAATTTCTATTCATTGAGTTAGACATCCAAGTAATTGGTTTTGATTTTACAAGAACATGTGTGAATGTAATCTGATTGACTTATAGTGAATATACAATTATATTGAGTGTATTTATATTTTTCACACATAATGATTTCATTGATTCATCCTTAATCTAAGGATATAGTCTTTATAATGTTTTTTGTCTCAATTTATATTCCTTTGAGACCTCTTTGTCGTTATGCACCAATTCACTTTTATATGGTGTATATAATGTCATTTGACATATTATATCATGAATACATTTATTCATACGATATAATAATGTTTTGATAAATTTTATTCCTCAATTACTTTTATTCAAGAATCTCTTATTCAGTTAGGAAAACTTTAACTAAAATATTGTTTTAAATGTTTTAAATATTTATTCTTCTAAATAATTCTCTTTAATTTCCATATTTTAAAAATAATTATATGTATTTATTTATATGAACATAAATTTTTTTAAAATAAAATTCCTTTTAAAAGGATCAATGTGGTATGAGAAACATTGATTCAAAAATCTCTTTTAAATTACTTCTTTGATAAATAGTGCGACATTTAAATGTTTTCAAGAAAAAAGGGATATTTCTCAAAAATAATTGTAATGACTATTTTCATATATGTAAATATCCTTCAGTGTATTTTATTCTTGATTGAGGTGGATTTATCATAACAAAATCAACCATATTATATTTAATGAGTTATGTTTGACTGTGGATGTGCTATTTTTATGCCATTCAGGGTTTGTGGTTAAAATATGACATTTTCTATTCTAGTTTTAATATGAATGTTTAGATTATGTTTCACTATTTCGTATAAATAATACATTGGACTTAGTAAGTGACGGGTGGAGCCCGCTATATCTCCTCGATGCATCGGTAGTTCTCATGAGACAAACTAGTGTCTTTGCATAAGAACATGAAAAAATATTATTTGTAGTCTTGGAACAAGGCCTTGAATATGTGGTTATGAAGTCTTGCATTATACAGTCCATCATTATAAAATTGGATATTGATATTACATGTGATTATTTTACTAGTAGAATATCCATGTGAATAAGTAAATGGAATTATTTGATTTACATTTTCCATATTATGTTGAATTTTAAGTTTAAAAGGCTTGTGTTTTAATCTTATAAATTCCCTTAAATGATTATTCTTATTTATGACAGTTCTACTATATTGTTATCCTTACTGAGCATCTGAGCTCACCCATTTCTTATGTTTTATTTTTCCTAGGATGAAAATAAGTTTATTACGATTAACATGAAGGAATAGACTAAGGGATATAAAATTTTTCAAAGGGGACACAATTTTGTTTTTTTATTTCAGGTTGTAATATAAACCTTATATATGTATCCAGTAGTTTTAAGGCTACTAAAATGATCGGTCTTTCAGGACATGATTCCTTGTATCATTCCAATGATATGTTATAATGCACTAATTATATGTAACTAGGGTTGGGGTGTTACAGATGGTATCATAGGAAGTTTAGTACAATCCTTGGAAGCTGTATTTAGAAAAAAAACTATAATTAGAAAACACTACCCTACGATAGACATTGAAGATTATAATTGAAGAACATCCAAAAAATTTATTAATTTATATATTATGTGGGGTTTCCACGAAATACATCCCAATCTAGATACAAACAGGTAGAGGCAGCTCTAGCACAGATGTACCTAGGAGTGAAAACTCTGACAAGGTGTTTTGGGCTTGACTTGGGGTATCCCGGTACACAAAAACTACAGTTTGTGTACTGTTGGTGATTGCACTCTTGGGGGATATGCGTAGGATAACTCACATTTTCATTACAAACCAATTTTAAATATTTTAATATAAAATGAGAATAAATAACACTGGTTAATCCTAAGGTGTTTTAGATTGAAAATAAAGTGTTATGAAATTCTCTAAATGATTTTCTGACTCACACTTTGATTTCTTATGTTAGTCAATGGCTTGATTTCATGGAAGTCATAATAACATTGAGCATGATGTACAAGGTGGGAACAATGGTGGAAATGAAAACGAAATGTAATGTTGATATGTGTAAAATATATTGTGTTCATATCAATTCAGTTTTCCAAAATTATGATCAAGAACATATATATTAATCAACTCCTAGACTCAAAAAAGAAGATAAAGGTAGTGAATGATAAGAGCTCCATCAGTGGAGACCACGGAAAAAATAAATCTCAATTTCCATTATGCAGGAAATGTTGAAGGAGACACCTAAGAAAGTGTCTTAGTAGAAAAAAGAAATGATTTTTGTGTGGGAAATATGGACATAAAGAAAAAAATTACTGAAGAAAAATGAAGATTATTATGAATGAAAATAAATATGATTCCAAGAATCCATTTACAGTCATTTTACATAAATGTAGGGGACCTTGGAATTAAATGAGTGAATGACCTATTATATAGGATAACCTATTGGTCAAGGAGGAACCTATGTGGAAATAAATTAATGGGGAAATATTTAAAAGTATTAGTTCTATTTGTTGATGGGATTACTTTGGAAGAATTTTGTCTTGTATGTGTAACCAACAGTTTTTATGTGAAAATGATATTTTAGGAAAAATTATCATTTCTATTGTTGATATATTTATAAATAACCATTTGGTTTTATATGATCCTTGAATTTGAGGCAATTAAAAGTTATTAAATTTTGAGATGAAATTGTGAGGTATGAGATAACATTTGTGGTAAAATTATGTTATGGTTATTTTGAGGAATTTATCTCATTTTTGGAATGTTATAAAATATAGTTTTTTAAAAAGGACAACACGCAGACCGTGTGACAACTCATCACGTCGGACAAAGCTGTGGGAATCGAACCCACAACCATAGTGAAATTTGGATTTATCACCTACCATTGAACTACGTGAAGTCCCTGGTTAGTGTGGCTAATTTTTTTATTTAAATTATTTTATTAATCAACAATAAGTTGATTTGGGATCTTATGTCTTATCAAGTGTATATCCTTAGCATAGGAAAATGATTTGGTGATTAAGTGATAAATTTTATTTTAGAAGATGTTCACTTAGTTGGGAACACTATATTCCTAAGGAAAATAAAATACAATGGGATTTAATTTGAATAGTAATGGTGTATTTTTATACTTTATTTAATTGTGTATTTATAGCGATTTGGGTAATTTATGGAAATGATTAACCTATTATAGAGAATATGTGATTAGGTTAATTACATTTAAGTATGTGACATTAACAGTAGTCGATGTTATTTGGAGATACAATTTAACATGGAAGACTATGTAATCAAATTATTCTATGTTTTGGGTTTCAATATTAGTTTGGATTATATTGATGTATTTTAAGGACAATTGTTTATTGAATGGTATATATTTATATATTGGAATTGTTGGTTTAATTTTAAAAATTAAGATTAGTATTTATTCTCTAAAGAATTATCCTTTTTGGGGATCATCTGAATTTGTACTAACCATTTTGGTTTTGGTTGACATTTAAACAGAAGTTAAATATATATTTTATCATTTTTGGATTATGTGATTCTATAGAAGTTGATTCTAGCGCTTCAGGTGTGACCATGTCTTCTTGAATACTCATTGTTTGAAAAAAATTTGAGATAGTGGTATATATTTATTAAACGATGAATCTATACATAAAAATTAAGTATATCTTTTTATGTTATTATTCAATCTCATAAACAAATCCTCAATATTATGAAATGGATCTTAAAATGAAAAACATTTTCTGTTTACTTTTCTTACTCGAAAACTAGTGATCATTTATCCAATCACATGTATTTTGGTTTTTCTAATGTTAACTTTCTCCTGATCTTGTTTTCTATCACTCTCTATCCAAAAATGACACTTAGTTTATCTTTCATATCCAAGTTTTCCTACATGGAGTCCTAGTATGGTTTATCTCGGGTGATATTTGTACTTCCCTTTCATTATTTTAAAGTGATAGTTTTACTGACTCTTTTTCCGGTGCTATACTTTCAATAAATTTCTCAAGCCCAATTTTATAATTAAGAGGACACAATTTTCAAAAGGGGGGAAGAATGTAACACCCCATGATTCCATAGTAAGTTATTTTTTAAAAGTAATTTAATAGCTTGCACTACACGCAACACCAAGTTCGAGCGCACCATGACTTACCAAAATAGCCTTTCAAAAAGCAGTAATAAACTATATTAAATGAATTTTTAATTTTATATACTCCATATAATTTTAGAATCCATATTATGTGTTTCTTAGACCTAATATACGAACAAATTCATTTCTTCAGATAAAAGAAGTATTTTTCTAAAAATATAATTTTAACACCTTTTAATGGAAAACCATTTTGAAAACCAATATTTGAGACTTTTATATATTCAATTTAATGAAATTAAATTATTATTTATAATCGGGATAAAAAAATTAATTTTGGATAATTTTTTTTTTCACTTTTATGATAACTTTCATATTTTGATATTTACTGAAAAACACTAAATTTTAATTGAAATCAACTTTTTATAATCGAAATAATTTATTGTGTTAAATTATTCATTTTATTAATTTAGAAGTATAATTAGATTATATTTTTATCATTTAATACAATGTAGATCAAAATAAGTATTTTTTTTATTTAAATTTGACAAAAACACATGTCAATATTTTGATAGTTTTTACTTTTTAAAAACCCGCTTTTCGATTTTGGAAATGGGAATTAATTTGAATTTAATTAATGAAACTTCTGTGTTTTTAATTTGGTAATATAGAATTCATTTTGAATTGATAATATCAAATTTAGCTAAGGGTAATTTTTTTGTATTTTTCTAAAACATTCAAATTCTGATGAATAGTGAAAAAATGCATTATAGTTTGAAACAGAATTTTTCTTTAAATAATTGTTTATTTTATTTAAATTTAGTTTAAGTAAAATTTTTTTTATAATACCTATATAAGTTCAATTAAATTTATTGGAGTCATTTTATAATATAATTAGCTATAAGAAATTTTATTGAACTTGTTACCGTCTTTTACCCACCTTCTAAGAGCATTTGAGATTTTTCAGACAACATAACGTTACTGCTTCTTTGAATTGAATTTAAAAAATATTAGAAACATAGTTAATATTAGTAAGTAAAATTTGCTTCAATATGTTGAAAATAAATATTTGGTGAATAGTAACTTCTGACTTTTATTTACCACATATAAAAGTAAATAGGGTAATTAAAGGAAAAAATGATATTATAATTACCCCAACACATGTCCTAATTCTATATAATAAGTGTAATTCGACCAAAAATAACCTTAGGAATAAAATCTGATCTTTAGTTCCACTTGGATTAGATTAGGACATTCATTATTTTTTTAAAAGAAGAGTTAAAAGTGTTAAATTCAACGTTTATTAACTAAAACATTTTTAATATAGGGTTATACAAACTATAAATTCGGCTATAAAAATTCATTAGAAATATAAGATTATTTCCTACATAATTTTATTTAATTTATAATTTTTAGAGATTATATAATTAAATTTATTTATTACACAATGATGATGTTGTAATTATATTCCTAATGAAATATTAGTAAAGTTTATATTATATATATTGAAATAAATAGAATTTAAAAATTTTGATGACATCTATGAATTCTCTAGGTTAATATAACATGTTATCGTTGATTAGATAAATTTTTCTCGAAGTGATAATGCTGTTATGACTTTCACAAAAACAAAATACCAAATAGTGTCAAAATTAACATAAATTAGTTTTTAAAAAATATACTATATTATTTGTTGATATAATATTCTTAAAAATATAAGCTTTGGATGAAGGGCTTAAATAATATTATATATTTCATTATGGAACCACATGATGTTCTCTTGGAAGTTTCGAGTAAGATTATAAAACATATAGTGTAAGACTACAAGAAGATATTGTAAGCATTAAACTATTAAACTAAGAGTTAAATCTAAATGATAAGGTTAAAATGGTAACCTAAACATGTATAAATCCTTTTTGAGGAGGCGATTTGGACCAATCCCCGACTTAGCTTCGAAATAAATAATTTTGGAGCAATTTTAATCCAAAAATTATTTTATTACAAATAATATTTCCAGCTTTTCCTAAAGTGACCCTCACCACTTTAATAAAATGGTACTTACCCTTCTTGAAATTTCACACCTCCAGAGCCATTTGGCTTAGAAAAACCTTACCCAAATATCATCCCAACATCTCTAAATTCAAGATAGAGTCATTACATTGATTAGAAAGCCAACCTATAGAGACCTTTTGATCAACTCAAAAGGGAACACCTGAAGAAGAGGCAATAATTTCCCAACCCTCTTTCATTTTCTTTTCTTCTTCAACATACTCTTTATTTTTTGCTTCCATACAAAAATAGTAAATCCTATACCTTCTACATACTATTATGTTATTATAAATATTTTAAAACAATATTTGTTATTCAATCCATCCTATAAATGACAAAGTAACCATACATGTGTACGTACGGCTTACCGTCTCCACATCATGGTGTAGTTCGATATTCAAACACATAATTATTTTTATGGGTATAACAATGAGTATAACTGAGGTAAATAATAAATATAAAATGTTAATAATTATTTATATATGATATACCATCCAATTACATATTATTTCACCATCAATATAAGGATATTGTCCCTTGTGCGTACGTACGGCTTACTATCTCCAAGAACGCGATGAGATACATTCCCCGTCATAATAATTTATGAATAATTTTTATTTTATGATTAAAAATAATTTTTAAGAACTTAATATAATTCTGCATATGAATCAAATACAGACTATTCATAACAAACATGACTTACGTAACAAAACATAAAAAGGAAAAAGAATTAGTTAACAATGAAAACAATGATACAAACGAAATATCATTAACAAAGAAATATTATAAGATCATATATGATCTAATATTTATGTATTTGGTTTTTTTATAATTTAATAGAAATTTTTAAACCATTATAAAGGAGGTTAACATACCCTATACTAAGGAAAAGTAAAAGGTAAGGTGTTTCTTATATCTCTTTTAATTCTGTGAGATTTCCATTGTTCGCCACTTATTTGTTGCATGTGGTGTATTGTGTACTTACATTTAACATATATTATCATTATTATCTTTATATTAATGGTACTTAGTGATTCATTTGATGGTTGTTAACTATTTTTTCACACTACTCAATTGATTACGTAATGGTAAGGGGTTTTCACCTCACTTCTTATTCCAGTGAGATTCATGATATATTGCGACTTTTTCTTTTCTGTGGTGTATGTACTACCCATGATTGAATTATTTGTGTAAAATCATATAATTTATGGGTATTTACATATTCATTTTATGATACATCTTTTATGAGGTGTATGTTTTGTAAGATACCAAATCTGTAAGGGAATTTCCAATTTCCATTTCCACTCATGGGGCTTTACACAAACTTCATTGAATATTTTACAACAAGATTATGTATGGAATCACTATTTATTATTTATGTAGTAATTTTCATTCCCCTTTCTGTAGATATACCTTTTATACACACAATAAATCCATTGATAAATTCACATTCCATTGATGTGAACTTTTTTAGGTTAATCTTAACACAATTTCGATTCATTGAGTTAAATATCCCGGTCATTGGTTTTGTTTTTACAAGAACATGTGTGAATATATAACGATTGATTTACATTGAAAATACAATTATATTTAGGGTATTTGTATTTTTCAGACACAATTATTTCATTGTCTCATCCTTAATCTAGGGATACAGTCTTTATAAGGTATTTCGCCTCAATTTACATTCTTTTGATACCTCCTTGTTGTTATGCACCAATTCACTTTTATATGGTGTATATACTATCATTTGAAAAATTATATCATGAATCCATTTATTCTTATGATATAATAATGTTTTGATTAATGTTATTTCTCAATTATATATATTCAAGCATCTATTATTTTCCTATAAACTCTTTAACTAAAATATTGTTTTAAATGTTTTAAATGTTTATTATTCGAAATCTATCTCATTAATTTCCATATTTTAAAAATATTTTGATTTATTTATTTATATGGAATTAAATGTTTTTAAAATAAAATTCTTGTTAAAATTTTCAATGTGGTATGGGACACTTTGATTCAGAAATCTCTTTTACACGACTTCTTTGATAAATTTCACGACATTTAAATGTTCTAAAGAAAAAGAGTATATTTCTCTGAAATAATTGTAATGACTATTTTCATCTATGTCAATATCCTTAAATTTATTATATTCTTTATTGAGGTTTATTTATCATAATACAATCATCTATATTTTATTGAATGAGTTATGTTTGACTATGGATGTGCTATTTTTATGGCATCCAGGGTTTGTGGTTAAAATATTGACATTTTGTATGCTAGTTTTAATATGAATGTTTATATTATGTTTTATCCTTTAATATGAATAATTAATTTGACTTAGTAAGTGATTTGTGGAGCCCTCTATAACTCCTCGATGTATCGTTTCGCCTCATGAGACAAACTAGTGTCTTGGCACAAGGCCTTGACCAAATCTTATTTGTAGTCTTGGCACAAGGCCAAGACTGTGTGGTTATGAAGTTCGGCATTTTGCATTCTATCATTATGAAATTGGATATTGATATTATATATAGTTATTTGAATACTATAATTTCAATGTGAATAAGTAAATGGAACTATTTGATTTATCTTTTCCATATTATGATGATGTTTAAGTTTAAAAGGCTTGTGTTCTATTCTTATACATTACCTTAAATGTCTATTCTTATTTATGAAAGTTTCCACTATATTGTTATCCTTACTGATGATTTGAGCTCACCCCTTTCTTATGTATTATTTTTTCTAGGTTGCAAAGATGTATATTATGATAAAACTATAAGAATAAGCTAAGGGATATAAGAGTGTCCAAAGGGGACACAATTTGGTTTTTTATTTCATGATCTAATGTAAAACTTATGTATGTGTTTTTTATTTTTAAGTCTACTTAACTTATCGGTCTTTCGGAACATGATTCCCTGTATCATTCTAATGTTATGTAATAATGCACCGATTCTGGGTAACTTGGGTTATGGCATTACATAATGCCCCAACCTTAAACATTACTTAATATTGAGTTAAATCAAAAATTCACATTAAGGATCTTTTTAGGTTTAGATATTTAGAGAAATTGGCCATACCAATTACATTACATCTCCAAAATTACAAAGTAGACACATCTACTCTGTTTCCATTTTTTCATAAAATAAAAACTCTTAAAAAAATAAACATTTCTAGTTCCATGTTATAGATAGCATGGCTTTTCCTTAATCCCATCATTGACCCTATTCATATTTAAGTACAGTGGAAAACATTTCAAAAATTGAAGGTAACTTATGGCATAAATAACATACTAAAATTGTAGATTTCATAGCTATGTAGGGTGTTATGTTTGGAATACCCAACATAGTATATTATTTAAGTCTCTTAGGTGAAACATCAACGTTTACCTCCATAATGTTACCCAATGTATTGAAGTGCTATCTCGGGATCACCTGACCTAGGTTTATCACAGAACCACCCATATAACTAAAAAATTCCCATGAACCATAAAAATTGTATAACCCGCAAACAATAATAAATTAAAGATAACCTTTCCAAATTTCAATCACAATATATGATATCATGATATTGACATAATCCATGATTTATCAAATCATTTTCAAAGTCATCTAAAATATTTAATAAAGATATTTTTGAATGTAGGTGTCTCATACCACTTGGATTCTTTTAAAAGAAATTTTAATTTCAAAACATTCATGTCTATAGAAATAAATTCTAAAAATCATTTTTATAAAATGCACATTAACGATAATTATTTAGAAGAATAAATCATTAAAACATTTAAAAAAACATTTTAGTTAAAGAGTTCAAACCAAATGAGAGATACTTGAATACAAATAATTGATGAATACAATTAATTAATGATTATAATATCATGAGAATAAGGATAATCATGATATAATATGTCAAAGGTAAGTATATACACCATATAAAATTGAATTGGTGTATAACTAGAAATAGGTCTTAATGGAATGTAAATTGTGACAAGGTCCCTTACAAAGATCATATCCTTAGATTATGGAAAAATACAAGACATAATTATGTGTGAAAAATAAGAATACACTCAATATATGTGGACATTATGTGTAAAAAATCAAAGGTCATTCACACATATTCATTTCGATACATAATCAAGGATTACAATTTTATCACAAAGAATGAAAATTGGTTTAAGAAGATCCCTTATATAAATTCGACAGCCCATCGACATCAGTTAACAATTCAGAAAATGTGTTGATGAGAGAGAAAAGGGTATCTAATCACATGAACCGAAACATTAAATCAATAAGTATATAGAAGAACATATCCAAATAGTATAAAATGGAAATTAAAAAACCTGACATAAAACAAGTCTTTGATTAAAAGAGTACGGTTAAAGGTTCCCTTACTTATTTAGTAACTTACGAAACATACACTCCATGAAAGAAAGAGCATAATATGAAGTTATAAATGACCATAAATTAAAGTATATAACACAAATAATAAAATCATGGGCAGTACATAAATCACTCAAAAGTAAATAGTTGCAAATATGACATAAATTACACGGGAAGAAAAAGTGAGATGAAAACCCCTTACCTCAAGTCTGACATGTCTTGTATGTTCCTTGTTCATCCGAAATAATAAACAGAAGTTAATTTATACCTGATTAAAAACCTTTTTAAAGTTTATTATTCCTTTTATATCACTTATTAATTTTCTATAACAATTAGTTAATTATTTGAGTTCATATCAGACATTTTGTCGATGTTCAAAACATGAGTTAAAAATGAACATGTTATAATTATAAATTGTCCATGTGGTCAAAATTAAATTATCTATAGAATGATATTCATGGTTTATATATCATATATATAATTTATATAATTTATATATGTATTTATAATAGTCCATGTCATCTGGATATATGAATATGAAATGCACCGTTTATGGAGATGGTAATTCGTACGTACACATGAACGCTGATTCCATTTCATTTTTTTCAATTTAAAATGAATGAAAAAAATGACACATAAGTATATTACTATTATATTATAATATCATATTTTATATAGTTTATGTATTTTCATTAACTCTATCCTTTATACGTTCCATTTATAGTATGAACGAGTCATATCATTTTGAGGGGCAGAAGACCACACTTCCTCAAATGAAAGTATTGTATTAAACCATTATAGAAACCATAAAAATATGATATAAATGAAAAATATAGAATCATAAAGAAAAAATAAACACAATATATATCATATATATTTTCAGTTCCATCATAATGGCCACCATGATAGGCGGTTGGAGATATTTGAACAATCATCGTTTTGTGAGGCAATAGTCCGCCGTCCATAGAATCAATATGTCGGTATCCATTAGATAGATGTTTGTGGATGTTTAGTTTGAATACATCTCATAACAAAAACCTAGTATATTTATGATACTGGTGCTGTTATAAATGAATGGAATAAAGAGAGTTAAAGGGTTGGAGAAGTAAAATAAAAGAAACGAACATAAAGGAAGACGATACTTTTAAATCTGGTAACTCCCTTTGGTTTGAACTAAAATGATTCTTTGATGTTACTTCTACCCAAGGTAAGGCTTCTTGGAGGAAGAGAGGTTTTTAGGGGACATAGTTAGGTAGAATTTAAAAAATCCAATGTGTTTGAGATGTGTGAGTAATGGGTTATAGGTGAAGGATATTTATAGGGGGGAGGTGCTCTTTATGAAAGTATGAAAACATCATTTTATAATAAACAGCTTTTCATATTCAAAAGATTGGAAACTCATTAAATTAGAAGATAAGATGACTCTTGTTCAATATAAAATATTATAATAAGAATTGAATAGGTTTTCAGTAGTTTTTTAAATTTTATAATTTCATTTATTTAAATTATTTATTAATAAGGTAGTGACTGAATCGTCATTGTGTCAAAAATAATATTATTTATATGATCTCTAAAAATTAAAAATAAATTACCATGATGTAGGAAATTATTTTATATTTAAAATTTATATTTATATTCTATGATATAACTTATATAAACCCATGTAATAATATATTCACTAAAAGATATATGTTTATGTAATTTTTGTCTTTATTTTAATTTAATTAATATAATGTGACATTACCACTTCTATGCGGCTCCATTGGGTATAAAAATTAACCCAACGATGCCCATGGTCAGACATGTATCCACCAATAGGATTAGAAAACCGGTCAAGGTAATTTAGTATTATTATAATATTAATGTTTTATCCTTATTTACTTGATTTACCATTTAACCATGGGAAATAAAATATTTACGGAAGTAAATATTTATAATTCTAAAAAATAAAAATTACATATTAACACAATTTGTGCCTCTTGATTGCAAATATAGAATTAATTTTTCCAAATTCAAAACAAAAAAATGGAAAAAATTAATTTAAAATTAATTCCCGTTGTCAAAACAATAAGCTTGTCTTTAAGAAATATTTTGAATCAAAAGATTTACACTTGTTTACGTTCAATTTAAGTGTGAAATTACATCCAATGACCAACATAGGATTAAATGGTAAAAATAAAATCCAATAACATGTTATAAACAACTAAAATAATTTTATTACTATATACATAAATTAGATTAAAAGGAAATTTTGAATTAAAATGAAGTATTTTTTACTATTTATTAAAAAATGAATGTTATAAAAAATACAAAATTTTCATCCAATGTAAATTTTGATGTCCTACTTCTAAAGAAGAATATTATTTTCTAAAATAGAACATATAAAAGTGACAAAAACAAGATTTAAAAATATTTCACCATCAAAAGGTAGTAAATTGATCTTTTAATGAATATTAGAGTGATTAAACATAATATTAGATCTATTCACATTCTAAGATTCTAATTTTTTTGGATAAATATAAAATCATTTAAAAAACATTTATAATAATTGAAAGGGCCCAAACATCTTAGGTCCATTCCTTTACTGAAATCTGGTGTTTGAGGTTTTACAGGAGGTCACAGTGATATATCCCCAACAATTTTCCAAATATCTAATTTTTTGAACAGTTCCATCAGTGAACAGTTGCATTGGTATCCTTCTATGAATAGTGTAACGGTAACCTTAAGTGAATAGTGCATCAATAGACCAAGGTGAACAGTGAAAAGGTAACCTTTGGTGAATAGTGTCATCGATTCCATTATATGGACAGTGTCATCGGTAACTTTATGTAAAGAGTGAAACAGTATCCTTTTGTGAACAGTGTCATCTATAACCTTATGTGAAAAGTGCAATGGTAACCTTCTGCGAATAGTGTCATCGATAACTTTATGTGAACAATGTCATCGGTAACCTTATGTGAATAGTGCAAAGGTGACATTAAGTGAACAGTGTCATTAGTGACCATATGTGAATAGTGTCACCGATAGCC
The DNA here is from genome assembly GCA_963277665.1 of Viscum album. Taxonomy (NCBI): domain Eukaryota; kingdom Viridiplantae; phylum Streptophyta; class Magnoliopsida; order Santalales; family Viscaceae; genus Viscum; species Viscum album. Next base: position 939,351,720 of record OY728153.1, read on the forward strand.
TTATGTGAAAAGTGTCATCAGTGGCCTTAGGTGAATAGTGCTATGGTTAGGTTCCAATGGTGAGGTTCCAACGGTTACCTCTATCCTTTTCCAGATTTTGAGTTCATGAACAGTGTTTCAAGAATTGTAACATCCCAGGTAAATAAAGAATAATACATTTTCATATTCATTAATATTTGCGATTTAAATTTTAATTTTACATTAATCGGGTTTCTATGTTCGATAGCGTACCTGATACACAACAATAAGATTCTTTCACATCTTACGTTGCACACTAGTAATATTATAAAATTATTTTAAATGGTAGTTAATGCGTAGCCGTTGTATTGGCGGGAATGAATAGAAATAACTAAAATATGATTATATATGTTTTTTAGATGTTTTTACTTTTATCCAATAAAAGATTAAGGCGTAAAATAAGAAATGAATTCAATTTTAGGCATAAATACTCTAATATTCACTAAAAGGCCGATTTATGAAAGACCCTCCATTAAAATAGTATTAGTCACCCTTATACATTCTACTGGATCAAATTAAATCCTTATTTAGAATCGAGAAGTCAAAATTTACTTTGTGTAGGTTTTTGTTATTTTTTCGATTAAGTTCATTTTTAATGAATAGTGAAAAATATTGTATTTTAATTCAAAACATGTTTTTAAAATAATTTATTTATCTGATTAGATTATCTTTTGAATTGTTTTTAAAGTGAAATTAGAATATCCTTTTACCATTTAATCCAATTTTGGTCATTGGAATTAATTTCACTTTGAAATTGGACTTAAACTAGTGTCAATCTTTTGATATATATTCTTTCATAAAAACACTCTATTTGTTTTGGCAACGAGAATTAATTATTTAATTTTTTAATTCAACTTGTATGTTTTGAATTTTTTAAACTATATATCATATTTGAATTCGGAATATCAATTATATCTTAGGGTGAATTTTTGGTTTTTTCTGAAAAACATCAATTTTTGATGAATAGTGAAACCACTAAGTGGTAGTAAAAAAACCGATTTTCCGTATAAATGAAGCTTTACCACTTTTGTTAATTGAATTTCAAAAATCTGACATACATGGTTGTCATTAGGATGTAAAATGTGGTTCAATGGGATTAAAATAATTTTTGGTAAATAGTAAATTTTAAGTTTTATTAATCGCGATTAAAGGTAATTAGTGTAACTTAAGGTAAAAATAATGTTATAATAATATGAAATTACATTGACACATGTCCTACCCTTATTCAATGTGTCATGGCTGACCAAGACAATCCATGGGTCAACTTGGGGAACCCATGGATCCACTTGGGTAAGAAAATGACATTAATAACTTTTTATTTAAAGTTAAAATAAAAATTTCACAAACATGTTTTGTTTTACCAAAACAATTTTTACAAGGGGTTATACAAGTCATAATTTAGACTATAAATATTCATTATAAATCTCAAAATATTTCCTACATAATGATATTTTTTTATAATTTTTGGACATTAAATAAATTAAATTATTTATGACACCATGATGATGCATCGATTACCTCATTAATGAATGATTTAAATGAAATGAAAAGATAATCACTACCACAAAAACAGTTTTTCACAGCGCCCCCTTTATCAGCGCATTTTTAGTAGCGCTGATAAAGGGGGGGGGGCTTTATCATCCCTTTTTATAAAAGCGCTGATAAAGGGTCGGCTTCAATAAAAAAAATATAAAAATTATATTAACATATTAATATATAAATATAGTTATATAGTTATATAAATATAATATATAATTTTTAAATATATTTTAGATAAGTATAAATATACATTTACACTTATTATACTTAATATATAAGATATTTAGTGAAAATGACTTCTTAAAAAATTAAAAAAATATTTCTAATTAATAATTTGATAATAATTATGGATTAATAGTCATTTAATAACAATTTGAGGACTAAAAAAATTTAAAAAATTAAAAAAACATCCAAAATATGTTGAAAACGCAACTCAAACTTCAAACGACCATAACTTTTGATCCGGGTGTCCGTTTGAGCTCCACCACATATCAAATCGAAGCCTGCGATGATCTCTACGTCGCTATGACCAAGAAAATCTTGGTCAAGCGTTTTTCGAGGCCAAAAGAGGCCCAGAAGGACTCCAAAACTGAGTTTTTTGTTGGGGTACCCAGTTTTTTTAACATTTTGTGGATTTTCAAACTTGTTTAAGGGGGTATTATTTTATTTTTTTGGTGAGGACTGAATTTATTCCAAGGTATTACATTCATATTGATATTATGTCTTTGAAATTTCATACTTTTGTATAATGAACTTCTATTTATAATCAAATATATAACTATATGTACATATTTTTTATATATTCGCACCTAAAAATTAAATTTATTAAATAAATAATTAAAAATATTTACATATAAAATATATTAGCTTTATCTAAATAATAACTAATATCCATTTTATTTAAAATACCAATATATGAATATTTATATACCTATATATTAATCTAACTATATATATATATATATTAATCTAACTATATATATATATATATTAAACTAATTATATATATATATATTAATCTAATAACTATATATATATATTAATATAACTATATATATATATATTAGTATTACTATAAATATATATATTAATATAACTATATATATATTCGTATAACAATATATATGTTAATATAACTGTATATATATATATATTAATATAAATATATATTAATATACGAATAAATATAACTAAATATATATATATATAGATATATATTAATATCACTATATATATATATAAATATTACTATATATATATATATTAATATAACTATATATATATTATAATATAACTATATATATATATATTATAATATAACTATATATATATATATTATAATCTAATAACTATATATATATATTAATATAAATATATATTACTATATGAATAAATATAACTATATATATATATATATAGATATCATGAATTGGAAGACAAATCAAAATAGAGCAGTGGTAAAGGCTTAGGCGCGCAGGGGGGAGGTCTCGAGTTCAAATCCTGTGGGAGGCAGGGGCGCGCGCGCATGAGGGAATATAGCAGCAAGTGCTGTTAAAGGGTGAAGGGGGTGCGTGGGGTGCGTGGGGT